>LR990627.1:10671988-13229488 GCA_905147815.2 Phalera bucephala
TGTTACCAACATAAAACACATTAACTTTCCAAATAAAATAGAAATGATATAAAATGTCGCATATTTCACTTGCTTACGTCCGTTTGTTAGAATTTTCTTGTTCAAAAGTTTATTTAATGCACTGTAAAAAGATTGATGTGGATTACGTAATGTAAATTGGCAAGACACATAAAACATGGCGTGATTAAAGAAAAGATAACAACTATACTATATCACCTTTTCTTATATAAATGAGATGCTCGTAGCTCTGTGCGACTGCGGTGTTCTTACCGATGACATGGGTGACCGTTTGTTGCATTTTTATATTTGAGAAATTCCGTGCTTCGGAAGGCACGTTAAGCTGTTGGTCCCGGTTCCCACTTAATGTGGTAGTCCTTGAAAGCCGAGTTGAAAGTCTTATAGGCGGCTTGATAAGTTCCAACAGCAGGTGGCAACTAACCTGCCTCCACCAGTCCGCACTGGGTCCGCGTGGTGGAGTATGACACAATCTCTTTCACCACGATTTGTAAGAGAATGCCTATGCTCAGCAGTAGGCAGTTTAAGCTGATATATACAAGCTGTAACATAATAAACGCAAGACCGGAAAGGAGTTTGTTCTAAATGGGTAATTGAATCGATTCCAACAATTTTTAATGTATTTCACATTTCTTTCAAATTTGCAAAAAAAACTTTTACTCCTTCAGTGCGCTATAAAAAATTAAATTTATTCTTGATTCATAGCAAGAAGAAGATTCCAAACGCATTCCTAAAAATTATTTCTCAAAGCGCACACATACACGTGCAAGTTTCATTGTTAATTGGGGTATAAAAGTGCTTTAAAAAAGGGTAAAAACGTTTAGATTTGAAATTTGGTTTTCGTTTTGACTTTATGAAGCAATTCTCTAATCGGGGTGTCTGAGGTCTTGCCTTTATTATGTTACACCTTGTATATATATATAACATAATAAAGGCAAGACCTGAAAGTAGTTTGTTCTAAATCGGTAACTGAATTGATTCCAACTATTTTAATTGTATCTAAGATTTTTTTTTAAATTTGCGAAAAATGCTTTTGCTGCTTCAGTGCGCTATAAACAACTAAATTTATTCTTGATTCATAGCAATAAGGAGAACATACAAATGCATTCCTAACTCGTATTTCTCAAAATTCACACATACACGTACAAGTTTCATTGTTAATTGGGGTATAAAAGTGCTTAAAAAAGGGGTAAAAACCTTTAAATTTGGAAATTTGGTTTTCGTTTTGAATTTATGAAGCAATTCTCTAATTGGGGTGTCTGAGGTCTTGCGTTTATTATGTACACCTTGTGTGTATATATATATATATATACTTCCCCCAAAGATCGCCACAACAGCTTTGTGGTCTTCGCATCCAGCTTTTTCGTAGACCTTTGACAGGTCATCGGTTGTAGGGGACCTGTCCACTCTAGGTCTTCTGGTACATGGTTGTCACTCGAGTAGTTCTGCCCCAACGGCCCACAGTTCTACGACCGATATGCCCCGTCCACTGCCATTTAAGTTTGGTAATTCTGAGAGTTATGGTAATGACTTTCGATCTGCTGCGGATGTCCTAATTTCGGATTCAATCCCGTAGGAAGACCAAGTATTACCTTGTCCATTGTCCTTTGTGTAATATGGGTGTTCTGATAATAAAAACTTGGAGGTTATTAATTCTAGGGTTTTTCTATGAAAGAACTTGCAGTTACAATCCGAAGCCAGAATAGTGCTTAGTATAATAGCAATAGCTAGCTCAGTATAATAAGTGATCAAACGAACTTACCTGAAGTGAAGTTCGATCATTATTATACGAAGTCCTTCGTTCGAAGATATAAGTATATTAGCAGCTCTCTCGAGTCGCTTGGCAACCGCGCGTCATTTAGCCAATTAAAAAGTCAACGCCGCCTCTATGGTATCTGTGGACATAACCTCTGCAAGCATTCCTTTTAGAAGTAGTACATTTCAACTTTACCAACGGGCAGGGTGGGTTGGGTACTTATATCTTCGAACGAAGGACTTCGTATAATAATGATCGAACTTCACTTCAGGTAAGTTCGTTTGATCACTTATTATACTGTGTCCTTCGTTCTCGATATAAACTATATTAGCAGCTGTTTAGAGCTATAAGGGTAAAGTTGAAGTATACCAGATAAAGGTTTTTTTTTTTTTTTTTTTGAGCGTGACCTCCAAAAAATAACATATCATTAGTATATTTGTACTATAACACATTCCCGTTCTTTGTTTTGCCATACAACACAAACACAACAAATATATACACATATATTGTTTCTTACAACCAGTCTGTCTAACTTATTTAAAATAAATTTATATAATTGAATTCTATAACATATTATGTTATGTAGTGTAGATCCATCCCAACAAAACCTTTAAAGCACCTGTTATATACCTTTATACCACACCTGTTGTCCAAAATTCATTAATACCGGGTAATATTAATCATCATCATCATCATCTCAGCCTATACTTGTCCACTGCTGAACATAGGCCTCCCAATCGCTTTCCAGCGTAACCGGTCCGATGCCACCTGCATCCAACGACTTCCTGCGATTTTCACAAGATCGTCGGTCCATCTGGCAGGCGGTCGTCCCACGCTGCGCTTGCCAATACGTGGTCTCCACTCTAGAATCTTTCTGCCCCAACGCCCGTCCGATCTACGCGCTATGTGGCCCGCCCATTGCCACTTCAGCTTGCTAATCTTAACGGCTATGTCGGTGACCTTCGTTCTTCTACGAATCTCCTCATTCCTCGATCGCGTAGAGAAACGCCGAGCATAGCTCTCTCCATAGCTCGCTGAGCAACTCTGAGCTTTTTTATGAGACCTATTGTAAGAGACCACGTCTCTGATCCATATATCATCACTGGTAACACACATTGACTAAAAACTTTAGTCTTAAGGCACTGAGGTATTTTGGATGAGAAGATGTTGCGCAGTTTCCCGAACGCTGCCCAGCCGAGTTGGATTCGTCGATTGACCTCTCTCTCAAAGTTGGACCTACCTAACCGGACTACCTGTCCCAGGTAAATGTATTCGTCGACAACTTCAAGAGTAGAGTTCCCAACGGTGAGTGCGGTGGGTACGACATGGACGTTAGACATTATTTTCGTTTTGTCCATGTTCATTTTAAGACCCACTTGTTGAGATACTCTGTTGAGGTCACCGAGCATTCGTCCTAGATCTTCCAGCGACTCCGCCACGACCACAATGTCGTCGGCAAATCGAAGGTGAGTGATGTATTCGCCATTGATGTTGATGCCAAGTCCTTGCCATTCCAAGAGCTTGAAGGCGTCCTCTAAGGTGGCCGTAAACAGTTTCGGAGAAATGACGTCTCCCTGCCTTACTCCTCTTTTTATGGGGATCGCCTTCGTGCAATGCCCCTGTACTCGGACTGACATGGTGGCGTTATTATACAAGCACTTCAACACTTCAATGTACCGATAGTCAATGCGGCATCGCTGGAGAGATCTAAGAACCGCCCAAGTCTCGATCGAATCGAAGGCTTTCTCATAGTCCACAAACGCCAAGCATAGTGGCCGATTATACTCCTCGGTCTTCTGTATAATTTGCCGCAGCGTATGTATGTGGTCTATGGTACTAAAGCCTTTCCGGAAACCGGCTTGTTCGGGAGGCTGGAAGTCATCAAGCCTGCGTTCGAGACGATTCGTGATGACTCTCGAAAACAACTTATAAACATGGCTCAGCAGTGTGATGGGCCTATAATTCTTCAGTAAAGTGTTATCACCTTTCTTGAAAAAGAGTACCACCACACCCCTGTTCCACGCTTCCGGCGTTTTTCCTTCGAGCAAGACGGAATTAAACAGCCTCTGAAGGACTTTAAGTACCGGCGATCCGCCCGCTTTCAGAAGCTCTGCGGTAATTCCGTCTTCACCCGGCGCTTTGTTGTTTTTAAGGTGTTTGAGAGCCATCCTAATCTCGTACAGGCTGATGTCCGGGATATCTTCAGTGTAGTGTCGGGTTAGCTTGGCTCTTGGGTCTTTTACCAAGTCAACAACAGGTTCAGCTACTGAGGTATACAACTGCCCATAGAACCTCTCTATCTCCCTGAGCACCTCTGACCTATTCGACGTTACGTTTCCGTCCTCCGTCTTCAGCTTCGTCAACTGGCTTTGCCCAATAGACGCGTCTCTTGCAAACACTTTGGAGCCCTTGTTCTGCTCTATGGTCTCCTCAATACGTCTTGTATTGAAGGACCGTAAATCGTGTCGCAAGGACTTCAATATCTGTCCATTGAGCTGCCTATAGGACTTAGCATCATCGGAGGTTTGGAGTGTCATGGTACGTCGCTCAGCCATAAGGTTTCGGGTGTAGTCAGATAGCTTTTGAGGTCTATTTTTACGGTGGGGCTTAAAATGCTTGGACCCGACCGTATGGACAGTCTCTACCAACCTATTGTTGATTTCGTCCACTGATGCGCTGCTGTCTAGCAATTCGAAGCGGTTTGACAATTCGAGTTGAAAGTTCTCGGGGTTTTGGATATGTGCATTAGAAGGTCGGAGCGTAGACTTCATCAGACGCGATCTTTCCATTTTGACATTAATATTTAATGTGCCTCTGACCATTCGGTGATCACTGCCGGTTTTTACCCTGTGAATCACGGAGACATCATTAAATATTTGTCGCTTGGTGCTCATGATGAAGTCTATCTCATTTTTTGTGGAACCATCAGGGCTCATCCATATTAATCAATCATTACTTATCAGATATCAGTGCAGTCTCTATCTGTTATGTCTTCTATAGAGATCTTTCTTCTATAGATATCTTCTATATAACAAGAGTTGAGGAATTGCGCATCTAGAGTTTTGTTTATATAAAATTAAATCCTTTATAATAATTCTTGTATCATTGACAACCATTATGAGACGAACTATGAGAGTGAAGAAAGCCAGGCAGGCATGCAAGGAAAGAACCCGTCGGAACCCTGCACCCTCTGCCCACCCCGCAAGAGATCTGGCGTCATAATATGGATAGAGATAGATTGATAGCTAGAAACCCTTACTGTGTACTAGACCTGAAAACAAAGTCTGTTAGTACCCAATCTATAACAATATGATGCAAATATAACAGGGAAACCTATTTCCCCACTAATGTGTCTTCCAACTGTTTTTTTTTTTTTTTTGTCAAATGATCTCCTTTTGAGTACGGTACCAAACGAAGGCTACGAATTAACTTGGTGATTATAAGAATGGTTTTTTTTTTTTTTTTTTTTAATATCAACATTCGGCTATATTTAATGTTAGTGTGAATGTTTTTATTTTTATTGTTAATTTTTTTTTATATACAGTATGTACAATTATATAAAAAAACAGCAAATAATTATTAATAAAAACGGGTGTAAAAAAGGAAAATACCTATTTACATAGGGCCAAATGGTTCCACGCCACTGTCAGTTGGCAGTGTACCTAGAACGTTAGTGTGTTAGTTATATTTTTAATCTTTAAAGATGTACATATATCAAAATTTAACATTATTTTTTTTTTTTTAACTTATGTGGAATTAAGTCCGGTGAAGCTGTAAAGGCCTCGCGGCCATCAGCGTACATCACTCACACACACACCTTATCTGGAGATATTCCTCCCATAAGGCTATGTGCTTTACCTATATAATCTCGCCCCCCCCCCCCCCCCCCCCCCCATTTTAGAGTCTGGAACGAAGGGCAGTACTAATGCGTGGTAAACAATCATAACCTACCCCAGTGTTATTACTATACCACTATTATTAATTCAATTTAAATTTCGAAACTATCCCGGAATCATTTCCATGTTCTGAGTGTGCGCCGACAAATAAATCCTTGGCTACATAAATATTTATGTATTACTTAACGATTCGTTCTTGCGCAATAACGCCCGCGAACGTTCGTTTTGGCAATACCATTGGACCACTCCTGAACCAATTACATTACTGATACTAAAAATACTAAAAAATACACTCCTAATTTAGTAATAACTTAAGAAGCGAATAAGTTACAGTCGACTAAACCGAACCATGGGTTACAACTGTATCATATTGGGAATCCTATTCATAACTGAATTATTTCATACCATGAAATTTCCATTTCATACCACACTTCCTTTGCTTCTTTGTATGTGACTGTATTTATAAGTAAAAACAAAAATTGCAATGGGTAACTTTCTCGTTAGTTCTAGATGTCCAACCGTGAGAATTGAGTGTTACTCAACTTATTATTATGTATCCCCCATTAATAATAAATAAATAATATCAAGTTCCTTAGGACTTAGATTATTGCTGATACTACATAATATTTATCATACCTGTGATAAGAATATACTTTTGATTATTCTTGTTTAAGATAATCCATACTTTCAAATACTGTAACTCAATATTTCATCCACCGTAGCTTGTCAACATAATATCATTAAATTTTCAAATGGATATTATTATCAAGTCATTTGCATGACTTTATTTTCTTTTTATATATAGATACCTATTTATAAGATACATGTAACATGTGGATGTAATAATTTAAGTATAACAATACCAAAATTGCAAATTTTTGTATGATATCTCAATCCAATATTTTTTACTGAAACACCTTTAAATAAATTACAACATATATAGTGCTCTAAAACCAACTTGTTACTTTAATGGTAGCAGTTTGTGCTTGTGTTATCATAACTATACCAGAAAACATCACTGGTGTTCAAAATAACTGTACACATTCCAAACTAATTACAACACTATTTTTTATAGTTATTAATTTCTTGAATAATCTTATTTAATTACATATTATTTATTGCTTATCATATGATCAAACAAAAATACAGTAAAAACATCTAATTCTCCAAATCATGAATTGATGTATAGCTTTCCATTGTGTGTGCCTCAAATTTCTAATATTATTAAGTACACTATAATTGATGCAGGAAATAATCAAGAACCCAAAACCATTGAACTCATTACATGATAGAAAACTGAATAGGTACTAATAAATTTTCTATTAGTTTATTTATTATGACTGTAAGGTCCAGCGTGTTAGCATTAAGTTTTTATTTTTATTTTTTTTTAAATAAAAATAGCTATAAATTATATTTCAAATTATTAAACAATAGTGTTTCTAATAATAATGTTTCTATACATAATGTTAAACATATGTAGGACAAGATTCACTTGTCTGAAGTGCAAGTACTTGCACAAAAACCAATAAAATTATGTTTGTCGTTGAAGGCATTATTAGTGTCATAGATACATACCACCGTCAGTGAATACCTTTAGCCTCCAATATTATGGCTTCTTTGTAAAACCCATGTTGTATTCCTGATAGTTTTTCTGAATTTTTCAGCAACTTAAAAACCAAGTCCTTGTGTAAAATGCCTATCATGCTTTTTGTACCTCACTTTCTTTGGTAGGAGATTTCCAATGTCCAACGTGATGTTGTTTTTGTGAACTGATAGGTACACTGTGACTTAATATTTCCATACCCAGGATGAGGATTGTTGTTCTATATTGGTTACAACGGTGGTCATTTTATGAAATTTTAACTACTGGCTATGACTAGCTAATTAATAATTCCATATTGATAATCCACTATATTAACACTCCTTTTATGCAAAATATATACTGCTGACCTTAAAGGTTCTTATCTCAATAAAGGTTTCATGACTGCATTGTTAGGATTAATCTTTTCTGGCTACCCTGCAAGGAGTCTAGGTTGATAATATTGATAGATAATTATTAGTTCTATGTTAACTGGATAGACCAGGTATTTTATATTATCTTTTAAGTATCTTTGTGCATAACACAAATTATCCGGTTATGACCTGCCTGCCGCAGCATCGGTAGGATAAGATATTATATTTGGAATGTATCCACAGTCCTGTTGCTTGTCAGTTACAACAGGCATTGCCATTAGTATATTACTTTGGCTTATTCGGTTATAAACCCTGTTCAGGAATAAGTATTGCTGGATTTAACTTTTTTAATACAAGTACTCATAATTTTGCACAATTCTTTGTGTAATAAGCTCCAGTTTGGGCTATTTCAGTATTATTATACAAGTATGTCTAATAATGAAATCAATAAAAACACTATGTTTCGGCAAAGGAGTGACTTTTGTTATTAATAATGTATTGTTATACATAAACAATGTCACTTTAATTACCCTTTCAGTAAGTCTCCTTTTGGAGATATAATATGACAAATTGCTTATAGTTTATAGCAATAGTCTTTGTATTTACTGTTTTAGGCATGTTTAAGGTATGTATTTTAGGTAACATTTTTGATTCTTACCATTGTAGAAATGTGAACTGCACAGGAACACCTCATGGATGAAACCTATGAGTAGTATGACCTTCAGCACATATCTCGTATGGGCCCCAAGTCTTGCGGATCACGCCGATGTATCTCGTACACCACTCGTGTCCTTGAATTATCGTCAAGTCTTGCGGACCACGTCGATGTATCCCGTACATCACCCGTGTCCTTAAAATGCCATCGATCCTGAACAATCATCATAATTGATGAACGTCCCCCTAATTTCTCTTATTGGAGGTATAACATTGCCAATTTATAGACGGTTAATAATCGTTTTCAGGTATATTTCGTGTTAAACTGTTTGTACACGAATAGGGACGTAGACTTCATAAGTTTACTTTTCGGACGACGAAGCTTTCCCAAATTTTAATATGACGAAACTCACGTCTCCAAATATTAGATATTATATAAATAAACAAGTTAAGCTGAAAAACACCACCAATAAACAACTATCGGTTGATCTTTTTAGAATGTACTTCTTTGCCAGGACGTAAACTTTTCTAAATTTGCCTATACGATGTTTTAAATTTATTTCACAAGGTCACTTGAGTATATTACAACCTTTTTGTTATGTAATTTCAGTGCCATAACGAGTTATTAAATAAAATGTCGACCAAAAACTTTATTACAAAGCGTCGGCTGCCGCGCTTTCAAAAGAATGCTTGCAGAGGTTATGTCCACAGATACCATAGAGGCGGCGTTGACTTTTTAATTGGCTAAATGACGCGCGGTTGCCAAGCGACTCGAGAGAGCTGCTAATATACTTATATCTTCGAACGAAGGACACAGTATAATAGCAACATTGGACGACACTTGGACAGATAAGGACTTAGCCAAAAGATTAGGGGGTAGGCCGCTCCGCTCACAGAAGAAGACCGCTAGGACCCAACTACACTTTGAAGTATCTTAGACTTCATTATCATCATATCAGTTCCACTGATTTGCATGATGGCTTAAATGGACAAAACTGCAGTGTTCAGCAATGCACAAGGATCCATCATTGGAGCCATTCAATGGATCCCAGTGGACGGAGTTTTAATTTTTTTCAGAAATGAATGCGGATGTTATTGATGTAGCAATTCGGATATTTTAAACTGCAGATGGAAGCGGCTATCGATGCAGACGTCATCACTTCCAAAATACCACGCTGACGAGTGACAGTGCAATCTATTTAACATTTTTTTATGTTCTACCGTTGTTTTTCTGATACTGTCGTTTATTTTCTAAATGTTATTTATAATTTTAAGTATAGCATTTGTAAGCTAAAATCGACGATGGGTTTTAAATTATTGGGTCTGAAAGGTTATTATGGGAAAACTATTGACTTTTTTAAAAACGTGTGCGCGTTTTAGGACAAGGATCCCGTTTATTATAGACATTTAAACAGTTGTGATATAATCGATTTTTTTAAAATACGTATAGGATTTTCATTAGTTTGTTTGTTTCGCGTAGCAAGAATTTGCTATAATAATAACTTACTAATTGGCGGTTTCAAAATTTAACACGAATCGATTTGCCAACTACCAGTAGAAACCTGTTTTTGTTTTTGAGTTTGTATGGAATACTAGCTTCTGCCTGCGATTTCATTCTAGATCTATTGGCGTTGACTTACACATAAAACCTAACATTTTCGGGAAAAATCGTTTTCTTTATTAATCCAGGTAATAAACTATGTGTAATTGAGTAACAAATAAATAAGTAGGAACTGCCAAAACATTTCTGACAGTAAGCAAATATAGATATTAATTATTAAAACTAGCCATTAAAATTGATTGGAGTTTGTATTATACCTTCATTAAACCAAATTGCTTATTTACTGAATCAAATTCTGTTTGTTAGTCGTATAAATCCTACAAATAAGCTGCCCTAAACTAATTCTATAGCAACGAAATCCCATGAGATAAACTCAATTAGATCGAAAATGGCAACTGATTTAACGGCCCACGTGATAGAGTTCGTTAACGCGAGCAATCAAGGCTACACGTAAATCTAAACCCTATTGACTACAGCCTGGCTTCGGGCAATTTGATGGCTTTATTATATACTAGCCCTTTGATACGTTGTCGTTCGGCTTATTTATAGGCTATTGGTGTATTCTGTCTGATGTTTATATAAATATAAGCAGTTTCCCGCGGCTTCGCATGCGTTTGTTTTGTACTTTGGCTATTCTGTGTCACAATAAAGGCTTCTAAAGAATAATGTAGCTTCCTGTCAGTGCAAGAATATTCAGAATCGGATCAGTAGTTCCAGAGATTACCTTCCACAAACATACTACCATATGTAGTGCCTCCTTGGTCTGCTTCGTTGATCTAGTGGCAAAGCGCATCGCTTGGTGATCACGAAGTCCTGGGTTCAAATCCTAGGTCGGACAAATGAAGTTTTTCTAACGAAAACTTCCCACTATGAGTCCGGAGTCTGGAATTGTGCCCGATATATGGCAATAGGCTCGCCCCCTATTAAATGGGACCTAACATCGTGGGCGAAAAGTGTGTTTACTCAGTACACCTCTGCCACCCCCGCTTGGAGAATATAGGCGTGACGGTGACGGTGACGGAAAAAGATCACAAAGCTGGTTCGACGCAACCTCCGAGCCTCCAACACGCTTGAGATTGAGAAAGCTATCGAGCAGAACCGGGGGTCGTTCAGTATTCGTCCAGCCTCTCGTATGAAGTCATTTGACAAGGTTGACTGCCCATCGGGTAATGTGATCGCTTCTAGGCTGGAAATCCTCTCGGAAGTCAGGAATTTCTATAGCCAGCTCTACGCCTCACACGCACCCCGACCCGTATCTCTTAGAGGGGATCCCAGAGCCACCCTTACACGCCACCATTGCATTGGAGGATATGTTCAAGACGCTGGACTGGAAAGGCCGCGGCATCAATATAAAGGCGCATACATCTTTCACCTGCGATTTGCAGACGACATCGTCATCATAGCTGAAACGTTGCAAGACTTACAACAAATGCTGGACAGCCTTGCTAATTCGTCTCAGTAAATCTGTCTCCGGATGAACTTAGATAAAACCAAAGTTAAGATCTTCAAGCATGTTGACCCGGGACCGATCGCCATAAACGGAGTCTCCTTCGAAGTTGTTTCCGAGTATGTATACCTAGGGCAGTTGCTCCAACTAGGTAAAAACAACTTCGACAAGGAACTTAAGAGACAGACACAGCTGGGCTGTGCAGCATTTTGGAAAACTTAGTCGAGTCTGCTCATCGTCCATACCCCAATGCTTAAAAACGAAAGTTTTTAATCAGTGCTTCCTATCTGTAATGACATACGGGGCCAAAACGTGGCCACTCACTGTGCGGCTTGTCCACCAGTTCAAGGTCGCTCAGCGAGCTATGGAAAGAGCTATGCTCGGAGTTTCTCTTAGGGATCGTATCCGGAACGAAGTTGTTTGTCAGAGAACCAAGGTTTCCGACATAGCTCAGCGAATTAGCAAGCTGGAGTGGCACATATGCCGGTGGTCACATATGCCGCAGAACCGATGGCCGTTGGTGCAGAATGGTTCTTAAGTGGAGACCACGTGTCGGCAAACGAAGTGTAGGACGCCCTGTAGCTAGGTGGGGCGACGATATTGGTAAGGCAGTGGGCAGGGATTGGAGGAGGAGAGCTGAAGATCGAGCTCAGTGGCGTGTTATGGGAGAGGCCTATGTCCAGCAGTGGACTGACCCGGGCTGATGATGAATCACCTTTACGCCTATTTTCCACAATGGTGAAGATGTTTTGAGTATACTTACATATCGCTAACGATGCTAGGTCCTAATGTAATTGAAAGCCTATTACCATTTAGCTGCGCGAAATTTCAGGACTGCTAAAGAGAACTTCTCGATAGCAATATCACATTAACAAAGTCAATCGGACAAAGGTCCGACCTAGGATTCGATCCCAGGACCTCGTGATAACCAGCCGTTCCTCCAGCGGAAATCTACTAGACCAACCAGGCATTCTGGAGAGAGGATTTATATTTCTTTACAAACCTAAAATCCTTAATCTCGTCATAATAAGTTAAGCACTCAATTACGTAAGAGCCACGAAAGAATTCGGCAGTGTTCGGATAACGGTACTTAATAAAGGACTAAAGGTCCCAAATAAAGGACCGATATAGACGTCGGATGTAGGACGCACGGCGGTGTTATTAGAATTCCTGGCGTCAAGCTCTGATTAGATTTTTCGGGAAACTTTTAGATGTAATAACATTTAGGAGGAGTTTATAGAGCTGTACCGTAGTACATGAAATGGTTGGCAGTTTGTGGCATTTCTACTACGTTTTGTCATTGGTCCCGGTTACCATTTCAAGTGGTAGTGGTCAAGCCATATGGATGTGTATTACGGGTCCAACTGGCCTTTCTGCTAAATCAAATAATCGTAATATTATTTAAGTAACATCATTTATGTCTTTGCTCTCCAATATTCATTAAAACATAAATTCAACACCGAAAGCCGATTGCACAACATTAATTCGTTATTCAATTATGAAGACACGCACATGACAACTCATGTGCGTGTCTTCAATCCGTATACGGTTCAATAAAACGGACCCGGCACCTGTACGGGCACGGGACCGTCTCACAGCCGTAATCCGTTAATTAACAATTTGATGAGCGACGAGCCGGATCGCCGTTACAGTTAACATTTGTAAACAGTTTAGCATGTCAAACTAGCAGCGCAAATAAAAATCACGCACAAAGGCGCGCGCTTTTATCGTAGCCGCTGCCGACTCCTGCCTCCCATTTGCACCTGACTCTCATCTGTCATTATCCCCGCCCGCAGCATATTCTCACCGACCCTTCTGATGCCTATACTTCCCTCCTTTTGGATACAAATACCGCACATTGGATCCGACACCGACCTTTCTGGCGAGGTCGAAGAATCTTTTGCCTGCCGGCCGGTGCAGAACATCACGGCGAGACACCTGATATATGCCCTCTCCCATAGCGACAGTCCAAGCCGAAGCCGTCCCTCCTTAAGGTGCCCTTGAGCTAGTGGCGCCTTGAACATCCAGATGGAGCGTAGTTGTTGCACGTTCTCCCTATTGTCTGGTTAAGCTGTAAAGGCCACTTGGCCAACAGTATCGATCATTCACACACACACACACATACAAACAAAATATGCGCGTTTTACGTGGTTTCCGGGAATTGTTCAGCGGGTTCAACCCTCTGAAACCTATCGAGAAGCTGCGTAGAGCGCGCGTCTGTGTGCGTGTTTCATATTCGAGCCGCTGGTACTAAGATGCTCAACTGTTTTTATATGTTAATTGTGTCGTGGTCCTCCGGGCCGGATCATTGCCGACACACTATTACTTGCGTTCATGGCAAACGGCGTATAAACCTATGAAATGGACAACGGGCTTTCGCGCGGCAACATCTTGGAAAAATCCCCAGATTAATTGCTAGTGTATTTTCTTTGATGAATAGTTACATGAGCGTAAATGCGTTTATAGTAGGGCAGTAAAGGGATAACGGGGTGTAAAGAATTTTACATGTTTCTGATAGGTTTATAAATTACAGAAAATACATAATTTTGCCAGCTCTGATAGCGTAGTAGATGCATTTAGTGAGGTCTACTTTTTATATGTTCGTTTTCGGCACGATAAAAACATTATTTGAGTGATCCACAGATCTGTTTAGTTCAATGGATTTGGACATGTTTAAATTGGGTTTGGAAACGCACTTGCGAAACTTCTCAAAAACAACACAAAAGCAAAGCAATTTATCGCTTTGGCATTCTATTGATTGCTTAAAAATTTATCTTGGTCGGGAGAACTGTATTTATTTACGTATTATATATTTTTAGGATTTTCATTAAAATACCACTAGTAGTTGATGGCGCACGGAGGAATTTTGCACACTTGCATTTTTATTACTAAAACCCCAGAACTCTAATAAGTTTCATTATCCTCATCATCATTCTGCAACAGTCCACTGCTGGGTATAGGATCTGGGCATAGTCTTTGACTATCCGCCTGCTGCTACCTTCCTTGCATACCAAATTCGCCACTACACCTAGCAGCTGCGCGCATTTTTTACTCAAGAACATGTCTACTCCAGTTACCTACTTCTTGTCTCTCAGCGAAGCTAAAACATTGCAGTTATTTGGACCAAAATGATATTTTTTCTTTCTTATTTTATCTGCTTATAACGCGTGCTCACCCTGTCGTGGGCATTACTAGGACGTTCGGATTCTTCCATAGAAAAAATTAGTATACCCAGGTGACTAAATGGACTCAAACAATAAATTTGTCCTCAGATTCTAATTCTAAACTAAAATACACACCATATCATCACTCATCATCATCAGCCCGTGTCAGTCCACTGCTAGACGTAGGCCTCTCCCATGGCACGCCACTGAGCTCGATCTTCAGCTCTCCTCCAATCCCTGCCCGCTGCCTTACGAATATCATCGCCCCACCTAGCTACAGGGCGCCCTACACTACGTTTGTCGACACGCGGTCTCCACTCAAGAACCAGTCTGCCCCAACGGCCATCGGTTCTGCGGCATATGTGACCTGCCCACTGCCACTTCAGTTTGCTAATTCGCTGAGCTATGTCGGTAACCTTGGTTCTCTGACGAATAACTTCGTTCCGGATTCGATCCCTAAGAGAAACTTCGAGCATGGCTCTTTCCATAGCTCGCTGAGCGACCTTGAACTGGTGGACAAGCCGCACAGTGAGTGGCCACGTTTCGGCTCCGTATGTCATTACAGGTAGGACGCACTGATTAAAAACATTCGTTTTTAGGCATTGGGGGTATGGGCGATAAGAAGACTCGACGGAGTTTTTCAAATGCTGCCCAGCCCAGCTGTATCCGTCTCTTAACTTCCTTGTTGAAGTTGTTTTTACCTAGCTGGAGCAACTGCCCTAGGTATACATACTCAGAAACAACTTCGAGGGAGACTCCGTTTACGGCGATCGGTCCCGGGTCAACATGCTTGTTGATCATAACTTTAGTTTTATCTAAGTTAATCCGGAGACCGATTCGCTGAGACGAATTAGCAAGGCTGTCCAGCATCTGTTGTAGGTCTTGCAAAGTTTCAGCCATGATGACGATGTCGTCTGCAAATCGCAGGTGAGAGATGTATGCGTCATTTATATTGATGCCGCGGCCTTTCCAGTCCAGCGTCTTGAACATATCCTCCAGTACATTGGTGAACAGTTTTGGTTATATGACATCACCTTGGCGCACTCCGCGGCGCAGGTGGATATGTTCAGTCCGCTGGTTCTGTACTTGGACGGTCATCGTTGCGGCTTCAAAAAGGCATCTCATCACATCGATGTATCGGCAATCAACTTGGCATCGTTGCAAGGAGTTCAGAACTGACCAGGTTTCGACAGTGACAAAGGCCTTCTCATAGTCTACGAAGGCTAGACATAGGGGCAGATTATACTCTGCAGTCTTCTGTATAATCTACCGCACTGTGTGGATGTGGTCTATGGTGCCGTAACCACTTCGAAACCCGGTCTGCTCCGGCGGTTGAAACTCGTCGAGCCTTCGCGTAAGACGGTTCGTAATGACCCTTGAAAACAGCTTGTATACATGGCTCAGAAGCGATATGGGTCGATAGTTTTTCATAACGGTTTTGTCACCCTCCTTGAAAAACAGGACGACCGCGCTTCTGTTCCATGCCTGCGGAGTTCTCCCAGTGTAGAGGACAGTGTTAAATAACTTCCGAAGCTCCTTAAATACTGGGGTACTCCTGCCCTCAGAAGCTCAGTCGTGACGCCGTCCTCACCCGGGGCTTTTCCATTTTTAAGCTGTTTAAGGGCCAACTCGATCTCATCCAGGCTGATCTCGGGCAAGTCTTCTGTGAAGTGACGTGTAAGGGTGGCTCTGGGATCTCCTCTAAGAGATTCGGGTCGAGGTGCGTGTGAGGCGTAGAGCTGGCTATAGAAATTCCTGACTTCCGAGAGGATTACCGGCCTAGAAGCGAACACAGTACTCGCTTGTGTGGTCAACCTTGTCAAGTGGTTTCTCCCAAGTGACTGCACGAACACTTTCGCCTCCGGGTTCTGCTCGATGGCTTTCTCAATCTCAGGCTTGTTGAAAGCTCGAAGGTCGCGTCGGACCAGCTTTGTGATCTTTTGATTTAAGGCCCGGTGTTCTGACAAGGTTGAGTGAGCATTTCGGCGTCGTTCGCTCATAAGCTCCAGATTCCCCCCGAAACTTTAGATTTCCTGTATGTACGCCTCGTTTCGCAAAATTTAGTGCCCTCTTCTCTAAGAGTCTGTACCACCTGCTCGAATTTTTGATCAACGCTGTCAGTGGTTTCTAAAGCAGCGAATCGGTTTTCCTACATATCATCACTACATATATGAAAAGGACATCACTATTCCAACACTCAAAGCTATTATAACCTACATTAAATGCGAACGCGACGGCAATACAATCAAAATGATCGGATTGTGTCGCAGCTTTCCATCGCCCCAGAGACAATTACCTGTTGGACCAACGACGAACGGTCGCACCGAATCGCTCTGCTCCGAGCCCAATGCCTGCGATTGTTATGCATTAGGTTGTGGATACAGGAGCAGCGGAGCGAGGCAGACAAACGGGCAGAGTGGAGCGGACAAACCACCAAGGTATAGTTGTCTCTCTCTGTCGCGCTGAAAGAAGACATTAGCTTTTCATTGTAGTGTGAAGTAGCATATAATCAAATCAAATCATTTATTAGTGTAATTTTTGGTGATACAATAGTTCTTAAAATTTTAGACAGTAATGAATCTCAAAAATCTGCTCATACACCAAAAATTTCAAGATTCTTTAAAACTTTTCTCCGGTAAAATAAAATTGGTATGATCCTGATACTATTTACGGGTCACGACGATGTATTACAATTAATCGTCAATGATATCTATAGTCAATGACGGTTGGTACGTAGTTGATATTACGAGCGTCTACGGATGATCTTAGAGAGTCTATCCTTAAGACACAGCAATTCACTTACATTTTAGAGCGTATTGCCACAGTAAATACTGTAGTATTGCTGTATCAGGCTGTTCCATGAATGAGAATTTGTGTTTACCACATTAATCGCCGCATACGATATCTAAAGGGGCTGAAAACGGAGCTATTCCATTAACTCGGTTAGCGTATGAGTATAATTACAGAATCTGCCTCAATAATCCAGTGGCGTACAATGTGCTTAGCGATCCTGATCCGATCGGAGGTCCTGAGCTCGAATCCTAAGTCGGACAGACTACATTTTCTACGGAAAAACATCCATTATCAGTTTGGAGTCTGAAATTTGGCGCAGTAAAATGGCAATAGGCTAGCCCACTAATATAAATTGAAGCCTGACAAGAAAAAGTGGATGTACACTTTCACCCCTGCATGAGAAACGCTCGTCATAGTGTTTATTTTATTATTTATTAATACTAGCTATTTTCACTAAGGAATAAGACAAAATGAAAGAAAGCTTTTGGCAGGTCACGACCCTCAGACATGATGAGGACTCCAACTTAAGGGAGAGTGAAACTATCTTTAAGAAGGAGTGCTAGAAAACCTAGCTATGTAAAAGATTCTTCAGTTTGTTCGTTCAGTTTGGCGCTACTGTAAACACAGGCTAACCATTGGTTATGCTTTGATATTGGAATATTGTTTGGAATTGGAAACTTTGAGCCGATTGTTTTGACTTTTTGCAACAATAAAATATAACAGTTAAGAATTGTGATAGTCGTTAACTATTTCGATTTTAGTTTCCATATTATGTAAAATTCAGAGACAGTTTAGGTTGTCTGCGGTGTAGTCAAATGTGGGATGCTGGTTTTGTTACATATTTTTTGTGCTTGTGAAAGAAGAAAGAAAGCACATTTATTGTGTGGTGAAGTTAGATCCAGAGAATAACAGAAATAGATGTTGCTCAAGTCATTCTGACTATATGCTAAAAATAATTACTATACAAGATTACTTGTAAACACCAAAAAAACCTCGCAGGACTATACAACTAACATAATAAACAACAACTTCTCCAATTTTTTAATTGCAGGAACAAAAAACCAGCTGTGTCATAGAAAAAATGTAATTGAACACACAAAATGTATGGAACACAGGCTTAGCACGAAATAAATGATATTAGCGTGTCGCTAGTGAGTAAGCGTACATGACAAGGATGGTATATCAACTTTTTGTACCGAGCCCTCTGATTTTACTTTTTGCTATTATATAAAAATCAGAACAAAAGTTGTTGTTTGTGTTGTTAGTACGAGATTATTAGGGTTTCACACGCTTTACAAGTAGCTCTGTATACAACATACAAGTGACAGCACAAGCACCATCTATACTTATATTATAAAGAGGTAAAGTTTGTGTGTTGGGATGTTCGGGGTAATCTCCGGTACTACTCATCCGATTTTAATGATTCTTTCACCATTGGGAAGCTACCTTATCCAGAACATAGGCTATATAACATAAACCCGGTAGGTGGCGCTGTTGCCGACCGGGTACGAAGTCGCGGGAAACTGTTAGTAAACTATAATTTTGGCAATGGAAAAGTTCACCGCATGCAAAGTTCGTGTATATTGTAATGTTTAGTTCTAAAGCGCGGCGCAACTGTACGTCTGGCATTATACAAATTATTTCTGGCGTCGCTACGCCGCGGGAACCGCGACCTTGCAACGCGCTATACTTCACACATCCGTGCGCATCTTTAACTGATCTATCATTTCAAACAGGGTTCTATTTCATATTGTGATTTACATTGCAAAAACACATTTATTTAAATATTAACAACTTAAAATTTGCATAGAAAACAAAAATTACAGTAGGTATGAAATGAAAACTCAAAGAATTTAGACGTATACAAAATCGGCAGCATTAAGATATAATTATTTTGGAAAGTTCAAATGTGATTTTAAAGGTAAATAGCGATTTTGGTTTCGCAAATTAGCGCTTCTAAAATTTATATTTAGGTACGTATTTTGGTTACTATTTACACTAAAAATCATATTTCAAGTTTGCAAAGTATTTACATCTTGTTCATTTCCTTTATTTTTACGGTAGGTACGACTCACGTTATGGTTTCATTTTTCTAAAACAATTCAACGAATTTCGATGACATTTGGCATATAGATAGATTTTCTCCTGGAATAGCATCTACACTAAGTTATAACATTACAGTGTATTTATACATACACATTTACACATACACATAATGTAGTCTGGCTTATATAATCATTAGATATTTCTATAGAAAAAATTTCAGTAGTAGTCCAGTCTGGAATTGTATCCAGCATAATAACAATAGACTTGCGCCGATTACATTGAGACCTTATCGGCGAAAATGCGGGCGTACACAATACTCCTTTGCCATTGCTTGGGGAAAGTTGGCGAGATGGTATTTTTAGGGTTTCGCACCTAAAACGAAACTCTTATAGGATCACTTCGTTGCCCGTCTATCCGACGGTTATCACCTTATTTAGGGTTTTTTTCTTAGGAACGGCTAAAGGTATTAAGTTAAAATGTATACCAAATACGAACGCGTCGAACCAAATACGAACGAGTCGCTACGCCGCGGGAACCGCGACCTTGCATCGCGCTATACTTCACACATCCGTGCGCATCTTTAACTGATCTATGATTTCAAACGGGGTTCTATTTCATATTATGATTTACATTATGCAAAAAATACATTTATATAAATATTAACAACTTAAAATTTGCATAGAAAACAAAAATTACAGTAGGTATGAAATAAAAACTCAAAGAATTTAGACGTATACAAAATCGGCAGCAATAAGATATAAGTATTTTGGATAGTTCATATGTGATTTTAAAGGTAAATAGTTATTATAGTTTCGCAAATTAGCGCTTCTAAAATTCATATTTAGGTACGTATTTTGGTTACTATTTACCCTAAAAATCATATTTCAACTTTGCAAAGTATTTACATCTTGTTCAATTCCTTTATTTTTACGGCAGGTACGACTCACATTATGGTTTAATTTTGCTGAAACAATTCAACAAATTTCGATGACATTTGGCATATAGATAGATTTTCTCTTGGAATAGCATCTACTCAATCTACTAATCTACAATCTCAATCTACTACAAGTTATAAGATTACAGTACAGTACATTCGATTTTTCTATAGAAAAAATCTCAGTAGTAGTCCAGTCTGGAATTGTGTCCAGCATAATAATAATAGACTTGCGCCGATTACATTGAGACCTTATCGGCGAAAATGTGGGCGTACACAATACCTGTTTTGCCATTGCTTGGGGAAAGTTGGCGGGATGGTATTTTTAGGGTTTCGTACCTAAAACGAAATCCTTATAGGATCATTTCG
Organism: Phalera bucephala; assembly: GCA_905147815.2. Taxonomy (NCBI): domain Eukaryota; kingdom Metazoa; phylum Arthropoda; class Insecta; order Lepidoptera; family Notodontidae; genus Phalera; species Phalera bucephala. Next base: position 10,692,577 of record LR990627.1, read on the forward strand.
TTGCCCGTCTGTCCGACGGTTATTACCTTTTTTAGGGTTTCTTTTTTCTCAAGAACGGCTAAAGGTATTAAGTTGAAATGTATACCAAATACGAAGGTCTACAGTTCCTTGTACAAGTGTAAAAAAATGAAGGTTCTAAGTAAACTCAAACAAAAGATATGGCCATTTAAAGTCACTCATTAGAAATTATATATCACTTCCCGTTGACCTCGAATCGTGTAATTTGGCAAGAAGCAAGGTTTTAAAGTACAAGCAAAGGAAGAAATCCGATATTTGTGAATTTATAACTATAACACAGGGGGTTTCAGGTCTGGAAGAGGATGTTCGGATCAAGTCTTCTCACTCCGCAACATCGTAGAGAAGCATCTGGCAGTGGGCCGGAAGGTTTTCTGCGGTTTTGTAGATCTGGAGAAGGCATTTGACAGAGTTGTGCGAAAGAGACTTTGGGACATTTTGCCAGAGTATGGTATAGATGGCACTCTGTTGCGAGCCGTCCAGTCCACTTATGTGGACTGCAAGGCATGCGTTCGGGTGGGTGGTAACAGGTCACCCTGGTTTGACGTTAAAATCGGCGTCAAGCAGGGTTGCGTGTTGTCCGCTAGACTGTTTATAATAATATAATATATCTGGACAAAAGTCTTCAAAGACTGAAAGCGATGAATGAAGGTGTACAAATGGGTGACTTAGTGGTAAACCATCTACTTTATGCAGATGACGCGGTTTTAATAGCGCCAACAGCCACTGATCTGCAAACACTAGTCACAGTTATGAAAGACGACTGCATGATCAATGGCTTACACTTGAATGTGAAGAAAACCAAGATTATGGTTTTTGAAAGGGAAGAAACCAGAACGAATGTAAGGATTGTGGTTGGTAACGATGTGCTGGAGCAAGTGAATGAGTTTGTATATCTTGGATGCGCCTTCAGTAAGGATGGGAAATACACCGCTGACATAGAGAGAAGAGTGAGTGCAGGGAACAGAGTGAATGGTGCGATGGGAAAGCTACTCGGGAGCCGGCACTTAAGCCATAAGGCGCAGCTGGCCATACATAACGGAGTTCTTGTCCCAACGCTGTTATATGGTAGCGAGAGCTGGGTATGTAAGAAGGAGAATGAAAGTAGGATAAATGCGGTAGAAATGCGAGCTCTGCGGAAGATGTGCGGAGTGAAGCTGACCGACCGCATTAGCAACAGCATAGTAAGACAGCGAGTAGGTATGAAAGATAGTATCGGTGTAAAGATGAGAAAGGGCATGCTCCGTTGGTTCGGGCATATAGAAAGAATGCCAGAGGAAAGAATGACAAAACAGATATACAATGTGAAAGTGGAAGGATGCAGGTACCGGGGAAGACCTAGACTATCTTACCACGACCAAATAAACCGAGTCTTGTCAGATGGAAAAGTCAAGAGTCTCCGTAACCGGCGAGCGTGTATGAGACGAACTATGAGAGTCGAGGAAGCCAGAGAGGTATGTAAGGAAAGAACCTGTTGGAACTCTGTACTCTCTGCCTACCCCGCAAGGGATCTGGCGTGAGGTTATAGATAGATAGATAGATAGATATAACTATAACATATAAAAAAATATTATTTTCCCTCAAATCTGATGAAAAATTAAAATAGCGCTGTCTAGTGACTACTTTACACACTACAACAATACTTCTTTGTCTATGTGCTATCAGTGACATTTTGTGGAACTATTTTGATATGTGGTGTATACATATTTGTTCATACACACACAGAGACGTGGCGCCATCTGTGTACGGTATAGGACGTAAATTGGATCAGATTGTCGATTTATTCTTTTATTTTTATATAGTTTTAATGAAAACTAAATGTTATTAATTTAATTACGACAAAATTTTAGAAAGAAAGAACACTTTTTTAAAAGGTATTTTTATGGACTGCCTCGTTGAACAAGTAGGTACCGTATAATGCGTTTAGAGATCGCGGAGAATCTCGTACAAATTGTAGGGCGAGCAAAATGTAGTTTTTCTATAGAAAATATCCCAGTATCAGTCCGGAGTCCCAAGTTGTGCCCGGTATCATTTAGCAATATATTTGAAAATATTTCTATCAAAAAATTACATTTGTTCTGACCTGGGATTCGTGATCAAGACCTCAGGACCTCGTGATCGCTACGCGCATTATTCGACAATAGACTAACGAGGTACAGGTAACTTTTTAGAAGGTTTTTTGTTCGTATGTCAAGACAGATAGGTCTTTCTGGTTCAAATCTTGTAATCCATTTTCAAGCACTTCGGGTATATTATTTATTAGTTTTATTTTATTTTATTGAGATATCCAATAGCGTTTGACAATAGAAAGCATGTATCCGACTGAGCTGAAATTTAGCATACGTATGTAAGTTCGGTGACAATGCAATAATATAGTACCTACCACGGACCCAGCTTCAGAACAGTCTTTTGATGGGGTCGAAAGGTCGCCATGGGAACATGTCAACTACACAACATAGCTCCCTCGTGTATAGGCTTGTTAGATTGATATTGACAAGTACTATACGACCAGATGATGTTTAGGGTCTGATGATGAAGTGGCAAGGTGACCAACGGAACCACCCAAATACTAAACATACCACCGCCGGGTTTGAGTTCGTTGGATTCATCTTCACGAGTTCTGTAGACCCTGATGGTGTCCAGCATCTGATGATGGAACCGAAGAGTGGCCAACGGAACTACCCAACTACTCAACATAATCCTACCATGTTTGGGCGTTGGATTTGTCTTGACGAGTCCTCTAGACCCGCCGCAACTACAATTTGGCGCTGAAACTGGCCGAAACTGAACCCGGTACGAAATCCTCAGAGCGCGAATCCTACTTACACTTGTCCAGTTATTTTTTGTAATAAACATTTGTAATTTATATGTAACTTACGCTCAATTTGTTTTTGTTATTGTAGTAGTTTGGTTTATAAACCACCAGAAATAGTTTTATGATGTCACCTACTTAAAGGCTATAAACAAAATGTGGACCGCATAGACAGAGCCAAGGACATCTCTCTTTAATAAACCGCATCGTTCTGTGAGTTATAACCCGGTTTGTGGCTCCAAATGATAGAGTAATGTAGCTAGGGTAAAAAAGCGTTACATAAGTATTAGCTTTACGATTTAACATCTTTTTTGAAAACAAGCTCGAGTAGCATAAAATAAGCCTTGGATATCACATATAGTATTTGCCAAGATAAATTCAAATGGGCAAATGAAGAGTCTCCGTAACCGCCGTACGTGTATGAGACGAACTATAATATTGAAGGAAGCGAGAAAGGAAACAACTCGTTCAAACTCTGGACACTACCAATCCCGCAAGGGATCTAGTGTAAAGTGTATAGACAGACAAATCTAACGAATCCAAACACGACGGACTATCTAGTGTAGAAGTTCTACTGTCAAGATAGTTTTATAGAGCCCAAACACGACTGGTTTATCAAACCAAATCTTGAAGATTTCTTGACTTCTCTTTGTCGAGACTTATTAAAAAACAACAGGGTTACAAGGTGTATTCAAGGGTTCATGTGGCCAGCTTACCGATCCATCATCAAATGACGATGTAATCGAATTGTTACAAAAGTTACATACGAGTAGCTTTACCAAATTACATCATCCCTGAAAAATAAATCGGAAAGGAAGACACATGAACAAAACAAGTTAATAAAACATTGTAAAACTTTCTGATAATAAGTTTGTATGTTCTAAATATCAGTAACATGGAAAATAAATTTTAAAGTCTCCTGAACGAATTTTCACGAAGTTTAAGTTATTAATATTTTATAATATTTACTTGTAAGAGTCGCGTGTAAAAGCGAAGTTTCTATGCATTGGTACTTACATCGCACTTGTTTGAAACAAAACAAATATTTCAAGACTTGTTTACAAATATTTCTCAGCGTATTGTTTATAGTTTAAAAATAGTTCGTTCGTTGCTGCAAATGGTATGAAAGCGTCTGGCGTACACTCAAAATATGAAATGATCAGATCTAGAAAACATTTTGTTTTAAAATTTAGTGCACTTATGTAATGTTTAGTTTAGTTGTGACATATGTAGTTCTTTAAGGCTTTTAACATGATGAGGATAACGCTAGATATACAGAATCTTTATTTCTTATGATGAGAAAATAGTAAGACAATCCTATCGTCTTTTCCGTAGGTAGGTCTTAGTTGGCTCTATATTTAATGGGCCAGTCTGGTAATACAGAGACTGTGCGATACCTAATTGTGTGTAAGATATATTTATATCTTATATATATTTGAATAGTATTATATGTGTATTTATGTATGTATATAATATTGCATTATAACTATGATATGTATGTAGGTAATATGATTACCTCTATCTATAACCTCACGCCAGATCCCTTGCGGGGTAGGCAGAGAGTACAGAGTTCCAACAGGTTCTTTCCTTACATACCTCTCTGGCTTCCTCGACTCTCATAGTTCGTCTCATACACGCTCGCCGGTTACGGAGACTCTTGACTTTTCCATCAGATAAGACTCGGTTTATTTGGTCGTGGTAAGATAGTCTAGGTCTTCCCCGGTACCTGCATCCTTCCACTTTCACATTGTATATCTGTTTTGTCATTCTTTCCTCTGGCATTCTTTCTATATGCCCGAACCAACGGAGCATGCCCTTTCTCATCTTTACACCGATACTATCTTTCATACCTACTCGCTGTCTTACTATGCTGTTGCTAATGCGGTCGGTCAGCTTCACTCCGCACATCTTCCGCAGAGCTCGCATTTCTACCGCATTTATCCTACTTTCATTCTCCTTCTTACATACCCAGCTCTCGCTACCATATAACAGCGTTGGGACAAGAACTCCGTTATGTATGGCCAGCTGCGCCTTATGGCTTAAGTGCCGGCCCCCGAGTAGCTTTCCCATCGCACCATTCACTCTGTTCCCTGCACTCACTCTTCTCTCTATGTCAGCGGTGTATTTCCCATCCTTACTGAAGGCGCATCCAAGATATACAAACTCATTCACTTGCTCCAGCACATCGTTACCAACCACAATCCTTACATTCGTTCTGGTTTCTTCCCTTTCAAAAACCATAATCTTGGTTTTCTTCACATTCAAGTGTAAGCCATTGATCATGCAGTCGTCTTTCATAACTGTGACTAGTGTTTGCAGATCAGTGGCTGTTGGCGCTATTAAAACCGCGTCATCTGCATAAAGTAGATGGTTTACCACTAAGTCACCCATTTGTACACCTTCATTCATCGCTTTCAGTCTTTGAAGACTTTTGTCCAGATATATTATAAACAGTCTAGCGGACAACACGCAACCCTGCTTGACGCCGATTTTAACGTCAAACCAGGGTGACCTGTTACCACCCACCCGTACGCATGCCTTGCAGTCCACATAAGTGGACTGGACGGCTCGCAACAGAGTGCCATCTATACCATACTCTGGCAAAATGTCCCAAAGTCTCTTTCGCACAACTCTGTCAAATGCCTTCTCCAGATCTACAAAACCGCAGAAAACCTTCCGGCCCACTGCCAGATGCTTCTCTACGATGTTGCGGAGTGAGAAGACTTGATCCGAACATCCTCTTCCAGACCTGAAACCCCCTTGTGCCTCGCACAACATTCCATCGGACTTCACGCGCATTCTCCGTTCAATAATTTTATCGTACACCTTGGCTGCCAAGCTGATCAAACTGATGCCTCTGTAATTGGCGCAGTCATATTGTGAACCCTTGCCTTTATACAAGGGTACTATGACTGCGCGGCATAGATAAATCATATTGTAATATGATTACAATATGATTTATCTATGTTTATAGTGTACGCCTAGCACAGCGCTACGTGTAGTGAGGCGCTCGTAGCGCTGTGCAACCGCGGTGTTCTTACCGATCAGCAAGGTTAAGCAGCGTTCGACTCAGTCGGCCTGAGAGGGGTGACCGTTTGTGGCATTTTCATATTCGAGCGTCTCCGTGCTTCGGAAGGCACGTTAAGCCGTTGGTCCCGGTTACCACTTAATGTGGTAGTCGTTAAGCCGAGTTGGAAGCCTTAAAGGCGGCTTGATAAGTTCCAACAGCAGGTGGCCACAAACCTGCCTCCACCAATCCGCACTGGGTCCGCGTGGTGGAGTATGACCTAATCTCTCTTATCTCGATTTGTGAGAGAAGGCCTTTGCCCAGCAGTGGGCAGTATAGGCTGATATTATTATAGTGTACGCCACCAAAACTGCCCTATTCCTTATGTTGGTTCTTCCAATGCATTGGTAGTCTGCAAGAAATTGCTTTAAGTAAAAAAAAACCAATTGTACCTAGCTGTTGTTAATATTTTTGTATGTAACTTATTGTAATATGGTGAACAATAAAGAGCACTTTATCTCTATCTATCTAATCATATACCGATTATTTTGGTCTATAAAGATATTTTTTCACTTAATTTAAGAATATATAACATACTTAGTGTAAGGTTACAATACCGAAATTCTGCTAATATAATAAAGGCCTATTTGGTCGTGGTAAGATAGTCTAGGTCTTCCCCGGTACCTATATCATTCCACTTCCGCATTGTATATCTGTTTTTTCACTCTTTCTTAGACCGAGTCTTATCTGAAGGACAAGTCAAGAGTCTCCGTAACCGGCGAGCGTGTATGAGACGAACTATGTGAGTGGAGGAAGCCAGAGAGGTATGTAAGGAAAGAAACTCTTGGAACTCTTTACTATCTGCCTACCCCGCAAGGGATCTGGCGTGATGATATAGATAAATAATAAAGGATAAATATATATTCTGTAGCTATATATAGCTAAAATTCTGCTAATATAATTTTTTGATGTATTTTAATCAATGACGCCTTAACGGTTGTTCGGATCTAAGCACGATTCAGCCTTATCCATCCTTACTTCTAAATAGGACAATATGTAGCAAAAGCGTTCTTAGTTTATTAATAATAAACAATAATAAAATTAGCCCTGTTAAGAAACTGTCCCACTGTTGGGCACGGCCCTCCTCTTAAACTGAGAGGGTTTAGGCCATAGTTCACCACGCTGGCCCAGTGGGGCTTGGCAAACTTCACACACCTTCGAGAAACTCTAAGGCATGCTGGTTTCCTCACGATGTTTTCCTTCGCCGTTGAAGCAAGTCATAGTTATTTGTAATACGCACATTCGGACAGCACAAAAGATACTATTGGGTCGAAAAGCCAACAGCAAGAGACGCACATGCTTATGAAAGACAAAGTTGCGTGCCTGGGTTTGAACCCGAGATCTCTGAATTTGCAGTCCATCGGTCTAACCATTAGGGTATCACTGCCTTCAACTTTATTAAATAAAATCGGACATCCTTGTCTTAAGCCCAAAGTTGGTAAGCGTGGGAGAGAACGCTTCCTAAATAAGATATCCCATCAAAAAGTTAAAGGAAAGGAAGGCGTCGATCGTGGTTTAGGTAGTAGGTAGTCCTTTACCGTCATGTAGATTATATTATAGAATAACAACAACATGGTACGGGCGGAGTCGCGGCAGAAAACTAGTATTAAATATTCACTCATGGATATTTTAACACTTCCAGTTGTAAGTTCGTGATTGACGTGTTATAAACACGTTCGTCATTTTATAGTCGGATATTGAGGTCTTGCGGTATTTTTATAGCAAATGAAATTTTATCACATCTCGCCTAATTATATGTAGCGTAGTATTTCGTAAAATTCGAAGAAATTCGTTGATTATTAAGTAATTTATTAAAGGATATATGAGATTACGTTTCTTTTTTTGTGAGCGAGGCGAAGGCCAACCTCTACATTTTCCAGTTATTACAGTTTTTTACCACGTTATGCCAGCGTTTCATGAAAGAGTGTATCACGTCCGACCATTCCCGCTTTCGGTTTCCACGATTTTTTTGAATATCATTAAATAACCCTTTATAACACACCGACACGCCTATATTTCCCAAGCGGGGTTAGCAAAGGTGTACTGAGTACACCCACTTTTCGTCGATGTAGTTAGGTCCGACGTAATAGAGTGCGAGCATATTGCCATATACCGGGCACAATTATTCCAGACTCTAAAGAAAACTACATTTTTCAGACCTAAAATATGAACCCAGGACCTCGTAATCACAAAGCGATGCGCGTTGCCACTAGACTAACGAGGCAGTCAAGTCCCTTTAGTGTGTATTATGTTATGATGGCAGGTATCCGCGGTTTCCCACCAGGTTTATAACAGCGCCACTTACCGTTTACATTCTCGCGTTAGCTAATTTTATGTCAATTTACCAGCGTATTGTCATACCAGTGGGTGAAATGTAACAGTCTCACAATTGTCCTTCAACGTCCTTTTTCTCCTTGAAACGTAGCATGTTTATTTGGCCCTCGTCCTAATAAAACAATATAATTCGGTCCGGTCACACTGCAGCAAGAGCGTAAACAAATAAATAAGCCGGATATAACGCATCATAATTAACCCGATGGTTACATAAGCCCTGAACTGGAATACAAGGACTTACGAATATCGTTAAGATTGTGAGAATTGTCCGGCTGATCAGTGTGGGGATAATAATACATGTGTTACGACACAAAATATAATATTACTATTAGGCATAATGTAATCTGAAGACAGTTTGTCAAGAACACTTTTGTGAGATAGAAAATGAAGAAGAAAAGGCTATGTTAGTTTTTACGTTAAACATACTTGCATATGTTGTTCGGAAAACTTAATCATTCGGTACTTGACATAAAACACCCTAAAGACGTATTCCTGATTCATCCTTATGAGCACGAGTAACAGTTTTAGAAAACAGTTCAACAATGAAATTATCTATCATTATATAATCTACTATAAAACAAACTTAAAACCTTTACGCTACGTTTTCAATGTGATTGAAGTATTTTCCACATTTTACCGATGATTTAATTGAAGGAAAGCCTTATTGCTGTTATATCGGCCACAATTCCAAATTCGAAATTGATACTGATATTAAAAAAATAACACTGTTCGCCCTATGATTCCAAACTAGGACCTTGCGATGCCTGGCCGTGTCGTGCACCACAAAAAATTGTATTTTTGTCACAGTCAATATAAAATTTACGTTAATGTTTGAACTTGTAATACTCTGCAAAAACATTTATGTATGGTTATACAGAAAACATCGGTGAATTAGAATTATTATCAAAGTGTTAGCACATCACACAAAAATGTGTTAAGCGCGCCTGAAGTCGTAATGGAATATAAACTTTATCGACTTATTCTAAAGTTTAAAGTACAACAAGTATTATAGAAAATTATTGTTGGATGTGGGGGTGGATCTAGTATGCGAGATATGCGAGATCATTGACATGCACCGCAGCACTAGCTACGTGTTGCCAACAAAACCATTAGTTAAGGAGAATTCACATTGTAATTGATCGACATCCATTTAGCAAGCAAATGTAATGGAAATATTTTTCGTATGTGTACTTCATGGGAAAATTGCTGATGTAGATTTTAAAGCCTCCTAGGTAGAATGTAACTGGGCCAACCATATCTGCTGCAAGTTCAACAACTTTTGTTCATTAATCAGCCGAAGGACGTCCATTGCATGACAAAAGTCCCTCTCATAAGATCGCCACGACGACAGGCTCTTTACTGTACAGATTTATCACACAGTATACAACACAGCTTGATCAAAAATAATTATCAATTGGGTCCCATTAAATTCCCATAAATTATAAATGACATCGGGACAGACCTTCCAACAAAAGTATTTCTTAAAAAAAGTCTTTTAAATCAGAAAATATAATCGAATGTCCACGGTTAAAACGGCTCGATAGTACGAACGAACGATCACATTTCATAAAGATTAAATTCAATGTAAATGAGAACGACTATAAAACGACGTTTAAGTACGCAATGATCTGATTAATCAAGATCTTTCTATGGATTTTCTTCCCACTTAAATATAATGTCCCTTATAAAAACAATGAATGGGAAAGACTCACCATTCACTTGTTGTTTGGCTACGATTTGTAAATAACCACTTTGATTGACAATACCAAGGGGCAACAAGTCCGACTATGCGTTTCGATGATCATCCTGTCATTGTTAGTTTTTCTAATCCAACAGTTAGCATTTGGCTCATTGAAACGTCGTGAATTTTTGGAAGTCTCCTTTATAAATCAATATTCTTGGTTTAACATCTTGGATGCAGCGTTTCTGTGATTCTATGCAATTTTTGGGGAGTTTACAATAGGCCGGTAAAAAGTTCCCTTTCCAAATTAATGACTTACGTTGTCTAAATAGATCTATCTATCTATCTATCTATAACCTCACGCCAGATCCCTTGCGGGGTAGGCAGAGAGTACAGAGTTGCAACAGGTTCTTTCCTTACATACCTCTCGGGCTTCCTCGACTAAATAGATAAATGCGATAACTACATCCTAGTCTTTAACATAGTTGCTGCACCTATCGAAACGTCAATGGAATATAGCCCTTTTAACATATTTTAATCGCGTTGTAAGTCCACCTTTATATCGAGAAGATCATCCCAAATCATATTTCTCAGCAATACACTTGTAATGTCAAAATAAATGGGAGATATTTAAACGAAATACTAGTTTACGTCAGCCGCGTAAAAGCGTCATTCGAAACACGAAAATGGGATCAAAAATTGTTTACGTTTGAAAGTTTTAATAGAAACATTTACTGAAAAATCAACGGATATGAGATACATTTAGCTTTGAATGTATTTCTTTTTGTAAATGTGGCGACAGTTGACAGGGAAAGCGGAAGAATCGGTGCTAATTAGTGGAAATGTTCTAACGATTGGATCGGGTCGAGTGGGTTGGTTGCGCAATGACCGCTGAAAATACCAGCGTAGAGCGGGCTGCGCACGCGCCGGCCTTGGTGACGACACTGATGGATCGCGCGCGTTGCGTTGTTCTGTGTTGCCAAACCAGAAATCCTAGACTGTTTGTCCATACGATCTAATTATGAGATGACTTTCTGTGTGATAGATAAATCTGAGTATTGTGTTGCCGAAGTTGATGTGTAAGGGCTAGTGTTGTAATGAAACTTTCATACGGCTGTAAAATCAAACGAATTAGGACTATCCTACTAATATTATAAATGTGAAAGTTTGTGAGGATGGATGTACAAATGTTTGTCACTCTTTTATCCAAAACCTACTCAACGGATTTTGATGAAACTCAACAGTAATATAGCTTATACAACAGAAAAACACACAGGTTTTAATTTGTAAATAGATACTAACTAGTTCTCACAACCAATTAAAGATGCTTAAATCTTTAATTGTTTAGTGTATTTTCATGAACATATCACGAAAAAGAAGAATTAAGAACGATCACATTTCTTAAAGATTAAATTCATTGGTGCAGGATAATAAGTTGATTTAGAGATTGATTTCAAATAGTTGTGGTCTTGTTTTACGATCAAATCAGTTAATTTGTGTCTACAATTTTCCAAAGTAAATGAAAATTTTATTATAAAGATACTTATCATAAAGCTTCGTACTTTAAAAAAAACAGTATAGCCATGACCTGATCTATCCCAGATGAGGACTAGTTAAAATTAAGTAAAAATGTGGAATTATTTTTTTACTATCACAGTTTCCAGTGGTAACCCTACTAGTTGCCCACGCGCAACCGCAGGGGTGAACTTTTCAACATTTTTTATGCAAACAACTGGTAAATTAAAGCCGCTACTCGTCATTCTGTCAAAATGACTCGTGTACTTGATTTAGTTGAATTAAATGCACACACAAATCACCGAAGCGTAAACATATTTTCTTTTCTAAATCGCGTAAAGAAATCAGACGCAGGCGTCTATTATTTGTCAATGTAAACGGTGCAAATATAGTGCGACAAGGATCTTTTGGCTTGTAGATGACATTGCCAAGAGGGGCGTTGGTGTGGTACGAGGGTTACCATTTAATACAAATTTTCTTCTTTCAAGGAGATATTGAGGCGCTCGTAGCGCTGTGGAGGCGCTCGTAGCGCTGTGCGACCGCGGTGTTCTTACCGATCACCAAGGTTAAGCAGCGTTCGACTCGGTCGGCCTGAGATGGGTGACCGTTTGTGGCATTTCATATTCGATCGTCTCCGTGCTTCGGAAGGCACGTTAAGCCGTTGGTCCCGGTTACCACTTAATGTGGTAGTCGTTAAGCCGAGTTGGAAGCCTTAAAGGTGGCTTGATAAGTTCCAACAGCAGGTGGCCACAAACCTGCCTCCACCAATCCGCACTGGGTCCGCGTGGTGGAGTATGACCCAATCTCTCTCACCTCGATTTGTGAGAGAAGGCCTTTGCCCAGCAGTGGGCAGTATAGGCTGTTATTATTATATATGTATCTCGCTGAGATTCACGGGCTTTACCCGGACCTTTGAAAGGCTTGCATGGGGACATGGGTCCAACACGTAGAGGCCCTTTGCGAGAAGTTAACGTTATGTAAGCCACCTGCTGAGATCACTTGCTGAAAATGAAGAAACATAACCAGCGAACTGACCCCGGCAGATGCAAGGACTATTGTAAATTATGGAAAGAAACAAGGGATATGTAAATGAGGTTTGATGGACAAAAAATGGACTATTTCATTATTATTATTACTTATTTATTATTATTATTATTATAAGGAGATATTTCAACAGTTGGGTCCGCACGATGGCTAATTAACAAAAGAAGTTGGGTAAATTTCATAGCAACCGGCAACTCTGCTACTGCCATGAATTTCACTTGATGACAGCGTTAGTTCCGATTTTAGCCGCGGGCCAAAAGATCCTTGTAGGACTGGAACAGGGATAATGGTGAATGTGTACAGCACATTGAATGCAATGATACCCATGCAATTAAATGATACTCTGGCGGGAAATAAACGATTTAATAGTTACAATATAATATTGTATATAACGAACCTTATTAAAAAACTATAGGCCCATCACACTGCTGAGTCATGTATATAAGTTGTTTTCGAGAGTCGTCACAAATCGTCTCGAACGCAGGATGACTTCCAGCCTCCCGATCAAGCCGGTTTCCGGAAAGGCTTTAGTACCATAGACCACATACATACGCTGCGGCAGATTAAACAGAAGACCGAGGAGTATAATCGGCCACTATGGTTGTGGACTATGAGAAAGCCTTCAGTTTCGATCAAGACTTGGGCGGTTCTTAGATCTGTCCATCGATGCCGCATTGACTATCGGTACATCGAAGTGTTGAAGTGCTTGTATAATAACGGCACCATGTCATCCCGAGTACAGAGGCAGTGCACGAAGGCGATTCCCCTAAAAAGAGGAGAAAGACAGGGAGACGTCATTTCTCCGAACCTATTTACGGTCACCATAGAGGACGCCTTCAAGCTCTTGGAATGGCAAGGACTTGGCTTCAACATCAATGGCGAATACATCACCCACCTTCGATTTGCTGACGACATCACAATGTCGTCATGGCGGAATCGCTGGAAGATCTAGGATGAATGCTCGGTGACCTCAATAGAGTATCCCAACAAGTGGGTCTTAAAATGAACATGGACAAAACGAAAATAATGTTCAATATCCATGTCGTATCCAACGCCCTCATCGTTGGGAACTCCACTCTTGAAGTTGTCGACGAATACATTTACCTGGGACAGGCAGTCCGATTAGGTAGGTCCAACTTTGAGAGAGAGGTCAATCGACGAATCCAACTCGGCTGGGCAGCGTTCTGGAAACTGCGTAACATCTTCTCATCCAAAATACCTCAGTACCTCAAGACTAAAGTTTTTAGTCAATGTGTGTTGCCAGTGATGACATGCGGATCAGAGACATGGTCTTTTACAATAGATCTCATAAAAAAGCTCAGAGTTACTCAACGAGCTATGGAAAGAGCTATGCTCGGCGTTTCTCTACGGGATCGAATTAGGAATGAGGAGATTCGTAGAAGAACCAGGTCACCGACATAGCCCTCAGGATTAGCAAGCTGAAGTGGCAATTATCGGGCCACATAGCGCGAAGATCGGACGGAAGTTGGGGCAGAAAGATTCTAGAGTGGAGACCACGTATTGGCAAGCGCAGCGTAGGACGACCGCCTGCCAGATGTACCGACGATCTTGTGAAAATCGCAGGAAGTCGTTGGATGCAGGTAGCATCAGACCGGTTACGCTGGAAAACGATTGGGGAGGCCTATGTTCAGCAGTGGACAAGTATAGGCTGAGACGATGATGATGATGATGATATAACGATGTGCTGGAGCAAAAGAATGAGTTTGTATATCTTGGATGCGCCTTCAGTAAGGATGGGAAATACACAGCTGACATAGAGAGAAGAGTGAGCGCAGGGAAAAGAGTGAATGGTGCGATGGAAAAGCTACTTGGGAGCCGGCACTTAAGCCAAAAGGCGCCGCTGGCCATACAGGATGGAGTGCTTGTCCCAATGCTGTTATATGGCAGTGAGAGCTGGGTATGTAAAAGAGAGCTCAGCGAAAGATGTGCGGACTGACGCTGACCGACCATACTCGCAACAGCGTAGTAAGAAAGCGTGTAGGTATGAAAGTAGGTTCGGGCATATAGAAAGAATATCGAAACAAGGAATGACAAAACACATAAACAATGCGAAAGTGGAAGAATGTAGATACTGGGGAAGACCTAGACTAGCTTACCATGTATAAATAGATCGTATCTTATCTGAAGGGCAAGCCAAGAGTCTCCGTAACCGGCGAGCGTGAATGAGATGAACTATAGAAGTGGTGAAAGCGAGACAGGTATGTAAGGAAAGAACCTATTAGAACTCTGTACTCTCTGCCTACGCCGCAAGGGATTTGACGTGATGTTATAGATAGATAATATTTTTAGCCTATACTATCGCACTGCTGGGCAAAGGCCTTCTCCCACAAATCGAGGTGAGAGAGGATTAGGTCATACTCCGCCGCGCGGACCTAGTGCAGATTGGTAGAAGCAGGTTTGTGATCACGTGCTGTTGGAATTTATCAAGCCGCCTATAAGGCTTCCAACTCGACTTAACGACTGTCACATTAAGTGGTATCCGGGACCAACGGCTTATCGTGCTTCCGACGTGCAAAGACGCACGAATATTAAAATGCCACAAATGGTCACCCATCTCAGGCCGACCGACTCGAACGCTGCTTAACCTTGGTGATGGTTAAGAACACCGCGGTCGTACAGTGCTACGAGAGCTAAGAAATAAAAAATTAAAGATCTTTTTGTGTGGTTATGCTTAATATTTTCTAAGTCGTGACCGATCTGGCTTTGGAACTGTCATAGATGTAATTGCGTGCTCTTCTTCAATGCTGCACCATAAACGCACGCATCAACTTGCACCCCGGGTGATATATGTACATATATTATCATATTTTAGTTTTCCTAAGTACCTCTCCATTGGCCGATAGCTTTGCCAATCCGCCACTATCCTAAGTCACATGGAACGAGTGCTCTGCGTTGGCGATTCCTGCCCAATTTGTGTGTGTGTGTGTGAGTGATGTACGCTGTTGGCCGCGAGGCCTTTACAGCTTCACCGGACTTAAGGGCGAGCGTGCAACCACTACGCTCGAGCCAGAAGGGCAAGGGGCAACATACTCGAGGGCGCCTTGAAGAGGCGCCCTCGGTTGGGACAGTCGCTGTGGGGGGACGGGGTGCACTACTAAGTGCACCTGTCAACCGCCGGCTATGGGAGGGGATCTTCGACTACGTCGACGTCACCCGTATTCTGAGCGGAAAGAATGGATGACAAAGCATCGGGGGGATCGGTAAGAACATATCGCGGCCGGCGGTGGCGGCAGGGGTCGGGGGGGATCGTAGTCGGCGGCGGCTACGATTAACGGATTCGCATGGGTAGATGCGTCCACGAAGTGTCGTGTTGTCGCCTTTTTAATATAGTGTCTACTTAGATCCATAGATGATAATCCGTTGATGGATCCTAGTGCGTTTTTTTTCAACACTTAAATCTATCATGTGAATCAGTTTTCTAATAATGGCATCGGTTCAAGGTCAAGTTCAGATTTTTGTTTTAAAGCATTAATTGCGTAATGGAACTGTTGCATTATGGTAACATGTATGACATGGGCAACATGTAATCAGATTAATGATAACAATTGTATTTTGTAATATTCATTCATGATTCAAGATTAAAAGTGTAATCGTAATCGTTGAAGATTACAAAATGTAATTGTAATCGTTACTCATAAATACACCATCACGCTTATTTCCCCCAAGCGGGGCTGGTTAATCATTAATCTGATTATATTTTGCCCATCTCTGCTTTATTATAATTTCTTACTTGTAAACATACAAATATTAGCACAATTCCTCAACACAACCACTTAAGCCACTTTAATGCAACCAACCGTATCCACTTAACAAACTTTCGACAATTTCAAAAGTACCATTATCAAATAAAATGCATGCAAATTTCCACTCGTACAAAACAGAAATATCATAACGAAATAACGACGAAATAAATTATATTTTGCTGTGTCATAAAAGGTTTCCATTGCCATCCCTGAACGTTATTTAACCGAACTGAATTAGTTATAAATATAACGGGATGGACGTTTTGTTTGTGGCTTTTATTTATATCGGCGTGTTGCATTCTGCAGCCATTATATTTTTAATGGGACCCGCAATGGGTTATTGGAAAAATGTACGCTGCAATTATTCTGATATTTTTTTAAATTTCACTACTAGGCTGTTATTCGCTATGACCAATTAAACACGTAACGCGTTACGATAACTTCGTGAAACTATGGTTTAATGGTACCAGTGACAAACAAGTTTTTACAAGCTTTTATTTAACTTACAATATCGTATGTCTGTTTGTCTTTCGGGTTCAATTTTTGTGAACAATTTTTCAAATACTTGCGGGTATTCGAATGAGCTGAAATTTGGCATACCTATGTAAGTTTAGTGACAGTGCAGTAATATGGTATCATGGAGCCGGTCTGATGATGGAGTCGAAAGGTCGTATGAACATGTCAATAATACAACATAACCCCTTCGTGTTTAGGCTTGTTAAATTGGTATTCATATATATTATACAACCAGATGGTGTTCGGGGTGTGACGATGAAGCCGGAAGGATAAGAGGCAAGATATGTTTGTTGTGCTTTTGCTATAAAAGCTTGTTTTTAAAAAGCTCTTTTGAATATAAAATTATTAACACATTTTTATTAACGTATTTCTTTTTGACTATCATTCGGATGGAGTAATGCTGACCCATATATTGTTAGCGAAAGTGAGCATACAAACAAATAAGAGAAGTATTTATATTACACAACAGCATAAGCCCCGGGAATTAGGTCAAATGGCAAGAACTGACTACGTACAAACAGTGCAGTATGTTTGAATTCAGGGTTGTTAGTGGGCGCAAAAACAATGTAGAAAAAACTCTTTCTTCATAAAAACTTTAGCCTTTAACTCCCAAACTTTAAGGAGCAAAAATGCCCAATTATCTTGAATTACCATATCACGTATTAATATTTTAGCATTATTACTATTTGGCTTATATTAGTCACGGGTTCGAATACCCACAAGATAAATTATTGTATCTTTGTTAATTCCAAGACTATCTTAAAACACCTAAAATATGTCTCGACAAAATGTGTGCTCACAATATATATCTCTACCCTTCTAAGAAAAAGAGGCTATGCGAGTTCTAGTGTCTCATTATAATGATGACTTTTATGTATTTGTGTACATATGTAGATCTCCCTATAATATATGTGTTGATCCTAAAGAAAGACTTACCTAGATAATGCGCAGAGCTTAAGTAAGTGCACGGATTTCTCAGCGTGTTTGTGCAACATAGTACTCGCATGGACGATATTTTAAGAACAAGTGTACAACAATTTCTCGTATTATGGACTGAAATGCAATGGGGCGTGCTTGTAATATGGTACACAGTTTTAAGAAAAATAACATACTTTCTTGCTCACGAGGCGTTCGTAGCGATAGTAGGTTACGGTCTTCGTAGAAATCACCAAGTTTAAACAGCATTTGACGTGGCATATCTGGGATGGGTGACCGTTTATGTTATTTCTAGTGTCGAGCAACTTCGTTCTTGAAAATGTATAAGCTATTGGTATAGGGTGACACATAATGTGGTTATCGTTAAGGTAAGTTGGAAGCCATAAGGATAAGTTAACTTGAACTTTGTTTTCTATCTATCTATATCATCACGTCAGATCCCTTGCGGGGTAGGCAGAGAGTATTTTTTTTGAGTGAGAAAATCCATCTTTGACTTCCGCGAGCCTTGGGGGAACCTCGCCGAGCATGTCGGTCTTCTATCGACTAAAACTCAACGGTGGCCGGCATTGAACTGGTTACAAATCCATATTCCGGTCGACTTATTTTTCTATAGAAAAAGTACACTTTTTTCCATCTAGGATTCAACCCAGGATCTCGATCGCAACTCGAAATATCCGCCATTAGACCAAAATTGCAGCAATATATTTTTCATTAAATTTTTCCACCATCTTGAACCTACGTATCGGTGGTGCATTGTGACGAGCTCCGAATAGCCCGCCATCAAGAGGGGTAGGTATTAGAATTTATCTAAGTGCGCAGTGAAACATCAGCAAATCAGTTATATCTTTATTATATAGAGCGCAACCAAAACCGGCCCTACGCCATCTTGACAGGAAGAGAAGTGAACATCGAAGACATAGACACTACATACATTTACGTACCATAGATACAATAATCTAACACCCCCTCGCAATTTGTAGTTATTTTTATATAAACCAAAAATCTAAAATAAACTGGAAATTGATATAAAAACATTACAAACAATTCGCACCTACTTACAAAACGAAACTACAACCTTTTTTTAAATAACGCACTTTGCTATGACATATGATAGATGTCGAAACTTTTCTCAACCTAAAATTACAATAACATCACATTTGCAAACAATATTACTGTAACAATTGATTACAAAAATAATTAAACTTTACAGTGTTTAACGGCTTAGTCATTACATCTGCTATATTCTCATCGGTTTTTATATAATGCAATGCAATCAATTTTTTGTTTACTATATCTTTCACGAAGTTATATTTAATGTCTATGTGTTTACTTCTTCTTGTATTTTCACTATTGTTTATCATTTTAATAGCACTTTGATTGTCTATAAATACGCTCACATTATCAATAGCTTTAAATTCACTGGCCAATCCCTTTACAAATAAAACTTCACTGATACACATTGCTGCAGATATGTACTCAGCTTCAGATGAAGACAGTGCAACAGATTGCTGCTTCTTCGACGCCCAACACACAAGGTTATTGTTGTGGTAAACAATCATTCCACTTACACTCTTTCTGTCATATTGATCTCCACCCCAGTCTGCATCAGTATATGCTGTAATTTTATTACAGTCTGACTTTGAATAGGTAAGTATTTTATCAACAGTTCCTTTTAAATATCTCAAAATCCTCTTGGCTGCTTCCCACGTAGTGTTTGTTGGTTTATCCATGTATCGACTCAAATATGATGTTGCAAAGGTAATATCCGGTCTACTTATCGTCAGGTAAGTTAAACAACCAATTAGTTCTTTGTATGGCACATTACTAATTATTTCTTCTTTTTCAGATGCAGTAAAGTTATTCTCCATGGGTGTCTTCATCGGTTTGCAGTCTTTCATTCCAAACTTCATCAAAATTTTTAAAATAAATTGTTTTTGAGAAATGGTCATTGTGTTTTCATTTTGTGTTATTTCCAAACCTAAATACTTCTCAAACTTTTCTAAATGTTTAACTCTAAATTCTTTATATAATGGTTCTTTAACCTCTTGTATATCTTTCATTTTTCCAAACAATAAAATATCATCAACATATAATAACAACCACATGTTATTCATTTTATATAGACAACTATCATATTCTGATCTTTTAAAACCTATTTTCTGGCAAAACTCATCAAATGTTCTGTACCAGCATTTGGGAGATTCTTTCAACCCATACAATGCTCTTTGTAATTTTAATACAGTTCCTTTCCTTTGTTCCTTTAATATTAATCCTTTAGGTACTTTAATATACACATCTGTCTCTAAATAACCATTTAAAAAGGCAGTAGGCACATCGAATTGCATAACTTCTAGACTGTTACATATAGCTTGTGATAAACACATCTTTAAGGTTGTCATTTTGGCTACAGGCGAGTAAAGAAACATACCTTCTGCAATACTATCTTGTTGGAAACCTCTTGCAACAAGTCGAGCTTTCTTTATTCCATTATCTTTTGTCCTAAAGACCCATTTAGTATCTATAGCTTTGGCACCTTTTGGTAATGTTGTAATGGTCCAGGTATTCATTTTCACAAGAGAATCTAATTCATTCTCAACTGCATTCCTCCATTCTTCTTTCTTTATTGCTTCTTCATATATTTGTGGATCTTCATCAGCTGAAATCAAACAATATACTGAGTACGACTCATAATCATTGCCATAAAGTTGTGGTTTCCTTACTGTTCTTCCACTTCTTGTTACATATTGATTCTTCTCTTCTTCTTCCTGACTTTTATTTACTTCAGCCCTACTCCCAGTTTCCTTTTACATACTTGTATCATCTTCGAGGTAGGTATTTCTGTCTATTTCAGTATATATTTTATTTTCATCTTTTGGTATATATTTAGTGTCTCCTTCATTAAACCTCACATCTCTTGAGGTAACTATAGTATCGTTTTGTATATCCCATAGTTTATATCCATTTTGTACATAACCTATCATTCTTACTTCTTTTGATCTAGGTTCCATTTTGCTTTCTCTCGGTAACTTTAACATCCATGCTTTACAACCAAATACTCTTAGTTTATGTAGATCCATTGACTTTCCAAATAGTTTTGCAGGTATATTAAAGTTAAAAGCAGCTGAAGGTGACCTGTTCAAAAGGTATGCTGCACATAGAATTGCTTCTCCCCACAAATATTCTGGTAATCCAGATTCATTAATCATTGTTCTTGCTTTGTCATTAAGAGTTCTGTTCATCCTTTCTGCTGTACCATTCTGTTGTGGACTATATGGTTGTGTATACTGTATATTTATTCCTTTATTTTGACAATAATCTTTAAACCATTTTACTGTGTATTCTCCTCCATTATCACAACGAATAGCCTTGACTCTTACTCCTTTCTGATTTTCTAAGCAATTTATATAGTCTAAAATTGTCTTAGCAGCTTCATTTTTATTTCTCAGCAAATACACACAGGTGAAATGTGAATAGTCATCTATTATGGTTTGCATATACCTATATCCTTCTTTAGTTGATGTTTTTGCTGGTCCTGCTAAATCACTATGTATTAAATCTCCTATTTTGTGTGACTTTCGTTTCATAACTGTCCTAAAAGGCAACCTTGTTGATTTTCCTTTTATGCAACTTTCACAAATGTTGTTACTTACTGGAAGTGACATTAGTTTTAAGCCTTTTCTATTGAGATGTCCTAATCTCTTGTGCCATAAATCATTATTTTCATTGGCATAATTACAATTTTCTACAACATTAATATTCATATTCAGTACATACAACTTTCCTTTTGGTTCTCCATACATTGTATTTCCAAATCCATATATTTTTAAAGTTCCTTGTTTAAATACTATTGTAAATCCTTTACTCATTATTTGTTGTACAGACAGTAGATTGTGACACAAGTCTGGTACAATTAGAGCTGTTATATCCACTTCATGCTTATTGTAATATGCTGTCAACACTCCCTTTTTAGTACATGTTAAATACTCCCCATTTGCAACTTTAATCTTTATTTGCGGTATTATTTGTATATTTTTCATAAAACCTGTATACTTTTCTTGTATTAAATTCTCTGTCGCTCCTGAATCTATTACAAACTGTATTTTATTTTCCTCACTCAACAAAAACGATTCTTCTTCTATATATGCTGAAAAGTTCATTTTATTTTCTGAATTAGTCATGTTTGCTGATCTATAATTATTATATTTCGTGTAACTGCCTCTTCCTCTTTTATAATTAGGTTGATGCCGTCCCCTATTATTTTTATTTTCTGGGCATTGGAAACTTTTGTGTCCTTTCTTGTTACACTTGTAGCACACATAAAATACACTTTCTGGTCTATTTTCATATTCATCTTGTTTTTGTCTCATCTTTAGCTCAGCATCAAATAATTTACTTTTTACATATTCTGTAGTCAATTCTGCGTTCGTCGTTTCTAAGGCGGCTATTGTGGTCTCATAGGTATCTGGCATTGTCAATAACAAATGGCAAACCTTGTCAGGCTCACTTATTTTACTACTAGTTTCTTCTAATTGTCTTATAAGTATATCGAATTTATTAAAATGCTCACTCAATTCACCGCTGATGTATTTTAATGTTAATATTTTTTTACGTATGTACAGAGTGGATAGAGTACTTTTCCTTTCGAATATTTTTCTGAGGTTTCTAACCATATCTCTTGCAGTTGAAGACTCTCTTACATACTCCAGATGTTTGTCTGATAAACTGGTGACTATTATGCTCTTTGCCTTAGCATCCTTTTTGGAAAAATCGGGTATATTTTCGAATTTTATGTCGTCTCTAATGACATCTTTGCAATCCTTTTCTTCTAGGATACATGAAATTCTGAACAACCATGAGCTAAAATTGTCGCCGGTAAACTGCGGCAGAAAATTTTTCTCGGACGCCATTTTTTTATACTGCGTATTTCCTATTTATTTTAATTTAATACTTCCTATGTTATCCTTTGCCAATCTGGCTGAACACGGGCTTCTGGGCCCATAACCTATTAGAATTTATCTAAGTGCGCAGTGAAACATCAGCAAATCAGTTATATCTTTATTATATAGAGCGCAACCAAAACCGGCCCTACGCCATCTTGACAGGAAGAGAAGTGAACATCGAAGACATAGACACTACATACATTTACGTACCATAGATACAATAATCTAACAGTAGGCTTGGACTCGTTACCTCTCCGTACCAACACGTGGTGCTCGCCCTCCTCTTCAGGGCGCGCGAACCTGCCTCTACGAATCCGCACCGCATCGCGTATTCACAAACCAAATTGCGTTGCCTGAGTTCTATACCAAGATAGAATGAAAAACTGTTATTTTAATTACATTATTTTAATGAGCATTACGTTGAAAAAATAAAAAAAGAGGCTGAAAAATTAAACAACAATATAATAAAAATGTGCGGTCGGATTCTAATCACACAATTCTATGTTATAAAAATTGTATGTTATTGAAAACCGATTTTATTTAACGGGAGTATACTCTGACCATTTAACTAACACGTGATGTAAACAAATATGGCGGCCAGCGCTTACGATACATCCGAACTACCCCGGACGGAACCAAACGTACCGTAACGGTTTTTCGTTATGTTACAATTTCTACCTGTCAACTCAGAATCAGAATCAGAATATTTTTTATTCATGTAAACCATTACAGTATTTATGAATCGTCAGAAAAGTAACAAAGACTCTACCGCCACTTCGGAATGTCATTACTGTGGAGAAGAAGGGCAAGAAACTCGACGGTTACTCTTTTAAAATAAGAAATTACAAACTTTTTCATCTACATTCTGTTGTGGGGTATGGGAGAACAATGTAGGTTGGTCATCAGGTGAGTCTAAGTTAAAAAAGCAAATAATACTATTTATGAGAATGGCTACATGGTTCCCTCATTTACAAGAAAAAAAAGGACATATTGTGTTAAATTAATAGAAGAAAGAGAGGAAATGTTAACTAACAACAGTTGAATAGGTTGTCATGACTCAAGTGGAGCTGGAATAGCATCTATCCAAGCATTTTTATCTTTTAAATAATCTTCTATTGAATAATAAGCTTGCTTACAAAGTGTTCGTTTTACACAAGCTTTGAACTTATTTTCACTAAGTTTATGACGTCAATAGGAATTTTGTTATAAAATCTAACACAGTGCTCCATGAAAGACGTGTGAATTTTTGACAGACGAAACTGCGGTTGGTCTAATTTATTTCTATGTCGTGTGTTATAGCAATGCCTATCACCTAGCTGATTAAAAAGATCTAAATTTTTTCTAGTATACATAATGTTTTCATAAATATATTGACATGGGACCGTCATGATATTAGGTACTTTGAACAGTTCTCTTAAAGAGTCGCGACTACTCAAGTTATAGATGGCCTTACCACAAGCCGCGTTAAGGAACTTCCTTCAAAAAAGAATACGACAATTAATTGTGTGCACGTTACAAAACTCAGCATTATACTGGTCGGTTATACAACGAGCGCTGGTCTTCCGTGAGGCCGTTGACCACGCAATTGTTTCGGGATGAATTAAATTAGAAAGCATTGCGTGGTAGATCGCTCCGTTTCTGAGTAACACAATGGGTCTACATGTTGGAGTATAATTCATTCTCACCTCAATTTGTAAGTGAAGGCCGTTGCCCAACGGTGGTTAGAAGATGCTTTGTTATTTCATTATTGTTCAGAATTTGCCACAATGTGAAGGGTCCAGCCTGTGCCCAGTTTTGGGCAAATTATTCAAAATGGTTGACGGACGACTTGGTCCAGTGGTGGTGGATCTTAAGCCACTTCGCCCACTGGATCGAGTAGTCGTGGGTTCGATTCCCGCACGGGACTAATCTTTACACGAATATTTGTTTCGGTTTGGGTGATTGTGTCTGTAAAATTCATATTTTCAAATGCACCTACGATACAGGAATAATTCTTAGGGTGGGGCTACGCTATTTTTAATGTAACTTGATATTATGTAGTTTCTTTCGGAGTTAGATGTTTGGAAACGGAGAAATGCATGTAGGGATTCTAAATTTGTGCCTTATGATACGTGGGCACATCTACGCAGCGTAGTTGACCGAGCCACCAAACTATGCGGTTGCCAATATCGTTGCCTAGACTATTAATCAAGACATAACCATCTATTTGTTAGGCATCTCCTAGTACAATGGAGATTCTCTGCTTTCGGATAGATTTTTATATCTATATCATTCGGCCAGATCCTTTGCGGGACATGCTGAGAGTATGGAGTTCCTACAAGATCTTTCCTTACATACCTCTGTCGCTTTCTCCATTAATAATTATTCTGATATACGCTCGCTGGTTATGGAGACTCTTGGATTGCCCACCGTTGATTGTTTCGTTATCATATATATTCCTCAAGCATTCGCCTGTTGCTGGAAGTT
Source organism: Phalera bucephala (assembly GCA_905147815.2). Lineage (NCBI taxonomy): Eukaryota > Metazoa > Arthropoda > Insecta > Lepidoptera > Notodontidae > Phalera > Phalera bucephala. Next base: position 10,717,667 of record LR990627.1, read on the forward strand.
GAATGAGTAAGTAATTTGACAATGTTTCAGAAGTTAAGCAAAAAAATTAAAATTAACTATAATGTGATCATGTAAATTTAGTCAAAGTCAATGTCAATCTATCTATCTATCTATCTATAACCTCACGCCAGATCCCTTGCGGGGTAGGCAGAGAGTACAGAGTTCTAACAGGCTCTCTCCTTACATACCTCTCTGGCTTCCTCGACTCTCATAGTTCGTCTCATACACGCTCGCCGGTTACGGAGACTCTTGACTTTTCCATCAGATAAGACTCGGTTTATTTGGTCGTGGTAAGATAGTCTAGGTCTTCCCCGGTACCTGCATCCTTCCACTTTCACATTGTATATCTGTTTTGTCATTCTTTCCTCTGGCATTCTTTCTATATGCCCGAACCAACGGAGCATGCCCTTTCTCATCTTTACACCGATACTATCTTTCATACCTACTCGCTGTATTACTATGCTGTTGCTTATGCGGTCGGTCAGCTTCACTCCGCACATCTTCCGCAGAGCTCGCATTTCTACCGCATTTATCCTACTTTCATTCTCCTTCTTACATACCCAGCTCTCGCTACCATATAACAGCGTTGGGACAAGAACTCCGTTATGTATGGTCAGCTGCGCCTTATGGCTTAAGTGCCGGCTCCCGAGTAGCTTTCCCATCGCACCATTCACTCTGTTCCCTGCACTCACTCTTCTCTCTATGTCAGCGGTGTATTTCCCATCCTTACTGAAGGCGCATCCAAGATATACAAACTCATTCACTTGCTCCAGCACATCGTTACCAACCACAATCCTTACATACACAATACTTCAATGTCAAAATTTTTTTAAAAAGAGCGATTACTATTGTCAAAAAATATTTACAATTTTTACAACTACCACTGGATCTGAACGCGGCCTCACACTGAGTAGATCCAGCGAAAAACTTTTTTTAGATAATTGATTTTTATAACAATGTGTTTTACAAAAATGTATTTAGGAGTTGCCGAATGAGAAGCTGCTCAAACCCAATCAGTTTTATCATCGATATATTCCGAAATATTATAATATCCTTAACTACTCGTATATCTTATCTTATCTTAATGTTGGCTTACCGGACCGAGGAGACCTCTGGCGCACTTCGACCCATGGGATCTTTTGTGCTGTCCTTGCCCTAATGCTCTTACGTACCTGAAGTGTCTAGTACTCTCTGTATTAGGTTGTAGATTCCAGCAGGGGGACAGAGCCGTAGTTCTTCTGGGTTTGGATAGGCCAATCCCAGCAGTTCCATTCGCCGCACAGCCAGAGCGTCGCAGTGACAGAGGACGTGCTTCATGGTTTCAGTTTCTGTGCCGCAGCTCGTCGCATACCACGTATCAGCTGCATACCACGTCACCGCATAGGTTCATCTTGTGTAGATGTTCTTTCGTGCCATAGTGGTCTGTGAATGCTCCAGTTATTTGCCTTAGTTGTAGTCTACTATATTTTAGTAGTCTCTTGCTGTCGCTCTCACACTATGCGAAAAGAAACTACTCGTATATAGTCTAGTTGTATATCTATAGCCTTTATAAACTTATTAATAGGCATATTTTGGATAGCTATGGGTAATTTATTGTAGAAGCGTATACGTTGCCCCATGAAATAGTTGCTAATTCTATGGAGCCGAGTAGAATGTTCAATAAGGATAGGTGTAAAAAATAAAAGCGGATGCTCTGCTATGCTTAAAAAATAACGTAAGGTTACAAACCGAAAAAGATAGAAACTATGATCTTTGACCAATAACTGACTAATTCATTGGTACAGATAAGAATGGTACAGTCAATTCATATCACTGTAGAATTTTATCCCGAACAAAATTCCAATCAAGTTCATTTATACACACAGTCACGCCTATGTTCCCCATGCGGGGGTGGCAGAGGTGTACTGAGACACCCACTTTTCGCCAAAGATGTTATGTTCCATGTAAGAGGGGTCGAACCTATTGCCATATACCGAGCACAATTCTAGACTTCGGACTGACCTGGGAAGGTTTCGTTAAAAAAAACTATATTTGTCCGACCTAGGATTTGAACCTAGGGCCTCGTGATCATAAAGCAATGCGTTTTGCCACTAGATGACGAGGCAGTCAATTTAGTTTCTTTAATATTTTATCAAAAGTAATCAATCTAGATGATGTCCTGTTATTGGGACACAAACCAATAACAATGATTGCTATGCGAAACCATTAATTACTTGTTAGCAATTATGCGTAAACTATTCCTTAGCCGAAAACAAAATCTTTGGAGAGAAGCCAACGGGAGCAGTAATTAATAACGTTGCTCTGTTGTATACTAATAAAGTCTGTTACGACAAAATGTGGCTGACATCAAGATCCAGCCAAAGAAGCATGGCCAGCGCCACAATTCTACTATAGTTTATAATAATATAATAAAGGAGAAAGATTTGTTTGATAATCGATGGTCTCTTACCATAAAAATAATATAATAATATCACCCCTGTTAAGAAACTGTCCCCTATTAGGCACGGGCCTCCTCTTAAACTGAAAGGGTTTAGGCTCTAGTTCCCCACGCTGGTCTAGTGCGGGTTGGCGAACTTCACACACCTTCGGGAAACTCTTAGGCGTGCAGGTTTCCTCACGATGTTTTCCTTCACCGTTAAAGCCAGTGATAGTTAATTTTTAATACGCACATGATTACGAATAGACAGAGGTGCCTGGGTTTGAGACCCCTGACTTTGAAGTCTAACTGTCTAACCACTAGGCTATCACTGCTAAGGTCTTACCATAGTTCTCATAAAAAAGCTTAGAGTTGCTCAGCGAGCTATGGAAAGAGCTATGCTCAGCGTTTCTCTACGTGATTGTATAAGAAATGAGGAGATTTGTAGAAGAAGTATGGTCACCAACATAGCCCACAGGCAGAGTAAATTAAAGTGGCAACATGGCGTTAAGATCGGACGGGACATAGAGTAGAAAGATTCTAGAGTGGAGACTACGTATTAGCAAGCGCAGCGTGGGACGGTCACCTGCCAGATGTGACGACGATCTTGTGAAGATCGTAGGATGTCGTTGGATGAAAGCGGCATCGAACCGGTTACGCTGGAAAACGATCGAGGAGGCCTATGTTCAGCAGTGGACAAGTATAGACTGAGATGAAGAATCGATAAACCTCTGAAACTACTGAATCGATTTTAATTCTTTCTCTATTAGAAAGCTACATTAATTATCCAACGACATAGACCACCGGATCTACAATCTTGGTAGGTGGCGCTGTTGTTGACCAGGTACGAATTTGCGGAAAACTGCTAGTAAATAAAACATTAAATCAGCCTATACTGCCCCACTTCTGAGCTGAGAAAAGGATCTCAAAAATCGAGGTGAGACAGATTAGGTGATGCTTCAACACGCGAATCCAGTACGGTGTGTGTGTGTGTGAGTCATGTACGCTGTTGGCCGCGAGGCCTTTACAGCTTCACCGGACTTAAAGGCGAGCGTGCAACCACTACGCTCGAGCCAGAAGGGCAAGGGGCGACATACTCGAGGGCGCCTTGAAGAGGCGCCCTCGGTTGGGACAGTCGCGGTGGGGGACGAGGTGTACTACTAAGTGCACCAGTCAACCGCCGGCTATGGGAAAGAATGGATGACAAAGCATTGGGGGGAACGGTGAGAACATGTCGCGGCCAGCGGTGTCGGCAGGGGTCGGGGGGGGGGGGGGATCGTAGTCGGCGGCGGCTACGATTAACGGATTTGCATGGGTAGATGCGTTCGCGAAGTGTCGTGTTGTCGCCTTTTTAATATAGGCGCGAAATATCCAGTACGGATTGGTGGAGGCAAGTTCGTGGCCACCTGCTGTTGGAACTTACCAACCTGGTTTAACACTACCACTTGAAGTAATAACCGATATCAAAGGCTTAGCATGCATTCCGATGCATGGAAACGTTCGAATATGGAATCTATCTCAGACGGACCATTTTTTTCTGGGGAAAATCCTGCATAGGACTTCCGCGAGCCTCGGGAGAAGCTCGCGGGGCATGTCGGATTCCTACCGACTAAAATACCAAGGGTGGCCGACATCGGCACTTTGGAGCGGCTTCGAGATATCCGTAAGGAACGCATCGCCGCCGGGGACGCCAACGCGGCCGCGGCTGAACGCGTTGGTTTGGCCGGACCCTAATGGATTTTATACCAATGTGTTTTTATAAATAATTTAATTATTTTTAATAAATTTTAATACTTTCCAAAATAACTAAAATCAGTTTATGATACTTTTTGCGCGCGACTATGCGCGCCCGTTGTTGTTAGGACCATATTTATGTAGCATATTATATTTTTCTAGCATACTATTTCTTTTTATTCAGAAAACCAGCAGGAGCTTTTTTTTCCCGTAGCCTCACACTAGGATTTATTCCCGTGTCATCGGTGCGTTTACAAACATGAAAATTCACGTACACAAATACCCAGACCGAAACAAATAATTGTGGGTCACACAAAGACTTGTCCGGTGCGGGAATCGAACCCGCGACTATTACATACACAGTGGGCGGGGCGGCTTAATCTTTTAACCACTGCGCTAAAACTTCGTCGAGCTACGCTAAATGCAAAAATTATTGCATACTAAGATTGTGACATTCTAGTATAACAGATTTCTCTTACTGTATTTGCAAACAATGGCAACAAAATTAATTTAAAAAGGAAAAAGAGAAATATAGTTTAACAAAAGATATCCCATATCCCAACCAAATTTTATTTACATTCGTTCAGTCGGTTAGACCACTAAACCTACAGATAATTTTTAATAGATCAGAGACGACCGTGGACGCTTACGGTTGGACTGGACTATAAATTTAATGTCACTCAGCGTGCTATGGAAAAGGCGGACTTTCTCTGTAGGATAGAACCCGGAACGAGGCCATTCGACACATAACTAGAGTTATTGACATAGCCCACCGGATTGGTAAGCGGAAGTGCCAATGGGCTGGTCACATTAGCCGAATGGACTGCTGGTTCACGATGATGAGTCGCTTACATGATTTAAAATAAAGGTTTTAACAAAATTTGGTTTGTAAGCACACAGGAATAATTCCCAATGTCCTAAGTTCTTTTTTTCAAAAAGCATTCGCATTCATTGCTTTAGTAAAAATCGTAACATTTTTTGGGGTTTGTTGTATGTAAGTACCGGCGCACGACGCACGTCGTAGTGATAATGATTTGGGACGAGTCGACCCGCGTTTATTGATAACACCGGTTTTACCGAAACTTACAATAACAATGATATTTCGCTTACATTCATTAGATAAACTAACACTCTTTATAGATTTTGTTTTTGTAACTAAAGGGAATTATATAATGGGGACATGGCATCGTGTTCACTTTAGTAAGTTCTACGGTATCGGTTATCACTATATAGGCTACGTTTAAATGTTCCAATATGACGTATGAACACTCTGCATGTGTCATAAAAACACTGTGTTCAGAATCGACGAAACAAAAAAGAGTACTGCTTTTGTAGCCAAGATAAATTTATATGATGGGTAACGGTAATAGAAACAGAAAAATGTGTGAGACAGAGGGTTATGAGTTCACCTCAACTTTTCAACCTTTACATAAATCGGTTAATAGTTAATCTCAGCAACACTAACATCGAGTGTCGCGTGGAGGGTATGTGTGTTAACAATATTAGTTATGCTGAGCCCATCTATCAGCGCATTGCGACGACTACTTGGCATCTGCGAAACATATGCTCTAGTCCATGGGCTCAGGTATAACTTCAAAAAGAGTGAGGTTATAGTTTTTAAATCAGGTAATGTGACATACTCAAATATATCTTGTATATCTGTACGGGATACCTATATGCAGAGTGTATAAGTTTAAATACCTGAGCCACTGGGTCAAGGAGGATGTAAGGTATAACCTAGAGTTAGAAATGGAACACAGGGCACCGGCTGTATGCTGTAACATGCTGGCCCGCAGATTCGCACGTTGTACAGAATCAGTAAAGATAACACTTTTTTAACTTTACTGCCAATCTGTCTACACGTGCTGTCTGTGGGTCAGTTACACTCAGCGGGCATACAGTGGCCTACGTGTACAGTATAATAACGCTTTCAGGGCTGAGCTTAACTGTAGGGGCTGCCGAGGGACTGTAGTGCCTAAGGCATGTTCGCACAGAGTCATATAAACGGTTTTGCCGCTATTATGAGGAAAAGGTGTGTCTCTTTACTAGCATGGCTACGCAGCAGCACTTATTCTGAGTGTATTTATAAATCGGTGGAATATCATGGATCACTCCAATGTCCATTAGTTTGAACTCTACACTGTAATAAAATGCTACTAAATCTAGAAATTAAGTTGAATTGTTACTAACACTGATATGGACAAAAGCTTGAAGTAAATTATCATTATATTAATACGTGAAGCAAAAACTTGGGGTACAAATTTTTACGAAAAGTGCGCGGACGGAGGAGTACGAAATTTCCCACACTTATAATTTATATAAAGAAGGAGTGCAGAATGCTAATATTTTTTTTAAATTATGCATAAAAATACATTAAATCAATGAAAACATCATTACACACACTACCATGTATTTGACACACACGCGCATATATACTCTTTTGTTTATTGTTAGTCTGTGGTCAAATTGAGAATAGATTAATATTGTTTGTCTTTAATATTATTTGTCTATAGTCTTACTGAATGTCAAACATAATCAGCAAACGATGAAAGAGTAGGTCGAATTTCGACCAATGGGCAACCACTAGTTATTATTATAGCATTTCACAAGGAAAAGTCACGTGGTTATATCAGGGTACTCAAGTGTAGAAAAGAATATATTTAGTCTTTTCCAGTTTGGAATCATTTTTGATATAAAAAGGCTATGCCCACTGGAGTGTTTTGCACCACGGTCCGAATCGCCAATGTATTAAAAACAGCCAATTCGCACAATGGTCCGAAATATACCAAAAATAGCACGTGGGCGATTTGCATTATGGGGCCAACCGTGGGATTAAACAACAAAGCACGCAAATTAACACACATCGTACGAAACAACATTCGGACCATCGTCTTTGGGGTCTGGTTTGGTCATGCTCACTAAAATGTCTAACCTTGCGGTAGCTGTCTGGCACACCTTCCCTCTAATATGGTCAAGGATGGCTGTTACTGTAGTCAAGCCTATATTCCTCAGCGGGGGTGGCAGAGGTGTACTGAGTACACCCACGTTTTGCCGACTGTGTTAGGGGGCGAGCCTATTGCCATATACCGGGCACAATTCCAGACTCCGGACTCATACTGGGAATTTTTCGTTAGAAAAACTACATTTGTCCGACCTAGGATATTACTATTTCATCATCATCATCATTTCAGCCTATACTTGTCCACTGCTGAACATAGGCCTCCCCAATCGCTTTCCAGCGTAACCGGTCCGATGCCACCTGCATCCAACGATTTCCTGCGATTTTCACAAGATCGTCGGTCCATCTGGCAGGCGGTCGTCCTACGCTGCGCTTGCCAATACGTGGTCTCCACTCTAGAATCTTTGTGCCCCAACGCCCGTCCGATCTTCGCGCTATGTGGCCAGCCCATTGCCACTTCAGCATGCTAATCCTGAGGGCTATGTCGGTGACCTTGGTTCTTCTACGAATCTCCTCATTCCTGATTCGATCACGTAGAGAAACGCCGAGCATAGCTCTTTCCATAGCTCGCTGAGAAACTTTGAGCTTTTTTATGAGACCTATTGTAAGAGACCACGTCTTTGATCCATATGTCATCACTGGTAACACACATTGACTAAAAACTTTAGTCTTTAGGCACTGCGGTATTTTGGATGATAAGATGTTGCGCAGTTTCCCGAACGCTGCCCAGCCGAGTTGGATTCGTCGATTGACCTCTCTCTCAAAGTTGGACCTACCTAACCGGACTGCCTGTCCCAGGTAAATGTATTCGTCGACAACTTCAAGAGTAGAGTTCCCAACGGTGAGTGCGGTGGGTACGACATGGACATTAAACATTATTTTTGTTTTGTCCATATTCATTTTAAGACCCACTTGTTGGGATACTCTATTGAGGTCACCGAGCATTCGTCCTAGATCTTCCAGCGACTCCGCCATGACCACAATGTCGTCGGCAAATCGAAGGTGAGTGATGTATTCGCCATTGATGTTGATGCCAAGTCCTTGCCATTCCAAGAGCTTGAAGGCGTCCTCTAAGGTGGCCGTAAACAGTTTCGGAGAAATGACGTCTCCCTGTCTTACTCCTCTTTTTATGGGGATCACCTTCGTGCACTGTACTCGGACTGACATGGTGGCGTTATTATACAAGCACTTCAACACTTCGATGTACCTATAGTCAATGCGGCATCGCTGGAGAGATCTAAGAACCGCCCAAGTCTCGATCGAATCAAAGGCTTTCTCATAGTCCACAAACGCCAAGCATAGTGGCCGATTATACTCCTCAGTCTTCTGTATAACCTGCCGCAGCGTATGTATGTGGTCTATGGTACTAAAACCTTTCCGGAAACCGGCTTGTTCGGGAGGCTGGAAGTCATCAAGACTTTGTTCGAGACGATTCGTAATGACTCTCGAAAACAACTTATAAACATGGCTCAGCAGTGTGATGGGCCTATAGTTCTTCAATAAGGTGTTATCACCTTTCTTGAAAAACAGCACCACCACACCCCTGTTCCATGCTTCCGGCGTTTTCCCTTCAAGCAAGACGGAATTAAATAGCCTCTGAAGGACTTTAAGTACCGGCGATCCGCCCGCCTTCAGAAGTTCTGCAGTAATTCCGTCTTCACTCGGCGTTTTGTTGTTTTTTAGTTGTTTGAGAGCCATCCTAATCTCGCACAGGCTGATGTCCGGGATATCTTCAGTGCAGTGTCGGGTTAGCTTGGCTCTTGGGTCTTTTACCAAGTCAACAACAGGTTTAGCTACTGAGGTATATAACTGTCCATAGAACCTCTCTATTTCCCTGAGCACCTCTGACCTATTTGACGTTACGTTTCCGTCCTCCGTCTTCAGTTTCGTCAACTGGCTCTGCAACAATAGACGCGTCTCTTGCGAACACTTTAGAGCCCTTGTTCTGCTCTATGGTCTCCTCAATACGCCTTGCATTGAAGGACCGTAAGTCGTGTCGCAAGGACTTTAATATCTGTCCATTTAGCTGCCTCTAGGACTTAGCATCATCGGAGGTTTGGAGCGTCATGGAACGTCGCTCAGCCATGAGGTTTCGGGTGTAGTCAGATAGTTTTTGAGGCCTATTTTTACGGTGGGTCTTAAAATACTTGGACCCGACCGTATGAACAGTCTCTACCAGCCTGTTGTTGATTTCGTCCACTGATGCGCTGCTGTCTAGCAATTCGAAGCGGTTTGACAATTCGAGTTGAAAGTTCTCGGGGTTTTGGATATATGCATGAGTAGGTCGGAGCGTAGACTTCATCAGACGCGATCTTTCTATTTTGACATTAATATTTAATGTGCCTCTGACCATTCGGTGATCACTGCCGGTTTTTACCCTATGAATCACGGAGACATCATTAAATATTTGTCGCTTGGTGCTCATGATGAAGTCTATCTCATTTTTTTGTGGAACCATCAGGGCTTATCCAGGTCCATTTCCTATGAGGCGGCTTCTGGAAGAAAGAGTTCATCATAAAGAGTGCCTCTTTCTCCAGAAATTCGGCCAGCCTCTGACCCCTGGGGTTGCGCTGCCCATATCCAAATTGCCCCACTCTCAGCTCATCATCGCCCCGTTGGCCCAGCCGCGCATTGAAGTCACCCATAACTACTGTAAAATGTGCTTTGGAAGTATGTATGGCTCTACTAATGTCCTCATACATAATTTCGACCTCATCATCTGAGTATGCCGAGGTCGGTGCGTAGACCTGTATGACCTTCAGCGAATATCTTTTGGATATTCTGAGTATCAGGTACGCTACTCTGCTCGACACACTAGTGATGGGCACAACGTTGTTTATGAGTGACTTGTGGACGATAAATCCGACACCACTTTGGGACTGTTGTTCGCCCTCCCGGTAGAAAAACAAATTGCCGGATTTTAAGGTTATCGTGTCCTCGCCCTCTCTTCGGACCTCCGATAAACCAATTATACTCCAGTGCAACTTGTCTATCTCTTCTTCCAGCTCAACTAGCTTCTCATCTGTCCTCAACGTGCGTGCATTGTATGTCACCAGGGCCAATTTTCGTCGTTTTTGGTGGTAGCCGAATCTCTGCCGGAGATTCTTCGCACCCCTTGTCCTGTCGTTACCATGGCTGCTACCGTGGCCAGGACGAACAGGACGCCGGGGACTAGGGGCCTGGGTTTGTACTTTTCTTTCATGTTGATTGGGGGATTTGCCTTACTCGCCACGCTTGGCAGGCGGGTTGGCGAGCGCAGTTCAGTGGTCGTGGAAGTATCTAGGAGAACGCTGCTGCCCGTTCCCTAGTTGTCTCTTAGTCGCCTTGTACGACACCCAATGAGATGAGATGGGTTGGTCCAATTCTAAGCCGGGGACCACGCGGCATAGTATATTACTATTTAATCGTACGTATTTAATCGTCGTACACATTGTGCTCAAAAAAATAGAAAAAAGAGTAAAAAAAATTTATATAAAAAAGAAAAGCCCGTTGAGTTTCTCGCCGGATCATTATAGTGTAGGCCGTGTTCCAATCCGGTGGTAGCTTAGAAGTTAGATTAGATTAAAAACTTAACGTGAACTGAGAATTAGTACGTATCCGAGTAGGGTTCATCTTACTTACTCCCACTAATATTATAAATGTGTTGTTACTCAATTACGCTATAACGGCTGAACGAACTTGGATGAGATAGGCTTATAGATAGTTTATTAACCGGATTAACGCATAAGATACTTTTTATCCCGGTAAAAAGTAAGGCTTCTGTCTAACGTCCACGCGGACGAAGTCCCGGGCAGAAATAAGTACAAAATAAATGATTTTCTGTGGGCTAAGAACAAACCGACATTATCGTAACGTCGTTGAGAAAGTGTGCTGTCCTTTATCTTAATCTAGTATATTTGTAGTGTGAAAAATACGGTATAACAACTCGATAGCGTTACGCTAACGTCAATTTGTTTTTTGTGTGTGTGTGTGAATGATCTACGCTGTTGGCCGCGGGGCCTTTACAGCTTTACCGGACAAGAGGGCGAGCGTGCAACCACTACGCTCGAGCCAGAAGGGCAAGGGGTCAACTAGCTCAAGGCCGCCTCAAGGAGGAACGGCCTCGGCTTGGGCAGTCGCTATGGCGGAGGGCGTATACTAGGTGTCTCGCGGTGGTGCTCTGCACCGGCCGGCGGGCAAGGGATTCTTCGACCTCGCCGGCGACGTCGGTGTCTGATCCTGTGTGCGGTATCTGTATCCGAAAGAAGAGATGTAAGGGTCGGTGAGAACATGCCGCGGACGGCGGTAGCGGCTGATAGGAGGGGAGTTAGTTTCGTAGTCGGCGGCGGTTATGATTAGCGGATTTCTATGAATGGACGCGTTTTCGAAATATCGGGTTGTCGCCTTTTTAATAAAGGCGCGAATAGGTTCGAGACCGAGATCGGAATGGAGATCTACATTCCGTATGAACCACGGGGCTCCGACGGCTTTGCGGAGGAAACGGCATTGAACCTTTTGGAGTCTATCGATGTGAGAGCGAGCGGCGTGCCCAAACACCTCACAAGCGTACGTCATGATGGGCCGTATACAAGTTTTGTAAAGTGTCACCTTATTCCTAAGGGATATTTTACTCCGCTTGCAGATCATCGGGTAAAGACGACCGAGCACAAAGGCGGCTCGGTTACGGACTCGCTTGATGTGCGGTCTGAAAGGTCATGTTATTGTTTAGGGTGACCCCTAAATATTTGACCTGTTTGACCCAGGGAATAGGTTGATCGAACAGTCAATTTGTTCTTGCTAAGCCCTGTGTAGGTTAACAAATAGCACACTTTATAACCACCGCCATTCCTATACTTATATTCCACAGCAGCAGAGTCAACGATGTAAGTACTTTGTATAATGTTACGACATCGTGTGTTCAAATCCTATGTCGGGCATAGTTTACGTTTTCTATCAAAATTCTCAGTAGTTGTCCAGCGTTTGGAATTGTGCCGAGTATGTGCCAGCTCACCCCCTATCAACTTAACATTGTCGGCGAAATGCTGGTGTACACAGTACACCTCCGTCATCCCCGCATGAGGAAAACCTGTCAAATTAAACAAATGATAGAATTTATTTGCTAAATGGCAAGATAGATAGATAGATAGATAGATAAAAAGTTTATTTGTAACAAAAGGACACACAGTACAAACTATTATCCTAAAACATTAAAAAAAAAAAAAAAACATGCAGTACAATTTAAATTTATAACATTATTGTAGTAAGTGTGTCACAGTGGTACAAAAGGGCCACAGTTCAGCGCCGCATTTGCTCGAGGAGCAAAACGCCGATTTTCAGCTGCAACCACGATGTTACGCGAGAAACTCGTGCAGCGTTACAGACATGATCCCAAAACTTGTTAATAAAATATATATACATAAAAAGAAGAAGAATACATATAATATTATTTATTCGTGGCAAAAAAAAATAAAAAATATTTTAGTTTATGCTAGGACTATACGAGCACCGATGACAACTGAAGAACGCTACCAGGACGATCAAAGCGTAAACCTAGTTTTTGAGTTTCCAAAATTGCTGATTTTAACCTTTTTTTTAAAGTAACCCTTGTAGTAACATTTCTTATAGGAGGTGGTATATTGTTCCAACACTTAGTCGCCTGGTAGCGAAAACTGCCATTAAATGCTACTGTTCTGTGCGTGTGAGTCGACAACGGTGGCCGCGCTGACCTGGCCCCATCCGATCCGTAGCGATACGGAGCAAGACGGAACAACAATGCTAAATAGTAGTCGGAATTTCCAGTAACATCAAAAAACATTATTATTGATAACCCCTGACCACAAAATGTTCTTATCTGTCATAGAATGTTATATATATAGTTAACTGCTCATTCGCAAACGACATATAACTGTAGAGCCTGTGCTTGTTACGACTTAACTTGAATTTAAGTAATTTATTAAAAATGTATTCAATGACATTTTTGTTGTTCGTCAGTGCGATACTGATCATAGATCCTCCATGTAAGTACTTTTGCGTATATTTTTTTAAAAGACGTAGCCCCTAAATCAAACTAAAATTATTTATTTTGTACTAGTTCCTGCCCGCGACTTCGTCCGCATTGACTTTACACTGGTACTTTACATTTTTCCGAAATAAAAAGTAGTTATATATATATGTGTTAATCCAGGCAATAAGCTATCTGTGTGACAAATTTGATCCATATCTACGGTTCTTATACAGTTTTTATAGAGAAAAAAAAAAGACTTGGCTACAGGTCCAGGGCTTATGAAGCATGTTTTATTCCAGCCGTCCTCGCCGATGGAGACCTTGTGCACCATTTCCGCCACGTACAGCTAGCGGCACAGCGAGCTTGTGAAAATATTAACGCTGATGATGAAAAGCTTCAAGTTCTTCAGGTATGTCCCCCTCCCCGTCTTTATCTCAAATACTACTCGACAACTTATGCTCAAACTCAAACAATTTATTTTATACTATTTTTTGCCTGGGACTTCGTCCGGGTTAACTTAAGACAGGACTAACCTAACATTTTTCCTAATAGTGTTAATCCAGGTTATACACTATCTTTGTGCCAAATTTCATCCAAACCCGTTAAGCCGTTTTTGCGTGATTGAGTAACAAACAGCCAAACATATAAACTTTCGCATTTATAATATTAATATTAGTAGTATTCAGAATCAGAATCAATATTTTTTATTCATGTAAACCATTATAGTATTTATGAATCGTCAGAAAAGTAACAAAGACTCTACTACCACTTTGGAATGTCATTCCTGTGGAGAAGAAGGGCAAGAAACTTCACGGTTGTTGTTTTAAAATAGTATTTGCACATTTTCTTTTTCCATCTACATTTTGTTGTGGTATATGCGAGAACGATGTAGGCCAGCCTCTATCAGGTGAGTCTAAGTTAAATTATACCAATTATACTATTCATGTGAATGCCTACATGGTTCCTTCATTTAAAGAGAAAGAAATAAGAAAAAAAAACATTTTACTAAATTAATAGAAGGACGAGGGGGAATATTAAAATATTAATAGCTAAACAAGTTGTCCATATTCAATCAAGTGGAGCTGGAACAGCCCCTATCCAAGTATTTTTGTCTTTTAAATGATCATCTAGTGTATAATAACCTTGCTTACTAAGCGTACGTTTAATACAAGCTTTAAATTTGTTGTCACTAAGTTTAGTGACGTCAAGAGGAATTTTATTATAAAATCTAACACCCCATGAAAGAAGTGTGAATTTTTGACAGACGAAATTGCGGTTGATCTAATTTATTTCTATAGCATTATAGCAATGCCTATCGCCTAGCTGATTAAACAGATCTATATTTTTTCTTGTATACATTATGTTTTCATAAATATACTGACAAGGGACCGTCATAATATTGGCTTCTTTAAACAATTCTCTGAGAGATTCGCGACTACCTAAGATATAGATAGCTCTTATAGCCCTTTTTTGCAAGATAAAAATAAACTCAATGTCAGCTGCCCTACCCCACAATAATATACCGTAAGACATGACACTATGAAAGTAACTGAAATAGACCATCCGCGCTGTGTCCACATCAGTAAGTTGTCTGATCTTTCTTACGGCATAGAGTCCCATTGTAACTTAGAATCAAGCGTAATCCCTAAGAAAGATGTATCATTGATAAACTTTAGTTTCTCGTTGTTCAACATAATATCACATGCATTACTTTTCACATTTGGTACAGAAAACCTTATACATTTAGTTTTTTTGTTATTAAGCACTAAGTTATTGGTTGTGAACCAATTATGTACTTGAAGGATAGCGGAATTTGGCTGGTCACCAGGGACAAGGCAATCAAAACAGTCTCTTAATGAACGGACACACGTTTATTCGACTGCGGCTAGTACTACAACTGACAAATCGAAAGGACGGCTGCACGGGCGCATCTTACCTACGTAGCTATACATGTACTAGTTACAAGGTACAATATTGCGCACGGTCACGCAATTCCAATGTTAACGCACTTAGTATATTTACGCACTTCGTATATTTAACAAGTAGGATAAACCTGCTTACAAATTTTAATTTTAACTATTAATCTAACACCGAATCGAAACGCGGCCTCCACTGAGAAGATCTGACGAAGAAACTTAGCAGGCTTGCCTGTTTTATTTAATTGATTTTTTATTTTTCTATGTTGTTTTTAAGTGTGTACTCTTGTGTGAGTACAATGTGTAGGTTACAATTAAATAGTTAAGATCTAGCCCCAGCGTGATGCCTTACGATGGAGATATGAGACTAATGACGTGATTTCTAAAAGTATGTATCTAAATGATTCCGGATGGACCAGTGCTCACAAGCAGCATCCGTTCACGAGTATGACTACTGGAACAGCCATCACTCCCCTCGAGCATATTAGAGGGAAAGGAGTAACGGGCGCATTCAGCCACCGCAAGCAAAGAAAGATAGTGAGCATGACCAAACTAGAACCTCAAAGACAGTGATCAGATTGTGTCTATAAAGCAGCAATACCCCAAGCTCGTCAGGCACAACACGCTTAGCTTTGTTGGTAATATTTGGGAAGTTCCAACTACGCCCTTATTCTCTGTAAACAATCAAACACGTAACGTGGTGCGGAAAGATAACTTCGAGAAATGATCGCTGAATAGTACACCATGGCATGTAGAATACCATTACACGATGAGTTCACAAACTTATCGTAACGCGTTGGGAAACAGCGAATAAGAACACAATACACGCCTTAAATTTTTTTCAGCCAGATAATTAACCATGTGATTTAATTGCTTCAGGCCAATTTCAACGAATTCGAAGAATGCTTTCCAAGGCTCTTCAATATAGAAAGTCTAATTAGAACGATGTTGGTTGCTAAGCTGAACAATACCGTGCCTGAGGTGACAAGGAGGTAAGTGCTCTCACGGCGAGACACCACTACTCTCGTATATGCCCTCTCCCATAGCAACAGCCTAAGTTGAGGTCCTTCCTACTTTGAGCCGGCTGGAGCATAGATGTCTTTTCCAAGGAAGCTCTAAATAATCCTACCCCCAACAGCGTAGATCATTTATACTCATAAAAAGACTTTTGGTCAAGGCACGAATTCCGCTCCCAGTTCCGTCTTGATTTGATGACTGAAATGTCATTGTCAGTTAATGAAGTCCGACGAAGCTCCTAAAATATATTACAGAAACCATATCTCCGAAATGGCATAAAACAGCTTATGGCGTCACATGTCCTATTAGGAGGAAAAAGTGACAGGTAGAAGCCTAGTATTTGTCACAGTTACCCCTTCAATTGCCTATATTATTTTCTTTACACGTTTTAAAACAAGCATGTTATCTCTACTACTCGATGTAGATAAAGCTACGGTCGTTCTTGTGACAAAATTATCGTGTTTATCAACAGGGAATGCGCGCGGTCTTCTCAGGCGAAGGCTTGTGTGAAAACGATGATTGACGCCGCATCAGTGTGCGCAGACGCAGACAATCGTCATGAGTTGAACGTGCTCTTGAATACTTTCAACCGTGGCTTGGATTTCGCGTGCTCCGAAAATGGAAGGCCGTCTTTTCGTAAGTTATTTGAAATAGAGTTTATAATAAACGTAGCAATTTTAGTTAAGTAACATTTGAACGAATGAATTTCGAAAACCTCTATACCTGGCTTTCGTTGATTACGCAAAGGCCTTTGATACAGTTTTCCACTCAGCCATATTTTCCGCTCTTAAGAAGCAAGGTATAGAAAAGACGTACATAGATCTTATCAAAAAAATCTATTCCCATAATACAGCAGCCATAAAATTAAATTCTACCGGTCCCACATTTAAAATCAGTAAAGGCGTCAAACAAGGAGACCCGCTCTCCCCGAAACTATTTACTTGTACCCTGCAGGAAATATTCAAAGACTTGGCAGTCTTATGGGGCAATAAAGGAATTGTCGTTGGTGAAAAAAGGCTCAGTAATCTTCGCTTTGCCGACGATATAGTACTTTCCGCTTCAACGGCCGAAGAACTAGAAGAAATGCTCCAAGAACTGAGCACGGCAAGCCTTGAGTTTGAATTAACAATGAATCGGTCAAAAACACAAGTTATGACCAACAGCTCGAGACGTAGGATCAACGTAGATGGGCAAGAGATACATTATGTGGAGGAGTATGTTTATCTGGGCCAGATAGTTTCTTTCGACGACCGACAAAGCAAAGAAATAGATCGCCGCGTTGATAATGCATGGAAAAGCTACTGGTCCATAAAGCAACTTATGAAGGGTGAACTCCCTCTCTCACTCAAGCGCAAACTCATTGACGGATGTATCTTGCCTGTTTTATCCTACGGTTCACAGACTTGGTCACTGACCGAATCGCAAAAATCCAAACTCAAAGTATGTTAAAGGGCAATGGTACGCAGTATTTTAGGAATCAAAATATCTGATCGAATCCGTAACACTATACTGCGTTCCAAAACTGGCATTTTAGACGTGGGCTACAAGACTGCCAAGCTCAAGTGGGGATGGGCGGGTCATTTGAGCAGAATGCGCCCAGATAGGTGAGCAAAAATCACGACAGAATGGCGACCAGATGGACACCGACGCCGGGGAAGGCCTAGAAAGAGATAGCGCGACGACCTTGACGCCTACGAGAGGAGATGGTCTGATATGGCCAAGGATCGGGTTAGGTGGAGAATCATGGGAGAGACCTTTGCCCAGCAGTGGGACGAAAGAGGTTAAAAAAGAAAGAAAGAAAGAACATTTGAACGAGTTATGGACCGAATACAGCGCGTTATTATAAGTTTGTGAAATGATCGTATATATATTCAGTATGCCACATTATCATCACCATCTCATCCTACTTGTCCACTGCTGAACATAGGCCTCCCCAATCGCTCTCCAGCCCAACCGGTCCGATGCTACCTGCATCCAATGAGTTCCTACGATCCCCACAAGATCGTCGGTCCATCTGGTAGACGGCAGTCCCATGCTGCGCTTGCTAATACGCGGACTGCATTCTAGACTGTATCCCACAGGAGTACCATTAAACAATCACAAAGTTACGTAACGCGCTGCGTTACTTGATTAATTGGTCATAGCGAATAAGCTAGTTTTAGCTCTGAACGTGTTAACCGTACCACCAATAACGTATAAACGTGCCTATTAGGCAAAAATCCCTTTGGCCCTATCAAAGTTAATTATAAGCCAAAACTTCTAAGGGATTCTTAAGATGATTGTAAGCTATTGACTATGTATTTTAATAATGTAGTCATTAATCAATATCATTTGGTATAGTAAATTTGCCCTCATGGGTAGTTGTAGTGTACTGAACTGTACAGGAGATAACACACAGTTCACACGTCGCGCCATGCCAAGCTGTGTGTCATCTCATGTATGTTCAGTACATCACAACTACCCACATGCCGTCGGCGTCACTTTGCCGTCGCGCCCAACGGATATGTACCAAAGCCTATCACTAGCCTATCAAAGCCGATACAGGAGATCACGCACAGCTCGGCGCAGCGCGACCTAAGAGCTGTGTCATTTGCAACATAATGTCAATGCCAAGCTATTTCAAGGAGGCATCTATGCTGAGTTGTACTTAAATACACTGTACCTTTGATATGATAGTGATTAAATTATTTTGTTTCTTTCTAATTACCTTTGTCCCGTCGGCCTCACTTCACCGTTGCGCCCCTTTGGATATTTGTGTCCAAGCCTTTAATCGCAGCACATTTCCACTTTCAGAATTCGTCGAGAACAATGGACTGGAATGCATTGCCGAAAACTCTGAACAAGTAGTTACATGTTTCGACACAAGTTCTTATAGCTCAATGGTTAGTTTTGTATTATTTTTGTCTTCTATCTCAATTGCTCCCAATTTTTATGTCAAGTTATTTTTTCGTAAGAAACATCCAATACATTATATGGTTCGATGGCAGTATAACTAAATATAAAAAGATGGGTACGAATAGAAATTTGAATTGGAGCGTATTGATAGGTAATCATTTTTAAAAACAAGCTTTTATAGCAAAAACACAACAATATATCTTGCTTAGTTGAGGAGTTCCTATGGCGTCCATCCGGCACCATCATCAGACCTTGGACACCATCCTGGTCTAAAGTGCTCGTCAGGACAAATCCAACGAGCTCAAACACAGTGGGGTTATATTGGGTAGTTTGATGGTTCTATTGGCCACCTTTCGGTTTCATCATCAGACCCTGAACACTATCTGGTTGTGTAGTACTTGCCAATTCATATCTTCCTACGGCCACCTCCATTCCGACTCCATGATCAGGCCAGCTCCATGGTACCATATTATTCATTGAACACATCACCATATTATACAATGAGCTGTTTTTTAATCACCCAAAACTATTACACAGGAAATATTGGCCAGCTTCGATCAGATGTCCAACTGTTTTGTATCAAAAATATCGTCGTGTAGGATACCTGCCTACACAGTTCGCCGGCTGTTCAACTACGCCCGCCAAGCCATCCCGAGCGGTCTGATGCCGGTAAGTCTTTGCATTTATTTTTGAAAAACAAAACTTAGTTTTATTCTCAATTTATTCTTAAAGTCTCCACTTCGAACATTCGTTTACATGAAACTCCGAGTGTATTCGAAAAACTCTTGAAATTTTTAAAACTGGAAAAGATATGATCATCTTTGTATGATGATAATCTTCTTCTTCTTCAAGCTATGAGAGTAGAGGAAGCCAGATAGGTATGTAAGTAAAGAGCCTGTTGGAACTCTGTACTCTCTGCCTACCCCGTAAGGGATCTGGCGTGATGATATGGATAGATAGATAATCTTCGTAGTCGGACATTTTCGTATATTTTCCCGTTAGGGGGCTACCGCGATAAAAATGTTGTTTTGTATTCTATGCACTTCAAGTATACACTATACACTTAATATTTGATTTTTGACTCTAATCGCATACTTTAGAATCTGATAAAAGGAAAACACGATTAAACGAAATTTTCTCGAAAGAAAAAATATCAAAAATCTATTGCTTTACATTTTCTAATTTTAACGCGAAACGTTTAAGAACCAGTCAATAGAATTAACTTGAAAACACAGAGAATAATGGAAGCAAAGTTTTTTTTCACATTGTTGTTTTTTTTTAGAAAAAGATTGAGATTTTGATTTTGCTCAATATATCCGTCCCTTAATATTCATTTGTAAAGTTATTGCATCACTGTCACTCTTCCGGTGCTTAAGTAGTCAATCGCGGCAAGCCGCTAACGACTGGTATCGATATGAATTTTGTTCTAGTTTAAAGTTGACAGCCCGAATAATGGTACGAAAAAAAAGAACAACTATGTGTGTGGTCTTATTTCGAATCGATTGATTCGACTCGCTTTTTTATTCACTATTTATCATGTCGTAACACCTACAAAGACTAGTATATATTAATTTTCGTCTAATAACTAAAGATTCACCAATTTCTTTTCAGGTGTCCAGTACCAGAAATTCACTTGACGAGAGTGGGTTCTAAATAATCTTTAGTTGTTTTACCAGACATATCTATCTACCTGTCTATTTTTACAAATGCTTTATTCCTGATAAATTTATATAAATTGCATTATTATATTATGTTTCATTTGAGATTTAACCTTCCCTTACTATTTCCTCAATAGACATCGCGATTGCACACAAAACTGTTTCTGATTTCTATTCTTGCAGTATACCTTTTCATATCTTTAATTATGATTGTACGTTACCTAGCTACTTATGAGCAAACTTTTTTTGAGATGAAATTCCCACAACGACCATCTTCTTAAGAAATATGTGCTAAAAATGATTTTCGATGCATACGCTATTAAGCCGCGTTATTCGCTGAAGTTGTTTTTGTATAGAGGGTTAAGTTGTATAAGGCCCACTTGCACGAACCAGGGTTAGCGTTGCCTATTGACTAACTCAAAGTTATAACGTTAAGTTACTACCATGGCCAAGGTGCTTGACGGTCTGTTGAATGACTGTCTCTCCGAGCACGTTAAGGTGCATGATGCCCAGTTTGGGTTCAAGACAGGAGTATCAACGGAGAGTGCCATCCTTAGCCTGAAACACACAGTCAAGTACTACACTACGAGGAGGAAGCCGGTGTACGCATGTTTTCTTGACTTGTCGAAAGCGTTTGAACTCGTCGCATATGATGTACTATGGGACAAGTTGGGAGACACGGGTGTGCTGGCGGAATATACAGCACTTCTCAGATACTGGTATGCTCACCAGAAGAATCAGGTGAGGTGGGTCGGTGCTTTGTCGGATCAGTACAGGATGGAATGTGGTGTAAGATAAGGGGGGTTAAGCTCTCCTCTGTTGTTCAATCTATATGGTAACCAGCTTATAGAGCGGCTGAGTAACACACATGTCAGTTGTCATATTGACAGTACTTGTGTCAATAATATAAGTTACGCGGACGACATGGTCTTGCTTAGTCTAACTATAAGCGGGCTGAGAGAGTTACTATCGATCTGCGAGACGTATGCGAAGGTGCACGGCCTTAAATATAACTTAAAATAAAAATCTTTTATAAAAAAAGGTAAACCGACTTCAAAAAGCAAAAAAATAAATATTTGAAGTCGGTGCTGGTTGGTGCAGTCGGTTACTTGGCACCGACTTCAAATATTTATTTTTTTGCTTTTTGAAGTCGGTTTACCTTTTTTTATAAAAGATTTTTATTTTACAATTTTAAGTGACCAGTGAATTATTCTATAGTAGGGTACCTATAGAATTGACGTAATACCCATAATATCTCAATTTACACATGCCTATTGTTTGTCGTTAAGGAGTTCCCTGGTGTATCTTCTAAGTCCAAGGTCCAATGTCAATAAAATTAATATGGGACCACCTTGGAGATATACTGAACCCAATGCAAAAAAAAATTATCAAAATCGGTCCACAATTGACGGAAATATAGCTGAACATACATAAAAAAAAAAAAAGCATACATACAACCGAACATAGAACCTCCTCCTTTTTGAAGTCGGTTAAAAAGTGAGATCCTGGTGTTTAAAGCACCTAAACAACAGCCTCGTCGTGTACCTCCGGTATATCTCAACGGCATAGTACTCAATGTGGTTGGTAGTTTTAAGTACTTGGGTCACATTGTCACCGGTGACCTACGAGATGATAGGGACATAGAGCGAGAGCGCAGGGCGTTTATTCAAAGCGTTCTGTCAGTCCTTATACTCGAGCGGCCTATGGGTATCATATACAAGCCGAGTCTACAACATCCTGCGCGTACAATACAACAACGCCTTCAGAATGCTGTTGCGACTGCCATGGCGCTGCAGTGCGTCGGGAATGTTTGCCGAAGCCCGCACGGATGGCTTTCACGCCATAATGCGAAAAAAAGCGGCTTCCTTACTGCAGCGCTTACGTGGCACTCGGAACAGCATACTGAAAATGATTGTTGACAGACAGGACTGTCCCATCCAAAAACATTGGATGGAGGTAGTTATGGGTGCGCCTAAATAAACATCTATCGCCACGCCTGTCTTCCCCGCAGGATCAGTATAGGATGACTTATGGTGCACCCAAAACTTGTCAGTCCTGTTCTGAAGTAGTCATAGGAAAAATTCAATACAGTACTAACAATACTAACGTAGCGTATAAGCAAAGCTGTTACTAACTTATCACTAACAACTCTTATGGACTTAATGAAATCTGAAATAAATATATTTTATTTTTTTTATTTTATAAGTTGAAGGCATTTAACACATAGCTTGAAGATCGGACAGGCGTTGGAGCACAAAGATTCTAGAGTGGAGACCACGTATTAGCAAGCGCGGCGTGGGATTGCTGCCTGCCAGATGGGATGACGATCTTGTGAAGATCGCAAGATGTCATTGGGTGCAGGCATCGGACCAGTTACGCTAGAAAGCGATCGAGGAGGCCTATGTTCAGCAGTGGACAAGTATAGGCTGAAATGATGAATCGATAAACCTCTGGGCCTACTGAACCGATTTTATTTTTTTCTCCATTAGAAGGCTCCATTATTTATCCAGAAGCAACATAGACCACCAAATCCACAACCACATCGGTAGGTGGCACAGTTGTCGACTGGATGCTAGTAAATAAAGTAATAAATCAGTCTATACTGACTGCCCCACCGCTGAGCTGATATAAGGTTATCAAAAATCGAGGTGAGACAGATTAGGCGATACTCCATCACGCGGACCTAGTGCGAATTGGTGGAGGCAAGTTCGTGGCTACCTGCTGTTGGAACTTGCCAAGCCGTATGTCGCTTCCCACTTGGCTTAACACTACTACATAAAGTGATAACCGAGATCAAAGGCTTAGCATCCTTTCAATGCATGGAGAAGCATCGGAGGGCATCATTTTTCTTTTTTTAAAACTTGGGGCTACGTTTTATAAAAGACACGAGGATTGATTCTTGTGTCGTAGATGCGTTTACAAACGTGAAAAACCCCCTCCTATCAGCCGCTACCGCCGTCCGCGGCATGTTCTCACCGACCCTCCCGATGCCCTTACATCCCTTCTTTCGGCTACAGATACCGCACACAGGATCAGACACCGACCTCGTCGGCGAGGTCGAAGAATCCCTTGGTTCATCGGCCGGTGCAGAGCACCACGGCGAGATACCTAGTGTAGTATACACCCCCCCCCCCCCCCCCCCCATAATGTTACACCTACATTACCCAAGCGGGGCTGGCTGAGGTATACCGGGTTACATACATTTGGTCTCAGGTCTGGAAGAGGATGTTCGGATCAAGTCTTCTCACTCCGCAACATCGTAGAGAAGCATCTGGCAGTGGGCCGGAAGGTTTTCTGCGGTTTTGTAGATCTGGAGAAGGCATTTGACAGAGTTGTGCGAAAGAGACTTTGGGACATTTTGCCAGAGTATGGTATAGATGGCACTCTGTTGCGAGCCGTCCAGTCCACTTATGTGGACTGCAAGGCATGCGTACGGGTGGGTGGTAACAGGTCACCCTGGTTTGACGTTAAAATCGGCGTCAAGCAGGGTTGCGTGTTGTCCGCTAGACTGTTTATAATATATCTGGACAAAAGTCTTCAAAGACTGAAAGCGATGAATGAAGGTGTACAAATGGGTGTCTTAGTGGTAAACCATCTACTTTATGCAGATGACGCGGTTTTAATAGCGCCAACAGCCACTGATCTGCAAACACTAGTCACAGTTATGAAAGACGACTGCATGATCAATGGCTTACACTTGAATGTGAAGAAAACCAAGATTATGGTTTTTGAAAGGGAAGAAACCAGAACGAATGTAAGGATTGTGGTTGGTAACGATGTGCTGGAGCAAGTGAATGAGTTTGTATATCTTGGATGCGCCTTCAGTAAGGATGGGAAATACACCGCTGACATAGAGAGAAGAGTGAGTGCAGGGAACAGAGTGAATGGTGCGATGGGAAAGCTACTCGGGAGCCGGCACTTAAGCCATAAGGCGCAGCTGGCCATACATAACGGAGTTCTTGTCCCAACGCTGTTATATGGTAGCGAGAGCTGGGTATGTAAGAAGGAGAATGAAAGTAGGATAAATGCGGTAGAAATGCGAGCTCTGCGGAAGATGTGCGGAGTGAAGCTGACCGACCGCATTAGCAACAGCATAGTAAGACAGCGAGTAGGTATGAAAGATAGTATCGGTGTAAAGATGAGAAAGGGCATGCTCCGTTGGTTCGGGCATATAGAAAGAATGCCAGAGGAAAGAATGACAAAACAGATATACAATGTGAAAGTGGAAGGATGCAGGTACCGGGGAAGACCTAGACTATCTTACCACGACCAAATAAACTGAGTCTTATCTGATGGAAAAGTCAAGAGTCTCCGTAACCGGCGAGCGTGTATGAGACGAACTATGAGAGTCGAGGAAGCCAGAGAGGTATGTAAGGAAAGAACCTGTTGGAACTCTGTACTCTCTGCCTACCCCGCAAGGGATCTGGCGTGAGGTTATAGATAGATAGATAGATAGATAGATAGACATACATTCCGCCGACGATTTTATGTTTCAATGAAATAGGGAGTGAGTCAATTGCTATTACTAGCTATAATTCCAAATTGGACTGCTACTGCTATCTTTTCTTTAGAAACACTTCACACTTGGCCCGGATTAAGATTTGAACATTGCTAGTTTTTACGAATAAAGCTATTCGTTTGAATTGTATGCCAATGTATTTTTTCACACACATCGTCACGCCTAAGCGGGGTGGCAGAGGTGTACTGAGTACACCCACTTTTAGCAGACGATGTAAGGTCCCATGTAATAGGAAGCGAGCCTATTGTTATATACCGGGCACAATTCCAGATTTCGGACTCACACTGGGACGTTTTCGTAAGAAAAACTATATTTGTCCGACCTAGAATTTGAACCCAGGGCCTCATGATCACTAGCGCTTTGCCACTAGACCAACGAGGCAGTCCGTATTTTTTCAATTCTTTCTAAAATAAGTCAAATGAGTTTATGCTACTTTTTGTACACGGCCATGATCGCCTGTTGTTGTTATGAACATATTATGTAGCATATTATATTTACATAGCATACTATATTTCAGCCAAATTTAATTTATATTCGTTTAGTCGATTAGACAACAAAACCTAAGGAAGGTCTTTTATCATTTCTGTCCGTTTCACGGAGACGATACGTGGACCCTCAGGGTTGGACTGGACCATAAATTTTATGTCACTCAGCGTACTATGGAAAAAGCGGACTTTCTCTGAAGGATAAAACTCGCAACGTGGCCATTCGACAGAGAACTGGAGTTATTGACATATCACACTAGATTGGTAAGCGGAAGTGTTAATGGGCTGGCCACATTAGACGAAGAACCGAAACCACTGGGGTAAACGAGTTCTTAAGTGGAGACCAATTGCAAGCGTAGTGCAGGACGCCCTAAGGCTAGGTGGAGCGATGTTCTTTTCAGGGCAGCTGCCGGAAATTGAATGAGAGTAGCGGATCGTACTCAGTGACGTGCAGTTGGAGAGGCTTATGCCCACCAGTGGACTGCTGTATGGTGATGATGATGAGTCGCTTAGACATGATTTAGTAACAAAGTTTTTAACAAAATTTGGTTTGTAAACGCACCTATGACAAGAATGATTCCTAAGGCCCCAAGTTCTTTTTAAGGACGAACAAAGCGTTTGCATTTTTTTCATTAGTAGAATTTGTCAGTTTATTTGGAGTTAGTTGTATGTACGTTTTTGATATACGCACTTCGTAGCGAACTTGAATCTTATATTATATATAGAAAGGGCAACTGATATGGGATGAATTTGACCCGCGTTTATTGATAACACCGGTTTTATAAACAAGGAAATTTCGCTTATATTATTTAGTGAAAGTAAATAATGTAAGCGAAATACAATTAAATAAAAATAAATAAAATACAATTATTAAACACAATTTAATTATTTATGATTTTTGTTTTTGTAACTAATGGGAATTATGTAAAGATAACATGGCATCGTTTTGGACTTAATATTTTCTACGCTTTTGATATCAATATCAAGGTGATGTTCCAATATGAAGTACGGACACTCTGCACCTGTATTTACCTTCATCATCTCAGCCTATACTTGTCCACTGCTGAACATAGGCCTCCCCAATCGCTTTCCTGCGTAACCGGTCCGATGCCACCTGTATCCAACGACTTCCTGCGATTTTCACAAGATCGTCGCTCCATCTGGCAGGTGGTCGTCCCACGCTGCGCTTGCCAATACGTGGTCTCCACTCTAGAATCTTTCTGCCCCAACGCCCGTCCGATCTTCGCGCTATGTGGCCCGCCCATTACCACTTCAGCTTGCTAATCTTAAGGGCTATGTCGGTGACCTTGGTTCTTCAACGAATCTCCTCATTCCTGATTCGATCACGTAGAGAAACGCCGAGTATAGCTCTCTCCATAGCTCGCTGAGCAACTCTGAACTTTTTTATGAGACCTATAGTAAGAGACCACGTCTCTGATCCATATATCATCACGGGTAACACACATTGACTAAAGACTTTAGTCTTTAGGCACTGAGGTATTTTGGATGAGAAGATGTTGCGCAGTTTCCCGAACGCTGCCCAGCCGAGTTGGATTCGTCGATTGACCTCTCTCTCAAAGTTGGACCTACCTAACCGGACTACCTGTCCCAGGTAAATGTATTCGTCGACAACTTCAAGAGTAGAGTTCCCAACGGTGAGTGCGGTGGGTACGACATGGACGTTAGACATTATTTTCCTTTTGTCCATGTTCATTTTAAGACCCACTTGTTGAGATACTCTGTTGAGGTCGTCGAGCATTCGTCCTAGATCTTCCAGCGACTTCACCATGACCACAATGTCATCGGCAAATCGAAGGTGAGCGATGTATTCGCCATTGATGTTGATGCCAAGTCCTCGCCATTCCAAGAGCTTAAAGGCGTCCTTTATGGTGGTCGTAAACAGTTTCGGTGAAATGACGTCTCCCTGTCTTACTCCTCTTTTTATGAAGATCGCCTTCGTGCACTGCCCTTGTACTCGGACTGACATGGTGGCGTTATTATACAAGCACTTCAACACTTCGATGTACCGATAGTCAATGCGGCATCGCTGGAGAGATCTAAGAACCGCCCAAGTCTCGATCGAATCGAAGGCTTTCTCATAGTCCACAAACGTCAAGCATAGTGGCCGATTATACTCCTCGGTCTTCTGTATAATCTGCCGCAGCGTATGTATGTGGTCTATGGTACTAAAACCTTTCCGGAAACCGGCTTGTTCGGGAGGCTGGAAGTCATCAAGACTTTGTTCGAGACGATTCGTAATGACTCTCGAAAACAACTTGTAAATATGGCTCAGCAGTGTGATATATTTTATATAGGGCCTATAGTTCTTTAATAAAGTGTTATCACCTTTCTTGAAAAAGAGTACCACCACACCCCTGTTCCATGCTTCCGGCGTTTTCCCTTCGAGCAAGACGGAATTAAACAGCCTCTGAAGGACTTTTAAGTACCGGCGATCCGCCCGCTTTCAGAAGCTCTGCGGTAATTCCGTTTTCACCCGGCGCTTTGTTGTTTTTAAGTTGTTTGAGAGCCATCCTAATCTCGTACAGGCTGATGCCCGGGATATCTTCAGTGTTGTGTCGGGCTAGCTTGGCTCTTGGGTCTTTTACCAAGTCAACAACAGGTTCAGCTACTGAGGTATACAACTGCCCATAGAACCTCTCTATCTCCCTGAGCACCTCTGACCTATTCGACGTTACGTTTCCGTCCTCCGTCTTCAGCTTCGTCAACTGGCTTTGCCCAATAGACGCGTCTCTTGCGAACACTTTGGAGCCCTTGTTCTGCTCTATGGTCTCCTCAATACGTCTTGTATTGAAGGACCGTAAATCGTGTCGCAAGGACTTTAATAACTGTCCATTGAGCTGCCTATAGGACTTAGCATCATCAGAGGTTTGGAGTGTCATGGTACGTCGCTCAGCCATAAGGTTTCGGGTGTAGTCAGATAGCTTTTGAGGCCTATTTTTACGGTGGGGCTTAAAATGCTTGGACCCGACCGTATGGACAGTCTCTACCAACCTATTGTTGATTTCGTCCATTGATGCGCTGCTGCCTAGCAATTCGAAGCGGTTTGACAATTCGAGTTGAAAGTTCTCGGGGTTTTGGATATGTGCATTAGAAGGTCGGAGCGTAGACTTCATCAGACGCGATCTTTCCATTTTTACATTAATATTTAATGTGCCTCTGACCATTCGGTGATCACTGCCGGTTTTTACCCTGTGAATCACGGAGACATCATTAAATATTTGTCGCTTGGTGCTCATGATGAAGTCTATCTCATTTTTTGTGAAACCATTAGGGCTCATCCAGGTCCATTTCCTATGAGACGGCTTCTGGAAGAAAGAGTTCATCATAAAGAGTCCCTCCTTCTCCAGAAATTCGGCCAGCCTCTGACCCCTGGGGTTGCGCTTCCCATATCCAAATTGCCTCACTCTCAACTCATCATCGCTCCGTTTGCCCAGTCGCGCATTGAAGTCACCAATAACTACTGTAAAGTGTGCTTTGGAAGTATGTATGGCTCTACTAATGTCCTCACACATAACTTCGACATCATCATCTGAGTATGCCGAGGTCGGTGCGTAGACCTGTATGACGTTCAGCGAATATCTTTTGGATATTCTGAGTATCAGGTACGCTACCCTGCTCGACACAACGTTGTTTATGAGTGACTTGTGGACGATAAATCCGACACCACCTTGGGACTGCTGTTCACCCTCCCGGTAGTAAAACAAGTTGCCGGATTTTAAGGTTATCGTGTCCTCGCCCTTTCTTCGGACCTCCGATAAACCAACAATACTCCACCGCAAGTTGTTTAACTCTTCTTCCAGCTCAACTAGCTTCTCATCTGTCCTCAATGTGCGTGCGTTGTATGTCACCAGGGCCAATTTTCGGTTTTGGTGGTAGCCGAATCTCTGCCGGAGATTCTTAGCACCCCTTGTCCTGTCGTTACCATGGCTGCTACCGTGGCCGGGACGAACAGGACCGCCGGGGACTAGGAGCCTGGTTTTCTTACTTTCTTCCATAATTGGGGGTGTTTGCCATACTCGCCACGCTTGGCAGGCGGGTTGGCGAGCGCAGTTTTTGGTCGTAGAAGTGTTAAGGGAACGCTGCTGCCCATTCCCTAGTTTTCCCTTACTCGCCTTGTACGACACCCGATGGAATGAGATGGGTTGGTCCTATTCTAAGCCGGGAACTCCGCGGCTTACCGTCGCTTACTATGAAAATGTAGGAAGGATTTTTCGACTGATCTGTAAAAACAACAAACCGGATTTTAAAATGTTTGATAGTAGTCCGAATCGACGAAACACAAAAGAGTACTGCTCTTGTAGCCAAGATAACTTTCTGTAATCATTCATGCTAAGAAACTGAAAAATGTACGGATATAGCATTTTACAAGGAAAAGTCACGTGGTCAGAACAGAATGCTTAATTGTGGAAAAGAATATATCTATTCTTTTCAAGTTTGGAAGCATTTTGGATACAAAAAGGCTATGCCCGCTGGAGTATTTTGCATCACGGCCTAAATTGCACATGTATTAAAAAACCTTAGCCGATCCGCGCAATGGTCCGAGTATAATTATATTTCACATTAGCGGAGTCAACGATGTAAGTACTATGTATAATGATTACGGATCGTGTGTGTTCGAATCCTAGCTCGCACAAAGTTTAGGTTTTCTATTTAATAATTTTCAGTTGGGCTCCAGAGTTTGGATTTGTGCCCAGTATGTGCCGGCTCGCCCTCTATTGACTTAACATCGTCGGTGAAATGCGCGTATTCCTGATGGTAAAGTTTAACAAATTATAGAATTTATTTGCTAAATGGCCAAACGGAACAACAATGCTACATAGCAGGTGGAATTCCCAGTGAGATCATAAAAACATTATTATTGATAACCCCTGACCACAAAATGTTCTTATCTTTCATAAAATGTTATATATAAGGTTTGCTCCTTATTCTCAAAGGACAAATAGCTGTAGATCCTGTACTTGTTACGACTTGACTTGAATTTAAGTAATTTATTAAAAATGTATTCAATGACATTTTTATTGTTCGTCAGTGCGTTACTAGTCGTAGATCCTTCATGTAAGTATTTTTGCGTAAATTTTTTTAAAAGACGTTGTCTTCAGGAGATTTCGAGGAAGATTACGACACGCCCCCGCATAGCGCAACAAGTCCCCGTTAACACATGTGTCTTAGTTTATAAGGTTTTATATATAATATGTATGTTAGTCTGTAAGGTATATATTCTATGGGCCTATAAATTCCACATAATTATTTTTGTTAAACTTCAGTTGCCTGAAATAAATGATTTATAATTATTATTATATTCGAGCGTAACTTAATGAGGTAGACGCTTAGCTAGATTAGCAGCCATAGAGGCAGCTTGATAAGTTCCAGCAGCAGCCTCAAACATATTTTGATGACGGCTTGGTGCAGTGGAGGCCGAGCGGGATCAGGAGAGGGCCAATCCTGCTCGATAAAGGCGACGGCACGGGGCGGGGGCACAGCTTGCCCAGTCCCCCCGGCCCAATACTCCGTGGCTTAAGAATACGGGCTAACTCACGTCTCTCGCTATAATATCTGAAGGGAGACCCCCTCCTGCAACAATATAAGCAGGTGGGCCTTCGGGGTCGCGGACGCAACGGTGTCCTGAGCGTCCTTCACGAGCAACCCCGAGGAGGACGGCAGCGTGGTGTGGCCCACGTCGCCGTGAGCACCGCGTCGGTGCGGGGGGAGCATGTCATCAAGTCTCCCTCCGATGGCGGGCTCGTCAGAGCGCGGTACAAGAGGGGCATCGATGCGTTCCATACGGAGATCCCGGAGCCCCTCCAAAGTGCTGATGTCGGCCACCCTGGGGTTTTTAGTCGATAGGAATCCGACACGGGGCTCGCGGAGGTCGGAAGAAAAAAAGGGGTTAAAAGCTTAAGTCGCTCCGCCCACTGGATCGAGGATTCGTGGGTTCGATTTCCGCACGGAACGAACCTTTGTGTTAAACATACATGTTTGTTTCGGCTTGGATGTTTGTGCATGTGAATTTCATGTTTGTAAACGCACCGACGATACAGGAATAACTCCTAGTGTTTTATAAAAAAACAAAGACAAATCCGCAACTACGGACCTGTGCGGTCGACTTCGATTTAAAGAAAGTGAGTGTGCACTTCGTTATGGATTCGATGCAGTTATTCGTCAGATATCCAAGGTTACCGACATAGCTCAGCGAATTAGCAAGCTGAAGCGGCAGTGGGCAGGTAACATATGCCGCAGAACCGATGGCCGTTGGGGCAGACTGGTTCTTGTGTGGAGACCGCGTGTCGGCAAACGTAGTGTAGGGCGCCCTGTAGCTAGGTGAGGCGACGATATTCGTAAGACAATGGGCAGGTATAGGAGGAGGAGAGCTGAAGATCGAGCTTAGTGGCATGCTATGGGAGAGGCCTACGTCCAGCAGTGAGCTGACACGGGCTGATGATGAATGAATGAATGGTTGTGCACTTGGTTACAGGTCCAGGGCTTATAAAGGTTGTTTTGTTCCAGCCGTCCTCGCCGATCAGGACCTTGTGCACTATTACCGCCGCGTACAGCTGGCGGCACAGCGAGTTTGTGAATATAATAACGCTGACGATGAAAAGTTGCAAGTTATTCAGGTATGCCCCTCTATCTCAAATACTACTCGGCAACTTATGCTCAAAGTCAAACAATTTATTTTGTTCTAGATTTTGCCTAGGACTTCGTCTTGGTTAATTTTAGACAGGAACCTAACATTTATCCGGGATAAAAAGTATTCTATGTGGTAATCCAGGTTATAAAATATCTGTGTGCTAAATTTCTTTAAACCCGTTCAGCCGTTTTTGCGTGATTGAGTAACAAACATTTTAACATGTAAACATACAAACTTTCACATTTATAATATTAATATTAGTAAGATATACAAGTCAAGAGTCTCCGTAACCGGCGAGCGTGTATGAGACGGACTATGAGAGTAGAGGAAGCCAGAGAGGTATGTAAGGAAAGAACCTGTTGGAACTCTGTACTCTCTGCCTACCCCGTAAAGGATCTGGCGTGATGATATAGATAGATAGATAGTAGGATAAACCCTGCTCACAAATTGTCAATTTTCTACCACCGGATCGGAGCGCGGCCTCCACTGAGAAGATCTGGAGAAGAAACTTAGCGGACTTGTCTTTTTATTTAATTCTCTGACTCTTTTCTATGTTATTTTAACGTGTGTCCTCTTGTGTGAGTAAAATATTTAGGTTACAATTAAAGAGTTTCGATCTAGCTCCAGTGTGACGCCTTACGATCGAGATATGATGCTAATTATTTTATTGCTAAAGAGTAAGTATATAAAGGATTCCGGATGGACCAGTCCCCACAGGCAGCATCCGTTCACGAGTACTACTGGCAAAGCCATCACTCCCATCGACCTTATTGGAGGGAAAGGAGTGACCCGCGCCATAAAGCTACCGCAAGCAAAGACATTATAGTGAGCATGACCAAACCAGACCCTCAAAGACGGTGATCAGATTGTATCTAGTAAGCAGGAATACTGTTGTAGAGGGAACAGTTCGTGGATCCTTTTTGTTTAATAGGATCAGTTTCTCTGCTCACTCTAATGTGCAGTAGGAGCTTACTTGTAAGAGAAATCCCTTTTGCAGGAAGCTGGAATAAAAGACTGGAATACTTCACGGTATATACATTATTAATTGTTTATAAAGAAAAATATGTAGAAAGCGAGTAGGTATGAAAGATAGTATCGGTGTAAAGATGAGAAAGGGTATGCTCCGTTGGTTCGGGCATATAGAAAGAATGCCAGAAGAAAGAATGACAAAACAGATATACAATGCGAAAGTGGAAGGATGTAGGTGCCGAGGAAGACCTAGACTATCTTACCATGACCAAATAGACCGTGTCTTAGCTGAAGGGCAAGTCTAGAGTCTCCGTAACCGGCGAGTGTGTATGAGACGAACTATGAGAGTGGAGGAAGCCAGAGAGGTATGTAAGGAAAGAACCTGTTGGAACTCTGTACTCTCTGCCTACCCCGCGAGGGAGCTGGCGTGATGATATAGATAGATAGATAGAATTGTTTATACAGTACAGGTATATTAATTATTACAAAACGTTCATGATGGTATAAATGTACGAAATTATTATTATACTGTTCGCTCCGCTGACACCACATCTCTCACAGTTCTAACAAGTTTTTGTCAATCAAAAATTTTCTCAACATTCTGTGAAAATATTCAAATTCAAATTCACAACATCTGTCATGTGTGCCAGTAGTGAAATGTTAGTTTTTTTATAACCTCTTTGCTTCAACAAATACCCTTAGCCCGTCAGGCACAACACTTTTCGCTTTGTTGGTTATATTTGGGAAGTAATTAAAGATTAAAGAAGTTATTGTTCCGCTAGGATTTA
Organism: Phalera bucephala; assembly: GCA_905147815.2. NCBI lineage: Eukaryota > Metazoa > Arthropoda > Insecta > Lepidoptera > Notodontidae > Phalera > Phalera bucephala. The sequence goes on from LR990627.1 coordinate 10,751,655, forward strand.
ATTACCTACGAGATAATTTGTGAACAATTAGGAATCACATACTGAGTTATTAGATTTACGCGAATATTACACATGAAATAAAACTATTTTTCGGATTTTATTTTTATTTTTAAGTTCCCGACGCTTCGAGTGCTTTGCAGCACCTATTGTCACGGGAAGAACTGAGGTGTCAGACGTGCAAAAGGCATAGTATAATAGTTGTTCTGGGGTACCCTCAAACTTCTTAATTATTTTTGTTGGTCCGATCTACGCAGAATGAGCTCACGGTGTCTTGAGGCGTTGCAGTGTTATGCTTGGTTCTAGATTTGACTATATTAATTACCGGATCCCAAGTCGATGGAAACGCTCAGCCGTCTTCTCTAGTGAATCAGTTTGAGTCAAAACCATAAATCTAACTACGTCCTTATTTTCTGTAACCAATCAAACACGTAACGGGGCGGGGGGTCTCGCACCTGTTCGCCCCGTATGTTTCGCCCCTGATAGCCTAACTGAACCCATTCACCCCTTGAAAGTTAAAATGGTCCCGTTAGCCCGTCCTTTAGTCTATGTCGAAATACCTTTTTGGAAAATCTTTTAAAGCCACTAATTCAAAATAAGTTTTATTAGTTACAGTGAAATAAAATTTTGATTAAAATGTACATTTATTTAAAAAGTAATGCTTTTATTGAACGAGGGGCGAACGGGTACTTCATAAATATTTAAAAAAAAGTGCGCCTCGTGTTGAGGGGGAGCGGGTACCGTAAAAAGGGGCGAAAGACGCTTTTAAATAATAAGAAGTGAAAGCGCGATCAGGTGCAAGACTATATAGAATCCATTACACGATCAGTTCACGAACTTATCGTAACGCACCGCGTTTATAAACACCGAATAAGAGTTTAATACACGCCTTAAGTTTTGTTCCGCCAGATAATTAACCATGTGATTGAATTGCTTTAGGCCCATTTCAACGAATTTGAAGAATGTTTCCCAAGGCTCTTTAATATAGAAGCTCTACTTAGAAACATGTTGGTTGCTAAGCTGAACAATACTGTGCCTGAGGTGACAAGGAGGTAAGTGCTTCCATAGCAACAGCCCAAGCTGAGGTCGTTCCTTCTTGAATCGCTCTTGAGCTGGTTGCCCCTCCTTCCTCTTCCGGCTGGAGCAGTTTCACACTCGCTCTCTTACCTAGCAAAGCTGTAAAGATCTTGGCCAACAGCGTAGATCGTTTACACACACAAAAAGAATTTGGTCGTGCTACTAATGATATCATTCAATTTCGCTCTCAATTCCGTCTTGATTTGATAACTGAATAGTCTAAGGCATGGATGTCCGACGAATCCTTTAAAATGTATTACAGACACCATATCTCCAAAATGGTGGTCCATAAATTCGTTAGCGAGTCAAACTTGTGAAATGAGAAGTCTGTAGAATAAACAGTTTATGACCGTCACATGTCCTATTTCAGCAATTTAGTAGGGAAAAGTGACAGGTAGAAGCCTAGTATTTGTCACAGTGACCTATTCAATTGCCTATAATATCTTTTTTACACCCTACTACTTGATCTAGAAAGCAGAATGGCTTATGGTCTAACTGCTAGAGGAAGCTGTCGTCGTTCTTTTGATAAAGTAATCATGTTAATCAACAGGGAATGCGCACGATCTTCTCAGGCGAAGGCTTGTATGAAAACGATGACTGACGGCGCGGCAGTGTGTGCAGGCGCAGACAGTCGTAATGAGTTGAACGTGCTCTTGAACATTTTCAATCGTGGCTTAGATTTTGCGTGCTCCGAAAATGGAAGGCCGTCTATTCGTAAGATATTTGAAATTGATTTTATAATGAACGTAGCAATTTAAGTTATGTAACATTTGAACGACTTCAGAACCGAGCGCGTTATTATAAGTTTGTAAATTGATCATGTAGTGATATTCTGCCACATTATCATCACCATTTCAGCTTACTTATCTACTGCTGAACATAGCCCTCCCCAATCGCTCTACAGCGCAACCGGTCCGATGCCACCTGCATCCAACGAGTCCCTGCGATCCTAACAAGATCGTCGGTGCATTTGATAGGCGGCCGACCCATGCTGCTCTTTCCAATACGTGGCCTTCACTCTAGTCTGTATGCCACCAATAAACAATCACAAAGTTACGTAACGCTCGCGTTACGTGTTTCGGTTATAGCGGATAAGCTAGTTTAAGCTCTGAACATGTCAACCGTACCACCAATAACGTATATACGTATTTGCTAGGCAAAAAACTCTTTGGCCCTACCAACGATATAATTAGAATTCAAAAAGTCTAAAGGATTCTCAAGGCGGTTGTAAGTTATTGATTATGTATTTTAATAATGTAGTCAATAGTCAATATCATTTGATATAGTAAATCCGCCCCATGGGCAATTGTTGTGTACTGAACTATACATGACATAACACACAGTTCACATGTAGCACTGTGCCAAGTGTGTGTGTGTGTCATCTCATGTATGTTCAGTACATCACAACTACCCACGTCCCGTCGGCGACACTTCACCGTCGCGCTCAACGGATATGTACCAAAGCCTTTAACTATACATGAGATGGTCCGCAGCTCGGCGCAATGCGACCTTTAAGCTGTGTCATCTCCGGTATAGTTTAGTACATTACAACGTGTGCAACAGAAAGTCAGCGCCAAGCAGTTTCAAGGAGGCATCTATGCTGTACCTTTGATTTGGTAGTAAATAAATTATTTTCTTTCTTTCTTATTACCTTTGTCCCATCGGGCTCACTTCAGCGTCGCGCCTCTTCGGATATTTGTGTCCAAGCCTTTAATCGCTGCACATTTCCACTTTCAGAATTCGTCGAGAACAATGGAGTGGAATGCATCGCTGAAAACTCTGAACAAGTGGTTACATGTACCGACACAAGTTCTTATAGCTCAATGGTTAGTTTTGTATTATTTTTGACTTCTTTATTCCTATGGCCACTTCCTACTCCAGACCAGCTCCATGGTACCATATTATTCAGTGACACATACACACGTATGCTAAATTTCAGCACAACTGGATACCCGCAAGTGCTTGAAAAATAAATCAAGTCCAAGTTTGAGGGGGGGGGGGGGAGAGGTATACAGTGAACGCCCATATTAACCTGATGATATTAGCTCCCTACATATTAGGGAGCGAGCCTATTATATCCGGTGTGAGTTTCCTCTATAAATAAACCCCAAACAACACTTTGTCTATCCTAGGATTTGAATTGGCCACCTTACCACTGGATCAATGAAGCATTTCATAAGCTTCAACCACAGACCGTCTTAGTGGGACTACACAATTAACACAACTGTAACTTTACACTATTAAGCAAATTATACTCTCTTATACAGATTTAGTATTGCTTAAAGCTGTTAAAAGACAGTTAATTCCTCTCTTATGATGCAGTTGTGCGACTTAGGTAATAACTCAATCTTTCAATCTCTATTACTACAACCAATTAGGCTACCGTTAGAATGACCTGTTTTTTAATCACGCAAAACTGTTACACAGGAAATATTGGCCAGCTTCGATCAGATGTCCAACTGTTTTGTATCAAAAATATCGTCGTGTAGGATACCTGCCTACACAGTTCGCCGGCTGTTCAACTACGCCCGCCAAGCCATCCCGAGCGGTCTGATGCCGGTAAGACTATTCATTTGTTTTTGAAAAACAAAATGAATTTTTATTCTCCATTTATTCTTAAAGACCCCGCCACCACGAGCATTCGTGCACATGCAACTCCGAGAGTATTCGAAAATCTCTTGAAACTGTGAAAAGAGATGATAATCTTACAGCGAAGCTCTGTTGCAAGCATTTCATATCATTCTATTCTCTTATTGCAATCGTATTCGGTTGCGCAATGACATATCCATACATTTTTCCGTTAACGACTAGCATTGATATAAAATGTGTCCTAGTTTAAATGTGACAGCCCGAAAAATGGTTTAAAAAAAGAGTACAACTATGGGTACAGTCATAGAGATAAGACTAAAAGCATAGAGGGAGCGTTAGCAAGATTTTATATTTGCACTGCTTACACTTATGAGATGTCAGTGATAAGAAAGGGGACAAATCTATTGTAATCAATTACACTCTTGTACATTTTGTTTTGACATTAATTATTACTTGAAAACAAAGTCACCGACAACACAGTCACTATACAAACAAATATTTACCAATAAATTTGCGTGGAGCCTACGTCAAAATGACAAGCCATAATATATTGAATAAAAAGGAAGTACGAACCATGTGGTAACAAAGATTTTAAAATTGTTTACCTAAATGGTGCCAAGTGTATAGTTGAACTGGGTTTATAACCTCTCTATGCTTTTAGTCTTATCTCTATGGGTATGGTCTTATTTCGAATTGATTGATCCGACTTGATTTTTCTTCACTATTTATCATATCGTAGCACCTACAAAGGCTGTTAAACTAAACATTTATCGATTTCTTTTCAGGTGTCCAATGCCTATATTCACTCGACAAATGTGGGTTCTAAATAAGTCATTGGAATTAGTTGTTTTACCATACATATTATCTGATTACTTTTTACTAATTCTTGATTACTGATAAATAAATAAAAATTGTATTATTATATTATGTTTCATTTCAGATTTAGCCTTACCTTGGTGGTCTGTTATGGAACGCTGTGTGAGGCAAAGTAAGGTTTCATGTCTGAAAGAGGATGCTCGGATCAAGTTCTCTTCCTCCGCAATATCGTAGAAAGCATCTGAGAGGAGAAGGCGTTTGATATAGTCGTGCGAAAAAGACTGGGACATTTTATCAGAGTTATTGTATAAACGGCACTCTGTTGCATGTGGGTTACCACCCATGCGTACGGGTGGATGGTAACATGTCACCCTTGTTTGACGTTAAAATGGGCGTCAAACAGGGTTGCGTGTTGTCCGCTATACTGCTTATAATATATCTGGATAAAAGTCTTCAAACACTGAATGCGATAAATAAAGGTGTGAAAATGGGTAATCTAGTGGTTATAATAGGTGATTTACTAAAACCACCTATTATATGCAGATGACGCAATAATCTGCAAACACTTGTTATGAAAGACGACTGCATGAACAATGGCTTACATTTGAATGTGAAGGAAACCAAAATTATGGTTTTTGAACGGGAAGAAACCAGAACATTCGTTATGTGCATAGATTATGGTTGGTAATGATGTGCTGGAGCAAGCGAATGAGTTTGTATATCTTAGATGCGCCTTCAGTAAGCATGGGAAATACACCGCTAATATAGAGAGAACAGTCAATGCAGGGAATAGAGTGAATGGTGCGATATGAAAGCTACTTGGGAGCTGGCACTTAACCAAAAGGATCAGTTGCCACTTCAGTTCCAATAATAATGTATTTTTTGGTAAATATGACCGGATTTTACATTCAGGATTGGTTCCACACGAAAGAACTCCTCAACGGCTAACAGCATAGAAACTAAATTTCTAAATCTTATTTAGCGCAGTAGTTAAGAGCTTAAGCCGCTCTGCCCACTGCGTCTAATAGTCGCGGGTTCGAGTCCCGCACGGGACAAATCTTTGTGTGATCCACAATTATTTGTTCCGGTCTGGGTATTTGTGTATGTGAATTCTCATGTTTGTAAACGCACCCACGACACATGAATATATCCTAGTGTGGGGCTATGTTTAAAAAAAATAAAAATTGAGTGGCCATTTTAAATTGCGTCATTACCTGGCTGCGTAGAAGTTTGATTTTTGACATACTTTATCTATCTATTGACATACTATACATAAATTTATCTACAAACTTATCAAATAAAGATGAACGTGCCCCCTTTCTCGACATGTTACGCTGACGTCAATCTATTTGTGATAATACACAAGCAAGCCCGTAGCAAGCCTGTAGCTTAAATCGATACGCTACGGGGCTACGCGTCTACGACACTACGCCGCTACGAAGGGGTTGCGGTTACCGTGTTAAGTTACCAGCACGGGATGGGAAAAGTTTTGCTTTGGAGGTGTCAATATGACGGAGGTGGAGTGAGGTGCATGAGTTTGATGACTGCGGTCGTGATTTCCTTACAAATATGGAGTCTCTCAACTAAAATGATGATGCATGAAATTCTATGCCGTTCACGTTAGAGTTGAGTATTCAATTATTTTGTCTATCGTTACCATCACGCTAAATCTCTTGCGGGATAGGCAAATGGTATAGAGTTCCAACAGGTTCCTTTCTTACATACCTCTCTGGCTTCATGATCCACGCTCGCCGGTTACGGAGACTCTTGACTTACTCATTAGATGAGACACGGTGTATTTGGTCATGGTAAGATAGTCTAGGTCTTCTCCGATACTTATATTATTTTACTTTCGCATTGTATATCTGTTTTGTCATTCTTTCTTAAAACATTCTTTCTATATGCCCGAACCACCGAAGCATACCTTTTTCATCTTTAGACCTATACTATTTTTCTTGTGCTATCCTGCTGTAAATTCGGTTGATCAGCTTGACTCTGCACGCCTTCCGCAAGGCTCGCATTTCGTCTCATTTATCGTGCTTTCACTCTCTTTTTTACATACTTAACTCTCACTGCCATATAACAGCGCCGATACAAGCACTCCGTTATGCATGGCCAGCTGCGCCTTTTGTCCTAAATGTTCCTAAGTACCTTTCCCATCGCACCACCCACTTTATTCCCTGCATTTACTCTTCTCTCTATGTCAGCGGTGTATTTCCCATTCTTACAGAAGGCGCATCCAATCTCTTAATTATTCTGCTTTACTTAAAGCATGTTATATTTTACAAATACCTACTCATTATACAGTAAATTAGAATAATTTTTAGTCGAAGTGAAGGATACCCTTCCACGCGGTGGGGATATATCCCTACCGCGTGGTACCCAGGAACTTGGTATATGTTTTGTTGGTCAGTTATCACATATGAGTTTTATAACAAAACATTTTTTTTTCGCAATAATTCAAAAGTTAATTCATAATAAAAATTAATTTTTGATTCCAGTACCGAAGACACGCCGACAGCTCCCGAACAAACCCGAGCCTTTGTGACGTCATAATGTTAGTTTTCACTCATTGCAGTTGATATAGAAATAATAAGTACAGTGTATCTATTTAATTTTGTTGTCATTGTTAAATATTCAAATTTATATTGAAAATGTCGAACCTCAAAAGTTATCGTACTTGTTTTGTACCATTATGTACGAATACTACAAAAGCAACTCCTGACAAAATGTTTTTAAATGTTCCCCAAGATGGCAAACGTCGAAATAAATGGTTTCAAGCAGTGCACCGTGGTAATCCCAAAACAAAATCGATTTTTTTTTGTTGTGAAGATCATTTCGATGTATTCTTAACACCATTGTTATTAATTATTATCTATCTAAGTATACAAATCAAATAATTATTATATCTCTATCTATCTATCTATATCATCACGCCAGCTCCCTCGCGGGGTAGGCAGAGAGTACAGAGTTCCAACAGGTTCTTTCCTTACATACCTCTCTGGCTTCCTCCACTCTCATAGTTCGTCTCATACACACTCGCCGGTTACGGAGACTCTTGACTTCGCCTATAATTATTATATACTTCTTATTATCACACATAGCTATTCGGAACCAACTAACAACTCGTTTTTTAACAATAAATTTCCAATATTATTGTCTAGTCACGCGTAATAGCCGTAAACGTTGTACTGTTATTAAATACCTATAACATTACGACGTCACAACTATGGTGACCAATCATGGGGAGTTTATAGTCACGTTTTTTAAATTTTATCGATTTTTTACTGTTTATAATTAATTGAAAAAAAATTTACACCGTCACGCCTATATTCCCCAGAGGGGGTGGCAGAAGTGTACTGAGTACACCCACGTTTCGCCGACGATGTTAGGTCCCATGTAATAGGGGGCGAGCCTATTGCCATATACCGGGTACAATTCCAGACTCCGGACTTATACTGGGATTTTTTTTTCGTTGGAAAAACTACATTTGTCCGACCTAGGATTTGAACCCAGGACCTCGTGACAGTGTTCAACTGAGTATCTGTTTGACGCAACATTTGCGTTTTCGTCGGCGTTTAATTTAAACACGATACTTACATTTTATCGGGATAAGTACCCTATGTATTAATTCTGGTAATAAATAATCTGTGTGCCAAATTTCATTCAAATCCGTTCAACCGGTTTTGCGTGATTGAGTAGCAAACATACAAACATACAAAATTTCACATTTGTAATATTAATAGATTTGATATTAATATTATATAATAACAAGATAATTTTATTTATTTATTTATACTTTCCTTCACTGCCTCGTTGGTCTAGTGGCAAAGCGCATCGCTTGGTAATCACGAGGTCCTGGGTTCAAATCCTAGGTCGGACAAATGAAGTTTTTCTGACGGAAAACTTCCCAGAATGAGTCGGGAGTCTGGAATCGTGCCCGGTATATGTCAATAGGCTCGGCATCTATTACATGGGACCTAAAATCGTCGGCGAAACGTGGGTGTACTCAGTACACCTCTGCCACCCAAGCTTGGGGAATATAGGCGTGACGGTGTTACTTGTACAAAATAAAAAATAATTAGTTAGCATATTTTATTTGTAAATGCGCAAAGGCAAACTTAACTTAATTTGAGTTATCTTGATCAAACAAGGATTAGACTCAAATTGGAGTCATAATAATTTCTACTCATTTAAATATTATAAGATAAAACCGAACCATTTTTCATTAAATCTATATTAAAATTTTAGCGCAGGTCTAACCGAGCTTAGTGAAAAGGAGGAGTGATAATAAATAATTAAACAGTAAACACCGATATGTCTATGAATATAGGCGGCGGTGGCAAAGGTGTACTGGGTGCACCCACTTATAAGGCAAAAAGTGAATAAAAATCTCAATATTTTTTTTTTACCAGCACCAGACTGAAAATAGTTTAGTTGCATAAAAATAAAATAAAAACGAGTTAGTGCGATAATAAAGGAAGCGTCGTACGTGCCTCGTAAATTGAAATCTCCGGTCGCGACCTTGAATTGCTTTTTGTTAAAATCACGTGTAAACATTACTGTTTAATGGGTGAACTAAGGTGGGATGTATAAATCTATTCCAATAAAACTTTTTTCACTTGACTTAAAAACGTCGACTATATGTACACTGATTGCCAGCTTTGCCCAGGGATTAAAAGAACCCTGAAACCACCCCAAGGATCGCGGATATCTTCGTAAATGCTTGTTTTTAACTTCTATAATCTTATGGGTTGTTCCCAAACATAGAAAAAAAAAAGCTAGAGGAGGTGCCACAGATACCACAAGGCGTGGCTTTCGTAGACGCTATGAGGGAGGGCATTTACTAGGTGTCTCGTGGTGCTCTGCACCGGTAGCCATGGGATTCTTCGACCTCGCCGGCGAGGTTGGTGTCGCGTCCTGTGTGCGGTATCTATATACGAAAGAAGGGAAGTAAGGGCATCGGGAGAATATGCCGCGGACGGCGGTAGCAGCTGATAAGAGGGGAGTTAGGTTTGTAGTCGGCAGTGGCTACGATTAGCGGATTCCTATGATTGGACGCATTCGCGAAATATCAGGTTGTCTTTTCTCGAACCAGTAAGCGAGTGTTCGATGTAATTTCTGTATGTATCATTTGTGTTTATATAACGCATCAATTACATAGAGGAGTAATCATCATGTAATGGAATTTGTCCCTGTGAACGCATGGTCTTATCAATCGGACCAGGTGAACATCTTTTTTCCCTCTGGTCCGATTAAAGAATCGGATTGTGAGGGCTATAGATTTTTTATAGAGAACACATGGTCCTATCAACTGGCCTCCATCCTATCAACCATGTGAACTTTTTATTCTTATTGGTCAGATTAAAGAATCAGACTGAGAACTATTTTAGATCCGTTTTTTCTCTAGGTTCTACTAGAAAAGTAAATATGACGAGATTCCATTACAGTAATTTGTAGATTAATAGGACGCCGAATTCTTGATCGTACAGATCAAGATGTCATCCTATCCTATAGCCATTCTCATGAATAGTATAATTTGTTTAATTTAACTTAGACCCACCTAATAGACCAACCTACCTTCTTCCATACCCCACACAAAATGTAGATGGTAAATATATATTTTTTTTGGACTAAGCCCGCCACTCATTCCCACCATTGTAACTCCTGTAAGCCAGGATCCACAATAGTCTCCTTAAATGACACCAAGGTTTGAACCTTGGGGTGTCCCGGGAAGCACTTTAATTGTCTTGGGACCCACAACAAATTTAATTAGAAAGAAAAACAGGAGGAGTAGGAAAAATAAAAATTCCACTTCCCTCCTTTGCAAAGCGGGAGACACAAAAAATAAAAAAAATGGCAGATCAGCCATAGAAAAGGAGACTACAACTAGGATAAGCCCAGTTTTAAAGCACCACGGTCTCGAAAAATTATTAACAGGGCCTATTTGTGAGCCTCATGTTTGATTCCAGTAATAGGTATGGCAAAAACGCTTGAACGCACGGAAATTATCCCGAGTTTCTACAAGATCCGTGTAGTAGATTACCCCAGATGTATTTTGCAGACTGTTTAACATAATGGTACGCTCGTTGTGCCAGAGATTGCACTCCCAAAGAACGTGGTGTGCTGATTGTTCATACTCGTAGTTAGACGTGGAATACTGACATAGCGGTAAAGGTACCAGTTTAAAAGAGAATAATTTGCTATGGTAAAGATAATGTAAAAAATATATTTTAAAAGAGTAACCATGAACAAATAGACCGTATCTTATCTGAAGGACAAGTCAAGAGTTTCCGTAACCAGCGAGCGTGTATGAGACGAACTATGAGAGGGGAGGAAGCCAGAGAGGTATGTAAGGAAAGAACCTGTTGGAACTTTGTACTCTCTGCCTACCCCGCAAGGGATCTGGCGTGATGATATAAATACATAGATAAAAAAGTGTAACCGTGGAGTTTTTTGCCTTTCTTTTCCACATGAATGACATTCCGAAGTGGTGGTAGAATCTGTTACTTTTCTGACGATTCATAAATACTAAATGGGTTACATAAATAAAAAATATTCTGATTCTGATTCCTATTGATCCTATCGATATAATTTAAATAAGGAATTTACTTAACTTATTTATTTGACTTATTTCTTATCATACTGTTTACTCTCGTGGTCATATATCCGATTAATCGAACTATGAAAATTCGAGAATCCTCTTAGTCCGATAAATCGGAACAATAAGAAAAAAAGTCTACGTGTTAGGTATGGATCAATCGGAACGATGGACCGGACCATGCGTTTACAAGGGAATTTATGTACCTATACCAACACGCCAGATCCCTTGCGGTAGGCAGAGAGTACAGAGATCCAACAGGTTCTTTCCTTACAGACCTCTTTAGCTTGTTTTGTGGAATTCATAAAAGTTAAATAGTTTTTGCCAAGTACTAATTTACGAGTATTTTCGTAATAGCGGTGCAATGATCTTGAAACAGCTCGTTAATATCTTGGTTCTGAATAGAAAAGTTTCCGTTCCAAATAAATTGCAAGTGGAGTGGAATTATAAACAAATGTTTGATATTGTCCATACATTTATATTCATCCGTCGTGTGTGGGATTCACCACGAAGTACAATAACATTATTCTTCTTCTTAGCATTTCGACGGGAAACGTGTTTATGGATGTGGCCCACAAGGTGGCCACATTGATTGCATTATCAGTAGCAGACATCAAATCTTGCTGCGTGCAGCTGTTAGGGCACACAGAGCATGATATGAGGCGAGACATCGTTTGGGTTGCATCGTATCAACACCCCAGATAAGTACTGTCTGTGTTTCCCACCTGAATATTTTTTTTTTTTTTTTTTTATATATTGCTAACTTACGGATTTTATCGCGGTTTTTTTTTTTTTTTTTTTTTAGTTCCCGACGTTTCGAGTGCTTTGCAGCACCCATGGTCACGGGCGGGACCCGTAAAATAGTTTTATTTCATGTGTAATATTCGCGTAAATCTAAGAACTCAATATATTTCTATCTATCTATAACCTCACGCCAGATCCCTTGCGGGGTAGGCAGAGAGTACAGAGTTCCAACAGGTTCTTTCCTTACATACCTCTCTGGCTTCCTCGACTCTCATAGTTCGTCTCATACACGCTCGCCGGTTACGGAGACTCTTGACTTTTCCATCAGATAAGACTCGGTTTATTTGGTCGTGGTAAGATAGTCTAGGTCTTCCCCGGTACCTGCATCCTTCCACTTTCACATTTGTCATTCTTTCCTCTGGCATTCTTTTTATATGCCCGAACCAACGGAGCATGCCCTTTCTCATCTTTACACCGATACTATCTTTCATACCTACTCGCTGTCTTACTATGCTGTTGCTAATGCGGTCGGTCAGCTTCACTCCGCATATCTTCCGCAGAGCTCGCATTTCTACCGCATTTATCCTACTTTCATTCTCCTTCTTACATACCCAGCTCTCGCTACCATATAACAGCGTTGGGACAAGAACTCCGTTATGTATGGCCAGCTGCGCCTTATGGCTTAAGTGCCGGCTCCCGAGTAGCTTTCCCATCGCACTATTCACTCTGTTCCCTGCACTCACTCTTCTCTCTATGTCAGCGGTGTATTTCCCATCCTTACTGAAGGCGCATCCAAGATATACAAACTCATTCACTTGCTCCAGCACATCGTTACCAACCACAATCCTTACATTCGTTCTGGTTTCTTATATATTTATATATTTATTTGGGATAACAAGAGCTTTAAACATTATATACAAAATATAAGTATAAAATAAACATAGCTAATAATAGTTATCCACGATTTACAATTTAAGTGCACAAAAGCTAACAAGTATTCGTGAGTAAAACATGGGTACTTACAAAGCAATAAAGAAATAAGATTATTTCAAACACTCAAAGCGACTTAGGACCCGACTTAGCGACTTTATTAAAGAAGTAGTATGTATATTATAAATAAGAATACATGCTCTTACATAGATTTTAAGATAATTAATAGGTTTACAATAAGCATAAACGAAATGAGTGAGTTTTACTTGCTTCGTCCGACCTGGGTCTATTTAAAGACTTCCAGACTTGCCATTGTAATTTATTTCCAGGTGGGGAACTCTCAGTCGCTGGAATAAAGGGATTTGGTAGCGATTCTCCTTCTCTCCAAAGGTTGCGCCTCGCTTTTATTGGCTCCAGGGTTAATGGGTCGACACACATTATAATAGCCAATATTTTCAGTCAAAACACAAAAACGGGGAGTTACTAGCACCTGCCCCATGATGGCTGCGGATAATGTGCTGTGCGGTCACGGTGTCCTGGGTTCAAAATTCCAAATTTCGATCTTACTATGTCGTGAAAACGAGAAAGAGCCATAAATTTCGAATATAGATATTTTCTTAGAGTAAAGTAAGATTATAACAGCTTTGTTTTAAGAGAGTGTGGTCCCAGTCTTGAACTTTTGATATGACAGAACAAACAAACATATCATCACGCCAGATCCCTTGCGGGTTAGGCAGACCTCCCTGGCTTCCTGCACTCAGACGGAAAAAACCCGTAATGCTTATATTTCTCAATGGGAGTAGAAGTGGGGTATTAAAAGGGGTATTGTGCACACTGAGATATTGCTGACGATGTTCGGTCCCAATGCGATAGGGGATGAGCCTATTTCTAGTACACCGGGAGTCATTTCGAATCAATATTTTTTCTATAAAAGAAACGCCGTACTATTCTATTATACTTTACGCCGTGATTAGTGATAGCCATCGAAACTACCCGCCACTATATCAAGCAGAGATGTGGTAATGGCCATGAAGTTTTTACAAAATGGAGATTCTTATGGATTAACATTTCCATATTATTCCGAGGACGATAAACATATCAAAAGTAATATAATTTTTATTTTATATAAGCCGGTTTGTCTTCATAGACCGCACGTTAATTATTAATTACTCATGACATTCAATATCATATAGATTAATCAATATCCGCCATAATTATTCGGTCAATCTAATTAGCGTTAGCTACAGATTATTTACTAATGCTAGTAACCTCAGATTTTGAGGAGGAACTTTGTTAAGTCTTTAATCGTGATTCTAAATAGAAATCTGACCGCCTTGTAGGTCTAGTGGCGATAAACGAGCCTCGCGATTACGAACACCTGGGCTCAAATCCTAGGTCAGACAAATGTAGTTTTTCTATCGAATCATCCCAGTATCCCTCCGGAGTCTGAAATTGTGCCCGGTACATGGTAATAAGGGAACTAACATCGCCGGCGAAAAGTGGGTGTACCCAGTAAACATCTGCCACCCCTGCTTGGGGAGCATAGCCGTGACGATGGAAATAGAAATTGAAATTCATCGCTACGGGCGGGAATCAAACCCTTGTATTCCACCTTGCCGGGGAGACCGCTGTAGCACCACGCTTAACCAAGCGAAGGGCTTAGCACGAAATGATTGACGTTAGCATGACGCTAGTAAGTAAGCGTGCTATGTTAAGAACTCGATATGGCGCAATACATGGGTTTGATTCTCACCCGAAGCGATGTTCTTTTTCTATATCATCATTTCTTTATCATCACGCCAGAACTCTTGCGGTGTAAGTAGAAAGAGCAGACTTACAACAGGCGCTTTTCTTACAGACCTCCCTGGCTTCCTTCACTCTCATAGCTCGTCTCATACACGCTTGCCTGTTACAGAAACTTTTCGCTAACCTTTCAAATAAGACACGGCCTATTTGGTCATAGTAAGATAGTCTATCGTCACCCAGTTCTTCCCCGGTAAAAGCTTGATGTTAAAAATGGGAGAGCAACCAAGTAATGCAATTTAAATCAACCAATCATAAAATTCCGGGCCTATTGTTGACTGTTGACGAATTCCTTCGTCTGGAGCTAACTTTGGGGGTAGTCAGGTCATGTTTACCATAAAAATGCTTCGTCATTGGACCTCAACAAATATGTCAAATTAACTTCGTGGGGTAAGTGTAGGCAGTTCTAATTAAGTATGCAAGATTTGACTTAAACAAACAAACATGGCATGTCAAATAGAAGCTTGTAAAATTATTCCAATCATTAACGAGGAATTTGAAATTATTCTGCAACTAGAATGGTTATTCTAATATCTATTGCCAAACAACAATAGTCACGTGAGAGTATTTCGATGACGATTTAACTCAAGGTTAGAGCAATGCGAATTCGCAACGCAAATGTGGACTACTCCACAAATATCCCACATACTTAGAAGAATGTCTGTTGTATAAGACCAGAAAAATTTCTGAAAACTTTTTAGAAACAACAAGATTATCTCGATCTTTTTAAACCACGCTAAAATTAATGGAATCCTTGTAACTTTTATACTTAAACATGAAACTTTCGATTCGAAAGTTTAACCTTAAGAAAATTGTCTATTTTTCGTTTCTCGACATTGGATCGGCTCCGACCTAATTGTGGGTTAACAAAACCTAAGATGCAGCCGCGTACGATTGTGGTTACAGCGCAGACATCGGCCTATCGAAGGTTACAATGACTTGGAAACCTTTCAATTGTCGCTCTATCATTCCTTACTGGAAGCTCGTAAGGAATTGGTTGACTGGAACCATCAGAGCTGGCATTAGTGTTGAGACCGTCGCGCCTAGTTGTCGCCTTCAAGCTTTTTCGCTCAAACAATAAAATTATAAGCGATTAGTTTAAAAATAGCCGACGGAGCGCCGGCGGCGGTCTGCCAGTGGAAACTGCGTAGTGCTAGTCTGGATTTCTGGAGGCGTGTGGTGCGCGCGCGCTGCCACGACCGACTGCTCCCAGGTTTGTAGCCACACCTGTCTCACCTAACGCAATGTCATTATCACTATTATTATAACAGATAACAAAGCTTCATTCACGGTTACCGGCCGCCGGCCGCCGCACCGGCCAGTGTTCTTGGCACATGAAAATTAAATGTTAAAAAAATAGTTCGCGGCTGAGTTAATTTAGCAGTGTAAGTAACAGTGAAACGTTACGGGAAGTAATTAATGGATGGAAGTATGTTAATGACTGGGAAGTGTCGCCCGCCGCCCCGTGAGCTCTGCATGGAAAACTAGCATTTGCTAACCGTTCAACTTTCAAGTTTTGATTCTTTGAAATAACATTAACTTTTCTATAATTAACTTATTTTCATTTGCACTTAGGAAAAACTTCGATAAACTTTGATTTGTACTAAATTTCCAAGTAATTGGTGATTTTAAAATTTTGAAATTATATTTCCATAATTTGAACTAGAAAAATCAGTGTCACGCGATTGTGAACTTACAACAACTCTGGATTGTCTATTTTTTCCTATTATTGAAAGTTAAAATCGGGTTTTTTGATCATAATTTTGCATAATTTATTTATATTGTTTCTTAATCTATTATTTCTTATTATTAATCCCTTACGGGCTCACTTTTAATATTAAATAATTAAAAATAGCCTTTCTTAGCTACTACTGGACATGCAAAAACATCTTAACCTACCTAAAAATATTATATATGTGTAGAAATATTAATTCCATTTGGTAGTAGTCGCCTCTGCGGCGTAGGCCTCTCGTAAACCTTTCCATATTCTTCGTAATTCTATATCCTTTCTTTTCGCATCCAATGAGATCATCTGTGACTGACTCTCCATCTTTTATTTGGTCTCCCTTTTCTCCTTTTCGTGTCCCTTGGTACCCACTCTGTTAAACCCACTTTTTATCTTGCATTGGTTTAACTTAGATTATAGATTAGTATATAGTAAAGGCGGACCTTAGTGTGATATTAGATGTCGGTTTAAGAAATCTCTGCCCGAGTTTAGTTGTATTTCATGGCGGTTTTAACGGATTCTCCCGCCATTATAAAGGTTATAGGTGCGTCGAAATGTTACTGATTATTGATCCCACGAATAAACTGACAATTATTAAAGGCAATTGTCAATCTTTTGACTGTGCCTTGCTATAATAGTTAGGCGTAAGCCGCTTCGGTCCCGGTTCGAGTAATTGCACGTTTGATCCCCTTATGGCACATATATTTGTGTAATCCACAAATGTCAGTTCCGGTATAGATTTATATGTTTCTCAGTTTATATCTATATTATCATCACATCAGATCCGTTGCGGATCTCTGATTCTATGTTAATAAACCCGCAACAGAGAAATAAGTCCTTATGTGGAACTAGAGGAGTTATTCGAATCACATCAAGAATTGTGTAGTAATCTTAATCAAATACCAATTAGAATCGACATTCCTTAATGCTATAGTTATAAAACGGAGCTAGTTCGTTAGTTACGAGAAAAAAAAACTAGTCGTTATTTCCATTTGGTTGCGTGGGTGGGCGACATTTTGTAACGTTTCGCCGCGTCGTACGGACATTCTGCAATATCAGATCTATTTCTAGAGATCGACATAAATCGCCTCGACTCAATGAGATCGCCTCTACTTTCAAACAAATGTTTATGAATTTATAATTCGTCCCGGAAGGATCAACTTTGATTTTAGTTAACGTTACTTGTGATTTTTAGATCAACATCTTTATGAATCTTATATTTTATTATGTGTTTTGGTTTTCTCTGTAATCGTATAGATCAATACTAGATATATGAGTTTAAAACTGCTTATTTTAAAGCTTTTAGACCAAACTACTAATGTAAATTCATATAAAGAAAAATACCGTTATGACTATGTTCCCAAAGCATGGGAGGCGGACTTCACACACCTTCGAGAAACTGTCAGGCATGCAGGTGTCCTCACGATGTTATCCTTCACCATTAAAGCAAGTGATAGTTAATTTTTTATACGCACATGTTTTCGAAAAGACAGAAGTGCGTGCCTGGGTTTGAACCCGAGACCTCTGACTTTGCAGTCCAACGGTCTAACCACTTAGCTATCACTGCTTCATGTACACTCATACTCACCGACGATATATGTAACATATACATGCCAGTATACCAAACACAATTGCAAACTCCAGACCGCTATTGACAATTTACGATAGAAGAACTACACTTTGTCTCATCATATTCGAAACAATGACCTCGTGGTCGTCCGTCGCGGTAGACCAATGAGGCAGTCACAGAAACATCCTTGATAAAAGCTGGCCATGGTTGTTTAATATAAGGATATGAGGCATAAGAGAAAGCTCATGCAATGGGTGGAATAAGCAATGAATGATATCCAAACTGATAGCCTAAGAGGGTAATCGTAAAAGCTTGCCTTGTGCACGAAATCTAGAGTCCAAATCATAGCTCGCACCTCTGGAATTTCGTAACATAAAGTTGACTGACGATTTAGCGCAGCGGTAATAGCTAATAGTAGCTAATAGTAGCCGCTCCGCCCATAGTGTCTAATATTCGCGGGTTCGATTCCCGCACGGGAAACATCTTTGTGTGACCCACAATTATTTGTTTCGGTCTGAATATTTGTGTGTGGGAATTTTCATGTTTGTTAACGCACCCACGACACAAGAATCTATCAAAAGGTATAGGTCAACAAAGGGCTACGTTGATAAAAAAAAAATGAAAGAAGTGAATATTACTCCTCGATTGAAATTCCTCAGATTTAAATGAGAGTGATTGACACTGATACACACGTACATACTACGTACGTACGTACGTACGTATCTATGCGTATACCACGTGAATTTTCGTTCTGAGCTATAATTAATATATTTCACATTATTTGACATGGTCAGTACAGCGGGTTGCGCAAGAGCTTGCTTGGGCAAGTGAACCGAGTTCGAGACCTCGCTATATCATAAACTTTTTGATCACTTTTTTGGAATTTGAAGTGCTGTATAATCAGTGTTTCTTTTATATTTTATTTTTATTATTTTTAATTTAATTTAATCATTATTATTTTTTTTCATTGACATTTTTATTGCACTTATTTCTTTTGGAAAATGCCCCGCGTTCAGCGCACCCCTCCAAAAACACCAGAAACTGGAACCAGCACAAAACGGGGTTCGGATTCTTATACAGCCTTTTCTGAATTATCAGAAGCTTCAAATGCACCTTTAAGGCAAAAACGTCCGCGCACTGATAGCCCATCCGATACTGTGCCCGAACCGTCGACAAGCGAAATAATTGCGACAATCCGTGACGAACTCTATGAGATTGTGAGAACGGAGATTTCTATCAATTTGAAGACTTCTGTTGCTTTGGAACTTCGAGAAATAAAAGAGACACTTTCATTAGTCCGAGAACTTAAGGAATCAGTGCAGTTTATGAGTAATGAATTCGACCACGTTAAGCGTGAGTTCGAGAAATGCAACAACAGCAATTTGGAACTAACCAAAGAAAATCAGCAGCTTAAGGAAACAATAGCTGGTTTGTCTACACGGGTCAATCTTTTAGAGCAAAATTCCCGGCAGCAAAATGTCGAATTGAACGGTATACCAGAAAACAAAGCTGAAAACTTACTTAGTACTGTTATCCAACTGGGCCAAGTAGTTGGGAGCTCCTTGAAAGAGGAGAACATCATATCGGCGGTCCGTGTTAAAAAATTAGATCAGCTGAGCAGCACCCCTAGAGCTGTTATTGTGAAATTATCTAGCACAAAGCACCGCGATGAAATTCTGACATGTGTAATGAAATACAACAAGACACACAAAGACGTGAAATTGAATTCCCATCTCCTAGGATACGGAGGCCCTAAAAATCCTATTTTTGTAGCTGAGCACCTGTCGCCATACAATAAGCAAATTCACGCTGCCACCAGAAAAGCTGCTCGCGACAAGGGCTACAAATTTGTGTGGATTCGCGATGGGAAAATCCTCGTACGGAAGAATGAAGGGTCACCAGCTAGACAAATTAAAACTATGGACACACTGAGTCAACTGTAACCTAACCTAAACAATCAAGAAACAGTACCGTGAATAACAGCAAAATTCAATATTTATTACCAGAATTTCAGAGGATTAAAAACGAAACTGAACAATGCCAGATTAACGACACAACTAAATAACTACGATATAATTATTGGAACAGAGACGTGGCTGGATGATAACATTAAGGATGGCGAAATATTCAATTCTCACTATAAAATTTACCGTAGAGACAGATCTTCTACTAAACTCACTGGTAAGAGAGGAGGAGGCGTTTTAATAGCAGTATCAAAGTCAATTAACTCTGTGCGCGTTCCCCGTTGGGAAACAGATCTGGAAAACCTCTGGGTAAAGCTCAGCTTTTCCGTGGGCAATAACTCACGAGCTTTGTATCTGTGTGCTGTTTATTTGCCTCCACCAGTAAAACAACCGGACTTAAACGCGTTTCTCGAACACACGTCCTCAACCATAGACGGTATTGACGGTGACATAATGATTGCCGGTGACTTTAACCTTGGATCGATCCATTGGGAGCACGATAGGAGTTCTTCCAACTGTTCGCGTACTATACCTACTAATTACAATAATGTTCTTGGTTACTCCTTGATTGATTTTATGTCTCTCAATAACTTTCAACAATTAAACTATGTCAGAAATTGTAACAATAGATGTCTAGACCTTATTTTATGCAATTTCCATGGCGGAATATTAAAAGAATGCCAAACTCCCTTACTGGCTATAGACGCGCATCACCCCCCTTTGGAAATTGAATGGAATAAAGTCACAACAAAAACCTTGAAATGTAAAGGTTCTCATAGATATAATTTCAACAAGGCTGATTATACTGCAATAAACAATAAGCTAGGAAAAGTGAATTGGTTTGAGAGTTTTACGAGTTGTGAAAATGTCGATGCAATGGTTCATGTACTTTACAGTATTCTTTATAGAATTATTCAAAATCAATTTAGTCGTTTTTTAAATATTCATAATATTCTAAATCCGTATCAATCTGGTTTTCGCCCTGGTCATAGTACGACTACTGCATTAGTGAATATCTCCGACGACATTCGGTTTGGAATGGAAAACCAGCAGCTAACTGTTCTCACTCTTCTTGATTTTAGCAATGCGTTCAATACAGTTGATCATGATATTCTCCTTGCCACGCTGCGTTCCCTTAATGTTTCTCCTTTGGCGATCGACTGGTTTTGTAGCTATCTGTGTGGACGTCGGCAACGTATTCGCATAGACGATACTTTTTCCTCTTGGTGTGAAGTTTCTGCCGGCGTACCGCAAGGGGGTGTGCTATCTCCGCTGCTTTTTGCAGTCTTTATCAACAGAATTACTAACGAGCTAACATCGTCCTATCACCTTTATGCTGACGACTTACAAATATACACACAGGCTGATCTTGCTCATTTATCAACTGCCATCCAAACTGTGAATTTCGACCTAAATCGTATTCATTCTTGGAGTAAGTCGCATGGCCTTACAGTTAATCCAGCTAAAACACAAGTTATTGTTATAGGCAGTCCTTGGTATATCTCTAGAATCAACTTTGATCAACTTCCTGTCATTAATTTCAACGGGGTCCATATTCCATACAGCGACAAGGTTAAAAATCTTGGTGTCTTCTTTGATAATACTTTATCGTGGAGACCACAGGTTACTGAGGTTAGTAGAAAGATTTTTGCTTCAGGAGCCTCTCTTAAACGCCTGCGAAATTTCTTACCTATTCGTACTAAAATTGCGCTTGTTCAATCCCTCCTGTTGCCCATTCTTGACTATGCTGATTCTTGTTACCTCGACTTGCCCGTGGATCTTCTAAATAAATTGGAACGGCTTCAAAATTTCTGTATTCGTTTTATTTTCGGCTTACGCAAGTATGACCACGTATCCGAATTCCGTTTTCAACTTAAGTGGCTTCCTGTTCATCGTCGTAGACACGTACATGTCCTTGCTCTACTTTACTCTGTCTTATTTAACCCACGCACTCCTATGTATCTGAAGCGACGTTTCTCCTTTCTTGCTTCCACTCAGTCTCGTGACCTTCGTTCCTCTGATACACTTCGCCTTATAATTCCTTCCCATTCTTCCAACTTCTTTACTAATTCT
Source organism: Phalera bucephala (assembly GCA_905147815.2). NCBI lineage: Eukaryota > Metazoa > Arthropoda > Insecta > Lepidoptera > Notodontidae > Phalera > Phalera bucephala. The sequence continues at coordinate 10,773,545 of LR990627.1, forward strand.
TTCACTGTTCAAAGTGTCCGTCTGTGGAACTCCTTACCTGAGTCTATAAGACGCGCAAAGTCCTTGGAAATTTTTAAGCGTGAAATTAAATCACATTTCCTTCAAATTTAATACAAGCTTCCCTTCCTCCTCAAAATTTTGGTTCGCTCGTTATTCACTCGTTACTTCTTAACTCTTATATATATTGTATTATGTGTTATAGGTAAAATTGACTCTTTCATTTATATCCCTTAAATTGTTTATTTTTATTATTTGGTTTAAATCTATTGAACTGTTGCACTTTTTTAAATTTTTATCATAAGCATCGCTGTCCTCTACCTAAAGGTTGCCTGGAAGAAATCGCTTTAAGCGATAAGGCCGCCTTACTGTACCACCAACTATGTAAAATACTTTTTTTGTTCTTTTATTTTTATTTTGTGTGCAATAAAGTATATTATTATTATTATTATTATTATAGACGATCTGGTCCCAAAAACAATATGTCGCAAAAATAAGTTTCCGGTGTGGTTCTCTAAATCCTTGATACGGGTTTTAAATGAAAAGGAAAAGCTAAGAACTCGTTTTAAAAAATATCATAATCCTCGAGATCAATACGAATACAAGCTTCTGAATGATAGAGCAGACAAGATGATAAGAGATTCTTACAACAAATACATAAAATGTACTGAAAATAATATCCGCCATAATCCAAAATGTTTTTGGTCCTTTGTTAGGGGTAGGCACCGAGCTGCTAATGACATACCATCAGAAATGAAATTGGATGGTATTACTGCTGCAAGTGGTGTTGATGTATGTAATTTATTTGCCAAACATTTTGCTTCAACCTATCTTCCTTCGTCTGGCTCTAAAGTACAAAATCCAACTCAAAATAGCACTACGCAGTTCTCTCAAATGTCATTGGGTAGAATAATATTCACTGAAAAAGATATTCTCAAAGCTCTAATTAAACTCGAAAGTCACAAAAGTCCAGGGCCAGATGGGATTCCACCGTCATTAAGTGCTGTGCACTTCTTTAAGTGACTGACACATCATGAAAAATAATGTATGTAATAATTTAATTCTATGACTTAACTGGTGTGTAAGTTGTTGAGGTGCCTTTAAATAAATAAATAAAATAAATAAATAAATAAATAATTACCTATTTACCTAACGGTAACGACTGTAGATGTTCACGTTGACTACAGGACCTGCGCCTATAGCCAAGTTGACAATCTACAGTCGTTAACGCTAATAGAAAGTGGAAAAAGGAAATGACATTTTGCAACGAAAAGTCACGTGGTCAAAACAAGGCGCTATCGATCGCGACAAGAGAATAGAAACAAAAAGCTTGCAACTTGTCTAGGCCCTCTGGTATCTGTCCGACCGTCATTTTGATAATACTATGTTTAATTTGGATGAATCTCGGGCAAGATGGTTTATTATATCGAAACATTCACAGGAATGGTATTTTTACGGCATGGATGATATCATAACCAATTATTACGGCGCAGCTAACTGACATTCGTTGGTCGGTGTGTTGGTGCATATTTTTGAATTGAGGTCATGAGAACCAAAGTAACCTGTTGCAAAAATGATGATGATGTTTTGGTTATGGAAAAGACCCCTCCAGTAATGCACTATACGTCAAAACTGTTTGTTACTAAATATTGGTCAGACTCCTTCGGTTCTATGGTCTCAAAGTTAGAAAATCTCGATAGTTATTTTTGATCTGAGGTCTTAGCACGAACATGTTTACGTTAGTGTAACGCTATCGAATTGATATGCTTTCCTTTTTCATACTACGAATTCACTGAAGCAGGATAAAAGTGACAGCAAGCTATTTTATCAACGTTACGCTTATTTCTATCTGTTCGTGTTAAGCTATTGGTACTTGCGTATTTTTTATGTCTTCGTTGTTTTAAGGCAAGATATAGTGATAATTTTTTAAAAAGGACGTTTGTTAGACGTTTGTACTATTACATAATTAATTGCTTATGTAATAGGAGATCCTTTTAAAACGTAAAATTATGTATAATTTGGAAACTAAACAGTAATAGACGGGTGATTAATCGATTGCAACAAATACTTCTTTTTCGCCCTTTTTTAAAGACATATCCTCATAATAGGAATAGTTCTTGTATCATGAATGTGTCGACTGCCTCGTGGGTCTAGTGGCAAAGCGCATCGCTTTGTGATCACGAGCTCCTGGATTCAAATCCAAGGTCGGAAAAATTTAGTTTTTCTAAAGAAAACTTCCCAGTATAAGTCCGGAGTCTCGAATTGTGCCCGGTATATGACAATAGGCTCGCTTCCTATTAAATGGGATCTAACATCGTCGGCGAACAGTGGGTGTACTCTGTACACCGCTGCCACCCCCGCTTGGGGAATATAGGCGTGACGGTGTGAATGTGTTAACAAACATGACATTCTTACACAAACTCTCAGCCGTTGATTTGTCGATACCTATTAATGTATTTTTAACACTCAAGATTGTTCACGTTTTGTAGTAAAATAACTTGAAGGGAAAAATATTATCAATCTATCTTTAGCCAAAATACGTCAACCGCGGGATAAAGCATCATCCCCCTTAACGATCACCAACGTTAAGCAGCATTCGACTTGGTCGGCCTGAGATGGGTGACCGTTTGTAGCATATTCATATTTGAGCGTCTCCGTGCTTCGGAAGGCACGTTAAGCCGTTGGTCCCGGTTACCACTTGATGTGGTAGTCGTTAAGTGGAGTTGATAAGTTCCAAAAGCAGGTGGCCACAAACCTGTCTCCACTAATCCGGACTGGGTCCGCGTGGTGGAGTGATCTCTCACCTAAATTTGTGAGAGAAGGCCTTTGCCCAGCAGTTCGATAAAATAGGCTGATATTATAATTATTGTTTAAAACTTATAACTAATAATAATCTGTCTTCCAGCTTAATCCGGGTCGGTTATTTCGGTTCGTCCTTCCAGAAATTATTTATAACGCTAAACAAACCATGAATTTCGTTGTAATGATTCTGTTGTTAGATTTAATAGATGCTAGTAGCAGTAATCGTTGTGAATTGCTAAATATCGTTCTTAGTACCTTGGGAAATCACGATGTGTTGATATATTTTATTTTTTATTTTTATGAAACGATTTAGAATAGATATATGTATGTACTATCTGCTAAAGAAAAATGTATGTGTATGTAATGGCTCCAAAGTGTTCGCAAGAGCCGCGTCGATTGGGCAAAGCCAGTTGACGAAGCTGAAGACGGAGGACGGAAACGTAACGTCAAATAGGTCAGAGGTGCTCAGGGAGATAGAGAGGTTCTATGGACAGTTGTATACCTCAGTAGCTGAACCTATTGTTGACTTGGTAAAAGACCCAAGAGCCAAGCTAACCCGACACTACACTGAGGATATCCCGGACGTCAGCCTGTACGAGATTAGGATGGCTCTCAACCAACTTAAAAACAACAAAGCGCCGGGTGAAGACGGAATTACTGCAGAGCTTCTGAAAGCGGGCGGATCGCCGGTACTTAAAGTCCTTCAGAGGCTGTTTAATTCCGTCTTGCTCGAAAGAAAAGCGCCGGAAGCATGGAACAGGGGTGTGGTGGTACTCTTTTTCAAGAAAGGTGATAACACTTTACTGAAGAATTATAGGCCCATCACACTGCTGAGCCATGTTTATAAGTTGTTTTCGAGAGTCATCACGAATCGTCTCGAACGCAGGCTTGATGACTTCCAGCCTCCCGAACAAGCCGGTTTCCGGAAAGGCTTTAGTACCATAGACCACATACATACGCTGCGGCAGATTATACAGAAGACCGAGGAGTATAATCGGCCACTATGCTTGGCGTTTGTGGACTATGAGAAAGCCTTCGATTCGATCGAGACTTGGGCGGTTCTTAGATCTCTCCAGCGATGCCGCATTGACTATCGGTACATCGAAGTGTTGAAGTGCTTGTATAATAACGCCACCATGTCAGTCCGAGTACAAGGGCAGTGCACGAAGGCGATCTCCATAAAAAGAGGAGTAAGACAGGGAGACGTAATTTCTCCGAAACTGTTTACGGCCACCTTAGAGGACACCTTCAAGCTCTTGGAATGGCGAGGACTTGGCATCAACATCAATGGCGAATACATCACTCACCTTCGATTTGCCGACGACATTGTGGTCATGGCGGAGTCGCTGGAAGATCTAGGACGAATGCTCGGTGACCTCAACAGAGTATCTCAACAAGTGGGTCTTAAAATGAACATGGACAAAACGAAAATAATGTGTAACGTCCATGTCGTACCCACCGCACTCACCGTTGGGAACTCTACTCTTGAAGTTGTCGACGAATACATTTACCTGGGACAGGTAGTCCGGTTAGGTAGGTCCAACTTTGAGAGAGAGGTCAATCGACGAATCCAACTCGGCTGGGCAGCGTTCGGGAAACTGCGCAACATCTTCTCATCCAAAATACCTCAGTGCCTAAAGACTAAAGTTTTTAGTCAATGTGTGTTACCAGTGATGATATATGGATCAGAGACGTGGTCTCTTACAATAGGTCTCATAAAAAAGCTCAGAGTTGCTCAGCGAGCTATGGAGAGAGCTATGCTCGGCGTTTCTCTACGTGATCGAATCAGGAATGAAGAGATTCGTAGAAGAACCAAGGTCACCGACATAGCCGTTAAGATTAGCAAGCTGAAGTGGCAATGGGCGGGCCACATAGCGCGAAGATCGGACGGGCGTTGGGGCAGAAAGATTCTAGAGTGGAGACCACGTATTGGCAAGCGCAGCGTGGGACGACCACCTGCCAGATGGACCGACGATCTTGTGAAAATCGCAGGAAGTCGTTGGATGCAGGTGGCATCGGACCGGTTACGCTGGAAAGCGATTGGGGAGGCCTATGTTCAGCAGTGGACAAGTATAGGCTGAGATGATGATGATGATGTAATGTTATTTTATTGAAATGGATTATTGATCCTGGGTTCAAAGGTCGGACAAATGTGGTTTTTCTAACAAAGTCTTCCCAGTCCCTTCCGGGGTCTGGAATTGTGCCCGGTATATTGCAATAGGCTCGCCCCCTATTGCATGGGACCTAAAATCGTCTGCGAATACTTGGTGTACATGTTACACCTCTACCACCCCCGCTTGGGATATACAAGGTGTAACAAAATAAACGCAAGACCTCAGACACCCCGATTAGAGAATTGTTTCATAAAGTCAAAACGAAAACCAAATTTTCAAATTTAAAGGTTTTTACCCTTTTTTAAAGCAATTTTATACCCCAATTATCAATGAAACTTGTACGTGTATGTGTGCGTTTTGAGAAATACGTTTTAGAAATGCGTTTGGAATCTTCTTCTTTCTACGAATCAAGAATAAATTTAATTTTTTATAGCGCACTAAAGGGGTAAAAGCATTTCTTGCAAATTTAAAAAAAATGTGAAATACATTAAAAATTGTTGGAATCGATTTAGTTACCGATTTAGAACAAACTAATTTCTGGTCTTGCGTTTATTATGTTACAGCTTATATAGGCGTGACGGTGTTGAAGTAGCATATACACTGTACTCTCAGCTTACTCTGCAAGGGATCTACTGTGATGATATACATAGATATCTTTCATCTCTCTATCGCTCTAAGGTTTGCTGGAAGAAAACTCAATATTGAGATAAGCTCGCCTTTGTACATAAACTTTCCGTAAAATTGTTTTTTGTTAACATAACATATGTGTACAATAAAGAATAAACAAAAATAGATAAATACACTAGCATACATTTAAATCAAGTTTTATTTTTATTCGAGCAAACAAGCGAACCAACCCTGATAGCACCCGACAGGATAATCCAAAATCAAATGCATATGAAAAACATACGCATATAAAAGCATATCAAAGAGTTCAAGGTGCTATATGGGTAATAACCTGCATAAACATACCTGAGGATACACACAATTATTTTCGTTTTTATCAATGACAATAATATGAGCCAGTTAAAAAGAAGTAGTTTAGTAGCATAAGAGAGAGATAGTCTAGTCTAGAGATAGATATATGTCTTGGAAACATTTATTTTCTTCAGTGGTATAGGAATACATTTCTTTATTCGTTCATAGCAACCAAAACATCGATGATCTCATAATGGATCGTGCTAACAATAATTAAAATCTGTGCACGGTCAAACATACCGGCTCGTAAATCATTTCGCAATGAGATACGAAATTAGTTTTGAGATAGTATTTGGCTACGTTCTAAGAACCTGTAGCCATCTGCTAGCTAATGGTGTATAAGTATTTTATGTTTAAATAAAGAGCAAGTACGAAATATGTGGCATTTCGGCTATCTTTGGTTGACCGAAGGCATTAGTTATTTTGTATTCTGACATATACGAATTTCGAGACGGTTAGAATTAAAGTTAAAAGGTTCCGGCTAGAACGTTGTTGATACACGCGCCCCTCTTGTCCAGTAAATGTTGTAAAGGCCCCTTGACCAAAAGCGGATTCTTTTACACATATAAAAAATTCCAAAAATTATTTGATAATCTTTGATACAAAAATGTATGAAAGTTACCTAGTTAGCTACCGTCTTAAAAAATAAAGTACATTGACTTGATTCAGGTTTTGTATCGAACTCGTAGGGGTGAAAATCAGGTGTTTAATAAATTGAATTAAACTCTAAATCAGTGGTCGTCATACTTTTCTGATCTGAGGACCACATAGAAAAATGTGTGGTATCACTACGGGCCGCACATTTATAGATTAGATAGGTAAGTGACACAACTAATTAGTAACTTGTTTTTTATGACCTGTCAAAACTAATTTGCAGTTAATTGAAAATAATCGGACTTTCAGGGCTAATATAAAGTGTTTCTTACAGAAGTTGTGTCCTGGAATTTTTGGTTAATGGTGTCAACTCCCTAACAGAATAGTATTATATTAGCAACGTAGGTAGCATTATGAGAATGGGCGAGAATACATTATGTATATTGAAGAAACAATATATACTCGTATTTACAGATTGGGCCGTAAATCCCGTAGTCTTACAGTCCGCTCCCAGTGAGACTACGCCTTCCAAACTTTGTAATTGCCTACAACAGGCTATATTTAAAGATGGCCGAACCGTTGTTAGAATAAACACGGGAAGATAAAGGCGGAGGTCAACCGCGGATGGCAAGTGAACAGAAACTTTGATTATTTTGATACAAAGTAACTTGTACACATATTGTGAATTAAGAATCTCCAAGATATGCATCACTAAGGACATAATATGGTTTTAGAGGTCAACCGTCCTATTTTGTATAGGATTATTTTATAACTGTCTGTTACCCGCGGCTTGCTCGAATTTATTTTGTAATATCTTTATAAATTATAACCTATGTGTTGTTGTATCAGATATCAAATTATAATAATATAATAAAATTGTATCAGAATCCGCTTAATAGATTTTGCGTAAAAGAGTAACAAACATCCATATATTTATCTTAACAAACTTGATATTTGTAGGATATGTATCTCGATAAACTGTCGGTCGTTGGAGCAGAAACGTTATCGCGATCACGCACCTGACGTCGTGAAGTAGGCAGGCCCCTAAAAGATGGCCGATAACCTAGTGACGGTGGCGGGTAAAGGGTGGATGCGTATAGCATGTAGATGGTTATTGTAGCGATCTTTGGGGAGGCTTATATCCTACAGAGATCGTCTTGCTGAAGAATAAAGTTTAGGTCAAATAGCCGACGGAGCGCGACGGGAGCGCGTCGGACACGCTCGGCTACGTTCGTTTGTAACATTTGTTATCGCGCCGAGCAAGGCTGCGCTGTGTGGCGTCTCCCGTACATTTCAGTACATCACAACTCCCCAAGCCGCGCCACCGTCGCGCTCACGTCGCGCTGCGTCAGCTATGTGGCGAAACCTTAAGATTCGATTTTACGGGAGTAGTATATAGATCTCTCTCTCGCTCTCTCTCTCTCTCTCTCTCTCTCTATTTATGTAGACAGTACAGAGCCAAACATTTTTCTTTCTTACATACCTCTTTGGCTTGCTTCTCTCTCATAGATAGTTCGTGAGCACGCTCGCCGGTTACAGAGACTTACTATTCAGAAAAAACATATCTTATAGATATAATTCTTCCAAATACGTTGTCATGCTACGTCACTACGTCGAAGCTGACAAGCGTGCGTGGACAATAAATCGCGTGTGACGTCAGCATGCGCCGGCGCCGGTAGACAGGTGTGTTCCGGCGCAAGCGTGCTGGACACGTGGCGTTGAGCACATGTGATTAGACCATTGAACTATAGGTACTTCTCTCATCAAGGCAGATTCCCTGCAGGGCAGGCTTCCATCTATATCATCACGCTAGATCGATCGCGGGGTAGGTAGAGAGTTCAGAGTTCCAACAGATTCTTACAGGGGATTTTCGGGGTAGGCATCGATAGCTACTTATTATTGATTATTTTAAAGATGGGTGTTTCTCGACAGTTTTACGAGAATATTAAATGTGCTTAGTCATCTATATGGAGATTTCTACCAATAATCATTGATTCTTGGACATAAGACTTGGTGGTATAAGACCTGGTGGGGTGGCAGGCATATTATTTAGCCGCTCTTATTTAAATTTTTATCTAAAGTTTGACGTGACTTTAAAATCTAGACGGTTTAATACTATTGCTCCATTGTATAACACTAACTCAACTATTTAAATGCTAAGCAGAAAGCGCAGCAGACATTACTTCATATCTTTTTTTAGAAAACTTGTGTCGCAAAACTGTTAGACCAGCACATCTTCCGTAAAGTTAAAATAGTTCACATAAAAATAGAATTCTTATTTTCAAAGAGTTTACAAGCTTGGTCGTGCGAACTTTGATGTCGTACACATGAACTCAAACTATTAGTTTCTGGGTATCGCGTTATTCATGTTATTTTGTTTTCTTTGGTTTTTCTTGATTTAGGATATGGCTAGTTAGCGGAACTGTACTCCTTGCCTACCTTGTAAGGGATCTGGCGTGATGATATAGACAGACATAGTCACACACACATTAACATACATACCTACAAACCACGCCACATGTTCCCTTGTAACTTCTGTAAGCTAGGGTCCAAGGTTAGGGTTAGCAATCACCCCCCAATAAAAGACACCAGAATAAAACGGCAGCGGTCCCCCTAGTCCTGGCCGCGGTAGGTGCCAAGTTGATCTGCAATCGAGGAATACCAACGGGGCGAATTATTAGCCTTGTTTGCTGGCACACTTACGTAATTTCACACCAATTCAAACACACTAACAAAATTACTCACACTTTACGTAACCCGTTGAAAATACAAATCTATGTGAAAGTTTACATTGCCAGTCTGTATCAAGCATAACATCTTAAATTGGGACCGAAAGCCGATGTACTTAAGGGGATCACCAACGTGAATGCCCTTAAAAATTTTAGTTTGAAGTATTTCCTTGCCTGTGGGCCTTGACATCAGTGAAAAGTGTGTCCAAATGACATAAAATGTTTTTTTTCTAAATATTTCATACCTACTTAATCCAAACAAAAAAGTCATCAATGGAATATTTAGCGCATATTCTTAACTTTCTTTTCGTGTGTATTTTAAATATATTCACTCAGCTATTAAATAGAAAATTTACAATTTATTTTAAAAAAGAGCCGGTTTTTTTTTTGAAAATTTAAATGTATGCAATTAAATTTAGTTCAACACATTATATTTGTGACATATTTATTTTTATACATTCTTTTTATACCTAATTGACATTAGATTCTTAAAGAATCGTCTGTAAATGAGCCTTATTTTTGGAAGTAAACCGTTTCTACAGCCTTATGTATGCATTCTTCAATTTCTAGGATTTTTTGCGTGCCCCAGATAAATTAGGGACAAGGATCTCACCTTTATGTGAAAGGGACGTCCCGGGTTATATTCCTAAATATTGTATTGCAGAAAATGGTAAATAAGATTAGGGTAAATAAAGGGTTGGGGTGGTACTGGGAATTCTGTTGTGGCTATTTTGTAAACGACTACGCATGAGATAAGTGTGTGGAGAAATTTTCTTTTGTAAATGGAGTTGTATGATAATGGTTCTTTTAAGATGATAATGTAGTCGTAGACAGAGGTTTTCTGTTTACTTATTTATTAACTTACTTATATCGACATTAATGACTTGAAACACAGTTGGTAAGATCATTTGTACAGTCATACAAGAATATTTTATCTGCGGCCAAAATCAAAACTAACACTGGCATCAAGTGAAATGCCACTTCATGAGAGTCGCAGAGTTGCCGTATGCTATGAAATTTGCCCAAGTTCTTTTTTTAATTGGTAACCGTGCGGTAAAATTTTACCAAAATTTGACTCTTATGCACATCAATGCCTGTCAATGACATCCACGGGCCCAAATATGCTTAACGCACGATTTACCGGTTTTAGTATTCAACTCAAGGATGAATTAGCTTACTGGCAGTAGAATTTTGACAGATTATCCATATAGTAAAAATTATGTCAAATTGTATCCATAGCAGGCAAATCTATCCTTTAGTTTAATATTGAAACCGGACGTGGAACCGGACGTGGTAGCTTGTCTTCGTATTAACATCAAATTCAAAGTCGCAGAATGAATAAAAGACTGCATCGTTGGATTGTTGGCATGTAATACGTTGAAGTTTGTCTTTCGTTTGAATCCTAAGTCGGACAAAGTTTAGTTTTTCTATCGATAAATTCCCATTACGAGTCCGGACCGTCAATTACGCCTGATAAAATTGAAATTGGTCGATCCCCTATTCTATGGGACCTTACATCGTCAGCAAAAAGTGTGTGTGCACAGTACACGTCTGCCTATCCCGCAAGGAATCTAGCGTGATAATATATATCGATTGCAAATAACTAAGAGTCTTCGAAACTTACGACGGACAGGTTCCTGTTTAAAATCAGAGCCTAAATTCTTTTAACAAAACTGAGGTAAAATGGAAGCTTAATCGCCATGAATCATCGTTTTCGTATTCTTCTAGTGTACATGAAAAAACAGTTAAACGCAGCTGGTCGGCAGCAGTTAATATTCAGTTTTAGAGGAGTCTCGCTAAAACAATTGAGGCCCTGGGAACGTAATATGTAAATCCCAGGGCCTCAATTCTTGGTTATGCTATGGCGTTTGGTTGTCGGTTGGTCGTTTTGCTGCCGTGAATTACTTGATATTCCGACACTTCTGACAGAGACTATCGATTAACACCTTGTAGTTCTGTTTTGACGATCTATTTAACCAATGTATGTTGTTCGTAACGTTCAGGTTGACTAGCCGATGGCAAGTAGCGGGCTTCCCTCCTCGCACATTTTTCACGTATTTTAAATTGATATTATCTATAAAAAATGGGTTATATCCATTTGAAAATCTTTATGATTAGTTACTTTGGCAGAGATCCATGTGACGTCAAATAGCAAACACTCGCCGTGTTAATAATAAACGAGTATTAGTTGCGATGAGTTTTTAACTTGCATATGTCATATGAAATATATGTGAATATAAATTTGCCCAGATGTAGGACAGAACAAAACAAGCTAGTAATAAGAATGTGTTAATAAATGTATGAGTTCACATTTAATTGCTACAGTGAAATTGCTAGCAAATATCTACATGAATTCGGCTAAACTTTTTTTTGAAAGTATCTTAAGAATTGCCTACATTTATAATCAACCTAAGATGAAAATACCCAAGGATGCAACAACCCCTTATAATTTGGATCACGATTACTAGGGCTAAATTATTTGACCAACTAATATATACAACGTGTAACGTCAATCACGCGAGACCACAAACATTACTGCTTTAAAATTCAATATGATACCAATCTTCTAGCTTTATAAAGTAAATTACCATATTATTAAAAATGTAATTGTATTGAACTGATTTAATTGATTACAAGAAAATCAAATTTAATAGATGTATCGAATAATTGAGAAAATAAGAGTATATATTAAAAATGGTTGGAATCAATTCACGGCATGTTAAAATCGATGTTAGCGTGACCCTAGCGAGTTGATGTGTCATCCTTGTCACACTATGAATTAACTAAACATGAACGTCAGCACAAAAACTCGCTAGCGCCACTCTAACGTTAAAGTTTTCTTGCTAAGCCTTCAGTTAGCGATTTGAAACCAACTACTTCAAGGTCTCGCTTTAATTTTTTTTTTAAACGTAGCTCCACCCTAGGTTTTATTCCTGTAACATGAGTGCGTTTACAAACATATTAATTCATATACATAAATACCCAGACCGAAACAAATTATTGTGGGTCACACAAAGACTTGTCCCGTGCGGGATCGAACCCGCGACTATTAGACACAGCGGGTGGAGCGGCTTAACTGCGCTAAATCGTCCGTCAATTACGTTACACCTTGTATATTTTCGGCCAAGTTTTGTATTAGGTCAACTCCGACATCAGGGATACCTTTAGTAATTTAATTCTGATGAGAAGGCTTACTAAATACACCACCACACGCTTCTATTACTAAGCGAACGTAGATAACCAGGTACAATACAGGTTTCCTGGCTCAGAGTCTTTTCACGTCTTGTCCTACATCTAAAAGTCTATAATACATTACCTTACCCGCAAATACGTGTATCGCAAGCTCTACATCCGCGCTATAGAAATCCAATGTCCCGGTAAAAGCGGTGATCAATCACGCAGCGATACCCACAGGAGTTTAAGGGGTGGAATTCAACCACCCCAAATGTTAACCTTTTGGAAATCTGCCGGGTACACCAATGTGACCCCGTGAGGGATACTATCATAGTCAAATTCAAGGATTTAATCATATATTTGTATAAGCCAATAAAAACGATTTAAAAAACTTCTAGTTCTATGTTATATCGGTCTATATTATATAGCCTATTTTACCCGGAAATTTAAATCGGATTAGTAGTATCGGAGATTACCCCGAACATCGAAACTGACAAACTAACTCTTTATAATATTATATAATATATATGAAATAAAAGGGGACACATGAACACTGGAAGGACTTCCCGTGACCATGAATGCTGCAAAGCTCTCGAAACGTAGGAAACTTAAAAATAAAATATAAACCTCGATAAAATCCGAAAAATAGTTTTATTTCAAGTATTAACAAATGTTTTCAATTCCCACCAGATTGGACTTATATGAAAAAACATGACCATGGATATGTTCCCCAGGTAAGGGTGACAAAGATGTACTAATGGGGTTCTATCACAGAACAATTAAGTGGCCCATTGCCATTTCACCAACCATAAGTCCAAACTGTGAACTGCTAGTTAAAAAAAATTCTATAGTGCCTTAATAACGTTTTCTTCTATCTAGGGTAGGGTAAACTTTAAATACCAGAGTCACTATCGAGTTGAAATGCCATATTTTTCACATTACAATTTTAATAAATATAAATGAACGAGACAACACGCTTTTTTGACAACGCTACGATAGCTACAAATGGTTTGTGCTTAGCCCTTTGATTAACGTAACGCTATCAAATTCATATGACATCCTTTTCTATCTATCTCTATCATCACGCCAGATCCCTTGCGGCGTAGGCAGAGAGTACAGTTCTAACAGGTTCTTTCCTAACATACCTAATAATCTGGCTTTCTCCACTCTCATAGTTCGTCTCATACACGCTCGCCGGTTACGGAGACTCTTGACTTGTCCTTCAGATAAGACTCGGTCTATTTGATCGTGGTAAGATAGTCTGTCTTCCCCGGTACCTACATCCTTCCACTTTCGCATTGTATATCTGTTTTGTCATTCTTCCTTCTTACATTCTTTCTATAGACTTGAACCAACGGAGCATACATTTTCTCAGCTTTACACCGATACTATCTTTCATACCTACTTGCTTTCTTACTACGCTGTTGCGAATATGGTCGGTCAGCTTTACTCCGCACATCTTCCGCAGAGCTCGCATTTCCACCGCATTTATCCGTCTTTCATTCTCCTTCTTACATAACATCCTTTTCACACTCCAAATTTAATAAATAAAAATGAACGAGACAACATGGTTTTGCGCCAAAGTTACGATAACGTCAATCGGTTTCTGCTTGACAAAAAGTTGAAAGCATCGATAAATATTTCAATCGATTCATAAGCTATTGCAAATTGATCCGTGTGTATGAGCATCGAACTCGTGTTGAATGAAGAAAAGATCTATAGGTATCTGGCTGGTTGCCAGCGTGACGTAGGAGGATAGAAGGTACAGGTGCTTGCCAAGTGTTAATGAACTTAAAGAGTGCACGCACCTCAGCTTTTATTGTTTCATATGGAGATTTTGGAGCTTCGCTCTGGAGTTTAGGATATTTTGTATAGTTATGGGCATAAGGGTAAGATGCGCAAAACCTTATACTGATAACAGTAAAAGTAACCTGTAACAGGTGACAACAGAGTAATCGTGAAGTTTCTTGCCCTTTTCCTTGGGAATGACATACTGAACGGGTGGTTTTTTAAACTCTTTGGGAAGGAGAGTCTTAAGTGATCACTAGTCTTTTCTTCGTTGATTTATAAACTTTTTGGTTTACGTGGATATTTAATTATGAGTATCTACCTATCAATATAAAATAAAAATACTAAAGCGACACATGGAAAATAAAAAAAAATCACCACTTGTTATATATTTTGGCCGAATAGGTGTCAATATTTTGTAAGAAACCGTTTTTTTATGTCCTATGAGTGTCGTCATATATAATATAATATTAGCCCTGTTAAGAAACTGTCCCACTGTTGGGCACGGGCCTCCTCTCAAACTGAGAGGGTTTAGGCCATAGTCCACCACGCTGGCCTAGTGCGGGTTGGCGAACTTCACACACCTTCGAGAAACTCTTAGGCATGCAGGTTTCCTCACGATGTTTTCCTTCACCGTTAAAGCAAGTGATAATTAATTTTTAATACGCACATGCTTTCGAAAATACAGAGGTGCGTGCCTGGGTTTGAACCCGAGACCTTTGACTTTGCAGTCCAACGGTCTAACCACTAGGCTATCACTGCTTGTCGTCATATATAGTATACCTACTTGATCGTTATAGTAGAAACTCATCAATTTCAGGTGCACGCACCTATACTGATGCCTTGTTTGTAATTAACACGTTATTATATATTTGACTAAATCGTAAACTACATAATTATTAAACCTTCAGAGCGGCAGGCTGGCCCCCAGTAACTTTACGACTGAATTGCTAGGTGTACTATATAAACCCACCCCTTCGTAGATAAAAGGCGTGAGAGACTTTTATTTATATACTAGTAACATAATTGAAGGATCATTTGAAACTCAGTTTCATTAATTTGATGGTAGATTTATTTGGGCAGTTTGTCCACCACCAAAGTGCTTGGTGAAACCTATGTTTCTTTTATTAATAAATCGGTTAGTGTCTATACACTAACCGATTTATTAATAAAAGGCACGAGTGAAGTTTATTCATACACGGTGTAATTTTAGCCGTCGTGGATGGAAGGCCTGGGTGATGTATCAATACCAACTGTTCTCCTCCTATCAGCCGCTACCGCCGTCCGCGGCATGTTCTCACCGACCCTCCCGATGCCCTTACATCCCTTCCTTCGGATACCGACCTCGCCGGCGAGGTCGAAGAGTCCCTTGCCCGCCGGCCGGTGCTGAGCACCACGGGGAGACACCTAGTATACACTCTCCCCCATAGCTCCTGCCCAAGCCTAGGCCGTTCCTCGTTGGGGCGCCCTGGAGCTAGTTGCCCCCTTACCCTTCTGGCTTGAGCGTAGTGTTTGCACGCTCGTCCTCTTGTCCGGTGAAGCTGTAAAGGCCCCGCGGCCATCAGCGTAGATGTTTACTGGTACTAAAAAAGTTTAAAAAAGAACACATTAAAATAAATAACATATCCATAACAATACTTATTGAGTGCATTAAGTCGGCGCAGTCGTCAGCAGTAGATGCCATCGCTGTTTCGGATTTTCACCCTAGCCATGATATTCGGAGGTCAGTAGGTTAATGTTACTTATTGAATTGCTCTTTTTATTTATTTTTTATTTCCAGTAAACAGTATGCATTGGATACATAAGCCGTGTTTTCGCTCTAGGACGACTAAAATTACACTGTGTATAATAGTAGCATAATCCACGCAACATTTGAAACTCAGTTTCATTAAACAGCATGACATATGGCAGGTTTATTTGAGCAGTATGCGTGGGAGGTGCATGCCTCAAATAAATGGGCAATATTTAATCGAAGAGAGCCGCACGCTTCGCCCGCTCTCATAATGTTAACAATAAAACATTATGTCCAGTGGGCTTCGTACAGATGAGTAGAAAAGGCTTGTCGCTGGGTTACATTTAACCCACTTGTGCGACAGTAAACAGAGCAATAAAGAAATAGATATGAAACTGGCCAGTGTGAGAATGTAAACTACGACCGTTAACAACGAAATTTATAGTAACTGGTCAGTTTGCGAATGTTAATATAAAATCAAATGGCCAGTATTAAAATGTAAGCTACAGGTAGTGTACACTAGGCATAAAATACTTTAAATTTATTTAATAAAATTATTATTTTATTTCATAGCAGTTTTACATGTGAAATTTTATAGGTAACCATTTTCCTCACCTTACGATAATCTTGTTAAAAATAAATTCTCGGCCATATTCAGAACATTTTTAAACTCAAACACAAAGCATTTACTATTTTGTATAAACCCTGTAGGCACTTAGAAATTGTCTTGTTTTCCCCTTATTTTTAACATACTAATCTGCCACCGGATCGAAACGCGGCCTCCGCTGAGAAGAGCGAGAAACTCACTTTCATTATGGTCACAGGATGTATAGATGGAATATATCTATCTATAAGCGTCAGCATTAACAAAACTGGTGTTCTACTCCATTGGTTCATGGTGCGGTTAGCAAGCTCTAGGTTCTAGTCAAGATAATAGGGCGCTATTAGGCCGCCTATAAGGATGTTATTAGGGAAGAAACTATCAAAATTCTATCTTTCTATATCATCACGCCAGATCCCTTGCGGGGTAGAAGGAGAGTACAGTGTTCGAACAGGCTCTTTCCTTACATACCTCTCTGGCTTCCTCCACTCTCATAGTTCGCCTCATACACGCTCGCCGGTTACGGAGACTCTTGACTTGTCCTTCAGATAAGACTCGGTCTGCTATCAAAATTATAGCAACAAAATCAAAATCCATAACACATAGAGAACTGAGGAAATAAGATAACATTCCGTACAAAAGTATAAATAAATTCCCGTACTCCAAACAATGTAATTCATTCCGGCTTTGTATCTTTATAATTTATTCATTGTGTTTTAATTCCTATTTGTGTCGGAGCGGGCCGTTGGAATTTGTAAGCTTCGATCGCTTTTGAAATTCAAATTTAAGATCGTTTGTTGCTATTACCGCGTTTAGCAATGTCAAAAAGCTCGTCCCCTAAATCTGTGTTTACGTAAACAACCTAAAGTAATGCATGTACCATCCAGTACAATGATCTGTTACACAGCACTTTAGTTACACAGTAATGTCTATGTCATCACGCCAGATCCCTCGCAAGGTAGGCAAAGAGTACAGAGTTCCAACAGGTTCTTTCCTTACAGACTTCTTTGGTTTCTTCCACTCGCATAGTTCGTCTCATACACGCTCGCCGGTTACGGAGACTGTTGACTTGCCCTTCAGATAGGACGGCCTATTTGGCCACAGTAAGATAGTCTAGATCTTCCCGGTACCTATATCTTTCCTTCGCATTGTATATCTGTAATGTAATGTTATAAAACCTGCGTCTTTTAACTCAGACGTCACTATGACAAAATTCTAAAGTCGCTACATGTTATTGCCCTTGACAGTAGTCTATAAGCGTACAGATGTTATTGAGATGTTATGAAAATATATTTTGGGATACGATTTAGTTCATGGAATGTTAATGACTCTCTTTTATAAAGAAACGACGAAAAGAATCGAAATAAACAAATAAGTATTCATTCTCTAAGAGGTGTATTGTAACTTCATTTCATCGACAATGTTGGTTGTCAAAGTAGACAATTCTAGACTCTGGATTACTATTGAGCATCTTTTGATAGAAAAACCTTAATAATATCTTGCTTGAGCAAGGATTTTTGGCCTCGTGATCACCGCATCATGCTATTTGAGCCCGTCTATAATTATATATGTGAGTGATTAAACAAATGTAATCGTAAATAAAAACTAGAAATGATAGTTCATTTCTGGTTTAACTCTCTGACTGAAACAGAAACAGTCCCTAAAAAGATGAAAAAAAGAGCATTAAAAATTAAACAAGCTCGATCCGGCGAGAATCACTCGCCGGATCATCTCCGTGGAGACCGCGTTCCACGACAGTAGATTTAGTTATCTCTTACTGGTGGATAACCTCCTACTGATACCTACTGGTGAACATGATAAAAGAAAAATGTGAAATTAGAAATCCCTGTAGGGTTTACCCAAAATAAATGATTTACACCGTCACGCCTTTATTCCCCAAGCGGGGGTAGCAGAGGCGTACTGAGTACACCCACTTTTCGCCGACGATGTTAGGTCCCATGTAATAGGAGGCGAGCCTATTGCCATATACCGGACACAATTCCATACTCCGGACTCGTACTGGAAAGTTTTCGTTAAAAAAAACTATACTTGTCTGGCCTAGGATTTGAATCCAGGACCTCGTGATCACAAAGCGATGCGCTTTGCCTCTAGACCAACGAGGCAGTCAATAAATAAATGATTTGAGTTTGAAAATAAAATTAAACAGTTTATAGCACTTGCGTTGCCGACTGTCCAGTCCCTATGAACTTAATATTGTACCATGGTTTGTGTGGCAGAGGGCCAAAGTTCCGAAATGATCCGAGCACTAATATATTAAATGTCCGTTATATTGTCTGCATGAACTTGCATGCAGTGTTAGGAATGCATACACGCGTGTTACAATAATAATCATAATTATTGTAACACGCATTTGGATTCGTGTTAAACAACAAATATTTGGACTGACGGAATTATGTCACTAACGCTAGGATTATCGTATTTTTTACATAGGATTGGTAGTGACAGTTCTAATTGCCAAACGAAATTTATATTTAATTCAGTGGTATTAAGGCATAAAACCATAAGTATAGAAACGGGTCGTGCCAATGGCAATAAGCATTGCAAAAAGTATAATTTCGTTTGGCCATTAGAAATGTCAGTACCCAATTTAAAACACCATAATAAACTTAAGAAACTTTCCCTTTTTTTAAAATTAGAATTTTTAGTGCCCATATAATCTAAATTATGGTTTAGCTCTAAATATCGATGATTAAACATTGTAAACCTTCGAACTGTTATTTTTGTGTGAAAAATAAATGACGTAGAGTTTTTTTTCGGCAATAAGGTATGACCACGGGTACAGCCGCGGCCGCGGTGGTGTCCCCGGCGCGATCACGGTGGCGATCAGTATCTCCCTATGATTGCGCGTGCAGACGCCGCCCAGATAACGCGTGCAGGACGCAGGACGCGTTGGTGTGAACATTTCTATACAAATATAGCTGCAGGAGCTGATCGCCACCGTGCACGCCACCGCGGCTGCGGCTGAATGCTTTGGTTTAGCTGTACCCTTGGTTTCAATGTAGAGTTTGTTTCGTTGCCCCATTCAATCCGCTAAAATCGAATCTCAAGAAGAATATTTTTTGTTCAAGTAATTTACAAAATAGCTAAAGTCCGACGTGACGGGACGGACGCCTATGGGTGACGGTTAAGATTTCAACTTTAGCAAGGATTTGTTAGTATAATCGGGGTTCTGTTTAATAAGCAGACAGCTGATTCCTTCGAAAACGATTGGGGTTCTGTTCGTTAAGTGGCTAATGGCCGATGCTATCGCCAACCAATCTGTTTAGTTGGATCGGGCAGGGCCTTGGCCGATTGGCCAGAATTTCTGCTCAACTACATATAAATTATGACTATTGTACAACGAAACGATTGGCCAATATTTGAAATAGTGCAGTGCGTAATTCTATTTTAATTTAACAATTCTGTACTAGGGTCCTCCCAGTCCCATTCCTCCATAGTCAGTCAGTTATAGCGCAGTCAATCTTCAAATGACTGTCAGCGAAAAAAAACGAAATCATTAGTGTAGTGTATTTAAAGAATAAATGTAAATTATAATAGATGAGAAATTTAATGAAATTAGTCTCATGAATCTTGCATGCCAGACAATGGTAAAACATGTAGACGGACGATTTAGCGCAGTGGTTAAGAGCTTAAGCCGCTCCGCCCACTGCGTCTAATAGTCGCGGGTTCGATTCCCGCACGGGACAAATCTTTGTGTGATCCACAGTTATTTGTTCCGGTCTGGGTATTTGTGTATGTGAATTTTCATGTTTGTAAACGCACCCACGACACAGGAAAAAAATCTAGTGTGGGGCTACGTTTAAAAAAATAAATAAAAAAGTAGATCATTTTTATGAAAATAAAACCACAATACTTATTATACACAATGTTTTCCACAAAATAAAGGTAATATTCTATGAAAAATTACGAACTGTGTTAGTCAGTTAATGCATGAAACAAACACAAAAATAAAACTTCAAAGACTATAAGATATAAAAATATCAGAGTTGATGTTTTAACACTGTCTTCTCACGGGCTACGCAACTAAAGAACTGTCTTTTTCATCTGTAAACCCGTCAACAACCTATGTGTTCTCACCATGACCTAATTTCTTTCCTTTTTTAAAAGTCAATCATAAACAAACTCAATAACATTGTTAGAATTATTTCACGATGTTTCAAGATATAAATAAACATTTAAATCAAAATCACACAGTCAAATGTAATCCCCGTGGAAAATGGGCCAAGTTTTTATTTATTAAGATTTATAATGCCAGTTTGTAAGTATTTTTAAATAGAATGTTATTGAACTGAAATTGGTATGAAAAAATGAAATATATTACTTGATTAGGATAACTGTTTATAATACTGCGCAGGCCAAATATTAGTATAATCTGTTGGTGTGTTTTTCGAAAACGATGACACAAGATTTATTCCTAGTGTGGGGCTATATGTTAAAAAAGATATTAGATTTTAGACACGGAATAAAATTAAAGTGGAGAGGACTGATACAAATATAATAGAAACTTTTCCGAATGCTCTTCACGAGTACTGTGGTTTCCTCTAGAAATTCGTGCTTAAAATATAATGAGGTGGCCTTGTTATCGTAAATCACAAACATACAACCGGCCTTGTTACACACTTTGATGTCCGTTTGTTACCGAGGTGGACGCCGGATTATAGCCCACATTGTGTTTTGACTCGAGTTCGTATCTGATATTGTATTGTTCATTTTACTTCAGAGGGATTTTTATCTCTTTTTAGGGTCTCAACTTGTGTAAGCAGAACCATTATAGAAACACTTTATTTTTTTTAAATAAGCCCTACACTAGGAATGATTCCTGTCATGGGTGCCTTTAAAAATATGAAATTCACATACATAAACACTCAGACCGAAAGAAATATTTGACTCTAAGATCTGGCATGGTATGGGAATTCAATCTTTTTATGATTGACCAAATAGACCGTGTCTTATCTAAAGGGAAAGTCAAGAGTCTCCATAACCAGCGAGCGTGTATAAGATTAACTATGAGAGTGGAGGAAGTCAGAGAGGTCTGTAAGGAAATAATCTGTGGGAAATCTGTACTCTCTGCCAAACCCGCAAGGGATCCAGCGTGATGATATATATAGATAGATGACTGTCTCAAGCTCATAGAATATACAACTTACAGACTAACATGCATATAATATATAAAAACTTATAAACTAAGACACATGTGTTGGCATAGCGCAACATGTCGCATGTTGCGCTATGCAGGGGTGTCTCTCGGTCTTCCTCAAAATCTTCCGAATACTACACCATTCGGCCAGAACTCCTCGCTCATGAAGGTCTGGATTGGCGGTAGGAACTTGCAGAACAAAGGAATTGAATGCCGCATTGTTTTGTGAGTTCAGCTTCTCGATCCTCAGAGTGTAAAACCTTCTTACGGGGTTAATCCGGAATGTCCTCAGCCTTAGGCTCGCTTTTTATTACACTGGGACCTAACAAAATCGATCATATATGGGTATACCTACGGCTAGGCAGAGATGTTCTAACCTCTGCCACAGCCGGTAGGGACATATAGGCATGAAAGTGTTTGGTTTAGTAATTCAGGTTGTGGTTAATATCGTCAATCAATCAATCAATCAGCCTATCGCAGTCCACTGCTGGACATAGGCCTCTCCTAACACGCGCCATTGCACACGGTCCTCCGCCTTCCGCATCCAGTCTGTCCCAGCGACCTTTTTGAGGTCGTCGGTCCATCTAGCTGGGGGCCGTCCTACCTTACGCTTACCAAGTCGCGGTCTCCACTCTAGGGCACGTTTGCTCCATCGGTCGTCGGTCCTTCTGCAGATGTGACCAGCCCATTGCCACTTTAGCTTACTGAGTTAATATCGTACTTCATACTATCCTACTTCCTACTAGTCCTACTAATATTATAAATGTGAATGTTCGTATGTTTGTTACTCAATCACGCAAAAACGGCTAAACTCTTTTGGATAAAATTTAGACACAATTTATTATTTGGATAGGATTTACACATAGAATACTTTTTATCCCGGAAAAAATTAAGGTTTCTGTCTAAAGTCAACGCGGAAAAATTACTATATAATTAATGTCAAAGTTAGTGACAATATACGTATATTTCTTACAGTTTCACGTAAAAACTAATTAACGGATATTGGTAAAACTTCACAGTAACATAACTTACATATAACTTATAGATATATTACAGCTGGGCTGGGCAGCATTTGGAAAACTCCGTCGAGTCTTCTTATCGCCCATACCCCAATGCCTAAAAACGAAAGTTTTTAATCAGTGCGTCCTACCTGTAATGACATACGGAGCCGAAACGTGGCCACTCACTGTGCGGCTTGTCCACCAGTTCAAGGTCGCTCAGCGAGCTATGGAAAGAGCTATGCTCGGAGTTTCTCTTAGGGATCGAATCCGGAATGAAGTTATTCGTCAGAGAACCAAGGTTACCGACATAGCTCAGCGAATTAGCAAGCTGAAGTGGCAGTGGGCAGGTCACATGCCGCAGAACCGATGGCCGTTGGGGCAGACTGGTTCTTGAGTGGAGACCGCGTGTTGGCAAACGTAGTGTAGGGCGCCCTGTAGCTAGGTGGGGCGACGATATTCGTAAGGCAGCGGGCAGGGATTGGAGAAGGAGAGCTGAAGATCGAGCTCAGTGGCGTGCCATGGGAGAGGCCTACGTCAAGCAGTGGACTGACACGGGCTGATGATGATGATGATATTACAAAATGCGTGCGCAGCCGCCTCTAATAGCTAGTTGAAAATATTTCTAAAAAATGTTAAACGATTTTGAACCGGTGGAGAATATATCATCTCTATCATTCACCAATAACTTCACTGGACAGATCTAGAGCGATCGTCACAAATCATATTCTTTTGATACTAAAATAACACAAACGCTAGAAAATTTCCATTTCAATGTTATTCGTAGAATAAATCCGGATTTTATTCCCAGGAAGACACATTTTATTCAGAACTTCTCCTTTAGAATTTTTCCGAAAATTTACTATGCTTATTATTCTGATTGCTTAGCTAGGAAAGCTTTTAACAATATTGAATTTGTGAAATTGGACTTTTGCCAATTATGTATATCTACAATTATTCTGATAACTGTTTCAAAAATAATCAAGGATATCCATTCTTAATAATGTTCTAAATGTTATTGCACTATAGGTCCCACATTTATAGTATTCATTGAATAAGTGCGCGTAGGAGGAGTTCACAAACCGTCACGCCTATATTCCCCAGAGGGGGTGGCAGAGGTGTACTGAGTACACCCACGTTTCGCCGACGATGTTAGGTCCCATGTAATAGGGGGCGAGCCTATTGCCATATACCGGGCACAATTCCAGACTCCGGACTCATACTGGGAATTTTCCGTTAGAAAAACTACATTTGTCCGACCTAGGATTTGAACCCAGGACCTCGTGATCACAAAGCGATGCGCTTTGCCACCAGACCAACGAGGCAGTCACTGATCATATAAACAGCTCCAGAGAGCTTAGATTTTACTAAATAAGGATGAAAGTGACATCACGCTTTCTCGACATTGTAATGTTAAAGTCAATCTATTCGTGCTAAGCTAACAGTATCTAATAAAGTTTCGTGTTCTCATAATTGGTTATAGTGGAAGTGTAGGGCAATCAAACGTAGGCCGATCAAACTTTTAATCTTTTTAAAACTTTTTTCACTTAATACAATACACCGATTTCTTGCTAACAATTTCATGTTGAATTGCTTCGGAAATTCTGTCGCCTTCATATTACATTTGATATAAATTGCAATTACAACTAAAACATTTAAAAATGGTCATGGTTTGTTTAAAATGTTTTAAAGTTTGATTGGAATAGAGTATATAATGTTTTAATAGTACGTACACATGGTTGTCACTAAAATCTATCAAAAAGCAACTGAATTTACTAATATAAAGAAAATTGTTTAATAAAATAGTATATATGTGGTAGAAGCGAGTTTGTGGCTACCCACTGTTGAAACTTAACAAGGCCTCCATACGGGTTCCGATATGGCTTAACAACTACCGTATTAAGTGGCAACCGAGACATCTGTAAGAGCCTTTCGAAGCACGGAGAAATTCTAAAATAAAAATGTAGCATATGATCACCTATTACAGACTGAAAACCGAACGCTGTTAAACTTTGGTAAACACAACGATCAAGCATGCTATTTAGCGCCTCAATCACAGCAAACTTTTTTAATGGATTTAAATTATTTTCTAATACACCCTTCAGATACATTGCATTTCCAAGTAGAAACTTTGAAGTGCGGTACTAGAAACCGTAATCACTTATTTTAAGATAACGCATATAGCCTTTTCTATCTCTGGATACAATCTTACAACACGATAAAACTTTGTTTCCTCTCATTTACAGTACAGAGGGCTAATTTCAAACCATTCGACATTACCGACAATACTTGCTGTCACTTTCATTTATATTCAGTAAATGTGTAGTGTGAAAAGGATGGTATGTCGACTCGATAGCGTAACGCTCACTTCAGTCTGTTTGTGCTAAACCCTCTGTTATTTATCCTTATCGGCTTTTAATTTATCTGTACAAGCATTTTTATTTATTCGAGTTGGTAACGAGTTTATTCTACAATGGAAGCTAAGAATATTATGGCTTAATCGGATTAAATTACCGGCAAAATATCAACTATTAAAATAGCTATCTACACAAAGGGATTACGGGAATTCAATTTGTGGATTATTTTTTGTAGTGAGATTTTCCAATACCGATGAATCCTTTCGAAAACGCTGAAATATTTAATAAATTTGTAGAAAGTATTAGTAATCTTGGCGAAGTCGCAGACTTTACACATTGTGCGGTGGATGAAGCGATTACCAAGATTAAGCAGCGTACGACTCGGTCAGTTTCAGATGGGTGACCGTTTGTGGTATTTCCTTATTCAAGAGTCTGCATGCTACGGAAGGAGCTCTAAGCCGTTAGTTACTACCTCATGTGGTAGTGCTTTATTTGCAGCTTGCAAAGTTCCAACAACGGGTGGCCACAAATCTGGCTCTTCAAGTCCGCGCTGGATCAGCGTGATAATATTCCACCGCAAGAGAAGGCCTTAGCTGAGCAGTGGGAAAGGCACAGGCTGTTTTATTATTGCTTTTAAATTACAACATTTTATACAAAATTGTTGCGCTATTTCTTTACAAAATGTAAGCGGATATACGGATAATTTTGTGTGTGTGTGTGTGTGTGTGTGAATGATCTACGCTGTTGGCCGCGGGGCCTTTACAGCTTCACCGGACAAGAGGGCGACAGTGCAACCACTACGCTCGAGCCAGAAGGGCAAGGGGGAAACTAGCTCAACGGCGCCTCAAGGAGGAACGGCCTCGGCTTGCGCAGTCGCTATGGGGGAGGACGTATACAAGGTGTCTCGCCGTGGTGCTCTGCACCGGCCGGCGAGGTCGGTGTTTTTGGTGGTGAGGTGGTGTGACCCTGTGTGCGGTATCTGTATCCGAAAGAAGGGATGTAAGGGCATCGGGAGGGTCGGTGAGAGCATCGGGAGGGTCGGAGAGAAATATATAGATACGTATCAAAACCAAAATTTAAAATCAAAAATCATCTCCAAGAAAATAACGAAATGCTGCGGTATTCACGACCAGCACACGTCCCTAACAAACGATATTATGCAAGCTAGCCGCAGATATCCACACCCGTTCCGAACAGAATTTGCCTTTCAAGCTGCTGAGATTTTTCCGCGAGGCATGACATTATTTCGTACAAGTTACAGCAGCGCTATGCGGCTCCATTTGCCGCAAACAAGCCGCAACGAAGGGTATTTCCTTGCAGCTCACAGAGCTATATTTTATCGGCCATGGAGTATAAAAAAGGCAGGCGGAATATGGCTAAATAAAAAGTGAAGTCCAATTAGTCAGTTCGCGTGTGAGTTGAAACGCCTCAGTGAAACGCCGAAATCGGCCCCCATTACGCAACGAACTTCGTTTGACAAAAGTTATTTTCGTACTGGGAAAATAAAATGCTTGAAAAGTGTGTAAGTATAACCTGAAACGCACAAAGCGTTTTGGCTAGTACGTACACGCGAACTCACTTATTCTTGTGCTTCACTTATTGTTTAGCGAGATGCCGTCCGCCTTTTTTATACGTCCATGTTATCGGCCGTATCTTTTAAAAATACCAGCAAAAAGTGCCGTGAATCGCCCGCTTGTCCTCCGCGTTATAAAATAGTGCAGCGACAAAGCGCGCGTGATTTATTCGAGCTCTTTGAGATCTATTTATATGTTCTTTTCCTCGCAAAAAAATAGTTTATTATGACATGATGCGATCCATTTGGTTCCGAATGAAAGCTGTATGATAACGCTTTAAACAGGGTTAACGGTCGCTCAATTCAGTTGGATAGTTGCCTAATGTTTTTCGATGTGCGTAATTGGTGGATTTTGAATATGTACTTATGCTATCGTTACAATATAAATTTATTTTTGTAGATTTATTTTTTTGGATTCCAATGAGTCCTCTACATGACATTTCTATTTTTTGAAACGTTGCTCCCGTGCTATGAATATTTTCTGTGGCGTGGGTTCCTCTACAAACACCACATGCACAACACAATAATATATTATTGCGATATGACATCCAGTAAATCGTAAAAAAAAGTAATGGTCTTAGAAATTCTTAAGAAATTCTTGTTCGGAGCGTTCGGGTAGATTATTTCTTTGTGATTTATGGTATCCTGGTAGTCGAAACATTAATTGAATGTATAAGAGTATTTTAATAGGTATTTAAGTTCTTACAGTAGAACAGAACAGTCAATATTTGCTATTAAGAATTTATTTTGAAAGCTAGTATAGACTGGTTTTGATAAATATTTCAATCGGTAAACCAATTATGTTGTTGAAGCAATTCGCGTTTCGAAGAAGGCTTTTATACAAGTTTAACTTGATCTAGTAGTCTGTAGGCTCTCCGAAAATCAATCTAGGAACTAGATCACGTATTTTAGATATCAAGACAGTCTAGACCTATAATGATATATTGAGGTCTTAGAATTACGCGAATATTAAACATGAAAATATTTATTTTTCAAGACATAGTGAGTTCATTCTGCGTAGATTGAACTAACAGAAATCATTAAGAAGTTTAAGGGTACAACTGAACAACTATACCTTTAGGACGTCTAACACCTCAGTCCTTCCCGTGACTATGGGTGCTGCACTCGAAACGTCGGGAACTTAATAATCAAAAATAAACCGCGATAAAATCCAGAAAAATAGTTTTTTTTCATCTTTAAACCGGTGGAATTGGTTATTGTAAACCAGATTTACATTTCAATTTTGAACAAAATTTTTATTTACAATTACACCTAAATAATATTATTATTACTTCGTCAAAACGTATTCATTACAGAAAAATGTTTATTCGCGCATCGTAGGTATAAAATTAGTTTAAAATATTTTTTCATTTCTTCTTCCCGTAAAAGAACTTCGCTGTATTTTCTCCAATTTCAGTTCCGCAGCTTTATATTACTAAAGTTTACCTTTCCCTTTGTATTTCGTACAAAGAATTAATTAAATGCCCAAATTAAAAGATAATGGAGAGAAAATGCTTTAGAACTATGAAATAAGGGCAATTCGACCTCCTAGGGGTCGGACCCCGGTCAGAGGTAGTCTTGACGATTCGTTTAAGGTCATTTGGAACAATTAAAAGTTAATTTTGCCCGTAAACCTTGAGGAATTATTGTAGCAGTAAATCCGTTGGGGATTGAGGCATGTGGATTGGTAGTTAAATTGTTAGTATCGTAGAAATTTACGGCGAAAACGTTTCTGTGGGTCTGCTTTATTGTGTGCATTCGTGTTTTGTAGCAGTGTAAATGAAAAATAAGTAATGGTGAATTGCTGATCGTACTGCGAAATGTGGGTCATTTGGACACTGGAATTATTGATAATATGTTCGATTTTTGTGTGAGAAAAACGGAAGTGTATATTTTAATCTTTCTCTGCTGTGGGAAAGAGACGAAGTACTATGGTTCAGGTCCTTTGAACGGGAAAGTGAAATTATAATAATACCTACTCCTGAAAATTATATGAGTGCTGCTCAAAACTATAGAATATGTATGGTTGAAGTTTGGTGTAGGAACGTTCTTACACTTCTTGAAGAACATGGGCAGTAGATTATACAAAAATCTTTTGTGGATCGGGCGTATTTTTGCCTCTGGTCTGAAGGTTTACTAACAGGGACTTTATAATCCTAATCTTAAGAGCTACTTCATTTGGCAGGTTTGATGGGTTGGAAAGCTATCAAAAAGATGTCACTAATGTGTATTAATAACAACATACCAAGAAGTCCATATAACAGAAACAAAACACACGTAAATAACCCAAATGATTTCATAATACCAAATTAATAAGACCAAAATAGATGTCTTATTTGTTTACTGGCACTTCGGTTCTACTCCTAGGACGGACAAAGTGACATTGGGGGCTTTCTATCAAAACAATCTTAGTAATAATCCCAAGCCATCACGCCAAGTCGCTTACGGGGTCGGCAGAGAGAGTAGCAAGTTCCAACAGGTTTTTTCTTTACAGACCTCTTTGGCTTCCTCCACTCCCATAGTTCGTCTCATACAGACTCGCCGGTTACGGAGACTCTTGACTTGCCCTTCAGATAAGACCGTCTACTTGGTCATAGTGATGGTTTGGGACAGTCTAAGTCGTCCCCGGTACCTATATCCTTTACTTTGATTATGTCTATCCCTTTTGTCATTCTTTCTTCCGAAATTCTTTCTGTATGCTCAAATCAAAACAATCTTAGTAATAGTCCAGGGTCTAAAAAGCAGTGGTAGCCTAGTTTCGGGTTCGAACCCGAAACGGGTGCGTTTTATAAAAATAATTATCACTGAGAAAGAAAGAACCTGTTGGAACTCTGTACTCTCTGCCTACCCCGCAAGGGATCTGGCGTGAGGTTATAGATAGATAGATAGAATTAACACTTGCTTTAACGGTGAAGGAAATCATCGTGAGGAAACCTGCATGCCTAAGAGTTTCTCGAAGGTATGTGAAGTTCGCCAACCCGCACTGTGCCAGCGTTATGGACTATGGTCTAAACCCTCTCAGTTTGAGAGGAGGGCCGTGTCCAACGGTGTGAAAGTTTTTTAACAGGGCTAATATTATTATTATAATAGTTCTGGCTCTAGAATTGTGATCGGTGTTATGGCAAAAACGCTACTTATATCTGGGTAAACAAAGTACACCTCTGCTACTCCCACTTGAGAAATAAAGGCGTGTCGGTGTTCACTATTTTTCTTAAATCGGCTGTAGGGTTGCTCCCTTTAGAATTGGGATCTAACATCGTCGGTAAAGGTGTGCGAAACAGTTCATCTCTGCCACGCGCTAGGGGATATAGCCGTATAGCCGTAAAAAAATTAATTAAAATAATGTTAATAATTAAATCAGCCTATATTATTTCACTGCATAAGTGAGGTAAGAGAATGGGTCACACTTCATCACGTAGACCCAGTACGGATTGGTGGAGGCAGGTTTGTGGTCAACTGCTGTTGGAACTTATCAAGCCGCCTTTTAGACCAACCGCGGTTTCGTCTGTCAAAAATTCACACGTCTTTCATGGGGCACTGTGTTAGATTTTATAACAAAATTCCCATTGACGTCACTAAACTTAGTGAAAATAAGTTCAAAGCTTGTGTAAAACGAACACTTTGTAAGCAAGCTTATTATTCAATAGAAGATTATTTAAAAGATAAAAATGCTTGGATAGATGCTATTCCAGCTCCACTTGAGTCATGACAACCTATTCAACTGTTGTTAGTTAACATTACCTCTCTTCCTTCTATTAATTTAACACAATATGTACTTTTTTTGTAAATGAGGGAACCATGTAGCCATTCTCATAAATAGTATTATTCACTTTTTTAACTTAGACTCACCTGATGACCAACCTACATTGTGCTCCCATACCCCACAACAGAATGTAGATGAAAAAGTTTGTAATTTCTTATTTTAAAAGAGTAACCGTGGAGTTTCTTGCCCTTCTTCTCCACAGGAATGACATTCCAAAGTGGCGGTAGAGTCTTTTTTACTTTTCTGACGATTCATAAATACTGTAATGGTTTACATGAATAAAAAATATTCTGATTCTGATTCTTACCGACTACCACATAAAACGGTAACCAATGTCAACGGCTTAGCGTGTATTCCCAAGCATATAGACTCTCGAAATGCTATAAATGGTCCCCAATCTCAGACTTACTGAGTCAAATGCCGATCGCTATAAATAGTGCGGTTTATTTTTTTTTGATATGCATATTTGTACCCAAAAAAATGACCAATCTTACACAAATTTGTTGGATCATTTAGTAGTAGAATGAATATACAATGTACCATTTCCTCGACGTTTATACACCCATATTTCGTGTTTTATTATGCCATCTGGTGTTTATTTTCGGAAGTTATATGCATGTGAGAATAGTGCAGCCGACATTGTATTGTTGTTGGTGTAACCTATTTTATTATAAAAGGGAGAAATTTCAAAGGATTTTCGAGCTTTTGATGTAGATATAGGTTATAATGGCGTTTTAAGCGTTGGGATGTATTTTTTGTTTTTAGGCGATGGGAAAGTAGATAAAATAAACTATTCCTATATCCGTTAAAACATATATATAGTATATTATCTGTGTTAAAATAATATATTGTTTTTTTGTGATGTGCTCGATATATATTTAATTTTGGTTTGTCCCGCGTCCGTCCCACATAACATCCGCATTTGGTCTATATTATATTTCCTGTTCCAAAATACATTTTTATTCTTTATTTACAATCCTATTCTATTTTGACCAATATTTTCAAGCATTAGAAGGCACTAACTAATGTGTGGGTGGTATTTATATATTCATGTAGTCGTTGTTATGAATAACTTATTTCTTCAAGATATGTATTTTTTTTCTTTTTCCAGAATGGCGTCTAAAGAAAGTTCCGTGAAGACGGAAGTCAAAGTGAGTACTGATTAATTTAATTGATACCTACTTATTATATTTTTTATAACGTAAGCTTCGTAACCAGTTTCTGAATCTGGGGCAAAATGTTATTGGGGGTTTTCTGACAATAAATTCTTAATAGTCCAGAACTTGCGATCGTCAACCCTCATCAGCGAAGTGGCGGTGATATACACCACTAATACACCGCCAATACATACGCTTAAGGAATATAGGAATGATGGTATTTCTCCTTTTTAGAGTTTAGTACAAATTAATAATTAATCGATGTGCGAAACAAAATTTAAATTTGTCTCAAACCAAGACGTAAGTAACTATCTTTATATACAAGGTGTAACAAAAATAATGCAGGATCTGAAAGTAGTTTGTTCCAAAACGGTAATTGAACCGAATCCAAATATTTTCAAAGTATGTTAATTTTTTTCTAATTACCAATAATTGCTGTTACCCATTCAGTTCGCTGTTTTGAACCAAATTTGCGGCTATTTTAAATGCATTCCTAATACATTTACCTCAATACGCACGAAAAAGTACAGATTTCGTGGCTGCAAAAAGCTCTCCACGGCATCCATCACCTCGTTATCGTCTTCGTACCTGTTTCCCCTTAAGTATTTTTTCAATTTGGGGAACAGATAAAAATCGCTAGCCGTCAGATCTGGTGAATAAGGGGGGTGGTCAACCAATTCGAAGCCAGCTTGCTGAATGGCAGCCATCGCAACTGCCGACCTGTGCGCGGGTGCGTTGTCGTGATGAAACAGCACGCCCCTTCGAAGTTTCCCTCCACTTTTCTCTTTGATGGCATTCCTCAATTTGGGAATTAAAGCTGCATAATATTGGCCTGTAATAGTGGTTCCACGCTCCAGGTAATCAATCAACAATATTCCTTCTGAGTCCTAAAATATTGAGGCCATAACCTTGCCAGCCGATGCCACGACACGAAACTTCTTCGGGGTCGGTGATGATGGCCGTTTCCATTGCGAAGATTGCTGTTTTGTCTCGGGATCAAATTTTCGGGATCAAATTTCGTAACAATGGGCATGTTTGGCCCATTGTTACGAAACGAGACAAAAAGTTTTCAGAATCTTCTTGAAACTTGTCCAATATCTTCGAAATGTCAAGTCGATTTTGTTTCTGACTGTCGGTTAACATTCTCGGCACCCATCTTGCGGAGACTTTTCTCATATTCAAAGATTGTTTCAATATGGATTGAATACTTCCATATGAAATGCCCGTTTCTTGAATTAAGTATCGGATGGTAACTCTTCGATCGCTTAATACAATTTTCTCGATTTTCGCAACATTTTCTTGGGTAACTGACGTCGATGGACGGCCGCAACGATGTTCGTCTTCCGTGCTCGATCTCCCTCCCAAATACGGCGGAGCAGACTCTCCTAATGTTGCCTCCAAATCGCAATGAATCTCTTGCGTCGTTTACTTTTTTAAACAGAGGTATTTAATAACGACTTGCACTTCGTTTTTATCCATTTTCGAGAACACGTTCCGATACGAAGTAAACAAATGACTACATTCAGAAAAAAACAAAAGAGAATCGAAGATTTTTTTTTATTAATATTACAAAAATGTATCTGAGCTACGCCTGCAATTTTTTTTTTTACCGATGAGTATGTCGTTCTCACTACTTTTTGATCCTCCCTAGTATGTTATACTTTGTATATATTATATATACTTTACGGAATACTTATGTGAATAGCGTTTCGTAACATATGTTAAAATTTCTTATTTAAAAAATGTAGCCCTCGACCGTAGGTACTACTAAATTAATATTATATAAACTATAATCTTTAACGCTTTATATGTAAAACAGACAATCTATAATTTTAATTTTGAACCTAAGGGCTTAGCATAAAGACATTGACGTAAGCGTAACCATACGAATCGCTGTCGAGAAAGCGAGCTGTCACTTTGATTTGTATTTAGGAATTTTTTTATATTTAACTGGTTGGGGGACAAGGACGGCATGTTAACTGGACAACGTCAAGCTGAAGACTACCTATGTTTTCATGCTAATTCCTCAGCATTTTCATATTTTATCTGATTTCGATTTGGTATTAAGGATAGTCCATTCCAGTAATAATGTTAATTTAAAAAGATCTTTCTCCAACAAGCTTTTGTGGCAAAAGCAACGGAGATATCTTGCTTGTTTGGGTAGTTCCACCTTTCGGCTCTATTATGAGTTCCTGGACACCATCCGGGGCAACAGTACTCGTCAAAACAAATTTAACGAGCCTAAACACGACAAGGTTATGTTTAGTAGTAAAGTAATTCCATTGGCCACCTTTCGGCTTCATCATCAGAACCTGAAAACCTGGTTGTATAGTACTTGTGCATATCAATCCAATAAGTCTAAACACGAGAGAGTTATGTTGTGTAGCTGACATGTACTTATGGCCATCTTCCGATTCTATCATCAGTCCAGCTCCATGTGCGAAGCAAATTTGCTTCGTGGCTCCGTGATACTATATCATTGTATTGTCAACGAACTTACATACGTATGCCAAATTTCAGCACAATAAGAAACTAGATACAGATAGACAAATATACGAACAGTGCAAGTTGAATAAAAGCTTGTAAAAAGCAACATAAATCTAAAGCAGTTTGTTGATTCTTCGTATTGGAAATAAAAACTAAACGCCGCTCTCTTTTGTATCAAACGCTTAACCTGTATTTATTCCACGAAGTTTTCCATTTTAATTCCAGTCATCAATCGGCTTTACTTCAGAGATCCAAAGTATTTTACTACAAACTTTCACAATATCTATAAAAAACAAAAGAATGAGGAAAAATCCTTTAGTTTATTGCTCATTTATAGAAAAGTTGAGCGGAGATCGCAGACATTTTTAAAAATTTTATAATTAGAAGAGCTTCTATATTTATAAATAAAAATAGTCTACTAGGCTTGTCTTGGTTAGGTTTAAGTCTTGTTATATTTTTTGAAACGCAACTAGATATTTAGAACTTGATATTTGAAGACGATTTCAGTGATCTAAAAATTGCTTAGGGCCCTTATTAAATGAATTTAAATGTATTTGTAATGGAAAAGTTAAAGTAGTCTAATATTATGTTCTACATCTTTTATGTGGGTGTGCATAGTACATCTCTGCTTGGGAAATATAGGCGGAACGGTGGACAGACGGGCTTTTCTTAAACTAATAAAGTTTGCGGTTGAAAGCTTAATGCTTATGGCACAAAGCTAGTCCTCTTGGTGGCATTCAAGTCAAATGGCCAAAGCGACCTACACTCTGATCATTAAGCCGAGCCATCGTCGATCTACCTATATATGTATCTTGTACGGCATTCGAGTATGTTCTGATGAACTTTTCGAAGTTTAAGTTAGGTTTTATACTTTTAGTAAACGAAACAATGTTGACGAGCGGCTTGGTCCATTAGTTAAGAGCCTAAGCAGGTCCCGTCACTAGATCGAGTTCTTGCTGGTTGATTCCCGCACGGGACAAACCTTTGTGTGATCCGCAAATATTTGTTCCAGTCTAGGTATTTGTGACTGCCTCGTTGGTCTGGTGGCAAAGCGCATCGCTTTGTGATCACGAGGTCCTGGGTTCAAATCCTAGGTCGGACAAATGTAGTTTTTCTAACGAAAAATCCCAGTATGAGTCCGGAGTCTGGAATTGTGCCCGGTATATGGCAATAGGCTCGCCCCCTATTACATGGGACCTAACATCGTCGGCGAAACGTGGGTGTACTCAGTACACCTCTGCCACCCCCTCTGGGGAATATAGGCGTGACGGTGTGTATTTATATATTTATATATTCTAGGTATTTGTATATGTGAATTTCATGTTTGTATTGGACAGGACACAGGAATAATTTCTAGTGTGGGAGCTTCGATTTTTTTTAAAGTATAGATAGTGACAGTGTAAAGATGACAAAGGGTATGCTTCGTTAGTTCGGGCATATAGACAGAATTTCAGAATAAAACATGACAAAACAGATATACAATGCCAAAGTGAAAGGATATAGGTACCTGGGAAGACCTAGACTATCTTACCATGACCAAGTAGACCGAGTCTTATCTGAAGGACAAATCAAGAGTCTCCGTAACCGGCGAGCGTGTATAAGACGAACTATGAGGGTGGAGGAAGCTAGAGAGGTATGTAAGGAAAGAACCTGTTGGAACTCTGTATCTGGATCTGGCGTGATGATATAGATAGTTGGTACGAACTTTACAAATTTAATAAGCATTGCGTTCATATCTGAGTATACATGCAATATGATAATAAACAATTCATACGTTACATAACGACATTTCATAACAGCAAATAGTCGAGACAAATATTCCGTTGCACGATATTTCTCTCCGTACGTTCGGCCCAACAGAAGATGCTCATAAATTATTAAAGCGATATTCAGGAGATGACAGGCGGGCTGGCCAATCGTGCAAGGCCGGAACGGGAAAACTGTCGGATTGAATAAACATTACTTATAAATATTTAAATACGACAGTGAAAGCCTTGATAGATTCGTAATCAGTAAAACAGTGGACAATGTTGATGGACTAAAGGATATTACAATAGTGTCACTCTTTGAAGTAATACGTCTTTTTGCTTCAAAGTTGTTGGATGATATTATTCTTTTTTATCGGGATATACTTTAATGCATAATACTATAATGCTTTATATCATTTAAATCATAGTTATAGATGCTTTGTGTATGGTAATAAATTCTATTGCGATCATTTGTGAATTGATTTAAGTATCGGTTTCATATGTGGAGATTTGAGGTGAGAAGCCATAAATAAGTCCTGGGCATAAAACCATGATCTTACGGAGAAAATAATATAAGCCTGTACTATCCCACGGGTGGTCAGATGCCTTCTCTCTCAAATCGAGGTAAGAGACTGTAGGTCATACTTCACCACACAGACCCAATATATATTGGTGAAGCCTTATTGGAAACCTAGAAATAACTACACAAGCCAGAATCTCTTTAGGCTTTGACTCTTGCTAAATCAGGCAAAGTTGATATTATTGTAATTGATATAATTTTTTCGCAAGCCAAAAAGCTTTCCCAAACCAGAATAAAATATACTACTCAACATCAAAGAAAACCTAAAATAATATCGGTATACACGTGTACGTATATCGAACTACAAAAGTGTGACCTTGACACTATAAGTCGCGTTTCTGCATTAGTCTTCATTAGTAACTATGAGTCTCACAGGACTCCAACGTAACAGCACACCACTTAAACTCGTGAACTTTATCCCCGAAACAAATAAAGCCAGTGAAAGCCTTTGAATTTATGTTGTTTTTATTTGACAAGTCTTTTGAAAGCTGTAAAATGAAGTTGGTTAGCCTGCTCGTGTCACAATGCATTTGGATTTTACTGCGAGTAAAAAATTTGGGAGTAAAAGTGATCGCATGTCGTTGGATGCCAAATATAAAATTATCATTTATATTTGCCAAAACCGTGTAGTGTATTTATATGACTTTACGTTACTTTATTTTATAATAAGATAAATTTCATAAATTGTTGATGATTACACGAGCTTTGATGTGGGTCAAAATACCTACTCATACAAATATAGTGAGGTAAATTGCCTATAATGTTTTTACGGTGTTAAAAAAATGAACACAAACTTTTCTCACGATTAAACTCAGTCAGTTAGAAGTGTTCAGTAATTAGATTAAATTACAAGACACTTTGGTAAATGTTCAATCTTGTAAAAAGAAATTCGCAAAGTGAATTAAACTAGGAGACGTGATTATCACAAAATGTTTCTACATCATTATTCGATAAAACTAAGAGCATTCATAGATTTTCAGACGAAATATACTAAATAGCTGTTTATTCCGATACTCTGAACATGCGGGAATACCATTCGATTCAGCGGCAAATGTGATCAATGTCGAACCAGAAAGTTTTGGTTTGGAGCCAACATTAATAGCGGGCTGATATTTGGACGTGCCACCGCTGTCGCTTGTAAATCTCTTGTAATAAACCTGCATTTAAATAAATAAATATTTTAACTTTCAGCATCAAACCATGTGCGGTTTGCTCAAGACAAGGAGGAAATATTGTAAGTTTATTGTGAAACAAATTCAACACAAGCGTCGCAACGCGCACCGCTTCAAAAATTGAGTACACTTGTATGTGAAATACTAGGAATTCTAAAAACGAATATGTATTTTAAATTTCCCTTTCGGCATTATGAAAACTGAAATAGAAAAATGTGGGACAATGTCATGAGAGTTTCGCAAAGGTAAATGAACTACACGACGAAATTTAAAGTGTTCAAATTGGCAGCCTGTAGGAATTATTGGAACTACTGTAATGCAACCGAAAATGATTGGAGTGCCAAATGATATCTGCAACGCGAGTGAATACGAGCGTAGTAATAAATAATAATCGCGAAACTGTCGGAAGTATTCCGAATGTTGTTTTGACGATTTGCTCAAGACAAATTGTAGACGAGGCGCCCGTTATTGGGGTCGGTACGAAAATACATGGCGGCGGCGGAGCAGACGGCAGTAGGCGGTTAGCGGCGCACGCGCCGAGTGCGCGCACCACCTCCCGGATTCAAATGTACCGGCTCATTTACTACACCCGCGCTATATTTAACCGCTGCGTCCAGATTAATATCTGCATGTTCCGTCACAAAAATAAGTGATCCGTTCTCGAAAACGTGTGATGTCAAAATTGATCTACGACAAGTGGTACTACCTTCAGCGTCTTATATAAATGTGTCGACTGGATAAACAAATACGTGCCCTATATTTATAATATACTGGAGCACAGGAAGTAAATATAAAATTTTGCTGTGAACATCAGACCTCGTGAGTATCTCGTATCTATTTTCTACTGTTTTGTCAATTTGCCAAAACGCGACCATTGCTTTTAACGATTCGAAAAATGTATTATATAGTTTATATACTACACGATAGACGTTAATGTTTTCGATATGTAATGTTATAAAAATTATTTCAGTAAAATGAATCCGCCGTCAGCTATTCAGGGCGCTATGAGCCGGGACCGCAAGCCCTTTACTTATACGCCCGGTGGGCTTGACCTCTCCGAGATAAAGTCTGAACGTATGGCCAAAAGGTTGATGAGAAATGCCATGAATCAAGGCGTCCCTGAGGCTCCCACACATATTGTTCAGTCGCCGCCGATGCCATCGACACCAGTCGCACTCCCAAATTTCAATTGTTTGCCAGTTCAAGTGTTTCCAATATTCAATTTGCCAGCTAACCCAAAGACTTTATTGCGAACTAGGAGTAATCCAGACCCAAAAGATTCACCAATAAGGGTATTCCCTCCAACATTTGTAAACAAAAGTGAAAATAATGACGCATTCAATAAAAATACGCCAACGTACTCACAGATAAACAATAACAGACCTGTATCTATGTTTGAGTATAATACGGAGCCGAGTAACGCTTACACTCCACCTAGAGTGAATTATGGAAGTGATGGATATACTGCCCCTGTTCTGCCGGAGATCAGCTATGACGCGAAATATTTCAGGGTTCCACCTAAGATATACACAGATACTGAGGGCGAAAAAGTACCCAAATTAGAAACTAGTGTAGAAAAAGAAAATATACCTGACAAAGGCAATACCGAAACGAAAATTGATTTTACAATAGATCCTATAGTAGTTTCATTAACGAATGCAATTGTTGCTCCTACGCCAGATGTTATGAAGCCAGCTGACCAGACCGTGAGCACTGATAACAAACAGGTTCAATTAAAATTACTGTATACCTATTATATCTATATTTATATGTGTGTTTACGTTGTCTGTTATACATATTTAGCATACAATATTAAAGAATTATAGAACACGTACTAATACATAACAGTGAGTTTACCTGTTTTATTTTTGTGTAGTATATAATATTTATGTATTTTATAACCTGTATCAATAAACAGAACACATCATTAATCTATTGTTTTCACTTATGTTGTATGTAATATATTTTTAAAGAGTATTTGCTAATTGTAGATTTGTTTATTTACAGAGAGAAGTGAAAGTAGTTAAGAAACAAGAGAATAATGTTGAAGAACATAATGGAGATCAAAACGGCGATGCAAACGTAGAGGCTGAATTGACTGTGAAATTGCCAACAAAGAAATCAGCGGCAAAAACTGAGACAAAAGTAGAAGTTGTAAAGAAAACTTTACCAGATGGTAGTATCGAAGAAGTTAAAACTACTATTACAAAAACAACAATTGATGGAAGAACAGAAATTAGAACAAAAACGGAAACAACAATTATTCCTAAAGAGGAAGAAGAAGTAGAAGAAGTCGAGGAAGAAGGTGAAGAAAACGGGCAAGTGATTGTTCAAGAAGTTGAAGACGAACGTGATGAAGAGGAGGTTATAAAAGAGCCTAAAAAGACAGTGGGAGCTACGTCGCCTAAAGAAAATGGAGATGATAATATTATTAAAACTGAGGAGAGGTCGGAGACAACGACGACAACGACTAAAAAAGTAGTGGTAGTAGAAGATTCTCCAAAAGAAGAAGTTGAAGAAGAGGAAGAAGCGGAAGAAGAAGCCGTGGAACCAGTGACAGTTGTTGTTAAGAAACAAGAAAAAACTGAGGAAACTAAACCTGAAGACGACTCTGTAGAAGCCGAGGAAGAAGCAGAAGAAGATGAGATAGTTGAAGAGATACAAGAAGGGGAAAAAGTTAAAGTTAAAGAAGTTCCCATATCAGTGGAGTTAGAGGAGGGGGATGAGGAAGAAGTAGAAGAAGAAGAAGAAGTTGAAGTGAAAAAGGAAGTAGAAAAAGCGCCCTCACCGAAAGAAGAAGATGATGAAGAGGTACAAGAGGAAGAAGAAGAGTATGAAGAAGCTGAAGAGAAAGAAGTGACAGAAAAGGAAGAGACTGAAGTCAAAGAAATTAAACAACCCGAAGATACAAAAAAAGTAGAATCTACTGAAGAAATTCAAGAAGAAATAGAAGTAGAAGAAACAAAAGAAATTCCAGTAGCAACGTCTGAAAAAGAAGTGCAAGGAAAGGAAGAACTTACACAAACGAAACCAGAAACTGCAGAAACGGAGCCAGAAATCAAAGAAAAAATATCAGAATCTGTCCCTCGCCCCGAAACAAAAATACCCATCAGAGAGCCGTCTATTCCTCTAGAAAAAGTTGAGGATGTAGAAATAAAACCTATCGGACTTGGACCCGGATTAATTACAAAGTCGCATACTGAAAACACCGAAATTATTACAAGTTCTATTGATCCCAGAGGGGGACTTAGCACTCAAACAGAATACAATAAAGTTGAAAATATAGTAACAGTGAACCGCACTACAAAAATATTGGACCACAATTATGAAAACATCACGCAGCAAGGTGTTCCAACTGTGAAAACATATTTCCCACCGCCTAGCATAGATAGGATTTCAACTTCTCCGTTACCCTCCAGACCTTATCAACCAGTATATCCACCTGAGCCGACTACTGAAAGACGGCATAGTCTACTTCTAGAAAGGCTAAGTGTGGAGCGCCAAATTCCTGTAGATACCTACCAATACTCTAACCAAACACAGGAGCAACAGACACAATGGCAAGATGATCCAAGAGCAGAGGTGCTTACAGTAAGTAATGTGAAACCCAGCTCAATAACGAACCAGCAATGGTATCAACAGTCTAAGAATCCAAATACTATATACAACACTGTACCATCATCTGCACCCACTCCGCCTTCTTGGAATCAGCCAACCCCTCAGCCGCAGCCACAAACACAGTATCAACCACAACCACAGTACCAACCGCCTTCTCAGACTCAGTATCAACCATCGCCTATACCTCAGACTCAGTATCAGCCATCACCAATATCGAAACCTCAGTATCAACCACCCCCACTACCGGAAACTCAATATCAACCTTCATCTACACCTACATACCAACCTCAACCACAACAACAGTATCAACCACCTTACACTGAGACAACAGAGAGAGCACCAACAAAAACTTACTCGTATACACCCAAACCCACCTGGGTCAGTAACGTTGAATCACTACCGAGTTTGTCACAACAAAATCAGTACTCATACAATAAAGACACCACTGAAAACTACCAGAAGACTACACAACAATACTCTTCATCATACGTCCCACCACCATGGGAACAAGATAATTCTTACGTGACAGACAATTCTACACAAAACTATTATCAGCCACCGCCGCAAACAACATTTCCTCCCACTCCTACACAAAGTTGGAAGCCACCACCAGCTGTTAAGTACACCAAACCCGCTCCAATCTCTTACATACCTCCACCACCAAACAAGTCATTTGTTAAGACTGCAACTAATGCGGAACCCCCTAAACCCCTTCCCGGCCGCAAAACGTATTACAGTGAGTACGAAAGACGCTACATCACCGTACCGGAGTCAACGTACGTTCCATCTGAAACCAAATTCCAGCCTCAACCAGATCCATCTCCTCAATATTACTACGACAACAATGAGCCGAACGAACAAGTCGAGCCTCAGTGGCGTAAAGAGTTAAGGGAATTCACTGAGAAGACGTCTTACACGCAAACGGAGCAGACCAACGTGCAGCCCCCATGGGAAGTCGATCCTAAGTATGCAAAGAATACGCCAACTTCTTACACTCCGACGCCAACGTGGAGTCAAACATTAAGACCGCGTTCATGGCGTGAGAGGAGTTTCGAGTCGGAATATGTGGGATCACAGGAATGGCCTAAGACCAATACACTTGGTAGGGGCAGGCCACTTAGCTCATTCAGCAAAGGTGTTGAGGCTACGATTCCTGAAAGGCCGCGGGGTGTTTCGGTGGATAGATATAACCCTAACAGCTACCAGTCGCCATCGGAACATCCCCCTGTGCAGACGCACACGCTGACGACTCCTGCGCCGCATGCAAGCTACCACAACCCGAATGTGCCTGCGTATCATGCTCGTGCCTCAGCTGAACCAAGGTGAGTGTCCCGTCAAAATATTTGAATAAAGGCTGCCTAAGAAACAGCTTGTTTAACCTCACCAGGGAGACAACTGGTAAGGCTTAGTGTACCTGCCGTCTTTGATTGCCTCGTTGATATATTGACGCACGGATAGCAACACGGATGAAAGTGTTGTTATTTTTTGCAAATAAATTGTCACTAGCAACCCTGAGTCTAAAATTATGTCCGTTATAATGGCAATAGATTCGCTCCACTATTACATTGGTACCTACCTAACAACGTTGGCGAAATGTTGTCATGTTGTGTGCATTCTGCCAACCCTAATTTGTTATATATTTCTTGAGTATAAGAAGTAGGAAAATTTAGAAAAGTCTGAAACAGTTTTTTCTATTTTATTCTACATTTCCCCTAAATTAACTGTTGGTACCTCTTCTTTCTTGATTGTTTGTTCTTTTTTGATAGCCTGTGATTGAGGGAGAACAATATTGTTGTAAGAATTATAATCAATTGTTTAAAAACCTGTAAATAATTAAATAAATATTTTATTAAATTTCAGAGAGCAACCCGTATCGTACCAGCAACGTGTGTGGAGGGAAGCGCGCGCCAGCCCGATACAGTCGAGATCCTTCAAATACCTCCAGTGGATCACCGGTACAGACGATTGAACATCGCTTAGACTTAAATCTTAATCTTAAGCACCCTTACAAAAGCTGTTCATGCCCCCATTTGGAGTATAAACACCTTTTGCAAGCCAAAATGTTCTATTTATGTAAATTAAGGAATGTGATCGGTAGATGACTAAAAAAAATTCCTTCTTAATAATCCCAAAATTCTTTCGACCGAATTCGAAGTGATTAATGAAGTGAAATCTACCAACTGAATGCTAGGTGTATAATCGTGTATAGTTGTTAACGAAAGAAACGATTCGATTGAAGGGTGTTGTAAAAAGTCATTTTTTTATCTTTTTATCTACCTATACTCTAATTAATTTTCACTTTTAAATAATGTACAGTTTGCTAAACGGGCCTTTGTTATACGTACTAAATGGGTGTTCTCAAATACTTAATCTCATTTTGAAGTTTAATCACTATTATTTATTAATTTATAAAATACTACGCGATATTGTGATACACGATATGTATTTCTCAGTTATAATTTAACTAGTCAAGGAGGAGCATTATTGTCGCTAGTCTTAGTTTTAAACATTCAAACTTTACAACAATGCATTTCTGCTTCAATTTCGTACTAATTAAGTAAGTATTTGCTTCAAAATGTAGAAAACGAATGTTGGATTTATAAACATTTTTTTCCTCAAATTCAAGTAAGTAAATGTTTACCCGTTCTTAAGCTAATCACAGACGCTTGAAGTTAAAAATGTATTTAATGTTAACATGGTCAAAATTCAGTAACATACATAGAAAATTATTCAATTAGTAATAATGAAGTGTACTTTTGATACATTGCGTCCTTTGCTAGAAAGAGCGTTTCATGTTCATTAGTTTGTACACGTATTGCTTAATTAAATTAATATTAATTTATTAGTATAATAAAATTAAACTTTATTTTATTTTAAGCTGCAGAATAACCGCGAAGCAAAATTAAAACTGGTGTGTTTAACAAAGTTCCTTAATGTATAAAATAATTTATAAATAGTTGCATAGTCCATACGTTGTAACATTATGTTGTTTCATTTTATGTTATTTGTGGTATCATTGTTGAGTTTTATTTAATAAAATCTTCAAGTTTACGCTGTTTCTTTAATAGGTTGAGTTTGATCCGTTGGAAAATTAATAAAGCGAAAGCCGGAAAGCTTGGCGTCCGGTCGTAAACCTCTTTAATATTGTCTGTTTTTCGACCTTGGAGACTGATAATTTACAATGTTGGTTTAAAAGAAACGATAGGAGATTAAAAATATGTTTTAAGATTTATGTGTGTTCAGATC
Source organism: Phalera bucephala (assembly GCA_905147815.2). Classification (NCBI taxonomy): domain Eukaryota; kingdom Metazoa; phylum Arthropoda; class Insecta; order Lepidoptera; family Notodontidae; genus Phalera; species Phalera bucephala. The sequence goes on from LR990627.1 coordinate 10,817,911, forward strand.
TGGCGTGCTAAGCAAGTAGAACAATTATAATATCAGCCTATAATATCCCTGTCACTGCTTAGTAAAGGCATTCTCACACAAATCTAGATGAGAGAGATTAGGTCTCCATTCCGATCTCGGTCTCGAACCTATTCGCGCCTTTATTAAAAAGGCGACAACCCGATATTTTGCGAACCTAACTCCCCTCCTATCAACCGCTACCGCCGTCCGCGGCATGTTCTCACCGACCCTCCAAACGCTGACATTCTTTTTTTCGAATACAGATACCGCACACAGGACCAGACATCGACCTCGCCGGCGAGGTCGAAGAATCCCTTGCCCGCCGGCCGGTGCAGAGCACCACGGCGAGACACCTAGTATACGCCCTCCCCCATAGCGACTGCCCAAGCCGAGGCCGTTCCTCCTTGAGGCGCCTTTGAGCTAGTTGCCCCCTTGCCCTTCTGGCTCGAGCTTAGTGGTTGCACGCTCGCCCTCTTGTCCGGTGAAGCTGTAAAGGCCCCGTGGCCAACAGCGTAGATCATTCACACACACACGAAATTAGGTCATACTCCGCCCATACTCTGCGCACCCTGCGGCTGCTGTTTGAACTTATCAAACCGCTTATAAGCCTTCCAACTTGGTGTAACGACTACCACATTAGGTTGTAACCGGGACCAACGGCTTAACGTGCCTTCCGAAGCACGGAGACGTTCGAATATGAAATGCCACAAATGGTCACCCATCTCAGGTCGGCCGAAGCGAACGCTGCTTAACCTTGGTGTTCGCTAACAACCCACGGTGGGCATACAGCACCTTTTTTAATTATTTATTGTATAAGCCTTAACAGCTCTTACAAACAAGAACAATTAAAGAAAATAAATTGTTTAGGATCATTTTAGGATCAATGCGGTCTTCAATTGACTGCTCTGTGCACTGAATCAAATCTCCGCTAATTCAATCCCTGTTCAAGACAAGAGTCAGCGTCAGCGGGTTAACGTTTCTTTTGGTCTAAGTGTTTGTGTAATTTAATGTCATTTACTACCTGAAAATATATAATAGAGTAGGCCAACGTTTAAGAAATTTCACTTTAGAATTATGCAGGTTACGATGGTAGATATGAAATAAAACTATTTTTCGGATTTTATCGCGGTTTATTTTTGATTTTTTTTTTTTTTTTAGTGCTCGACCTTTCGAGTGCTTTGCAGCACCCATGGTCACGGGAGGGACGGTCACATGGGTGCTGCAAAGCACTCGAAACGTCGGGAACTAAAAATCAAAAATAAACCGCGATAAAATCCGAAAAATAGTTTTATTTCATGTGTAATATTCGCGTAAATCTAAGAACTCAGTATATGATGGTAGATATTTATTATAATAATAATCTTTATATATTGTTTTAATTTTAAAACTATATTTCTATGATGAGATATCTACAGATAAAAGAAGGGACATACCAATTTGGGAAGCTATACCTAATAGCTTTAATCGACTTAGTACATATATATTCTCTATATTATGACGCCAGGTCCCTAGCGCGGTAGGCAGAGAGTACACAGATATTCTATCTATCTATATCATCACCCCAGAGGGTAGGCAGAGAGTACAGAGTCCCAACAGGTTATTTCCTTACACATCCCTCTGGCTTCCTTCACTCTCATAGTTCGTCTCATACACGCTCGCCGGTTACGGAGACTCTTAACTTGACCTTCAGATAAGACTCGGTATATTTGGTCATGGTATATTTGGTCATGGTAAGATAGTCGAGGTCTTCCCTGGTACCTACATCCTTTCATTTTCGCATTGTATATCTGTATACAGATATTATTATTTTAATCTATTTAATTACCAAATAATATTATAACGTGGGGCTATAAATATGAAAGCTTTGCTGCCTTTTTGTGTGGGTGTAGTACTCGTATAAGTATGTTGTTAGCCGAAAGGCCCTAACAGCTTCGTCGGGCTCTTGCCCGTACATATATAGTATGGTTTTTGCGGGCTCACCCAAGAGGGTGAGCCCGCAAAAAACATACTCCGGCCAAAAGTGCAAAGGAGGCAACTAGAGAGCTTAATAACAATTATTATAATAATATGACTACCTCATTAGTCTAGTGGCAAAGCGCATCGCTTTGTGAGCACGAGGTCCTGGGTTCAAATCCTAGGTCGGACAAGTGTAGTTTTTCTAACAAAAACTTCCCAGTACGAGTCTGAAGTCTGGAATTGTGCCCAGTATATGACAATAGGATCGCCGCCTATTACATGGGATAGTGAAGTATTCTCTCACAAATCCAGGTGAGAGATATTAGGTCATACTCCACCACGCGGACCCAGTGTGGATTAGTGGAGGCAGGTTTGTGGCTACCTGCTGTTGGAACTTATCAAGCCGCCTATAAAGCTTCTAACTTGGTTTAACGACTACTAAATAAGGTGGTAGTCGGGGTAAATGGCTTAACGTGCCTTCCGAAGCATGGAGACGCTCGAATATGAAATGCCACAAACGGTCACCCATATCAGGCCGACCGAGTCGAACGCTGCTTAACCTTGCTGTTCGCTAAGGACACCGTAGTCGCACAGCGCTACGGGCGCCTCATAGCAAAGTAAACTAGATCGCTTACCACAAAGAAATGACGTTAGTGTGACCTTAGCAAGTTCATATATTATCTTTGTTACATTACAAATTTACCAAATAAACATGAACATGTCAGTACGATTATTCATTAGCGTCACGCTAATGTCAAAAGTTTCGTGCTAAACCCTTAGCTAGAGGACTCCTAAGGTAAGAACGGCCTCGTCATGGGCAGTTGCTATGGGGGAGTGCATAAACCACGAGCTTAAATATTTTGCACACAAAACTCTCTTAAATTCCACAGAGAGTTGATGAATGGCACTTCCGCTAGATGTCACTGTGTTACAAATGGTTAAGCCAGAAACGTAAGCTTAGCGTTTGTAGGTAGCTTCTGTAGCGGAATTTTAAATAAAATTTATGACTAACAAGTCTGTTTTGATTTAACAGCTTGTTTCCGAGGCGATCATGACAGTCATATTTTGACTCTTACCACGATTTATGAGAGAAGCTTTATCTAACAATGGGTCACGATAATACCTATGATAAACCTGATATATGAGCCTCGTTGTTTATAAAACCTTTATTTTCATAAAATTAAGGTAAGTATTATTGCAATATTACTTACCTTAATTTTCTGAAAATAAAGCTTAATGTGGAATTCTTTTTTAGCCTACATTTCCTGCAATGTTGCCAGAGACAATATCATTTTTCAAACTACGAGACTAATATTTCCTTATTACCGTTATTGTCTCTTACAATACGTCTCATAAAAAAACTCAGAGTTTATTTATTTATTTAACCAATTTTAACCAAGCATACCGACATACCCCTCAGGATTAGCAAGCTGAAGTGGCAATGGGCGGGCCACATAGCGCGTAGATTCCAATCTACGCGCTATGTGGACGTTGGGCAGAAAGATTCTAGAGTGGAGACCACGTATTGGCAAGCGCAGCGTAGGGCGGCCGCCTGCCAGGTGGACCGACGATCTTGTGAAAATCGCAGGAAGTCGTTGAATGCAGGTGGCATCGGACCGGTTACGCTGGAAAGCGATTGGGGAGGCCTATGTTCAGTAATGGACAAGTATAGGCTGAGATGATGACCGTTGTTGTAGGTTTTATTTCCACTTTCTATAGCAAAATTAACTGCGTAGATATATAGTTAGCAATTTATAATATAACGTCGAAGGTTAAAAGGCAAAACAGCCCAGAAAATATAGGGATTTGTTGTATCAAGAATTATATTGATGGCGAATACTGGCGTAAGAGTTATGTAAAAGTCTCTATCGTATATTGAGATATTTACAGAAAATATTTTTGTTCCGTGGAGTTTTTTACCATTGCAATCCAATGGCAGACATGTTGAGATGCTTGACAATGAATCATTATAATAATAATATTAGCTTTGTTAAGAAACTGTCCTACCATTGGGCACGGGCCTCCTCTCAAACTGAGAAGCTTTAGGCCATAGTTCACCACGCTGGCCCAGTGCGGGTTGGCGAACTTCTGTGAGAAGTTCGCCCTTCGAGAAACTCTTAGACATACCAGTTTACTCACCGTTAAAGCAAGTGATAGTTATTTTTTAGTACGCACATACCTTCGAAAAGACAAACGTGCGTGCCTGGGTTTGAACCCGAGACCTCTGTCTTTGCAGTCCAATGGTCTAACCACTAGGCTATTACTGGCCATTGAAGCATTGAAAAAATATTATTAATAATAATAATAATAGCCCTGTTAAGAAACTGTCCCACTGTTGGGCACGGGCCTCCTCTCAAACTGAGAGGGTTTAGGCCATAGTCCACCACGCTGGCCCAGTGCGGGTTGGCGAACTTCACACACCTTTGAGAAGCTCTTAGGCATGCAGGTTTCCTCACGATGTTTTCCTTCACCGTTAAAGCAAGTGATAATTAATTTTTAATACGCACATGCTTTCGAAAAGACAGAGGTGCTTGCCTGGGTTTGAACCCGAGACCTTTGACTTTGCAGTCCAACGGTCTAACCACTAGGCTATCACTGCTTTCACTGCGGTCATTAAAGCATTGAAAAAATATTATTATTGCGTGCATTATATAAGCCCAGGTAATGGCCTGGGGTTTTGCCCATAAATCGATCGTTTATACCGTAATTGTTAGGGAAATAACAAAAAAGCGACATCGAGTTTGGGTTGCATATACGTAGGTATCGAAGTGATGTGAGCTGGCGCGGCGCCAACGCATCCATCACGCGGCGGCCGCCTGTTCCCATCCCATCCAATTATTGCATCGTGTGTCATGATACCGCATTTGCCACCCCAGTTTACGTATAAACAGCCTGTTTGTCTGTTTTCATTGGAGAAGACTAAAAAGTTTTCACCCTGAGTAATTAAATTGGACCTAACACCGACAGCGAAAAGTGGGTGTATAGTGTATAGTGGGTATATAGGCATGGCGATGTTTATGTTTATTTTTTTAAGTACCAGCCTATATGTAAATTGTAACCGAGTATGGAAGCACAATATTGCTTATATTGACGTCGTTAAGGCACCTGGAAAAGTGAAGTTAACGCGTAACATAGAACCAAAAATGATCAATTCATGACGGACGATTTAGCGCAGTGGTTAAAAGCTTAAGCCGCTCCGCCCACTGTGTCTTAAAGTCGCCGGTTCGATTCCCGCACGGGACGAATCTTTGTGTGCTCCATAATTTTTTGTTTTGGTCTGTGTATTTGTGTATGTGAATTTTCATGTTTGTAAACGCACCTACGACACAGGAATAAATACTAGTGCGGGGCTACGTTTAAAAAAATGTATAAATAACTGCTTCTAGTCCAGAGGTTCACTTTTTTTTTAAATTAGAAAGCTTCTTATACATAACAAATTTATCTATATCTAGACGCCAGATCATTTGCGGGTTAGGTCGAGTACGGAGTTCTGACAGTCCGAAAAAAATACCATGGATTATTTGGCATTGTTGGCATTATTGGGACTTAACCCGCTACACATTCCCGTTACTGTTATTTCTGTAATCCGGGATCCACAGAGTTCTCCTTAGAGGATACCAAGATTTGATCCTCGGGGTGTCCCGGAGAGCGCGAAGAAAAGAAAATCGGAAAAGTAGAAAAAAATAACCTAACAAAACCGAAAACATAACAAAATGTAGCTTAACCGAAGTTAACCCTTTTTGGGCTATAGCAGAAGCTGACTAGAGCTTTGAATATCATAGATACCGCCACTTTATAGAGTCTTACTGGTGGTAGCACCAAGCTTAAACGACCTCACCGATGTGGCATCAGAGTACTGCTTCGCTTGAACTATCAATGCTTGCGTTATCTGTAGCTGGAATTTTTCTTCTCTTTCTTTCCTTCTTTGTAAATGAGGGAACCATGTAGCCATTCTCATTATAGTATAATTTGGTCGATTTAACTTAAACTCACCTGATAGACAGCGTGGATGGAGAAAATTGTAAAAAAATATATAACTTTGGAGTAAATTGCCCTTCTTCTCCCTGTTGAGATTGACATTCTGAGGTGGTGGTAGAGTCTTTGTTACTTTTTAATGATTTATGTTTAATATAATCTATCTATATTAGCCCTGTTAAGAAACTGTCCTACCTTTGGGTATGGGCCTCCTCTCAAACTAAGAGGGTTTATACCATAGTCCACCTCGCTGGCCCACTGTGGGTTGGCGAACTTAACACACCTTTGAGAAACTTTTAGGCATGCAGGTTTCCTCACGATGTTTCTCATCACCGTTAAAGCAAGTGATAATTAATTTTTATACGCACATGCTTTCGAAAAGACAGGTGCGTGCCTGGGTTTGAACCCAAGAACTCTGACTATGCAGTCCAACGGTCTAACCACTAGGCTATCACTGCTACTGATGGTATTATAAATTAAAAAATATCTATCTATCTATAACCTCACGCCAGATCCCTTGCTGCGCCAGATTAAAAAATATGTAAATAAATTTCGATAAAAACAACTTCTAATTACATCAGTAACTTACATAGTTTTTATTGAAATCTAGAGAATGTATCTGGTTCAAAATAATGGATGTTAGCGTTACGCTACCGTGACAGCACACTTACTTGCTAGCGTCACGCTAACGTCAATCTTTTAAACCGATTTCAAAAAGGAGGAGGTTCTATGTTCGTCTTTATGTATGTTCACCGATATTAACGTCAGTTCTGGGATTTTGATGATTCTTTTTGCATTGGGTTCAGTATAGCTCCAAGGTGGTCCCATTTTAATTTCATCGGTATTGGTTCTTGGACTTTGAAGATACGCCACAGAACTCCTTAACGGTAAACATCACGAATGTATAAATAATAATATTAATGAAATCTTAAATTGTTCATAAGTTTAGATGAAATGTAGGTACACTGTTTCTAGCAACAAATCACTATATTTAGTTTATTGTACTGCTAGAACTTAAAAAAGGGGAATACCCTGAGCTATAAGTACTAGCAGAAATTCCGTTATTGTGGGTATTATATCAATTCTGTATTGGTTTATATTGGTTTATATTATAATAATAATTAATTCCCTCATCATTTAAAATTGTAAAATAAATAACTTTTAAGAAAACTAAAACAGACTTCAAAAAGAAAAAAAAATAATATTTGAAGTTAGTGCCAATAAACCAACGGCACCCCTCCACTCCGATCGTCATCTAGGTCTCGAACCTATTCGCGCTGTTATTAAAAAGGCGTCAACACGTCACTTCGCGAACGCATCTACCTATGCGAATCCGTTAATCGTAGCCACCGCCGACTACGATCTCCCCCCCGACCCCTGCCGCCACCGCCGGCCGCGACATGTTCTCACCGACCCCCCCGATGCTTTGTCATCCCTTGTTTCCGCTCAGAATACGCTCAGGGCGACGAAGACGACGTAGTAGTAGATCCCCTCCCATAGCCGGCGGTTGACCGGTGCACTTAGTAGTGCACCCGTCCCCCTACAGCGACTGTCCCAACCGAGGGCGCCTCGAAGAGGCGCCCTCGAGTATGTCGCCTCATGCCCTTCTGGCTGACTAGAGCATAGTGGTTGCACGCTCGCCTTTAAGTCCGGTGAAGCTGTAAAGGCCTCGCGGCCAACAGCGTACATCATTCACACACACACACTAACCGGCACCGACTTCACACATTTATTTTTTTCTTCCTGAAGTCGGTTTCCCTTTTTATTAAAGTTATTTATTGTGTTAAGTAGAGGCGCTCGTAGCGCTGCACGACCGCGGTGTTCTTACCGATCACCAAGGTTAAGCAGCGTTCGAATCGGTCGGCCTGAGATGGGTGGCCGTTTGTGGCATTTTCTAATTCGATCGTCTCCGGGCTTCGGAAGGTACGTTAAACCGTTGGTCCCGGTTACCACTTAATGTGGTAGTCGTTAAGCCGAGTTGGAAGCCTTCAAGGCAGCTTAATAAGTTCCAACAGCAGGTGGCCACAAACCTGCCTCCACCAATCCGCACTGGGTCCGCGTGGTGGAGTATGACCTAAACTCTCTCACCTACATTTGTGAGAGAAGGCCTTTGCCCAGCAGTGGGCAGAATAGGCTAATATTATTATTGTGTTAAGCCCTTTGATTCTGACTGCTATCAATATCGCTTGTGGTGTGGAAAGTTTGGCTCTGTTCCTACATAAAAACCTACACACTATTATTGTAAAAATGTCATGATCCAGAATTGAAAAGGTATCTGTAACTATAATGGAATTAATACACTAACATTCACAAACACAATGGGCAGTTAGCAAGGTTCGCTTTGGGAGAATGTGTGGCCACAAGGGACGCGTTCTGGCCGCTCGCCAGGACGTTTGTCACCGCTGCAGCGGGCCAGTTATCCAATTATTGCCTCGTGTTTCACGATAAACATCACTGTAACTGTCTTCGGTTTTAAGTAAAAAGAAAAGCTGTATTTTATTGGTTCAATATTAAGAAAGAATTGGCTGGCATTGGTTGGCGTAAAGCCTGCCAACTATCAGCGTCACAAACAGTTTTACTGGTATACAGGCAGACTTGTTGCCGGCTATGTGTATTTATTTAGGTCAGATTACTAGTAGAGTAAAATTAAATGTATTTACAATGAAATTTGTTCATGACGAATGAGTAGCTATTTTGTTGTATTGTGTTAACGATCTACTTTATTGCTCGACAGACCTTTACACCTTTACCAGGCAAAAGGGCGAGCGTGCAGAAACTACGGTCCAGCCCGAGAACGAACAGTTCATGTTTTCCGAAAATAAATGTGCGCTTGTCTTGCTATTCGCTATTCGTTGTAAGGTTACACATTTAGTGGCCGACCAAATCGAATGTTACGATTATAAATTAGGTGATTACGATTAAAAATAAGTTTATAGGTATTAGGATGATAAGAAAAAAACAGCAAAGAAAGAAAAATAATTAATTTTGTGCGTATACAACTAAACGTAAAAGAAAGAAGTCAATAACCCATGTCTATCAACATGACATGACAAAAAGTATTAAGGAAAATAAAGCAAAAATGAAAAGCAGTAATAGGGAATATGCGTGTATTTTTTATATTTTATACGATAGATTACATCAATATATAATTGCAAAAATTTTAAGCGTCAAAAACAAAATGTAAAGGGCAAAAAAAATGTTGAAGATAGCAAACAGATAAGAGCACTTTAAACGCCCGCCATTTTGACGCGCTTGGCGTGACGTCAAAGTCTATAATAACAATCAATTAGTAAACAGCTGTAGAAGTATTTTATTCTGTAATTTATTTTTATTTTGTATGTTGCGACTATTATACAATGGAACAATATTGTGTTGTGCCTAGGTGTAAAAATACAATAAGAAATGCAGAGAGAAATCAGAAAAAGAGACATGGTATCTCCATCAACTTGTTTATATTGTGCTGAAGATCGCTTTAACGTAAGAATTAACTTAAATAATTTAAACTAAAATTTTGTCTTTATGTAAATCGACAAGAAAAAATAACAATAAAACTAACTCAATAGCAAACATCCAACAAATATGCAGTTGTTGACATTTGTATTGTAGACTTTGACGTCATATTCGATCTGACCAATAGCGTGGCGTTCCAGATACTTTGAATTTCCCAATCATTTTTTGTACTTTCAGTAATTATTTTCTTAATAAAAAAGTGATGTTATTAAAAATATTGGTATAGACATTATTCTAATGCGATAAAGTTTAAAAGAAAAATTTGACCCTTATTTGAATTATACGCATATTCCGTATTGTGTGAGACCCAAAATTGGTTCCTGCCACAGCTAATGCTGCAGTTGTATTATGCTGCAGCGCTAATCTTCCGGCAGCGCGATGTTGCGGTAACGTCACGGGCAGTCTCTTTTAGATATATAATATAGATATCATTAAAATCTATAAATACTGAGATATGTGTCATTATTAATAAAATAAATCTACCAACACTAACATAGTAGTAAAAAGGATCAAAATGAAATAATGAAAAAAGAAAGGAACAATAAAATTGATATACACACATGTTTTTATTTAGACCATAATATACCACATGGGGCAGCATACTAGATTACCAGCAGTTTCCCGTGGCTTAGCATCCGGCCAAGGACAGCGCCATCTATCGGGCCCAACAATAACTAAGAACCGTCCAGGTGACCCCAATTCCATAAAAATCATCAAAGTCGGATAAACCGTTTAGTATGACAAGAATAAGAACACGCAAACGCGACAAGGATCTTTTGGCTCGTGGTCAAAATTGGAACTAATGCTGGCCCCTAGGTAAATGGCCCTATATAAAACTCGCGGAGTTGCCAGTTGGCATGAAATTTACCCAAGTAATTTTTTAATTAGTAACCGTGCCACGTGAAATATCTCCTGGGAAATAGGAAAATTTTACTATTATTTTACACCAACACCCCCCCCGTCAATGGCATCCACAAGCCAAAAGATCCTTATCGGACTATATGTTAAAGTAGGTCTCTTAGATCCAACAAGAGGTGCACCAATGACGTAAATAACAAGAAAATTCTGTATAAGAATAAGTTTCAACTACCTCCTTTCTTTAAAAATCAGAGTATTTTAAAGCCGCATAACGTTTTAAGGCGAGCACGTGTTTGCCCACAAGTAGTCCAGTAGCGAAGGAAAAGAGCGTTTCCCTGTTCTCTCGCTGTAAAGAAAGAATTTTACGGTTTTGTGGCAGCTTGGAAAGGGGTAGAATGCTCTCCATTCTGACGTACATTCTTATTTGGTGGCACGTGACCACGTGCTTGCATCCTGGAGGTGGGTTCGTCGGTGCAAAGTAGCGGTAAATAATTGAATTACATTACGTGCCTAATATATTTTCTTTACGGTAATATTACGTCAAATAAAATCGATTCCAGGCTCGAAAAATATACTACCTGGGGTGCGGTTTAGTGGCGAATAATGCACGTGGCGATCACGACGTCTTGGGTTCGAATTCTGCGTTGGACAACATATGATTTTTCAATGGAAAAAAATCCAATATAAGTCCGGAATCTGACAATATGCCCGGTTTAATGGTAATAGGCTTGCTCCCTATATGGAATCTGACATCGTCGGTAAAAACTGGGTGTATTCAGTATACCTCTGCAACCCCAGATTGGGGAGTATAGGTGTTTATTTAGTTACGCTGTCTGCTTTTGTGTTATAAATTATTTTTCCAGGGAAATAGTTCGTAAAAAAATGGTTTAAACTTATCTTTTCCCTGCTTTGTAGCCTGCTAAAAGTCTTAGGTGATGATTTGGTGAGGTAAAATATAGTTAATAAAATAGTTAGCCCGCTTCAAGCTTAATGCACAAAAACACTTTAGCAAACATTTAAATAAGCAGCGCAACGATTTACAAAACGTAATTTACGGCTAACTAAAACACCTGTCATTTGCCTCGTCTCGTAATATCCAAAAAAATCCTTTTATTATCATCCAAGGGAACACAATTCCGCGGAAATATCCCGCGGAGCTTCGTTATCTCCCTCTAGGGGGAGGCACATTATCTTGAGGAGAAAAGAAATACCGAAAATTGCTCTAATTTATACCTCGTGCGTGAAAGTATTCAGTTACGGCGGTTAGGGTCGAACAAAATACATGGGTTGGATGATAAAGAATCGATGGATTTCGTGTTATGAGGGATTATAGGCGCTTAAGTGGGATTACGGTATAATTTAGGTGTTCGTAACTTGACTAGATTATCATGAGAGCGAATAATCGGACGTTTCGGACGGCTTGGTCTAGAGTTCAAGAACTTAAGCTGCTCCGCTCACTAGATCGTGTAGTTGCGGACTCATTAGAATGTCTCAGAATTGCCAAACTGAAGTTGCAGTGGGTGGGCACATCGCTCGTAGAACTGACGGTCGTTGGGGCAGAAAGGTTGCGAGTGGCGACCACGTATCGGAAGACGTGGAGTGGGCAGGCCCCCAACAAGGTAGAGCGATGACCTGGTGAAGATCGCAGGTAGAAGCTGGATGCGTACATCACAAAACCGATCCTTGTGGCGATCTTTGGGGAAGGCCTTTGTCCTGCAGTGGATGTCTTTCGGCTGATGATGATGAATGTCATATTTGTGAACGCACCCACGACACAGGAATAATTTCTAGCGTAGATGCCTTTTTTTTCTAAATGTCGTCGTATTCCTTCTTTTATATTCATTATCTTTAGCCGGAAGAAACGTACGTTATGTATCTTTCTATTTTTGGACGCATTTATTAACTTGCTTTGTTCGTCTTTCTGGTTCAACTGTTGTGTGTGATTAAATTTACGACTATTTTTTGGCGTCCGATCGAACTGAATTTTGGCATATATATGTAGCTTCGATGACAATACAATGATATGGTACCGTGAAGCTAATTTTAAGCGAGTAGCTATGAGTCCGTGTGGGGACGGATCAAGAATACAGTCTCCCCACCGCAGCTGGCCTAACAGCGGGTCGTAAGAGGCGACCAAATCCAGCTACAAATACCGCAAGCGGTAGTTCAAGCGAGGCAATACTCTGGTGCCACACCGAAAGAGGGCTTGCTTGGGCTGAGTGTTGCCGGAAGCAGGGCACCACTCTCTGGAATGGCGATACACATGGCATCCAAAGCCCTAGTTAGTTGGGTTACTGCTAGGAGATCATAGCCCACAGGTGCCGTAAGTGGTGCCTAAGGGGCTTGTAAGATGAGAGGATGGGCAGCAGCGTCCTCTTAATACCTACTAACGCTATACTGCGATCGCCAACCCGCCTGCCAAGCGTGGCGATTATGGCATCATCCCCCTAATGACATCCACAAATATTAAACGGCCCCCAGTCCCCGGCGGCCCCGCTACCGTGGCTGCTACCGTGGCCAGGACGGCCACGGTAGCAGCCACGGTAACGGCGGGGCAGGGGGTGCTAAGAATCCCCGGAAGAGGCATGGCTACCGACAACGAAGACCATTGGCCCTGGCAACTTTTAACACGCGCACACTGCGAACTGACGAAAAGATCGACGAGTTAGAGGAAGAATTGAGCAAGTTACACTGGGATATCATAGGATTATCTGAAGTCCGAAGAGAGGGTGAGGACTCGATAACACTTAAATCCGGTAACTTGCTCTATTTCCGGGAGGGCGACCAGCAGTCCCAGGGTGGTGTCGAGTTTATAGTCCACAGGTCTCTCGTGAACAACGTTGTCAAGATCGAGAGTGTGTCGACCAGGGTAGCGTACCTGATATTCAAAATGACTAAAAGGTATTCACTGAAAATTATACAGGTATACGCACCGACTTCGACACACCCCGACGATGAGGTAGAGGCTATGTATGAGGATATATCTAGAGCCATACATACCTCTAAAACTCACTACACCGTTGTCATGGGGGACTTTAACGCGAAACTGGGCAGACGAGGCGACGATGAGCTGAGAGTGGGAACCTTTGGTACTGGACAACGGAATCCCCGGGGTCAAATGCTAGCTGACTTCATGGAGAAGGAGGGACTCTTCATGAAGAACTCCTTCTTCCAGAAGCGGGAACACCGTAAATGGACCTGGGTGAGCCCCGATGGTGTTACAAGAAACGAGATAGACTTCAGCATGTCGACGAGGCGGCACATATTCAATGATGTCTCTGTGATCAACGCAGTTAAAACTGGAAGTGATCACCGACTAGTAAGAGGCACATTGAATATCAACTTCAAGCTTGAAAGGTCTAGACTGATCAAGTCTACACTCCGTCCAGCACCTGTCCAGATTCAGGAGCCCGATAGCTTTCAGCTCGAACTGCAGAATTGCTTCGAAGGTCTAGGTGAGTGCATAAACGTGGACGATTATAACAGCAGGGTAGTGGAAACTGTCCATACGGTCGGGCTCAAGTTCTTTAAAACCCACCGTACAAAAAGAACCAAAAAGCTCTCAGGCGTTACCCTCAAGCTTATGGAGGAAAGACGCAGGGTGATCTTGCAGTCTCCAGAAGAAGTTTCCGAATGCCAGCGGCTCAATAGGCAGATCTCTAAGTCTCTGACTCGCGATGTACGCGAGTATAATACTGAAAAAATAAGAGAGACTATCGAGCGCAACAAAGGCCCTAAAGTGTTTGCAAGGGATTTGTCTATCGGACAGAGCCGGCTGAGTAAGCTGAAGACCGGAGACGGCAGGATTGTATCCTCTACACCGGAACTCTTGAGGGAAGTCGAGAAGTTCTACTGACAGCTTTACACATCAGTACAATCACCTGTCTGCAAATTGACCCGACACTATACCGATGACATCCCGGACATCAGTCTGTGCGAGATTAGTATGGCTCTCAAACAGCTCAAGAACAACAAGGCGCCAGGCGATGACGGTATAACAGCCGAGCTTCTCAAGGCTAGTGGAAAGCCGATATTGAGGGCTCTCCAGAAACTATTCAACAACGTCATTCTCGAGGGCAAAACGCCACAGTCATGGCGAGGAAGTGTGGTGGTTCTCTTCTTCAAAAAAGGTGATAAAACCCTCTTGAAGAATTATAGACCCATCTCACTTCTGAGCCGCGTCTATAAACTGTTTTCGAGAGTCATCACGAATCGTCTCGCGCGCAGACTAGATGACTTCCAGCCTCCCGAACAAGCCGGTTTCCGAAAAGGCTTCAGCACCATAGACCACATTCATACGCTGCGACAGGTCATACAGAAGACTGAAGAGTATAACCTGCCACTATGCTTAGCGTTTGTGGATTATGAGAAGGCCTTCGATTCGATCGAGACTTGGGCTGTACTACAGTCTCTCCAGCGGTGCCAAGTTGACTACCGGTATATCGAGGTGCTGAAGAGTTTGTACGAAAACGCTACTATGTCAGTTCGCCCAGGACCAGAGCTCGAAACCTATTCAACTGCAGCGTGGTGTGAGACAGGGAGACGTTATATCCCCGAAACTGTTCTCCGCCGCGCTGGAAGATGTCTTTAAGCTTCTGGACTGGAGAGGACTAGGTATCAACATCAACGGCGAGTACATCTCTCACCTTCGATTTGCCGATGATATCGTGCTCATGGCGGATACCCTGGAAGACCTCAGTGCCATGCTCAACGACTTCAGTAGAGTCTCTCAACAAGTAGGTCTTAAAATGAACATGGACAAGGCGAAGATCATGTCAAACGTCCATGTAGTACCAACTTCTATAAAGGTTGGAGACTCTACGCTCGAAGTTGTTGACGATTATATATACCTGGGACAAAAAATCCAATTAGGTAGGTCCAACTTGGAGAAAGAGGTCAATCGTCGAATCCAGCTCGGTTGGGCGGCGTTCGGGAAGCTGCGTAACATCTTCTCGTCCAGAATTCCGCAGTGTCTCAAGACAAAAGTCTTTGACCAGTGTGTGTTGCCAGTGATGACTTACGGCACTGAGACATGGTCGCTTACGATGGGCGTCATAAGAAGGCTCAAGGTCACCCAAAGGGCGATGGAGAGAGCTATGCTCGGAGTTACCCTGCGGGATCGAATCAGAAACGAGGAGATCCGCAGGAGGACGAAAGTCACTGACATAGCACTCAGAATTGCTAAACTTAAGTGGCAGTGGGCGGGGCACATCGCTCGTAGAACTGACGGCCGTTGGGGCAGAAAGGTTCTCGAATGGCGACCACGTACCGGAAGACATGGAGTGGGTAGGCCCCCTACAAGATGGACCGATGACCTTGTGAAGGTCGCGGGTAGAAGTTGGATGCGTACAGCACAAAGCCGGTCGTTGTGGCGGTCTTTAGGGGAGGCCTTTGTCCTGCAGTGGACGTCTTTCGGCTGAAGAAGAAGCTATGAAAGATAGTATCAGTGTAAAGAAGAGAAAGAGTATGCTCTATTGGTTCAGGCATATAAAAAGAATGTCAGAAGAAAGAATACAATGCGAAAGTGGAAGGATATAGGTACCGGGGAAGACCTAGACTATCTTACCATGACCAAATAGACAGTCTTATCTGAAGGTCAAGTCAAGAGTCTCCGTAACCGGCGAGCGTGTATATGATGAACTATGAGAGTGGAGGAAGCCAGAAAGGTATGCAAGGAAAGAACCTGTTGGAACTCTGTTCTCTCTGTCTACCCTGCAAGGGATCTGGCGTGATGATATAGGTAGAGTTAGAGAGAGAAGCTAATTTTATGATAAAGCCAAAAGGTGGCTTAAGGAATATGTCAATAACATAACACAATGACCTCGTAGTTGGTCTTATTAGATTTGTCTCGATAACTGATATATCTCTAGGTTTCTAGGGTTGTGGAGCCGGAAGATGGTCATAGATACCCTTCAAGCAAGATATCTCTGTCAGGTTCTACTTCTTTTAAAGCTTGTCTTTAAAGGTTTTATTATAGTAATTAAGTACTTTTGTGATGATAATGTATTAGCATACTCGCAATGAAGGAAGAGGGTTAATACATTTTCTAGTTTACGCCAACTATGTGCGGTCCAGAGCTGACAGGAGTCCGGCAGCTTCGAGTGTGGAATCCAATTAAGTGTGGAAGGGACGTCTCTGTGTGAGCTGTCGATCGGCGAAAACTTCTTGCACTGTCACAACGACGGTCTTCGGTGCCAAGGTACTAGAATTTCTTTAAGCCCGATACAACTTGGAAATATGTAAAAGAAAACAGTATTTTTTTTATTAAACGTAGCTCCACATTGGGATTTATTCCTGTGTCGTGGGTGTGTTTTCAAACATGGAAATACACATACACAAATATCAAGACCGAAACAAATAATCGTGGGTCACACAAAGATTTGTTGTTGTTGTGCGGGAATCAAACTTGTGACTATTCGACCCAGTGGGTGGAGCAGCTTAAGCTGTAAAAAGCTTAACTGCACTGCGCCAAATCCGTTTTATAACTGCTTCTTTGATCTAGCGGCAAAAAATGCGCGTAATGGAGTCGAATCCTGGGTCCGACAAAACGTTTTTTTTTTCTATCTATCTGTATCATGATGCCAGATCCGTTGCGGGGTAGGCAGGGGGTACAGAGTTCCAACAGGTTTTTTCCTTGCAGACCTCTCTGGCTTTCTCTTATAGTTCGTCTTATACACACTCGCCTGTTACGGAGACTTTTGACTTGCCCTTCTGGGATGATGGTATGGGATTGTGCCTTGTAATTAAAGGTTTGGTGAAATAGCTGACGGAGCACGACAGGAGTTTGACGCAAACGGTATGTATGTTACACACGGTCGTGACGTTTGCCGTTGCGCCGAGAGAACTGCGCTGTGAAGCGTCTCCAGTATATTACAAATTGCCAAGCCGCGTCACCGACGCGCCGCTGTCGCGCTGCGAACAAAACCAACCCGGAAACCTTAAATAGGTGATCCCTGATTTCATGGGACCTAACATCGTCACGTCTATAGTATAGAGGTTAGGTAGATACCTAGAGATTCGTCGGCAGCCATGATAATTGCCACAATACAATCGTAGCGTAATGACGTCATACAGCGAACGTCCCGCATTTGCCGGTGCTCCGGCGACTGTGCGCTCGTAAATTATCCGGATTATTACTCGGATATTCCGGATTAACAGCTGTTAGGTGCTACGTGTATGCTTATACGGAAAAATAGTGGTGTGCTAAAGCTGGTTGTTTGCGTTTATGATATGGTCATATACCTAGTTGGTACGCTATTTCTCCGTTTTTCGTGCAGGTACGTTGTCAGTCATCTTTAGGCGCAGTTCTTTCGTCAGATACTTACTCCCCACGTAGTTTGTTGTTACTTCGCACATGTTGTATATCTATCTATATATATCATCACGCCAGATCCCTTGCGGGGTAGGCACACATGTTGTAATTGTGAGAACTACTTTACCAGTACTTTAAACAAAAGTGATTGGTTGAGAATACCATAATATTGTGTTGTAAACAAATTTAAGCATTCAGGATTATTACTTAAAATAAACACCGACACGCCTATATTCCTCAATAAGGAGATTATAGAGTGTTCTCAAATGATCTTTGGTCCCGAGGGGGTGAGCCTATTGCCATTATTCAGGGTACAATTTTAGCTCTACCACCCTCGCTTGGGGAATAAAGTATGTGTACTTGGGTATGGGTAAACAATGTAGTACCAGGTGAGTCTAAATTAAATTATCCAAGTTATTCATGAGAATGGCTACATTGTTTTCTCATTTACAGAGGAAGAAATGAGGTAGAAAAATGATCAATTTCATTAAATTATTACAAGGAAGAGAGGATACTACATAATAATAGCTGAACATGTTATCCACATTCAGGTAGAGCTGGAACAGCGTCTATCCAAGTGTTTTTATCTTTTAAATAATCATCTAGAGTATAGTAAGCTCGCTTGCAGAACATACGTTTGAAACAATATTTGAATCTATTTTCACTAAGTACTGTGTACTAAACTTATTTAGTGCCGTCAAGTGGGATTTTATTATAGAATCTACCAAACACAGTACCAAACACCCCATGAAAGACGTGTGAATTTTAGACAGACGAAATTACGGTTGATCTTATTTATTTATATGTCGCGTGTTATAGCAATGCCTATCACTTAGCTGATTAAATAAATAAATAAACATTTAGTCATAGGGTATTTTAGTACATACTTTTCAAAACCTGAAAGTTCCTCCTCCTTCAGTTCTTATTATCTTTTTAAAATTTATGCGAGTTTCAAGATCATTAAAGGGCTTCTCGGGACACCCTAAGGTTCAAACTTTCGTGTCATCAAAAAACACCAATATGGATCCTAGCTTACAAGAGTTAAAGTGGTGGGAATGTGTGCTTGGAACCTAAAAAATAACCTAAATTTCTCCTACCCGTATGCATTGGTTTTATCGCATATTGCCGCGAGCGAGTGACAGTCATAACAAAGGTAATAGTTAAAGTAAGTATCGTACTTGTACAAGCAGACATCCGCTATCAGTTATGAGTACAATAGCGCAAAGTTCGCGCATTGCCGCCGATCATAAAAACGAATTAGATCCAGTTCCAGTGCGGAACTCCGGCTAAATGGAGGCGAGGCGGCGATATTCCTCACTGACGTTTACAAACTTTTGTTTGGTTTGGAAGGGCTAAAACTTAGCAACTGCTATGAACGTTATCAATATAAGTTTGTATATGGTCCGTATAGTAAGCCGTGTTCACATTTCCACGAAAAAATTTACGTTTAGTGTTGTCAGAATTTGACACTTCTTATATAGTATGTAATTTACATTTTTGTCGATACAGGTTACAAAATAAAAATTAATCTGGTACAAATAAAGCTTGTTTTTATTTGGTAATTAATATTAAGACAGATGTAAAAGATGTCGATTATATATTATTCACAATTTCTTTTACGTAAAAAATCGGTACTTATATCCAAAATAAATTTATTTACTACACAATTTATCCTTCAAATGCACACTGTAAATTTCAACCTTGATTTAATAAGAAAAACAATGAATGTTTTTAAATATGTCGTTTGATTTGGTTTTCTTTTGACATTTGCACCTGTCAAGTTGTCCGAGGATTTGTGAACACGATTAAACATTTATCATTGAGTCATTGCGTGTATCCTAGAGTAGACACCTCAGCTATATTGTTTGTAGCAGCCTTAGAGTACATTTGTAAAGAAAGAAAATAGTAGCAACTTTTTATCATATTATTATGTCGTTTGTTGGCAGTTGGTTTATTTGAATTTATCACGTGTTTTATAATATATAGTGATAGTGATTTTTAAGAATTATGATACTTAATGTAGCCTTAAATACCTACTCTAAAACAGACCTCCGATGAACGAAAAACTAAAACGAACTAAAATGTTTGTGAAATAAATCACTATTCTTTACATATAAAAATCTTAGGTATTCTTTGTTGTCTTCATAATCTTTTATACGGTACAGAACGTCAACCGATTAAAAAACTCTTTCAGTAAATTCATTTTGGTTCGTGAAAAATAGAGTTTTATTTCACAAAAGTTATATGAGAAAATGAGCGAATGAAGAGCACAGTGAAAAGGAGCGAATTAGAACAGAACGAGGTCTCTGAATTTCCAGGGTTACCAGTATACGTACATACCTGTATTCCAGACTTTTTTGTAAAAAAGGGTAGCTATACCGAAATGTATAAATATATTTGTTTTAAACATTGAGTTATTATGAATAACGTACTACGGAGCATTACTTCAAACAAAAAAATGGCAATGGTGACCGCGGAGTTAGCGGGGATGTTTGTGTTTTCATCTATCTTCTTTATCTATACATATAATAAAATTGTAACCGAGCCGAATCTGTACATTGAATATTTTCTGAAAATTTTTATTGAGGTATAACTTAAAATCTAAGATACTTTTCATTCCGGAAAATTCAAGCAATCCCGTATTATTGCGGGATAAGCCATAAAACTTATTATTTTAATGATGGTTAGTCGCGAGCTGCAATGTTACGTTAAAATGTGTGGTTTCGCCTACTAATATTGCACTCGGGTTCGTCTCCTTACGAAGTAACTCTTCATCTTCTATCTTTCTTCTATACATCTATCCATCTATATCTATAAATTATGAAAGTAAATAGATTTTATCCAGGGGAAGGACATACATAGACTATCTGTTATCTCAAAATAAAAACTTAGGAGTGTAAAATACACGCCAAAATAACGCGAACGAAGTTGCGGGCACAGCTAGTAGATCATAAAATCTTATGTTTCTAGAGTTGTTTAAACAGTTTCAGTTGAGGCAAGCATAGGTTCATAATCAGCTAGAGTTAAATGACTTCTCTAGTAGATACTTAGTACGAAATAGGTTATTGGTTTTAAACCACAGGGTAAACATTCTCAATGGTTTTATGAATTTCACAGGACAGCAATCTGAAGTTTAAAAAATTACAGGAAGATCTACTAATGATACAAGACGATCTTCTAAAGATATTTGAATTGGATTAATTCTCTAGATTTCAACAAAAACTACGTAAGTTACTGATGTAATTAGATGTTTTTTTTAATCTAAATTCATTTGCATATATTTAATTTATAATACCATCAGTAGCAATGATGTTTAGACCGTTGGACTGCAAAGTCAGAGGTCTCAGGTTCAAACCCAGGCACGCACCTCTGTCTTTTCGAAAGCATGTGCGTATTAAAAATAAACTATCACTTGCTTTAACGGTGATTGAAAACATCATGAGGAAACCTGTATGCCGAAGAGTTCCTCGAAGGTGTGAGAAGTTCGTCAATCCGCACTGGACCAGCGTGGTGGACTATGGCCTAAACCCTCTCAGTTCGAGAGGAGGCCCGTGCCCAACAGTGGGACAGTTTCTTAACAGGGCTAATGTTATTTATTCACTATATATAAATACCGTCACGCCTATATTCCTTAAGCAGGAGTAGTAGTTAGTAAATTTGACATACGATTGTAGCAAGCCAAATACTTTTATTTTGTTTATGGCATCACGACGCCGAGTATTTTGCCAATGTCATGTATTACGAATATAACTATTCATTTCTAAATGTATTCAACTCCTCTTTGAACTTGATGACAACGATGAATATGAAATTGATGAAGTGCCTTACGCCTAGTACGATGGATACTTTACATACCAATTGCGAGGGAAGTCGTTTGCGGCCGTTTTGAGGGAAATCGAAAAGGCACGTTTTATTACTTTATTACAATTACCTTCACTCATGTACATATAAGAATACATAATGGTTAATATTCCACCAACATTACACATTATTATTCCAAATAACACAAGTTTTGGAAAATAAAACAAATTGACGACATCACTCTTCGATTTCTCGCCAAAATTCCTGAATCATCTTATTCTTCAGCAGAAGTCTTCAAAAGGGACCTAACACTAAAACCTCTAACTGTCAACCCTACAACTGACTCGCAAAAATTTCGTTTCGGACACAAAAATAGTTAACAGAATTAAGCTGAGCGCGCGCGAGTGGAATTCTGACGAGTTTCTAATGAAGCGTCCCCTGTTAGCGGAGTATTTCCACGTCGAGGGCAAAATATGAGAGCTGGTGCTCACTTAAATATAATAACCGCATGACGCGAGGACAGAGCGACGTAATCTAAGTAGCGAAGTCCAGTGCCGGAGGACGTTTATATAATGGCCTGGTTACATTGCGGGCGCGGTGTGAGCGTGACGCGACGCCAGCGTAAACTCGGGAGTTGTAATGTTATAAATATATGGGACACACCACACAGCTCCGTCACGCTTGGCTCAATGGTAAATGTTGCGACCCTCACCGCCGCGCCCAGGGTCGTAAAATTATGTACTAGTGCAAGGAAACTAAAGTAGCGATTGGCCATGGTCATGGCATGTCCATAATATAGTGATTATATTCTCTTTGCATGTACCGGTAACTATGGTAGCAGTTGGATACTAAAATGGCGAATCTGCCGCACAATGATTCCAGAGACGAACATTTTCATGTTCACGTACGTCATTACAAACGAACCATACGGCCAACCCCGACGCGATTACAAACGAAGCACGACGAGAACAAGACGCCACTACAGGTGGGAGCAGGATGCTGGTATTTTGTCGCGCGGGCAGTGTGACGTACACGTTGCACTTCTATCCGATGGCGTCACGCCGTCGTCCCGCTCCGTCGGCTATGTGGCGACAGTTTAAGGTTTGCGCGGCCACAATGGGTTTTCCTTTATCAATTTTAGCGCGCAGTTGTGTAAAAACCGCGTCTATTGTTTCTTTTTAAGAACTTGTCGTCGTGTTGCAAGTTTTATGAGGCCAGTGTTAATTTTAATTCTTATTTAAGCATACGAATGCAGATTTGTCTTTTTAAAATGTGAATAATAAAATACGTAATGATGTGTGGATTGAGCTTAAGCCGCTTCGCCCACTGGATCGAATAGTTGGGGGTTTGATCTCCGCACGGGACAGATCTTTGTGTGACCCACAAATATTTGTTTCGGTCTGAGTGTTTGTGTATGTAAATTTCGTGTTTGTAAACGTTTTCACACAACAGGACTAATTCCTAGTGTAGGGCTGTTTAAAAAAAGGCTTATTACAAAGGAAGAAAATGTCTTTATACAAGCTGTAACATAATTAACGCAAGACCTGAAAGTAGTTTGTTCTAAATCGGCAACTAAATCGGATCCAACCATTTTTAATTTTGAAAAGGTTAGTCACTGTTTTAAGGCCTATACCCTCTCTGTTGGAGAGGAGGCCCGTGCCCAGCAGTGGGACAGTTTCTTAACAGGGCTAATATTATATTATTAAGTCGCTGTGTTAAACAATTAAAATTAATAATAATTCAAAGCATTACGGCAATTTTAAATGTATTTCACACCTTAATGCGCATACAAAAGTTAATTATTTATTAAATCTTATGGTTAATTAAGGTACCAAACATCTTAAAAAATGCTAAAAACTTTTTAAATTGGATTGATTTTCGTATTGAATTTGTAAAGCAATACTCTGATTTGGGTGTCTGAGGTCTTGAGTTATTCATGTTACACCTTGTATAAGTCGAGACTTTTTTTTATCTTTTTTTTTTTTTTTTTTTTAAAACTTAGCCCCACACTAGGATTTATTCCTGTATCATGGGTGCGTTTACAAACATGAAAATTCAATTATTTGTTCCGGTCTGGGTATTTGTATATGTATACAAATACCCAGACCGGAACAAATAATTGTGGATCACACAAAGATTTGTCCCGTGCGGGAATCGAACCCTCGACTATTAGACACAGTGGGCGGAGCGGCTTAAGCTCTTAACCACTGCGCTAAATCGTCCGTTGACTGCACCTAGGAGCAGGATTAAAGAATCTGAGAGATTCGATAAGCAAAAAGTGTTTGTAAAAAGGGCACACACGATGCCATAAAAGTTACGCAATTTGTTTGTATCCAGCAACCAGCTTTTGAAATCCGAATTGGGGCCGCTGCAATCACTAGGAAGTGACTTGTCAAAGTGACGCGCAATAAAGCTTTGCGTTCGAAATGCAAAATTCCCGCCAATACGCGTTTGTGGGCCGGTGTGGCTCGCGCTCACCAAATGGTTTTTCTATGAATTTTTAGTATCATCTGTGGTCAGCATCTTTTTTGCATTTTTTGTATTGTGCATGTGTAGTATCTGTGGTAGTACGTTACGGCTGGCCAATTTTTTGATAAAATAGGTATCTATAGCGCGGCAAGAATTTTTTGGCCCATGGATGTCATTGACAGGGGGGAAATTTTACTAAATGTTAACCACATTTAGTAAAATTTCCATAGAAAATTTTCCTACTCTCAAAGATATATTTAACAGGTGGGTCCGCACGGTTACTAATTAAAAAAAAAACTCTGCGACTGTCATGAAGAGACATCGATAACAGCGTTAGTTCCAGTTCGAACTGGCTGGAAATGGAATTGGTTTTTATCTATACTATATTTACTATATTAAAATACTCGTATTATAAAGAGGTAGAGTTTGTGAAGTTGTATGGGGTAATCTCAGGATCTCCTGAACCGATTTTCAAAATTCTTTTTCTAATAGAAAGCCACATTATTGTGTTGACGCGCGGCTCACTCGCGCGGTCGGCTCCATACGCAGCGGACGTTGACGAAATCGAAATTTTAAGGTAATACGCATACTTTCGACATTGTTTTAAAAAAAGCTCTTTTGAGAACTACTTTCTGTCTTATCGTTTCCATAAAAAGTTCTATTTATTTTACTTCATTTATTTATTTCTTTTCCGAACTACTTTTTTTTTTTTATAAAACCTTCTTATGAAAACTACTTTCTACATACATTTTTCCTACAAAATTTCTAATTAGAACTACTTTTTGATTGTTCCAAACAATCGGATTGTCCTGATTAAATAACGTCAGTATGCCTAAAAAAAATCACAACTATCTAGACATACATCTCAGATAAGAGCGGCCATAGTACGCCGAATGGGAGAGACTTCCTCTGAGCGTGCACAGCGCCTTGCGAGTGAATAGAATACAGATCGCAAGCGCGTGCTAGAGAGTCTAGCACCGAAAGGTCTCAGCGACTGGCTAACCATAGACAGAATATGTCAGAAATACGTGATAGGAAGTCTAGCACTGAACGTTCGCAGAGGCGTACTGCTGCGGCACAGAGACAACGAACATCCAGAACACACAATCGAAGTGCACCTCACAGTAATAGATCAGCTCTCAATTATGATCCCAACATCGATTATGCTAAGCAGAGCACAGTAACAATTGGAGAAATGAGTAAAGCCTGTCCTAAGCGTTTTGCAAAAAAATGGAGCAATGAACTGAATGGTATGTGTTGTGCTGCAGGTAAAGTGATTCTCGTCGATATTGAAGAGCCACCACAACCTGTAAAATGTCTCTTGACAAGTAATCATTCGTATTCTACGCATTTTTTAAACAATGTAAGTAAATATAATACACTATTTTGAATGACGTCGTTCGGTGCCATAGAAATTCGCAAAGAAAACTTTAGGCCAACTGTTAAGATAGAGAGTCAGATTTATCATTTAATTGGTAGTCTTCTTCCTACAACAGGTCAAAGCCCGAAATTTTTACAGATATATTTCATTTCTGATGCGGAACAATTTTCTTTGCGATCAAACATGGGGCCCCACTTTAAAAACCGATTTGATCAATGAGTTACAGACCGTATTAAATAGCCATAACGAATACATACGCAGTTTCAAATACAATTAAGAAAGCAACTCTTTCTCGCACAACTTAAAATTAATGATTCACGCTGATCGCACACCACAAAATCAACATCGAGGAAGATAAAACTCCCCTACAACAAACGAAGTTGCCGTCCTGTTAGTAGATGAAGACAAAGGATCCAGAGATATAATACTGCATTGTAAACATGGCGAGCTAAAAAGAGTGTCCGAATTGCATCGCGCCTACGATCCCATGCAGTATGTTTTGATGTTCGTGGAAGGAGAAGATAGCTATTATCTCACTATACAGCAACAAGGTTCAGAAAGTATGGCGATTGTTGGAATTTCTTGATAGACAACCTACTGTAGTGTAGTTAGCCGTACATTTAGAAAACGGCCAAAGAGTATACTTTTCATCGGACAATGTGCAAAGAATAGTGGAAAATCCACCAAAAACAACCCTGACCGCATATTTTGATTAGTG
The DNA here is from genome assembly GCA_905147815.2 of Phalera bucephala. Lineage (NCBI taxonomy): Eukaryota > Metazoa > Arthropoda > Insecta > Lepidoptera > Notodontidae > Phalera > Phalera bucephala. The sequence goes on from LR990627.1 coordinate 10,843,891, forward strand.
CAATTCCGACAACTTCGCAAAAACATTACTTTATCACGTAGTTAGTAATAGTGGGGACTATTATACTTGGGCTAATAATAAATTTTCCCGAAGAAAACACGGAGAAGATGTCGCTGGGCATATCGGAATAAAAAAATATCCTGCTTTGGGCAGAGTATACAGTGTCCCTCCTTCTCAGTCAGAGTGTTTCTATCTTAGAGTTTTGCTTCATCAAGTACGTGGTCCCACCTCATTCCGGGACTTAAAAACTGTGAACGAATCATACCAAGCTGCTTGCCGTAAGAGAGGTTTGTTGGAAAACGATAACCAATGGGAAAACACTTTGAGAGAAGCCTCGATTTCTCAATGCCCTTTGAAGCTGAGGGAGTTGTTTGTGGTTATATTATTATTTTGTTACCCATTTGAACCACTCAAATTGTGGGAAAACTTCAAAGACGATTTATGTGACGATATAAGATATAGAATACGACAGCAAAATCAGGATTTCACTTTACCCTATAATGATGACATCTACAATGAAGGTCAATTACAAATAGAAAATAATCTCTTAGGACTAAATGAGAAAACCTTAAGTAATTTTGGTTTACCGTCTCCAATTCGGCTACATAACAATGCAACGGATGTAATACTGACACGTTCGTACGACAACAATGTTGTTAGTTTTTATTAATGAAAATTTACCGAAATTAGTTAGAGACCAAAGACAAGCTTTTGATGCAATTATTGACAGTGTGCTAAATAACAGGGGTAATTTTTTTTCTGGACGCCCCAGGAGGCTCTGTAAAAATATTCGTCGCAAATTTGGTATTGGCAAAAGTAAGACAATTCGTGAAAAATGGGCTAGCCGTTGCCTCGTCAGGGATTTCCGCAACTTTATTAAATGATGGGAAAACAGCACACTCCACCTTCAAGCTACCACTGACAGTATCATTGGAACAACAGTCAGTGTGCTCCATACGTAAAAATGGACCGCTCGGGAAACTTTTACAATAGACATCTTTACTTATATGAGACGAATGTACCATGAGTCATAGAGCTCATGTTGAAGCAGTAAACCGAACGCTCAACACCTCGGAAACTCAGATGCTGTTATGGGTGGTGTTACTTTTGTTTTTTGCGGGCGATTTTCGGCAAACACTGCCTGTAATAACAAAAGGAACACGCGCCGATGTCATACGGGCATGCTTAAAATCATCTTACTTATGGAGTTCCGTTGAAACTCTAAATTTCAGGGCGCCAAACATGAGAGCCCACTTGAGCGAAAACTACGATAACGACTTTCCGCATCAATTACTAAATCTTGGAAAAGTAAAAATTTGCTGTCCTAATACCAACAGTGCTAGCGATGACATTAAACTTGACGATAGATTAGGTCACATATTAGATAGGTTAGAACATCTGATAGACTATCCCGGCAATATATCCCGGTCTTGAATATTTATTGGAAAGAGATTATCATTGGCTTTGTTCTAGGGCAATAGTGCCACCCAGAAACGATACAGTGAATGAGATAAATAAAATGATTTTAGAGAAAATTCCCGGTCAAGTCAAACACTATAAGTCCATTGACACGGTGTGTAATATTGAGGATACAGTGCACTATCCTCAAGAATTTTTAAATTCTTTGAGCCCTTCTGGCTTACCTCCTCTCGACCTTATGTTAAAAGTTGGCATTCCTATCATGCTTTTAAGAAACTTAAGTCCCCCCATCATGTGTAATGGCACAAGGCTCCTTATAAATAGTTGCGGGATAATATAATCGTGGCAACCATTCTTACAGGGCTAGCAGTGGGACAACTTGCTTATATTCCGCGGATACCCATGATTCCGACGCCATACCCATACCGTTTAAAAGGCTACAGTATCCCGTCAAGATCTCTTTTGCCCTCACTATTAATAAATCCCAGGGTCAAACATTCTCTCTGGTGCGCATTGACCTGAGAAAGCAGTGTTTTTTTCCATGGGCAGTTATATGTTGACTTATCTCGGGTTGGAACTCCTGAAAAACAATATATTTTGGTACCAAATAATAACATTACGTCTAATGGACTATACAGAGAAGTTTTGAACAATTGAAATAAACATAATGTATTCAATCATAATCATTTCATTCACTCATTTGAAAGCCGGTAATATAGCCAAATTGGCATGCAAATACTTACATGCATATGCTGTAATACAATTCTCCTTTTGGTAGTCAGGAAATAAATCAAAGCCCTCAGTACTAACCGAACCACACTCATAATTTTATCACAAGTAAAAATGTTTACCGCCCATCGAAGTGGGCACGGGTCAGCTAGCATTTAATAAGTATATTGGTTTTTATATTTTGATTACATATTCACTAATAAAATCAATTCATAATTAAACCGTTCCATCGATCAATACGCAAAGCGACTAAACAATACAGAACTAATCGTAACTTTTAGTTAGTTCGGTACACTGAGATCTACCGGGCGCTTCTCTAACTTTTGATTAGTCAGGAGCCAACGGTCTTGGGTTGCTCTTACGAATGTTCTTACTTTGTTTGTTTATCGATGTTCTGAGTCGAATAAACGAGATTTGGACAACTCAATTACACTTGCGTGTTATGCTTTAATCTGGGTCGATTCGATAAATTGCCTTCGAACAGTTAACGTTTCTGAGAAGTGTTAGCGCCAATTTTCTTGATATTACTTTTGAGCTGCTCGATGGGTAACTATTGATTATTGCTTACGCAACGATTTAATGTATTGGGTCTAAAATGTTAGATTTGATTTGTTTAACAAACTCTTAGAATAATCCGTTTTGAGTTGTTTTAGAAACGGGTTGAGTGATTTTTCTGTTATGGTTAGTAAGTCTATAGCTGTTTTCACATTCTGTTTTATCATTATGAATGTATTATTTTTTAGATTTATCAAAATTTGTCGATCTAAAGTGCCCTACGCTATAATACCTACCTTACGGATTCTAGTAACTACAAAACATAATTTATGTAGACAAAAAAAAACAAACCGTCCAAAATATATTACACGAAAAAGATTTATTTTTTAATATTACTCTGGATGCCACGTTCGATTGAACGTTCAAAATTTATTAGATGAATAAAAATGGCAGCCGTTATATCGGCCGCCATTTTTTCCCCGACGTCATAGACCCCGCCAAAACCGCGTCCCACAAAAATATAAATCAAAAACGAAATAACCAAATAACATGTCCAGAGTGTTATTAAGAAAATATTTGTTACGTCCGTAATGTGATTGTTGGTGATAAACAAATAATTCTACCATTGCCATTTGTCACGACACCCTTGCGACTCGGATGTGTTTACTGTTTACAGGAAATCACGCGCCAAATTACACTGGTAAAGCAGTATTCACATGGCATCATAAAGAAAATAAAGGTTATATATATAATAGTTTTATTTGTAATATACAAGGTGTAACATAATTAGCGCAAGACCTGAAAGTAGTTTCTTCTAAATCGGCAACTGAATCGATTCCAATTATTTATTAAGTTGGTAAAATTTTTTTTTATTTTTTTTTAAATGCTGTCACTCATTCTGGTTGGTGTATTAAACAAAATTTAATAATTATTCAAAGCATTAAGGCTATTTTCAATGTATTTTTATTACACGCACCTCGATACGCATACAAGTTAAGTAATTAATACATTTTATGGTTAATTTGGCTACCAAAGAGCTTAAAAAATGGTAGGAAACTCCTTAAAATTGGAAGTTTGATTTTCATATTGAATTTGTAAAGCAATAATCTAATTGGGGTGTCTGAGGTCTCGCGTTATTTATGTTGCACCTTGTATACTTATGTACACGTTTAGACCTTACATAAAGGGTGGTTTAGAGGCTCTGAATTGTTATTCATATCCTAAAGATTTAAATTTTACCAATAATTTTGAACAGCTAATACTTGAACCATGGATGTCTATGATTGAAATGCTTGAACCAGTTTTGTAGAGAGATAACATAGAAGACGTAAATAATGCTGCCTCGGTGGTCTAGTAGCAAATAATGCGCGTAGCGATCATGCGATCCTGAAATGGAATCGGATAGTGTAAGTTTTCAGTGGAATAATGTCCAGTGTGAGTCTGGAATCTGGAAGTTAGTATCAATCAAATTGGCAATGGGCTCGCCTCCTATTACAGTGGGACCTAACATCGTCGGCGGAAAGAGGGTGTAGACAGGACTTATACCATCCCCACTTGGGGAATACAGGCGTGACGGTGTTTATAAGATTAATGCTTTTTAACACATCTAAAAAAAGTAAGTTTAATAGGATTGTAGCGTTGAACTGACAGCCGTTGGGGCAGAAAGGTTCTCGAGTGGCGACCTCGTACCGGAAGACGTGGAGCGGACAGGCCCCCTACGAGATGGACCGATGACCTGGTGAAGGTCGCGGCTAATAGTTGAATGCGTACAGCACAAAGCCGGTCGTTGTAGCGGTCTTTAGGGGAGGACGTTGTCCTGCAGTGGACGTATCTTTCAGCTGAAGAAGTATAAGAAGAATAGGATTAGGTGGCGAAGAAAGTACTGTACCTGCTGTAATGGTCGAACAAAGTGTTATTAGGGTTTTTCTACCAAAATAAATCATTGTGCCAATCCGGAATTCCGAATTGTGCCCCAACATCACCTCGACCTCACATCGCTAGTGAAATATCACCATAGTACACCACTGCCTCCTTGTTTTAGGGAATATAGACATGACTCTGTTTAGTTATTTTAATCCTACTAATAATAAATGTAAAGGTTTGTATGTTAGTTCCTCAATCACGCAATCAAGACAAAATTTGGTACACAGATAGTTTATGACCTGGATACTTTTTATCCCGGATAAATGTTGGGTTCCTCTATAAAGACAACACGGGTGAAGTGGCGGGCAGAAACTAGTAATAAATAATATCAGCCTTTATTGTCCCACTGCTGGGCGAGGGCCTTCTCTCACAAATCGAGGTTAGAGCGACTAGGTTATACTCCACCATGCGGATCTAGTGCGGATTGGCGGAGGTAGGTTTGTGGCCAGCTGCTGTTGGAACTTATCAAGCCCCCTATAAGGCTTCTAACTAGGCTTAACGACTACCACATTACGTGGTAAACGGGACCAACAGCTTAATACCTCCCGAAGCACGGAGATGCTCGAATATGCATATACTATAAACGGTCACCCAACTCAGGCCAACCAAGTCGAACCGAATCTCTCTATTAGCTTATAATTAGTTGAGTCTTCCTCCATATGAAAACATCCTAAGCAAATCTTTAGAGACTTACCGTTATTACGCACCAATTGCCAATCGAACGAACTTTATATAGCGAGAATTTCCCAGAAAATTGCCGGATATCGTATCGGGTCGTTTATCAAACGATTCTGCAATCCAAGATCATGTTCAGATGGTTCATAGAGGCAATACGTGCGGATTCTCATTGAAATCCCCGGGTTTGAACGTTTATTGGCAATTGGCGATGGGTCGGCATGGCTACTGTGACTGTAAAAATGTTTACGACTTATAAAACTACGGTAGGTCGCCGATGCGTCAGGCTTTATTATGATTAGGGTATGTTGCTTGCTTGCGTCTCGACACCTAAGTTTTATAGGTCTTTTTGTATTCTGCACACGTTGAAAGTCTTACGTTTCGCCTGTAAACGGTTATAAACTCGAGGGTTAGATTTTGTTGTAAATATTTATAGGTGGAGATATTTTTGTTTAATGTGATCTCGATCAAGAGCCTTGGTGAGTGGATTGTACCTGTCGCTCACTTAAGTAACAGTTATTTAAGATTCGAGCAGGTATATGGGATGTATTAGTAATCTTATCTTTGATGCGATTATTCACTGTAGTTCAAAGGTATTACGGAAATAAAACATTTACCAAATCGGCGTCTTGGAAGTTTCCGTCCCTCTTTTTGTTTTTTTTTTTGATAATAGCAAGCGGCTACGAAATTGGCCCATTTTGGCCAGTGTTTAAAATAAAAAAGTGAACACCGTTATAGTCGTACAAGGATCTTTTTGCCCGCGGCCAAAATCGGATCTAATGCTGTCATCAAGAGAAATGTCACTTTATGACAGTCGTAGGGTTTCTGTTTGCTATGCAATTTACCCAAGTTCATTTTTTACTTAGTAATCATGCGGACCCACCTGTTGAAATGTTTCGTTGAAAGTAGGAAAATTTTACTTAATGATTAACCCTAATTTCACACCATCGCCCCACTGTCAATGACATCCAATGGCCAAAAGATCCTTGCAGCACTATTCGTCAATATTTCTCAACTGGCAGAGCCAGTCATGGAATACGATAGGATTTTAGGGCCGAATGTAATAGAAGACGAACCTTTTACTATAACACTAGGCAAAATGCTAGACTTTTTACTGCTAATGAGGATATAGAAAAATCCTAATCATTTTTAGTCCGACCTAGGATTCGAAGTCAGAATCGCCTGGTTGCCAGCTGCATCAGGCTACCTTAAACCAACGAAGCTGTGTTCCCTTCTATTAGGGCTAAAATAAAATAATGTATTAAAAAGAGAATTATTTACGGTGAGTTCAGTCGCCATGTTTGCTAAATGCCATTCCCATGTCGGTGTCCCGTAAATCTCTATATACGAACGACTAATGTAATGTTTGCTCTTCACGTGACTTTGGCTGGAACTATCTCAAAGCGTGGAATAACCTGTGTCTTTACACCTTTAATGGCCTTTTAGTTAAGTATAATTTACTTTTTTTTAGTTTGTATGTAATCCTACTCCTTACATCAGAAGTTCCCAACCAGGGGGGCGCGCCCCCCTTGGGGAGCTAGAGAGATATGAGAGGGGGCGGAACACAAAAAAAAATTGGGCGTATATTAAACATCACAATATCACAGTTTGTAACTGTTTGAAAATGCAACGTCGTCGTTCAGAAGAAGTTCAGGAAGAACATATTTCAATTACATAAATGACTTCGATAAAAACGTTTTATATTTGTTTGAAGTTTTATTTTGTATAATTTAAAATTAAAATAAATAGAATGTTAAATATTCGTAGTTGTTAAAATAATGTACTTCTTAATGGAATGAAAAAATTAAAGGGGAATAGGGCATGAAAATATTATTTATTATCCGAGGGGGCGCAACAAAAGAAAAAACCTAATTGTGTGGTTTTATGAAACCACGGTAAAAGTGAAACTTTTTTTCACATTATAGAGATTTAACTAAACATTTTTGGAATAATATTCCATTAAGGTTATAAAAATCGCTTTATCAATCTTAATTATTTAATATAAAAACTACGTTTACTCACCAAGCGAGGCGAGCGCCTTTCACTTTATCCCTACTCCGCGGCCGACCGTCACGCGACATGCAACACACCGACCAAAAAGTTTGAGACAATCTAATAAAAGTTTCACTTTAAAAGTTGGGAAACCCTGCTTTATATCTATGCAACTTCTACATAAGAAAAAACCTAAAGCCACATTAAACATAATATTAACATGTTTTATACTGTGCTAAACCGGTTCAAACTAAATTTGAAAATAAAACTCTTGTCTTCAGAGTCCAGACACTATCATCGCCAGATCATGATGAATTATTCGCATCTCTCCCGATTCACATTTCTTTGATGCTATCATTTATAATGACATAAACTTATATTACTTTTTTTTAAATAACATTTAAAGTAACATTACTATTGATAGCCTAGTGGTTAGACCGTTGGACTGCAAAGTCAGAGGTCTCGGGTTCAAACCCAGGCACGCACCTCTGTCTTTTCGAAAGCATGTGCGTATTTAAAATTAATTATCACTTTCTTTAACGGTGAAGGAAAACATCGTGAGGAAACCTGCATGCCTATGAGTTTCTCGAAGGTGTGTGAAGTTCGCCAACCCGCACTGGACCAGCGTGGTGGACTATGGCCTAAACCCTCTCAGTTCGAGAGGAGGCCCGTGCCCAGCAGTGGGAAAGTTTCCTAACAGGGCTAATATTATTACTATTAACAGTGTAGTGGTTGTATATTTTGATATTTTTACTTCAATAGTGTATTATCCAATAATTAAAGCATTAGCTGCCATATAAAGGAAAAGGGTTCCATTCTCACCCAAAGTGATATTAATTCTATTAAAAAACAACTTTTGTAAAATTTTGTGCTCGTATATATGATAGGTATTTTCATCATAAAAATAATAAAACACTACAATAAAACAATAGACCGAGTCTTATCTGAAAGACAAGTCAAGAGTCTCCGTAACCGGCGAGCGTGTATGAGACGAACTATTAGAGTGGAGAAAGCCAGAGAGGTATGTAAGGAAAGAACCTGTTGGAACTCTGTACTATCTGCCTACCCCGGAAGGGATCTGGGGTGATGATATCGATTGATAGTTGGCAAACTAAAGGCCTACAGATCAAATTTAATCCGAAAAACGGTCCGGAGCCTCACAACTACCGAGTCCATCAGTCGTCTGTGTTTTTACAATTGGTCCCATAAAAACAATGGTGTTTTAATTCCGTGCACGTTTTATCTAGGATTGAACGATCCCATATACAGCGTAAAACCGAGTTGCAATTGTATTTCTTTACCTATTGCTGGCTTGCGGTATGTTTTTAAAATATATAGCGACGTGTAGCTTTAATCAGCATTCGTAACCGATGACCTAGGCCAATGATTAAATCTACTGAATAAAACTCTGACTCTAACTGATAGACAACAAATAGCTTAAACAGATGCGCCTAAAAGCACGAATTCTGCACAGGAGTTCCTTATTTAACTTAGGTGACTGTACAAAGGATTTTAAAAAAATTAATCCTCTGAAACTTATCCGTATTCGCAACAGTGTAGCAAGAAAGTCAGTAGGTATGAAAGATAAAATTGTTGTAAAGATGAGAAAGGGTATGCTCCGTTGGTTCGGGCATATAGAAAGAATTTCAGGAGAAAGAATGACAAAACAGATATACAATGCGAAAGTGGAAGGATGTAGGTACCGGGGAAGACCTAGACTATCTTACCACGACCAAAGAGACCGAGTCTTATCTGAAGGAAAAGTCAAGAGTCTCTGTAACCGGCAAGCGTGTATGAGACGAACTATGAGAGTGGAGCAAGCCAGAGGGGTATGTAAGGAAAAAACTTGTTGGAAATCTGCACTCTCTGCCTACACTGAAAGGGATCTGGCGTGATGATATAGATAGATAATCCTCTTAAATTGAGAGTTGAACATTTTGTTCATGTAAGTGGTATTAAAAAGCATTTGATGAGCAAATACAGAGATTTAGATGGAAATCATCATCATTATCATTCTATAGGAGTCCACTGCTGGATATAAGCCTCTCCTATTGCAATCCACTGGGTACGATCCTCAGTTACTCTTATCCAATTTCTACCAGCCGCCCTACAAAGATCATCGCTCCACCTAGCCTAAAGGCGTCCTGCATTGTGTTTGCCAGCCCGTGTTCTCCACTCAAGAACTCGTTTGCCCCAGCGATAATCGGTTATTCGGCTAATGTGATCGGCCCATTGCCACTTTAGCTTACTAATCCGTTAGGCTATGTCTATAACTCTGGTTCTCTGTCGAATGACCTCGTTACGGATTCTATCCTTCAGAGAAACTCCGAGCATTGCCCTTTCCATAGCTCGCTGAGTGACTTAAAAGATTGTGGACCAAACCAACCGTGAGTGTCCACGTTTCGGCTCCGTAAGTCATAACAGGCAGGACGCGCTGATAAAAGAATTAAGTTTTTAGGCTTTGTGGAATAGGCAATGTTAATACTCGACGTAATTTTCCAAATACCGCCCAGCTGTATTCATCTATTGACCTCTTTCTCGAAGTTGTTTTTCCCCAAGTTTTTACTAGATAAACATATTCTTGACCACCAGCAACCTCGAGAATATCGCCATGTATTGCAACAGGTTTCAGTATTACATGTCGATTGAACATTATCTTGGTCTTGTCGGAGCAAATGAATTGGCTAGGCTGGTCTACATCTGTTGTTAATCCTGGCACGTTTCCGCCAAATCTCAAGTGTGAGATGTTGCTGCCATTTATGTTTATGCTATGGCATTTCCAGTCAAGCGTTTTAAACATATTCTCTAATGCATTTGAGAACAATTTGGGGGAAATAAACTCCCCTTGTCTTACATCTCGATGCATTGGGATAGGGTTATGTGGATTATGTGGTTATCTGGATGACCATGGTCGCGGCGTTATAGAGATTTCTTAACACTTGGATGTAACGCCAGTACATGGAAGTATAGAGGTAAAATTATAGGTGTAATATCCCTCGAAATACCAAAAATATTTGTAAATATTTCATTGTATGGTGATAAAAAATAGACTGTCTAAGCATAATCATCTGTTACCAATTAATGCAGTTATATCTTAAAACCATTTTTTGAGTAATAAATGTGTATGACATCATTCACATAAGGTTATTATGTTTCTATGTTGCTAAAGATACGGCTAGTCAGCCGTATGCCTGATGGAATTTCCAATCGGCAATTTTTTTAACCTCATTCTAAAGCTCTTGTAACATTGTATATCAAATTTATAGAGTACTCAAAACACCACATCCCTCCATACACCTCACACATCCCAATCAGCATTATCCTTTCCGGCTTCCTAATCCACGCACACCCACGAATTCGTTACTCTCAATACATTCACACGTAAATCCGCCTCAAATCAATGATTAGGATACTGCAGGGCTACCACGGGCGGGAAAACTTTTCTTGCGTGTGATAAAAATTTGTCGGCCCCTTGATTAGAATCTTGTACGCACGATTTAAATGACATCCAAAATAGCCGCGTTTGGATATACTTACGCATTCATACCCACAGGTAGCTGGCAACTATAGAAATTATTATTAAAGTATTGACGACCTCAGGTATCTTTATTATCTTAGATTGTAGCAATTTAATGTGTCCTTACGTTGGATCGAAATAATTTGTAATAACATCACACTTATTATACACGCTTATTAAAATAACTCATAAAATGTATTTAAGTTGTATGCAATTAAAATTCTAAATCAAATGTTAGACAGGGTTAAAATGGTATTGTTTCAATCAATCAATCAGCCTATCGTAGTCCACTGCTGGACATAGGCCTCTCCTAACACGCGCCATTGCACACGGTCCTCCGCCTTCCGCATCCAGTCTGTCCCAGCGACCTTTTTGAGGTCGTCGGTCCATCTAGCTGGGGGCCGTCCTACCTTACGCTTACCAAGTCGCGGTCTCCACTCTAGGACACGCTTGCTCCATCGGCCGTCGGTCCTTCTGCAGATGTGACCAGCCCATTGCCACTTTAGCTTACTGAGTCTGCGAGCTATGTCGGTAACTTTGGTATTGTTTATTAGCATTTATTTGTACTAAATTATTTTGCGGGTAGTTTTTCGGAATGTCATCTTTAACATAGGTATTAGGTAATATGTGTACATATTATTATATACAAATGTATTACATGCAAATCAAAATTGTCTCATCTATATGTCAATACAATATACTTTTGAAGTTTTCTCGTGTCCAATTTTTGTCACGGCACGCCATGCTAGCTAGATGAAACGGATATCTCACGCCTAGGGCGACAAATTCTGTGACATAGTATGTCTTATCGTGCCGCCTGTGGTAGCCCTAATGGCCTTTATAACGAGGACTTTGTGTCCTCCAATCCCCCAAGGGAATAACCCTTGCCCTCAGAATTCCAAACGCAAATTACAACGTGCCACACAATAAAATTCTGTGTCAAGAGGAGAAATTAAAAAGTTTGGATGGATGGCATTGGAAGTACGGGGATACATAATTGATGGTTTTCAATTAATGTGCGTACCTCAGACAGAAAAATATATTTAAAACACCGTCACGCCTATATTCACCAAGCAGGGGCATAGGTGTCCTATCTAAACCCTCTTTTCGCCGACGATGTTAGGTCCCATGTAATAGGGGGCGGGCCTATTGCCATATAACGGGCACTATTCTAAGCTCCGGACTGTATAAATACTGGGAATTTTTCATTAGAAAATAATCTTTTAAAAAAAAGTTAAACCAACTTCAAAAAGCAAATAATATATATATTGAAGTCGGTGCCGGTTAGTGCAGTCGTTTACTTGGCACCGACTTCAAATATTTATTTATTACGGTTTAGCTTTTTTTTTAAAAGATTTTTATTTTACTGTTTTGACGTGTGAATTATTTAATAATACTTTTATACCTATTTTATATTATTTTGCTGAGTTGTACAGTACAGGATTGATATAATAACCATAATAACGGAATCTATACATTCGTGCTATTCGCCGTTAAGGAGTCTCCTGGTGTATCCTTAAAGTCCAAGATCCAATACCGATAAAATTAAAATGGGACCACCTTGGAATTATACAAAGCCCAACGCAAAAATAATGATCAAAATCAGTTCATAAATAAAGACGTTGCAAAAAAACATAGATGAATTATAGACCTCCTTCTTTTTTGAAGTCGGTTAATATTCTGATTAGTTCTATGGCAGGGTACCTATAGGATTGACGTAATACCCATAATATCTCAATCTACACATTCGTATTGTTTGTCGATGGTGTATCTTCAAAGTCCAGGATCCAATACTGATGAAATTAAAATAGGACCACCTTGGAGCTATACTAAGTCCAATGCAAAAACAATCATCAAAATCTGTCCAGAATTGACGGAAATATTGGTGAACAAACATAAAAAAAATCTATCTGTAGTAGGCAAATCTTTCCTTGAGTTGAATATTTAATCCGGCCGTAAGAGTGCTACGCTATTTATTCTTTTCAAAGAGATCATTATTTTGATAATGTAGGTTAAGAAAAAAGTATAATACCAGCAAATGACTACATACTTCTTGAAACTCACAAACACTCGGATATACAAGTAACTTGGCTGGGAATCATACATTAACCCCATTTAAATGGTGCTCGCCTTGTTAGGCAGTATTTTCCCTATTTTCTTCACTATCTTATATTTCAGAAAAGCGTATAATATTTTTTAAAAATAATTTCACGGAATTATACCCTTAGATGAATTACTTACGGCCGGTTTCAATATTTAACTCAAGGATAGATTTGCCTAGTACGGATAGAATTTTGAAACATTTTTAACCGACTTCAAAAAAGGAGGAGGTTCTCTATTCAACTGTATGTTTTTTTTGTATGTATGTTACGCGATCATTCCGCCAATTATGCATCGATTTTGATGATTCTTTTTGCATTGGATTCAGTATAGCTCCAAGGTGGTCCCGTTTTAATTGCATCGGTATTGGACCTTAGACTTTGAAGATACACCAGGGAACTACTTAACGAAAAACTATACGAATGCGTAGGTTGAGATATTATAGGTATTACGTCAGTCCTATAGGTACCCTGCCATAGAACTAATCAGAATATCAACCGACTTCAAAAAAGGAGGAGGTCGACAATTTCTCTGTGTTTTTTTATAACATCTTTATCTATGAACTGATTTTGATGATTCTTTTTGCGTTGGGTTTAGTATAGTTTCGAGGTGGTCCCATTTTAATGATATCGGTGTTGAACTTTCGACTTAGAAGATACACCAGGGGACTCCTTAACGGCAGCACGCATGTTATTGTGGTTATTATATCAATCCTACACACAACTCAGCAAAATAATATAATATAGGTGTATAAATATTAGTAAATAAATCACTCGTCAGTTAAAGTGGTAAAATAAATTTCTTTTTTTTTAAAAAAAGGTAAACCGACTGCAAAAAGTAAAAAATAAATATTTGATGTCGGTACCGGTTAGTGCAGTCGGTTACTTGGCACCGAAATTTGTATGGAAAATCTGTCAAAAATTTACTGATAGTAAGCAAATCTATCCTTTAGTTGCATATTGAAACCGGTCATTAGAGCATCGCGGAACCGACATAAAATTCTCTTATAGGGTAAATAAATTGTAGTACGCACACGTACGCGCACGCACACATTGACAGCTACTAAACAAAGGACATCGTTGAAAATGGCCCCAGAACCAATAAACATGAGACATATGCCATAATTATTCATCTGATTTATTATAATAGTTGTAAACAGCCATATCTAACAGCTCAAGCTCTTGGAATGGCAAGCCTTCAAGCCCTCAAGCTCTTGGAATGGCAAGGACTTGGCATCAACATCAATGGCGAATACATCACTCACCTTCGATTTGCCGACGACATTGTGGTCGTGGCGGAGTCGCTGGAAGATCTAGGACGAATGCTCGGTGACCTCAACAGAGTATCTCAACAAGTGGGTCTTAAAATGAACATGGACAAAACGAAAATAATGTCTAACGTCCATGTCGTACCAACCGCACTCACCGTTGGGAACTCTACTCTTGAAGTTGTCGACGAATACATTTACCTGGGACAGGTAAATGTATTCGTCGGTCAATCGACGAATCCAACTCGGCTGGGCAGCGTTCGGGACCAACACAAAGACCAGGAAACAAAAAGACCAGTAAAAACTCGGGTTAAAGAACACATAGCTGACCTAAAACACCGTCGCTCAAAGTAGTCTGCAGTCTGTGAACATGTCCTTGACCGCACCCGCCATAACATCAGATTTGATAGACCACAAATCCTCGTGAAAGAACACGAAGCTATTGAAATTAAAAAACATCCTAATTTCAATAGAGAAGATGGCTGGGTGCTTCCATCGTCTTGGGATCCAGTAATTAATATAATCAAATCTAAAACCAAGCATAACACTGCAAGACCTCAAGACACCGTGAGCTCATTCTGCGTAGATCGGACCAACAAAAACAAAAATAATTAAGAAGTTTGAGGGTACCCCGGAACAACTATGCCTTTTGGACGTCTAACACCTCAGTCCTTCCGTGACCATGGGTGCTGCAAAGCACTCGAAACGTCGGGAACTTAAAAATCAAAATAAACCGCGATAAAATCCGAAAAAATAGTTTTATTCAATTTGCCCAAGTTTTTTTTATAAGTATTCATGCGGTGATAGCCTAGTGGTTACACCGTTGGACTGCAAAGTCAAAGGTCTCGGGTTCAAACCCAGGCACGCACCTCTGTCTTTTCGAAAGCATGTGCGTATTAAAAAAATAATTATCACTTGTTTTAACGGTGAAGGAAAACATCGTGAGGAAACCTGCATGCCTAAGAGTTTCTCGAAGGTATGTAAAGTTCGCCAACCCGCACTAGGCCAGCGTGGTGGACTATGGCCTAAACAGTGGGACAGTTTCTTAACGGGGCTAATATTATCTATCTATCTCTATCTATATCATCACGCCAGCTCCCTCACGGGGTAGGCAGAGAGTACAGAGTTCCAACAGGATCTTTCCTTACATACCTCTCTGGCTTCCTCCACTCTCATAGTTCGTCTCATACACACTCGCCGGTTACGGAGACTCTTGACTTGCCCTTCAGCTAAGACACGGTCTATTTGGTCATGGTAAGATAGTCTAGGTCTTCCCCGGCACCTACATCCTTCCACTTTCGCATTGTATATCTGTTTTGTCATTCTTTCTTCTGGCATTCTTTCTATATGCCCGAACCAACGGAGCATACCCTTTCTCATCTTTACACCGATACTATCTTTCATACCTACTCGCTTTCTTACTACGCTGTTGCGAATACGGTCAGTCAGCGTGACTCCGCACATCTTCCGCAGAAATCGCATTTCGACCGCATTTATCCTACTTTTGTTCTCCTTCTTACATACCCAGCTCTCACTGCCATATAACAGCGTTGGGACAAGCACTCCGTTATGCATGGCCAGCTGCGCCTTTTGGCTTAAGTGCCGGCTCCCAAGTAGCCTTCCCATCGCACCATTCACTCTATTACCTGCATTCACTCTTCTCTCTATATCAGCGGTGTATTTCCCATCCTTACTGAAGGCGCATCCAAGATATACAAACTCATTCACTTGCTCCAGCACATCGTTACCAACCACAATCCTTGCATTCGTTCTGGTTTCTTCCCGTTCAAAAACCATAATTTTGGTTTTCTTCACATTCAAATGTAAGCCATTGTTCATGCAGTCGTCTCTCATAACTGTGACTAGTGTTTGCAGATCAGTGGCTGTTGGCGCTATCAAAACCGCGTCATCTGCATACAATAGGTGGTTTATCACTAGATCACCCATTTTTACCCCTTCAGTCATCGCATTCAGTCTTTGAAGACTTTTATCCAGATACACTATAAACAGTCTAGCGGACAACACGCAACCCTGCTTGACGCCGATTTTAACGTCAAACCAAGGTGACATGTTACCACCCACCCGTACGCATGCCTTGCTGTCCACGTAGGTGGACTGGACGGCTCGCAACAGGGTGCCGTTTATACCATACTCTGGCAAAATGTCCCAAAGTCTCATTCGCACAAAACCGCAAAAACCTTCCGGCCTACTGCCAGATGCTTTTCTACGATGTTGCGGAGGGAGAAAACTTGATCCGAACATCCTCTTCCAGACCTGAAACCTCCCTGTGCCTCACACAACACTCCATCGGACTTCTCGCGCATTCTCCGTTCAATAATTTTACCATACACCTTAGCTGCCAAGCTGATCAAACTGATGGCCCTGTAATTGGCGCAGTCATATTGTGAGCCCTTGCCTTTATACAAGGGTACTATGACTGCGCGGCGCCAATATTATTATTATTATTATCATCGTCTGGACCCACCTGTTAACCCTCCATGGAAGTAGAAAAAGATTATTAAATGGTGACCCTCATTTCACACAAACCCCTCTGTCAATGTCATGGACAAAAATATCCTTGTCGCAGTATATATTTAAAATTGGCTGTCATACGCGGCTGCGCATTTGTTTATATTGTTCATATTGTTTGTGATATTTTCTTATTATTAGGGGCTCGTAACGTTGTGTGACTGCGGTGTTCTTAGCGATCACCAAGGTTACGCAGCGTTCGACTCGGTCGGCCTGAGATCGGTGACCGTTTGTGGCGTTTTTATCAAATTTAGCTCAAATTTCTAATATTATTAAGTACACTATAATTGATGCAGGAAATAATCAAAAACCCAAAACCATTGAACTCATTACATGATAGAAAACTGAATAGGTACTAATAAATATTTTATTAGTATATTTATTATGACTGTAAGGTCTTTTGCTAGCATTAAGATTTTGTTTTATTGTTTTTTTTTTATATATATATACCAATTATTAAACAATAGTGTTTCTAATAATAATGTTTCTATACATAATGTTAAACATATGTAGGACAAGATTCACTTGTCTGAAGTGCAAGTACTTGCACAAAACCAATAAAATTATGTTTGTCGTTGAAGGCATTATTAGTGTCATAGATACATACCAAAGTCAGTGAATACCCTTAGCCTCCAATATTATGGTTTCTTTGTAAAACCCATTATGTATTCCTGATTGTTTTTCTGAATTTTTCAGCAACTTAAAAACCAAGTCCTTGTGTAAAATGCCTATCATGCTTTTTGTACCTCACTTTCTTTGGTAGGAGATTTCCAATGTCCAACGTGATGTTGTTTTTGGTGAACTGATAGGTACACTGTGACTTAATATTTTCACACCCAGGATGAGGATTGTTGTTCTATATTGGTTACAACGGTAGTTGTTTTATGAAATTTTAACTACTGGCTATGACTAGCTAGTTAATAATTCCATATTGATAATCCACTATATGAACACTCCTTTTATGCAAAATATATACTGCTGACCTTAAAGGTTCTTATCTCAATAAAGGTTTCATGACTGTATTGTTAGGATTTATCTTTTCTGGCTACCCTGCAAGGAGCCTGGGTTGATAATATTGATAGATAATTATTAGTTTTATGTTAACTGGATAGACCAGGTATTTTATATTATCTTTTAAGTATCTTTGTGCATAACACAAATTATCCCACAACCTGCCTGCCGCAGCATCCGTAGGATAAGATATTATATTTGGAATGTATCTACAGTCCTGTTGCTTGTCAGTTACAACAGGCCTTGCCATTAGTATATTACTTTGGCTTATTTGGTTATAAACCCTGTTCAGGAATAAGTATTGCTGGATTTAACTTTTTAATACAAGTACTCATAATTTTGCACAATTCTTTGTGTAATAAGCTCCAGTTTGGGCTATTTCAGTATTATTATACAAGTATGTCTAATAATGAAATCAATAAAAACACTATGTTTCTGCAAAGGAGTGACTTTTGTTATTAATAATGTATTGTTATACATAAACAATGTCACTTTAATTACCCTTTCAGTAAGTCTCCTTTTGGAGACATAATATGACAAATTGCTTATAGTTTATAGCCATAGTCTTTATATTTACTGTGTTAGGCATGTTTAAGGTATGTATTTTAGGTAACATTTTTGATTCTTACCATTGTAGAAATGTGAACTGCACAGGAACACCTCATGGATGAAACCTATGAGTAGTATGACCTTCAGCACATATCTCGTATGGGCCCCAAGTCTTGCGGATCACGCCGATGTATCTCGTACACCACTCGTGTCCTTGAATTATCGTCAAGTCTTGCGGACCACGTCGATGTATCTCGTACATTACCCGTGTCCTTAAAATGCCATCGATCCTTAACAATCATCATAATTGATGAACGTCCCCCTAATTTCTCTTATTGGAGGTATAACATTGCCAATTTATAGACGGTTCATAATCGTTTTCAGGTATATTTCGTGTTAAACTGTTTGTACACGAATAGGGACATAGACTTCATAAGTTTACTTTTCGGGCGACGAAGCTTTCCCAAATTTTAATAAGACGAAATTTACGTCTCCAAATATTAGATATTATATAAATAAACAAGTTAAGCTGAAAACACCACACATAAACAACTATCGGTTGATCTTTTTAGAATGTACTCCTTTGCCAGGACGTAAACTTTTCTAAATTTGCCTATACGATGTTTTAAATTTATTTCACATGGTCACTTGAGTATATTACAACCTTTTTGTTATATAATTTCAGTGCCATAACAAAATTATTAAATTAAATGTCGACCAAAACTTTATTACAAAGCATCGGCTGCCGCGCTTTCAAAAGAATGGTTCCAGAGGTTATGTCCACAGATACCATAGAGGCGGCGTTGACTTTTGAAGGATCTAAATGACGCGCGGTTGCCAAGCGACTCGAGAGAGCTGCTAATATAGTTTATATCGAGAACGAAGGACACAGTATAATTTACAGTTATATATATTTTATTATTTTTATTTAACTTTTTATATAATACATTCACATAAAATTAGTCATGACCGAACATGACAGTGAAAGTGATACAGATACATTCTTATCTATAGAAAGCAACGATGACAGTTTTATTAGTGTTCCGTCCCTGACTGATACCCTCACGTCAACTTTTTCCGATGTTCCTAGAAACTTTAATGTGGTCCATATTAATGCCCAAAGCATTCCGGCCCATTTTTCTGATATGCTGGCAAGCTTTGACTGTAAGGATATCCACGCAATTATTGTCTCCGAATCTTGGTTAAAACCGTGTCTTCCGTCTGCACTATATTCTCTTCCTGGTTTCAATCTTATCAGAAACGACCGCTTAGTGGGTGGCGGTGGCGGTGTCGCGATATATCTCCGCTCAAATATTCCTTTTTCTCTAGTTAATTTATCGTCACAACCGCATCCATCACTCGCTGGTGAGCATCTTTTTATAGACATAGAACTTTGTCATACTAAAATACTTCTCGGGGTATACTACTGTCCCTCATCACGCATTGATTTCTTTTCTTCTTTTGAAAATCTGTTGGAAAAATCTGTCCCTTCTTACAGTCACAGCATTATAATGGGAGATTTTAATACATGTCTGCAGAAAGATGATATGCGCTCTTCCAACCTTAAATCCGTTATCGAATCTTGTAACCTATCTATTCTTTCTCTTGATGCTACTCATCATTACCCTAATTCAACTCCTTCACTTTTAGATCTTATGTCGTCAACTGAACATGTAGCCAAACACGGCCAGTGTTCAGCTGACGCCTTCTCCTATCACGACTTAGTTTATCTATCCTACAAAATTCGGTCACCTAAGCCTAAAGTTAAAGTTCTTCTGCAGCGTAATTTTAGTGGCATTAATCTTGAAAGCCTTCGAGAAGATGTTGCTAACATTGACTGGCAGCCTTTGTTCTTGGCGGACTCAGTAGATGATAAAACTAATATTTTCACATCCACGCTAATTAAGCTGTATGATTTGCACGCACCTGTTCGCCCTGTTAGAGTTAAACATCTTCCAGAACCTTGGTTGACTGTGGACATTAAGTTGTTGATGAGTAAAAAAGTAGCAATGAAATCCAAATATAAAGCACGATCTACTGATTCTAATAGGTACAACTACATTGCCATTCGGAATCACTGCAACAAGGTGTGTAGGGATGCTCAACGCCAACACATTCATAGATCGGTAGAAAACGGCAATCCAACAAAAGTTTGGAAGTTTCTTAAATCAATGGGTGTCGGTAAATCTCGTCAAGATAAGTTTCCTAAAGATTTAAATATTCATCTTCTCAATAAGCATTCCTCGACTTCGTCTAATTTTGATAAGACTACAAAATTAAGTACGCTTAATTATCTTTCATCTGTTCCGACTCCCGATTATTTACCTTTTGTTTTAAGTCAATTTTCCGCTTATGATGTTAAAAGGAGCATAGAATCGATCACATCCAATGCAGTCAGCAGTGATTGTATCAGCCGCAAAATGATCCTTCCTATCCTTGACGAAATTATTCCCATCATTTGCCATATCTTTAACCATTCCATATCCAGCGGCAATTTTCCATCCTCTTGGAAAGAAGCCCAAATAACGCCCTTGCCTAAAAATCCAATCCTACATCTGTCTCCGAATATCGTCCAATATCAATATTGCCTTTCCTATCCAAAGTCCTTGAGCGCCTTGTCCATGACCAATTCAGCAGATTCCTTAATAAGAACTCTCTCCTTAATCCTTTCCAGTCTGGCTTTCGTCCTGGTCACAGTACTGTTACTGCTTAAGTGAATATCACAGACGATATAAGAATAGGAATGGAAAATAGCAAATTAACTTTACTGGCACTGCTCGACTTCAGCAATGCTTTTAACACTGTGGATCTTAACATTTTGCTTGGAGTCCTATGCTCTATTAACATATCTCCAACGGCAATTGACTGGTTTCGTAACTACCTGTTTGGTCGCCGGCAACGCATTCGCATCGAAGAAACTTAATCTTCCTGGTGTGACACTACTGCCGGTGTACCACAGGGTGGCGTTTTATCTCCTTTGCTTTTTGCTGTTTTTATTAACTTTATCCCCAATCAATTACGTTCGTCATACCACCTTTATGCGGATGATCTCCAAATTTACACCCAAACACCATTGGCCAACCTGTCGGAAGCTGTGAACACACTGAACCATGATCTGTCTAAGATATGTGAATGGAGTAGGTGCTACGGTCTTAATGTCAATCCTACTAAGACACAAGTCATTTTTGTCGGTAGTCCCAGACTTACTGCACGCCTCGATTGGTCGCAACTTCCCCAAATCATATTTAATGGTGTCACTATACCGACAATTAAAAGTGTGAAAAATTTGGGGATTTACATCGATACCAATCTAACTTGGGGTCCACAGTTGCAGGAGCTTAGCCGCAAGGTTTTTGCTTCCGCAGGCTCTTTAAGAAGGTTGCAAAATTTTCTCCCGACTGCCACTAAAATTGCACTCGCACAATCCCTGCTACTCCCTATTATCGATTATGCAGACGCCAGCTATCTTGACCTTACAGAGCAGCAACTTAATAAACTTGAGCGACTTCAAAATTTTTGTATAAGGTTCATATTTGGTTTGCGCAAATATGACCATGTTTCTGAATTTCGTACAAAGCTCAAGTGGCTACCAATTCGCTTTCGCCGGAATTCTCATATATTGTCGCTCCTATACAGTGTTCTGTTTAATTCGATAACCCCCTCTTACCTTAAAGATCGCTTTGAGTTTCTTCATGAGACACATTCAAGGTTCCTGAGATCATCGGAGAATTTAAAGCTGAAAATGCAGGTGCATTCCACAAATTTCTACGACAAATCCTTTACAATACAAGCTGTTCGTCTGTGGAATGCATTGCCTATGTCAGTTAGACGTGCAAAGTCGTTGGTTTCATTTAAAACAATGGTCAAGAATCACTACTTGTCCATAATATAACTGTTTGCCACTTGTATGAGGAAAGATGCTGTCGTAATCCTTACCAGTGTTATAGCTATAATATGTATTAGTATGTGAGTATGTATTGTCTTGTATGTATTTATAATTAGGTATATATCATATTAGTTTGTAATTTAAATTGATAGTTTATAGTGTACGCCACCAACTGCCCCTTTCTTTCTATCGTTATTTATTTTCTTTACAACGGTTGTCTGGAAGAAATTGCTATCAGCAATAAGGCCGCCATTTGTACTTATGTTTTGTATAAATCTGTTTGTAATTTGTTTTTCATGGTGTACAATAAAGTGTACTATTATTATTATTAATCTGTAAGGTATATATTCTATGGGCCTGTAAATTGCACTAAATTCTTTCTGTCAAACTTCAGTTGCCTTAAATAAATGATTTATTATTATTATTATTTAAATTGGCATCCTCGATACCTATACAAAAACCCGATATATCAATGACTAGGATACATAAATTATGAAATAGTTTTCTTTTATAACATTAATTTCTATGTGTTACAGAATAAATTAAAAAAATATTTGATACTTATTGCGTTTCAAATAACAAATAAATTCCTACTAAGTCTTAAAAATTTTTAATTACAATACGGATAGCCTGAAGATTTAAAGAATTATCAATGCAATGCCTCAGATTTTTTATTTTTACATTTTGAGGTGTTAAATATAAATCATGTAAAATTTTATGTAATTATAATATAATATAAAATACATTTAGCATGTATCAAAACCAGTTCACTATATGTCGTAGTTCACTAGAACAGTGACATTAGCCGCAGAATTGCCAACTTATGAAAACGTTAAAAAAGCATGAGAATGCTTTTTTTAACGTTTTCATAAGCTAACGCTTTCATTAGACAGACTCTACTCGTAGTCACACGAAGCGGCGGAAGTACATCGTATCACGACAGGGCTCTTATTTCTTATAACCTAATTTACGAGGTTACGATAGCCTCGTGAAATGAGCGTGTAATGGTATTCTCTAAAGATATTCTCTATGCCACTGGACAATCATTACGAAGTTACGGTAACTCATGTGTTTCAAAATCAAACTCAAATAATTTATTTTGTATATGCCCTGCGGGGGCGTTTACAAATAGTCAATTTACCTTTTTTAATCTAATTTCACTACTATTACTACGCGAAGAAACTCAGCGGGCTTCTCTTTTTTATTTAATTCTCTTTCACTTTTTTTCTTTTTTTATTCAATCATATTGTGTGGATTAAATGTTTAGCTTACAATTAAATAGTTGACGATTTACCTCCAGTGTGATACTTTACGATCGAGATATGAATCTAATGTCTTAAAATCTAATTTGTCATAGAGAATAAAACCTTTTTATTTCTTTTTTCCTGGGGAAAATCCTGCATAGGCCTTCCGCGCACCTCGGAGGAAGCTCGCGGGGCGTGTCGGATTCCTACCGAATTAAAACCCTAGGATGGCCGACCACGCCATCGTTCTCCTCGGGGTCGCTCGTGAAGGACGCTCAGAGCCCCCGCTCCTTGCGTTCACGATCCCGAAGGCCCCCTGCTGATGTTGGTGCAGGGGGCCCCCCGCCAGATATTATGGCGGGGGACGCGAGTTAGCTCCTATTTTTAAGCTCCGGGCTATTGGGCTGGGGGGCCTGGGCGGGCTCTGCCTCCGTCCCGGCGCTGCCGCCTTCGCCGAGCAGGATCAGCCCTCTCCCGATCCCGCTCGGCCTCCTCCTTCGGACATCAAAGTCTCGCAGAAGGAGAATACGGCTCCCCACGCTGATTCCCCTGCCAGCATAGCAACTACTACTGTCTGCAGGGAGAAGTCCGGTCTGATCCAGTCAACCAGGATCAGCCGCTCGGAGGCCCACGCTGGGTACTCTTCGAGCTTGTGCTGGGCGGAATCCTGGTTCCTACCGCAGTGGTAATAGGTCGTCGTCGCCTTGCGTCCGATCTTTCCTAGATAATCACCGAAACAACCGTGACCGGTGATTATCTGAGTAAGTCTATAGGAGACTCGCCCTCAGCGAATAAAGAAGTTGCACTACCATTTTTACCTTCCACTACTTATAAATTATTAACTTAAGTTATAACTCGTGCCTAATGTTGTTGAGAATGTAGACAATTATAAAAAAAGTTGAGGGCTACAAAATTTGGAAGTAATCAAACCTAAATCGTCGTCTGCTCTAATATATCATATTAGAGCAGATGACAGTGCGATAACATTTTAAAATCAATCATAATTAAGGAACGGGTGGCCAGTACATCGTAAAGTATTTGACTTAACTTTTAATGTAACTCACACAGTATAAAGGTATTATTTCATTGCTTTGTCATTGTCGTTAAGGTCGTTAATATATGCAATGGCTTACTAAATAAATTAGTGGCCTAGCACGAACATATTGACGTTAGCGTAACGTTGATATGCCTTTCCTATCCTTTTTAAACTACGCATTTACTAAATAAAGATTAATGTGACAGTAAATTTTATCGAGAACGCTATTAAATATCAAATGGTTTATGATTAACCCTTAGAGGATTAAAGAGAACCGAATAAAATTTATTTATTCAACATTTGCCCACTTGTAATCTTGAACAATTATCTCAACATGCTTATTCGATTTGTTAATTAGGTATTCACAAAGGTAACGTCATGTCTCTTTCAAAACTTTTAATTTTAAATACATGTATAAAATACTAATTTTTTTTTTTTTAATTGTAGCCCCACACTAGGATTTATTCCTGTGTCCTGTGTGTGTGTGTGTGTGTGTGTGTGTAAACGTAACATACGTTTCTCCATTCTTCAAGGTGCTCGAGAATACGTAATTACTTTGAATTATTATACCTATATTACCTATGAAATAATTATAGTGATATTGATATAAGGGTTACTAATGATTTTTTCTTGTAGGTACATATTAAGTATAACTTTCGGATGTAAATTAACATCATAACACAAAGTACACATTTCATATTTAGATTTCAATATTTGTTAGACAAACAAAAAGCACTCATATAAATATGTCTACGCCAAGCCATTATTCAGTAGCTAGACTGTACGAATCAGGCTTTAGTGAACAATACTAATATGATGAAATTGTTAATTACACTTATATTCCTAAAAGTTATTCGTAATAATGTTGCTGAAACATATGATCTGATTGATAAAGCTGCGTCTGTGGCTAATATCGTTTTTATGCATCGTATAACTTCTGTGGTTTGGTGGAAAAACGATGAAGATATAGCAAACACTTTTCTAAATAGATTTAGTGGTTGCGTAATAGCTAGTGCCATAACAGACATACATACTTACGAAATTAATAGTACAATGGAAATGGAAGTTTATAATCAAACAGTCTTGTTTGCTAGTTCAGCTGAACATTTTGAAAGTTTCATAAGAGCTGTAAATCAATATTCGAAGACATCTATACATCTTGTATTAATATTTACAAACATTGTTGCTTCAGATGAGCTTTTTATAATTGCTGAAATAGCTTGGAACAATAATTTGGCAGATCTAATAATAATTAGTGCAAATGATACAGAAGAAATAACTTTATCGACATATTTTCCATACACTGAGGAAAGTTGTGCAAATTACACACCTGTTAACTTAGAAACCAGCAATCTTTTCCCAAAAAAGTTTAAAAATTTTCATGGATGTCCTATAAAAGTGACTTTAATACAATTTTTGCCTTATATAAAATTAGAAGTTCTTGATAACGGCACAGTAACATCAATTAGTGGAATTGACGGTGAAATGTTATGGTTAATTACTAAAGCAATAAACTCTACGGTAGATGTTGTGAGTTCTATTGATCGAGGTGAATTAGGAACGTTTATAAATGGGAAAGGAACGGCTTCTTTTGGTGATCTTTTATATGAAGGAGCTGACATCCTTCTTCCCTCTGCTGCTATGCAATACAATAGGTATTTGGCAGCTCAGGTGACTCATAACTATCATCACTTTGTCATAAACTGGTGTGGGCCAAAACCCCGCGTGTACTTTCCTTGGGCTAAAGTGTTACTTCCATTACTTGATAATACTACTCCTTTTTTCATTTCCTCTTTCGCTGTATTTGTTTTGATAACAACATTGGTAAAGAGGTATAAAGTCCATAAATGTAAATCAAGAGATGGCGTATTTTTTCAATCATTTGTAATTTTTCTCGGTCAAGGAGTCAACTTCATGACAACATCGTCAATAGTCAACAGTCTTTATGTTTTTTGGATTTGGCTCTGCTTTATTCTTCGTGTTGTTTACCAAGGTGATCTTACTAGTGGACTGGAGAGAAATATGTTGGAACCACGGTTTGGTACGATTGAAGATGCGGTGAACAAAGTTGAAAAAATTGGTGGGTCAAAAAGTCTTGCCGAAATATTTAGGGGCACATCTGTGGGGAAAAAGCTGGAAGTGGTATCTACGATAAACATTCCAGTACGTTTAGAAGAAATAGTTAAAGGGAGGAGGTATATTTTAGGAACGACTCAAATGACAATTCTTCCTTTTCGTCATCTTTTACAAGTTTTGGATGAGCCAGTGCAACATATTTTTACGTGTATCTATATGCGTCCGGGTTGGCCGGCCGCAAAACAAGTAGATGATGTTATGGTACGTCTAGTAGAAACAGGTTTCTTAGAAAATAGTATAAACGTCCACAATCGTTACTTTAAAGGAACAGTGACGGAAGGAAAAGAAGCGCTGCCGCTAAATATGTTGACATTGAGTGCATGTTTCTACGGTTTGATTATTATGTGGCTTCTCTGTGCAGTTATTTTTGTTACTGAACTTATTTATTATAACTACAGCCACAAGAAATTACAGATCAATAAATAGTGCTTCTTAGCTTTGCTCAAGATCTATTTATGTGTGTGAAAAAAATACCATTAAATACATGTTTTGAATGAATTTTATTTTAATAATAGTATAATAATCAGATAATTTAGGTTATTAAGTTGGAATATTAATATGATGACCATTCTTTACTACAATTAATAGACTATGTGCTATTTCTGGATGTAACTAATTTGTTTCAGCCGTTACCGCGTCAGTTATAAACACCCCGACATCCAAATGTTCATGATTTTATATATTACATGAAATAGAAGTTACAGTTGCAAGTATAAAATTAGTTGCATTTTTACTATTATTGAAAACTTGCTCTGATACACAAATTTTTCAAGAGTATTTGCCACTTTTTAACACATACTTAACATACATTTTAACACATTTAATACATTACGTACGTCTGATGATGTGATCCAGACCGATTTTGGCAACGGCGACTGCATCACCTCGATATAGTTGACGATCGTGTGCTCGCATGTGGCTTATGTAGCCAATCTTTTGGTAAAGGTAGTCGCACATTACGGGCATGTGAGCATACCGTTAAGGTACGAATAATTGATTACCACGGGTGGTCGGGTTTTCAATTGGCCACGCTTTGCGTCAAGTTCAACGCAATGCTGAGCTCAAAGTTTCGGACTTTGGATTTAACCAAAGTCCTCCACTCCGATCGTATAGCGCCTTAGTTCCCAAAGTGGTGGACCCTCAGGGTTCCACGGGAGACTCGACGGGGGTCTACGTTGGCGTGACAAAAAAATGGGGGTTCACAATTCGTAAGCGGGGGTCCATGAAAATTTGTTTGCTTTCTATAGTAAAGAACTAAAATGTTGGCTTGACTTCACCTATCAATGTAGGCAGATAATATTTTAGGAAACTCAGCGCCTGTTAAAACTTGCATATTCCATATTCAGTACAACGTATCGAGACTTGCAAAGCGCCACCGCTGCCGCCACAGCCGTCCGCAACGCTTGTTCAGACGTGCAAAGGGACGAAATACGACTTGTGGTGTGTGTGTGCTTGCAATATTGCATGAACTTGTTTGATTCTTCACCAATATAAATACGAATGCCAAGGATAAACGTTACACATTTGTTTCCGGAATTTCGAAAAGTAAAGTAAAGTGAATCGATTGATAAAAAAAGAACACGAACCCGTCTGACATAGCTAATTGCTTTAACGATTATTATATTGACCAAGTGCAAAGACCAAAAACTTACAGTACACAGAATACACGATGGGTACACAATCATTGCGCTCTATATATATAGCACCAACTGTATCTCAAGACATCATATATCACATTAACTTTCTTAAGAATACCAATAGTGTTGGTTATGATGATATTAAACAAAAGCAATAAAACAAGTCTCTCAATATATATTAATCTAAGTATAATAAACGGATTTTTTCCTGATAAGCTTAAAATAACTAAAGACACGCCTCTATATAAAAACATAGTAATACCAGTGTTCTCTAAAAATTTTGAAAAGGTCATATATAAAGCGCTTTATGCATGCATAGAAAAAATAATATACTAGTTAACGAACAGAAAGGATTTCGAAAGAACAAAACATATAATATAGCTATATATGATCTTATTCAAGCTATTTTACCAAATATAGATAAAAAAAGCAGTTTGTGCCATATTTATGGATCTGACGAAAGGGTTTAATTACGTCGATTATTCGGTACTATTTAATAAACTGGAGAAATACGGCATACGCGGTAACATTCTAGATCTTATAAAATCTTACTGACATGATAGGAAGCAATACGTTGAAATAACACAAATTTGTCAACTGTCAGGGAATCAAAAAAAGTATCGATCTAGCAGTAGGCTACTTAAATACGGCGTGCCACAAGGCAGTGTATTAGGGCCGTTATTATTTTTACTTTATATTAACGACTTAACTAGACAAATCAACTACCCTATGCTGCTGTTTGCGGATGATAGTACAGTAGTGATAAGATGTGATGATCCTGATAGATATTAAATGTAAATAAATAAGACATTGAATGCAATTATAATATGGCTAGACAATAATAATCTCATCATTAATTTAGAAAAGACCAAAATCATACATTTTTATCAAAGAATTCCTAACGCAACACTAGATATCAACGTTTTAGGAACTAAGATAGAACAATTGACCACGACTAAATTTCTAAGCATGGTTTTAGATAATCATTTAACTTGGAAACCTAAAACAGATGAGATTAGTAAAAAATCAATAAATTCACCTACGTACTCTATAAACTTAGAAAAATTGATAATCTGGAAACTATATTATTAGCGTATCATGCTTACGTAGCATCAACACTTTGATATGGTTTAATACACTGGGGCAACTCTGTAGGAAAAGAGATGCTTTTCAAAGCCCAAAAAAGGTGCATAAGAACTATTACTGGCTTGCGTAATACAGACAGTTGTAAACCTTTATGTAAAAAATTAAATTTTTTTATTGTTTTTTTACGTCGGGACCGATCTACATCGATGGATCGATGCTCGAAGTTGTTCGGGAGTATGTCTACCTTGGACAAGTTGTCCAATTTGGTAGAAACAACTTCGAGAAAGAAATCAACCGCAGGATCCAATTGGGTTGGGCAGCATTTGGCAAACTACGTCACGTTTTCGCTTCGCCTATACCGCAATGCCTGAAGACTAAAGTCTTTAACCAATACGTCCTACCTGTTATGACTTACGGGGCCGAGACGTGGACACTCACAGTGGGACTAGTCCACAAATTCAAAGTCGCACAGCGGGCTATGGAGCGAGCTATGCTCGGCGTCTCTTTGAAGGATAAAATTCGTAACGAGGTAATCCGACAAAGAACCAAAGTTACCGACATAGCTCGCAGACTCAGTAAGCTAAAGTGGCAATGGGCTGGTCACGTCTGCAGAAGGACCGACGGCCGATGGAGCAAGCGTGTCCTAGAGTGGAGACCGCGACTTGGTAAGCGTAAGGTAGGACGGCCCCCAGCTAGATGGACCGACGACCTCAAAAAGGTCGCTGGGACAGACTGGATGCGGAAGGCGGAGGACCGTGTGCAATGGCGCGTGTTAGGAGAGGCCTATGTCCAGCAGTGGACTACGATAGGCTGATTGATTGATTGATTGATCGTTGACATCTTTGTATATTTATGAAGTTAATTTATTTATCAAAATGAACCAGGCGCTGTTCAAATTGCCTATAAAAGCCATTGCCGCAAATTACGCGACAAAAATAAGTCTGAGCTCCAGGTACCACTTAATAAGACAGCACTAATGAGAAACAGTTTTCTCTGCATGTGTCAAAAAATCTTCAACAAATTGAGAGAAATAAAAATCATGAATATAAGCAGCATTAAAATAAAACTGCATGACATATTAATAAATAAATGTTACTATTCCTTAAACGATTATTTGAATGATAGTTCAATAATCACGAGATAACAAATTATACTTCAACGATAATAATGACATTTTTTTGCTTTGACATGTTTATAGCAGACTAAATAATACTATTTATGGCAACTGACAAGGACTGTATTAGTGAATTATATTATATATTATTATGAAATAAAACTTAAATAAATAAACTAAACGAACTTCTAACGATTATTACTTTTATACAACAATTTAATATTTACCATAAATAACCGTATCAAAATTATATTTGATAAACAACCGTCAATTTCAAATATAATTAATCAAAGAAGTAAACACCATGTCAATGACTCACTGCAAATGGCGCCGATTACCTCACGACAACCTTCTCGTTCGAAAGCCAACAAGCAAATGCCCCATTCAACGAGCGAGTGATGTTTCGATACACTTCGTGAGATGACGTCACAAAAATGCAGCAAATCAACCTGAATTATTCTAACATGGCCTCTCCTGATCGTGCGCCGTCCTCGGGAACATTTTCAGTAATATTTTCAGCGGCAGGCGAGGGGTTTGCAGGGGCAGATGAAGGTCCTGCAATCTCATCGTCATGGTTCTAATCATATATCTCGCTAACCGTTGTCTACACTTTCATACTTCACGCAACTGAGCCCTCTTTCATAGAGTCATACAGGTATATAAGCATTGTCAGTCACTCCACTTCTAACAGGCTTCGTCAGTACAGACACCTCCATTTGAGCGTTCGCACGCACAATTACTTATAGTATATCTCTTACTCTTCCAACTTTTCTTACTAAACCAAAGTTGTGCCATACTTATCACTGGATTTATCTGCCATACACGTTAGACGTGTCTACCGGGCCGAATCCCACACATATCACACGATATGTCTGCCAGGCCAAAGCCCACACACGTAAGACGGTGTCTGCCGGGTTAAAACCCACACATATCACACGATATGTCTGCCAGGCCGAAGCCCACACACGTTAGACGGTGTCTGCCGGGTCAAAACCCACACATATCACACGATATGTCCGCCGAGGCTACCACCTCCAGCCGTACACCGTTCTGCTCGTAGATAAGGGCGAGTTCCTCGTCCTCTCCATACATTCACACATTTATGCATAACTAAAAGCTGCAACATAAGATATCTGTTAGGTACATAAGAGTACTAACTTTCAAAGAACGCTGCACAACTTTCCGGACACCACTCTCCTTTCCAATGTACCATGTACTGGGCTGCTGCTTATGTAGTCTTTCCACGAGCGCCACTCAGTAATTTAAGCCCGTAACGATCACTCGGATGTTCTTTAACCACCCGATAAGGGCCTCTCATGCCTGAATCGAGTTTTCCGGTAGATTGTGAGTATTTTATAACAAAAACACAGAAAAATTCTAGGAGGGCGTCGATGACGATTTACATAAGAGTCCTGTTTGGCTTGGTTCCTCTGTAGTAAGCCTTTAGCTCTATCCCTGCACATTTCCCGCCACGCTTCACGGTTTGGTTGCGCGTTTTCAATCGCTATATCCCGGATTAACGCACGGGTGACAGAAGTAGTCTCATCGGATCCAAATAACAAATTTAGAGCTGATAGTTGAGTGGTTTTCTGTTTTGTTATATTTAACACTAAATTTTACACAACGCCTCAGACCAAGTTGAACCTTTATTATGACTTTCAATACGAATTGAATTTAAGACAGTTCCCACATATCTTTTAACTTGGCCATTAGCGTGATGCATTTCAGGCGAAACATAATGAATATCACAACCCATTGCTAGTACCCAACTTGTAAAACTTGAAGCCTCACACATACGGCCACGATCACAAACTAATAATTTAAGGACACCGAAAAGAGAAATTGCGTTTTCAAAAATGTGTTTGGGTTCATTAGTATCTTGATGATATAATGCGTAAAGAAGGAAATATTTGGTAAAAGAATCTATTAGTACTAAAACAAATTTAAAACCGTTTGATTCGGGCAACGGACCCAATACATCTATATGAATCATATTAAGAGGTTCGTTGGGTTTTTCCCATGAAGTAATTGGTTGACAAGGAGCCCTAGGAACTCTCTTTTTAGACATACAAATTAGGCAATGTGACGTATATTTCTGAACAAAGTGCTTAAGCCCGGGAAACCAAAAATGC
This sequence comes from Phalera bucephala, assembly GCA_905147815.2. Lineage (NCBI taxonomy): Eukaryota > Metazoa > Arthropoda > Insecta > Lepidoptera > Notodontidae > Phalera > Phalera bucephala. The sequence continues at coordinate 10,876,368 of LR990627.1, forward strand.
TTAAGGATAAGACTCATTGCCTTTTCCGCTCCGATGTGCTCGTGCTTATCATGAAATATACGTAAAAGGCTGAGCCTTTGTCCTTTAGGTATAAAACACAGTAATCTCGATTCTTCACCAATTGGGGAGTGACGATGGTAGAGGAGGTCGTTTCTGCACACGTAGCGTCGTTTATCTAGATGGCCGTCTCTGAGCTTTTGCAAGAGCTCTTGCGTCTCATTATCGGCAGATTGAGCGACCTGTGCCCAATTCAGGGGCTTATCTACGTTATTAACTTGCGTCACTGGTAGATTCCTGCTCAAGTAGTCGGCGTGAGACATCATCGCGCCTTTTCTATACTCAATGGTGAAATTAAAATCTTGCAAGTAAATCCACCAGCATGCAACGCGTGATAGCAGATCCTTCTTACGCTTGGTGAACTTCAGCGCGTTGCAATCTGTAATAATTTTGATCCCGATCAAGTAATGCCTGAAGTGCTGCAACGCTATGACGACCGCCAGCGTTTCCAACTCATAAGAGTGGTATCTCCTCTCAGCACCCTGGGTGACCTTGCTAAAGTAGGCCACAACACGTTTGCCGCCATCATTGTGTACTTGCATCAGGACAGCCCCGTAGCCTGCAATACTGGCATCCGTATGGAGTACCGACGCTAACTTGGGATCAAAAATTGCTCATTCGTTAATTGTTTTATGAGGTCCTGTCGGACTTGCTAATGTTCAATGCCCCATTCAAACTTAATGTCCTTCTTGGTAAGGCGAGAGATACTTGCAGTTTTTGAGGCGTAATTTTTTATATAGCGCCGAAAGTATCCAGCTAGCCCTAGAAACTGTCTCACTTGCTTAACGTTACTTGGTATGGGGGCGTTTACTAGTGCCTAGATTTTTCAAGAGCTTGGCCTTACCTGACCATGGCTTATGACGCGGCCTAGATACTCGACTTCATTGGTTAGGAACGAACACTTTCGAAGATTAATCGAAAAGCCGACTTCGGTTAATGTTTTTAGGACTTCTCGTAACAAGTCTGCACCTGCCTTAAAATACATGCTCATATGGAGGACGTCATCGATATACACGACGACGTGGCCCGATTTGATAAATTTCCGAAGTGTATCCGTTAATAAACCGAATGGCATCTTCAAATACTCGTAGAGCCCCTCGGGGGTTACGAAACCTATCTTGTGGATTGAGCCCTCCTCAATTGCGATCGGATGGAATCCGGAGGCCATATCTAGGCCTGTGAAGAGCTTCGAGCATCCGAGCCGGTCAATATGATCTTCTATCAACGGTAGGGGGTACCCGTCCTTGACAGTAATGCGATTAAGTGCCCGAAAGTCCACACATATTCTATCTGTTCCATCCTTCTTTTTTACTAGGATGATAGGACTGGCGTATTCAGACTTGGATTCCCTGATTATGTTTTCTCTTGATAGGACAAGCGATAGGGACATCACTTGTTAGGTTAATTTGCATTTTTCCTGTATTTACTTTTGTAGTGGCGGTACCAGACATAAGAAATGGTATGAATTTATTTATAATGCTCATTAATAAATTAAATTTATCACCTTGAAGAGGAGTGTCGATCCCATCAAGATCGTCAATTTTAACAGTGTTAATCGCAAAAATCTGGTTAAGGGATTGTGACAAATATTGCCCGTGTTTCGTTCGAACGTATGTAACCCCGTCCCTATTGAGAACATCGGTCCCGATGATTATAGGCGTATTCATGTATAAAACGGGTACTATAAAAAAATCTATTTCAAGCGATATTCTACTAAACTCAATAGTTAGTGTAACAATGAACTCATTATTACCTATCACTTTAAAAATACGATGGGTTGGCTTACGTGGACCGAAAAAGTATTTCACGGCAGTTGATGAGATCAAGGATACGTCTAGTGCACCACTATCAATTAAGACATCGACAGGAATGCCCTGTATTACGGCCGTAGTAATGTCACTTACTTTAGAGAAATAGGTTGTAATAGGCAGGTTCACCTTGCGTTGATCGTTATTTGAGGTCTCAGACCGTTGCTTAGTATAACAATTACTCTCGGTGTGATCAATCTTTTTGTAAAACGTGCATATAGTTTAAGGTTGTCCATTGGGAACTCTATGCTTTTTAAGACAGTTTGCACGTAAATGCCCACAAGAAAGACTCGTGCTACTACTGTTAACCGAAGGGATGACGTTTCGTTTATTAATTACAATAGGCTTAAAAGGTACGCGGCTATCAGATTTGATACCACTAGGTTTGACATATATAGCTAAGAATGTAACTAGGTTATCTACCGTCAGCTCAGCGTTTGCTGCCGCGGCTCGAACTTGCGCATCGTTTATGCCTCGAATCACTATTTGAACTATTAGTTCCTCGCTTAAGCCCTTCACAACGCGTAATCGCAGCAACGAGCGACGAGCGTACTCAGCGTATGTAATAAATATATCCGAGATCGTATTCATAACCTCAAAAAGTATATTCGCGTAATCAAGTTTATGCGGACATAAAGACCTGAACTCCTTAGTGAAGTTACTCCACGAACGATCGTTGGTATCCCATTCATTCAGCCAAGCGCGCGCGAGCGCACACACACACACAAACAGGCGCGCGCGACCGCGCACACACGCACACATACACACACACCTGCATGCTTAAATTATTTTACACTTTAGATTAAGTTCTGTTTTTCTTACTAAATAATAAAACTCGAACATTGTTTTAAAAGTTTTAAAAGTTGTGAAAGAATAAATTATTTTTGATTTTTTTTGAAGTCTTGGCATCCCCTTTCATAGAGTTGGCTGCTCGTGATAAACATTCTAAACGACCCCAATTATTGATTAATTGGGCACGTTCGACCTCCTTACACCACACCTCGAAGTTATAGACAGCGGGGTCAAAATTGGACACGTAATAGTTATGCGATTTCACTTTGTTAATTACAACGTTAAGGGCATCAGCTAACGTTTCTGCCGTAGATTGCACATCGCTATTATCGCTGAGAAGCGGCGGGATGTATACCACGCGCAGACGTTTGCGATGTACTGGCTGTGCTTCTCTCTATAGCCTCTAATCGCGTCATTATCGCGACCAGTGCCTGCTGCACGACCGTGCCTTCACGAGTGCGAGAGTGTGCATGACGGGAACGGACCGCTCTTACTCGGGAATTGTGTCGGGAACGTAAGCGAGAATCGCGACGAAATCGTGAACGAGAATCGCGATGGTGTCGCGCACCCACGCACGCACGCACAAAGCCAGTTGACAAAGTCGATGGCGAGGACGTTAACGTAACGTCAAAACGTGATTGGGTCAGAGATGCTCAGGGATATAGAGAGGTTCTAGGCAGTTATATACCTCAGTAGCTGAACTTGTTGTTGACTTAGTAAAAGACCCAAGAGCCAAGCTCACCCGACACGATACTGAAGATATCCCGCACATCAGCCTGTACGAGATTAAGATGGGTCTCAAACAACTCAAAAACAACAAAGCGGTGGGTGAAGGCGGAATTACCGCAGAGCTTCTGAAAGCGGGCAGAACGCCGGCATTGAAAGTCCTTCAGAAGCTATTTATTTTAATCTTGGTTGAAGGAAATACGCCGGAAGCATGGAACAGAGGTGTGGTGGTACTGATTTTCAAGAAATATGATAACCCCTTATTGAAGAACTATAGGCCTATCACACTGCTGAGCCATGTTTATAAGTTGTTTTCGAGAGTCTTCAAGAATCATCTGGAAAGTAGGCTTAATGACTTCCAGCCTCCCGAACAAGCTGGTTTTCGAAAGTTTTAGTATCATAGACCACATACATATGCTGCGGCAGATTATACAGACGATTGAGGAGTTAGCCACTAATTACTAACACTACTAGATCTCTCTATTGATGCCGTATTGACCATCGATACATCGAAGTGCTTGTACAATACCGCAACCATGTCAGTCCGAGTACAGGGGCAGTCCATGAAGGTGATCCCTATAAAAAGAGAAAAAATACAGGGAGATGTCAGTTCTCCGAAACTGTTGACGGCCGTCTTGGAATACATCACTCACCTTTGATTTGCCGACGACATTGTATTCATGGCAGAATCCCTGGAAGATCTAGAACAAATGTTCGGTGACTTCAAGGGAGTATCCCAACAAGTGGGTCTAAAAATGAACATGGACAAAACGAAAACAACGTTTAATGTCCATGTTGTACCCATCGCACTCACCGTTGGTAACTCTACTCTTGAAACTATCGACGAATACATTAAACTGGGACAAGCAGTCCGGTTAGGTAGGTTCAACTTTAAAAGAAATGTCAATCGACGAATCCAACTCGGTTGGGCAGCGTTCGGGAAACTGCGCAACGTCTTCTCATCCAAAATACCTCAGTGTTTCAAGGCTAAATGACATACGGCTCAGAGAGGTGGTCTTATAAAAAAGCTCAGTGTTGCTCAGCGAGCTATGGAAAGAGCTATGCTCGGCGTTTCTCTACATGATCGAATCAGGAATGAGGGGATTCGTAGAAGAACGAAGGTCACTGACATACCCCATAAGATTAGTAGGCTAAAGTGGCGAAGATCGGACGGGCGTAGGGGTAGAAAGATTCTAGAGTGGAGCCGCCTACCAGATGGACGTCGTTAGATGCAGGTGACATCGGACCGCTAGAGAGCGATAGGGAGGCCTATGTTCAGCAGTGGACCAGTATAGGATCAGATGATGATGACTAGCGAGTCAAGAGCAGTGGCTCGGTCACCCGTGACATGTGACCGTTCTAACGAATTGTTGTCATCGCATGAGGTAAGATTCAATACCACCCATATTAGCTTCTCGCAGCACTTCGGTATTCAGCACGCGGTCAAACCAGCTTACTTAAAAATCTTACGTTAGCCTTTGGGGTGGAATTGGTCCAGTATGTGACGGCGATTCATGATCCAGGACTGTTTTACCATAACCAAATAAGCCGCTTCGTATATGAAGGGCAAGTGAATATAGTCTTCGTAACCGGCGAGCGCGTATGAGATCAAATAGGAGGGTGGAATTCAGAGAAGTCTCAAACGAAATCACTCGTTGGGGTTCTGGCACAACTTTTAATTTCCCCATTCCTAATGCAAGCCATAGCCTACACGCCACCAAAATCAATCACAAACAAAGTATTTTAACATTTATCTCTTAGCACCAAGTTAAGCATTGGCCCGTCGCCTAATCTCTTAAAAAATATACGTAGTCTGCCAACATTTTATCTTACAACGTTAATTTCTTAGAAATTTCTAAGAATTTAAAACGTCCTTTTAATATCTGAGATAATAATTTAAGATAGTTTTCATGGAATTTGAATTATGCTGCGTGCCTTCGAAAATACGTTAGGCTTTTCTCAGACAGCGATATTTAGTCCAAGAGACGGCGGATATTGTGTAACTATTATGCTATTTCTAAAGATTTATTTATCGTGCAGAAAAATCTTGTGATTAATTCGTTGCTCTAGAGGTAAATAAGGCGAGTAGCGATCGTAAGGTATCGACCGTAAGCGATCGATTCGAATGCTAAGTTGGCCGAAGTTTAATTTTACGATAGAAAAATTATCAGTACCTATTCTGTCGCATGTAGATGCGCGCGCGAAAGATGCTAGGAACGTCATTTATTCTATGACGCGTGGTAGGTCTCCTGGTCATGATGGACTGAGTGTGGATCATAGACACGCTGGTGTTCATTTGCCAGGAGTGCTTGCCATGTTTTACACTTTGTGTATTGGGCACTCATACCTACCGGTGGAAATGATGAAGACTGTGGTGGTGCCAATAGCGAAGAACAGGACTGGGGATATCTGTGATAAAAACAATTACAGACCGATATCACTGGCTACTATACTGGCGAAGGTGCTTGATGGTTTGCTCAGCACACATCTAGATAAACATCTTGAAATTCATGATAACCAATTCGGCTTCAGATCAGGGTTGTCTACAGAAACAGCTATTTTGTGTTTAAAGCAAACTGTCAAGTACTACACTGAACGAGATACCCCCGTTTACGCCTGCTTCCTCGATTTGTCGAAGGCGTTTGACTTGGTCTGCTACGACATCCTGTGGCAAAAGCTTGGTAGAACGTCGGTGCCAAAATAACTTATTCAGATCTTTAAGTATTGGTATCAGAACCAGGTCAACGTCGTAAGATGGTCGAATGAGTTTTCAGAGACCTACAGGTTGGAGTGCGGAGTACGGCAGGGAGGGGTGACATCGCCCAAGCTCTTCAACCTGTATGTGAACGCTCTGATTGAGGAGCTCAGCAGTGCTCGTGTCGGCTGCCATATTGACGGCATATCCCATAATAATATCAGTTATGCGGACGACATGGTGTTGCTGAGTGCGTCAGTCTGTGGCTTGTCAAAACTGCTTGGCATATGTGAAAAATATGCGCTCAGCCATGGCCTAATATATAACACTAAGAAAAGTGAATGCATGGTCTTTCGGGCCGGAGGGAAAGGCCCAGATTATATACCAGCCATCAGACTCAACGGTACCCCACTTAATAGGGTTGAACAATTTAAATATCTTGGGCATATCGTGACCTCAGGCTTGAAGGACGATGCAGATATAGAGAGAGAGCGCAGGGTGTTGTCTATAAGAGCTAACATGATCTCCCGAAGGTTTGCTCGCTGTTCTAGGGGTGTTAAAATTACTCTTTTTAGAGCTTTTTGTACGTCCTTCTACACGAGTTGCCTTTGGGCGTATTACACACAGGCAGTACAACGCTCTGCGCATACAATATAATACTGCATTTAGAGTGCTGATGGGACTGTCCCGGTTCTGCAGCGCGTCAGGAATGTTCGCCGAGGCAAGAGTTGATTGCTTTTTCGCCACTATGCGGAAACGGTGCGCATCCCTGGTGCGGAGGGTTCGGGGCAGTTCCAACAGCATCCTAAGGGCCATGGCTGATAGACTCGACTGTCAGTACATGAATCATTGCTGTATGCTTCATGTACAGACTTGATTTGTGTGACTTATTGCGTTTTGTTGTTGTTAATGTTTCTTTACTAACCCTAATATTAAGACTAAATGTTTTACTAACACGTGACGCCAGTTGGTTGAAATAAAGAATTTATTTTTATTATTATTATTATTCTATCTGTCATTATGCTGAGTATAATAGCCATAGGCTACCCTCCTATTATATTGGGACCTAGCATCGTAAGTGACAAGTGAATGTACACATCATTCACCTTTGTCCATCCCCCGCTTGGGAAATCTAGGCGTGACGGTACAAAGGCGGACTTAATGCCCGGGCCATTTTGTTACGTTTACTTAATCTCTTAATAAAAAGGAAGCATAAACAATACCAATTTTTATACATATATACAGTTATTATTAAAGTCTTGGGAAAAGTATTTTTTAGTTCTTATTCTTCGTTTGTAAAATATTAAAAAATACGAACATATATACAAGCTGTAACAGAATTACCGCAAGACCTTAAAGCAGTTTGTTCTTAATTAGTAACTGGATTGATTCCAACAATTTTTAATGTACCTTAAATTTGTTTTTGATTTGCAAAATATTATGTTTCTCCCACAGTGCGCTATAACAAACTAAATTTATCCGTGATGCAAAGCAATACGGAGATTTCAAATGTATTTCTAAAAAGTATTTCTCAATATGCACAGAAACACATGCAAGTATCATGGTTTATTTTTGATTGGAGTATAAAAAGTGCTTAAAAAAGGTACAAAAACTTAAAAATTTTGAAATTTGGTACGTATTGAATTTGTTAAGCAATTATCTAATCGGGGTGCCTGAGGTCTTGCGTTATTTACGATACTCCTTGTGTATAATTTTTTAAAACATAGAACATAGAACACCATTTCAAAGTCGATGATTTTAACGCTGCCATCGTTGCCATCAATACTGATCTTCACTTCGAATATATTTTGTGTTGTACACTTATTACTATCCTCATTTTGATGATTTGTTTCTCAATCACTCAAAGGTATGCTGGTAGAGAACTCGACTTTGAGTTAAGCTCGCCTTTGTACATTTAACAACTCTGTAATTTTAATTTTATATTTTATATTTGTAACTGTATGTGTGTACAATAAAGAATTAAGAACGCAACTTATTGTGATATCAAGGAAAAGCCATTAATTTTTTTTTTAAAACGTAGCCCCACTCTAGGACTTATTCCGGTATCATGGGTGCGTTTACAAACACGAAAGTTCACATACACAAATACCCAGACCGAAAGAAATATTTGTGGGTCACACAAAAATTTGTCCCGGGTGGGAATCGAACCCGCGACTATTAAACGCAGTGGGCGGAGCGGCTTAACCTCTTAACCACTGCGCTAAATCGTCCGTCAAAGTCCGTATTAATAACACATTATAGACGATTGTTGCTCGCCTTGACTAGAAACTAAATTTCAATTGGTTTTTCTTTTCTTCTTATTTAAAAGACGAACATTAGAACATTATTTAAGTTCATTTTTATCACCACCTCCTAGACTAATCGGCGCTAGCGCTAGGTAGTTATAGTTTATCAAAGTCATTAGACCCGGTCTAATAACTTCGATACAAGAAAAGCAACGATTTAAGACGAAACATCAGATACTTACAAATAATATTTAGATCTCTAACTTGCTACGACATAAATCTTACTAGTTAGGTTAAGTATTATGAGACTTGTTCGAAACTTACAAGTAAAATGGCCTACTTTAAGTACATTACCGAGACTTTGTACTTTGATGTGAACACTCATATGCTTTGGGGGACTATTTTGCTATAACTATTAAGCTTAGAAGAAAGTGTGTTTGTGTTATAGTAATAAACCTTGAACAGTCACACTTAATAATTATAACAATCTAAGTTGTGGGAGTGGAGAAGGAGAGATAAGTCTATGAGGAAAGAACCTGTTGAGACTTTGTACTCTGCGCCTACTACGTAAGTGATCTGGCGTAATGATATAGATAGATATTAATATTACAAAATATGGCTTTTATTTTTTCGCGGATGTAGTTTATAGAGCTTAAAAAAGCGTTTACTCACAATAATGAATTATTATAAAAGATGACATTGAAGGCGTGGCTTCTTGTGCTCTACCGCTTATTTTGTGTTTGTGCGTAAATGTGTGTGGAGCACGCGTGTGTCCGTGAGTGTATGAGTATGCGTATGTGTGTGTGCGTCTGTGTCTACAATCCCAAAGTTAAAATATCCTTTTTGATTACAAACCTTAACTTTTCCCTCACCATTCACTTTATTCGACAATCTACGAAACACTAGTTAAACTCCTCAAATGTGTTAGAGCCAGGTCGTAACAGCAATTAACGCAGTATCCTTAGACGACCCGACCTGCCGACCCTAAACTTTTAAAGCCCCGCGTTAGTACGGATGAAAAGGCGGACGAAATGATAGTTTGATATTTGTTAAGCACGAATAAAATGTTGAAGAGTGAGAATTGAATTTTATACGGCAAAAAGTTTGGAAAATAGTGGCAGTTTTGATGTGTTTTGTTTCGTATAAATATTGAGATAATAAAGAGTATTCTGACCTAATAACTGAATGAAAATAGTCTAATTACGAGCTTATTTTGCAAGATGGAGGAGTTATTTACTGATTACTATAGCTAACTAGTACAAGTATTCTGTAATATGATGTACTGCGCGGTGTATATAGTTATTTTAATTATTCATTTTTAATTATACTAGCTGTTCTCCACGACTTTTCTCGCTTTTATTTGTATTTTGACATAGGTAGGTGTTCAATTTGAACTAAATTGCCTGTAGGGGTCCATGTTTCTATCGAAATACAGGGTGAATATACCTCTAGCCGGTAGGAATTTCAATAAATCTTGATAGACGGTGTCTTATCAGAAGGATAAGTCAAGAGTCCGTAACCGGCGGTATGTTTGAGACCAACTATAAGAGTAAAGGAAACCAGACAGGTATGTAAGGGAAGGACCTGTTGGAACTCTGTACTCTCTGTCTGCCCCGCAATTGATCTGGTGTGATGATATAGTAATTATAATGTATGTAGGCAATACGTGCCAAATTGGGGTCTCTAATAATAATAGTGACGGTAATAAGCAGCGATGGGCAAAATGTAATCAGATTAATGATTACGATTACATTTTGTCTTCTTCAATAATTATTGAAGATTACAAAATGTAATCATAATCGTTGAAGATTTACAAAAAGTAATTGTAGTTGTTAATTATTAATCTGATTACATTTAGCCCACCTCTGGTAATAAGGTAAATTTAAAGCGAAAATACGAATCCCGAAGAATAATCAGTATTCCATAAGTATTTTGATACATCCAGCCTTATTCCTTGTCTACATTATAAAGGGAACCTCTGCGCAAAATTTCAGCTTTCTAGGTCCAAAGGCTGGCCGTTGATGAGTCAGTCAGTGTGTGAGTGTGTCCGAACTTTCCTTTTTATTACTCGTATATACTAGCTGCCCGCACCGGGTTCGGGTGTGGTAATGAGGAGAATGAGACCATTCTGTCAATATTTAAGAAGATTTTCCTACTGTCTTCTGTGTCACTCACTCAATCACTTTTTATATGGAAATATTTCAACCCAAATTTTTCACTTTTCTGTACAATTTGTTATACACTCGGATATTGATTTTTATTTATATAGATATAGATAATGGGAAACATACAAAAATGTGCCGATATGTGTAGGGACGGTAGTCTTTTTTATATTGAAAAATATATAGCAAAATACATATACAAGGTGTAACATAATTAACGCAAAATCTGAAAGTAAAAGAAAAAGTTTGTTCTAAATAGGTAACTGGATTGATCCAACAATTTTTAATTCTTGTTAATTTTTTTTTTTAATTTGCAAAATATGCTGTTACTCCTTCAGTGCGATATAACAAACTAAATGTATTTTTGATTCAAATCACCACGGAGATTTCAAATGCATTTCAAAAACGTATTTCTCAATACACATACAAGTTTAGTTCAATTGGGGTATAAAATTGCTTAAAAAGAGTAAAATAACTTAAATTTAGTTTTTGTATTGAATTTGTATATCAATGGTCTAATCGGGGTGTCTGAGGTCTCGCGTTATTTACTATACACCTTGTATTAGTTTAATTTTTGTTATATTCATTTCCTGTACTGCTCAACCGATTTCAAAATAGGAGAAAGTTCTATATTCATCTGTATGATTTTGTTTTATTTAATAAAATTAAGAAATTCATTACTAGATAGTTTGGATAGATAAAATAAATATGTCATGCTTATGTGCGTCATATGGACTGGTAATGTACACTCACATTTCGCCGACCATAATACTAGGCTTCAATGTGATAGGAAGGCAAGCCTATTGTCATCATATTGGGCACAATTCTAGACTCAAGAGTGCTACTGAATTTTGCTACCGAAATTTTCGATAACGAACTCCCAAGAACACTGATCAGTGATTTTAAATTCAGATCCAAACTAAGGGTTTAATACCTAGTATAAGAAAATGTATTCGAAAAATAAACACAATAGTCGTTGATATACTCACAAAAGTCGTAACAAACGAATATAAAAGAATATCATAAAATGTAGTTCAAAGTAATACCATTTTCTCTAAAGCAGTGATTATATTTTTTTTCGGTTTCATACTGGAATGGGTTTTCATAAATATCACTTTGTTTCGCACTGCACTCGTAAATCACGTCGCAAAGAAAACACAACACTGATATTCTCCATTCACTAGTGTTAAAAATGATCGAAATAAAATGTTAGTTTGTGATTGATATCGTTAATGGTCCTTTTGACTTTTTTTTATGGCTATACGACTTGTACATTCAATGTAAAAAGATATATTAAAAAAAAAACTTTATAATAGATTAGATGTTTTTATTATTATTAACTATATTTAGAAATATCACAGAGAGGGAAAGACAAAGTTTAATCAATAATTACGTAGGCTGTTTCAGATTAATTTATTTAAATGTGAAGCATATTATTACTATATTTATTTAAATTATTTTTCAGATCATAGAGCCACATTGCAAACATTAGAAAAAAGAAGGAGAAAGAGAATAGATATAATCTATTTTCTTTCTTTTTGTTGTAAAATGTCATTCCCTTACATATTTTCAGTTTTGATTAGTGACAAGAACTGTTGAAAGTTAACTTCAATTAGCTCCTGTAGGAGCAATTTCCATCCCCCATGTCTGTCGATGCGGACATCATCCCAGTTAAACCCTGAATAATATACCCTTCGGCTGATTGCTGGCATCGAGGTCGTAAATTTAAGAATTCAACGTTATGGGGATTCTTATCATTTTACTGATCAATGGACTTAACACGAACAGATTTACGAGATGAGCGACATTGCTGATAAAACCTACTGTCGCGTTCATCTTTATTTGGTAAATTTATGGTGTAAAAAGATCGGTGAATGTAACTCGATAGCATTTTACTAACGCCAATCTATTCATGCTAAGCTCTTTGAGGGCTAAGTGAAATCATGTAACGCTACATTACCAAATATTATTGAGAAATTTTGATGTCATTTTATATATTGTTACGATCTAGATAGCGAGTTACGAGTAACGATAATTTTAATCAGTCTATATTTGTGCCTCACTTTCAATGCCCTATAACTAATGATACAGATATTATTCCACGTGAGCCCTAGATCGAATTCCCTTTGACTGATTGGTACCACTATTATGGAATAGTCGGACAGTAATGGTACTGGGCTCTATTTAGTTCGATCCTGCCCCGAGCTCGTCGACTGAATACTCAACTACGCTTAATCGATGTAAGTGCGTAATTTGTTGTGATTAACCGCGAGTTCTCCAGGTATATGCTTTTAATTTAGATTTATTAATCAACGTTTTGATATCAATCAAGGTTCCATGCTCTATCACAATTGATGCAGATATCATCTCAGGTAGGTCCTAGAGCTAATTTTCCGTAGGCTTATTGCTACCACGAGACTATTAAGAGCCTAAATCCAATAAATCAATAGCACTATGTGAAGAGCACGAACAATTTGATGTTTTATAGTAACGTTGTCGAGAAATCGTGCTGTCATGTTCATCTTTATTTAGTAAATATGAAGTGTGAAAAGGATAGTATATGTCCATGCTAAGCTCTCTGAGGGCTAACATACTAACCATTTAACGTTATTTAGTTAACTGACCACGCGAGATTAGTTGATTAAAGAGCCAGAGTAACGTTCTCGAGAAATTTCACAGTCATTTTATTTTCTTTTCTTTTTTTTAATCCTGGCTTCACACTAGGGTTTATTCCTGTGTCGTAGGTGCGTTTACAAACTTGAAAATTCACATACACAAATACCCAGACCGGAACAACTAATTGTGGATCACACAAGTACTTATCCCGTGCGAAAATCGAACTCGCAACTATTAGACACACTGGGTGGAGCTGCTTAAGATCCTAACCACCGCGCTAAATCGTCCATCAAACGTGTTACATACTCAATAACGTTACGAGTTACGATAATCTTAATCTGTCTATATGTGATTGTCCGTGCCCAGACGTATACTTTGTCTGCCTGTATTTGTTTATGCCTCAGTTTCGATGCCTTATCACTATTGATCACCCCAGGTGGGCCCTAAATCTAATTTCCGTAGGCTGATTGGTACCACCGAGACTATTCCATTACAAAGCTCTATTTAGTTCGATCCAGCCCGAAGCTCGTCGACTGAATACCTAACTACGCTTAATCGACGTAAGTGCGTAATTTGTTGTAATTAACCGCGAGTTCTGCAGATACGTGCTTTTAATTTGGATTTGTTAATCAACGTTTTTGATATAAATTGCGGTTATATTGTATGGAAGAATTTGATTAATGAAGGAAATTCAAACAACATTTCCATTTAATTTTGTGATAGGGGCCGGTTGATCAAATTATTTTTAATGATTATGATATAAAAAAATAAACTTCGTCACGTCTGTATGGGATGCCAAAGTGCTACATATCGTCAAGGATGTAGAGTTTGGATATCATAAGTTATTATACCGGGCATAATCCTTAACTCCGGATTTCTTTTGAGAAATTATTTAATTACTAGTTTAGGCCCGCGACTTCGTCCGCGTTGATGGAAATCTAATATTTTTTGGAGATAAAAACAATCCTATACGTTAATCCAAATACTAAACAATCTGTGTGCCAAATTTCATTTAAATTCGTTCAGCCGTTTTTGCATGATTGAATAACAAAAATCCATCCATCCATCTAAATATCCAAACGTACAAACTTTCACATTTACAATATTAGTAGGATTAAAACCAAAATTTGCCCGATATGTTGGGATTAGGATCCGTTGTTCCGTGTCCCACATGGAAGACTACAGTGGTGACAATTGGCCGTCTCCAGGTGTTCAATCATGTTCAGGTTTTCGCCAAAACACCCGTAACTGGTTAATAACTGAACATTTTGTTAGACCTAGGATTTAAACACAGGACTATTAGATCGTCGGCCGCACTACACCCACTAGATCAATAAGTCTACACTACAAAAAAAGCCTCTCCTGAGTAACTAAGTTAGGAGTGTTGTTCTGTAAAAAGGACATGTTAAAACGGTGTCATATGTCCAGAAAGGTATAGCGCGTTTCACATACCACTACCCTTCGGCGTTAGGTGGGCAGTACTGTTTGTCAGTGTAGACAGCTAGAGTCAGTGTGTTTGTTTATTTCCTAAATAATAGATAGATAGATAGATAACACATTATTGTTCCACCAAAGACACAATATACAAATACAATTTAATGAATTCACAAATTAGTGTAACAATGGGCGGCCTGATCACTAATAGTGATCTCTTCCAGGTAACTTTAAATAATAGTTATTATTTTAACAGCATAATCATGTCCAAGACTTTAATAGGAGGTACACATAAATGGTGTTGAGGATAGAAAAAATCCGTGAGCGTAAAAAACCTGAGAAAGTGCTTTTAATTCTCTTATAACGACTATGATGAAAGGTTACCGCCATGATAGGTATATAAATAATGTTACCAGGGTCCATATTTTAGTTTAGAGGGTTTAGGCCATAGTCCACTGCGCTGGCCCAGAGCAAGTTGGCAAACTTCACACACCTTCGACAAACTCTTAGGCATGCATGATTTTCCTTCACCGTTAAAGCAAGTAATAATTAATTTTTAATACGAACATGGTTTATAAAAGACAGAGGTGCGTGCCTGGGTTTGAACCCGAGACCTCTGACTTTGCGGTCCAACGGTCTAACCAATAGGCTATCACTGCTCTTTGCTTAAAATATTCTGTTGGACTTTGTACTTTTTGCCTATCCTGAAAGGTATCTGGCGTGATTATATAAATATCTCTAATCGTGGAGTCATCTTGAGTGGATATTTTCTTTATTTTTATCCCTTTATTCGGGGTATGCTTTTATGTTCATTAGCAGCACAAATTCAATCGTACCAACCTACACTATCCGGGGTAGTGGTACGTGAAACGGATTATAGTGGCTAGGCCTTCGTCACTGAGACATGGGTCTGGACAACTGTTCACATAGCTTTGTAGTAGCTTATACTATTTATACATATTTAAAACGTGTATTATCATAGTGACATCACGAACGACAAGATACGAGAGTAAAAAATCAAAAAGAATTATTACACGTAATTATCGGACTTAATATCGTTGGCGTAGGTTGCACTGTTCACAAATGTTTAGCACCTATATTATAGCGACACTCCAAATGATATGATACGACATAGTAATATACCTGGTGTTTAGAGGGTGGCCTATTAAAAAATAACAGGTTCGCCCTCTCTTACATTAGGTCCTGACATTTTTGAAGATATGTAGGTGTATACAGCACACCTCTGCTTAATAATTTACAAAGTCACAGAGACACGAAGTGGCGGCAGTCCGAGTTTGCATCAGTTCGAGCATTTTGATTATACGAAAGCTACTTAGTTTTTCATTTTAAGCAAGCTGAAGTGGCAGTAGGCGGGTCATCACATATGCCGCAGAACCGATTGCCGTTGGGGCAGACTGGGTTTTGAGTGGAGACCACGTGTCGGCAAACGTAGTGTAGGGAGACCTGTAGCTAGGTGGGGTGACGATATTCGTAAATTAGCAGGCAGGGATTGGAGGAGGATAGCTGAAAATCGAGCTCAGTGGCGTGCCCTAGAATAGGCCTACGTTCAGCTGTGGACTGAGACGGCCTGATGATGATGATGCTACATTGTTAATTTAGTTTTTTTCATCGCTTCACACTAGGAATCGTTTACGTGTCGTGGAAGCGTTTACAAACATGATTTTCACGATACGAAATAATCGAAACTGGAATAAATTGTCCAAGGTCACACAAAGATGTTCCCTGTAGCGACTCAAAAGGCCTGTGTTACCAATGTTTACTAGAATTTCTATTATCGAGCATGGCTGCAAACCTGACTCCATTTAAATTAATGCGCGAATGCGCTAGATTCTTTTGATGGAGTATGACGTATACTATCTATATCCTTACACCAGATCCCTTGTGGGGTAGGCAGAAAGTAAAGAGTTCTAACAGATTTTTTCCTTACATACTTTCCTGGCTTTCTCCGCTCTCATAGTTCATCTCATATACGCTCGCCGGTTACGGAGACTCTTGACATGCCCTTCAGTTAAGATACGGTCTATTTTATTTGGTCATGATAAGATAGTCTAGGCCTTCCCTGGTACCTACAACTCTCCACTTTCGCATAGTATGTCTGTTTTATCATTTTGTCTTCCGACATTATTTTTAAATGCCCGACCCATTGCAGCATATCCTGTCTCATCTTTACACCAATATTATCTTCCATACCTACACGCTTTCTTACTACGCTGTTGCAATTACGGTCGGTTAGCTTGCCTCCGCAAATCATCCGCACAACAAGGGACAAGCACACCGTTATGTGTTCCGCACATCGTTACCAACCACAATCACATCTCTCTCACCCTAATATATGAAAGAATGCCTTTTCCCAGCCGTAAAATAATTGATAACACTCTTTTATAATCCCTACAATAGCGAGGGATTTCACAATCCAAATACACAGAAACATTTTTCTCAAAACATGGTTTACAAAGTTTCTGTAATCCTTTCAGTTTAAGAGCATGACGTACGGAACACGCTCGAACAATAAGCGGTCTTTTTATTATTGTTGTGTATTTCTCGGAAATCCCGCGTCTTATCCGGTTCGGCTACAGCTGGGTATAAATCCGTTGTATATATTAGTCCAAAATCCGGATATCCAGATGTACTCCGTGTTGGGCTGGCACGAATTTACTTAGAAATATTGAGTCACACTTTCACACTTTTATATTTTGTCAAAGTGACATCTGCATTAAATAATGCAGGTGTTAATAAACATGACTTTACTATGAAAAAGTCTCTCTCTCTCTCCTTGGCAATTATTATTCCCATCTGATGGTGGGGTCTGCCTTCTTAATTTTCTTCTTCCACTTCGCTCTGTCGGACGTGTCGTGTTCGGAGGCATTGCAGATACACAGGTCTTTCTTGACCACATCTGCCCATCTTGTTTTTGGCCTTCCTCTGGGTCTGGGCCCTGATAGGTTTAGATTTGCCGTAATATTACCCACATAATCGGGAGATTATGTGGGTAATATACTTATCAGCGATGTCGCGAACACCGAGACTCTCGCGAACGTACTCGTTGCGAATTTTATCAAGTCTCGTCACCCCGCACATCCACCGAAGCATCTTCATTTCAGCGACTTGAATCGCATGGACTTGGCGCTGCGTTACGGCCCACGTTTCGCTACCATATGTTAGGACTGGCCTGATTATGTTTTTGTATACTAAGCCCTTAAGTTTAACGGGCATACATCTGTCACAGGTTACGCCAGTTACTTCCCGCCACTTAAGCCAGGCGGCTGCTATCCGATGCTGAATGTTTATCTCCAAATTTCCCGAGCTGTGTAACATGGTACCCAAATATTTGTATTCGTCACACCTAGTGACTTGTTGTCCGTCAATAATGAGAGGGTTGTTTACGGAATTTGGGTCGTTACACACCATATATTGGGTCTTCGATACACTAAGCAATAGGCCGCCTGTCTGTAACTGGCGCTTCCATTCTCCTAAAGCATACGCAATTTCGCCTCGAGATGTTGAGCAGATTGCTACATCATCGGCATAAATAAATGTCCAGGGTACCAGGGACCGAGCAGAACCTTGGTCAAAGTCAAAGTCAAAGTGTATTTATTTGTCAAAACATGTGTAGGTACATAGGAAGTAAACATCGATAATAGAATCAACATGTTTTTGCCAAATCAGGCGTACAAATATAAAATGAAATATTTTTCCTTTCTGGTACTGTACCAATAAAATCAATTAATCCAATAAAATAAAATAAATGTCAATGAGATCAAAGTTGGCACAAACATAAAATATTATTATTTATTATAACTGTTGTTCAGTCAAAAGTGCGCCAGTTAAATCAATAATTATTAATTAATTTAGTAACGAGAAAAGAAAAAAATAATACATTTAATAATTCTAATTTAACTACACACGAAGTTGAGAAAAAAATTATTTAAAAATTTATGTAAAAGTGGGATCATATAAAAGGTCATTTAAATTATAGTAACACTTTGATATAAGAATGTATTTTAAATGTTTCCTAAATAACTTATAATTATAGTCATTGTATTTATTTGGTATCTTATTGTAAATTTTCGGTGCCATGCAAAATACACTTTTATTCATAAGTGCAGTCCGAGACGTTTGTAAACAAAGTTTACTTTGATCGCGGCGGCTGCGTTGTACAATATCTGATAAGCGACTAAATAAATGAGGATTACCTTTTACAAATGACGCTATTTCTAAAATATAAAGGCAAGGAAGTGTTTTATTTAGATTGATTTTTAAATTATTATTATCGAACCACTTAATTAAAGATGTCAATGTATTGTTTATGCCACTTTTATAATTGTCAGAATTTTTGCAAGAAATTATTGTTACTGTGCTGTCATTGGCGAATAAAGTCAAAGGATGTTCTACAGATTTTGGCATGTCATTAATGTATATAATAAAAGTAAAGGTCCTAGAACACTCCCCTGCGGTACTCCGTACTTTATGAGCCGTTCTTTAGAGTAATGCGTGGTTTCCTGTTTAGTGTTTTTATCTATTTCTGTAATTGTGGTAATTTGTTTCCTGTTGGATAAGTATGACTGAAATAAATTTAAAATGTTGCCTCTTATCCCGTAAGCTTCTAGTTTTTCAAGCAAGGTACTGTGATTGACATAATTAAAGGCTTGCGCCATATCACAGTAAAGAGCACATACCTGTATTCTAGTGTCTACGTTAATCATAATCGTCTTTAGGAAGTCATATATCGCCATACTTATTGTTTTTTCTCTTCTGAAACCTTTTTGCTCATCGCATAAAATATTTTTCTTTTCCAAATAATTATAAACCTCACTATAGATAAATTTTTCAAAAATTTTTACAATTATAGGTACAAGCGCAATGGGTCTATAATTTTGGATAAGTTCTCTATCACCTTTTTTAAATAATGGCTTAACTATAGTTCTTTTTAAATCGTCTGGAAATGTGCCGTTACTAATACAGAGATTAAGAATATGACTCATATGAGTAGAAATTAAAACACCTGCAGCTTTTATTATTTTTGTAGAAATTTCATCATGACCTACACTGGTTTTTACTTTTAGAGTTTATTATTTTTAAAATGTCATTAGGTGAACTGGGAGCCATGAACAATGAATTTTTACATGCTGTGATTTGTGACCTAACTTTTTTGCCCGAATTTGGTATAGGAGTAACTTTATCGACAAAAAAGTCATTAAATTTATTTGCTATTTCTTTTGGACTAGAAATCATATTATTACTGATATTTAATCTTGCAATCATATTTGTTGGTTTGTTCTGTTTTAATTTATTTATTATTTGCCATGTAGCTCTTGCTTTATTATCGGATATTTGAATACTATAGTTGTTTTGTGCACGTCGCGTTGAAATTATAACATGCTTAAATAATTTAGAATAATATAAGTATTTATTTTTATTTGTATGTATGTTGGTGTACCCCTTCTGTGACTGCTATCGGTTTTGTCTGGCCCACTGTTGTCCTGATTAACAAAGTTACGTCCTTGTACATGTCGGCTATGATATCAACATACCTTTCTGGAATATTCTTCTTACGGAGACTCCACCAGATTGTCGGTTGAGGTACACGGTCGAATGCCTTTTCCATATCCAAGAACGCAATGTATAACGGCTTATTCTTAGCTTTGAACTCCTAAACAATCATGCTGACTGCAAACGTTGGATCCACGGTGGATACGCCTGGAACAAAGCCATACTGGTTGGTGGATAGCGAGCTCTCCTGTCTTAGTCGGTTATCTATGACTCTTTCGTATAACTTCATTGTATGGCACATCAATTTTATCCCCCGATAGTTGTTGCACTTGTATCTACTGCCTTTGCCCTTGTATCTACTGCCTTTGCCCTTGTAAAGAGGGACAATGGTGCTCAGTCTCCATGCATGCGGTATACAGGAAGATCCCATAGCCTTAAGGAACAGATGTGTAAGGACATAGATACCCTTTTCACCAAGGCATTTCCAGGCTTCTATGGGGATTCCATCCGGCCCCGGTGACTTTTTGTTTGACATCTTCTTGAGGGCAGCTTTAACTTCCTGTGGTGTAATTAATGGTATCAAACCTAAGTTCTTATCCATATGAGCAAGGTCAACTGTTTTTGTTGTTGTAATTAAAAGCTGTTCATAGTAAGTATGCCATGCTGCCAAAATATCTCTATCCTTGTATAACATAGCCCCATCCTGGCCTTTGATGATCCTAGTTCTAGCTGGATCTTGCGTCGCCTTGTTTCGAGCCTTGGAGAGCTTATAGATCTCCTTTTGCCCCTATCTACTTTCAAGTGTCTCGTAAAGTGACCCTAACGCGTTTCTTCTCTCAATGGCTACAGTTTTCTTTGCTTTCTTTTTTGCCATCTTATAACCGTCCCTATCTTCCTGTGTTCTGGTGGATTGCCACATTTTAAATGCTTGCTTCTTTTCTTGCAACGCTGTTTGTACTGGGGCACTCCACCACCAAGTTTCCCGAGATGTTCTTTTTCCTGGTCTCGTACGGCCCAAGATGGAATTTGCCGCTTTCATCATATGAGAGTAACACTGATTCCACATCAAGTTAACATCATCTTCCATATTCACGGTCAAGCCTTCTAGCTGTTTTTTAAATTCTTCAGCCTTGTCACCTTTCAGTAGCCACCACTTCGTGATCTCAGGCACCTTTTGAGGTTTAGGGACTGTTTTTCGATGAAAGTTCATGTCCATGACTACAATACGATGCTGTGAGATAACGCATTCACCCGGAATTACTTTACAGTTCCTTATTCAACCGACGTTTTCCCGATTTGTGAGTATGTAATCTATCTGTGTACTATGGGGCCCACTTTTGTATGTTATAAGATGTTCTGGTTTTTTTTTGAAGAAACTATTGACTATGGCTAGTTTGTGAGCAATGGCAGTGGCAAGTATCGTCTTTCCAGCTTCATTTGTTGTACCGTAGCCGTATCCTCCATGTACTCGACTAAATGCGTGACATTTTGCCAACTTGTGGAGCATAAACGGATAAGATATTAACAGCTTCTCCTTCAATAAGTACCTTCACACACATGATGCGATTATTTATTCGTTTAACCTCCACAATGTTGTCGAGGTGGTTTTGGCTAACGACTATAGCTACGCCATTTCGACCCTCAGCTGACCCTGTGTACATCATTTTAAATCCTTCGCCAATATTTCGCGCCTTCGACCCTTGCCATTTCGTTTCCTGTAGACACGCAAAGTCTACTCTCCTTCTATAAAAAAGTTCTGCAAGCTCCTTCGTCCTTCCTGTTAATGAACCAACATTTAGTGTAGCGAAGCGGACTTTCAAGTTTCGATCTGGGACTAGCTTCTTTAACCGGGTCCGTCCTTGACTCGGTAGCCCTCGCATATTTGAAACCTGAACTTTTAGGACAGGAAAATCCGCAGATTAGATGTTAGGTTCCGTTTCACAGAGATTTCTTCCTGTGAGAAGTGTTGTCCGGTTATACCGCCGGATACTCGGTCGCCAGAGCCTCGTCCGTTATCTAGCAGGGAGCACCACGGTGGCTGCTGAAGCTACCGCCGCCGACTATTCATACGAACCACCAGCGCGGGCAGGTGAGGTTGACATTTGGGCCGGATAAGATATTGGTTCCGTTCTCCCCTTACTCCCTTTTACTATGAAAAAGTACTATTGGAAAATCTAGACATTTTACTTCTTCTCGTAGTTGTGTGTTGTGAAAAGTTACTTACGTGAAAAATCAGCTTTATTTCTTACTTTCGAGTTACTCATGGGTTACTCGAATCATTATAAATTAATTAAAAAAACAATTATAATGTAATTCTATCAAATAAATTCGTTTTAAAAAAAATCTGATCCACTCGTGGAAATACTGTATATTTTTGGACCTCACGACTGTGTGATAGCGTAATTCTTAAATAAAAAAATATTCTAATTCTTCTTTGATGTGACAACCCTAAGTAAGCGTCGATAACCGATGAATCGGACAAAATAAAAATGTGAAGAGATTCCATTGGTGGTATTTTTAATGCGGAAAACCTTTCGGAAAACGTCCTCGTTTTATTTGCGATTCAAATCACGAAGAAAGCTGACAATCAATGCGAATAAACAAATCCCTGTGACTGGGATTTTTATGGAGTAAAGATGTGTTGGTATTTAGGCTCTCGGCAAATGAGCCAGTCGTACGCCACCATCCTATGGTACCGCGCAAGCGGTGGTGATCGGTGGCCGCCACAAAAATGGTACATTCTTTCATTATACACGTTCTGTGTAGCGAGTGCCCGCTATCGTGAGTAGTCGCCACTCGCTATGCGAGTGCTGCAAATACATACAGAACGTATGAAAAATCATGTAAACCGTCCTAGCCACCGGTAGCTGCGGTTGGAGCTTTAATGTTGGAAATGTGGTTATGTATCATTTAAGTATAATAACTCAGTCTATATCTACCAGTGCTGGGCTAAGGTAAGGTAGTCTCTCACAGATCAAGGTGAGAGAGAATTGGCCCTAATCCACCACGCGGACCCAGGGTAAATAGATGAATGTTTGTGGCCAAATATAGTGCTGACTGGGACCAACGGCTTAAGTTCCTTCCAAAATACAAACACAGTCGAAATTAGTAATGCCAGAAGCAATTTGGTTTTGAAAATGTTCACCGAAATTTGTAAAATAAAGAGAATTTACTACTGATTTTAAAAACTGAGACCGTAAAGTGAAGCCACTTAACACTCTGTTATAAGAAAGCCGGCTACGTACGTACGTTGCTGACTGCCTGCATACATTTTGAACCACAAAATAATGTAACTATCAATTTATGGAACGACGGACGATTCAGCGCAGTGGTTAAAAGCTAAAGCCGTTCCGGTCACTGTGTCTAATAGTAGCGGGTTCGATTCCCGCACGGGACAAATCTTTGTGTCATCCACAGTTATTTGTTTCGGTCTGGGTATTGTGAATTTTCATGTTTGTAAACGCACCCACAACACAGAAAGAAACCCTAGTGTGGAGCCACGTTTTATTTAAAATCAAAACAAAAATAAACAATGTTTCAACAACTACATACAAGTATCATAGAGTTAAATAACACTGTTGAAACTGTCCTCTTCTTCTTAGGGCTTCGATATTTTATGTTTACGCCAGGAGCAATAAACACTGCGTTACCGTACTTCGCGTGGCAGGTATAGCGATAAGCGTCAGTCCAGGAATGTGTGTTGTAGTAACGAAGTGTATGCCCCAGTGTAGGCGACTGGTACATCCCTAGTGGCTGTAATATAATTACGTATTCTTTTCCACGACACTATTAGGTAGATAAAATTAGCAGTTTAAACTGACTAGACGGCTAGACATAATTGCTCCATTAGAAAACATTATTAAAAGTACTTTTTAACTGCATTCCTGTTATGGACGGACGATTTGGCGTAGTGGTTAAGAGCCACTCCGCCCACTGTGTTTAATATAAGATAGATAGATTACACTTTATTGTTCCACCAGAGATACAAAAACGAGATAAAAGAGGCAAGATTACAAATTGAAAGTTAGTGTAACAATGGGCGGCCTTATCACTAATAGTGATTTCTTCCAGGCAACCTTTGGATGGCGAGAATCTGAAGAAAACGTAAGATTTAGGGGTGTACTTAACAATCAAAGCATCACAATGCATAAATAAATCTATCATAAACTACTAAATAATATACCTATGTATAATATGAAAGAGTAAAAATAATACATACTTACCTAGTAAATAAATAAATAAATATGTAAATGATTTACAACACCAAAAACAAATTTATAGCATAAAACAACTAGTAACAGCAAATATAAATTATCCACCTAATATAATGCCGCTTTTTCACCTGATTTCTGAATATTTGAATTGATGAAGCACGCCTTATAGAGACAGGTAGTGCGTTTCACAATCGAACGGCTTTGACCGTAAAAGAATTGTCGTAAAAAATGCTAGAGTGTAAAGGCTTTAAGAGAGCCAAGTTATCTGATGACCTTAAAGAATACGAGTTGGAAAATTGAAGGAATTCGAAACGTTCCTTGAGGTAACTTGGGGAAGACGGATTGAATAAGATATTGTACAAAAGACAGAGGACATGAGTATTCCGGCGAAGACGTATAGGGAGCCACTTGAGCTTAGAACGAAACTGAGATACATGATCATATTTGCGTTAGCCAAATATAAATATTATGTAAAAATTTTGAAGACGCTCAAGTTTATTTAACTGCTCTTTTGTGAGATCTAAATAGCAGATGTCAGCATAATCGAGAATAGA
Source organism: Phalera bucephala (assembly GCA_905147815.2). NCBI lineage: Eukaryota > Metazoa > Arthropoda > Insecta > Lepidoptera > Notodontidae > Phalera > Phalera bucephala. The sequence continues at coordinate 10,901,183 of LR990627.1, forward strand.
AAGCAACAAAGATTGCGCTAGAGCAATTTTAGTGGTAATCGGCAGAAAGATTTGCAGCCTTTTAAGAGAACCTGCTGCAGCGTAAATTTTGCGACTGGTGACTTGCAGCTGACTAGCCCAACTCATACAGCGATCCATGGTTAAGCCCAAATTCTTAATATTTTCACTGTACGGAATGACCACTCCATTAAAATTAATCCGCAGAAGTAAAGTCCAGTCTACCTCTGAAATCAGGCGCGAACTGCCAATTATTGCTTGGGCCTTAGTGGGATTAACTTTCAGGCCAAAGCTTTTGCTCCACTCAGTTATACGGAGCAGATCACTGTTGATAGTACTTATACACTCGTTTAATCTGTCTAGCGAAGAGTGAGAATAAATTTGAAGATCGTCTGCATATAAGTGGTATGAAGAAGAAATATCGTGGGAAATTGAATTAATGAAAATTGCAAAAAGGAGTGGAGATAGGACCCCGCCTTGTGGTACTCCGGCCGACGTGTCACACCAAGATGAGAAATTCTCTTCAAGGCGAACCCGCTGCCGGCGCCCATACAGATAACTGTGAAACCATTCGACCACCGTTGGAGATATGTTAATCGAGCGAAGTATAGCTAATATAATGTCAAAATCGACTGTGTTAAAAGCATTGCTGAAGTTCAACAATGTAAGTACAGTTAAGTTACCGCTTTCCATAGAAAAGCGGATGTCATCGGTGATTTTAACGAGAATACTTACTGTGCTATGGCTAGGAAGAAAACCTGCTTAAAATGGATTAAGGAGGTTATGACAGGAAAGGAAATTGCTGGTTTGATTGTGAGTGAGACGCTCAAAGACTTTGGAAAGGAAAGGAAGAATGGATATTGGATGATAGTTGGAGAAGAATTTAGGATTGGGTTTCTTAGGTAGAGGAATTATTTGAGCGTCCTTCCAAATAGAAGGGAATTTGTCCCTTCTTATAGAGTTAATAAAAATGATACAGAGGATGGGAACGATAATCGATTATTGTTTTAGTACTATTATGTTGCGACTTATACCATCGCCACCAACGGCATTGGATTTTTAACATCACAATCGGTAAGACGATTGAAAATAAAAGGGGAGTAGTCTGGAGTTTATATATTTGAAAGATAATATTTATTTGCTTAATCTGAATCATCGATATTAGCCGAGGAAGAAAAGTGTAAGTTGAGGGAATTAATATTTAGAAATTTCCAAATTTTAGCTGGATCATTATTATCGACAGCTTCATGGATATGGCGACGTAAAGCGTCCCTACATAACACATTGCAGCGATTTTGGGATTTAATATACTTCGCTTTATTTTCATCCCTAGGACGGCACTTGTACTTATCCTTGGCCTTGTTTTTTTGGTCCATCAAGAGTTTAATATCTTCAGTGATCCATGGGGCTGGAAGGTGTTTGAGTTTAATGGCTCGCAAGGGTGCATTCTTGTCATATAGCTGGGTTATTAGCGTGTTAGAGATCAGTATTTGGTCATCCACTGACTCTGCATCAGTAACCGGTGACTAATGAATTTTCCCAGCATCCCTACGGAATTCTTCCTGATTCATACCACTAAAATTGCGCTCAAGAATTATTTTAGGCTTAGCTTTAGGAGGATGGATTTTATATGACAGAAATATAAGATCGTGATACGAGCAAGCGTCGGCAGAGCACTGACCGTGTTTTGCAACATGCAATGGAGAAGATACTATTAACAAGTCAAGAAGTGAGGGAGTAGAGTTAGGGAAGTGGTGAGTAGCACTGAGAGGAAGAATATGCAAGTTGCTGGATTTGATGATAGTTTCCAAGAAAGTGGTACGGTAATCATGCTTAAGGAGGCAGGTGTTGAAATCACCCATGATAATATTGTGATTATATAAGGGTATGAGATGTAATTGATGCGAAGAGAAGGGCTGTAATAGGCTCCAAGTAAAATCTTAGTGTGAGATAAGTGCACCTCCACAAAAAGATGTTCGCCGGCATTTAAAAGCGGTAGTTGTGGTGAGGCAGAAATTACAGCGTAAGGAATATGTGTTCGGAGATAAATGGCCACTCCACCACCTCCACCGCCAGTGCAATCATTACAAATCAGACGAAAACCAGGCAAACAATATGACGAACTAGGAAGGCAGGGTTTAAGCCAAGACTCGGAGACAAGTACAGCGTGAATATTTTTCTGGTTAAAGGACACCTGCATATCGGAAAAATGAGCTGGAATACTTTGGGCATTAATATGTATCATATTAAAGTTTTTCGGTACATCAGAAAACTGGCGCTTAAGTGTATCAGAGAGAAAAGGACTGCTAACAAAGCTCTCATCACTGTTACTGCAAGAATCGGAAGATAAAGAGAAGTAGTTATCACTATTACTGCTTGCATCATCATGAAATAAGGTGTTCATTATTAAAAATAAAAATAAAAAATATGTAAATAAAATTAAAAAAGAAATAGTATGTATATAAAAATGTATAATATATGATATGTATATAAATATTATAAAATATATTCTTCTTTACAATATATAAAACAACTATTCAAGTTGAAACACTCCACCTGCCGGTTGTAAGTTAGGATCAAGATATACATTATAACCATGTTACGTATGCCACTATTACAACATAAAACCAAATACAAAAAAAATACAAAAAAATAAGTTGCACAGCAGCATAAAGAAAAAGCAAAACAAAAAAATAAAAATTATATTGTGAGAAGGGAAACATCTTAAAGTTAGTTTACAGCAACTGTACTCGTACAGCGTTTTTTGGAGATGATAAATGATACACTTGATATTGTAATAATTAAAAGGTTTATTGATAGTCCAAATTATCACTATTCTATGATTTAACGATAAATGAGAATTAATGTATGATATGATATATGTATGTATGTGAGCACGCGCGCGATTCTCTTGCTAACCGATTGCGAACTGATGATCGTAATTAATATAATGTGCATTAGGGCGTGCCAAAAAAAACTTTTAATTTTTTTTTTTATTATGTACCATGAAATTATCGTCTGAGATGACGAAAAAAAAATTGTGTTAAAGTTTCAGCTCTTAATATTAATATTAAGAGGTGGCGCATTAGAGTTTTTCTTTTTTTCTTTAGTCCCATACAAAAAAATTCATATCACACCATTCGTTGTTCGTACATCAAAATTTTTCAAGAGTTTTTTGTAGGAAATTGAACGTTCTACAAAAAAGGCTTCATACATTTTTTTCGCACGCCTCGCCATTTTAAAGATATTCAAGATTGAGATTTAAAGATTTTAAGGTACATTTCTTTTTTGCTTCTGAATTTTGTAAGTCGTTGACAAATGAACGTTATGAAATGCGCAATACATATTTTTGCAGGAAATATAAATGCTCTCCAAAAAAGGTCTCATATGCTTAGTCGATTAGAATAAGCGTTTGAAAGATATTTATGATCAAAGTTCAATACTTATCGCTCTTACTAATTTTTCAACATTTTCTTCGGAAAATTTTAATATAATTCATTAGTTTCGAAAAAATTAATGCAAATTTAAGTTTTTATCAGCACAAAAATACATTTATCTATTATTTAAATTATTTTTTATATACATGTACGTTAGGGTGTGTAAAAAAATTTTTTTCCTTAGATAGATTTAAATGGGAAATCAAAAATTATGAAGCGTCACCTGTTAATATTAATATTAAGAGCTCATACATTACCAGACATTTTCTTTCGTCATTCCTGACGATATTATTATGGTATCTAAGGAAAAAAAATTATTATTTTTTTTTGAAAAAATTATATTAACAGAGAAATGCGGGTACATGCAGGATACAGTGACAGAACCATTGAGGTAAATACATAGAGAAGCAAACGTCACTTCGGCGCGTCGAAAAAAGTGTAACGACTTAAAAGTATGCCGACGTAGCTTTGAAGCCAATAAATAATTTGGAGTAAACATATATCCATCTCTTTTACTCTTGTTCCCCACCATACCGACATTACGTCGATCCGATAGAGGTAGCAATATTACTATCAGTAGGAGGCTCAGTGTTGCTTACTATATGATTATTTCCCACAATTTAAATGCACAATGAATATAAATGTTTAATGATGTTATGAATATAATTTTTTATTATATATTTTTTTTAATTAACTTCGTTGCATTTCAGATAGAATCCAATACATGAATTAATAAAATAAATTATTATAGTGCCTAATTCATTTTATTCTATATGAAATTAAAATTGTTACACAGATTATTTGGATATTAGTTAATAGTGTCCAGGGTATGTGGTCAAACTATGAAAATATTATTGAATGAGTAATAAACATAACACACCTAATGTTATCTATTGCATTATTTTCAAAATATGCCGGTTGATGGTTGCAGTCTATTTAAAGCGGGTAAAATAAATACAAATATACAAAATACGTATCTCTTCAACCAACTCAGTAAAACGTTGTTGCCTATTTCCTGTTTCCACTTCTTTATCCAGACGTTAAGAGTGGTAGGCCGCTCCAGTTACTAGACTGAATAGTCGCGGGTTCGATTCCCACATAGTACAAATCTTTGTGTGACTCACACATTTTGTTTAGGTCTGACTATTTGTTTGCGTAATTTTCATGTTTGTAAACGTACGTGTACGGGCCAGCCCGTCCGTTTGAATCATCAGCATTTTTACGTCACATGCACATTATATTAATTACGATCATCAGTTCGCAATCGGTTAGCAAGAGAATCGCGCGCGTGCTCACATACATACATATATCATATCATACATTAATTCTCATTTATCGTTAAATCATAGAATAGTGATAATTTGGACTATCAATAAACCTTTTAATAATTACAATATCAAGTGTATCATTTATCATCTTCAAAAAACGCTGTACGAGTACAGTCTAACCCGTATAGTACCTACGACATGGAATAATTTCCAGGTGGCGCTTTTCAAAAAAAAAAGATACAAAAAGTCTTGGTTAATTCCCCAATTGCTTTCTAAGACACACGTGAGAACAAATGGGGTGGTGCTATTCTTTACCGGATCCATTAGGCAATTATGTAACAAAGAATTGTGTACAATATTCGCTTTGAGTAAATAGCTTATTTATTTTCATAATATTCTAATGAAATTTTTGGAACTCTATACTTTCTGTCTACCCCGCAAGGGATCTGGCGGAAATTGCACCCATTGGGATCCAAAAAAATTAATAAAATAGATATTCGTATAGTACATAATTATAGGTGATACAATTATCCAACATTTTCCCATAAAGACGGGAACACCAAATGGTGTTTTAATTGGCAACACTGCGCCTCAAATTTATTTTTAAAACTTGATATCGGTTTTTTTGTTTTATTTACTAGTAAGTATATGAAAAAACAATAAACCTATGTATGGAAAGTCATTCCGCTTGCGATATAGTGATTTTGTGACCTCAAATCGCGTTCTTACACCACGCATTTACCTATTTTATGATTTTTTAATAATACGTGTTACTCGAGAGTTGTCAGGCAGGCCAATGAATGACAGAAGCTTGAAACTTGGCTGCGGGCTTATTTTTAGCCAACATACATTTACGCCGTTACTGCTAATCTAGTGTTATGTATATCAATGGACAGAACAAATTGATCATGAACATTCATTACCTTAAAATAATATATCAATGAGTCTCTACTGAAACTGAAAGGTATTTAAGTACGTAATGAAGAACTATGATGAATGTGGGAATAAAATATTTTATATTTTATTCCCGCATTCAAATCTTTGTGTGATTCACCATTATTTGTTCCAGACTGGGTATTTGTGTATGTGAATTTTCATCTTTTTACGCATCCACGACACTGGAATAAATCCTAGTGTGGGGCAACGCTTTTCAAAAAAAAAAGAAGAAAAATTTAAAATTCTTTCATTGAAATAATTCGAAAATTCTGAGTGTCGGTTTTAATGAAAATAAAATAGGTGAGTATTTCTGCTATTCGTGATTCAGGAATGTGTTTTTTAGTTTACCTTTTTACAAATATGAATAAAGACAAGAATAATCTACGAAAATATACTACGCTAAGCGTCAGACTAAGTTCTGAACGGCTTCGAGAGGATCACATTAAAGTTTGGCTAAGTACTTACTGGCAATATCTAATCTATAAAGGGAAACATCCATCCATCTGCTGTGAAGTTCTAAGCTCCTGCATGGGAGATTAGTTCCGGTAGGTATATAACTAAACGAGTTTATAAGTAACCCGTGTGCGTAACCCTTTTTGATTTGTTTATAAATAGATAATAAACACCGTCATGTCTATGTTGAGAAGGAAGGGCAGAGGTGTACTGTGTACTCTCTTATATCGCCGACGATGATAGATTCAAGCTCAAATTATTTATTTTGTATAAACCCTGCAGAAGTACTTACAAATGTTTATATTTACATTTTTTTAACTTACTAATCTATCACCGGATCGGAACGCAGCCTCCACTGAGAAGATCCGGCGAGAATCTCAGTGGGCTTGTCTTTATCGTCTTAATCTCTATTCATTTTTTTATCATTTTCTGTATACATACATACATTTTTATACTATACAAAATTAAGTATTGGATCTAGCTTTAGTGTGATGTGGTGATCTACCTTACGACTGAGATATACGACTAAAAATGATATGTTTAAAGAATGATAAGCTAAAGAATTCTAGAGGGACCAGTCTCCACAAGCAGCACCCGTTCACGAGTATGATTACTTGAGCAGCCATTACCTCCCTCGACTATATTAGAGGGAAGGAAGTGACCCGCATCAAGTAGCCACTGCAAGCATGGACTTGTTAGTGAGCATGCCCAATCCCAAACCCCAGGGAGCAGTCAGAAAAAGTCTACAAAAGGAGCAATACTTCGAGCACTTTTGGTACAACATGCTTCCCATATAAAAGGGGCGATCCTATTCCGGGCATAATTCCAAGGGTCACGACAAAGCTGATCCTCGTGGTCGTAAAAGTCTTTTGGCTGACGCTAATCATAGTATGAAACTTCCGTAACTGCAGTATTTCATGGTTAAATAGCAGTTATGTTGTAACTTAAACATTTAATCACAACGTGATTAAAAAGGAATAGTAAGAGAACTTATCAAAATCAAGACAAGTCCGCGTGATTTTTCGCTGGATTTTTTCCAGTGACGGCAACGTTTCGATCCGATGGAAGACTTGTTGGTAGAGCAAATTAAAAATATAATTTGACAATTAGCATATGCACCCGCAGAATATGTACAAAATAAATGATTAGAAGTTTATCGTTCATTGCCGTGCGACTATCTTGTCGAGAAGCTTCATACGCGTACGTCACTTGGGGTACCACTGAAAATCAGCGCTGTGTTGTGGTTCACACTGCATTACAGCTTTATGCTGAGTGTTACCCCGTTAGTGCGGCTACATAGTATGTAGCTACATGTAATTTGTTTTTCTTTATTTTATCGTTATTTTTTGTAGTGTACTTAACTTAGCTAGCCTAAATAACAAAAATATTTTCTTTCTTTCTTTCTCTTTCTTTCTATTTGTCATAAATCGTGATTTGTGGTAAACACAGGTAGGAAGACAGGTGATTACCTGATACTGGTATTACATACTATAGTAAGTACGGAATACCTGAATCAGGAAATCACCTTCCTCATTGCCTATTGGAAAGTCGCCACAGCATGACTTACACCTGGTTTGTTAATGAAATAAAAATACTATGTCTTATTTTGTAATAAGCTTTTGTGGTTTAACTTGCAATGTTTGTATGTTTAGGTCGACCCTTGTAAACTGAATTAGAAGCATACTTCTTACCATGCGGAGTTGAAATTTGGCACAATTCTGGCAATGGCAATTCTGATAACATACATTTATATTTATTTTATGTTAATTATTTATTGTACACATATATTAACAAATAACAATTTAAAAGGAAGAGAGATAAAAATAGAGTAAAGGATAGCAACAAGTGTACCTACAGTAGAAATAAATAGAATGTCCTTAACTAGCCATACATATCATACAAAATATCACATTAGGACAAAAATCTAACAAAATAATACTGAATATACATAAAATAAATAATAATAATAATCATCAAAATCAGCTCATAAATACAGATGTTATAAGAAACACAGACGAAATGTCGACCCCCTCCTTTTTTGAAGTCGGTTAATATTCTGATTAGTTCTATGGCAGGGTACCTATAGGACTGACGTAACACCCATAATATCTCAATCTACGCATTCGTATCGTTTGTCGTTAAGGAGTTCCAAGTCCAAGGTCCAATACCGATGAAATTGATAAGAACAAAATGAGACCACGCTGGAGCTATACTGAACCCAATCAAAAAGAATTTTCAAAATCGATTCATAATTGGCGGAATTATCGTGTAACATATATACAAAAAAAACATACAGTCGAATTGAGAACCTCCTCCTTTTTAGAAGTCGGTTAATAAAATATAAGGTAATATATACATATATAAATAAATATATACAAATACATATATGATAGTACTATATACCGATAAATATAACTGATAATTACCGATAAATATGATTCATGACGACAAGAAATGTTCTTTAGTTCTCTTTTTGAAGGCGTCCAGTGAGATGCTGTTGCGGATGGAATGAGGGACTGATTTCCACAAGTGCACTACGTAGACAGTAAAATAACCGTTATAGCGGCTAGAAGTGTGATGAGGAGTACGGAGAAGAAGGGAAGTAGATGTGCGACAGGAATTACCCTAAGAACTAAACATCCAAAGCGTTCATTGAGAAATGCTGGTGAATTGGGATTGTGTAAAACAGAATAGAGATGTGGAAGTACGTCATTATCTTGACGACGCCGAATAGGCAACCACCTCAATTTCTGGAATCCAAAATTAAAACGGACGCACAAATATTGTAGTCGTTCGAGTTTATTGAGGAGCTCCTCCGTCGCGTTTAGAAAACACACATCAGCATGGTTCCGAAGGGAAAGAAGAAGAGATTGAGCAAGAGTTACTTTATTCTGAAAGGGCAATATATTCTTCTGCTTTCTTCTGCAATATGAAAATTCCACGAAAGATGGCAACTAATGTAGATTCCCAGATTTTTGACACTTTTGGGATAAACTATAGTAACGGAATCGTACAATACCGATGGAAGAAAATCTTGATTCAAAAGGTTATAGTAATATCGGCCACCAATAATGAGATTGGCAGTTTCCAATTGCACACTACCTGACTGCATTTAGAAATCTTTTCTGAAACAATTTATTGTCGTTTTGATAAAGAATCTTAAGTCAGTTCTAAATGGCATAGAAGATTCAAAGCAAACACCCAAAACCTAATTAACGTGAAAAGCGTGCAAGAATATCAAAGAGCTTTATAAGATCAATACGGGACCCCATCAATTTCCGAGGCACAATACCTATTGTGTGCATTATATGAATCGATGGTAACGCTGTTATGTTATTATGTAGCAATTTCAGGGCGGCGTGAATCTTTCGAATCATTTAGGTGAACGCCTCGGGCGAGGACATAATAAAGGTAATGTACAGAGAATCAATATTTTTTTTTTTTTTAAAAACGAAGCCCCACACTCGGATTTATTCCTGTGTCGTGGGTGCGTTTACAAACATGAAAATTCACAAACAAATACCCAGACCGGAACAAATAATTGTGGATCACACAAAGATTTGTCCCGTGCGGGAATCGAACCCGCGATTATTCGACACAGTGGGCGGAGCAGCTCAAGCTCTTAACCACTGCGCTAAATCGTCCGTCATACGAAACACTGTTTCATTATCATATTTTGAATGCATAGTATGTTCATGTCTCTGGTCATATCTATTTTTTCTGTGGTAAGGAGAGTTAGACTGAATTTGCACAAGTGATTTTACAACGTGCATCCAGGATGCGCTGTAAGCACTTTTAAAAAAATGTACCGGTAGTCATTTGTTTTATTCCAGCGCTTTACTAACGCGCGTAATAAAGCGCTCATGCGAATGAGGGGCGTGTGCGTCGAAAAAGGAATCGTTTTTGAAACGACCCCTTCGAACAACATCAACCTTTTTTGCGAGTATAGTAAAGGATTCGCCACATAGCCGACGCAGCGCAACGGAGGCGCAACGGTGGCGCGACCTGAGGAGCTGTAATGTACTGAAATGTACGGGAGATGCCACACAGCGCAGTCACGCTTCGCGCGATGGCAAACGTCATAGTCCGCTGCTGTCGCGCCCGACGCGCTTACAAACTAAACGAAGCATGGCGGGAGCGAGAAGCCAATACGCGTGCGAGCGGGATGCAAGTGTTGAGCGGCCGCTTGGCCGGCATGACGTCGCGCCACATTACCGACAGTTGGCCGAGCGTCAGTCGAACGTCTACATCGTGCTCCGTCGGCTATTTGACGAAATCTTTATAGAATGCCTATAATGAACACCACCGGTGGATGTCTGCAACCATACCAAAGCAGATTGGGTATAAGGAGGCGGAGAACACTGAAGTTGCTAAAGGCAGGTACGGTACGTGTCGTCGTATCATACTTGACCGGTTTAATTCCAGAAACGTGAACCATCGCCCAAACGGAGCGTTGTGCGATTGCACTAAGCACTAAAAGATATTGACGTGAAGTTTACATGCAGACCTAAGTTCATTTAATGGTACATTCTATGTTTTACAATTACGAGGTCCTGGGGGTTTCCTATCGAAAATTTCCCAGCAGCAGTCTAGAATCTAGAATTGTGACCAGTATGATGGCAATAAGCTCGCCCTCTGTACTACGTATGAAATGTGGGTGTACCCAGTACCCCAGACCAAGTCGTTGGATGCAGGTGGCATCGGACCGGTTACGCTGGTAAGCGATTAGGGAGGCCTACATTTAGCAGTGGAAAAGTACAGGCTGAGATGATGATAAACTCAGTACCCTGTCACAGTCTGCTACTCCTGTTTCGGCAATAAATGTCTGATAGCGTGTATTTTTTTCAATTATTCTACGACATTTATCGTAAAATATTTAAAAAATACAATATAACATTAAATATAAAATTCAAAAAAAAAAACTAATACTAATATTAATAAATATTAGTGATCAATTAGACCGTGTCTTATTTAAAGGATAAGCCGAGGGTCTCCGTAACCGGCAAGTATGTATGAGACGAACCATGAAATTGGAGGACGGAAAGAATTTGTAAAATTAGAACCTGTACGATTCTATACTTTCTGTACAGCAAGATATCGGGCATGATTGTATATACATATATCACTATAGATATGTAAATATATCTTTTCGTCCCAAATACCGCAGTGTCTCAAGACAAATGTCTATGACCAGTGTGTGTTGCCAGTGATGACTTACGGCACCGAGACATGGTCACTCACGATGGGCCTCATAGGAAGGCTCAATGTGACCCAAAGGGCAATGGGAAGAGCTATCCTCGGAGTTTCCCTGCGAAATCGAATTAGAAATGAGGAGATGCGCAGGAGAACCAAAGTCACCGATATAGCTCTCAGAATTGCCAATCTTAAGTGGCAATAGTCGCGGCACATCGCTCGTAGAACTGACGGCCGTTGGGGCAAAAAGGTTCTCGAGTGGCGACCTCGTACCGGAAGATGTGGGCAGGCCCCCCACAAGGTGTAGCGATGACCTGGTGAAGGTCGCAGGTAGAAGCTGGATGCGTAGGTACAACACAAAGCCGGTCGTTGTGGCGATCTTTGGGGAAGGCCTTTGTCGTGCAGTGGACGTCTTTCGGCTGATAATGATGATGATAAATATAGTAATTAGTCCTTGAATAAAGTTTTACTTCTTACACTCACCTGTACTTTGTCCCATGCGTTGATGTGAACTCCTAACGCTCCTCTGTACCACGTTGATTGTAGCCACGATTATTCCGCACACAGGAACTCGAGCCTTTGATATTCCGAAGGTGTCTGATGTGTTCGCGATGGAGCCCCGTATCAACTAAATTGAATACGTGATAATCAAAAGCCTTAAGAGAAAAATTCCAAAATACCTCCATGTTTTTCCAAGGGAAATTGTCTGTTTTTACTTTGGAGGTGCCGAAATACGTGCTATTTATGATTTTGTATTTTCTACATTGTGTAAAATATGAGAGTTTATAGAATTATAGCATGTGCAAAATAAGGCTGCTTTGATCTTGAGATTATTGAAAGAAATATATGTGTATATATAAAATATCTGCGGAGTCTTTTATAAAGCATGCCATTTTTTTCCTATTGTGAGGATTTTCCCTGTTAAGGCCAAATCAAGATGGTTGGTATACGAAGAAAGACATTTAATATGCAAGAGTTAGACTATCTTACCACGGCCAAATAGACCGAGTCTTATCTGAAGAACAAGTCAAGAGTCTCCGTAACCGGCGAGCGTGTATTTGACGAACTATGAGTGTAGAGGAAGCCAGTGAGGTATGTAAGGAAAGTACCTGTTGGAACTCTCGGCCTACCCCACAAGGGATCTATAGATAAAGTTAGAATCCTCCCTGATCAAACGGAAAGAATATACAGCGGACCTGCCGCTGTATTCTGACCAATGTTGTGATGAAAACATTATTCAAAGCGAAGTGTAGATAATTATAAATAATATCATTGGATTAACGTACACAGAAACGTCAATATATAAACAAAAACTAAAAATTATTATGGAATTACCATTAAGAGTTGTTATTTAGATATTTTTTGTTTTTTTTTCTTTACCCTCTCCAATTCGTGTAATTTCGCACCTGCCACACTTGTCTCTACACCACCCCAAGGTAGACTGGCAGAAAATGCCTCAGGCATTAAGTCCGCCTATGTACATAAAAGTGCATAAAGAATAAATAAATAAATAAGAGTAACTAATATATACAATTTAAAAAAATAGTAGTAGAACCATTATAGAATTACATGAAAGAAATAGACAAATCTGAAATAAAAAGAGAAAAAATAATGTAAGTTTATTTTTTGTCTGATTACTTGGTATAGTGGTTCATAGTTTGGCTCATCACGAGGTTCTAGGTTTGAAACCCAGGTCGGACAAAAATTTTTTTTTCGAAAATTATGTGGAGCTGTCTGTTGTCTTAAATTGTGTCCGTTATAATGAGAATAGGCTCGTCCCGCTCACCCTCATTATATTGAGAGAGATACATATAGCCGATCATATATTGATGATCGATTTAGCGCAGTGGTTAAGAGCTTAAGCCGCTACGCCCACTGTGTCTAATAGTCGCGGGTTCGATTCCCGCACGGGACAAATCTTTGTGTGATCCACAATTATTTGTTCTGGTCTGGGTATTTGTGTATGTGAATTTTCATGTTTGTAAACGCACCCATGACACAGGAATAAATCCTAGTGTGGGGCTACGTTTTTTATAAAAATAATAATAATATAATACGATTGGTATCATGTGGGTGTACAAAGACCTCTATGTGTTTATTTTATAAGCTTAATAACTATTAACAACAAACACACACCGTCACGCCTATATTCACCAAGCAGGGCTGGCAGAGGTGTACTGAGTACACCCACTTTTCGTCGACGATGTTAGGTCCTGTGTAATAAGGGGCGATCCTATTGCCATACACCGGGCACAATTCCAGACTGCGGACTTATACTGGATTTTTTTGTTAGAAAAACTACATTTGTCAAACCTAAGATTGAAACACAGGACCTCATGATCACAAAGCGTTGCGCTTTGCCACTAGACCAACGAGACAGTCAATTAATAAATAATAAATAAATCTATCTATCTATCTATAACCTCACGCCAGATCCCTTGCGGGGTAGGCAGAGAGTACAGAGTTCCAACAGGTTCTTTCCTTACATACCTCTCTGGCTTCCTCGACTCTCATAGTTCGTCTCATACACGCGTCAATAAATGAATATACAATAGGTATTTATCATTTCTATGCATATATCTTCTTATCATAAATACACTAACAAGAAGTTTCACCCTTAAATAAGCTTAATTCCGTTCATCCTCCCGTGAATACGTAAATAAATTTTCCATTCAAAATCGCGTTCAGTTGAACAAAAAGGCTATATTTTTAAACTTTTAAGCCTATTGTATAAACTAAACAAGTTTTTAATCCGTTTCTGATGGAATTCAAAACGAATGTAACTTTTCAGACAAGAGGGATTTTGTATTGAGTATATCTACTTGTTTTGAGTTTGACATGTGTGCGTATAATTAGGATTAAAGAGTATTGACTGGGTTTAATGCGTAAGCAGATGGAGGAAAGTGCTTGGTGCCGAAAAAGTTGACTTTCTCGCTCATGAACCGATGAATGAGAATGCCTTATACAGTTCCCCTCCTATCAGCCGCTACCGCCGTCCGCGGCATGTTCTGACCGACCCTCCCGATGCCCTTACATTCCTACTTTCGGATACAGATATCGCACACATCAGACACCGACCTCGCTGGCGAGCTCGAAGAATCTCTTGCCCGCCGGCCGGTGCAGAGCACCACGGCGAGACACCTAGTATACGCCCTCCCCCATAGCGACTGCCCAAGCCGAGGCCGTTCCTCCTTGAGGCGCCCTTGAGCTAGTTGCCCCATTGCCCTTCAGGCTCGAGCGTAGTGGCTGCACGCTCGCCCTCTTGTCCTGTGAAGCTGTAAAGGCCCCGCGACTGTACAGCGTAGATCATTCACACACACACACTCACACACCTCTTATACAGAAAGCATATTAAAACGCAAATGAATATCTAAATGAGTAACTAAATGTGTGGTTGAATGTGTGTCATAGAGATAATGTGAGGTTCTCTTCTAGGTATTTTGTTATATTTGACATTAACAATATTTTGACATATTTTTAACCGACTTCAATAAGTAGGAGGTTCTATATTCGTCTGTATGTATGGCTTTTTTCTTTTTTTTATGTTCACCGGTGTTTCCGTCAATAAGGACCGATTTTGATGTTTTTTTTGCATTGGGTTCAGCTCCAAGGTCCCGTTTTAATTTCATCGGTATTGGACCTTGGACTTTAAACATACACCAGGGCACTCCTTAATGACAGACAATATGAATGCGTAGATTTAGATATTATGGGTATTACGTCAATCCTATAGGTACTCTTCTATAGAACTAACCAAAATATTAACCGACACCAAAAAAGGAGGTTGATAATTCCTGTGTTTTTTATAACTTTATTGCTTATAAACCGATTGTGATTATTCTTTTTGCTTTAGATTCAGTATAGATCCGAGGTGGTCCCATTTTAATTTTACCGGTATTGGACTTTGGACTTTGAGATACACCACGGTACTCCTTGACTATATCAATCCTGTAGGTACCTTACTGTAGAAATAAGTAAAATAATATAATATAGGTATACAAACATTAATAATTAATACACTCCTAACTTAAAATAGAAAAAAAAAAAAAATTGCTTTTTAATAGTTTTTTTTTGTTCTTATTTATCTTTGGCCATCTTCGGTGTGGACTTGATTTAGTAAAATAGTTTTTAGTTATACATTGAATTCTATATTATAAGATTGTGAATTTAAATTAATGTGCACACTTGTCAAGCAAAACGCAAACGTAGAGATCTGAATATTTATTTCAAGAAGATCTAATATTATACTGAGACGCTTGAATACGAAAATGCCACAAGCTCCCACTCATCATCACCTATTTCAGACTGATTGAGCCGAACGCGGCTTAACCTTGGCAATCGTTAAGAATTCCGCAGTCCTGCATTGCTAAGAGCACCTTAATTATTTGGACAACTTAAATACTTATATAACTTATAAGCATTATTGCAACAATGCTATATCCATCCTTCTGAAAATACTTGTCTCTAACTGCAAGAGACGCCAGTCAGGAAGCATGCTACGTGCCCCGCCATCTGCGCCGGTGCAACTGACTTTGTATTTCGGCCCTCCTCTGATAAATTTAATATCCAAGTTGAAAATACATCAACATGCCGCCGGTACAAAGTTGTGCCTTCCAGTCGCAATGAACTGAAAGATAAACTGGCTAGAAGTGACAGGTGGAAGGATCAGTTCGTGTTTAGTTTGTCTTATGATATTCTCTTTGTAGGCGAGAGTAAAGGCATTAGTTATGAAGTATAAAGTGCTTGATGCTTGAAATTGTTAGATATTTCATAAAAAATGTGAAATGGAGTGGAGGCCGCATTCCGATTCGGGGAAGATGTAAAAAATTTAACAAGTTTGACGTGTGATTTTTATTGGCATAGGTACAAATTATTGACTTTTGACTGTATTTATTATAAGTAAGAAGAATATTATATACAATATGTACAATTATATAAAAAAAACAACCATATTTACATAGGGCCAAATGGTTCCACGCCGCTGTCAGTTGGTAGTGTACCTAGAACGATGGCAGCATTGCCGTGCTAAATAGCAATGCTTATATGCTGACAAAATACATACCAGCGTTCTTGTCGCCAGTATACACCACCAGACGCTTCAAAATTTCTCGAAACATCCGGTGGGCTCTCGGCCCCCACGGACCCAATGTCTCTACCCCAAACGCCTCAAATATGTATCCCGAGCCACTTTTGTCTTTAAAATGTTTATCAACTACCTCGTTGGTCTATTGCTATGTACTCGGGTGCGAATCCTGGGTCGGACCAAGTGTAATTTTCTTATCTCAAATCTTTCGGTATCTGGAATTGTGGCCGGTATAATTTTCAAAGGCTCATATTTTATTACACTGGATACTAACATCGTCAGTGATAAGTGGATGTACACTGAACATATACCTTTGACACTTCACGATTGGGGAATATGAGCGTGACGCGATGTTCATCTTCACTTTCTTATTGCTTTTCAATGAAATCGGACATAGTTATTGGGATATTATTTATATCAAGTATTGACTTTCCGAAATCAGCAGTGTTGAT
Organism: Phalera bucephala; assembly: GCA_905147815.2. Lineage (NCBI taxonomy): Eukaryota > Metazoa > Arthropoda > Insecta > Lepidoptera > Notodontidae > Phalera > Phalera bucephala. The sequence goes on from LR990627.1 coordinate 10,918,002, forward strand.
TAGACCGTTTCACTGCAAAGTCAGAGGTCTCGGGTCCGAACCCAGGCATACACCCCTGTCTTACCGAAAGCATGTGCGTTTTAAAAATAACTATCACTTGCTTTGACGGCGAAGGAAAACATTGTGAGGAAACCTGCATGCCTACAAAAAGAGTTTTTCGACACTGTGTGAAGTTCGCCAACCCGCACTGGGCCAGCGTCGACTATGGCCCTTAACCCTCTCAGTTTGAAAGGAGGCTGACGAAGGAGGCCGTAGGACAGTTTTTTAACAGGGCTAATATTATTATTGATTTTCTACATTATGTATACATAGTTTGATTAAAAAATAAAAAAATGCAGCACAGGATGACATGACATAATTTTAAAATTATGAGACGCATACATCTTAGTGCAGGAGACGATTGCCTCTTATTCTACACTAGCTAGCAACTAATGATCACCATAGAAATTAATCCTCAAAGTGTTAGCGGGTCGTGACAAAGACGTATATGGAGCAGCCTGCGGCCTATAGATTACATGCAAGGTGGCTTATCGTTAGAAGGGGGACGGACACAGTGAGGGACGGGTTAAATTGTGTAGAAGCAATTTTCATAAAAGATGGTACTGCCAACTTGTGCCATTGCCAAAAACAGAAAAATATAGCATAAGCTAATAATATTTATTTACAAGTGCAACTTAATATAATATGAACATTAAATATTTACACCGTTTAAATAAATAAAAAACAAAAACATACACAAAATACCTGCAAATGTTCAAATATAAAAATCTTTAAAAAAACCGACTTCAAAAAGCAAGAAATAAATATTTGAAGTCGGTACCGGTTAGTGCAGTCGGTTACTTGGCACCGACTTCAAATATTTATTTCTAGCTTTTTGAAGTCGGTTTTTTTTTAAATTTATTTTACAGTTTTAAGTGACAAGTAAATTATTTACTAATATTTATATGCCTATATTATGTTATTTTGTTGAGTTTTACTGCAAGGTACCTACAAGATTGATATAATAACCATAATAACGGAATCTATACATTCGTGCTGTTAGCCGTTAAGGAGTCCCCTGGTGTATCTTCAAAGTCCAAAGTTCAATACCGATTTTATTAAAATGGGAGCACCTCAAAACTATACTAAACCTAACGCCAAAAGAATCATCAAAATCAGTTCATAAATAAAGACGTTATAAAAAAACACATGAATTGTCGACCTCCTCCTTTTTTGAAGTCGGTTAATATTTTGATTAGTTTTATGACATATATACCATACATATATACCTATGGGATTGAAGTAATACCCATAATATCTCAATCTACGCATTCGTATTGTTTGTCGTTAAGGAGTTCCCTCGAGTATCTTCCAAATCCAAGGTCCAATACCAATAAAATTGGCCTATAGCCATCTTGGAGCCATACTGAACCAAAGGCAAAAAGAATTTTCAAAATGGATTTATAATTGGCGAAACGATCGCGTAACATACATACATTAAAAAAAACACAGTCGAATTGAAAACCTCCTCCTTTTTAGAAGTCGGTTAAAATTTAATATTTACCCTCTGGTCACCAGTGACATCGATCAGCAATTCAGAAATATCACCGAAAATGTGATGTGCGCCGGGACCCCACGGATCAAGCGTCTCTACCCCAAACGACTCAAACATGTAACCCCTGTCAAGGTTGCTATATTTGCGCAGTTTGAGGGGTTCAGCGACCGCAGTGGCAGCTCCAGCTTTAACAATGGACTCTGGAAGGTGGGACGGTGCCAGGGTATCGACACAAGTAGCATCCCATACCAAGGGCCGCCCCCCCTCTCCAGGGAATAAGGGTCATCCTATCTGGCCTCTTGCCATCGTTACGCGACATGCCATTTGGATCCAAAACGGCAGCCAAATTAGCGATGGCAAGAGCCCAACGGACGATATCTTTGAGGCTTGAATGCTGGGACATTCTTCCCGCGCTCCGCAGACACGAGAGTCCGTGGTGTCCAAGCTGATCGACGGTCTCGCTACAGCGGCAGCGATGAGGCACAAAGCACGCAGCACCCAGTCTCAAACATGCTGCCAATCTAAAAAAGGTGGAGTCCATCAGTGTTCCAACATTTACGTATGGGAAGGCCTGCAACCACAAACCCGATTACCATGCATTGACGGCAATGAGACGGGCATGCTCTAGAGAATTATTGGGCCGTATGTAATAAGTAAGTTAAGTTATATATCATAATTCCTAAATTATGGAACGCCTACATTTTAGTGATCCGATCGATCATTGGAGGATGTCTTTGTCCTACATTGGATATCTTTTGGCTTAAGATACATATATCTTAGTGCAGAAGACGATTATCTCTTATTTTTATTTTACACCGATAGCTCTAGTGCCCTTAGCATTTCCATTGAATTTAATCCTTAAAGTGTTAGCGGGTCATGACAAAGACGTATATGGAGCAGCCTCCGGCCTAGAGAGATTACGGCAAGGTGGCTTATGCGTTAGACGGCGAACAGGCCCAGGTAGGAAGCAGGTTAAATTGGGTCGAGGGTGGATTAAATATTGCTATAAATTTCTACTGCGTTTGTGTTGATTGTAGATATTGTGTGATCCTTCTTATATACTAACAATAAAGACGGTTTGGTCCATTAGTTTTAAGTGTAGGCTGTATCGCTCATTGCATCGAGTTTGATTTCGCGCGGAACAAATCTTTGTTTATCCCTTGCGAGGTAAGCGAAGAGTTCTCCATTCCGATCTCGGTCTCGAACCTATTCGCGCCTTCATTAAAAAGGCGACAACCCGATATTTCGTGAACGCGTCCAATCATAGAAATCTCCTGATCGTAGCCTACGAATCTAATTCCCCTCCTATCAGCCGCTACCGCCGTCCGTGGCATATTCTCACCGACCGATGCCCTTACATCCCATCTTTCGGATGATACCGCACATAGGACCTAAAGATAGTTTGTTATGAATCTACCGATTTTTTAGATTGATTCCAACAACTTTTAAGGTTTCGCCACTTAGCCGACGCAGCGCGACGGGAGCGCAACGGTGGCGCGGCTTGGGGAGCTGTAATGTACTGAAATATACGGGAGACGCCACACAGCGCAGCCCCACTCGGCGCGATGGAAAACGTCTCAATCGAATGCAGCCGAGCTGTTCCGATGCGTTTCCGTCGCGCTCCGTCGGCTATTTGACCAAACCATCTTATGTGTTTTTAATTTGCAAAATATGCTGTCACTCATTTAGTGCGCTATAACAAACTAATAATGTTTTTGATTCAGAGCAATACGGAGATTTCAAATGCATTTCTAAAACCCACTTCTCAATATGTACTTAAACACTTACAAGTTTCATTATTAATTGGGGTGTAAAAGTGCGTGTAAAACGGAAAAAGCTTAAAATTTGGTTTTCGTATTGAATTTGTTAACCAATTATCTAATCGGGGTATCAGTGGGCTTGCGTTGTTTACGTATATGGCAATAGGCTCACCCCCTATTACATGGGACCTAACATCGTCGGCGAAACGTGGGTGTACTCAGTACACCTCTGCCACCCCCGCTTGGCGAATATAGGCGTGACGGTGTTAATTATATAACAGCTTGTATAAGATTAATTGAATGAAGCATTTATTTACTACCTCACTGGTCTTGTGGTTATCTATCTATATATCATCACGCCAGATCCCTTGCGAAGTAGGGAGAGAGTACAGAGTTCCAACAGGTTCTTTCCTTACATACCTCTCTGGCTTCCTCCACTCTTATAGTTCGTCTCATACAAGCGTGCCGGTTACGGTATCCCAAAATCCTAAGTCGGACAAAAAGTAGTGTTTCTATCGAAAAAATCTCAGTATCTGTCCGGAGTCTGGAGTTGTGCTCGGCAATAGGGTCGCCCCCTATTACGTTAGGACCAAACATCGTTGGGGAAAACTGGGTGTACAAAGTACACCTTAGCTACCCCCGCTAGTAGAATATAGGCGTGACAGTGTATAAATATTTATTATTCCTTTGTGAATTTCTTTTCAGTTCCACGCACGAGTTATCGTTATGAAAGATATCTACCGACCCGTTGTAACGTGTCTCGCATTTGGAATACACAAACATAATACAAAGCGAACGTGATCCGCGGAACGTGCCCAGGTGTTATTTCCGCGACATTACTCTCCGGGATCGAACCTCGACCCGTTCACACTTGAACCAACTAAACCTTTGTGAATATTGTAGACCGAACGTGGGTGAACAGGTTTTGGTGTGTATATTGTGAAATTTGCCTCGTTAGTCTAGTGCTAAATAATGCAAGTAGCCATCACGAGGTCTTAAGTTCGATTTCTAGGTCGACTAAAATTTAATTTTTCAATAAAAAAATCTAGTCCTGGAATCTGGCATTGTGCCCGGTATTAAGGCAATAGGCTCGCCCCCTATTACATGGGATCTTACAACTTCGACGACAAGTTCACTTCTACCAGTCCCAGTCTCATTTATATTCGATCATAAAATTTGGTATTAGTTTTGTATTTCTATCTATCTATCTATATCAGCAGGCCAGATCCCTTGCGGGGTAGGCTGAGAGTAGAGAGTTCCATCCTATTATAGTTTATAATTGTTATTAGCTAATTAATTTAAATATACAATTAATATATTTAATTCTTACTGTGAATCGAACCCAAGAACTCGCAGTCAGTAATAGCCAAAGGCAAAAAATATAGTAAAAAACTTATGCAAAAAATACATTGCAGATGTCTAACTAAATATACAACCTGTATCGTAAATAACGTTGGACGTTAGTTAACGACCTCAGACGCCCCGATTAGATAATAGCTTCACAAATTCAACGCAGTGGTTAAGGGCTTAGCCCGCCCCGCCCACTGTGTCTAATAGTCGCGGGTTCGATTCCCGCACGGGACAAATCTTTGTGTGATCCACAATTATTTGTTCCGGTCTGGGTATTTGTGTACGTGAATTTTCATGTTTGTAAACGCACCCACGACACAGGAATTAATCCTAGTGTGGGGCAACGTTTCTTTATAAAAAAAAAAAAATTACAAGAACCAAATTTCTAAATTTAATTATTTTTATCCCTTTTTTTAAGCACTTTTATACCCCAATTAACAACGACACTTGTACATGTATGTGTGTGTATTGAGAAATACATTTTAGAAATGCATTTATCATGCATTTATTTTGTCCTTTTTACTTCGAATCAAGAATAAATTTAGTTTATAACAATGCACTAAAGGAGCCTTTTTTGCAAAATAAAAAAAGTAAGATACAATAAAAATTGTTGGAATCAAGTCAGTTATCGATTTAGATCAAACTACTTTCAGGTCTTGCGTTTATTATGTTACATATTGTATACGTAAATAATTATTGCCACAAAATAAGCTATAGCGTAGTTTCTGTCACCCAACTAACAACCCTCGCCCAAATTTACGGTGGCTAATGTACCTACCGTCAAAGTCCCCGAACAAAGCCAACAAACAGAGGCAAAGTTCGTCTCGCCGACCGTCCGCGTGAGGTCATCGCAGCAATTAACACTGCCTGCTGAGTGCCGAGTCCTGACCCGAAACTTGTACGAATTTCCATATCTAGGGTTATACGTATAGAAAGACGTATAGTCATTTTCGTATTGGTACCAACCGTTTAAGGAATTAAAGTAGAATTATAGAGGTTTAAATGATCTCTTTATTTATTACTCAAAGGTTTGTTGTTTGAGTACATTAATCTACATATTAACATGATGCCCATTTTTGCGTGTGCTATAAAAGAATTATAATGATAATGTTTCATATATACAAAGGGTGGAAGAACACATCCTTCCTCCTTCTCCAACCTCACACCTATACATAACAGATATACAATTAGGAAGTGGATGAATGTATGTATTGGGATAGACCTAGACTATTTTACCAAGACCAAATATACTGTGTCTTATATGAAGGGCAAGTCGAGAGTCTGCCTAACCGGCAAGCGATATGAGCGGAACTAAGAGGCTGGAGGAAGCATATACGTCTATTTTAAATCTCTAGTCTAGTATATCTTTCCATCATCAATCAAATAATCCCTGTCTTATCTGAAGTGCGAATCGAGAGCAAGACGAGCTATTAGAGTGGAATAAGCGACAGATGTTAGTAAGGAAATAACCTGTTGAAACTCTGTACGCCTTCCTCTGCCATCTGGCATAAGGATAGAAATAAAACACTAAATACTATATTTCTCTCTATGTAACTATATAATCATGTAAGATCTTTTTCGGGGTAGGCAAAGTGTACAGAGTTCCAACAGGTTCTTTCCTTACATACCTCTCTGCCTTCCTCCACTCTCCTAGTTCGTCTCATACACGCTCGCAGGTTACGGAGACTCTTGACTTGTCCTTCAGATAAGACTCTGTCTATTTGGTCATGGTAAGATAGTCTAGGTCTTCCCCGATACCTACATCCTTCTACACCACTAGTTACTAAATTTATCTATGCAAAATTGATAAAATTATAAACGTTCCGGTTTTCTCCGGAAAAGTGAGTTTTGCAATTCATGGTAGAACTACAGTACATTTTGCCCTGTATTTATATAATACCAAACATGAAAGGAAGAAATACTTTGTTTAATTGGACCGATACCCTTTCCTTCCCTTTGTTTGCAGTTTTGCTCTCCCACGCCTGTACCCACGCCGACTTTTATCGTTTATCGTTACTTTTTGACTGAGATCATTCAATCGTCATAAAGTATTTATGGCTATGTCGGATCCTGCATTCACCTGATTTTATTTTGTTTATGTAAGATACAAGGTTTCGCAAGTGATGTTAGGCTGTATAATCATATGTATTATGAAGGTTTAAGGCTGAATATGGACTTATACTATATTCATAAGGACTAGAAGTTTAAGCGGGGGTTCTAAAGGTGTATGGTGTACACCTCTAATCGAAAAATGACACTTTGTCTGACCTAAGTTTTAAACCCAGGACCTCGTGATTGCTACCACAGATGGGCAAAAATGTGAACAGATTAATGATTAAAGATTCCAATAACATGTTGTAATCTTCAACGATTACAATTATATTTTTAATCCTCAATCATGATGGGAGATTACAAAATGTGGACGTAATCATTAATCTCATTTTATTTTGCCACTAGACTAAAGGGACAGTTAAAATAATAAGAACTTAAAATAATATTCTGCATCAATTTTCAAAAAAGAGGCATTGTCCTCTGTGTGTGAATGATTTACGCTGTTGGCCGGGGCCTTTACAGCTACACCGGTCAAGACGGCGTGCGTGCAACCACTACGCTCGAGCGTAGAGGCAGAAGGCAGAGCGCAGAAGAATAAGGGGCAACTAGCTCCAGAGCGCCTCAAGGAGGAACGGCTTCAGCTTGGGCTGTCGCTATGGGGGACGGCATATACTAGGTGTCTCGCCGTGGTGCTCTGCAACGGCTGGCGCGCAAGGAATATTTAGACATCGCCGTCGAGGTCGGTGTGTGATCCTGTGTGCGGTATCTGTATCCGAAAAAAGGGATGTAAAGATATGGGGAGGGTCTGTGAGAACATGCCGCGGACGGCGGTAGCGGTTGATAGGAGAGGTGTTAGGTTCGTAGTCGGCGGCGGCTACAATTAGCGGATTCCTGTGATTGGACGCGTTCTGGAAATATCGGGTTGTCGCCTTTTTAATAAAGGCGCGAATAGGTTTGAGACCGATATCGGAATAAAGGCATTGTCCTGTATTGGACGTCTTTTGGTTGATGATGATGGTTATCATTATCAAGCGACTTCAAAAAAGGAGGAGGTTCTCAATTCGACTGTATGTTTTTTTTATATGAATATTACGCGATCATTCTGCCAATTATGAATCGATTTTGATGATTCTTTTTGCATTGAATTCAGTATAGCTCTAAGGTAGTCCCATTTTAATTTCAGCAGTATTGGACCTTGTAATTTAAGGATACACCAGGGAACTCCTTAACGACCAACAATGCAGATGTGTAGATTCAGATATTATGGGTATTACGTCAATCCTGTAGGTACCCTACTTTAGAACTAAGCAGAATATTAACCGACTTCAAAAAAGGAGGCGGGGGTTCATCATTCATTCATGCTTTTTATAACTTCTTTGCTAATAAACCGATAGTGATTATTCTTTTTGCATTGGGTTCAGTATAGCTCTGGGGTAGTGCCCTTTAATTTAAATCGGTGTTGGACCTTGGACTTTAAAGATACACCACACAATCAGTTACTATGAGCATTATATCAATCCTGTAAGTACCGTACTGTATAATAATATAATATAGGTATATTACCCCGCAAGGGATCTGGCGTGAGGTTATAGATAGATAGATAGATAGGTATATTAATATACATAATTAATTTCTCATCACTTAAAATTGAATAATAAAAAAAGTGTAACCTACTTCAAAAAGCAAAAATAAATATTTGAAGTCGGTGCCAAGTAACCGACTGCACCAACCAGCACCGACTTTAAATATTATTTATTTGCTCTTTGAAGTCGATCCCACTTTTTATAATTTTTTTTTTATGTGAGATTTATTTACTTAAATCAGGAAATAGCTAAATACATTATGCTACTTGAAATTCCAGAAATGGCAATTTCTAAATACGAGCGCTATTATCAAGAAAGAATAAAACTCAAGTAATAACTACAAGTCTCTGATCTACAAACATAAATTCGCATCAATTGATGCATGATGATGATGATGATGATGAGAGATAACAGTCAAGAGAGCAAGTCTAGAGTCTCCGTGACCAGCGAGCGTATAGGAAATGAACTATGAGAGTAGAGGAAACCACAGAGGTGTGTAAGGAAAGCACCTGCTGTAACTCTGTACTATCCCCCTACCCCGCAAGGGATCTGGTCTGATGATATAGATAGGTGGACTAATATAGATAGACTGAAAACAGCAAAAGATTTACTCATACTTTAAGACATGTATACAATATATCATAAATTCTAATTTCCAACATTTTCCTTTGGCCGAGGATATGCTTAAGTAAACAGCATAAATGGTTTTACCTTCAATCCTTTTGTATACGAGGTTCGTACACCCTCGTAATGCGATTGACCCCCCACAGTTTTCCACGCTCCGTTTCATTATATGAAAGCTTTTTTTATATATCGTTGTGTAGGTTGCCTTGTGGAATATTTGAGAGTATATATCCTTTTCTTTTGTAAATGATTGTGAATTCAATAATCGTTTGATAGATATGTTTTGCAAGTAATTTCGGCAGGTAATTACTGAATATGTTTTGTTTGAATTCTGTCATCTAAGGGCTTAGCGTGAAGACACGGAAGTTAGCATAACGCTTTCATTCTTCATCTGTACAAATATAGATAAATGTTACAGCACCCTTTCTCGATAGAATAAGTTAATTTGTTGTGGGAAAAAGTTGGCTGATCAAATCGAAATGCTTATGTTAGTGGGTTCATACTGTTCTCCATTTTGTTCCCCACGACGAGATCCGTTACTGACAAAGACTGGATGATAACGAGTTTTAAAAGTATATAAGAATGTATGATTGCACAGGAGACGAAATTTTAGCTTTGTGTTTGAAATACAGAGTGTACGCGTATGTTTGAAAAACAGAAAAAAATGAATATGCGGTAGTTGAATTGCACTATTACCCATTTCAGCCTGATCAAAACGATTCCTATAATCTTTTCCACGAGGCATGCCGTACGGTGACGTTTGATCATATTCCATTTCACGCATATTGTATTGAAGAATATTGAAAATATATAATCCAAAAAATAATCAGCAATATAAAAATACATTAAAAATCTACTTTAGTTTTCATTTAAATCATATACTGGTCATAAATTTGCGTAATTATTTAAAAATCTTTTACCTTAATAAAACTCTATTACTCAATTACGTAAAGTGTAACGGTTTGCGTTTAAGGGACTGACACAATGAAACGGTAAAGCTGCGGGAGTAGACATGATATCTGCCGAGATGATCAAATATGGTGGAACTTGCGTCCGGGACGCTTTCCGGGCCCTTGCAAACCTTTGCTGGAGGACCGGTAGAGTCCCTACAGATTGGCGCCGCGCAGTCATAGTACCCTTGTATAAAGGCAAGGGTTCACAATATGACTGCGCCAATTACAGAGCCATCAGTTTGATCAGCTTGGCAGCCAAGGTGTACGGTAAAATTATTGAACGGAGAATGCGCGTGAAGTCCGATGGAATGTTGTGCGAGGCACAAGGGGGTTTCAGGTCTGGAAGAGGATGTTCGGATCAAGTCTTCTCACTCCGCAACATCGTAGAGAAGCATCTGGCAGTGGGTCGGAAGGTTTTCTGCGGTTTTGTAGATCTGGAGAAGGCATTTGACAGAGTTGTGCGAAAGAGACTTTGGGACATTTTGCCAGAGTATGGTATAGATGGCACTCTGTTGCGAGCCGTCCAGTCCACTTATGTGGACTGCAAGGCATGCGTACGGGTGGGTGGTAACAGGTCACCCTGGTTTGACGTTAAAATCGGCGTCAAGCAGGGTTGCGTGTTGTCCGCTAGACTGTTTATAATATATCTGGACAAAAGTCTTCAAAGACTGAAAGCGATGAATGAAGGTGTACAAATGGGTGACTTAGTGGTAAACCATCTACTTTATGCAGATGACGCGGTTTTAATAGCGCCAACAGCCACTGATCTGCAAACACTAGTCACAGTTATGAAAGACGACTGCATGATCAATGGCTTACACTTGAATGTGAAGAAAACCAAGATTATGGTTTTTGAAAGGGAAGAAACCAGAACGAATGTAAGGATTGTGGTTGGTAACGATGTGCTGGAGCAAGTGAATGAGTTTGTATATCTTGGATGCGCCTTCAGTAAGGATGGGAAATACACCGCTGACATAGAGAGAAGAGTGAGTGCAGGGAACAGAGTGAATGGTGCGATGGGAAAGCTACTCGGGAGCCGGCACTTAAGCCATAAGGCGCAGCTGGCCATACATAACGGAGTTCTTGTCCCAACGCTGTTATATGGTAGCGAGAGCTGGGTATGTCAGAAGGAGAATGAAAGTAGGATAAATGCGGTAGAAATGCGAGCTCTGCGGAAGATGTGCGGAGTGAAGCTGACCGACCGCATTAGCAACAGCATAGTAAGACAGCGTGTAGGTATGAAAGATAGTATCGGTGTAAAGATGAGAAAGGGCATGCTCCGTTGGTTCGGGCATATAGAAAGAATGCCAGAGGAAAGAATGACAAAACAGATATACAATGTGAAAGTGGAAGGATGCAGGTACCGGGGAAGACCTAGACTATCTTACCACGACCAAATAAACCGAGTCTTATCTGATGGAAAAGTCAAGAGTCTCCGTAACCGGCGAGCGTGTATGAGACGAACTATGAGAGTCGAGGAAGCCAGAGAGGTATGTAAGGAAAGAACCTGTTGGAACTCTGTACTCTCTGCCTACCCCGCAAGGGATCTGGCGTGAGGTTATAGATAGATAGATAGATAGACACAATGAAATTGTTATAATCGATTTGTTAGGGGGTCTGTCCAAGAGCGTGCTCGTCGCGACCCCTGCCAGTCATTATGGCTGCAATCTTGGACCGAAGACGTACCGCAGTGCGGGCTAGGGCGTCCCCCCGAGGCGACGCGTACCGGCCCGCCCCCGTCGGTACGAATATAGGTGGAAGCGGCGATGGGGGCCGCCACCCATCACGCCGGGCCCGAACTGGCGAGTCGTGGGGTGCAGAGTGCCGAATAGGCACTTGGAATGTAAGAGGTGGTATGGAAGATAAGATGCATGAGGTGATTGATGTGATGAAAGAGAGACGCCTGGATGCTCTGTGTGTAACAGAGACTAAGCGGAGGGGCAGTGAAACCTGTGTGTGATCTTCCTGATGGAACGATGGCTCTGTGGTCTGGGGTACCGCAGAGCAGTCGTGCCAGCATGGGAGTGGGTATCTTGCTGTCCCGTCGCCTGGCCTCTGGAGTGAGAGATTATGGCCTGTGCGATGCGAGACTTCTCTGGGTCCGTTTAAAACTGGGTGTCACTAGAGTATTTTTGGTCGCAGCATATGCTCCCGTAAGCTCGTCGACACCCCAGGACCTTGAAAAGTTTTGTAATAATGTCAGGGAAGTTCTGGATTTGGCTGAAGCTAACGAAAAGGTGATTTTGTGTGGCGATCTGAACGGATGGGTAGGAACCGGGCGGCAAACTTGCGACGCTGCTCTGGGTCCTTATGGTGATAAGAGAGTGAACGATGCAGGTAAGCTCATTGTAGATGTTTGTTTGGAAAGGGGTCTCCTTGTGTCTAACACGATATTCCAGCACAAGGACATACATATGTATACGTGGAGAAGGAATGAACAAAAAAGCATGATAGATCTGATCCTGGTTGATAACCGTCTCCGAAGCAAACTACAAGATACGCGTGCGTATAGAGGCCCCACTCTGGAATCAGACCACTATCTCGTAGTTGCGCGGTTTAGTGGTCTGTTCAGGAAGTGAAGGCACTGGCGAGAGCGTATCCCCTTCGGAGACCTTGAAAGATTAAAGGTTGAAAAGTTGCAAGATGAGAGCGTGAGGAGAATGAATGAAGACAGAGTCCGGGACAAGCTTTTGACAGCAGGCTCTTCGGACACAAATGTAGATGAATGCTGGAATAGCCTGAAAGAGAGTTTGGTGGAATCCGCGAAAGAGGTATGTGGTTGCTCAAAGAAGCATATTACAGCAAAAGGTGATGCATGGTGGGATGCGGAGTTGCAAAGCTCCGTAGAAAGTAAGAAGAAAGCGTGGCAGGACTATGTATCTTTTTTGAACCTGAATGCCAGTATGACAGAGATGAGGAAAGAAATATACTGGCAATGCAAGAATGCCACTAAAACTTTAGTGAAAGAAAAGCGTGAAAGAGCCAGTATGATTGAGGAGGAGAGGTTGGCGAAGAACTTCGGGAACAACACCAAACTCTTTTGGAGCAAGGTGAGAAAGGCTCGAGGTGATTCGTCAGGCTCCAGAATGGAAAGGATAAAATCTAAAGATGGTGACATTCTTGCAGACACACAAGCTGTGCTAAACCAGGGGAGTGAACGGACGATTTAGCGCAGTGGTTAAGAGCTTAACTCGCTCCGCCCACTGTGTCTAATAGTCGCGGGTTCGATTCCCGCACGGAACAAATCTTTGTGTGATCCAAAATTATTTGTTTCGGTCTGGGTATTTGTATGTGTGAACTTTCATGTTTGTAAACGCACCCACGACACAGGAATAAATCCTAGTGCGGGGCTACGTTTAAAAAAAAAAAAAACAAATAGTGAATATTTTGGAGAAATGTATGGAGATGACCTGGATGCTGATACCGCAGACGTGCCCAAAGGCGAGATTGCGGCACCAGAATCAACGGAGGACATCACTATGGAAGAAGTTGAATGGGCGATAGGAAGTATGAAAAACGGTAAAGCTGCGGGAGTAGACATGATATCTGCCGAGATGATCAAATATGGTGGAACTTGCGTCCGGGACGCTTTCCGGGCCCTTGCAAACCTTTGCTGGAGGACCGGTAGAGTCCCTATAAATTGGCGCCGCGCAGTCATAGTACCCTTGTATAAAGGCAAGGGATCACAATATGACTGCGCCAATTACAGAGCCATCAGTTTGATCAGCTTGGCAGCCAAGGTGTACGGTAAAATTATTGAACGGAGAATGCGCGTGAAGTCCGATGGAATGTTGGGCGAGGCACAAGGGGGTTTCAGGTCTGGAAGAGGATGTTCGGATCAAGTCTTCTCACTCCGCAACATCTTAGAGAAGCATCTGGCAGTGGGCCGGAAGGTTTTCTGCGGTTTTGTAGATCTGGAGAAGGCATTTGACAGAGTTGTGCGAAAGAGACTTTGGGACATTTTGCCAGAGTATGGTATAGATGGCACTCTGTTGCGAGCCGTCCAGTCCACTTATGTGGACTGCAAAGCATGCGTACGGGTGGGTGGTAACAGGTCACCCTGGTTTGACGTTAAAATCGGCGTCAGGCAAGGTTGCGTGTTGTCCGCTAGACTGTTTATAATATATCTGGACAAAAGTCTTCAAAGACTGAAAGCGATGAATGAAGGTGTACAAATGGGTGACTTAGTGGTAAACCATCTACTTTATGCAGATGACGCGATTTTAATAGCGCCTACAGCCACTGATCTGCAAACACTAGTCACAGTTATGAAAGACGACTGCATGATCAATGGCTTACACTTGAATGTGAAGAAAACCAAGATTATGGTTTTTGAAAGGGAAGAAACCAGAATGAATGTAAGGATTGTGGTTGGTAACGATATGCTGGAGCAAGTGAATGAGTTTGTATATCTTGGATGCGCCTTCAGTAAGGATGGGAAATACACCGCTGACATAGAGAGAAGAGTGAGTGCAGGGAACAGAGTGAATGGTGCGATGGGAAGGCTACTCGGGAGCCGGCACTTAAGCCATAAGGCGCAGCTGGCCATACATAACGGAGTTCTTGTCCCAACGCTGTTATATGGTAGCGAGAGCTGGGTATGTAAGAAGGAGAATGAAAGTAGGATAAATGCGGTAGAAATGCGAGCTCTGCGGAAGATGTGCGGAGTGAAGCTGACCGACCGCATTAGCAACAGCATAGTAAGACAGCGAGTAGGTATGAAATATAGTATCGGTGTAAAGATGAGAAAGGGCATGCTCCGTTGGTTCGGGCATATAGAAAGAATGCCAGAGGAAAGAATGACAAAACAGATATACAATGTGAAAGTGAAAGGTTGCAGGTACCGGGGAAGACCTAGACTATCTTACCACGACCAAATAAACCGAGTCTTATCTGATGGAAAAGTCAAGAGTCTCCGTAACCGGCGAGCGTGTATGAGACGAACTAAGAGAGTCGAGGAAGCCAGAGAGGTATGTAAGGAAAGAACCTGTTGGAACTCTGTACTCTCTGCCTACCCCGCAAGGGATCTGGCGTGAGGTTATAGATAGATAGATGGATTTGTTTTTTTTTTAAATGTACAAAATCGATTCCCGATTTTATTACGAATATATTATTCTATGTATCTGATTGAAATATTTTGTATTCTCATGGTCAAGAAATTAATAAATAAACGTGGATGCGCTATCTTGACATATTGAGACACAGTTTTATAGATTTTTTTAATATTAATACAAGTATGTGACGAATCAAGCGATTTGTCAGACGATGTTTCTAACTAATGGCTTGATTCGCAAATAAATAGTGACATTATTTGGTCTCTTTTTGTTCCTAAATAATTTTTATTAATATCGATTCATTCTTCGTTATAAATTTTCTCGATTCGACTATCAATCGATTCTATTTCATACTCACCACATTTGAAAAAACGTCATATTCTAAACGTCAGCGTACCCATGACTGTGAAAAGGACTATAGTTAACCTCTATTGCCCTAGTGAGCTTAAAAGAGAATATAATCATTACATTATAAGAGGCGCAACTACTAGAGCACGAAATTGCAAATTGTATGGAACTTACACTCAAAGTACTACCACCATGATAAGATTAAACATTATTGCTGCCAACATAAAATTATTATATACTGCCAACCTAATAAAACAATACTGCCATCATAACATAAAGAATAGGGATGTAGCCTTGGCGTAAAATTTAATTTAATTAATTAATCTATCGATATCGATATGTAATTTTTATAGGGTTTCGCAGCTTAGCAGTTTCAGCAGGTAGTACTGCCGCTTACAAAGAAAGAAAAAACAGAAAAATGATTTTACGTAATCACACTGAATTTCTAACGATGTGAATATACAGAAAGAAAAAAGTTACCATATTAACAATCATACAAAAATTTAATATATTTTAATTAATTTATTTCATTCATACAGCTTTTTTACAGAATTATACACCAAGTCATCACATTTTACATACTGCCACTCAAAAATTGGTCAAAAAATAGAAAAACGCATAGTAGGTAATAGAAGCTTTAGTATCATAAATTTATGTTATTAACATTAAGAATGAAAGGTATCGATAACATGACTGTACATCACTATTGTTTTTAATATTTTAATTTATCTGAACCACAAGAACTATAATGCCTGTAAATGAATGTAAAGTATAGTATTATAACAGAAACATACTTATATACTTACTTTATCCAGTGGAAAATTTGCCATAAATATTATATTCTGGTCACCTACCCGACTTGTTCTTACTTGGAATATTTCAAATTTAATTCTACTCATTTTGGAATATGCTACGCCAAAGAGAAAACAACGCTTATTATATTTAGTAATACACCTTCTAAAGGGATAATAAATTAACATATGCTTTAAATTAACAATATTAATTTTATATTTATTATAGATACAATCCTTCAATTTGTCAACACGAAATGACAATTTGAATTGAAATGTCAGATTAAATATGGCAGAACAGTATAATGCACCTAAATTAAAAAATACATTCAGGTATATAGTACGTATTGAGGATACACGGCTTTTGCTTTCAACGGGTTTAAAAAGACAGCAAATCCAATATAAATCTATATGTCTACAAGACTTTCGCCAGCCTGGTGAGCTTCCCAAACACATCTATCAATCTCATCACGACAGATCCCTTGCGGGTTATACAGGAAGTACGTTCACCACTTTTGCATTGTACATACAAATAGCATTTTTAGGTATAAGTAGTTTAAAGACAGCCTAGAATTTACTGTACCATAAACCACTATAGTAGTGCTGTAGTAGCCTACCTCTAAAGCGTCGTCATAAAATCATAACATTTCTTACGTAGGCTTAGGATTCAAAGATTTAATAATGTGCCATCTACCTTATGACCTAACCTGATTTGAGGTAGAAAATTTGGCAAAAGAACTTATGCTCTTTAGCCAAATTTTCTTTAGGAAAATCAGGTATCTTATATGGTCTAAGATGTATGTTTGGAGTAACCCTTCGCATTTCATGCTATAAGCATTTCATTACGTAGAAATTGTATTTTTTTGAAACGTATCCCGACCCTAGAATTTATTCCTGGGTGCGTTTACAAACATGAAAATTCACAAACACAAATACCCAGACCGGAACAAATAATTGTAGGCAGAGATGGGCAAAATGTTAAATTTAAAAACATTATTAATGTTAAAAACAGGTTAATGATTAACCACCCCCGCTTGTGGAATATAGGCGTAAGGGTGTGGTAGTGATTAACGATTACATTTACAATTTGCAATCTTAAATGATTACGATTACAGTTTTCATCTTGAATCATGATTTAATATTACAAAACGCAATTGTAATCATTAATCTGATTACATTTTGCCTATCTCTGATTGTGAGTCGCACAAAACTTTGTTCCGTGCGGGAATCGAACCCGCGACTATTAGACACAGTGGGCGGAGCGGCTTAAACTCTCAACCACTGCGCTAAATCGTCCGTCGCTAATTCTGTCAAGACAAGGCAAATGAGGTTCTTTTCTCCGTCTACAAGAGTTGTCCTTGTAAACAGATTTTACTGCCTTCATTAAAATCTTATTTAATCTTCAATCTTGAACGTTGATAAGTGAGACGAGTAACTCAGGAAAAGTAGATTTATTGGTTAAATCGAAGTTCAAAGAAACAAAAGCTTAACTTTATAAGCGGACTACGTTTCTGGGTATTCGGTAACGAAGAATTGATTTTAATCAATGAATTTATTAAAAGGTTCTTGCCTTCTTCTGTAGTAAATTGAGAAATAACTAGTTTTTTTATATTATTTTATTTATTTATTGGGTTTATCAACAGGTGCTACAATCTTACATGCTTAACGTTTAAAATTTTAGTTCTAGGTACTTATATCTAATTGCACACCATATAACAGATAAACACTGCATTCAATTATTAGTGTAGATTAAGTTTACATTAAGACATACATAAATTAAGTTTTAAACAGAAAACAGAAAAAGTGTATACATACATATAGCTATAAAGTTGATAAAGACTTACGAAATGTATAAGGACTGTCGAAATGGATATCCAATATATCACTATACTTATTATATAGGTTACACATTCGTGGGATGGGTGAAGATCGGCCCATGACCGTTCGGTATCGCGGTATCGAAAATACGTTTTTTATTATTGTACGGGGGTAATGAAATGGAACAGCGCATCCAAATCGCTCAAGTAACTGTGGACAATCGATACAGTTTCTTATTATTTTAAATTGAAGAAAGGGACCTGAAGGGATTGGCAACGGTTTTTTTTGACGAGTTTTGATTCTGTGGTCTTTATGCTTTGTTTTGGTTTAATCAGAATATTTTTAGGTGCCGTAGTATTCTTTATTAATTTTTTAGTAAGCCGAGGCAGTTTTGCAAAAACTAGACCTTACACACAGCGCACACTAGTTTCTATGATGTCAGGTGAGTTTCTACAATCAGTATTATTGTTTTACTTTTTTTAAGGTTATCTCTAGTACAACGAAGTAATAAAATTGTTATCTTTATCTTGTGCAGGTAAGAAAAGCCATTCGACGCTCGAGGCGAAACTAGTGTTGTAAAAATGAGCTCTGAAGTCGAGCGTTTATCGCTGAGTCGACGCTCACGAGCGTTGAAACACGTAGAAGACGCGAGCATTTTAAGCGCCGACTCGAGCGTTTTTACAACACTAGGCGAAACTCATTTCGACTCAACACTTTAATGCGATTTACTCGAAATCAATTATTTTCCCTTCAGGTCCCTTTTAATAAGCAGTCTAGTGGTAGCCTAGTGGTTAGACCGTTGGACTGCAAAGTCAAAGGTCTCGGGTTCAAACCCAGGCACGCACCTCTGTCTTTTCAAAAGCATGTGCGTATTAAAAATTAATAAATACTTGCTTTAACGGTGAAGGAAAACATCGTGAGGAAACCTGCATGCCTAAGAGTTTCTCGAAGGTGTGTGAAGTTCGCCAACCCGCACTAGGCCGGCGTGGTGGACTATGGCCCGTGCCCAACAGTGGGACAGTTTCTTAACAGTCCCTTTTTGCGTAACCACCCACATTTGTCTAAGTGGCATTTGTCCTGCAGCGTCGTTCGGCAGCCGAACAAAAAACTAATTGGCAATCTGAAAATAGTGCGACAAGGATCTTTTGGCCCGCGGATGACATTGATAGGGGGGCATTGGTATGAAATTAGGCTAATCATTGAGTACAATTTTTCTTCTTTCAGGGGAATATTTCAACAGGTAGGTCCGCGTGGTTACTAATTAAAAAAAGAACTTGAATAAATTTCATAGCAAACGGCAACTCTGCGACTGTCATGAAGTGACATTTCACTTGATGACAGCGTTAGTTACGATTTTGGCCGCGGGCCAAAAGATCCTTTACGGATCGTAGAAATAAAAAATATATTTACAGTTTCCTCGGAAAGCGAAAGAGGTCAAGAAAAGAACCCGTTAGCGACGTAAGAAGCTGAACATTCTCAGTATTTCGAACGGTTAATACTCTTTATAATAAAAGCTTTGGTGAACATTGTTGAAGCTCCATTATTAGCAAGATACTTAAATATACGTAGATCAACAAAAATAATGTATGATGCATGTGTGTGTGTTTGAGTGATATACGCTGTTGGCCGTGAGGCCTTTACAGCTTCACCGGACTTAAGGGCGAGCGTGCAACCACTACGCTCGAGCCAGAAGGGCAAGGGGCGAAATACTCGAGGGCGCCTCAAGGAGGAACGGCCTCAATTTGGACAGTCGCTACGGGGGGAGGGGGTGTAATTAGTGCACCGGTCGGCTGGCTAGGGGATCTATGACTTCGTCGTCGTCGTCCGTATCCGGAGGTATGTGATGCAAATCAAAAGCGTACAAGCTGTTTAAAAATCTGAGAATGTTAAGCGACTTATGTTGCTGACCGTACTCTCTACCTACCCAACAAGGTCAGACGAGGTGTAATTTTTTAATTGAAAAATTTCCACTATCTGTCTGAAGCCTGTCATTGTGGCCGATTTAGCGCAGTGGTTAAGAGCTTAAGCCTCTTCGCCCACTGTGTCTTATAGACGCGGTTTCGATTCTCGCACGGGACAAATCTTTGTGTGATCCACAATTATTTGTTTTGGTCTGGGTATTTGTGTCTGTAAATTTTCATGTTTGTAAACGCACCCGCGACATAGGAATAAATCTTAGAATGGGGCTACGTTTAAAAAAATTAGAATAAAATAAAATAGGCTTGCCCCCTATTACTTCGGGAACCAATATTGTTAGTGAAGAGTATGTGATAAAATAAGTATGACGTATTGGATAGTGGACCTCTGCTAGCCTCTCTTGGGGAATGTAGTCAAGATGTAACATATAAACTGCAAAACTTTAGACACCTCAATTAGATTATGGCTTTACGAATACAATCCGAAAATAAAACTTTAATGAATTTTAAGCAGTTATCTACCCTTTTTAAGTACGTTGATGCCCAAATTAACCACGAAACCTGTACTGTTGTGAACATATTGAGGTATCTGTATGAGATAAGCATTATAAAGGTTTGGTTAAATAGCCGACGTTGAGCGACGGGAGCGCGAGGGAAGCGCTCGACTACGTTCGGTGGTGAGGTTTTCCGCCGCGTCGAGCGTGGCTACGCTGTGTGGCGTCACCCGTACATTTCAGTACATTACAACTCCCCATGTTGCGCCACCGTCGCGCTCCTGTCGCGCTGCGTCGGCTATGTGGCGAAACCTTAAATCGCCGTTTCATAAATAATGAATCAATTTTATAATACAGCGGCCTGAATGAGTAACAACAATTTTTGATAATTCAATAATAAATTAACGTACTTTAAAAATATTTGGAATCTATACAGTTGCCGATTTAGAACAAACTACTTCCAGATCTTGCGTTTATTATGTTACAGATGTGACGTCGTTTTTTTTAATTATAATTACGATATTTTATCGCTCAACTTTGGCTCTTAGTACCAGGAGTACATAAAATCTCATTGATCATTATTTTAATTAAAATTTGAATATTAAAGTTTGTTTTACGGCACAGTCTACAATAGTACCGCAAAGTTGAAGACTTTGTAACCGACAAACTGTTGAGGACCCTTATTCGCTATGAACAAACGCGGCGCGTTACGATAACTTGGTGGAATTGTAGCGACCCTATACATCGCTACAATGTTGCGACTATCTGCCCTCGGGTGGCGCTAAATAAAAAATCGACAACGATTCTCTATACATGCCTAGAACGCGATACAAAAATTTGCACGATGCGTGACATATAAATGTTGCAGCCAGTCATTAGTACAGACACTAAACGGAACGCATCTGCGCTATCTAGCGGCGTGGAAGACCGACCTCAGTTTTAATTGGGACGCCACGGAGTACAGACGTCACGTAACTCGCCTATGTTTCGATTAGAGCTTATTGTGATGTGCTACTGTGATTACCAAAAGTACTTCGTTGTTCTAGTTTGTGCATAAAAATAATTAGCGCATTCTCATTGCACGATATCTACATCTGCCCACATGATGTCTAAAGGTTTGAATCTAAATTCTGACGATCCCACGTATACAACAGCCGACAACACTTGTGAGGAAGTGGCAGTGACACAACACCCGTATGGCTGAAAGATCTTCCCTTTGACAACCTTCCTGCAACGCCTCCTTCCCCCCCTATCGCAACGTTCCTGCCACATTGACTTGTATGCCACTGGAGTACCATCATTAAATGGGCATTTCTTGAAGTTACCGTAACGCTCCGTGTTACGTGTTGAATAGGTCATAACGAATAGGTACCCAAGAGTCGTGAAGAGAAGGGTTTATGCGGATTTGATGCGGTTCCCGACCCGTACTTACTTTCAGTCCTGAATGTAGATATGAAGACGAGGCTTTATGAGATTATACCGTGGATTTTTTGGTACTTTGATAGATAGTGCTTTTGGTAGGTATAAGATTAGTTTTAGTTCGAATGAAGTTTGTTGGTTTCCTGCTTTGATGTTTTTTTGGGTACTAGTTATAAGTTTATAGTTTTTATCGACCTACTGCGTTTAACCGCGGTATCAAAATACAGCATTTAAGCAATTGCAGTCGCATCATTAGTCTTCTGAAAAGAGAGCAATCAAATCGTCGACCGCCGATTGTAAAACTATCTTGTAAGCTTTGTTCCTAAGAGAAAGCTTACGCGATAAGCAGGACTATTAACCAGAGTTAAAATAGGAAGAGAAAGAAAAAGAAAATACTAACAATTTCCCTTGATAGTAGAAAACCCGTTCCACTCATACGGACAGTCAAACTATAATATCATCGACGTTGAATGATCAAGCAGCCATGTCAGAAAGGTAGGCGTATTTAGTTATGCTTTGTAACTATTAACTATTATTACTAACTATTTAACCTGACCTCACTTTTGCGTATAGTAATTCTATAACAGGAAACAGGGATCCCACTAGATTACTATTTCCAAAATTTAGAACATCTATCTACCAAAAGAGTTCATATATTATGTGTATCAAAGTATTCAATAAAATACCAAAAAAAATAAGAGAAATGCCAGCGCTGCCTATGAAGAACAAATTGAAGCAATGGCTTATAGACCACACCTTCTACACCCTTGATGAATTCTACTCGGTTATGCAACATAAATAATTTTATTGGGACTAATATATTAAGATAACAATATAATAATATGAATAGGAAAGAATAACTGTAATGTAGAAAATTATACGAAATTATTATGAATGAATGATATTATTTTAAGTTAGAATATATATTGACATTAATGACATTTTGTATTTGCTATTACCTAATAAATATTTAATATTTGCATACCTGTAAGGTGAAATGTGCTGAACTACGAGATAATGCAACACCTTATTGTAATACCATGTTTCAAGCAAATAAATTTCATTTCATTTCATTTCATTTCTGAACGTGTGTCACAGGTGGTAAGCTATGGCTATGGCTGGGCACCACTCTCCCAACAAAGTCATGCCGCCATGTAAAATGTTGCCCAGAGTTGCTTTACGAGGAGGCCGGTTTAGCTCGATCACACCGATTCTAAACTAACGGTCTAACTTCCGTCTCTTCGGCATATTTCAGAGTAAAAAGACTATTACTAAATCAGCGACCTACATTTTCGGCCCCATCGTCACTTTCAATCAGTTAAGATAGGTAGGTATAAAAACAAGGAAAATTTAAAATAAAAATTAAAAATCCCGACACCAATGAATCATAGCTAAGATCACTCTCAAACTAGTCACCTTTTAATTAAAAAAAAACTAAATAAATATTGGTTCATCCGTTTAGGAGTTACGATTATACCGACAAACATACATATACACACGTTACACTTACCCCTCTTTTTGCGTTGGGGGTTAAAAAAGGTGGGATCACATTAATACTCTTCCACATTACCCGCGGACACATTGCCCAATGCCAGGACTCTTCGTAGTCATCTTACGCTGCCATGGACCACAAGCTTAAGCCATGGACCATTTCTAATTGACGGACGAATTAGCGCAGTGGTTAAGAGCTTAAGCCGCTCCGCTCCAAATCTTTTTGTGATTCACAATTATTTGTTCCGGTCTGGGTATTTGTATATGTGGAGTTTCATGTTTGTACCCACGACACAGCAATAAATCCTAATGCGGGGCTATGTTTTTTTTTAAAAGAAAAATAAGAAAAGAATGTATTATGTTACTTTAGTCTTTACTTCAGTCTTGTACATTGCTCGTAGACTTGACAGACGTTGGGGCAGAAAGATTCTCAAGTGGCGACCTCGTACCAGAAGACGTGGAGTGGGCAGGCCCCCAGCAAGGAGGACAATACTTGGTGAAGGTCAGGGGTAATGCTAGATGCGTACAGTATAATGGCGATCATCGTAGTGATCTTTGCCGCGAGGCCTTTACAGCTTTAGCAGACAAAAGGGCCGATCGTGCAACCACTACGCTCCAGCTAGAAATCCAAGGGGTTACTAGCTTAAGAGCACCTAAAGGAGCAACGACCTCGGCTTGGGTGGTCACTATGGGAGGAGGATGTGAACTAAGTGTCTCGCCGTAGTGCTCTGCACCGATCGTGGGGCAAGGGATTTTTCAATCTCCCTAGGTCTTTGACCAGGAGTGGCTGTCTGTCGGTCTTTTCAGTCTTCTATTTAAATTCGTAGCTCTAGGATCCTTACAATGTCAGTTTACGAGTAAACATTACCATATTATGTGGTCCATTAAGCGTTTTAATGCCATGTCACAGCGATGCTTTATAAACTTTAAGAGCGCTTTAGTCTTTAACATCTAAGTTACATAATGTTTGTAGGGTTATTAAAATACTTTCATGTTCCTTTGTAGTTACTGTGTACGTTAAAAAAAGGAGTCAAGGTTTTGTTTTTAAGTAAAATGTGTCCCCCACTAGGAATGATTTTTGTATCGTGGGTGCGTTAAGAAACATGAAATTCACATACACAAACACACTGACTGAAATAAATATTTGTGAATCACACACATTTGTCTCGTGCGGAGATCGAGCTATCGACTTCTCGGTCCAATGGGTGAAGCAGCTTAATCTCCTAAGCTAATTTTGGGCTAAGCCATTTTGACCTTTTACAATGTTCACCAATTTTTTCGCTAGCATTGCTCAGTGCGCTACAGAGTATAGGGGCTTAAGAATTCTGGTCATAATCATCGACTTTTGGTGCTGATTGTACTAACTGTGTCACATTTTACGCACCCATCATTCCACCATGTATACAAATTTAAAATATTGTCTTATATTCAAATTCTGCTGATAATTCTATACCCCAAATAATTTTGTGAAACAATAATTTTGAATCGCCGCCATAAAGATACAAAGCGATTCAAATTTATTCACGTCAAATGTATAGCAGTATGAAATTCGACATGGACGCGAGATAAGCTCTGAATATTCATCAAAATAAACATTAGTTGAGCGTAGGGTTGCCGTGTTTACCTGTAATATATTTAATTCTATAAATAAGACGAATGTATACCTACATGAGGAATACCGGGGAAGAATACGATTGGCCTAGATCAACGTTTTTTAACCCTCCTACTGCATAAAGGGAAAATAAAAAAAACACATTTCGATGTCCATGTCCATGTGGGCGGAAACAATACGCGGGGCGCAGGGCGTGTAAAACAAAAGCAACGCAGGACGCGTGACGCCCAACTTACTCCTCAGTATAACACCGAAGCGAGTTCGCATTGACAAAGGCAACACATCTCTTAATCATGAACGAGTATGATTGATGAAAATTGCCGAACGATGAGAGCGGAGGAAGCCAGAGAGGTATGTAAGGAGAGAACCTGTTGGAGCTCTGTACTCTCTGCTTACCCCGCAAGGGATCTGGCGTGATGATATAGATAGATGGATAGAGTATGATTGATTGTAAACAGTGAGACAATGCTGCGACCTGGTATTTTATTTTTGTGGCCCCGTGCCGGATCGCGACCCACTATATGGGAAACGCTGGTCTAAATAGTACAGGTCTTACCATAATCAAATAGACTATGTCTTATCTAAAGGGCAAGTAAAGTCTCCATAACCGGCGAGCGTAAGACGAACTATGACAGTGGAGGAAGCCAGAGAGGTCCGTAAGAAAAGAAACTGTTGGAACTCTGTACTTTCTGCCTATCACACAAGGGATCTGGCGTGATGATATGTAGATAAAAATAACTATAGTCTAGTTGAAATGACATAAGATGAGATGGCTGAGGAAGACAGAGGGAGTGTGTAGTCGAATTGGATCGGTTAAAGAGGGCTTAGAACAAAAACATTGACATTTTATTAAATAAAGAATAAAGTGAGTTTCTTGGCAACATTACTATATATTCGTGTTCAAAATTACGGACTTCTAAAAAAAATTAGTTCCACTCTCCAAACAATCTGGGTCAATTCTAGCCGGGAACACTAGCTAAGTGGAGCGAGACAACCGCGAACAACTCTCATGTTATTATTTCTACACTTATAAGCAAATGGATGAAGGTCTTTTAAAAAGTTCGCTTTAAAGGGAATGTGGCTTATTTTTAAAACTAATGAATGCTTGTAGTAATATACAGATAAGGATATGTTTATATTTGGATTTTATTTAGGTGCTCTTTATACATTCACATTTTGCTGACAATATTACGTCTCAATGTTAGCCTTTTAGTATTATACCAGGAACTTATCTAGGTCAAATATAACCCAGAAGCCGCGGGTGCACATCAAATTAAAGCATCAATTATTACCTGCGAATCAAGTAATCACATGTTCACGGAAGTAGCCACTCTGTGACCGTCGTGCGAAATAACGTATTCTGCGCTTGTCAAATTAAATTGAATTATGCCGCCTTGTGTCGTTGCTTATGAAAATACTGTTGAGCTCCAAAAGAAACATGATGGGAGCACATTTCATACCTAACAAGCGCATTAAAGTGCCGTATTATTTTAATATCGAATTAATTCTTCCGTCTGTAATTGTCTGTAAAATACGCGTCCATTTTGTTAGTGTTGCTATTATAACAATTTTATTTTTCCCCACTTTTATTTGATGTACTACCTAATACCTACTTTTTTAAATTCTAGTATTAAATGGTATAAATTTAGTTAACTACTACATCATGGTTTTAATATTTAGTTAAGACGATGAAATTATATTTTCCCTACATTAAATGATTACAGACCTTAATAGTTAAAGTATACTTATTTCTTGCGCTTAATATGCATTAAAAGTATGTTACCGCAACAATGATTTTATTATCATCTACTCGAATGCCATCAAAGTTCAGCTAAAAGAGTGGTAATCTTTCCGGCCTGCCAGCATTATGCGGGTGGGAAATGCGGGACGTTTGTCGAATTTTTGACTTCACCGCGCGGCGTGCAATTACGACTGGACGCGGCCTCTGGATTATATTTATTATAAGTTCTAGATTCCGGACTGTTACTCCGAGTTTTTCGATAGAAAAACCTCAATAATATTTTTTCCGATCCAGTATCTGAATCCGAAATTCGGAACTTGGAATTACCTACTTTGAAGTTTGAAGCACTTCGGTAAGTATAGGTTTGGGTCGTCTCTTTCAACGACCTTCGCATTATGGTTGTGATAGTAACTTTCCCTGGAGTAGGATGTTACTAATCAGAATTTTATTGGGTGCTTCGGTTGTGTTGTGGCCATATTTGAGTTAACACGTGTCGCATAAGGTTTATTAAGGCGGTTATATGTGGTGTTTGCTCCTTAATGAATCAAAGTTTAATGTTATCGTGGCGGTATGATGAGTTCATGTTGGACAGAGGCGGATTTGACGGATTTTTGTTTTAATCATGACTAAATGATCATGAATAAATTTACAGAGGATAACGTATAAAAAAGCTCTTTTAAGGATCCCATACTTTAATTGATAAATAGGAACCCTTATTAAATTACTCTGTACACTTTTTTAGTAACTGTTAAAAAATATTTATACAAATATTTGATTTTGGAACCATAACAAATTACAGAACTGAAAAGATGTTGAATTTTTTTTTAAGTTTTAGGTACTGAGGTCTCTCATCGGTTTGTATAATTGAAGCTTTAAAGTCAATACAATCAAAAGATACGGCCATTTAAACTCACTTATTGAAACTTATAGGGTAGGTACATTTCTTATACCTGAAGTTAAGAAATTTGGTAAGAAACAAGAAAACATTCGAAAGCTATTGATTTGCCACAGACAAAACTCGAGTTCGATGTAAATTAAAATACTTACATCTAGTTGCACTAGATAAATAGGTAGGGGCTTTTATACGGATCCTTCGGGGCATACATCCTACTCGCATTTATGCGTATTTTTATTTTTTTCAATTAGTCATTAGTATTTAGAGCAGGCATTTACATACATACCACTAACAGTCATTATTCAGGATTTGAGAGCTTGTGACTCTGCGCAAAACAATGGTATTGCGTATGGTTTTATTCGTTGACATTGGTGGATTGGACCCAGTAGGAATTGGTAGCGATGCCCAATGAGCATGTTCCACCAATCCACACGTGATAAAGTTTTTTATTCTCCCACTCCTCGATTTTGCGAAAAGGCCTTTGCTCAGCATTATGATACTGCAGTCTGATTCATTTACTATGCTTCCATTAATCAAGAGGACTACTCTTGTACGGGTTAGACTGTACTCGTACAGCGTTTTTTGATGATGATAAATGATACAATTGATATTGTAATGATTAAAAGTTTTATTGATAGTCCGAATTATCACTATTCTATGATTTAATGATAAATGAGAATGAATGTATGATATGATATATGTATGTATGTGAGCACGCGCGATTCTCTTGCTAACCGATTGCGAACTGATGATCGTAATTAATATAATGTGCATGTGGCGTAAAAATGCTGATGATGCAAAATGGACGGGCTGGCCCGTACATGCTCCCGGGCGAGAGATGAGAGAGATTGATGTTGGATGAATGAATGCAAATGATTACAAGATGATGAACAATATAGTCTTAAAACTAAACACATGCTTCTTGAATATTACAAACAGAATGAAATATAGGAGAAGTGCTCCTATTCTCTCTTAGAGGCACTCGCGAAGTAATCTCATTACGCTTGAGCTTACGAACACTAACACTTGGTACACTATACACACTATTGTTGGACGCTTTGATAACACCTTCACAAAATTGAGCGACTTGCTCAGCACCCTGTACACTTTCACTACACTGATTACTGCTGCTGCAGCGGGCGGCTGGCTGCCGGTTGGCAACCGCCTGGCCCGCCGATGAAGACGCGCGGGCACGACGCGCGCGCCGAACACCGTAAACCAATCCTACTGCTACCAGGATACCGATGATAGTATATATTACTGCATAATGATGTACATCATGATAGGAAACACTCTCTGCTAGGGGTGCACTTTGCTTCAGAATGTCTATTTGCTTCTGAATGCTTGTTAAGTCTGGGAGCGGGCTCTCAGAATCGGTACTGGCAGACTCAGGTAATTTAGGCAAGGAAATGTTAATGAGATGATTGATAGGCGCAATTTCCGGTGTACTCAGATCAGTCCTAATGTTGTATTCACTCATATACTGTTTATGAGTGTGTATGGAAAAATCCTTTGTTTTGATTAAACAGCCTTCGCTGAGTGTCATTAAACCGGCACGAGACAATTGTATTGCGGTAATCTGATCATCGCAAAGTAGCTTCACTTGAGTTACGTCACAAATAAAATAAAAATACGTGTTTAATTGGTTTGTCTTGATCCACTTTGTCTTGCAGGGTTCTACGTTTACCTTGCAACCTTTGTTAAAATGATTCTTCTCACATAAAACTTCATCATCTCGTATATGATAAACGGGTCTCATAAAATGACATAAGACTTCGTCAAAATTTTGTAAACATGCTGATAACTCGACTTCTGTGATCATAAGAAGTGCTTCTTTTTTCAAATTAACGGCGATATAGTTGCTAACTGGAACAATGCTTCTCATGCTAAGACCTGTTTGTTCAGGAATGGGTATGAGTTTAAAAATTTCATAAGAGTCCCTAGTTATCAAGGGAATCTTTACTTCGAAAATTAAGTATTGCTTCGACATTCTACCTTTGACTTGTAACAACTGATATAAGTTAGATAGATCGCTAATATCTGTAGGTAGGGATAAGTCGTTCGGCAATTTTGCTGCTATTTTGTTCAATTCTTCCTGCAACTGGTCGGGGGTTATAAGATGTAAATTAAACTTCCCGTGATAAATGTTTGTAATCGTATCTAATACAGTGTCTTGAATACTTTTGAGGTGAAATATTATATTATTCGCTATCATTGCTGATAAAGTAAAGTCAGACATAACGTTCACATTTTGCATGCTTGCTTTAACTTCTGTCATTGTGTTCTCTAAGTTTAGTAATTGCTTGCTAACAGTCTTATGTTGCTTTTGTATGACGTCCTCTATTCTCTTGATCACATTAAATTCAGCCTCAACAATTGTAGTATGATTTTTTAGTAATTTGCCTATATGTTGCTCATTTTCTCTAATTAAATTGATATCTTTTTCATACTTCTGTGCAAAGCTATCGTCCAACACTCCAAATAAAGTATTAGCGAGATAGCCTACACCATTGATAAGACCGCGCCGCTGTCGCGTGCGCGTATAAAATTGCTGATCTAATAACAATCCATTATAATACTTAAGTTCTGAGTAACCGTGTCTTATTTGTAACATGATGCTGTGACACGGTGAATGAACTTCCATTTTATCACACACTTTATCAAGGTATTGTATATACTTCGAACAGGCTGCAGTACCTTCCCAGAAGGGATTTAAGTCATAGTAGACTATCAGTCGCCATTCATCCCGTATAATTTGCATATTTACCACCTTGTCAAAGTAAAGGGACCTTTTATTTTGCAGCGAAGTTATGTTATATGCAGCCTGGGATGACGATATAATTGTCATAAAAAATAATACAATAGATGTAACTACCTGTGCGACGTTATAACGACTCAAATATCTTTTAGTTTTCCTATCGGATTTCTTATCAGAGTCGTTTTCGGAAACTTCTGGCTCGGCTTGTGAAAGTTCTCGATCTTCATCTTGATTAGCGGGCAAAATTGATAATTTAACTATAGGTCTCTTGATCAAACCATTCTTTGTCTGAAGTGTTACCACTCGAACATAACCGTCGCTGCCGGGGTGTAATTGTACTACTCGTCCAAGCATCCATTTTCCGGCAGGGAGATGTGCGTCATGTATGGTTACTATGTCATTAACTTTTATATTATTCTGTGGTCGTCTCCACTTACATCTTGATGATAAACTGATAAGATATTCGTGACGCCAACGTTTCCAAATATCTTGAAAGATCTTTTGGGTTAACATCCACCTTGTTCTGAGGTCTCTTTCGGTTTCATAGATAGTTAACGTTGGACCACTTGCCAAAAAATGTGAAGGGGTCAAATAATTTAAATCTTGTGGATCTTCTGTAAGTGGACACAGCGGCCTAGAGTTGAGGCACGCTTCAAGCTGAGCACACACTGTGCTGTACTCTTCGTATGTGAGCTTTTGCTCGCCGACAACCCTTTTAAGGTGGTACTTAAAGCTTTTGACGGCGGCTTCGCACAGCCCATTTGCAGAAGGCCATGACGGTGCATTAAAATGCCAGGTTATTTCCATTTCAATAAGTTCTTGATAAAACTCTTGATTAAATATCTGTTGCAATTGTTCGTACTCCAGCTGTAAAACTCGACTGGCTCCAACGAAATTTGTACCGTTGTCACTATATATGTGACGCGGAGTACCTCGTCGAGCCGACATTCTCTTCAGTGCTGCTAAAAATGATGACGTTGTGAGATCCGATACAACTTCGAGGTGCACGGCCTTTGTTGCCATACAAACGAATACCGCTATATAACCCTTGGTTGTACGGACTCCGCGACCCTTGTTAGTTTTTATAAAGACGTGACCCGTGAAATCTACAGTAATTGTTTCAAAGGGTCGGGAAGGGTTGCACCTTGCTGATGGTAGATCGCCCATAATCTGATGATGTTTGCTAGGATTATGTCTCCTGCACTTGACGCATAGACGTAATCTGGCCTTGGTTGCTCGGTTGCCTCCAATGACCCAATATTTTTGTCTCATGATAGCTGATGTTAAACGCGCTCCACCATGATAGCTAAGCTCATGGGACTGATCAATGATAAGTTCTGCTAAGCGCGCCTTTGGAATAATA
The DNA here is from genome assembly GCA_905147815.2 of Phalera bucephala. Taxonomy (NCBI): domain Eukaryota; kingdom Metazoa; phylum Arthropoda; class Insecta; order Lepidoptera; family Notodontidae; genus Phalera; species Phalera bucephala. The sequence goes on from LR990627.1 coordinate 10,949,558, forward strand.
ATAGGGTGTCTCATATCTGGGTCGATGTTGGCGTTTCTCAATCTACCACCGACTCGAATCAACCCATCTTGATCTATAAACGGATTTAATTGACACAACTTGCTTTTAGTGTGAACATTAGCTCCTGTGCGTAAACATTGAATTTCTTGATAAAACTCAAGTTGCTGAATATGCCGTATGATAATGATTCTTGCTGCTTTCAATTCTTCTAATGTTAGAAAAACCTGTCTTTGTTCCCGTTTCTTAAATCTTAAAATCCATGCCAACACTCTAACTGCCTTATTGAATGAACTGTGTTTTGATAATAGACTGCTGACAATGCTATTCTCGTAACGCGTGATAACGTTAACAAGCTGTGGTTTTTTAATTTCTTGATGCGTAGTGTATATAGCTTGCTCTTCCGGGGTATCCTTAAACGATTGAAGCCAATCTGGACCCTGCCACCACAAACAATGTCCTCTGAGTTGCGACGGCGTCAATCCTCTGCTGCTGCAGTCCGATGGATTTTGATTTGTATTTACATAACGCCAGCAATTAGCGGGCATGATCGATATGATAGCTCTTACTCGATTTGCGACGAAGGTTTTCCATTTGCCTGGATCACCATTAAGCCATCCTAATACTATCATGGAATCTGTCCAACCGTAATGTTTTAAATCATAATTCTTTAGACATTGTTTGATCTTGGTCATCAATTTTACCAATAGGACTGCCCCTAATAATTCAAGCCGGGGCAAGGATACTGATTTACTAGTAGGAACCAATCTTGATTTTCCCGCTAGTAATACAACGGTAGCCTGCTCACCTCTCTTGATTCGACAGTATATTACGCAAGCATACGCCCTTGTTGACGCATCACAAAACCCATGTAATTCGATACTGTCGCCTTCCATTGTTTTCAACCACCGCGGTATATGTATTTTCTCGATGTTACCTAAATCTTCCCTGATTTTGATACATTCGGCATAAATATCTTCGGGTAATGGTTCGTCCCAATTGATATTTGACGACCACACACTTTGGAAAATTAATTTGAGTTTTGTCGAGAGAGGCGATAACCATCCTAAGGGATCAAAAATCTTGGATATGTCGGATAATACTGATCTTTTCGTAATATGCTTGTTTAATGTATCAATTTTTAGCTGGAACGTAAAATAATCTTGCTCGGGATTCCAGATAAGTCCTAGCGTTGTAGTGTGTTCGGTCTGTTTAAAATCAAAATTGTTTTGACTATTTTCCGAGGACTGTAGTAGATTAGAGTCCAGCAGATCGGGGACGTTTGACCGCCACTTTCTAAGATTAAAGCCACCTGACTTCAAAAGTTTAATAATATCTGTTGCTAATGATCTTGCAGACTCCGGCGTATGGCAGCCATGAAGCAAGTCATCCATATACATAGACTGCTCTAGGGCTTCTATTGCTTTATTTGTGTAATTTCGCCGTTCATCTTCTGCTAATTGCTTCAAAGTTATCATGGCGAGAAACGGAGCGGCCTTGGTGCCGTAGGTAACTGTACAAAGTTGGTATTCTTGAAGTGCTTCTGAGGGTGAATTTCGCCATATAATCTTCTGTAACTGCTGGTCGTTTTTGTGTAACCATATCTGCCTAAACATTTTTTCTATGTCAGCAGTAAATGCGAATTGGTACTGCCTCCACTTGATAATTAGAGACTGCAAATTCTGCTGCAAGTTGGGTCCGGATTCCATGACGTCATTCAAGCTGTTTCCTGTTGATGTCTTTGCTGCTGCATTGAAGACGACTCGGAATTTAGGACTCATGGGATTTTGTATACAGTGATGTCCCAAATAACAATCTGGCTTCAAATTGTCCCTAACGGGTTTCATATGACTTAACTCTTGGTAGTCAGTCATAAATTTCTTGTATTGATCTTCAATATTAGGATGCTGCTGAAATTTTCGTTCTAACGACTTGAACTGAGCGACAGCTTTGGGCTTCGAAGAGCCCAGCGATTCTTGATAATTGCTTTTCAGAGGTAGCCTCACTTGATATCGCCCATCCTCCAATCGAAGCGTAGTAGATTTGTAATAATCAATACACTCCTGATCTCCTAAAGTTAGTGAAGATTCCTCCGCAATGTCCTCTATTTCCCAATACTTGTGTATCTCATCTAAGTTGTGTAAAATTACGTTGCATTGATAAGTACGTGTGACGTCACCGCTTAGTATCCATCCTAATCTTGTATTTTGCGCTGATGCCGCTGAACCTGAGACAGAGTCTTCCTCGACCCTACAGAGTCCTTCCAGCAAGAGTTTAGAAAAAATGCTTCCCCCAAATAATAAATCGACCGGCTTGCTTACATTAAAGTCAGGATCTGCCAATGTAATATTTTCTAAATAAGGCCAACTAGGTTTTGTAAAAGTGTGATTCGGTAAATTCTTGATTAATTTATTCATTATAAAAACATCCACATCAAATTCAAAATTACTATTGATTGCTTTGCAATTGATATTCATAACACCCTTACAACTGCTGTCCTTTTCTCCTATGCCCCATATAATGCCTGGGCAGCGTTTACGCGGTAAACCTAAAAGTTGAGCCGCGTTTTCGCTAATAAGCGATGTTTGTGACCCTTGGTCTAAGAGGGCTCGCATGATATGTGCTGACCCATCTGCTCCTTGTACCTTGATTATAGCAGTGGGCAAAAGTACTTCAGGCATGTCACCCTGCAGTGACACGTGCGAGTTGCCCCGCGCCAGCTGTGGTGGGTCCTGTTTCTGGTGTCGTTTTGCCGGCTCATTTGTGTTCGATTGTTTTGTTGAGTCGGCACCGGGTGTGTTATTGACTTGCGCAAACGCTTCGTGTATGAGCGTGTTATGTTTCCCATTGCACATACGGCAACGTTTGTTGGAAAAGCAACCGTTTCCATAATGATTATACAGACAATTTTGGCATATGTTCAATTTGTGTAAAGTATTACGTTTTAATTGAGGCGCCATTCCTAAAAATTGTTGGCAATAATAAATTCCATGCTCGTTGTTTTTGCATATCGGGCACTTATATTTCATGGAATTGTTATTGTTTGATGCTTGCGAAACCATTTGTCCATGCGCACTAAATGATTGCTTCATATTGTTGCAATGTTTGTTTGTCTGCTTAGACACATATTGCGACTGCTTGATGTTAGATGACGATTTGTATGAATGATTGTCATACTTCCTACGTGCCGATTCCATTGATGTAAATTTGCTTTCTAAAAACGAAAGAAAATCTTGTAGCTTCGGTAAGGCTCTTGGGTTCTTGATAGATGCGACGTAGTCATTGAATGTATCTGCGTCTAACTTTTGCTGCAAAAGATGAACAAGTAATGGATCCCAAGATGCTACGTCGACGCCCAGATTCTTGATGGCATTTAAGCTCTCTATAGTAGTATCATGAAGTCCTTTAATATGGTTTAGAGAGGAGTACTGAATAGCTGGAATGTTAAGCAACAAGTCGATGTGTGAGCTAAAAATAAGCTTGATATTATTATAACGGTGATTTAAAATGTCCCAAGAAATTGTGTAGTTGTCCGACGTAATTGCTAAATGTTGAATCAACCTTTCTGCTTCTCCTTTTACTTTAGATTTTAAAAACTGCATCTTCTGCGCTCCGGACAGCGCAGGGTTACTGTGAATCGTTTCTGTAAAGAGATCTTTAAAAGAGGACCACTGATAGTAGCTTCCACTAAATACTGGTATGTCCATCTGCGGTGTAGATTGCTCTTTATGCGAGACGGACCATAATTTCTTGTTGATAGAGGTGATAATATCGTTGTATGTTTTTTCATAATTATAGTAGGCTTGCTGATATTCTTGATTCCTATCCCCAAGCTCGCAGTCCAAATCCCAATGAAGACTATCTATGGCGGACCAACGAGACTGGACTAAACGTATTATATGCTCAAGTTCCCATTTTTCGGACTTCAGCTCCAAATGCAGGTTAGACACCGTATGTCCGAATGCTTTTAAATTGCTGCTTTGTTTTCTCAACATTTCGTCTGTCTTGCTACTTATTCCTGTCGATTTTGGCCAGGACGGTAGTTGCTGAGAAGTTCCAGGCCCACCTAGTGGAACTGCTGGCTTCAGGATGGGTGTCGACGGCCTTTCATCCTTCGACTGATGGTTAATAATAACTGCTCTAATATTTTCGTACCTTTCCTCAGCTTTTTCGTATTGATTGCAAGTGAAATATGTATGAGATTTAGCATACTCAATGCCTAAAAGCCTAGTATGATTAGACTGAAATTCCTGCCAGTACTTATCGAGAGTCTCCAACCTTCGCCTGATGTAATCAGACGTCTTTCGGTCAGAGGAATCTTTCTTGAAGTTGGTAAATATTTGTTCGATAGCATCTAGCAGCTGTTGTTGATTTTCAAGAATGTCTTCCATGTGCGACATTTTGTATTTAAATGTATGCCAAGAAAATATTTGATAAATGAAACGATCTTACTTGTCGATCTGATGGCGATGTCGAGTTGAGCCGCGTTGACCTTGTGGAGTCGGCTCAAATAACGGTGTTGATGATTGACAATCCAACTGCGCTGCAACCTTGCTAACAACACAGACACTGCTAGTTCCCTCACACGCGAAACCTAGTACCCTTGCTTGACTAGTGCACACGCGACGCGAGGTTCTCGAAGGACCATAAAAACGGATGTACGGGTTAGACTGTACTCGTACAGCGTTTTTTGATGATGATAAATGATACAATTGATATTGTAATGATTAAAAGTTTTATTGATAGTCCGAATTATCACTATTCTATGATTTAATGATAAATGAGAATGAATGTATGATATGATATATGTATGTATGTGAGCACGCGCGATTCTCTTGCTAACCGATTGCGAACTGATGATCGTAATTAATATAATGTGCATGTGGCGTAAAAATGCTGATGATGCAAAATGGACGGGCTGGCCCGTACAACTCTAATCCCATCAAAACATTGGGAAGGTCAATCCAATATGGCCGACTCCTTCGGTCCTTAATCCGGCTCTGTTTACGATAGAGGTCGCATCGCCGATAATGCGGTTTGTGGGTCACAACTTAATTACGGCCCCGCCTGTTTGTCATGTGTAAAACGAAGGTGATTTATCAAACCCGAAGATGCGGCAGTGTGATGAAAATTTCTTTAAAAGTATAGAAGGGCATACATAAAATATCAATCTGATACTCAAAACGAAATCAAACCAAATCCATTATTTTGTCAATTTTACTTTTATAACTTGCTAATCTACCACCGGATCAGAAAACGGCCTCCATTAAAAGGATCCGGCGAGAAAGTCAGCGGGCTCGTCTTTTCTGTCTAATTCTGTCAGCTTCAGTGTGATGCCTTACGACTGAGATATAAGACTAATAATAAACTTCTTAACAATATGTTTTAATGAAAAGCTAGAGGATTCTGGATGGACCAGTCTCCACAAGCAACACACATTCACGAGTACGACTACTTGAGCAGCCATCATCTCCCTCGACCATATTAGATGGAAGGAAGTGTCCCGCACCAAATAGCCAACAGCTCACGCAATAGAAGAAAGGCTACTGCCGGTATGGATCGGTGGAAGAAGATTTGTAGCCACCCGAGGACTAAGCACGAACAGATTGATGTTAGCGTGACAGTCCCACCCTTTTCACACTACAGATAAACTAAATAAAGAGGAACACGACAACACGCTTTCTCGACAACATAACAATAACATAACTTTTTTGTGCTTAGTTCTCGGATATTTAAATTTATCAAGAATAACTTGTGATTTTGCTTGACGACTACCAAACCGTAGTAACTGATTAACGTACCAGAGGCACGAAGACCCTTGAAAATGAAAATACCGTCACTCCCACCCATCCTGGACTGAAAGAGGCTAATGCTACTGAGCCATGATATTTGCTACGACTAACGCATTCCCGCAGTGTTACAAGCAACATTATAAATGTTCATAAATTGGCTATTAATAAAATTTTGGTTCTTTCAATTTCAATGCAAATGTCTTGAAGATTACACGCAACCAAGCTTGCAGTTCGAACTAGTTGCATTCACAAGCGTTAATTATTAACTATTTCTGCCTTGTAAATACAACGAGAATAGCTATTCTTAAAAGGAATAACACTCAAGAGGCTAAAGCGCACAATGAGCAAAATTTTGGTTTCCAAGTCATAAGAAATAGCGAAAACCTGAAAAAGAGTTACATTAATATTATAACATATCAACCATTTAAGAATCCACAGAACAAAGAAGAGTACTAGGTATTTCCGTGAAAGTACCTTACTTTATACTCTCACTTTATTATCTATTACATGAGACCTAACATCGTCGGCGAAAGTGGGTTTACATAGTACACCTGTGCCACACCTACTTAGGAAATATAGCCGAGATAAACAAAACCTTAAAATTATTATGCAGAAATAGCGCTTATACATATCCTCAAAACTCACAACTCAAAACTCAAAACAGCCATTAAATTAACAAAATTAAATTATTTCTTCAAATAAAAATCCATCTAGTTTTAAGTTTATTTCGTTTTATTTCACCTTGATATTTTGCTACATTTGTATTTATTGAAAGATGGTGCGATGAAAGCGAGACACAATATTTTGTTCAGTCCATGTTCAGTCATATAAGAATCTTGTGGCCCGAAGCCAAAATGACAACTAACGCTGTAACTATCAAGTGAAATGTTACTTTATGACAGTCGTTGCCGTTTGCTATGAAATTTACCTACGTTATTTTTTTAATTAGTAATCGTCTGGACCCACCTGTTCAAATATTTCCCTGGAAGTAGAAAAAATTGATTAAATGATGACCCTAAATTCACACCAACCTGTCAATGTCATCTACGTGCTAAAATATCCTTGTCGCACTATAGGGCGTTGAAAGTCTATTGATTTTATTTAACATAGTCTATAACCTTATCCAAAGAGACCCAAGAAGGCAGAATGGCTGATGATGAAGGAATATTATATAATAATCAAGAAAATGTAAGTGGCAGCGTTAGAATAGGTCGCTCAAAGATAACCTACCACACCAATATTAAGGTCGTTTGAGGAGAATTTATCACTAACAAATTGATGTATGCTATGAAAAAGCTGTGCAATAGCACTAAAATCCACAAAAATGCACGAGCAATCTGTAACTTTACGGAACACAGAAGTTAGTGTAACCCCACAAAAGTTAACCCGCTGCTAACTTATCACGTAGCCCCACCATATTACTACAGCAAACACAGCATTAGCACTCTGCAAGTTTGGTCCACATGACTTCCGCAGTCTTCCACACTCTTGCATATTTAAATTCAGCAACTTTGCAAATTGGAGTTAACAGCATTCCCGCCAGGAGTCCCCAATTGAATTTTATATGCCGTGCATTGTCAGCGTCTAGTCGACTGAGTTCAGATGTTGTTGAGTCATTCGGGGCTTATGAATAATATTTATAAGTATGAACAAGCCTGGCTTTGCTCAAAATACGTAGTTACAATTAATCCCACTTATATTAAAAGTTTATTTAATCTTTTTTTGTGGCTGATTTTTTAATATTTCTAGATGAAAACATGATTTAAAAATTAAAGTTGTAAGAATAATTTTTATATTTATTTGTTTAACATAGCATAGATAAGACACATAAGTTGAGACAATTTACACAAGGACATAATATTTTTGTTTTGCAATATATAGGAACGCATGCATCTTCGCTTCAGTAAAATTTGGCGGGTCTATTAGCCATTTTACAATATCATAGAGATACAAACATTGGGCTGTGTAAGCGGGTGTGTAAGTGTGTGTGCGTATGTGTTTGGGTGTGCGCGCGCGCGTGAGTGCGTGCGTGCGCGTGTGTGCGCGCGCGCGCGTGTGTGTGTGTGTGTGTGTGTGTGTGTGTGTGTCTAATAACTGAAGAAGCAGCTTATATAGACCAGAAACTGAATAGCCAAATTTCCTCATTTATAAGAAGATGATCTTTTATTAAGAGAGATCTTATATTCGGTTAAAAAAAATACAGATGTACCAAACGAGGGTGGTAGAGATAATGTTAAATCCCAATGTATGGGGGGCTAGCCTATTAATATTATACCGGGCACAATTCCAGACTCTGGACTGATAGTGGGAATTCTTCTATGGAAAAATTACGCTTCGTCCGACTTAGGATTGGAATCCATGACACCGCCACTAGAGCAGCGAGGCAGTCCTTTCTGACCATTATGTTGTAGATCTTAGGAAACGTAGGTAAGTGTAATATTTCTTTGCTATCTTACTAATATTATAAATGTAAAAGTTTGTATGTTTGGATGTTTGTTACTCAATCTCGCAAAAACGGCTAAACCGATTTAGATGAAAACTGGTACACAGTTTATTATTTGAGTTAACATATAGAATGTTGTAATCCCGAGAAACTGTAAGGTTCCTGTCTAAAGTCAAAGCAGACAAAGTCGCGGGCAGAAACTACTGCCTCAATGAAATAAAGTTAGAGAATATTTGTGGGCGGTATCTGGACATAAAATTTGTTAAAATATTTATAGAGTTGTTTGCGTTCAGAGCCGGGGGTTTGGATGATAATTTTGTTTTCGTGAATAGTAAAGACATAGAAAATGTATGTTGAGGTATTTCTTCAGTTTAATAAATTACTAAATAAACACGGTTACGCATATGTTCTCAAGTGAGGATAATGAATGTGTAATAAGTACATCCATATTTTGCTGACAATGTAAAGTTCAATCTAACAGAGGTAGGTCTAATGAAATCATACCGGCCACAATTCCGGATTAAGGATTGCTCCTTTCCATTGAAAAATGCTAACAAAACTTTTTACGACCTAAGATTGGAACTCAGGGCCTCCAGATTGCAAACCGCATATTATACTACCAAACCAACAAGGCAGTTTACAGAGCAATTTTTTCTTTTTTTTCTTAAAAAAACGTACCCCACACTAGAAATTCACATACCCAGATACACAAATACCCAGATCGGAACAAATAATTGTTGAACACACGAAGATTTGTCCCGTGCGGGAAACGAACCCGCGACTATGAGACCTAGTGGGCGGAGCGACTTAAGCTCTTAACCACTGCTCTAAATCGTTCGTCAATATCAAATAGAAAAAAAAATCTTAGTTGATAGGTAAAAATTCAGCTTAGCAAACTTTTTTTTACGTGAGCCAATTCTCACGGACTTCTCCTGGCCTCGGCGGAAGCTGGTCGGATTCTTACCGACTAACCGACTAAAACTCCAACGTGGCCGGCATCGACACTTCGGGGAGTAGCTCCGGGATCTCCGTTAGGAACGCACCGGTGCCCCTCTGTGTGCTGCTCGTATCGTCGGGGAGCCTATGGACCCGCTATCACCCTGCACCGTCGTGGTGCTCACGGCAGTGTGGGCCACACCACGCCGCCAACCTCCGCAGGCATCTTAACAACTTAACTTACTTCTTATATTAGTCTGTGATGATAAATGTTTACAAAGGATAGTGTTTATCGTGCACAAGTTATTTTTATATATGACCTTGCACACTTTAACCTGAACACACGGGTGTTCATTCATCGCTAGAGATCCTACTAATATTATACTCGTAAATGTGAAAGTTTATATGTTTGGATATTTGCTACTTAATAACGCAAAAACGGTTCACCCGGATTTGGATGACATTTGGCACACAGACAGTTTTTACTAGAGCTATTAGCTACTGTTCTGTAGGTCTAATGGAGCATAAACCATGTATTAATCCATTCATAACATTTTTAAATTCTATATTACATACACAAACATAACTATATTCAGTTCTGAATAAGTGACTAACTTTCCAGAGAAAAAATATCAGTTCTAATTGGACATTACAGTGAGTAACGTCCGCACAAAAATAGCAGACAACTTGATGAAAACAAAACTTTTTTGCAAAAAAAAATCCCTCCTAAATACGAGCGGTGGAGTGAAAACAAGAGGAAAATTATGTTTGAATGTTTACGTGTTAACTGCAGTTACTTTTAAATTCTTTTCCACTTTTTTTACATGGGTAATGAATGACTTTTATGTCTTACGGGGAGAGCATAATTTAAAGAAGTAACGATTTTTTTTTATTAGGTTCGTTGTGGTTTGTAGTAATAATTCCAGCGTATATTGACCAACTGCTGTGCAAAGGCCTTCTCTCACTAAGCGAGATGAAAGAGAATGGACCCAGTGCGGAACGGCGAAGGCAGATTTATGGCCACATATTATTGGAACTTTTCAATCCTCATTAAGTAGTAACGGCTAACAGCTCAGCGTACTTTCCAAAACTCGAATACGAAAATGCCACAACCGGTCACGATCATAACATCTCAGACCGACCAGCCGAACTCTGCTTCATCTTGCTGATAGCTAAGAACACCGCGATCAGAAAACAGAGCACAGTTGTGGTTTATTTATTTACATAATTATACCTTGGAAATATTTGATAAAATGGTCTGTAGTGATGCAGGAAAGTAGTGAAAGTAAGGCAGAGTACGGCTAGGCCTGTCTGAGACGGATAATGAAAGGCTCATCAAACGATTGGTCACCACTTTATGTGATATTTGTTAAGATAAACTAAATGTTGTATGAGCGTTTTGACAAGTTTCAAAAGCAAATGGCCATACACCTGCTTCCACCAATCCATATTAGTATACTAGGTCCGTGAACCGTATATACCTGTTTTCTTCCTGTGTGTATGATCCGTTCTCTCCAATCTTTATTTGTGATAATAAGCTTTTCTTAGAAGTGGGACTGTAAAGTCTGATTCATCATATAATTATATACTATCAATACTATTAGACTACAGTTCCACACTAGTTATGACTCTCACACACATCTTTTCCCTACCTGCATTCATACATTTCTTTACGCATGGTGGATCTCAGAAGGATGGATTGCGTTTTCTTAGCCTTAGATTTACTATAACTTTTATTAATCTTACATAAATGTCTTTTGAGAAGATTGTTGGTAAGTAGAGGTGTGCTTACGATACTGTCATCAATATGCTGAAAATAGAGCAGAAATATTTGAAGCGCATATCAGAGAAAAAACACACATTTCATCCAAACCTTGTGATCGCCGGACTGTGCGCCTCTAGATTAACAAAATAGTACCTAGCTAGATAGGTATCTTACTATCCCTTGTAAACATTTATCATAATCACAAAAATACATTTCAGTGGGCAACAACAAAAGGTGGCTGTATATCAAAGTCGCGACAACCCAATTGTACGTCGAGGCTGCGCGGTCGCTGATAGCCCAACTTTTCCTTAAAAACTCCACTAACAAATTAAGAAGAATGGTTGAAGTTAAATTAAAATCTTAGCTGAGGCGCCGCCCGTGAATTTATGCTTGTTGTGTATTTTAGCAGGGTTGATATCTGGTCCCGTGGGGGTTGGAAAGTCTGTTTTAAAGGGCCGATGATGTATTGTTCTGTTTAATTTGGAGCATTAATAATATAATTGCTAATGCTTAGTCATATCGGACAAGTGATAAATATTTCCTGCTTCAAATAATAATGATGAGCAAAGTTGAGGGCTAAAGATGTTGGATAACAAAATAAAATATGGCTGCGAAATATTAGTGAGTGGGCGGGAATCGCCAGCAGTTGTTCCGTGTGGCTCAAAAGAGAAGCAGATTCGCAAAATCTGACGGCCAATCTTCCGTAATGGCCTCTCCGTTGACTTAAAGAAGAAGAATGCCGGACAACACTTTACGATATACTTGGGCAAGTCTATATACAGTGCAGTGCAGGCTATACATGAACACTGAATTGCTCTTGAAACTGGAAAACAAAATTAAAAAGGCCTCGATGAAATCCAAATGGAAACTTTACTTTCATATCACCTATTATGTAAACTGTAAGCGAGAATCTATACAATATCTATACAAATATTTGAGACTCAAATTAATATCCCGCTCAGAAAGCTGTTGTATCTACGTGAGTATCTGAACAGCAGTAATTCATTTCCATTGTAGTACGGCAAATAATTAGGATATGTTATTTGTTTGTTTAGGCCATTAGGACACCGAGGCAGTCATGAGATGTTTTGGCTTTCTTTTTTTATATTGATATTAAAGAGAATTTCAAAATGTCAATTAGTAGTACTTTATTTTATTGAACAGTTGAAGGCTTTGGAACAAAATAAAATAATAGTATATATTTTTAATGCTGCTTCTAAAAGCTCAGCATTTACGAATATTGAATATTTAGATATGATTCGAGGCCAAAACTGATACTTTATTCACTTTAATTGATTAATGTTTTTGTTTAGGTGGCAAAAGTATGAAATACCTCCTAGATAATTTTTTGCTAAATGCACGTGGATGCAAGTTAGGGGCTGTAGGAACTTATCAATTTTCCCAAATATTTTCCGATTTGCCTCAACGATTACCACTTGGCGTTTTAGTCAAAACTAACTGCTTAATTTACCTTTCAAAAACAGAGATGGTCAAAAATAGTGGCGCAAATGGTCACACACCTTACTGACTAAATGAGTCGGATGCTAACTTTGATGATAAATTAAAATTATATTCCCGAAATGGCAAACCTGACCTCAAATCTAAACAATAATCATAATAGTTGAAATAAGTATGGGTGCTACTATGCGGGGTTCAATTAAAATCAAGACTGTTATTTGTTGATATATGTAATTTAATTCCAAGTATTCCAACTTTCTTACTTCCTTTATCTTAACAATGGGCATGTACTGCTTGCGAGCGCATCGGGTGCTGGTTCTCATAATAACTATTGTTTTAGTGCTCATCCCCTTTTGGCCAGTCCGTTATTCTAATACTACAGTGAATGCAAATTTATCTCGCCCCGGGATCGGGATGAACTAGCTGCGGTTTCCTACTAAATTATTTCGAGTTATTTTTAGATACTGCAACTGGTTTCTAGTATTTTGTTTGAAAATAATGGCTTTCAGTCTTGAGATTTATTTAGCAACAGCCGTATGTCCGATGGAGATTTCCACAGGTAGCATTTTTCACCCCCTAAATAAATAAAATATCAGAATCATTTTAAACTTAACTCCCTTTGAACATGAATCTACAAAAAACATTTCTAGTGCTTACTTAATTTATGTAATGAACTAAGTCCCGCAAAGGCGAAAACTTTATTTTGATCCTAGAATTTGTAAACGCACTCAAAATTTAGCAACTAAATTCTTCTATACTAAAAAAAACTTTAATTTTTATATATTTTTAAGTGGCCTATTCTGTATCCTATATTACTGGGCAAAGGCGAGAGCCTGGAGACGTAAAAGGAGACCCTTTACGTCTTCAAAGCGGGCCTCGTCAAATAACCTAAAGCACCGCTATATTTGGTCCTTAGCCCATATTTTTACGAATTTTCATTTGACAGTAAACCAGAATACCCCCTAGTCGTAGTACAGTCTGACGTCGGCTCCATCCGCTGGGTGGTGAAGTTGTTTGATCCTCACACAGAATAAAGCTACGTGTGATCCACATATATTTGTTTGGTCGGACTGGGTCGTTCTGAATGTGAATTTTATGTTTGTTAACGACATAGAAATAATTCTAAGGGTGGGTGGGCTACTTGCGATGGAAAGACGAAAATGAAGAATATCCACCACGCATTATTTATTTATGATAGTAAGTTTTAGTCAGGAGGACCGCGTGGGCGTGCCACCATACACGCTGGGAAACGATACTTCACCCTATAGTAGATATGGCAAAACTGCCTCACTGTTTAGATTTGATCATTTGTACTCGTATTTAAAACAATGCAGAAATTCGAATCCTAATATGCCTCAATTGAAGTGCATGAATCTACTGAATTCGGGCACAGTCGATCCACCAAGGAAATCGCGACGCGTATTTCGGTCGATCTGAGAGTCGGTAAGGTTAGTGAATGTAAAATCAAGATTCAGATTCAAATTGTAATGAAGCATTTTATTTCAATATAAGAATTTTTTAGTACAACTGTTTTGTGTCATGTAGTTCTCGTTCATGTTTCATATCACTCTATCGTTTTAGCAAAGATCGTCACACGTCTATTTAATAGCACTTAAGGGTGATCTTAAAACATCGTATATTAAATAAATGAGGTTTCTTTCAATATTCATAAAAGAACAAACTCTCCATTCTATTAACTCTTACCAGTACCTACGTTGAAGTTAACTTCCCCGCAAAATTTTATTAATAATATTTTTCCCTAATTTTAAAAGTTTTCGTACCATAAAAATACTTTCTGCCTTCCTTCGCCGTCTCTTTAGGTCTTTTATTAATATTTACTTAGTTCCCAAATAATATTTGAAGGAACCAGTACTTTATGTAATTGAATTTATGAGCCAATAAATTATGTTTCAGGGATATAATGAAAATACGTTTTCCTAAAAGACTATTGGGAACCGTGTGTTGTCTGATAGAAGAATGCCACGGCACTTCTATTTTTATTAGATGACGTAGTTAAAAGTTATAAGGCTTGTATTTGGTACCAGTAAAAGTGGAAACTACATGAGCGGTCTGCTAAAAAAAATATGGCGAGTAGTCGTTAAGTCGGGAGTCTTATGGGTAGCTTGATAATTTCTAACAGCAGGTGGCCACTATCTACCTCCACCAATCCGCGCTGAGTCCGTGTGATGGAGTATAACCTATTCATTCACATTTATAAGAGAAGAAAGAATCTTTGCCTAATAGTATAGTACAGTCTGATTCTTTCAGCTGTTAAGCCAAATTGAACCTTATGTGTGGCTTGATAAGTTCCAACAGATGGTTCTCTCCAATAAATCTGGTTCTCTCCTCTTCTCTCCTCCTCCTCTAAAACTCCGCGTGGTGGGGTTTGACCTATTCTCTCTCACCTCGATTTAAGAGAGAAGATCTTTGCTTAGCAGTGAAATTGTACAGGCTGATTAATGCATTCAGTTAAGCCAAGTTAAGTTCTAAAAGCTGGTGGCCATAAACCTGCTGCCATCAATTGTACTGAGTTCTCGTGGTAAAGTACGTCCTATATCTCACCTTAATTTGTAAGATGAGGTCTTTGCCTAAGAGTAGCAGGATAGGAAAGGTACATTCTCGGGCATCTTAATAACCTAAGTTACTTCCTATATTAGTCTGTGATGATAAATATTTACAAGGGATAGTGCCTATCGTGCGCCAGTTATTTTTTATATGACCTTGCACACTTTAATGTTTGTTTTGATGTTTGTTACATAATCACGCGAAATCGGCTGAACAGATGAAATTTGGCACATAGATAGTACATTATCTAAATTAGCACGTAGAATACTTTTTATTCCGGAACAAAACGTAAAGATCCTGTCTTAAGTCAACGCGGACAAAGTCGCGGGCAGAAACTAGTATATTATTAAGATATTAGCTACTGTTATGTTAATCTAATGGAGCATATACCATCTAATAATTTTACAGTTCATAACATTTTTAAGTTTTATATTAAGTTCTGAATAAGTGACTAACTTTACATAGAAAAAATAACAGTTTTAATTGGACATTACAGTGAGTAACGTCCGCACAAAAACAGCAGACAACTTGATGAAAATAAAACTTTTTCTCAAGTAAAAATTCCCTCATAAATACGAGCGGTGGAGTGAAAACAAGAGGAAAATTATGTTTAAATATTTACGTGTTCACTGCAGTTACTTTTAAATTGCTCTCTACTTTTTTGACATGGGTAATGAATGACTTTTATGTCTTACAGGGAGAGCATAATTTAAATAAGTAATCAAAATTTTTCCCATAAGGTTTGCTTTGGTTTAATTTGATATATAAAATTCCGTTTGCGTGTGTTCGTAATTCTTTTGATTCTAAACAGTGTGACAGATTTTGATTTTTTTTTTCGTGGTTATGGGGTGTACCTGGATGGTATGTAGTTATATTTTGACCAAGTTGAGTGTGTACTGTTGTCATCTAACAGACTACAAAGATGCCAGTAGTGATGAAGGACTAAGGTGAAGGTTAAGCAGACCTCAGTCGGTCTGAGAAGGGTGACAGTTTGCGGCATTTTCATATTGGAGTGACTTTGTGTTTTGGAAGGCGCGCCAAGCTGTTGGTCCCGGTGACTACTTAATGTGATAGTCGTTTAGCTATACTAGAAGCTTTATGAGCTAGATATTACGTTCCAACAGCAGATGGTCATAAACCTGCCTTAAATCTTAACCCATACTAGGACCGCATGGTGAAGTATGATCTTTTTTATCCAATTATGATTTGAAAAGTTTTTTCTAGCCATGAGACAGTACAGATCTGATTCATTATTTAAACACATGCATACACTTACATCTGTATTCAATGGGGGTAGGCAGAGACTACAGTTCACCACATAACATGATTCTAAAACATTTATTTCATTTCTTCATCTGCGTTCTTACATCTTCTTATGCATTGCCTTCGATCTCAGATAAATGGATTTCATCTTCTTAATCATCGCTTAAACGTGCTACGCACTTGACCTTTTTGAATGAGATCATTATTATTATTAGTCTTTCATGAAGTTCTCTCGAAAACATTGTTGCTGAGTAGAGATGTGCGCATATTACTGTTATCTTGCCAGTGCATCAGAATTATCTGATACACATACCGGTTAAAAAAACACATTTTGTTCGACCCCTAAGGCATGTGGCGTGATTTGATGGAAAAATTTATTGTATCCAAACTAGGATTCGAACTTAAGACTAACAAGAACTGGCCCCTATTTCGCTATGATGATGATTACAATTACGGTCTGAAATATTCCTATACCTAATGGTATTTCGCACGCCACTGGAGTTTCACTTAATTATAATTTAACGAAGTTATCTAAACGCGGCGTGTTACGTGTTTAATTGGTTATAGCGAATAAGGGCCTTATCGAGTACACTAACAAAACAGTAGCTAGATAAATATTTTAATACTATCCTTTGTAAACATTTATCATAATCACAAAAATACATTTCAGTGGGCAACAACAAAAGGTGGCTGTTTATCAAAGTCATCATCATCATCATCATCTCAGCCTATACTTGTCCACTGCTGAACATAGGCCTCCCCAATCGCTTTCCAGCGTAACCGGTCCGATGCCACCTGCATCCAACGACTTCCTGCGATTTTCACAAGATCGTCGGTCCATCTGGCAGGCGGTCGTCCCACGCTGCGCTTGCCAATACGTGGTCTCCACTCTAGAATCTTTCTGCCCCAACGCCCGTCCGATCTACGCGCTATGTGGCCCGCCCATTGCCACTTCAGCTTGCTAATCTTAACGGCTATGTCGGTGACCTTCGTTCTTCTACGAATCTCCTCATTCCTGATTCGATCGCGTAGAGAAACGCCGAGCATAGCTCTCTCCATAGCTCGCTGAGCAACTCTGAGCTTTTTTATGAGACCCATTGTAAGAGACCACGTCTCTGATCCATATATCATCACTGGTAACACACATTGACTAAAAACTTTAGTCTTAAGGCACTGAGGTATTTTGGATGAGAAGATGTTGCGCAGTTTCCCGAACGCTGCCCAGCCGAGTTGGATTCGTCGATTGACCTCTCTCTCAAAGTTGGACCTACCTAACCGGACTACCTGTCCCAGGTAAATGTATTCGTCGACAACTTCAAGAGTAGAGTTCCCAACGGTGAGTGCGGTGGGTACGACATGGACGTTACACATTATTTTCGTTTTGTCCATGTTCATTTTAAGACCCACTTGTTGAGATACTCTGTTGAGGTCACCGAGCATTCGTCCTAGATCTTCCAGCGACTCCGCCACGACCACAATGTCGTCGGCAAATCGAAGGTGAGTGATGTATTCGCCATTGATGTTGATGCCAAGTCCTTGCCATTCCAAGAGCTTGAAGGCGTCCTCTAAGGTGGCCGTAAACAGTTTCGGAGAAATGACGTCTCCCTGCCTTACTCCTCTTTTTATGGGGATCGCCTTCGTGCAATGCCCCTGTACTCGGACTGACATGGTGGCGTTATTATACAAGCACTTCAACACTTCAATGTACCGATAGTCAATGCGGCATCGCTGGAGAGATCTAAGAACCGCCCAAGTCTCGATCGAATCGAAGGCTTTCTCATAGTCCACAAACGCCAAGCATAGTGGCCGATTATACTCCTCGGTCTTCTGTATAATCTGCCGCAGCGTATGTATGTGGTCTATGGTACTAAAGCCTTTCCGGAAACCGGCTTGTTCGGGAGGCTGGAAGTCATCAAGCCTGCGTTCGAGACGATTCGTGATGACTCTCGAAAACAACTTATAAACATGGCTCAGCAGTGTGATGGGCCTATAATTCTTCAGTAAAGTGTTATCACCTTTCTTGAAAAAGAGTACCACCACACCCCTGTTCCACGCTTCCGGCGTTTTTCCTTCGAGCAAGACGGAATTAAACAGCCTCTGAAGGACTTTAAGTACCGGCGATCCGCCCGCTTTCAGAAGCTCTGCGGTAATTCCGTCTTCACCCGGCGCTTTGTTGTTTTTAAGGTGTTTGAGAGCCATCCTAATCTCGTACAGGCTGATGTCCGGGATATCTTCAGTGTAGTGTCGGGTTAGCTTGGCTCTTGGATCTTTTACCAAGTCAACAACAGGTTCAGCTACTGAGGTATACAACTGCCCATAGAACCTCTCTATCTCCCTGAGCACCTCTGACCTATTCGACGTTACGTTTCCGTCCTCCGTCTTCAGCTTCGTCAACTGGCTTTGCCCAATAGACGCGTCTCTTGCAAACACTTTGGAGCCCTTGTTCTGCTCTATGGTCTCCTCAATACGTCTTGTATTGAAGGACCGTAAATCGTGTCGCAAGGACTTCAATATCTGTCCATTGAGCTGCCTATAGGACTTAGCATCATCGGAGGTTTGGAGTGTCATGGTACGTCGCTCAGCCATAAGGTTTCGGGTGTAGTCAGATAGCTTTTGAGGTCTATTTTTACGGTGGGGCTTAAAATGCTTGGACCCGACCGTATGGACAGTCTCTACCAACCTATTGTTGATTTCGTCCACTGATGCGCTGCTGTCTAGCAATTCGAAGCGGTTTGACAATTCGAGTTGAAAGTTCTCGGGGTTTTGGATATGTGCATTAGAAGTTCGGAGCGTAGACTTCATCAGAGGCGATCTTTCCATTTTGACATTAATATTTAATGTGCCTCTGACCATTCGGTGATCACTGCCGGTTTTTACCCTGTGAATCACGGAGACATCATTAAATATTTGTCGCTTGGTGCTCATGATGAAGTCTATCTCATTTTTTGTGGAACCATCAGAGCTCATCCAGGTCCATTTCCTATGAGGCGGCTTCCGGAAGAAAGAGTTCATCATAAAGAGTCCCTCCTTCTCCAGATATTCGGCCAGCCTCTGACCCCTGGGGTTGCGTTGCCCATATCCAAATTGCCCCACTCTCAATTCATCATCGCCCCGTTTGCCCAGCCGCGCATTGAAGTCACCCATAACCACTGTAAAGTGTGCTTTGGAAGTATGTATGGCTCTACTAATGTCCTCATACATTACTTCGACGTCATCATCTGAGTATGCCGAGGTCGGTGCGTAGACCTGTATGACCTTCAGCGAATATCTTTTGGATATTCTGAGTATCAGGTACGCTACCCTGCTCGACACACTAGTGATGGACACAACGTTGTCTATGAGTGACTTGTGGACGATAAATCCGACACCACCTTGGGACTGCTGTTCGCCCTCCCGGTAGTAAAACAAGTTGCCGGATTTTAAGTTTATCGTGTCCTCGCCCTTTCTTCGGACCTCCGATAAACCAACAATATTCCACCGCAACTTGTTTATCTCTTCTTCCAGCTCAACAAGCTTCTCATCTGTCCTTAACGTGCGTGCGTTGTATGTCACCAGGGCCAAATTTCGGTGTTGGTGGTAGCCGAATCTCTGCCGGAGATTCTTAGCACCCCTTGTCCTGTCGTTACCATGGCTGCTACCGGGGCCAGGACGAACAGGACCGCCGGGGACTAGGGGCCTGGTTTTCTTACATTCGTCCATAATTGGGGGTGTTTGCCATACTCGCCACGCTTGGCAGGCGGGTTGGCGAGCGCAGTTATTGGTCGTCGAAGTGCTAAGGGAACGCTGCTGCCCATTCCCTAGTTTTCCCTTAGTCGCCTTGTACGACACCCGATGGGATGAGATGGGTTGGTCCTATTCTAAGCCGGGAACCACCATATCAAAGTCGCGACAACCCAATTGTCCGTCGAGGCCGCGTGGTCGCTGAAAGCCCAACTTTGACTTTACCTTTAAAAACTCCACTAACATATTAAGAAGAATGGTTGTAGTTGAATTAAAATCTTAGCTGAGGCGCCGGCCGTGAATTTATGCTTGTTATGTATTTTAGCAGGGTTGTTATCTGGTCCGGTGGGGGTTGGAAAGTATGTTTTAAAGGGCCGAAGATGTATTGTTCTGTTTTATTTCTAGCTATAATAACGTAATTATCGTCATGCTAATGCTGAAATATATCGGACAAGTAATAAATATAAGACTTGGTACATGGGGCCTAACATCGTTGGCGAAAAGTGGGCGTACTTAGTACACCTCTGCCATCCCCGCTTGGGGAATATAAGCGTGACAGTGTTTATTTTTTAATTTTACACGGTAAAAGTGTCCCACTGTTCAGGTTCGATCATTCGTATCTGAAACAATGCAAAGATTCGAATCCCGATATGTCTCATTTGGAACATTTAAATCAGCTAAATTGAGCACAGTTAGCCCACAGACCGACCGACATCGCGTCGCGTATTCGTTTGTTTTGTGAGACAGCAAGTTTAGTGAATGTAAGATTGAGATTCAGTTTCAGACTGGAATTAACTATAAAGCATTTTGTTTGTTCTGTAAGTTTAGCGGCTTTGTATATGTATTTTTTGTACAAGTGTTTCGAATCTTGTAGTTCTGGTTCATGTTTCATATCACTGTATCAAAGATAAAGAGACATGTCTGAGAGACAAAAATTGAGGGCAAAATACGCGTTGGACAACGGAATAAATAATGGTTGCGGAACATTAGGGAGTGGACCAGAATAGTCAGCAGTTGGTCCATGTGACTCAAGGGAGAAGCAGATTCATAAATCTGACGGCCAATCTGCCGTAATGGAGAAGGAGTTGAAGAAGAAGAATGCTGGCCAACAGTCTACGATATATTTGCGCAAGTCTATATACAGTGCAGTGGATGCTATACATGGACACTAAATTACTTTGGAAACTGCTGGAGAATAAAATTCAAAAGGCCGCAATGAAATCCAAAAGGAAACTTTACTTTCATATTACCTATTATATAAAGTGTAAGCGAGAATCTATAAAATGCTTATACTTGATGCTCAAATTAATATCCTGCCCCTGAGCAGACCAAAATACGAAAGCTATCTACGTGAGTATCTGAACTGCAGTAATTGATTTCCACTGTAGTACGGCAAACAATGAGGATATGATATTGGTTTGTGTATTAGAACACCGAGGCAGTCATGGGTTACTTTGGCTCACTTTTCTTTATATTGATATTAAAAAGAATTTTAAAATGTCATTTAGTAGTACTGCATTTTATTGAACAGTTTATTTGTTATAAATGCTATTTATGCTGCTACTAAAGGCTCAGCTTTTACGAATATTGCATATTTAGATTTGATTCCAGGCCAAAACTGATACTTTATTTAATTTACACTTGATTGATTAATGTTTTTGTTTAGGTGGCAAAAGTATGAAATACCTGTTATATAATTTTCCGCTGCTAAATTACGGTCCGTTTAATAAAAGTTTCACAGAAAATAATTTAAGGTCTTCCACGTTATAGTTCCGAAATGGCACACCTAACCTCAAATCTAAACATTAATCATAATTCTTGAAATAAGTACGGGTGCTACTAATGCCGAGTTCAATGAAAATTAAGAGTGTATAATTATTGATATATGGAATTTAAAGTATTCCAACTTTCTTACTTCCTGTATCTTAATAATGGAAATGTACTGAAACTTACGAGCGCATCGGGTGCTGGTTCTCATAATAACAATTGTTTCAGTGCTCACCCCCTTTTGGCCAGTCCGTTATTCTAATACTACAGTGAATGCAAATTTATCTCGCCCCGGGACCGGGATGAACTAGCTGCAGTTTCCCACTGAATTATTTCAAATAATTTTTAGGTCCTGCATCTGGCTTCTGGTATTTTATTTGAAAATAATTGCTTTCAGACTTGAGATTTATTGAGCAGTAGCTGTATTCCCGATGAAGATTTCCACTGGTAACATTTTCCACCCCTCTAAATAAATAAAATATATGAATTACTTCACCCACCCCTGGGAATGAATTTACAAAAATCCTTTCTAGTGATTACATCATTTATTTAATTATTTGATCTAGAAATTTGTAAATGCAAAATATAGCAAAAATCTTTGTATGATAAAAACACTTATTCTAATATATTTTTGAGTGGCCTATTCTGTATCCTACTGGACAAAGGCTCCAATTTTATGTCTCCAAAGTGGGCCTTGTCAGCAAAGGCAGGCAAACATCGTCAAGCCGTGGATCCCTGAAAACAGACACAGACGTCGTGGTCGATCGAGACACTGGACACTTTTGCGTGAAAGTCATGGGCACCCAAGGTCAATTTATATTTCTTGTAATAATCAAAATAAAACCATAGTCAACAAACTAGCCTCATCCAGATTACATCCCCTCATTATCTTAAAACTGTCACAGCAAGATGCTTCTATATTTAATGAATTCTAGACTAAAAGGAATGTAATTCTAATTTACTATTGATGATCTGTGTGTCTGTTTGGTGCATTCATTCCAACTCGTCGGTAGCGGTTGAATCGAAAAGTTTTCTAGTTTCACACCGAAAGGAATTGGATTAAACCGGTAACGAGCGCCGCTACCCGGATTATTCGACGCGACCCGATTAGTTGGATGCGCTGTGCTTGCTACTTGTATTAAAATATATTTTACGGGCTATTTGTATTCTCGTGTAATTTATGTATTTGAAAAATGTAATTGTGAAGCATTTATACTACATTACTTAAAACACCGCTCTATTTGGTCTTTAGCCCATATATTTACTAATTTTCATTTCACAGTAGAGTCTGACGACGGCTCCATCCGCTGGATGGTGAAGTTGTTTGATCCCCACACAGAATAAAATGTATGTGACCCAACCCACAAATATTTGTTTGGTCGGACTGGGTTTTCTGAATGTGAACTTTATATTTGTTAACGACATAGAAATAGTTCTAAGGCCCACCTTTACCATATCCACCACGCTTACTATCATACATACCTAATATGTATGATATTGTAAGGTTCAGTCCGGCGGACCACGGGGGCGTACCACCATACACGCTGGGAAACGATACTTCACCTTATGGTAGATATGGAAAAAATATCTCACTGTTTAGATTCGATCATTTATATCTGAAACAATGCAGAGGTTCGAATCCCAATATGCCTCAACCGAAGTGTATGAATCAGCTGAATTCGGGCACAGTCAGCCCACCTAGGAAATCACGCCGCGTATTCGTTCGATCTGTGAGTCGGTAAGTTTAGTACGTAGTCAAAAGGGAAGAAGCGTGGATTCGGTACCAGTAAACGTGAAAACTAAATGCACTGTCTACTAAAAAAATGAGGCAGGTAGTCGTTAAGCTAAGTTGGGAGTCTTATGGGCGGCCTGATACGTTCCAACAGCAGGTGGCCACAATCCGCTTGGTGGAGTATAATCCATTCATTCACCTCGATTTGAAGAAGAAGGTATTTGCCTAAAAGTTATAGTATAGTACATGCTGATTCTATCAGACGTTAACCCAAGTTGCACCTTATGGGTAGCTTGATAAGCTCCAACAATTGCTTGACAAGGTCATCAATCTTCTTCTATTAATGGCACTAACTCCGCGTGGTAGGGTTTGATCTATTCTCTCTCACCTCGATTTGAGAGAGAAGATCTTTGCTCAGCAGTGAAATTGTACAGGTTGATTAATGCATTTAGTTAAGCCAAGTTAGGAGCCTTATGTGTGACTTAATAAGTCACCCATAAGGCTCCCAACTAAGAGCTGGTGGCCATAAACCTGCTGTGATCAATCGTATCGAGTTTTCGTGGTAAAGTACGACCTATCTCTCACCTTTATTTCTAAGAGGAGGTCTTTTCCTAGGAGTAATAGGATAGTAAAAGTTCCTCCTCGGGCATCTTAGCAACCTAACTAACTTCTTATATTAGTCTGTGATGAGTTATTTTTTTATATAACCTTAACCTGAACACACGGGTGTTCATTCATCTCTAGAGATCCTATTAATATTATAAATGTGAAAGTTTGAATGTTTTGATGTTTGTTACATAATCACGCAAAAACGGCTGAACGAATGAAATTTGGCACACAGATATTTTATTACCTGAATTAACACATAGAATACTTTTTATTCCGGATAAAAAACGTTAGGTTCCTGTTTAAAGTTTACGCCGACGTAGTCGCGGGCAGAAACTGATATATTATTAAGCTATTAGCTACTGTTCTGTTGGTCTAGTGGAGTATAAACCATCTATTAACTATACAGTTCATAACATTTTTAAACTCTATATTAAGTTCTGAATAAGTGCCTAACTTTACAAAGTAAAAATAACAGTTCTAATTGGAGATTACAGTGAGTAACGTCCGCACCAAAACAGCAGACAACTTGATGAAAATAAAACTTTTAGGCAATTAAAAATTCCCTCGTAAATACGAGCGGTGGAGTGAAAAGAAGATGAAAATTATGTTTGAATGTTTAGGTGTTAACTGCAGTTACTTTTAAATTGCTCTCCACTTTTTTGACATAGGTAATGAATGACTGTTATACCTTATGAGGAGACTGTTGTCGACTAACAGAGTACAAAGATGCCAGCAGTGATGAGGGACTGCGGTGAAGGTTAAGCAGAGCTCAGTCGGCCTGAGATGGGTATCAGATTGCGGCATTTTCATATTGGAGTGACTTTTTGTTTCAGGAGGCACGCCAAGCTGTTGGTCCCGGTGACAACTTAATGTGATAGTCGTTTAGCTAAACTAGAAGCTTTATGAGCTGTATATTACGTTCAACAGCAGATGGTTATTAACCTGCCTAATCTTAATCCATACTAGATCCGCATGGTGAAATGACGTTTTTTCTCCAAACTTGAAATGTTTTTCCTAGCAATGAGATAAATGCATACACTCGCATCTATATTCAACGGGGGTTGGCAGAGACTACAGTTCACCACATATCATGATTCTAACACATTGATTTCGTTTCATCATATGCGTTCTTACATCTATCTCTCTTAAGGAATTGCCGTCGATTTTAGATTAATGGATTTCATCTTCTTAATCATCGATCAAGTGTGTTAGCCATTTGACTTTTTTTAAAGAGACCATTATTATTATTAATCTTTCGTAGAGTTCTCTCGAAAACATTGTTGCTGAGTAGAGATGTGCTTATGATATTGTTATCGTGCCGGTGCATAAGAATTTTCTGATGCACATACCAGTTCGAAAAACACATTTTATTCGACCCCTTAGGCATGTGGCGTGATATGATAGAAAAAATGATTTTATCCAAACTAGGATTCGAACCAAAAACAAGAACTGGCGCTATGACGATGATTAGGATTACGGTCTGAAATATTTATATAAGGGTATTTCACACGCCACTGGAGTTTCACTTAATTATAATTTCACGAAGTTATCTACACGCGGCGCGTTACGTGTTTAATTGGTTATAGTGAATAAGGGCCTTAACGAGTACATCTTAATACTATCTTTTGTAAATATTTATCATAAACACAAAAATACATTTCAGTGGGCAACAACAAAAGGTAGCTATATATCAAAATCGCGACAGCCCAATTGTCCGTCGCGGCTGCGCGGTCGCTGATAGCCCAACTTTACCTTTAAAAACTCCACTAACAAATTAAGAAAAATGGTTGAAGTTAAATTAAAATCTTAGCTGAGGCGCCGCCCGTGAATTTATACTTGTTATGTGCTTTAGATGTTGATTTCTGGTCCAGTGGGGGTTGGAAAGTCTGGTTTAAAGGGCCGATGATGTCTGATGCTGATGCTACACACACGACAACCGTATAAATGATGGTTGCGGAAAATTAGGGAGTGGATCGGAATAGCCAGCAGTTGTTCCACTGACGTGTGACGGCCAATCTTCCGTAGTAACCTTTCCATTGACTTGCAGAAGAATTCTGGCCTACACTGCGATATACTTGAGCAAGTCTATATACAGTGCAGTGCGTGCTATAATGGACACTAAATTCCTATTGAAAGTTCTAGAGAATAAAATTAAAAAGGCCTCAATAAAATCCAAAAGGCAACTTTACCTATTGTGTAAATTGTAAGCTTGAATCTATACAATGCTTTTACTTTATGCTGAATATAATATCCTGCTAAGGGTCTGATCCAAATACAAAAGCGTTGAATCTACGTGAGTATCTGAACTGCAGTAATTAATTTCCACTGTAGTACGACAAACAATTAGGATATGATATTTATTTATTTAGGCCAGTAGAACACCTGTTAATGTTTTGTTTAGGTGGAAAAGTATGCAATGCCTCTTATATACTTTCCCGGTGAAGTGAAGAGGTTCTTAGGTAAAGGTATGATGTACTAAATAGAAGAAAATGCTTACCAAGATCCAAAGGCAGGCTATAAGAAATTGCGGGGCCTACAGAGTAGTTTCTCTGGAAGCTGTCCTGGTGATAGCAGGCTTAATTCCAATTGACAGACAGGCTACTGAACGCACGAGGGTGTTTTAAAAAAGAAGAAACACCGATCCATAACGCCCACTGAGGGGTAACACCTATCTCAGTGCAGTTGGGTATGCTGTTTCGTACGGGCCATACAGTATCCATGAGGATGTCTATGCCCCAGAAAAAAAGAATTGAATGTCTGATAAATGAAAGTTTGAGCAATTTGCAAATGCAAATTTATCTCGCCCCGGGACCGGAATGAACCAGCTGCAGTTTCCCACTGAATTATTTCGACTAATTTTTAGGTACTGCAACTGGTTTCTAGTATTATGTTCGAAAATAATGGCTTTTAGTCTTGAGATTTATTTAGCAGTAGCCGTATGCCCGATGGAGATTTCAACCGCTAACATTTTTCACCCCCAAAATAATTCAAATTACCCTCTTAATTAGATTCGAATCCCAATATGCCTCAATTGAAATATATGAATCAGTTGTATTCTTTCGATCTGTGAGTCCGTAAGTTTGGAGAATGTAAGATCAGATTCAGATTCAAATTGAAATGAAGCATTTAATTCTATTTTAGGTATACTATCGAGATTCAGATACAAATGAGGTTTTTGTTTTAGTACAACTGGTTCGTTTCATATAGTTCACGTTCATGTTTCATATCATTGTATCGTTTCAACAAAAATCGTCACACGTCTACTTTGTAGCACTTCAGGGTGAGGTAGGATCAAAAAACATAGTATATTTATAAAACGTGGTTTTCTTCAATATTCATAAAAGAGCTAACTTTCTATTCTATTAACTCTTATCGGTACCTACGTTCAAGTTAACTTCCCCGCACAATCTTATTAATAATATTTTCCCTAATTCTAAAAGTTTTCGAACCATAAAAATACTTTCTGCTTTCCTTCGCCGTCTTTTTAGGCCTTTTATAAATATTAACTTAGTTCCCAAATAATATTTGAAGGTACCAATTCTTTATGTAATTAAATTTATGAGGCAATAAATTATATTACTGGGATATAATGAAAATACTTCTTTCCTTAAAGGCTATTGGGAACCGGTGTTGTCTGATAGAAGAATGCCACGTCACTTTTATTATTATTAGATGACGTAGTTAAAAGTGAATAATCTTGTATTCGGTACCAGAAAACGTGGAAACTACATTCGTAGTCTACTAAAAAAATATGGCGGGTAGTCGATAAGCCAAGTTGGGGGTCTGATGGGTGGCTTTATAATTTCCAACAGCAGGTGGCGACAATCCGCCTCCACCTATCCGCGCTAAGTCCGTGTGGTGGAGTATAACCTATTCATACACCTCGATTTATAAGAGAAGGTCTTTACCTTATAGTACAGTACAGGCTGATTCTTTCAGCTGTTAAACTAAGTTGCACCTTATGGGTGGCTTGATAAGTTCAAACAGATGGCAATAAATCTCTCCTCTCCTCCTCCCCTTTTAAAACTCCGCGTGGTAGGGTTACACCTATATTCTCTCTCACCTCGGTTTAAGAGAGAAGATCTTTGCTTAGCAGTGAAATTGTACAGGCTGATTAATGCATTCAGTTAAGTTCTACACGCTGGTGGCCATAAACCTGCTGCTATCAATCGCACCGAGTTCTCGTAGTCAAGTACGTCCTATCTCTCACCTTAATTTGTAAGATGAGGTCTTTGCCTAAGAGTAGCAGGATAGTAAAGGTTCATTTTTGGGCATCTTAGCAAACTAACGTACTTCCTATATTAGTCTTTGATGATAAATATTTACAAGGGATAGAGCCTTTCGTGCGCCAGTCATTTTTTTATATGACCTTGCTCACTTTAACCTGAACACATGGGTGTTCATTCATCGCTAGAGATCCTACTAATATCATAAATGTGAAAGTTTGTTTATTTTGATGCTTGTTACTGAATCACGAAAAACGGGTGAACGGATGAAATTTGGCACACAGATAGTTCATTCCTTATTCTTTTTTTTTTATCGCAGAGAAAACCCTTTATGGGTACCCGTCCGTGTTCAGGGGACACGGAGGGGTTGTGTCGGAGTCCTTGGCCCATCGACGCTCGGAGCAATAGCCCCGGCCGTCGATAGACCAAGTGTACCGACTGAAAACTCTGCGGTGACACCGTCTTTGCCGCGTAGTGTCGGGGTCACGGGATCGCCGTTAGGTACGCACCGCGACCCCGACGCGACGTGCCCTGATAAGACCCATCCTGGGAGCGTGGAAAGGACGCTCCCTCTCCCCCTACTGGACGCCGTGCTGGCGTCACTTAGCACGGCGTCCCCCCCCGCGAGCTGGTTAGCAGACTCCCCCGAGTCTGCCATCCAAGTTATGTCGTTTGCGGAGGTACCCATGGACTCAGACTGTAACGTCTAAGACCATGGGCACCACCACATCCCTATCCTGCGCCGAGGCGGCGCCTGAGGTGGACGGCTGCGATTGGGCCGCGGATGTAGTCGCGTCAACAGCGGCAGCCGAGAGATAGTTCATTACCTGAATTAACACGTAGAATACTTTTTATTCCGGAAAAAAACGTAAAGTTCCTGTCTAAAGTCAACGCGGACGAAGTCGCGGGCAGAATCTAGTGTACTATTTAACTATCAGCTACTGTTCTGTTGGTCTAAAGGAGCATAAACCATCTATTAATTATACAGTTCATAACATTTTTAAATTCTGAATAACTTTACAAAGAAAAAATAACAGCTCTAATTGGACATTACAGTGAGTAACGTCCGCACAAAAATAGCAGACAACTTGATGAAAATAAAACTTTTCTGCAAGTAAAAATTTCCCTCATAAACACGAGTGGTGGAGTGAAAACAAGATTAAAATTATGTTTGAATGTTTACGTGTTAACTGCAGATACTTTTAAATTGCTCTCCACTTTTTCACATGGGTAATGAATGACTGTTATACCTTATGGGGAGAGCATAATTTAAAGAAGTAGTCAACATTTTTCTCATCAAGTTTGTTGTGGTTTACTTTTATATATAAAATTCCGTTTTGCGCGTCGTAATTTTTTTGATTCTAAACAGCTTGACTGCTTATGGGGCACCTGGATAGATTGTTGTTATATTTTGATTAAGTAGATGGCGCTGTTGTCGACTAAGAGACTAAAAAGATGCAAGCAGTGATGAGGGACTGCTGTAAAGGTTAAGCAGAGCTCAGTCGGCCTGAGACGGGTGACAGTTTGCGGCATTATCATATTGGAGTGACTTTGTGTTTCGGAAGGCACGCCAAGCTGTTGGTCCCGGTGACTACTTAATGTGATAGTCGTTTAGCTAAACTAGAAGCTTTATGAGCTGTATATTACGTTTCAACAGCAGATGGTCATTAACCTGCCTCTAATCTTAATCCATACTAGATCCGCATGGTGAAGTGACCTTTTTTCTCCGACCTTGAAACATTTTTCCTAGCAATGAGGCAAAATATACCTGATTTATTATTTACATACATGCATACACTCCCATATATATTCAACGGGGGTAGGCAGAGACTACAGTTCATCACATATCACGATTCTGACACATTTATTTCGTTCATCTGCGTTCTTACATCTCGTTATGCAATGCCGTCGATCTCAAAAAAATGGATTTCATCTTCTTAATCACCGATTAAGTGTGCTGCGCACTTGACCTTTTTGAGAACGATTGACGGACGATTTAGCGCAGTAGTTAAGAGCTTAAGCCGCTCCGCCTTCTGTCTCATAGTCGTGGGTTCGATTCCTGCACGGGACAAATCTTTGTGTGATCCACAATTATTTGTTGCGGTCTGGGTATTTATGTATGTATATTTTCATGTTTGTAAACGCACTCACGATACAGAAATAAATCCTAGTGTGGGGCTACGGCTTTTAAAGACCCTTATTATATTATTAATCTTTCATAGAGGTCTCTCGATAATATTGTTGCTGAGAAGAGATGTGCTCATAATACTGTTATCGTGTCAGTGCATCAGAATTTTCTCGTTCAAAAACACATTTTATTCGACCCCTAAGGCATGGGGCATGATATGATAGAAAAATTGATTTTATCCAAACAAGAATTCGAACCTAAGACTAACAAGAACTGGCCCCTTTTTACGATGGCTATGAAGATGATTACTATTACGGTCTGTAGTATTCATGTATTGGTATTTTGCACGCTAATGGAGTTTCACTAAATTATAATTTCATCGATCAGATTTGATCATTGGTATCTGAAACAATGCAGATATTTGAATCCCAATATGCCTCAATTGAAATATATGAATCAGTTGTATTCGGGCACAGTTGGCGTCGCGTATTCGTTCGATCTGTGAGTCCGTAAGTTTAGAGAATGTAAGATTAAGATTCAGATTCAAATTGAAATGAAGCATTTTATTTCAATATTAGGTATACTAACTAGTGAATAAAAGATCGAGATTCAGATACAAATAAGTCATTTGTTTTAGTACAACTGTTTTGTTTCATGTAGTTCACGTTCATGTTTCATATCATTGTATCGTTTCAACAAAGATCGTCATACGTCTACTTTATACCGCTTCAGGGTTGAGTAAAAAGATCTTAAAATAGGATATATTAATAAAACGAGCTTTCCTTCAATATTCATAAAAGAGCAAACTCTCCATTCTATTAACTGTTACCTGGTACCTAGGTTACGTTAACTTCCCCGCAAAATCTTATTAATAATATTTTTCCTAATTCTGAAAGTTTTCGTACCGTAAAAATACTTTCTGCCTTCCTTCGTCGTCTCTTTAGGTCTTTTATTAATATTTACTTACTTCCCAAATAATATTTGAAGTTACCAGTACTTTATGTAATTGAATTTATGAGCCAATAAAGTATGTTTTTTTTTTTTTTTTTTTTTATTTGGGTTGCCAACAGATGATACACACACAAGGACAGTTAACTAATACTAAATATCATACCACGTGCTCACCCAGTTATAGGCAACCACAGCTAACAAAAAATAACATACATTGCGTAGAGTGAATAGTCACACAGATAAATTGGTAACAGTTTAAGATTAAAATTAAAAATCTTATAATTATACAATAACAAATATTCTATTCTATAAATTTTAAAACATTTTGAGTTCAAATTAAATGTATGTATGTAATTATAAATAAACAAAAATTAAATTTTTATAAGTAAAAATAAGATAACAAAAGAATAACAATCAAAAAGTTAGCTAACTCTAGATAAAAAGTGTTTTGTAATATATTTTTTGAAATAATTATGTTTATTACAGAAGATATCGAGTTCAGTTATCTGTCTTGAGAGATCATTATACAATTTGGGAATTCGGATTAAAGGCGAGTTTAGACCTAAATTTGTTCTATACCTACGTACATTGAACAGCTTGTAGACGTTTAAGCGCGGCAATCTAGTAGGAGCTGATATACTAATCTGTCCCAACAATTCCGGGCAGTCAATCTCATTGTTGAGAAGTTTACGAAGAAATAAAAGATCCAAGAGCTTACGTCTATCGTTAAGTGAAAGCATGTTAAAGTGTTTTAGGCGAGAATAGTAAGACTTTAGAGAGTGATGAAGTTTTAAATCATAAGCTAGAAGATTAAGGAACCTCTTTTGCATTCTTTCAACTCTGTTTCTATGTACTTCATAAAAGGGTGACCAAACTGGCGAACAATATTCAAGAATGCTACGAACCAAAGAGTTAAATAGAAGAAGCTTAGTTTTCCACAGTTTGAATTGTTTTGTGTTTCTTGCGATAAACCCACACATTTTGGACGCTTTGTTCAATATAAGATCTATGTGTTTACTAAAAGATAATTTTGCATCAAATAAGATACCTAAGTCACGTATACATTCCACTTTTTTGACAACTGATTTGTTTATTACATAGGGTGACTGAATGGCCCTATTGTTTCTTGTAAAAGTTATATGACTACATTTGTCTCCATTCGAAATCATCCTATTGCGTACACACCAGTCAGCGAGCCTTCTTAAGTCTTCCTGAATCAAGTGACAATCTTCGATAGATTCTACAGGTTTTATGATTTTAAGATCATCGGCATATAAAAATGCCTCTGTGTTATGGAAACATTCAACTACAGAATTGATCAATATCAGGAATAAGAGAGGTCCCAAATGTGAACCCTGTGGAACACCCGAGGTTGCTATAAAATCATATGATTGTACACCGTTCACTACTACATGAGACCTGCGGTCTGACAAGTATGAACAGAACCAAACCAAAAGTGGTCCTCCTACTCCCATATCAGCCAGGCGCAATAAGAGAATATCGTGATCAACCTTGTCAAATGCTTTGCTAAAATCCGTGTATACGGCATCTACTTGAATTCCTCGATCCAAATGGTATATTATGGTATCTGCATAGGCTACAAGATTTGTAGTAGTTGCTCTGTTTTAACAAATCCATGTTGTTTGCTAGTAAGATGAGGTTTTACAAGACTGTACAAATACGGATAAATCAAGGATTCAAAAATTTTAGGTAATATGGATAAGATAGAGATAGGTCTGTAGTTTTTAATATTATTTTTAACCCCCTCTTTATACACGGGAACAATTTTGGCCACTCTCCAGCATGCAGGAAACAATCCAGTGCGAAGCGATTCGTTAAAAATATGAGCAAGTGGTTTAGATATTTGTTTGGCACAACGAGCCAAAAATATAGGTGGAAGACCATCCGGGCCTGGGCCTTTATTGAGGTCAAGTCTCTTTAATTTTGTGAGAATTGCTGATTCAGGTAGAACTATTGAGCCGAGTGAGACTGAGCCGATACTGGAATGATTCATGGTGTTTGTCATATTGAAGTTTGAATTTTGGTTTATATTGTAAATAGAAGAAAAGTTTTTGGCAAACAGATTACTTATATTTACCTTATCAGTTGCTTTCTCTTGTTCTAAGTACATATACGTAGGTAAACTACAACTGCCGTGTCTTTTGTGTTTTATGAATGTCCAAAAAAATTTAGGGTTTTGACATATACTATTTTCTAAATTTTCACAGTAGGTTCTGTAACATTGGTGCGACAATTTCTCTGTCCTGTTTTTCAGCAAGTCAAAAGATATTTTATCCATTGGGTTTTTATATTTTTTAAAACGTTGTCGAATTTTGTTCTTCTCCTGCAGGCATTTGATAAGCCCCCTGGAGAACCAAACAGGATATTTTCCATTTTTTGGTTTAGACAACGGCACATATCTAGCTATTATGGTATTTACGACACCATAGAATTGTTCTAACATTTCGTTTACTGTTTTGCAGGAAGAAAATAAAGCAGACCAGTCGATAACATTCAGCTCAACCATAATGCTATCATAATCCGCCCTATAAAAATTAGGCCTAGGTACTTGACATGCCTTCAGATAATTGTTAGAGTTCAGTTTGAGCACAAATTCTAATGGAGGATGATATTTATCTACTAAGGTTAATGTTTCGTCGGCTTCGGTCACTAATATTTTAGACTCTGATGACAGTATTAAATCAAGGATTTTATCTTTGTGGTTTTTAATAGAATTATATTGTTTGAGGTCGTTCAAGGCCATAAATTCGGACAGAAGTTGATAGAATGCACATGAGGAATTCTTTAACGTAGTAAATGTATTATTGTCGCTGGTGACCCATGTCAGGCTAGAAAGGTTAAAATCGCCTACCACAAAAGAGTGCTCGTAATTAGACAGGTTGACACTAGCTACATCCACAAACTGTTCATATTCCGCAATACTGACAGAAGGTGGCATATAAATGGCACATATGTAAAGTTTCTTATTCTTATTAACATCCACAACATTAACAACAATCCATAGTTCTTCGAAACTACAACTGCTTTCATTGTCATTTAATCTCATTGGGTTAAGCTTTTTGTTCACAGCAATCATAACACCTCCTCCCGTCTTTTTTGTATTAAGACGATTAAGGTCACGATCACACCTAAACACTACATATCGATCATCAAATAATTCAGAGTTACTGATATTATTCTGGAGCCAGGTTTCTGTAATTATTATAATATCAAACTGGTTGAGAGACACATTCATATAAAAATCATTTGTTTTAGTATTTAAACCCCTACAGTTTTGGTAGTAACAATTTAAATAGGTGAATTTTAAAACGGTATAGCAAATATGATCACGCTGTTGAGGGATATTTAGTTCATGTTTTGTAAAGATGTCAAATCCTTAAGCACTATTGCGTGGGTAGTTTCAGTTTTTCTTACAAAAATACGGCCACCTCTTACCCAAACAAATTTATACCCAAGTTCTTTAGCCCGATGTCTTGCAGCTTTGTGGAGTTCCCTATTATAGGATGACAAGTGTTCAGTCACATATACGGGTTTCTTATCTCCGGCGATGCCAAGATGACTAGAATTGAGCTTCTCGGATGAGTGAGTTCTGTTAAATTTTATTATTGCGGCAAGCACACCATCTCGAACTAACGGACTACTGAACTTAACTATGATTGATCTAGGTCTAGTTGAAGCAGAGTTAGTTTTTGCGACTCTAGTGCACACGTGTATATCACCATCTTTCAAATCGTAAGATACTACCCGAGAAAGTTGTTTCATGAGTGTCATAGTATTCTCTGATTTGTGTTCAGGTACACATTGGAGTTCTATATTAGAGGCACGGGCGTGTTGTTCAATTTCTGCTAAACGGCCGCACAGTAGGCTATTGGTCGCTTTCAACTCCATGACTTCCTTTTCAAGACGGTTATTAAGTTCAAATTTTTTATTGACTTCTGACCTGATTTTCTCGAATTGATCGTTTATAAATTCCAATGAATCCCGAAACGTAGTAATTTCCATCTTTAAACCAGCTATGTCTGCCTTAATATCACGCAGCTCGGGGGTGATGGTTGTTTTTAATAAGTCGGTTACATTTTGGGTCAGTGCCATGCGTATCTCAGTCTGTATAATATTTCGAATATCATCTTTAGTGAGGCATTGATGCATAGGTTCAGGATCAACTATGCATAATGTAGGAGATGTATTAGTATTAATAATAGAGCGTTGCGTGACCCACGACGGCGTACCCTGGCTATTGCTATTAGCATGACGTACCGGAGTATTCGTGTTATCACCCTTAGGCCTTTGGCTGGCACAGTTAGGACACACCCAGTTCAAATTAGATTTTTTTGGTAGCGAGCCAGCGCATAGCTGATGGCATGCTTGTTTACATATTGTGCACCTAATAATTTTTTTATCCGTTATGTTCAGCATACATCCCAAACAAACATCTTCCATGTTGCAGCAATTCAAATAATAATTGTTAATTAAATAATTTTACCAAATATACGCGACCCGTCTAATACACTCACTGCTTGTAAGCGCTACAGCGCTGCAGGTGCACGCGTAAATGCAATGCGACTCACCCGGTGTTCCGAGTAAGCAAGCAGTGCGCGGGTTGTCGTAGGTCAAGGTCCGAAATCGTTAGTTACAATTTTAAAATGTTTTAGCTGATATCTTGAGAACTACTGGATGAATTTTAGAGTAATAAACACTATAACACTGTCTAAGTCGAACACT
The DNA here is from genome assembly GCA_905147815.2 of Phalera bucephala. NCBI lineage: Eukaryota > Metazoa > Arthropoda > Insecta > Lepidoptera > Notodontidae > Phalera > Phalera bucephala. The sequence goes on from LR990627.1 coordinate 10,985,653, forward strand.
ATCTGGATTTGTAACTTTTTCGTCAATATTTTACACTTTTACTACTATTTACTTAATAAAATTGCGGAGCAAATTAAAGCGATCCTAACAGGGGCGCGTTTACGTTCCGTTCTGTTACAGGGATATAATGAAAATACTTTTTCCTAAAAGGCTATTGGGAACCGTGTGTTGTCTGATAGAAGAATGCCACGGCACTTTTATTTTTATTAGATGACATAGTTAAAAGTGATTAAGCTTGTATTTGGTACCAGTAAAAGTGGAAACTACATGCGCGGTCTACTAAAAAAATATGGCGGGTAGTAGTTAAGCCAAGTTTGGACAACAACGTAAAGTTCCTGTCTAAAGTCAACGTGGACGAAGTCGCGGGCAGCAACTAGTATATTATTAAGCTATTAGCTACTGTTCTGTTGGTCTAATGGAGCATAAACTATCTATTAATTATGCAGTTCATAACATTATTAAATTCTATATTAAGTTCTGAATAAGTGACTAAATTTACAAAGAAAAAATAACAGTTCTAATTGAACATTACAGTGAGTAACGTCCGCACAAAAATAGCAGACAACTTGATGAAAATAAAACTTTTTTGCAAGTAAACATTCCCTCATAAATACGAGCGGCGGAGTGAAAACAAGAGGAAAATTATGTTTGAATGTTTACGTGTAAACTGCAGTTACTTTTAAATTTCTCTCTACTTTTTTGACGTAACATTTTTCTCATAAGTTTGTTGTGGTTTACTTTTATATATAAAATTCCGTTAGCGTGTGGCCGTAATTCTTTTGATTTTAAACAGCTTGACCGATTTTGATATTTTTTTCGTACTTATGGGGTGTACCTGGATAAATTTTAGTTATATTTTGCCTAAGTAGATGGCGCTGTTATCGACTAACAGAGTAGAAAACTACCAGTGGTGATGAGGAACTGCTGTGAAGGTTAAGCAGAGTTCAGTCGGCCTGAGACATTTTGCGGCGTTTTCATACTGGAGTGACTTTGTGTTTCGGAAGGCTCGCCAAACTGCTGGTCCCGGTGACTACTCAATGTCATAATCGTTTGCTAAACTAGAAGATTTATGAGCTGTATATTACGTTCCAACAGCAGATGACCATTAACTTGCCTCTAATCTTAATCTATACTAGATCCGCATGGTAAAGTGACATTTTTTCTCCAATCTTTAAAAGTTTTTCCTTACAATGAGACAGTACACACCTGATTTATTATTTACATACATGCATACACTCACATCTACAAGGTATAACACAGTAAATGCAAGACCTCAGACACTCCAATTAGAGAATTGCTTTATAAATTCAAAACGAAAAACAAATTTCCAAATTTAAAGGTTTTTACCCCTTTTTTAAGCACTTTTACACCCCAATTAACAACTAAACTTGTACGTGTATGTGTGCAATTTGAGAAATACGGTTTAGGAATGCATTTGTTATCTCATTATTGCTATGAAAGAATAAATTTAGTTTTTTATAGCGCACTGAAGGAGTAAAAGCAATTTTTGCAAATTTAAAAAAAATTTAAGTTACATTAAAAATTGTTGTAATGAATTCAGTTATCGATTTAGAACAAACTACTTTCAGGCCTTGCGTTTATTATGTTACAGCTTGTATATTCAACGCGGGTAGGCAGAGACTACAGTTCACTACATTTCCTGATTCTAAGACATTTATTTCGTTTCTTCATCAGCGTTCTTATATCTTCTTTTGCAATGCCGTCAGAAAAATTGATTTCATCTTCTTAACCATCGATAAAGTGTGCTACGCACTTGACCTTTTGAAAACGACTGACGGACGATTTAGCGCAGTGGTTAAGAGCTGAATTCGCTCCGACCTCTGTGTCAAATAGTCGCGGGTTCGATTCCTGCACGGGACAAATCTTTGTGTGATCCACAATTATCTGTTTCGGTCTGGGTATTTGTGTATGTGTATTTTGATGTAAGCGCACCCACGACACAGGAATAAATCCTAGTGTGGGGCTACGTTTTTTTTTAATATGATTATTATTATTAATCTTTCATAAAGTCTCTCGAAAATATTGTTACTGAGAAGAGACGTCCTCATAATATTGTTATCATGCCGGTGCATCAGAATTTTCTGATACACGTATTACTTCAAAAACACATTTTATTGGACCCCTAAGGCATGTGGCGTAGTATTAACAAGAACTGGCCCCTTTTTCGCTTTGACGATGATCACGATTACGGTCTCAAATATTCATATAATGGAATTTTGCACGTTACTGGAGTTTCACTTAATTATAATTTCACGAAGTTATCGTCGTAAGTAATAAGGGTCTTAACGAGAATACTAACAAAATAGTAGATATATATCTTCATACTAGCCCTTGTTAACATTTATCATAATCACAAAAATACATTTCAGTGTGCAACAACAAAAGGTGGCTGTATATCATAGTCGCGACAACCCAATTGTCCGTTGCGGCTGCGCGGTCGCTGATAGCCCAACTTTACCTTTAAAACTCCACTAACAAATTAAGAAAAATGGTTGAAGTTAAATTAAAATCTTAGCTGAGGCGCCGCCCGTGAATTCATGCTTGTTGTGTATTTTAGCGGGGTTGATATCTGGTCCGGTGGGGGTTGGAAAGTATATTTGAAAGGGCCGATGATGTATTGTTCTCTATCTCTTTTAATTGGAGCAATAATAACGTAATTGTCATCATGCTAATGCAGATGTATCGGACAAGTAATAGATATTAGACATGGTACATGGGACTTAACATCATTGGCAAAAAGTACTCAGTACACCTCTGTCATCCCCGCTTGGGGATTAGAGGCATGACGGTGATGTCTGACTGTTCAGGTTCGATCATTCGTATCATCGTGATCATGAAACATTGCAAAGATTCGAATCCGAATATGTCTCGTTTGGAACATTTAAATCAGCTAAATTGAGCACAGTCGGCCCACAAACTGACCGACATCGCGCCGTGTATTCGTTCGTTTTGTGAGACAGCAAGTTTAGTGAATGTCAGATTGAGATTCAGTTTTAGACTGGAATGAACTATGAAGCATTTTGTTTGTTCTGTAAAATTAGCGGCTTTGTATAGGTACTGAATGGTGAAAGTAATCGAGATTTAGATACAAATGAAACATTTTTTTGGGCAACTGTTTTGAATCTTGTAGTTTCGTTCATGTCTCATATCACTGTGTCAAAGATATAGAGACATGTCTAACAAATATGGATTGCTTCAATTAATAATGATGAGCAAAATTGAGGGCAAAATACGCGTTGGGCAACGGAATAAATCATGGTTGCGGAACATTAGGGAACAGAACGGAATCGCACGCAGTTGTTCCATGTGGCTCAAGAGAGAAGCATATTCGAAAATCTGACAGCCAATCTTCCGTCATGACCTCTCCACTGACTTGAAGAAGAAGAATGTTGGCCAACATTCTACGATATACTTGGGCAAGTCTATATACAGTGCAGTGCAGGCTATACATGGACACTAAGTTGCTCTTGAAAATCCAAAGGGAAACTTTACTTTCATATTACCTATTATGTAAACTGCAAGCGAGAATCTATACAATGCTTTTACTTGATGCTCAAAGTAATATCCTGCGCAGGGTCCGATCCAAATAAAGCTGTTGTATCTACGTGAGTATCTGAACTGCAGTTATTCATTTCCACTGTAGTACAGCAATGAGGATATGATATTTGTTTGTTTAGGCCATTAGAACAACGAGGCAGTCATGCGATGTTTTGGCTTACTTTTTTTTTGTATAGATATTAAAGAGAATTTCAAAATGTCAATAGTAGCACTTCATTTTATTGGACAGCTTATTCATTATAAAGGCTTTGGAAGAAAATAAAATTATACTTTAATTTTTTATACTTTAAGTTTTTATATAATTTTTCATATATTTATGCTTCTTAGATTTACGCGAATATTACACATGAAATAAAACTATTTTACGGATTTTATCGTGGTTTATTTTTGATTTTTAAGTTGCCTACGTTTTGAGTGCCTTGCAGCACCTGTCCAAAAGCCGTTTGTAGAAAAAGACCCATACTTATAGGTACTTAAACGGTGAATCTCACCACCATCCACCACAGTTAACTACCGTGGGTAAATCTTTGTTTCAGACAGCACAAGGGATCTGTGACAAGAAACATCTGGTTGCCGAGCTTCAACATGTCAAGCAAGTCCTGCACGACAATAAGATTCGGATCCCACGCCAACGTTACAGAGATCAAGTGAAACCAGCCACAGTCGAGCGTCTCCCTGCTGTGACATGAGATGAGTCACGGACAAGATGGCTACATCTTGAAGCGTGCTTCAATTAAAACATTTTATAAGCCGCCGAAGAAGATCAGTCAATTATTACCATCTGTCAAGTGTCACATCCCTCTACAAGATGCAGAATTATACAAGCTTGATAGTGAATGTGGTCTCTCTTTTATAGTACAAACAAAAAGATCGGTAAAAACTAGGTTTAAAAACACATAGCTGACCTAAAACACTGTCGTTCAAAGAAGTCTGCAGTCTGAAGTCTGCAGACTATAATTAATGAAATGTCCTTGACCGCACCCGCCATAACATCAGATTTAATAGACCACAAATCCTCGGTAAAGAATATCGATTCCTACCAAGGATGATACGCGAAGCTATTGAAATTAAAAAACATCCTAATTTTAATTGAGAAGATGGCTGGGTGCTTCCATCGACTTGGGATCCAGTAATTAATATAATCAAATCTAAAACCAAGCATAACATTGCAAGACCTCACGACACCGTGAGCTCATTCTGCGTAGATTGAACCAACAAAAATAATTAGGAAGTTTGAGGGTACTCCGGAGCAACTATGCTTTTTCCCTCAGTCCCTCCCGTGACCATGGGTGCTGCAAAGCACTCGAAACGTCGGGAACTTAAAAATCAAAAATATAAACCGTGATAAAATCCGTAAAATAGTTTTATTTCATTTTTATGGTCATAAAGTCTCAGCATTTACGAATATTACATATTTAGCAATGTATAATTCTAGGCCAAAGCTAATACTTAATTCACTTTAATTGATTAATATTTTTGGTTAGGTGGCAAAAGTATTAATAAATAAATACTTCTTATATAATATTCTGCTGCTAAATTAGGGTCTGCTAAATGAAAGTTTGACAGAAAATAATTTCAGGTATACCAAGTGGATGCAGGTTTGGGGCTACCTGCTGCAGGAACTTATCAAGATGCTCAAATATCTTCCGATTTGGTTCAACGATTACCACTTGGCGTTTAGGTCAAAACCACCTGCTTAACATACCTACCGAAAATAGAGATGGTCAAGAATAGTAGCGCAAATGGTTGCCCACCTCACTGACAGAACGAGTCGGATGCTAACTTTGATGATAAATTAAAAATTATATTACCGAAATGGCACTCCTGACCTCAATTCTAAACAATTATCATAACTAGTGCGGAGTTCAATGAAAATTAAGACTCTTAATTGTTGATGTATGTTTTTAATTTCAAGTATTCCAACTTTCTTACTTCCTGTAACTTAATAATGACACTTGCGAGCGCATCGGGTGCTAGTTCTCATAATAACAATTGTTTTAGTGCTCACTCCCTTTTGGCCAGTCCGTTATTATAATACTACAGTGAATGCAAATTTATCTCGCACCGGGACCGGGATGAACTAGCTGCAGTTTCCCTCTGAATTATTTTAACTAATTTTTAGATACTGAAACTGGCTTCTAGTATTTTGTTTGAAAATAATGGCTTTCAGTCTTGAGGTTTATTTAGCAGGAGCCGTATGCCCGATGGAGATTTCCAGCGGGAACATTTTTCGCCCCCTAAATAAATAAAATATCAGAATCATTTTAAACATAACCCCCCTTGGGGATGAATTGTCAAAATTCATTTCTAGTGCTTACTTAAGTTATATAATGAACTGAATCCAGCAAAAGTTAAATCTTTATTATGATCTAAGAATTTGTAAACTTACTCATAATATAGCAAAAAAATTCTTGTATACTAAAAAAACTTTAATGTTTATATATTTTTAAGTGGCCTATTCTGTATCCCACTACTGGGCAAAGGCTCCCCCTTTACGTCTCCAAAGCGGGCCTCGTTGGCACGGCGGATGTGCGATTGGGCGGAAAATGTCGTGCTCATGGACCTGCAAAGGTAGGCAAACATCGTCACAGCGTGGATCCCTGAAGACAGTCACAGACGTCGTGGTCAATCGAGACGAATATGACTTGAAGACCTGGATACTTTTGCGTGAAAGACATGGATACCCAGGGTCAATTAATATTTTTGTAATGATCAAAATAAAACCATAGTCTGAGTTCTTAGATTTACGCGAATATTACACATGAAATAAAACTATTTTTTCCGGGAAAAAATAGTTTTATTTCAAAACCATAGTCAACAAAATAACCTCACCCGGATTACATTCTCTCATTATGTTAAAACTGTCACAGCAAGAAGCTTCTATAATTAATGAAATGTCAATTAAAAGAAATGTAATTCTGATTTACTATTGATGGTCTGTGTGTCTGTTCGGTACATTCATTCCAAGTCGTCGGTGGCGGTTGAATCGAAAAGTTTTCTAGTTTCACACCAAAAGGAATTGGATTAAACCGGTAACGAGCGCTGCTACCCGGATTATTCGACGCGACCCGATTGGTTGGATGCGCTGTGCTTGCTACGCTGTCTTGTATATTCGCGTAATTTATAAAAAAACCTAATAACTGAAGCATTTAATAGTTTCAAATTATTTGCGTGTGTATTAGTACACTAATACTAGATAGATACGTAATACTGTATTGTTCCACCAGAAATACCAGGAGGAAGTAAAAAGATACAATAATTTAATTGAAAGGTAGTGTAACAATGGGCGGCCTTATCACTAATAGTGATCTCTTCCAGGTAAACTTTGGATGGAGAGAATCTAAGGGAAACACAAGATATAGGGGTGTACTTAGCAAACAGAGCATTACAATACACAAATAAATCTATCATAAACTACTTAAATAATATATAATACGCAAGTTAAAATAATATATACGCACCAAAGATAAGTCTATAATATAAAGCAACTAGCAACAGCATATAGAAAACATCCAGCAAATTGAATTTAGTTAATCGGTGATGTAGAACTTTTTCACCCGACCTCTAAATATATGAATAGATGGAGCACTCCTCACAGAAACAGGTAGTGAGTTCCACAGTCGTACGGCTTTGACCGTAAAAGAGTTATCATAAAAGATGTTAGAGTGTAGAGGCATTACGAGAGCCAAGTTTTCTGATGACCTTAAAGAATACGAGTTGGAAAAGTGAAGGAAATTGAATCGTTCCTTATGGTAACGCGAGGAAGATTGACTGAACAAAATATTGTGCAGAAGACAGAGGATATGAGTATTTCGGTGAAGACGTATAGGGAGCCACTTGAGCTTAGAACGAAACTGAGATACATGATAATATTTGCGCAAGCTAAATATAAATCTTATACAAACATTTTGAGGACGCTCAAGTTTATTTAACTGGTCTTCAGTGAGATCTAGATATTAGATGTCAGCATAGTCGAGAATAGGACGCAACAGAGATTGTGCTAGAGCAATTTTAGTGGTAATTGGCAGAAAGTTTCACAGTCTTCTAAGAGAACTTGCTGCAGCGTATAGTTAGCGACTGGCCCAACTCATACAGCGATCTATCGCTAAGCCCAAGTTTTTTACAGTTTCACTGTACAGAATCGACCCTCCATTAAAATTAATCCGCGGAAGTAAAGTCAAGTCCAACTTTGAGATAAGACGCGAACTGCCAATAATTATTGCTTGTGTCTTAGTGGGATTCACTTTCAGGCCATAATTTTTGCTCCACTCTGTTATACGATACTACTAGGTTTCCTCTTTAGCCCATTACTGTCACTGTGTGTGTGTGAATCATGTACGCTGTTAGCCGCGAGGCCTTTACAGCTTCACCGGACTTAAAGGCGAGCGTGCAACCACTACGCTCTAGCCAGCCAGAAGGGCAAGAGGCGACATACTCGTCATCGGTTGGGATAGTCGCTGTAGGGGACGGGTGCACTACTAAGTGCACCGGTCAACCACCGGCTATGGGAGGGGATCTATGACTATGTCGTCGTCGCCCGTATTCTGAGCGGAAAGAAGGGATGACAAAGCATCGGGGGGGTCGGTGAGAACATGTCGCGGCCGGCGTTGGCGGCAGGGGTCGGGGGGGAGATCATAATCGGCGGCGGCTACGATTAACGGATTCGCATGGGAAGACGCGAATAGGTTCGAGACCTAGATCGGAGTGGCATAACTTTCACTGCAAGGCGCTTCTATATTTAATGAACTGCAGACTAAAAGGAATGTAATTTTAATTTAGTATTGATGGTTTGTGTGTCTTTGATGCATTTATTCCAATTCGTCGGTGGCGGTTGAATGGAGCCGCCATGGAAAGTTTTCTAGTTTCACGCCGAAAGGAATTGGATTAAGCCGGTAACGAGCGCTGCTACCTGGATTATTCGACGCGACTAGACTGGTTAGATGTGCTGCGCTTGCTTCTATTAAAGTATATTTTACAGGCTTTCTATTTGTATTCTCGCGGAATTTATGAAAAATATAATTGAATGTAGTACACTGAACGTAGAATAAAGGTATGTGTGTATCGGAATGGGGCTTTTTGAATGTGAATTTTATGTTTGTTAACGACATAGAAACAATTCTAAGAGTGGGCTACTTGAAAATTAAATTATTGAAAGACAAAAATGCAGAATATCCACTACGCATTAGGTGTTTATGATGGTAAGTATTGTAAGGTTCAGTCGGGCGGACCGCGTGGGTGTGCCAAGTAGATATGGCGAAAGTGCTTCCCTGTTTAGATTGTATCATTCATATCTGAAACAATGCAGAGATTCGAATCCCAATATGCCTCAATTGAAATATATAAATCAGCTAAATTTGGGTACTGACGGCCCGTCAAGGAAATTGCGTCGCGTATTCGTTCGATCTGTGAGTCGGTAAGTTTGGTAAATGTAAGATCAAGGTTTTTGAGGCGCTCGTAGCGCTGTTCGACTCGGCCGGCCTGAGACGGGTGATCGTTGTGGCATTTTTATATTCGAGCGTCTCCGTGCTTCGGAAGGCACGTTAAGCCGTTGGTCTCGGTTACCACTTAATATGGTAGTCGTTAAGTCGAGTTGGAAGCCTTATAGGCGGCTTGATAAGTTCTAACAGCAGGTGGCCACAAACCTGCCTTCACCAATCGGCATTGTATTTGCGTGGTGGAGTATGACCTGATCTCTCTCACCTAGATTTGTGAGAGAAGGCTTTTGCCCAGATGTGGGCAGTATAGGCTGATATTGTAAGATCAAGATTCAGATTCAAATTGCAATGAAGCATTTTATTTTAATATTAGGTATACTAACTAGTGAATAAAATACCGTGATTCAAATCCAAATGAGGTATTTGATTTAGTACACTGTTTTATGTCATGTAGTTCTCGTCCATGTTTCTTATCATTGTATCTTTTAAGCAAAAATCGTCACACGTCTACTTTATAGAATTTCAGGGTAAAGTAAGATCTTAAAACATGGTATAATAATAAAACGAGGTTTCCTTCAATATTCATAAAAGAGCAAACTCTCCATTCTATTAACTCTTACCAGTACCTACGTTCAAGTTAACTTCCCCGCAAAATCTTATTAATAATATTTTTCCCTAATTCTAAAAGTTTTCGTACTGTAAAAATACTTTCTGCCTTTCTTCGCCGTCTCTTTAGGTCTTTTATTAATATTTACTTAGTTCCCAAATAATATTTGAAGGTACCAGTACTTTATGTAATTGGATTTATGAGCCAATAAATTATGTTACAGGGATATAATGAAAATACGTTTTCCTAAAAGGCTTTGTGTGTGAATAATCTACGCTGTTGGCCGCGGGGCCTTTACAGCTTCATCGGACAAGAGGGCGAGCGTGCAACCACTACGCTCGAGCCAGAAGGGCAACGGGGCAACTAGCTCAAGGGCGCCCCAAGGAAGAACGGCCTTGGCTTGGGCAACCGCTATGGTGGAGGGCGTATACTAGGTGTCTTGCCGTGGTGCTCTGCACCGGCCGGCGGCAAGGGATTCTTCGACCTTGCCGGCGAGGTCGGTGTCTGATCCTATGTGCGGTATCTGTATCCGAAAGAAGGGATGTAAGGGTATCGGGAGGGTCGGTGAGAACATGCTGCGGACGGCGGTAGCGGCTGATAGGAGGGGAGTTGGGTTCGCAGTCGGTGGCGGCTACGATTAGCGGATTACTATGATTTGACGCGTTCGAAAAATATCGGGTTGTTGCCTTTTTAATAAAGGCGCGAATAGGTTCGAGACCGAGATCGGAATGGAGATCGACATTCCGTATGAACCACGGGGCTCCGATGGCTTTGCAGAGGAAACGGGATTGAACCGTTTGGAGTCTATCGATGTGAGAGCGGGCGGCGTGCCCGAACACCTCACAAGCGTACGTCATGATGGGCCGTATACAAGTTTTGTAAAGTGTCACCTTATTCCTAAGGGACATTTTACTTCGCTTGCAGATCATCGGGTAAAGACGACCGAGCACAAAGGCCGTTCGGTTACGGACTCGCTTGATGTGCGGACCGAAGGTCATGGTATTATTTAGGGTGACTCCTAGATATTTGACCTGTTTGACCCAGGGAATAGGTAAGTCGAACATGATCACTTGACCGTTATTACTTCTGGGGTGGCGCAGGGAGGCGCGCGGGGTGGTACCTCTGGAGAAGAACACTGCAGCGCTCTTGTCCGGGTTCATCTCAATGTGCCACTTCTTGAACCAATCCCCTAGGGTATTGGCGGCTGCCTGAAGGTTACTGGTAATGAAACATGACATAGAGAGCGGTACCATCCACGAATAGATGCTCCGTGATGCAGTGCACTTGATGGACGTGGAAGTTTTTGGCTCGAAAACCAAACTGCTCATTGATGAGAATACCCTTGGACGATACAAAGTCTTTGAGCCGTGCCAGGAGCAGGCGCTCGTAGATTTTTGCCAAGGAGTTGAGGAGACTGATGGGGCGGTAACTCGTGGGATGGTCACCACGTTTACCGGGCTTAGGGATGCCTATGACATCGGCCTCCTTCCACTGAGTGGGGAAGGTGCAGTTCGCCGTGGCGGCATTAAGGATGGCCACTATGAGGCAGATAAGTTGGGCGGGTAAGCAAGAGAGCTGAGAGTGCACTGACTCTCGAGAGTGTCGGCGAGAAGCTCGGCCTTTTCGTCATCATCGAAGGCTGGGATTGCGCCTGATGGGCGGGTCAGCGGAGGCATGTCAGACATGGAGTCGGATTGAAGGGTACGCGCTAGCTTCCAGTAGGCCAGATGCGATAGCGTGAGGCTCTCTAAGAAGTCACTCCAGCGATCATCCCGGACCTCCGCGACATGACGCTATACATCAAGTTGTAAGGCGCCCATCCGGGCCCGGTTGGTTTTCGTGGGGTAGGAGTCGTACGCTTGGACAGAGGCATTTTTAGCCCGAATAAGTTCCCCAACATCGTCTGGCAGTCTAAAGCGGTTGAGATCCTCTGCCTCGACTTGCTTTGACGACCGACTGACAGCTGATTGGATATGGGCGGTAAAGGCATTTACAGCCTGATCGGTGTCTTGAGGGGACGGGGTAGAGTCCGAGCCGAAAGTAAGAGGGAGGGGTCGGCATCCGCTAAGGCTGTACACAGCGCATGTCTTCTTGAGCGGCTGGAGGGTGGACGGAGGACCGAGTCTCATAACTACTGGTCAGAGTCCAGCTCATGGACTATCTCCAAGGAGCGCAACCGTAACGTTACACCCTTCAGAAGCGCCATGTCTAGGACATCAGGACGGTGGTCGATAGTGAGTGGGGTGCATAGGCGCGATGACGTCAAAGTCGAGCTGGTCGACCAGGGCGTCAAGGCTCTTACCGTTAGGGGAAGTGGTGAGGCAATTCCAAGCCATGTGCTCGCAATTGAAATCACCCGCCAGAATGACGGCGCTTCCTAGATTAAAGAGTGCTTCGTAATCACTCCTGAGGACAAGTTTAGTGGGAGGAAGATAGACGGAGTCTATCACAATGGATTGATGACCAGTAAGAGAAATACGACAGACCGAGGCTTCAATGTTGGTGAGCGCAGGGGGGTCTAGAGGAATACAGTGCGTAGTAAATGTGAGTACCGCCTCCACGGAAGCCGATCCTGTCATTACGCACGAGGTTGTAGTTTGCGATCCTAGGATCGCGTTAAGCGGGCTTGAAGTAGGTTTCCTGCATCAGAAGGATGTCCAGTTGATGATCCCGGAGGAAATCGCCAACTCGGTCGTTGGGAGCGGAGGCCGTCGGCGTTAAAGAATGCCAGGGTTAGGCTATGGGGCTTAAGGCAGGAAGGTCTTAAATCCAATATGGATTGTAGGGGCGATGGGATTTAAGGGAGGTCATGGCGTCGTGAACGTTCATGTACGTCATAAGCAGGGTGAATTGCTCCTCCCAGCTAGTAGCGGCGCGGAGCCTTTGGGCTAGCTCGCGAATCCTGTTGACGCATACCGCGCCATACATGTTGTCCAGCATAATAAAGTCCGCGACGGCGTCGGCTGGCGGAGGAGGCGCAACCACCGGCGTGGGTTTGGGGAGATGTGCAGGGCCCCAGCGCCCAGGTGGGCGAGGGGCCGCGGTGTAAGGGAGCGGCTTCGCCCTCGCGTTGGCACCGAGTGTCGGCCTAAGCAGAGGCGAAGACGACAGCGCCTGGGGCGCGGGAGCGCGGGGGGCTGAAGTCGCTGGGGGGAGGGGTGCTAAGGGCGCCGGGTGAAGTTGCGCTGAGGGTGCGGGAGGGTATTGCGCTGAAGGCGCTGGGGGGCGACCGGCCGCACGAGGGCGGCGTCGACCGCGCCTTGTCCGTTGCTTCCCCTTTGAGGCTTTGGGGCAACCGCGATAGTTTGCAGTTTGTGTCTTGATCCCGCAAGGGGCGCAGCTGGGCGGCCCTGTCGCCGTCTCCCTCGAGCGGGAGCAATGCGAGGTCGCGTGGTCCTCGACACATTTGACGCATCGAAGGCGCGCTTGGCAGTAACGGGCAGAGTGCCCGTACAGCTGACAGTTGTGGCACTGCCCGGGTGTACCACGTTTTTGTGGGGCCTCCACGAAGAGGCCAGAGATGTGGCATACGGTCTTTATGTCAAAGACCTTGCGACCGGCACCTTTACAGTTATCCCTTGTGCGGTGGATCGTGCATGGGTGTAATTGATGTCGCGATTATAGATCGCCTTGGAGATACACTCTAAGGCGCTCTTGTCGTGGATGACAAGGGGTGGGGTAGGGATGGTTAGACGCGCGGGGCGCAGAGAGGGGGGTAATCCTCGGGGCTGCGTTGGGAGATGGCTGAGGCGCGGGGGTGCCAGGGCCGGGGGAAGCGACGTCGCTTCCGGCTCTCTGGATTTTCGGGAGTGGCGAGTCGCGCGGCTTGCGCGTGCGATTTTTCCCGTTTAAGACGGGAATGAAGTCATCATCCGATGAAGATGACGAGGAGGGGGGTGGGGGCTGTACGGCGGGCCGATGCCAGCTCAACCTCCATATCGGAGTCCGAGTGAGGCTCGGACCGCAGAGACGGGGCGGCTAAAGGGGGTCGGGCACGGCGCGCGGCGTCGCACATAGCGGCGTGCGAACGCCGCTTGCGGGGTACGCGGGAGGAGAGGGGGCCGCATAGTAGTCGGGTGTCTCGGGACATCCGTCCGGCAACGCGTCCGGCGGAGCGGGGGAGTACGTCGCCTCGAATTGCCGGATGAGCTCCGGGGACTTCGAGGCGATGCACTCGACTAGGTTCCGAAGGAATTCTGGTGAGTAGTTAGCTGCCATATCCAGAAGGGATATGGTAGGCCGGGTGAAGGGAGTGGAAACCCTAAGTCCCGGGGGCTGGACCTTACCCCGGGGAAGAGTAATGTCTGGGCCCCCCCGCCGGGTGTAGGCAGGGGGGGGGGTTGTGTGTGTCGTGTGTTATGATAGAAGAATGCCACGGGAAGAAGCGTGTATTCGGTACCAGTAAACCTGGAAACTACTTGCGCGGTCGACTAAAAAAAAAGGTAGCGGGTATACGTTAAGCCAAATTGGAATTCTTATGGGCGGCCTGATAAGTTCCAACAGCAGTCCGCGCTGAGTTCGCGTAGTGGAGTATAACCTACTCATTCATCTCGATTTGTACGAAAAGGTCTTTGCCTAAAAGTTATAGTATAGTACTAGCTGATTCTTTAAACCGTTAAGCCAAGTTGCACCTTAAGGATGGCTTGATAAGTTCCAACAATTGCTTGATAAGGCCATTAATCTGCTTCGATCAGTCGCACCATATCCGCGTGGTGGGGTTAGATCTATTCTCTCTCACCTCGATTTGTGAGAGAAGAGCTTTGCTCAGCAGCTGACTGATTAATTTAGTTATTGAGGGAAGTTGGGAGCCATATGGGTGACTTGATAAGTTCCAACAGCAGATGGCCATAAATCTGTTGCCATCAGTCGCAACGAGTTCGCGTGGTAAATTACGAACTATCTCTCAGCTTTATTTGTTAGACGAGGTATTTGCGTAGTAGTATCGGGATAGTACAGATCGATTTAGTCGTTAAGTCAGGTTGAGCTTTATGGGGAGGCAGCAAGTAGCTACAGATCTGTCTCACTTCGATTTGTGAGAGGCGTTTGCCAGCAGTGGGACAAAATAAGCCGATTAATTATTACCTTGTAGTTTATGCCCCCCCTACCTAAAACGCAAGATCTGAAATTAGTTTGTCCTAAATCGATAAGTGAGTTGATTCCAACTATTTTTAAAGTATTTTTTTAAATTTCCCATAATGGCTGTTACTCCCTTAGTGCGCTATAATAAACTAAATTTATTCTTAATTCAAAGCAATGCGCATTTCAAATGCTTTTTTAAATTGTATTTCTCAATTTGCATACATACTCGTACAAGTTTCATTGTTAATTGTGGTAAAAGTGCATAAAGAGGTGTTTTTTTTTAATAGCCTTTTCAGTATTCTACTGCTTGGCAAAGACCTTCCCTTTATGCGTCCACAAATCGATCCTGGGCCTGTAATATCCATGTATTTTCCGCATACGTGTCCAAGTCGTCAGGCCATCTTCGTCGAGGCCGGCCTCGGCGTCTTTGACCGACCTCAGGAGTCCATACCGTGACGATGTTTGCCCACCTTTGCACCATTCGCACGCCATATCCTGCAGAATGCCACTTGAGCTTTGCCTTTAAAAAAATAAAATTTGGAATATTGGTTTTCGTATGGAATTTGTGAAGCAGTTATCTAATTGGAGTGTCTGAGCTCTGCGGTATTTATGAAACACCTTGTATAAGGTCTACACACAATGTATCACTGGAGTTAAGTCAAATATACGGAATACCTCAACACGATATCTTTAATTTATTTAATACCCCAATGGCCCACAGTGCAACCTATCTCTGTCTAGAAATATCAATTGACGAATACCAGTTTATAACATAAACAAACCGAGGAGAGCAAGTCGGTATCGAACGAACGGCAGCACTAATAGATGGCAACGTTGCGATGCAGACAACAGTCGGACTGATACCTCGTTACCCAATTAATTGCAACTAGGGAATGGCTTGCGACTATCGAAAATAGTGCGGTTTATTATTGGAGTTATTTTAACATTGAAATGATTCACTTTCATTAATAGTAAGAGCATGGGCACTTCCATTAAAAGTCAAAGTATATATTGTAGAAATTATGGTATTAGAATGCTTAGAATCAAGTTTGATCCTAGCATGGTTTAAATCTTTGTGTAACTTACACAAATATTTCTTGTAGTCCGGGTGTACAACCTGGAATAAAAACCCAGTGACAGACCAAATAAAGATTCCATAATTTTTAAACAAAAAGCTAACTACTACGACCAAATAAATAAAACTCCTGTAAAAGGCGACATATGTCCTGCCGTGGACGTTATTTAAGGTTTTGGTCTTATATAAGCTATAGCACTGTGAATATCAAGAATAGAATTTTCGACGTCATTTCATTTTATAACAGAAACCTATAATTTATCGACGTATGTCTTATACCATATTGTCACAAAATTTATCGATATCAAAATTTTCGATAATGCTGGGTTACATCACTAATAACGGGGATTGTGTAGTATTTCAGTTGCCAGTAATATTGAGATATAATCCATTTGTTACCACTAGTGAAATGCCTTATATTTTCCTATTAAACAAAAGCTTAACAAGGCATCCAATGCACTGTAAAAGACACTCACACTGGACTTAACTGTTAAAATTGTCAAGGCATCCGTCATCAGTTTTTTTTTCACAAGAACTAGTTAGCCAGTGTATGTCTGTGCTCCTTTGTTCTCTATACCAGTGTTTTTCAACATGTGCATCGCGACCTCCTGGGGAGTCACGAATTCTCTGTAAGGGAGTCGCGAAACCTCAGTAAATAATATTTAAAAATGTATTTTGTAAGGTAGCGAATTTCTTTCATCTTGGAACCTTTTTGCTAGACATAGCGTCGTGCAGGCGTTCGGCGATGTAATCGAAGTAAAAATATGTCTGTTATAGATACTTAATTATGTATTTAGCCGATACCTAATTATAAAAGATAATGAAAATGTGCGAATTTGATATTTGTCACATAATAAAATACAGATTATAAAGAGAGGAGGGTCGGGGTTGCAAAAGCTTCTTTCATATCACGAGGGTCGCGTCTTAAAAAACATTAAAATACACTACTTTGTAGGATGCCTGGAAGAAATTGCTATAAGCAATAAGGCCGCCAATTATACCCTATATTGTTTTGTACCTTACATTATTGTTTATGTATAATTTGGTGTACAATAAAGAGTTTTCTATTCTATTCTATTCTCTACACCTTCGTCTAGAACGTAGTTCGTGGACACTGGATTTAACTGGTGAAACTGTAAAGGCCTCTAAGCCTACAGAATTTTCACTCCAACACAAATACAAGTTGGTTAGCGCCGGTCATTAGCCCACGCCTGTGGTGCCTTTCCAAATTGTTGCCAGGTGAAAACCTCGATTCATTTTTGGCAAATTTAAGGTGTTTGACAAGTTTCCGACATGTTCTAATGAACGTGCACTGCGAAGTGCGATTGACGTTAGAATTTCAAAAGGAAGTTTATACCCTGAATAGAAGCGGAGCTGGAACTTGCTTTGTAGGATTTCGACGGATTTTCGACCCCTAATAGGCATATGGACGGTAAATCCGTTGTCTTTATGGATTTACGAAGCACAGTGGATGGTTTATGAAAATATTGGTATTTCATGTACGATGTTCTGAAACCTGGATGCGTACAGTCACCGACGTAAATTGCTTACCATTTTCAAGATTTCAAATCAGTAATAATCATTATTTTACTAATTTTCGTGAGCATTCTCAAAACCAAATTATTAGCAATATATTCAAAAATAATTACATCAACGAAAATAATAGATTTGATGCAAAACAAAAGTGTGAAAATGGTTTTAATAATTGAGAATAGTGAGTGACTTATATTGCTGACCGTACCATAATCTCTTTAACAATTATTTTCATCTCACTGTTCTGTAAGATAGAGATGTGGATATATACAGTTTATAGCTCTATCTCGTTTTTACGCCAAAGTAAACAATATAGTTGTGTTAAAGTTATTGTAGTAAGCCCCCTGTTAAAGAGCATTTTCTTTGCAATTGAAATAAATTTTATTATATTATTTATATTAGTAATTATTTTATATTTATATAAGTATATATCTATGTATATAGGTGTATTTATTTATATATTTTTAATTAAGTATATGTGTTATGTTAGTATAATTTCTATATGCAGACTTCGATTTTTGTTTTCATTTTTATCTTTGTTTTGTTTTTTTTTTAGAATAGTTTGTTGTACAATTGCCTTCACTTATACGCTAAATATTCTCTTTGCACTCCACGGTTAACTGGTAGACAACTGAAATTGAGTTAAGTTCGCTTTTGTACATCATATCTGTAAATGTACTTACTAGTTTATGTTACTTTGTACAATAAAGAATAAAATAAATAAAATAAAGCGATTAAAAATATTTTAACATGGCATGACAAATAATCAGTTCGTTATCTGACAAACTACTTAAATTAATGCTAACATAAAACACCTTTATTATTGAAGTCGTAAGGATCAAATTTTAATGATGTAATTGTAACTCGTTTATTAATTTGCATTCCTGAAATTTCCTTAAATTTCGAGCTCCTTCGTAATCGTGTTTACAAGTAATCTTATAATCTTCCAAGATTAGAGGACGATTTCTGGAAAATGAAAATGATTGTTACCGGGTCCTTATTGGCTATGACCAATTAAAAACGTGACGCGGTGTGTTACGGTAATTTCGTGAAATAGTCGTTTAACGGTATTCCATTGGTATACAAAATTACCATTATCACGAAGATACTGTAACGCGCCGCGTTTGATTATAGATTTGAATAAAATCAATCGTTTTGTTTTTTAACGTTTGTAAAATAAAGAGTATTAAGATACGCCCAAACCAACGCGTCCAGCCGCGTCCGCGATCGCGTGCACGGTGGCGATCAGGTCCTGCAGTAATATCTGTATGGAAATGTTCACACCAACGCGTCCTGCGTCCTGCACGCGCTATCTGGGCGGCGTCTGCACGCGCAATCATAGGGAGATTACTGATCGCCACCGTGATCGCCGCCTGGGTTACTACTGCGCCGGGGACGCGGCTGAACGCGTTGATTTAGCTGTACCTTTAACGGTTTCAAGAATTGAGAATTTTATGCGTCTGGCGTTGCTGATTGTACCAACAGTTAAATAAGTCTGTGGACGCAGAAGTTTGCTACTAGGATTTAGATTTATTTATTAAACAAAATCCACAGCCCTATTATGAGATTAACTTAAACATTTTACATACAGCCAGAGATGGGCAAAATGTAATCAGATTAATGATTATCAAACCCTGTTTGGGGAATATTCCCCAACAGGCGTAACAGTGTATTAATGATTAACAATAATAATTACATTTTGTAATCTTCAACGAATACGATTACACTTTTAATCTTGAATCATGATTGAATATTACAAAATGCAATTGTAATCATTAATCTAATTACATTTTGTCCATCTCTGCATACATCCAATGACGGATTTACATTTTGTGTACTAACATATTTTTGTGCGATTAATCATTACATGCTCGAAGTTTAAGATACTAAATTCAATGTAAAAAGAACAGAAACGGAAAAGTAAAATGTAGGACAGTGTTTTTCTATAAGTGTGTAAATATGTTTGTCTGGAAGTGTATGTGTACATGTATGTATTTATGCGTGTTGAACAATCATTCCCACAAGGGAATGCTTGCTATTTTTGGTAGGGTATGCTCCGTTGGTTCGGGCATATAGAAAGAATGTCAGAAGAAAAAATGACAAAACAGATATACAATGCGAAAGTGGAAGGATGTTGGTACCGGAGAAGACATACAATATCTTACCATGACCAAATAGACCGAGTCTTATCTAAAGGACAAGTCAAGAGTTAACCGTAACCGGCGAGCGTGTATGAGACGAACTTTGAGAGTGGAGGAAACCAGAGAGGTACGTAAGGAAAGAACCTGTTGGACTGCCTACCCCGCAAGGGATCTGGCGTGATGATATAGATAGATAACATTTTTAAATCCTCTTATTCAATTATTCAAAATGTTAGAAACTGTAGTCTTAAAGGTTTGTTTGCTATTATGAAAGATATCCGCGCAACTAAATCTTTTATTATAATTTCTTTACAACATGAGTTTAACTGTTCAGCATAATTTGTACTTGCACGCGGTACCGCAAATACATTTGTGTGCCTTGTCCGCGTTTTTGGTTCACTAAAACGTAATATTTTAAGCGCTAATTCAGGACAATCTATGTAGCCATTACATATGCCGTGTAGAAAAGCCATATCAGCAAGTGTTCGCCAATCCTCGAGTGTCATAAGATGGTGATGTCGACACGATTTATTTTTGTAATCTCATTACTGGCACACATGACAGATGTTTTAATATGAATTTGAATTTTCAGAGAATGTCGAGAAAATTCTAATTGGCTAACGATAAAGCTTTGAGGTCAACAGAGCTGTATAATATAAAAAAGTGTTTTAGTCTGAAATGTTGGAAATAACTTTTGAGTAATATTATTGTGTTTTGTTTTATATCTATTATGATTACGTGTTTGTTTTAAAGCTTTACCTCAAAAGATGTGTTTTGAATTCTCTTCAACATATTAAGCTTCCACTGCGCATATTGATTGAACAGTATTCAAATAAAGTCGCTGCAAAATAAACCTCATTTCTTTCTATAGTTGCGTAAAAAACAAATTTTAGTACCAATAACGTCTACACTCCTTATAATGAGTACTAAACCTAGCAACCAGTGCATCAGGTAATGTTTATTAAATCCAGGTAAAGTCGTAAAACTGGTATAAATTGGAAATTTACGTCCTCACTGAAAGTAATTAATTTTTGATCTCGCGTCCCATCAGACTATATCAGAGGGCTTAGCAAAAAAACTTTAAATTTAGCGTGCCGCTAGCAAATAATCGTGCTGTCACCTTCATGTATATTTAGTTAGTTTGTAGTGTGACAAGGACGGAATATCGACTCCCATCACGCAAACGTCAATCTTTTCTTGTTAAGCTCTCTACACACGTACATACTATTTCTGATTAAAAAGTTTCATAATGAAATTCATAGTTCAGTCTAAAACCTACTTTAACGCTTAATTGTAAGGTGTTAAAAGCTAAGCTTAAGGTTTATGATTTGTATCTATCTTTATCAAACCGTCACGCCTGTATTTCTCTAGCGGGGGAAGCTGAGGTGTACTGAGAACACCCACATTCCGCCTACGATGTTAGGTCCCATGTAATAGGGGGCGAGCCTGTAGCCATATACATTGCACAATTCCAAACTCCGGATTTGTACTGGAACTTTTTCGTTAGAAAATCTATATTTGTCCGACCTAGGATTTGAACCCAGGACCTCGTGATCACAAAGCCATGTGGTTTGCTACTAGACCAACGAGTCATTCTATCTTTATCATTACACCGAATCACTTGCGGACTCCTACTCCGCAGGAGATTCGGCGTAGTGATAGGGATAGATAGAGTACAGGGCTATTGATTGATGATGAGGTATTGAGTGTGTATCGTCCGCGCAAAATGAATGTGCACGGTACTCAACTCCCACCATCGCTAGAAAATCCACACCTATAAAGACATGACGTGTTTTTATCATCACGCCAGATCTCTTGCAGGTAAGCAGAGAGTAAATAGTTTCGACAGGCTCTTTGCTTAAAGACCTCTCTGGCTTCCTCCACTCTCATAGTTCATCTTATACACGCTGGCTGGTTACGGAGACTTTTGACTTGTGTCGTCGATATATTGTATTAAGTTATGGATGGACTGCCTCGTTGGTCTGGTGGCGAAGCGCATGGCTTAGTGATCACGAGGTCCTGGGTTCAAATTCTAGATCGAACAAATGTAGTTTTTCGAACGAAAAATTTCCAGTATGGGTCCGATGTCTAGAATTGTGTCCGGTATATGGCAATAGGCTCGCCCCCTATTACATGGGACCTAACATCGTCAGCAAAAAGTGGGTGTACTAAGTACACCGCTGTCACCCCCGCTTTGGGGATGTGACGGTGTTTATTTTATTCTTTATTTTAAGTATGGATCACGATCAAAATCATAACCGAAAAAGGTCACGCTAGCATATACTTAGGCACCTATTTTGTGTGTGTGAATGACCTACGCTGTTGGCCGCGGGGCCTTTACAGCTTCACCTGACAAGAGGACGAGCGTGCAACCACTAGGCTCGAGCCAGAAGGGCAAGGGGGCAACTAGCTCAAGGGCGCCTCAAGGTGAACGGCCTCGGCTTGGGCAGTCGCTATGGGGGAGGGCGTATACTAGGTGTCTCGCCGTGGTGCTCTGCACCGGCCGGCGGGCAAGGGATTCTTCGACCTCGCCGGCGAGGTCGGTGTCTGATCCTGCGTGCGGTATCTGTATCCGAAAGAAGGGATGTAAGGGCATCGGGAGGGTCGGTGAGAACAGGCCGCGGACGGCGGTAGCGGTTGATAGGAGGTTGGGTTCGTAGTCGGCGGCGGCTTCGATTAGCGGATTACTACGATTGGACGCGTTCGCAAAATATCGGGTTGTTGCCTTTTTAATAAAGGCGCCAATAGGTTCGAGACCGAGATCGGAATGGACTTACGCACTTACTAATACGTACAAATAATATAAATTATATCGGCATTGTCATATTTTTTAAGCACGTATTATGCTTTTTTCTTACATATAGTACCTTTAAATCTGAGAAATAAAACTGTTTAATGCAATTACTAACTAACTAACTGTTAATACTAGCTTCACAGTGTAAAGTTTCGCTAAACACTGAGATTAAACTGTATAATTTGCTGGCGTCGTGTTAAAGAGAATAAGTTCCAGATTTAACTGTCGGTCTCCCGCCGCCTCTAAACTTTGCGCTCTGCAAACTGTGCCCTTATTCGGTATAACCCATTAAACACGTAACTAAGCGTACTATAACTTCGTGAAAAAATTTAAAATTATTACTATTAAAATATGTGTCTACTACCATTAAAATTAAAACAGATATACAATGCGAAAGTAGAAGGATGTTTTAACTACTGTTAACTTGACGGATGATTTAGAGCAGTGGTTAAGAGCTTAAGCCACTCTGCCCACTGCGTCTAATAGCGCGGGTTCGAGTCCCGCACGGGGCACATCTTTGTGTGATCCACAATTATTTGTTCCGGTCTGGGTATTTGTGTATGTGAATTTTCATGTTTGTAAACGCACCCACGACACAGAAATAAGTCCTAGGGTGGGGCTACGTTTTACAAAAAAAAAACAAACAAACAAACTTTAAGCATTCTGACCGAACGTATTCGCAACAGCGTAGTAAGAAAGCGTGTAGGTATGAAAGATCCCTTGGTTCGGGCATATAGAAAAAATGTCGGAAGAAATAATGACAAAACCTATATACAATACAAAAATGGAAGGATATAGGTACCGGGGAAGACCTAGACTATTTTACCATGATCAAATAGACCGTGTCGTATCCAAAGGGCAAGTCAAGAATCTTCGTAACCGGCGAGCATGTATGAGACGACTATGATAGTGGAGGAAGCCAGAGATGTAAGGAAAGAACTGAAACTCTGTACTCTCTGCCTACCCCGCAAGGGATCTGGCGTGATGATATAGATAGGTAGATTTTACTGCGGTTTATTTTTGGTGTGATGTTCCCAACGTTTCGAGAGCTCTACAGCACCCATGGTCATGGAAGGGACTAAGGCGTTTGACGTCCAAAAGTCAATATTATTCCGGAGGAGATTAATTTAACTGTATTCCTACAATTAAAAAAATGATTGAATAATACCAAACAGTGTCAAGTAGCATACAGAAATACCATTACACGATCATTTCACAAAGTGATCGTAACACAACGCGTTTGTTATAACGCATAATTGGCGCTGGCGGTAACATGGCAAAGTACTAAAATGATACAGTAAAGCAACTACTCAAAAATGGGCCGCAAACGTGGAATCATTTGGATGAATCCCAGTTCCAGAAAACGGTGAAGTGATTTGGATTCTTTTCGTGTAATATGCCCAGTGATGAGACGTACATGTGTGTATTTAAAAAAAAGAATGATTAATTTATCAATATCTATACTGAAATGGTATTAATAAAAAATAAACTATCACTTGGTTTAACGGTAAAGGAAAGGAGAAAGAAGGAACATCGTTAGAAAAACTGCCTCCAGAGTTTTTCATAGGTGTGTTAAGCTCGCCAACCCGCACTGGGCCAGCCTGGTGGACTATGGCTTAAACCCTCTCAGTTTGAGAGGAGGCGAGTGCCCAACGGTAAGACAGTTTCTTCATCATCATCATCTCAGCCTATACTTGTCCACTGCTGAACATAGGCCTCCCCAATCGCTTTCCAGCGTAACCGGTCCGATGCCACCTGCATCCAACGACTTCCTGCGATTTTCACAAGATCGTCGGTCCATCTGGCAGGGGTCATCCCACGTTGCGCTTGCCAAAACGTGGTCTCCACTCTATCTTTCCATCGCAACGTCGGTCCGATCTCCGCGCTATATGGCCCGCCCATTGCCACTTTAGCTTGCTAATCCTATGGGCTATGTCGGTGACCTTGGTTCTACTACGAATCTCCTCATTCTTAACTAGATCAGCGTCTCTTTACGTAGTTTGTAATGTTTAGTCGCAAATAAATTACCGATTGGATCACGCGTTCCACTTTTCTCCGTTTTGATATATATTTAACTAGCTTTTCCCCTCGGTTTCATTCACCGTTTACCACGAAGCTAACTTTCGTTTTCACTTAGCGTGTTTTCTAACTTTTTTTCTGATCAACCTCTAAATGTGTAGTGTGATGTTAAATAGATTATAACCTTTCCCAAGAATAGGGCTATTAAATGAAAAAAGTTTTTTTATTTAAATTCAAATAGTAGTTCCAGAGATTAGTGCGTTCAAACAAAAAAAAACTAACTCTTTAGCATTATTATATTAGTATAAACAAGTACCACAATTATTCATACCTATAGATAAGAAATGTCTTACTCATTGTTCCTACTGTATATTATTTATACTTTGAACACGGGCTTTCTTGAGACTACAATGTGATCTCAGGATTCCAGAGTATGACGTTTGTCTCTTTGTGTTCTTAGCTTTTAGAAGTTGGCCGCAAGAGTTGCTCTTAATAGTGGAAGTTGAGCTTTGTGAATAAAAAGGAAATTTTAGACACGAAAAATATCTCTCAAAGAAAATACTAAATAGCTTATGTAATTTGTAAGACTATTGCTGAAAACGAGGTGCTCGTAGCGCAGTGGTACCGTGGTGATCTTAGCTATTACCAAGGTTAGACAGCATTTAGCTCGTTCAAAGTAAGATGGGTGACCGTTTGTAGTATTCGTATATTTTGATCCCGGTCACACCTCTATATAGCAACTGTGAGGCTATGTAGAAACTTTTATCGACAACTATTATCACCTTCTATTCAGTACTTCGTAAGTATGACCATTTCCCTATTACATCGATAAGTAAGAAAAGGCCTTTGCGCAGGACCAGTAAGATTCACTCTGTATTCTCCGTCGATCCCGCAAGGGACGTGATGATGATATAGAAAGAAAGAAAACTACTACTAGCTAACAGTTAAGTACTCTACAAATTATAAGTTATAACGATAACACAAAAAAATACAAAAATAACATGTGGGCACATATTACGTAGCAACATTAAAAGGGTAACACTCAGCGTAAATCTGTGTTCCAGTGTAAACGTCGTCCGAAATAGAGGAAATCTTGAAATAACTGGGGTCTCGTCCGATACACTGGTCTTCCTTGATATGTGAGTATGCGCACAATAGTTGGAGACTAATATTGTCACATGGAATGCAGTGAGATTAGCTACTCCGCGATACGTTCAACCGCTTGCCCCATTGCTAATCGAATCACAACGCAGCGCCGTCCGCCATCTTACTTTTACTATCTGTCATCGGTCATTCGTCATCTGACAGATGTCATCGATCATCGCTTTTACTTAAACTTGAACAATCACTAAAGGCATAGAGTATGTCTATGACAAGATTAAAAGGTTACTAAAATGAAAATAACTGCTCCTCATTTCATTAACTGATTTTCAAATAATAGAATACGTCATATAAATTACATTTCCGTAATTACAAGTTACCGACTGAATCATTTGGCTTTTAATGAGAATTTATTCGTACGTTTTCCAAATCAAATTTTTAAAAATACTATATTTTTATACGCGCATTTTAAAATAAATCACGATTGCTTACATTCATATTTTATTTCACCAATACGTTCGTTACTAGCAAAAAATGGTAAAACATTAAAAACTGACTATCAATGAATAATTCATATTCATTTTTGCAGGGCCCGCGTACAGAGGTATATTTTGTTAGTAAACATTTATCTAGAGGTAGGTGGACTTTTTACAGAATTGCTGTTATTCCTTCTCCAAGGTATATCGTTAGTAACACAAGACCTCAGACACCCCGATTGGCTAATTGCTTCACAAATTCAATACACACACCGTCAGGCCTATATTCCCCAGAGGGGGTGGCAGAATGGGGGGGTCCCATGTAATAGGGGGCGAACCTATTGCCATGTACCGGGCACAATTCCAGACTCCGGACTTATAGTGGGAATTTTTCGTTAGAAAAACTACATTTGTCCAACCTAGGATTTGAACCCAGGACCTCATGATCACAAAGCGATGCGCGTTGCTACCAGACCAACGAGGCAGTCGAGGCAGGCATTTGCAAATTTAAAGTTTTTTTATCCCTTTTTTAAGCACTTTTATACCCCAATTAACAATGAAACATGTATGTGTATGTGCGCATATTAAAAAATACATTTTAGAAATGTATTTGAAATCTCCGTATTATTTTGAATCAACAATAAATTTATTTTGTTATAGCGCACTGAAGGAGTAACAGCATTTTTTGCGAATTTTGAAAAAATATAAGTAACATTAAAAATTGGAACAGAATTCAGTTACCGATTTAGAACAAACTACTTTCAGGTCTCGCGTTAACTATGTTACACCATGTATATGGTAGATAACTACAACTTTACCGTCATGCCTATAATCCCCAAACGCGAGGCGGAGGTGTACTCCATACACCAACATTTCGCCAACTATGTTAGGTCCTAAGTAATAGGGGATGAGCCTATTGCCATATACCGGGCACAATTGCAGACTCCGGACTGGTACTGGGACCTACGACTACGACTTTAATTAATACAAAACCTCTTACAAGTTCTAAAGGAGATACTGTTTATTTTTATAATTACAAGCTTTTAATAAGCTTGCAAAGTTTGTTAGTTTAAGTCAAATCTTGCAAACTGAATCAGAACCACTTTCTCTTATTCTACGGACTTGAAATTTGACAAATTCGTTCAGTTCCGATGACAATACATTTTATATGGTAAGCATGACCTGATTCTACGTCCAGCATTGGCTCCAGACGAAGGAATTCATCAACGGTCAACAGCATAAATACGAAATTTTGTATACATAATTAATATGGATTGGCCGTTTTAAATTGGAATTTTATCTGGCTGATACACCCAGGTTGGCTCATGATGAGGGAACTCCTCAGCGGTCAACATGACCGACAAAAAATGATGTATACGCATTTAATTATGATAGCCTGTTTCAAGTTCCGCCACGACTTGGCTCCTGTACTAAGGGTTGGCTCCCGACGGGGGAACTCCTGAAAAGTTAATAGAATACACATGAAATGTTGTAAACACATTTAATTTTACTTCCATTACTTGGCTGCATAGAAGCTTGTTATTAAAAAGTATTTTTAACAATTTTTTTTTGTAGAGGTAGCTCCTGTGTGACCCGAAATTGGAGTATCATGTCAAAAATTACTGTATTCATACGGTAGTCCAAGCAACAATTGCAATACAAATTTATGGATTCGCGTTTTTTTTTACTTTCCCATACAAAATCATTCAATCAGCCCATCAATTTGTATTGAGAAGTAAAAAAAAGTTGCAAATCAAAAGTCTTTCCCGCCACCATGGATTCTTCAAAGCAATCGAAATTTTAGAACCTTAAAAATCAAAAATAAACCGTGATAAAATTCGAAAAAAAATCATGTCAAGAACAAAAGTTATTTAAACTGACATATAAATGCAATAACTTTAGACGTGATATAAAAATTTTGGGTGACTCTAGATGTACAAATACACACGTATAGATCATAGAATCATAATGTATCAGTTTCGGGAACCCCAGATATGCAAACTAAAACTATAAACCTTTGTTCAACTAGGCTATATTGGCTACACCTATTCAGGTACTAATCGCAGTGGAAACAAGTAAAAGGCACATATTTATTTGCATAAAAAGAAAATTGCATTCTAAAATATATTTGCATATTTCAGACAGCAATTCCATTATTTAAACAATTCTCTTCTAGACTCAATCGGTACCATTCGCTTTGTTTGTACACGTGGTAAGAATCGCTTTGAACACTTCTTTTTTTGTTGAAAGTGATCAAAGGGCTCCTAAAATGAGTTTCCCGGCGAGCGACGGTGATCGCGGCATTTTATCTCCCTCACTACACCCTCACTTCGGGAAAACGAATTATGTTCACAATTTAATCTTTAAAGCGTTCGTAGTTTGAGCGCAGTTACGGTCTTAGTTTTGCTTGATTATTTTGAAATGAGTACGAAAATTACATTGGGATTGTTACGTGTATTGTAAGTGCTTTGTTTTGGTTTTAATTTTAGATGAATTACTAGTCTAGATGGAGCATTGCGCGCGTGAAAATAGATAAACGTTAGTATGCATACGCACGCACACGCACGTGCACGCACACACTGACAGCTTTTGAATAAATCGAACACTGGTATTACGCACACATAGTCCGTGACTGAGGCCCCTTTAAGGCGCAGTTTGAAGTTTTAATGTTGTTGTTTGAGGTTTTGTTGTGTTCGTTATATGGTGAGTAGGTATTCAGGTGACTGAACTAGGTGCTGTAGGAAGACGGCATAAGGATATAGTACTTTTGAGACTTTTGTGAGTTCTAATACTTTAGAAATGTAATATTTACTTAACTTCATGAGTATTGTGATATACTCGCTGAGGCGCTGAATATTCGGTTCCACACAACAAACGAAAACAATTGCAAATTTTTATAACGTT
Organism: Phalera bucephala; assembly: GCA_905147815.2. Classification (NCBI taxonomy): domain Eukaryota; kingdom Metazoa; phylum Arthropoda; class Insecta; order Lepidoptera; family Notodontidae; genus Phalera; species Phalera bucephala. The sequence goes on from LR990627.1 coordinate 11,014,396, forward strand.
TATTCTGTCACTTTGACCTACCATCATTTGACAGCCAACCCCCAAGTTTTGCCTGCTTACAAACTAATCTAACACACTCCTACAGACCTAGCTTAAACTATATGAAAATACAATCTTAACAGCAACTTATATGATACTTATTTTCTATTATTAAGGTGAAATTGCCGAACCGGCTTTGGCTTCGGTAATACATTTAAGTGTGGCGCCTGGGTCCTGGCTCAGGCGGCACTGCCTCGGGCTGCTCTTCCGCCAAAGATTCCCCTGATGCCTGTTCCGACCGGAAATCCTCGACTAATTCCCCTAAATCACTAAAAGCTCCCGCAATCCGGGCTAGACCGTTACCCTTACTCGTCGCAATCCTTCACACTCTCAGTAGATGGCACAGCCAACGAGCTCCTACGTCTTAACTGGTCAATATGACGATGTACTGATTGCCCGCCGTCCCCCATTAATTTATAATTAGACTGACCTATACAAGTTACTACTTTTCCAGGCTGCCACTTTTCTCCTTTAATAAATTGCCGATATCAAATGTTATCTCCCGGATCTAACAATATATTGTAATCTAAATATATAATTCCAAATTAAAATAATATGGGAATGGAATGCGGCAGCCTGTCACTCGCACCGCAGCGTTACTGGCGCCGACCTGGTAGCAAAATCAATGCAAACCCCGTACCTAGATTAATATAAACTAATAAATAGGATTATATAGAACTACTAGTTATCATGGTTATTATATTAAACTACACGCTTACACTTTTATGACTACGATTTCTGTTGACTAGGTATTTATCATTCGTAGTTTTTTTTTTAAATTGCTGTCATATCTTATCGACTTCCTCGTTGGTCTAGTGGCAAAGCGCATCGCTTTGTGATCACGAGGTCCTGGGTTGAAATCCTAGGTCGGTCAAATGTAGTTTATGTAACGAAAACTTCCCAGTACGAGTCCGGAGTCTGGATTTGTGCCCGGTTTATGGCAATAGGCTCATCCCCAATTAATTAGGACCTAACATAGTTGGCGAAATGTTGGTGTATGGAGTACACCTCTGCCACCCCCGTTTGGGGATTATAGGCATGACGACAAAGTTGTAGTTATCTACTATATACATGGTGTGACAATAGGCTCGCCCCCTATTACATGGGACCTAACATCGTCGGCAAAACGTGGTTGTACTCAGTACACCTTTGCCACTCCCACTTGAGGAATATAGGCGTGACGGTGTATATATATTTTTAATTTCTACGTTTTACTACACTTGACAAATGCGCACTAAAAAGTAGCAATATAACATTAAAATTTCCGAGCTATATATATATATATATATATATATATATATATTATAATGTTTATTACCAATTGATACTAGATTGACATCGGTGAAGACTCAGGAGGGTCCAAATGAAAATCAGCGTCTCGCACTTGTGCCTAACATTTAGCTAATCTAGATACCTATTTGACTCAGCCGTGAGACACATACTCATGTGTATTACTTTGTTGTGTTCCATTTTTGTATGTTTTGTTTTATGTGTATTTTTAAGAGACAACATTAATCTTTTGTACTACTTGTAATTTTATGGTTAAATTGCTGATATGTATGTGTTATATCAGCTAAATATCTCTGTCTGTGTCGCTCATGCTGTAATAAATAAAATATCTTTCTTTCTTTCTTTATAGTTTTGTTCTTACCGCTGGAAAGGTCTACTTGTCGCTGTTGCACTAATTTCACCCGCGCATCCCGATCCGGCTTAAGTGCATCTCGACGTTTTCGCAATCGTCTACCCAATAAGAGCATGGCTGGAATCTCGCCCGTGGAGGCGTGCTCCGTATTCCGGTAAAATAACAAAAATGTATGCAATGCTTTTATTACATTTTGTTTTTCATGGTCTGCATTGTTGGTTACTCTTTTTACAGTCTTAACTGCGTTTTCTGCGGCCCCGTTAGAAGCTGGGTGATAACGTGTAGTGAATATATGTTCCACTCCGTTACTTTTGGCAAAAGTAGCGAATTTTTGGCTAGTAAAATGGGGCCCGTTATCGGTAACTATTTGTTTCGGTATCCCCCACCGACTCCATATCTCCTCTAACCTGGCTGTAGTAGTAGTCGCCGCCGTAGTGGAAACGCAATATACCTCTATCTACTTATACATGGAATGAACTATCACTAGGTATAGTTCACCAAAAATCGGTCCCAGGAAATCTAAATGAAGGTCTTGTCTCAATGTGTGTCTTGTCGGAATGAAGGCCGGGTCGGTCCTGCGCGGCGCACGTCGCGTACGCCACACGCCCTCGACAGCCTCGTCCAACCCAGGCCACCACACATAACTACGCGCCAACACCTTAGATTTGACAATCCCCATGTGAGGCCCGTGTAATAATTTTATTTTTATTTAATACTTTATTGTATACAGTACATTTACAGTTGTAATTTTACAGGTGATATACAAAGGCGAGCTTAACTCAAAATATGAGTTCTCTTCTAGCGAACTTTTAAGTGGTGAGAGATGAGAATGTTAATAAGACGGCAGTTATACAATCACACATTCCAACATACAATAAAATAAACATAAATATAAATAAAGTACATACTATACAAAAACTAAATATATACAATTTATAAAATAAACATTCATAAAAATACACATAGTATATTATATTATAAATATGTATTAACAATCAGATAGGAAATGTTCCCTGATTCTTCTAATGAAGATGTCCAGAGAGGAGCTTGCGCGTATAGCGTGTAGGAGTGAGTTCCAAAGACGCACTCCACGAACAGTAAAAGACCTATCTTAGCAACTGGAAGAATGAAGAGGAGCACGAAGAAGAAGAGAAGTAGCAGTACGACAGGCCCTTTCTTTGGGGACAAGAAAGTCAAACCGCTCACGTAGATAAATAGAAGCTTTGGGGTTATAAAGGACGGAAAAGAGAAGAGAAAGGATATGTGAGTCCCGGCGTTGCCGAATAGGCAGCCACTTCAATTTTCTTCGGAACTCTGATACATGATCATATTTACGGAGACCGAAAATAAAGCAGATACACAAATTCTGCAAACGTTCTAGCTTATCAACTAGCTCTTCATTGGCATCAAGAATACAGATATCACCATAGACTAGAAGTGGTAGGAGAAGAGACTGAGCAAGGCTTATTTTAGATTTGGAAGGGCAAGAACTTTTGAAGGCGTTTGAGAGACTGAAAGGAGCAGTAGACCCTTTTGCTTACCTCTAAAATGTGGGTGCTCCATGTGAGGTTGGAGTCCATAAAAACACCTAGATTTTCAATTGTTTTAGAGTTGGGTAAAGATACAGAATCAAATAGAACTAGAGAGAGAGCCTGTAGATTCATATCTTGTGCATTTATATAGTATCTGCCACCAATGATGATAGCTTGAGACTTAGCTGGATTCACTAAAAGACCAAACGGTTTTGCCCACTTGCTGATATTTTCAAGCTGATCATTGATGACGCCGATTGCATAATTAAGCTCCCCACCTTTCGCCTACAAAGTTCCCGAATTATTTACCTGTGACCCTACATAATACAACCCAACTCCTCGTAAAGTTCATTCTGCCTATTGTACTATAGACTGTAAGCCTAATATTTCACACTCCCTGGGCCATCCATCCCGAATGAACGATATTACCCTACTTAAAATTGGATCTTCAGACGTATTATTTTTAACCTCATTATAATTTAAAAGAATGGATGCCTGCGCATAATGTAAATGAGTTTGCTTGCGAATCGCAAGTGAAACCGCGTCGCGAGTCGCGATAAACAGTCCGCGCTATTGTCACTGGTACGAACGTATTCAATATCGTAATCATATGCTGATAAAATGCCCATTGTTGCATCCGGCTAGCTGTCATGGTTGGTATACCCGTCTTTGGTCCAAAAATTGATACCATTCACTTAGCCACCTTAAATTTTGGTAGAAGTGATAGAAACTATATTCTAATGTCATCGCCATATAGATGTCCTTTTTAATGTTATAATTCCAAACATAATTTACCGACTGACTAATTAATAATTGACTGCCTCGTTGGTCTGGTAGCAAAGCACGTCGCTTTGTGATCACGAGGTCCTGGGTTTAAATCCTAGGTCGGACAAATGTAGTTTTTCTAACGAAAAATTCCCAGTATGAGTCCGGAGTCTGGAATTGTGCCCGGTATATGGCAATAGGCTCACCCCTTATTATATGGGACCTAACATTATCGGCGAAACGTGGTTATACTCATTACACTTCTGCCACCCCCGCTTGGGGAAAATAGGCGTGACGGTGTATTTTTTTATTTTTGTAATGAGATATATAATCCGGACGATTTAGGCCCCTTTTACCACCTTCGAGTACAGTACTGGTTATTTCTTTTTCGATTAGCGTTATTCAGCAATATAAACTGGCTAGCTTAGGCACCGGATACTGCTACTTAGAGATAATTTAGTACATAGACTTACTTAGGTATTACTCCGAATGTTAATCTTGATCCCACAACTCCAGAAACAATTCTTAATGTCCTAATTCCGGACGTAATTCTTGATGCCATCATTTCTGGCATGATTCTTAATGGCATACAAATTATAATGGCTATTATAATTACGGAGTTAGTGCTATTGATATGTGAACTATCTCGAACTCGGTCTAGGTTGGTACGTACTATGTCAAGAGTCTGTAGTGGCATTTCAGCCGTTGTTTAGACTGTCCGCTGGAGTGTTGGGTATGTCAACACGATAAGAGGGCATAGCACAAACTGATTGTTAGCCAAACGGTGTCGAGAGAGCGTGCTGTCACGTTCATGTTTATTTAGTAAATTTGTAGTGTGAAAAGGATAACATATCGACTCGATAGCGTGATGTTAATGTCAATCGGTTCGTGCTAAGCCCTAAGCTCTCGGTCGTTGGATTACTACACACTCTGCTTACTGTGGATTGACAGGATTGTTGTTTATGTCATTGTAGACTTGGAAAACTAACGTGAATAGAGAAAGAGAGAAACCGTCAGTAGAATAGCATTAATCCTTTTCCTTATTCTATGATGTTATAAAACTAGAAGAAGACTATTAAACTGGAAGAGATTGCTTTTAGCCGCCAATTTATACGTACCTGTCTTTAATGTATCTATCTATCTATAACCTCACGCCAGATCCCTTGCGGGGTAGGCAGAGAGTAGAGAGTTCCAACAGGTTCTTTCCTTACATACCTCTCTGGCTTCCTCGACTCTCATAGTTCGTCTCATACACGCTCGCCGGTTACGGAGACTCTTGACTTTTCCATCAGATAAGACTCGATTTATTTGGTCGTGGTAAGATAGTCTAGGTCTTCCCCGGTACCTGCATCCTTCCACTTTCACATTGTATATCTGTTTTGTCATTCTTTCCTCTGGCATTCTTTCAATATGCCCGAACCAACGGAGCATGCCCTTTCTCATCTTTACACCGATACTATCTTTCATACCTACTCGCTGTCTTACTATGCTGTTGCTAATGCGGTCGGTCAGCTTCACTCCGCACATCTTCCGCAGAGCTCGCGTTTCTACCGCATTTATCCTACTTTCATTCTCCTTCTTACATACCCAGCTCTCGCTACCATATAACAGCGTTGGGACAAGAACTCCGTTATGTATGGCCAGCTGCGCCTTATGGCTTAAGTGCCGGCTCCCGAGTAGCTTTCCCATCGCACCATTCACTTTGTTCCCTGCACTCACTCTTCTCTCTATGTCAGCGGTGTATTTCCCATCCTTACTGAAGGCGCATCCAAGATATACAAACTCAATCACTTGCTCCAGCACATCGTTACCAACCACAATCCTTACATTCGTTCTGGTTTCTTCCCTTTCAAAAACCATAATCTTGGTTTTCTTCACATTCAAGTGTAAGCCATTGATCATGCAGTCGTTTTTCATAACTGTGACTAGTGTTTGCAGATCAGTGGCTGTTGGCGCTATTAAAACCGCGTCATCTGCATAAAGTAGATGGTTTACCACTAAGTCACCCATTTGTACACCTTCATTCATCGCTTTCAGTCTTTGAAGACTTTTGTCCAGATATATTATAAACAGTCTAGCGGACAACACGCAACCCTGCTTAACGCCGATTTTAACGTCAAACCAGGGTGACCTGTCCCTGTCTTTAATAAGCAATGTTTATTAATTGTGTTTTTTAATTAAATGTGTGTGTGTGTGTGTGTGTGTTGTTGGCATACATTAAAGAGTATACTATCTATACTTACTTAGTGTGAAAAAATACAGTTTGTGAGTTGTGTGTGTTTTGTTAATATTAATGCCACCCCGCTAAGGGAATATAGGCATGACGGTGATTTTATTAAGTCCGTTGTGTTATTATCGAGATTTGTGAAATAATGAAGTTGTAAAATAGCGCCAATGTTTTCTATTAATATTGTCAAAAACGATTAAAAGTGTTTATTTAATTGTTAATTTGGGTCAAGAAGTTAATCTTTTTCTTTCATGCTATAACGTTATGGGTGTGTGTGTGTGTGTGTGTGTGTGTGAATGATCTATGCTGTTGGCCGTGGGGCCTTTACAGCTTCACCGAACAAGAACGTTATGGGGTTCATAAGCGAATAAATAAATGACATATGAATAATTAAATATATAAATTACATTCCCGTAATTACATGTTACCGACTGTATCATTTGGCTTTTACACACCGTCACGCCTATATTCCCCAGAGGGGGTGGCAGAGGTGTACTGAGTACACCCACGTTTCGCCGACGATGTTAGGTCTCATGTCATAGGGGGCGAGCCTATTGCCATATACCGGGCACAATTCCAGACTCCGGACTCGTACTGGAAATTTTTCGTTAGAAAAACTACATTTGTCCGACCTAGAATTTGAACCCAGGACCTCGTGATTACAAAGCCATGCGCTTTGCCACCAGACCAACGAGGCAGTCATTTGGTTTTTAATGGGAATTTATTCGTACGTTTTCAAAAGCGCCCTTTTTAAAAACAACTATATTTTTATACGTTCATTTAAAAATAAATCATGCTTGTTTACATTTCTATTTTATTTCACCAATCATTCGGTACTAGCAAAAAAAGGCAAAACATTAAAAACGGACTTTCAATAAATAATTCATATTCATTTTCGCAGGGCCCGCATACAGAGGCATATTTTGTTAGTAAACATTTATTTAGAGGTTGGTGTAGTTCATACAAAATTGCTATTATTTCTTCTACAAGGTGTATCGTAATTAACGCAAGACCTCAGACACCCTGATTAGCTAATTGCTTCACAAATTCAATACGAAAACTAAAACTGAAAATATAAAGTTTTTACCCCTTTTTTAAGCACTTGTATACCCCAATTAACAATGAAACTTGTAAGTGTATGTGCGCATATTTTAGAAATGCATTTGAAATCTCCATATTGCTTTGAATCAAAATAACTTTAGCTTGTTTTAGCGCACTGAAGGAGTAACAGCATTTTTGCAAATTTTGAAAAAAAAACATAAATTACATTAAAAACAGTTGGAATGAATTCAGATACCGATTTAGAACAAACTACTTACAGGTCTTGCGTTTATTATGTATTATACACCCAGGTTGGCTCACGATGAGGGAACTCCTCAGCGGTCAACATGACCGAAAAATTATGATAACCTGTTCCAAGTTCCGCCACGACTTGGCTCCTGTACTAAGGGTTGGCTCCCGACGAGGGAACTCCTGAAAGGTCTATAGAAAACACATAAAATGTTGTAAACACATTTAATTTTACCACCATTAAAATAACATTATTTTTGTAGTGTATCATGAGAGGTAGCTCCTGGGTGACCCGAGATTGGGGTATCAGGTCAAAAATTACTGTATTTAGTCTAAGCAACATTTGCAATACAAATTTGTTTCCGCGTTTCTTTTTTCACTTTCCTATACAAGTTTATTCAATCAGCCGATCAATTTGTATTGAGAAGTAAAAAAAAATTAATTATTACAAAGTTGCAGAACAAAAGTCTCGCCCGTCACTATGGGTTCTGTAAAGCACTCCAAATTTTGGAAACTTAAATATCAAAAATAAACCAAGATAAAATTCGAAAAAAATGATTTATGTCAAGAACAAAAGTTATTTAGATTGACATATAAATGCAATAGTTTTCGACATGATATCAAAATTCCAGGTCACTCTATATGTTCAAACTGGGATTGGGTGAGATGGGAAAGCTACTTGAGAGCCGGCACTCAAGCCAAAATGCGCAGCATATCGAAGTGCTCGTCCTAACGCTGTTATATGGCATTGGGAGTAAGAGGGAGGATGAAAGCAGGATAAATGTTGTCGAAATGCGAGCTCTGCGGAAGACGTGCGGAGTCAAGCTGACCGACCGTATTCGCAACAGCGTAGTAAGAAAGCGTGTAGGTATGAAAGATTGTATCGGTGTAAAGATGAGAAAGGTTGCTTCATTGGTACGGGCATATAGAAAGAATAACAAAACAGATATACAATGCAAAAGTGGAAGGATGAAGGTATCGGGTAGACCTAGACTATCTTGCCATTGACTAAATATACCGTGTTTTATCTAAAGGGCAAGTCAAAAGTCTCCGTAACTGGCGAGCATGTGTGAAACGAACTATGAGAGTGGAGGAAGGTAGATGTAAGGAAAGATCCTGTTGGAACTCTATTCTCTCTGCCTACCCCGCAAGGTAACAAGCGTAATGATATGGATAGATAGATAGACAAACTGGGTATAATACACAGGAGTATAATCATAATGTATCAGTTTCGGAAACCCAAGATATGCAAACCTACTCTAAGACTATAGACCTTTTAACTAGGCTATATTGGCTATACCTATTCAGGTCTAATCGCAGTGGAAACACATAAAAGGTACATATTTATTTGCATTAAAAGAAAATTGCATTCTAAAATATATTTGCAACGCATTTCAGATAACAATTCAAAATTTTAGACTCATTCGGTACCATCCGCTTTGTTTATACACGTGGTGAGAATCCTTTTGAACACTTCTTTTTTTGTTGGAATTGATCAAAGGACTCCTAAAATGAGTTTCCCGGCGAGCGACGGCGATTGCGGCATTTTATCTCCCTCACTCCACCCTCACTTCGGGAAAACGAATTATGTTCACAATTTAATCTTTAAAGCGTTCGTAGTTTGAGCGCAGTTACGGTCTTAGTTTTGCTTGATTATTTTGAAATGAGTTCGAAAATTACATTGAGATTTTTATGTGTTTTGTAAGTGGTTCTTTCAGTTTTAATTTTAGATAAATAACTGGACTACTGTCTGGATGAAGCATTGTGCGCGCGAAAATAGATACTATAGATAAAATGTAGTAGGCACACGCATGCACACACACGCGTACGCACACGCACCGCACGTGGACATACGCGTACGCACGCGCACATACGCGTAAGCACACGCACGCACACAAAATCAAACACTGCATCAAGCAAACATAGCGCGTAACTAAGGCCGCTTTTAGGCGCAAGTATTGTTAGCAATGCTCAGTCAAGACTAGTCTTAGTCAATGGTTTTAAATTGTTCTATCTATCCATATCATCACGCCAGATCCCTTGCGGGGTAGGCAAAGAGTACAGAGCACCAACAGGTTCTTTCCTTATATCCCTCTCTGACTTCCTCCACTCTCATAGTTCGTCTCATACACGATCGCCGGTTACGGAGACTCTTGACTTGTCCTTCAGATAAGACACAATCTATTTGGCCATGATAAGATAGTCTTGGTCTTCCCCAGTACCTACATTGTAATATTGTTCTTTGAGATTTTTGTTCGTTGTTTGTTGATTAAGTATTTAGGTGACTGAACTAGGTGCTGTAGGGCGACGGCATAAGGATATAGTACTTTTAAGACTTTTGAGAGTACTAATACTTTTGAGAGGTAACAATGCATAATGAATATTTATGCAACTTCATGAGTATGCCACCTTAAATTTTGGCAGAAGTGATAGTAATTTAGATAGAAACTGTATTCATATGCCATCGCCATATAGATATCCCTTTTAATGTCATAATTCCGAATATAATTTGCTAATGACAAATTAAATCCAGACGACTTAGGCCCCTTTTACCTCCTTCGAGTACAGTGCTGGTTATTCCTTTTTTCGATTAGCGTTACTCAACCATTCAAACTGGCTAGTTTAAGCAACGGATAGTGCTACTTAGACTAACTTGTAACTTTAATTGTCGATTAGTCTACTTGAGACTTAATTTGAGGCCCTTAAAGTTATAACTCAGAGTGTTAATCTTGATGCCACAATTCCAGAAACAATTCTTATTGCCCTAATTCCGGACGTAATTCTTGATGCCAACATTTCTGGCATAATTCTTAATGGCATAATAATTATAATGCCTATTATAATTAAAGAGTAATTGATATGTGAACTATCTCGAACTCGGACTAGATTGGTACGTACTATGTCAAGAGTCTGTAGTGGCATTTCAGCCGTTGTTTAGACTGTCCGCTGAAGTGTTGCGTATGACGTTACCGAAACGGTGTCGAGACAGCGAGCTGTCACGTTCATGTTTATTTAGTAAATTTATAGTGTGAAACAGAAAGCATATAGACTCGATAGCGTGATGTTAATGTCAATCGGTACGTGCTAAGCCCTAAGCTCTTGTTCATTGGATTGACAATTACTACACACTCTGCTTACTGTGGATTGACAGAATTGTTGTTTATGTCGTCGCAGACTTGAAAAATTAACATTTTATCGTTAAGAGTGAGTAGTGAAAGAGAGAAACCGGTAGTAGAGTAGCATCAATCCTTTTTTTCTATGGATATCATAAAACTAGAAGAAGAATATTAAACTAGAAGAGATTGCTTTTAGCTTTAAGACCGTCAATTGTACTTACCTGCCTTTAATAAGCAGTGTAGTTATTGTAATTTCACTGGTGTACAATAAAGAGTATCTATATATCCATAAAACATACAGATTGTTATTTAAACCATACTTTGAATACTTTGACGGCCGTAAGAGGTCTGATTTTTGTTAGTTTTTCGACTTCCCCGTTTACACACAAGTAGTTAAGACAAGTGAATAGCAAGAATCCTACTTATATTATAAATGTCAAAGTTTGTTATCATGTCATGTTTAGATGTTTGTAAATTAAAAACGCAAAAACTTTGGATGAAATTTGGCACACAGCTGGCTTATAACTTGAATTAACACATAGGATACTTTTATCCCGGAAAAGTCCCTGTCTAAAGTCAACACGGACGAAGTCGCGGGCAGGAACTAGTAGTATATAAATGTTGTTTATATCTTATTTGTTAAAATTAATGCCACCCCCGCTTGGGGAATATAGGAGTGTCGGTATTGATGTTAAGAACGTTGTGTTATTGTCCAGATTTTTGCAATAATGAAGTTTTAAAATAGCGCCAATATGATCGATTATTGTCGTTAAAATAATTAAAAGTGTTTATTTAATTGTTTTACTCGGGTCAAGAAGTTAAACTTTTTCTTTCATACTATTACCTTATGGAGTTCAGAGAGCTTAGCATGAACAGATTGACGTTTGCGCAACTATCGAGTTGACGTCGATACTTTTCACACTACCATTATACTGAATAAAGATGACAGTGACAGCATACTTTCTCGATGACGTTACGATAATGTTAAATAGTTTATCCTTAGCTCGAAGTCTATTCATGTTCCTAACCTTTTTTCACATGCGTTTATTAGCTTGTTTCTATCCCCTTACAAAGGGGGTCTGTCGTGAGATTTAGTATTACTTCGATTAGATAATTTGACATAGTTTATAAATGATCCGTATTGCGCAAAATAATTGTTTGTTCTGAATCAATACTTACCATCTATCTCTTTATATATATCATAACGCCAGTTCCCTTGAGGGGTAGTCAGAGAGTACAGAGTTCCAGCAGTTTCTTTCCTAACAGACCTCTCTAGCTTCCTCCATTCTCATAGTTCGTCTCATAAACGCTCGCCGGTTACGGAGACTCTTGGCTTGCCCTTCAGATCACGGTCTATTTGATCGTCGTCGGCGAAATGTGGGTGTACTCAGTACACCTCTGCTACCCCTGTTTGGGGAATCTATCTATCAAATTAAGTGTTGAAGTAGATTTTGGACTACAACTATGAATTTTCATTAAAGAACTTTTCAATTAGATATAGTATATATGTAGAGAGCTTAACACAAAAAGACTGACGTTTGCGTGACGCTAGGGAGTTGATATTCCGTCCTTTTCATACTACAAGCTTACTAAATAAAAATGAAGGTGACGGCACGATTACTTGCTAGCGTCGCGCTAAATTGAAAGTTTTTGTGTTAAGCCCACTGATATATCCTGATGGGACGCGAGATCAAAAATTAATTACTTTCAGCGAGGACGTAAATTTCCAATTTATGCCAGTTTTACGACTTTACCTAGATTTAATAAACATTACCTAATGCACTGGCAGCTAGTTTTAGTACTCATAATAAGGAATGCAGACGTTATTGGTTCTAAAATTGTTTTTTTTCCGCAACTATAGAAGGAAATGAGGTTTATTTTGCAATGACTTTAATTGAATACTATTCAGTCAATATGCGCAGTGGACGCTTACTATGTTGAAGAGAATTCCTTGTTAGAGGAGAGAATAAAAAAACAAAACACATCTCTTGAGGTAAAACTTTATAACAAACTAGCTGTTTCCCGTGGCTTCGCACGCGTTTATTTCGTAATTTGACATAAGTTGATAGGACTTTTTGGGATAGCATTATTCCAAGACTTAAGAGACATCTTCATATTAAGTTTCTTTTAGATCCGTTCAGCCGTGTTCATATGAAGAAATAAAAAAAACTATCCCCTATGGATCCTGCATTTCCCGAGCTAAAAAGTAGTTTTAAACAATCTCTGAGAAATCCTCCATTTTCCAGTGATAGTGTATTTAATCGGTTCCGCCGTTCTGGAAATTAACACGGACAAACATATCATTGATTTTGCCCGTATGCGCATAAAATATCTTCTTTATTTCAAAATCACAAATCCCAAATGAATATTCCCATGTTCGTCTTTGTTTTGCAAAATTATTTATAGAGTCAACTTAAATATTACTAAATTTTCGTTGTAGAACAATTTTAGCATGGTCCCAGGCTTCCAGTCACCTGTGAAGAGGAAGAGGGAAATCGAAAGATGATTGAGATGATTAATATCTTTGGGCCTTCATGCAGGTCGGTAAAAACCCACCAAATGCATATTGGTGTGATTTTATATACCACTTAGATGGATAATATCGCCATGATTTAGTGTGCAAATAAAGTTACCTATTTCAAATTATTATTTCACGACTTAAGATACTATAATACTATCTAATAATCTATATCATCATGTCAGATCCCTTTCGGGGTAGGCAGAGGGTACAGAGTTTCAACGCGGTTTTTTCCTTACAGAGACAGAAGTCTCTTTTCACTTTCATAGTTCGTCTTATACACGCTCGCCGGTTAGGAAGACTCTTGACTTGCTCTTCGGATAAGCCATGGTCTATATGTCATGGTAAGATAGTCTAGTCCCCGATATCTTTGATCCGTTCTAGGTACACTAACATCAGACAGCGACGTGTAAATATGTATATTGCTTTTCTGCTACCGTTTTTTTTTATTTATATTACCTTGCTGTTGTTATAATTATAAATATTGTATATAATTTGTGAAACTATAAAATGTTGTTGTTCTACGTCCTTCCACTATCGCATTGCATACATGTGTGGATTTTTTCATATTAAGTTTCTTTATAATCTGTTCAGCCGGTTTAGTTTGAAGAAATAATAGATAACGGTGAGCGTGTATGAGTCGAACTATGAGAGTGGAGGAAGCCAGAGAGGTATGTAAGGAAAGAACCTGTTGGAACTCTGTACTCTAGCCTACCCCGCAAGGGATCTGGTGTGATGATATAGATAGATAGAAATAAAAGATATTCCACAGAAGTATGATTCGAGATAAAAAGTGTTTTGTTTTATTTTACTATGTAATACACCTTTATATCAAGTTTCAATTAAATTCGTTAAGCCATTTTAATATGAAGAACTAACTGGGAGACTAACTATTCCGGTAGAACCGTGTAGTAAATATATATATCCTTGGTCAACTTCCATCAGACTTATTTCCCTATCAACTAACTCTATCACCGGGTTCAGTCTTAGCCCCGCTTAGCCCGCACAGGTGGGCTTTGTAAAATAAAAACTAAACTATAGCGCGATCGTATTCAATATACAACACTAACGCCGTCTCATAAAATACGTATACAATATCTTCCTTTTCAAGAAGAATTATCAGCTTATCTATTTATTTTTAAATAAATCATAAATCATTTATTCAGTGTGATTTTTGGTGATACAATATGATCTAGGCTTATCATTTAAGTTTCTCAAAAATTATCGATAAAATAGTTCTGATTTAAGTCTTCTCTACCTACCCTGTTAAAGATTATAATCTAGCGTAATAGTATCTAACGGTACATTTCCAGCGAAATATGTAGAAAAGTGTTGTCAATACATTTTGTGTTAGTCTTCTCGTAAGATATTCATCGTCATTACAGTTTCGTATCCGGCCTATTCATCGTTAGAGTTCTCTCCAGAAGAAGCAATCCTGAATGCATCATCGGTTCATGCACAAAACTATGTTTAAGTGTTTAAATCAAACATGTATGAACAATTTCGGGTGAGTGCTTTTAACCACTGGAAAGTTTTTAATGAGGAGACGAACCTGGGTCCAATATCAATTTATGGACGAATTCATGGATAGCCATAATCACATATTTTACATCGTAACATTGCAGTTCGAGACAAACAGTAATAAAGTTTTATAGTTAATCCCGCGACAATGTAGTAAGTTAATTTAGAAACAATGAATGATTTATCAAAATCGACTTTCTTTTTCTGTCCTCAAAAACTGTATGATTTTACGAAAATATAAGTATGCAGAGTTAGATCTTTAGTACAGGCTACAATTACACAAAATGTTATTAAAATCCATCAAACAGATTTAAAGTAAAGTGTCTTTTTTAGAAATCCAATGTTTCGCTTATTTCCGTCTGTTCTGGAATAACATTTTGATTTTTCGGGAGAAATACCTATATAACGTGTTAACCAGCATTTTAAGGTATCCGAATGCAAAGTTTCATCAATATCCACCTGGTAGTTTTTACGTGATGATGGATTATACCCTTGGACAGACAGACAAACAGACACGAAAGTCAAAAATTGTAGAATTGTCTTCTAAATTGATAGAATGATATCCCTGGGTTGTTATTTCCCAAAAATATTCCATGTACAGACATGATTTCCTTACAGTTTATTTATAATATGTAGTATGTATATATATAGATGTTTTACTTTTCCATACAAACCGTTTGATTTTCTAATAACTTAAATTATAAATATATTCATATGAAATATCTCCGTGCTAAGTTTCACTGACTTCTTAAAAGTAGTTTTGGAACAATGAATGATTTATCAAAATCGACTTTAATTGTACTTTCCTCGGAAACTGTTAAAAATTTCGAAAATATAAGTATACAGAGTTGTGATATTTTGTACAGGCTACAATTACACAAAATTTCATTGAAATCCATCAAACAGATTTAAAGTAAAGTGTCTTTTTAGAAATCCAATGTTTTGCTTATTTTCGTCTTTTCTGGAGAAACCTTTTAATTTTCCGAAATAAACACTATACAACATGTTAGCCAACATTATAAGGTATCCGCATGCAAAGTTTCATCAAAATCTGCCAGGTAGTTTTTGCGTGATGCTGGTTCATACCCTCCGACAGACAGACAGACAAACAGACATGAAAGCCAAAAATTGCAGAATTAACTTCTACATCGATAGTATGATACCCCTGGGTTGTTATTTCCTAAAAGTATTCCATGTACAGACACGACTTCCTTACAGTTTTATTATATGTATAGACTATAGGAACTTTAAGGAAACTATATAACCACTTTAAGGAACATAAAAACTTTCAATTTAGCGCGACGCTAGCAAGTAATCGTGCTGTCACTTTCATGTTTATTTAGTATGCTTGTAGTATGACAAGGACGGAATATCAACTCCCTAGCATCACGCAAACGTCAATCATTTTGTGTTAAGCTCTCTACATATATACTATGAAAAAATGAATGAAAAGTTCTTTAATGAAAATTCATAGTTGCAGTCTAAAACCTACTTTAACGCTTAATTGTAAGGTGTTAGAAGCTTGAATCGATCGGCTATAAAGTTTTATGATTTGTATCTATATTTATCACACCGTCACGCCTATATTCCTCAAGCAGGGGTAGCAGAGGTGTACTGAGTACACCCGGCATTTCGCCGAAGATGTAAGGACCCATGTCATAGGGATGAACCTATAGCCATATACCGGGCACAATTCTAGACTCCGGATTCAAATTGGAACTTTTTCGTCAGAAGAACTATATTTGTCCGACCTAGGATTTGAAAACAGGACCTCGTGATCACAAAGTGATGCGCTTTGCGACTAGACCAACGTGACTCGTTAGTCAGTCTATCTTTATCATTACGCTAAATCCCTTGTGGAGTAGGAGTGAGTACAGGGGTATTGTTTGATCTTGAGCTATTAATTCTGTATCGTCTGTGTAGGGCAAAATGGGTGTGCATAGTACGCATCTGCCACCCTCGCTTGGAAACCCACATCTATAAAGATGTGACGTGTTTTATCATCACGCCAGATCTCTTGCGGGTAAGCAGATAGTACACAGTTTGTGTGTGTGTGTGTGTATGTGTGTGAGAATGATCTACGCTGTTGGCCGGGGGGCCTTTACAGCTTCATCAAACAAGAGGGCGAGCGCGCAACCACTACACTCGAGCCACAGGGCAAGGGACAACTAGCATAAGGGATTCTCAAGGAGGAACGGCCTCGGCCTCGGCCAGTCGCTATGGAGGACGGCATATACTAGGTGTCTCGCCGTGGTGCTCTGCATCGGCCGGCTGGCAAGGGGTTGGTGTCTGATCCTGTATGCGGTGTCTGTATCCGAAAAAAGAGATGTAAGGGCATCGGGAGGGTTGGGGAGATCATGCCGCGGACAGTAGCGGTTGATAGGAGGAAAGTTAGGATTGTAGTCGGCGGCGGCTACCATTAACGTATTCCCATGACTGGACGCGTTCGCGAAATATCGGGTTGTGTTTTAATAAAGGCGCGAATAGGTTCGACCCCGAGATCGGAATCGATATTCCGTATGAACCACAGGGCTCCGATGGCTTCGCGGAGAAAACGGGATTGAACCTTTTGGAGTCTATCGATGTGAGAGCGGTAGGCGTGCCTAATCACCTCATAAGCGTACTTCATGATGGGCCCTACACATATTTTGTAAAGTATTACCTTTTTCCTATAGGACATTTTACTCCGCTTGCAGATCAGAGAGTAAAGAAAGAGTACATAGTCTCAACAGGCTCTTTGCTTATGGACCTCTCTGGCTTCCTCCACTCTCATAGTTCGTCTTATACACGCTCGCCGGTTACGGAGAGTTTTGACTTGTGTCGTCAATATATTATTTGTACTAAATTATGGATGGACTGCCACGATCTGGTGGCAAAGCGCATCGCTTTTTGATTACGAGGTCCGGGGTTCAAATCCTAGGTCGGACAAATGTAGTTTTTCTAACGAAAACTTTACAGTATGAGTCCGGAGTCTAGAATTGTGCCCGGTATATGGCAATAGGTTTGCCCCCTATTACACGGGATCTAACATCGTCGGCGAAAAGTGGGTGTACTCAATACATCTGTGCCACTGTGTGTGAAATATAGGCGTGACGGTGTTTATTTTATTGTTTATTTTAAGTATGGATCACGATCAAAATCATAACCGAAAAAGGCCACGCTTGCATATACTTAGGCACCTATTAGTACTTACATATTATATCGATGTTGTCATATTTTTTAACCACTAATTATTCTTATTTCTTACCTGTAGTACCTTTAAATCTGAGAAAAACTCTTCAACGCAATAATACTAGCTTCACAGTGTAAAGTTTCGCTAAATACTGAGATTAAACTGTGTAATTTGCTGGCGTCGTGTTAAAGAGAATAAGTTCCAGATTTAACTGTCGGTCTCCCGCTGCTCCTAAATTTTGCGCACTGCAAACTGTGCCCTTATTCAGTATAACCAATTAAAACGTAACGCAGCATGTTACAATAACGTTGTAAAATGATAATATAGTGGTTCACCATTAGCAAAGTTGGGCAAACATTTATTGTTAAAAAATTTAATTACAATTAATATATATATGTCGAAAAGAATAACAAAACGGATATACAATGCGAAAGTAGAAGGATGTTTTAACTACTGTAAGTATTCTGACCGACCATATTCGCAACAGCGTAGTAAGAAAGCTTGTAGGTATGAAAGATAGTATCGGTGTAAAGATGAGAAAGGGTATGCTCCGTTGGTTCAGGTTGGGTTATATAAAAATTATGTCGAAAGAAAGAATGACAAAACAGATTTATAATATGAAAATGGACTGCACATCTTCCGTCTTAATCTTCTCCGTTCTGATACAAATTTAACTAGCTGTTCCCCACGGTTTCATCCACCGTTTACCACGAAGCTCACAATGCATCGCCCGCGCTCGTGGTATTACTTCGTTTTTGCTTAGCGTTCTTTCTAACTTTTATTCTGTTCGACCCCTAAGGATTGTAGCGTGATGTTAACCTATAACCTTTCCCAAGAATTGTGCTATCAAATGCAAAAAGATTTTTAAAAATCTGAATAGTAGTTCCAGAGATTAACGCGTTCAAACAAGGAAAAAGCAAACTCTTTAGCATTATCATATTAGTATAAAAAGGTAACACAGTTATTCAAACCTATATATAAGAAATAGCTTACTCACTGTATATTATTTAAACTTTGAACACGGGCTTTCTTGAGACTACAATGTGATCTCAGGTTTCCAGAGTATGACGTTTGTCTCTTTGTGTTCTTGGCTTTTAGGAGTTGGTCGCAGAAGTTGCTCTTAATAATGGAAGTTGAGCTTTGTGAAGGGTAAATTTTGAATAAGAAAAACACCAGGTTTCAAGAAAAAAAAACTAAAAAGCTTATGTAATTTGTAAGACTATTGGTGTAAACGAGGCGCTCGTAGCGCTGTGGTACCGTGGTGATCTTAGCTATCACCAAGGTTAAGCAAAATTTAGCTCGTTCAAAATGAGATGGGAGACCGTTTATAGTATTTCTATATTTTGATCCCGTTCACACCTCCATATAGCAATTGTTAGGCTATGTAGAACAGAAGGTCATAATCAAGCGATTATGACCTTCTGTTCTACTGTAGTACGTGAGTATGACCAATTCTCTATTACATCGATGAGTGCGAAAAGGCCTTTGCGCAGTACCAGTAAGACTCATTCTGTATTCTCCGTCGACCCCTCAAGGGATCTGAAGTGATGATATAGAAAAAAAGAAAGAAAAGTATAGGTACAGCTAACAGTTAAGTTCTCTACAAATTATAAGTAACTAGCAGTTTCCCGCGACTTCGTACCCGGTCGACAACAGCGCCATCTACCGGGTCTATGTTATACAGCCTATGTTACTTCTGGATAAGGTAGCTTTCTAATAGTGAAAGAATTTTTAAAGACCGGTCCAGTTGTTTTGAGTTTATTCGTTACAAAAATACAAATCTTTTCTCTTTATAATAATAGTGTAGATAACGAACAAAAATGTCATGAAGGCACATACTACGTAGCTGCACTTATTTGGTAACACTCAGCGTAAATCTGTGTCGTAGCGTGAACACAGCACTGATTTTCAGTGTGTGTGTGTGATTGATCTACGCTGTCGGCCGCGGGGTTTTATAGCTTCACCGGACAAGAGGGCGAGCGTGAAAACGCTACGCTCCAGCCAGAAGGGCAAGGGGGCAACTAGCTCAAAGGTGCCTCAAGGAGGAACGGCCTCGGCTTGGGCAGCCGCTATGGGGGAGGGCGTATACTAGGTGTCTCGCCGTGGTACCCTGCACCGGCCAGCGGGTAAGGGATTCTTCAATCTCGCCGGCGAGGTCGGTGTCTGATCCCCTGTGCGGTATCTGTATCCGAAAAAAGGGATGTATATATATATATTCCCCAAATGGGGGTGGCTCCATACACCTACATTTCGCCGACTATGTTAGGTCCTAAGTAATAGGAGGTGAGGCTAATTGCAGACTCCAGACTAATACGGGGAATGTTTTTCGATACAAAAACTACATTTGTCCGATCTAGGATTTGAACCCAGGACCTACGACTACGATTTTAATTAATAAAAAGCTCTTGCAAGTTTCAAAGGTATACTATATATAATACTGATTATTTTTATTATTACAAGCTTTTAATTATCTTGTAAAGTTTGTTGGTTTAACTCAAATCTTGCAAACTGAATCAGAACCACTTTCCTTTAGTCTACGGACTTGAAATTTGACATTTTTGTTCAGTTCCGATGACAATGCATTTTTATGGTAAGCATGACTTGATTATACACGCAGGATTGGCTCCAGACGAAGGAATTCCTCAACGGTCAACAGCATAGATGCGAAATTTAGTATACATATTTAATATTAAAGAGCATTTCCTTTCAGCATGAATCATATATTTATATATGTATTTATATACTATTATATATACTTATTGATATATATTATATATGGATAAAAGCCGCCGCCGTGTGGTGCCGGCAGAGCAGAATAGCGCCACCCCATATCTTCCCGTGGGTATCGTAGAAGGCGATTAAGGGAGTGTGAGAAAATACTGACTCCTTGTATCTTTCTCACCGTGATACTGCTCCGTCTGTCTGAGTCCTTCTCCGGTCGTAACGGTCTCCGTTCCACTGGGCCCAGAAGGATAAGGATGAGTATGTGCACCTGTGTCTCGCGCGTATACTTGTGCACCTTAATATTTCCTGCGCATCTGAC
Source organism: Phalera bucephala (assembly GCA_905147815.2). NCBI lineage: Eukaryota > Metazoa > Arthropoda > Insecta > Lepidoptera > Notodontidae > Phalera > Phalera bucephala. The sequence continues at coordinate 11,035,261 of LR990627.1, forward strand.
CGCTTCCGTTACTGGACTCCGAGTACGCAAAAGTCCTGTGGCGATGGGTAGAAGTAGAGAGGTCTAGCCTGATGCAAACTAGGCTTTGTCTGATATCTGCACGCAGGCGGTCCCGGGGGCGTGAGAACACGCCGTGGTCGTTTCCGAGCTGCACATTTGGGACGACAGCACGGGCTCGGCAGCACTTGGGATGTCAAAGCAGCCCTGTTTAGGGAGGCACTGCTTTCCCCGCTCAGCTGGGGAGGGGGCTAGAAAAGGTGCCCTAAAAAATGCTCGTCCCGACATGGCAGATGGTAGTAACCGCGGCTATCATCGCATCATTTAAATCGTGGTCGACGCCGCAAAGGAAATTTAAAAAGAACACCTGTTATGACATTCGGCGCGTGGAGCGTGAGAACGCTTCTTGATCGAGATGTCAACGCCTGCCCCGAACGTAAGACCGCCATAGTAGCTCGGGAACTTCATCGCTATAACGTGGATGTGGCTGCTCTCAGCGAAACACATCTCCCCGATGAAGGAGAGCTGGTGGAAGCAGGTGGCGGCTACACTTTCTTCTGGAAAGGTACCGCTGCCTCCGAAACTCGACGATCAGGGGTAGGTTTTGCCATCAAGAATCACTTAGCAAAGCATTTAGAGGAGTACCCTGTACATATCTCAGACCGCGTAACCACACTGCGCCTTCACCTGGACAAAGACAACTACCTTAATGTCATCAGTGTCTATGCTCCAACGTTAGACAAGTCTGATGACATCAAGGAAAAGTTCTATGAGGAAGTGACACATTGCCTCGATAGCTTCAACGCCAGGGAGCAGGTTTTATTGCTGGGCGATTTCAATGCCAGGGTTGGACGGGACTATGAGGCTTGGCCTGGAGTTCTGGGTAGACATGGAGTTGGCAACATGAACAGCAATGGTCAGTTGCTGCTCAGTCTTTGTGCTCAATACGGTCTGGCAATTACGAACACTATGTTTAGACTTGCCGCCAAGTACAAGACAACATGGATGCACCCAAGATCTAAGCATTGGCATTTGATTGACTATGCTATCGTGAGACAAAAAGATTTCAGCCAAGTACAGGTCACCCGCGTGATGCGTGGTGCGCACTGCTGGTCTGACCACCGACTTATTGTCACTAAGCTACGAATCCGCCTCCGTCGCCCGCGTAGATCTCTTATAAAAAAGCTTGCTTCTTTGAACTTGGATAAGCTAGAAGATATCGCGGTCAGGGAGAAATACGCTGAAGCCCTGTCTGAAAAGCTGATGCCAGCTAATGAGGTAGGTGATGTTGATGCTGCCTGGGGAACTATGTCATCTCATATCATGGATACCGCTTCAACTGTACTGGGTAAAAAAATCCGTCGCAACGAAGACTGGTTCGATGGAAATGATGAAACCCTGCGGGCAGCATTCGACAAACACCGAGATCTCCTGCGACAGCACAAAAGGCAGAGAGGAAGCGTTGCGGTTGTTAAAGCTAGTGACCTCGAATTGCGCAAGCTGTCTCGACATATGAAAGACAAGTGGTGGCAGGACAAAGCTAGTCACATGCAATGGCTCATTGACACAAACCAGCTGGGTGAGTTCTACAGTGAGGTACGTAAGCTGATTGGTTCATCCTACCAAGCTCGGGTGCCTTTAAGGTCTCTAGACGGTAGTCACATGTTGACAAGCAAGGAGGATATACTAAACCGCTGGGCGGAGCACTTCAACATTCTGCTAAATGTGGATCGATCAGCTGATCTGCAAAGTATCGGTTTAATGCCTCAGCTCCCTATCGCCTTTGAGCTGGACGAGACTCTATTGCGTGACGAGGTTGTTACTGCCATCAGACAGCAACAAAACAAACGGGCGGCTGGCATTGACCTTATACCAGGAGAGCTGATAAGATACGGCGGAGAGGAGTTGCACACGTTAGTGTGGGAACTATTTGTTCGCATGTGGGAGGAGGAGCGCGTTCCGGATACCTTTAAAGTATCGCGCATAAGTGTTCTTTACAAGCACAAGGGTGACCGATCTGACTGCAACTCCTACCGCGGTATTTCGCTCCTTTCAGCCCCCGGAAAGGTCTTTGCTAGAGTTCTCTTAAACCGCCTAAAGAACTTGTCTGAAAAGATTCTGCCTGAAACCCAGTTTGGCTTCCGACCGGACCGAGGCACATGCGAAGCTATATTCTCTGTGCGTCAACTGCAAGAAAAGAGCAGGGAACAGGGCTGTCAGCTGTACCTTTGCTTTGTTGACCTGGAGAAGGCTTTCGATAGCGTGCCTCGGGAAGCTCTATGGTTGGTGCTAGGTAAGCTCGGGTGCACGGAAAAGTTTGTGAGACTTCTTAGACTCCTGCATGACGACATGCAATGCTGCGTTGCCGTAGACGGTGAACAGACAGACTTCTTCCCCGTTACCTGTGGGGTGAAGCAAGGATGTGTCTTAGCGCCTACTCTGTTCGCCTTATACTTTGCGGTGGTAGTTAGAGAGGTCTTACACACTGTTTCTCAGGGAGTCCGCATCCGTTTCCGCACAGACGGCAGCCTTTTCAACTTGGCTAGACTTAAGGCTCGCACTAAAGTCTCTTACGCACTGATCACTGAGATCATGTATGCTGATGACTTGTGCTTCCTATCAGAATCCCTAGACGGCCTGCAACAGCTGATGTCCGCATTCCACCAAGCCTGCCGTAAGTTTGGCTTAAAGATCAGTGTCAATAAGACGGAGGTGATGTCCCTGGACATGCACGGTCACGAGACACTGACCATAAAACTTGGTGAGGATGTGCTAAAGCAGGTGGATAGATTTCGCTATCTGGGGAACACTGTAACATCCAAGTGTGACCTTGATGCTGAGATCAATAGCAGGGTGGGTACCGCAGCTGCGGCATTCGGCAAGCTATGTACCAAGGTCTTCTGCTCGCATAACCTTAAGTTGCCCACTAAGATATCGGTGTATATGGCAATCGTGCTGCCAAACCTCCTATACTCCTCTGAGACGTGGTGTGTATACCGCCGCCACATTCGCACTCTGGATCGCTTCCACCTTAAATGCCTCCGTACCATCATGAGGATCAGATGGTCCGATAGAGTGCGAAATACCGAAGTTCTGCGACGAGCCAATGTTGGTGGCATTGAGGCCTATTTAATGCGTCGACAGCTTCGGTGGTGCGGTCACGTATCTCGTATGGCGGAGGAAAGAGTGGCGAAGCGCATCTTCTACTCTGAACTGGAGAAGGGCAAGCGGAATCATGGCGGTCCCCTCCTCCGGTACAAGGATGTCCAAAAGCGACATATGAAGAGATGCAACATAGAGCCCTCTCGTTGGGAACGTTTGGCAGCACAGCGGCCAGAATGGCGCAGGATGGTGAACAGCCAAGTACACGAGTTCGAGGCTCAGCGTAAAGCTGACCTTGACGCCAAACGCAATCAGTTAAAGGCCCGCCCACCTGCTGCCATATCATACAACTATGAGAACGGCGTACTTACGTGCCCTCAATGTGCACGGAGTTTCGCCGCGAAGATAGGCTACATAAGCCATCTTCGAGCGCATCAGCGGCATTACTCTGACTAGGGGTCTTTAAAGTGGTCGCCATGGCCGAAATCGGTCGGATCAATCATCATCATCATCATCATATGGATAAATAGGTATATTAATTTATATTATTTTGTTAACTTATATATATGAAATATGTTGTGTATTTATGTATAGTTTTTTTCCATTGTACACTTGTTACTGCCCTCTCTACTTTTCATGTCTCTATCGCTCAGGTTAGCTGTAAGAAAACTCAATTTTGAGTTAAGCACACCTTTGTACATAAAATATCCTATGTAATGATTCATTGTGTATATATGTGTACAAGGAAGAATAAATAAATAAAATAATATGGATTGGTTGTTTTAAGTTGGATTCCTTCATCTGGCTGCTACACCCAGGTTGGTTTACGATGAGGGAACTTCTCATCGGTCAACATGACATACAAAAAATGTTTTATGCGCATTTAATTATGAGTAGCCTGTTCCAAGGTCTGCGATGACTTGGCTCCCGACGAGAGAACTCTTGAAAGGTTCCTAGCATACACATAAAATTTTGTAAACACATTACTGGCTAATTTTACCACCATTACCTGGCTGCATAAAAGCTTGTTACTAAAAAGTATTTTTTAAATAAAATTATTTTTTAGTGTATCATGAGAGGTCAAAAATTACTGTTTATGCGGAAATCTGAACAACATTTGCCCTACAAATTTATGTTTTCGCGTTTTTTTTTTACTGTCCCAAGTTCATTCAATGAGCCGATCAATTTGTATTGAGAATAAAAAAAGGAAATAAGAAAAAGTTGCAGAACAAAAGTCTCCCCCGTCAGCATGGATTCTGCAAAGCACTCGAAATTTTGGAACCTTAAAAATTTTAAATAAACCGCGATAACATTCGAAGAAATAATGTTCATATGAAGAACAAAAGTTATTTAAACTGACATATAAATGCAATAACTTACGACGTGTTATCAAAATTCCAGTTCCCTCTATATGTACAAATTGGATATAATACACACGAATAGAATCAAAATGTGTCTGTTTCGGGAACCCCAGATATGCAAACTTACTCTAAAACTATAAACCTTTGTTCAACTAGGCTATATTGGCTATACCTATTCAGGTACTAATCGCAGTGGAAACACATAAAAGGCACATATTTATTTGCATCAAAAGAAAATTGCATTCTAAAATATATTTTCATTGCATTTCAGAAAACAATTCCATAATTTAAACAATTCATTTTTAGACTCAATCGGTTACATCCGCTTTGTTTGTACACATGGTAAGAATTCTTTTGAACACTTCTTTTTTTGTTGAAAGTGATCAACGGACTCCTAAAATGAGTTTCCCGACGAGCGACGGCGATTGCGGCATTTTATCTCCCTCACTTCGGGAAAACGAATTATGTTCACAATTTGATCTTTGTTCTTTGAGGAATTGTGGCAACACTGGCGACACTCAGTATTAGCTCCGTAAATATTTATTCAAAATAATAGTTAATTAGTGTTTTTCGCTGTATTACCGTGTTTTTCCTTTTCTTATCGACGCTCTACGCTGATGGTATTGTTTGTAACTCTGTTCGATAAGAAAGATTTGCTACAGAAGAATATCAAGAATCGTACGGTGATCTGGTGGCTAGTGACACTTAAAATAATTAAAACTATACAATAACTATTATCGCAGGAAATCGTTGGATGCAGGTGGCATCGGACCGGTTACGCTGGAAAGCGATTGGGGAGGCCTATGTTCAGCAGTGGACAAGTATAGGCTGAAATGATGATGATGATGATGAATAACTATTAAACAGTGTTAAACATAAACAGTTGAGTGCTTAAAATCAATATTATTAACAATATAGTGAAGTCGGTGCGTGAATTATCAGTTGTTTACAATCCGACCGTTATGCAGAGAAAAATTTATAAATTGGGCTTTGTACCCATTTGACAAATAACTAGTGACAGCCGTCAGTGTCAGTTCTGTCAAACCAGGTTGACAACGTCAACTGTCAATTGAGTTTGACATCGTCAACTGTCAGTTGAGGTTGACAACGTCAACTGTCAAAACGTCAACTGTCAATTGAGTTTGACAACGTCATCAGCATAACGTACCCATAGAGAATTTGGGTTGCCAGCGGAACGGCGGACGTTGAACTGTGTGGACGTGTGTCGCTCGTCCTTAGAGCGCCTCGCTTTCTGTTTTTTCTAATTGGTCATTTAAGTGATTTCTGGTTCTTTGTTACACTTGCCAGTGTCTTATCTGTGATTGACACCCTCTGGGCGGTACTAGAAAGAGATACAAGTAATTTTGTCATTAACGATAGACTTGACTTTCTAAAAGTGATTGTGATTCGCTGGTTTCGAACCATCGATTCCATCGATTGGCAGTACGGCGGAACGCGCGCCCCGCTAATGCGCCGCGGTGCAAGTGCACGCGACCTCGAAATAGTGGACTGCTACGTGCGCCTGACGTCACCGCTACGCTGTGCTACGGGAGCTACGCATCGCCTACGGTAAACTGCATCGGTCGGCTACGAGTGCTACGTCCTGGCCGCAAGCAAAACTAGAATCGCGCGCATTACAACGCTGGTATTGTTTTTCTGATACAATTTATTAAATATTTGTTATACAGCATGGCCAATGTACAGCGAACACCGCCTAAAACTACTAGAACACCAACAAAATATCTGCCGCAGACCCAGTCCGAACCTGACATAAACACCGCATTAATTATGAGTGATTTTGTAAACACTAACAGAAATAAACGTCCCCGACAGGACAACTCGCCACAAGGTACCCCTAGGTTAAGTTCGCAAGATTCTCAAAATAAACTCACGCATTGGAAGGAAGAACAGGATACTATTATTGCGAAAATGCTTGCGGATCAGACCGCTGTAATGTCTAAGCTGGCCTCCGATATTGGAGAAATAAAAAAACAAAATATTCAGATCCAAGCGACAAATGCAGAAATACTCAATTCGAACGATGAGATCGTGAAATCAATGTCTTTTATAAATAATCAATTTGAAGAGTTAAAAAAAGAAGTAGAAGAATTGAAACGAGAGCGACAAGAACAAAGACAATATATTGAAAATTTGGAGCAAAGGATTCAGGACCTACGGCTCAAGTCAAGATCCTCCGGAATAGAAATTCGTAACATACCATCTTCAAATAGTGAAACTTCTGCCACTCTTGCCAAAACAGTGTGTAATATCGGCGAAGCCATAGGACTTCGTATTTCCGAATCTGAACTACGGGATATTTATCGTTTACCAGGGAAATCATCTGCTGTTACCCCCACCCCTCGCCCGATCATCGCAGAATTCACCACTGTCCAGAAGAAACAGACACTTATATCTACTGTCCGATCCTATAACAAATCCAAGAGTAGGGAAAACAAAATTAATACTTCACTCATCGGAATCCCTGGACTACGGCAACCAGTGTACATCGCCGAGCAACTCCCCTCAAATATCAAAAAGCTGTTTTACCAAGCACGAGAGTTTGCCAAAAACAATGGTTACAAGTTCTGCTGGATTTCGAATGGAAATATTTTCTTGCGGAAATTAGAGGGCGATAAACAAATATTAATTAATACCGAAAAATGTCTGCATGATATGATAAACACAAAAAAGTGACTAGTAGTACTTATCTCAAATTAAGTTTTTAATTTTTTGCTAAATTTTCTGTTTAATTACTATTTTGTACCTATTCTTAAATGTAAGCTTACCTCTACACCCGATCAACTCACACACATCCTACCATATCCAACAGAACAATTCAACTACATTACACAAAATCATACACCATTTTCTTACTTTCACGGAACACTTACAAAATTGCAATGTTTAACCGAATATCATTTATCAACAAATGTAAATCCCATACCTAAACCCCATTTTGTGATTTTTTGTTATTTCCAATGGCTATAATTAATAACATAAACAGCGAACTTGATTCGCTAAACGTAGGAAACTCTTTTACATGTAGTCCTGACGACTGTCTGAAGTTTATTAACCCCGCTGACAGTGATATAAAATTTCTTCATTTAAACATCCGCAGTATAAACAAAAATTTCAATCAACTACAGGTGATGCTGCACTCAACGAAAATTAACGTCGATCTTGTGATATTGACCGAATGTTGGCTCAGCAAAGTTAATAACCTTCCGATATTGCAGGGATTTAACTCGTATTCTACCAAAATAAACTCTAACCAGAACGATGGTATCGTCATATACACGAGATTGGGTCTTCAAATATCAGTGTGGGAACCTAATTTTATGGGTGGCAATTGTCTTGTCTGTCAGATAGGCAACAAAAAAATTGCAATCGTAACAGTATACCGATCCCCGGCTTATAATTCCAGGGAAAGTTTTGACAATTTTTTAGATAGTTTAAATAGCATTTATAACAAACTCTCCGCCTGGAAAAATATTGTCCTGGCCGGTGACCTAAACATAGATATAAAACAGGACCGTAGAACTGATCGGAGTATTGAGTATTTATCTCTTAACATATCTCACGGGCTTCTCCCAACTCACCTCTTCCCCACACGGCTTGCCAATTGTTTAGACCACACACTTATAAAAACTAACCTACCTGTTATTACATTAATACTGGACTCTCATATCACAGACCACAAACCGTTACTCTTGGCTATAAGTAACTTCAATCCCGAACGCAGGGCGTGTAATTTTTCTACCCGAGTTAACTATGATGCGATAAGGTTAGAGTTAGAAAACACGGACTTCTCAAATCTGTTCAATACTGATGAACCCAACAGATTAATGAATACTTTTATAACAATAATAACGACCATAATAGTAAAACATACTATGCGAAGTAAAATCCCTAGAAAACAAAAAATAATAAAACCATGGATAACCCCAGGTCTCTTGAAATGCATTAAAAATCGAGATAAATTACACATACGATCAAGAAAAGCACCGGATAACCCTATTCTTAAACTCACTTACACGCGCTATCGCAATTTTTGTAATTCTCTACTTCGGAAACTAAAAATCACCTACGAAAAAAATGAGCTTGAAAAAGTGAAAAATAACCCTAGAGCCCTTTGGAAAACAATAAAAGAAATAACAAACACTCAAAAATTAAAATCTACCCCGGTCGAATTACTAAACATATGTAACAGCCCTAATTCTTCTACAAATGTAACCTGTAACTATTTCAGTAACGTTGGTAAAAATCTGGCAGACAAGATCTTGTCACAATGTCATCCCTCCTCAACCCTGCCCCACAGTCTAATTACGATTAGCGGAAATAACCCCCATCTTCCTCCCTCCAACTCTCTTGCCTTACTGGAAGTAGATGACGTGGAAGTGGAGTCTCTCATCCTTCAATTACGTAACGACTGTGCTGTAGGCTGGGATGGAATCTCACCCATAGTAATAAAACAGTGCCGTAATTCTTTAATACCACTACTAACACATATTATTAATAGTTGTTTGCGAAAGGGTATTTTTCCGGATGCACTAAAAAGGGCAATCATTTACCCAATTCATAAGGGAGGGAACAGGAACTGTGTTAGCAACTATAGGCCTATCTCGGTCTTGACTGCACTCTCTAAGATCTTTGAGAGAGTTCTTGGCAATCGCCTTAAGAACTTCTTGGATAAACATAAGATTATTGCTAATAATCAATATGGCTTTCGTACAGGAATGTCGACTGAAGATGCAGTACTAGATCTGACACAGTCGATTGCTAAAAATCTTGACGATAAAATCAAATGTCTCGGTATCTTTTTAGACCTATCTAAGGCATTTGACACAGTTTCTGTTCCCATACTCACTTCTAAGTTAGAACTCGTTGGAGTGCGCGGCATCGCCCTGGAAATTTTTAAAAGTTATCTCCACAATCGTACCCAACGAGTTAAAATTGACGAATATCTTAGCGACGAGGAACCTGTGTCTTACGGCGTTCCCCAAGGAAGCATACTAGGTCCAATCCTGTTTCAAATTTATGTGAACGACCTGTGCAATATGACTCTACCTAATACCAAAATTTTCGCCTATGCTGATGACACCGCAATAATAGTTCAGGGACCTAATTGGGAAAGGGTTAAAAATAGTGCGGAATTAGCATTAATCATAATAACAAATTGGCTAAATCTAAATCTCCTTACATTAAATCTCAACAAAACTTGCTACATTCCTTTCGCTATGCGGAAAAACACGTTACCTGACCGCTCCTTCTCAGTGATTGCGCACACCTGCCCACAACCTTCAACTACGTGTCTTTGTCCGAAAATCACAAGAGCTGATAATGTAAGGTATCTGGGAGTACAAATTGACTCAGGATTACGATGGGAAAAACACCTTGATACCCTCACTACCAGAACTATGAGATTAATTCATATTTTTAAGTCCCTTAGAGATTCCGCAAGCACGGAAACCCTGAAGATGATTTTTTATGCGCTGTGCCAATCAGTTATTGGGTATTGTATTTCAGTCTGGGGAGGCGCAACTAAAACCAACTTCTTAAAAATTGAGAGAGCACAAAGAGCAATACTTAAAGTTATGGCTCGCAAACCCTTCCGCTATCCTACTACACAGCTCTACTTGAACTGGAAGATTCTTACAGTCCGCCAGCTCTACGTGCTCCAGGCTATCCTTAGGAAACACACTACTGTTCCTGCTACAAACCCTAACAAACGGACTAATCTGCCCTTGGGTACTCGTCACAAAACCACTTTCGCTAAACATCAATATTATATTCTGAGCACACACATTTACAAAAATATCCACAAAAAACTTAACATTATCGACCTAAATAAAAACCAACTAAAATCTAAATTGACAGAATGGCTCCTTCAACAGGATTATTCCCAAACAGAATCTCTACTTACTTACATCGCCTAACATAAAAATCCCTATCTATTCGGTTACACTAATATACATTCACAGCAGTACAAACACACACACACACACACACAAGCGCGCACGCACACGCCCACGCGCACTCACACACACACACACACACACACACACACATACCCACACACACACACACACACACACACACACACACACACAATCGCGAGTACGCCATCATAATTACACTAATTAAAATTTTACATGCTTTTAATGGTAGAACGACACAGTCCACATGTTGTATAAATCTATTTCTTTATGAGTAAATAATCTTTAGCCGAACACTGCCGCTTAAAACACAGGTTTTACCTAGTTTAAGAGGCAGAGTTTGCAAATTATTGTGTACAGAATTCTGCAGCACTGTCTCAGTTTTACTTTTCTACCTCGTACATCACTATAACTAAAACCCCTGTATTAGTTATAAGAAATCTGTAACTTTGCGAAATAAATAAATTTATTATTATTATTATTATTTATTTAAAGCGTTCGTAGTTTAAGGACTGTTACGGTCTTAGTTTTGCTTGATTATTTTGAAATGAGTACGAAAATTACATTGGTATTGTTACGTGTATTGTAAGTGCTTTGTTTTGGTTTTAATTTTAGATAAATAACTTGTCTGGATGGAGCATTCCGTGCGCGAATATAGATATAGATAAACTGGAGGACGCACACAAGAGCACACACACGCGTACGCACACACACACGCGTAATCACGTGCACAGAATCGAACACTGCATCACGCACACATAATGCGTAACTGAGGCCGCTTTTAGGCCCAAGTTTTGTTAGCACTGCTCAGTCTAGACTAGTCTTAGTCTATGGTTTTAATATTGTTCTATCCATGTAATTACGCCAGATCCCTTGCGGGGTAGGCAAAGTGTTCAGAGTTCCAACAGGTTCTTTCCTTATAGACCTCTCTGGCTTTCTCCACTCCCTTAGTTCGTCTCATAAACGCTCGCCGGTTACGGAGACTCTTGACATGCCCTTCAGATCGCGGTCTATTTGATCATGGTAAGATAGTCTAGGTCTTCCCCGGTACAAAGATCTTTCCATTTTCGCATTGTATATCTGTTTAGTTATGCTTTCTTCCGACATTCTTTCTATATTCCCGAACCAACGGAGCATACCCTTTCTCATCTTTACACCGATACTATATTTCATACCTACACGCTTTCTTACTAAGCTGTTGCGAATACGGTTGGTCGGAATACTTACAGTATTGAGTTCTTAGATTTACGCGAATATTACACATGAAATAAAACTACTTTACGGATTTTATCGCGGTTTATTTTTTATTTTTATTTTTTTAGTTCCCGACGTTTCGAGTGCTTTGCAGCACCCATGGTCACGGGAGGGACTGAGGTGTTAGACGTCCAAAAGGCATAGTTGTTCCGGGGTACCCTCAAACTTAACGTCGGGAACTAAAAATAAACCGCGATAAAATCCGTAAAGTAGTTTTATTTCATACTTACAGTAGTTAAAAATATCGTAAAAGTAGAAGTAGGTATCTATAAAACTCACAGGTAGATAAAAAAAGTGATGAACCTAGTACGAAACTATTTATAGGAGGTCCAAATTTGGAAACCCCTTTTGGAATAGTTATGGACACAGAACGATTGGACAGAAGCAATATGAACTAAATTGCTTTATTGTCCGAAAGTCAGACACTGTGAAAATAACAGTCAGTGGTTAGCGGCTTTCTGACACACTGCCTTGAAGATAGATAGCAAGCTTATCAACTCAGTACTTAGTTATCATACAAAATACTATGCCCATCAGGTATATTGACTTCTAAGAGTCAGGAGAATATTACACACATTACATGAAATACTTATTACGTAGGAAATAAAATTATTTTCTATCTATCTATATCATCACGCCAGCTCCCTCGCGGGGTAGGCAGAGAGTACAGAGTTCCAACAGGTTCTTTCCTTACATACCTCTCTGGCTTCCTCCACTCTCATAGTTCGTCTCATACACACTCGCCGGTTACGGAGACTCTTGACTTGCCCTTCAGCTGAGACACGGTCTATTTGGTCATGGTAAGATAGTCTAGGTCTTCCCCGGCACCTACATCCTTCCACTTTCGCATTGTATATCTGTTTTGTCATTCTTTCTTCTGGCATCCTTTCTATATGCCCGAACCAACGGAGCATACCCTTTCTCATCTTTACACCGATACTATCTTTCATACCTACTCGCTTTCTTACTACGCTGTTGCGAATACGGTCGGTCAGCGTGACTCCGCACATCTTCCGCAGAGATCGCATTTCGACCGCATTTATCCTGCTTTCGTTCTCCTTCTTACATACCCAACTCTCACTGCCATATAACAGCGTTGGGACAAGCACTCCGTTATGCATGGCCAGCTGCGCCTTTTGGCTTAAGTGCCGGCTCCCAAGTAGCCTTCCCATCGCACCATTCACTCTATTACCTGCATTCACTCTTCTCTCTATATCAGCGGTGTATTTCCCATCCTTACTAAAATTATTTTAATATAAAAAATATTTTACCATATTTAAGGAAACTGCGTTCAGCATTCGCGTGCTTTATGTTATTACACTTAACTGACTCGATCGAGATGGCAGGTACATCTCTTGCATCCAAAAACACTCTACAGTTATCAGAGTGTCTTATCTGAAGGTCAAGTCAAGAGACTTCGTGACCAGCGATCTTGTATGAGAACTATGAGATTGGAGGAAGCTAGAGCGGTCTGTACTGAAAGCACCTGTAGGAACTCTGTGCTCTCTATCTACCTCGCAAGAAATCTATCATGGTGATATAGGTAGCGAGAGATAGATCCACAGCTATTCGTTTTGGTTAATGTGCTTATGGAAGTAAACTATATTGTTTCAAAGATCTATCAAGGAAGGTATTGTTCCCACTTCGTGACCAGCGATCGTGTAAGAGAACTATGAGATTTGAGAAAGCTAGAGAGGTCTGTAGTAAAAGAACCTGTTGGAACTGTGTACTCTGTGTCAATCCCACAAGAAATGGCATGATGACAGCGAGAGATAGGTCCACAACTATTCATTTTGGTTAATGTGCTTATGCATGTAAAACATAGTTTTTAAAAAGCTCTCATGCTCATCCTTCTAATATTATAAATGTGAAAGTGTGATAAGATGTTTGTTACTGAATCACGCAAAAACGGCTACATGGATTTGAATAAAATTTTGCAAAAAGACAGTTTATTACCTGGATAAACACATAAAACTTTTCATCCCGGAAAAATGTAAGGTTTCAGTCTAAAGGCAACGCGAATGAAGCCACGGGCAGAAAATAGTACAGAAATAAATCCAAGTGCTTGGCAGTATTAAACATAGTGATTAATAATAATTCTACTAATATTATAAATGTGAAAGTTTGTACGTTTGAATGTTTGTTAATCAATCACGCAAATACGGTTGAACGGATTTGTATGAAATTTGGCACACGCATAGTTTATTACCTAGATTAACACATAAGACTTTTTATCCCGGAAAAATGTTATGTTCCTGTCTAAAGTCAACGCGGACAAAGTTGCGGGCAGAAGCTAGCAAGTATATAATTGTAATCTGACTTGTTTTAATCACATAGAAAAAAGTGGACTGTTCGCTTGACCAACAATCGTTCAGTATGTCACTAGATGCACACGAAAACCGCAATGAATTCAAAACCATAGTGGTGATCAAACTAACTCTTCGACGCCGTACGTGCATGTTTGGTTTGCTTGTTTGAGTAAAAGACCGTGTTCCTGTCTGTCATTCGTTAGAAGAATTTATTACTATTTATTATAGTAATTAATTTCTATTGAGCATAATGTAACAATATCTTGTCAATTACATTTGTGTAACCAGCTATAAGGAAGATTATTATCAATTTTTATTAGACGAACTATAAGAGTGGAGTAAGCCAGAGAGGTATGTAAGAAAAGAACCCGTTGGAACGTTGTACTCTCTACCTACCCCGCAAGAGATCTAGTATGATAATATAGAATTAGTTTTCATGTAGATTTCAATAAAGCTCAAAAATATTTTAATAAACTGATTCCCTATATTTGGAAATATTTGGGATTTCTACCACAGGAAAAAATCCCGTCAGACGGCGAAATACACTAGTTGATCTTATCGTCTACCCATTTTAGATATTCACGGGGATATACAAGTTGTATCGTAAATAACGCAAGACCTCAGACATTAGATAATTGATTAAGACATTCAATACGAAAACCAAATTTCCAAATAAAAATTTTTACCTCCTTTTTTGAGCACTTTTATACCCGAATCAATGAAACTTTTACATGTATGTGTGCGTATTGAGAGATACGTTTTAGACATGGATTTGACTTCTCCGTATTGCTTAAAATCAAAAATACATTTAGTTAGTTATAGCGCACTAAAGGAGTAACAGTATTATTTGCAAATTTAAAAAAAAAATACATTAAAAATTGTTGGAATCAATCCAGTTACCGATTTAGAAAAAAAACTACTTTCAGGTCTTGCGTTTATTATGTACCTTGTATACGTATGGAATAAGAATATAATTTTCGTGCATAACTTCAAAACAAGTCAACAAAATTCTATTCCACGTCCTCCCAACAACAGCCACAGCTAACTTAGCGGGCAACTTGGAAACTACTTTAATATAATATATCTAAACTACATAGTTATTTATATTCGCTACGCTCGCGGGCTATCGACTGCATAATACTAATGTATTCTGGTTTGCTTGAGAGCAAGTTCGCGGACTAAACGAATTTGCCTCTGACGCGACTGCCACCTAAATATGCTTGACACATTTGAATTTCCGTGTAGCCGTTGAACTTTGTATGGATTTATGTACAAAATATTATTTAGTTAGTAAATCGTGCAGTGCGACCGCGGTGTTCTTAGCGATCAGCAAGATGAAGAAGTGTTCAATTTGGTCGGCCTGAGATGGGTGACTGTTTGTGACATTTTCATATTCAAGCGTCTCCGTTCTTCGGAAGGTACGTTAAACGGTTGGTAGTGGTTATCAATTAATGTGGTAGTCGTTAAGCCAAGATGGCAGTCTTATAAGCGGCTTGATAAGTTCCAATAGCAGGTGGCCACATACCTGCCTTCACCAATCTGCACTGGATCCGCGTGGTGGAGCATAACCTAATCACTCTCACTTTAATTTGTGAGAGGAGCCTAGGAATGGCAATAAGACACCGTCACGCCTATATTTTCTAAGCGGGGGTGGCAGAGGTGTACTGAGTACACCCACTTTTTGCCGACGATGTTAGGTCCCATGTAATAGGGGGCGAGCCTATTGCCATATACCGGTCACAATTTCAGGTTCCGAACTCATATTGGGAAGTTTTCGTTGGAAAAATTTGAACCCAGGACCTCGTGATCACCAAGCTTGCGCTTTGCCACTAGACCAACGAGACAGTCATGGCAGTAATATAATATTAGCCCTGTTAAGAAACTGTCCCACTGTTGGGCACGGGCCTCCTCTCAAACTGAGAGGGTTTAGGCCATAGTCCACCACGCTGGCCCAGTGCGGGTTGGCGAACTTCACACACCTTTGAGAAACTCTTAGGCATGCAGGTTTCCTCACGATGTTTTCCTTCACCGTTAAAGCAAGTGATAATTAATTTTTAATACGCACATGCTTTCGAAAAGACAGAGGTACGTGCCTGGGTTTCAACCCGAGACCTTTGACTTTGCAGTCCAACGGTCTAACCACTAGGCTATCACTGCAATAAGTAAGCTGATTGTTTATTCTAAAAAAAAAGCAATCCCACACGAATTTAATTTTCTCTTGGATCAAAGTTAAATATCACAAAAGTACATGAAAATCCTCCAATTTCTCCACCATTCATTACACAATCACTTAGATTGATTTTAAGTAGAGCACGACTGCTTTGATAAACACGCTTGACGACAAAATAGCGTTATCTGAGAGAAATCTCAAGGATGTTTACATTAGCGAAAAGCTGCGTTATGTACCTAGGAGGTAGTGCAGTTAGAAATATCTTACAATACTAGTATATTTTTTTCTTTGATAAAACGTTTTCCGTCACTAGTTGTTTTATTTACAACCATGGATTTTACAAGCACAACTCCTTTCTCAAACGAATACTTAATATTTCGCAGTCGTAAGACAAATGTCCCATGCTTAATCGAATATTTTTTTCAGTCAATATATTCGGAATCTTTTATGAGGAAGTTTGAAATATTTGCGACCCTTACCACAGGAAAAACCTCTTTAGGCGGGCGAAACACACTGGTCGATCTAATCGTCTACCCATATAAGATATTTACGAGAATATACAAGTTGTATCATAAATAACGCATTTCGCAGTGGCAGAACAAAATATCTCGTGCGTGATCGATCCGGCGATCACTTTTTTCAGTCAACCGGCAGCCAGACGGCCTTAGACTTACCCTGTCAAACTACTCGACTAAGCTGTCGAAAATCCTATTCTTGCAATCGATAATATCAGTATAAGTATAAGTTTTTTTCGGGTAGGTGTTGAAAAAGTACAGACGTGATTCCAAATTTTCATCTTTATTTAAAAATAAGTAGGCAAATATTTGCAAGTTATTTATACCTGTACACAGTGTGTATCATTGGAGTAAGGTCTACTCACATTTGTGACACGTTTATGTGGAACTAGCACCAATTAGCATCACTTGCCAGCACATCACCTCACTTGTTGTCATTTCACTATATTTCACCATGTCGCAGCTTGATGAGGTCCTATCAGCTCAAAAAAGCCTTGAAGAGAGCTTCATGAAGAGGATGGGAGAACTTGAAGCTCGAATCCAGAATGCAGGTCCCGCCAAAGACACTGTTTCAAAATTAGCTGAAGAATTCCGTACCTTCAGGGAGCTCATATTCAGCATGTTAGGACTACTCCGGGGCCAAATCGATGAGTGTGTGAAGCAGTTGGACACTTTTGAGACCAGGCACCGTCGGAAAACCCTGCTCTTCTTAGGCATTGCTGAAAAGGAACAGGAGGACAGCCGGGCCGTTATACTGGATACACTGCATAACAAGATGGGCCTGAAGAAACTCTCAGTGTCCTCTATAAACGGTTGCCATAGACTTGGGGCCTCTGGCCGAGATCATCATAGACCCATTCTCGTCAGGTTTGCTTGCGCTGATGATAAGCGCTCAACCTGGAGAGCAAAGTCAAAGTTAAAGGGATCTTCTATTTCCATCAGGGAGTTTTTGACCAAGAGCAGGCAAGCAATCTTTGGGAAGGCGCGTCTGCATTTCGGGGTAAGATCCTGCTGGACCCTGGACGGTTCCATCTTTTTGAAGGCTCCTGATGGAAGTCGGCACCGCATCACCTCTGCTGATGAGTTGGGCCCCTTACTGACGAAATACCCAAAGAAGGCGGACGGATCATCATCGAGTGGGAGCATGGGCGAGACTTCGGGAGAGCTGAAAAGACGTAGATAATAAGTCCACTTATCTTACGTACGAGCAGGTACAATAAAATAAGCCATCGATCTCAATTGATAGGTAATACTCACATTGGGTAGACAACAAAAGAGAGATTACAATCTCTCTTTTGTTGTCTATCTTCTGTACCCTCTTTTTTTCCTGTTTCGCTTCTTACTTTACTTTCTGCATTGTTTATGCATCACTTATATTATACTATTTTTATCTTCGTGTTCATGTACCTACCGTCTAATATTAATTGTTGTCATAAACATGTTGTAATGTCAATTGAGATTGACTTCAAATGTCACCCTGACGTAATCAATCGAGTGCGTTCAAAAACCTAAAATGGTAGTATTTGTTTTTAAATCTAAGTTTCAAGGATGCAACTAATTTCTTGTTGGTTGGTGTATTGTTCGTGCTCATTTAAGTTAAGTTAATAACTTTCATACCATTTAGTTCGTAATTTAATCCCTTTTTTTATTTTTATTTTTTTATATTTGTTTTGAATTAATTGTGTTTTACCGGATGGTAACGTTTGGGACACTTTTGATTCCATTTAATTATTATGGAGCCAGTTATGCGTGCAAAAGTGTTTACCGCTTTTTTTTGTATTTTTTTTCGTTGTTATTTTTTTATTTTAGACCTATTTTAATGTGATAATGTTAGCTGGCGGGTGATGCTGAAACGTAGCGTAGTGCTACTAATTTAGTTAGTAGTATTATACTATTATTTTCTTAAAAATATTTATTAATTTATATTTATTTATTATATATTTATATATACTGATTATGATATCAGATACTGATTCTTTTTGCTCGGCCAATGATTCCCCTTTCTCTTCATCTAATATAAGTTTTTGCTCCATAGACGATAATCTAAATGACTTTCTTCGCGATAAATTCGACCAGCAAGTTTCTCATATGCTAAATGTTTGTCATATCAACGCTCAAAGCGTACCTAGCCATCACAGTGAATTATATGACACATTTAGCAACATTAACGTACACGCCATCCTGATATCCGAGAGCTGGCTCAAACCTCACCTTCTCTCAACGTCCTATGCTCTGCCTGGTTATATACTTATTCGGAACGACCGGGTTAATAAGGGCGGCGGAGGAGTTGCTATCTACCTTCGGAGCGATCTTCCTTACAAAATTGTAGCCATATCTTCCACCCACTCGGGTCCTGCAGAGTTTCCCTTACTCGAGGTTTGGGTCAAAGGCGCCAAAATCGTAATTGGTGTTGTGTATTGTCCTCCAACCGTTGATTATTTCACCGAATTCGAATCGGTATTGGAATCCTTGGGGTCTGACTACGTACATCACATCATCATGGGTGATTTTAATACCAATCTCCTAGCTCACGATTCCCCTCGTTCCTGTAAACTCCTACAACTTGTTGAGTCAGCCAGTTTGCACATTCTGCCTCTTCAAGCTACACACCATAATGCCAACAGTGATGATACCTGGCTCGACCTCATACTTACCTCAAATCCTTTCCTCGTTTTCTTCCATGGGCAGCACGATGCCCCTGGTTTTTCTCATCATGACCTCATATTCCTTTCCTACATCCTGAAAGTTCCCAAACCCCTTCCCAAGGTTCTGCACAGACGTTGTTTTGCTCGAATGGATGTCGGGAAATTAGTCGAAGATGCATCCCAGCTCAACTGGACTCCTCTTATGGAAGCTGGCACCATAGATGACAAAATAGGCATGTTTAACAAAAATGTAATTCAGCTCTACGATACGCATGCTCCTGTCAAAAAGGTGAGGTTGAAGCGACCACCTGCTCTGTGGATGACCAGGGGAATTCGCATGGCCATGCGACGTAGAAATCGCGCATTTCGAAAATTTAAAAAAGATCGCACTGAATACAATTGGTCCGATTTTAAAATTGCAAGAAACCGGTGTAATAAGATGATACGTGACGCTAAGCGGCGCCATATTCTAAATAATATCACATCTTCTTCGCCTGCCGATATTTGGAAATTCCTTAGTACTCTGGGTATCGGCAAGACACGACGTCATGACCTACCAAATACAATAAGTTTAGACGATCTTAATTGTCATTTCTCCACTGTTCCTTCTGTCGATTGTCTAACTGTTAATCGAACTCGTGCTTTCTTAGATGGTCTCAGGCGTCCGAACATTAATCCTTTTCACTTCTCTCCGGTCGACTCTTGTGAGATTAAGAAGATAATAATGTCCATAAAATTCAGGGCTGTTGGCTGTGACAAATTATGCCGATTTATGATCGTAACAGTTCTGGACTATCTTCTTCCGATAATCACTCACCTTGTTAACTTCTCTTTGGAGTCCAGAGTTTTCCCGTCTCTCTGGCGTAAAGCCTTTGTCCGTCCTCTGCCCAAAATCCCTAATCCTTCCTTTCCTAGCCACTTCCGTCCAATTTCCATTCTTCCATTTCTTTCTAAAGTGCTCGAGGCCTGTGTTCATAAACAATTCTCCCATTTTATTTATACCAATAACCTGATTAATCCTCTTCAATCTGGGTTCAGGCCAGGCCACAGTACCGTCTCTGCTCTCCTTAAAGTGACTGGTGATATTTGTACAGGTATGGAAGACACCAAAGTGACTGTCCTTGTGTTAGTCGATTTTTCTAATGCCTTCAATACTATTAGTCACGATATCCTTTTGTCCATTCTCTCCTATCGTCTTTGCTCTCAGGAGTCGCTGGATTGGTTTTCCTCTTATCTTCGGGGACGCCAGCAGTCAGTTTTATGTGACGAGACGTCGTCAGCTTGGCGTTGCCTCGACACTGGCGTTCCCCAAGGCGGTATACTTTCTCCTCTCTTGTTTTCCATTTTCATTGATTTGATAACCTCCGAACTTCGGTGTGCGTATCATCTGTATGCCGATGACTTGCAGTCATACTCGCAGGATAGTGCTGATCGAATTTGTGATATCATCAACAAATTAAATCGGGATCTTGAGACAATTAAAAATTGGTCCGACAGTTTTGGTGTCGCGGTAAATCCAAAGAAGTGTCAAGCAATCTTTGTGGGGAGCTCTAGGCTTATTAGCAAAATTAACATTAGTGCGCTGCCTGCACTGGAGTTCAATGGGTCAGTCATCCCCCTAAGTTCTAGCGTAAAAGATCTTGGGTTACATATCGACACTACGCTTAGCTGGCAGACCCAAGTCACATCCGTTAGTCAACGTGTTACTGGAACGTTACGATACCTGTATCGTTTAAAAAATTTTCTCCCACCCAATACAAAAGCAATGCTTGTGCAGTCTTTACTCTTTCCTATTTTCGACTATGGTGATGTGTGTTACTTCGACCTGAATGCAGATCAACTCAATAAATTAGACCGGTTACTCAATAACTGCATTCGATTCGTCTTCAATATGCGTAAATACGATCATGTGTCAGAGCAGCGTTCACTTTTAAAGTGATTTCCTATTCGGCAACGCAGAGCTCTGAGGGCTTTGACAACATTATTCTCTATCCTCCATTCTTCTGTCTCGCCTGCTTATCTTACTTCCCAATTTCAGTACCTATGCTCTACTCATGATAAACCTCTACGTTCTTCAAATAATCGTCTCCTTCAGTGTCCCTCTCATCGGACTGATTTCATTCACTCTTCCTTCTTTATCCAATCTATCCTTCTATGGAATGGATTGCCTCTAGATCTCAGGATGGCTAACAATCGTCTCACTTTTAAAAAAATCTGCAGGTCTATCTACTACATAACATGTTGGCGGAATCTTCTAAACGTTAGTAGTTCTTGTTGTTATGTCACACTATCTGGTTCATATTTCATTAAAAAAAAAAAAAAAAAAATTCTTATTGTTTTCCCTTCTTTTTTTTTTCTCATTTTTAGCACCTACCACAGTTGTTTCCACACCACCTCAAGGTAGACTGGCAGAAAATGCCTCAGGCATTAAGTCCGCCTATGTACACATGTGCATAAAGAATAAATAAATGAATAAATAAATAATATCCCTAGAGGATACTCGAAACATAATATTTAGTGGTTTCCATTGTGCATACCTCAACCAGCACCACCAAACCACAATCATGACCATTAAGCAGTACTACGTATGCCAAAAAAGAAACCAATAACACAAGACGCTGAAAAATACCTCTTATAACATTGTATTCTCTGCCTTCCTTGCCTTACCTTTTGAAAGGGTTTGAGAATTTTCTTTCTGATCTTTTAAAAGGCCATAAAAGTTTTGTGTAGCTGCCATATACCAGAAAATGAAGTATAGGGAGAATCTTCACAAGTGGATCAATGACCAATGACCAATAATTTGCGAGTACAAGCTGATAGCTACACCACAAACAGATTGTCGTAGCAATCTTTGGGGAAAACCTATGTTCTGCAACGGAACAATCTTAGTATAATTTATTTAGCTAAACTCAGCGAGCTATGGAAAGAGCTATGCTCGGCGTTTCCCTACGTTATCGAACCAGAAATGAACAGATTCGGAGAAGAACCACGTTCACCGACATAGCCCATAGATTTAGTAAGCTAGCGCTATGTGGCTCACCCATTGCCACTTGGCAATGGGCAGGCCGCATAGCGCGAAGATAGGACGGGCGTTGAGGCAGAAAGATTCTAGAATGGACGGCCGCCTACCAGATGGACTGACGATCTTGTGAGTCGCAGGAAGTCGTTGGATGCAGTTAGCATCGGACCGGCTGCGCTGGAAAGCGATTGGCGAGGCCTATGCCTATGCGTGGACAAGTATAGGCTGAGATGATGATGATGTGCAATCAACCACTCGGATATGAACAAATTGCCGAATAAAGAATCTAAGTGTTTATTCTGAAATATCAACTTTTAGAATCCAAACATACAACAAAATCCGAATCTATATTCCATCCAATCCTAGCGGATCCTCAATTGAATCGCGGTGGCATTAAACAATTTGCTCACGTTTCGATCCTATTACAATTGTATCGGATTCAAGCAGACTTAGCTGACTAACTAAGAGGTAGTCCTGTTCAAAGTTTGATCCTGTAATCATTTCTACCGAGTAAGTTGCGTGTTCTGTTAATATTGACAATAGAATAGTAGATGTATATATAGAGTCTTGATAATTAAATCGTTAATATTCATTAGCTTTATTCCCGATCTTGTGTGTTCGGCACAACTAGTCGTGTGATAGAAAATTGTCGTTTCCATAAAGGGATAGCTTTATATCTGATGTTAAGGTAAGACCACAGTAGCTACCCTAAGTGTCCTTTATACGTGATTGTTCGGTACACTGTGCAACCGAACACCGCGTCAGCATTTTACGCGATTGAGCAGCATGCGTGCCGTTCGATCGGTGCAGTTTAAGCCAGGCTGTCGGACGCGTCGCTGTATCATATCAATTTTGTATCAGTTTAGCATTCGTAAATCATATCATTCACGATCATTATATCATAGAGCTATCGAAGGAAATATACAGTGTTTATCAAACTTATCTGAGTGTTTATCTAACTATCATTTATCAGTCACTGAGCGGCACCCCCTACATACTGGTCCTTCGAGCGCGCTATTGATCCACGTCGCCTCTGGATCTCGTAAAGGACTCAGTTTGGGTAGATCAGTGGCTAACGGGAGTGCTATAAACTCGGTGACATTATCAATTATCAGTAAACTTTATTAGAACAATTATCAGTGAAATTTATCAGAACAAGTATCAGAGGAGTAATCAGTAAACTTTATCAGGGAATTTATCAATATACTTTATCATTGGAGTTATTAGTGTACTTTATCAGATGATTTATCAGTGAATTTTATCAGAAGATTTATCACAGAGTGTATCAGTGAACTTGTGATTGGAGTACCAGTAGGATTGGGAGTATCATCAATCATCAGCAAGCAGCGAGTATCGATCAGTAAGCAGCAATATCAAGTAAGGTGTTTCAATTTTTATCTATATCATAAGTCAGTATCAGAAGCAGAAGCAACATGGAGTTCCTTTGCGAATCTCAGTTGGAACTATACATGGCGATGGACAAGCTATATAGTAATATGAAGAAGGATAGAAAAGAACGTAGGTCCACCCCCAGCTATTTTACACGTAAACTTGAAACGCTGGAGTCGTATTGGCAGGATATCAAAAGGAATCATAACAGGCTTTTGTCATTGGGAAAGATGGAGGAACCGTATTTCAAAGAAAAATCGTATGAACAGGCGGAAATGTTATATCAAGAAATCAGAAAATATATAAGCGAGGCGTCGGTTAAAGTATCAAGTGAAGCGGAGAGTCCATATCAGAAGAAAGGCGTTGCAGGTACTAGTAAACAATATCAGATGGAAACGCTATCAGTGCCAGAGCCAGGTCACACTTATCAAATACATGAGGAAGAAGTATCAGAAGAAGGACAAAGGGATATTTATCAAGAGAAAGTACCAAATATATCAGTAGAAGCATATCAGAAGCCGTCAGGGAACAGGAAGTCGCAGGGGTCTACAAGTAAATTAGATGACATGCTTTACTTGCAAACTGTTAATTTTAAGGCTTTGATGCGCACAGTTAACAGTGTTAATGTCGAACATATATCAGAGAAATGGGAATTTGAAGATGCGCTTTCTCGACTGAATAACAGGTGGTCAATTATTGATACACAGCATTGGCTAATTATAGCAGAAATGGGCGAGGAAAATGAAGAGTATGAAAATAATTTCACTTATCATGAAAATATCTATACCCGATTGAAGAAATCGATCAATAGCAAACTTTGGTCTGTATCACACCGAGAAAAATCTACGCCCAAAATCGAAGTCCCCATTTTCACAGGAAATTATCATCAATGGGTGTCTTTTAAAGATTTATTCCAAGAAGCTATCCATCTCAATCCCAGTTTATCAAAGGCACAAAAAATGCAATTCCTGAAGAATAAAATCAAAGGTGACGCTGAAAGGCTTATCCAGCATCTTCCCATCAGTACAGAAAATTATGACACTTGTTGGGATATTTTAAATCATAGATATGAGAACAAGAAACTTATTTTTACTTCTCATCTTAATATCCTTCTGGGTCTAGCAACTATCCAACATCAGTCGTTGGTACATATCAGGAAATTGCATGACGTCACGCTCGAGACCTTAAATGCGATCAAAAACCTTGGGGTAGATATCAGAACATGGGATCCCATCATAGTACATCTATTATCACAGAAGTTAGACGGCGAGTCGTACTCAGAATATATAGAATCATTAAAGAATCCTCGTGAGTTACCAAACTTAAAAGAATTTTTAGACTACTTGGAAACTAAATTTACAGCATTAGAACAAGGTCGCAGACCGTTTAGCAGCATAAATCAAAAATCCAATCACTATCAAGGCAATAATCAAGGGACTCAAGGCAATCTTAGGAGAAACGTGAACAATCAATATAATCATTACACTCAAAATCATAACATAAATAGCCCGCCAAGACCGTTTATGAGATCATCTCATGTAACATCAACAGGAAATAAGTGTCCATTATGTAACCTGGAACACGGATTATATTTTTGCAAAAAATTTATAAGCATGTCGAGCGAAGCAAAACTAAAAATGATAACGAAATTCAATATTTGTCAAAATTGTTTATATCCCCACTATGGAAAACCATGTATTTCCCAAAAAAGATGTCGCAATTGTACCGGTAATCATAACACTTTGATACATGATGCTTGCACAAACACAAATACAAACCTGATGCCGACATCCGGTCCCAATATAGAAAAACGTACGTGTCACAGAAATAATCAGAATGTCACACATGTATCGCAAAAAGAATCGGCTGAAATTTTATTATCAACAGCCATTATCAAGATCAAATCCTATGATGGAACATTTGTGAGGATGAGAGCCTTGATTGATCAGGGCTCCCAAATTTCTCTTATCACGGAACATGGTGCACAAACGTTAGGGTTAAAGAGACGTCATTGCAAGGGTATAATCTTTGGAGTAGGAGAAAAAGAAAGTAATTGTAAAGGGGTCCTAAATATTGAGTGCCAATCAATATACAATGAGTTTTCTTTTAATGCTGAAGTATATATCATGAATAATTTAATTAAAAAACTGCCAAATGCCTCATTTAAGAAACCGTCTTGGGAGTATCTCCAGAACATCAATTTAGCAGATCCCGAATATAATATAAGCAGACCTGTAGACATATTGTTCGGAGCAGATATTTACTCATTTATCATGTTAGGAGATATATTACGAGGTGAAAATCAATCACAACCACTCGCCCAAAAAACACAATTGGGATGGTTGTTATGTGGGAATTTAAAATCATTTTATTGTAATGTAGTGTTAACAAATATGGAAAATATTCAGAAGTTTTGGGAGATAGAGGATATCAGTGAAGCAACAAATATATCAGACGAGGATCAATATTGTATAGAGTATTATAATAAAACGACAAAGCGGCGTGAGGACGGAAAATATGAGGTAGAGGTGCCTTTCCACGAAGATTTTAAAAAGCAGTTAGGGAGATCAAAAGAAATCACAATTGCTCAATTCAAGAATTTAGAGAAGAAACTACTCAAGAAACCTGCTTTATCAGACGAGTACAGGGCGTTTATTGAAGAATATAGAAAATTAGGTCATATGATTCCATCAAAAGTTTTGAACGAGATGGAATGTTTCCTTCCACATCACGGAGTGTATCGTGCGGACTCATCTACTACGAAGCTGCGCGTAGTATTTAACGCATCTGCAAAGACGTCATCAGGAAAGAGTCTGAATGACGTCATGTACAAAGGGCCTAATCTACAGCATGATTTGCAATCACTTATTTTAAAATGGAGGCAATTCAAATTCGCCTACACTGCGGACATCGAGAAAATGTACCGGCAGATTTTTATCAGCGAAAAACATCAAATATATCAGAAAATAGTTTGGAGAGATGATCCAGCCCAGCAGATGCAAGAGTACGACCTAACTACAGTCAC
Organism: Phalera bucephala; assembly: GCA_905147815.2. Taxonomy (NCBI): domain Eukaryota; kingdom Metazoa; phylum Arthropoda; class Insecta; order Lepidoptera; family Notodontidae; genus Phalera; species Phalera bucephala. Next base: position 11,061,983 of record LR990627.1, read on the forward strand.
CTACGGAACCAAAGCAGCACCGTTCCTGGCGATGATGACTTTGAGGCGCCTAGCAACAGACGAAAGATCAAAGTATCCTAGAGCAGCGGAGATCATAGAGACATCATGTTATATGGATGACCTAGTTCATGGTTCGCATTCTATTGAGAATGGCAAACAGCTAATATTGGAGTTGGATAATCTACTAAAATCAGGAGGGTTCAAACTACGAAAGTGGGCCAGTAACGAAAAGGCATTATTGAAATGTCTGAAAAACGAACAGAGCACCGAGAACATGGATTTTCATTTCAAATCAGAAAGCACGGGAAAAACATTAGACTTAAGATGGGATTCCGCAGAAGATAAGTTTACGTTTCATTGTAACATGAACCCATCAACATCGGGAAATATAACAAAAAGAAAATTACTATCCGAAATTTCGAAACTTTTCGATCCTATTGGTTGGCTAACCCCGATATCAACGACGTTAAAACTAATATTTCAAACTGTGTGGACTGAATGTTCTAACTGGGATTATATTGTTCCACAAAAGGCAAGCAAAGAATGGAAAAAATTAAGAGCAGATTTGGAGACCATGGATCAAATCCAGATACCTCGTTGGATTGGTTGTACAGAAAATGATGTCATAGAGCTTCATGGATTTTGTGACGCATCTCTTAAAGCATATGCAGCGGCTATCTATGTAAGAATTAAAAGAGACTCAGAATATCACGTCATGTTATTAACAGCCAAAAACAAATTAGTATCGAACAAAAGGACTGTATCATTACCGAGGCTCGAATTATGCGGGGCTGCTATCCAAACTCATGAAAAGAGTACTCGAGTGTTACGACAATAACAATATCAAGTCCTGTGGATGGACAGATTCGATGGTGGTGCTAGGCTGGCTGCAAGGGGAGCCTACGCGGTGGAAACAGTTTGTAGCAAACCGGGTGAAAGAAATCAAAACAGTAATATCATCGGAACATTGGCGTTATGTGAAATCGAACGAAAACCCGGCGGACATAGCTAGTCGCGGTACAAATGTATCAGAGCTAAAAGATCGCACGTTATGGTGGAATGGGCCAGAATGGCTAAAGTCAATAACAATGTCAGAAAATAAAGGAAAATCTAAATGCTTTACTAACAGCGAGTTAAAAGTTCATGTCGTACAAACGGACAAACATATCGACATTATTAGTGAGTTATTAAACAAGCATAATTCATTTACAAAAATTATCCGTATATTTGCATGGATACTTCGAGCATTTAAAAGTAAACAACAGCTGCTACCTAAGTATATCACGTTGCAAGAATTAAAGAATGCAAAATTGCGAATAGTGACGTATGTGCAACAATTGGAATTTGGAACGGATATTGAGCAATTACGAAAACATAACAAAGTAATAGATAAAAGTAACTTGTTGAATTTATTACCGTTTATTGATCAGGAAGGTTTTTTGAGAGTGGGAGGAAGATTAAGGAATTCTCACCTTCCATATGACATGAAACATCCATTAATCGTACCAAACAATCATAAATTATCACAGCTGTTAATAGATGAGGCGCATAGATTAACTTATCATGGCGGAGCTAGACTCACATTATCAAAATTAAGAACAGAGTATTGGATGATTGGCGGCGACAGAGCGGTCAAAAAACGTTTAAGGGATTGTGTCGTATGTCGAAAAAATAATCCAGAAATAAGAAATCAGCTCATGGGCGACCTGCCAGAAGCTCGGACAAATCCTGCTCCACCTTTTTACCATACAGGAGTGGACTATACGGGATATTTGGAGGTCAAAGCAAATAAAGGACGAGGTGTTCGAACCACTAAAGGGTATATCGCCATATTTATTTGTATGGTCACCAAGGCAGTTCATCTTGAGATGATGTCCGATCTTACCAGTGAGGCATTCTTAGCAGCTCTTCGAAGGATGGCAGCTAGAAGAGGTGCTCCTCACCATATCTATAGTGATAATGGCACTAATTTTATCAAAGCTAACAGGGTTATACAAGAAGAGAATTTGGAGTTGAGCAAAATTTTGGATGATCAATTTTATCAGGAAGTATCTATGAATATCAATTGGCATTTTAATGCGCCGTTTTGGCCTTCAGCTGGAGGATTATGGGAGAGATCAGTTCGAAGCCTCAAATATCACTTGAAGAGAACAATAGGAGGTCAGAAGTTAACATACGAAGAGTACGCCACACTCTTGGCCCAACTAGAGGCGTGTTTAAACTCTCGGCCACTGTGTGCGATATCTGAAGACATAGATGACCTTGACTTCTTAACTCCAGCTCATTTTTTATCAGGGAGAGGAGATCTCACTATCATGGAGACAAATCAGGACGCAAGGACAAGATGGCATCTTATCAATAAAATACAGAAAGACATTTGGAAAAGGTGGAAGATGGAGTATTTGAGTCAAATGTCGGCGCGAAGCAAATGGTTGAAAAAACGAGAAAATATCAAATTAGGAGATGTGGTGATTATCAAGGAAGATACGTTGCCCGCAGGAAAGTGGGCAATGGGGCGAGTTACGGAATTACATCCAGGAAAAGACGGGCTAATCAGAGTAGTGACTTTACAGACAAAGAACGGATTAATGAGAAGACCAATTGCAAAAATATCATTGCTACCTCTACGATCAGAAAATGACTCATCAGTATCAAAGAAGCAAAATATCAAAGAAAATAAGGAAGCAGGGACCAAGGAAAGTCAGTTTAAAAGGAAGAATCGTAAATTATCAGTATGCAATCAAATTCTATCAATGGTTATATCATTTATTTTATTTTTATCATGCCTGACATGTGTAAAGGCGCAATATAAGTTATCGACATTTAAAAATAATCAATTGTTATATTTCGATTCCATGGGCGACTTACAACTCATGCGAGATGACTGGACTATGATTGTATACTATGACATGGCACCTTACTGGGAAGGAGCAGCAACTATAAATAAATTTACAAAATATCTCGAAAAAACATGTGATAAATTTCAGGAACAAACACGGTGTCATATGATTTTACTCCAGTTACAACACGACCAGACGGAGTTACAATATTATAATCAGTTATTGCTGAATCAAAAGTTCACAGGCCACGCCAGACAGCGTCGGGGAATTGTCAATGGAATAGGCTATGTAGCAAATGCATTGTTCGGAGTATTGGATGACCGTTTCGCCGAACAATACACACAGGGCATAGAACTGATAAGGACGAATCAGAAACATTTAGCTGCGTTATGGAAAAATCAAACCTCTGTGATAGAAGGAGAATACAATTTATTAAAAAGAACTGAAGAACTTATATCAAAACAACATAAATCTATCAATCGGTACATAAATACATTAGACACATCAATCAACGATATCAAACAACAACTGGAAAAGCTTTCGGTGATAGAGGATTTTACGCTGTTATCAATTACTGCCAAAAGTATGCTCAACAATTTGAGAAGAGTTCAAGATACATTACTAGATACTCTTACTGATCTTTATCATGGCAAATTCAATATTCACCTATTAACGCCTGACCAGCTTCGCAGTGAGTTGCAGATGATCTCGACTCAATTACCTAGAGAGTTATTCTTACCCTTAGACAATATTCATAGTGACGATATACACGGAATGTACAAGCTTCTTAGGGTACGAGCAAAAATTACACAAGATTATTTTATTTTTGAAATAAAATTCCCATTGATAAGCAGAGATAGTTATCAATTGTATAAAGTAGTTCCCATTCCACATCAAATACAATCAAATATGATAAGTGTGACACCAATATCAGAGTACATAGCAATAAACCTGCAAAGAGACTCCTACATGACGACAACATTCAATGAAATTCAGAATTGTCTTATTCACGATCAAACATTTTTATGTAGATTAAGAAACCCTATCACCCATTTATCAGCAGACGAAAAATTCTGCGAGTTAGAGGATCAAGACAAAAAACGATGCAAAATTCAGAAAAAATTGTGTAAAAATAGGTGGGTGGATCTCACTGATATTTACAGTTATTTGTATTTCTACTGTAATAGTTACTTTCTGAGAATAATTTGCAATAATACTATGACAACTAAAGAAATTAGCAAAGCAGGAATAATCAATTTAAACGGAAAATGTGTTATTAAAGGAGAAGACTTCACATTTTATTCACATCATGCTTCTGGAAACACCTTACAAATCAAACCGACGAGCCTATCAACAAATATCCCTCAAATCAATTATATCATAAATATTACATTACCAAAAATTGAAAACTATGAGTCAGAGGAAGATGACATTAATAGAAATTTAAATGATATACAGAAACAAATTAAGATAATGAAAGATAGCGCTCAGTCAGCAGAGATTGGAATACCAGGACATGACATTCATCAGTATGTCATTTGCTACGTGATCCTGGGGATAGCTGTGGCCCTGGGAGCACTCTTCGTGTGGAGGAAAAGGAGGATGCATGTTGGACACGTGCGTCTCCATACGGAAGAAAGCGGCCAATGTGAAGTGAATAGTGAAATCAATGTAGAAAATGTGTCTAGTTCAAAAGGCTTCAGCGTAAGAGGTCAAAAGTGTAAATCAAAAGGTATCGAATTAGTGCATGTCGCGACGTCACCCATGCCGAAAAGATGTTATATTAATTCTGTTGTTAACGAATCAGAAGAATAGAGACATTAGTTGTGATTTAAAAAAAAATGTATTTTATCATGCTTTATGCTTTTTTGTCAATTTGCTATAATCATTTTTGACATTCACCATCAACGTAATCATCTCATCTCACTCCTCATCTTAGTCCCGGGAGCATGTTCGGTACACTGTGCAACCGAACACCGCGTCAGCATTTTACGCGATTGAGCAGCATGCGTGCCGTTCGATTGGTGCAGTTTAAGCCAGGCTGTCGGACGCGTCGCTGTATCATATCAATTTTGTATCAGTTTAGCATTCATAAATCATATCATTCACGATCATTATATCATAGAGCTATCTAAGGAAATATACAGTGTTTATCAAACTTATCTGAGTGTTTATCTAACTATCATTTATCAGTCACTGAGCGGCACCCCCTACAGTGATTCTAAAAAGAACGGTAGCCGTGGATAAAAAGGTTAGTTTTTTAGAAGAATTAATCGAGTCGTGACTGTGTGTACGTATTTACTAGCTTTTACACGAAGTTTATAATTGAGAATACTTGATCCTAGATTCATAATTCTATGAATCTTACATTTTTTTTGTTCTATCAGTAATGATTTTATCACGTAGTTTAAGAACAACCGATAGCTTTTAGGCTATTAAAATCAGTGATGTGCGAGTTGAGTTCACTTAAGCTCCATCATACTTTAACTTTTTCTTTTAGATATCGGAATAAAAAGCTTTTAAACAAATTCCCACAGACAACCGAATGTATTCGCCGAAACATTAGAGGAAAATCAGAGTGTCAAATAACTTTAACGGCTTTTTAGAGGCCACGAAAATCCGAACTGCGCTACTGGCGTATTCTGGTTCTGTGTTAGCATAGTTAACATACATACGCATCTTACATGAGGAGCCTTTGATATGGGCATAGATAGATAGATAGAATAAAATTCCTTTTTTAAGTGACCTAAGACAAAGACCATTAGGGAATCGTCGTGTGTGTGCGGCGCGCAATCAAGATATACGTTCGCATAACAAATCCTACAGCAGGATTTTAGCGCTCAATTAAGAACAACTCATAGCTTTAAGCCTACATAAGAAAATCAGTTATATGTGAGTTGAATTCAGACAGACATAGATTCTACGCTCTATCAGTCCTTAACTCTTTTCTTTATATATTAGGCTTAAAAGATTTTAAAGAATATTACAAAGACAAGACAATGTATTCGCCGAAACAGTACAAGAAGTCAATCAGTGACAAAAATCTTAACGGCTATTCAGAGGCCACGAAAACCCGAACTACGCTAACACATTACCAGAATTTCTAAGCGTTTTCCGGTCCTGTCTTAGCGTAGTTCGCATACATTCGCATCTTACGTGAGGAGCCTTTGATAATGGGCAATAAAAATCCTGGATAAGATTTCTTTTCTAAGCAATCTAAGACAAAGGCCATTAGGGGATTGTCGTGCGTGTGCGGCGCGCAATCAAGACATATGGGGCATTTTACGTTTGCATAACAAATCCTACGGCGGGTTTGTTCCGCTTAATTAAGACTAATTGCCAGCTCCGCCGGGATTCCAAGAATAAGGCCGAGTACGCGTTGAGAATAGAAATGTTCTGTTATGTGTTACATTTCTAAATGTATATCTATTTAAAGTAAGGCCGATGAGAAGCGATGCTTAATGTGAACAAATGAGTTGTTCACATATCTCTTGGTAATTAATTTTGTATTTAGTTATAAACAAAAGCGGTCTGCCTTTAGTCTAATGATATAATGCGGATAGCAATTCCTGGGTTTAAGTTTTAGTTTGGACAGTGTGATATTTTTCTATAGGGATATTTTCGGTCGCAGTCTTGAAGTTAGAGTTTAGTATTAATTATTATAAGTTTCTATCAATAATTTCTCAGTCACAGAAGTCAATTATGCCCAGTATAATAATAATAGGATCGTCCTGTATTTTATTTGGACTTAACATCGTCGGCGATATGTAAGCAGAGATGGGCAAAATGTAATTAGATTGAAGATTAAAAATGTAATTGTAATCGTTTATCATTAATAATCTGGTTACATTTTGCTCATCTCTCTATATAATTCTACACAGTACGCCTTTGCCACCCCTAACTCGATTATTTTTAATTTGATTGATAAAAAGATATTTAATGGGTGATTAACACTAGACAGTAAGCTTAAAGATGTTTTACGTTTAAAAGAAGTCTGCAACCGTTAAACGAATGTATTACGCCGACAGAGCAAATCACAGCTTGTACTATACAGGTAACCAAAATAATTGAATGTAGTTCTTATTTTTTGAAACAGTTTATTTTTTCTTAATTATGCAATTTAAATATAAAATGTGTCACAAATTATATATGTCGCTGCCAGTCAATTGTACAGACACTAAACGGAACGCAAGCGCGCCATCTAGCGGCGTGGAATGCGCAACTAGATTATCCCCGCGCTTCGACAGAGTCGTGATGCTAGCGGCGGACTCGACCGAACTCAGTTTCAATCGAGACGCCACGGAGCGAAGACGTCACGGAACTGTCTTACGTTTCGATTAGTGCCTATTGTGATGTGATATTGTGATTATGGTGTACTTCGTTATTCTATTTTGTGCAGTAAAATAATTAGTGTTAAATTCAAGCACATTCTCATTGCACGATACCTACATCTGCCCACAATGTCTGAAGGTTCGGATCTAAATCCTGGCTACCCCACATCAGAAGTGGCATCAAATCGTGCAAATGAGATCACTTTCAGTGATAATAATGATACTCAGTGGCGGTTACTTTTTGAAATGCAAAATCAACAAATTCGCGAATTGATACAAGCATTGAAAACCCTCAGTGTGAATAATGAAGTCATATTGCCGGAATTCAACCCTGATAAACGCGATTCGGATGCGCGATCATGGCGTATGACGGCGGATTTGTTTGGATGGACATACGATGCAAGGTAGTCAGCTAATTATGACAATCAGAAAGGCGTTAAAAGGTTCAGCATCAACATGGCTGTCGCAGATAACCTATCCAGGTATGACTTGGGCCCAATTCAAAGACTTATTTACGGCCCGGTTCGTTAATATGGAAACATCTGCGGTTACCCTCATTAATTTGAGTAACGACAAACCAAATGTAAACGAGACCTATGCCGCCTACGCCAGCCCTCTCGCTACGTCGTTGCTTAGCTGGTGGAGAAGCGTGTCGACCTGTGCGAGGTCGCACCCCCATCCGGAACATTAAATCACTTTGGTGAGTGCTTCAAATTTGATTTCGACTCGGGAGCTGAGTGTTCGTTGATGAAAGAGTGTAGCGAGTAAATTAAGAGGCAAACTAATTAATAATTTGGTTTCATTAGTAGGTATTGGAAATAAAAATGTAAAAAGTACTTTGCTGATATTGTGTCAGTTAGAAATCAATAATTTCGCTACTGAAATTCTATTTCACTTCTTGCCAGATGCTTTTTTACGTAGTGACATTTTATTAGGTCGTGAGATTTTAAATAATGGGTTTCGTATAAGCATGGCTGCAACTGAATTTACTCTGACAAGAGATATTACTGTAAACACGTGTAGTGCGACAGAGGTATGTGTATCCGTGAATAATTTGGACTGTTTTGCAACTGATATCACAGCCGAAAGGTTATGTGAGCTTGTCGATATTTTATAACAATATTCTGACTATTTGATCAACGGTTTTCCAACCACTCGTGTAAATACTGGAGAGTTAGCGATCAGGTTGATGGACTCCAGTCGTACGGTACAAAGACGCCCCTATAGGTTATCCTCGGACGAACGTCAGATTATGCGAGATAGGACGGATATTTGACGGACGATTTAGCGCAGTGGTTAAGAGCTTGAGCTGCTCCGCCCACTGTGTCTAATAGTCGCGGGTTCGATTCCCGCACGGGACAAATCTTTGTGTGATCCAAAATTATTTGTTTCGGTCTCGGTATTCGTGTTTGTGAATTTTCGTGTTTGTAAACGCACCCACGACACAGGACTAAATCCTAGTGTGGGGCTACGTTTTAAAAAATAAATAAAAAATAGGGTCGATGAATTATTACGAGCGAAAATAATAAGACCTAGCAGTTCACCCTTCGCTAGCCCAGCTCTATTAGTGAAGAAGCGAGACTGATCTGACCGCATGTGTATAGACTATAGGGAGTTAAATGCAAACACTGTGCCGGATCGCTATCCACTTCCACTGATCTGTGACCAGATTTCACGACTCTATGGTGCTAATTTATTCACAAAACTCGATTGCGCAAGTGGCTTCCATTTAATTCCCGTTCAGGCCGATTCAATTAAGGGCAGAGCTTTTATCACAACCGATGGTCAGTATTGAGTTTTTGACTATGCCCTATGGTCTCCGTAATGCAATTTCTGTTTTCCAACGCGCATCATAAATGCCCTTGGTAACCTTGCTAACCTGTACGTGATAGTCTAGATAGATGATGTTTTGATTATTTCTGACTCTATAGACCAGGGTTTGGAGAGGCTACAGGTTGTGCTTAAAAGCCCACAAAGGCTGGATTTTCGTTGAGCCTTAAGAAATGTTCTTTCCTTAAGACACGAATAGAATTCTTAGGGTACGAGGTAGAAGCAGGTAAAGTAAAGCCAAATAAACGCAAGATAGAAGCGCCAACAGCCACTGATCTGCAAACACTAGTCACAGGTATGAAAGACGACTGCATGATCCATGGCTTACACTTGAATGTAAAGAAAACCAAGATTATGGTTTTTGAAAGGGAAGAAACCAGAACGAATGTAAGGATTGTGGTTGGTCACGATATGCTGGAGCAAGTGAATGAGTTTGTATATCTTGGATGCGCCTTCAGTAAGGATGGGAAATACACCGCTGACATAAAGAGAAGAGTGAGTGCAGGGAACAGAGTAAATGGTGCAATGGGAAAGCTACTTGGGAGCCAGCACTTAAGCCATAAGGCGCAGCTGGCCATACATAACGGAGTTCTTGTCCCAACGCTGTTATATGGTAGCGAGAGCTGGGTATGTAAGAAGGAGAATGAAAGTAGGATAAATGCGGTAGAAATGCGAGCTCTGCGGAAGATGTGCGGAGAGAAGCTGACCAATCGCATTAGCAACAGCGTAGTAAGAAAGCGAGTAGGTATGAAAGATAGTATCGGTGTAAAGATGAGAAAGGGCATGCTTCGTTGGTTCGGGCATATAGAAAGAATGCCAGAGGAAAGAATGACAAAACACATATACAATGTGAAAGTGGAAGGATGCAGGTACCGGGGAAGACCTAGAATATCTTACCACGACCAAATAAACAGTCTTATCTGAAGGAAAAGTCAAGTCTCCGTAACCGGCGAGCGTGTATGAGACGAACTATGAGAGTTGAGGGAGCCAGAGAGGTATGTAAGAAAAGAACCTGTTGGAACTCTGTACTCTCTGCCTACCCTGCAAGGGATCTGGCGTGAGGTTATAGATAGATAGAGATAGATAAAAGCTCTATTATCATTGCCTTTACTCCAGTCAGTTACGCAGGTCAGACAATTCGTGGGTTTGGCGTCTTACTTTCGTCAGTTTGTGCCAAACTTTTCTCGCCTTTTGGGCCCATCTACAAACTCACCTCTGGTAAGTGCCCTTTCGAGTGGACGCCCAAATCCGAGGAAGTGCGACGGATGGTGATCAATGTTTTGACCAACGAGCCGGTGCTCATCATTTTTGACGATTGAAGTACTGTGGGTACTTGGCTGAGCTTCATACAGATGCGAGCGCCGAGGGGTATGGAGCGATATTATTTAAAATCGTTGACGGTAAACGGCGGCCATTGGCCTATTTAGCAAACTCACGACGCCGGCTGAGTCAAGATATCACTCGTATGAGTTGGAGACACTCGCTGTCGTCAACGCGGTAAGACATTTTAGGCAATACCTGCATGGTCATAAGTTTACAGTTGTGACCGACTGTAACTCTCTGAAGTTGTCTCGTACCAAGATCGACCTGACGCCGAGAGGTGGTGGGCCTTTTTGCAGTCGCGATTTTGACGTGAAATACAGAATCGGTAAGCAAATGGCAAATGTTGATTTCTTATCTCGAAATTTATTACCAGCTGCTCCTACAAAACACATTGACAGAGTGGAGTAGCAGCGAGTGAACTTTGCTGAACTATCCAGCAATTGGCTTCTTGCCGAGCAGCAGCAAGATGAAGAAATTAAGAAATTGCTTTTCGATCTGGACCAAGTACAGCTCAATGACGAGGTGGCTAAGACTTATTAGGTGAGATCAGGAATACTTCATCGTAAAGTTCAGCGGAATGGTCGAACGAGATCTTTGCCCATCGTCCCTCGCGCTATGCGCTGGTCAGTAATAAACAATATCCATGAATCCCTTATACATCTAGGTTGGGAAAAAAATATTAGAGAAGCTGTATAGTTATTATTGGTTCCAGGGAATGAGTCGGTACGTATGAAAGTTCGTGGATAACTGCGTGACCTATAAAATAGCCAAGTCTCATTCAGGTAAGGTACAGGCTGAACTACATCCTATACCTAAGACTGCTATTCCATGGCATATCGTGCACATAGATGCAACAGGGAAGCTGAGTGGGAAGAGTGACAATAAGGAGTACGTGTTTGTGATGATTGACGCGTTTACAAGGTACGTGTTCCACACTAAAAACATAGACACCAAGACCAGTATCAAGGCAGTAAAAGAAAGCGTGACGTTGTTTGGTGCTCCTGTGCGTATAATCACAGATCAAGGTCGTTGTTTCGCAATCACAGAGTTCCGTGACTTCGGTGACAGTAAGAACATCAATCTACATCTAACGCCACAGCATCATGCCGTGCGAATGGTCAAGTGGAGAGGATGATGAGCGTGTTAAAATCCATGTTAACACCAGTAGAGTCTGACAAAGATAGTACGTGGCAGGATTCCCTTGGAGACGTGCAACTCCCTCTAAATTGTACTGTCAATCGTGTAATCATAGCCAGCCCGTTAGAGCTCCTAATAGGAAAAGTAGCGCGTCCTTTAGATTTGATGGCCAATGATAACGATAACATAATAGATCTTAGTGCAGTTAGACAGTCTGCCTCTGATGGTATAGAAAAATCCGCGAGCTATAACAAGGCACGCTTTGACAGCAATAAAGCAGGAGTGAATCCGTGTTGATTAAAAATGTGGAACGCAATCAAACGAAATTAGATGCTAAGTTTAGAGGTTCATTTCAAATCATAGAAATTTTAGATGGAGCCCGGTATGTATTGAAATCGTTGGTTAAAAAGCGTACTTGCGCAAAATCGTGTTAAGAAGATGCCTGAGGGCCAGGTACCAATTGAGATTGTGGATGAAGACGATGTAGATGACGAAGTAGCACTTAACTGATCAAATGCACAGGTTCTCGATTCGTGAGGTCGGAGACTGTACCAGAATATCGTAGCCGTAGCCTGATAGAAATCGGCATCTACTCGTTGAGTAGTCCGTGGGTAGGCGGTAGGCGGTAGTTCTGGGTAGTACAGTCGGATCTTGAATTTTAGCGAAGATCGTAGTCAAGGGTTGACTCGGCATTCCCGTGGGGAAGTGCGTATGGCAAAAATGTTTGCTGGAGCTATTGTGATAGCTGGGTGACCGCGAATGTGATACCTGGTGCTTGTTCTGATTATTGTGGTTGATTTTTAATGTGATTTTTGTTCATCTGTGAACAATGATGCTCAATGGTACATCGTCTCAGTGGTCTTCGGTATTACTTGGCATTTGTCTTTATGATGATTGTATTTAGTTCCTTAGCAGCTATGTTAGATAGTTCGAAATTGATACGCTATGGTTATTTGATTGTACATTCCAAAGAGTAAACTGAATAGATTTTGAATTAGAAGTAATGATTGAAGGTCATGATTTTAATGCTGAAATAAACCAGAAATGGCCATTAGGATGGGCCGAACGGAAACTGTGCTGTTTTTCTGTCTATTTCAGATTAACACACGAGGACGTGTCATGCAGAATGGCCGTGTCGTAGCCAGTCAATTGTACAGACTCTAAACGGAACGCAAGCGCGCCATCTAGTGGCGTGGAATACGCAACTAGATTACCCCCGCGCTTCGACAGAGTCGTAACGCTAGCGGCGTTCTCGACCGAACTCAGTTTCAATCAAGATGCCACGGAGCGAAGACGTCACGGAACTGTCCTACGTTTCGATTAGTGCCTATTGTGATGAGATATTGTGATTACCAAAGTACTTCGTTATTCTATTTTGTGCAGTAAAATAATTAGTGTTAAATTCAAGCACATTCTCATTGCACGATACCTACATCTGCCCACAATGTCTGAAGGTTCGGATCTAAATCCTGGCTACCCCACATATACAATATGTACAATTATATAAAAAAACAAAAGCAAAGAATTATTAACAAAAACCGGGTGTAAACAAATACATATTTACATAGGGCCAAATGGTTCCATTGCCCACTGGCAGCATTGCCGCTCTGAACAGCAATGCTTATATGCTGACCAAAATACATACCAGCGCTCTGGTTGCCAGTACATTCCACCAGTCGCTTCGAAATTTCTCATCCGGTGACAGGGAACCAATGTCTCTACCCCAAACACTTTCATTCCTATTTATATCTATAATTATGAAATTATTTTCTTTACATAGGTAAAGAAAATAATTTCATAATTATAGATATAAATAAGAATGAAAGTGTTTGGGAAGTAGGATTTACAAATAAAATATTAGATTTGATGAGTAACTCGATTTACAATTTATTATAAAGACTACTCTAATTAGAAAAGCGTGATTTTATTTCTAAGCCATTTGCTCAGCTATAACGCCATTGAAATAGTTGCCGGTTTCCAGCTCCATCGTCAGACCCTGAAAGCCACCCAGGGCTATAGCATCTTTCTAACAAGTCCAAACACAGCGGCGCTATAGTATTTGGTCGAGGCGTTCCTATGGTCACCTTCCGCCTATATCGTCAGACCAGCTCCATGGTACTGTATTATTGCATTGCCATTGAAGTTTTATAGGTATACCCAATTTAAGCTTGTTGGATTGAAAATGGATTCCTAATTTAAAGCCGGAAAGACAGACAGACACTCGAACGAAGCAAGTTAAATCAAAGCTTGTAAAAAGCCGTGATAATCTAGAAGTAAAACGTTGGGGTTGTTTACGAAGTCTAGGATTTAAGTCAAGCACCTGGCATAAAACATATTTAGGTATGTGGTACCATGGTTACAAAGTAATGTGGTAGTTGTTAAGCCAAGTTGGAAACCTTATAGGCGACTTGATAGGTTCCAACAGCAGGTAGCCACAAACCTGCCTCCACCAATCCGCACTGGGTCCGCGTGGTGGAGTATGACCTAATCTTTCTCAACTTGATTTTAGAGAGAAGGCCTTTGCCCAGCATTGAGACTGTCTAGGCTGATATAATTATTATTTTGTGGTGAATAAAACGTGTAATAAAAAAATAATATTTAATATAATAGGAACATTACATATTTACAGTTTAAAATACCTTAAAATGGTCAAATACACAAATATAATTTATATTTACAAAATTATATTTATGCGAAATCGCTGCCGCTTGGTAGCATGCCCAGAAGACTAGCAGCATTGCTTCGTTGTATGGTAATGCTTATCCTCTATGCCAGGTAAGAACCAGCCTTCTGGTCACCAGTGATATCTGTGACTGCGGTGAACTATGCATTCCGTGCTTTAAGCTATCAATATCTCGCAATGAATAGAAAAGCTAAGAGCTTTGTGAATAAGCCGTTACACCCTGCATTCACTTATTGCTTTTCCCAGACTCTATAGTTTGCTAAAAGGTTTCAGGACAATGGCCACTTTGTAGGCCCAGTTACGGAGTACGTCAGAACTGAAAGCATTGGTTTGACGGAAAATATTATTCAGAGTTCAAATTATCTAAAATACTTTGTTATATTCAGAATTGATTTCTGATTTTTCAGTCCTTCTTGACATAAAACATGATCATTAGGGAACATGAATTTGATTGAGTTTAGTCGGTGTCACAAAATGTACTAAGGATCCGGGGAAGGTCGCCGATAATGCAGGCAATTGATGTGGGTTCGAAAATCCATACTAATATTAAGAATTTTAAATTAAACTCTGTGTGTCTGTCTATTATCTTTTCACGCTCAACCGCTGAACAGATTTTAATTAAATTCGGCAAGGGGAAAATACGCTACCTTTCGTTTCAAAAAAAAAGTAAAGGTGTGAAATGTACGCCTAAAAATAACGCGAACGAAATTGCGGATACAGTTAGTTACAAATAGATATATGCATGGGTGAAGAACAAAACTGTTCGTCGTAGTGATCTTTGGGGAGATCTATATCCTGCAGTGGATATCTTGACTGATGATGATGTTGATAAAGTCAAAGTAGATCTTTCCCTGTATCTATCTATACATGTATAGCAATTTACTGTAATGTGAATTTTCGGTATGCTCCCGAAAGATAAAGCATGTTCTTTCTTATGCTTACAGAAGTGCTCTATTTTTTATGGGTTCGTTATCGTCACTAACAGCCAAAAGAGACCCATTGTAAGACAAATATTGTCACAACGACTGGTGTTGTGCTGCACACATGCGACTTTTTTGCGGGTGATAAATCTTCAAAGAATTCTCAATCTTCTATGAGGAAGTTTGAAATATTTGGGATCTTTACCGCAGGAAAAACTCCCGTCAGGCGGGCAAAATACACTAGTTGATCTTATCGTCTACCCATTTTAGATATTCATGGGGATATACAAGTTGTATCGTAAATAACGCAAGACCTCAGACATTAGATAATTGATTCAGAAATTTAATACGAAAACCAAATTTATACCCCAATCAATGAAACTTGTACGTGTATGTGTGCATATTGAGAAATACGTTTTAGACATGCATTTGAAATTTCCGTATTGCTTTAAATCAAGAATACATTTAGTTTGTTATAGCGCACTAAAGGAGTAACAGTATTTTTTGCAAATTTAAACAAAATTAAAGATATATTAAAAATTGTTAGAATCAATTCAGTTACCGATTTAGAACTACTTTCAGGTCTTGCGTTTATTATGTACCATGTATACGTATAGAATAAGAATATAAATTTCGTGCATAACTTCAAACTAGTCAAAAAAATTCTATTCCACGTCCTCCCAACAACAGCCACTGCTAACTTAGCGGGTAACTTGGAAACTATACTAATATAATATATCTAAAATACATAGTTATTTATATTCGCTACGCTCGCGGGCTGTCGACTGCATAATACCAATGTATTTTGGTTTGCTTCAGAGTAAGTTCGCGGACTAAACGAATTTGCCTCTGACACGGCTGCCACCTAAATATGCTTCACACATTTAAATTTCCGGGTAGCTGTTGAACTTTGTATGGATTTGTTTACAAAATAATATTTAGTTTTCTTACGTAAAAGAGTGCTGTGCGATCGCGGTGTTCTTAGAGATCAGCAAGATTAAGAAGTGTTCGACTCGGTCGAAGATAGGGGACTGTTTGTTACATTTTCATATTCAAGCGTCTCCGTGCTTTGGAAGATACGTTAAACGGTTGTTAGCGGTTGCCACTTAATGTGGTAGTCGTTAAGCCAAGTTGGAAGTCTTATAAATAGCTTGATAAGTTCCAACAGCAGGTGGCCACATTACGGCCTCCACCAATCCGCACTGGATCCGCGTGGTGGAGCATAATCTTATCTCTCTACTTTAATTTGTGACAGTAACCCAGGAATGGCAGTAAGCTGATTGTTCATTCTAAAAAAAAACAATCCCACAAGAATTTCATTTCTCTTGGATCAAAGTCAAATATCACATAAGAACGAGAAAATCCTTCAATTTCTCCCCCATTCATTACATATTCACTTAGATTGATTTTAAGTAGAGCACGACGGCTTCGGTAAACACGCATGACGACAAAATAGCGTTATCTGAGAGGAATTTCAAGCATGTTTTCTTTATCGGAAAGCTGCGCTGTGTAACTAGGAGGTAGTGCAGTAAGGAATATCTTAGACTACATGTATATTTCTTCTTTGTTATTCACTAGTTGGGAGTGGCCTATGTTCAGCAGTGGACAAGTATAGGCTGAGATGGTGATGATGATGATTCACTAGTTGTTTTATTTACAACCATGGATTTCATATACACGACTCCATTCTCAAACGAATAATTAAAATTCGCTGTCGCAGGAAAAAATATCTCGTGCGTGATAATCCGACCCATACCTACCCTCTCAAACTACTCGACCAAGCTGTCGAAAACCCTTTATTTACAATCGATAATATCTGAAAAAGGAAGATACTCTAAACATAATATTTATTGATTCCGAATGTGCATAACTCAACCAGCACCACCAGACTACAACCACGACTTCTTTGGCATCGGCAGCAAATATGCTACTCATGCCAAAGAAGAACTAACAGGATAAGGTACTGAAAAAACCTCTTGTAACCTTGTATTCTCTGCCTACACTGTAAGGTATCTGGCACAATGATATACATATATAGAAAGAGACAAGCTGCTGGATATACTTGTACCCTAAATGAGGGTTTCAAAGGTGCGCTGTAGATTAAAGGTCCTATGTTACTGAGATTATTTTTTGACCTCGTGATTACTATCCGCACCATACGCCACTGACCAACGAGGTTATTTTCAAACCATAAAATTACATAAAATTATCAGAGTTGTATCACACAAAATCTTACATGTTGATACATCGATTACAGTCTCCATTCGATTCCTCCTGAAATCTATCGACTGTCTGAATGGTTCATTCCCGTACTTTGCAAACGTCTGGGACACTACAAACCTAAATTTGAGTAATGCTGGTTTTTAACCTAGGATATTGCTTCTGTGCAGCGTATTGGAGTGGTATTAACTGTTAAAGCACGTGTGCACTCAAAGGGAGATGTTTATTGAGTTGGCTGGGCCTTTGGCTATCGATTCATTGCTGTATCGAATGATACGAGCATTTGTGCACCTACCAGGGTCATTATTCGCTGTGATCAAAGTGGACACGTTACCATATCTTCGTGAAATGATCAGCTAATGGCATTCTGTATCAAAAATATCATACAGAGGATATATTGAAACTACGAACATTTTGCAGATTATGACCGCAGAGAGAACAAAAAAATAAGACGTCTGAATTAGGATATGCAGTGGATTCATTTTAAGGTTTTATTTTTTCCATGAGGTTGACTGCCTCGTTGGTCTAGGTGCCCGCTTAGAGAATAAAGGCGTCTCGGTGTTTATTGTTTCCATCAGGTACTATACTATATCTATGGTTTCCATAATATGTAGATAGAACTGCTGTCATAATTTTCAAAAATTGCAATTCTGTGTTGCTAACTGACTTTTGACGTGGTTTTAGAATTTTCTCCCTGACCTTTTAAAAGAGCATATTTTTTTTGTGTAGCGGTCATGTACCAGAAGATGTGGTATAGGCAGGCCCTTCACAAGATGGACCAATGACCTGCTGTAATTTGCGAGTAAAAGCTGATAGTTTACAGTACCAACGAATCATCGTAGCAACCTTTGGGGATTACCTATACCTTGCAGTGAGTATTTCGGTTGATTATAATGTGAGACTGTGAGAATCTTAGTATGATTTATTCATAAAGAGATATGCCGGCGTTTTTCTGTCAGGAATGAGGAGATTCATAAAAGAACCAAGGTCACCGACATAGCCCACAAGAAGATCGGACGGGCGTAGAGGCAGAAAGATTCTAGAATGGAGACCACGTATTGGCAAGCGCAGCGTGGGACAGCCGCCTACCAGATGGACCAACGATCTTATGAGGATTGCAGGAAGTCGCTAGATGCAGTTGGCATCCGACTAGTTGCGCTGGAGAGCGATTGGGGAGGCCTATGTTTAGCAGTGGCCAAGTATAGGCTGAGATGATGATGATGATGAGTTAAACTCAGCCTACAGATTACATCAATATTGCAAATCATCAACCACTTGGTTATGATCATATTGCCAAATGAAGCATTTAAGTGCTTATTGAGATGAAATAAAACTATTTTGCGGATTTTATCGCGGTTTATTTTCGGGATCCGGTATTAATATAATCAAATCCAAAACCAAGCATAACACTGCAAGACCTCAAGACACCGTGACCTCATTCTGCGTAGATCGGACCATAAACAACAAAAATAATTAAGAAGTTTGAGGGTACCCCGGAACAACTATGCCTTTTGGACGTCTAACACCTCAGTCCCTCCCGTGACCATGGGTGCTGCAAAGCACTCCAAACGTCGGGAACTAAAAATAAAAAATAAACCGCGATAAAATCCGTAAAATAGTTTTATTTCATGTGTAATATTTGCGAAAGTCTAAGAACTCAATATGCTTATTGAGAGACAAATATAAAACAAAAACTGAATCTATATTCTATCCAATCTTAGCGGATCCCAATTGAATCGCTTTGGTATTAAACAGTTCGCTCACGTTTCGATCCCATTACAACTGTATCGGATTCAAGCAGACTTAGCTGAGACTACCTGTTCAAAGTTTGATCTCGTAATAATTTCTACCGAGCAAGTTTCCAGGGTGTTATGTTAATATTGATAACATAATAGTACATGTATCTATAGAATCTTGATAGTTAAATTGTTAATATTCATTAGCTGTATTCCCGATCTTGTGTGATGACATAGAGAGATACGTTTATCATCCGTTACAAAAGTGCTCGGCACAGCCAGTCGTGCGATAGAAAAATTATCGTTTCCATAAAGGGAAAGCTTTATTTCTGATGGTATGGGAAGACTACAGTAGCTGCCCTAGGCGTCTTCTTTGAGTGATTCTGAAAAGAACGGCTGCTGTGGAAATACAGATTAGTTCTTTAAAAGCAATAATTGAATCGTATATTATGTATGTACTTACCAGCTTTTACACGAGGTTTACAATTAAAAATGTTTGATCCTAGATTCATAATCCTATTAATCTAACGTTTTATTTTTTGTTCTATTAGTAATTATTTTATCACGTAGTTTAAGAACAACCGATAGCTTTTAGGCTATAAAAATTTACTTAGAGTTTACTTAAGTTCTATCATACTTCAACTCTTTTCTTTCAGATATCGGACTAAAAAGCTTTTAAATAAATTCCCACAGACAACCGAATGTATTCGCCGAAACATTACAAGAAAATCAGTGACAAAATATCTTAACGGCTATTCAGAAGCCACGAAAACCCGAACTACGCTAACACAGTACGGGCATTTCTTAGCATTTTCGGGTCCTGTGTTAGCGTAGTTCGCATACATTCGCACACATGAGGAGCCTTTGATAATGGGCAATAAAAATCCTGAATAAGATTTCTTTTCTAAGCGATCTAAGACAAAGGCCATTAGGGGATAGTGGTGCGTGTGCGGCGCGCAATCAAGACATATGGGGCATTTTACGTTTGCATAACAAATCGTACGGCGGGTTTGTTCCGCTTAATTAAGACTAATTGTCAGCTCCACCGGGATCCCAAGTATAAGGCCGTGTACGCGTTGAGAATGGAAATGTTCTGTTATGTGTTACATTTCTATATGTATATCTATTTTAAGTAAGGTCGCCGAGAAGCGATGTTTAATGAGAACAAATGAATTGTTCAAATATCTCTGGGTAATTAATTTTGTATTTAATTAAAAAAATAAAAACGGTCTGCCTTTAGTCTAATGATATAATGCAGATAGCAATTCTTGGGTTTAAGTTTTAGGTTGGACAGTGTGATATGTATTTATAGGGAGATTCTCAGTCGCAGTCTGGGGATTCTAGATTCGAATCCTGGGTCGGAAAAAGTATTGTTTTCTATCAATAAATTCTTAGTCGCAGAAGTCCATTCTGTCCAGTAAAGTAATAATAGGATCACCTGTATTATATTGAAACCTAACATCATTGGCGATTTGTAAGCAGAGATGGGTAAAATGAAATTATATCGAAGATTTAAAATGTAATCGTAATCGTTGAAACTTACAAAATGTAATTGTAATCGTTTATCATTAATCTGATTACGTTTTGCCCATATCTGTATATAAGTGTTCACAGTACACGTTTGCCAACCCTAACTCGAATATTTTTAATTATATTGATAAAAAAGATATTTAATGGGTAATTAACACTAGACAGTAAGGCTAAATATGTTTTACGTTTACAAGAAGTCTGCAACCGTTAAACGAATGTATTACGCCAACGGAGCAAATCACAGCTTGTACTACAGGTAAACAAAATAATTGTATGTAGTTCTTATTTTTTTAAACAGTTTATTATATATTTATTATGCAATTCAAATATAAAATGTGCCACAAATGATATACAATATGTACAATTATATAAAAAACGACAGCAAAGAATTATTAACAAAAACCGGGTGTAAAAAAATATACATATATACATAGGGCCAAATGGTTACACACTGGCAGCATTGCCGCACTGAACAGCAATGCTTATATGCTGACCAAAATACATACCAGCGCTCTGGTCGCCAGTACATTCCACCAGTCGCTTCGAAATTTCTCGAAACATCCGGTGGCCCCCACGGACCCAACGTCTCTTACCACTTAAACACCAAACACCTTAATTCTTATTTATATCTATAACTAAGAAATTAGTTTCTTTACCTGTGATTTACAAATAAAATATTTGATTGGATTGGTAACTCGACTTACAATTAATTATAAAAAGACTACTCTTATTTGAAAATTGAAAAGCGTGATTTTATTTCTATGGCAAGTCTAAACACAGCGGCGCTTTATTATTTGGTCGAGGCGTTCCTATGGTCACCTTCCGCCTTTATCGTCAGACCAGCTCCATGGCACTGTATTATTGCATTGCCATTGTAGTTATATAGGTATGCCCAATTAAAGCTTGTTGGATTGAAAATGGATTCCAAATTTTAAGCCGGAAAGACAGACAGACGCTCGAACGAAGCAAGTTAAATCAAAGCTTGTAAAAAGCCGTGATAATCTAGAAGTAAAACGTTGGATTTGTATTTACGAAGTCTAGGATTCAACAGTCAAGCACCTGGCATAAAACATATTTAGGTATGGGGTACCATGGTTGCCAAGTAATGTGGTAGTCGTTAAGCCAAGTTGGAAGTCTTATAGGCGGCTTGAGTTCCAACAGCAGGTAGCCACAAACCTGCCTCCGCCAATCCGCACTGGGTCCACGTGGTGGAGTATGACCTAATCTCTCTCACCTCGATTTGTGAGAGAAGGCCTTTGTCCAGCAGTGATAAAGTTTAGGTTGATATTATTATTATTATTATGTGGTAAACAAAACATGTAATAAAAAAATAACAATTTAATATAATAGAGAATAAGGAACATTACAAATTTACGCTGTAAAATACCTGAAAAAGTTCAAATAGACAAATAAAATTAATATTTACAAAACTATATTTATTCTAACTCGCTGCCGTTTGGTAGTGTACCCTGAAGGCTGGCACAGCATTGCCTCGTTTTATGGCAATGCTGGTCCTCTGTGCGAGGTAAGACCCAGCCCTTTGGTCACCAGTGATATCTGTGACTGTGGTGAACTATGACTTCCGTGCTTTAAGCTAGCAATATCCCACAGTGAATAGAAAAGCTAAGAGCTTTGTTAATAAAAGCCTTTCCCCCCGAGCGTTTCCCCCTGCTTTCATTTATTGCTTTTCCCCAGCCTCTATAGTGTGCTAAAAGGTTTCAGGACAATGGCCACTTTGTAGGCCCAGTTACTAGCGACATTATCCCCTTGAAATACTAGCGCTACAGTATTCTCTTAAGAAGTACGTCAGAATTGAAAGCATTGGTTTGACAGAAAATATTATTATATAAAAATAGTTTGTTATTTTCAGGATTGATTTGTAATTTTTCAGTTCTTCTTCACGTCAAACATCATCATTAAAGAACATGAATTTGATTGAGTTTACTCGGTGTCACGAAGGTCGCGGATAATGCAGTCAATCAATGTTGGATTCGAAAATCCATACTAATATTATGAATTTTAAAGTAACTCTGTCTGTCATCTTATCGCGCTCAACCGCTGAAAAGATTTTGATTAAATTCGGCAAAGAACTAGATTTTATCCGGGGGAAGGCCATAGGCTACCTTTTGTCTCAAAAAAAAGTAAAGGTGTGAAATGTACGCATGAATATAACGCGAACGAAGTTGCGGATACAGTTAGTTACAAATAGATATATCGATGCGTGAAGAACAAAACCGTTCGTCGTGGTGATATTTTGGGGGAGACCCATGTCCTGCCCTGGATATCTTGACTGTTGATGACGTTGATAAAGTCATAGTAGATCTTTCCCTGTATCTGTGTATGTATAGCAATTTTCTGTAATATCCATCATTTTCAGCATGCTCCCGAAAGATAAAGCATGACCTTTGTTATGCTTCCAATACTGCTCTATTTTTAATGTGTTACATCGTCACTATCAGCCAAAAGACACCCGGTGTAAGACAAATATTGTACAATGATGGGTTTTGTGCTGCTGACATCCGACTTTTTCGCGGGAATTTAAAAAACTCTCAATCTTCTATGAGGAAGATTGAAATATTTGGGACCCTTACCACAGGAAAAATCTCTTAAGGCTGGCGAAATACACTGGTCGATCTTATCGTCTACCCATTTTAGATATTCACGGGGATATTCAAGTTGTATTGTAAATAACGATTAGATAATTGATTCACAAATTCAATACGAAAACTAAATTTCCAAATTTATTTTACCCCTTTTTTAACCCAATTAACAATGAATCTCGTACGTGTATGAGAGCGTATTGAGAAATACGTTTTAGAAACGCATTTTAAATCTTTGTATTGCTTTGAATCAAGAATACATTTAGTTGATTATAGCACACTAAAGGAGAAACAGCATTTTTTGCATATTTAAAGAAAATGTAAGATACATTAAAAATTGTTGGAATCAATTCAGTTTCCGATTTAGAACAAACTACTTTCAGGTCTTGCGTTTATTATGTACCTTGTATACGTATGGCATAAAAATATAATTTTCGTGCATAACTTCAAAACAAGTCAACAAAATTCTATTCCACGTCCTCCCAACAACAGCCACAGCTAACTTAGCAGGTAACTTGGAAACTATACTAATATAATATATCTAAAATACATAGTTATTTATATTCGCTACGCTCGCGGGCTGTCGACTGCATAATACCAATGTATTCTGGTTTGCTTGAGAGCAAGTTCGCGGACTAAACGAATTTGCCTCTGACTCGGCTGCCACCTAAATATGCTTCATACATTTTAATTTCCTTGTAGCCGTTGAACTTTGTATGGATTTGTGTCCAAAATATTATTTAGTTTTCTTACGTAAAATAGTATGTGCGACCGCGGTGTTCTTAGCGATCAGCAAGATTAAGGAGTGTTCAATTTGGTCGGCCTAAGATGATGAGATTCGGAAGGTACAATAAACGGTTGGTAGCGATTACCACTTAATGTGGTAGTCGTTCAACCAAATTGGAAGTTTTATAAGCGGATTGATAAGTTCCAATAGCAGGGGGCCACATACCTGCCTCCACCAATCTGCACTGGGTCCGCGTGGTACCCTAATCACTCTCACTTTAATTTGTGAGAGGTGCCTAGGAATGGCGGTAAGACAGCATCCAGAATATAGGCATATTCTCTAAGCGGGTTTGGCAGAGGTGTACGGAGTACACCCACTTTTCGCCGACAATGTTAGATCCCATGTAATAGGGGGCGAGCCTATTGCCATATACCAGGCACAATTTCAGACTCCGGACTCATACTGGAAAGTTTTCGTTAGAAAACCTCCATTTGTCCGACCTAGGATTTTAACCCAGGTCCTCGTGATCACCAAGCGATACGCTTTGCCACTAGACCAACGAGCAGATGTTACGACGATGGTAAACGATAGCAGTAAGCTGATTGTTTATTCTAAAGAAAGCAATCCCACAAGAATTTAATATTCTCTTGGATCAAAGTCAAATTCACATGAGTACGAGAGTACGAGAAAGTTCTCCGATTTCTCCCCCATTCATTACACATTCACTTAGATTGATTTTAAGTAGAGCACGACTGCTTCGGTAAACACGCTTAACGACAAAATAGCGTTATCTGAGAGGAATCTCAAGCTTGTTTACTTTAGCGGAAAGCTGCGTTGTGTACCTAGGAGGTAGTGCAGTAAGAAATATGCAGACTACATGTATATTTTTTACTTTGATAAAAAGTTTTCCTTCACTAGTTGTTTTATTGACAAACATGGATTTGACACATGGACATGCACGACTTTATTCTCAAACGAATATTTAATATTTCGCAGTCATAGGAAAAATGTCCCATGCTTGATCGATCACTTTTACCAGTCAAAAATTCTCAGTCTCTTATGAGGAAGTTTGAAATATTTGGGACCCTAACCACAGGATAAAACCTCCTGAGGCGGGCGAAACACACTGGTCAATCTTATCGTCTACCCATTTCAGATATTCATGTAGATATACAAGTTGTATCCTAAATATCGCATTTAGCTGTGGCGGATCAAAATGTCTCGTGCGTGATCGATCCGGCGATCACTTTTTTCAGTCAGCCGGTAGCGGCCGGTACGGTAATTCCGGTAACGGCATTAGACTTACCCTGTTAAACTACTCGACCATGCTATCGACAATACTTTTCTTGTAATCGATAATATCCTTAAAAGAGGATACTCTAAACATAATGTTCATTGTGCATACCTCAACCAGCAGGATTGAAAATTTTCTTTCTGATCTTTTAAAAGTACACAAAGTATTTGTGTAGCGGCCATATACCAGAAAATGTAGTATAAGGAGGCTCTTCACAAAATGGACCAATGACCTGCTGTAATTTGCGAGTACAACCTGATAGCTACACAACAAACAGATTGTAGTAGCAATCTTTGGGGAAGATCTATGTCGTGCAGCGGAACAATCTTAGTATAATTTATTTAGTTGAACTCAGCGAGCTATGGAAAGCTATGCTCGGCGTTTCTCTACGTGATCAAATCAGGAATGAGGAGATTCGTAGAAGAACCAAGGTCACCGACATAGCCCATAGAATTGGTAAGCTAGCGCTATGTGGCTCGCTTGGCAATGGGCGGGCCACATAGCGCGAAGATAGGACGGGCGTTGGGGCAGAAATACTGTAGAATGGAGACCACGTATTGGCAAGCGCAGCGTGGGACGGCCGCCTACCAGATGGACCGACGATCTTGTGAGTCGTAGGAGGTCGTTGGATGCAGGTGGCATCGGACCGACTGCGCTGGAAAGCGATTGGGGACGCCTATCCACTGCCGTGGACAAGTATAGGCTGAGATGATGATGATGATGATGAGCAATCAACCACTTGTTTATGAACAAATTGCTGAATGAAGAATCTAAGTGTTTATTCTGAAATATCAACTTTTAGAATCCAAACATACAACAAAATCAGAATCTATATTCCATCCAATCCTAGCGGATCCTCATTGGCATTGCGGGGGCATTCAACAATTTGCTCACGTTTCGATCCCATTACAATTGTATCGGATTCAAGCAGACTTAGCTGACACTACCTGTTCAAAGTTTGATCCTGTAATCATTTCTACCTAGTAAGTTGCGCGGGTGTTCTGTTAATATTGATAATAGAATAGTACATGTATCTATATAATCTTGATTGTTAAATTGTTAATATTCATTAGCTTTGTTTCCGATCTTGTGTGTTCGGCACAGCTAGTTGTGTGATAGAAAATTGTAGTTTACATAAAGGGATAGCTTTATTTCTGATGTTAAAGTAAGACCACAGTAGGTACCCTGAGTGTCCTTTATGCGTGATTCTAAAAAGAACGGTAGCCGTGTAAAAATAGATTAGTTTTTTAGAAGCAACAATCGAGTCGTGACTGTATGTATGTATTTACTAGCTTTTACACGAAGTTTGAGGCGCTCGTAGCGCTGTGCGACCGCGGTGTTCTTACCGATCACCAAGGTTAAGCAGCGTTTGACTCGGTCGGCCTGAGATGGGTGACCGTTTGTGGCATTTCATATTCGAGCGTCTCCGTGCTTCGGAAGGCACGTTAAGCCGTTGGTCCCGGTTACCACTTAATGTGGTAGTCGTTAAGCCGAGTTGCAAGCCTTAAAGGTCGCTTGATAAGTTCCAACAGCAGGTGGCCACAAACCTGCCTCCACCAATCCGCACTGGGTCCGCGTGGTGGAGTATGACCCAATTTCTCTCACCTCGATTTGTGAGAGAAGGCTTTGCCCAGCAGTGGGCAGTATAGGCTGATATTATATACACGAAGTTTATAATTGAGAATACTTGATCCTAGATTCATAATTCTATGAATCTTACGGTCATTTTTTGTTCTATCCGTAATGAATTTATCACGTAGTTTAAGAACAACCGATAGCTTTTAGCCTATTAAAATCAATGATGTGCGAGTTGAGTTCACTTAAGCTCCATCATATTTTTACTTTTTTCATTTAGATATCGGAATAAAAAGTTTTTAATTAAATTCTCGCAGACAACTGAATGTATTCGCGGAAACATTATATAAAAAAAACATAGTGTCAAATAATTTTAACAGCTTTTCAGAGGCCACGAAAACCCGAACTACGCTAACGGCGTATTCTGGTTCTGTGTTAGCAAAGTTTGCATACATTCGCATCTTACATGAGGAGCCTTTGAAAATGGGCAATAAAAAGCCAGAATAAAATTCCTTTTTTTAGTGATCTAAGACAATCAAGACATATGGGGCATTTTACCTTTGCATAACAAATCCTACGGCGGGTTTGTTCCGCTTAATTATGACTAATTGCCAGCTCCGGCGGGATTCCAAGAGTAAGGCCGAATACGCGTTGAGGATGGAAATGTTCTGTTATGTGTTACATTTGTAAATGTATATCTACTTAAAGTAAGGCCGATATCTCTTGGTAATTAATTTTGTATTTAGTTAAAAACGAAAGCGGTCTGCCTTTAGTCTAATGATATAATGCGGATAGCAATTCCTGGGTTTAAGTTTTAGGTTGAACTTTGTGATATTTTTCTATAGGGATATTTTCAGTCGCAGTCTTGAATTTAGGAATCACGAGGATCTAGGGTCGGAACAAGTATTTGTTTTCTATCAATAATTTCTCAGTCGCAGAAGTCAATTGTGCCCAGTATAGTGATAATAGGATCGTCCTGTTTTACATTTGGACTTAACATCGTCTGAGAGATGTAAGCAGAGATGGGAAAATGTAATTAGATTAAAGATTTAAAATGTAATTGTTATCGTTTATCATTAATCTGATTACATTTTACCCATTTCTGTGTACACAGTACCAAGTTGCCATCCATAACTCGTTTATTTTTAATTTGATTGATAAAAAAGATTACACTAGACAGTAAGGCTAAAGATGTTTTACGTTTACAAGAACTCTGCAACCGTTAAACGAATGTATTACGCCGACGGAGCATATCTCAGTTTGTACTACAGATAAACAAAATAATTGTATGTAGTTCTTATTTTTTTAAACAGTTCATTATTTATTAATTATGCAATTTAAATGTAAAATGTGACACCAATTATACACAATATGTAAAATTATATAAAAAAAAACAACAGCAAAGAATTATTAACAAAAACCGGGTAGAAAAAAAAAACATATATGCATAGGGCCAAATGGTTCCACACTGGCAGCATTGCCGCACTGAACAGCAATGCTATATAAGCATAATATATATGACCAAAATACATACCAGCGCTCTGGTCGCCAGTACATTCCACCAGTCGCTTTGAAATTTCTCGAAATATCCGGAGGGCCCCGCGGTCTCAATGTCTCTACCCTTAAACACCTTAATTCTTATTTATATCTATAATTAAGAAATTATTTTCTTTACCTGTGATTTACAAATAAAATATTTGATTTTATTAGTAACTCGTCTTACAATTAATTATTAAAAGACTACTCTAATTTGAAAATTGAAAAGCGTGATTTTATTTCTATGCCATTTGCCCAGCTGTATCGCCATTAGAATAGTTGCCGGTTTCCAGCTCCATCATCAGACCCTGAAAGCCACCCAGGGCTATAGCATCTTTCTTACAAGTTCAAACACAGCGGCGCTATATTATTTGGTCGAGGCGTTCCTATGGTCACCTTCCGACTTTATCGTCAGACCAGCTCCATGGCACTGTATTATTGCATTACCATTGTAGTTATAAAGGTATGCCCAATTTGAGCTTGTTGGATTGAAAATGGATACCAAATTGTAAGCCGGAAAGACAGACAGACACTCGAACGAAGCAAGTTAAATCAAAGGTTGTAAAAAGCCGTGATAATCTAGAAGTAAGACGTTGGATTTGTATTTACGAAGTCTAGGATTCAACAGTCAAGCACCTGGCATAAAACATATTTAGGTATGGGGTACCATGGTTGCCAAGTAATGTGGTAGTTGTTAAGCCAAGTTGGAAGCTTTATAGGCGGCTTGGCTATTATCGACCAATCCGCACTGGGTCCGCGTGGTTGAGTATTACCTAATCTTTGACACATTGATCTGAGAGAAAAGGTCTTTGCCCAGCAGTGGGACAGTTTATGCTAATATTATTATTATTTTGTGGTGAACAAAACGTGTAATAAAAAAATTAAAATTTAATATAATATGAACATTACATATTTACACTGTAAAACAGCTGATAATGTTCAAATAGACAAATAAAATTAATATTTACAAAAAGAGATTTATGCTAAATCGCTGCCGCTTCGCAGCATGCCCAGAAGACTGGCAGCATTGCCTCGTTGTATGGCAATGCTTATCCTCAGAGCGAGGTAAAAACCAGCCCTTTAGTCACCAGTGGCATCTGTAACTGTGGTGAACTATGTCTTTCGTTCTTTAAGCTAGCAATATCCAGCAATGAATAGGAAAGCTTAGTGCTTTGTTAATAAAACCCGTTTCCCCTTGCATTCACTTAATGCTTTTCTCCAGACTCCATAGTTTGCTAAAAGGTTTTAGGACAATGGCCACTTTATAGGCCCAGTTATTAGTGACATTATCCCCTTGAAATACTAGCTTTATAGTACTCTCTTAAGGAGTACGTCGGAGCTAAAAGTATTGGTTTGACGGAAAATATTATTACGGATTCAAACTATCTGAAATACTTTGTTATTTACAGGATCAATTTGTGATTTTCAGTCCTTCTTCACATGAAACATAATCATAATCAGTAGAAATTGATTGAGTTTAGTCGGTGTCACAAATTGGAGTAAGGATCCGGGGACGGTCGTGGAAAATGCAGCCAATCGATGTGAATTCGAAATTCCATACTAATATTATGAATTTGAGAGTCACTCTGTCTGCCTATCTGTTATCTTTTCACGTTCAAACCGCTGAGCAGAATTTGGCAAAGAAATAGATTTTATCCAGAGGAAGGACATAGGCTACCTTTTGTTGCTGCTTTGTAGACACAATCTGGCTACCGTCTTTGGGGTTCCGGTTTGGTCATGCTCACTATAAAGTATTTGCTTGCGGTGGCTGTCGGGTGCGGGTCAGTCCCGTCCCTCCAATACGGTCGATGGGAGTGATGGCTGTTCCAGCAGTCATACATGTGAACGGGTGCTGCTTATGGGTATACATATTCAGATCGTAAGGCATCACACTAGATCGAAACTGAACATTGTATTTACGCAATATGATTGAAAAAAAAAGAATAAAGAGAAGGAGGACGAAATAAAAAAGACAAGCTGGCTGAGTTTCTTCGCCGGATCTTCTCAGTGGAGGCCGCGTTCCGATCCGGTAGTAGATTAATAGTAAAACTAGATGTAAATTGACTATTCGTAAGCGCAGGACTAATACAAAATATATTATTTAAGTTGAGTTGTCTAAAAAAACGTGAATGTGTGAAATGCACTCCTTAAAATCATGCGAACTGTTATACCCTATAATAATTCGTAGAAATGTTGACCACCAACCCCGATCTGCTATGTCAGCATCTCGGGGTGATCGGAACACTGAGCGTAGGAGCGCAGGCCAACAATGGGCCAGTCTGTTACGAAACTCCAAACGGGTCGGTTCAAATCCATTTTATTCTGTTTCTATTTCTAATATACCCTTTCCCAGTTAAATATCTTTTTTTTAAAAACTCGTTGACGAACTCTCTTATAATATTTGGTGGCAGCGGTGGGATACCGATGGTGAAGGTATCCCTGGTACGTCTCCGTTCAGACTCATAAACCAAGTGAACATTTTAAACAAATCCTGTGTATAAATAGTTACATTACCCTTGTGTGTGTAGTGAACAATAATAAGTGGCCGTCTATTACACCGAATCGTATCGTGTCGTATTTTGTTAACAGAATATTTTCTTTTATTAATATAAAATGCCTACCGAGGAACCACAGGTTAAACAAAAAAAGTCAGACCTCGTTGAAATTGGAACCCTATTTAAATTTATAAAGTCGAAAATGAATTTAATTTTTGACTAATTGTGACAACGCGGAAAAGCTGAGACAGCCTGTTCCATCAAAGAATTTGATTCCTGGGATCAATTAAATAATTTCTTAAAAACCCAGTTCGGTGAAAGAAAGCACTATGCCCATTTGTTGACTGATATACAAGAATGCCGACAGCTTAGCAATGAACCAGTAAATCAATTTGCATTACGTCTAGAAACCTGCTTATCAAAATTATTAACTGAAATAACTTTATCCAATAAGAAAAAAACTGAATTACCTGGCCGTATAGCGGCTATGGTAGACTTAGCACTTCACACGTTTTTACTTGGCCTTAAGCCTGATATTTCTAATTTAGTTCGGGGTAAAAATCCATCCACCCTTAATGATGCCATTAACTTAGCGGTATCTGATTACTAAACTTAATTTCCACACATCAGCGCCACAACGCCAAGCTCCAAAACCTAACTACTCGTCTAGGCCTCCTTATGTTAATTCTAAGCCCCAAACGCCTAAACAATTTGATCGAAATATTCAAAGTCCATTTTGCCGATACTGTAAAAACCCAGGACATACCATAGAAACGTGTCGGAAACGGGAACATAACAATAACAGGTTTAAAGTTCCTCAATTACCATATTCAAATCAACACTTTACCATGCCGAAGCCCGCTCGCGTTAACTGTGTAAGTAATGCAAACGATTCTGATGACCCTGAGCCGCAACCTACCAGCATAGACAACACCCATAACTATGATGAAAACAATTTAAACGAATAGTGGGACCACGGAGGTGTCTCGTGGTACCCAAACTCCAAACCTTAGCCATACCCTTACATGATAACGACACCCATTCTATACCCAAGGACCACACGGGTAACCAGCCCCAAGCAAGTGTCCACTCTACTATATCCAAGGGCCACACGGGTAACCAGCCCCAAGTAAGTGTCCACTCTACTATAACCAAGGGCCACACGGGTAACCAGCCCCAAACAAGTGTCCGTAGTTCTATGTCCAAGGGCCACACGGGTAACCAGCCCCAAACAAGTGTCCGTAGTCAATCAAAATCCAATACAATTCAATGCAATGAAGTATATGAAATATCATGTATCCCTAACAAAACATCCTTACCTAATATACTCGTTCAAACTTCAATATCTAATAAACCACTCAGGTTTCTCGTTGATACAGGATCTTCTGTGTCCCTTATCCAAAACTCTTCCATCCAATCTTACTCCAATCTGAAACTAAGGGGTAACATAATAAAATTAAAGGGTATAAACAGTTGTGAAGATGCCCACTCTAGGTGATTTTGAAATGAATCTAATATTCGGGAAAGAATCTATCCCTTTTATGTTTCACATAATAGAACACATAGACCTAACCTATGATGGTATTACAGGAAATGATTTACTTACTGTCTTTCAATGTTCTATTGACTATAACCGACAAATCCTTAATCTAAACAAAAATAAAATAAAGCTTAATTTTACTGACCCAACTTATCAAATTCCATCTCGTTCTGAAATCACCGTAGAATGCTCGGTTACTAATCCTGAAATAGGTAAAGGTCTCATTCTTGATCAACACTTAAGTGAAACATTATTGATAGCTAACTGTTTAGTTAAAGTAAAAAATAATAATCGAGTAAACCTTACAATCTTAAATACATCTGAAAAACCAGTTACATTAAATTCTAACCTTCAACTTACCTTACACCAAGTTGATCGTGGATCCTACCAATCATATGATACTAATAAAACATGTTTAGACAGAACTAACGAAGGCCTTCAACTCCTCCGCGCTTCCCATTTAAATTACGAAGAACGCGAAGCCCTCTACGATATGTGCTCTAAATATTCAGATATATTCTACTTACCTGATGATATACTTACCTCAACTAATGCTGTCCAGCATGAGATCCGAACCTCCTCTGATCAGCCTATCAACGTTAAATCCTATCGATTTCCCGAAGTACATAAACAAGAAGTAAATGCCCAAATCCAAAAAATGCTCGATCTAAAAATTATACAACCCTCCTTATCTCCCTGGTCTTCTCCAATATGGATAGTTCCCAAAAAGATTGATGCCTCTGGTCAGAAGAAATGGCGCGTTGTAATAGACTACCGAAAATTAAATGACATTACCATCGGCGAAACTTATCCTATTCCCAATATCGTCGAAATTCTTGATCAATTAGGTAACTCCAAATACTTCTCAACACTTGACCTTGCATCAGGATTCCATCAAATTAAAATGGCCCCACAAGATGCCTGCAAGGCTGCATTTAGCGTCCCTCAAGGACATTTCGAATTTACTCGCATGCCCTTTGGCCTAAAAAATGCTCCATCAACTTTTCAACGCCTAATGAACAATGTCCTTACCGGTCTCCAAGGAGAACGATGTTTCGTTTATTTATTTGATATTGTCATATATTCTCTTGACTTTCGGAGCCATATCCAAAATCTAACTGCAGTTTTCCAAAAACTTCGATCATTTAACCTTAAACTACAGCCTGACAAGTGTGAATTCCTTCGAAAGGAAGTCGGTTACCTAGGACACGTCATTACTGAAAATGGCTTAAAACCCGATCCTAGTAAAATTCATGTCGTACAAAAATTTCCAGTTCCTAAATGTCCCAAGGACATTAAATCATTTTTAGGGCTTGTAGCTTATTACTGACGTTTTATCCCAGATTTTTCAAAATTATCTAAATCCCTTAAGCTTATTGAAAAAGGATGTTCCTTTTATTTGGACCAACGAACAACAACTAGCTTTCGAAACGCTCAAAGAAAAACTTGTCACTGCTCCAGTCCTTACCTATCCAGATTTTACCAAACCCTTCAACCTTATTTGTGACGCGTCTAACTATGCGGTATCCGCTATCCTTTCTCAAGGCCCCATTGGGAAAGATCACCCTATAGCATTTACCTCCAAAACCTTAAACAAATGTGAAATCAACTATAGCACAACTGAAAAAGAGCTGTTAGCTATAGTGTCCGGCTGCAAAGCCTTTAGACCATACTTGTTTGGCCGCAAATTTACTATTGTAACAGACCATCGTCCTTTAAAATGGCTTTTTAATCACACTGATCCTAGTAGTAAATTACAACGTTGGCGTCTCCAACTTCAAGAATATGAATACGAAATTGTATACCGCAAAGGTAAATTAAATTCAGCAGCTGATGCGCTTTCTCGTTACCCTGTTAATCCAGTTTATCCTGAAAATCCTGCAAACTTACCTGATACTGACCTAAGGGACCTTGGTCCCCTAGATATGAGCCCTTTCAACACAGAGTTTAATAATTTTAGTCCTTTCAATATCCCAAGTCCAGAAAATCTACCTGATCCTTTGTTAAGACAAGGTCAACAATCTTCAATTCCTCAATTAAACCCCATAGACTTGGGACAACTCGAGACTAGCCCTAGGAGTGCAGAACCCAACCTTGATTTCGATTCATTAATCATGAAATCTGAAGAAGTAACAGATATTGCAATATCTGATTTTAAGAATCCTTTTGATCAACACTCATATACAAAAATATTTAATATGCTAACTTATATTTTCCGTAACACTAAAATCTGTATCCATGTTTATTTAAATAGAATCATTTATCCTACCTTAAGCGAAAGACCTAAAATTCTCCGTGAAAACCATAATGTCCCAATCGCTGGACATTTAGGCTCAACACGTATGTATAACCGTATACAAGAACAATTTGATTGAAAAGGAATGAGGAGCGATGTAGAGGACTATGCTAAAAGGTGTATACAGTGTCAGGAAAACAAAACCCTAAGAAAATTGAAAAGAGCTCCTATGGAAATCACCATTACTTCCACAGCCCCATTCCAACGAATAGCGTTGGATATCGTAGGTCCTCTGCCGGAGTCTGGACCTGCTAAACTGAAATATATCCTTACCTTACAAGATGACTTAACAAAATACTCTGTCGCTTACCCCATACGTAGCACAACAGCTGAAGAAACTAGCGATTGTCTCATACATTTTATATTCCTTTTTGGGATTTCTAAATCAATCTTGACAGATCAAGGCACCAATTTTACTTCCGACCTTTTTAAGACTACATGCCAATTCCTCAAAATCAAACAATTGGGGTCGTCGCCTTACCACCCACAGACACAAGGCGCTTTAGAACGTAGTCATTCAACACTTAAGGAATATCTAAAATCATTTATCAACGAAAATCATGACAATTGGCCCACCTACGTATATACTGCTATGTTAACTTATAATACTACGCCACACTGCACGACAAAATTTACACCCTACGAATTAGTCTTCGGACATAAACCTTACCTACCAAACTCCATATACGAAAGTGGTCCTGGAACAACCTATTCAACATAAGTTAAAATACTTAAGAGAAAAAGCGTTAGAGAATATTATCCGGTCCAAAGAATCTTCTAAATCTTACTATGATAACCACGCTAAACAACCGCCACAATATAAAGCCGGTGATTATGTCTATCTCAGGAACCATCTTAGACTTAGGAAAGCTTTGTCACCCGTCTGGAAAGAACCGTACAAGATAGTAAAGGTACATAAAAATCATACAGCTACTCTCCTCATCAACCGACGCCATGTGACTCATCATTTCGATCAGTTTAAACCAGTAGAAGTCACATATCCTTCGTAGGCTGTAGGAACTTAAATACA
Organism: Phalera bucephala; assembly: GCA_905147815.2. Classification (NCBI taxonomy): domain Eukaryota; kingdom Metazoa; phylum Arthropoda; class Insecta; order Lepidoptera; family Notodontidae; genus Phalera; species Phalera bucephala. The sequence continues at coordinate 11,097,626 of LR990627.1, forward strand.
TGACTTATCCTATTTATGTTTTAATTAGAGTTCATTTCTATATAAATTACTATTTTACCTTATTTTAGCGTCCCAATCAGTGCAGAGCCGGATATTGTCCAGCCACTTCCCTCTAACTCTGGTATCTACTTCGATAGCCTGGGAAGACTTAAAATAATTAACGGCCAGTTAAATGTCGTAAGTCATATAGATATAACCTTTATAAGTCCTCACCTTGCGAATCTTAACGAAGTACTTGGTACCGTTAGATTTATATGTCAACAATCGAGTATTCACCAGTGCCTGAATACTCTCTCGCCGTTAACAGTTCGCTATAATGATATAACTCGTGAATTCGAATCTATATCTCATTTGATTACTAAACGAAATCAGCGTTCAGCATGGTTAGGCGCAATAGGCACGGCTTTCAAACATATTTTTGGCACTCTTGATGAAGACGATGCACAAAAATATGACTCAGTCATAGAAGTCATTCAAAACGATAAAAAGAAATTAGCTCAGATGATGAAAGATAGTATTTTGATTACTACTTCTACATTAGACTCATTCAAAACTACCATAAATAAACTAATGACTAACCAAAATTTCCTTGATGTTAAGATAAATATTCTTCTAAATTTAACAAGTAATATTACGAAGGTCTCGAATTCTTTGATATTGGAAACTAAGGCTTTAGCTATACTCAGCAATTTGGAAAGTTCTCTCATGACCCTATCGTTCCAACTCGAGGATTTGATAAATGCTATTATACTGAGTAGTCAAAATATCTTACATCCAAACATAATTACTCCAGCTCAACTTTATCGCGAACTGGTTAATAATGATAGGCACCTTCCAAGGAACTCCAGAATTCCCGTTCTAATTAGTATAGATAATATACATTTAATTTTAAGTATATCCAATGTAGCATGTTACTATTTTAATAATAAGCTCGTATTTGTTCTACAAGTTTCATTGGTTACGAATGACGAATTTATTTTGTATCATAATCTAGCCCTGCCCACCCCTCACGGAGTGGACAATCCTAAAACATTTAGTATGATTCAACCTTCCAGTATGTATATTGCTATTTCTAAGGATAAAGTTAGTTTTTGTAATCTAGATAGTTTAGATAACTGTAAAACGATAAACTCTGAGTTCTTTCTATGTCAAATACCCACAGTGCTATTAACGAGTAGTAGCCCTACATGTGAAAGCGAACTACTTGTAAAAACAATCAGTGCTATTCCCGAACAGTGTAAAACTAAAACTATTATCGGTAACCTAGATATTTGGAAACCACTCGTAAATAACAAATGGATTTTTATACAATCTCATTCAAATAAGATATACATAGATTGTGGTATTCCAGAAATACGTGAAGTAGTAGTATTAGGTGCGGGTACACTACGCACCCCAGGACAATGTACGATGTATACCAATAGTATAAGGCTTATATCGTCTGATAATGTTGACGAAATAAATATCCCAGCTCCTAAGTTAGAGTATAGTATTATTAATGATTCCTGTTGTAAACTAGAAAATAAGTTCGATTTCGTCGATAACAATGTGTCTCCTATTATACTTCAGAATATTGATTTGGATGATTTAAAGTTAAACAATCAAAATGATAGACTACTTTACAATTTAAATGACATTATTAATAAAGACCCTGTCCTTGTAAAATATGGAACACACTATTTTATATTCAATTCTTTGGTCATACTAATTCTTATAATTGTAACTTGTCTTATTATTTTTAAACTATTTCATGTTACTCCTAGACTTAAGAAATTAATTGTAAAACCGACCCCTATCGAGAATGACGTCACAGACATACAGCTTGAAGACCTAAGTACTTCAGCACCTCGCTTAAGAGAAACCGTTTAACTTGTATTTCGGCATTTATCCCCGAATTTCAGTCTTACGCGGGGGTTGTTATACCCTACTAATTCGTAGAAATGTTGACCACCAACCCCGATCTGCTATGTCAGCATCTCGGGGTGGTCGGAACACTGAGCGTAGGAGCGCAGGCCAACAATGGGCCAGTCTGTTACGAAACTCCAAACGGGTCGGTTCAAATCCATTTTATTCTGTTTCCATTTCTAATATACCCTTTCCCAGTTAAATATCTTTTTTTTAAAAACCCGTTGACGAACTCTTTTATAATAGAACGAAGTTGATACAGCTAGTTAGTTACAAAAATATCGATCGATATATCGATGCGTGAAGCACAAAACCGTTTGTCGTGGTGATCTTTGGGGGAGGCCTATGTCTTACAGTGGACATCTTTTGGTTGATGATGACGTTGATAAAGTCAAAGTAGATCTTTACCTTTATTTATGCATGTATAGAAATTTACTGTAATATCCAACAAATTTCAGTATGCTCCCGAAAGATAAAGCATGTTCTTTCTTTTGATCACTAAAGATTCATTAAAAGACACCCACCGTAAGTCAAATATCATCACAAAAACTGGTTTTGTATTGCACGCATCCGACAGTGTTCTGCGGGAGATAAATCTTTTAGCATATCTCAATCTTCTATGAGAAACTTTGAGACCCTTACCACATAAAAAAGTCTCTTGGGGCGGGTGTCATATACTGTTCGATCTTATCATCTGATATTCACCGTGATATACAAGGTGTATCGTAAATAACGCTAGACCGCAGACACCCCGATTACATAATTTCTTTAGAAATTCAATACGAAAACCGACTTTACAAATTTAAAAGCTTTATCCATTTTTTAAGCACTTTTGTACCCCAATCAATGAAACTTGTACGTGTGCGTATTGAGAAATACGCATGAAATACGTTTTTGAAATGCATTTCAAATATCCGTATTAGTTTAAAACAAGAATTAATATTAATTGCAGCAAAAAGAATCATCAAAATCGGTCCACAATTGACGGAAATATCATATCATACATAGAACCTTCCCTGCTTCCTTTTTGAAGTCAGTTAAAAAGGTGTCTGAGGAGTGGTCTGAATGTGCTTACTAAAATTCTGCTCTTGACAAAGAAGTTGAGCTTTATGGCACCACCAAGACAATAAGCTGGAAAGGACCTCTGGAAACTCTGTATTCTCTGCGTACCCCGCAAGTGGTCTGGTGTAATTGTGGACTTTTCCATAATTGGGGGTTTCAAAGGTGTACTGTAGATTAAAGCTCCTAATGCAATAAAAAGCGGGACTATTGTCATTGTACCGGGCACAATTTCAGACTCCGGTCTTAAGATTATTTTTTGACCGCTTTTTGATTACTGTCCGCACCATACGCGACTGACCACCGAGATCATTTTTAAACCATAAAATTAAATTAAGATATTATCAGAGTTGTATCACACAAAATCTTACTAGTTCTAAAATGAAATTGATACATCGATAACAGTCTCCATTCGGTTCCTCCTGAAAACTATCGACTGTCTGAATAGTTGATTCCCGTACTCTGCAGACGTCTGGGTCTCTACAAACATAAATTTTAGTAATGCTGGTTTTTAACCTAGGATGTTGCTTCTGTGCAGCGCATTAGAGTGGTATTAACTGTTAAAGTACGTGTGCACCCAAAGGGAGAACTTTATTGAGTTGGCTGGGCCTTTTTGTACCTACCAGGGTCATTACTCGCTGTGACCAAACTGAGTACGTTACCAAACCTTCGTGAAATGATGGCTAATGGAATAGTTACTTTATGCAGATTATGGCCGCAAAGAGAACAAATAAATAAGACGTATGAAGATATGCAGTGAATTTTCAGATTTTATTGTTTTCATCAGGTCCACTGTTGGTCTATTGGCAAGGCGCATAGCTTGGTGATTACGAGGTCCTGGGTTCAAATCCTAGGTTGGACTTATGAATTTAGTCTAACAAAAACTTGGTCCGGAGTCTGGCATTGAGCCTATTATATGGCAATAGGCTCGTCCCCTATTAAATGGGACCTAACATCGTCGGCGAACAGTGGGTTTGCCTAGTACATCTCTGCCACACCCGCTGGGGGAATATGGGCGAGTCGGTGTTTATTGTTGCCATCAGTTACTATACTATATCTATGGTTTCCATAAATGTAGATAGACTGCTGTCATAATTTTTAAAATAGTAATTCTGTGTTGCTAACTTAATTTTAGACGCGGTTTTAGAATTTTCTCTTTGATCTTTTAAAAGTTCATTTTTTTTTGTGTGCGGGCCATGTACCAGAAGATGTGATATAGGCAGGGCCTTCACAAGATGGACCAATGACTTGGTGTAATTTGCGAGTACAAGCTGATAGCATACAGCACCAACGAACTGTCGTAGCAATTTTCGGGGAATACCTACATACTGCAGTGGAAGTTTGATGATAATGAGACAACCTTAGTATGATTTATTTAGCCAAACACAGCGAGCTATAGAAATAGATATGCTCGGCGTGTTTCTGCGTGATCGAATCAGGAATGAGGAGATTCATAGAAGAACCAAGGTCACCGACATAGCCCATAGGATTATTAGGCTGAAATGGCAATGGGCGGGCCACATACCGCGAAGATCGGACGGGTGTTTAGGCAGAAAGATTCTAGAATGGAGACCACGTATTGGCAAGCGCAGCGTGGGACAGCCGCCTACCAGATGGACCGACGATCTTATGAGGATTGCAGGACGTCGTTAGATGCAGTTGGCATCCAACCGGCTGCGCTGGAGAGCGATTCGGGAGGCCTACGTTTAGCAGTGGACAAGTATAGGCTGAGATGTTGATGATGATGAGCTAAACTCAGCCTACAGATTACATCTATATTGCAAATTATCAACCACTTGGTTATGATCAAATTGCCAAATGAAGCATTTAAGTGCTTATTCTGAAATATCAACTATTGAGAGCCAAATATAAAAGAAAAACTGAATCTATATCCCATTAAATCTTAGCGAATCCTGAATTGAATCGCGGTGGCATTCAAAAATTTGCTCACGTTTCGCTCCCATTACAATTATGTCGGATTCAAGCAGACTGAGCTGACACTACCTGTTCAAAGTTTGATCCCGCAATCATTTCTACCGAGCAAGTTGCGAGCAATAGAATAGTACATGTTTCTACAGAATCTTGAAAATCAAATTGTTAATATTCATTGGTTTTATTCTTGTGTGATGACATAGATCGACGATTATCATCCGTGACAATAGTGCTCGGCACAGCCAGTCGTGCGATAGAAAATTATCGTTTCCTTGGAGGGATAGCTTTATTTCTGATGTTATAGTAAGACCACAGTAGCTACCCTGAGCCTCCTCTATGCGTGATTCTAAAAAGAAAGGCAGCCGTGGGAGCACAGATTAGTTCTTTAAAAGCAACAATTGAGTCGTGATTGTATGTATATACTTACTAGCTTTTACACGAGGCTTACAATTGAAAATGTTTGATCCTAGATTCATAATCTTGTATATATTACGATTTTTTTATTCTATCAGGTTTCAATCGATAGGTTTTAAGCTATAAAAATCAAAGATGTGCTACTGGGTCCAAGAATTACGCGAATATTACACATGAAATAAAACTATTTTTTCGGATTTTATCGCGGTTTATTTTGATCTTCAAAATCAAAACTTAAAAATTAAAATAAACCGCGATCAAATCCGAAAAAATAGTTTTATTTCAAAAATGTGCTAGTTGAATTCACTTAAGCAACATCAAATTTCAGCTCTTTTCTTTCAGATATCGGGCTAAAAAGCTTTTAAACAAATTGCCACAGACAAACTTCGCCGAAATATTACAAAAAAATCAGAGTGTCAAAAAATCTTAACGTCTTTTCAGAGGCCACGAAACTCCGAACTACGCTAACACAGGACCAGAACGGTCCTGACGGATCCTTTAACGTATTCCGGTCCAGTGTTATCGTAGTTCGCATACATTCGCATCTTACATGCGGAGCCTTTGATAACGGGCAATAAAAATCTTAAATAAGATTTCTTTTCTTAGCGATCTAAGACAAAGACCATTAGGTGATAGTCGTGCGTGTGCGGCGCGCAATCAAGACATATGGGGCATTTTACGTTTGCATAACAAATCCTACAGCGGGTTTGTTCCGCTTAATTAAGACTAATTGCCAGCTCCGGCGGGATTCCAAGAATAAGGCCGTGTGCGCGTTGAGAATGGAAATTTTCTGTTGTGTTACATTTCTAGATGTATATCTATTTAAAGTAAGACCGATGAGAAGCGATGCTTAATGTGAACAAATAAGTTGTTGACATATTCCAGGTAATTTATTTTATATTTAGTTAGAAACTAGAACGGTTTGCCTTAAGTATTATGATATAATACGGGTAGCAATGCCTGGGTTCAAATTTTATGTTAGACAGTTATTTTTTTTTATAGGGAGATTCTCAGGCGCAGTCTGGAGGTTAGAAATGACGAGGATCTAGATTCGAATCCTGTATCAGAAAAAGTATTGTTTCCTATCAATAAATTCTAAGTCGCAGTAGTTAATTGTGTTCAGTATGTGTAGTGATAATTGGATCACCTGTATAACATTGGGACTTAACATCGTCGGCGATATGTAAGCAGTGATGAGCAAAATGTTATTAGATTAATGATTACGATTACATTTTAATCTTCTATAATGATTGAATATTAAAAATGTAACCGCAATCGTTGAAAATTACAAAATGTAATTGTAATCGTTTATCATTAATCTGATTGATTGCATTTTACCATCTCTGTATGTAAAGTGTACACAGTACACTTTTGCCGCCCCCTAATCGATTTTTTTATTTGATTGATAAAAAAGAGATGGGTGATAAACACAGACAGTAAGGTTCAAGATATTTTACGTTAACAAGAAGTCTGCAACCGTTGGACGAATGTATTACGCCGACGGGCCTAATCACAGCGTGTATACAGGTAAACAAAATAAATTTATGTAGTTCGTATTTATATGTATAAAAAGAAATTATTTTCTTTACCTGTGATTTACAAATAAAATATTGGATTTGATTAAAATCAAAAACGAAAAAAAGTTTTTTATTCATGTAGACCGAAAAGCACTTATGAATAGTTAAAAAGAGAAAATTATTGATTACTTAAGACTCTACTCGACCCGTTCGGAAAGTCATTCCTGTGGAGAAGAAGGGTGAGAATCTCGACGGTTATACTTTTTAAAAATGAGAGTTTTACAATTCTTTTTGTATACACTGCATTATGGGGATAGGGGAACAGTGAAGAACGAGCTAAATAGATGTGCTTTAGTATAGATTAAACATAAGTGTACTTAGATTCATGGTATCACTCAGTGTCTACATAGTCCTCTCATTTACAAAATAGAGACTGTAAAGCTATATAATATAAAGTATAAAGAGAAAAAACGAGTGCGTACAAAATAATTGGTTAAGGCTCCAGTGTGATTCTGAACGAGAAAAAATTCAGTCAAAGGATACGAGGACATCCTCGTAATCTTTGACTGAATTTTGCTTCTCATTAATTGTGAGTCGTGTAACTAATATAACACGACTTACAATTAATTATAAAAAGACTACTATCATTTGGAAATTGAAAAGCGTGACTTTATTTCTATAGCCCACCTATATCGTCATCGAAATACTTGCAGGTATATACCACTAAAATGTACGCAACAACTATTTCTTCCTTCAATACAACAAACTCCAACATTTTCATCTCAACTTTTTCAATCTACGTTACTTACACGGCGATTGTGTTCCGAACAACATTTTAGTGTGTGCTTCGATATTATTTCGCGAAGAAATTTAATATAACCGACAGCCATGTGGGGACCACATAAAATGGGCTCTGGAATTAATAACTAACTTTTTCAGTTAAAAATTTCGCTCCCGCCGGGTTATTGGGGGCTTAGCCGCCTTCATGCGCCTCACACAGTACAAAAAAAAAAAAAACAAATATAAGTAACGTTACGCTTATATTCCACAAGCATGGGCATACACTAATTTTCGCTGACGATGCTAGGTCCCATTGAACAGGGGGCAAGCCTATTGCCATATACCAGGCACAACTTCAGACTCCGGATTGAGACTGGGAATTTTTCGATAGAAAAAGTACATTTTGTCTAATCTAGGATTTGAATCCGATCAAGGATTTGAAAATTTTAATTGTAGTACACTTTTTTTTTTATTATTTTCTGTCTGCCTGTCTGTCTCTTTGTGTTTCGATTATGCAAAAACCACCAAACGGATCTCAATGAAGCACGCACCCTAAATAGTTTATACACATTTGATTTAGATACTCAGATATGATTTCTTGCATGAACCCCTTATGTAGTCAAGATAGCCTTTTTGGGAGTGAACTCTTTAACGATGCATGCGTCCGGGTCGGACAAGAAACTTTGCATATTTGTTTGTTTAAGACACCTAAGCATAATTTTGATCCTTTCGGCCATATACAAGTTAAGTATACGGTTCTAGGACTACACTTTTATCGATGTGGCGACGACTCTCAGATGGTACTAACGTGGTAACGCAACTATACGTAAATATTATATTGAAACAGCCTATCATATCTGAGTATCTAAATCAAATGTGTTTAAACAATTTCGGGTGCGCGCCATTAGCCACTGAAGAGTGTTTTCGTGAGGCGAGGAACCCGAGTCCAATATCAGTTTATGGATGAATTTATTTGTAGGCAAAATAACACGTTTTAACTTAACATTGCAGCTTGCAGCTAACAATAATGAAAATAACAAAAGTTTTGTGGTTCATCCCGCGATAATCCTGGATAGCTTAATTTTTCCGGGATAAAAGGTATTTATTATTTTTTGTTAAGGTTAAGCTTATTACCAAACCAAATTTTATTGAAATCTGTTTGGTAGATTTTGCGTGATTAAAATACAAAGAGACAGATAGACACAATAATTCCAAAAAAAATATGTTTCGACCTCTATGTCTGTATGTAAGGAATTGTACCACAATTAAAATTTTCAACCAATGTTCAATGTACAGATTCGGCTCGGTTACAGTTTTACTTCTCTCTATATACATATTTAGAACTCAAGGGATACTTTTTGCACATAGCAGATATTGGTTTGATAACGACGGTATGCTATGATATTCTTAAGACTTGAATAGTAATTAGGTATTAACAAACTATTTTTAAAGTAATTGCGTTCATTTTATCTACACGAAACACGATCTAGCAATGCCCTATGAAAGTAAAGGTATGAATGTCAATAAAGAAGCAGATTCCTCCTAGTTGTAACATTTCACAGTGCATTAAGTATTAATGCCGGCATAAAGCCAGTCACATACAGGCGGAATTCCGGCCACATACAGGCGGAATTCCTTTTCGTATTTCCGTTTCGGAATATCATTTCGAAATTTCTATATACATTTACATACAGTCGAAAATCAGTTTCAGAATATCTATTCTGCATTTTGAAGGTAGCAAATCCATAGAAAATCATGGGCCTTATCTATCTATTATATATAACACATACAGTTCGAAGTTTCGGGCGGTAAACCACCGTACGAGTGTTTCCGCTCGAAATTTTGAACTGCACGATGTCCTTTATGTTGTATGGATTTGCTGCCTTCAAAATTTCAAAACTGGTATCTGGCCGTATTTGCCTGGCCTTATAACGCATTAATACTTAATTAAGGACCTCATCACACATGCAGTTCGAAATTTCGAGCGCGAGCTTCCGTGTGTAAGGGCCTGGATTTTGTATGCTTTTGCTGTCTCCGAAATTCTGTGTCGTTAATATGGAACGGAATGTCGTTGGTCAGTCACATACAGTCCGTTCCGTTAACGGAACTCCGACCTTCCGGAGTTCTTTTAACGGATTCCGACTGTTTGTGGCCATCCTAATAGTTATTAAAAGTCGCTGATCGCAGATGGCAGAAGGCGACAGTCAATGAACTTGTTAAGAAAATTTTCTCTCGCTTAAACTTTCTCCGGCGACGACTTGAGAAAACCAAAGTTCGAGTGCTTTTTTTTCATTTAGCACGTGGAAAACTATTGTAATAATGAAAGACTTTTCTTGACTTTTGTAACTGTTTTATAATGTAATTTCGTTTTTATATAGTACTAGGTACCAACTTGCACTTATTTATCTATTTCATGATTCTCCCGTAGGGTTCCAACAAGTTCTTTCTTTTATTAATTCTTCCAGTCCTTGTTAAAAAATAATACTTCGGTACAAAATATAATCTGTTATTAGTATTATGATATTAGCCTAGTGGTTAGACCGTTGGACTGCAAAGTCAGAAACAGGCACGCACCTCTGTCTTTTCGAAAGCATGTGCGTATTAAAAATTAACTATCACTTGCTTTAACGGTAAAGGAAAACATCGAGAGGAAACCTGCATGCCTAAGACTGTCTCAAAGGTGTGTAAAGTTCGCCAACCCGCACTGGGCCAGCGTGGTGGATTATGGCCCGTGCCCAACGGTGGGACAGTTACTTAACAGGGTTAATATTATTGTAAGAAAAGAAAACGAAAAGAAAGAAAAAAATATTTATTCAGCACAGCACACAAAAAATATATGAAAGGTAACAAAAGAAAATAAAAACGAAGAAAGACAAATAAACTGCTACTGCTTCTTGTGACGTTTGCCTCGGTGTGAGCTGTGCTGAAAGGCATTGGGTTCAGCATGTGTTGGAGGGGAACAAAGTCTCCCCCAACGCTGGTTTTCAGCCAAAGCCTCCTCAGCTACTATTTATTATTCATAAATTTTTACCCTTAATGCTGACGCAATCGCGTATACTGCGTTTTAAAAATACAGTAAATACCTAATTATGTAACATAAATGTATAAATAAAGAGACAAATATTGTATACATATATAATGAAAGAAAAAGTTATGATTTACTATGAGATAAAAAGCGTGCAACATAATAGGCACAATATAATATATAGTACCTAGTGCTACCACAGGTGGCATGGGGTATAAATTTATTTAATTACTATTGCAAATGTTGCGTTAAGCGAGTGAGAATCGTTTCGATTGCGCGGAACCGGTTCTTGTATTATAATAGTATTATAATAGTAAATTAAAAATATTTATTTACCTTTAACACTATACAATTTTACAGTCCAATAACACATATTATAACGACAAGGTTATGTAACATAGAAACACTTTGTATACATATTTCCTGCTAAAAGAATAAAAACGTATCCAACATCTGGTTAATCGTTGTTTCGCATCTAGTTTTTTTAATACCTGAAATAAGTACCTTTAACTATAAACATTTATGATGGAAGATAACTTTCAGTAAAGTTAGATGTCCTAAATTACCTTGATCTACTAATACGGGTGTTGTGTATTTTAGAGACCCTAATACCTACCCTAACACCATAAAACAAATAGCCCTTACAACGATAAAAGAATATATCAGCTATCATCACATCACGGACGGACGATTTAGCGCAGTGGTTAAGGGCTTAGCCCGCCCCGCCCACTGTGTCTAATAGTCGCGGGTTCGATTCCCGCACGGGACAAATCTTTGTGTGATCCACAATTATTTGTTCCGGTCTGGGTATTTGTGTATGTAAATTTTCATGTTTGTAAACGCACCCACGACACAGGAATTAATCCTAGTGTGGGGCAACGTTTAAAAAAAAGAAAAAAAAAATATATATATATATTTCTTAAATAGCAAATAGAAATGTATGTTTCAGCAGTAATTATGTCATTATCTGTTTACAGTTTCAATACTAATGGCGATGTAGGCCGTAGCGGCATCAAACATTTAAGTTAGTCCACTCTATTTGACGATCCGCAATCAAACTGATGTGTGCATGCGTTATCTGGAATGACATTCAAATTACTGTCAGATAAGCTACACTTTAAATTACGAACGGTGGCGATTTGAACTGATTTTAAATATTCCAAGTTTTCGCCCCGCTTTTATCAGTTAATTTTTTTACCGATAAGATAATATTCCTGATTGCTAGCAGATTTTATGTCCTTAGCTAATAAACACTGACAGTACTACTCGGTTTTCTTGGTCTGAGAAAGTGTAGTTATGGGAGTCTTATACAGACAACTGTTTTACAGCGGTCAAAACAATGTGCCTTTTGAGCAGACACATAAATAGTATTATGATCCCTTTTGACTTAGCGTCCCATTGATGTGCAATATATTAATTACTTATCGTTTATGTTTAGGCCATCATCGTCAAGGATTTTTTCTGATATAAGAACAGGCTTTTTCGGTACAACATAGAGGTTTTAGGATCATCAGAAGAAACTGTATGCCTCACTTGATTCGATACGAGCACGTGCTTAAGAAACACAGGTTCACTTTAACAGTCTGATGGATGGAACCGTACGAAGAACCCGGGCAAATATACGGACGGACGATTTAGCGCAGTGGTTAAGAGCTTGAGCTGCTCCGCCCACTGTGTCGAATAGTCGCGGGTTCGATTCCCGCACAGGACAAATCTTTGTGTGATCCACAATTATTTGTTCTGGTCTGGGTATTTGTTTGTGAATTTTCATGTTTGTAAACGCACCCACGACACAGGAATAAATCCTAGTGTGGGGCTACGTTTAAAAAAAAAAAAAAAAAAATATACTCAAGAACGCTACCTTCCATAACTCGCACCCGCGTCATGACCGCGAGTTTTGTGCCGCCTATGAATATCGCATGGTCGCGCGGGACCAGTGACTAATTTCACCACAGCGTACTATATAATAATAATAATAATAATAGTAACTTTATTGACATCAAACAATTTTTATACAAATGAATGTTACCCTGGCTTCTGAACTAGGATACCCTGTATGTCAGAAGTCAGTCTCTTTCGTGTACAAGTTTTATAATGTCGAATACAATTTAAAACAAAAAAAACGTTAATAATGTTATAAAAGTGAAAAAAATAAAAGTGGTGTGTGTGTGTGTGTGTGTGTGTGTGTATCTGTGAGCGTCGTGTGTTTGTGTGCGTGTGTGTTTGTATGTGTGATTGTACGTGCGTGTATGTAGGATTCAATGATATAATTATTGTATATGTTTAGTTATGTATTTTGCCGAGTGCCTGGAGGTGTATTATGTATTAGTGATAAATTATGTAAATGGTAACATAGTAATGCATGTTTCATGTGTATACAAAAGTAATGATTTTCTCGCATGAGTCATAATCTAGATTACTTAACCAATCCAAAATTACTTTCTTTAATTGATAGAAACTCAAATTGGTTATATCCCCGGCATGTTTGCATAGGTTATTATAAAGACGAGGAGCTAGGTAGTCATAATGTTTTCTAGCAAATGTAGTTTTAAAGTGGGGCAAGGGGCATCTGAAATTTCTTTTACTGTTTGACCGAGTGCTGCACAATGTATTTTTATGATAGCGCTGAAGGCATTGATGAATATAATTTTTTCTTACACTTAGAATATTAGACAACTTATATACAAGAGTAGTAGGATGCCTATATGGGAGAAACAACATAGTTTTAAGAACAGCCCTTTGTGCGCGTTCTGCTTCGATAAGATATGTTTTGGACGCGCCACCCCAGGAACTGATACAATAGATGATAAGGCAGTGACACAATGCGTTATATATTTGTATTAGAAGGTGTTTATTTCCTATCATTCTTAAATTCTTAAATACAATTATGAGCCTCCGTATGCGTTTCGATAAATTATGTATATGGGGTATCCAATTAAGTTTCTCGTCCAGTGTTACTCCTAAGTACTTAATGTTATTTGTTTTATCTAACTTTAAACAATTACAGCTAGATATTTTGTTTAAATTTTTATTACAGGGAAAAGTGTGTATTGTAACACTGAAGGAAAGCGGTGGCTGGGAAGCAGCCGTTTTGTGGAAACAGATGTATTTTGTTTTTTGTATGTTGAGAGTGAGTAGATTGCTTTCCAGCCATCGAGTCACCTGACACAGACCATCTTCCGCTATACTCTTTACGGATTCCCATGAAGAACCATGGAAAAGAATCACGGTATCATCAGCAAACATAAGGAGCTCCGCATCCCGGATTTCCAAATTGCACAGTTCATTGACGTATATGAGAAACAGGGTAGGACCTAGTGTACTTCCCTGCGGTACTCCGTATGTGCAAACTGCCGGATCACTAATGTGCTTATCTAGTTTGGTTCTTTGGCTTCTGTTCATTAGGTATTCACTGAACCAAGAAAACGGAGTTCCTCTTACCCCAATGTTTCCCAGACGAGCCAATAACACTGGAATGGAAACGGTGTCAAATGCTTTCTTCATATCCAAGAAAACTCCTATACATTTCTGTCCTTTATCTAGATGACAGACAATTTTAGATGTTAATTGTAAAACTGCATCATTAGTGGAACTTCCAGACCTAAAACCATATTGGTTAGTGGCTAAGAACTTATTTTTTTCTAAATAAGTGACCAGCCTTTTATTGACTAGCTTCTCAATTATTTTTGATAAGATGGGCAAGAGGGAAATTGGTCTATAATTTGAAGGCATTGATTTATCACCCGACTTATATATTGGAGCCACCACAGCCTTTTTGCAGTGAGCTGGGAACCTCCCCTTTTCAAAGCTGAGGTTACACCAATACGCAATGGGTTTACAGAGATGGTCTACAGAAGTTTTAAATAATTGGCACGTAAGTTTATCCCAGCCTGGGGCACTATTAGATTTCAAATTATTTATTACAGATTTAACCTCTAGATGGTCTGTAGGGAAAAAAGACATTGAATAAGGGGGACTGCAATTATCCGGAACTGTATTAGCTAATTCTGTGTCACTTTTTTTAATCTTATTAAGGGTGAGATCTGCCAGGGCTTTACCAACAGTTACAAAATAGTTATTAACGTTATTTAGAGAATCTACCGGTGAATCAAACTGGCCAAGCAAGTCTTGTGTATTAGCACGAACACTGTTTAAATTACAAAAATCCTTTATTGTTTTCCAAGTCTCTTTTATGTTACCTTTATTTAGGTCTAATTTAGTTTGATAGTATTGTATCTTCAATGTTTTTATTAGATTATTGCAGCAGTTTCGATACTTTTTATATTTTAGTTTTAACGCGTCATCGTCAGGCGTTTTCCTCAAATTTTGATGCAGACCAAATGTGACCAAAATAAACGGACCGTGCTACGAGCGCACGCTTATTTTGAACCTAACGTATTTGTATGGGACTGACATGTTTGTTTGTATCTGTATTGAATATTTTTGAGTGTTATGGCTGTTGGTTACTTTTGTTAGGGAATCACGTTAAAAATATTGGTTTTTAGTCTCTATTTTATAGTAATAAACCCAGGTATCAACGTACTTAAAAGGATACTCCAATCACTGTCATTTTTTTTATTTTAGTTTTTCTTTTTGAAACAACTGAGGGGTAAGTCAAGAGTCTCTGTAACCGGCGAGCGTGTATGAGATAAACTATGAGAGTAGAAAAAGCTGGAGAGGTCTGTACGGAAAGAAGCTGTTGAAATTCTGTACTCTCTGTCTACCCCGCAAGGGATCTGGTGTGATGATATATAATAAATAATTTCCCTTTGAGTCTTGGGTCATGTTGTAGAAGCAAACATAGGGTAAAGTCTTTTTGCGCAAAAGATAAAGTGAACAACGAGCAAAAATAGAATTTTTATTCATCTTCTAAAGTTTTAAGAGGTTATGACTGTTGTGAATTCCCGGGATAACCATAAGTTATCTGAAATGTGAATTTTTACTTTAGACTTACTGGAAAAGGTTTTTAAATATTTTACTTTCTAGAGGAGTGTAGGTAAGAACTGGTCAAGATACGCTCAAAAGAGGAATATGTGGCATAAGAAGGAGAAGGTATACCTTGCAGGGTGCGAAATGAGCTGGAAGTGATGATGATGATGAACTTTTTAGACATTTTCACAGCACTGTCTCTGGGATCTAGCTCAATGTAAAGGCTTTACTTCTGGTGACTATGTGATGCGGGTCAATTTCTTTTCTCAAATATGTTTGAGCGGAGTGATGGCTGTTCTAATAGTCATACTCATGAATGGATGCTGCTAATGAAAATAAGACTGTTCCGACCGGATTTATTTATACTTATTCCTTGAAAATAGTCTCAAGTCTCAGTCATAAGGCGTCACATTGGAGATTGATGTTTACATATTATTTGTACCTTAAAAATATTTATAGTCAATACAATGTGAAAGTGGAAGGATACCTATAGGTATCGGGGAAGACCTAGACTATCTTACCATAATCAAATAGAATGTGTCTTATCTGAAGGGCAAGTCAAGAGTCTCCGTAACCGGCGAGCGTGTATGAGACGAACTATGAGAGTGGAGCAAGCCAGAGAGGTCTGTAAGGAAAGAACCTGTCGGAACTCTGTACTTCTCGCCTACCCCGCAAGGGATCTGATGTGATGATACAGATAGAAACATAAATAGATAAAAATAGTACCTATTCACAATATAATTGAACAAGAATAAAAAGAGGATAAAATACAAACAACAAGCCTGCTGAGTGTATGTCTTTTCAGTGGAATTTGCGTTTCGATAACAGATTTCTTTATATCTCAGACATAACACACTGAAACTTGACAGTTAACATATTATTTGTAAATCTAATCTCCAAAAAGTTCTCACAAAAAGTTTCTCGCTGGATCTTCTCAGAGGAGATCGAGATTTGATCCGGTGGTTAAATAAATTGAAAAAAAATCCTGAAATTTACAATCAATAATATGTTTAATATTACTTTTATTAACAGCCTACATTATCCTACTGCAAGGCAAAGTCCACGCGTCCCTTCTTCCACAACGTTTACACAAAATAAATATTTGAGTTTGAGTTTCAAAATGTTTTGAAAATTGCGCTGAGTCGTAAGGAATCGAATCAGTATTTTGAAACAAAACATAACCGAATACCATATTTTTGTTCAAGATTAAAACATTTTAATAGACTCAAAGTTGCTCCGAGGTATCAGGTGAACAGAAATGAATGGAGCCGAAAACAAAAGGTTTTCAGTTTTCAAATATCTCAGATTTAAGGTCCAATTAAAAGTTGATGCCTTTGTTGGACAAACCACCGAGGCGATAAGTTGATCGGGCAAAGCCTTTGTTCCGCTCAATGCGGTATTTCACGATATTTTCAACATAAAAAAATCAAAGGAACAAAATTATTTCGTTTGTTTACCGTTTTTAAATTGGGCATTACATAAAGAACACTTTTGTCAAACAACAATGGGGTGTTGATAGATGTGATGCAGTGTTTTTTTACAAGTAGTATGATATCATTGTAAGGATACATTTGATGAGTACACACTATTTTGTATGTGATGATATTACCGAGTTCGTAGTCAATACTCAATATTCAATCGTTTATTGCAATCCACATTTTTTGCATAGTAAAGATGTAATAAATATAGGAATGGTACAATTATGGACTCTATCGGGCACAGCAATATGTGTGAGAAAGACGTTTATTTAAATAATCTATTAAAAAAGCTCTTCGTTTAAAAAAACCTCTTTTTTCTTGTTTATCGTGCGAGTGATTGTAAATGTACGCTAAATGCAGTAGGGTTTATATTATTTGTTTTTATGATTGTATTTTTCTTTGTTTTAATTAGTCGATATTACTTTCAAATAACTTTTAATTAAATTTATTTATCACACTTGCTCATTTAAATACTATACTTATGCTATAGTAGCATTTATCTGTTAATAATTCTTTTATTATTTTATATATGTTGAGTTGTTCCCTGTTTCTATTATATGTTTTGGGACTCTATTATATATTCTTATTGCTATTACACAGCACTAGAAGCGTGTAGGTGTAGTCTGTTTTTTGTCTAAGATTATACGTGACCGGGATGTTTTCACGTTTTTGGAAATATAGTTGGATGTTTGCGGACAAATTTAAAAATTTCTCGTATGTATGTGGACGGTAAAGTAAGGATTTTATGTTTCTGGAAATATTGCTTGCTACTATCAGTTTCTTGAATATTTACTATAATCCTTATTCATTTTTGTAGTATAAATAGTGTTGGTGTATCGGTACCCCATAAAATGATACCATAACCGAGCCATGCATAGGCATAGGCATAGTGGGTCACTATGGCGGTATCTAGATTTGTAGTCTTTTTCACTTCACGAAGTGCGTGTGAAAATTTTGAAATTTTTGTGTGAATTTTTTGTATATGGTGTTATGTGTATATGCGTGTCGATAACTATGCCGAGTAGGGTGAAATTGTTTACTAGAGGGAGAAAAGGTCATTATATTAGTTTTTGTGAAATTGATATCCAAATTGTGTTGATCCATCCAGTTGATTATGATTGTTAATAAGAAGTTTAGTTTTTTATCGACATTTGTATTTTTTCACATGATGTTAGACGTAAGATATCATCGGCAAATAGAACACAGTGTCCATCTATACATTTTGGAAGGTCACTTTTATAGATAAGGAATAGTAGACATCCGATTACGCTACCTTGGGGTGTTGGGGCATTTACTGGCTTGGTATCTGATCGAATGGATTGGATTTCATTAGTATTATAATTGAAGAATTCAAATTCTACTAATTGTTCCCGGGTTGTAAGATCTTCATTTATTTATACTTTATGCACTTATTTACATAGGCGGACTTAATGCCTGCGGCATTTTCTACCAGTTTTTTAATCGATACAGGTATCGTAACGTACCGGGTACCTTTTGACCGACAGCCATGACATTGTGTTTGCCAGCTAAGTGAAGTGTCAATATGCAAACCAAGATCCTTAACGCAAAAGCCCGTTCTCGAAGATAAGAAGAAAACGAATCCAGCGATTCTTGAGAGCACAGACGGTAGGAGAGAATAGAAAGAAGGATATCGTGACTAACAGTATTGGAGGCATTGGTGAAATCAATCAACACAAGGACGGTTACTTTGGTATCTTCCATGCCCGATCGAATATCACCAGTCACTTTGAGAAGGGCAGAAACGGTACTATGGCTAGGCCTGAAGCCAGATTGAAGAGGGTTAATTAAATTGTTGGTATATATAAAATGAGAGAATTGCTTATGAACACAGGCCTCGAGCACTTTTGAAAGAAATGGAAGGATGGATATTGGACAAAAGTGGCTAGGAAGGGAGGGATTGGGGATTTCAGGCAGGGGGTGGACAAAAGCTTTTCCTTAGAGAGATGGAAATACGCTGGACTCTAGAGAGAAATTCACAAGGTGGGTGATCACCGGTAGCAGGTATTCAAGTACAGTTATGATCATGCATCTGCTTATTTTGTCATAATCCACAGCCTTGGATTTCATGGACATAATGATCTTCTTAACCTCACATGAGTTGACTGGAGAAAAGTAAAAAGGATTAATGTTCGGACGTCTAAGACCACCCAAGAACGAAATAGTTTGATGTACATACAGTAAGACGATCAAAAGCAGGAACAGTGGAGAAATGGCTATTAAGATCGTCTCAACCTATTGTATTAGTAGTTCATGACGTCGAGCCTTACCAATACCTAAAGTACCAAGGACTTTCCAAATATCGGTAGGCGAAGAGGATATAATATTATCTAGAATATAGCAGCGTTTAGCGTCACGTATCATCTTATTACACCGGTTCCTAGCAAATTTAAAATAGGCCCAGTTGTCTTTTGAGCGATCTTTTTTAAACTTTTGGAACGCACGGTTTTCTGCGCCTCATAGCCATCCGAATTCCTCTTGTCATCCACAGGGCAGGTGGTCGCTTCAATCGCACCTTTTTCACCGGAGCATGGATATCATAAAGCTGAATTAGGGTTTGATTGAAAATGCAAATTTTATCGTCGATGTTGTCGGCTCCCATGAGGGGGTTCCAGTCGAGTTTGGATGCATTTTCAGTTAGTTTACCGATATCCATACGGGCAAAAAAACGCCTGTGCAGAACTTTAGGATGTGGCTTAGGAGGTATCAGAATGTAGGAGAGGAATATAAGGTCATGGTGGGAAAAACCGAAAGCATCATGCTGACCTTGAGAGGAAACTAGAGAGGGATTAGACGTGAGTATAAGATCGAGCTAGGTGTCATCGCTTAAGATATTATGGTGTGTGGCATTCAGAGGCAGAATGTGCAAACTGGCTGACCCTACGACTTGAAGGAGTTTACGGGAACGGTTGGAATTGTGGGCTAAGAGACTGGTGTTAAAGTCGCCCATGATGATGTGATGCTCGTAGTCAGACCCCAAGGATTCAGGCAATATACGACTCCTATTATGATTTTAGCTCCTTTGACCCAAACCGCAAGAAAAATAAACTCAGCGGAATTCGAGTCATCAGTAGATGTGGCTACAATTTTAAAAGGTAAGTCACTACGAAGATATGTCGCCACTCCACCGCCACCTCTAACAACCCGGTCATTCCGGTTAAGAATAAAACCAGGAAGGGCATAAGAGGTTGATGGAAGGTGAGGCTTGAGCCAGCTCTTAGAAATCAGGATGGCATAAATGTTGATGTTCCGGAATGTGTCATATAATTCATTATAATGGCTTGGTATGCTGACCTGATTGTTGGTCAAATTTATCACGGAGAAAGTCCTCAAGGTAATCGTCCACAGAACAATAACTTGAAACGCATGAGGAAACAATAGAATCGTTTACAGTATAAAACGAATCATTATCTGATATCATAAAAAAATCGAATAAAAATAAATAAGTAAATAATTAAAATAATAATATTAAAAAAAGAAAAATTAAGTTAAACTTGCTAACAGTAGCGCTAACATCACCCGCCAGTTAACAATCACAATAAGTCCAGTGAGAAAAAAAAAACTTCAAACTAAAATCTTTGCACATGGGCCCACTCTGTTTTATACAGTTACCTATATAAAAGAAAGAAAGCCACATTTATTGAAAATCAAAAAAAAAAACACCAAAGCAAAAAAATATATGAAATAAATAATAAAATATAAAAAATATGTAATAAAATATAGACAAATTGAAACAAATTGAACGCACCCATAGGCACGCACGGTACGTGAGGCTGACACAATGACATATTTCTGAAGCTTGACATTGACATGACAATAGTGCAGATATGATGCAAACCAATTATGGGCGTGCCCTCGAATTCCTACTTTGTATAGTTTATCTAACAGTATATTGAATTAGACTCTATCGTAGGCTTTGGTCATGTCTAACAGAATACCTACTGCATATTTTTTATTATTTAGCATATTAAGAGCTTTTTGGATGTATTTGTAAACGGCTAGAATTGTTGATCGATTCTTACGGAATCCATTTTAACCTTCATGGAGTATATTATATTTTTCACAAAAATTGTACACTCGATTGCACATTGCTTTTTCGAAGATTTTGGAAGCACTTGGTAATAGAGCGATGAGGCCGTAATTGTTAGGATCTACTTTCGATTTTTTTTATGGATTGGTTTTATTAAAGATTTTTTAAAGGTCGGGAAAATTGCCTTCTTCAAAAGATTGATTTACTAATTTGTAAAATGGTAATGTTAATTCGTTTACACACTTTCTAAATAAGATTGGCGGAAACTCGTCTATTCCATGTTTTTTTTTCAGATTTTATTATTATATTTCTTGTTTCTCTGCCGCACTAAAAAATATAGTATTTTCAGTGGGATTAAATACTCGCAAATATTGTATATTGGCATTATTGTGCTGGTTTCTCCAACTTCTAGTCGCTTTCGTGCCGATAGGTCGTAAACATAGTAACATAAAGATTAGTATTTCATTTACATACGAAACATAGAGTCAGAAAAGTGTTCACACCCCATAATAAGTCACCATGAAGTAGCAGCAATTACTATCGCCCCTAAATCTAATTAAGCCAGATTATCTAAGAAGACTGTGGTTAGACCGTTGGACTGCAAAGTCAGAGGTTTCAGGTTCAAACCCAGGCACCTTTGTCTATTTGAAGGCATGTGCGTATTAAAAATTAACTATCACTTGCTTCTAACGGTCAAGGAAAAACAAACAGAGTTTCTCGAAGGTGTGTGAAGTTCGCCAACACGCACTGGGCCAGCGTGGTGGACTAAGGCCTAAACCCTCTTACTTTGAGAAGAGGTCCGTGCCCAAGGGTAGGACAGTTTCTTATTATTATTATCCAAGAAGTCGGTAGATAAACTTGAATTCAACAACAGCTATCGTTCTTTTTCTGGGAAATGAACTCAACCGTTGTAGCTACAAAAAAATGGCCTTAGGAAACTAACCTTAATTTTTGCGACATTAGGAGTGGAATTTACAGATTCTGAAAAATGTACAGTCAGCAAGAAAATGGGCCTTTTAATAAAAAACTTTGACTGCTACTCATTTAAAATGTGGCATATGCGTAGGAAGAAAGAATTACGACAATAAACAGTGCCCGAGAATTATACGTTAGTTATATGTCAACAAGTCCGTAATCGTACCAATTTTTGGTCACCTTAAAGAGACGAAGGGCTCTAAGTGAGTAGCCTTGTCATCACGTTTTTTTCGCAGAGTGCTCACAATCCATTTAGGGACACTACAGGTTACTCGTATAAAGCAGATAAATTATTAAGTTTTATCATAGTCCTTGTAAAATTGCGAAAAGAGTTTTAGTATGTTAGGCCGATGATACGATAGGTCTAATATACTAGTTATCATCATATCATGATAGCGGTAAGTGTGGCACCGGTAAATGTATAGGCATTTTAATAAAAAAAACGGGAGTTGAACATGTAGTGACCCTATACATTGCCACAAAGTTGCGACTACCTACCCACACAAGGCTCTGAATATAGACTACGATTCTCCATACATATCTAGAACGCGCTATGGAAGTTCGCACGACGCGTGACATATAATAATAATAATAATTCTTTATTTCTTGCCATAAAGTATAAACCAAGTAAACAAAGTTACATAAGATTATTTCGTTATATAAAGGATAGTATGTAAAAGAAAAGAATCAACGATACAATTAGCAAAACAATACTATTAAGGCTGATATGGTACTAAATTGAGAGTCTTCCGTCTCCCAAGCTAGAGTAAATCTGTGTTATATATAATAGCCCCTGACAACAACTCTCGGGGGAGTGGCAGACACCACTAGACACAACACACGTCTGTCTGGAAGATCTTGTTTTTGCCAAATCCTGTTACAACATATCCTACGAAATCTCTTGATATATTCGGTAAATATTACACAGCATGTAGGTAGCATAAAATCGAGCTACTATAAAATGAAAACATCATTCCTTAAGTAATCCCAACACAGAAACAATACGCACGGATTGACTTTAGCAAAAAATCGAGAAGTTTCTAATAAAATCGAATTGCATCAACAGGAATAAAGTTTAGTGTACGAGTATAACGCGGCACATGGCGGCGGACGTATCGGAGGTAGCAGTTTATTCGTTACGTGATTGTGGGCAAACGCGACTCTAGCGCACGTGACCCTCTTCTATCACACTTGCACCAAGTCTTCACTTAGGGTTATCAAACCGTAAAACAGAAAAGCCGGAAATGACACTGTATTATACCGGACACATTGCCTTACGCCATGTCAAGCTTCGAAATGTCTTTTTTAGAAGTTTTTATTTAACTTGCACTGTTATTATATCTGTATATGTGTAGATAGCATTAAATCGAATGATATTTTAATTTTGTAGTAGGTAATACAAAATAAAAATATCCTTTTTATTTTGTATATACCTAAATTATCCGAGTCCGGAAATACTCTCGAATCCAGTTTAGCGCAAAATCGAGAAGTTTTTAATAAAATTGAATTGCATCGTCAGAAATAAATTTTAGTGTGTAACGCGGCACACAGCGGGCGGGCGTATCGGAGTTAACAGTTTATTCGTTATGTGTTTGTGGGCAAACGTGACTCCAAAGCACGTGACCCGCCTCTAACACACTTGCACTAAGACCCCGCTTATAGTTACCAGACTGTAAAATATAAAAGCCGGACAAGGTATTATATTATATTAAACCGGACACATTGCGTCACGTCCTGTTCGACTTGCACATGTATTTTTACAGCCATAGATACCTCCTCAAGCTGAACATACGCTTTTATAGCTGGTATATAAATAACTTTTATAACAAAAGATGTATGTTTTAAATTTGTATTGTTTAGTACCAACAAATCGCAGTTTTGTTACAAAATTAAATAACTATAACTAACAACTCTCAATAACCAACTGGTACTATAGTAGTAGATACTGGATTAGGAGGTAGAGTTAATTTAAGAATAATGTTATATTCACAGTTCGGATTCGCCCGAACCTAATGCAATGAGTTAGTCTCATTAAAGCCGGACACCTGACAACCCTAATACCGCTACACACGTACACAGAACAAAACAGAAGTTTCACTCTGCGAATATAAACACCCATAATTATGAGACCAGTCATAATTAGGCCATTTTTAATTGAGATGTGCGTTTGCTGCGCTTTTGTATCGTAGCGTGTATGTAATAAGTTCTAACCCCTATGATAAATGGTGTGAAGTATCTGTCTAATCTTGTTATATTTTTGTTTGTCTTGTTATGTCTTGCAATTGTTATATTTTTATATCCGTTGCAGCGGAGGTAAGCAGAACAGAAATGGAATGGAGCTGATAATGTGGTTACGAGGTGGACTTCGGTTCTGTGTAAAGCGGATATTATTTTTTTGTATTAGCTCGATGTTTTCACACGGCTTTTGTATTACAGAAAAATAAGTAAGGAATAATGGATAGAATTTTGACATATTTTGTATGGAAAATCTGAATATTGAGATAAATTGGGTAAATAATGTTTGGATAAATTGGGTTCAAATCCTAAGTCAGACAAAGTATTATTGAGATTTTTCTACTTCTTTTGACTGCCTCGTTGGTCTTGTGGCAAAGCGTATCGCTTGTGATCACGAGGTTATGGGTTCAAATCCTAGGTCGGACAAACGTAGTTTTTCTAACAAAAAAATTCCAGTATGAGTCCGAAGTCTGGAATTGTGCACGGTGTATGGCAATAGGCTCGCCCCTATTACTTTGGACCTAATATCGTCGGCGAAAAGTGAATGTATTCAGTAAACCTTTTGCCACCCCCGCTTTGGGAATACAGGCGGTGTATTGAGGTTTTTATTCAAAAATATTCTTAGGTGCAATCCGAGGACTGGAATCATGTCCAGTATAATGGCAATTTTTTGCCTCTTATTACTTTGAAACCAAACGAAATAGTTGGCAATATTTGAGTGTACACGGTATTCACTTTCCCCGCTTGGGGATGTAGGAGTGACGGTGTTTCTTAGTGAATTAAGTATGGATGTTTCCACTCTAAAGGCACCATGCAGCACTCCCCAGAGCACGGCGACGCTCGAAAATGGAAATGCCACAAATGGTCACCCATCGCAGAGTGACCAAGCCTGCTTAACGTTGGTGATTACTAAGAACACAGCAACAAGTGCCTTATTATTCAAGTTTGGTTAATATATGCATAACAAGTAATTTATTTGAGTATGCATGCATAAATCTGTACCCTGTGAGGCGCCCGAGCACCCGCCAGGAGCGAAATTTTTCCATAAAACACCTGATCTTTTCAGCTTAAATTAAAAAATATCAGAACAAACGTTGTTTCTCATGGTGTACAGAAGTTGCCATTAATTCTGTGTCATGGGTGCATTTACTAACACACACACACCTACACTGAAACAAATATTCACACAAGGATATAACACGTAGGGGAATCAAACTCGCGACTATTTGATCCAGTAGGCGAAGCGGGTCAAGCTCTTTACCACTGGACTAAGACGACAATAAATTGCGGGACCACCTTAACTCATCAGATTTCAGGGCTTGAAATCTGATATTTCAAGGGTAGTTCTTGTTCTCTATAAAATAGGAGGCCAGATTATCGCAATGCTTTGGAAATATTTGAACTTCATAATATTTATATACAATCAGAAAAATAGCTTCGTATCTACATAATCTGATTTGCCTCGTAACCGCCTCGTCAGAACTGAGTCGTAAAGTCTCGAATTGGAGAAGATTCGTCTTTTGGGAACTATTTCAATTCTAGAGCTAGCTTTAGGATATTATATTGCCTAATTTTGTGACTTCTTGAAATAAAAATATTTTACGAGCTCTTTCTGACAGTAGTCACAGATTGAGCTCTTAGAATCAAGCGAATATTACACATGAAAGACCCATTTTTGGGTTGAATCGTGGTTTATTTCTGATTTTTAAGTTCCCGACGTTTCCAGTGTTTTGCAGCACCGATGGTCACGGACAGGACGTCGAAAAAATCAAAAAAATTAACCACGCTAAAATCCGAAAAGTAGACCTATGTCTACTTCTTGTGTAATATTTGCGTATCTCTATCTATCTATCTATCTATAACCTCACGCCAGATCCCTTGCGGGGTAGGCAGAGAGTACAGAGTTCCAACAGGTTCTTTCCTTACATACCTCTCTGGCTTCCTCGACTCTCATAGTTCGTCTCATACACGCTCGCCGGTTACGGAGACTCTTGACTTTTCCATCAGATAAGACTCGGTTTACTTGGTCGTGGTAAGATAGTCTAGGTCTTCCCCGGTACCTGCATCCTTCCACTTTCACATTGTATATCTGTTTTGTCATTCTTTCCTCTGGCATTCTTTCTATATGCCCGAACCAATGGAGCATGCCCTTTCTCATCTATACACCGATACTATCTTTCATACCTACTCGCTGTCTTACTATGCTGTTGCTAATGCGGTCGGTCAGCTTCACTCCGCACATCTTTCGCAGAGCTCGCATTTCTACCGCATTTATCCCACTTTCATTCTCCTTCTTACATACCCAGCTCTCGCTACCATATAACAGCGTTGGGACAAGAACTCCGTTATGTATGGCCAGCTGCGCCTTATGGCTTAAGTGCCGGCTCCCGAGTAGCTTTCCCATCGCACCATTCACTCTGTTCCCTGCACTCACTCTTCTCTCTATGTCAGCGGTGTATTTCCCATCCTTACTCAAGGCGCATCCAAGATATACAAACTCATTCACTTGCTCCAGCACATCGTTACCAACCACAAGCCTTACATTCGTTCTGGTTTCTTCCCTTTCAAAAACCATAATCTTGGTTTTCTTTACATTCAAGTGTAAGCCATTGATCAAGCAGTCCTCTTTCATAACTGTGACTAGTGTTTGCAGATCAGTGGCTGTTGGCGCTATTAAAACCGCGTCATCTGCATAAAGTAGATGGTTTACCACTAAGTCACCCATTTGTACACCTTCATTCATCGCTTTCAGTCTTTGAAGACTTTTGTCCAGATATATTATAAACAGTCTAGCGGACAACACGCAACCCTGCTTGTTGCCGATTTTAACGTCAAACCAGAGTGACCTGTTACCACCCACCCGTACGCATGCCTTGCAGTCCACATAAGTGGACTGGACGGCTCGCATCAGAGTGCCATCTATACCATACTCTGGCAAAATGTCCCAAAGTCTCTTTCGCACAACTCTGTTAAATGCCTTCTCCAGATCTACAAAACCGCAGAAAACCTTCCGCCCCACTGCCAGATGCTTCTCTACGATGTTGCGGAGTGAGAAGAATTGATCCGAACATCCTCTTCCAGACCTGAAACCCCCTTGTGCCTCGCACAACATTCCATCGGACTTCACGCGCATTCTCCGTTCAATAATTTTACCGTACACCTTGGCTGCCAAGCTGATCAAACTGATGACTCTGTAATTGGCGCAGTCATATTGTGAACCCTTGCCTTTATACAAGGGTACTATGACTGCGCGGCGCCAATCTGTAGGGACTCTACCGGTCCTCCAGCAAAGGTTTGCAAGGGCCCGGAAAGCGTCCCGGACGCAAGTTCCACCATATTTGATCATCTCGGTAGATATCATGTCTACTCCCGCAGCTTTACCGTTTTTCATACTTCCTATCGCCCATTCAACTTCTTCCATAGTGATATCCTCCGTTGATTCTGGTGCCGCAATCTCGCCTTTGGGCACGTCTGCGGCATCAGCATCTGGGTCATCTCCATACATTTCTCCAAAATATTCACTCCACCGGTTTTAGCACAACTTGTGTGTCTGCAAGAATGTCACCATCTTTAGATTTTATCCTTTCCATTCTGGAGCCTGACGAATCACCTCGAGCCTTTCTCACCTTGCTCCAAAAGAGTTTAGTGTTGTTCTCGAAGTTCTTCGCCAGCCTCTCCTCCTCAATCATACTGGCTCTTTCACGCTTTTCTTTCACTAAAGTTTTAGTGGCATTCTTGCATTGCCGGTATATTTCTTTCCTCATCTCTGTCATACTGGCATTCAGGTTCAAAGAAGATACATAGTCCTGCCACGCTTTCTTCTTACTTTCTACGGAGCTTTGCAACTCCGCATCCCACCATGCATCACCTTTTGCTGTAATATGCTTCTTTGAGCAACCACATACTTCTTTCGCGGATTCCACCAAACTCTCTTTCAGGCTATTCCAGCATTCATCTACATTTGAGTCCGAAGAGCCTGCTGTCAAAAGCTTGGCCCGGACTCTGTCTTAATACATTCGCCTCACGCTCTCATCTTGCAACTTTTCAACCTTTAATCTTTCAAGGTCTCCGAAGGGGATACGCTCTCGCCAGTGCCTCCACTTCCTGAACAAACCACTAAACCACGCAACTACGAGATAGTGGTCTGATTCCAGAGTGGGGCCTCTATACGCACGCGTATCTTGTAGTTTGCTTCGGAGACGGTTAGCAACCAGGATCAGATCTATCATGCTTTTTTGTTCATTCCTTCTCCACGTATACATATGTATGTCCTTGTACTGAAATATCGTGTTAGACACAAGGAGACCCCTTTCCAAACAAACATCTACAATGAGCTTACCTGCATCGTTCGCTCTCTTATCACCATAAGGACCCAAAGCAGCGTCGCAAGTTTGCCGCCTGGTTCCTACCCATCCGTTTAGATCGCCACACAAATCACCTTTTCGTTAGCCTCAGCCAAATCCAGAACTTCCCTGACATTATCCCAAAACTTCTCAAGGTCCTGGGGTGTCGACGAGCTTACGGGAGCATATGCTGCGATCAAAAATACTCTAGTGACACCCAGTTTTAAACGGACCCAGAGAAGTCTCGCATCGCACAGGCCATAATCTCTCACTCCAGAGGCCAGGCGACGGGACAGCAAGATACCCACCCCCATGCTGGCACGACTGCTCTGCGGTACCCCAGACCACAGAGCCATCGTTCCATCAGGAAGATCACAGGTTTCACTGCCCCTCCGCTTAGTCTCTGTTACACACAGAGCATCCAGGCGTCTCTCTTTCATCACATCAATCACCTCATACATCTTATCTTCCATACCACCTCTTACATTCCAAGTGCCTATTCGGCACTCTGCACCCCACGAACTCGCCAGTTCGGGCCCGGCGTGATGGGTGGCGGCCCCCATCGCCGCTTCCACCTATATTCGTACCGACGGGGGCGGGCCGGTACGCGTCGCCTCGGGGGGACGCCCTAGCCCGCACTGCGGTACGTCTTCGGTCCAAGATTGCAGCCATTATGACTGGCAGGGGTCGCGACGAGCACGCTCTTGGACAGACAGTATCTACATAATCTGGTTTGCCTCGTAACCGCCTCGTCAGAACTGAGTCGTAAAGTCTCGAATTGGAGAAGATTCGTCTTTTGGGAACTATTTCAATTCTAGAGCTAGCTTTAGGATATTATATTGCCTAATTTTGTGACTTCTTGAAATAAAAATATTTTACGAGCTCTTTCTGACAGTAGTCACAGATTGAGCTTTTAGAATCAAGCGAATATTACACATGAAAAACCCATTTTTGGGTTGAATCGTGGTTTATTTCTGATTTTTAAGTTCCCGACGTTTCCAGTGTTTTGCAGCACCGATGGTCACGGAAAGGACGTCGAAAAAAACAAAAAAATTAACCACGCTAAAATCCGAAAAGTAGACCTATGTGTACTTCTTGTGTAATATTTGCGTATCTCTAAGAACCCAATTTATTTATTTTATTAAGACACAGCAACAGAGTAATTAATACATTGAAAAAAAAAACTAGTAATCAAACAGAAACACATTCCGATATGTACACCAACAATAGGTGTGTATATCATTTACCATTTTACAAAGCATAAAATTTAAGTCGAGAAGGGAATACAACTAATATGGGATTTACAATAAATTAATTTTGAAAATATCGAATAAGCAGAACATAATAATGTTATAATTATAACTTAAAAACTAAAAAGATAGCACAAATATGTAAAAGGATAATAATCTATCTATAGCAAAATGATTCCAGTATTATCTTTTTATAAATTGGAAGAGTCATGAAATATGTCAATATTATTATCATTTTTATTCTTAAACTTATTGTATGTGTTACACTCTCTAACTATTGGCGAACTGAGTCCAATGTTAGTTCTTGTAGGCCGAACATGAAAAGTGATTTGTATTACAACTAAGAGTATTATTTACCATCTTGTACAGGAATATCATTTCGTGCATTTTACGACGATCCCGTAAAGAGTTCATTTTAAAGAAAGTCAATCTTTGATCATAGCTACACCGATACGTTACTCCACTTGAAACAAAAGCTAAGTGTCGTGTAAACGCGCGTTGTATATTCTCAGTCCGCTGCTAATATATGCAATAGATAGGGTTCCACGTTACACAATCGTACTCAAGATGACTTCTAACGAGGGAGTTGAACAAAATTATTTTAGTACAAGCGTATTTAAATGTTTTTGTATTACGCATCAAGAACCCCAGCATCTGTGCAGCCCTGGTTACAATATTTTCGACGTGAGTCTTAAATCGTAGGTCGCTGTCCATCGTTACGCCTAGATCCTTTATTTCGCCGACCTTCTGCAATGGGTTTCCTTCTATGTTGTATGTAGTCTATTTTATTTTTTACCCAGAAAATCTCAGATGGAAGCATTTCTTTACATTTAATGCCATCTAGTTAAGATCGCACCACTGCTTGACCCTTGACTAGTCGTCCAAAATCAGCGCGTTATCGTTCATAGAGTTAACAGTTTTGAACAATTTTAAACCATCTGCAAAGAGTAGAAATTTACAGTTATGTATTTCAGACGTAATATCATTGATAAACATTAAAAATAAGATTGGTCCAAGATGGGATCCTTGAGAAACTCCAGAGATGGCACAATAGGGAAATGAGTCATGACCACAGATTAAGACTGTCTGAAGTCTTTTTGCCAGATACAACTCAAATTAGTGTAGCAAGGACCCTGTTATGCCAAATGTTGTCAACTTACTAACTAGTAAGGAGTGGTTGACCTTGTCAAATGCACAAGCGAAGCTGGTGTAAATAACGTCAACCTCAAGACCCCTCTTAAGTTCACTCGTCAAATAAGAAACGAAGGATACTAACTTGGTGAAAGTAGATGAACCTAACCTAAAGCCATGTTGATTAGGTGATAAAGCATTATTGACGTGTTTTGTCAACACAGGATACACCGGAGACTCAAACAGCTTAGCGAGACATGATAAGATAGCAGCAATAAGGCGATAGTTCTTAACGTCACCTTGGTCACCTTTTTTGTGCAATGAAAGAACTCTAGCTTTTTCCCACTTATCTGGAAAGCAACCATCTTGCAGCGAGCTGTTAAAGATAAGGCTCAATGGGTGTGCTAACGCTGAACCACAACGTTTTACAATTACTACAGGAATGCAATCCGGGCCAGCGCTTTTTGAAATATCCAGGTTTTTGATTTTATTAAGTATTTCACGTTCAGGAAAAAGAAAGATTTCCTAAACATTTAACTAAGGGAAGAACTTCGTTATTCAAAAGATTGCAGAGTGAGCGATTGTTTTGATTATAGGAAGAAGAAAATTGGGAGACAAAAAGGTTAGCAATTTCAGGGCCAGAGTCAGCCGTTGTTTGGTCCTTATGTATGTTATGTGGGATTGATGACGCACCGATACTTATACTCTTTATAAATCGCCAAAATGATTTTGGATGACTTTTCGTATCGACGTATCGAGAATAGCATGCTTGGTACAGTTTGTTACAGTGCGACCGAATAACTTCATAATATATTAAATCTAGCGGATTCCTATACTTTTTAAATTTATGTCGCAACTTTTGCTTTTCTCTTAGTCTTTGAATTAATGAATGACTAAACCAAGAAGGGAACTTTGATGTACGCGAATTACGCTTGGGCACGTGCAACTCCAATAAGTTTCTAAACATTTTATAGAATACTGAAATCATTTCATTTACATTTTTACACGTAGAACTACTTACCATGCCAGTTCACTTTATTTAAACCAGCTGTAATATCGTTAAAATTAGCCTTAAAAAAATTGAGATTAACATGTTTTTGTGACTAGAAGAAATTTGATAGTGTTATTACGTGGAATTGTTACCAATAATCCAGGATGATTGGCATCCAACCTACTAAGGATCTCTAAAGGTTTATCAACATTTAAATAGGGTATGTTAGTGAGGACAATATCGAGGATGCTATCATTTTCATTCGTAATGTCATTGCATTGGTGTAAATTATTTACTGAAAATCGACGAGTGAATATCTCAATGCATTGCTGTGATTGGTGGGGCTAAGACCGTAATTGTTGCGTTTAGACCATTTGAGAGATGAGTGGTTAAAATCACCCAAGAACACTATGTGTGATTTACCATCATGGCGATTACATCATTTGCACTATGCAGATATTTATTAAGAGTATCCAAGCAAAGAGAAGGATAGACTGCACCCATGGCTAATTTTTTACAGTTATTATTAGATTTTAAGTGAACGATTACCCGCACGTCTTCACACTCGCTTTCTGAGGCATCCATGTGAGAAGAAATATCGCGGGACACTGCGATTAGCACCCCTCCTCCGTTCTCGGAACCATTATTCCAACAAATACGGCCTCTACGTAATATATAACTTGTCGTTTGGATTTTTTTATTAAACTTGATGACTGAAGCAAGAACAGCATCTTGTTGCCGGAGACTACGGAGCTTAACAATAATGGTCCGAGGTTTGTTGGCTTCCTTGGATAATTAAGCTACTCTAGTAACGTTTAAAATTTCGTTCTCATCAAGAGAATAGTCTACCGTCTTCGTCATTTGAACAATTGTATTAACTAAGATTTTCGCCAGATGTTCTAGGACTCCATTTATCTCCAAATTGCTCTCTCGCATGTTCTGCTCAGCGAGACTAAGTCTTGAGGAAAGATACTTGATCGTAGTTTGCTGTTGTTCATTGTCAGATTTTAGGTTGAATATAATAGTTGTCTGTTCTTCAATACTTGATTTTAGGTCTTTATATTGCTTGTTCAGAAAGTTAATAGACTCGTGATATTCTGACATTTATGTTGGATCGCTTTAACCTCTTGAGTTATCATGGCACTAACTATGGCACTTATTTCCTCTTTGATCACGACTCTAATACTTTTAACTATTATGGGTGGTGCTGAGAGTCGTTGGTTAGCTTTCAGCGTCACATTGCTGCATAGATCTGCTGAGTCGGTAGGGCTTGAAAGCGTATCTGCACGCTCACAGCTAGTCGGAGTGGCAGCGTGAAACGGACGAATAGGAGTGTTCGTGTTGTCAACTTTTGGTAGTCTGTTGTAACATTCAGGGCATTTCCATATGCGTTTCGGATCTTTACAAATGGTTTTAAACAGTTTTTCTGATATGTTTGCACACAATAGGTCATAATTACGAAACGTAATACGGTTTTATTTTTTTGAAATGGCAACACTTTCCCTCAGACAGATAGGATCATTGACGTTGTCAAGTCTCAGGATTGACGTTTGACGTGCGCTGTTCGAATTTGACATTCGCTCAACCAATCACAAATCATTTACTAGGGAGTCCAAAGTTCAAATATGATTTTTTTGCGCCAAAGGTCAACTTAGCGACTATTTATACACATTTAGCAACTTTTATCACTTTATACAGTTTTTACACTAATAGTTTATCACTGTAGTTGGGTTATATCCACTGTTTGTTCTTTAATAATTAGTAAATAACGTTAAAAGGATCCTCTGAGCACTAGACGCAACCCGTTGTTTGTTGTTGTTATGATTCTTTAGTTGTGCGATTTGGATTAGGCCACAAACATTTTTGCAGCCATAGGACGTCGTAACATATAACTTTCGAAAACAGATTAATAAAACTACTTTGTTATAATAATATAAAAAGTTAAGAATAAACGGAGTTCTATTTACTATGCGCAGGTGGCACCACGTTGTCG
Source organism: Phalera bucephala (assembly GCA_905147815.2). Lineage (NCBI taxonomy): Eukaryota > Metazoa > Arthropoda > Insecta > Lepidoptera > Notodontidae > Phalera > Phalera bucephala. The sequence goes on from LR990627.1 coordinate 11,131,631, forward strand.
TTGGTGTGAATTTGTGACTACTTATCTCTTCTCGTCAAAAGATTTCGTAACTAACCTACTAAACTACTGGGTAAAAATGTAGGAATGGATCATCTGACAAATTATTAGTTAATGTATGCACCCCATCTTTTTTGCTTAAAATCATTTCTTTGTTTTTAACAAAATATTTATTTTTAAGCACATTAAGCATATTTGTATATACAATTCATTGTTCAGTGCCGGTGTTTACATTCTGGCGCTGGCTAGTTTTATGTTAATTTCTCTTCTTACGGCTGGACGAGTTTAAGATAACCTAGTGGTAAAGTAGGTCTTACTACCTACTGCCATGAATGAGAACGTCACATATATACTAAACAATATTTATCTATATTATCGCGCCAAATCCCTCCCGAGCTAAGCAGAGAGTACAGAGTCTCAACAGAGCAAAAGAAAGAAAAAAATAGTTATTCAGCACAGCACACATATGAACCACAGAAAATATATGAACAGTGCTGCTACTTGTGACGTTTGCCTCGGTGTGAGGTGTGCCTAAAGGCATTGGGCTCAGCATGCGTTGGAGAGGAACAAAGTCTTCCCTATCGCTATGTGAGGTGTGCCGAAAGGCATTGGGCTCAGCATGCGTTGGAGAGGAACAAAGTCTTCCCTATCGCTATGTGAGGTGTGCCGAAATGCATTGGGCTCAGCATGCGTTGGAGAGGAACAAAGTCTTCCCTATCGCTATGAGAGGTGTGCCAAAAGGCATTGGGCTCAGCATGCGTTGGAGAGGAACAAAGTCTTCTCTATCGCTATGTGAGGTGTGCCGAAAGGCATTAAGCTCAGCATGCGTTGGAGAGGAACAAAGTCTTCCCTATCGCTGGTTTTCAGCTAAAGCCTCCTCAGCTACTATTCATTGTTCATAAAATTTTTACACTTAATGCTGACGCAATCGCGTAAACTGCATATTACAAATACAGTAAATACCTAATAATGTAATATAAATGTGTAAATAAAAGGACAAAAATATTGTATTCATATATTATAAAAGAAAAAGTTATAGTTTACTATAAGATAAAAAGTTTGTTTACATCGTCACAATATAATATATATTACCTTGTGCTTGCACAGGCAGCATGTGGCAGAGTTTTTCCTTACAAATGTCTCTAGCTTCCTCCACTCTCATAGTTTGTCTCATGCACACTAGCCGGTTACGGAGTCTCTTGACTTACCCTTCAGGTAAGACTCGGTCTATTTGGTCGTAGTAAGATAGTCTAGGTCTTGCCCGGTATCTATATCCTTAAAATTTCGCATTTTTCTCACTTTTTCTTCCTACATTATCCGGACATTCGAAGAATAACTTTTTACAAACAAAATAACACAATACAACCTTTACGTAAAAGTCAACAATACAAAGCTTACGTCATAAACACAGTAAATAAAAGCAATGACCACAAGAACGCAATCATCACTCAAAGATTTGCAAACTCCAGTAGCATACGTATTTACTCTTATCGCCGGACGAGTGGCCATCCGACAGAATCGATTGTCTGCTGCCGAGTGAGTTCAGATGAGTCGAGGGCACTCAGAGTTCGACGAATCGATTCCGTTTTTACATGTCCCTGATGACGTCAGTTGATCATTATAAGTTTAAAAATCAATTTGTGGTCAGTTTCGATGTATAAACGTTGATCAATATTAACCTACTGCCTCGTTAGGCTAGTGGCAAAAAATGTGCTTTGCAATAACAAGGTCCTGGGTCCAAATCCTAGGTTGGAAAAAATAGATAGATTACATTTTATTGTACACCAACACAAACACAATTCAAAAGGCAAAGAAAATAAAATAATCATGTATAAGATGGTAGTACACTTGGCAGTCTTATTACTCTAACCACAATATCTTCTAGGCAACCAACATACCTAGAGAGCTGTAGAGAGAAATAGGGGAGTTGGTGGCGTACACTATCATTGAATTATTTACTTTAAGCTAAACTACATACTAAGCCACATACATAGACCTACATAATACATAACTACCCATAAAAACATATAACTATACATCATGTATACATACACATATACAGCCATAAATATTCCTACATTACATACATACTAATAGGCAAAATACAATAGAAGGATTATGATAGACAAGATGAGAGAAAGAGACTTCTGGCCATAGCTTTAAAAGAAGATTGCGTCTTTGCTCGTCTGATAGACACAGGCAATGCATTCCACAAACGTACAGCTTGAACTGTAAAGGATTTATTATAGAAATTTTTAGAATGCATCAGTGTGTTCAGTTTCAAAAGCTCCAATGGCCTTAAGAACCAAGGATGTGTTTTGTGGAGGAACTCAAACGGTTTTTAAGATAAGCGGGAGCTGTCATAATATGTGAGCGTTCCGGCGGAGCTTTGCGCGGAAAACAGAGACATGATCATATTTGCGTAGACTAAATATGAATCGTATGCAAAATTTTTGGAGTCGCTCAAGCTTATGCAGATTTTCTTCCGAATGGTCTAGATATCCGCAATTTTAGTGGCAGTAGGGAGAAAATTACACAGCTTTCGAAACGAGCCTGCTGAGGCAAAAATTCTCCGACTAAGATATTGAAGCTGCGGAAGCCAAGTAAGATAGATAGATAGACAGATTTAGAGAAACATTACAGGAGATAAATAATATGACTGTTGTCTCGCAATTTATGAAAATGTTAAAAAGAATATCTAATATACTGAACAAAGATGATCGTATTGTACATTCTACTCGTCTCCATTGAATTAGCAACTGTTTCATGGGGCAATGTATACGCTTTTACAACAAATTACCCATAGCTATCCGAAATATATATAAGTTTAAAAAGGCTATTAAACTCAAAAAATCACCGTCACGCCTATATTTTCCCATGAGTTGTACTGAGTAAATCCACGTTTCGCCGACGGTGGTAGGTCCCATGTAATAGGGGACAAACCTATTGCCATATACTGGGCACAATGCCAGACTCCGGACTCATACTGGGATTTTTTTTTAGAGAAACTGCTTTTTTCCAACCTTGGATTTGAATAGGTTCAAATCCTAGGTCAGACAAAAGCAGTTTCAGGACCTCGTGATCACAAAGCGATGTGCTTTGCCACTAGACCAACTAGGCAGTCTAAAACTAGACTATGCAGTAAAGGATATTATAATATTTCGGAATATATCGACGAAAAAACCTAAATACATTTTTTTGTTAAAAAGATTGTTATTAAATTAAAATACAATTTGGTAAAAAAAAAGGCCAGTCCTATTAAATTAAAAGACTGGCCTGCTGAGTTTCTCGCCGGATCTTCTCAGTGTGAGGCCGGATCCGGTGGTAGTTGTAGAAAATGTAATACTTTTTGACGTTTGTAAGAGCTCTTGTTGGCCTATACAAATAAAGTATTTTGACTTTGACTTTGATTAGTATCGATGTAGATACCCAATTTTTTTACTTTTTTACTATAAGGTATCGTAATGCCGTCAAATATGATCTTAGGGAGATGCAACCAGTCGATGGTCATTTTAGAACTGTCAAAAATGATATAAATAATTTTAGTCTTTGATGGATTCTCGTTGAGGCCGTTCTTCTTACTCCATTCGCATATTTTTGTAAGGTCAATATTATTGGTAGTAACAGCCTCCCACAATCTGGCCAAAAGAGCTTGATTATAAATTTAGAGATATTCTACGTATAGGTGGTACGAAGAACTTGATTGATTGGATATAGTGTTAATAAAAACAACAAAGACTAAAGGAGACAAAACGCCAACCTGTTGGACATCAGCATCAGTATCGCACAACGAAGAGTAAGAATCCCAAGGCCAAATAGGTAATTACCAAAACCAGTCAATCATCAAAATTTAGTTTTTCTTTCGGAAACTTCCTAGTATAGTTCTGGATTCCGGAATTGTGCCCGGTATATGCCAATAGGTTCACCTTCTATTACATGGGATCTAACATCTTCGGCAAAAAGTGGGTGTACACAGTACACCTCTGCCGCCCCCACTTGGGGAATATAGGGGTGATGGTGTTTATTTATTTTTATAATAGTATTCTACTTTTGGATAGTCGTTGGATGCAGGCGGCATCGGACTGGTTACACTGGAGAGCGATTGGGAAGACCAATGTTCAGCAGTGGACAAGTATAGGCTGAGATGATGATAATGAATCTACTTTTCTAAACAGATATTATTTGCTTTTCTCTGTTTCCCTGAGGGCCAGTTGCTCAAATGGGATAAGTCCTTGTGCCTACCCCGCAAGGGATCTGGCGTGATGATATACATAGATAAGATCTTTTTGCTAATAAATCGCGTTGGGTCTTCCGCGGGGTAAATAGGGGAAACTGGGTGGCAGAAAAAATATTATTATTAGTCTCAGTTCATAAAAGTATAAATTAATGAACGGCTTTTTCATTGAGTGATTTACAGCATTTGCAGGGTCAAATTAAATTATCATTAATTCCAGATTTATTCCTGTATCGTGTGAGCGTTTACAAGCATAAAATTGACATCCAAAAATACTCAGTGCGTAACAAACATTTGTGGGTGGCAAAAATTTGACCCATAGTGTCGACCACGCAAATCTTTAAAATTGCTTAAATAATCAGTTAAATATCATACTTACATATATATGTTTATGAATTAAACTTTGAAAAATATAATACATCGTAAGTTATATCAAAAAAAAAAGAAGAATCAGTATACGAATCTATGATAAATGTGCGTAATTTTGGGATCGTATGGTCTCAAGCAGCACAGCACTTGTAATAAGGCCATCAGCATGTCTTATAGCACTCAAATAACACGAGATGGAGTATTAACACACGCTTTTTCCATTCCTGCAAAATTTTGCCTGAAAGAGTCGATAAAATTCAGTCAAAAATAATTTAATGGCTGAATGTAAAATGTCTGTACGTATTGCTCTCACTCAAAAAAATATAGCAAAACAAAATGTTTCAAAGAACATACCATGTTATATTTACAAAGGGTGCCTTTAATTTGCAAAAGCTTGCTATGCGTTTGTTTATAAAAATGCAATACAGAATTACTGCTGGGGAGTGTGCCTTTATGTGGAAAAGTTTATTTCGATGCGGGTGGTTCATTGAGGAATGCAGTGCAATAAAGTGGAAAGACACTGGAACTTTTTGGGCAAAACAACTATTCTGATATATTTAAGGTTTAGTTTATTGTTACTTTCTTGTCTGTTTTAGCATTAAGCGTAATGGGCAGTGTTCTTTTTAAAGAGCAGGGGCTTTAGTCCTCTTTAGCTGAAACAAAGGTCCTGACAATACTACAGAATAAGGTATCGTTTATGGTTTGTTGACTGTAAAACTGATATTTAAATCTCTCCGCCAGGTGCCAGCTTGAGGTGCACTATCTGGGACCATAAGACTATGCAAAGGGTCATGATAAAGGAGCAACAAAAATATCACGCAATTTTGATGAAATTGTGAGAAAGCAGTGAGAAATTTTTCTGCCACTAGAAGCTGTACTTAATGCGTCAGTCATAGCCGATTTTCAAGAGACGACTTTATTCAGCAAAAAATACCACAAATATCCATATCTTGGTCAAATTATACTTCGGTATCGTATGGGAGAAGAGCTAATTTACGATGGGTATCGTTAGAAGAAATACAAATCCGGTCATCGTGGAAATCTTGATAATAGAATAGTACATGTATCTATAGAATCTTGATAGTTAAATTGTTAATATTCATTAGCTTTATTCCCGATCTTGTGTGATGACATAGATAGATACGTTTGTCATCCGTGAATGAATGGCAGCCGCAGACACAAAGATTAGTTCTTTAGAAGCAACAATTGAGTTGTGATTGAGTGTATGGACTTACCAGCTTTTGCACGAGGTTTACAATTGAAAATATTTGATTTAAGATTCATAATCCTATGAATTTTACGTTTTTTTTTGTTTTATTACTAATTATTTTAAAACGTAGTTTAAGAACAACTGATAGCTTTTAGGCTATTAAAATCAATGATGTGCGAGTTGAGTTCAATTAAGCTCCATCATACTTCAACTCTTTTCTTTTGATGTTGGACTAAAAAGCTTTTAAACAAATTTCCACAGACAACTGAATGTATTCGCCGAAACATAACAAGAAAATCAGAGTGTCAAAAAATCTTAACGGCTTCTCAGAGGCCACGAAACCCCGAACTACGCTAACACAGGACCGGAATCTTTAGAGATACTATCGAAAGTGTTAGCGTAGTTCGCATACATTTGCATCTTACATGAGGAGCCTTTGATAATGGGCAATAAAATCCTAAATACGAATTCTTTTCTAAGCAATCTAAGACAAAGGCCATTATGGGATTGTCACGCGTGTGTAGCGCGCAATCACGACATATGGGGCATTTTACGTTTGCCTAACAAATTCTACGACGGGTATTTTGCGCTCAATTAAGAACAACTCATAGCTTTAAGACTATAAAACTATCAGTCATATGCGAGTTGGATTCACTTAGACATAGAGTCTATAGTTTAGAAGTCATTAACGCTTCTCTTTAGAAAACTTTTAAAGAATATCACACAGACAATATAATGTATACGCCGAAAAATTACAAGAAAATCAGTGTAAAAAAATCTTAACGACTATTCAGAGGCCAAGAAAACTCGAACTACGCTATTAGAGGACCGGAATTTCTTAGCGTTTTCGGGTCCTGTGTTAGCGTAGTTCGCATACATTCGCATCTTTCATGAGGAGCCTTTGATAATGGGCAATAAAATCCTGAATACGATTTCTTTTCTAAGCAATCTAAGACTATGGCCATTAGGGGATTGTCGTGCGTGTGCGGCGCGCAATCAAGACATATGGGGCATTTTACGTTTGCATAACAAATCCTACGGCGGGTTTGTTCCGCTTAATTAAGACTAATTGCCAGCTCCGCCGGGATTCCAAGAATAAGGCCGTGTACGCGTTGAGAATGGTAATGTTCTGTTATGTGTTACATTTCTAGATGTATATATATTTAAAGTAAGGCCGATGAGAAGCGATGCTTAATGTGAACAAATGAGTTGTTCACATATCTCTGGGTAATTAATTTTGTATTTAATTAAAAACAAAAAGGGTCTGCCTTTAGTCTAATGATATAATGCGGATAGCAATTCTTGGGTTCAAGTTGTAGGTTGGAAAGTGTGATATTTTTCTATAGGGAGATTCTCAGTCGCAGTCTGGAGTTTAGAAATCACGAGGATCTAGATTCGAATACTGGGTTGGAAAAAGTATTGTTTTTATCAATAAATTCTCAGTCGCAGAAGGCAATTGTGTCCAGTATAGTGATAATAGAATCGTCTTGTATTACATTATACTTAACATCGTCGGCGATATGTAAGCAGAGCTGGGAAAAACGTAATTAATTTGTTTTTATAACCTATTTAAAATGTAATGGTGTTCGGGACGACGTTTTCATGTTGTATATAGATAAGCATTGTAATAGATTAAGTTAAAATAGATACTGTAATAGATTAAGTTATAGCACCTAAGCAATAGTCAGTAAATCCATGTAATAGGAAGAAGAAATTAGAATTAGAAGAGTGTAGCCCTAGAAAGTGATAGATAGGATTAAAAGAGTAAAATCCTAGACAGGGACAGATGTTTGTACCATGTAATTGATTTATTAGAACAATAAAGCTCGTTGCAAAGCCCGCTAGTTGTTTTCCTATAAAATTATACCTAAGCGCGCGCGATATTGCGCCGCGTGCGTTCGAGCGACTGGAAGCGAACCTATACTTTTGAAGAAGAAACTCTGCGCCAAGAGGGTTACAACTGGTGGGTTGAGCACTGTTTCAAGATTGTTTGGCTTTTCATTTGAATCTTCCCTCGTGACGCATACTGGCCAGAAGTGCAAGAGGGCGCACGACACTATATTCGTCCTGTTCAAATGTTAATCATTGAAAATTACATAATGTAATTGTAATCGTTTATCTGATTGATTACATTTTTCCCATCTCTGTATGTAAGTGTACACAGTACACCTTTACCCCTATCTTGATTTTCTGATTTGATTGATATAAATAATATTAAATGGGTGATATGAATAAACACAGACAGTAAAGCTAAAGATATTTTACGTTCACAAGAAGTCTGCAATCGTTGGACGAAAGTATTAAGCCGATCGGGCTAATCACAGCTTGTACTACACTAAACCTATGATTTACAAATAAAATATTTGTTTTGATTATAATCAAAATCAAAAGTTTTTTATTCATATAGACTTAAGAGCACTTATGAATAGTCAAAAGGAGAAAATTATGGATTACTTAAGACTCTACCACCCGTTTGGAAAGTCATTCCTATGGAGAAGAAGGGCAAGAAACTCCACGATTACTCTTTTTAAAAATGAGAGTTGTACAATTCTTTTTAATAAATTGCATTCATGGGGTATAGAACAGTGCAGGATGAGCTAAATAGATGTTCTTAAGTATAGATTAAATATATGTGTACTTAGATTCATGGTAACACTCAGTGTCTACATAGTCCTCTCCTTTACTTAAAATAGAGACTGTAAAGGTATATAATAAAAAGTATAATAATATTAGTAAGAGAAAACAAAAGGTGCGTACAAAATAATTGGTTATAGCTTCAGTGTCCGAACGAGACAAAATTTAACATTACTACGGTTCACGTTTAATCAGTCAAAGAATACGAGGACGGACCAGTACCATTAGTAACACGACTCACAATTTATTTATAAAAATATACACCGTCACGCCTATATTCCCCAGAGGGGGTGGCAGAGGTGTACTGAGTACACCCACGTTTCGCCGACGATGTTAGGTCCCATGTAATAGGGGGCGAGCCTATTGCCATATACCGGGCACAATTCCAGACTCCGGACTCATACTGGGAATTTTTCGAAAAACTACATGTGTCCGACCTAGGATATTTATAAAAATATTTATAAAAATACTACTATAATTTGAAAATTGTAAAGCGTGACTTTATTTGTATAGCCCACCTATATCGTCATCGAAATAGTTGCAGGTATATACCACTAAAATGTACGCAAAATTTCGCTCCCGGCGGGTTATTAGGCGCTTAGCGGCGTTCGGGCGCCTCACACAGTACAAATTTATGCATACATAATCAAAATATTTGTTACGCTTAGTCGCAGTTTGACAGTATTTTATTAGTAAACAAACACATATGTACATATCAATGATTAAATGAATACTAAAATAACAAATATAAACATTGTTACGCTTGTATTCCTCAAGCGTGGGTATACAACCATTTTTGCTAATGATGTTAGATCCCATTGAACAGGGGGCAAGCCTATTGCTATATGCCGGGTACAGTTTCAGACTCCGGATTGAGGCTGGGAATTTTTCGATAGAAAAGCTACATTTTGACCACCTAGGATTTAAATCCGGTTCAGGATTAGTGATTCAAGAAAAAAAAACTTAAAATAAAATCAGGGAATCTATACATATAATAAAACTGTAAGCGAGTCAAATCAGTAAATTAATTTTTTTTTGAATATTTAAGTAGGGGTACACTTCCTTATCAATATAGAGGCCAAAACGATTTTTTTTTTGGAATTATTGTCTGCCTGTCTTTTTATCTCTTTGTGTTTCAATCACGCAAAAACTACTGAACGGATCTCAATGAAATTTGGTATGGTAATAACCTATATCCTAACTTAAAATATTAAATACCATTTTTGCCAGAAAAATGAAGCAATACGGGATTGTCGTGGGATAAACCGTAGACTTTTATTATTTTTATTATTGTTAGTCGCCAGCGGCAAAGTTACGGCAAAATGTGTGAATTTGCCTACACATAAATTCCTCCATGAACTGATAATCGACTCGGGTTCGTCTCCTCATGAAGAAACTCCTCAGTGGTTAATAGAATGCGCCCTAATGGTTTATACATATTTGATTTAGATATTCAGATATGATTTCTAACTTCAAAGATGAAGGACCCGGACACGAAAATTTGCATATTGGTTTGTTTAAGGAAAAATGCACGATTCTTGCGGGATAGTTTTTATTTCTCCATGCTATCACGGGTGAACGGATTTTAAAGATAGCTAGTTTTAGATTAAAATTAATTCAGGAATAAAAATAACAGTAATTATTGCTCACAATGACATTTTTACGCTGAATCAGTGTATCGTCGTTGTCACACCAATATCTGCTATGTTCACTTTAAGGAGATTTCAACATTTTGATTAATATGACTAGTTTACTAACCAAATTTTCGTACGAAAAGACTGCTATGTAACTAAGTATCATACAGTGAACTGGGGTCGCTTAAAAATATCCTTCAAATCTGTTTCATATTAATTTTTACGAGGGAACGTTTTTTTCAGTACTAGCTGTTACCCGCTGTTTTGTAATATAACATAGCCATATTGCTTTTAGCGATAACTTTTATATTCATCAAATAAATTATCATGTGTCAGAGCACCGTTCACTTTTAAAGTGGATTCCTATTTAGCAACGCAGAGCTCTGAGGGCTTTGACATTATTCTCTATCCTTCATTCTTCTGTCTCGCTTGCTTATCTTACTTCCCAATTTCAGTACCTATGCTCTACTCATTATAAACCTCTACGTTCCTCAAATAATCGTCTTCTTCAGTGTCCCTCTCATCGGACTGATTTCATTCACTCTTCCTTCTTTATCCAATCTATCCTTCTATGGAATGGATTGCCTCAGGATGGCTAACAATCGTCTCACTTTTAAAAAAAATCTGCAGGTCTATCTAATACATAACATGTTGGCGGAATCTTCTAAACGTTAGTAGTTCATGTCGTTATGTCACACTATCTGGTTCATATATATATATGTGTGTGCTATTTATGTATAGTAAGTGATCAAACGAACTTACCTGAAGTGAAGTTCGATCATTATTATACGAAGTCCTTCGTTCGAAGATATAAACATGCAGCTCTCTCTACTCGCTTGGCAAGCCGCTAAGTTTTTTAGAAACGTCAACGCCTCCTCTATGGTATCTGTGGACATAACCTCTGCGACCATTCCTTTTAGAAGTAGTACATTTCAACTTTACCAACGGGCAGGGCGGGTTGGGTACTTATATCTTCGAACGAAGGACTTCGTATAATAATGATCGAACTTCACTTCAGGTAAGTTCGTTTGATCACTTATTATACTGTGTCCTTCGTTCTCGATATAAACATGCAGCTGTTTAGAGCTATAAGGGTAAAGTTGAAGTATACCACATGAATGTCATTTTTAAGCGTGAGCTCTAAAACATAATATGTCATGAGTACATTTGTATAACACATTCCTGTTGTTTGCATTGCTACACAACACAAATACAACATATATTGTTTCTTACAACCAGTCTGTCTAACTTATTCAAAATAAATTTATTTAATCAAATTCTATAACATGTTATGTTATATAGCGTAGATCCATCCCAACAAAATTCTTTAAAGCACCTGTAATAGCAAACCTGTTGTCCATAACTCATTACTACCGGGTAATAATAATCAATCATTACTTATCAGATATCATATCAGTGCATTCTCCATCTGTTATGTCTTCTATATATAGTTTTTTTTTTTATAGTAGTCTCTTTATATAACGAGAGTTGAGGAATTACCGATCCAGAACTTTGTTTATATGAAATTAATCCCTTTATAATAATTCTTGTATCATAGAAAACCCTTCCGAAACGAACTATGAGAGTGGAGGAAGCCAGTAAGTAAAGAATCTGTTGGAACCCCGCACCCCCCTGCCTACCCCGCAAGGGGTCTGGCGTGACGATATAGATAGAGATAGATAGAAAACTCTTACTGTGTACTAGATCTGGAAACAAAGTATGTTAGTACCCAATCTATAACAATATAAGACAAATAAGACAGGGAAACCTGTTTCCCCACTAAAGTGTCTTCCAAGTGGGGCTTTTTTTTTTTTTTTTTATAAAATGATCTCGTTTTTGAGTACAGTACCAGACAAAGGCTACAAATTATATTGGTGATTATAAGGATGCTTTGCTTTAATTACTTATTTAATTTATGATAAAGTATTTTCCTTTATGTCAAAGTTCGGTTATATTTAATGTTAGTTATATTTATAACCTTTAAAGATGTACATATACCAAAATTTAACATTTTTGTACGAGAGGCCTTTGTACTAATGTCCTTATCTAGAGCTATTCCTCACATAAGGCTATGTACATTAACTATATGATCTCGCCCCCCCCCCTCCCCCATTTCTGGGTTTGGAACGAAGGGCAGTGCTGATGTGTGGTAACCTAATTTAACCTGCCCCACTGTTAAACTATACTACTACTATTATTATATATTTCGAAACTATCCCGGAATCATTTCCATGTCCTGAGTGGCCACCTAAATATTTATGTATCACTTAACAATTCGTTCTTGCGCAATAACGCCCGCGAACATTCATTTTTGGCAATACGATCGGGCCACCCCTGACCCGTTATATTACTGATGAAAATTATACTCAAATTTACTAATTTAGTAATGACTTAAGTAGCGAATAAGTCACAGGCAACTAGACCAAACCACGGCCTATAACTTTATGATATTGGGAATCCTATTCATAACTTAACTTTTTCATACCCTTAAATGCCACAATTCCTCTGCTTCTTTGTATGTGGCTGTTTTTTATAAGTAGCAACTGTAATGAGTAACTTTCTAGTAAGTTCTAGATTTCCAACTGTGAGAATTGAGTGTCACTTAACTTATACATGTAGTACCTACGTATCATTCATATTTCATTTAATATCATAATATTTTTTGCGCCCTCGCCTACCCACTTGGGATCTGGCGTGGTCTTATAATTAATAATAAATAAATAATATCAAGTTCCCTAAGACTAAGGTTATTGCAGATACTACCTAATATTTATCATACCTGTGATAAAAATATACTTTTGATTATTCTTGTTTAAGATAATCTATACTTTTAAATATTGTAACTCAATATTTCATCAACTATATCATGTCAACCTAATATCGTTAAATTTTTAAATAGGTATTATTATTAAGTCATTTGCATGACTTTATTTTCTTTTTATATATAGATACATTAATAAGATACATGTAACATGTGGATGTAATAATTTAAATGTAACAATATGAAAAATGCAAATTTTTTGTATGACATTTCCAATTCAATATTTTTACACTGAACCACCTTCAAATAAATTACAGCATGTATAGTGCTCTAAAACCACCTGTTTCCATAATAGTAGCAGGTTGTGTTTGTGTCATATCTCCGATATCCTAACTGTACCAGAACCATCACTGGTGCTCAATATAAATGTGCACATTCAAAACTAAACACAAACCTATTTTTTATAGTTATTAATTACTTGAATAATTTTATTTGATGATATATTATTTATTGATTATCATATTATCAAACAAAAGTACAATAAAAACATCTAATTCTTCAATTCATGAATTGATGTATAATCTTTCCTCTGTGTGTCTCAAATTTCTAATGTATTAATTACACTATAAATGATGCAGGACGTAACCAAAAACCAAAACCATTGGACTCATTACCCAATAGAAAGCTGAATAGCTCCTAATAAATTTTTATTAGTATATTTAATATGACTCTAATGTCTATTATTAGCATTGAGTTTCTTTGTGGGATAAGGATTATAGCACCGTTGTGATCATCTATCTTTAATTAAATTCTAATGATAATGGCTATAAATTGTATATCAATTATTAAAAATTATGTTTCTAATAATAATGTTTCTATACATAATGTTAAATATATGTAGGACCAGATTTTTTAACCTTCACTTGTCTGGATTACTTGCAGTATTTGCACAAAACCCATAAAGTTATGTTAGCCGTTGAAGGCAGACAGACACACATTTTTATTAGTGTCATAGATACATTGTTACATACCAAAGTCAGTGAATACCTTTAGCCTCCAATATTATGGTTTATTTGTAACAGCCATGTTGTATTCCTGAATGTTTAACTGATTTTTTCAGTAACATAAAAAAAAACAAAACAAGCCTTTATGTAAAAAGCCTAGCAAGCTTTTCTTACCTCACATTCTCTGGTAGGAGACTTCCAATGTCCATTGTGAGTTGTTTTTGGTGGGCTGATAGGTACACTGTAGGTACATTTATACATACATTTGTGGATAGGTGTACATTTTTACACACCGGATGAGGATTGTTGTTCTATATTGGTTACAACACTGGTGGTTTCTTGAAATTTAAACTACTGCTTATGAATAGATAGTTATAATTCCATCTTGGTACTCCACTATATTAACCTTATTTAATACAAAATATATACTGCTGACCACAAAGGTTCTTATCCCAATCAATGTTTCATGACTGTATTGTTAGGACTCATCTTCCCTGGCTACCCTGCAAGGGGTCTGGGCTGATAATATTGATAATTATTAGTTTTATGTTAACTGGATAGACCAGGTATTTTATATTATATTTTAAGGATGTATGTGTGTAACACAAATTATTGTTCAACTTGCCTGTCTCAGCATCGGTAGGCTGTGATATTATATTTGGAATATTTCCACAATTCTGTTGCTTGTCAGTTATAACAGGCATTGTTATAAGTAGAGACTACTTTGGCTCATCTGTTTATAAACCCTGTTCAGGGATAAATATTGCAAGGTTTACCTTTTTAATACAAGTGCTCATAATATTGCACAATTCTTTGTGTAATAAGCTCCACTTTGGGCTATTTTAGGATTATTATATATATATAGTCTTTGTATTTACTGTTTAAGGTATGTATGTTGGGTAACATTTTAGTTTCTTACCATTGTAGAAATGTGAACTGCACAGGAGCACCTCATGGGTGAAACCTATGAGTAGTATGACCTTCAGCACATATCTCGTATGGGCCCCAAGTCTTGCGGATCACGCCGATGCATCTCGTACACCGCTCGTGTCCTTGAATTACCGTTAAGTCTTGCGGACCACGTCGATGCATCTCGTACATCGCCCGTGTCCTTAAATTGGCATCGATCCTTAACAATCATTATTGATTAATGTCCCCGCTAATTTCTCTCATTAGAGGTATAGGTACCTTGCCAATTTATAGACGGTTAATAATTGTTTGCAGGTATATTGCGTGTTAAACTGTTTTTACACGAAGAGGGACATGAGACTTCGTAAGTTTACTTTTCGAGTGAAGACTTTACAAGTCTTAATATAATAAAACTCACGTCTCCAAATATTCGATATTATATACATAAAAAAGTTAAGCTGAAAACGCCACAAATAAACAACTATCAGTTGATCTTTTTTGAATGTACTCTTTTGTCAAGACGTAAAATATTTCTGAATTTGCCTATACGATGTTTTAAATTTATTTCACAACATCACTTGAGTATATAAAAACCTTTTGTTATATAATTTCACTGCTACGATTATTTGATTAAATTAAATGTCGACCAAAACTTTATTACAAGGCATCGGCTGCCACGCTAAAAGAAAGAATGGTCGCAGAGGTTATGTCCACAGATACCATAGAGGAGGCGTTGACGTTTCTAAAAAACTTAGCGGCTTGCCAAGCGAGTAGAGAGAGCTGCATGTTTATATCGAGAACGAAGGACACAGTATAATATTATATTATATATTGGTATATTACTTTCTTATAGTTATCCCTCCTCTTTTTTTTAAATTCTCCTTTTTTAGCACCTACCACAGTTGTTTTCACATCACCTCAAGGTAGACTGGCAGAAAATGCCTCAGGCATTAAGTCCGCCTACGTACACATGTGCATAAAGAATAAATAAAATAAATTATTCTATCAAATTCCACCAGACTATCATTTCCCTATCAACAATCTCTATTAATGGGTTGCGTCTTAACCCGTACAGGTGATCTTTGTAAAATATGAACGCCATCTCATAGTACATTGTTTCTGAAAGGAAGGGAGGACCAGTTTATTTATTCATCGTCATAACTATCGGTACAATGGCTTTGATTGAAACATTCTCTGCCTATCATACCAAGGATGGCGTAATAATAAATTAAAAAGGTAGTGTAAGAGTTAGTATCGCGCACCTGAGTTCTTTTTATTTGTATGAGAGCTAAGTATGTAATAAAGTTTCGATAGTATGGTTCATGTTCATGATCATGAGCAAAATTATGGATTGGTATCTTAAACAAACGAATATACCAAGTTTCGTGTTCAGGTCATTTATTGTTAAAGAGTTCACTCAAATTTGCCAAGGAAATAGATTTTATCCAGGGGAAGGACATAAGCTATTTTTTGTCTTAAAAAAAACCGTAATTGTGAAATGCAAATTACACAAACGAAGTTGTGGATACAAGTAGTTAGTTACAAATAGATATATCGATGCGTGAAGCACAAAACCGTTATTCGTGGTAATCTTTGGGGGGAGGGGCTATATCCTACAGTGGACATCTTTTGGTTGATGACGACGTTGATAAAGTCAGAGTAGATCTTTCCCTTTATTTATGCATGTATAGCAATTTACTGTAGTATCCAACATTTTCAGTATGCTCCCGAAAGACAAAGCATGTTCTTTCAATTCGAAACAATTCAGTTACCAAATTAAGAACAAACTACTTTCAGGTCCTGCGTTTATTATATTACACCTGGTATACACTTGGAATAAAAATATAATTTTCGTGCATAACTTCAAAACAAGTCAACAAAATTCTATTCCACGTCCTCCCAACAACAGCCACAGCTAACTTAGCGGGTAACTTGGAAACTACACTAATATAATATATCTAAAATACATAGTTATCTATATTCGCTACGCTCGCGGGCTGTCGACTGCATAATACCAATGTATTCTGGTTTGCTTGAGAGCAAGTTCGCGGACTAAACGAATTTGCCTCTGACTCGGCTGCCACCTAAATATGCTTCACACATTTAAATTTCCGGGTAGCTGTTGAACTTTGTATGGCTTTGGTATGGTAGCTGTTACCAATTAATGTGGTAGTCGTTAAGCCAAGTTCGAAGTCTTATAAGCGGCTTGATAAGTTCCAACAGCAGGGGGCCAAATACCTGCCTCCACCAATCCGCACTAGGTCCGCGTGTTGGAGCATAACCTAATCACTCTCACTTTTATTTGTGAGAGGTACCCAGGAATGGCAGTAGGACATCGTCACGCTTATATTCCCCAAGCGGGGGTGGCAGAGGTGTACTGAGTTCACTCACTTTTTGCCGACGATGTTAGGTCCTATGTAATAGGCGAGCCTATTGCCATATACCGGTCACAATTCCAGTCTCCGGACTCATACTGGGAAGTTTTCGTCAGAAAAACTCCATTGGCCGACCTAGGATTTGAACCCAGGACCTCATGATCACCAAGCGTTGCGCTTTGCGACTAGACCAACGAGGCAGTCATGGCAGTAAGCCGATTGTTTATTCTAAAAAAAGTAATCCCGCAAGAATTTAATTTTCTCTTGGATCGAAGTCAAATATCACATAAGTACGAGAAAATCCTCCGATTTCTCCCCCATTCATTACACATTCACTTAGATTGATTTTAAGTAGAGCACGGCGGCTTCGGTAAACACGCTTGACGACAAAATAGCGTTATCTGAGAGGAATCTCAAGCATGTTTACTTTAGCGGAAAGCGACGTTGTGTACCTAGGAGGTAGTGCAGTAAGGAATATCTTAGACGACATGTATATTTTTTTCTTTGATAAAACGTTTTCTTCCACTAGTTGTTTCATTTACAAATATAGTTTTCACATGTACAACTTTATTCTCAAAGGAATATTTAATATTTCGCCGTCGCAAGAAAAAATTTCTCGTGCGTTATCGATCCGGCGATCACTATTTCCAGTCGGCTGGCGGCCAGACGGCCTTAGACCGAGAGGGTTCTCGAACTACTCGACCAAGCTGTCAAAAATCCTTTACTTACAAACGATAATATCCTAAAAAGGGAGATACTTTAAACATAATAATTAGTGGTTCAGAATGTGCATAACTCAACCACCACACCACAACCTCGACCTCTTTGGCATCGGCAGCAAATGTACTACTTATGCCAAAGAGAACCAACAAGACAAGAAAAAAACCTCTTGTAACCTTGTATTTTCTGCCTACCTCGCAAAGTATCTGCCACAATGATATACATATATAGAAAGATAAGGGTGTAGGTGAGAGGGTGAGGGTTTCAAAGGTGCACTTTAACTTAAAGGACCTAATGCAATAGAGGGCGAGACTACTGTCGTCATACCGGACACAATTTCAGACTGTGGTCTGTTACTGAGATTATTTCTTGACCTCGTGATTACTATCCGCACTAACGAGGTTATTTTCAAACCATAAAATTAAAAGGATATTTTCAGAGTTGTATCACACAAAATCTTACTTGGTCTACAATGAAATTGATACATGGATTACAGTCTCCATACGATTCGTCCTGGAAACTATCGAATGTCTGAATGGTTGATTCCCGTACTCTGCAGACGTCTGGGATACTACAAACATAAATTTGAGACATTGCTTCTGTGCAGCGCATTAGAGTGGTATTAACTGTTAAAGCACGTGTGCACTCAAGGGGAGAACTTTATTGAGTTGGCTGGGCCTTTGGCTGTCGATTCATTGCTGATCAAATGATACGACCATTTGTGTACCTACCAGAGTCATTACTCGCTCTGATCAAACTGGGTACGTTACCAAATCTTCGTGAAATGATCGGCTAATGGTATTCTGTATGAAATATATCATGCAGAGGATATATTGAAACTACGAACGAATAGTGTTACTTTATGCAGATTATGGCCGCAAAGAGAACAAATAAATAAGACGTATGAAGATATGCAGTGAATTTTCAGATTTTATTGTTTTCATCAGGTTCACTGCCTCGTTGGTCTATTGGCGAAGCGCATTGCTTAGTGATCACGCGGTCCTGGGTTGGTCGGACAAATGAAGTTTATGTAACAAAAACTTAGTCCGAAGTCGGGAATTGTGCCCGGTATATGGCAATAGGCTCGCCCCCTATTAAATAGGATGAGAACTGCAGTCATAATATTTAAAATTGCAATTCTGTGTTGCTAACTTACTTTTAGACGCGGTTTTAGAATTTTCTCTCTGATCTTTTACAAGGGCATATTTTTTTTTCGTGTCCGGGCCATGTACCAGAAGATGTGGTATAGGTAGGCCCTTCACAAGATGAAACAAATACTTTGTGTAATTTGCGGATACAAGCTGATAGAATACAGTACCAACAGGTTGTCGTAGCAATCTTTGGGAAAAACCTATGTCCTACAATGGAAGGCTTTCGGTTGATGATAATGAGACAATCCTAGTATAGGTAACTCATTTAGCTAAACTCAGTGAACTGTAGAAAGAGCTGTGCTCGGCGTTTATCTACGTGATCGAATCCGGAATGCGGAGATTTTTACAGGCACCAAGGTCACCAACATAACCCATAGGATTAGTAAGCTAAAGTGGCAGTGGGCAGGTCACATATGCCGCAGAACCGATGGCCGTTGGGGCAGACTGGTTCTTGAGTGAAGACCGCGTGTCGGCAAACGTAGTGTAGAGCGCCCTGTAGCTAGGTGGGGCGATGATATTCGTAAGGCAGCGGGCAGGGATTGGAGAAGGCGAGCTGAAGATCGAGCTCAGTGGCGTGCCATGGGAGAGGCCTACGTCCAGCAGTGGACTGACACGGGCTTATGATGATGATGACAATTGTATCGGATTCAAGCAGACTTAGCTGACACTACCTGTTCAAAGTTTGATCCCGTAATCATTTCTACCGAGCAAGTTTCGCGATGTTCTCTTAATATTGATAATAGAATAGTAAATGTATCTATGAAATCTTGATAATTAAATTGGTAATATTCATTAGCTTCATTCCCGAACTTGTGTGATGACATAGAGAGATACTTTTACCGAGAGATAGATCCGTGACATAAGTGCTCGGCACAGCCAGTCGTGCGATAGAAAAATTATCGTTTCCATAGAGGGATAGCTTTATTTTTAATGCTATGGTAAGGCTACAGTAGCTATCCTAAGCGTCCTTTATGATTCCGAAAAGAACGGCAGCCGTGGGAACACAGATTAGTTTATTAGAAGCAATTAGTTCGTGATTGTATGTATGCACTTACCAGCTTTTACACGAAGTTTACAACTGAAAATGTTTGTTGCTCCTAAATTAACAATCCTGTGAATCTTACAGTTTTTTGTTTTACTAGTAATTATTTTATCACGTAGTTTAATAAAAACTGATAGTTTTTGGCTATAAAAATCAATGATGTACGAGTTGAGTTCACTTAAGCTCCATCATACTTAAACACTTTTGTTTCAGATATCGCTTTTAAACCTTTTCCCACAGACAACCGAATGTAATCACCGAAACATTACAAGATAATCAGAGTGTCAAAAAGGGTTTTCAGAGGCCACGAAAACCCGAACTACGCTAACACAGTACTGGAATCCCTTGGCGTATTCCGGTCCTGTGTTAGCGTTGTTTGCATACATTCGCATCTTACATGAGGAGCCTTTGATAATGGGCAATAAAAAACTGGAATAAGATTTATTTTCTTAGTGATAAAGATAAGGGAAAAAGAACACTAGGCAATTGTCGTGCATGTGCGGCGCGCTATCAAGACATATGGGGCATTTTACGTTTGCATAACAAATCCTACGGCGGGTTTGTTCCGCTTAATTAAGACTAATTGCCAGCTCCGCCGGGATTCCAAGAATAAGGCCGTGCACGCGTTGAGAATGGAAATGTTCTGTTATGTGTTACATTTCTAGATGTATATCTATTTAAAGTAAGGCCGATAAGAAGCGATGCTTAATGTGAACAAATGAGTTGTTGACATATTCCTGGGTAATTAATTTTATGTTTAGCTAGAAACTAAAACGGTCTGCCTTAAGTCTAATGATATAATGCGGATAACAATTCTTGGGTTCAAGTTTTATGTTGGACATTGTGATATTTTTCTATAGGGAGATTCTCAGTTGCAGTCAGGAGGTTCTAGATTCGAATCCTGGGTCGGAAAAGGTCTCTCACTCGCAGAAGTCGATTGTGTCCAGTACAATGATAATAGGATTGTTCTGTATAACATTGGGAATTAACATCGTCGGCGATGTGTAAGCAGATATAGGTAATCGTAATCGTTGGAAATTAAAAAATGTAATTGTAATCGCTTATCATTAATCTGATTAGATTTTGCCCATCTCTGTATATAAGTGTACACAGTACGCCGTACAGTGGAGATCACGAACTGGCAAACGCAGTGTAGGACTCCCCCCCCCCCCCCCCCCGAGAGGTGGAATGACGACATACGTCGGATAGCCGGCAGGAACTGGATGCATTAAGCCGACGATCGGGCTCTGTGGCGCACATTGGTAGAGGCCTATGTCCAGCAGTGGACTGATTTGGGCTGATGATGATGATAAAAAACGACAGCAAAGAATTATTAACAGAAACCGGGTGTAAAAAATATACATATTTACATAGGGCCAAATGGTTCCAAGCTGGCAGCATTGCCGCACTGAATGGCAATGCTTATATGCTGACCAAAAATAAATTCCAGCGCTCTGGTCGCCTGTACATTCCATCAGACGCTTCGAAATTTCTCGAACTATCCGGTGGGTTCCCGGCCCCTAGGGACCCAATTTCTCTACCCCAAACACCTTAGTTCTTAGTTATATCTATAATTAAGAAATGATTTTCTTTACCAGTGATTTACAAATAAAATATTTGATTTGATTAATAACTCGACTTACAATTAATTATAAAAAAGCTACTCTTGAAAATTGAAAAGCGTGATTTTATTTCTATGGCATTTGCCCAGCTAAATCGCCATTGAAATAGTTGCAGGTATATACCACTAAAATGTACGTAACAGCCATTTCTTCTACAATACAACAAACTGCAACATTTTCACCTCAACTTTTTCAATCTACGTTACTTACACGGCGATTGTGTTCCGAACAACATTTTAGTGAGTGCTTCGATATTATTTCGCGAAGAAATTTAATATAACCGGCAGCCATGTGGGGACCACATAAAATGAGCTCCGGAATTAATAACTAACTTTTTCAGTTAAAAATTTCGCTAGCGGCGGGTTATTGGGCGCTTAGCGGCGCTCGGGCGCCTCACAAAGTACAAATTTATGCATACATAATTGACATATTTGATACGCTTGAGTACAATAATAATAATAATAATAATAACCATGGCAACCGCTGTCAACGACACGTCGTTTTGTGTAAATAAAAATTTTTTTGGCGAAGAAATATTGAAAAGTATCCATTTAGACATCAACAAACATCAAAAAACAACACACTTTAGGAGCAAAATTTACAATGCGAACGTGGGTTCGCAAAATGTGGAGTTCGAAGAAAAACATAACACATCTGTAAATGGCCGAGCCCAGCCGAAGAAACCCCGTGCGGCTGTGTCGGCAGCGGGATGCCCGATCACCTAGCGCACGCCCAACACCTTTGCCCGGCTCGCCCACCTCGCCCCAGCCTTCGGAGGATGAAGATTTTTTTACACCGCCGACATCTGGGGCCTCTAGTGACGAT
Source organism: Phalera bucephala (assembly GCA_905147815.2). Lineage (NCBI taxonomy): Eukaryota > Metazoa > Arthropoda > Insecta > Lepidoptera > Notodontidae > Phalera > Phalera bucephala. The sequence continues at coordinate 11,154,118 of LR990627.1, forward strand.
GCCGGGATATCGGCGTCTCCACCTACATTAACATCTGCGAGGAGAGGACGCCCACCGCTACCGGCACGCCTGGGACCAGCGGGACATTGTGCTCCGCCCACGGCCCCTGCTACCGGTGGTGTAGTGCGCCGCATGAGATGGACTCCAGAATTAAATTTGAGTGTCATGCGGGCCTACTATGGTGCTACAGAGGGAGGAACCATCCTCACCGCTTACCGTCCGAAATTGTTGTCTCTGTTTCAGGGGCTTCACCCGACTGTCGCCGTTACTGCGCAACGACTATCGGATCAAGTACGTGCCATCCAGCGGTGCAAGTTGTTGGATGACACAGTGCTTGAGCGACTGCACCGCGAAGCACTTCCTGCTCGTACTGAATCCAACGTGCGAAGTGTTGAAGATCCTATCTCTTTGAATAACTTCGCACGATCGGAGGAGGTAAATAGCGAGCAGGCAAGTGTTAGTGACCAGCTACAGGAGCAGGTGAGGAGAGCTCTGGAGGATGCCTTTGCGGAGTATCGGTCTGCACCGATTTCCCTAAGACCATGCCTACCCCGTTTGCCCATGCATAGACGTAACATTTCGCTTGTGAGTGCCCTAGACAATGTTTTAAAGCCACACTGGGAGACCAGTGTGGACTTATGTGATACCCATTCTATTTTGTACTGTGGAGCGGTGGCGGTGTGTCGGGTGGCAGGTGTAAGATTTCCTAATCTACATCGAGCCACCCAACCCACAAATGCTAAACCACTCTGGCAGTGCAGAATAGAGCGGCGTATAAATATGGCTAGGACACTCATAGCGAAATTGTTGTGCTTCCAGGCTGGAAACAACCGCCCGAGAGTTGTGCGTTTCGTGACCCAAGCCTTTGCAGGCACACGAGTGGCTCCTGTGGACTATGTGGCAGGAGTCGCGGAACGCATAGACTACTGGAAGCAAAAAGTTTATGCATGGGCGAAGAGGATTCGCAGGTATAAGGCGAGAGCAGACAGATACCACGTGAATCGCACCTTCCAGACGAATCAAAGGAGTGTATACCAGGCTTGGGAGCGCCCCCAAGAGAGAGTGACTGACGTGCACTTGCCAAATGCGGCCGTGATGGCCGAGTTTTGGCGTAAAATTTGGTCAGTGCCCGTCACTCACTCCGAGGGCGAATGGTTTGATGTTGTTGGACGATCCTGTGGGCCCATTCAGGAAATGGAGCCCGTAGTCATAAGCCGTGAAGATCTGGCTTGTGCGGTTCGTGCGGCGCCGAACTGGAAAAGTCCGGGGCCGGATGGACTGCACGCATTCTGGCTAAAGAGGCTCCAGGGCTCACATTCTCGTCTAGCGACTCAATTCCAAGAAGCTCTTCAATTGGGATCGCTTCCTAGTTTTATGACATCGGGTGTCACTCACTTGATTCACAAATCTGGCAGTACTTCGGAACCTAAAAATTATAGACCGATTACATGTCTACCTACGGTCTATAAACTCCTTACATCCATTCTGAGAATAAAAATCAATAATCACCTTAAGGCACAGCATATTCTATCGCCTACTCAGAATGGCTGTAAGGGGGGGTCCCGGGGTACAAAGGATTTGCTCCTCATTGATATTGCCATTTGCCAACAGGTACGACGATCCAGAAAGAATGTCTCCATGGCCTGGATTGACTATAAGAAGGCCTATGATTCGGTGCCTCATACATGGCTGGGGAGGGTGCTAGAGCTGTACAGAGTACACCCGGCGCTATGCTCTTTCCTCGGTTCGTGTATGGGGCAGTGGACCACAGTTCTTCGTCACCCAGGATGTGGTGGCCTTTCTGGTTCGTCGGACTTGATAAAGATAAGCAGGGGTATCTTTCAGGGCGACAGTTTGAGTCCGTTGTGGTTCTGCTTAGCTTTGAATCCATTAAGTGCTATACTTAAGGATTCAAAGCTAGGTTACCATTTGCGGAGGGAGAGTGAGCCTATATCTCATCTACTGTACATGGATGACCTCAAGTTGTACGCTTCGAAGAAAACAGACCTGATGGAGTTGCTCAAAATAACCGGCAATTTTAGCAACGACATCGGAATGGAGTTTGGAGTAGACAAGTGTGCGGTCATCCATGTACAAAGAGGGAGAGTTGAAGATTCTTTTAATCTACAGCTCTCTGAAGATATATCCCTCAGGTCTCTCTCTGAAATGGATTCCTACAAGTATCTTGGTATGTCACAAGCCTTAAGTATAGCGGAACAGGATATGAAACAATCATTGAGGGATCGGTTCTTTGCCCGCCTGATAAAAGTGTTAAAAAGCCTTCTATCAGGTGGAAATAGGGTCCGAGCTTTCAATGGTTGGGTCATGCCTGTTCTTACATACTCTTTTGGCATACTAAGGTGGACTCAGTCTGAACTGGATGCCCTGGATAGAAAGGTCCGTCGATTGCTGACAGCGTATCGTATGCATCACCCGCGGTCGTCTGTTATGAGGTTGTACATCCCGCGGAAGTGCGGTGGTCGTGGGTTTTTAAACGCTAAGACACTACACAACCGCGAGGTGTGCAATCTCAGACAGTACTTTTTGAGTGTATCCGTGGTGATGTATCGAGATGTTGCCGCAATCGATAGAGGCCTAACTCCGCTTTCCTTGGCAAACGGGAACTGGCGAAGGCCCCAGGTATTAAGTACTTCGGACCGCACAGCCATATGGAAGGGCAAGGAGCTACACGGACGGTTCTATCGGGCTCTTACAGGGCCTGATGTGGACCAGCTCGCTTCCGTGACCTGGCTACGCTTCAGCAACCTTTTTGGAGAAACTGAAGGCTTTGTCTTTGCAATTATGGACGAAGTTATCATGACGAACAACTACCGGAAGTACATCCTAAAGGACGGCACGGTTGACATTTGTCGGGCATGCCACCGTCCCGGTGAGTCTATTAGACATGTAGTTTCCGGTTGTTCTCGTCTTGCTAACGGAGAGTACTTGCACAGACACAACCAAGTGGCTAGGATTATCCATCAGCAACTTGCTCTTAAATATGGCCTTGTGGACTCTGAAGTACCGTACTACCAGTACCAGCCTCTTCCAGTTCTCGAAAGTGGTCATATCACGCTCTACTGGGATCGATCTGTTATCACGGATAGGACTATTGTAGCCAATAAACCTGATATCGTGATAATAGATCGATCGATGCGTCGTGTAATGCTAGTTGATGTCACCATTCCGCATGATGAGAACCTTGTAAAGGCCGAAAAAGAAAAATTATCAAAATATTTGGACCTGGCCCATGAGGTTACCGCCATGTGGAATGTTGATTCAACTATCATTATTCCGATGGTCGTTTCAGTCAACGGCCTTATAGCGAAGAGCTTCGATAAACACCTTGAGAAGCTCTCGCTAGGCAGTTGGGTGAAGGGCCTGATACAGAAGGCAGTAATGTTGGACACGGCACGCATTGTGAGGAGGTTCCTCTCTTTGGAGCCCTGACCACCGGTAGCATGGGTCGTAGACCTTGCTGTCGGTGGAGCACATTTTTTTTATACAATATATATAAGAATATTTGTATTTTATATTTTTATATATATTTTATAAGAAATTATACTGAATAAATATATACATAATAATAATATCAGCCTATACTGCCCACTGCTGGGCAAAGGCCTTCTCTCACAAATCGAGGTGAGAGAGATTAGGTCATACTCCACCACGCGGACCCAGTGCGGATTGGTGGAGGCAGGTTTGTGGCCACCCGCTGTTGGAACTTATCAAGCCGCCTTTAAGGCTTCCAACTCGGCTTAACGACTATCACATCAAGTGGTAACCGGGACCAACGGCTTAACGTGCTTTCCGAAGCACGGAGACGCTCGAATATGAAAATGCCACAAACGGTCACCCATCTCAGGTCGACCGAGTCGAACGCTGCTTAACCTTGGTGATCGGTAAGAATACCGCGGTCGCACAGCGCTACGAGTACAATGATTGGTACTTAAAGGAACATTTCAAGTTTGAGCTTTGCGTTTAGCTATCTACTAATGAAATATAGCGTTAGAATCAGCAAAGATTTTTTATGAATCTAGCCGATTTTATTATCCTTTCTATATCAATTTACACAAAATACGGAAAAACATAATGATTGGCACCCTTCGGCATATTGATTAACACGAAGAAAAGTATAATGATTGGCAGTGCCAATCACTACACGCAAGTGGTGCCAATGAATGTACAACAGATTAAAGAATAAGACAAAATCTTTGGCCAAGATTTTATTGTTCTATAACAGTGCTCCAGCACAGAAGTAAATCCTGCAAAAAAAAACATGTCATGCCTAATATTCCGTTATAGAAAGTTGAAATTCAGTCTGCGTCGAAGTACTTTTTCGTGTATTTTTAACAGTTAACTGCTGTACAAAAACTGTGCTTAGGGATACCCCCAGTAATTTAGAAATACTATTTAATAATGTAGTTTCACCAGTTATAAAATATTATTATAATTATTTTTTACATTATTCATAAAGCATAACTCTCATAATCACACCGGTGTATGTATGTATACGCCAAATAAGCAGCTAATTTTAATTATTTAAGTTCGCCAAAGTTGGTTAGAGATCTGGACGTCACTAGTATGTCAAGTCGAATACGATATCACTATATTGGCAGAGCTAACTTTTGGCTGCAGGCGTTTTACAACAGTTTTGAAATACTATTCCAGAATAACTCTTCTAACTTTATCAATTCAAAGTATAATATGCAACAGTAAAATTTAAAACCGTTTTTCAATGACTGGCACCCATTCCAATCAACTGTACTTTCATACAAGCCTTATGGTACAGTATTTGGCCCCCTAAAAATGTTGTTTGAACGTCTGTAAATGAGTAGAAAATAAGAACGTATTATAAGAACAAGTACACCCATATTAAGTCAAACACCATAAATCTTTACCTCGTATAACTTGATTTAAGTAAGAAATACAGCAAGAAACTAACCCACTCTTAGCAACTTTTTATAAGAATTCATAGCAATTCGTCACGCGCGCTCTCGCTTGATGAAAAGGATTCTTTTTCAGTATTTCCAGTTAACAATGTATTTTCTTTTAATTAAATTTTATTAATTAAGGTATGGTGGATTTTTTAAACTAAAACTCGACTAGTTAAAAGCCGTAAATCCGTAATAATTGTAGTTAAAATTCAAAGTGCCAATAATTGGAGAGGTGCCAACATTAGTCCTCTTTTCCCCATGTACATTTCAATGATTAAATTAATACTAAAATAACAAATATCAACAACGTCACTCTTATATTCCCCAAGTGGGGGTATACCCCCACCCCCATTTTCGCTGATGATGTAAGGTCCTATTGAATAGGGCGCAAGCCTATTGCCATATACCGGGTACAATTTCAGACTCCGGATTGAGACTAGAAATTTTTCGATAGAAAATCTAAATTTTGTCCAACCTTAGGTTTCAATCCGATCTAGGATTTGTAATTAAAAAATAACATAAATTAAAATCAGGGCATCTATATCTTCTATACATACAAATAAACTATAAGCGAGTTAAATCTATACATTATATATTTTTTGAAAATTTCAATTAGGGTACACTTCTTTATCGATATAGAGGTCGAAAAGATTTTTTTTGGAATTATTGTCTGTCTGTCTGTGTCTGTGTTTCAATCATGGAAAAATTGAACGGATTTCAATGAAATTTGGTATGGTAGTAACTTATACCCATACTTAAAATATGCAATACATTATATACCGGAAACATATGGCAATACGATATTATCGCGGGATAAACCATAGAACTTTATTATTTGAATTATTGTAAGTCGAAAGCTGCAATGTTACGTTAAAATGTGTGAATTTGCCTACACATAAATTCCTCCATGAACTGATAATGGGCTCGGTTTCGACTTCTCATGAAGAAACTCTTAAGTGGTTAATAGCACGCGCCCGAATGGTTTATACACATTTGATTTAGATACTCAGATATGATTTCTTGGATGAACCGATGATGCAGTCAAGATTGTCTTTTCGGGTGTAAACTTTTTAACGATGAATGACCCGGACACGAAACTCTACATATACGTTTGTTTAAAAAAACATGCACGATTCTTGCGGGATAGTTTTTATTTCGCCATACTATCACGGCGGAACGGATTTTAAAGATACTTAGTATGGAGGTGTCTTTAGTCAGTACAGGATCCGTTACATCCCGAAAAGGCCCGTCTAGTTATGTCAAATTACAAAATAAAAGCGTGCGTAGTCACGGGTAACAGCTAGTTTTAGAATAAAATTAATTCAAGGATAAAAGTGACTGTAAGTATTTATTACTGCTTACAATGAGATTTACGCTCAATCAGTGTATCGTCGTTGTCAAACTAATATCTGCTATGTGAACTTTTAGGAGATTTCAACGGAATGATTATTATGACTAGTTTACTAGACAAATTTTCGTACATAAAAACTGCTATGTAACTCTAAGTATTATACAGTGAACTGTAAAACCGGAAAAAATCTTTCAAATCTGCTTCATATAAAATTTTACACGAGAACGTTTTTAATATAACAGAGCCATAATGCTTGTAGCTATTATATTCATGAAATATATTATTCTATAAAATTCCACCAGACTTACCATTTCTGTATCGACAATCTCTATTATTGGGTTGCGTCTTAACCCGTACAAGTGGTCTTTGTGAAATATGAACTAAACTAGCGCAATCTTATTCATCAGTTACGCCATCTCATTCTTTCTGAGAATAAAATGTGGACCAGTTTACTTATTCATTGTCATAACTATTGGCTTTGATTGAAACATTCTCTGCCTGCCTAAAAAAAGGTACAGTAAGAGTTAGTATCGTGTACCTATGAGTTTTTTTTTTATTTGCATGAGAGATAAGTATGTAACAATGTTTTGACAGTACATTTCATGTTAGTCTTCTCATAAGAATACACAGTTTATGGTTATGATCAAAAATCTTTGTCGTCATGGCAAGTTAGTTTTGCGACTAGTTACAAAAGAGGATTTTTCCTAATATGCAACCAGTTTGCCGACAAGGAATTTCTCAAAGAGTGTAGTTGTGACACATTAAGATCTTAATAAATGAATATAGGTAAATAAACAAAATTCTTACCGTTTGTATGATTTTGTGGGTAAATATATACGTTAGATTAGGTTGGTTCAAAATAATATTAACTTATAGTTGAGTTACCACGTTACTACCATCTGAGAGTCATCGCCACATCGATAAAAGTATGTGCTCTCCTAGAACCGTATTGTTAACTTGTATATGGCCGAAAGGATTAAAATTATGTTCAGCTATCTTAAAGAAACGAATATGCAAAGTTTCGTGTCGAAGTCATTTATCGTTAAAAAGTTAACTCCCGAAGAGACAATCCTGACTGCATCATCGGTTTACGCAAGAAATCATATCTGAGTATCTAAATTAAATGTGTATAAACAATTTCGGGTGCGTGGTATTAACCACTGAAGAGTTTCTTCGTAAGTACAAGAACCCAAGTCCAATATCAGTTCATGGATGTAATCATGGGCAGGCAAAAGAACATATTTTAACGTAACATTGCAGCTCGCAACTAAGCATAATAAAAAAAATAAAAAAGCTTTATTGTGTATCCCGCGATAATCTCTGATTGCTTCATTTTTCCGAGATAAAAAGTATTTATTATTTTAAGTTACGGTATAAGTTATTGCCAAACCAAATTTTATAGAAATCCGTTAGGTAGTTTTTGCGTGATTGAAGCACAAAAAGACAGACGGACAATAATTCATCGACTATGTCGATAAGCAAGTGTACCCAATTAAAATTGTCAATAAATATTCAATGTACAGATTACAGGTTAGGCTAGGCTAGGTTACAGTTTTATTATGTGTACATGAATAGATCTTAAAGTATACTTTTACACGAAGCAGATATTCAGAAAACTTGAATAGTAATTAGGTATTAACAAACTATTTATAAATTAATTGCATTAGTTTTATCTACACGAAGCACGTTCTAGCAATGCCCTATGAAAGTAAAGTTATGAATGTCAATAAAGAAGCAGATTCCTCCCAGTTGTAACATTTCACAGTGCATTAAGTATTAACGCCGGCATAAAGCCGGCCACATACAGGCGGAATTCCTTTTCGTATTTCCGTTTCGGAATATCATTTAAAAATTTCTATCTACATTTACATACAGGCGAAAATCAGTTTTAGAATATGTATTTGGCACTTTGAATGCAACAAATTCATACAAAATAATGGGCCTTATCACACGCACTGTTCGAAATTTTGAGCGGAAAACCTCCGTACGAGTGTGTCCGCTCGAAATTGCGAACTGCACGGATGTAATAATGTCCTTTAAGTTGTATGGATTTGCTGCCTTTAAAATTTAAAAACTAGTATCTAGCCATATTTGGCCAGCCTTATGCCAGCATAATACTTAATCGAGGACTTTATCACGCATGCAGTTCAAAATTTTGAGCGCAAGCTACCGCGTGTTAAGGTCCTGGATTTTGTATGCATTTACTGTCTCCGAAATTCTGTATCGATAATCTGGAACGGAATTTTGTTACTCGTATCATACAGTCCGTTCCGTTAGCGAAACTCCGACCTACCGGAGTTTCGCTAACGGAACGACCGACCGGACCGACTGATTCCGACTGTTTGTTGGCAGCCTAATAGTTATTAAAAATCGCTGATCACAGACGGCAGACGGCGGCAGTCATTGAACTTGTTAAGAAAATTTTCTCATGCTTAAACTTTCTCCGGCGACGACTTGAGAAAACCAAAGTTCGAGTGTTTTTTTTTTCATTTAGCACGTGGAAAACTATTGTAATAACGAAAGACATTTTTCGACTTTTGTACCTATTTTATAATGCAATTCCCTTTTTATGTAATACTAGGTACCAAGTTCTATTTATTTAACAATTTTATGACGCTAGATCTCTAGTAGGGTTTGTAGAGAGTACAAAGTTCCAACAGGTTCTCTCTTTTTTTAATTCCTACAATCCTAGTTAAAGAATAATACTTAGATACAAAATATAATCTGTTAAAAGTATTATTATATCAGCCTGGTGGTTAGACCGTTGGACTGCAAAGTCAATGGTCTCGGGTTCAAACTCAGGCACGCACCTCTGTCTTTTTGAAAGCATGTGCGTGTTAAAAATTTACTATCACTGGCTTTAACAGTGAAAGAAAACATCGTGAGGAAACCTGCGCGCCTAAGAGTTTTTCGAAGGTGTGTGAAGTTGCCAGCGTGGTGGACTATGGCCTAAACATGTCGGCACCACAATACATGTAACTTCAAAGATTTTTGGAAAGAAACAAAAAAATTAAATAATAACAACTGTTTACCGACAAGCATAGATGGGGAGAAAAATAAGTGTAATATAGCTAATTTGTTGCGAAATCACTTTAATGTAGTTTCAAATAGGCAGGATAATAGTATGGAAAAAAAAACTAAAATGCAGGTGTCATGACCCGAAGATTCGCCAGTTTAATGTCAACAGATTGAGTTTGTTTAGAGAAATATGAAACGTGGGAAGTCTCCCGGTCATGACAGACTGAGCATAGAACATTTGATATATGCGGGCCAGCATATCTGAATGGTATTAGGGCAGTTTTTCAGTCTATGCGTGGGGCATTGCATTTTACCTAAGGAACTCACGCGAACTCTAGTTGTTCCTATCATTAAAAATAAAACGGGAGATATCTCGAGCATGGCCAACTACCGACCCATTTCTCTAGCAACAATCGTGGCCAAGGTACTTGAAGGAGTTATTCATTCTCATATGAATTCACTTAATATCGACGATGGTCAGTTTGGTTTTCGCCCACAGGTATCAACAGACATGGCCATTTTTTCGCTGAAACAGGTTGTTAGTCACCATAAGGAGCAAAACACTACTCGTATGCGTGTTTTTTTAGATTTAAGTCGTGCCTTTGACACACTTAACCACGATTTACCGTGGGAAAAGCTTTATAATTCCGAAATCACTGCTGAGGTGGTTGGTTTTCTTGCATACTGGTATCGCAATCAGACCAACAACGTCAGATGGGGTGATGAAGTGTAGGCTTACCTCTCCTGATCTTTTAAACGTATACGTGAATGACTTAATTGTGGAGCTGAGCAGCACCCAGGTTGGGCTCAGGTTGGATGGCAGATATGTCAACAATCTGAGCTATGCCGATGATATGGTGCTGCTCAGCCCTTCGATCAAAGGCTTAAAAAATCTTCTTGGCATCTGCGAAAAATTTGCGAAAGCTCACGATTTAGTATACAACGTTAAAAAAACGGAAATGGTGATTTTTAAATCAAAATCAAATTATTTATTATGCAAATATGGGTACTATTTATGTTGCTTTAACCATATTTTACCCCTAGGGTATGCATAAATCAGTTATGTCAGTTACATATATAGAGTGCAAAAATTAAAGTCCTCTTATATAAACCAAATGTCAAAATTATAATATTATAAACATCATCAAAAAATAAGACCAATAATAATAAAATAAGATAATTAATTATAAAAAGTCAATAAGTCAGATATCACATTAATTTTCATATTAATATTCCTATCCTCTTAATATTCATTAATAGTATAATAGGTCCTATTCTCTAAAAATTCTTTTAATTTATGTTTTAACACTTTAATGATTTCGATTTCAATCATATAATTAGGCAGTTTGTTATAAACTCTCGGAGCCATGCAAAAAACACTTTTATTAAATAAGGCAATTCTATTTCGGGGGATCTTAATTTTGCTAGCATGCCGTCTCCTATTAAATTTTTCAAATAGATGAAGGTTATTTTTCACAAGAACTGAAATTTCGTACGAGTATATGTATAGGCATGGTAATGTTAGAACCTTTAATTTTTTTAAATACGGTTTACAACTTTCTTTCATTGATAACTTACACATAGCTCTAATACATTTTTTTTTGTGCTTTAAAGGCCGTTTCCCTCTCCGTCGAATTTCCCCAGAAAATCACTCCGTATCTTAATGTAGTCTGTTACAACAGCAGAAACATTAACTACTTTTGCTAGTTGATACATTGCATATGAGTATTGAGACAATTTACTACATACAGTTTCAACATGCGCCTTCCAGTTCAGATTGCAGTCCATTTGTAAGCCTAAGAATTTCGTGGCGTCTACCTGTTTAATTGTTTCTGTGGAATATATTATAGAGAGCTTGTTGTTGTGGGTGGTTCTGTTTTGGAAAAGTATTATATTTGTTTTTTCTAAGTTGATTAATAGATTGTTTTCTGAGAGCCATTTAATAATATCTATTAGAAAACTGTTCACACTTTCCTCAAGCAGATCGTAACTTTTGCCAGAGAACATGACAGTGATATCATCAGCGAATAGGACCATAGGTGAATTTATTGTCTTAGGGAACTCATTAACATATATTAAAAACAACAATGGCCCCAGAACACTGCTCTGTGGCACTCCAAATTTAATCAATATATACTCCGACATGTATTTGATTTCCTCTTTCTATAGTGGACAAATCTTTGTAATCATTGTAGCTTATTTTCTATTTGTTATGTATGACATTATCAGATCTAACGCATTCCCTCTGATGCCATAAATACTGAGTTTATTTTTCAGTATGCTATTAGTCTACATGATCAATAGCTTTAGTTAAGTCCATGAACAAAGAACATACAGGTACATTATTATTTAAATTAGTCATAATCTCCTTGAGAAAATTGTAAATAGTTATATCCATGGATTTATTTTCCTAAATCCGAATTGTTCTCTTGTTAAAATATTATGTTTCTCCAAATAATCATACAAATTATCATAAATAAGTCTTTCAAAGACTTTCGATACAATAGGAATGAGTGCTACTGGTCTATAGCATACCATATTTTCTCTATCTTGTTTTTTAAATAATGGTTTTATTACCGTAATCTTTAATCTGTTTGGATAGATGCCATATAATATGCAAAGATTTAAGATATGACTTAAGATGGGTGATATGGCATCACTTACATATTTGATAACAATAGTTGCTACATCGTCATAACCAGTACTTTTTGTGTTTTTCAACGAATTAATCGCTCGTTTAACGTCAAATGGTGAAGTCGGAATAATAAATATAGAATTGTATTCTTTGTATGTTAGTCTACAGCTATTATTATACGTCGTCAAGGGTTTTACTTGTTCAACAAAAAAGTCATTATAAGTTTGTGCAATGTCTAATGGGTTACAAATTACTTTATTACCAATTTTTATTTGTTTTATGGGTTCTCTAGGAATATTTGTTTTACTTTTGTTTATTATTTTCCAAGCAGCCCTTGATTTGTTTTGAGATGTTTATATAAAATAATCATTTTGCGACTTTTGAGTAAGTATTAGAACATTATTTAACCTTTTCGAGTATAATTTAAAATTAGTCTTATTAGATTTAGTTCTGTTATTTCTATATTTCCATAGTGAAAACCTTTTCCGTTTAGAACACAATTTGATACCTTTACTAATCCACTGAGGCTTAAGTTACTTTTTGAATAGTCTCTCTTCTTAAAATACCAATAATTTATACAATAGGTGAATTTAATAGGGCAAACTAATAATTGGGTCGTATGGTCAGATAACGCTTATTCAATTATGTTACTTTTACATTTCGGGATATTATGAATTATCTGATCTATACATGTTGAACTAATCAAACGAGTTGGTGAATTAATTGCTAGTTTAAGATTATAGCTATTAAGCAGATTCTTAAAAGCTGTTGATGTTTGTTGATCAGGAAAGGGTCCGCAGTATGTCCCCTCAGTTTACCTTAATGAGCAGCCTGTCAAGGTGGTACACAATTTTAGGTACCTTGGCCACATTGTTACCTCTAGCCTTGGGGATGACGCTGACGTTGAAAGGCAACGTAGGGCTCTGTGCATAGTGGGTAATATGCTTGCAAGAAATTTTTGCAAATCGTCGCCTGAAGTGAGAATCTGTTTGTTTCGATCCTTCTGCCAAACGTTATAAACCTGTCAACTTTGGACAAATTGTACTAGTAAAGCGCTCGGCACCATACGGGTGACCTACAACAACACTTATAGGCACCTAATGGAGCTAAGGCGCTGTTGTAGTGCCTCCGGGATGTTCGCTGAGGCCCGCGTAGACTCTTTTACTGCTATTCAGCGGAATCGTATAGCTTCTTTTATGGCCAGGGTTGACTCGTGTAGCAACAAAATAATTAGAAGTCTAGCAGACAGACTGCAGCTGACTGCAACGTATAGAAAATGGATTGAAATTGTGACGTGAGTGTGGAATGGATTGAAATTGTGACGTGAAAGTAAGGAAAGAAGAGAAAAGCATTATTATTATTATATATTATTATGTATGCATTTATTTAAATACAATTTCTTATAAAATATATATAAAAATACAAAAAACAAATATTCTTACATATATTATATAAAAAATGTGCTCCACTGACAACGGGGTCTACGACCCAAGCTACCGGTGGTCAGGGCTCCAAAGAGAGAAATCTCCTCACAATGCGCGCCGTGTCCAATACTACCGCCTTCTGTATCAGGCCCTTCACCCAACTGCCAAGCGAGAGCTTCTCGAGGTGTGTTATTATTATATACTATTTTTATATTATTTTATTTTTTATACTAAATGAATGTTTTTAAAACTATGGATCTCTGTGTCTACAATAAAGATTTATTATTATTATTATTTATGTATCTCGCTGAGATTCACGGGCATTACCCGGACCTTTGAAAGGCTTGCATGGGGGCATGGGTCCAACACGTAGAGGCCCTTTGCAAGAAGTTAATGTTATGTAAGTCACATGCTGAGATCACTTGCTGAAAATGAAGAAACATAACCAGCGAACTGACCCTGGCAGGTGCAAGGACTATTGTAATCTATGGAAAGAAAACAAGGGCTATATAAATGAGGTTTGATGGACAAAAACTGGACTATTTCAAAGGGGACGGACACCGGCCATAATTAGTGATACCTGCTTACCCATGGCCGGCGGTGACTCGCCGCTTACTAGATGGGCCCTCAAACAGTCGTCCTAGGACAACTGAGGGCAACACCGGTGTGAGCAGCTCAGGGGTGTAGAGAGGTGTGCTGCGCTTTCTCCGATGTTACTCGCGGCGTTATGCCCTTTAATATTTCCACCCCTGGAATACATCGACGTAGGACCGCATTATCTACCTACCTCACGGCTCCTCTCTGGACGGCCAATCAAGGCTAGCCAGAGCTGAAAGTCTTGCGAGCACCCTTCGGTTTCCACTCGACCGACGAAGACACGCCGAGTTGGGGGCCCTGACCGACTCTCTGAAGCACTCGGGTCCGTGGTGTCATTACTTACCAACAGCTCACCACAAGCTGCCCTGCGGGCTTATTAATAATTATTATTATTATTATAAACCCTCATAGTTTAAGATGAGGGGCGTGCCCAACGGTGGGACAGTTTCTTAACAGGGCTAATATTATTATATTATATTAGTAGTATAGATTAATGCATTATTTTATATTTATATAATATTTGTTTATCATTAACACTATAATATTTTACAATCTAAAAATACATACGAGGAGGGATCACAAAGTAGTGAGAATGAGATAGAATATAATGACTATTGATAACTTAATATTTTATTTTTCTACATAGTTTCCGAGTCTCTCTACACACCGAGTCCAGCGCTTTTCTAAGGCTTCAATCCCTTTCACAAAAAAGTGTTGTCTTGGTCCTGCAAAAAGCTCTCTACGGCATCCATCACCTCGTTATCGTCTTCGTACCTGTTTCTCCTTAAGTATTTTTTCAATTTGGGGAACAGATAAAAATCGCTAGCCGCCAGATCTGGTGAATAAGGGGGTGGTCAACCAATTCGAAGCCAGCTTGCTGAATGGCAGCCATCGCAACTGCTGACCTGTGCGCGGGTGCGTTGTCGTGATGAAACAGCACGCCCCTTTGAATTTTCCCTCTTCTTTTCTCTGCATTCCTCAGCTTGGGAATTAAAGCCGCATAATATTGGCCTGTAATAGTGGTTCCACGCCCCAAGTAATCAATCAACAATATTCCTTCTGAATCCCAAAATATTGAGGCCATAACCTTGCCAGCCGATGCCACGACACGAAACTTCTTCGGGGTCGGTGATGATGGCCGTTTCCATTGCGAAGATGGCTGTTTTGTCTCGGGATCAAAATGATGGGCCCATGTTTCGTCCATTGTTACGAAACGAGACAAAAAGTTTTCAGAATCTTCTTGAAACTTGTGCAACAATATCTTCGAAATGTCAAGTTGATTTTGATTCTGACTGTCGGTTAACATTCTCGGCACCCATCTTGCGGAGACTTTTCTCATATTCAAAGATTGTTTCAATATGGATTGAATACTTCCATACGAAATGCCCGTTTCTTGAATTAAGTATCGGATGGTAACTCTTCGATCGCTCAATACAATTTTCTCGACTTTCGCAACATTTTCTTGGGTGACTGACGTGGATGGACGGCCGCAACGATGTTCGTCTTCCGTGCTCGTTCTCCCTACTCGAAATTGAGAAGCCCACCTTGCGACAGTGGAATACGGCGGAGCAGACTCTCCTAATGTTGCCCCCAAATCGCAATGAATCTCATGCGTCGTTAACTTTTTTTAAAACAGAAGTATTTAATAACGGCTCGCACTTCGTTTTTCTCCATTTTCGAGAACACGTTCCGACACGAAGCAAACAAATGACTACATTCAGAAAAAAACAAAAGAGAATCGAAGATTTTTTTTTTTATTAATTTTACAAATATGTATCTGAGCTATGCCTGCCAGTATTTTTTTTTACCAAGGAGTATGTCGTTCTCACTACTTTTTGATCCGTCCTAGTATTATAACGACAAGGCTATCTAACATACAAACACTTCCTATAAAGATTTTCTGCTAAAATAAGAAAAACGTATCTAACATCTCGTTAAACGTTGTTTCACATGAAGTTTTTTTTAATACCGGAAACAAGTACTTTTAACTGTTAACATTTATGATGGAAAATAACTTTCAGTAAAGTTAAATTTCCTAAATTACCTTGATCGAATATAGATGCCGTGAGGTTTTAAATATCCTAATACCTCTGAAGACCTTTGCAATGCTAAAAGTAAATTTCAGCTATCATTATATTATTAACAATATTTTTGTCACTTCTGGTCCTTCCATGGAAAGGGACCTGATACATACATCTTGATCAAATATGGGTACTGCCCAAGCCGAGGTCGTTCTTCCTTTATGCGCCCTTGAGTTAGTTGCCTCCTTGCACTCCTGGCTCGAGCGTAGTAGTTGCACGCTCGCCCTCACGTCCGGTAAAGCTGTAAAGGCCGCGCGGCCAACAGCGTAAATCAGTCATACACACACACACACACACACAAAGCATATTTTAGATATCATCACATTATATATTTCTTTTTCAATAGCAATTAGAAATGTATGTTTCAGCAGTAATTATGTATCTGTTTACAGTTTCAATACTAATGGCGATGTAGGCCGTAGCGGCATCAAACATTTAAGTTAGTCCACTCTATTTGACGATCCGCAATCAAACCGATGTGTACATGCGTTATCTGGAATGACACTCAAATTACTGTCAGATACGTTACTTTGAGTTACGAACGGAGGCGATTTGAATTGATTTTAAATATTCCAATTTTTCGCCACAATAACTATTCTTAATTTAAAACCCATTAAATAGTATTTCCCTTGCTAGCAGATTTTACGGTCTTAGCTAAATAACATTGAAGTAATAAATAAATACGGTTTACTTGAGCAAAAAAAAGTGTACCTAAATACAAAGCGTGTAATGCAAGAAAAATATTTTAATTGGAATCATTTTGAGAGACCATGGTAGACTTTATATCATTAAATAATTTTAAATGATCGTTCATTTATGATTAATTTTTAATACACATCACTGTATCCGCACTGGGTCCGCGTGGCGGAGTATACCTCTCTCACCTCGATTTGTGAGAGAAGGCCTTATAATCCAATATCCAATATGGGCCTTTGCTTCACAGTGGGCAGTATAGGCTGATATTGGATATTGGACTTTACCCAGGTAGGTTGTTTTAGAGGAAAAATCTTCAAAATTCCCAGTTCACTGTGAGCATGGTAACTAGGACTTTGGCCTCAACAAAAAAACCTTAAGAGTGGCCTTCTGGGCGCGTCTCTACACCCTAAAAACGCACTTTTACGTTAAAGTTCCGACAGGCGGTGCTGCAAGGGATGCCTAGATCAGTATACTTAAGAACGCTACCTCCCATAACTCACACCCGCGTCATCGCCGCGAGTTTTGTGCTGCCTATGAATATCGCATGGTCGCGTGGGATCAGTGACTTATTTCACCACAGCGTACTATATGACCAAAATAAACGGACCGTGGCACGAGCGCACGCGTATTTTCAACCTAACGTATTTGTATCGGACTGACATGTTTGTTTGTATTGGATATTTTAGAGTGTTATTGCTATTGGTTATTTTATTTGTTGTTATTATATTTTATTATTGTTATATTGCTATTGGGTATTGGTTTGCGTCTCCATTTTATAGTAATAAACACAGGTATGAACGTACTTAAAAGGAGACTCCAATCAGTGTCCAATCAGTTAATGGACGATTTAGCGCAGTGCGCACGGGACAAATCTTTGTGTGATCCACAATTATTTGTTCCGGTCTGGGTATTTTATTGTGAATTTTCATGTTTGTAAACGCACCCACGACACAGGAATATATCCTAGTGTGGAGATACGTTTTTTTTTTTTTTAAAAAAGAGAAAAAGTGAAAGAGTGTCAAATTTTAAACAACTGTGGGTTAAGTCAGTCTTCGGGCGAGCGTATATGAGATGAACTATGAGAGTGGAAGAAGCTGGAGAGGTTTGTACGGTAAAAAGCTGTTGAAACTCTGTACTCTCTGCCTATCCCGCAAGGGATCTGGTGTGATGGTATATAATATAATTTTCCTTTGAGTCTTGGGTAATGTTGTAGAAGCAAGAATAGGGTAAAGCTTTTTTGCGCAAAAGATAAAGTGAACAAGCGAGCAAAAATAGAATTTTTATGCATGTTCTGTAAGTTTCAAGTGACTGTTGTGAACTCCCGGGATAAGCATAAGTTATGAGAAATCTGAAGTTTTACTTAAGACTTACTGGCAAAGGTTTTTAAATATTTAACTTTCTAGACGAGTGTAGGTAAGATATGGTCGAGATATGCTCTGAATAGGGGAATGTGGCGTAAGAAGTGATAATTATGATGAAATGTACATACATTTTCACAGCACTGTCTCTGGGATCTAGCTCAATGGCTGGCTTTCCTTGTGGTGACTGTGATGTTCTTACCTCGAATATGTTTGAGGGGAGTGATGGCTGCTCTAATAATGGATGCTTCTTGTGAAGACTGTTCAAACTCATGAATGGATGCTGCTTGTGAAGACTGTTCTACTAGGAATCATTTATACTTACTATTCAAAAATAGTCTCATGTCTCAGTCATAAGGTATCACTGGAGCTAGATCGTTAACATCGTTTGTATAATATGATAAAATAAGAATTAAGGGCAAAAGACAAGTTTGCTGAGTTTCTAGCTGGATATTCTTGTGGAGGTGTCATTTTGATCCCGTGGGAAATAAGACTGTAAAAAAGGGAAATTAGCAATTAATAATAGGTTTAATATTACTATGATTAATAGTCTATATGGTAGTAGTTTGGGATTCAGAAGGTCATTGCACGGTAAAGGCCTGCCTTCTCTCCTTCCACAAGTTTTGCACAAAATAAATGATTTGGTGGGTTAGAAAATGTTTTGAAAATTGCACTGAATTGAAAAGAACCGAAGTATTTTGTAACAAAAACATAACCGAATAAAAATAAGGCATTTTAATAGACTCAAAGGTTTCTCGGAGGTATCAGGTGAACAAAAATGAATGGAGCCGAAAACAAAAGGTGCTCCGTTTTCAAATATCTCAGATTTAGGGTCCAATTAAAAGTTGATGCCTTTGTTGGACAAACCATCGAGGCGATAAGTCGATCGTCCTTTGTTCCGCTCAATGGGGACTTTTACTATATTTTCAACATAAAAAGAAATTATTTCGTTTGTTTACTGTTTTTAAATTGGGCGTTACATAAATAACGCTTTTTTCAAACAACAATGGAGGGTTGATGAATGTGATGCAGTGTTTTTCACAAGTAGTATGATATCATTGTAGGGACACATTTGATGAGTATACACTATTTGTGCTGGTAAGTCATAAACATAGTAACATAAAGATTAGTATTTTATTTACGTACGAAACATAGTCAGAAAAGAGTACACACCCTATAATAAGTCACCATGAACTAGCAGCAATTACTATCGCCCCTAAATTTAATTAAGTCAGATTATCTAAGAAGAGCAGGGATAGTCTAGTGCTTAGACCACCGACTGCAAAGTCAGAGGTCCCGGGTTCAAACCTTTGTCTTTTAGAAGGCATGTGCGTTTTAAAAATTAACTATCACTTGATTTAACGGTGAAGGAGAAACAAACAGAGGTTCTTGAAGGTGTGTGAAGTTTGCCAACCCGCTCTGGGCTAGGGTGGTGGACTATGGCGTAAACCCTCTCACTTTGAGAGGAGGTCCGTGCCCAACGGTGGGACAGATTCTTAACAGGGCTAATATTATTATTATTATCTAAGAAGTCGGCAGATTAACTGGAATTTAACAGGAGCTATGGGTTTTTTTCTGGAAATGTCTCGTCATTAGTAAACGTTGAGTGTCAGCTTTGTAACTATCTTAAAAAAAGGGTTGTTATTTTCTTAAAAAAAACACTACAGGTTACTCGTATGAAACAGAAAAAAATATTGTTTTTTCCATCCTTGTAAAGTTCATCATCATCATCATCATCTCAGCCTATACTTGTCCACTGCTGAACATAGGCCTCCCCAATCGCTTTCCAGCGTAACCGGTCCGATGCCACCTGCATCCAACGACTTCCTGCGATTTTCACAAGATCGTCGGTCCATCTGGCAGGCGGTCGTCCCACACTGCGCTTGCCAATACGTGGTCTCCACTCTAGAATCTTTCTGCCCCAACGCCCGTCCGATCTACGCGCTATGTGGCCCGCCCATTGCCACTTCAGCTTGCTAATCTTAACGGCTATGTCGGTGACCTTGGTTCTTCTACGAATCTCCTCATTCCTGATTCGATCGCGTAGAGAAACGCCGAGCATAGCTCTCTCCATAGCTCGCTGAGCAACTCTGAGCTTTTTTATGAGACCTATAGTAAAAGACCACGTCTCTGATCCATATATCATCACTGGTAACACACACTGACTAAAAACTTTAGTCTTTAGGCACTGAGGTATTTTGGATGAGAAGATGTTGCGCAGTTTCCCGAACGCTGCCCAGCCGAGTTGGATTCGTCGATTGACCTCTCTCTCAAAGTTGGACCTACCTAACCGGACTACCTGTCCCAGGTAAATGTATTCGTCGACAACTTCAAGAGTAGAGTTCCCAACGGTGAGTGCGGTGGGTACGACATGGACGTTACACATTATTTTCGTTTTGTCCATGTTCATTTTAAGACCCACTTGTTGAGAGACTCTGTTGAGGTCACCGAGCATTCGTCCTAGATCTTCCAGCGACTCCGCCACGACCACAATGTCGTCGGCAAATCGAAGGTGAGTGATGTATTCGCCATTGATGTTGATGCCAAGTCCTTGCCATTCCAAGAGCTTGAAGGCGTCCTCTAAGGTGGCCGTAAACAGTTTCGGAGAAATGACGTCTCCCTGCCTTACTCCTCTTTTTATGGGGATCGCCTTCGTGCAATGCCCCTGTACTCGGACTGACATGGTGGCGTTATTATACAAGCACTTCAACACTTCAATGTACCGATAGTCAATGCGGCATCGCTGGAGAGATCTAAGAACCGCCCAAGTCTCGATCGAATCGAAGGCTTTCTCATAGTCCACAAACGCCAAGCATAGTGGCCGATTATACTCCTCGGTCTTCTGTATAATCTGCCGCAGCGTATGTATGTGGTCTATGGTACTAAAGCCTTTCCGGAAACCGGCTTGTTCGGGAGGCTGGAAGTCATCAAGCCTGCGTTCGAGACGATTCGTGATGACTCTCGAAAACAACTTATAAACATGGCTCAGCAGTGTGATGGGCCTATAATTCTTCAGTAAAGTGTTATCACCTTTCTAGAAAAACAGTACCACCACTCCCCTGTTCCATGCTTCCGGCGTTTTCTCTTCGAGCAAGACGGAATTAAACAGCCTCTGAAGGACTTTAAGTACCGGCGTTCCGCCCGCTTTCAGAAGCTCTGCGGTAATTCCGTCTTCGCCTGGTGCTTTGTTATTTTTGAGTTGTTTGAGAGCCATCGTAATCTCGTACAGGCTGATGTCCGGGATATCTTCAGTGTAGTGTCGGGTTAGCTTGGCTCTTGGGTCTTTTACCAAGTCAACAACAGGTTCAGCTACTGAGGTGTACAACTGCCCATAGAACCTCTCTATCTCCCTGAGCACCTCTGACCTATTCGACGTTACGTTTCCGTCCTCCATCTTCAGCTTCGTCAACTGGCTTTGCCCAATAGACGCGTCTCTTGCGAACACTTTGGAGCCCTTGTTCTGTGCTATGGTCTCCTCAATACGCCTTGTATTGAAGGACCGTAAATCGTGACGCAAGGACTTCAGTATCTGTCCATTGAGCTGCCTATAGGACTTAGCATCATCGGAGGTTTGGAGCGTCATGGAACGTCGCTCAGCCATGAGATTTCGGGTGGAGTTAGATAGTTTTTGAGGTCTATTTTTACGGTGGGGCTTATAATACTTGGACCCGACCGTATGGACAGTCTCTACCAGCCTGTTGTTGATTTCGTCCACTGATGCGCTGCTGTCTAGCAATTCGAAGCGGTTTGCCAATTCGAGTTGAAAGTTCTCGGGGTTTTGGATGTGTGCATAAGAAGGTCGGAGCGTAGACTTCATCAGACGCGATCTTTCCATTTTGACATTAATATTTAATGTGCCTCTGACCATTCGGTGATCACTGCCGGTTTTTACCCTGTGAATCACGGAGACATCATTAAATATTTGTCGCTTGGTGCTCATGATGAAGTCTATCTCATTTTTTGTGGAACCATCAGGGCTCATCCAGGTCCATTTTCTATGAGGCGGCTTCCGGAAAAAAGAGTTCATCATAAAGAGTCCCTCCTTCTCCAGATATTCGGCCAGCCTCTGACCCCTGGGGTTGCGCTGCCCATATCCAAATTGCCCCACTCTCAACTCATCATCGCCCCGTTTGCCCAGCCGCGCATTGAAGTCACCCATAACCACTGTAAAGTGTGCTTTGGAAGTATGTATGGCTCTACTAATGTCCTCATACATTACTTCGACGTCATCATCTGAGTATGCCGAGGTCGGTGCGTAGACCTGTATGGCCTTCAGCGAATATCTTTTGGATATTCTGAGTATCAGGTACGCTACCCTGCTCGACACACTAGTGATGGACACAATGTTGTCTATGAGTGACTTGTGGACGATAAATCCGACACCACCTTGGGACTGCTGTTCACCCTCCCGGTAGTATAACAAGTTGCCGGATTTTAAGGTTATCGTGTCCTCGCCCTTTCTTCGGACCTCCGATAAACCAACAATATTCCACCGCAACTTGTTTATCTCTTCTTCCAGCTCAACAAGCTTCTCATCTGTCCTTAACGTGCGTGCATTGTATGTCACCAGGGCCAATTTTCGATGTTGGTGGTAGCCGAATCTCTGCCGGAGATTCTTAGCACCACTTGTCCTGTCGTTACCATAGCTGCTACCTTGGCCAGGACGAACAGGACCGCCGGGGACTAGGGGCCTGGTTTTATTTTTATCTTCCATTTTAATAAATTGGGGGTGTTTGCCATACTTGTAAAGTTGCGAAAAGATTATTATTATGTTAGGCCGATGATACCGTCGGTCCAATAAACTGATTATCATCATACCATAATAACTGCAACTTTGACAATAGTAAAAGTATTGGCACTTCCAATAAAAAAAATGGGAGTTAAGCATGTAGCGACCCTATACAATGCCACAAAATTGCGACTACCTACTCACATAAGGCACTGAATAAAGACTACGATTCACCATACATGTCTACAACGCGCTATGGAAGTTCGCACGACGCGTGACATATATACAAGCCCCTGACAACAACTCTCGGGGGAGTGGCAGGCTACTATAAAATGAAAAAAACATTCCTAAAGTTATCCGAACACAGAGACAATACGCACGGATCGGCTTTAGCGAAAAATCGAGAAGTTTCTTATAAAATCGAATTGCATCGACAGGAATAAAGTTTAGTGTATAACGCGGCACACGGCGGGCGGACATTTGGGTGTTAGTACTCGTAGTATATTCGTTACGTGTTTGTGGGTAAACTCGACTCTAGCGCACGTGACCCGCCTCTATCACACTTGCACCAAGACCGCACTTAGGGCTATCAGGCCCTAACACAGAAAATCCGGACACGGCACTGTATTATACCAGACACATTGCCCCACACCCTATCCGGTTGGACTTGTTTATTTTTCGAGCTTTTATTTAACGTTCTTATGTCTTTAAATAGCATAAAATCGAATGAAATATTCATTTTGGCTAGTACAAAATGAAAATATCATTTCCTAAAATAATCCGAGTCCGGAAACAATACGCACGGATCAGGTTTAGCGAAAATTTTTCTAATGAAGTCGAATTGCATCGTCAGAAATAAAGTTTAGAGTGTAACGCGGCACACAGCGGGCGGACGTATCGGAGTTAACAGTTTATTCGTTACGTGTTTGTGGGCAAACGCGACTCTAGCGCACGTGACCCGCCTCTAACACACTTGCACCAAGACCCCGCTTAGAGTTAACAGAATGTAATATATAAAAGCTGGACTAGGTATTGTATTAAACCGGACACATTGCGTCACGCCCTGTTTGACTTGGGCATGTATTTTTACAGCCAAAGA
Source organism: Phalera bucephala (assembly GCA_905147815.2). Taxonomy (NCBI): domain Eukaryota; kingdom Metazoa; phylum Arthropoda; class Insecta; order Lepidoptera; family Notodontidae; genus Phalera; species Phalera bucephala. Next base: position 11,178,043 of record LR990627.1, read on the forward strand.
TACCTCCTCAAGCTGGACATAAGATTTTATAAAAATTGTATGTTACAAAATTAAAGAACCATAACTAACAACAATCAATAATCAACTGGTACTATCGTAGTAGGTACTGGATTAGGAGGTAGAGAAAATTTAAGAATAATGTTCTATTCACAGATCGGATTCGCCCTATTAACCGAATGCAATGAGTTAGTCCCGTTAAAGCCGGACACCTGACAACCCTAACCACGCTACACACGTACACATAACAAAACATAAGTTTCACTTTGCTGACGTAAACACCTATCATTATGAGAACAGTCATAATTAGGCCATTTTTAATTTAGATATGCGCTTTTGCTACGCACTTGTATCTTAGCGTGTTAAGTTCGAACCCCTATGATAAACGGTGTGAAGTATCTGTTTAATCTGTGATTTGTGTGCTTTTGCAATTGTTATGTTTTTATATCCCTTGCAGTGGAGGTAAGCGGACATGCGTTTGCTTCGCATTTGTTTCGTAGTGTGTGTGTAATAAGTTCTAACCCCTATGATAAATGGTGTGAAATATCTGTCAGTGATTTGTGTGCTTTTAGTAATATTAGCCCTGTTAAGCAACTGTCCAACTATTGGGCACGGGCCTCCTCTCAAACTGCAAGGGTTGTGTGCTTTTGCAATTGTTATGTTTTTATATCCCTTGCAGTGGAGGTTAGTGAAATAGAAATGGAATGGAGCTGATAATGTGGTCACGGGGTGGACATTGCATTGGCTCTGTGTGAAGCGGATATTATATTTTTGTATTAGCTCGGTGTTTTAATACGGCTTTTGTATTAATAAATATTACAGATAAATGAGAAACGAATCTAAACAATCCAAGACGTTTAATGGCAGGTTTCAATATTTAACTGAAGGATAGATTTGCCTACTATGGATAGAATTTTGACACATTTTGTATGGAAAATCTGTCCAAATTCTACTGACGGTAAGCAAATCTATCCTTCAGTTGAATATTGAAACCGGCCAATAATGCTTAACTTTGGCTAGTTATATTATAGAAGGTTTAGATAAATTGGGTTCAAATCCTAAGTCAGACAAATTAATATTGAGATCTTTCTATTTCTTTTTTATACTTTCTTTTGACTGCCTCGTTAGTCTTCTGGCAAAGCGCGTCGCTTGTCGGTCGGTCGGACAAAAGTTTTTCTAACAAAAAAATCCCAGTATGAGTCCGGAGTTTGAAATTGTGTCGCCCCTTATTACCTGGGATCTAATATCGTCGGCGCAAAGTGGGTGTATTTAGTACACCCCCGCTTGGGGAATATAGGCGTGACGGTGTATCGAGGTTTATTATAAAAAAATATTCTCAGGTGCAATCCGAAGACTGGAATCATGTCCGATATAAAGGCAATAGTTTCGCCCCTTATTAAATTGGGACTAAACGAAATCGACGACAAAATTTGGGTATCCACAGTATTCACTTTACCCGCCTGGGGGTGTAGGAGAGACGGTGTTTGTTAGTGAATTAAGTATGGATATTTCCACTCTACAGGCACCATGCAGCACTCCCCAGAGCACGGAGACGCTCGAAAATGGAAATGCCGCAAATGGTCACCCATCCCAGAGTGACCGAGCCGAACGTTGCTTAACCTTAGTGATCACTTAGAACACCGCTACAAGTGCCTTATTGTTCAAGTATGATTAATATATGCATAACAAATATTTTATTTGAGTATGCATGCATAAATCTGTACCCTGTGAGGCGCCCGAGCGCCGATAAGCGCCTAATAACCCGCCCGGAGCGAAATTTTTAACTGTAAACGTTATTTATTAATTCTGGAGCTTATTTTATGTGGTCAAATTCAAATTCAAATTCAAATATTTATTTGCGGACTAAGTGTACAATAATATGAGATCTTAATATTATAAAGTGCTGATGACTTAGTGGCCGTTTACGAGCATTGCAAATACAGTTGTAATAAAAATGTTAAGTAGGTATGGCATAAATTAATTAAATAATATAATTTAGTTATTATAATAGACTACAATTTCAATAAAGTTTCATAGTATATTGCAATCGTCATGCCAATATTAATATAATATCTATCTATCTATATCATCACGCCAGATCCCTTACGGGGTAGGCAGAGAGTACAGAGTTCCAACAGGCTCTTTCCTTACATACCTCTCTGGCTTCCTCTACTCTCATAGTTCGTCTAATACACGCTCTCCGGTTACGAAGACTCCTGACTTGTCCTTCAGATAAGACCCGGTCTAATATAATATAGTAGTATTAATATAATAGTAGGTAGTTGTATATAATTTTACTCTGTTCCAATGTTTGATATTATGTTATTGTGGCAATTCTAAATGTTCTAATAGTGAATAGAAACAGTTTTGAATTAAGTAAGATTTTACTCGTTTATTGAACGGTCCCGACATGGCTGCTAGTTGTATTAAATTTCTTCGCGAAATAATATCGAAGCACATACTAATATGTTTTTGGGAACACAATCGCCGTGTAAGTAACATAGATTGAAAACGTTGAGATCGATACATTGAAGTTTGCTATATAATCAAAAACCGCGGTACATTAAATTTTATAATAAGAAATACATAGGTTAACCGGTAACGTTTCAGAAAGTTATCAATTTTCAACTCTTTATAAATAAGTTTCCTTTGAAATAAAACTATTTTTTCGGATTGTATCGCGGTATATCATTCGCGTAAATCTAAGAACTCAGTAAATAAGTTTCCTCTTTCGAAACCCACTTCATTTGAGCGATTTAGAGGGATGATTCTCGAGGTCTTGGTTTTAAATCTCGGTTCGCACATTTGAGTTTTTCGGAATTGATGCGCGTATCTGAACATATAGAAATATGAGCTTAAACATACATTTTTCAAAAGCTGCCCTCTGCCATTGTGTCCGGTATAACTGCAATGTACCCTCTTTCTTAATGAGCTATCATGAGTGGCACAACATGGGTGTCTACAGCACACGTTTGTCGCAGTATGCGTAATGTGCAAGCGCGACTGTGTTTGTTTTTGAATATTCCTGTCATGTCACATACGTATATAGTAGCTACATCCACAACTAGATGTTATTTCTTCTTATTTTATTAAAAATAAACGTAGCCCCATACTAGGAATTACTACTGTGTCTTGGGTGCGTTTACAAACACAAACGCCCAGACCGAAACATATATTCACACAAGGATTTAACACGTAGGGGAATCAAACTCGCGACTACTTGATCCATTAGGCAAAGCGGCTCAAGCTCTTTACCACTGGACTAAGCCGTCAATAAATTGCAAGACCACTTTGTCTAATCAGATTTCAGGACTTGAAATCTGATTTCAAGTGTAGTTTTTGGTCTCTATAAGATAGGAGGCCGGATTATCGCAATGCTTTGGAAATATTTGAACTCCATAATATTTATATACAATCAGAAAAATAGCTTCGCATCTACATAATCTGATTTGGCTCGTAACCGCCTCGTCAGAACTGAGTCGTAAAGTCTCGAATTGGAGGACATTCGTCTTTTGGGAACGATTCCAATTCTAGAGCTAGCTTTAGGATATTAAAGTGCTTAATTTTGTGACTTCATGAAATTAAAATATTTTACGAAATCTTTCTGATAGTAGTCACACATTCAACTCTTAGATTCACGCGAATATAACACATGAAATAGACCTATTTTTATCTTAAATCGTGGTTTATTTCTAATTTTTAAGTTCCCGACATTTCGAGGGTTTTGCAGCACCGATGGTCACGTCACAAGGTCTCGTCAGAAACATCGAAAAAAAATCGAAAATGAACCGCGAGAAAATCCGAAAAATAGTTCTACTTTAAGTGTAATATTTGCGTACATATAAGAACCCAATTTGTGACTACTTATCAAAAAGATTTCGTAAACTACTGGATTTCATAAATGTAGGTATGGATCATCTGCCTACCATTTTGAACATCAAAATTAGCCAATTATTAGTTAATGTATGCACTCCATCTTTTTCGCTTTAAATCATTTCTGTGTTTTTAATAAAATATTTATTTTTTAGTACATTAGGCGTATTTTTGGGGAGTAAGGGGAGAACGGACGTAACAGCTTTCCCGACTGGCGACCGGTATAACCTAACACCCATCCTCGGATGAAGAGGCCTCACGAACCTTGAGGTGTAAATCGCCTCTAAAAGTGTTGCCGGAAGAACGTGGGATCCCACCATGAGTAATTTCCCAAGAAAACCCCCACCTACCATAAACACAGAGATACAAGAATGCGATTTGTTGGACGATCCGACTAACACTCGGCGCCATTCAGTATCCGGGCTGAGTGGTGTGAAATATGCTACCGAAGATCCTGAGTTAGGAGATGTGACACTACAATGTTGATCACCAATTTCAAAACATCACTACGAACTCAACATCGTATCGGCACCTGGAATGCACTAGGCTTATTGAAACCAGGCAAACTAAGTGTTGTTGAAGGGGCGACGGAGCGACTAAATCTTAGCATACTAGGCATAAGTGAAACTCACATGCGTGGAATTAGACATTTCGAAATGGCTACAGGCAACTTTATGAATTTCTCCGGCCACGAAGACTCCAGCCTACATGGAGTCGGTATCATCATACCATCTAAACTGAACGGGTTCGTTCTTGGTTGCAATCCGGTTTCAGAACATATCATTACCCTAAAACTCAACACCAAGCCGTGTATATTGAATATTATCTAAATATGGCTGCCAGCACCGCCAAAACATCTGAAGTAGAGGTGAAACTGTTGTACAAGAAGCTAGAGGAAATACTGGATGCTATCCCAAATCGTGAAATGTCAATAATCCTGGGCGACTGGAACGCAAAAGTAGGTAACACCCAGGCTGACGACCATACACGAGAGGTAATTGGAAGATATGGACTCGGTATCAGGAACGAACGCGGTAAAAAACTTATTGACTTTTTCACAAGCATGAAAATTACCATTTTAAACACATGTTTCCAGCATCACCCCAGACGTTTATACACATGGGTATCTCCAGGCAATAGGTACAGAAATCAAATTGATTACATTCTCTTAAATTCTCGTTGGAGATCATCAGTACACAATGTAAAAACTATTTCCGGAGCTGATTGTAATTCCGACCACAACCTGCTAGTCGCGAGTTTTATGCTCCGCCTAAGAGCACCGAGGAAAAATCCCAAAATGTGTCCTAGACGACTGAATCCACCTAAAAGAAGAGTCTTCCAACTGTCTTTAGAAGAGAAACTTGTAAACTCTGTAGATCAGCATCGCACAGGAGATTCCCACTGGAACCATCTCAAAGCACTCACAAATGACTCTTTCAATAAAATAATAAATAATATCAGCCTATACTGCTAACTGCTGGACAAAGGCCTTCTTTCACAAATCGAGGTGAGAGATTAGGTCATACTCCACCACGCGGACCCATTGCGGATTGGTGGAGGCAGGTTTGTGGCCACCTGCTGTTGGAACTTATCAAGCCGCCTTTAAGGCTTCCGACTCAGCTTAACGACTACCACATTAAGTGGTAACTGGGACCAACGGCTTAACGTGCCTTCCAAAGCACGGAGACGCTCAAATATCAAAATGCCACAAACCTTCACCCATCTCAGCCGACCGAGTCGAACGCTGCTTATGCTATATATATGCTGAGATCGGTAAAAAACATCGCGGTCGCACAGCACTACGAGTGCCTCTCGCACAGCGCTACGAGTGCCTCCTTGAATGATGCGTTCAAATGTCAATCACCTGCTTCAAAGAAGACAGCATTGATCTCTGATCGCACTTGGGCTCTCACTCAGTAAAGGAAAGACTTAAAGATAAAAGGCCTTCAGAACTCAGAAGTGAGAAACAAATACAATCTTCTTTGTAAAACTATCGACGCATGCTGCAGACAAGATAAAAACAAGTATATGGACGAAATATGACTTGACATCGAAAACCACTCTCTTAAATACCAGACCGCTGATCTTTTCATGAAAAATCGCCAACTTACCAATCAATTTAAACTCAAAGCGTGGGCAATTGAAGATGCTAATGGACGACCATTGCATCAGCTAGATGAAATTGCTGAAAGATAGCATTCCTACTGCGAAGAATTGTACAAAGACCCTGAAAAGAACACATCGGATAGTGCTTTCATCGGGAACACACCAGGCAGGGAACCGGACATTCTGCGTTCCGAGATCGTAGCGGCGGTGATCTCCCTTAAAATTAAGAAAGCGCCAGGTCCTGATTCAATAAAAGCCGAAATCCTGAAGGCCTTGGGATACTGATCTGCAATTAATTATGGGCTGATGGTGAATGGCCTAAAGATTGGACAAAGTTCTCTCGTTGCACAAGAAAGGATCAACGAAACAATGTGACAATTACCGTACTTTAGCACTCATATCACACCCAAGTGAGATTCTGCTACACATACTTAATAACCGCATTCGACATTACCTGGACCACCAGATTCCACAGGAGCACGCAGGTTTTGTGAAGGGCAAAAGTACTCGGGAGCAAATCTTAAATGTGAGGCAGCTAGTCGAGAAAGACCGTAAATATAACATAACCGACCACTTATTATGTACTTCGTAGACTACAGTCAAGACCGAACATGACCGTAAATATATAATATAACCAACCACTTATTATGTGCTTCGTAGACTTCAGTACAGTAAAGCTTTCGACTGCGTCAACTGGAACTATTTGTGGCAGGTACTTACGGACCTTAGCGTACCAAGTCATCTAACGTCACTGCTTCAATTCTTATACTTAAAAAGTTAAGGAGTCTGCTTTGGCAAAGGTGTTTGCCAGGGTTGCATCCTATCACCCATCTTATTCAACGCCTACGGCGAGTATGTCATGCGGCAGACGTCTGAAGACTGGTATGGAGGCGTACGGATTGGTGGAGTAAAGATTACAAACTGAAATGTCCTTGTGTCTCTCCATTAATAGGTCGAAAACTAAAATCATGGTGGTGGACCGTGCCAACAAACTGAACTTCACTAGTTGGTTGCCCGGTATCTATATCCTTTAAATTTTGCATTATATATCTGTTGCATCACTCTTTCTACCTACATTATCCGAAACACCGAAAAATAACTTTTTTATCTTTACACCAATTCATGTACAGCAATCAAAATGACATAATAAAACCTATACGTTACAGTAAACAATAAAAAGCTTACGTCATAAGCACAGTGAACAAAAGCAATGACCGCAGGAACGCAATCATCACTCAAAGATCTTCAAACTTCAGTAGCATACGTATTTGTCGCCGGACGAGTGGCCATCCGGACAGAATCGATTGTCTGCTGCCGAGTGAGATCATGCAAGATGAGTCGAGTGCACTCCGAGTTTGACGAATGGAATCTTTTATTACGTCATTGGTAACGTACGTTTAATCATTTTCAGTTCAAAAATCGATTTGCAGACAACGTCGATGAATAAAAATTCGTCGATATTAATCTACTTGTGGGAAAGGGTTTTCTTTGCTGTACTCTTTGTCTGCTTCGTTGAGCTTCAGTTTTTCGAAAGGGAGAAGTTATTTTTAAGAATAAACCCTATCAGGTTTTATGAGGGGTACATAAGGAAAATGGGGAAATGAGGCGACAGTAAAACATTTTTACTTTTTCATACTTTAATTTATACAAATGACGACGAGTTGATCTTGTAGTTAAAGCAGATGTCATATTGTTAACATCAAGCACCTAGTTACGAATTTGATCCTCACACTTGACAAATCTTTGTATGATACCCAAATGTTGCATATGGGTCTGCGTTCCTGTGGCTGTCAATTTTATGTTTGTAGTTCTAAGTTGACATCTCATAAAGAATATTATCTCCAGTTTAAGCATTTGGTCGAAAAGTCTTTACACAGTGAAAAAAGGCGTACTTTACTAAACGTATAAATGAGAATATTAATGATTCTAAAATTTTATGGAAGAATTTGAAACAACAAATTAGAGTTAAAAAAGATCCTGAGACACTCCCAGAGCAGTTTCTTGATCCAGATGCCATTAACAATGCTTTTTGGGACAACAGGAAGTTACTATCTCACAGCTTACATTTTTTTAATACAATAGGTTTGGTATATCAATATTCTCATTTAAGTTAGTTAATGAAGATACTGTGTTTAAAATTATAAAGAGTATTTCTACTAACGCTCAAGGACCTGATGGGATAAACAAGGAAATGCTTAAACTCACTCTACCCCAGTAGCTAGAAGTCATTACCGCTATCGTAAACAAGTCAATCAGTACACATAGGTTTCCTGACCTTTGGCGTAGAGCGAGTGTTCGTCCTATACCTAAAAACAACAATCCCAAAACAACAAGGATTTGCGCCCCATAAGCATACTACCTTGCTTATCGAAATTATTAGAGCGTGTCGTGTTCTTGCAAATAACAGAATATCTTGAAACGAACAATATTCTCCCTGATCTTCAATCAGGCTTCAGGAAGGGACGTGGAATTGCCACTGCACTGGCTGATGCTGTCGGTAATATTCTGGAAGCTCGAGATAGGGGTGAAGGCACTATCTTGACACTATTAGACTACTCGCGGGCGTTTGATTCTATTAATTTATCTTTATTATTATCCAAACTGAGGTACCATAGTTTTGACGATGAATCAATAAAATGGTTTGATAGTAACCTTTCAAAAAGAACGCAGTATGTCGAAATACAAAAAACAGATGGATCTTCTATATCCTCTTCACCCCTGCCGATAACGCGTGGGGTCCCGCAGGGTTCGATACTGGGACCTTTTACTCTACATTATGTATAGTGCAGATATAGTGCAATCTTTTCACAACTGTAAGTTTCACATGTATGCTGACAAGATTCAACTATATTTGTCATTTAAACTAAGCGAAACCCTACCAGCAGTAAAAGAATCAATGAGGAGCTCGAAAGAATAGTTTTCTGGTCGGAGCGTAACTCACTGGTTTTGAACCCGGCGAAGTCAAAGTTTATTATTTTGGGTAGCAGGAATCAAATTCACTCCATTCAGGCTGCCAAGCCGGAAATCAAAATCAGAGGCACAAACATTGGCAGGGTGAACGCAGTGTGTAATTTAGGGCTGATAATGGACCCTGAACTTCGCTTTGAGGAGCATATATGCAACGTGCTAAAAACAGTTTTTATAGACTTAAATTATTATACAGATTTAAAAGATATCTTAGTGTAACATTAAGGAAAAGGCTTGTAGATAGTGTGGTCCTCGCGAAATTTAATTATTGTGACAGTCTAAGGTCCATGTTTGCTATCGCGGACCACTCGTTTAATTCATCGTGTTCAAAATGCCTGCGATAGGTTTTGCTTTGATATTCCACCTCGTAACCATGTAAAACCCTTCCTAAACGAAGGCAAAGTACTTAAAATGGCGGCCAGAAGGAGCCTGCATCTAGCGAGTTTACTTTTTGGGGTGTTTTACACGCAATATCCTCAATACCTTTATAGGAAAATCCAATGGAGAAGTAATAACCTTGTAAACTCCATACGTGCTATAACAAAACCGCTGGCAGTGCCATTACACAGAACAGCAGCTTTTAGAGGATCCTTTAAGTACGCCGCCACTCGCTGCTGGAACGATATACCGCCTCCTATTAGGTCCCTAAAAACAAAACAAACATTTAAGCTCCGATTTAAACGATATTTACTTGATTCACAAACACAACATTAAAAAAAAAATCTACACTTACATCGATGTTGTAACCAATGGGCAAGGTGGTATCACGGTCCAGTCGGCGGGCGCGCAGAGATGGTATTGTTTTAGTCTCCTGGCACCTCGATGTTTGTACTGCGTATTTTTATTTTTCATCTGTTGCTTAGTTTGCTATAAGGTATTATGGTGCGTCTTACATACAAATGTAATGTTTCTCTTCACTTTTTAAATACATAATTAAATTTAATATAAGTACGGCACGGTTCATAAAAATTGGGAATTAAGTTTTGTAGACTGAATAAGATAATTTTTAGTGTCCGCTTCGCGGCTCGCGTCGTGCGCGACTCATGCCCGGTATGGCAGCCGAATGTCGCGCCCGAAGCGTGCTGTGAGAAAGGTACATGTATACTGATTTTTGTTTTACAATATTCTGGCTCAATGTCTGCACGTAACTTGGGGCCTCTATGAAAACCAGCGCTGTGATAGGGTAATATTATTGCCTTATCACTCCATGTAGCTGAATGAGGGTCCCTTTTTCTGGCGAGACTTGGGTAATATTATTGCTTTTATTATGTATTAATAACATTTTTTTTAACCAAAATTAATGTACCTCCATGAAGCTTGGATTTACGAGTATAGTAACATAAGACGGAATAATTGTTATAATTTATTAACAATTCATACGATTTAAACCAATGTTTACAAATACAAACAACATCATATTTAGTTTTTTCCAAAAATAACTCTATCTCTAATGATTTTGAAGAAAATCCTTGTATATTCTGATGGAAAAGTTTCAAAGTCCCAGGCCTTTCTTCCTCCTTATTTAAAATATGTGATTTGCTAGATATACTAGAATGTCCCTCTGTTGTCAGCCTCGGTCGTTTAAACAGTTTATCACAGTATTATTAGAATAACTATATAATACTGGCTCGTCTCTTACCCTAGTTTTCGTTATATTAATTATAACGGAGTTAATATTATATGCTATCAAAGTAGCCATTGGAGGCTTGTTGAAACCAGGCAAACTAAGTATTTGTGACGGAGCGACTAAATCTTAGCTAGGCATAAGTGAAACTCACATGCGTGGAATTAGACATTTCAAAATGGTTACAGGCAACTTTATGAATTTCTCCGGCCACGAAGACTCCAGCCTGCATGGAGTCGGTATCATCATAGCATCTAAGTTGAACGGGTTCTATCTTGGTTGCAATCCGGTAGGAACGCATCATTACCCTAAAACTGAACACCAAGCCGTGTATATTGAATATTATCCAAATATACGCCCTTACCAGCACCGCCAAGGCATCTGAAGTAGAGGTAAAACTGTTGTACAAGAAGCTAGAGGAAATACTGGATGCTATCCTAAATCGTGAAATGTCAATAATCCTGGGCGACTGGAACGCAAAAGTAGGTAACACCCAGGCTGACGACCATACACGAGAGATAGTTGGAAGTTATGGACTCGGTATCAGGAACGAACGCGGTAAAAAACTTACTGACTTTTTCACAAGCAGGAAAATGACCATTTTAAACACATGTTTCCAACATCACCCCAGACGTTTATACACATGGGTATCTCCAGGCGATAGGTACAGAAATCAAATTGATTACATTCTCTTAAATTCTCGTTGGAGATTATCAGTACACAACGTAAAAACTTTCCGGGGCTTGTAATTCCGACCACAACCTGCTAGTCGCGAGTTTTGTGCTTCGCCTAAGAGCACCGAGGAAAGAACCCAAAATGTGTCCTAGACGACTGAATCCATCTAAAAGGAGAGTCTACCAACTGTCTTTAGAAGAGAAACTTGTGAACTCTGTAGATCAGCATCGCACAGGAGATTCCCACTGGAACCATCTCAAAGCACTCACAAATCACTTTTTCAATAAAATAATAAATAATATCAGCCTATACTGCCAACTGCTGGACAAAGGCCTTCTTTCACAAATCGAGGTGAGAGATTAGGTCATACTCCACCAAGCGGTGGACTGGTCAAGCACTTGCGAATTGGTGGAGGCAGGTTTGTGGCCACCTGCTGTTGGAACTTATCAAGCCGCCTTTAAGGCTTCCAACTCGGCTTAACAACTACCACATTAAGTGGTAACCGGGACCAACGGCTTAGCGTGCCTTTCGAAGCACGGAGACGCTCGAATATGAAAATGCCTCAAACGGTCACCCATCTCAGGCCGACCGAGTCGAACGCTGCATAACCTTGGTGATCGGTAAAAAACACCGCGGTCGCACAGCGCTACGAGTGCCCCCGCACAGCGCTACGAGTGCCTCCTTGAATGATGCGTTCAAATGTCAATCACCTGCTTCAAAAAAGTCAGCATGGATCTCTTGCCTTTACTGAGTGAGAGCCCAAGTGCGATCCTCTGATCGCACTTGGGCTCTCACTCAGTAAAGGCAAGACTTAAAGATAAAAGGCCTCCAGAACTCAGAAGTGAAAAACAAATACAATCTTCTTTGTAAAACTATCGACGCATGCTGCAGACAAGATAATAACAAGTATATAGACGAAATATGTCTTGACATCGAAAACCACTCTCTTAAATACAAGACCGCTGATCTTTTCAAGAAAAATCGCCAACTTATCAATCAATTTAAACTCAAAGCGGGGGCAATTGAAGATGCTAATGGACGACCATTGCATCAGCTAGATGAAATTGCTGAAAGATGGCATTCCTACTGCGAAGAATTGTACAAAGACTCTGGAGAGAACACATCGGATAGTGCTTTCATCGGGAATACACCGGGCAGGGAACCGGACATTCTTCGTTCCGAGATCGAAGCGGCGGTGATCTCCCTTAAAATTGAGAAAGCGCCAGGTCCTGATTCAATAAAAGCCGAAATCTTAAAGACCTTGGGAGACTGATCTGCAATTAATTATGGGCTGATGGTGAATGTCCTAAAGATTGGACAAAGTCCTCTCGTTGCACAAGAAAGGATCAACGAAACAATGTGACAAATACCGTACTTTAGCACTCATATCACACCCAAGTAAGATTCTGCTACACATACTTAATAACCACATTCGACATTACCTGGACCACTAGAGAGGCAAAGGTACTCGGGAGCAAATCTTAAATGTGAGGCAGCTAGTCGAGAAAGACCGTAAATATAACATAACCGATCACTTATTATGTACTTCGTAGACTACAGTCAAGACCGAACATGACCGTAAATATATAATATAACCAACCACTTATTATGTGCTTCGTAGACTACAGTACAGTAAAGCTTTCGACTGCGTCAACTGGAACTATTTGTGGCAGATACTTACGGACCTTAGCGTACCAAGTCATCTAACGTCACTGCTTCAATCCTTATACTTAAAAAGTCAAGGAGTCAGCTTTGGCAAAGGTGTTTGCCAGGGTTGCATCCTATCCCCCATCTTATTCAACGCCTACGGCGAGTATGTCATGCGGCAGACGTCTGAAGACTGGTATGGAGGCGTACGGATTGGTGGAGTAAAGATTACAAACTGAAATGTCCTTGCGTCTCTCCATTAATAGGTCGAAAACTAAAATCATGGTGGTGGACCGTGCCAACAAACTGAACTTCACTAGTTGGTTGCCCGGTATCTATATCCTTTAAATTTTGCATTATATATCTGTTGCATCACTCTTTCTACCTACATTATCCGAAACACCGAAAAATAACTTTTTTATCTTTACACCAATTCATGTACAGCAATCAAAATGACATAATAAAACCTATACGTTACAGTAAACAATAAAAATCTTACGTCATAAGCACAGTAAACAAAAGCAATGACCGCAGGAACGCAATCATCACTCAAAGATCTTCAAACTTCAGTAGCATACGTATTTGTCGCCGGACGAGTGGCCATCCGGACAGAATCGATTGTCTGATGCCGAGTGAGATCATGCAAGATGAGTCGAGTGCACTCCGAGTTTGACGAATGGAATCTTTTATTACGTCATTGGTAACGTACGTTTAATCATTTTCAGTTCAAAAATCGATTTGCAGACAACGTCGATGAATAAAAATTCGTCGATATTAATCTACTTGTGGGAAAGGGTTTTCTTTGCTGTACTCTTTGTCTGCTTCGTAGAGCTTCAGTTTTTCGAAAGGGAGAAGTTCTTTTTAAGAATAAACCCTATCAGGTTTTATGAGGGGTACATAAGGAAAATGGGGAAATGAGGCGACAGTAAAACATTTTTACTTTTTCATACTTTAATTTATACAAATGACGACGAGTTGATCTTGTAGTTAAAGCAGATGTCATATTGTTTACATCGAGCACCTAGTTACGAATTTGATCCTCACACTTGACAAATCTTTGTATGACACCCAAATGTATGGGTCTGCGTTCCTGTGGCTGTCAATTTTATGTTTGTAGTTCTAAGTTGACATCTCATAAAGAATATTATCTCCAGTTTAAGCATTTGGTCCAAAAGTCTTTACACAGTGAAAAAAGGCGTACTTTACTAAACGTATAAATGAGAATATTAATGATTCTAAAATTCTATGGAAGAATTTGAAACAACAAATTAGAGTTAAAAAAGATCCTGAGACACTCCTAGAGCAGTTTCTTGATCCAGATGCCATTAACAATGCTTTTTGGGACAACAGGAAGTTACTATCTCACAGCTTACATTTTTTTAATACAATAGGTTTGGTATATCAATATTCTCATTTAAGTTAGTTAATGAAGATACTGTGTTTAAAATTATAAAGAGTATTTCTACTAACGCTCAAGGACCTGATGGGATTAACAAGGAAATGCTTAAACTCACTCTACCCCAGTGGCTAGAAGTCATTACCGCTATCGTAAACAAGTCAATCAGTACACATAGGTTTCCTGACCTTTGGCGTAGAGCGAGTGTTTGTCCTATACCTAAAAACAACAATCCCAAAACAACAAGGATTTGCGCCCCATAAGCATACTACCTTGCTTATCGAAATTATTAGAGCGTGTCGTGTTCTTGCAAATAACAGAATATCTTGAAACGAACAATATTCTCCCTGATCTTCAATCAGGCTTCAGGAAGGGACGTGGAACTGCCACTGCACTGGCTGATGCTGTCGGTAATATTCTGGAAGCTCGAGATAGGGGTGAAGGCACTATCTTGACACTATTAGACTACTCGCGGGCGTTTGATTCTATTAATTTATCTTTATTATTATCCAAACTGAGGTACCATAGTTTTGACGATGAATCAATAAAATGGTTTGATAGTAACCTTTCAAAAAGAACGCAGTATGTCGAAATACAAAAAACAGATGGATCTTCTATATCCTCTTCACCCCTGCCGATAACGCGTGGGGTCCCGCAGGGTTCGATACTGGGACCTTTTACTCTACATTATGTATAGTGCAGATATAGTGCAATCTTTTCACAACTGTAAGTTTCACATGTATGCTGACAAGATTCAACTATATTTGTCATTTAAACTAAGCGAAACCCTACCAGCAGTAAAAGAATCAATGAGGAGCTCGAAAGAATAGTTTTCTGGTCGGAGCGTAACTCACTGGTTTTGAACCCGGCGAAGTCAAAGTTTATTATTTTGGGTAGCAGGAATCAAATTCACTCCATTCAGGCTGCCAAGCCGGAAATCAAAATCAGAGGCACAAACATTGGCAGGGTGAACGCAGTGTGTAATTTAGGGCTGATAATGGACCCTGAACTTCGCTTTGAGGAGCATATATGCAACGTGCTAAAAACAGTTTTTATAGACTTAAATTATTATACAGATTTAAAAGATATCTTAGTGTAACATTAAGGAAAAGGCTTGTAGATAGTGTGGTCCTCGCGAAATTTAATTATTGTGACAGTCTAAGGTCCATGTTTGCTATCGCGGACCACTCGTTTAATTCATCGTGTTCAAAATGCCTGCGATAGGTTTTGCTTTGATATTCCATCTCGTAACCATGTAAAACCCTTCCTAAACGAAGGCAAAGTACTTAAAATGGCGGCCAGAAGGAGCCTGCATCTAGCGAGTTTACTTTTTGGGGTGTTTTACACGCAATATCCTCAATACCTTTATAGGAAAATCCAATGGAGAAGTAATAACCTTGTAAACTCCATACGTGCTATAACAAAACCGCTGGCAGTGCCATTACACAGAACAGCAGCTTTTAGAGGATCCTTTAAGTACGCCGCCACTCGCTGCTGGAACGATATACCGCCTCCTATTAGGTCCCTAAAAACAAAACAAACATTTAAGCTCCGATTTAAACGATATTTACTTGATTCACAAACACAACATTAAAAAAAAAATCTACACTTACATCGATGTTGTAACCAATGGGCAAGGTGGTATCACGGTCCAGTCGGCGGGCGCGCAGAGATGGTATTGTTTTAGTCTCCTGGCACCTCGATGTTTGTACTGCGTATTTTTATTTTTCATCTGTTGCTTAGTTTGCTATAAGGTATTATGGTGCGTCTTACATACAAATGTAATGTTTCTCTTCACTTTTTAAATACATAATTAAATTTAATATAAGTACGGCACGGTTCATAAAAATTGGGAATTAAGTTTTGTAGACTGAATAAGATAATTTTTAGTGTCCGCTTCGCGGCTCGCGTCGTGCGCGACTCATGCCCGGTATGGCAGCCGAATGTCGCGCCCGAAGCGTGCTGTGAGAAAGGTACATGTATACTGATTTTTGTTTTACAATATTCTGGCTCAATGTCTGCACGTAACTTGGGGCCTCTATGAAAACCAGCGCTGTGGTAGGGTAATATTATTGCCTTATCACTCCATGTAGCTGAATGAGGGTCCCTTTTTCTGGCGAGACTTGGGTAATATTATTGCTTTTATTATGTATTAATAACATTTTTTTTAACCAAAATTAATGTACCTCCATGAAGCTTGGATTTACGAGTATAGTAACATAAGACGGAATAATTGTT
Source organism: Phalera bucephala (assembly GCA_905147815.2). Taxonomy (NCBI): domain Eukaryota; kingdom Metazoa; phylum Arthropoda; class Insecta; order Lepidoptera; family Notodontidae; genus Phalera; species Phalera bucephala. The sequence continues at coordinate 11,194,566 of LR990627.1, forward strand.
ATAATTTATTAACAATTCATACGATTTAAACCAATGTTTACAAATACAAACAACATCATATTTAGTTTTTTCCAAAAATAACTCTATCTCTAATGATTTTGAAGAAAATCCTTGTATATTCTGATGGAAAAGTTTCAAAGTCCCAGGCCTTTCTTCCTCCTTATTTAAAATATGTGATTTGCTAGATATACTAGAATGTCCCTCTGTTGTCAGCCTCGGTCGTTTAAACAGTTTATCACAGTATTATTAGAATAACTATATAATACTGGCTCGTCTCTTACCCTAGTTTTCGTTATATTAATTATAACGGAGTTAATATTATATGCTATCAAAGTAGCCATTGGAGGCTTGTTGAAACCAGGCAAACTAAGTATTTGTGACGGAGCGACTAAATCTTAGCTAGGCATAAGTGAAACTCACATGCGTGGAATTAGACATTTCAAAATGGTTACAGGCAACTTTATGAATTTCTCCGGCCACGAAGACTCCAGCCTGCATGGAGTCGGTATCATCATAGCATCTAAGTTGAACGGGTTCTATCTTGGTTGCAATCCGGTAGGAACGCATCATTACCCTAAAACTGAACACCAAGCCGTGTATATTGAATATTATCCAAATATACGCCCTTACCAGCACCGCCAAGGCATCTGAAGTAGAGGTAAAACTGTTGTACAAGAAGCTAGAGGAAATACTGGATGCTATCCTAAATCGTGAAATGTCAATAATCCTGGGCGACTGGAACGCAAAAGTAGGTAACACCCAGGCTGACGACCATACACGAGAGATAGTTGGAAGTTATGGACTCGGTATCAGGAACGAACGCGGTAAAAAACTTACTGACTTTTTCACAAGCAGGAAAATGACCATTTTAAACACATGTTTCCAACATCACCCCAGACGTTTATACACATGGGTATCTCCAGGCGATAGGTACAGAAATCAAATTGATTACATTCTCTTAAATTCTCGTTGGAGATTATCAGTACACAACGTAAAAACTTTCCGGGGCTTGTAATTCCGACCACAACCTGCTAGTCGCGAGTTTTGTGCTTCGCCTAAGAGCACCGAGGAAAGAACCCAAAATGTGTCCTAGACGACTGAATCCATCTAAAAGGAGAGTCTACCAACTGTCTTTAGAAGAGAAACTTGTGAACTCTGTAGATCAGCATCGCACAGGAGATTCCCACTGGAACCATCTCAAAGCACTCACAAATCACTTTTTCAATAAAATAATAAATAATATCAGCCTATACTGCCAACTGCTGGACAAAGGCCTTCTTTCACAAATCGAGGTGAGAGATTAGGTCATACTCCACCAAGCGGTGGACTGGTCAAGCACTTGCGAATTGGTGGAGGCAGGTTTGTGGCCACCTGCTGTTGGAACTTATCAAGCCGCCTTTAAGGCTTCCAACTCGGCTTAACAACTACCACATTAAGTGGTAACCGGGACCAACGGCTTAGCGTGCCTTTCGAAGCACGGAGACGCTCGAATATGAAAATGCCTCAAACGGTCACCCATCTCAGGCCGACCGAGTCGAACGCTGCATAACCTTGGTGATCGGTAAAAAACACCGCGGTCGCACAGCGCTACGAGTGCCCCCGCACAGCGCTACGAGTGCCTCCTTGAATGATGCGTTCAAATGTCAATCACCTGCTTCAAAAAAGTCAGCATGGATCTCTTGCCTTTACTGAGTGAGAGCCCAAGTGCGATCCTCTGATCGCACTTGGGCTCTCACTCAGTAAAGGCAAGACTTAAAGATAAAAGGCCTCCAGAACTCAGAAGTGAAAAACAAATACAATCTTCTTTGTAAAACTATCGACGCATGCTGCAGACAAGATAATAACAAGTATATAGACGAAATATGTCTTGACATCGAAAACCACTCTCTTAAATACAAGACCGCTGATCTTTTCAAGAAAAATCGCCAACTTATCAATCAATTTAAACTCAAAGCGGGGGCAATTGAAGATGCTAATGGACGACCATTGCATCAGCTAGATGAAATTGCTGAAAGATGGCATTCCTACTGCGAAGAATTGTACAAAGACTCTGGAGAGAACACATCGGATAGTGCTTTCATCGGGAATACACCGGGCAGGGAACCGGACATTCTTCGTTCCGAGATCGAAGCGGCGGTGATCTCCCTTAAAATTGAGAAAGCGCCAGGTCCTGATTCAATAAAAGCCGAAATCTTAAAGACCTTGGGAGACTGATCTGCAATTAATTATGGGCTGATGGTGAATGTCCTAAAGATTGGACAAAGTCCTCTCGTTGCACAAGAAAGGATCAACGAAACAATGTGACAAATACCGTACTTTAGCACTCATATCACACCCAAGTAAGATTCTGCTACACATACTTAATAACCACATTCGACATTACCTGGACCACTAGAGAGGCAAAGGTACTCGGGAGCAAATCTTAAATGTGAGGCAGCTAGTCGAGAAAGACCGTAAATATAACATAACCGATCACTTATTATGTACTTCGTAGACTACAGTCAAGACCGAACATGACCGTAAATATATAATATAACCAACCACTTATTATGTGCTTCGTAGACTACAGTACAGTAAAGCTTTCGACTGCGTCAACTGGAACTATTTGTGGCAGATACTTACGGACCTTAGCGTACCAAGTCATCTAACGTCACTGCTTCAATCCTTATACTTAAAAAGTCAAGGAGTCAGCTTTGGCAAAGGTGTTTGCCAGGGTTGCATCCTATCCCCCATCTTATTCAACGCCTACGGCGAGTATGTCATGCGGCAGACGTCTGAAGACTGGTATGGAGGCGTACGGATTGGTGGAGTAAAGATTACAAACTGAAATGTCCTTGCGTCTCTCCATTAATAGGTCGAAAACTAAAATCATGGTGGTGGACCGTGCCAACAAACTGAACTTCACTAGTTGGTTGCCCGGTATCTATATCCTTTAAATTTTGCATTATATATCTGTTGCATCACTCTTTCTACCTACATTATCCGAAACACCGAAAAATAACTTTTTTATCTTTACACCAATTCATGTACAGCAATCAAAATGACATAATAAAACCTATACGTTACAGTAAACAATAAAAATCTTACGTCATAAGCACAGTAAACAAAAGCAATGACCGCAGGAACGCAATCATCACTCAAAGATCTTCAAACTTCAGTAGCATACGTATTTGTCGCCGGACGAGTGGCCATCCGGACAGAATCGATTGTCTGATGCCGAGTGAGATCATGCAAGATGAGTCGAGTGCACTCCGAGTTTGACGAATGGAATCTTTTATTACGTCATTGGTAACGTACGTTTAATCATTTTCAGTTCAAAAATCGATTTGCAGACAACGTCGATGAATAAAAATTCGTCGATATTAATCTACTTGTGGGAAAGGGTTTTCTTTGCTGTACTCTTTGTCTGCTTCGTAGAGCTTCAGTTTTTCGAAAGGGAGAAGTTCTTTTTAAGAATAAACCCTATCAGGTTTTATGAGGGGTACATAAGGAAAATGGGGAAATGAGGCGACAGTAAAACATTTTTACTTTTTCATACTTTAATTTATACAAATGACGACGAGTTGATCTTGTAGTTAAAGCAGATGTCATATTGTTTACATCGAGCACCTAGTTACGAATTTGATCCTCACACTTGACAAATCTTTGTATGACACCCAAATGTATGGGTCTGCGTTCCTGTGGCTGTCAATTTTATGTTTGTAGTTCTAAGTTGACATCTCATAAAGAATATTATCTCCAGTTTAAGCATTTGGTCCAAAAGTCTTTACACAGTGAAAAAAGGCGTACTTTACTAAACGTATAAATGAGAATATTAATGATTCTAAAATTCTATGGAAGAATTTGAAACAACAAATTAGAGTTGAAAAAGATCCTGAGACACTCCTAGAGCAGTTTCTTGATCCAGATGCCATTAACAATGCTTTTTGGGACAACAGGAAGTTACTATCTCACAGCTTACATTTTTTTAATACAATAGGTTTGGTATATCAATATTCTCATTTAAGTTAGTTAATGAAGATACTGTGTTTAAAATTATAAAGAGTATTTCTACTAACGCTCAAGGACCTGATGGGATTAACAAGGAAATGCTTAAACTCACTCTACCCCAGTGGCTAGAAGTCATTACCGCTATCGTAAACAAGTCAATCAGTACACATAGGTTTCCTGACCTTTGGCGTAGAGCGAGTGTTTGTCCTATACCTAAAAACAACAATCCCAAAACAACAAGGATTTGCGCCCCATAAGCATACTACCTTGCTTATCGAAATTATTAGAGCGTGTCGTGTTCTTGCAAATAACAGAATATCTTGAAACGAACAATATTCTCCCTGATCTTCAATCAGGCTTCAGGAAGGGACGTGGAACTGCCACTGCACTGGCTGATGCTGTCGGTAATATTCTGGAAGCTCGAGATAGGGGTGAAGGAACTATCTTGACACTATTAGACTACTCGCGGGCGTTTGATTCTATTAATTTATCTTTATTATTATCCAAACTGAGGTACCATAGTTTTGACGATGAATCAATAAAATGGTTTGATAGTAACCTTTCAAAAAGAACGCAGTATGTCGAAATACAAAAAACAGATGGATCTTCTATATCCTCTTCACCCCTGCCGATAACGCGTGGGGTCCCGCAGGGTTCGATACTGGGACCTTTTACTCTACATTATGTATAGTGCAGATATAGTGCAATCTTTTCACAACTGTAAGTTTCACATGTATGCTGACAAGATTCAACTATATTTGTCATTTAAACTAAGCGAAACCCTACCAGCAGTAAAAGAATCAATGAGGAGCTCGAAAGAATAGTTTTCTGGTCGGAGCGTAACTCACTGGTTTTGAACCCGGCGAAGTCAAAGTTTATTATTTTGGGTAGCAGGAATCAAATTCACTCCATTCAGGCTGCCAAGCCGGAAATCAAAATCAGAGGCACAAACATTGGCAGGGTGAACGCAGTGTGTAATTTAGGGCTGATAATGGACCCTGAACTTCGCTTTGAGGAGCATATATGCAACGTGCTAAAAACAGTTTTTATAGACTTAAATTATTATACAGATTTAAAAGATATCTTAGTGTAACATTAAGGAAAAGGCTTGTAGATAGTGTGGTCCTCGCGAAATTTAATTATTGTGACAGTCTAAGGTCCATGTTTGCTATCGCGGACCACTCGTTTAATTCATCGTGTTCAAAATGCCTGCGATAGGTTTTGCTTTGATATTCCACCTCGTAACCATGTAAAACCCTTCCTAAACGAAGGCAAAGTACTTAAAATGGCGGCCAGAAGGAGCCTGCATCTAGCGAGTTTACTTTTTGGGGTGTTTTACACGCAATATCCTCAATACCTTTATAGGAAAATCCAATGGAGAAGTAATAACCTTGTAAACTCCATACGTGCTATAACAAAACCGCTGGCAGTGCCATTACACAGAACAGCAGCTTTTAGAGGATCCTTTAAGTACGCCGCCACTCGCTGCTGGAACGATATACCGCCTCCTATTAGGTCCCTAAAAACAAAACAAACATTTAAGCTCCGATTTAAACGATATTTACTTGATTCACAAACACAACATTAAAAAAAAAATCTACACTTACATCGATGTTGTAACCAATGGGCAAGGTGGTATCACGGTCCAGTCGGCGGGCGCGCAGAGATGGTATTGTTTTAGTCTCCTGGCACCTCGATGTTTGTACTGCGTATTTTTATTTTTCATCTGTTGCTTAGTTTGCTATAAGGTATTATGGTGCGTCTTACATACAAATGTAATGTTTCTCTTCACTTTTTAAATACATAATTAAATTTAATATAAGTACGGCACGGTTCATAAAAATTGGGAATTAAGTTTTGTAGACTGAATAAGATAATTTTTAGTGTCCGCTTCGCGGCTCGCGTCGTGCGCGACTCATGCCCGGTATGGCAGCCGAATGTCGCGCCCGAAGCGTGCTGTGAGAAAGGTACATGTATACTGATTTTTGTTTTACAATATTCTGGCTCAATGTCTGCACGTAACTTGGGGCCTCTATGAAAACCAGCGCTGTGATAGGGTAATATTATTGCCTTATCACTCCATGTAGCTGAATGAGGGTCCCTTTTTCTGGCGAGACTTGGGTAATATTATTGCTTTTATTATGTATTAATAACATTTTTTTTAACCAAAATTAATGTACCTCCATGAAGCTTGGATTTACGAGTATAGTAACATAAGACGGAATAATTGTTATAATTTATTAACAATTCATACGATTTAAACCAATGTTTACAAATACAAACAACATCATATTTAGTTTTTTCCAAAAATAACTCTATCTCTAATGATTTTGAAGAAAATCCTTGTATATTCTGATGGAAAAGTTTCAAAGTCCCAGGCCTTTCTTCCTCCTTATTTAAAATATGTGATTTGCTAGATATACTAGAATGTCCCTCTGTTGTCAGCCTCGGTCGTTTAAACAGTTTATCACAGTATTATTAGAATAACTATATAATACTGGCTCGTCTCTTACCCTAGTTTTCGTTATATTAATTATAACGGAGTTAATATTATATGCTATCAAAGTAGCCATTGGAGGCTTGTTGAAACCAGGCAAACTAAGTATTTGTGACGGAGCGACTAAATCTTAGCTAGGCATAAGTGAAACTCACATGCGTGGAATTAGACATTTCAAAATGGTTACAGGCAACTTTATGAATTTCTCCGGCCACGAAGACTCCAGCCTGCATGGAGTCGGTATCATCATAGCATCTAAGTTGAACGGGTTCTATCTTGGTTGCAATCCGGTAGGAACGCATCATTACCCTAAAACTGAACACCAAGCCGTGTATATTGAATATTATCCAAATATACGCCCTTACCAGCACCGCCAAGGCATCTGAAGTAGAGGTAAAACTGTTGTACAAGAAGCTAGAGGAAATACTGGATGCTATCCTAAATCGTGAAATGTCAATAATCCTGGGCGACTGGAACGCAAAAGTAGGTAACACCCAGGCTGACGACCATACACGAGAGATAGTTGGAAGTTATGGACTCGGTATCAGGAACGAACGCGGTAAAAAACTTACTGACTTTTTCACAAGCAGGAAAATGACCATTTTAAACACATGTTTCCAACATCACCCCAGACGTTTATACACATGGGTATCTCCAGGCGATAGGTACAGAAATCAAATTGATTACATTCTCTTAAATTCTCGTTGGAGATTATCAGTACACAACGTAAAAACTTTCCGGGGCTTGTAATTCCGACCACAACCTGCTAGTCGCGAGTTTTGTGCTTCGCCTAAGAGCACCGAGGAAAGAACCCAAAATGTGTCCTAGACGACTGAATCCATCTAAAAGGAGAGTCTACCAACTGTCTTTAGAAGAGAAACTTGTGAACTCTGTAGATCAGCATCGCACAGGAGATTCCCACTGGAACCATCTCAAAGCACTCACAAATCACTTTTTCAATAAAATAATAAATAATATCAGCCTATACTGCCAACTGCTGGACAAAGGCCTTCTTTCACAAATCGAGGTGAGAGATTAGGTCATACTCCACCAAGCGGTGGACTGGTCAAGCACTTGCGAATTGGTGGAGGCAGGTTTGTGGCCACCTGCTGTTGGAACTTATCAAGCCGCCTTTAAGGCTTCCAACTCGGCTTAACAACTACCACATTAAGTGGTAACCGGGACCAACGGCTTAGCGTGCCTTTCGAAGCACGGAGACGCTCGAATATGAAAATGCCTCAAACGGTCACCCATCTCAGGCCGACCGAGTCGAACGCTGCATAACCTTGGTGATCGGTAAAAAACACCGCGGTCGCACAGCGCTACGAGTGCCCCCGCACAGCGCTACGAGTGCCTCCTTGAATGATGCGTTCAAATGTCAATCACCTGCTTCAAAAAAGTCAGCATGGATCTCTTGCCTTTACTGAGTGAGAGCCCAAGTGCGATCCTCTGATCGCACTTGGGCTCTCACTCAGTAAAGGCAAGACTTAAAGATAAAAGGCCTCCAGAACTCAGAAGTGAAAAACAAATACAATCTTCTTTGTAAAACTATCGACGCATGCTGCAGACAAGATAATAACAAGTATATAGACGAAATATGTCTTGACATCGAAAACCACTCTCTTAAATACAAGACCGCTGATCTTTTCAAGAAAAATCGCCAAATTATCAATCAATTTAAACTCAAAGCGGGGGCAATTGAAGATGCTAATGGACGACCATTGCATCAGCTAGATGAAATTGCTGAAAGATGGCATTCCTACTGCGAAGAATTGTACAAAGACTCTGGAGAGAACACATCGGATAGTGCTTTCATCGGGAATACACCGGGCAGGGAACCGGACATTCTTCGTTCCGAGATCGAAGCGGCGGTGATCTCCCTTAAAATTGAGAAAGCGCCAGGTCCTGATTCAATAAAAGCCGAAATCTTAAAGACCTTGGGAGACTGATCTGCAATTAATTATGGGCTGATGGTGAATGTCCTAAAGATTGGACAAAGTCCTCTCGTTGCACAAGAAAGGATCAACGAAACAATGTGACAAATACCGTACTTTAGCACTCATATCACACCCAAGTAAGATTCTGCTACACATACTTAATAACCACATTCGACATTACCTGGACCACTAGAGAGGCAAAGGTACTCGGGAGCAAATCTTAAATGTGAGGCAGCTAGTCGAGAAAGACCGTAAATATAACATAACCGATCACTTATTATGTACTTCGTAGACTACAGTCAAGACCGAACATGACCGTAAATATATAATATAACCAACCACTTATTATGTGCTTCGTAGACTACAGTACAGTAAAGCTTTCGACTGCGTCAACTGGAACTATTTGTGGCAGATACTTACGGACCTTAGCGTACCAAGTCATCTAACGTCACTGCTTCAATCCTTATACTTAAAAAGTCAAGGAGTCAGCTTTGGCAAAGGTGTTTGCCAGGGTTGCATCCTATCCCCCATCTTATTCAACGCCTACGGCGAGTATGTCATGCGGCAGACGTCTGAAGACTGGTATGGAGGCGTACGGATTGGTGGAGTAAAGATTACAAACTGAAATGTCCTTGCGTCTCTCCATTAATAGGTCGAAAACTAAAATCATGGTGGTGGACCGTGCCAACAAACTGAACTTCACTAGTTGGTTGCCCGGTATCTATATCCTTTAAATTTTGCATTATATATCTGTTGCATCACTCTTTCTACCTACATTATCCGAAACACCGAAAAATAACTTTTTTATCTTTACACCAATTCATGTACAGCAATCAAAATGACATAATAAAACCTATACGTTACAGTAAACAATAAAAATCTTACGTCATAAGCACAGTAAACAAAAGCAATGACCGCAGGAACGCAATCATCACTCAAAGATCTTCAAACTTCAGTAGCATACGTATTTGTCGCCGGACGAGTGGCCATCCGGACAGAATCGATTGTCTGATGCCGAGTGAGATCATGCAAGATGAGTCGAGTGCACTCCGAGTTTGACGAATGGAATCTTTTATTACGTCATTGGTAACGTACGTTTAATCATTTTCAGTTCAAAAATCGATTTGCAGACAACGTCGATGAATAAAAATTCGTCGATATTAATCTACTTGTGGGAAAGGGTTTTCTTTGCTGTACTCTTTGTCTGCTTCGTAGAGCTTCAGTTTTTCGAAAGGGAGAAGTTCTTTTTAAGAATAAACCCTATCAGGTTTTATGAGGGGTACATAAGGAAAATGGGGAAATGAGGCGACAGTAAAACATTTTTACTTTTTCATACTTTAATTTATACAAATGACGACGAGTTGATCTTGTAGTTAAAGCAGATGTCATATTGTTTACATCGAGCACCTAGTTACGAATTTGATCCTCACACTTGACAAATCTTTGTATGACACCCAAATGTATGGGTCTGCGTTCCTGTGGCTGTCAATTTTATGTTTGTAGTTCTAAGTTGACATCTCATAAAGAATATTATCTCCAGTTTAAGCATTTGGTCCAAAAGTCTTTACACAGTGAAAAAAGGCGTACTTTACTAAACGTATAAATGAGAATATTAATGATTCTAAAATTCTATGGAAGAATTTGAAACAACAAATTAGAGTTAAAAAAGATCCTGAGACACTCCTAGAGCAGTTTCTTGATCCAGATGCCATTAACAATGCTTTTTGGGACAACAGGAAGTTACTATCTCACAGCTTACATTTTTTTAATACAATAGGTTTGGTATATCAATATTCTCATTTAAGTTAGTTAATGAAGATACTGTGTTTAAAATTATAAAGAGTATTTCTACTAACGCTCAAGGACCTGATGGGATTAACAAGGAAATGCTTAAACTCACTCTACCCCAGTGGCTAGAAGTCATTACCGCTATCGTAAACAAGTCAATCAGTACACATAGGTTTCCTGACCTTTGGCGTAGAGCGAGTGTTTGTCCTATACCTAAAAACAACAATCCCAAAACAACAAGGATTTGCGCCCCATAAGCATACTACCTTGCTTATCGAAATTATTAGAGCGTGTCGTGTTCTTGCAAATAACAGAATATCTTGAAACGAACAATATTCTCCCTGATCTTCAATCAGGCTTCAGGAAGGGACGTGGAACTGCCACTGCACTGGCTGATGCTGTCGGTAATATTCTGGAAGCTCGAGATAGGGGTGAAGGCACTATCTTGACACTATTAGACTACTCGCGGGCGTTTGATTCTATTAATTTATCTTTATTATTATCCAAACTGAGGTACCATAGTTTTGACGATGAATCAATAAAATGGTTTGATAGTAACCTTTCAAAAAGAACGCAGTATGTCGAAATACAAAAAACAGATGGATCTTCTATATCCTCTTCACCCCTGCCGATAACGCGTGGGGTCCCGCAGGGTTCGATACTGGGACCTTTTACTCTACATTATGTATAGTGCAGATATAGTGCAATCTTTTCACAACTGTAAGTTTCACATGTATGCTGACAAGATTCAACTATATTTGTCATTTAAACTAAGCGAAACCCTACCAGCAGTAAAAGAATCAATGAGGAGCTCGAAAGAATAGTTTTCTGGTCGGAGCGTAACTCACTGGTTTTGAACCCGGCGAAGTCAAAGTTTATTATTTTGGGTAGCAGGAATCAAATTCACTCCATTCAGGCTGCCAAGCCGGAAATCAAAATCAGAGGCACAAACATTGGCAGGGTGAACGCAGTGTGTAATTTAGGGCTGATAATGGACCCTGAACTTCGCTTTGAGGAGCATATATGCAACGTGCTAAAAACAGTTTTTATAGACTTAAATTATTATACAGATTTAAAAGATATCTTAGTGTAACATTAAGGAAAAGGCTTGTAGATAGTGTGGTCCTCGCGAAATTTAATTATTGTGACAGTCTAAGGTCCATGTTTGCTATCGCGGACCACTCGTTTAATTCATCGTGTTCAAAATGCCTGCGATAGGTTTTGCTTTGATATTCCACCTCGTAACCATGTTAAACCCTTCCTAAACGAAGGCAAAGTACTTAAAATGGCGGCCAGAAGGAGCCTGCATCTAGCGAGTTTACTTTTTGGGGTGTTTTACACGCAATATCCTCAATACCTTTATAGGAAAATCCAATGGAGAAGTAATAACCTTGTAAACTCCATACGTGCTATAACAAAACCGCTGGCAGTGCCATTACACAGAACAGCAGCTTTTAGAGGATCCTTTAAGTACGCCGCCACTCGCTGCTGGAACGATATACCGCCTCCTATTAGGTCCCTAAAAACAAAACAAACATTTAAGCTCCGATTTAAACGATATTTACTTGATTCACAAACACAACATTAAAAAAAAAATCTACACTTACATCGATGTTGTAACCAATGGGCAAGGTGGTATCACGGTCCAGTCGGCGGGCGCGCAGAGATGGTATTGTTTTAGTCTCCTGGCACCTCGATGTTTGTACTGCGTATTTTTATTTTTCATCTGTTGCTTAGTTTGCTATAAGGTATTATGGTGCGTCTTACATACAAATGTAATGTTTCTCTTCACTTTTTAAATACATAATTAAATTTAATATAAGTACGGCACGGTTCATAAAAATTGGGAATTAAGTTTTGTAGACTGAATAAGATAATTTTTAGTGTCCGCTTCGCGGCTCGCGTCGTGCGCGACTCATGCCCGGTATGGCAGCCGAATGTCGCGCCCGAAGCGTGCTGTGAGAAAGGTACATGTATACTGATTTTTGTTTTACAATATTCTGGCTCAATGTCTGCACGTAACTTGGGGCCTCTATGAAAACCAGCGCTGTGGTAGGGTAATATTATTGCCTTATCACTCCATGTAGCTGAATGAGGGTCCCTTTTTCTGGCGAGACTTGGGTAATATTATTGCTTTTATTATGTATTAATAACATTTTTTTTAACCAAAATTAATGTACCTCCATGAAGCTTGGATTTACGAGTATAGTAACATAAGACGGAATAATTGTTATAATTTATTAACAATTCATACGATTTAAACCAATGTTTACAAATACAAACAACATCATATTTAGTTTTTTCCAAAAATAACTCTATCTCTAATGATTTTGAAGAAAATCCTTGTATATTCTGATGGAAAAGTTTCAAAGTCCCAGGCCTTTCTTCCTCCTTATTTAAAATATGTGATTTGCTAGATATACTAGAATGTCCCTCTGTTGTCAGCCTCGGTCGTTTAAACAGTTTATCACAGTATTATTAGAATAACTATATAATACTGGCTCGTCTCTTACCCTAGTTTTCGTTATATTAATTATAACGGAGTTAATATTATATGCTATCAAAGTAGCCATTGGAGGCTTGTTGAAACCAGGCAAACTAAGTATTTGTGACGGAGCGACTAAATCTTAGCTAGGCATAAGTGAAACTCACATGCGTGGAATTAGACATTTCAAAATGGTTACAGGCAACTTTATGAATTTCTCCGGCCACGAAGACTCCAGCCTGCATGGAGTCGGTATCATCATAGCATCTAAGTTGAACGGGTTCTATCTTGGTTGCAATCCGGTAGGAACGCATCATTACCCTAAAACTGAACACCAAGCCGTGTATATTGAATATTATCCAAATATACGCCCTTACCAGCACCGCCAAGGCATCTGAAGTAGAGGTAAAACTGTTGTACAAGAAGCTAGAGGAAATACTGGATGCTATCCTAAATCGTGAAATGTCAATAATCCTGGGCGACTGGAACGCAAAAGTAGGTAACACCCAGGCTGACGACCATACACGAGAGATAGTTGGAAGTTATGGACTCGGTATCAGGAACGAACGCGGTAAAAAACTTACTGACTTTTTCACAAGCAGGAAAATGACCATTTTAAACACATGTTTCCAACATCACCCCAGACGTTTATACACATGGGTATCTCCAGGCGATAGGTACAGAAATCAAATTGATTACATTCTCTTAAATTCTCGTTGGAGATTATCAGTACACAACGTAAAAACTTTCCGGGGCTTGTAATTCCGACCACAACCTGCTAGTCGCGAGTTTTGTGCTTCGCCTAAGAGCACCGAGGAAAGAACCCAAAATGTGTCCTAGACGACTGAATCCATCTAAAAGGAGAGTCTACCAACTGTCTTTAGAAGAGAAACTTGTGAACTCTGTAGATCAGCATCGCACAGGAGATTCCCACTGGAACCATCTCAAAGCACTCACAAATCACTTTTTCAATAAAATAATAAATAATATCAGCCTATACTGCCAACTGCTGGACAAAGGCCTTCTTTCACAAATCGAGGTGAGAGATTAGGTCATACTCCACCAAGCGGTGGACTGGTCAAGCACTTGCGAATTGGTGGAGGCAGGTTTGTGGCCACCTGCTGTTGGAACTTATCAAGCCGCCTTTAAGGCTTCCAACTCGGCTTAACAACTACCACATTAAGTGGTAACCGGGACCAACGGCTTAGCGTGCCTTTCGAAGCACGGAGACGCTCGAATATGAAAATGCCTCAAACGGTCACCCATCTCAGGCCGACCGAGTCGAACGCTGCATAACCTTGGTGATCGGTAAAAAACACCGCGGTCGCACAGCGCTACGAGTGCCCCCGCACAGCGCTACGAGTGCCTCCTTGAATGATGCGTTCAAATGTCAATCACCTGCTTCAAAAAAGTCAGCATGGATCTCTTGCCTTTACTGAGTGAGAGCCCAAGTGCGATCCTCTGATCGCACTTGGGCTCTCACTCAGTAAAGGCAAGACTTAAAGATAAAAGGCCTCCAGAACTCAGAAGTGAAAAACAAATACAATCTTCTTTGTAAAACTATCGACGCATGCTGCAGACAAGATAATAACAAGTATATAGACGAAATATGTCTTGACATCGAAAACCACTCTCTTAAATACAAGACCGCTGATCTTTTCAAGAAAAATCGCCAACTTATCAATCAATTTAAACTCAAAGCGGGGGCAATTGAAGATGCTAATGGACGACCATTGCATCAGCTAGATGAAATTGCTGAAAGATGGCATTCCTACTGCGAAGAATTGTACAAAGACTCTGGAGAGAACACATCGGATAGTGCTTTCATCGGGAATACACCGGGCAGGGAACCGGACATTCTTCGTTCCGAGATCGAAGCGGCGGTGATCTCCCTTAAAATTGAGAAAGCGCCAGGTCCTGATTCAATAAAAGCCGAAATCTTAAAGACCTTGGGAGACTGATCTGCAATTAATTATGGGCTGATGGTGAATGTCCTAAAGATTGGACAAAGTCCTCTCGTTGCACAAGAAAGGATCAACGAAACAATGTGACAAATACCGTACTTTAGCACTCATATCACACCCAAGTAAGATTCTGCTACACATACTTAATAACCACATTCGACATTACCTGGACCACTAGAGAGGCAAAGGTACTCGGGAGCAAATCTTAAATGTGAGGCAGCTAGTCGAGAAAGACCGTAAATATAACATAACCGATCACTTATTATGTACTTCGTAGACTACAGTCAAGACCGAACATGACCGTAAATATATAATATAACCAACCACTTATTATGTGCTTCGTAGACTACAGTACAGTAAAGCTTTCGACTGCGTCAACTGGAACTATTTGTGGCAGATACTTACGGACCTTAGCGTACCAAGTCATCTAACGTCACTGCTTCAATCCTTATACTTAAAAAGTCAAGGAGTCAGCTTTGGCAAAGGTGTTTGCCAGGGTTGCATCCTATCCCCCATCTTATTCAACGCCTACGGCGAGTATGTCATGCGGCAGACGTCTGAAGACTGGTATGGAGGCGTACGGATTGGTGGAGTAAAGATTACAAACTGAAATGTCCTTGCGTCTCTCCATTAATAGGTCGAAAACTAAAATCATGGTGGTGGACCGTGCCAACAAACTGAACTTCACTAGTTGGTTGCCCGGTATCTATATCCTTTAAATTTTGCATTATATATCTGTTGCATCACTCTTTCTACCTACATTATCCGAAACACCGAAAAATAACTTTTTTATCTTTACACCAATTCATGTACAGCAATCAAAATGACATAATAAAACCTATACGTTACAGTAAACAATAAAAATCTTACGTCATAAGCACAGTAAACAAAAGCAATGACCGCAGGAACGCAATCATCACTCAAAGATCTTCAAACTTCAGTAGCATACGTATTTGTCGCCGGACGAGTGGCCATCCGGACAGAATCGATTGTCTGATGCCGAGTGAGATCATGCAAGATGAGTCGAGTGCACTCCGAGTTTGACGAATGGAATCTTTTATTACGTCATTGGTAACGTACGTTTAATCATTTTCAGTTCAAAAATCGATTTGCAGACAACGTCGATGAATAAAAATTCGTCGATATTAATCTACTTGTGGGAAAGGGTTTTCTTTGCTGTACTCTTTGTCTGCTTCGTAGAGCTTCAGTTTTTCGAAAGGGAGAAGTTCTTTTTAAGAATAAACCCTATCAGGTTTTATGAGGGGTACATAAGGAAAATGGGGAAATGAGGCGACAGTAAAACATTTTTACTTTTTCATACTTTAATTTATACAAATGACGACGAGTTGATCTTGTAGTTAAAGCAGATGTCATATTGTTTACATCGAGCACCTAGTTACGAATTTGATCCTCACACTTGACAAATCTTTGTATGACACCCAAATGTATGGGTCTGCGTTCCTGTGGCTGTCAATTTTATGTTTGTAGTTCTAAGTTGACATCTCATAAAGAATATTATCTCCAGTTTAAGCATTTGGTCCAAAAGTCTTTACACAGTGAAAAAAAGCGTACTTTACTAAACGTATAAATGAGAATATTAATGATTCTAAAATTCTATGGAAGAATTTGAAACAACAAATTAGAGTTAAAAAAGATCCTGAGACACTCCTAGAGCAGTTTCTTGATCCAGATGCCATTAACAATGCTTTTTGGGACAACAGGAAGTTACTATCTCACAGCTTACATTTTTTTAATACAATAGGTTTGGTATATCAATATTCTCATTTAAGTTAGTTAATGAAGATACTGTGTTTAAAATTATAAAGAGTATTTCTACTAACGCTCAAGGACCTGATGGGATTAACAAGGAAATGCTTAAACTCACTCTACCCCAGTGGCTAGAAGTCATTACCGCTATCGTAAACAAGTCAATCAGTACACATAGGTTTCCTGACCTTTGGCGTAGAGCGAGTGTTTGTCCTATACCTAAAAACAACAATCCCAAAACAACAAGGATTTGCGCCCCATAAGCATACTACCTTGCTTATCGAAATTATTAGAGCGTGTCGTGTTCTTGCAAATAACAGAATATCTTGAAACGAACAATATTCTCCCTGATCTTCAATCAGGCTTCAGGAAGGGACGTGGAACTGCCACTGCACTGGCTGATGCTGTCGGTAATATTCTGGAAGCTCGAGATAGGGGTGAAGGCACTATCTTGACACTATTAGACTACTCGCGGGCGTTTGATTCTATTAATTTATCTTTATTATTATCCAAACTGAGGTACCATAGTTTTGACGATGAATCAATAAAATGGTTTGATAGTAACCTTTCAAAAAGAACGCAGTATGTCGAAATACAAAAAACAGATGGATCTTCTATATCCTCTTCACCCCTGCCGATAACGCGTGGGGTCCCGCAGGGTTCGATACTGGGACCTTTTACTCTACATTATGTATAGTGCAGATATAGTGCAATCTTTTCACAACTGTAAGTTTCACATGTATGCTGACAAGATTCAACTATATTTGTCATTTAAACTAAGCGAAACCCTACCAGCAGTAAAAGAATCAATGAGGAGCTCGAAAGAATAGTTTTCTGGTCGGAGCGTAACTCACTGGTTTTGAACCCGGCGAAGTCAAAGTTTATTATTTTGGGTAGCAGGAATCAAATTCACTCCATTCAGGCTGCCAAGCCGGAAATCAAAATCAGAGGCACAAACATTGGCAGGGTGAACGCAGTGTGTAATTTAGGGCTGATAATGGACCCTGAACTTCGCTTTGAGGAGCATATATGCAACGTGCTAAAAACAGTTTTTATAGACTTAAATTATTATACAGATTTAAAAGATATCTTAGTGTAACATTAAGGAAAAGGCTTGTAGATAGTGTGGTCCTCGCGAAATTTAATTATTGTGACAGTCTAAGGTCCATGTTTGCTATCGCGGACCACTCGTTTAATTCATCGTGTTCAAAATGCCTGCGATAGGTTTTGCTTTGATATTCCACCTCGTAACCATGTAAAACCCTTCCTAAACGAAGGCAAAGTACTTAAAATGGCGGCCAGAAGGAGCCTGCATCTAGCGAGTTTACTTTTTGGGGTGTTTTACACGCAATATCCTCAATACCTTTATAGGAAAATCCAATGGAGAAGTAATAACCTTGTAAACTCCATACGTGCTATAACAAAACCGCTGGCAGTGCCATTACACAGAACAGCAGCTTTTAGAGGATCCTTTAAGTACGCCGCCACTCGCTGCTGGAACGATATACCGCCTCCTATTAGGTCCCTAAAAACAAAACAAACATTTAAGCTCCGATTTAAACGATATTTACTTGATTCACAAACACAACATTAAAAAAAAAATCTACACTTACATCGATGTTGTAACCAATGGGCAAGGTGGTATCACGGTCCAGTCGGCGGGCGCGCAGAGATGGTATTGTTTTAGTCTCCTGGCACCTCGATGTTTGTACTGCGTATTTTTATTTTTCATCTGTTGCTTAGTTTGCTATAAGGTATTATGGTGCGTCTTACATACAAATGTAATGTTTCTCTTCACTTTTTAAATACATAATTAAATTTAATATAAGTACGGCACGGTTCATAAAAATTGGGAATTAAGTTTTGTAGACTGAATAAGATAATTTTTAGTGTCCGCTTCGCGGCTCGCGTCGTGCGCGACTCATGCCCGGTATGGCAGCCGAATGTCGCGCCCGAAGCGTGCTGTGAGAAAGGTACATGTATACTGATTTTTGTTTTACAATATTCTGGCTCAATGTCTGCACGTAACTTGGGGCCTCTATGAAAACCAGCGCTGTGATAGGGTAATATTATTGCCTTATCACTCCATGTAGCTGAATGAGGGTCCCTTTTTCTGGCGAGACTTGGGTAATATTATTGCTTTTATTATGTATTAATAACATTTTTTTTAACCAAAATTAATGTACCTCCATGAAGCTTGGATTTACGAGTATAGTAACATAAGACGGAATAATTGTTATAATTTATTAACAATTCATACGATTTAAACCAATGTTTACAAATACAAACAACATCATATTTAGTTTTTTCCAAAAATAACTCTATCTCTAATGATTTTGAAGAAAATCCTTGTATATTCTGATGGAAAAGTTTCAAAGTCCCAGGCCTTTCTTCCTCCTTATTTAAAATATGTGATTTGCTAGATATACTAGAATGTCCCTCTGTTGTCAGCCTCGGTCGTTTAAACAGTTTATCACAGTATTATTAGAATAACTATATAATACTGGCTCGTCTCTTACCCTAGTTTTCGTTATATTAATTATAACGGAGTTAATATTATATGCTATCAAAGTAGCCATTGGAGGCTTGTTGAAACCAGGCAAACTAAGTATTTGTGACGGAGCGACTAAATCTTAGCTAGGCATAAGTGAAACTCACATGCGTGGAATTAGACATTTCAAAATGGTTACAGGCAACTTTATGAATTTCTCCGGCCACGAAGACTCCAGCCTGCATGGAGTCGGTATCATCATAGCATCTAAGTTGAACGGGTTCTATCTTGGTTGCAATCCGGTAGGAACGCATCATTACCCTAAAACTGAACACCAAGCCGTGTATATTGAATATTATCCAAATATACGCCCTTACCAGCACCGCCAAGGCATCTGAAGTAGAGGTAAAACTGTTGTACAAGAAGCTAGAGGAAATACTGGATGCTATCCTAAATCGTGAAATGTCAATAATCCTGGGCGACTGGAACGCAAAAGTAGGTAACACCCAGGCTGACGACCATACACGAGAGATAGTTGGAAGTTATGGACTCGGTATCAGGAACGAACGCGGTAAAAAACTTACTGACTTTTTCACAAGCAGGAAAATGACCATTTTAAACACATGTTTCCAACATCACCCCAGACGTTTATACACATGGGTATCTCCAGGCGATAGGTACAGAAATCAAATTGATTACATTCTCTTAAATTCTCGTTGGAGATTATCAGTACACAACGTAAAAACTTTCCGGGGCTTGTAATTCCGACCACAACCTGCTAGTCGCGAGTTTTGTGCTTCGCCTAAGAGCACCGAGGAAAGAACCCAAAATGTGTCCTAGACGACTGAATCCATCTAAAAGGAGAGTCTACCAACTGTCTTTAGAAGAGAAACTTGTGAACTCTGTAGATCAGCATCGCACAGGAGATTCCCACTGGAACCATCTCAAAGCACTCACAAATCACTTTTTCAATAAAATAATAAATAATATCAGCCTATACTGCCAACTGCTGGACAAAGGCCTTCTTTCACAAATCGAGGTGAGAGATTAGGTCATACTCCACCAAGCGGTGGACTGGTCAAGCACTTGCGAATTGGTGGAGGCAGGTTTGTGGCCACCTGCTGTTGGAACTTATCAAGCCGCCTTTAAGGCTTCCAACTCGGCTTAACAACTACCACATTAAGTGGTAACCGGGACCAACGGCTTAGCGTGCCTTTCGAAGCACGGAGACGCTCGAATATGAAAATGCCTCAAACGGTCACCCATCTCAGGCCGACCGAGTCGAACGCTGCATAACCTTGGTGATCGGTAAAAAACACCGCGGTCGCACAGCGCTACGAGTGCCCCCGCACAGCGCTACGAGTGCCTCCTTGAATGATGCGTTCAAATGTCAATCACCTGCTTCAAAAAAGTCAGCATGGATCTCTTGCCTTTACTGAGTGAGAGCCCAAGTGCGATCCTCTGATCGCACTTGGGCTCTCACTCAGTAAAGGCAAGACTTAAAGATAAAAGGCCTCCAGAACTCAGAAGTGAAAAACAAATACAATCTTCTTTGTAAAACTATCGACGCATGCTGCAGACAAGATAATAACAAGTATATAGACGAAATATGTCTTGACATCGAAAACCACTCTCTTAAATACAAGACCGCTGATCTTTTCAAGAAAAATCGCCAACTTATCAATCAATTTAAACTCAAAGCGGGGGCAATTGAAGATGCTAATGGACGACCATTGCATCAGCTAGATGAAATTGCTGAAAGATGGCATTCCTACTGCGAAGAATTGTACAAAGACTCTGGAGAGAACACATCGGATAGTGCTTTCATCGGGAATACACCGGGCAGGGAACCGGACATTCTTCGTTCCGAGATCGAAGCGGCGGTGATCTCCCTTAAAATTGAGAAAGCGCCAGGTCCTGATTCAATAAAAGCCGAAATCTTAAAGACCTTGGGAGACTGATCTGCAATTAATTATGGGCTGATGGTGAATGTCCTAAAGATTGGACAAAGTCCTCTCGTTGCACAAGAAAGGATCAACGAAACAATGTGACAAATACCGTACTTTAGCACTCATATCACACCCAAGTAAGATTCTGCTACACATACTTAATAACCACATTCGACATTACCTGGACCACTAGAGAGGCAAAGGTACTCGGGAGCAAATCTTAAATGTGAGGCAGCTAGTCGAGAAAGACCGTAAATATAACATAACCGATCACTTATTATGTACTTCGTAGACTACAGTCAAGACCGAACATGACCGTAAATATATAATATAACCAACCACTTATTATGTGCTTCGTAGACTACAGTACAGTAAAGCTTTCGACTGCGTCAACTGGAACTATTTGTGGCAGATACTTACGGACCTTAGCGTACCAAGTCATCTAACGTCACTGCTTCAATCCTTATACTTAAAAAGTCAAGGAGTCAGCTTTGGCAAAGGTGTTTGCCAGGGTTGCATCCTATCCCCCATCTTATTCAACGCCTACGGCGAGTATGTCATGCGGCAGACGTCTGAAGACTGGTATGGAGGCGTACGGATTGGTGGAGTAAAGATTACAAACTGAAATGTCCTTGCGTCTCTCCATTAATAGGTCGAAAACTAAAATCATGGTGGTGGACCGTGCCAACAAACTGAACTTCACTAGTTGGTTGCCCGGTATCTATATCCTTTAAATTTTGCATTATATATCTGTTGCATCACTCTTTCTACCTACATTATCCGAAACACCGAAAAATAACTTTTTTATCTTTACACCAATTCATGTACAGCAATCAAAATGACATAATAAAACCTATACGTTACAGTAAACAATAAAAATCTTACGTCATAAGCACAGTAAACAAAAGCAATGACCGCAGGAACGCAATCATCACTCAAAGATCTTCAAACTTCAGTAGCATACGTATTTGTCGCCGGACGAGTGGCCATCCGGACAGAATCGATTGTCTGATGCCGAGTGAGATCATGCAAGATGAGTCGAGTGCACTCCGAGTTTGACGAATGGAATCTTTTATTACGTCATTGGTAACGTACGTTTAATCATTTTCAGTTCAAAAATCGATTTGCAGACAACGTCGATGAATAAAAATTCGTCGATATTAATCTACTTGTGGGAAAGGGTTTTCTTTGCTGTACTCTTTGTCTGCTTCGTAGAGCTTCAGTTTTTCGAAAGGGAGAAGTTCTTTTTAAGAATAAACCCTATCAGGTTTTATGAGGGGTACATAAGGAAAATGGGGAAATGAGGCGACAGTAAAACATTTTTACTTTTTCATACTTTAATTTATACAAATGACGACGAGTTGATCTTGTAGTTAAAGCAGATGTCATATTGTTTACATCGAGCACCTAGTTACGAATTTGATCCTCACACTTGACAAATCTTTGTATGACACCCAAATGTATGGGTCTGCGTTCCTGTGGCTGTCAATTTTATGTTTGTAGTTCTAAGTTGACATCTCATAAAGAATATTATCTCCAGTTTAAGCATTTGGTCCAAAAGTCTTTACACAGTGAAAAAAGGCGTACTTTACTAAACGTATAAATGAGAATATTAATGATTCTAAAATTCTATGGAAGAATTTGAAACAACAAATTAGAGTTAAAAAAGATCCTGAGACACTCCTAGAGCAGTTTCTTGATCCAGATGCCATTAACAATGCTTTTTGGGACAACAGGAAGTTACTATCTCACAGCTTACATTTTTTTAATACAATAGGTTTGGTATATCAATATTCTCATTTAAGTTAGTTAATGAAGATACTGTGTTTAAAATTATAAAGAGTATTTCTACTAACGCTCAAGGACCTGATGGGATTAACAAGGAAATGCTTAAACTCACTCTACCCCAGTGGCTAGAAGTCATTACCGCTATCGTAAACAAGTCAATCAGTACACATAGGTTTCCTGACCTTTGGCGTAGAGCGAGTGTTTGTCCTATACCTAAAAACAACAATCCCAAAACAACAAGGATTTGCGCCCCATAAGCATACTACCTTGCTTATCGAAATTATTAGAGCGTGTCGTGTTCTTGCAAATAACAGAATATCTTGAAACGAACAATATTCTCCCTGATCTTCAATCAGGCTTCAGGAAGGGACGTGGAACTGCCACTGCACTGGCTGATGCTGTCGGTAATATTCTGGAAGCTCGAGATAGGGGTGAAGGCACTATCTTGACACTATTAGACTACTCGCGGGCGTTTGATTCTATTAATTTATCTTTATTATTATCCAAACTGAGGTACCATAGTTTTGACGATGAATCAATAAAATGGTTTGATAGTAACCTTTCAAAAAGAACGCAGTATGTCGAAATACAAAAAACAGATGGATCTTCTATATCCTCTTCACCCCTGCCGATAACGCGTGGGGTCCCGCAGGGTTCGATACTGGGACCTTTTACTCTACATTATGTATAGTGCAGATATAGTGCAATCTTTTCACAACTGTAAGTTTCACATGTATGCTGACAAGATTCAACTATATTTGTCATTTAAACTAAGCGAAACCCTACCAGCAGTAAAAGAATCAATGAGGAGCTCGAAAGAATAGGTTTCTGGTCGGAGCGTAACTCACTGGTTTTGAACCCGGCGAAGTCAAAGTTTATTATTTTGGGTAGCAGGAATCAAATTCACTCCATTCAGGCTGCCAAGCCGGAAATCAAAATCAGAGGCACAAACATTGGCAGGGTGAACGCAGTGTGTAATTTAGGGCTGATAATGGACCCTGAACTTCGCTTTGAGGAGCATATATGCAACGTGCTAAAAACAGTTTTTATAGACTTAAATTATTATACAGATTTAAAAGATATCTTAGTGTAACATTAAGGAAAAGGCTTGTAGATAGTGTGGTCCTCGCGAAATTTAATTATTGTGACAGTCTAAGGTCCATGTTTGCTATCGCGGACCACTCGTTTAATTCATCGTGTTCAAAATGCCTGCGATAGGTTTTGCTTTGATATTCCACCTCGTAACCATGTAAAACCCTTCCTAAACGAAGGCAAAGTACTTAAAATGGCGGCCAGAAGGAGCCTGCATCTAGCGAGTTTACTTTTTGGGGTGTTTTACACGCAATATCCTCAATACCTTTATAGGAAAATCCAATGGAGAAGTAATAACCTTGTAAACTCCATACGTGCTATAACAAAACCGCTGGCAGTGCCATTACACAGAACAGCAGCTTTTAGAGGATCCTTTAAGTACGCCGCCACTCGCTGCTGGAACGATATACCGCCTCCTATTAGGTCCCTAAAAACAAAACAAACATTTAAGCTCCGATTTAAACGATATTTACTTGATTCACAAACACAACATTAAAAACAAAATCTACACTTACATCGATGTTGTAACCAATGGGCAAGGTGGTATCACGGTCCAGTCGGCGGGCGCGCAGAGATGGTATTGTTTTAGTCTCCTGGCACCTCGATGTTTGTACTGCGTATTTTTATTTTTCATCTGTTGCTTAGTTTGCTATAAGGTATTATGGTGCGTCTTACATACAAATGTAATGTTTCTCTTCACTTTTTAAATACATAATTAAATTTAATATAAGTACGGCACGGTTCATAAAAATTGGGAATTAAGTTTTGTAGACTGAATAAGATAATTTTTAGTGTCCGCTTCGCGGCTCGCGTCGTGCGCGACTCATGCCCGGTATGGCAGCCGAATGTCGCGCCCGAAGCGTGCTGTGAGAAAGGTACATGTATACTGATTTTTGTTTTACAATATTCTGGCTCAATGTCTGCACGTAACTTGGGGCCTCTATGAAAACCAGCGCTGTGATAGGGTAATATTATTGCCTTATCACTCCATGTAGCTGAATGAGGGTCCCTTTTTCTGGCGAGACTTGGGTAATATTATTGCTTTTATTATGTATTAATAACATTTTTTTTAACCAAAATTAATGTACCTCCATGAAGCTTGGATTTACGAGTATAGTAACATAAGACGGAATAATTGTTATAATTTATTAACAATTCATACGATTTAAACCAATGTTTACAAATACAAACAACATCATATTTAGTTTTTTCCAAAAATAACTCTATCTCTAATGATTTTGAAGAAAATCCTTGTATATTCTGATGGAAAAGTTTCAAAGTCCCAGGCCTTTCTTCCTCCTTATTTAAAATATGTGATTTGCTAGATATACTAGAATGTCCCTCTGTTGTCAGCCTCGGTCGTTTAAACAGTTTATCACAGTATTATTAGAATAACTATATAATACTGGCTCGTCTCTTACCCTAGTTTTCGTTATATTAATTATAACGGAGTTAATATTATATGCTATCAAAGTAGCCATTGGAGGCTTGTTGAAACCAGGCAAACTAAGTATTTGTGACGGAGCGACTAAATCTTAGCTAGGCATAAGTGAAACTCACATGCGTGGAATTAGACATTTCAAAATGGTTACAGGCAACTTTATGAATTTCTCCGGCCACGAAGACTCCAGCCTGCATGGAGTCGGTATCATCATAGCATCTAAGTTGAACGGGTTCTATCTTGGTTGCAATCCGGTAGGAACGCATCATTACCCTAAAACTGAACACCAAGCCGTGTATATTGAATATTATCCAAATATACGCCCTTACCAGCACCGCCAAGGCATCTGAAGTAGAGGTAAAACTGTTGTACAAGAAGCTAGAGGAAATACTGGATGCTATCCTAAATCGTGAAATGTCAATAATCCTGGGCGACTGGAACGCAAAAGTAGGTAACACCCAGGCTGACGACCATACACGAGAGATAGTTGGAAGTTATGGACTCGGTATCAGGAACGAACGCGGTAAAAAACTTACTGACTTTTTCACAAGCAGGAAAATGACCATTTTAAACACATGTTTCCAACATCACCCCAGACGTTTATACACATGGGTATCTCCAGGCGATAGGTACAGAAATCAAATTGATTACATTCTCTTAAATTCTCGTTGGAGATTATCAGTACACAACGTAAAAACTTTCCGGGGCTTGTAATTCCGACCACAACCTGCTAGTCGCGAGTTTTGTGCTTCGCCTAAGAGCACCGAGGAAAGAACCCAAAATGTGTCCTAGACGACTGAATCCATCTAAAAGGAGAGTCTACCAACTGTCTTTAGAAGAGAAACTTGTGAACTCTGTAGATCAGCATCGCACAGGAGATTCCCACTGGAACCATCTCAAAGCACTCACAAATCACTTTTTCAATAAAATAATAAATAATATCAGCCTATACTGCCAACTGCTGGACAAAGGCCTTCTTTCACAAATCGAGGTGAGAGATTAGGTCATACTCCACCAAGCGGTGGACTGGTCAAGCACTTGCGAATTGGTGGAGGCAGGTTTGTGGCCACCTGCTGTTGGAACTTATCAAGCCGCCTTTAAGGCTTCCAACTCGGCTTAACAACTACCACATTAAGTGGTAACCGGGACCAACGGCTTAGCGTGCCTTTCGAAGCACGGAGACGCTCGAATATGAAAATGCCTCAAACGGTCACCCATCTCAGGCCGACCGAGTCGAACGCTGCATAACCTTGGTGATCGGTAAAAAACACCGCGGTCGCACAGCGCTACGAGTGCCCCCGCACAGCGCTACGAGTGCCTCCTTGAATGATGCGTTCAAATGTCAATCACCTGCTTCAAAAAAGTCAGCATGGATCTCTTGCCTTTACTGAGTGAGAGCCCAAGTGCGATCCTCTGATCGCACTTGGGCTCTCACTCAGTAAAGGCAAGACTTAAAGATAAAAGGCCTCCAGAACTCAGAAGTGAAAAACAAATACAATCTTCTTTGTAAAACTATCGACGCATGCTGCAGACAAGATAATAACAAGTATATAGACGAAATATGTCTTGACATCGAAAACCACTCTCTTAAATACAAGACCGCTGATCTTTTCAAGAAAAATCGCCAACTTATCAATCAATTTAAACTCAAAGCGGGGGCAATTGAAGATGCTAATGGACGACCATTGCATCAGCTAGATGAAATTGCTGAAAGATGGCATTCCTACTGCGAAGAATTGTACAAAGACTCTGGAGAGAACACATCGGATAGTGCTTTCATCGGGAATACACCGGGCAGGGAACCGGACATTCTTCGTTCCGAGATCGAAGCGGCGGTGATCTCCCTTAAAATTGAGAAAGCGCCAGGTCCTGATTCAATAAAAGCCGAAATCTTAAAGACCTTGGGAGACTGATCTGCAATTAATTATGGGCTGATGGTGAATGTCCTAAAGATTGGACAAAGTCCTCTCGTTGCACAAGAAAGGATCAACGAAACAATGTGACAAATACCGTACTTTAGCACTCATATCACACCCAAGTAAGATTCTGCTACACATACTTAATAACCACATTCGACATTACCTGGACCACTAGAGAGGCAAAGGTACTCGGGAGCAAATCTTAAATGTGAGGCAGCTAGTCGAGAAAGACCGTAAATATAACATAACCGATCACTTATTATGTACTTCGTAGACTACAGTCAAGACCGAACATGACCGTAAATATATAATATAACCAACCACTTATTATGTGCTTCGTAGACTACAGTACAGTAAAGCTTTCGACTGCGTCAACTGGAACTATTTGTGGCAGATACTTACGGACCTTAGCGTACCAAGTCATCTAACGTCACTGCTTCAATCCTTATACTTAAAAAGTCAAGGAGTCAGCTTTGGCAAAGGTGTTTGCCAGGGTTGCATCCTATCCCCCATCTTATTCAACGCCTACGGCGAGTATGTCATGCGGCAGACGTCTGAAGACTGGTATGGAGGCGTACGGATTGGTGGAGTAAAGATTACAAACTGAAATGTCCTTGCGTCTCTCCATTAATAGGTCGAAAACTAAAATCATGGTGGTGGACCGTGCCAACAAACTGAACTTCACTAGTTGGTTGCCCGGTATCTATATCCTTTAAATTTTGCATTATATATCTGTTGCATCACTCTTTCTACCTACATTATCCGAAACACCGAAAAATAACTTTTTTATCTTTACACCAATTCATGTACAGCAATCAAAATGACATAATAAAACCTATACGTTACAGTAAACAATAAAAATCTTACGTCATAAGCACAGTAAACAAAAGCAATGACCGCAGGAACGCAATCATCACTCAAAGATCTTCAAACTTCAGTAGCATACGTATTTGTCGCCGGACGAGTGGCCATCCGGACAGAATCGATTGTCTGATGCCGAGTGAGATCATGCAAGATGAGTCGAGTGCACTCCGAGTTTGACGAATGGAATCTTTTATTACGTCATTGGTAACGTACGTTTAATCATTTTCAGTTCAAAAATCGATTTGCAGACAACGTCGATGAATAAAAATTCGTCGATATTAATCTACTTGTGGGAAAGGGTTTTCTTTGCTGTACTCTTTGTCTGCTTCGTAGAGCTTCAGTTTTTCGAAAGGGAGAAGTTCTTTTTAAGAATAAACCCTATCAGGTTTTATGAGGGGTACATAAGGAAAATGGGGAAATGAGGCGACAGTAAAACATTTTTACTTTTTCATACTTTAATTTATACAAATGACGACGAGTTGATCTTGTAGTTAAAGCAGATGTCATATTGTTTACATCGAGCACCTAGTTACGAATTTGATCCTCACACTTGACAAATCTTTGTATGACACCCAAATGTATGGGTCTGCGTTCCTGTGGCTGTCAATTTTATGTTTGTAGTTCTAAGTTGACATCTCATAAAGAATATTATCTCCAGTTTAAGCATTTGGTCCAAAAGTCTTTACACAGTGAAAAAAGGCGTACTTTACTAAACGTATAAATGAGAATATTAATGATTCTAAAATTCTATGGAAGAATTTGAAACAACAAATTAGAGTTAAAAAAGATCCTGAGACACTCCTAGAGCAGTTTCTTGATCCAGATGCCATTAACAATGCTTTTTGGGACAACAGGAAGTTACTATCTCACAGCTTACATTTTTTTAATACAATAGGTTTGGTATATCAATATTCTCATTTAAGTTAGTTAATGAAGATACTGTGTTTAAAATTATAAAGAGTATTTCTACTAACGCTCAAGGACCTGATGGGATTAACAAGGAAATGCTTAAACTCACTCTACCCCAGTGGCTAGAAGTCATTACCGCTATCGTAAACAAGTCAATCAGTACACATAGGTTTCCTGACCTTTGGCGTAGAGCGAGTGTTTGTCCTATACCTAAAAACAACAATCCCAAAACAACAAGGATTTGCGCCCCATAAGCATACTACCTTGCTTATCGAAATTATTAGAGCGTGTCGTGTTCTTGCAAATAACAGAATATCTTGAAACGAACAATATTCTCCCTGATCTTCAATCAGGCTTCAGGAAGGGACGTGGAACTGCCACTGCACTGGCTGATGCTGTCGGTAATATTCTGGAAGCTCGAGATAGGGGTGAAGGCACTATCTTGACACTATTAGACTACTCGCGGGCGTTTGATTCTATTAATTTATCTTTATTATTATCCAAACTGAGGTACCATAGTTTTGACGATGAATCAATAAAATGGTTTGATAGTAACCTTTCAAAAAGAACGCAGTATGTCGAAATACAAAAAACAGATGGATCTTCTATATCCTCTTCACCCCTGCCGATAACGCGTGGGGTCCCGCAGGGTTCGATACTGGGACCTTTTACTCTACATTATGTATAGTGCAGATATAGTGCAATCTTTTCACAACTGTAAGTTTCACATGTATGCTGACAAGATTCAACTATATTTGTCATTTAAACTAAGCGAAACCCTACCAGCAGTAAAAGAATCAATGAGGAGCTCGAAAGAATAGTTTTCTGGTCGGAGCGTAACTCACTGGTTTTGAACCCGGCGAAGTCAAAGTTTATTATTTTGGGTAGCAGGAATCAAATTCACTCCATTCAGGCTGCCAAGCCGGAAATCAAAATCAGAGGCACAAACATTGGCAGGGTGAACGCAGTGTGTAATTTAGGGCTGATAATGGACCCTGAACTTCGCTTTGAGGAGCATATATGCAACGTGCTAAAAACAGTTTTTATAGACTTAAATTATTATACAGATTTAAAAGATATCTTAGTGTAACATTAAGGAAAAGGCTTGTAGATAGTGTGGTCCTCGCGAAATTTAATTATTGTGACAGTCTAAGGTCCATGTTTGCTATCGCGGACCACTCGTTTAATTCATCGTGTTCAAAATGCCTGCGATAGGTTTTGCTTTGATATTCCACCTCGTAACCATGTAAAACCCTTCCTAAACGAAGGCAAAGTACTTAAAATGGCGGCCAGAAGGAGCCTGCATCTAGCGAGTTTACTTTTTGGGGTGTTTTACACGCAATATCCTCAATACCTTTATAGGAAAATCCAATGGAGAAGTAATAACCTTGTAAACTCCATACGTGCTATAACAAAACCGCTGGCAGTGCCATTACACAGAACAGCAGCTTTTAGAGGATCCTTTAAGTACGCCGCCACTCGCTGCTGGAACGATATACCGCCTCCTATTAGGTCCCTAAAAACAAAACAAACATTTAAGCTCCGATTTAAACGATATTTACTTGATTCACAAACACAACATTAAAAAAAAAATCTACACTTACATCGATGTTGTAACCAATGGGCAAGGTGGTATCACGGTCCAGTCGGCGGGCGCGCAGAGATGGTATTGTTTTAGTCTCCTGGCACCTCGATGTTTGTACTGCGTATTTTTATGTTTCATCTGTTGCTTAGTTTGCTATAAGGTATTATGGTGCGTCTTACATACAAATGTAATGTTTCTCTTCACTTTTTAAATACATAATTAAATTTAATATAAGTACGGCACGGTTCATAAAAATTGGGAATTAAGTTTTGTGGACTGAATAAGATAATTTTTAGTGTCCGCTTCGCGGCTCGCGTCGTGCGCGACTCATGCCCGGTATGGCAGCCGAATGTCGCGCCCGAAGCATGCTGTGAGAAAGGTACATGTATACTGATTTTTCTTTTACAATATTCTGGCTCAATATCTGCACGTTACTTGGGGCCTCATTGAAAACCAGCGCTGTGATAGGGTAATATTATTGCCTTATCACTGCATATAGCTGAATGAGGGTCCCTTTTTCTGGCGAGACTTGGCTAATATTATTGCTTTTATTATGTATTAATAACATTTTGTAATCTTGTGTGTGGCCCTGGTTTCTCCAGAAAACAAAATATTTTTCTTTCTTTTTTTTCTTTCTAAACGCTACATGAATAATTTCTGCTGTAATGAAATGAGAAAATTAGAAGATTTTTTGTACGCCTGCATATGTGCATAATTTTGGGATCGTATGGTCTCAAGAGGCACAGCACTTGTAATAAGGACTCCATATAAACAGCATATCGAAACCCAAAAAACACGGGCTGTAATATTAACACACGCTGAGTAGAAAGTTCTCACCTTTTTCCAATTCTATAAAATTTTGCCTGCAAAGGTCCTAAAAATTCAGTCCAACATATTTCAATGGCTGAATCTAAAATAGATGTTAGTATTGCTCGCACTCAAAAAAAAAATAAAGCAAAACAAAATGTTTCAAAGAGAATACCATGTTATATTGACAAAGGTTGCCTTTGATTTGCAAAAGCTTGCTATGCGTTTGTTTACAAAAATGCACTACAGAATTACTGCCGGGAAGTGTTCCTTTATGTGGAAAAGTTTATTTCGACGCGGGTAGCTGAATGAGGAACGCATCGCAATAGAGTGGAAAGATACTGAAACTTTTTGGGCAAAACAATGATTATGATATATGTAAGGATTAATTTATAGTTACTTCCTTGTCGGTTCTAGCGTTAAGCGTAATTGGCGGAGTTCTTTTTCAAACAGCTTATCCTCTGTTTCTAAAACCAAGGTCTTGCCAATACCACGGAATAAGATACGATTTACGTATTGTCGATGGTCAAACTGACACCTAAATCTGTCCGGTTTGAGGTATACTATCCGAGACCATAAGACTATGCAAAGGGTCATGATAAAGGAGCAACAAAAACATCACGAAAAGATAGGTATAGTTACAGAACAAGAAAAAATATCAAACTTACTCTATTGGCAACGATAGACTCCAATATAAAATGAAGTTGTCATAAAATATTTATAGGGGGAAGATGTCCGAAAACATAAACCGAAATATCCGAAACATTTTAGTGGTTTTCACATCCCGGTACGCAAATAACTTGTATTTTACGAGTCGTAGAGTACGCAGCCTGAATACTAAGTTGCTACATATCATATCAGACCTTAATAGACTGATATCAAATCGTGACCCGCCTGTCTTGTATGGCGCTGAGTTGTAGACCTGTGAACTTTGTAACAGTCAAGGAAATCAAAAAAGTTAAAATAATCATGGATAAAAACCACTAAAACGTATCTAGTTTTTTAAAACATTTAGCGTAATATTGTCAAAATAATACATTATATTTATGGATTTTATTTAACGTTGATAATTTACCAGGATTATGTTTATTTATAGCTGACGTAGTGAAAGCGAGTCAGGACACGTTATTTTTTTAAATTGTGTAGTTCTGAATGAAAATATATACAAGAATAAAGCTCAGAACGTATGCCATAAGTTCAATTTACGACATTTTACTTTCATTAATTATATTTAAATGATTTGAAAAAAAGTTTGCGGTTTGGGTACTATAGGTACACTTTTCGCTCTTATCGTCGACAGGAAAAGTAAATCTATCTATCTATCTATATCATCACGCCAGATCCCTTGCGGGGGTTCTTTCCTTACATACCTCTCTGGCTACCTCCACTCCATAGTTCGTCTCATACACGCTCGCCGGTTACGGAGACTCTTGACTTTTCCTTCAGATAAGACTCGGTTTATTTGGTCGTGGTAAGATAGTCTAGGTCTACCTGCATCCTTCCACGTTCACATTGTATAGCTGTATTGTCATTCATTCATCTGGCATTCTTTCTATATGCCAGAACCAACGGAGCATGCCCTTTCTCATCTTTACACCGATACTATCTTTCATACCTACTCGCTTTCTTACTACGCTGTTGCTAATGCGGTCGGTCAGCTTCATTCCGTACATCTTCCGCAGAGCTTGCATTTCTACCGCATTTATCCTACTTTCATTCTCCTTCTTACATACCCAGCTCTCGCTACCGTATAACAGCGTTGGGACAAGAACTCCGTTATGTATGGCCAGCTGCGCCTTATGGCTTAAGTGCCGGCTCGCAAGTAGCTTTCCCAATGCACCATTCACCCTGTTCCCTGCACTCACCCTTCTCTCTATGTCATCGGTGTATTTCCGACCCTTACTGAAGGCGCATCCAAGATATACAAACTCATTCACTTGCTCCAGCACATCGTTACCAACTACAATCCTTACATTCGTTCTGGTTTCTTCCCTTACAAAAACCAAGGTAAAAAGGTAAATATTCAAACAAAAAAGTTTTTGGTCACTCACTTTAGTAAGTTTATTTATTTATACTGATCTCAGATACCATCTATGTCTATAGAGTCAAATCTCCACACATCAACAGTGATGTGTGGAGATTTGTTTCAGCACGAGTGGGCACGACACGGTTGAACATGTTTTTTTTTCGATTTAATAAAAGAGTGGAAATTTATGATAATCATACATTTCCTCTTTTGGGGAGCCTATCTTTTCATGGTGGAAATATCTACTTGATAAAACTCTAACACTGGCTAAATTGAATCATGAAATTTGGCACATGATTTCCTCATGTAATATAGATGAGCATATAGAAAGATAAGAAAGAATGATTCAAGGTCCTAATGTAGAGTATGTAATTCCCACTAGGCGTAATTCCAGACTCCGCGCTGGTATTGTGGCATTCCATCTATCGAAATCTTCAATACCAGTCTGGTAACCACACTTTATCAGATCTAAAATTCAAACCCAAGACGTATTACACGCTACTACACCAACGAAGTAGTCTCAATATTGATAAAAATATTATATGAAATTACTTAACCGATTTTTCACAATAAAAAAGCTACATTATCCGGCAGGCAAAGCGGCAATAAGCTCGCCCCCTATTACATAGGACCTAACATCGTCGGTGAAAAGTGGGTGTACACACTATACCTCTGCCACATCCGCTTCGGGAATATAGGCGTGACGATGTTTTTTTATGGAATAAACGGGTGTCACGTTTATAAGCTAGTATTGGTATAAATCCCAGTGTGTTACAAATGGTCGAAACACTGAACTTTTTTCCAATAGTCAGTAAATACGAAAAGGATGGTTGCATAGAGTCGACGCGAACTAAATTGCTTTATTGTCCAAAAGTCAGACACTGTGAAAATAACAGTCGGCGGTTAGCGGCCAAGTTATATTGCTGATACACACTGCAGCGTAACATCGTGTGCAAGTTGGCTTATATAGAATATAAGTACTCGAACTTCTTTATTTTGGGCCACATATTTTTAGTATTAAAACTACTCGCATAGAGATTCTAGAAACAGCGTACTGTCTCAATTCAAATGGGCAATAGATTTAAGTATTTAATATAAAACATGTTGTCAGTCGAAAGACTTCTACTGCAGAATAAATGTCTCTCCCTAAGATCGCAGAATTAACTCACTTTTGTGCCAGACGCATCCACTTTTACCTGTGACCTTCACCATAATTAAGAATACGCTTTTTGTAAATTATTAATATACGAAAAGCATATTTTCACACTGGTGAAGGAAGATGAAGGCAATTTTCTGATTTTATATTTATATTTTCTAGTTACGAAAAGAGATCCTACTAGATCCCAAAGTTTGAAATCTAATAGACTTACTTACCTGATTAAGGTTGACTGCTTCGTTGTTCTTAGATAGTGTGGCTCACACACAAGGTCCATGTTTCAAAACCTAGGTCATATAAAGTATTACTGGCCTTTTTCTAAAGAAAAATTTTCACTAAAAGTTTAACGTCTGAAATTTTGCTAAGTATAATGGTAACAGCTCGTTTATTATTACTTAAGAACCTAACATCATCTGCAAAATGTAGAACTACTGTTCTACATTTTACACCACGGCCATTCCTACTTGGATAATCAGGCAAGACAGCTTTTTATAGGTTTTTGAAAGCATTGTCAGACATTTTCAGCAATGTAAATAACACCAAACATTAACATTCCGATAAAAGTTGTCCTATATTTTACATGTTCTACACACATTGAACAACTGCATAGTAATTACACTATATGTATGTTTACTTACATTTTTTGTTGCCCAATGTTTGCGGCAATATATCACGAACTTCCCACAGGCATGAATTGAAAACCGTGGCGGTGATTAAACTTATAGTTACCAATTCATTTTGACGTAGTTCCGCTGTTAGTTTTGAAAGTTTTCCTAACGTTCGCTAATTGAACTAACTGATAATGTCAACATGACTGACGTAGGACTTAGCACGAACAGATTGATGTTAGTATCACGTTGCCGAGTTGATATGCTATCCTTTTTACACTATAAATTTACTGCATAAAGATGAACGTGACAACACCCTTTCCCGGTAACGTTATGATAACGTAAACATGTTCAGGCTGAGCGCCTCAGCCCAGGAAACGGCATACCCCTTGCATTGCGGAATTCTTTTAAAATATTCAAAAACAAATATGTGGAATGGCATTAACCATATTACTCTGTGGCATTCACGTTTTGGATATAAGATCGACAGATTACGGTTGAACGGCGAACATAAATACACAAACCCCATTAACAGTCTTTAGACGTAGAATTTGAACCCGTCAGATTTCTAGACCATAGGCATTCTAATAATAAGACACTAGGAGACACACAGCTGTGATCTCGTCGCCACACATGGGAGAAAATTTTCACAAAATTTCAGGATTGCGTTGCGATGTGCGTACTCAATGTACGTGATACAGTAGCTAATGTTGTTTTGAAAGTCTTACAAAACATATAAATGCAGATAATAAAATTGATCGCAACATTTTTACAGTAACAATGTTAGTATATGTCAGTCATGTATGACAAAGGGGTGACAGTGGTTTTGAACAAAATCGTGAGCTATTGCACTTCTTGGGTTTTTTTACGATTTCTATGCTCTAGCCCAACGAGGCAGTCCTATCATGCTAAGTCCTATAGAAAAAAATATTTATTAACACTTTTGCCCACCCTTTGAAAGTTAATAGAAGCGAGAAATATATATAGTATAATAGTTTCGATATATCAAGAGGAAAGACATCGTGAACAATTGTTCACAATTGTTGGCTGTACTTTACCGAGTTATTTTGTAAGCACTTTTACTTTAAAAGAGTATTTCTATTGTGAATGAAATGCATTGAAATTTATTCTTTATAGTATAAACCCTACTTAACATTTTCTGCTTACATCGATAATGGAAAATATATTTTATTTAAATAGGCGGTAGTTTTATTATAGTTTGTAGTTTACATATTAAACTATAAACGCCACTTTTCCTCCATAAAAATACAAAGATACAGATTACACTTTGATTCCTATGATTTCGTTAGGATGGGCAGAGAAATTGTAATTCAATAATTCTAATCGACATGTAAGCCAGATTCAATCAAAAGTCCCAAGAGCTCTATTTGTACCAGCAATGTGTCCTCCCGGGTGATAAATAGGCACCTATTACAGAGACCATATAACAGGAAGATACAGAAATTCAACTGCACAAATTAACAATTTAAAAGGAAAACCCAACCGTTTCTTTTGATGCATACATGATTTAATTGAAAACAGTGATTGAATCAGTGTTTTTCTCTTAAACATTCTCATTAGCATCAGGATCTAATATCGCGGAAGAAATATAGTTGCTCTCAGTATTCTTACTTGGGGTTATTTGATGTATTTTGTTATCTACACTAATATCATAAAGAGGAGAGATTTGTATTTTCGTATGTTTGTAACGAATAAACTCAAAAACTACTAAGCCGATCTCAAAAAATCTTTCATCATTAGAAAGCTACCTTGTCCAGAAGTATCATAGGCTATATAACATGGACCCCGTAGGTGGCGCTGTTGTCGACCGGGTACGAAGTTGCGGGAAACTGCTTGTAATTATTAAAAGAATACAATGGTAACAAACAAACATTCAAATTATTACATGAACTGTGCATTAAAAGTCAGATTTAGGTTTGTCCATGCACCGGAGTAGCCCTCTAAATTAGACAACTTATTTATTTCGTAACAAATAGTGAGTAGGTGGGTATACAAATAAAAGTTTCCGGAGTGATTTGTTTTTATTTTTTTATTTTAATTCTCTAAATTCCTAGGTTTAATTGTGTAAGAAAGTAGTTTTTTTTTTAATTTATGTAACGATGTTTATTTTGTTTACTATTAATCATGGAATTGGCGATTGTTGCATACGGTGCCGACACAGCATTCATGTTAAGGTATGTTTTAATCATATTCATCATCATCAGTTAAAAATGTCCACTGCTAGATAAAAGTCTGTACCAAAGATCACCACAAAGAAACCGGCTTTAAGCTTTTCATAATATTATCCGGTAAATATTATCTAGATTGATCTCAATCCATTGCACAGATGTACTACTAATTTATACTACCAAGCATGTTCAACGTCATGTCATAGTGGAACTACTGAACTCATTATGCATTGTGGCGCATTACAGGTTGTTCAGACACCGGAAGGCGCGTCCGCAGACGGAAGCGCTGCTCGTGTTAGTTGCGACATCTATGCGCTCGCGCCGCGCCATAACCGTTCGACAGTTGTTTGCACGTCGGATACGCGTTGCGCTTTAATTAATAGGAGGATCAGCAGTTGCTCTTAATTAGTTGTTATTAATTAGTTTGGTATTGAATTCGATTCATGCGGTATGATAGTTCATCATCATCATCATATCAGCCTATATTTGTCCACTGCTGAACACAGGCCTCCCCAATCGCTCTCCAGCGCAGCCGGTCCGATGCCACCTGCATTCAACGACTTCCTGCGATCCTCACAAGATCGTCGGTCCATCTGGTAGGTGGCCGTCCCACACCGAGCTTGCCAATACGTGGTCTAAACTCCAGAATCTTTTTGCCCCAACGCTCGTCCCATCTTTGCGCTATGTGGCCCGCCCATTGCCACTTCAGCTTACTAATCCTATGGGCTATATCGGTGACCTTGGTTCTTCTACGAATCTCCTCATTTCTGATTTGATTACGTAGGGAAACGCCCCTGTTTAATTCTTTCCATAGCTCGCTGAGCAACTCTCAGCTTTTTTATGAGACCTATATTGTAAGAGACCACGTCTCTGATCCGTATATCATCGCTGGCAACACACATTGAGTAAAAACTTTATTCTTGAGGCACTGAGGTATCTTGGATGAGAAGACGTTGCGCAGTTTCCCGAACACTGCCCAGCCGAGTTGGATTTGTCGATTGACCTCTCTCTCAAAGTTGGACCTACCTAACCGGACTGCTTGTCCCAAGTAAATGTATTCGTCGACAATTCAAGAGTAGAGTTCCCAACGGTGAGTGCGGTGGGTACGACATGGCCATTGAACATTATTTTCGTTTTGTCCATGTTCATTGTCCCCACGTGTTGGGATACTCTGTTGAAGTCACCGAGCATGCGTCCTAGATCTTCCAGCGATTCCGCCATGATAACAATGTCGTCAGCAAATCGGAGGTGAGTGAGGTATTCGCCACTGATATTGATGCCAAGCCCTCGCCATTCTTCGCAGAGCTTGAAAGCTTCCTCCAAGGTGGCCGTAAGCAGTTTCGGAGAAATGACGTCTCCCTGTCTTACTCCTCTTTTTATGGAGATCGCCTTCGTGCACTGCCCCTGTACTCGGACTGACATTGTGACGTTATTATACAAGCACTTCAACACTTCGATGTACCGATAGTCAATGTGGCATCGCTGGAGAGATCTAAGAACCGCCCGAATCTCGATTGAATTGAAGGCTTCCTCATAGTCCACAAACGCCAAGCATAGTGGCTGATTATACTCACCAGTCTTCTGTATAATCTGCTGTGGTCTATGGTACTAAAACTTTTTCGGAAACCGGCTTGCTCGGAAGGCTGGAAGTCATCAAGCCTGCATTCTAGACGATTCGTGGTGACTCTCGAAAACAGCTTACTAGTATAAACATGGTTCAGCAGTGTGATGGGTATATAGTATTTCAACGAGGTGTTATCATCTTTCTTGAAAAAGAGTACCACCACACCCCTGTTCTATTCTTCCGGCGTTTTTCCTTCAAGCAAGACGGAATTAAATAGCTTCTGAAGGACTTTAAGTACCGGCGTTCCGCCCGCTTTCAGAAGCTCTGCGGTAATTCCGTCTTCGCCCGGCGCTTTGCGGTTTTTGAGTTGTTTGAGAGCCATCCTTATCTCGTACAGGCTGATGTCCGGGATATCTTCAATATCGTGTCGGGTTAGCTTGGCTGTTGGGTATTTTACCAAGTCAACAACAGGTTCAGCTCATTTGACATTAACATTTAATGTGCCTCTGACCATTTGGTGATCACTGCTGGTTTTTACTCTGTGAATCACGGAGACATCATTAAATATTTGTCGCCTGGTGCTCATGATGAAGTCTATCTCATTTTAGTGAAACCATTAGGGCTCATCCAGGTCCATTTCCTATGAGGCGGCTTTTGGAAGAAAGAGTTCATCATAAAAAGTACCTCTTTTTCCAAAAATACGGTCAGCCTCTGACCCCCAGGGTTCCGCTGCCCATATCCAAATTGCCCCACTTTCATCTCATCATTACCTTGTTTGCCCAGCTGCGCATTGAAGTCACCTATTACCACTGTAAAGTGTGCTTTGGAACTGGGTATGGCTCTACTGATGTCCTCATACATAACTTCGACCTCATCATCTGAGTGTGCCGAGGTCGGTGCGTAGACCTGTACGATCTTCAGAGACTATCTTTTAGATATTCTGCGTATCAGGTACGCTACCCTGCTCGACGCACTACTGATGATCACAACGTTGTTTATGAGTGACTTGTGGACAATAAACCCGACACCACCTTGAGACTGCTGTTCGCCCTCCCGCTAATGGAACAAGTTGCCGGATTTTAAGGTAATCGTATCCTCGCTCTCTTCGGACCTCTGATAAACCAACTATACTCCAGTGCAACTTGTCTATCTTTTCTTCTAGCTCAACTAGCTTCTTATCTGTCCTCAACATGCGTGCGTTGTATGTCACCAGGGCCAATTTCCTTTGTTGCTGGTAGCCAAATCTCTGCCGGAAATTCTTCGCACCCCTTGTCCTGTCATTACCATGGCTGCTACCGTGGCCAGGACGAACAGGACCGCCGGGGACGAGGGGCCTGGTTTTATTTTTTTCTATCATAATTATTGGGGGGTTTGCATTACTCGCCACGCTTGGCAGGCGGGTTGGCAAGCGCAGTTTATTGGTTGTGGAAGAATCTAGGAGAACGCTGCTGCCCATTTCCTAGTTGTCCCTTAGTCGCCTTGTACGACACCCGATGGAATGAGATGGGTTGGTCCTATTCTAATCCAGGAACCACGCGGTATGAAAGTTATGTATTGATAAATAACTATAGACTGGTATAAATATTAAAGACATTAGCCCCCCTCTTGTACCAACAGTACATTAAGTCTTAAATAAATCATTTTCAGTTTAGTAGAGCCACAAGTATTATTATTTGTAGTTCTTATAATCTAAATTTGGCTTAGGTTGGTGGTCTTGCAGAATGAGATCTGTTTTCCTTACTTATTATATTCAAAAGATACAGGGATTTAAGGATGACAGCATAGGAGCTTGGATATAGAAGAGTAAAATTTTGCATAAGAGTTTTCTATACAACGCAGGTGATCTTTAAAAAAGTATAGCGTTAAATTAGTAGATATGGAACGAAGTTAAGAAAATAAAACAAAAATATGAACTTCAACAAAAATGTAATAAAAATCATTATTGTATAACCACAGAAAATAAAATAAAAATTATCAAACAGAAAAAGATTTTGATTAAAAGAAAATGGAACAAAGAAACAATGTTGGTATATCGGTAATGGCATTCCATTGAATGCCATTGCAATGAATCGTGATAAGGAACCGGGTGGCGACGTGACCCGCCTGCCGATACCTTCATACACAACAGATTAGAGACTTACAGTCTGACTGTAGATATATAGATAGAGTACTCTGTATTGTACACGAGCGTAATTATAGTAATGAAATACAAATAATGTATGGTACTATTGGCGGTCTTATTGCTAAAAGCAATCTCTTCCAGAAAACCAATGAATGAATTAATGAATGAAATATTTGTTTGTGAAAACAAGGGTAAAAATTAGATAGTTAGTACATGCTTTTTTCCAAGATCGACTATGTTTCACCATAATGGTATACAAATTAAATTAAATAAGTTAGTTAATTAAAATCTTAAATTTAATAATCCAACATAATAGCAACAACGATAAATTAGTGATTTTTTACAGAATATTCAATCGTTTTAAAATGTGTTGGAAGAAGCCATACATGGAATAATAGCGCAGTAGGCGGCGTACTCTATTTTTTATGTATTATTTAATATAACTACTATGATATACACTCGATACATATTGCATAAATAGGTACATACACACAATACAAATTACCTAAATTATGACAGCATTACATATTAAACCAGCAGACAGAAAATGCTTTTTAAAGTAGTCAGGACTTTACAACTTAATTAGTAAAGAATTTGTGAAAGAAGTTTGTGAAATGCCTCTTTCCGCCTCAGATACCATGTAGTATTTGCTTAAATAAGGTTAGGTCCACTTTTAGGCCTCGTTTTTAAGGAAGGTCACCAATGCGATGAACAGGTCAAATTAAGTCCGTAGGAAATACTTTCAAGCGCACCAGAATCTCAAATAAGAGATATGGTAAAGTGCACTACATCAGCCTTCAGCAATTATAGTCTTTTTCATGAGATATGGGCACGGTGACGTTTGATCAAATTCCATTTCACGCATATTGTATTCAAAAATAATTAAAAATTAATAATAATAATCATTTAATAATAAATTAATAATAATAATAATTTAATAATAATAATAATTACCAAACCACCATGGCAACCGCTGTCAACGACACATGTCGTTTTGTATGGAGCAAAAATTTTTTACAACGAAAAATAGAAAAACATCCTTTTGCACATTAAAACATAAGTTTCAGTGCAAAATTTATAATGGGAACTCACATTTGGAAGAAAAAACAGGACACATTTATAAATGGCCGAGCCCAGCCGAAGAAACCCCGTGCGGCTGTGTCGGCAGCGGGATGCCCGTACACCTAGCGCACGCCCAACACCTTTGCCCGGCTCGCCCACCTCGCCCCAGCCTTCGGAGGATGAAGATTTTTTCACACCGCCGACATCTGGGGCCTCTAGCGACGATGCCGGGATATCGGCGTCTCCACCTATATTAACATCTGCGAGGAGAGGACGCCCACCGATACCGGCACGCCTAGGACCAGCGGGACATTGTGCTCCACCCACGGCCCCTGCTACCGGTGGTGTAGTGCACCGCATGAGATGGACTCCGGAATTAAATCTGAGTGTCATGCGGGCCTACCATCCATCCTCACCGCGTACCGTCCGAAATTATTGTCTCTGTTTCAGGGGCTTCACCCGACTGTCGCGTCACGTTACTGCGCAACGACTATCGGATCAAGTACATGCCATCCAGCGGTGCAAGTTGTTGGATGACACAGTGCTTGAGCGACTGCGCCGCGAAGCACTTCCTGCTCGTACTGAATCCAATGTGCGAAGTGTCGAAGAACCTATCTCTTTAAATAACTTCGCACGATCGGAGGAGGTAAATAGCGAGCAGGTAAGTGTTAGTGACCAGCTACAGGAGCAGGTGAGGATAGCTCTGGAGGATGCCTTTGCGGAGTATCGGTCTGCACCGATTTCCCTAAGACCATGCCTACCCCGTTTGCCCATGCATAGACGTAACATTTCGCTTGTGAGTGCCCTAGACAATGTTTTAAAGCCACACTGGGAGACCAGTGTGGACTTATGTGATACCCACTCTATTTTGTACTGAGGAGCGGTGGCGGTGTGTTGGGTGGCAGGTGTAAGATTTCCTAATCTACATCGAGCCACCCAACCCACAAATGCTAAACCATTCTGGCAGTGCAGAATAGAGCGGCGTATAAATATGGCTAGGACACTCATAGCGAAATTGTTGTGCTTCCAGGCTGGAAACAACCGCCCGAGACTTATGCGTTTCGTGGCCCAAGCCTTTGCAGGCACAGGAGTGGCTCCTGTGGACTATGTGGCAGGGGTCGCGGAGCGCATAGACTACTGGAAGCAAAAAGTTTATGCATGGGCGAAGAGGATTCGCAGGTATAAGGCGAGAGCAGACAGATACCACGTGAATCGCACCTTCCAGACGAATCAAAGGAGTGTATACCAGGCATGGGAGCGCCCCTAAGAGAGAGTGACTGACGTGCACTTGCCAAATGCGGCCGTGATGGCCGAGTTTTGGCGTAAAATTTGGTCAGTGCCCGTCAGTCACTCCGAGGGCGAATAGTTTAATTTTGTTGGACGATCCTGTGGGCCCATTCAGGAAATGGAACCCGTAGTCATAAGCCGTGAAGATCTGGCCTGTGCGGTTCGTGCGGCGCCGAACTGGAAAAGTCCGGGGCCGGATGGACTGCATGCATTCTGGCTAAAGAGGCTCCAGGGCTCACATTCTCGTCTAGCGACTCAATTCCAAGAAGCTCTTCAATTGGGATCGCTCCCTAGCTTTATGACATCGGGTGTCACTCACTTGATTCACAAATCTGGCAGTAGTTCGGAACCTAAACCTGCTAGAGCTGTACAGAGTACAACCCGCGCTATGCTCTTTCCTCGGTTCGTGTATGAGGCAGTGGACCACAGTTCTTCGTCACCCAGGATGTGGAGGTCTTTCTGCTTCGTCGGACTTGAAAAAGATAAGCAGGGGTATCTTTCAGGGCGACAGTTTGAGTCCGTTGTGGTTCTGCTTAGCTTTGAATCCATTAAGTGCTATAAGGATTCAAAGCTAGGTTACCATTTGCGGAGGGAGAGTGAGCCTATATCTCATCTACTGTACATGGATGATCTCAAGTTGTACGCTTCGAAGAAATCAGACCTGATGGAGTTGCTCAAAATAACCGGCAATTTTA
Organism: Phalera bucephala; assembly: GCA_905147815.2. NCBI lineage: Eukaryota > Metazoa > Arthropoda > Insecta > Lepidoptera > Notodontidae > Phalera > Phalera bucephala. The sequence continues at coordinate 11,238,548 of LR990627.1, forward strand.
GCAACGACATCGGAATGGAGTTTGGAGTAGACAAGTGTGCGGTCATCCATGTACAAAGAGGGAGAGTTGAAGATTCTTGTAATCTACAACTCTCTGAAGATATATCCCTCAGGTCTCTCTCTGAAATGGATTCCTACAAGTATCTTGGTATGTCACAAGCCTTAAGTATAGCTGAACAGGATATGAAACAATCATTGAAAGATCGGTTCTTTGCCCGCCTGATAAAAGTGTTCAAAAGCCTTCTATCAGGTGGAAATAAGGTCCGAGCTTTTAATGGTTAGGTCATGCCTGTTCTGACATACTCTTTTGGCATACTTAGGTGGACTCAGTCTGAACTGGATGCCCTGGATAGAAAGGTCCGTCGATTGCTGACAGCGTATCGTATGCATCACCCGCGGTCGTCTGTTATGAGGTTGTACATCCCGCGGAAGACACTACACAACCGCGAGTTGTGCAATCTCAGACAGTACTTTTTGAGTGTATCCGTGGTGATTTATCGAGATGTTGCCGCAATCGATAGAGGCCTAACTCCGCTTTCCTTGGCAAACGGGAACTGGCGAAGGTCCCAGGTATTAAGTATTTCGGACCGCACAGCCATATGGAAGGGCAAGGAGCTACACGGACGGTTCTATCGGGCTCTTACAGGGCCTGATGTAGACCAGCTTGCTTCCGTGACCTGGCTACGCTTCAGCAACCTTTTTGGGGAAACTGAAGGCTTTGCCTTTGCAATTATGGACGAAGTTATCATGACGAACAACTACCGGAAGCACATCCTAAAGGACGGCACGGTTGACATTTGTCGGGCATGCCACCGTCTCGGTGAGTCTATTAGACATGTAGTTTCCGGTTGTTCTCGTCTTGCTAACGGAGAGTACTTGCACAGACACAACCAAGTGGCTAGGATTATCCATTAGCAATTTGCTCTTAAATATGGCCTTGTGGACTCTGAAGTACCGTACTACCAGTACCAGCCTCTTCCAGTTCTCGAAAGTGGTCATATCACGCTCTACTGGGATCGATCTATTATCACGGACAGGACTATTGTAGCTAGTAAACCTGATATCGTGATAATAGATCGATCGATGCGTCGTGTAATGCTCGTTGATGTCACCATTCCGCATGATGAGAACCTTGTGAAGGCAGAAAAAGAAAAATTATCTAAATATTTGGGCCTGGCCCATGAGGTTACCGCCATGTGGAATGTTGATTCAACTATCATTATTCCGATGGTCGTTTCAGTCAACGGCCTTATAGCGAAGAGCTTCGATAAACACCTTGAGAAGCTCTCGCTAGGCAGTTGGGTGAAGGGCCTGATACAGAAGGCAGTAATGTTGGACACGGCACGCATTGTGAGGAGGTTCCTCTCTTTGGAGCCCTGACCACCGGTAGCTTGGGTCGTAGACCTTGCTGTCGGTGGAGCACATTTTTTTTTATACAATATATATAAGAATATTTGTGTTTTATATTTTTATATATCTATCTATCTATCTCTATCTATATCATCACGCCAGCTCCCTCGCGGGGTAGGCAGAGAGTACAGAGTTCCAACAGGTTCTTTCCTTACATACCTCTCTGGCTTCCTCCACTCTCATAGTTCGTCTCATACACACTCGCCGGTTACGGAGACTCTTGACTTGCCCTTCAGCTAAGACACGGTCTATTTGGTCATGGTAAGATAGTCTAGGAGTCATTAAGAAATTATACTTAATAAATATATATATATATATATATATATATATATATTTATTAAGTGACCTGGCTACGCTTCAGCAACCTTTTTGGGGAAACTGAAGGCTTTGCCTTTGCAATTATGGACGAAGTTATCATGACGAACAACTACCGGAAGCACATCCTAAAGGACGGCACGGTTGACATTTGTCGGGCATGCCACCGTCTCGGTGAGTCTATTAGACATGTAGTTTCCGGTTGTTCTCGTCTTGCTAACGGAGAGTACTTGCACAGACACAACCAAGTGGCTAGGATTATCCATTAGCAATTTGCTCTTAAATATGGCCTTGTGGACTCTGAAGTACCGTACTACCAGTACCAGCCTCTTCCAGTTCTCGAAAGTGGTCATATCACGCTCTACTGGGATCGATCTATTATCACGGACAGGACTATTGTAGCTAGTAAACCTGATATCGTGATAATAGATCGATCGATGCGTCGTGTAATGCTCGTTGATGTCACCATTCCGCATGATGAGAACCTTGTGAAGGCAGAAAAAGAAAAATTATCTAAATATTTGGGCCTGGCCCATGAGGTTACCGCCATGTGGAATGTTGATTCAACTATCATTATTCCGATGGTCGTTTCAGTCAACGGCCTTATAGCGAAGAGCTTCGATAAACACCTTGAGAAGCTCTCGCTAGGCAGTTGGGTGAAGGGCCTGATACAGAAGGCAGTAATGTTGGACACGGCACGCATTGTGAGGAGGTTCCTCTCTTTGGAGCCCTGACCACCGGTAGCTTGGGTCGTAGACCTTGCTGTCGGTGGAGCACATTTTTTTTTATACAATATATATAAGAATATTTGTGTTTTATATTTTTATATATCTATCTATCTATCTCTATCTATATCATCACGCCAGCTCCCTCGCGGGGTAGGCAGAGAGTACAGAGTTCCAACAGGTTCTTTCCTTACATACCTCTCTGGCTTCCTCCACTCTCATAGTTCGTCTCATACACACTCGCCGGTTACGGAGACTCTTGACTTGCCCTTCAGCTAAGACACGGTCTATTTGGTCATGGTAAGATAGTCTAGGAGTCATTAAGAAATTATACTTAATAAATATATATATATATATATATATATATATATATATATATATATATATATATATATATATATGGAGAGAGCTATGCTCGGAGTTTCTCTGAAAGATCGAATCCGGAATGAGGTGATCCGACAGAGAACCAAGGTCATCGACATAGCTCACAGGATCAGCACGCTGAAGTGGCAGTGGGCTGGCCATATTTGCCGAAGGACCGATAACCGCTGGGGTAGACGTGTTCTCGAGTGGAGACCGCGGCTTGGCAAACCTAGTGTGGGACGCCCTGCAGCTAGATGGAGCGATGATATACGGAGGGTGGCTGGCAGCGGTTGGAGAAGAAGAGCCGAAGATCGGGCTCAATGGCATGCCTTGGGAGAGGCCTATGTCCAGCAGTGGACTGATACGGGCTGATGATGATGATGATGAAATATATACATAATAATTAATTTAATAATAATAATTGAGGGCCCATCTAGTAAGCGGCCAGTCACCGCTGGCCACGGGTAATTAGGTATCACTAATTATGGCCGGTGTCCGTTCCCTTTGAAATAGTCCAGTTTTTGTCCATCAAACCTCATTTTACATAGCCCTTGTTTTCTTTCCATAATTTACAAGTCCTTGCACCTGTCGGTGTCAGTTCGCTGGTTATGTTTCTTCATTTTTAGCAAGTGATCTCAGCAGGTGGCTTACATAACATTAACTTCTCGTAAAGGGCCTCTACGTGTTGAACCCATGTCCCCATGCAAGCCTTTCAAAGGTCCGGGTAAAGCCCGTGAATCTCGGCGATAATAATAATCATTTATTTCACTACCACAAAGGTGACTTACAGTAATCCTTACAATATGATTGGAATTTAATCCATTATGGGAATCTGGTATCCGCACTAGGAAACCCTGTCACACAGATTACCCCCAAAAAACAATATAATATTTTACTAACAAATTTTTAAACCTCTGTTGTGAACTTGCTAAAATGATCATTACAATGTTAAATATGTTTATATACAAAAGTATGAGAAGTTTGAGCTCGAGTGGTGGTAGAAATAAAAAATTAAAAATAATGTATGTGCTTGCGTGCGTGTGAATGTGTGTGCGTGCGTGTGAATATGTGTGTCTGCTTATGTTCGTTTACGTGTGTGTTTATTTATCTTATTTTTGTACGATTAAACGATTTTCAGTACTATTGTAGTCTTGATTGAGTAGGTATGTGTTAAGTACTTGGACTTCGTCAAGGGATATATATTTGGTATAGAATTGATTTTATTATAGAGATAGGAACTAAGAAAACAGTAGCTGCGATGTGAAAGGCTGATTATATACAATTTTGTCTGACAAACTTTAGCTTTCCTGCGTTTATCGGCATATAGGTTTGGATTGTATGTGATTAAAGAATGTTTGCGCAGAATAGCTTTAAGGATAAATAGTTGTCGAACCGTTAGAACCTTGCTTTTTTTAAATAATTCAGACGTGGGATAAAAAAAGGGTAAAGGTGTGTGTGAGTGATGTACGCTGTTGGCCGCGAGGCCTTTACAGCTTCACCGGACTTAAGGGCGAGCGTGCAACCACTACGCTCGAGCCAGAAGGGGAAAAGGTGACATACTCGAGGGCGCCTTGAAGAGGCGGCTTCGGTTGGGACAGTCGCTGCGGAGTGAGGGGGTGCACTACTGAGTGCACCGGTCAACCGCCGGATAGGAGAGGGGATCTACGTCGTCGTCGCCCGTATTCGGAGCGGAAAGAAGGGATGACAAAGCATCGGGGGGATCGGTGAGAACATGTCGCGGCCGGCAGTGGCGGGGGCGGCAGGGGTCGGGGGTAGGGTAAAGGGTGGGCTACTTTGAGCACTGCTCTTGTGCTCGTTCAATTTTCATCATAGATATTTTGGAGACGCCGCCCCAGTGACACAATAAGTTAATAAATTTGACACAATGCATAATAAATTGGTTTTCTAATACTTTTGTCTGCAACATGGCGAAGATTTTGAATATGTAGATCAGCTTTCTTATCCGTTTTGATAGCAGTTATATGTGTGTATTAAAAGTAAAGTTTGTGTCGATAATGACACCGAGGTACTTGATGGAGTCCACCTTTTGAAGTTTTGGACATGAGCACGTGTTGGACCCATAGCCGTCACAAGAATGTGCTCCCAATTTGCAAGAGGGGCTATAAACAAAGTGAGGATTTAATAGATATAACGCGATGTACTTAGTTTTATCTGTGTTGACGGTGAGTAAGTTATCATTAAGCCACCTAGTTACTATCAAAAAACATTTCTGGTGCAAATTGGTATACTTCCTCCCAACTATCTCTACAGAAAAGAAGAGCCATGTCATCTGCAAATGTGATGATTTTACCATTAACTTCAAATGACAGAGATCGTTGATGAAGATTAGAACCAAAATAGGTCCTAGAATGCTCCCTTGTGGAATTCCGATAGTGACATCACATTCATCACTGAGCCATTTATGGACAATTACTCATTGACCCCGGCCGCTTGGGTAACTTTTTAATAACTTAAGCTGATTGCCACGGATGCCAAGGTTTTCCAGTTTTTTTTAGCAAGAGTGGTGCAGAGACGGTGACAAAAGCCTTCGCCAAATCTAGAAATATTGTCAGAACTTTTTTCCTTTCATCTAGCTTATTCACAATTGTATCCGTTAGTTGGTGTACTGCGTCATTAGTTAATCTGTTTTTACGAAACCCGTGTTGGTTGTCTGATAACAATTCTTTTGACTCCAGATATGCAATTAGTTGTATGTTAATAACCATTTCCAAAATTTTTGATAGTGTATGCAAAATCGATATTGGACGAAAGTTGTTGACACACTCCCTGTTGCCACTCTTGTGGATTGGGTGAATGAGGGATTTTTTGAATTCTGCTGGAAATACTCCTGTGGACAGGCTAATATTACATAAAAATGTTATTGGATCTGACAGTAATTCTGAATACCTTTTTATTAAACTACTAGGATTTTTTTTTACTAGGAATGACGTTGTGTTCTAGTGCGCAGTTGGTTTTCAAAGTGGATATAATGGTTTTTATCTGCGACACATCAACACGCAAAAGTCCAAAGGAAAATTCACAAGGTTTTAGTATCGGGAGCTGGTAGGTGATAGTGTCTAATCTTAAGTTGTAGCTAGTGAGTTTTAAGCCTATGTTTTCAAAAAACTAGTTTATATCGTTAATCGATTTTAGTGGATTTTCCAAATTAATTAGATTTGTAGGTGGCGTATTTTGTTTGTAATAGTTTTAATTTTATCCCACATTTTTTTTTGTATTTCCTGCATTTAGCGAGTTCGGCTTTATCATACTCCTGCTTAAACTTTTTTAGTAAGTCATATCAAAAATTAAGGTAACGAATGTATATTAGTTTTAAACTGTTATCATAAGGATGTGTTTTTAACTTAAGGTGAAAATTGTCCTGGTTGCGCATACATCTCAATAATCCTGGTATAACCGAGGGCTTAATTATACGCTTGTGCCTTGGGATAGTAATGATGTGTAAGTATCTCTAGAAATAAAGACACAGCGTCATTTGCACAATTCAGGGCATAAATACTATTGAAATCAATTTTTTTACATTTTACTATCCAAAGATGTGAAATTTATACGTTTAAGAGTTTTCGTATGACGTCGTAGAACATTAATTTGCGACATACTTATGATAACACTATAGTGATCAGTTAAAGTCGTGGGTGAAATTAAGCATTTAATTTTGAGTTTTGACTTCGCTATAACATGGTCAAGTCACGTGTGTGAGTGGGTCGGTATGTAGTGAGCTGGTAACGTGCCATGTGAAATGTCTATTTTTATATCACCTCTAAGAAGAACGTTATTATAATTTGAAAAAGTGATTAAAAGATTATTAGGGGATTCGAGAAATTGTGAAGCATTTCTTTCACCTGGGGGGGGGGGGGGGATAAATACCAAGTATCACACTTTGATAATTAATTTTAATTATTAAACAATTTGCGTCTTCCAACTGGGGTTCGTATACATTATGCGGCTGGGTAGCCTTATAAAATACAATGATACCTTCATTTGTGACCTGTTATTGGTTGTGTGTGCAGTATGGTACCCACTTATGCATGATATAAGCTTGTTTTTTGTAATCCAGCATTCAGTTAAGATTATTACATCCCAATCTATCTATGATCGCGTATAAATAAAGAATGCAGAGAAATAAAAAGGGTTTAAAATGATTGTAATTTTAATTTACGTTCAAATCATATACAGTTTCTAAATTTGGGTAATTATTTAAATAACTTATAACTTTATTACTCAATTATGTAAATTAGAACGGTTTGCGATTTCGGGGCTGACACAATAAAATTGTTATAATCGATAAATTATTTTAAATTGTACAAAATCGATTGCCAATTCCTTTACGAATATTATTCTAAGTATCCAACTGAAAGACATGGAAAGCTTATAGTCAAGAAATTAATAAAAAAGTGAATGCGCCATCTTGTCATATTAAAATTGATATTTTCAAATAATAATTTATGTGAGCGACGAATAAAGCGATTGATTAGAAAAATCTTCTGATAAATTGCTTTATTCGTAAACAAATGATGAAAATGTTGTTCTTTTTGTTCCTTGATTATTTTTAATAAAATCGATTCATTCTTCCTTATAAATTATCTTGATACAATATTCAATCGATTCTATTTAAGTCAATTTTGTCATGACCACATTTATAGAAATGTCAAATCCCAAACGTCACCGTACCCATGGCTCGTAAAAACACTATAAAGCTCATCGCGACCAGTATCAAGGGTTAAACGAATAATAATAATAATAATAATAATAAGCCCGCAGGGCAGCTTGTGGCGAGCAATTGGTGAGTAACGACGGACCCGAGTGCTTCAGAGAGTCGAACAGGGCCCCTAACTCGGCGTGTCTTCGTCGGTCGAGTGGAAACCGAAGGGTGCCTGCAGGACACTCGGCTCTGGCTAGCCTTAATTGGCCGTCCAGAGAGGAGCCTTGAGAGCTATATCGACGTAGGAAGATAATGCGTTCCTACGTCGATGTACTCCAGGGGTGGAAGTGTTAAAGGGCATAACGCCGCGAGTAACTTCGGAGAAAGCGCAGCACACCTCTCTACACCCCTGAGCCGCTCACACCGGTGTTGCCCTCAGTTGTCCTAGGACGACCGTTTGAGGGCCCATCTAGTAAGCGGCGAGTCACCGCCGGCCACGGGTAATTAGGTATCACTAATTATGGCCGGTGTCCGTCCCCTTTGAAATAGTCCAGTTTTTGTCCATCAAACCTCATTTACATAGTCCTTGTTTCTTTCCATAATTTACAATAGTCCTTGCACCTGCCGGGGTCAGTTCGCTGGTTATGTTTCTTCATTTTCAGCAAGTGATCTCAGCAGGTGGCTTACATAACATTAACTTCTCGCAAAGGGCCTCTACGTGTTGGACCCATGTCCCCATGCAAGCCTTTCAAAGGTCCGGGTAAAGCCCGTGAATCTCAGCGAGATACATATATAATAATAATATACTTTATTGCACACAAAATAAAAATAAAAGGACAAAAAAAGTATTTTACATAGTTGGTGGTACAGTAAGGCGGCCTTATCGCTTAAAGCGATTTCTTCCAGGCAGAAGAACTCATGGGGGTACCAATGTGCCGTGGCCAATGTCGTACAAAACAACTGTATTGTATTAAACAACACCTTCAAATTTATCATCTTCTGACAAATATCTCGCATTTTATTGAAAAGAGGTCGCTACTATTAGACAGAATATCCTACTTCCTACTTATCCTACTAATATTATTAATGTCAAAGTTTGTATGTTTAAATGTTTGGGTTTTTGTTACTCAATCACGTAAAAATGGCTGACTGTATAACTCTGTACTCTCTGCCTATCCCGCTAAGGATCTGGTGTGATAATATAGATAGATAGATGTAATAAATAATTTCCGTTTGAGTCTGGGGTAATGTCGTAGAAGCAAACATTGGGTAGTCTTTTTGCGCAAAAGATAAAGTGAACAACGAGCAAAAATAGAATTTTTATGCATCTTCTATAAGTTTAAAGAGGTTGTGTCGGTTGTGAACTCCCGGGATAAGCATAAGTTATGTAAGATCTGAATTTTTACTTAAGACTTACTGGAAAAGGTTTTTTAATATTTAACTTTCTAGACGTGTGTAGGTAAGAACTGGTCAAGATACGCTCAGAATAGGAATATGTGGCGTATGAGAGAGGAGGTGTATACCTTGCAGTGGGCGAAATGAGCTGGAAGTGATGAGGATTATGAACTTTTTAGACATTTTTACAGCACTGTCTCTAGGACCTTTTTTATCTGAGGAAAATCCTGCATAGGACTTCCCGGAGCCTCGGGGGACGCTCGCGGGGCGTGTCGGATTCCTAACGACTAAAAACCCCAGGGTGGCCTACATCAGCACTTTGGAGGGGCTTCGGGATCTCCGTATGGAACGCACCGGTGCCCTGTCTCTAGGACCTAGCTCAATGTTAAGGATTTTCTTGTGGTGACTATGTGATGCGGGTCACTTTCTTTCCTCAAATATGTTTGAGGGGAGTGATGGCTGCTCTAATAGTGACACTCATGAATGGATGCTGCTTGTGACGACTGTTCTATCTGAAATCATTTATACTTGCACTTCACAAATAGCCTCATGACTCAGTCACAAGGTATCACACTGGAGCTAGATCGTTAACGTATTATTTGTAACCTTAAAAGTGTACGCATTAACAATATGATAAAACAAGAATAAAAAAAGAATTCAGGCCAAAAGACAAGTCTGCTAAGTTTCTAGCCGGATCTTCTCGTGGAGATCTCATTTTGATCCGGTGGTAGATAGGACTGAAAATAGGTAAAATTGACAATAATAGGTTTAATATCACTATGATTATTAGCCTGTATTGTCCCTTTGGATGGTAAAGGCCTGCCTTCTCTGCTTCCACAAGGTTTGCACAAAATAAATGATTTGGAGGTTAAAAATTGTTTTGAAAATTGCGCTGAATCGAAAAGAATCGAAGCTGTATGTTGAAAGAAAACAAAACCGAATAATAATAGAGATTAAAGCATTTAAATAGACTCATAGGTTTCTCCGGGGTATAGAAGGTGAACGAACAAAAATGAATGGAGCCGAAAACAAAAGGTGCTCCGTTTTCAAATATCTCAGATTTAGGGTCCAATTAAAAGTTGATGCCTTTGTTGGACAAACCATCGAGGCGATAAGTCGATCGGGCTAAGCCTTTGTATGATATTTTCAACAAAAAAAATATTTCGTTTGTTTACCGTTTTTAACTTGGGCGTTACATAAATAACACTTTTTTCAAACAACAATGGAGTGTTGATAGATGTGATTCAATGAGTTTTTTCACAAGTAGTATGATATCATTATACACACACATTTTATGAGTATACACTATTTTGTATGTGATGATATTATCGAGTTAGTAGTCGCTCGGCATTCGTGCCGATAGGTCATAAACATAGTAACATAAAGATTAGTATTTCATTTACATACGAAACATAGTGTCAGAAAAGAGTTCACACCCCATAATAAGTCACAATGATGTAGCAGCAATTACTAGCACCCCTAAATCTAATTAAGCCAGATTATCTAAGAACAGCAGTGAAAGCCTAGTGGTTAGACCGATGGACTGCATAGTCAGAGATCTTGGGCCAAACCCAGGCACGCACCTTTGTTTTTTTAACGGTGAAGGAAAAACAAACAGAGTTTCTCGAAGGTGTGTGAAGTTTGCCAACCCGCACTGGGCCAGCGTGGTGGACTAGGGCCTAAGCCCTCTCACTCTGAGAGGAGGTCCGTGCCCAATGGTGGGACAGATTTTTAACAGGGCTAATATTAATATTATTACTATCTAAGAAGTCGGTAAACTGACTTGAATTCAACAGGGGCATTTTAGGCTAGGAAATGCCTCCTCATTAGTGAAGGTTGACTGTAAGATTTGTAACTACTCAGATAAGGGTTCCATCATCCAGTTCATCATCGTCTATCTTATTTAAAAAAAACACTACAGGTTACTCGTATGAAGCAGAAAAAAATATTAAGTTTTCTCAGAGTACTTTTAAAAATGCGAAAAGAGTTTTAGTACGTGCAGCGTAATTGTTATTATCATACCATGATAACTGCATCTGTGGCAACAGTAAATGTATTGGTATTTCTTATAAAAAAAACGTTTTTGCAACATTGACACAAAGTTGCGACTGCCTACCCACATAAGTTGCTGAATATAAACTACGATTCTCCATACATATCTAGAACGCGCTATGAAAGTTCCTACGACGCGTGACATATATACCCCCTCACAAAAACTCTCGGAGGAATGGCAGGCCCCATTAGACACAACACCCGTCTGGCTGGAAGATCTTGCTTTCGCCAAATCCTGTTAAAATATATTCTACCAAAACTCTTGATGTATTTGGTAAATATCACGCAGTATGTACTTATCAAAAAATCGAGCCACTATAAAATGAAGACATCATTCCTTAAATTATCTGAACACGGAAACAATACGTACGGATCGGTTTTAGCGACAAAATCGAGAAGTTTCTAATAAAATCGAATTGCATCGACAGGAACAAAGTTTCGTGTGTAACCCGGCACACAGCAGGTGGACGTACCGGAGTTAGCAGTTTATTCGTTACGTGTTTGTGGGCAAACGCGACTCTAGCGCACGTGACCCGCCTATATCACACTTGCACCAAGACCACCCTTAGGGTTATCAAACCCTAAAACAGAAAAGCCGGACACGGCACTGTATTATAGCGGACATATTGCCCTACGTTATGTCCGGCTTGGACATGTCTTTTTTAGAAGTTTTTAATTACCTTGCACTGTTTTTATGTCTGCCTATCTACATATAAATAACATAAAATCGAATGAAATTTCCATTTTGTACTAGCTTATACAAAATGGAAATACGGAATACGGAATTAATTCCGAATACGGAAACAATACGCACGGATCCGCATTAGCGCAAAATTTTGCGCAGTGGTTAAGACCTTAAGCCGCTCCGCCCACTGCGTCTAATAGTCGCGGGTTCGATTCCCGCACGGGACAAACCTTTGTGTGATCCACAATTATTTGTTCCGATCTGGGTATTTGTGTTTGTGAATTTTCATGTTTGTAAACGCACTCACGACACAAGAATAAATCCTAGTGTGGAGCTACGTTTATAAAAAAAAAGTTTAGTGTATAACATGGCACACAGCGGGCGGACGTATCGGAGTTAACAGCTTATTCGGTACGTGTTTGTGGGGAAACGTGACTCTAGCGCACGTGACTCGCCTTTAACACACTTGCACTAAGTCCACACTTAGGGTTATCAAACCCTAAAACAGAAAAGCCGGACACGGCACTGTATTATACCGGACACATTGCCCTACACCCTATCCGGTCGGACTTGTCTTTTTTTCGATCTTTTATTTAACTTGAACATTTCTTATGTCTGTCTGTCTGTAAATAGCATAAAATCGAATGAAATTTTAATTTTTTACTGGCTAATACAAAATGAAAATATTATTTCCTAAATTATCCGAGTACGGAAACCATACGCACGGATCGGGTTTAGCGCAAAATCGAGAAGTTTCTAATAAAATCGAATTGTATCGTCAGAAATAAAGTTTAGTGTGTAACGCGGCACACAGCGGGCGGACGTATCTTATCGTCTGTGTGTCTGTAAATAGCATAAAATCGAATTAATTTTCCATTTTGAAGAGAAACCTTACATTTAATCTTAAAAAAAACTACTACTACTACTATATCATGACGCCAGCTCCCTCGCGGGGTAGGCAGAGAGTACAGAGTTCCAACAGGTTCTTTCCTTACATACCTTTCTGGCTTCCTCCACTCTCATAGTTCGTCTCATACACACTCGCCGGTTACGGAGACCCTTGTCTTGCCCTTCAGCTAAGACACGGTCTATTTGGTCATGGTAAGATAGTCTAGGTCTTCCCCGGCACCTACATCCTTCCACTTTCGCATTGTATATCTGTTTTGTCATTCTTTCTTCTGGCATTCTTTCTATATGCCCGAACCAACGGAGCATACCCTTTCTCATCTTTACACCGATACTATCTGTCATACCTACTCGCTTTCTTACTACGCTGTTGCGAATACGGTCGGTCAGCGTGACTCCGCACATCTTCCGCAGAGATCGCATTTCGACCGCATTTATCCTGCTTTCGTTCTCCTTCTTACATACCCAACTCTCACTGCCATATAACAGTGTTGGGACAAGCACTCCGTTATGCATGGCCAGCTGCGCCTTTTGGCTTAAGTGCCGGCTCCCAAGTAGCCTTCCCATCGCACCATTCACTCTATTACCTGCATTCACTCTTCTCTCTATATCAGCGGTGTATTTCTCATCCTTACTGAAAGCGAAATCTTGAAAAAACTAAATTTATAACATTTTCAAACTCATTATCTTATAACCCACCGCAAAATTTCTTTTTGTCACTTTTTCCCTCCCGCAAATGATTGCTCATGTACAGTACTAACTCGAACCGCAGAAATAAAATATTTTGGCGTTCAAATTGATCAACGACTAACTTGGCCTGCGCAAATACAGTCACTCGCTCTTAGATTAAGAAAACTAATCTACATCTTCAAAACATTACGCCTATCTGCAAATAAAGACACAGTAAAACTGATCTATTTTGCGGTTTGTCAATCTCTCCTAAAATACAGTATCGTAGCGTGGGAAGCGGCATCAAAACTGCCTTTCTCGAGCTCGAAAGAGCCCAAAGAGCAGTCCTAAAGGTGATGACCTCAAAACCGTTTAGGTACCCAACTACTTATCTCTACCATGAGTGCCAAGTTCTCACTGTAAGGCAACTTTATATACTCCGAACAGTATTAAAAACATACATAATTCACTAATCTTTATCCGCAATTGAATAAAATTAAACGCAGAAATCATCCAGTGTGTAATATGGTAAAGCACAGGACTTCCGCGAGCCACCAATACTACGTCTTAAATGCCCGACTATACAACAATGCCCACAAAACTTTGGATATTCACTTATCAAATTATAGGGAAGTAAAATGCAAGGTTACAAAATGACTGAAAACTCTAAACTATAACTACCGAAATGCTCCTTAACAGTATGCTTTAAATACATATGATTATGTAAAGAATTGCACTCCTATATTAACCTACAAAACAAACACATATTTACATAAACACACATCTCACACACGTAACACAATACACACATCTCACACACGTAACATAACATACACACATCACAAACCACCACACATAAAAAACTTAGACAAGTAAAAAAGGATTTCTTACTGTAACTTTAATTAGTGTTATCTAACCTGTGAACTCCAAAACACAGATTGTTACCTAGTTTGGAAGACAGAGGCTACAAAAATATATGCCATTAATTACCATGCCAGTATTTAGCCACTAGGAATATTTGTATTGAGAATGTTATTTAGTAACAGTAATAAGGGTATTACTGGTACTAAACAAATTATTATCATTATATTAATACGTGAAGCAAAACGGATTATGAAATTTCCCACACTTATAGTTATATAGAGAAGTGCAGAACGCACATATTTTTTTAAAATTATGTGCGTTCCCTAGTTTATATAGAGAAGTGCAGAACGCACAAATTTTTTTAAAATTATGCATAAAAAATACATTAAATCAATAAAAAAAACCATTACACACATTACTATGTATCTGACACAATACACTTCAAATTGAGAATAGATTAATATTGTTTGTCTTTTATATTATTTGTCTATAGTCTTACTGAATGTCAAACAATGAATGAGTTGATACAAAAAACATCGTTTACAGAGAAGTTTTGTATCATTAATTAAATTATCGAAATATGTATGACAAGTTCAATGGACAGCAATTTCTTTTTGTTCTTTTTGCTCCAATAAAAAAAAAGAAGTGTTTTATTTTAATCTATTTTTGTTTTTTTTTAATTGAAATTTCATATAATTTGTTTGAAAAAAATAGGCAAATTAACAGTGTAGCCTTGGCGAAATTTGTGATTATAGAAGTATAGTCTTTGACAATAGAACCTTAATAATGTTCAAACTTATAATTTAAATTAATTATGGTCGAATTTCGACTAATGGGCGACCACTAGTTATTATAAATACGCACGGATCGGGTTTAGCGAAAAGATTTAGAAGAAAGAAGTTTCTAATAAAATCGAATTGCATCGTCAGAAATTAAGTTTAGTGTATAACGCGGCGCAGTAGGCGGACGTATCGGAATTAACAGTTTATTCGTTACGTGTTTGTGGGCAAACGCGACTCTAGCGCACGTGGCCCGCTTCTAACACACTTGCACCAAGACCCCGCTTAAGGCTTGTATTAAATCGGACACATTGCGTCACGCCCTGTTCGACTTGGACATGTATTTTTACAGACAAAGACATTATAGCTAGCTAGCTAGCTTTTATAGCTAGAAATAACTTTTATGCGGTGCAGTGCAGTGCGCGCTCGGATTCGGACGTGGCACACTGCATTTACGAATGATTATAATTCGCGATTTGCGCGGCTATAGCCGCAGCACGTGATTGCTGCTATGAGTTCGGAAAAACAAATAGCCAACGAAGTCTTGGCGTTTCTACAGCACGCCATAGACACGATGGATGAAGTTAGCAACTTGCAGATTTGCAAGACTAACTTCAAATATATAATATATATTTGAAGTTAGTCATAAAGAAATTTGCAGCGCGAAGGTGCTGTTGTACCAATCGCTCGGGATGACGAAAAGGGCGAGAGAAGTCTCCAAGACATGATTACCCTGCTGAAAGAGTCACATCCCGACGACGTGCCCGCCTTCGTGGTGAAGCAGCTGCACAGCTGCCCCCCGTCACATTCGATCACGTCGAAGTCACCAAGCCGCTGAAAGACATAAACACCCTGAAATCCAGCCTGGCCGTGGTTACATTCAGGTTGGAGGCTTCGAAAACCATCCGCTAACTACGGGAAGAGTTTGCGTCATTGCGTGGCGCTAGCCCGGAAAGTAGGTCGCACGAGGCCTCTAATGTCAACGTACGTCGCGGGGCGCAAAATGCATCCGTCGGCAGTTTTGAGTCGGCCGATGCATCGCCGGCGGTTGCTACGGCCCAATGCTATGCCTCGCGCCCCGCCGCCCGCAGCACACCGCGCCCCGCCGCCAGCTCCGCGGCTCCGCCGGTGACGTCAAACGTAAACACGACTACTTATCGTCGTGATTACGTCGCCGCCGCCGACCGCGCGCTAGAGAAGACAACCGGGAAGGCTCGTACGAGGGGTCAAGTTGATGAGGAAGGCTTCATCACGGTGGAGAAGAAGAAGAAGCCTCCTACGAAACCGGTGTGGGGCTGCACCGGTAGAAGATGGCATACTCCTTCGCTCAGCAGTACCAATAACACTTCTGTACGTGTCTCGGCTACACTACACCACTAAAGCCGAGGACATTGCGGAGTACGCCCGTAAGAAGACCTTCTACACTCTGAGGGTCGAGAAGCTGAACTCGCAAAACAATACGGCATTCAATTCCTTTGTTGTGCGAGTTCCCACCGCCAAGCTAGAGACCTTCATGAGCGAGGAGTTCTGGCCGAAGGGTGTCGTCGTCAGGAGATTTCGTGGAAGAGTACGAGATGGCCCTGCTCAGCGCAACATGTGGCCGTCAACACATGTGTCTTAGTTTATAAGTTTTTAAATATTACATTTATGTTAGTCTGTAAGGTATATATTTTATGGGCCTATAAGTTGCACATAATTATTTTTGTGAAACTTCAGTTGCGTGAAATAAATGATTTATCATTATTATTATTTTATTTATAACAAGAAATGTATGTAACAAATTTAAATTGTTTAGTACCAACAAGCCGCAGTTTTGTTACAAAATCAAAGAACTATAATTAACAACAATCATTAATCAAATGGTACTATGGTAGTAGGTACTGGATTAGGAGGTAGAGTAAATTTAGGAATAATGTTTTATTCACAGATCGATTTCGCCCTATTAACCGAATGCAGTGAGTTAGTCCCGTTAAAGCCGGGCACCTAACAACTCTAACCCCGCTTCACACATACACAGAACAAAACAGAAACTTCACTCTGCGGACATAAACACCCATAATTATGAGACCAGTCATAATTAGGTCATCTTTAAGTCAGATATGCATTTGCTACGCACTTGTATCGTAGCGTGTGTGTAATTAGGTTCTAACTCCTATACTCCTATGATAAATGGTGTGAAGCATCTGCCTAATCTGTGATTCGTGTGCTTTTGCAATTGTTTTATTTTTATATCCCTTGCAGCGGAGGTAAGCGGAATAAAAATGGAATGGAGCTGATAATATGGTTACGGAGTGGACATTCCTTCGGTTCTGTGTGAAGCGGATATTATATGTTTGTATTAACTCGGTGTTTTCATACGGGTTTTGTATTTATGAATATTACAGAAAAATGAGGAACGAATCTAAAACAATTCAAAACGTTTTAATGGTAAACTTTGGCTAGTTATATTTTTTTAATAGGTTTAGATAAATACGGTTCTAATCCTACTAAGTAAAACAAAGTATTATTGAAATTTTTCTCGTTGGTCTGTCTAGTGGCACAGCGATTCGCTTCTGATCACGTGGTCATGGGCTCAAATCCTAGGTCGGACACGAAGATTTTTTAACGAACTACTTCCCAGTATAAGTCCGAAGTCTGGAATCGCCCCCTATTACATACATATACTTAACATCGTCGGCGAAAAGTGGGTGTACTCAGTACACCCCTGCCCCCCCGCTTGGGGAATATAGGTATGACGGTGTGTGGAGGGCTTTTATTAAAAGTATTCTCAGGAGCAATCCGAAGACTGAAATCATGTTCGGTATAATGGCAATAGTTACGCCCCTTATTACTTTCCCCGCTTGGGGATGTAGAAGTAACGGTGTTTCTTAGTGAATTAAGTATGAATAATTCTACTCTCCAGGCACCATGCAGCACTCCCCAGAGCACGGGCACGCTCGAAAATAGAAATGCCACAAATGGACACCCATCGCAGTGACCGAGCCAAACGTTGCTTAACTTTGGGGATCACTAAGAACACCGCTACAAGTGCCTTAATATTCAAGTTTGATTAATTTGCATAACAAATATTTCATTTAAGTATGCATGCATAATTCTGAACTGTGAGAAGGCCTGTGAGAACTGTGTGCCCGGTCACCGCTAAGCGCCCAATAACCGGCCGGGAGAGAATTTTTTCCACAATTTTTTTTGCTTAAATTAAGGAATCTCAGAACAGACGTTGTTTCTCATGGTGAACAGAAGATGCCGTCAAGAGGTTATTACTTCTATCTATTTATATCACCACACCAGATCCCTTGCAGGGTAGGCAAAGATTACAGAGTCACAACAGGTTCCTTCCTTACACACCTCTCATCCTTTACTCTTATAGTTATTAGTTAACTACAAATAACACTTTATATGCATAACAAATATATCAATTAAGTATGCATGTGTTAGATATTTAATATTTTACTAGAATTGATTACTAAGATAATACCATAATATTAAGTTTAAAATTGATTAAAGACTTTATGATGTATTTTTGTTAAATACCCAATACATAATTAGAAAAAGTATTTATGGACTTCCGTTGTTTTTTAAATTTATTTAAATATGTGAATGTATTGACAACTTGATAATTTTAGAAGATGTTTTAGTAATGTAAATAATTATTGTGAGTATTATTTAATGATTATTTAAATAATACAGAGCTATTTTTGGTATCACTATTTTCATTGCCGTTCTTTTAATTCTCGTTAAATAGACTCTAAATTGTTACTGTGCTCTGATTGGCTTATATTCAAATTGTATTGAGTTATTTTCAAATTATAACCTTCTAACGTTCTTATATATATTTAAAAAACTGATGGGTATAAAAGGCCATGTACTTTGAGAAATAGTTCAGTTTTTAATCGAGTGCGGATAAGCAAGTTATGTTCCTTTTTATTGTGACTATTGTTATATATTGTTATTATGTGCGTCTTGGCATCTGATCCTATGATGTCCGTATATATTGTATTTTATTGTGTGTGCCATTTGACTTGAGTAATAAATTACATTTCGTGTCGATAATCTGGGTTTCTTTAACTTCTAAATTGCTGTCCCTTTTATTTCTTTATATCATAATGTAAATTCATCTTTTTGGACCTGAAGGATAATTAAGTATAATCAGTAAATAACAATACTAGTGACTTAACATAAAACTTTAAATAACTTAGCCGATATCTAAATTTTATCTTCGCTAACACATGCATAAATCTGTGCTATGTGTAAGCGCCCAATAACCCGCCGGGAGCGAAATTTTTAATTAAATAAGTTAGTTATTAATTCTGGAGATTATTTTATGTGGTCCCCACATGGCTGCTAGTTATATTAAATTTCTTCGCGAAATAATATCGAAGCACACACTAAAATGTTGTTCGGAACACAATCGCCGTGTAAGTAACGTAGATTGAAAAAGTTGAGATGGATATGTTGAAGTTAGCTATATATTCAAAACCCGTGGTACATTAAATCATAGGTAAACCGGTAACGTTGTAGAAAGTTATCAATTTTCAACTCTTTATATATTAGTTTCCTATGTGGAAATCCACTTCATATGAGCTATTTAGAGGGACCATTCTCGAGGTCTTGGTTTCAAATCTCGGTTCGCAACTTGGAGGTTTTCGGAATTGATATGCGTATCTAAACATACAGCAATATGTTGAGCGTATACATATATTTTTCAACAGCTGCCCTTGAAATTGTGTCCGGTATAACTGCAATGTACCCTCTTTCAAATTAAGAGCTATTATGAGTTGCACAATATGGGTGTCAACAGCACACGTTTGTCGTAGCATGCGTAATGTAAGCGCAACTGTTTGTTTTTGAATATTTCTGTCATGTCACATACATATATAGTACCTACATCCACATATAGAAGTTATTTATTTTAATATTATTAAAAATAAACGTAGCCCCATGCTAGGAATTACTTCTGTGTCTTGGGTGCGTTTACAAACACAAGAACCCAGACCAAAACAAATATTCACATAAAGATTTAACACCTAGGGGTATCAAACTCGGGGCTACTTGATCCAGTTGGCGAAGCGGCTCAAGCTCTTTACCACTGGACTAAGCCGTCAATAAATTGCAGGACCACTTTAACTAATCAGATTTCAGGGCTTGAAATCTGATATTTCAAGGGTAGTTCTTGGTCTCTATAAGATAGGAGGCCAGATTATCGCAATGCTTTGGAAATATTTGAACTCCAAAATATTTATACATAATCAATAAAATATCTTCGCATCTACATAATCTGATTGGGCTCGTATTCGCCTCGTCAAGACTAAGTCGTAAACTCTCGAATTGGATGACATTTCTCTTTTGGCAACGATTCCAATTCTAGAGCTAGCTTTAGGATATTATAGTGGCTTTTTTGTGACTACTTGAAATAACACTATTTTAGGAAATCTTTCTGATAAGTAGTCACAGATTGAGCTCTTAGAATCACGCGAATAGTACTCACGAAATAGAACTATTTTTGTGATTTTACCGTGGTTTATTTCTGATTTTTAAGTTCCCGACGTTTCGAGTGCTTTGCAGCACGATGGTCACGAGAAGTTCTCGTCAGAAACGTCAATAAAAAATCAAAAATATACCGTGACAAAATCCGAAAAATAGTTCTACTTCCTGTGCAATATTCGCGTATATATCAGTACCCAATTTGTAACTACTTATCAAAAAGTAAACTACTGGCTATCAATAATGCAGGAATGAATCATCTGCCTACCGTTTTCAACATCAAAATCAGCCAATTATTAGTTAATGTATGCACCCTATCTTTTTCGCTTTAAATCCTTTCTTTGTTTTTAATAAAACATTTTTTTTTAAATACATTGGGCGCATTTTTATGTACACTTCGTTGTTCAGTGGCGGTGTTTACATTCTTACGCTGGCTAGTATCATATTAATTTCTCTGCTCACGGCTGGACGACTGAGTTTAAGGTAATCTAGTGGTAAGGTAGGTGGTAAGTGGTCATGAACTAGAATGTCACATATATAATAAACAATATTAATCTATATTATAGCGCCAAATCTCTTGCGAGCTACGCAGAGAGTACAGAGTCTTATCAGAGTTTTATCTTACAGATGCTGGCTTCCTCATCTCACATGGTTCGTTTCATGCCCGCTAGCCGGTTACACTTGACTAGCCCCTCGGATAAGACAAGGTCTATTTGCCGGTCATCGTAAGTTAGCTTAGGTATTGCCTGGTCCCCCTGCACCAACATCAGCAGACGTGGTGTGGCCCACGTCGCCGTGAGCACCGCGTTGGTGCGGGGGGGAAGCGTGCCATTAAGTCTCCCCCGAAGGCGGGCTCTTCAGAGCGTGGCACAAGAGGGGCGCCGGTGCGTTCCATACGGAGATCCCGGAGCCCCTCCAAAGTGCTGGTGTCGGCTACCCTGGGGTTTTTAGTCGGTAGGAATCCGACACGCCCCGCGGGCGTCCCCCGACGCTCGCGGACGTCCTATGCAGGATATTCCCCAGGTAAAAAAAACAAAGGTATCAGGTATCTACATCGTTCAAATTTTGCATTGTATATTTGTCTTGTCACTCTTTGTTCCTACATTATCCGAACCTCCGAAGAATAACTTTTTTATCTTCGCACCGATTCATGTATCGTAAACAAAATGATACAGTACAACCTTTAAGTATCAGTAAACAATACAAAGCTTACGTCATAAACACAGTAAACAAAAGCAATGACCGCATGAACGCAATCATCACTCAAAGATCTGCAAACTCCAGTAGCATACGTATCTATCGCCGGTCGAGTAGCCATCCGACAGAATCGATTGTCTGCTGCCGAGTGAGACCGGGCGAGATGAGTCGAGTGCACTCCAAGTTGGATGAATGGATTCTTTTATTACATGTCACTGGTGACGTGGGTTTGATAATATTCAGTTTAAAAATCGATTTGCGGACAGGTACGATTAATAAAACTTAGTCGATATTAATCTACTTTTGGGAAAGGGTTCTCTTTACAGTACTCTTTGTCTGCTCTCTTGAGGTCCAGTTTCTCAAAAGGGAAAGTTCTTATTACTAATAAATCCTATCAGGTCTTTCGAGGAGTAGATGGGGAAATGAGGCGACAGTAAAATATTTTTACTTTTTCATACTTCAATTCATATACTAGACGACGGTTTGATCTAGTAGTTAAAGCGGGTGTCACTCCGTTTACCTGATCGAGTACCTAGTACGAGGTTGATCCTCACACATGACAAATCCTTGTATGACACCCAAATGTTGCTTTTGAGTCTGGGTGTTTGCGGATGACAATTTCATGTTTGTACACGCTCCCACGAGTAAAGAAAAGAGAAAATTTGATGATTCTATGTACGTATCTATGATATACATATATTCCTAATTTTGGGATCGTATGATCTCAAGCGGCACAGCACTTGTAATAAGACTCCATACAAACAGATGTCTAAACCCAAATTAACACTGGCTGCAATAATAACACACACTTAGTCGAAAGTTCTCCCCTTTTTCCATTCCTGCAAAACTTTTCATCCATCCAACTTTTCGTCCATAAAAATCAGTCCAACATATTTTAATGGCAGAATCTAAAATGGCTGTTCGTATTGCTCTCACTCAAAAAAAAAATAGCAAAACAAAATGTTTCAAAGAGAATACCATGTTATATTGACAAAGGTTGCCTTTGATTTGCAAAAGCATGCTATGAGTTTGTTTACAAAAATGCAATACGGAATTACTGCCGGGGAGTGTTTCTTCATGTGGAAAAGTTTATTTCGACGCGGGTGGTTCATTGAGGAATGCAGTGCAATAAAGTGGAAAGATACTGGAACTTTTTGGGCAAGACAACGATTCTGATATATGTAAGGTTAAGTTTATTGTTGCTTTGTTGTCCGTTTTAGCATTAAGCGTAATGGGCAGTGTTCTTTTTAAACAGCAGGGGCTTCAGTCTCTTTAGCTGACATCTAAATCTCTCCGCCGGGTGCCAGCTTGATGTGTACTATCAGACCATAAAACTATGCAAAGGGTCATGATAAAGGAGCAAGAAAAACATTTATTTATTTATTTAATACTTTATGCACTACACGTACAAAGGCGGACTTAATGCCTGAGGCATTCTCTACCAGTCTACCTTAGGGTGATGCAAAAGACTAGTGAAGTAGGTGCAAATCGATAGAAGATAAAAATAAAGGGATAGAAAAAATATAATAAGATACATATATATGGTATATATAGATATATGTAACTAATATATACATATAATAATAAATACACATACACACAAATGAAATTAAAATTGAGATCATTCTGCTAAAGTTTTGAGAAGATAATCCTGCACTTTGTTTTTAAAAGACAAGCGATTTGTGGCCATCCTGATATCCTGGGGCAGTGCGTTCCATACTAAAATGGATTCGACAGAGAAAGAAGAGTGTATAAAATTAGAATGGTGAGAAGGGCATTGGAGAAGACGATTATTACAAGAGCGAAGATGTTTATCATGATTAGTACATAGAAATTGAAAATGGGAGGAAAGATAATCAGGCGAAGCAGGAGAGTAAAGAATAGAAAATAACATTGTCAGTGCCCGTAGAGCCCTGCGCTTGCGAATTGGCAACCACTTTAGATGGGAACGATACTCAGATACATGGTCAAATTTACGTATATTAAATATGAATCGAATGCAGTTATTTAGAAGGCGGTCGAGTTTGTTGAGATGATCTACATTCAGGTCGTAGTAGCACACATCACCATAGTCGAATATAGGAAGGATCAAGGACTGCACGAGCATTGTTTTCGTGCTAGAGGGGAGTAGGTTTTTAAAGCGATACAGGAATCGCAACATCCCGGTGACCTTTTGACCGACGGCTGTGATTTGGGTTTGCCAGCTAAGTGTGTTGTCAATGTGCAAGCCGAGATCTTTGACACTAGAACTAAAGGGTATAACTGTACCATTAAATATATGTGACGGCAGAGTTGAAATATCTACTTTGCTTATAGTTCTAGAGCTTCCTACAAGAATAGCTTGACACTTAGCCGGGTTAATAGTCACTCCGAACCTGTCAGACCAGTTCTTGATAGCCCTCAGATCCTGGTTTAGTTTGCTAATAGTGCAAGAGATTTGATCAGCACTGTCTTGTGAGTAAAGCTGAAGGTCATCTGCATAAAGATGACACGCACACTGAAGTTCATAGGTTATTAGATCAATGAAAATAGAAAATAGAAGAAGAGAAAGTATACCACCCTGGGGAACGCCAGTTTCTAGGCAGCGCCAAGTTGATGATAACTCGTCACTCAAGACAGCCTGTTGACGTTCCCGAAGATAGGATGAAAACCAATCCAGCGACTCCCTTGAGCACATACGGTAAGAAAGAATAATAGGACATCATGACTGACGGTGTTAAAAGCATTGGAGAAATCTACTAGGAAAAGAACACTAACTTTAGTTTCTTCCATGCCTTTCCGGATATCATCAATCACTTTAAGTAGAGCAGAAACGGTACTATGGCCAGGCCTGAATCCAGATTGAAAAGGACTAATTAGATTGTTAGAGTAGATAAATTGCGACAATTGTTTGTGGACGCAGGCCTCGAGCACTTTTGAAAGAAAAGGAAGAATAGAAATAGGACGAAAGTGGCTAGGAAGGGAGGGGTTAGCAATTTTAGGAAGAGGGCGGACAAAGGCTTTACACCATAGAGATGGAAATGTGCTGGATTTTAAGGAAAAGTTGACAAGGTGAGTGATTACTGGGAGGAGAATATCTAGAACAGTTGTAATCATAAAACGACATATTTTATCACAGCCCACTGCCTTAGATTTAATGGATAGGATAATTTTCTTTATTTCATGAGAATCAACTGGAGAAAAGTAGAAAGGGTTGATCATGGGACGTTTAAGACCATCCAAGTAGGCCAAAGTGTGATCAATAGTTAGACGATCTACAAGAGGAACGGTAGAGAAATGGCAATTAAGATCGTCTAAACTTATTGTCTTTGGTAGGTCTACTCGACGTGTCTTGCCTATTCCTAGGGTTCCTAGGAATTTCCAAATGTCGCTAGGCGAAGACGAATCAATATTGGTTAGAATATGGCGGCGTCTAGCGTCACGTATCATCTTGTTGCATCGGTTCCTTGCAATTTTAAAATGAGACCAATTGTCTTCAGTGCGTTCTTTTTTAAAATTCCGATATGCACTATTTCTCCTCCTCATCGCCATATGGATACCCCTTGTCATCCACGGTGCAGGCGGTCGCTTCAACTTTACCTTCTTAATAGGGGCATGAGTGTCGTACAACCGAATCACTTCTTTGTTGAACAAGCATATTTTTGTATCGATCGTATCGGCCTCCATGACCGGTTTCCATTCAATTTCGGATGCGTCATTGGTTAGCTTGTCGATATCCATACGAGCAAAGCAACGCCTGTGCAGAACCTTAGGATTAGGTTTCGGGGATTTAAGGGCATAAGAGAGGAAGATAAGGTATACAATTATAATGATATTGTGTGTAAAAACATCATGCAATTATAATGATATTGTGAGAAAGCAGTAAGAATTTTTTTAAAGCCGCTAAATGCTGCACTTATTCCATCAGCCATAGTCGTAAGAGGCGACTTAATCTAGCTAAAAGTACCACTGGTATCTTGGTCAAGGTGGTATTTCGGTATCTTATGGGAGGAGAGCTCATTGGATATAGATATCTTTAGAATATGGTTCGAAGCAGGGCAGCACTCTTGGTATCTACAGCCCTAGTCAGTTGGGTTATTTCTGAACCCCGGTAAGGGTTGATGTCTGTTAAATGGAAGTTTATAATAACATCGCTAAATATTGATCTGTTTTACATTAACGTTAAGACATATTGCGCCCGATAATAGCAAATGGTAATGTAATGGAAATATGATCCAGACCGATTTCGCCCACGATGACTGCATTAACTCCGTTATTGCTGATGTTCGTGTGCTCGCATGTAAGTATAATTAATCTAGTGGTGGTCGGGCTCTTTAGTGATGTGGCAGACGTACAGAACGCTTATGTAGTTCCTATTGTCTTAATCCGTGAAGTCGTGAGGGAAGGATAAGTATAATTACAAAACAAGAAAAAATATCAAATACTCTATCGGCAACGCGTAAATTTCAACATAAAATGAAGTTGCCATAAAATATTTATACAGGGAAGATGTCCGAAAACATGAACCGAAATATCTAAAACATTTCAGTGGTTTTCACATCCCGGTAAGCAAATAACTCGTATTTTACGAGTCGTAGAGTACGCAGTCCGAATGTTGCTACATATCATAACAGACCCTTTCAAATTAATAGACTGGTCAAAAGCCATGCAACTAATCTTGACCCGTAAATCTGCGTATGCGTAGGTGAAAGAAGAGAAATGCGTAGATAGCGCTGATTTTTAGCCTAGAAACTTTCGCAACAGCCATGGGAATAAAGAAAGTTAAAATGCCTCACGGGTAAAAACCACTAAAAATTGTGTGGTTTTTAAAAACATTTAGTGTAATATTGTAAAATATTTAATTAGATTTATGGATTTTAATTGACGTTGATAATTTACAAGTATTATATGTTTATCTATAGCTGACGTAGTGAACACGAGTTAGAATATGTTTTAACTTGTGCAGAGCTAGCTGCTATATATAAAATACATACGAAAAAAAAGCTTAAGGTATGCGCCATAAATCGAATTAGTGACATTTTACTTGCATTAATTTTACTTAAGTCATTTGAAAAAATCTGCTGTTGTTGATCTCTAATGAGAAAAATCTGATGTTCTGGTAAACTTTTCACTCTTGTCGTCGACGGGAAAGATAAAATTTCAAACAATAAACTTCTACGCCATTCACTTTATTAACCCCAAAGTCTATTCATTTATACTGGTCTCTGATATCAACTATGACTCGGTTGATATGTGGAGATATGTTTCAGCACGAGTGGGCACGACACGGTTGAACATGTTTAATTTTCGATTTGATAAAGGAGTGGAAATGTATATCTGATAATCTTATATTTCCTCTTTTGTTGGGCCTATCTTTTTATGGTGGCAATATCTACTTAATACAATTCTACACTAGATAAATTTAATCATGTAATTTGACACATGACTTCCTTATGTAATATAGATGAGCAATAGGTTATAAGAAAGAACGATTCTAGGTCCTAATGTAAGAGTATGTATTTCCCACCAGGCATAATCCCAGACTCCGGGCTGGTATTGAGGAATTCGATCTATCGAAATCTTCAATACCAGTCTGGTAGCCACACTTTATCAGATCTAAATTCAAACCCAAGACGTATTAAACGTTGCTACACCAACGAGGTAGTCTCAACATTTATATAAATATTATATGGAACTACTGAACCGATTTTAATCATTCTTTCACCATAAGAAATCTACATAATGCAGAAATCTACACGAGTCAAAGCGACAATAGGCTCGCCCCCTCTTATATAGGATCTAACATCGTCGTTGAAAAGTGGGTGTACACAGTACACCTCTGCCACATCTGCTTCGGGAATATAGGCGTGACGGTGTTATTTTTCAGGAAATAAACAAGTTCTGCGTTTGTAAGTTGGTCACTCAAACACTGTAACAAATGGTCGAAACACTGAACTTTTTTCCAATAGTCAGTGAATACAGGGAGGATCGTTATCCGGTGAAGCTGTAGAGGCCTCGAGGCCAACAGCGTAGGTCATTCACACACACACACACGCATAGAGTTGACGCGAACTAAATTGCTTTATTGTCCAAAAGTCAGACACTATGAAAATAACAGTCGGCGGTTGGCGGCCAAGTTACATTGCTGATACACACTGCCGTGTAGCATCGGGTGCAAGTTGGCTTATATGGAATATTGTAAGTACACGAACTTTTTTTAATTCGAGCCACATATTTTTAGCATTGAAACTATATGGATTCTAGAAGCAGCGTACTGTCTTAATTCAAATAGGCAATAGATTTAAGTATTTAATATAAAACATATTGTCAGCCGAAAGACTTCGACTGCAGAATAAAGTCCTCCCCTTAGATCGCCGAATTAACTGCCTTTTGTGCTAGATGCTGGATTTTTACCTGTGACCTTCACCAGTGTGGATACCACCACAAAGAATATGTTTTTTGTAAATAAGTAATTTACAAAAAAGCATATTTTCACACTGGTGAAGGAAGGTGAAGGCAATTTTCTGATTTTATATTCATATTTACTAGTTACAAAACATATGTTATCCTACTAGATCCCGAAGTTTGAAACTAAATAGACTTAAATACCTGATTTAGGTTGACTGCTTCATTAGTCTAAAGATAGTGTGGCTCACACACAAGGTCCTGGTTTCAAAACCTAGGTCAGATAAAGTATTACTGAAATTTTTGCTAAGTATAATGGCAATAACTCGTTCATTATTGAAAATCTAACATAACAAAAGAACCTAACATCATCTGCAAAATGTAGATACAGTACACCTCGGCCATCCCTACTTGAGTGATGAAGCACGACAGTATTTATAGGTATTTAAAAAGCATTGCCGCAGCAATATGAAGTACACCAAACGTTAACGTTACGATAAAAATTACCATAGATTCTACATGTTCTACATACATTGAACATATTATAATTGCGCGACGTTGTCGCGGGAATTGCAGCCAGGGGATGGTAAACCCAGTATGTATGTCCATTCTAAGGCGCTGCAGCCGCGTTCTTATTTTCTTATTAGGGAAACGGCACGAAGAGCTCGCGATCTAATAGGATATACATAATGTTATACACACTTTTATTGGTTGTTGTTAAAGGGAAAGATGTATTAGTGTTTTAGTGATCTGTGGTTTGGTTTATGGTTGATTGTCTTTGGTAAATAAAAAATGATAATTTTTGGTCTATCTATCTATCTATCTATAACCTCACGCCAGATCCCTTGCGGGGTAGGTAGAGTACAGAGTTCCAACAGGTTCTTTCCTTACATACCTCTCTGGCTTCCTCGACTCTCATAGTTCGTCTCATACACGCTCGCCGGTTACGGAGACCCTTGACTTTTCCATCAGATAAGACTCGGTTTATTTGGTCGTGGTAAGATAGTCTAGGTCTTCCCCGGTACCTGCATCCTTCCACTTTCACATTGTATATCTGTTTTGTCATTCTTTCCTCTGGCATTCTTTCTATATGCCCGAACCAACGGAGCATGCCCTTTCTCATCTTTGTGTTCTTATATGTGCAAGAGTGAAGGTAATTGTAACAAAGTGATAAAACGTGCCTTTTTGACTTCCCTCAAAACGGCCGTCGCAATTGGTATGTAAAGTATCCACCGCTTTAATCTAGGGTGGGGTACTTCATTAATTTCATTATCATCGTTGTCATCAAGTTCATCAGGGAGTTGAATTAATTTAAACAAACACGATTATATATCTCACTGGACACTGGCAAAATACACTTAAAATTAGTGTGAAGCTATAACTTAAAGAAGAAGAAATGTAATATAAAAGAATTACCGTAATTGTATTACAGTAACTACACAAAATGTATGTTTACTTAAAATTGTCGTTGCTCAATCTCTCCGGCAGTATATCATGAACATCGCACAAGCATGAATTGAATACCACGGCAGTGATCAAACTGATACTATGGTTGGTGGAATGGCATTCACATTTTGGATGTAAAATCGACAGATTACGGTTGGATTGCGATCATAAATAATTTTCCGATACAAAATCCCATTGACACTTTTCTGACCTAAAATGCGAACCCGGATCTCTAGACATTAGAAGCCATATAAATAACCATGCGAACATATCGCCACACATGTGAGGAAATATTCATAAAATGCTTCAGGATTGCGTGGAGGTATTCGTACGGTATTAACTTGAGACCGTAGGTAACACAATTTTTACCTAAAAAATATTTTTACAGCTATTATATATCATGTGATTCAGTGTCTATTTGATTATGATATTTTTCAGAAGACCTGCCCGAAATCAGCCTAGACGAAATCATGATGGCTCTTGAGCAGCTAAGGAATGGAAAAGCTCCTGGAGAGGACGGAGTTACAACTGGACTATTAAAAGCAGGAGGTAAACCCGGGCTAAAGGAGCTCCAAAATATCTTTAACTCTGTCCTCTTTAATGGGAGAACTTCAGAGGCTTGGGGTAGTAGCGTGGTCGTATTGTTTTTCAAAAAGGGTGATAAGACCCAACTGAAGAACTACCTCCCTATTTCGCTCCTGAGCCACATTTATAAGCTGTTTTCAAGAGTTATCACGAATCGTCTTGCGCGAAGGCTCGACGAATTTCAACCCCCGGAACAGGCCGGGTTTCGAAGAGGGTATGGAACCATAGACCACATCAACACTATACGGCAGATTATACAGAAGACCGAAGAGTATAATCGGCCCCTGTGCTTAGCATTCGTGGACTATGAGAAGGCCTTTGACTCGATCGAGACCTCGTCAGTTCTGAAATCCTTGCAAGGATGCCAAGTCGACTGGCGATACATCCAAGTGTTAAGAAGTCTCTATAACGCCGCGACCATGACTATCCAGTTACAAAACCAGCAGACCAACCCTATCCCAATGCATCGAGGAGTGGGACAAGGGGACGTTATCTCCCCTAAATTGTTCACATATGCATTGGAGGATATGTTTAAGACGCTGGACTGGGAAGGTCATGGCATAAACATAAATGGCAGTCATATCTCACACTTGAGATTTGCAGACGACATCGTCATTATGGCCGAAACGTTGAAGGACTTACAACAGATGCTGACCAGCCTAGCCGATTCTTCCAAACACATAGGCCTCCGCATGAACTTGGACAAGACCAAGGTAATGTTTAACCGACATGTAGTGCCGGAACCTGTTGCAATACATGGCGCTATTCTCGAGGTTGTTCAAGAATATGTTTACCTAGGGCAAACTCTGCAGTTGGGGAAAAACAACTTCGAGAAAGAGGTCAACAGAAGAATACGGCTGGGCTGGGCGGCATTTGGGAAATTACGTCGAGTATTTACTTCGCCCATTCCACAAAGCCTAAAGACATAAGTCTTTAATCAGCGCATCCTGCCCGTTATGACATATGAAGCCGAGGCGTGGACACTCACGGTTGGAATAGTCCATAAATTTAAAGTCACTCAGCAAGCTATGGAAAGGGCTATGCTTGGAGTTTCTCTGAAGGATAGAATCCGGAACGAAGTCATTCGACAGAGAACCAAAGTTATCGACATAGCCCACCGGATTAGTAAGCTGAAGTGGAAACGGGCCGGTCACATTAGCCGAACAACCGATAACCGCTGGGACAAACGAGTTCTTGAGTGGAGACCGCGGACTGGCAAACGTAATGCAGGACGCCCTCAGGCTAGGTGGAGCGATGACCTTCGTAGGGCGGCTGGCAGAAACTGAATGCGAGTAGCCGAGGATCGTACCCAGTGGCGTGCACTTGGAGAGGCCTATGTCCAGCAGTGGATTGCTATAGGCTGATGATGATGATGTCTATTTTGTTTAAACTGTATAGGCATGGCACAGCAGTGACAGTAGTTTCGACCAAAATCGTGCGCTGTTTCACTTAAATTTAATTATTATTACGATTTCTCTGCTCTACACCAACGAGACAGTCCCATCACGTTGTCAAAAAACTATTTTGTCAAGTGACCTGACAATCCTGCTCACTCTTAAAAAATAAGAGTCGCGAGAAATATGGTGCAATGAGTTCAATATTTCAAGAGAAAAGAAAATCGTGTACAATTTGAACAATTCTTCACAATTGCTGGCTGTATTTTGATGAGTCATTGTGTAAGCACTTATACTCGAATAGAGTATTTCTATTGATTGGAATGCATTGAAATGCATTCTTTATGGCATGAAACCTACTTTACGTTATCTGCTTACATTGATACTTGAATATGTGTTTTATTAGAATAAGCTGTAGTTTTATAAAAGTCTGTAGTTTACATATAAGTCCATAAGCACCACTCTTCCTTCATCAAAATATAAAGATGTATTTGAATATATTTATTTGTATATGTATATATTCAGTTATATTTTATTATATTTATGTATGTATGTAAATTTAGTACTATATAGTTAGATTTCTGTGTTAATGTGATATTTTGTATAATATATATGGTTAGTTTAGGATATTCTATTTAACTCTACTGTAGGTACACTTGTTGCTATCCTCTACTCTATTTTCATCTCTCTATCGCTCTAAGGTTTGCTGGAAGAAAACACAATATTGAGTTAAGCTCGCCTTTGTACATAAACTTTCAGTTAAATTGTTTTTTGTCATCAATATATGTGTACAATAAAGAATTAAATAAATAAATAAATACATACCAAGAGATTATGGAAAGTAATAAGAGAAATCACAAACACTTCCAAAAATACGAATATGAGCCACCCGAATGAGCTCCTGTCCCTGTCAACTTCTCCTTAATCGTCACTAAATACAATAAACGATTACTTTGTAAATGTAGGTAAGTCGTAGTAGGTAGTAAGTATCTGCTTACATTGATACTTGAAAATGTGTTGTATTAGAATGAGCTGTAGTTTTATAAAAGTCTGTAGTTTACATATAAGTCCATAAGCACTACTCTTCCTTCATCAAAATATAAAAATGCAGATCACACTACGATTACTCTGAATTACAAAAATCAGAGTAATCGTAGTGTGATCTGCATTTTTAGCCAGCCTAACAAGGCTGGTCAGACAAATTTTAATTCAATAATTCTAATCGACATGTAAACCAGATTCTATCAAAAGTCCCAAGGGCTCTATTTGTACCAGCAATGTGTCCTCCCGGGTGATAAATAGACACCTATTATAGAAACCATATAACAGGAAGACACAGAAATTCAACTGCACAAAGTAAACAATTTGAAACAAAACCCAATCGTTTCTTTTGATGCATACATGATTTTATTGAAAACAATTTTGTTTTTATTTACAAAAGATCCTATTAATATAATATTATCAGTGTATTTCTCTTAACCATTCTCATTAGCATCAGGGTCTAATATCGTGGGAGAAATATAGCTGTTCACAGTATTCTCACTTTAGGTATATTGATGTATTGATTATTATTCTTAAAAGAATACAGTGGTAATATTCAAGTTATAACAGAATGGTGCATCAAAGACCAGATTTAGGTTTGTCCGTTCACCGGACTAGTCGTCTACTATATATATATATATATATATATATATATATATATATATATATATATATATATATATATATATATATATATATATATATATATATATATATATATATATATATAGAGGGTATACAAATGACCTGATGAGTGAACCGCTCGTAACTCGTTACGAGTTTCGAATTAATATCATGGGGTGATTTTTTATGGTTTTATTTTAGTTCTTAATATTTTAAAGTTTAATTGTGTAAGAAATTAGTTTTTTTATTTTGTGTAAAGGTGTTGATTTTTTTCTACTATTAATCAAGGATTTTGGCGGTTGCTGCATACGGTGACAATACAGCATTCAGTTAAGAAAGGAGCACTGCTGGACAAAAGTCTCTGCCAATGATTACCACAAAGAAACCGGCTTTATGCTTTTCATAATAAATATTATCCGATAAATATTATCTAGACTGATCTCAATCCGATGCACAGATGCGCTACTTATTTATACTACCACGCATGTCCAGAAACATGTGACAGTGGAACTACTGAACTTATTATGCATTGTGGCGCATTACAGGTTGTTCAGACACCGGAAATGGTGCGTCCGCAGACGGAAGCGCTGCTTGCGTTAGTTGCGACATCTATGCGCTCGCGCCGCGCCGTATCCGTTCGACAGTTGTTTGCCCGTCGGATACGCGGTTAATAGGGGATCGGCAGTTGCGATGCTTTTTAATTAGTTGGATATTAAGTTCGATTGATGCGGTATGAAAGTTATGTATTGATAAATAACTATAGACTAGTATAAATATGAAAGGCAAGGTATTTGTACTAACAGTACATAAAGTCTTAAATAAATTGTTTTCAGGTTAGTAGAGCCATAAGTATCAACATTTCTAGTTCTTATTATCTAAATTTGGCCTAGATACTAGTTGGTGGTCTTGCAGAATGAAACCTGTTTTCCTTCTTATTTATATTCAAAAGTTGCATGGATTTTAAAATGATTTCAGCATAGGACCGGACCTTGGATTTAGAAGATTGAAATTGTGCATTAGAGTTTTCTATACAACGTAGGTAATATTTAAAAAAGGATAGTGTTAAATTAGTACATTGTAGTATTCGGCACTAAGTTAAGAAAATAAAACAAAAATATAAAGTACACCAAAAATGTAATAAAAATCTTTATTGTATAGCCACAGAAAATAAAATAAATATTGCCAAACAGAAAAAGAATTTAACAGAAACAATGTTGGTATATTGGTAATGGCATTCCACTGGCAATGAATCGTGATAAGGAACCGGGTGGCGACGTGACCCGCATGCTGATACCTTCATACACGAACAGATCACTGACTTACAGTCTGACTGTGCCACATGGCATTTGCTCAAGTTTAGACCCAATTTTACGCCTCGTATTCATGAAGGGTCACCTACGGTGGACAGATTAAATTAAGTCCATGGGAGACCCTTTAATCTAGCGCACCAGAATCTCAAATGAGAGATATCGTAAGGTGAGCCGCATCAGCCTCCAGCGACTAAAGCTCATCATTACCACGACCACTAACAAGAATGAAGCAAATAAGAAGAATTCGTGAGAAGACAAATATGGTGTGAAAACAATACGACAACAATTTTGTCATTTTTTGACAAATATGTCGCATTTTATAAAATGGGTCTGGGTTGCTGCTATAAGATGGACTATCCTACTTCCTACTTATCCTACTGATATTATAAATGCGAAAGTTTGTATGTTTAGATGTTTGTTACTCAATCACGCAAAACCGGCTGAATGGATTTAGATGAAATTGGATCACGCAAAAACGGCTGAACGTACTTCGACGAAATTTGTCAAACAGTTTATTATTACCTAGGATACTTTCTATCCCTAAAAAATCTTTAGGTTCTTCTGTAAAGTCAACGCGGACGAAGTCGCGGGCAGAAGCTTGTTATCTATCTATCTCTATCTATAACCTCACGCCAGATCCCTTGCGGGGTAGGCAGAGAGTACAGAGTTCCAACAGGTTCTTTCCTTACATACCTCTCTGGCTTCCTCGACTCTCATAGTTCGTCTCATACACGCTCGCCGGTTACGGAGACTCTTGACTTTTCCATCAGATAAGACTCGGTTTATTTGGTCGTGGTAAGATAGTCTAGGTCTTCCCCAGTACCTGCATCCTTCCACTTTCACATTGTATATCTGTTTTGTCATTCTTTCCTCTGGCATTCTTTCTATATGCCCGAACCAACGGAGCATGCCCTTTCTCATCTTTACCGATACTATCTTTCATACCTACTCGTTGTCTTACTATGCTGTTGCTAATGCGGTCGGTCAGCTTGACTCCGCACATCTTCCGGAGAGCTCGCATTTCTACCGCATTTATCCTACTTTCATTCTCCTTCTTACATACCCAGCTCTCGCTACCATATAACAGCGTTGGGACAAGAACTCCGTTATGTATGGCCAGCTGCGCCTTATGGCTTAAGTGCCGGCTCCCGAGTAGCCTTCCCATCGCACCATTCACTCTGTTCCCTGCACTCACTCTTCTCTCTATGTCAGCGGTGTATTTCCCATCCTTACTGAAGGCGCATCCAAGATATACAAACTCATTCAGAAGAAGAAAGAAGCTTATTATTTTTCAAAAATGATAATTCAAATGACCCTTGCATTAAGCTCGTTTGTACAGACCCAAGCTGCGTTAATATAAAATGCTCAATCATATCTCGCCAGTAAACACCCTCATTAACAAACACAGAAATAAAGCAACTCTACAATTCCACTAAAGAATAATAAAATCCTGCGGCACTTCTCGTAATTGGTCTTTTGTTACAGGGCCTTCCGTAATTACCCGATGCTTACTCATTATGTGATAAGACTTTACATTGTTGGAATACGCTTCTTAATCTAATGCTGGTCAATGTTTTATGTGGGTGTAATTAGTGTAATGTACTTACATTACTGTATTGCATTTTCTTGGGGGTAATGGCGAGTGGTTTATGTTTGATTTGATTAAAATAGATACATAGGTGTAGATGGGGTCCTTTTATGTGCATTGCGGTGGAGGTAGATCGTAAGCATATTATTTATAACCTAAGCACAATAGTGGTAATAAAGAATAGAGAGCGATTTAAATAAAATAAGATAAACCCGCTGTATTTCTCCCTGGATCTTCTCAGTGGAGGACTGGGATCGATTCTTTCAGGGGATCAGGGGGATTTACTTTTTTAATATTAATATTTTATACACGATACAAATATCTACTCCGTACACCCTTTTTCACATTGAGAGCTATCATGGGTGCCAAAATATGGGTGTCTACAGCACACGTTTGTCGCAGCATGCGTAATGTAAGCGCGACTGTGTTTGTTTCTTAATATTCCTGTCATGTCACATACACATATTGTACCTACATCCACATCTAGAAGTTATTTCTTCTTATTTTATTCAAAATAAACTTAGCTCCATACTAGAAATTACTCCTGTGTCTTGAGTTCATTTACAATCTTCACACAAGGATTTAACACGTAGGGGAATCAAACTCGTAACTACTTAATCCAGAAGGCAAAGCGGTTCAAGCTCTTTACCACTGGACTAAGGCGTCAATAAATTGCAGGACCACTTTATCTTATCAGATTTCAGGGCTTTAAATCTGATATTTCAATGGTAGTTTTTGGTCTCTATGAGATAGGTGGCTAGATTATCGCAATGCATTGGAAATATTTGAACTCCATAATATTTATATACAATCAGAAAAATAGCTTCGCATTTACATAATCTGATTAGGCTCGTAACCGCCTCGGCAAGACTAAGTCGTAAACTCTCGAATTGGAGGACATTCGTCTTTTGGGAACGATTCCAATTCTAGAGCTAGCTTTAGGATATAATAGTGCCTAATTTTGTGACTACTTGAAATAAAACTATATAAATATACGAAATCTTTCTGATAAGTAGTCACAAATTGAGCTCTTAGATTCACGCGAATATTGAACATGAAATAGATCTATTTTTCGGATTGTATCGACATATATTTCTGATTTTTAAGATTCCGACGTTTAGAGTGTTTTGCAGCACCGATGGTCACGGGAAGGTCTCGTCAGAAACGTC
This sequence comes from Phalera bucephala, assembly GCA_905147815.2. NCBI lineage: Eukaryota > Metazoa > Arthropoda > Insecta > Lepidoptera > Notodontidae > Phalera > Phalera bucephala. The sequence continues at coordinate 11,275,589 of LR990627.1, forward strand.
GAAAAAAAATTAACCGTGACAAAATCCGAAAAATAGTTCTACTTCCTGTTTAAAATTCGCGTATATCTAAGAACACCATTTGTGACAAAAAGATTTCGTAAACTACTGACTATTATAAATGTAGGAATGGATCATCTGGCTTCCGTTTTCAACATCAAAATGAGCCAATTATTAGTTAATGTATGCACCCCATCTTATTCGCTTTAAATTAGGTTTTTGTTTATAAAACAATAAAAAAACACGGGCACGCCTATATTACCCGAGCGGGGGTGGCAGAGGTGTACTGAGTACACCCATGTATCGCTGATTTGCCTCGTGATCACAAAGCAATGTGCTTTGCCACTAGACGAACGAGGCAGTTTTTGTTTTTAATAAAATATTTATATTTAAGTACATTAGGCGTATTTTTATGTACATTTCGTTGTTCAGTGCCGGTGTTTACATTCTCGCACTGGCTAGTTTCATATTAATTTTTCTGCGCACGGCTAGACGACTGAGTTTAAGGTAATCTAGTGGTAAGGTAGGTGGTAAGTGGACATGAACTAGAACGTCACATATATAATAAACAATATTTATCTATATTATCGCTCCAAATCCCTTGCGAGCTAAGCAGAGAGTACAGTCTCAACCGAGTTTTACCTTACATATGTCTCTCGCTTCCTCCTCTCTCATGGTTCGTCTCATGCACGCTAGCCGATTACGGAGACACTTGACTAGCCCTTTGAATAAGACACGGTCTATATGCCGGTCACAGAGACTCTTGACTTGCCTATCAGATAAGACACGGTCTATTTGGTCATCGGAAGATAGCCTGGGTCTTGCCCGGTATCTACATGCTTCAAATTTTGCATTATATATCTGTCTTGTCACTCTTTTTTCCTATATTATCCGAACCTCCGAAGAATAACTTTTTTATCTCTACTCCGATTCATGTACAGTAAACAAAATGACACAGTACAACCTTTACGTAACAGTAAACAATACAAAGCTTACGCCATAAACACAGTCAACAAAAGCAATGACCGCATGAACGCAATTATCACTCAAAGATCTACAAACTCTAGTGACATACGTATCTATCGCCGGACGAGTGGCCGGACAGAATCGATTGTCTGCTGCCGAGTGAGATCGGATGAGACGAGTGCACTCCAAGTTCGATGAATCGATTCCTTTATTACATGTCACTGGTGACGTGGGTTTAATAATATTCAGTTTAAAAATCGATTTACAGACAGTGTCGATGAGTAAAACTTAGTCGATATTAATCTACTTTTGGGAAAGGGATCTCTTTACTGTTCTCTTGAGGTCCAGTTTCTCAAAAGGGAAAGTTCTTATTACTAGTAAATTCTATCAGGTCTTTCGAGGAGTAGAAAAGTTATTCTTTCGTTTCTCTCTGTCAATCAAAGGTTTGCTGTCAGAGAACTTAATTTTGAGTTAAGCTTGCCTTTGTACATTTTAATATTATTTTTATTTTGTTACATTTTCTGTGTGTGTACAATAAAGAATTAAGATTAAGATAGATGGGGAAATGAGGCAACAGTAAAATATTTTGACTTTTTCATACTTCAATTCTTATACAAGACGACGGTTTGATCTAGTAGTTAAAGCGGGTGTCATTCCGTTTACTTGATCGAGTACCTAGTACGAGTTTGATGCTCACACATGACAAATCTTTGTATGACACCCAAATGTTGCTTTTGAGTCTGGGTGCTGGGTGAGTAAAGAAGTGAGAAAATTTTATGATTCTATGTACGCATCAATGATATACATATATTCCTAATTTTGGGATCGTATGACCTGAAGCGGCACATCCCTTGTAATAAGACTGCATAAAAACAGATGTCTATACCCAAATTAACACTGGCTGCAATAATAACACAGGCTTAGTCGAAAGTTCTCCCCTTTTTCCATTCCTGCAAAACTTTTCATCCATCCAACTTTTCGTCCATAAAAATCAGTCCAACATATTTCAATGGCAGAATCTAAAATGGCTGTTCGTATTGCTCTCACTCAAAACCAAAAATATAGCAAAACAAAATGTTTCAAAGAGAATACCATGTTATATTGACAAAGGTTGCCTTTGATTTGCAAAAGCTTGCTATGCGTTTGTTTACAAAAATGTAATACGGAATTACTGCCGGGGAATGTTCCTTTATGTGGAAGAGTTTATTTCGACGCGGGTGGTTCATTCAGGAATGCAGTGCAATAAAGTGGAAAGATACTGGAACTTTTTGGGCAAGACAACGATTCTGATATATGTAAGGTTAAGTTTATTGTTGCTTTGTTGTCCGTTTTAGCATTAAGCGTAATGGGCAGTGTTCTTTTTAAACAGCAGGGGCTTCAGTCTCTTTAGCTAAAACAAAGGTCCCACCGATACCACAGAATAAGGTATCGATTACGATTTGTTGATAGTAAAACTGACATGTAAATCTCTCCGCCGGGTGCCAGCTTGATGTGTACTATCAGACCATAAGACTCTGCAGAGGGTCATGATAAGGGAGCAACAAAAACATCACGCAATTATAATGATATTGTGAGAAAGCAGTGAAAATTTTTTTCGTCACTACAAGCTGTACTTATTGAGTCAGCCGTAGTCGTAAAAGACGAATTAATCTAGCTAAAAGTACCACCGGTATCTTGTTTAAGGTGGTACTTCGGTATCTTATGGAAAGAGAGCTAATTGGAGATAGATATCTTTACAAGCACAAAGTCGGTCGTCCTGGAAATATTTGGAAGATGCCGATGTCCTATAGTTAATTTTTTTCCACTGAAGAAGAATATGGTTCAAAGCAGGGCAGCACTGAAACCCGGTAAGGGTTGAAGGGGGATAAAGGAGCAAGAAAAACATTTATTTATTTAATACTTTATGCACTACACGTACAAAGGCGGACTTAATGCCTGAGGCATTCTCTACCAGTCTACCTAAGGGTGATGCAAAAGACTAGTGAAGTAGGTGCAAATCGATAGAAGATAAAAATAAAGGGATAGAACAAATATAATAAGATACATATATATGGTATATATAGATATATGTAACTAATATATACATATAATAAGGCGAAGCAGGAGAGTAAAGAATAGAAAATAACATTGTCAGTGCCCGTAGAGCCCTGAGCTTGCGAATTGGCAACCACTTTAGATAGGAACGATACTCAGATACATGGTCAAATTTACGTATATTAAATATGAATCGAATGCAGTTATTTAGAAGGCGGTCGAGTTTGTTGAGATGATCTGCATTCAGGTCGTAGTAGCACACATCACCATAGTCGAATATAGGAAGGATTAAGGACTGCACGAGCATTGTTTTCGTGCTAGAGGGGAGTAGGTTTTTAAATCGATACAGGAATCGCAACATCCCGGTGACCTTTTGACCGACGGCTGTGATTTGGGTTTGCCAGCTAAGTGTGTTGTCAATATGCAAGCCGAGATCTTTGACACTAGAACTAAAGGGTATAACTGTACCATTGAATATAAGTGACGGCAGAGTTGAAATATCTACTTTGCTTATAGTTCTAGAGCTTCCTACAAGAATAGCTTGACACTTAGCCGGGTTAATAGTCACTCCGAACCTATCAGACCAGTTCTTGATAGCCCTCAGATCCTGGTTTAGTTTGCTAATAGTGCAAGAGATTTGATCAGCACTGTCTTGTGAGTAAAGCTGAAGGTCATCTGCATAAAGATGACACGCACACTGAAGTTCATAGGTTATTAGATCAATGAAAATAGAAAATAGAAGATGAGAAAGTATACCACCCTGGGGAACGCCAGTTTCTAGGCAGCGCCAAGTTGATGATAACTCGTCACTCAAGACAGCCTGTAGACGTTCCCGAAGATAGGATGAAAACCAATCCAGCGACTCTCTTGAGCACATACGGTAAGAAAGAATGGATAATAGGACATCATGACTGACGGTGTTAAAAGCATTGGAGAAATCTACTAGGACAAGAACACTAACTTTAGTTTCTTCCATGCCTTTCCGGATATCATCAGTCACTTTAAGTAGAGCAGAAACGGTACTATGGCCAGGCCTGAATCCAGATTGAAAAGGACTAATTAGATTGTTAGAGTAGATAAATTGCGACAATTGTTTGTGGACGCAGGCCTCCAGCACTTTTGAAAGAAAAGGAAGAATAGAAATAGGACGAAAGTGGCTAGGAAGGGAGGGGTTAGCAATTTTAGGAAGGGGGCGGACAAAGGCTTTACACCATAGAGATGGAAATGTGCTGGATTTTAAGGAAAAGTTGACAAGGTGAGTGATTACTGGGAGGAGAATATCTAGAACAGTTGTAATCATAAAACGACATATTTTATCACAGCCCACTGCCTTAGATTTAATGGATAGGATAATTTTCTTTATTTCACGAGAATCAACTGGAGAAAAGTAGAAAGGGTTGATCATGGGACGTTTAAGACCATCCAAGTAGGCCAAAGTGTGATCAATAGTTAGACGATCTACAAGAGGAACGGTAGAGAAATGGCAATTAAGATCGTCTAAACTTATTGTCTTTGGTAGGTCTACTCGACGTGTCTTGCCTATTCCTAGGGTTCCTAGGAATTTCCAAATGTCGCTAGGCGAAGACGAATCAATATTGGTTAGAATATGGCGGCGTTTAGCGTCACGTATCATCTTGTTGCATCGGTTCCTTGCAATTTTAAAATGAGACCAATTGTCTTCAGTGCGTTCTTTTTTAAAATTCCGATATGCACGATTTCTCCTCCTCATCGCCATATGGATACCCCTTGTCATCCACGGTGCAGGCGGTCGCTTCAACTTTACCTTCTTAATAGGGGCATGAGTGTCGTACAACCGAATCACTTCTTTGTTGAACAAGCATATTTTTGTATCGATCGTATCGGCCTCCATGACCGGTTTCCATTCAATTTCGGATGCGTCATTGGTTAGCTTGTCGATATCTATACGAGCAAAGCAACGCCTGTGCAGAACCTTAGGATTAGGTTTCGGGGACTTAAGGGCATAAGAGAGGAAGATAAGGTATACAATTATAATGATATTGTGTGTATAAACATCATGCAATTATAATGATATTGTGAGAAAGCAGTAAGAATTTTTTTAAAGCCGCTAAATGCTGCACTTATTGCATCAGCCATAGTCGTAAGAGGCGACTTAATCTAGCTAAAAGTACCACCGGTATCTTGGTCAAGGTGGTACTTCGGTATCTTATGGGAGGAGAGCTCATTGGAGATAGATATCTTTAGAATATGGTTCGAATCAAGGCAGCACTCTTGGTATCTACAGCCCTAGTCAGTTGGGTTATTTCTGAACCCCGGTAAGGGTTGATGTCTGTTAAATGTAAATTTATAATAACATCGCTAAATATTGATCTGTTTTACATTAACGTTAAGACATATTGCGCCCGATAATAGCAAATGGTAATGTAATGGAAATATGATCCAGACCGATTTCGCCCACGATGACTGCATTAACTCCGTTATTGCTGATGTTCATGTGCTCGCATGTAAGTATAATTAATCTAGTGGTGGTCGGGCTCTTTAGTGATGTGGCAGACGTACAGAACGCTTATGTAGTTCCTATTGTCTTAATCCGTGAAGTCGTGAGGGAAGAATAAGTATAATTACAAAACAAGAAAAAATATCAAATACTCTATCGGCAACGCGTAAATTTCAACATAAAATGAAGTTGCCATAAAATATTTATACAGGGAAGATGTCCGAAAACATGAACCGAAATATCTAAAACATTTCAGTGGTTTTCACATCCCGGTAAGCAAATAACTCGTATTTTACGAGTCGTAGAGTACCCAGTCCGAATGTTGCTACATATCATAACAGACCCTTTCAAATTAATAGACTGGTCAAAAGCCATGCAACTAATCTTGACCCGTAAATCTGCGTATGCGTAGATGAAAGAAGAGAAATGCGTAGATAGCGCTGATTTTTAGCCTAGAAACTTTCGCAACAGCCATGGAAATAAAGAAAGTTAAAATGCCTCACGGGTAAAAACCACTAAAAATTGTGTGGTTTTTAAAAACATTTAGTGTAATATTGTAAAATATTTAATTAGATTTATGGATTTTAATCATCATCATCATCATCATCATCATCTCAGCCTATACTTGTCCACTGCTGAACATAGGCCTCCCCAATCGCTTTCCAGCGTAACCGGTCCGATGCCACCTGCATCCAACGACTTCCTGCGATTTTCACAAGATCGTCGGTCCATCTGGCAGGCGGTCGTCCCACACTGCGCTTGCCAATACGTGGTCTCCACTCTAGAATCTTTCTGCCCCAACGCCCGTCCGATCTACGCGCTATGTGGCCCGCCCATTGCCACTTCAGCTTGCTAATCTTAACAGCTATGTCGGTGACCTTGGTTCTTCTACGAATCTCCTCATTCCTGATTCGATCGCGTAGAGAAACGCCGAGCATAGCTCTCTCCATAGCTCGCTGAGCAACTCTGAGCTTTTTTATGAGACCTATAGTAAGAGACCACGTCTCTGATCCATATATCATCACTGGTAACACACACTGATTAAAAACTTTAGTCTTAAGGCACTGAGGTATTTTGGATGAGAAGATGTTGCGCAGTTTCCCGAACGCTGCCCAGCCGAGTTGGATTCGTCGATTGACCTCTCTCTCAAAGTTGGACCTACCTAACCGGACTACCTGTCCCAGGTAAATGTATTCGTCGACAACTTCAAGAGTAGAGTTCCCAACGGTGAGTGCGGTGGGTACGACATGGACGTTACACATTATTTTCGTTTTGTCCATGTTCATTTTAAGACCCACTTGTTGAGATACTCTGTTGAGGTCACCGAGCATTCGTCCTAGATCTTCCAGCGACTCCGCCACGACCACAATGTCGTCGGCAAATCGAAGGTGAGTGATGTATTCGCCATTGATGTTGATGCCAAGTCCTTGCCATTCCAAGAGCTTGAAGGCGTCCTCTAAGGTGGCCGTAAACAGTTTCGGAGAAATGACGTCTCCCTGCCTTACTCCTCTTTTTATGGGGATCGCCTTCGTGCAATGCCCCTGTACTCGGACTGACATGGTGGCGTTATTATACAAGCACTTCAACACTTCAATGTACCGATAGTCAATGCGGCATCGCTGGAGAGATCTAAGAACCGCCCAAGTCTCGATCGAATCGAAGGCTTTCTCATAGTCCACAAACGCCAAGCATAGTGGCCGATTATACTCCTCGGTCTTCTGTATAATCTGCCGCAGCGTATGTATGTGGTCTATGGTACTAAAGCCTTTCCGGAAACCGGCTTGTTCGGGAGGCTGGAAGTCATCAAGCCTGCGTTCGAGACGATTCGTGATGACTCTCGAAAACAACTTATAAACATGGCTCAGCAGTGTGATGGGCCTATAATTCTTCAGTAAAGTGTTATCACCTTTCTTGAAAAACAGTACCACCACTCCCCTGTTCCATGCTTCCGGCGTTTTCTCTTCGAGCAAGACGGAATTAAACAGCCTCTGAAGGACTTTAAGTACCGGCGTTCCGCCCGCTTTCAGAAGCTCTGCGGTAATTCCGTCTTCGCCTGGTGCTTTGTTATTTTTGAGTTGTTTGAGAGCCATCGTAATCTCGTACAGGCTGATGTCCGGGATATCTTCAGTGTAGTGTCGGGTTAGCTTGGCTCTTGGGTCGTTTACCAAGTCAACAACAGGTTCAGCTACTGAGGTGTACAACTGCCCATAGAACCTCTCTATCTCCCTAAGCACCTCTGACCTATTCGACGTTACGTTTCCGTCCTCCGTCTTCAGCTTCGTCAACTGGCTTTGCCCAATAGACGCGTCTCTTGCGAACACTTTGGAGCCCTTGTTCTGTGCTATGGTCTCCTCAATACGCCTTGTATTGAAGGACCGTAAATCGTGACGCAAGGACTTCAGTACCTGTCCATTGAGCTGCCTATAGGACTTAGCATCATCGGAGGTTTGGAGCGTCATGGAACGTCGCTCAGCCATGAGATTTCGGGTGGAGTTAGATAGTTTTTGAGGTCTATTTTTACGGTGGGGCTTATAATACTTGGACCCGACCGTATGGACAGTCTCTACCAGCCTGTTGTTGATTTCGTCCACTGATGCGCTGCTGTCTAGCAATTCGAAGCGGTTTGCCAATTCGAGTTGAAAGTTCTCGGGGTTTTGGATGTGTGCATAAGAAGGTCGGAGCGTAGACTTCATCAGACGCGATCTTTCCATTTTGACATTAATATTTAATGTGCCTCTGACCATTCGGTGATCACTGCCGGTTTTTACCCTGTGAATCACGGAGACATCATTAAATATTTGTCGCTTGGTGCTCATGATGAAGTCTATCTCATTTTTTGTGGAACCATCAGGGCTCATCCAGGTCCATTTCCTATGAGGCGGCTTCCGGAAGAAAGAGTTCATCATAAAGAGTCCCTCCTTCTCCAGATATTCGGCCAGCCTCTGACCCCTGGGGTTGCGCTGCCCATATCCAAATTGCCCCACTCTCAACTCATCATCGCCCTGTTTGCCCAGCCGCGCATTGAAGTCACCCATAACCACTGTAAAGTGTGCTTTGGAAGTATGTATGGCTCTACTAATGTCCTCATACATTACTTCGACGTCATCATCTGAGTATGCCGAGGTCGGTGCGTAGACCTGTATGACCTTCAGCGAATATCTTTTGGATATTCTGAGTATCAGGTACGCTACCCTGCTCGACACACTAGTGATGGACACAATGTTGTCTATGAGTGACTTGTGGACGATAAATCCGACACCACCTTGGGACTGCTGTTCACCCTCCCGGTAGTAAACCAAGTTGCCGGATTTTAAGGTCATCGTGTCCTCGCCCTTTCTTCGGACCTCCGATAAACCAACAATATTCCACCGCAACTTGTTTATCTCTTCTTCCAGCTCAACAAGCTTCTCATCTGTCCTTAACGTGCGTGCATTGTATGTCACCAGGGCCAATTTTCGATGTTGGTGGTAGCCGAATCTCTGCCGGAGATTCTTAGCACCCCTTGTCCTGTCGTTACCATAGCTGCTACCGTGGCCAGGACGAACAGGACCGCCGGGGACTAGGGGCCTGGTTTTATTCTTATCTTCCATTTTAATAAATTGGGGGTGTTTGCCAGACTCGCCACGCTTGGCAGGCGGGTTGGCGAGCGCAGTTTTTGATGCTTCTACCATCAAAAACTGCGCTGTTAAGGGAACGCTGCTGCCCATTCCCTAGTTTTCCCTTAGTCGCCTTGTACGACACCCGATGGGATGAGATGGGTTGGTCCTATTCTAAGCCGGGAACCACGCGGCCAAAATTTAATGGACGTTGATAATTTACAAGTATTATATGTTTATCTATAGCTGACGTAGTGAAAACGAGTTAGGATATGTTTTAACTTGTGCAGAGCTGCTATATATAAAATACATACGAAAAAAAAGCTTAAGGTATGCGCCATAAATCGAATTAGTGACATTTTACTTGCATTAATTATACTTAAAACATTTGAAAAAATCTGCTGTTGTTGATCTCTGATGAGAAAAATCTGATGTTCGGGTAAACTTTTCACTCTTAAAATTTCAAACAAAAAACTTCTACGCCATTCACTTTATTAACCCCAAAGTCTATTCATTTATACTGGTCTCTGATATCAACTATGACTCGGTTGATGTGTGGAGATATGTTTCAGCACGAGTGGGCACGACACGGTTGAACATGTTTAATTTTCGATTTGATGAAGGAGTGGAAATGTATATCTGATAATCTTACATTTCCTCTTTTGTTGGGCCTATCTTTTTATGGTGGCAATATCTACTTAATACAATTCTACACTAGATAAATTTAATCATGTAATTTGACATATGACTTCCTTATGTAATATAGATGAGCAATAGGTTATAATAATAATTATAATAATAATTTTATTCATTTACCACACAGTAGTTACAGTAAAATTATAAACCTTAAAATCTAAAGAAAACATTTTAAACCACATAATTGCCAGAGGTTCCCAAACTAGGCAAAGCCTGTATCTTGGGAAACCAGGTAACAGTTATAAGACAAGGATAAAAACTTATATTGACCAGAGGTAGATTGTGTGTACATAGAAAACTGATGTTTTAAATATAAAAGATACTCAAAAGTGGACTAGGTGTATAAACATATGATGTATGTGTGTGTGTGTGTGTGTGTGTGTGTGTGTGTGTGTGTGTGTGTGTGTGTGGGTGTGTGTATGTGTGTGTGTGTATGTGTGTGTGTGTGTGTGTGTGTGTGTGTGTGTGTGTGTGTGTGTGTGGGTGTGTGTGTGTGTGGGTGTGTGCGTTGGTGTGTGCGTGTGCGTTTGTGTGTGTGTGCGTGCGTGCGTGTGTGTGTGTGTGTGTGGGTGTGTGTGTGTGTGGGTGTGTGCGTTGGTGTGTGCGTGTGCGTTTGTGTGTGTGTGCGTGCGTGCGTGTGTGTGTGTGTGTGTGTGTGTGTAAAAATATCTATATGATAATTTATAAATTATCTGTTAATAATTAAGGATTCAGTGTGATCATAGTCTTGACAAAGGAGAAATTGTGTCAGTTTCGCCTTTGCTTCTTTTAAGGAATTTTTTTTTAGATCACATCGGGCTATAACCTCATTATACGTAGCCAAATGGCAGTACCGAGCAAATCTTTTAGCAAAACTAGTTTTAACTATGGGTGTGGGTAATTTCACCACGCGTTTTCCTAAAATCTTATCATAAACATGCGAGTGAACAACAGACTTATGGATAGAAAGACAAGCGTTTATAATGTATAATTGTCTTACTCTTACGTACTTTTATGTCTTTATAAAGGGCGTCTGTCGGATATAAAAAGGGTTTCTTTAAAATTACTTTTAAAATTGCACGTTGAGCTCTTTCCAAAGTGATTAGATAGGACTTTGCAGCAGATCCCCATGTGCCAATGCAATATGAAATAATTGATTGGCACATGGTATAGTAAACCATTCTTAGGGTACTCAAATTTGCGGAGTTTCTCAATAGTCTCATGATCCCCATTAGTTTTCTAACCTTCCCAGCCAGACTATTGATGTGAACTTCAAAGGTTAAATGTTCATCTAAAGTAAGACCCAGATATTTGATATCAGTTGTGCGTTGTAGTAAAACACATCCACAGGCCACAAAAGGGCTTGATAGTGAGCAAAAATGGATTCGTAGATTTAGCTTATTGTTAGGTTTTGAGGCAGCGGTCTTGTGAAAGCACATGTATTTTGTCTTATTTGTGTTGAGTGTGAGTAAATTTAGCTGTAACCATTTTGCAATAATTGACATACCCTTTTCCGCGATAGCATAGACATTTTCCCAGTCACATCCTCGAAAAAGAACAACGGTATCATCAGCATAGCAAATTAGCTCTGCTGATGGTAAGTTAAGATCATGCAAATCGTTCATGTAAATAATAAACCTCCTAACATGGTAAGGCACCTAAAACAAAGGCCCCCAGTTCCCGGTAGTCCCGCTGTCCGCTGCCACGGTAGCGGTCGCGGTAACAGCGGGGCAGGGGGTGCGAAGAATCTCCGGGCTACGACACAAGGCTACCAAAAACACCTGACCCTGGCTACGTACAATGGACGCTCTCTACGGCTGGACCAACACCTCACTGAACTCGAGGTAGAACTAGGTCGCATAAACTGGCACATATTGGGGTTATCCGAAGTCCGAAGACAGGGCGAGGACACGATAACCCTTGAGTCAGGCCACCTGTTCTACTTTCGTGAAGGTGATCGGCCCTCTCAGGGCGGTGTCGGTTTCCTGGTCAACAAAGCTCTCACTAACAACGTTGTAGAAGTCAGCAGTGTGTCGACACGGGTAGCGTACCTCATAATTAAAATCACCAACAGGTGCACCCTGAAGGTGGTACAGGTATATGCGCCGACCTCGACATACTGCGACGACATAGTCGAAGCCATGTATGAAGACATAGCCAAGGCATTACATGGCACCACCAAGGCTCACTACAACGTTGTTATGGGGGACTTCAATGCCAAAGTGGGAGTACAAGAACGCGGCGAAACAATAATCGGACCCCACGGCGTGGGGCGCCGAAACCACAGGGGGCAGATGCTGGTCAACTTTCTGGAGTCGCAGGGGCTCTTCTTGATGAATTCGTTCTTTAAGAAGAAGCCTCATAGAAAGTGGACATGGCGAAGCCCCGACACTGTGACGAGGAACGAGATAGACTTCATCATGACTGACAGGAAGTCTATATTTAGAGACGTCTCCGTGATCAACAGGTTTAATACCGGCAGCGATCACCGACTTGTCCGAGGCGCTCTAAATATAAACTTCAGGGCCGAAAGGCGTCGCATGATGAGGGCTACTCTGAGACCTACTGCGCCTCAAATAGCTTTAGGGTTCGAAAAGTTCCAACTGGAGCTTCAAAATCGTTTCGACCTGCTGGAAACCGAAGGCAATGTTGACGAAAAAACCGACACAGTGGTCAAAACGCTACAGGAGGTGTCTCGAAGGGTGTTTCCCGGCAAAAGCGGTAACAGAGAGTCTAAACTCTCGCTCGAGACTCTCGAACTTATGAGGCAGAGACGAGAAATGTCATCCACGCAGGCGTCTTCGCCGGATGGGAGGAACCTCAACCGGAAGATCCGGAAGCTGGTGCGACGTGACCTCCGATGTTCCAACACCCGCGCCATCGCGGCTGCGATTGAACAGAACAGAGGCACCAAAGTCTTCGCTCGCCAGCTAGGTAAATCCCATCTGACGAAACTTAATACTGCAGATGGCAAAACCGTGACCTCCAAGTTCGAGATACTCGAGGAGATTGAGAGTTTCTACAAAGACCTGTACGCATCACGGATGGCTAAACCCACGAGACTCAGCGCTGACGACCACAGAGCCCCACTCGCACGCCACAACACGGAAGACATCCCTGATGTCAACCAGGACGAGGTCAGAGTGGCTCTCGAGCAGCTCAAAAACAACAAGTCGCCAGGCGATGACGGAATCACCACTGAGCTCCTAAAAGCAGGCGGGACTCCAATACTGAAAAAGTTAGCGAGCCTCTTTAATTCCGTCATCCACCAGGGCTTAACACCTCAAGCGTGGAGCGGGAGTGCGGTGGTTCTGTTCTTCAAAAAAGGTGACAAAACCTTGCTGAAGAACTACAGACCCATCTCACTCCTGAGCCACGTCTACAAGTTGTTCTCGAGAGTACTCACAAACCGCCTCGCCAGAAGACTTGACGAGTTCCAGCCACCGGAACAAGCTGGGTTTCTAAAAGGCTACAGCACCGTGGACCACATCCATACTGTTCGGCAGATTGTACAGAAGACCGAAGAGTACAATCAGCCGCTGTGTATGGCTTTCGTGGACTACGAGAAAGCCTTCGACTCCATCGAAACCTGGGCGGTTCTGGATGCTCTGCAGCGATGTGGCATCGATTGGCGCTATATCGAGGTGCTGAGATGTCTATATAATACCGCCACAATGACCGTCCAGCTCCAAGACCAAAAGACCAACCCGATCGAGCTGCGTCGAGGTGTAAGACAGGGGGATGTAATATCCCCCAAGCTCTTCACCAATGCACTCGAAGACGTCTTCAAGACGCTGGACTGGACTGGGCGGGGCATTAACATCAACGGCGAATACATCTCACATCTTCGGTTTGCCGATGATATCGTCATCGTGGCAGAGTCACTGGAACAGCTACGCGAAATGCTGCATAGCCTAAATGGAGCCTCTCGAGGTGTCGGTCTCGGCATGAACTTGGATAAAACCAAGATCATGTTTAATGACCATGTCACGCCGGGACCGATCTACGTCGATGGTTCGATGCTCGAAGTTGTTCGGGAGTATGTCTACCTTGGACAAGTTGTCCAATTTGGTAGAAACAACTTCGAGAAAGAAATCAACCGCAGGATCCAATTGGGTTGGGCAGCATTTGGCAAGCTACGTCACGTTTTCTCTTCGCCTATTCCGCAATGCCTGAAGACTAAAGTGTACAACCAATGCGTCCTACCTGTTATGACCTACGGGGCCGAGACGTGGACACTCACAGTGGGACTGGTCCACAAATTTAAAGTCGCACAGCGGGCTATGGAGCGAGCTATGCTCGGCGTCTCTTTGAAGGATAAAATTCGTAACGAGGTAATCCGACAAAGAACCAAAGTTACCGACATAGCTCGCAAACTCAGTAAGCTAAAGTGGCAATGGGCTGGTCACATCTGCAGAAGGACCGACGACCGATGGAGCAAACGTGTCCTAGAGTGGAGACCGCGACTTGGTAAGCGTAAGGTAGGACGGCCCCCAGCTAGATGGACCGACGACCTCAAAAAGGTCGCTGGGACAGACTGGATGCGGAAGGCGGAGGACCGTGTGCAATGGCGCGTGTTAGGAGAGGCCTATGTCCAGCAGTGGACTGCGATAGGCTGATTGATTGATTGATTGATTGAAATAATAAATAGGGTGGGGCCGAATATACTACCCTGTGGCATGCCAAAATTAATTGGCAGTTGGTCGCTCTTAACACCACTTCACCGCACCAACTGCTGCCTGTTTATGAGGTAACTCCTGAACCAGTCCAAGGCTACTCCGCGAATACCCATCACTTCTAGTTTTTTAAGGAGGATAGGTATCGAAACCGTATCAAAGGCCTTGGCCAGGTCCAGGAAAACTGCAATACAGCTAAGACCTTTGTCTAGATAGGTAGATGCAAGATCAGTGAGTAGCGTCACTGCTTCATCTGTAGATTTCTGTTTTCTGAAACCAAACTGATTATTTGCTAGTAATTCATGTGATTCTAGGTAATCTACCAGCCTTTTATTGACGATTTTCTCAAGTAATTTTGAGAAAACGTTCAACAGGGCAATAGGCCTATAATTTTTAGGATCATCAGGGGCACCATCTTTGTGTATTGGAGTAATGGATGCGACTTTCCATGCAGATGGAAAGAGACCAGTCCGTAAACTTAAATTAAAAATATGAGAAAGTGGAATTGTAATCTGTCTTCTAGTAGCTTTTAGCAGGCAGTTTGTAATCCCGTCTAAGCCAGGAGCACTATTGTTTTTCAGTTGTCTGATTATTGTGTCTATTTCATCAATATCAGTTGGTGCGAAGAAAAACGAACTCAAAGGGCTACCACGTGTTTTAATTTTTCCTGCTAATGTAAACTCAGTTTCACCTGTTCGTTGAGAATTTTCTGAGATAGTAATTTGCCCACAGATGCAAAGTATTCATTACAACTATTAAGAGATGTTGCAGGGCCTGAATTGGCGGACAAAAGTTGACAACTACTTTGATTTTTTTGAGGAAGATGACATATGGATTTGATAGTGTTCCAAAATTGTTTAGGATTTGATTTCGCCAGCTCAAGTTCGTTAGCTTCATATTGAGATTTTACTTTTTTCAGGATTTCATTACAGAAATTGCGATACCTTTTATAAGATGCTTGTAATATAATATCATTGGGAAATTGTTTAGCTTTAAAATGAAGACGATCACGGTGGCGTATACATCGCAGCAGGCCAGGGGTTATCCAAGGACTTAGTGTAAACCTTGATCTACTGAAACAAATACATTTATAGTTAAGAGAAACAGCAGTAGCGAAACGATCAATGAATGATTCTAAGGCATTGTTTACGTCTGTATTTTTTGTGACCGCGCTCCAATCCTCTGTTTCTAAATCATTTGCAACATTAGCATAGTTTATCACTGTTTTAAACCTGCCTAATGAGCCACGTTTCCTTTCTGTTTTTAAACCAAGGAGAACTGGGAAGTGATCTGTCATAGTGGTTTCACATACCAGACCCGTGGCTAGAGCCTTTGATCTTATAAAAATATGGTCTAAGCACGCATTTAATCTAGTAGGTTTAGTGATGGCAGGTCTGAGGCCATGGTGACTTAGCATATTCAGGTAATCTGATGGATCGTGTGTATTCCTGTGCTGAGACAAGATGTCAATATTTAAATCACCGGCTATTGCTAGAGAAGTTTTATCTGTTAGATTATTTAGTATATTGTCAAGAGAGAAAATAAATCCATTGTTGTATTTAAATGATGGTGTTCTGTATATCTCTAAAATAGTAATCACATTTGTAATATCTACTATCAATCCACATGCATCCGTAATATCAAGTTCCGACACGGAAACGTTCCAGCAGTCCTTCACATAGACTACGACTCCGCCATTTTGATTGATGTTTTTATGAGTAAAAAAGGAGTTGTAGCCTGGGATCTGGCCAATTACTGCAGCATCCGTGAGACGACATTCTGTGAGTATAATAATATCTATGTCCAAGTTTATGCGATGTAAGAAAATAGTGAAAGCGTCGAAATTCTTGGTAATGCTTCTAATATTGTGTGTGATTAATTTAAAACTATATCCATCTGCAAAAAAGTTTTTACATAACTCAGGTGTACTCAAAAAGCATCTAAGATCAAGCGTGGAGTCAATGCTAGATCAATGCTATCCATAAAAGAAACAATTTTCCATACTGCGTGAAAAGTATCGCTGAGATGTGTTTACAACTACAGTGTTTGAATGTAGAGAGTAGTGTAATGATAAGTTATATATAATATAAATTTGCAGTGTATATGTAAGTGTATTATTGGCTTCATATGTAAATATATTGATAATATTTGATATAACAAAGGCTTTCGTAAGCAGAAATCTTGATATACCCAGATCCGAGTTGAACATAAAATATTGTCGATAGTCAAACATATTTTTTTCGATTGATATCGTACATGCAGTATGAGACATATTATCACAGGATCGAAAAAATAAAAATCCTATATAAAAAAATAAACCATAAGATATCTCCATAAGCATCGTAACATAAATTAGAAAACAAATAAAAACAGCAACACTCGATTTTTTAAAAAACATGGGTTCATCCAGAATGATTGCAAAAAATGTTTCAAAACGATTCTAGGTCCTAATGTAAGAGTATGTATTTCCCACCAGGCATAATCCCAGACTCCGGGCTGGTATTGAGGAATTCGATCTATCGAAATCTTCAATACCAGTCTGGTAGCCACACTTTATCAGATCTAAAATTCAAACCCAAGACGTATTAAACGTTGCTACACCAACGAGGTAGTCTCAACATTTATATAAATATTATATGGAACTACTGAACCGATTTTAATCATTCTTTCACCATAAGAAATCTACATAATGCAGAAATCTACACGAGCCAAAGCGACAATAGGCTCACCCCCTCTTATATAGGATCTAACATCGTCGTTGAAAAGTGGGTGTACACAGTACACCTCTGCCACATCCGCTTCGGGAATATAGACGTAAAGGTGTTATTTTTCAGGAAATAAACAAGTTCTGCGTTTGTAAGCTGGTCACTCAAACACTGTAACAAATGGTCGAAACACTGAACTTTTTTCCAATAGTCAGTGAATACAGGGAGGATCGTTGCATAGAGTCGACGCGAACTAAATTGCTTTATTGTGCAAAAGTCAGACACTATGAAAATAACAGTCGGCGGTTGGCGGCCAAGTTACATTGCTGATACACACTGCCGTGTAACATCGGGTGCAAGGTGGCTTATATGGAATATTGTAAGTACACGAACTTTTTTTAATTCGAGCCACATATTTTTAGCATTGAAACTATATGGATTCTAGAAGCAGCGTACTGTCTTAATTCAAATAGGCAATAGATTTAAGTATTTAATATAAAACATATTGTCAGCCGAAAGACTTCGACTGCAGAATAAAGGCCTCCCCTAAGATCGCCGAATTAACTGCCTTTTGTGCTAGATGCTGGATTTTTACCTGTGACCTTCACCAGTGTGGATACCACCACAAAGAATATGTTTTTTGTAAATTATTAATTTACAAAAAAGCATATTTTCACACTGGTAAAGGAAGGTGAAGGCAATTTTCTGATTTTATATTCATATTTTCTAGTTACAAAACATATGTTATCCTACTAGATCCCGAAGTTTGAAACCAAATAGACTTAAATACCTGATTTAGGTTGACTGCTTCATTAGTCTAAAGATAGTGTGGCTAACACACAAGGTCCTGGTTTCAAAACCTAGGTCAGATAAAGTATTACTGAAATTTTTGCTAAGTATAATGGCAATAACTCGTTCATTATTGAAAATCTAACATAACAAAAGAACCTAACATCATCTGCAAAATGTAGATACAGTACACCTCGGCCATCCCTACTTGAGTGATGAAGCACGACAGTATTTATAGGTATTTAAAAAGCATTGCCGCAGCAATATGAAGTACACCAAACGTTAACGTTACGATAAAAATTACCATATATTCTACATGTTCTACATACATTGAATATATTATAATTGCGCGACGTTGTCGCGGGAATTGCAGCCAGGGGATGGTAAACCCAGTATGTATGTCCATTCTAAAGCGCGGCAGCCGCGTTCTTATTTTCTTATTAGGAAAACGGCACGAAGAGCTCGCGATCTAATAGGATATACATAATGTTATACACACTTTTATTGGTTGTTGTTAAAGGGAAAGATGTTTTAGTGTTTTAGTGATCTGTGGTTCGGTTTATGGTTGATTGTCTTTGGTTAATAAAAAATGATAATTTTTGGTCTATCTATCTATCTATCTTTAACCTCACGCCAGATCCCTTGCGGGGTAGGCAGAGAGTACAAAGTTCCAACAGGTTCTTTCCTTACATACCTCTCTGGCTTCCTCGACTCTCATAGTTCGTCTCATACACGCTCGCCGGTTACGGAGACTCTTGACTTTTCCATCAGATAAGACTCGGTTTATTTGGTCGTGGTAAGATAGTCTAGGTCTTCCCCGGTACCTGCATCCTTCCACTTTCACATTGTATATCTGTTTTGTCATTCTTTCCTCTTGCATTCTTTCTATATGCCCGAACCAACGGAGCATGCCCTTTCTCATCTTTGTGTTCTTATATGTGCAAGAGTGAAGGTAATTGTAACAAAGTGATAAAACGTGCCTTTTTGACTTCCCTCAAAACGGCCGTCGCAATTGGTATGTAAAGTATCCACCGCTTTAATCTAGGGTGGGGTACTTCATTAATTTCATTATCATCGTTGTCATCAAGTTCATCAGGGAGTTGAATTAATTTAAACAAACACGATTATATATCTCACTGGACACTGGCAAAATACACTTAAAATTAGTGTGAAGCCATAACTTAAAGAAGAAGAAATGTAATATAAAAGAATTACCGTAATTGTATTACAGTAACTACACAAAATGTATGTTTACTTAAAATTTTCGTTGCTCAATCTCTCCGGCAGTATATCATGAACATCGCACAAGCATGAATTGAATACCACGGCAGTGATCAAACTGATACTATACTGAACTACGTCGAAATGAATGGGTAACCCATTCATTTCGACGTAGTTCCGCATGGTTCCGCTGTTAGTTTTGAAAGTTTTCTTAACGTTCGCTAATGGAACTAACTGATAATGTCAACATGTCTGACGCAGGACTTGCACGAACAGATTGACGTTAGTATCACGCTACCGAGTTGATTTGTCATCGTTTTCATACTACAAATTTACTGCATAAAAATGAACCTGATAGCACGCATTCCCGGTAACGTCAATCTGTTTGCTACACCCATCAGATTGCGGAACTTTATGTCCCTTGCAATGCAGAATAGTTTTAAAATATTCTAAAACAAATAGGTATGTGGAATGGCATTCACATTTTGGATGTAAAATCGACAGATTACGGTTGGATGGCGATCATAAATAATTTTCCGATACAAAATCCCATTGACACTTTTCTGACCTAAAATGCGAACCCGGATCTCTAGACATTAGAAGCCATATAAATAACCATGCGAACATATCGCCACACATGTGAGGAAATATTCATAAAATGCTTCAGGATTGCGTGGAGGATTCGTACGGTATTAACTTGAGACCGTAGGTAACACAATTTTTACCTAAAAAATATTTTTACAGCTATTATATATCATGTGATTCAGTGTCTATTTGATTATGATATTTTTCAGAAGACCTGCCCGAAATCAGCCTAGACGAAATCGTGATGGCTCTTGAGCAGCTAAGGAATGGAAAAGCTCCTGGAGAGGACGGAGTTACAACTGAACTATTAAAAGCGGGCTAAAGGAGCTCCAAAATATCTTTAACTCTGTCCTCTTTAATGGGAGAACTTCAGAGGCTTGGGGTAGTAGCGTGGTCGTATTGTTTTTCAAAAAGGGTGATAAGACCCAACTGAAGAACTACCTCCCTATTTCGCTCCTGAGCCACATTTATAAGCTGTTTTCAAGAGTTATCACAAATCGTCTTGCGCGAAGGCTCGACGAATTTCAACCCCCGGAACAGGCCGGGTTTCGAAGAGGGTATGGAACCATAGACCACATCAACACTATACGGCAGATTATACAGAAGACCGAAGAGTATAATCGGCCCCTGTGCTTAGCATTCGTGGACTATGAGAAGGCCTTTGACTCGATCGAGACCTGGTCAGTTCTGAAATCCTTGCAAGGATGCCAAGTCGACTGGCGATACATCCAAGGGTTAAGAAGTCTCTATAACGCCGCGACCATGACCATCCAGTTACAAAACCAGCAGACCAACCCTATCCCAATGCATCGAGGAGTGGGACATGGGGACGTTATCTCCCCTAAATTGTTCACATATGCATTGGAGGATATGTTTAAGACGCTGGACTGGGAAGGTCATGGCATAAACATAAATGGCAGTCATATCTCACACTTGAGATTTGCAGACGACATCGTCATTATGGCCGAAACGTTGAAGGATTTACAACAGATGCTGACCAGCCTAGCCGATTCTTCCAAACACATAGGCCTCCGCATGAACTTGGACAAGACCAAGGTAATGTTTAACCGACATGTAGTGCCGGAACCTGTTGCAATACATGGCACTATTCTCGAGGTTGTTCAAGAATATTTTTACCTAGGGCAAACTCTGCAGTTGGGGAAAAACAACTTCGAGAAAGAGGTCAACAGAAGAATACGGCTGGGCTGGGCGGCATTTGGGAAATTACGTCGAGTATTTACTTCGCTCATTCCACAAAGGCTAAATACATAAGTCTTTAATCAGCGCGTCCTGCCCGTTATGACATATGAAGCCGAGGCGTGGACATTCACGGTTGGAATGGTCCATACATTTAAAGTCACTCAGCAAGCTATGGAATGGGCTGTGCTCGGAGTTTCTCTGAAGGATAGAATCCGGAACGAAGTCATTCGACAGAGAACCAAAGTTATCGACATAGCCCACCGGATTAGTAAGCTGAAGTGGAAACGGGCCGGTCACATTAGCCGACCAACCGATTACCGCTGGGACAAACGAGTTCTTGAGTGGAGACCGCGGACTGGCAAACGTAATGCAGGACGCCCTCAGGCTAGGTGGAGCGATGACCTTCGTAGGGCGGCTAACAGAAACTGGATGCGAGTAGCCGAGGATCGTACCCAGTAGCGTGCACTTGGAGAGGCCTATGTCCAGCAGTGGACTGCTATAGGCTGATAATGATGATGTCTATTTTGTTTAAACTGTATAGGCATGGCACAGCAGTGACAGTAGTTTCGACCAAAATCGTGCGCTGTTTCACTTACATTCAATTATTATTACGATTTCTCTGCTCTACACCAACGAGACAGTCCCATCACGTTGTCAAAAAACTATTTTGTCAAGTGACCTGACAATCCTGCTCACTCTCAAAAAATAAGAGTCGCGAAAAATATGGTGCAATAAGTTCAATATTTCAAGAGAAAAGAAAATCGTGTACAATTTGAACAATTCTTCACAATTGCTGGCTGTATTTTGATGAGTCATTGTGTGAGCACTTATACTCGAATAGAGTATTTCTATTGATTGGAATGCATTGAAATGCATTCTTTATGGCATGAAACCTACTTTACGTTATCTGCTTACATTGATACTTGAATATGTGTTTTATTAGAATAAGCTGTAGTTTTATAAAAGTCTGTAGTTTACATATAAGTCCATAAGCACCACTCTTCCTTCATAAAAATATAAAGATGTATTTGAATATATTTATTTATATATGTATATATTCAGTTATATTTTATTATATTTATGTATGTATGTAAATTTAGTACTATATAGTTAGATTTCTGTGTTAATGTGATATTTTGTATAATATATATGGTTAGTTTAGGATATTCTATTTAACTCTACTGTAGGTACACTTGTTGCTATACTCTACTTTATTTTCATCTCTCTATCGCTCTAAGGTTTGCTGGAAGAAAACACAATATTGAGTTAAGCTCGCCTTTGTACATAAACTTTCAGTTAAATTGTTTTTTGTCATCAATATATGTGTACAATAAAGAATTAAATAAATAAATAAATACATACCAAGAGATTATGAAAAGTAATAAGAGAAATTACAAACACTTCCAAAAATACGAATATGAGCCACCCGAATGAGCTCCTGTCCCTGTCAACTTCTCCTTAATCGTCACTAAATACAATAAACGATTACTTTATAAATGTAGGTAAGTCGTAGTAGGTAGTAAGTATCTGCTTACATTGATACTTGAAAATGTGTTGTATTAGAATGAGCTGTAGTTTTATAAAAGTCTGTAGTTTACATATAAGTCCATAAGCACTACTCTTCCTTCATCAAAATATAAAAATGCAGATCACACTACGATTACTCTGAATTACAACAATCAGAGTAATCGTAGTGTGATCTGCATTTTTAGCCAGCCTAACAAGGCTGGTCAGACAAATTTTAATTCAATAATTCTAATCGACATGTAAACCAGATTCTATCAAAAGTCCCAAGGGCTCTATTTGTACCAGCAATGTGTCCTCCCGGGTGATAAATAGACACCTATTATAGAAACCATATAACAGGAAGACACAGAAATTCAACTGCACAAAGTAAACAATTTGAAACAAAACCCAATCGTTTCTTTTGATGCATACATGATTTTATTGAAAACAATTTTGTTTTTATTTACAAAAGGATCCTATTAATATAATATTATCAGTGTATTTCTCTTAACCATTCTCATTAGCATCAGGGTCTAATATCGTGGGAGAAATATAGCTGTTCACAGTATTCTCACTTTAGGTATATTGATGTATTGATATTGATCTTAAAAGAATACAGTGGTAATATTCAAGTTATTACATGAATGGTGCATCAAAGACCAGATTTAGGTTTGTCCGTGCACCGGACTAGTCGTCTAATTACTATATATATATAAAGAGGGTATACAAATGACCTGATGAGTGAAACGCTCGTAACTCGTTACGAGTTTCGAATTAATATCATGGGGTGATTTTTTATGGTTTTATTTTAGTTCTTAATATTTTAAAGTTTAATTGTGTAAGAAATTAGTTTTTTTATTTTGTGTAAAGGTGTTTATTTTTTTCTACTATTAATCAAGGATTTTGGCGGTTGCTGCATACGGTGACAATACAGCATTCAGTTAAGAAAGGAGGACTGCTGGACAAAAGTCTCTGCCAATGATTACCACAAAGAAACCGGCTTTATGCTTTTCATAATAAATATTATCCGATAAATATTATCTAGACTGATCTCAATCCGATGCACAGATGCGCTACTTATTTATACTACCACGCATGTCCAGAAACATGTGACAGTGGAACTACTGAACTTATTATGCATTGTGGCGCATTACAGGTTGTTCAGACACCGGAAATGGTGCGTCCGCAGACGGAAGCGCTGCTTGCGTTAGTTGCGACATCTATGCGCTCGCGCCGCGCCGTATCCGTTCGACAGTTGTTTGCCCGTCGGATACGCGGTTAATAGGGGATCGGCAGTTGCGATGCTTTTTAATTAGTTGGATATTAAGTTCGATTGATGCGGTATGAAAGTTATGTATTGATAAATAACTATAGACTGGTATAAATATGAAAGGCAAGACCCCCCATTTGTACTAACAGTACATAAAGTCTTAAATAAATTGTTTTCAGGTTAGTAGAGCCATAAGTATCAACATTTCTAGTTCTTATTATCTAAATTTGGCCTAGATACTAGTTGGTGGTCTTGCAGAATGAAACCTGTTTTCCTTCTTATTTATATTCAAAAGTTGCATGGATTTTAAAATGATGTCAGCATAGGACCGGACCTTGGATTTAGAAGATTGAAATTGTGCATTAGAGTTTTCTATACAACGTAGGTAATATTTAAAAAAGGATAGTGTTAAATTACTAGTGTAGTGGATAGTGTAAACAGCCGCGTGGTTCCCGGCTTAGAATAGGACCAACCCATCTCATCCCATCGGGTGTCGTACAAGGCGACTAAGGGAAAACTAGGGAATGGGCAGCAGCGTTCCCTTAACACTTCGACGACCAATAACTGCGCTCGCCAACCCGCCTGCCAAGCGTGGCGAGTATGGCAAACACCCCCAATTATGGAAGAAAGTAGGAAAACCAGGCCCCTAGTCCCCGGCGGTCCTGTTCGTCCTGGCCACGGTAGCAGCCATGGTAACGACAGGACAAGGGGTGCTAAGAATCTCCGGCAGAGATTCGGCTACCACCAAAACCGAAAATTGGCCCTGGTGACATACAACGCACGCACATTGAGGACAGATGAGAAGCTAGTTGAGCTGGAAGAAGAGTTAAACAAGTTGCGGTGGAGTATTGTTGGTTTATCGGAGGTCCGAAGAGAGGGCGAGGACACGATAACCTTAAAATCCGGCAACTTGTTTTACTACCGGGAGGGCGAACAGCAGTCCCAAGGTGGTGTCGGATTTATCGTCCACAAGTCACTCATAAACAACGTTGTGTCCATCACTAGTGTGTCGAGCAGGGTACCTGATACTCAGAATATCCAAAAGATATTCGCTGAAGGTCATACAGGTCTACGCACCGACCTCGGCATACGCAGATGATGAGGTCAAAGTTATGTATGAGGACATTAGTAGAGCCATACATACTTCCAAAGCACATTTTACAGTAGTTATGGGTGACTTCAATGCGCGGCTGGGCCAACGGGGCGATGATGAGCTGAGAGTGGGGCAATTTGGATATGGGCAGCGCAACCCCAGGGGTCAGAGGCTGGCCGAATTTCTGGAGAAAGAGGGACTCTTTATGATGAACTCTTTCTTCCACAAGCCGCCTCATAGGAAATGGACCTGGATGAGCCCTGATGGTTCCACAAAAAATGAGATAGACTTCATCATGAGCACCAAGCGACAAATATTTAATGATGTCTCCGTGATTCATAGGGTAAAAACCGGCAGTGATCACCGAATGGTCAGAGGCAAATTAAATATTAATGTCAAAATGGAAAGATCGCGTCTGATGAGGTCTACGCTCCGACCTACTCATGCACATATCCAAAACCCCGAGAACTTTCAACTCGAATTGTCAAACCGCTTCGAATTGCTAGACAGCAGCGCATCAGTGGACGAAATCAACAATAGGTTGGTAGAGACTGTCCATACGGTCGGGTCCAAGCATTTTAAGCCCCACCGTAAAAATAGGCCTCAAAAGCTATCTGACTACACCCGAAACCTTATGGCTGAGCGACGTACCATGACACTCCAAACCTCCGATGATGCTAAGTCCTATAGGCAGCTTAATGGACAGATATTGAAGTCCTTGCGACACGACTTACGGTCCTTCAATGCAAGGCGTATTGAGGAGACCATAGAGCAGAACAAGGGCTCTAAAGTGTTCGCAAGAGACGCGTCTATTGGGCAGTGCCAGTTGACGAAGCTGAAGACGGAGGACGGAAACGTAACGTCAAATAGGTCAGAGGTGCTCAGGGAGATAGAGAGGTTCTATGGACAGTTATATACCTCAGTAGCTAAACCTGTTGTTGACTTGGTAAAAGACCCAAGAGCCAAGCTAACCCGACACTGCACTGAAGATATCCCGGACATCAGCCTATGCGAAATTAGGATGGCTCTCAAACAACTAAAAAACAACAAAGCGCCGGGTGAAGACGGAATTACTGCAGAACTTCTGAAGGCGGGCGGATCGCCGGTACTTAAAGTCCTTCAGAGGCTATTTAATTCCGTCTTGCTTGAAGGGAAAACGCCGGAAGCATGGAACAGGGGTGTGGTGGTGCTGTTTTTCAAGAAAGGTGATAATTCTTTATTGAAGAACTATAGGCCCATCACACTGCTGAGCCATGTTTATAAGTTGTTTTCGAGAGTCATTACGAATCGTCTCGAACACAGGCTTGATGACTTCCAGCCTCCCGAACAAGCCGGTTTCCGGAAAGGTTTTAGTATCATAGACCACATACATACGCTGCGGCAGGTTATACAGAAGACTGAGGAGTATAATCGGCCACTATGCTTGGCGTTTGTGGACTATGAGAAAGCCTTTGATTCGATCGAGACTTGGGTGGTTCTTAGATCTCTCCAGCGATGCCGCATTGACTATAGGTACATCGAAGTGTTGAAGTGCTTGTATAATAACGCCACCATGACAGTCCGAGTACAGGGGCAGTGCACGAAGGTGATCCCCATAAAAAGAGGAGTAAGCCAGGGAGACGTCATTTCTCCGAAACTGTTTACGGCCACCTTAGAGGACGCCTTCAAGCTCTTGGAATGGCAAGGACTTGGCATCAACATCAATGGCGAATACATCACTCACCTTCGATTTGCCGACGACATTGTGGTCATGGCGGAGTCGCTGGAAGATCTAGGACGAATGCTCGGTGACCTCAATAGAGTATCCTAACAAGTGGGTCTTAAAATGAATATGGACAAAACAAAAATAATGTTTAATGTCCATGTCGTACCCACCGCACTCACCGTTGGGAACTCTACTCTTGAAGTTGTCGACGAATACATTTACCTGGGACAGGCAGTCCGGTTAGGTAGGTCCAACTTTGAGAGAGAGGTCAATCGACGAATCCAACTCAGCTGGGCAGCGTTCGGGAAACTGCGCAACATCTTCTCATCCAAAATACCTCAGTGCCTAAAGACTAAAGTTTTTAGTCAATGTGTGTTACCAGTGATACATATGGATCAGAGACGTGGTCTCTTACAATAGGTCTCATAAAAAAGCTCAAAGTTGCTCAGCGAGCTATGGAAAGAGCTATGCTCGGCGTTTCTCTACGTGATCGAATCAGGAATGAGGAGATTCGTAGAAGAACCAAGGTCACCGACATAGCCCTCAGGATTAGTATGCTGAAGTGGCAATGGGCTGGCCACATAGCGCGAAGATTGGACGGGCGTTGGGGCAGAAAGATTCTAGAGTGGAGACCACGTATTGGCAAGCGCAGCGTAGGACGACCGCCTGCCAGATGGACCGACGATCTTGTGAAAATCGCAGGAAATCGTTGGATGCAGGTGGCATCGGACCGGTTACGCTGGAAAGCGATTGGGGAGGCCTATGTTCAGCAGTGGACAAGTATAGGCTGAAATGATGATGATGATGAGTGTTAAATTAGTACATTGTAGTATTTGGCACTAAGTTAAGAAAATAAAACAAAAATATAAAGTACACCAAAAATGTAATAAAAATCTTTATTGTATAGCCACAGAAAATAAAATAAATATTGCCAAACAGAAAAAGAATTTAAAAGAAACAATGTTGGTATATTGGTAATGGCATTCCACTGGCAATGAATCGTGATAAGGAACCGGGTGGCGACGTGACCCGCATGCTGATACCTTCATACACGAACAGATCACTGACTTACAGTCTGACTGTGCCACATGGCATTTGCTCAAGTTTAGCCCCACTTTTACGCCACGTATTCATGAAGGGTCACTTACTGTGGACAGATTAAATTAAGTCCATGGGAGACCCTTTAATCGAGCGCACCAGAATCTCAAATGAGAGATATCGTAAGATGAGCCGCATCAGCCTCCAGCGACTAAAGCTCATCATTACCACGACCACTATCAAGAATGAAGCAAATAAGAAGAATTCGTGAGAAGACAAATATGGTGTGAAAACAATACGACAACAATTTTGTCATTTTCTGACAAATATGTCGCATTTTATAAAATGGGTCTGGGTTGCTGCTATAAGATGGAATATCTTACTTCCTACTTATCCTACTGATATTATAAATGCGAAAGTTTGTATGTTTAGATGTTTGTTACTCAATCACGCAAAACCGGCTGAATGGATTTAGATGAAATTGGATCACGCAAAAACGGCTGAACGTACTTCGACGAAATTTGTCAAACAGTTTATTATTACCTAGGATACTTTCTATCCCTAAAAAATCTTTAGGTTCTTCTGTAAAGTCAACGCGGAAGAAGTCGCGGGCAGAAGCCTGTTATCTATCTATCTCTATCTATAACCTCACGCCAGATCCCTTGCGGGGTAGGCAGAGAGTACAGAGTTCCAACAGGTTTTTCAACTTTCCTTACATACCTCTCTGGCTTCCTCGACTCTCATAGTTCGTCTCATACACGCTCGCCGGTTACGGAGACTCTTGACTTTTCCATCAGATAAGACTCGGTTTATTTGGTCGTGGTAAGATAGTCTAGGTCTTCCCCTGTACCTGCATCCTTCCACTTTCACATTGTATATCTGTTTTGTCATTTTTTCCTCTGGCATTCTTTCTATATGCCCGAACCAACGGAGCATGCTCTTTCTCATCTTTACACCGATACTATCTTTCATACCTACTCGCTGTCTTACTATGCTGTTGCTAATGCGGTCGGTCAGCTTCACTCCGCACATCTTCCGCAGAGCTCGCATTTCTACCGCATTTATCCTACTTTCATTCTCCTTCTTACATACCCAGCTCTCGCTACCATATAACAGCGTTGGGACAAGAACTCCGTTATGTATGGCCAGCTGCGCCTTATGGCTTAAGTGCCGGCTCCCGAGTAGCCTTCCCATCGCACCATTCACTCTGTTCCCTGCACTCACTCTTCTCTCTATGTCAGCGGTGTATTTCCCATCCTTACTGAAGGCGCATCCAAGATATACAAACTCATTCAGAAGAAGAAAGAAGCTTGTTATTTTTCAAAAATGATAATTCAAATGACCCTTGCATTAAGCTCGTTTGTACAGACCCAAGCTGCGTTAACATAAAATGCTCAATTATATCTCGCCAGTAAACACCCTCATTAACAAACACAGAAATAAAGCAACTCTACAATTCCACTAAAGAATAATAAAATCCTGCGGCACTTCACGTAATTGGTCTTTTGTTACAGGGCCTTCCGTAATTACCCGATGCTTACTCATTATGTGATAAGACTTTACATTGTTGGAATACGCTTCTTAATCTAATGCTGGTCAATGTTTTATGTGGGTGTAATTAGTGTAATGTACTTACATTACTGTATTGCATTTTCTTGGGGGTAATGGCGAGTGGTTTATGTTTGATTTGATTAAAATAGATACATAGGTGTAGATGGGGTCCTTTTATGTGCATTGCGGTGGAGGTAGATCGTAAGCATATTATTTATAACCTAAGCACAATAGTGGTAATAAAGAATAGAGAGCGATTTAAATAAAATAAGATAAACCCGCTGTATTTCTCCCTGGATCTTCTCAGTGGAGGACTGGGATCGATTCTTTCAGGGGATCAGGGGGATTTACTTATTTAATATTAATATTTTATACACGATACAAATATCTACTCCGTACACCCTTTTTCACATTGAGAGCTATCATGGGTGCCAAAATATGGGTGTCTACAGCACACGTTTGTCGCAGCATGCGTAATGTAAGCGCGACTGTGTTTGTTTCTTAATATTCCTGTCATGTCACATACACATATAGTACCTACATCCACATCTAGCAGTTATTTCTTCTTATTTTATTCAAAATAAACTTAGCTCCATACTAGAAATTACTCCTGTGTCTTGAGTTCATTTACAATATTCACACAAGGATTTAACACGTAGGGGAATCAAACTCGTAACTACTTAATCCAGAAGGCAAAGCGGTTCAAGCTCTTTACCACTGGACTAAGGCGTCAATAAATTGCAGGACCACTTTATCTAATCAGATTTCAAACTACCATTGAAATCTGATATTTCAATGGTAGTTTTTGGTCTCTATGAGATAGGTGGCTAGATTATCGCAATGCATTGGAAATATTTGAACTCCATAATATTTATATACAATCAGAAAAATAGCTTCGCATTTACATAATCTGATTAGGCTCGTAACCGCCTCGGCAAGATTAAGTCGTAAACTCTCGAATTGGTGGACATTCGTCTTTTGGGAACGATTCCAATTCTAGAGCTAGCTTTAGGATATAATAGTGCCTAATTTTGTGACTACTTGAAATAAAACTATATAAATATACGAAATCTTTCTGATAAGTAGTCACAAATTGAGCCCTTAGATTCACGCGAATATTGAACATGAAATAGATCTATTTTTCGGATTGTATCGATATATATTTCTGATTTTTAAGATTCCGACGTTTAGAGTGTTTTGCAGCACCGATGGTCACGGGAAGGTCTGGTCAGAAACGTCGAAAAAAAATTAACCGTGACAAAATCCGAAAAATAGTTCTACTTCCTGTGTAAAATTCGCGTATATCTAAGAACACCATTTGTGACAACTTATTAAAAAGATTTCGTAAACTACTGACTATTATAAATGTAGGAATGGATCATCTGGCTTCCGTTTTCAACATCAAAATGAGCCAATTATTAGTTAATGTATGCACCCCATCTTATTCGCTTTAAATTAGGTTTTTGTTTTTAAAACAATAAAAAAACACGGTCACGCCTATATTACCCGAGCGGGGGTAGCAGAGGTGTACTGAGTACACCCATATATTGCTGATTTGCCTCGTGATCACGAAGCAATGTGCTTTGCCACTAGACGAACGAGGCAGTTTTTGTTTTTAATAAAATATTTATATTTAAGTACATTAGGCGTATTTTTATGTACATTTCGTTGTTCAGTGCCGGTGTTTACATTCTCGCACTGGCTAGTTTCATGTTAATTTTTCTGCGCACGGCTAGACGACTGAGTTTAAGGTAATCTAGTGGTAAGGTAGGTGGTAAGTGGACATGAAATAGAACGTCACATATATAATAAACAATATTTGTCTATATTATCGCTCCAAATCCCTTGCGAGCTAAGCAGAGAGTACAGTCTCAACCGAGTTTTACCTTACAGATGTCTCTCGCTTCCTCCTCTCTCATGGTTCGTCTCATGCACGCTAGCCGATTACGGAGACACTTGACTTGACACTAGCCCTTTGAATAAGACACGGTCTATTTGCCGGTCACAGAGACTCTTGACTTGCCTATCAGATAAGACACGGTCTATTTGGTCATCGTAAGATAGCCTGGGTATTGCCCGGTATCTACATGCTTCAAATTTTGCATTATATATCTGTCTTGTCACTCTTTTTTCCTAAATTATCCGAACCTCCGAAGAATAACTTTTTTATCTTTACTACGATTCATGTACAGTAAACAAAATGACACAGTACAACCTTTACGTAACAGTAAACAATACAAAGCTTACGCCATAAACACAGTCAACAAAAGCAATGACCGCATGAACGCAATTATCACTCAAAGATCTACAAACTCTAGTGACATACGTATCTATCGCCGGACGAGTGGCCGGACAGAATCGATTGTCTGCTGCCGAGTGAGATCGGATGAGACGACTGCACTCCGAGTTCGATGAATCGATTCCTTTATTACATGTCACTGGTGACGTGGGTTTAATAATATTCAGTTTAAAAATCGATTTACAGACGGTGTCGATGAGTAAAACTTAGTCGATATTAATCTACTTTTGGGAAAGGGATCTCTTTACTGTTCTCTTGAGGTCCCATTTCTCAAAAGGGAAAGTTCTTATTACTAGTAAATTCTATCAGGTCTTTCGAGGAGTAGAAAAGTTATTCTTTCGTTTCTCTCTGTCAATCAAAGGTTTGCTGTCAGAGAACTTAATTTTGAGTTAAGCTTGCCTATGTACATTTTAATATTATTTTTATTTTGTTACATTTTCTGTGTGTGTACAATAAAGAATTAAGATTAAGATAGATGGGGAAATGAGGCAACAGTAAAATATTTTGACTTTTTCATACTTCAATTCTTATACAAGACGACGGTTTGATCTAGTAGTTAAAGCGGGTGTCATTCCGTTTACTTGATCAAGTACCTAGTACGAGTTTGATGCTCACACATGACAAATCTTTGTATGACACCCAAATGTTGCTTTTGAGTCTGGGTGCTGGGTGAGTAAAGAAGTGAGAAAATTTTATGATTCTATGTACGTATCAATGATATACATATATTCCTAATTTTGGGATCGTATGTTCTCAAGCGGCACATCCCTTGTAATAAGACTCCATACAAACAGATGCCTAAACCCAAATTAACACTGGCTGCAATAATAACACACACTTAGTCGAAAGTTCTCCCCTTTTTCCATTCCTGCAAAACTTTTAATCCATCCAACTTTTCGTCCATAAAAATCAGTCCAACATATTTCAATGGCAGAATCTAAAATGGCTGTTCGTATTGCTCTCACTCAAAACCAAAAATATAGCAAAACAAAATGTTTCAAAGAGAATACCATGTTATATTGACAAAGGTTGCCTTTGATTTGCAAAAGCTTGCTATGCGTTTGTTTACAAAAATGTAATACGGAATTACTGCCGGGGAATGTTCCTTTATGTGGAAGAGTTTATTTCGACGCGGGTGGTTCATTCAGGAATGCAGTGCAATAAAGTGGAAAGATACTGGAACTTTTTGGGCAAAACAACGATTCTGATATATGTAAAGTTAAGTTTATTGTTGCTTTCTTGTCTGTTTTAGCATTAAGCGTAATGGGCAGTGTTCTTTTTAAACAGCTACTGTACAAGCTGTACTTATTGAGTCAGCCGTAGTCGTAAAAGACGAATTAATCTAGCTAAAAGTACCACCGGTATCTTGTTTAAGGTGGTACTTCGGTATCTTATGGAAAGAGAGCTAATTGGAGATAGATATCTTTACAAGCACAAAGTCGGTCGTCCTGGAAATATTTGGAAGATGCCGATGTCCTATAGTTAATTTTTTTCCACTGAAGAAGAATATGGTTCAAAGCAGGGCAGCACTCTTGGTATCTACAGCCCTAGTCAGTTGGGTTACTTCTGAACCCCGGTAAGGGTTGATATCTGTTAAATGGAAGTTTATAATAACATCGCTAAATATTGATCTGTTTTACATTATCGTTAAGACATATTGTGCCCGATAATAGCAAATGGTAATGTAATGGAAATATGATCCAGACCGATTTCGGCCACGATGACTGCATTAACTCCGTTATTGCTGATGTTCGTGTGCTCGCATGTAAGTATAATTGATCTAGTGGTAGTCGGGCTCTTTAGTGATGATGCAGATGTACAGAACGCTTATAAAGTTCCTATTGTCTTAATCCGTGAAATCGTGAGGTAAAGATAAGTATGATTACAAAACAAGAAAAAATATCAAATACTCTATTGGCAACGCGTAGACTCCAACATGAAATAAAGTCGCCACAAAATATTTATACAGGGAAGATGTCCGAAAACTTAAAGCGAAATATCCGAATCATTTTAGTAGTTTTCACATCCCGGTACGCAAATAACTCGTATTTTACGACCCGTAAATCTTGTATTATGCGTAAATAGCACTGATTTTTAGCCTAGAAACTTTCGCAACAGCCATGGAAATAAAGAGTTAAAACTTGTGTAATTTTTAAAAACAGATAGTATAATATTGCGAACTATTAAATTAGATTTATGGATTTTATTTGACGTTGATAATTTACCAGTATTATTTGTTTATCTACTAGCTGTCGTAGTGAAAACGAGTTAGGATATGTTATAAATTGTGCAGAGTTGATTTTTAATTGATTGATAAAATACATACGAAAAAAAAGGCTTAAAATATGCGCCATAAATTGAAAGTGGGTGTACACAGTACACCTCTGTCACATCCACTTCGGGAATATAGACGTGACGGTTTTTTTTTTTAGGAAATAAACGAATTCCGCCTCTGTAAGCTAGTATTGGTATAAATCCCAGTGTGTTACAAATGGTCAAAACACTGACCTTTTTTCCAATAGTCAGTAGATACGAAGACAATGGTTGCATAGAGTCGACGCGAACTAAATTGCTTAATTGTCCAAAAGTCAGACACTGTGAAAATAACAGTCGGCGGTTGGCGGCCAAGTTATATTGCTGATACACACTGCCGTGTAACATCGTGTGCAATTTGGCTCATATGGAATATTACTACATTCAAGCCCAATTACGAACTAACTCCGCTTACACAATAGTTTGACCGGCGATGAAATTGAAAAAGACACCGTCACGCCTATATTCCCCAGAGGGGGTGGTAGAGGTGTATTGAGTACACCCACGTTTCGCCAACGATGCTAGGTCCCATGTAATAGGGGGCGAGCCTATTGCCATATACCGGGCACAATTCCATACTCCGGACACATACTGGGAAGTTTTCGTTAGAAAAACTACACTTGCCCAACCTAGGATTTGAACCCAGGACCTCGTGAACACAAAGCGATGTGCTTTGCCACCAGACCAACGAGGCAGTCAGTACTGGAATGGACTGGAATATTGTAAGTACACGAAATTCTTTATTTTGAGCCACATATATTTGGCATTGAAACTATATGGATTCCAGAAGCAGCGCACAGTGCGCTTAATTCAAATAGGCAATAGAATAAACTATTTAATATAAAACATATTGTCAGCTGCAAGACTTCGACTACAGAATAAAGACCTCCCCCTAATATCGTCGAATTAACTGGCTTTTGTGCTAGACGCATCCAATTCTAACCTGTGACCTTCACCAGAATAAAGAATATGCTTTTTGTAAATGGTTAATTTACAAAAAGCATATTTTTCACACTGGTGAAGGTAAGTGAAGGCAATCATCTGATTTTCTATATCATCACGCCAGATCCCTTACGGGGTAGGCAGAGAGTACAGAGTTCCAACAGGCTCTTTCCTTACATACCTCTCTGGCTTCCTCTACTCTCATAGTCCGTCTCATACACGCTCGCCGGTTACGGAGACTCCTGACTTGTCCTTCGTATAAGACCCGGTCTATTTGGTCATGGTAAGATAGTCCAGGTCTTCCCCGGTACCTACATCCCTCCACTTTCGCATTGTATATCTGTTTTGTCATTCTTTCTTCAAACATTCTTTCTATATGCCCGAACCAATTATCTGATTTTATACTTATATTTTCTAGTTACGAAAATATATGTTTTCCTACTAGATCCCAAAGTTTGAAACTAAATAGACTTAAATACCTGATTTAGGTTGACTGCTTCGTTAGTCTAAAGATAGTGTGGCTAACACACTAGGTCCTGGTTTCAATACCTACGTCAGATAAAATATTACTGGTCCCATAGAAAATTCACTAAAAATTTTGCTAAGAATAATGCAATAGCTCATTCATTATTACGTAAGAACCTAACATCATCTCCAAATGTAGGTATAGTATACCTCCGCCGTCCCTACTTGGGCGATGAGGCACGGCAGTATTTATAGGTATTTGAAAGCATTGTCGCAGCGATATGAAGTACACCAAACGTTAACATTCCGATAAGAATTACCCTAGATTCTACATGTTTTACAAACATTGAACATATTATAATTGCATAATAACTACACAACATGCATGTTTACTTAAAATTCGCTGCCCAATCTCTCCGGCATTATATCACGAAATTCCGACAGACATGAATTGAAAACTGTGGCAGTGATCAAACTGATAGTTACCCATTCATTTCGACGTAGTTCCGCATGGTTTCGCTGTTAGTTTGAAAGTTTTCCTAACGTTCGCTAATGGAGCTAACTGATAATGTCAACATGACTGACGTAGGACTTAGCACAAACAAATTGATGTTAGTATCACGCTGCCAAGTTGATATCCCATCCTTTTTACACTATAAATTTACTGCATAAAGATGAACGTGACAACACCCTTTCCGGTAACGTTACGATAACATCAACATGTTCGGGCTAAGCGCCTCGTCCCGGGAAACGTCATACAGCTTGCATTGCAGAATAGTTTTAAAATATTCAAAAACAAATATGTGGAATGGCATTTACCATAGTACTCTGTGGCATTCACGTTTTGGATGTCAAATCGACAGATTACGGTTGAACGGCGAACATAAATAATTTTCCTTATAATATTCCATTTCGACACAAACTATGTTCGTTCCATTTACACTAACCCGGCAGATTTCTAGACAATAGATTTTCTAATAATAAGACAATAGAAGTGAGATTTGTTTTACAAAATTTCAGAATTGCTTGACCTAATGTACGTGATACAGTAGCTAAAGTTGTTATAAAAGTCGGAATATTTTTACAGTAACAATGTGAGTGTATGTAAATCATTTATGACGAAGGGGTGACAGTGGTTTTGAACTATTTAGTGGGTTTTGTTATCCTTCTTGAAAAACAGGACGACCACGCTTCTGTTCCATGTCTGCGCAGTTCTTTGACGGACGATTTAGCGCAGTGGTTAAGAGCTTGAGCTGCTCCGCCCACTGTGTCGAATAGTCGCGGGTTCGATTCCCGCACGGAACAAATCTTTGTGTGATCCACAATTATTTGTTCCGGTCTGGGTATTTGTTTGTGAATTTTCATGTTTGTAAACGCACCCACGACACAGGAATAAATCCTAGTGTGGGGCTACGTTTTTAAAATAAAAAAAAAGAAAAGTTCTGTAGAGGACAGTGTTAAATAACTTCCAAAGCTCCTTTAGTACTAAGGTACCTCCTGCCTT
Organism: Phalera bucephala; assembly: GCA_905147815.2. Classification (NCBI taxonomy): domain Eukaryota; kingdom Metazoa; phylum Arthropoda; class Insecta; order Lepidoptera; family Notodontidae; genus Phalera; species Phalera bucephala. The sequence continues at coordinate 11,312,195 of LR990627.1, forward strand.
CAGAAGCTCAGTCGTGACGCCGTCCTCACCCGAGGCTTTTCCATTTTTAAGCTGTTTAAGGGCCAACTCGATTTTATCCAGACTGATCTCGGGCAAGTCTTCTATGACGTGGCGTATAAAGGTGGCTCAGGGATCTCCTCTAAGAGATTTGGGTCGAGGTGCGTGTGAGGCGTAGAGCTGGCTATAGAAATTCCTGACTTTCGAGAGGATGATGGACAAACAATTTTGAACCCCGGTTCTGCTCGATAGCCTCAATCTCAAGCGTGTTGAATGCTCGGAGGTCGCGTCGGACCAGCTTCGTGATCTCTTTATTTAGGGCCCGGTATTCTGACGAGCTTGAGGGAGCATTTTGGCGTCGTTCTCTCATAAGCTCCAGAGTCTCCTTCGAAAGTTTAGATTTCCTGCCTGTACGCCTCGTTTCACAGAATTTAGTGCCCTCTTCTCTAAGAGTCTGTACCACCTGCTCGAATTTCTGATCAACGCTGTCAGTGGTTTCTAAGGCAGATAATCGGTTTTCCAATTTTAGCTGAAAAGCTTGGGAAAGCAGAGTGCCCCGTACGAGCTGGTGGTCGCTTCCGATTTTAAGCCTTGCAATCACTGAGACATCTCTGAATATGCGCCTCTTATCTGCCATGATGAAGTCGATCTCATTTTTTTATTTTACCATTGGGGCTTTGCCACGTCCACTTTCTTTGGAGCTGTTTTTTAAAGAGAGAGTTCGTCATAAACAGCCCTTCTCTTTCGAGAAAGTGGACGAGCGTTTGCCTCCTGTCATTTCTGCTGCCATAGCCGTATGGTCCTACTGAGGATTCGCTCTCAGGTTTTATTACAGGGGATAGGGTCAAAAATCTTTATTTAATTCTCCATAACCACCACACACTGTAATTGTAATTGTAATTACTACTTTGGCGTTAAAATCTCCCATAACAACGTTGTAGTGTGCCCTAAGGGTATTATGAAGGGCCTTAGAGATGTCCTCGTAGAGTACCTCTATGTCCTCGTCAGAGTGTGCTGAAGTCGGTGCATAAACCTGCACGATCTTGAGGGTGTACCTCTCGGTCAGCTTAATTATGAGGTATGCTACCCTTTTCGAAACACTGGGCATTTCTACAACATTGTCAGTGATGGACACACACACATGAAACCCGATGCCACCCTGGGAAAGTTGGTCTCCCTCTGTAAAATACAAAAGAAGGCCTGATTCTAGGGTTATGGTGTCTTTTCCCTCTCTTCGAACTTCACATAAACCCAGAACGTGTCATCTAATGCACTTCAGTTCTTCTTCTAACTGCAGAAGATGTTCATAGAGTCGCAGCGTGCGTTCGTTATACGTAGCCAGGGTCATGTCATGTTTATAAGGTTGGCAGCCTACCGTAGTCTGGAGATTTTTTGCACCCCCTGTCCCGCCGGAACCGTGACCGCCGCCGTGGTCAGGAATAACGGAGCGACCGGGAACTAGGGGACGTGGTATAATCCGACTTGCCATAAAAGGTTTTGCCCATAATTGCGACGTTGGACATGCGAGTTGGCTATTGCAGGGCGTAACTTCTTGCACTAGTGCCGCTGCTGCCCGTCACCGGTCTGGTTAAAAATGTAGTTACGCCATATTTAAATGGTTTTACCGCCATTGTCGGTCATCAGAGCCTTGTCCGTTGGTCAGCAGGATGCACCGCGGGCAGGAGAGGTTGACTTGGGGAGCGTAGATGGTACGTGTCCCCCTTGCATCCCCTTGGGTCGGTTTACAAACATGAAAAATCACATACACAAATACCCAGACCAAAACAAATAATTGTGGGTCACACAAAGATTTGTCCCGTGCGGGAATCGAACCCGCGACTATTAGACACAGTGGGCGGAGCGGCTTAAGCTCTTAACCACTGCGCTAAATCATCCGTCATGTTAAGGTAAGATTTTTTATCATACCTTAACATGACGGATCGTCAGTTATAAAAGGTGCACTACTGAACAAAAGTCTCTGCCAGAGATCATCACGCCAACCATATAAATATGGCGTAACTAAACCGGCTTTATGCTTTTCATAATGTTATAAATAATATATAATAATATTAGCCCTGTTAAGAAACTGTCCCACCGTTGGGCACGGGCCTCCTCTCAAACTGAGAGGGTTTAGGCTATAGTCCACCACGCTGGCCCAGTGCGGGTTGGCGAACTTCACACACCTTCGAGAAACTCTTAGGCATGCAGGTTTTCTCACGATGTTTTCCTTCACCGTTAAAGCAAGTGATAATTATTTTTTTTTGTGAAAATAATTTCATAATTTATCCGGTAAATATTATCTAGATTGATTCCAATCTGATGCACAGATGTATTACTTATTTATAATGCCACGCATGTCCAGCGTCATGTCATAGTGAAACTACTGAACTTATTAGCATTGTGGTGCAGTACAATTTGTTCAGGCACCGGAAATGGCGCGTCCGCAGACGGAAGCGCTGCTTGCGTTAGTTGCGACATCTATGCGCTCGCGCCGCGCCGTATCCGTTTGACAGTTATTTGCCCGTCGGATACGCATTGCGCTTTAATTAATAGGAGGATCGGAGTTGCGTTGCTTTTTAATTAGTTGGGTATTGAGTTCGATTAATGTAGTATGAAAGTTATTAATTTATAATAAACTATAGACTGGTATAAATTTGAAAGAAGTTAGCTAAATCTTATACTGTTAGTATAAGATTTTTTTCTTTCTAAGCTTCATCAAAATAATTTACTTTCCTTTTCATGTTCAAAAGATGCATGGATGTAAAAAGCATGTCAGCTTGGGACCTTGGATCTAGAAGAGTAAAATTTGGCATAAGAGTTTTCTATATAACGTAGGTGAATTTTAAAAAAGGAAGGTGTTAAATGTCGGCAGATAGAATGGCCAAATAGATATATAATGCGAAAGTGGAAGGCCTGCATCCTTCCAACTAAACGGAAGACCTTAACGGGGGAGACCTAAACTATCCTACCATGACCAAATAGACCGTGTCTTATGTGAAAGGCAAGTCAAAAGTCTCCGTAACCGGCGAGCGTGTATGAGACGAACTATGAGAGTGGAGGAAGCCAAAGAGGTATGTAGGGAAAGAATCTGTTGGAACTCCGTACTCTCTGTACGCGAGTTAAGACCCGCAAGAGATCTGGCGTGATATTATACATTGATAGATAGTATTAAATTAGTCGATTTGGAACCAAGTTAAGGAAAAAAAAAACAAAGTACAACAAAAATGTAATATAAATCATTATTTTATAACCACAGAAAATAAAATAAAAATTACCCAACAGAAAAAGAGTTTGATTTAAAGAAAATCGAACAAAGAAACAATGTTGGTATATTGGTAATGACCTTTCATTAGCAATGAATCGTGATAAGGAACCGGGTAACGACGTGACCCGCCTGCCGATACCTTCATACACAACAGATTAGTGTTTTACAATCAGACTGTAGATAGATATATAGATAGAGTACTCTTTATTAATACCGGCGTAATTATAATAATGAAATACAATTAATGTATGGTACAATTGGCGGTCTTATTGCTAAAAGCAATCTCTTCCAGAAAACCAATGAATGAATGAATGAATGAAATATTTATTTGTGAAAACAAGGGTAAAAATTAGATGGTTAGTACATCCTGTTTTCCAAGATCAACTATGTTTCACCATAATGGTATACAAATTAAATTGAATAAGTTAGTAACTAAAGTACTATACAACACTATCCAATTTTCGAACGAATTTCATTGTGAACGGACGTTTGACAGATTTACCTATTTGTTAATAAATTCAATTTAATTTATTTTTATTGTGAATAATTGTGACCAGAAGTCAGTACCTCTCTTACTATCTAGTGGAGGTCCCTATATACCTTCGGCGCCATCTTAGAATTTGTATTGCGCTATCCCACTCGTAAGCTGGTGAGTGCAGGAAGCAAATATTAATTTGAATACTCCTCAAAAAGACATATCCGCCCGTCGGAGTTTGACCACTCGACTTGTTGAGCGTTATACGGGGCCTTTCACGAATGGGGAAATGGCGCGTGAGAGCACCGCGTGAAATTAGCGATCACTTTTAAACTTATACCTTGTATAGCTAGCGCCTGTTGAATTCATTATCCTTTTGGCTTATCGACGACATTCTGCTTGCAAATTTTGTATATTGAATAGTGGAAAATGCAAACATCTGATATTAAATACTCTTCTAACCCGGATATTTCTACCGGAGCTGCTACTGCGAGAACAACTAGTCAAAGAAAACGTAAGCAACCTGAGTCAGATATAGCAGAAACCATTATAGGTCTCTCCCAAGAGCTCAACTCTAAAATGGATGTATGACTTTGTGATGCGATCCACAACTGACTTTAAGAATGCTAGAACTTACACCCACCTCTACAAATCTTTAGTCAGATCACAATTAGAGAATGCTGTGGTATTTTGGAATCCGTTTTATAATAAATATGCGGAATGTCTGGAGACCGTTTAACGTAAGTTCATGAAATCCATACACTACCGATGCTATCACAGTTTCCCTACGTATGCCACTCTACTCGAAAACTATAATTTAATGACCCTAAAATATAGACGATTATTCCTGGAAGCCATGTTCCTTTTTGATATATGTAATAACAAATATGACTGTAGAGAAATAATCGATAAGCTATGCTATGTTTTGCCACGAACTGTATCCGACGAGAGGTGCGTGCACGCCCTTTATTCGCTATAACTTCTGTTCGCACTAACGCCGGCACCCGAGCACATTTACGTTGCATAAACAAAAATTACAATGATTTATTTAATGACTTAGATTTGTTTGCTTTATCACCTTATACATTTCGAAATAATATAATCAAAATTATAAAAGAAAATTGAAATTTAATAGGTACATAAATTGGTCCTTATTAATAACCTTCTCGAATAATTGTGAACTAGCTTGCTTTATATATACATTTTTTTAATTCTATTGCTTTAAACATAGTATATCATATAGAGGTAAAATAACTAATAAATAAAAATTGTCATATCGTTTTGCCATATCTTGTGGATAACGATGTGAGTGCACATTTATATTTCTTATAAATATGTATTATTTAGTAATAGGCAATGTGTAACTGTTTTTTAATCGCTAATAAATAATAAAAAATACTATAATACCCACGATGACAAAGACGTCGATGCTGGCCTCAACATTAATGGTGAATACATCACTCACCATCGATTTACCAACGACATTGTGGTTGTAGCAAAATTGCTGGAAAATCTACGACGAATGCTCGGTGACTTCAACAGAGTATCCCAACAAGTGGGTCTTAAAATGAACATGGACGGAAGGAAAATGTCCATGTCGAACCTACCGCACTCACCGTTGGAAACTCTACTTTTAAAGCTATCGACAAATACATTTACCTGGGACAAGCAGTCCTGTTAGGTAGGTCCAACTGTGAGAGAGAGGTCTATCGACGATTTCAACTCGGCTGGGCAGTGTTCGGAAAATTGCGCAACGTTTTCTTATTCAAAATACCTTAAGTGCCGCAAGACTAATGTTTTTGGTCAATGTGTACTGCCAGTGATGACATACGGATCAGAGACGAAGTCTCTTATAATAGATCTTATAAAATAGCTCAGAGTTACTCAGCGAGCTTTGGAAAAGGCTATGCTAAAGCTTAAATGACTTACAATTCGGTTTCAGATGTGGTCTATCCACGGTGTGTGCTATCATGTACCTCAAGCAGACTGTCCAATATTATGTTAATAGAAAAACGCCTTTTTATGCGTGTTTCTTAGATTTGTCTAGAGCATTCGACTTAGTATCATATGATAAGCTATGGAATAAGTTAAGAGTGGAAACAAGCTGTCAAGATGAGATTGTGAATTTACTCCAATTTTGGTATGAAAACCAAAATAACAGAGTGAAGTGGGAAGGTTTTTCATCGGCTGTGTAAAGGATGAAGTATTGAGTAAGACAGGGAAGGCTTATTTCGTCGAGGCTCTTCAACCTATACATAAATCGGCTGATCGACGAGCTGAGCAATACCGGAGTTGGATGTCATATTGACAGCACCTGCATTATAAAATATTAGCTATGCGGATGACATGGTATTGCTCAGTCCATCACTGTCAGCGTTAAATAAGCTTATTGGTATATGTGAATCCTATGCTGAGAACCATGGGCTCAGATAAAATGGAGCTAAAAGTGTGATGATGATTTTTAAGTCAGGTAGTAAAAGCTATAGCACAGTACCTATTAGGCTAGCGGGCAGCGCGTTAACAAGGGTAAAATGCTTTAAGTACCTGGGCCACTGGGTCTCAGAGGATTTAAAAGACAATGCAGATATTGAGAGGGAGCGAAGAGCCTTGACTGTCCGGTTTAATATATTGGCCCGCAGGTTCACACATTGCAGTAGGCCTGTTAAAACCACACTTTTTAGAGCTTACTGCCAATCACTGTATACGTGCAGCCTGTGGTTAGACTTTACACAGGGGGCATTCAACGCTCTTCGTGTTCAATATAATAATGCGTTCAGGGCGCTTATGGGGCTGCCACGATTTTTCAGCGCCTCGGGCATGTTTGCCGAGGCCCGAGTTGATGGGTTTCCGACATTAATCCGTAAGCGATCGGCCTGGTTGTTGAGTCGTATAAGAGCAAGCACCAACAGTATCCCAAACGGGTTATCTGACAGGTGGGACTCTTCCCTGCTGCAGCGCTGGATACACATACATATTGCAAGGTAGCCTGTGCAGGTTTGGGGCTGCTGTCATTTTGCAGATGACGTCAAAATTGCAAGAACGATACCTTCTGATCACGATGCCGTGCTCATGCAACAGGACATTGATAGGTTGTCTGAGTGATGCTCACTAAACTGCACTCAGTTAAATTCTGAGAAGTGCACTCACATTAAATTTAGTCGTAAGCTACACAACATAAATAGTTCGTACAATATACATGGGACCCCCCCTAACCAAAGCAAATAATATCCGGTATCTGGGTGTCATACTTGACAATAAGCTCACTTTCAAACCACATGTTGATAATATCACTAAAAAGGCTTTGCGTACCTTGGGATTTGTTATCCGCAATAGCCAAAAATTTCGTAAACCACACACAAAAATAATGCTTTATTATTGTTTAGTCCGAAGTGTTCTAGAATATTGTAGTGTCGCTTGGAGACCTCATTATGCCGTACACTCACTTAGAATTGAGCGTGTCCAGAAAAGATTTTTGAACCATCTGGTGTATTCGACTGGAATGAACGACAAAAAAATATCGTATGTGGACACATACGATATTTTTTTGTCGTTCATTCCAGTCGAATCTGGTCGAAACTGGCGTTCTTCAAAATGATCAGTCTTGAAAAACGTAAGGAAATTTTGGATCCCAAATTATTTTGAAATAAAATTATTTGTCCCCCACCTTCTAAATAAATTTAACCTGAGAGTTCCTCGTAAACCTCCACGAAACCCTATCACACCGTTGGTTCTACCACTTCGACGAACAAAATTTGGCGCCAATTCCCCGATTCCACGTCTATGCAGGCTAGTAAACGAGCGCAGCGACCTGAGCGACATTCATGCAGACAGCTAAGCTACTTTCTCAAAGTACTAATTCCACACTGTGTGTTATAGATGGGATTACTATTGCCTTCTATATTATTTCCAAATTTTATTGGTCTTGTTAAGTTGCCCTTATTATTTGTTGTGTATAGGCTTGTAGTTATTTTTTTATATCTTGTACGTTTATAAAGGTTAATACTGCGCAAGTAGTGTTTGCCTTTAATTGGTTGTGCAGTATTGCTATATATAGGTAATTGTTATAAATTTTTCTTACATTACTGTAACAACTGTAGGCAAACCTAAATAAATAAATAAAATAAAACTATTAGGCTAAACTAACATTACATTATAAGAATATTTTACTAACACACTAAAAGTAATTAATTGTATGGGCTGTACCTAGCCTGAAATAAAAGATTATTATTATTATGCTAGGCGTTTCTCTACGTGATCGAATCAGGAATGAGGAGATTCGTAGAAGAACCAAGGTCACCGACATAGCCTTTAGAATTAGTAAGCTGAAATGGCAATGAGCGGGCCACATGGCGCGAAGATCGGACGGGCGTTGAGGCAGAAAGATTCTAGAGTGGAGTCCACGTACTGGCAAGAGCAGCGTGGGACGGCCGCCTACTAGATGGACCGACGATCTTGTGAAGATCGCAGGAACTCGTTGGATGCAGGTGGCATCGGACCGGTTACGCTGGAAAGTGATTGGGGAGGCCTATGTGCAGCAGTGGACAAGTATAGGCTGAGATGCTGATGATAAATCAAATCACAATAGATAAATCATATTACATAAATACATATATTATACTCACAATACAAATATACAAATTAGCTAAATTATGACAGGATTACATATAAAACCAGCAGACAGAAAGTGATCCTTAACCATAGTTTCAAAGCTAGTCATTGAATTTACACATCAAAATATAACAGCCAACGCATTTTACAACCGTACAGCTTCATAACTACAGGATTTGTGAAAGAAGTTTGTGGAGTGCATTGGTGTTTTCAGCCTCAGATACCACATAGCTTTGCTTAAGTACGTTTAGACTAACATTTAAGCCTCGTATTCATGAAAGGTCTCTCGCGGTGGAAAGACCAAATTAAGTCCATGGGAGACTCTTTTATCGAGCGCACCAGAATCCCAAATGACAGATATCGTAGGGTGAGTTACATCAGCCTCCAGCGACTAAAGCTTATCATAACCACGATCACTATCAAGAGCGAAGCAAATAAGAAGAATTTATGAGAGGAAAAATGTGCTGTGACACATGTCGCACAAAACTACACCCCGTCACGCCTATACCCTAAGGGTGGTGACAGAGGTGTACTGAGTACACACACTTTTCGCCGACGATGTTAGGTCCCATGTAATAGGGGGCGAGCTTAGTGCCATATACCGGGCACAATTCCAGACCCGGACTCATACTGGGAATTTTTCGTAAGAAAAACTACATTTGTCCGACCTAGGATTTGAACCCAGAATCTCGTGATCACAAAGCGATGCGCTTTGCCGCTACACCAACAAGGCAGTCATACAAACCTGCTTCATTAAACAACACGTATTAAGACAATACGACAACAATCTTGTCACTTTCTGACAAATATGTCGCATTTTATTGAATAGGGTCTGGATTGCTACCATAAGACGGAATATCCTACTTCCTACTTATTCTACTAATATTATATATGTAAAAGTTTGTAAGTTTAGATGTTTGAATGTTCGTTTCTCAATTACGCAAAAACGGCTAAACGGATTTGGATGAAATTTGGCACACAGTTTATTACATAGGTCATTGTTATCCCTGAAAAATGTTAGATTCGTGTATAAAGTCAACGCGGTCTAAGGCACGGGAAGAAGTTAGTTTTTTTCTTATAAATCTCTATCTATATCATCACGTCAGATCCCTTACGGGGTAGGCAGAGAGTACAGAGTTCCAACAGTTCCAACTCTTTCCTTACATACACGCTCTTACACGCACTTCTCATACACGCTCGCCGGTTACAGAGACTCCTGACTTGTCCATCAGATAAGACCTGGTCTATTTGGTCATGGTAAGATAGTCTAGGTCTTCCCCGGTACCCTTCCTTCCACTTTCGCATTGTATATCAGTTTTTTCATTCTTTCTTCGGACATTCTTTCTATATGCCCGAACCAACGGAGCATACCCTTTCTCATCTTTACACCGATACTCTCTTTCATACCTATTTGCTTTCTTACTACGCTGTTGCGAATACGGTCGGTCAGCTTCACTCCGCACATCTTCCGCAGAGCTCGCATTTCCACCGCATTTATCCTACTTTCATTCTCTTTCTTACATACCCAGCTCTCGCTGCCATATAACAGGGTTGGGACAAGCACTCCATTATGTATGGCCAGCTGCGCCTTTCGGCTTAAGTGCCGGCTCCCAAGTAGCATTCCCATCGCGCCATTCACTCTGTTCCCTGCACTCACTCTTCTCTCTATGTCAGCGGTGTATTTTCCATCCTTACTGAATGCGCATCTAAGATATACAAACTCATTTACTTGCTCCAGCACATCGTTCCCAACCACAATCCTTGCATTCGTTTTGGTTTCTTCCCGTTCAAATACCATAATTTTGGTTTTCTTCACATTCAAATGTAAGCCATTTTTCATGCAGTCGTCTTTCATAACTGTGACTAGTGATTGCAGATCAGTGGCTGTTGGCGCTGTCAAAACCGCGTCATCTGCATATAGTAGATGATTTACCACTAGATCACTCATTTGTACACCTTCATTCATCGCTTTCAGTCTTTGAAGACTTTTATCCAAATATATTATAAACAGTCTAGCGAACAACACGCAACCCTGCTTGACGCTTTCTTATAAATAATAATTAAAATGGCTCTTGCATTAAGCTCGTTTGTACAGACCCAAGCTGCGTTAACATAAGATGCTCAATTATATCTCGCCAGTAATAACCCTCCTTAACAAACAGAAATAAAGCAAGTCTACAATTCCACTAAAGCATAATAAAATCCTGCGGCACTTCACGTAATTGGTCTTTTGTTACAGGGCCTTCCGTAATTACCCGATGCTTACACATTGTGTGATAAGACTTAACATTGTTGGAATACGCTTGTAAATCTAACGCTGGTCAATGTTTTATCTGGGTGTAATTAGTGTAATATACTTACATTACTGTATTGCATTTTCTTGTTGGTAATGGCGAGTGGCTTTAATTCGATTGAAATAGATAAATACGTGTAGATGGGGACATTAAGATATTAAAGTACTTTTATGTTCGTCACACTGGAGGTAGGTCCTAAACTTATAATTTATAACCTGAGCACAATAGTGGTAAAAAAGAATAGAGAGAGACTTAAATAAAATAAGATAAACCGCTGTATGTCTCCCTGTATCCTCTTAGTAGAGGCCACGGTCAGATTTGCTGGTGGAATAGATTTAAAATAAAAATATAAAATCGATAATTTATTAGTAGTCCCGCAGGGTTCATATTAAAATATTATTATTTTGGAGATTATAAATATAAATATTTTATATACGAAACAAATCAAATATTTATCTATATCGTAACGCCAGATTCCTTGCGGGGTAGGGAGAGAGTACAGAGTTCCAACAGGTTCTATCTATCTATCTATCTATAACCTCACGCCAGATCCCTTGCGGGGTAGGCAGAGAGTACAGAGTTCCAACAGGTTCTTTCCTTACATACCTCTCTGGCTTCCTCGACTCTCATAGTTCGTCTCATACACGCTCGCCGGTTACGGAGACTCTTGACTTTTCCTTCAGATAAGACTCGGTTTATTTGGTCGTGGTAAGATAGTCTAGGTCTTCCCCGGTACCTGCATCCTTCCACTTTTACATTGTATATCTGTTTTGTCATTCTTTCCTCTGGCATTCTTTCTATATGCCCGAACCAACGGAGCATGCCCTTTCTCATCTTTACACCGATACTATCTTTCATACCTACTCGCTGTCTTACTATGCTGTTGCTAATGCGGTCGGTCAGCTTCACCCCGCACATCTTCCGCAGAGCTCGCATTTCTACCGCATTTATCCTACTTTCATTCTCCTTCTTACATACCCAGCTCTCGCTACCATATAACAGCGTTGGGACAAGAACTCCGTTATGTATGGCCAGCTGCGCCTTATGGCTTAAGTGCCGGCTCCCGAGTAGCTTTCCCATCGCACCATTCACTCTGTTCCCTGCACTCACTCTTCTCTCTATGTCAGCGGTGTATTTCCCATCCTTACTAAAGGCGCATCCAAGATATACAAACTCATTCACTTGCTCCAGCACATCGTTACCAACCACAATCCTTACATTCAACCCAACAATTCTTCTTTCCTTAAATACCTCTTTGGCTTCCTCCACTCTCATAGTTCGTCTCATACACGCACGCTGGTTACGGAGACTCGCCCTTCAGATAAGACTCGATCTATTTGGTCATGGTAAGATAGTTTAAATCTTCCCCGTTCCTCTTCGTCTAATCGTCTACATGCTTCCACTTTCGTATTGAATATCTGTTTTGTCATTCTTTCTTCTGGCCAAATATCTACTTCGTATGTAGACATTCAAGCAAACGATTTTTGAAAATCACCTGACGATTTAACAGAGTGACGCTATCGTAACATTGTCCAGGAAGCGTGCGATCACAATTATTTATTTATTTATTACGGATCACCAATAGAATAAACATTAAATATTACAATTTAATGGGAGTTACATATGCCCAGCAGTCGAACAATGTAAGGTAAAAAAATACAATTTCAAGATCAGTTTTACTAAGTCTACTAAACAGTCTGTACTTTAAATATTATACCGATTATAGGCAACCACATCATGTACTATAATTAATAATAATGAACTAGTACGTAGGATTAGTAAGCTGAAGTGGTAATGGGCGGGTCACATAGCGCGAAGATCAGACGACAGTTGGGGCAGAAAGATTCAATAGTGAAGACCACGTATTGGATGGCCGCCTGCCAAATGGACTAACGATCTTGTAAAGATCGCGGGAAGTCGTTGGATGCAGGTGGTATCGGACCGGTTGCGCTGGAGAGCGATTGGGAAGGCCTATGTTTAGTAGTGGACGAGTATAGGCTGTGATAATGATGATGATAAGAGAGTATTATAGTATACCTTCTGATTTTAGACTATATACGAATACGCGAGTATCCCAAGTTAATAAAAAATATGAGGGATAGGCAGATATAAGCCCAACGTTTTCTTATATGGAACTCCCATTCACGTGCACTTTGTATCTGCCACTCCCCCGAGGGTTATTGTCGGGGGCTCGTATATATGTTATGCGTCGTGCAAACTCTCATATCGCGTTCTATACATGTATAAAGAATTGTTGTCTGTTCTATACTCGGCGCCATCTATGGGTAGGTAGTCACAGCTTTGTAGCGATGTATAGGGGCCGCTACACCTACAATAACCATATGCTCGCCCCTTATTACACTGGGATCTAAGATGTGGATATACACTATACACTTTTGTGATCCCGCTGGCAAATGTAGACTTGACGGTATTTTGGTAGGTAACTCCCTAACTAACTTACGTTGAACACATAGGCCTTGCAAAGATTTTTCTGATATCAGTCCCCACTGGACTGGTCAGTTAGTGGTGGAGTTGTTCATCTTAGGGCCTGTTTCACTACCTTTGGGTAAAGTGCTGATTAGTAACTTCTCGATTAAGGTTTCTCGGCAATTAAAACTGGCTAGTTTTCCTGTTGGATATAGCTACAGTGAAATTCGTTTATATACTTGATTGCAACTTCAATTGTAGATAGCTGTTATCAGCGGCTACGCGCGTGTTTACTTTGTAATTGGACATAGGTAGACCGGTCTTTCTGGAATGGCACAGATCCTATACTGACCTAAGACACCTCTATTCGAAGTATCCCTTAGACAACTAAAGCACCATTCCGTCCTCGGTCTCGAACCTATTCGCGCCTTTATTAAAAAGATATTTCGCGAACGCGTCCAATCATAGAAATCCGCTAATCGTAGCCGCCGTCGACTACGAACCTAACTCCCTACCTATAGGCCGCTACCGCCGTCCGCGGCATGTTCTCACCGACCCTCCTGATGCCCTTACATCGCTTCTTTCGGATACCAATACCGCACATAGGTTCAGACACCGACCTCGCCGACGAGGTCGAAGAATCCCTTGCCCGCCGGCCGGTGCAGAGGACCACGGTGAGACACCTAGTATACGCCCTTCCCCACAGCGACTGCCCAAACCGAGGCCGTTCCTCCTTGAGGCGCCCTTGAGCTAGTTGCCCCCTTGCCCTTCTGACTCGAGCGTAGTGGTTGCACGATCACCCTCTTGTCCAGGGAAGCTGTAAAGGCCCCGCAGCCAACAGCGTGGATCATTCACACACACACACACACAACCACACACACGCACGCACACACACACACACACACACAACTAAAACAAGTGCTAGTGCGGAATTTGAACCGATTTTCCCTACTCTGATTTCCCTATACAATGACCATAAGATATCGAATAGGAATGTATCGAGGCTACTATCCATGCAATAAATCTGAATCATCCGGGATGGTCTAGGCAAATAAACGTCGAGTTATGTTATCGCACACTCCTAACTCAGATCAAGGAAATCTAAATACAAACCATTTGACGTTATGGTAACGCTGTCATGAAATCGTACTCGCACTTCCAGCCTTATTTAGTAAATTTGTAGTGAGAAAGGGATGGCATGTCAAATCAAAAGTGTTACGCTAACTTCAATCTTTTCGTGCTACACCATCTGATATGAGGCTCCTAACGTTACATCGGATATACTGTGTGATATTTGTCCTCATTCTGTCGTTTAGGTTTGACATTTATAGGAACAAAAGTGTTTGATTAATACTTGAATTGCCATGAATTAGTTTACATTTGAATTTGATTATCCGCGCAAACTCAAGTAAGGCGGGTTGCGGGAAGGGGGCTAGTGGCCAGCTTGTTCCTGGGAAAATTAGTCGCAATGGATTGATTTACGGGACCGCAGCGCGCCTTTTGCGTAAAACAATTTTATTACTCATTTTTTTGAATTGCATCAGTGTCCGAGCGTAGTTTTAATAAAGCTATGGGTGTAGAAATTTAAAGAGACAGGAACGATACTAATTGTACTGTATCCTTCGTTCTCGATATAAACCATATGCAGCTCTCTCGACTCGCTCAGCAGCCGCGCATCCTTTAGAGACTTAAAACGTCAACGCCTCCCTTATTGTATATATGGACATAACCTCTGCGACCATTATTTTAACAGCGTGGCAGCCGATGCCTTGTGATAAAGTTTTGGTCAACATTTATTTGATAATCTTGAAATATCTGTGAAATTGCATAATAAAAAGGTTTTAATATACTCAAGTGACCTTTTGAAATAACTTTAAAACATCGTTTTGGCAAATTCAGAGAAATTTTACGTCCTGGCAAAAAAGTACATTCTAAAAAGATCAACTGATAGTTGTTTATTTTAGGCGTTTTCAGCTTAACTTGGTTATTAATATAATATCGAACATTTGGAGACGTGAGTTTCGTCATATTAAGACTTGTGAAAGCTTCATCACCCGAAAGGTAAACTTATGAAATCTATGTCCCTATTCGTGTAGAAACGGTTTTATACGCAATAAACAATTACTAACCGTCTATAAATTGGCAATGTAATACTTCCAATGAGAGAAATTAGGGGGACATTCATCAATAATGATGATTGTTAAGGATCAATGGTAATTCAAGGATACGGGTGGTGTACGGGATGCATCGACGTGATCCGCAAGACTTGATGGTAATTCAAGGACACGAGTGGTGTACGAGATGCATCGGCGTGATGTGATGTTTTACAAAGAAACCATAATATTGGATACTAAAGGTACCCACTTACTTTGGTATGTAACTATTTATCTATGACACTAATAAAAATGTGTGTCTGTCTGCCTTCTACGGCAAACATAATTTTATTGGTTTTGTGCAAGTAGTTGCAATCCAGACAAGTGAAGGTAAAAAAATCTGGTCCTACTTAAGTTTAACATTGTGTATAGAAACATAATTTATAAATAATTGATATACAATTTATAGCCATTCTTATTAGAATTTAATTTATAAAGTACATAGCTTTGTGTGAGGAATATCTCCAGATAAGGCCATTAGTATAAAGGCCTCTAGTACAAAAAATGTTAAATTTTGGTATATGTACATCTTTTAAGATATAAATATAACTAACATCTTAGTTTTCTGTCTCATCTCTCAGTACTCAAAGGTTCGCTGAAAGAGAACATTAGGGGGTCTGTCCAAGAGCGTGCTCGTCGCGACCCCTGCCAGTCATTATGGCTGCAATCTTGGACCGAAGACGTACCGCAGTGCGGGCTAGGGCGTCCCCCCGAGGCGACGCGTATCGGCCCGCCCCCGTCGGTACGAATATAGGTGGAAGCGGCGATGGGGGCCGCCACCCATCACGCCGGGCCCGAACTGGCGAGTCGTGGGGTGCAGAGTGCCGAATAGGCACTTGGAATGTAAGAGGTGGTATGGAAGATAAGATGCATGAGATGATTGATGTAATGAAAGAGAGACGCCTGGATGCTCTGTGTGTAACAGAGACTAAGCGGAGGGGCAGTGAAACCTGTGATCTGCCTGATGGAACGATGGCTCTGTGGTCTGGTGTACCGCAGAGCAGTCGTGCCAGCATGGGGGTGGGTATCTTGCTGTCCCGTCGCCTGGCCTCTGGAGTGAGAGATTATGGCCTGTGCGATGCGAGACTTCTCTGGGTCCGTTTAAAACTGGGTGTCACTAGAGTATTTTTGGTCGCAGCGTATGCTCCCGTAAGCTCGTCGACACCCCAGGACCTTGAGAAGTTTTGGGATAATGTCAGGGAAGTTCTGGATTTGGCTGAGGCTAACGAAAAGGTGATTCTGTGTGGCGATCTGAACGGATGGGTAGGAACCAGGCGGCAAACTTGCGATTAACGAAACTATTATTATAAATGACTCGTTCGAGAGTTTAGATACGACAAGGAATTTAAATTCGGCTAAGAAAGTTAAAAGGGAGTATGAAGTTGCGGACGACGTTGAAAACTTTGCTGTTATCGACCCGAAGGACTTGAATTCGACCTTCGTATTGGCCAGCAAGATGGACGCGTTGAAGAAACCAATCAAGGTTGAGACGAAAATTGAGACTCAGCCAGTTAAAAGAGGACTCTTTGATAGGACGAATACTTTACATGGGACTGTGAACTTTAATGACGATGCTGGAATAGCCTGAAAGAGAGTTTGGTGGAATCCGCGAAAGAAGTATGTGGTTGCTCAAAGAAGCATATTACAGCAAAAGGTGATGCATGGTGGGATGCGGAGTTGCAAAGCTCCGTAGAAAGTAAGAAGAAAGCGTGGCAGGACTATGTATCTTCTTTGAACCTGAATGCCAGTATGACAGAGATGAGGAAAGAAATATACCGGCAATGCAAGAATGCCACTAAAACTTTAGTGAAAGAAAAGCGTGAAAGAGCCAGTATGATTGAGGAGGAGAGGCTGGCGAAGAACTTCGAGAACAACACCAAACTCTTTTGGAGCAAGGTGAGAAAGGCTCGAGGTGATTCGTCAGGCTCCAGAATGGAAAGGATAAAATCTAAAGATGGTGACATTCTTGCAGACACACAAGCTGTGCTAAACCGGTGGAGTGAATATTTTGGAGAAATGTATGGAGATGACCCGGATGCTGATGCCGCAGACGTGCCTAAAGGCGAGATTGCGGCACCAGAATCAACGGAGGACATCACTATGGAAGAAGTTGAATGGGCGATAGGAAGTATGAAAAACGGTAAAGCTGCGGGAGTAGACATGATATCTGCCGAGATGATCAAATATGGTGGAACTTGCGTCCGGGACGCTTTCCGGGCCCTTGCAAACCTTTGCTGGACGACCGGTAGAGTCCCTACAGATTGGCGCCGCGCAGTCATAGTACCCTTGTATAAAGGCAAGGGTTCACAATATGACTGCGCCAATTACAGAGCCATCAGTTTGATCAGCTTGGCAGCCAAGGTGTACGGTAAAATTATTGAACGGAGAATGCGCGTGAAGTCCGATGGAATGTTGTGCGAGGCACAAGGGGGTTTCAGGTCTGGAAGAGGATGTTCGGATCAAGTCTTCTCACTCCGCAACATCGTAGAGAAGCATCTGGCAGTGGGCCGGAAGGTTTTCTGCGGTTTTGTAGATCTGGAGAAGGCATTTGACAGAGTTGTGCGAAAGAGACTTTGGGACATTTTGCCAGAGTATGGTATAGATGGCACTCTGTTGCGAGCCGTCCAGTCCACTTATGTGGACTGCAAGGCATGCGTACGGGTGGGTGGTAACAGGTCACCTTGGTTTGACGTTAAAATCGGCGTCAAGCAGGGTTGCGTGTTGTCCGCTAGACTGTTTATAATATATCTGGACAAAAGTCTTCAAAGACTGAAAGCGATGAATGAAGGTGTACAAATGGGTGACTTAGTGGTAAACCATCTACTTTATGCAGATGACGCGGTTTTAATAGCGCCAACAGCGACTGATCTGCAAACACTAGTCACAGTTATGAAAGACAACTGCATGATCAATGGCTTACACTTGAATGTGAAGAAAACCAAGATTATGGTTTTTGAAAGGGAAGAAACCAGAACGAATGTAAGGATTGTGGTTGGTAACGATGTGCTGGAGCAAGTGAATGAGTTTGTATATCTTGGATGCGCCTTCAGTAAGGATGGGAAATACACCGCTGACATAGAGAGAAGAGTGAGTGCAGGGAACAGAGTGAATGGTGCGATGGGAAAGCTACTCGGGAGCCGGCACTTAAGCCATAAGGCGCAGCTGGCCATACATAACGGAGTTCTTGTCCCAACGCTGTTATATGGTAGCGAGAGCTGGGTATGTAAGAAGGAGAATGAAAGTAGGATAAATGCGGTAGAAATGCGAGCTCTGCGGAAGATGTGCGGAGTGAAGCTGACCGACCGCATTAGCAACAGCATAGTAAGACAGCGAGTAGGTATGAAAGATAGTATCGGTGTAAAGATGAGAAAGGGCATGCTCCGTTGGTTCGGGCATATAGAAAGAATGCCAGAGGAAAGAATGACAAAACAGATATACAATGTGAAAGTGGAAGGATGCAGGTACCGGGGAAGACCTAGACTATCTTACCACGACCAAATAAACCGAGTCTTATCTGATGGAAAAGTCAAGAGTCTCCGTAACCGGCGAGCGTGTATGAGACGAACTATGAGAGTCGAGGAAGCCAGAGAGGTATGTAAGGAAAGAACCTGTTGGAACTCTGTACTCTCTGCCTACCCCGCAAGGGATCTGGCGTGAGGTTATAGATAGATAGATAGATAGATAGAACATATATTTTGAGTTCAGCTCGCCTTTGTACATAACTTGTGAAAATTACAATTATCTCTGTACTGTACACAATAAATAATAAATAAAATAACATTAAATTTTGATATTAAGGAAAATATTAAATCATAAATTTAATAAGTAGTGGTAGCAAAACATTCTTATTATCACCAAATTAATTCGTAGCCTTTGTCTGGTACTGTAGTCAAAAAGAGATAATTTGCCAATACAAAAAAAAACCTTCCACATGCCAGTTGGAAGACGCGTTAGTGGGGAAACAGGTTTCCCTGTCTTATTTGTCTGATATTGTTATAGATTGGTTACTTAAATATTTTGTTTCCAGGTCTAATACACAGTAAGGGTTTTCTATCTATCTCTATCTACTTCATCGCGCCGGATCCCTTGCGGGGTGGGTTCTAACAGGTTCTTTACTTACATACCTCTCTGGCTTACTCCACTCTCATAGTTCGTCTCGTAAGGGTTTTCTATGATACAAGAATTATTAGAAAGGGTTTAATTTTATATAAACAAAGCTCTGGATGGGTAATTCCTCAACTCTCGATATATAGAAGATCTCTATAGAAGACATAACAGATGGAGACTGCACTGATATCAGTAATGATGGATTATTATTACCCGGTATAAATGAATTTTGTCAACAGGTGCTTTAAATTTTTTTGTTGGGATTTATACTATATAACATGTTATAGAATTTGACTGGTTGTAAGAAACAATATTTGTGTATGTATATATATATATATATATATATATTATATTGTGTTTCTGTTGTACAGCAATGCAAAGAACGGGAATGTGTATACTTCAACTTTACCCTTATAGCTAAACAGCTGCATATGGTTTATATCGAGAACAAAGGACACAGTATAAAGAGTGATCAAACGAACTTACCTGAAGTGAAGTTCAATCATTATTATACGAAGTCCTTCGTTCGAAGTACCCAACACGTCCTGCCCGTTGGTAAAGTTGAGATGTACTAGTTCTAAGAGAAATGGTCGCAGAGGTTATGTCAATAGACACCATAGATAGAGGAGGCGTTGACGTTTCAAGTCTCTAAAGGATACGCGGCTGCTGAGCGAGTTGAGAGAGCTGCATATGGTTTATATCTTTGAACGAAGGATTTCGTATAACAATGATCGAACTTCACTTCAGGTAAGTTCGTTTGATCACTTATTATGAAACAATCTGGTGGCCAACGGACTTCACGAAGTGAAGAAAACGTGCACAGATTTTCAGCTTCAGTTCGACGCGATCCTGCTTTAACGACACGCGATGAATTAGGAATATCACACACACGCCGTAATTTGAAATTAGATTTGAAATTACATCCATACAAGATTCAGATAGTTTCCTCATTCCTCTGATTGGTGCAATCTTACTGCGGGTGTGCCTCAGGGTGGCGTCCTTTCTCCTCTTCTGTTTTCAGTTTTTATAAACTCTGTTACTAAAGTGATTACTTCCTTCTATCATCTCTATGCCGACGATTTGCAGCTGTATCGACATTTTAAAATTGAGGAGCTTAATTATGCAATCAGCGTCATCAATGATGATCTAGAAAATATTAGCAAGTGGGCAAAATCTTTTGGCCTTCTTGTTAATCCGGCTAAGTCTCAAGCTATCATCATTGGTGGCAAATACTACATGAACGCACAAGTTATTAATTCACATTCTCGCCCTCCAATTGTGCTTGATTCTGTATCCATACCCTACTCTGACACTATTAAGAATCTAGGTATTTTTATGGACTCCAACCTTGCATGGAGCACTCATATTACTGAGGTAAGCAGAAGAGTCTACAGCTCCTTCCAGTCTCTCAAACGTCTTCAAAAGTTCTTGCCTTTCCAAACTAAAATTAACCTTGCTCAGTCTCTTCTCCTACCTCTTCTTGACTATGGAGATGTCTGTTTCCTTGATGCAACTGAAGAGCTAGTGAACAAGCTGGAACGTTTGCAGAATCTGTGCATCCGCTTCATTTTCGGATTGCGTAAATATGATCACGTATCAGAGTGCCGGGGAAAATTGAAGTGGCTGCCTATTCGGCGGCGTCGAGACTCACATGTTCTTTCTCTTCTCTACTCCATCCTCCATAGTCCTAAAGCCCCTATCTACCTACGTGAGCGTTTTGACCTTCTTGTTCCTACAGATAGGCCCTGTCGTAGTGCTACTTCTCTCCTTCTTCGTACTCCTCTTCATTCTTCCAGCCGATACGATAAGTCTTTTACTGTTCGTGGTATCCGTCTTTGGAACTCACTTCCACACGCCCTACGTGCGAGTTCATCTCTGGATGTTTTTAAGAGAAGAGTCAGGGAACATTTCCTATCTGTTTGCTAATTGATGCATACATACAACTTTTTGTACTATTTATGTATGTTTATGTAGGTATATTATATTTATTATATGTATGCAGTATTTGTGTAGTGTATGTAATTTATTTATAATTATGTTTAGGAATTTTATATATTTTCCTTTTTTTTTTTCTGAAACAGTGTGATTGTATAACTGCCCTCTTATTTTTCTGTCTTATCTCTCAACACTCTAAGGTTCGCTGGAAGAGAACTCATATTCTGAGTTAAGCTCGCCTTTGTATATGACTTGTGAAAATGAAAATTACCTCTGTTCTGTATACAATAAAGAATAAATAAATAAAATAGTGCAAGAACTGAAACCGGATGATTGAAATTTACGCAAACTAATATAATTTTACTATTATTATTATTATTACATACCTACTCTTATTTGCGCGTGAACAAATAGGTACTTGTATACCGCGACCGCGCGCCGGCGATAATTAAAGGGGTGGAACCTTCTAGACGTTTCACCACTTAAGCGCGGATTCTAGATCTTTCTAGTCAGATCACCGGGGGACCTAAGGGTGTGTTATGCGTTTTAGAATCGACATCCCCCGATAAAGACTTTTCAAGATATCGGGGTATGTTGGGGTCGTAACATTATTTATAAAAAGTGTTTAAAGGATTAGGAACTAGTTCCCACAAGCAGCACCCGTTAACGAGTATGACTCCTGGAACAGACATCACTCCCCTCGACCATATTGGAGGGAAGGGAGTGACCCGCGCCAGACAGCCACCTTGCTTGTTGCTTGCGGTTGCGGTGAGCAGGACCAAACCAGAATCCCAAAGACGGTGGTCAAATTGGGTCTACAAAGCAGCAATGCCCCAAGCTTATTAGGCACAACACGCTACGCTTTAACATTGATATAATTCCAAAAAAAATAGCAACACTAAATAATATGGCATTTCAATCCCACGCGGTCTTATCTTCTATGTAATCCGAGATTTTGTAATATGAATCTTGAATATCGTGGGGACGTTTGTTATAAAAACGTATACATTGGCCCATGAACGAATTATTGATTCTGTGAAGACGCGTGACATGTACAGCAAGATTATTTTATTCCAAGTATTTACAGGAGAGATGTCATTCAATTTTTCAAACTTATCGATATTCTTTCTCGTATATGCGTATTTCTGTAGAGCTCCCCCATAGCAAAAAATCAATAGGACATGATACTATAAAAATATCTAAAATAAACGATTCTAGCCGTTTCAACATCGGTTAGGAGTCTAATTCTTTTATGTTGCCGAACTTCATTTACTCGATAATTTATGAATAGGTTCACCCCAATGTATTTGGCATCTATAGTAATACCTAGAAATGATTGATTTGATTAAACAAGATCCAACTTGACTCCATTTAGTTGTACATTTGTTCCTACTTGCATCAGGTTAGGTGTCGAAAACTTGATGCACTTACTTTTCTTCTCATTGAGTAGAAGGTAATTTTTAACCAATGTACAACTCTAGAAATTACTGTATTTACATCGTCATAACTTTGTAATTGTCTTTTAATTTTAAAAAAGAGCGATGTATCATCTGCGAAAAAAAAAAACAATTTTGTGACTGAAGTAAGGTAAATCATTAATGCATATCACAAACAGGAATGGTCCGAGGATGGAACGTTGTGGAACGCCCAAGGCAACCCTCTGAATTCTGTTCTTAAGATAAAATGCCAGCATATTGAGAGCGCTGTTCCTGATGCCGTAGTGGCTTAATTTCTTTAGGAGTATTTCATGATGCACGCAACTAAATGCCTTAGACAAATCATAGAATATAGCAAAACCATTCTGTGACTCTTCCCTGGCATCAAAAATGTTCCTTAACAATTCTACTCCTGCATCTATGGTTGAGCAATTCTTTGTATTATGTAATTGCTAGTAAATCATAAGATTGTTATATAGAAGTAGCTATGTCCAATACTTTTCTTTCTTTCTGTATTTTTTTTTGTGTGCTATAAAGTAGAGTAGTGTCAATTGTTGTAAGATAACTTTTTTAAATATTTTACTCAAGTTAGGTATAACAGAAATTGGCCTAAAATTTGAGGATTCAAAAGTGCTTCCTGATTTGAATAATGGCATTATTGCTTTCCTTCATGAGATTAGGAAATAGACCACTTGCTACGCAGCTATTAAATATCGATGCTAATTGCGGTGATATTACTTCTATTACAGACGGGATAGTTTCTATAGATAGCTCCCACAGGTCCGCGGTTTTTTTCATATCTAAGGCGTTAAATGTATTTAAAGTATCTTTAGCATCAAAAAAGGAAATTTCAAAAGCCGTGTAACACTTAAAATCACCTTGACTAAGTAGTTAGTCGGCGGCGGCGGATGACGATTCAAGATCTTTAGTTGTACTAATGGGAATATTAGTGAAACATTTCTCAAACTCAGTCGCTAAAAAGGTAACAGTATGGGCAGCAATTTCGGCTAGAAGAATAATTGGGCCCTATTTCTTTAAGGATTTTCGCGGCCGTACATTTACTGTTTACTCAAATGAGTATGTGAGAATCTTACATGAGTTTCTGTCAACACAACTACAGTAATTTGCTGGCTACAATCGGAATACATAGTTCCAGTAAGACGAAGCTACTTGGCACACCTGTAATGAGTCTCTGCCGGTTGTCAAAGAGAGTTTCCCGGAAAAGCTGATTTCTCGGAGAGGCGACATCCTGTGACCACCTGGGAGTCCAGATTAGTTGTCAGCAGATTTCTTTTTATAGGGATATCTCAAGCATCGAGTATATACCCGTAAACCAAAAACCCTGCATGAATTAAAAGCTAAGATAGAAGTGAGAAGAGATGTCTTTATGCCGAAGAGTGTTCGAAAATTTACGTCCTCGTTTGGAAGTACAAGTGGCATTGCACCTAAATTTTGTCAAATAAATACACCCATATTTAACTATAATTTCACACTAACGCCCCCCTGTCAATGCCATCCACGGGCCAAAAGATCCTTGTCGGATTGTAGACTCTGGTCTATTTTACTCGCCTGTCGAAAGTACCTGTGCATACACAAAAAAAACTCATATCCCAAATTTTTATAACGGTCAGAATCATAATTTCAATATAGAACACATTTGTGGTACGATCTGTCGTACGGCCGCCCAAATAAATGATTTAACGATTTAATAATACTCACGCCACGATCTGCTGGATTATGGATTCAGGATTCCCGTTGTAATTGTTTTGGACTAAATACTTAAATCTTACAATGATTTATACAAGTACACATATTGTAACTATCTCTTATTTCGGCTTTTGAAATCACTAAATACCAAATGAAGCGTTGACAGATCCAATGTATTCAAAATCTTTATTTGGAGTGTTCGGGTTTAGCGAATTAATGAATCATGATAAGTAGTCTGCGCTCACATTTAATTAGTATTATTATGAATTACTTACCCACTGGCGACCTAATATTTGGGCCACCCCCGCTTAGGGAATATAGGCATGACGGTGTTTATTTATTTTATAAAATTTCAATCTTATTATAGCAATAATAATTATAGTAAACTTATTGTACACCAGCAAAACAATAAATTATAAACAATTTGTAAACAGTAAATAAGTACAAATGGCGGCCTTATTGCTAAAAGCAATTTTTTCCAGTCAACCGTTGGGATAATAAGAAATAACGATAGATAGGGGCAGTTAGTGGCGTACATTATTAATGATATACGATACATACAAATATACATACATACCTAATTCTACATACATACATAGCAATACATACACAAGTATATACCTGATTATGTAAATATACACACACATATTATAATTTAATCTATTACATATTACAGCTAAACACTGACAAATATTATGTAAAAAAATGCAAACAGTTAAATTATTGATAAATAGTGATGCATAACCATTGTTTTAAACGAAACCAACGATTTTGCACGTCTAACTGAACGTGCAATGCATTCCACAAAGGAACAGCTTGAATTGTAAAGCATTTGTCGAAGAAATTTGTGGAGTGCATCGGCATTTACAGCTTCAAATTCTCCGATGATCTTATGATAAAAAATCAACCACCTTAAGAAGGGTGCGTCCACATTAAAGAATGTCTGATATACACGCCGGTACCGCAACTGTTGCTGTAACATTCTTTGCGCAACTCAACGCTGTTGCGCATGCGTAACGTTCGTAAGTACGCACTTGCAGTTTATAAACTGAGAAGCGGGTACAAACATTTCTGAGGTACAAATAACACAGAACAACAAAGAAGAATGAACGCACAGCACATAAGACGCGCGTAACCAAGCCATGCCATTATGCGTAAAATACATTTTCGCCAATGTAAACACGCAATCGCCAATGTGAATACCTTTAAGCTTAACTTTTTATATCGTTACATAAAACCCTCTCCGTTATTCCTGACTTTATATCACCAAAATCCTAAATAACATTCCCATTCTTTCAGCAATACAGTAAGAAAAATCTCTTTACGCCAGTCGGAGCAACAATAGCTATTGTTACGATTGCGAAACGGAGGAATCTTTTTTTTCCACTTCACGAAGCGAGTGGACATTATGATCGTACTTATATTTATTTTTCTTTGGACTATTCTTGTATTACCATAAACTAACTTCTCATACTGCGTCGTTGGTGTAGTGGCGAATATTCTTTGGTTTCATATCTCGGTCGTAAGGCACCACACTGAAGCTAGTTCGTAAACTATTTATTTGTATTTGTATCTTTACAACTCTTTGGACAATGCTCTCAATTATTTTAAATTAATGTATGACTGCCTCGTTGGTCTGGTGGCAAAGCGCATCGCTTTGTGATCACGAGGTCCTGGGTTCAAATCCTAGGTCGGACAAATGTAGTTTTTCGAACGAAAAATGTCCTGTATGAGTTCTTAGTCTGGAATTGTGCCCGGTATATGGCAATAGGCTCGCCCCTATTACATGGGACCTAACATCGTCGGCGAAACGTGGGTGTACTCAGTACACCTCTGCCACCCTCTTTGGGGAAGATAGGCGTGACGGTGTGTTTTATAAACATGTCCGTACCCTTTTATTTGAAAATCACAGTTAATGGAATGACGAGCAGTTATTTTCATTTTAGTAACCTTTTAACATAGAGGTACTTTTTAATCTTGTCATAGACATACCCTATGCCTTTAATGATTTCTTGAGTGTGTTTAGTTGTAAAGCGATGATAGATGACATCTATCAGATGACGAATCACCGATGACACATAGTCAATGTAAGATGGCGGACGGCACTGCGTTGTTTTTCGATTGGCAACGAAGCATGCGGTCGGACGTATAGCGAAGCAGCTAACCTCACTGCATTCCATGTGACAATATTAATCTCTAACAATTGCGTGCCGTCTAAGACCAGTATGCCGGACGAGACCACAGTGTTATTTCAAGATTTCCCTTATGTTCGGCCACCATGCGGACGACTATGAAAACGAAGATAAATCCACCTTTAACCGTTACCAGCATTGAAACGGTCATCCCGAAATCTCAAGCGCCAATAGACATAATAATCCGACCCTCGCCTAACTTTTAATGCTACCTATCATTCTTCAATGTTTCTTTGCACAACTAAATTATGCTGTAAATCCCTATCCTTCCTGAAAAGCCTTTACAGCTGACCACAATATGGTTAGCTGTAAGGGCTTTATTGTAAGTAACTATTCTTAAGTAATTTTTAATAAGTTTATTCTGTTGCTACCCTAAAGACAATAAAATAAAGTAACATACATTGTATATGTATGAAAGATAGTATCGGTGTAAAGGTAGGAAAGAGTTTGCTCCGCTGGTTCGGGCAGAATAGAAAGAATGTCAGAAGAAAGAAATACAAAACAGTATACAATGCGAAAGTGGAAAGATGTAGGTACCGGGGAAGTCCTAAACTGACTAATCATGGCCAAATAGCCCATGTCTCATCTAGAGGGCAAGTCAAGGGTCTCCGTAACCGGTGAGCGTGTATGAGACGAACTATGAGTGTGGAGGAAGCCAGAGGTCTGTAAAGAAAGAACCTGTTGAAATGGACGGACGATTTAGTGCAGTGGTTAAGAGCTTAAGTCGCTCTACCCGCTGGGTCTAATAGACTCGGGTTCGATTCCCGCACGGGATAAATCTTTGTGTGATCCACATTATTTGTTTCAGTCTGGGTATATTTGTGTGTGAAAATTCATTTTAGTAAATGCACCCGCACACGGGAATATATGCTAGTGCGGGTAGCCCCACCATTTTTTATAAACAAAAATAAATAGAAAAATTACCCCGCAAGGGATCTGGCATTATATATAAACATTGGACCCACACAGTATAATTACAAAACTTGAATTAAAAAAAAAGAGAAAGAAAATTAAAAAAAAAACAAGCCCGCAGAGTTTCTTCGCCGGATCTTCTTAGCGGCCGCGTTCCGTTCCGGTAAAAGATTATTAGTTAGATTAGATAAAACAAAAATGTAAATTAAAAATTTGTAAATAGCCTCGCAGTATTTATTCAAAAATAGTTTCAGGCCGCTACTTCGTCCGAGTTGACTTTAAACAGGAACCTTACATTTTTCCGGGATAAAAAGTATCCTATGTGTTCAGCCGTTCCTGCTTGATTGAGTAACAAACATCCAGACATCTAAATATCCAAACATACAAACCTTCATATTTATAATATTAGTGGGATAGAAGGACTAGTATCTGCCCACGACTTCATCCGCGTTAAATTTAGATGGGAACCTAACATTTTTTCTGTATAAAAAGTATCTTTTATGATAATCCAGGAAATAAACTTTAACATTTATAATATTAAAAGGATGTGAAAGTTTGTATGTTAAGATGTCTCCGTCACGCAAAAACGGCTGAAATAACGCACTTTGCAATGGTATGGGATGAGGAGGAGGAATGGGATGAAGCAATGAGATGAATTTTGGCACAGATAGTTTATTTTCCGGATTAACATATAAGATACTTTTTATCCGGAAAAAATGTTAGTTGCCTATCTAAAATTAACGTCGCGGGCAGAAACTAGTTTATTTTATTAGTAGGATAAGTTCTTTGATTTTGAATAATGCGAGTAGCTATCATAAGGTGTTCCAATCCTAGGTCAGACTGAGTGTATATTTCGATGGGAAAATTCCCAGTATCAGTCTGAAGTACGGCGTCATGCCCGGTATAATGGCAATAGGTTCGCCCCCTAGTCCTTTCGCACCCAACATCGCAGGCTAAAAGTTGGTGTACGCACTTTTAGCCTACGATGCCTCTACTACCACCAGGTAGGGAATATAGGCGTGACGATGTTTATTTTTAGTTTGCTTCTATTAATTTTGCCAAATATCCTAATTCTAAGCACTAAAAAATATTCCCCGAGTAGGTATAAATTCTCCTTGGATAGAATAATAAATAAGCAACGAAATGTTATCTTGTACTCTTTTTACTCTTATGAAACTCAATAAAGTGAAAAGAGATAGATAATGTTTCTCAAGTACATACTTGATAATAAAATATAACTCGTTTGTTTGAGTATATATTTTTATTAGTTTGAATTCGAAATCCTGATTTTTTCGTCATGTTCATTCATACACACATTCACTCTCACCTTAATCCTAGTTTATCCTAGTGGGGTAGGCAGATACTACGGTTTGCCACAATCTGACACACACACGCCTCTTTCGCTTCCTGAACGTGGAAGCGAAAGACATCTCCTCATGCATTTCCGTCGTTTAAGAGAGCTACGCACTTGACCTTTTTCAAAGAGACCATCTACGTTTTTCGTTCATTCTTGTGTCTCGAAATATTCCAGTGAATGCTGGATTTACCCAGTAACACCTCTACTGGCCCCCTTTGAGTGTTATTTTGAACTAAATTATATCTAGGTGGCTTTAACGATAATTTCACGGGCAAGGAAAAATACAAGGTCATAATTTTCATAAGAATTTTTAAAAATCTTTTTGTATATTTTATTATGGTTTCGGTGAATTTAATTAAACATCTAAGATTCCATGTTAGCTGCAGAATTGGGGCTACGAAGTTTTCTGGTACAGTACAGAGGCTATGAAAAAAGCAGTAACGCCTGATTGTGTTTAGTATACATGTATGTAGTGGTTTACTAAAGCAAAATTTACAATAACATCATGCTCCTTTTTCATTTCGAAACATAAATTTAGAAGAACAAGAGAAAAACTTACTGGGCTGGAAGCGAAAAAAAAAACTTAGAATGCCCCAGTAGCCATACTTTTGCTTGGCTGGTGGTAAGAGTCCACCAAAGGTAGTAACGTCATCCGATCAACGACCAGAAAAGGAAAATTTGAAACAAACCCTATACCAACCCGTCTGGCCAGCGTGGTATAGTAGGCCAAAATCCTCTTAACATGTTAAGACACCAAACGCAAAGGCCCCCAGTTCCCGGTAGTCCCGCTGTCCGCTGCCACGGTAGCGGTCGCGGTAACAGCGGGGCAGGGGGTGCGAAGAATCTCCGGGCTACGACACAAGGCTACCAAATACACCTGACCCTGGCTACAATGGACGCTCTCTACGGCTGGACCAACACCTCACTGAACTCGAGGTAGAACTAGGTCGCATAAACTGGCACATATTGGGGTTATCCGAAGTCCGAAGACAGGGCGAGGACACGATAACCCTTGAGTCAGGCCACCTGTTCTACTTTCGGGAAGGTGATCGGCCCTCTCAGGGCGGTGTCGGTTTCCTGGTCAACAAAGCTCTCACTAACAACGTTGTGGAAGTCAGCAGTGTGTCGACACGGGTAGCGTACCTCATAATTAAAATCACCAATAGGTACACCCTAAAAATGGTACAGGTATATGCGCCGACCTCAACATACTGCGACGACATAGCCGAAGCCATGTATGAAGACATAGCCAAGGCATTACATGGCACCACCAAGGCTCACTACAACGTTGTTATGGGGGACTTCAATGCCAAAGTGGGAGTACAAGAACGCGGCGAAACGATAATCGGACCCCACGGCGTGGGGCGCCGAAACCACAGGGGGCAGATGCTGGTCAACTTTCTGGAGTCGCAGGGGCTCTTCTTGATGAATTCGTTCTTTAAGAAGAAGCCTCATAGAAAGTGGACATGGCGAAGCCCCGACACTGGGACGAGGAACGAGATAGACTTCATCATGACTGACAGGGAGTCTATATTTAGAGACGTCTCCGTGATCAACAGGTTTAACACCGGCAGCGATCACCGACTTGTCCGAGGCACTCTAAATATAAACTTCAAGGCCGAAAGACGTCGCATGATGAGGTCTACTCTCAGACCAACTGCGCCTCAAATAGCTTTAGGGTCCCAAAAGTTCCAACTGGAGCTTCAAAATCGTTTCGACCTGCTGGAAACCGAAGGCAATGTTGACGAGAAAACCGACACAGTGGTCAAAACGCTACAGGATGTGTATCAAGGGTGTTTCCCGGCAAAAGCGGTAACAGAGAGTCTAAACTCTCGATCGAGACTCTCGAACTTATGAGGCAGAGACGAAATGTCATCCACGCAGGTGTCTTCGCCGGATGGGAGGAACCTCAACCGGAAGATCCGGAAGCTGGTGCGACGTGACCTTCGATGTTCCAACACCCGCACTATCGCGACTGCGATTGAACAGAACTGAGGCACCAAAGTCTTCGCTCGCCAGCTAGGTAGATCCCATCTGACGAAACTTAATACAGCGGATGGCAAAATCGTGACCTCCAAGTTCGAGATATTCGAGGAAATTGAGAGTTTCTACAAAGACCTGTACGCATCATGGATGGCTAAACCCTCGAGACCCAGCGCTGACAACCACAGAGCCCCACTAGCACGCCACGACACGGAAGACATCCCTGATGTCAACCAGGACGAGGTCAGAGTGGCTCTCGAGCAGCTCAAAAATAACAAGTCGCCAGGCGATGACGGAATCACCACTGAGCTCCTAAAAGCAGGCGGGACTCCAATCCTGAAAAAGCTAGCGAGTCTCTTTAATTCCGTCATCCACCAGGGCTTAACACCTCAAGCGTGGAGCGGGAGTGCGGTGGTTCTGTTCTTCAAAAAAGGTGACAAAACCTTGCTAAAGAACTACAGACCCATCTCACTCCTGAGCCACGTCTACAAGTTGTTCTCGAGAGTACTCACAAACCGCCTCGCCAGAAGACTTGACGAGTTCCAGCCACCGGAACAAGCCGGGTTTCGAAAAGGCTACAGCACCGTAGACCACATCCATACTGTTCGGCAGATTGTACAGAAGACCGAAGAGTACAATCAGCCGCTGTGTATGGCTTTCGTGGACTACGAGAAAGCCTTCGACTCCATCGAAACCTGGGCGGTTTTGGATGCTCTGCAGCGATGTGGCATCGATTGGCGCTATATCGAGGTGTTGAGATGTCTGTATGATACCGGCACAATGACCGTCCAGCTCCAGGACCAAAAGACCAACCCGATCGAGCTGCATCGAGGGGTAAGACAGGGGGATGTAATATCCCCCAATCACCAATGCACTCGAAGACGTCTTCAAGACGCTGGACTGGACTGGGCGGGGCATTAACATCAACGGCGAATACATCTCACACCTTCGGTTTGCCGATGATATCGTCATAGTGGCAGAGTCACTGGAACAGTTAAGCGAAATGCTGCATAGCCTAAATGGAGCCTCTCGAGGTGTCGGTCTCGGCATGAACTTGGATAAAACCAAGATCATGTTTAATGAGCATGTCACGCCGGGACCGATCTACGTCGATGGTTCGATGCTCGAAGTTGTTCGGGAGTATGTGACAAGCCCAAGGATAACACTGCAAGACCTCAAGACACCGTGAGCTCATTCTGCGTAGGTCGGACCAACGAAAATAATTAAGAAGTTTAAGGGGACCCCGAAACAACTATGACTTTTAGACATCTATCACCATAGTTCTTCCCGTGACCTTAGGTGCTGCAAAGTACTCGAAACGTAGGGAAGTTCAAAATCCAAAATAAACCGCGATAAAATCCGAATAATAGTTTTATTTTATGTGCCAAATTCGTGCACAAATCTAACAATTCAATATGAAATCCTTACCTGAAAACCCCTTGAACAAACTACTGATTCAATATTTTGTCAAGTTTCCTTTTCCGCTTGTTTCGTGGCTGCCGCAGCGCCCCCTAGCGGCTCGTAAGATAATTAGTTTATTTATATAATTAATATTCATCAGCACGAACGCGGTGTTGTCCCGTTGTGTATAATTAAATAATACAATTTGATGCTTCCTTACTCTAGTATACAGTGGTATTTATCTTCTCGATTAGAAATGTACAATGAGGCCACAAGGACATTACCTTTTGGCGTAACCGAAACGTTGTTACTAGTTACGATGAAGGCTTTTTTACAAGCTTTTATTTAACTTGCGATTTTCGTATGTCTGTCTGCCTTTCCGGTTCAAATCTTGTGATCTATTTTTCAAGCACTTGCAATTGAGCGGAAATTTAGCATACGTAAGTTCGGTGACATTGCAATAGTATGGTATCATGGAGCTAGTTTGATGATGAAGTCGGAAGGTGGCCAATCGAACATGTGAATTATACAAAGGAACCCTCTCGTGTTAAGGCTTGTTAGATTGGGATTGACAAGTACTAAACAACCAAATAGTGTTCAGGGTCTGATGATGAAGCTGAAAGGTGACCAATGGAACCACCAAACTACTCAATATAAACCCGCCGTGTTTGGGCTCTTTGGATTTGTCTTGATGAGTACATTAGACCCGGATTGTGTTCAGCGTCTGATGCAAGAAAAATTCGTCGTCTTTTTGCTATAAAAGCTTGTTTCTAAAAACGTCTTATTAAATTAAATTTAGTACGTTTCGTTACGATAGGTAAATATATTTTTAAACAGTGTTTATCCACATTAGGTGTCTGTTCACACAAAGTATAGATAATGATAATTTCACGATGTGATAATAGCTGACAGTACTCATCAAGGTACAGAGTACCCTGTCTTTAGTATTATCTTACCCTGTACTCTGATGCTTACTATGATACTATGATAATAATCATCAAAGCTTGCGTATCTGGCCTTTACACCCTTAATAGACAAAAAGTCACGCGACAAACGTCTCTGGTTGCAATTCTGGCAACATTCCACTTACTGCTCCTTGTTGCCGCGTCGGTTTTGTTAAGGAACGAATGTCACAGAATCTGTTGTGCAACTTTATGGACGAACGAAGTATAAAAAATCCTCTTCAGGTGATATGTTGCAACCGACTAAATAAAAGTTGACGACAGGGTAGATCGCAGGGTAGATGTCAAGCGACGTCTCCCATCGTTGTTTGGCTTCGTTATCTAAAGCAACACATGTATTGTGATATTTGTCTCCTAATGAATACGAGGCTTCAGACAAAATGTTTGTACTATATATACAAGGTGTTACATAATTAACGCAAGACCTGAATCCTGCAACCAAATTGATTTCAATTATTTTTAAGGTATCGTATATTTTTTTAAATATGCAAATATACTGTTACTCCTTCAATGTGCTATAACTAACTAATTTTTTCTTGATTCAAAGCAATACGGCGATTTAAAATGCATTGCTGAAACGTATTTCTCAATATACATACATGTACAAGTTTCAATGTGAATTAAGGTATAAAAATGCTTGAAAAAGGGGTTAATAACATTCAATTTGAAAATGTGGTTTTTGTATTCAATTAATGAAGCAATTGTCTAATCAGAGTGTGTAAGATCTAACATTATTTACGAGACATCTTGTATAGGGGTATAGTACTTTAGTCTATGCTCTAACTGGAATACCCTTACCAGGTAAAATCACCCATAACGCCTCTTCAACCGTTCCATTATTCACCGCTGTCGGTGTTGGCGAATCGACTATGTCATCATACGTTGCCGATTTAGCTTGTACCACCATACCTGAGTGACACTCAAAATGACCCATAGCAAGGCGTGGATTTAATTGGGCGTTTGGGAAGTAAGGTGCTATGTTTGACAGATAACATCGGAGAAAATGTAATATTCTATCTTTCTATACAATGATATCAATTCTTTTGCTGGGCGGAGGGAAAGGGAAATATATTCAATTTATATCATTAGGCAGAGAGTACTCAGTTCCAATTATATACGACACTTAAACAACTCATTGAAAATCAGACCTGTAACTCGGTTACAAACGTGTTACAGCTTTTATCTAAATGTGTGGCGACTTGGCAGGATTATGGAGAAGATAAAACTCCCGAGTGTGGAACTTGTACGTGTACTCTGCGTACTCGTGACAAAGTGAAAGCATAATAGGGCATAGCCGTTAAGGATCTCATTTACATAAAATTATTACTACAGTTAATAATCAGACGTCCGGTGGTTGTGTTTAAATTTTATCAGGCACTCCAACAGAATGGGGAATCCGTTTTGATGACGATATGTGTCTATATTTGTATTCATTTACTTGTTGGTATCTATTTTGTTGAGTATTTGTTTTTAGACCTATATTGTTGTTATAAATAAGATTATTTTCTTTCTTTAAATAGGTTTTTTCTTTAAAATACTCAGATATCCTCCACTCTCATAATTTGTTAAAGCATGCTCGCCGATAACGGAGACTCTTGACTAGCTAATTCAATAAGGTGCCGTCTTTTATATAATACCCTAAAGTGTATTTATCACAATAACTGAGATTGGAATATAGAAGAGTTAAATACGACGACCTATCTCTAATTCATACCCATTTGCTCCTGATTTATCCAGCCGATTAACGAATGAGGCTCTGACAAACAAAAAATGGTAATATAACACTTAAAAATTGATGTGATTAAATGCCCTTGCACGGGTAGCAGCGTCGTCAACTAGGAATTATGTCCAATTTGCTGACTATGGGCAAATCTCCAAATGACAAGTCGCAGCGGCTTGGATTGTAGAGGACATTTAAAGAATATCTATTTATCTATATCATCACGCCAGATCCCTTGCGGGGTAGGCAGAGAGTACAGAGTTCCAATAGGTTCTTTCCTTACATGCCTTTCTGGCTTCCTCCTAAAGAATATGATGCTATTATTCCAGGTGATAGTTCAAATACCACCATATGGCTTTAAGTCAAACTCACCTGCTCCTGGTCTTTACTGCTGACATAAGAAAGATGATCTCGGCACGAGTGGTGGCACTATCATGGACGAGAAAATTGACGTAATTAAATACCACAGATCGGTAACAGGCAGAAATACGGTTACGAGGAGTTGCTATCTCCAAAACTTATGCACAGTTTGACGATTGCGATTATAGACAAATCCTCCAAATGGCAACCTAAAGTGAACCGCAGACCTTGGGAATTTCAATACTGTACTTCGTTATTACAATGCAAGCAATCTACCTATTACATACAAGCTGTAGTCAATAAGTTTAGACAATGTTTGTTGCCAGTGATGACATACGGATCAGAGACGTGGTCTCTTACAATAGGTCTTATAAAAAAGCTCAGAGTTGCTCAGCGAGCCATGGAAAGAGCTATGCTCGGCGATTCCCTTGATCGAATCAGAAATGAGGAGATTCGTAGAAGAACCAAGGTCACTGACATAGCGCAAAGGATTAGTAAGCTGAAGTGGCAATGGGCGGGCCACATAGCGCGAAGATCGGACGGGCGTTGGGGCAGAAAAATTCTAGAGTAGAGACCACGTATTGGCAAGCGTAGCGTGGGACGGCCACCTATCAGATGGACCGATGATCTTGTGAGGATTGCAGGAAGTCGTTGGATGCAGGTGGCATCGGACCGGCCGCGCTGGAGAGCGATTAGGGAGGCCTATGTTCAGCAGTAGACAAATATAGGTTGATATGATAATGATAATGATGTAACATAATTAACGCAAGTAGTTTATTCTAAATCGCTAACTGAATTGATTCCAACAATTGTATCTTACATTTTTTTTGCACAAAATGCTGTTACTTCTTTAGTGCGCTATAACAAACTAATTTTATTCTTGATTCGAAGCAATACGGAGATTTTAAATGCATTTCTAAATATGCGTACGCATACGTTTCATTGTTAATTGGGGTACAACATGCTCAAAAAAAGGGGAAAAATGTTAAATTTGGAAAAGCGGGGGTGGCAGAGGTGTACTGAGTACACCCACGTTCCACCGACGATGTTTGGTCCCATGTAAAAGGGGGCGAGCCTATTGCCATATACCGGGCACAATTTCAGACCTCGGATTCGTACTGGGAAGTTTTCGTTAGAAAAACTACACTTGTCCGACCTAGCATTCGAACCCAGGACATCATGAGCACAAAGCGATGCGCTTTGTCACTAGACCAACGAGGCATTTGTGAAGCAATTATCTAATCGGGGTGTCTGAGGTCTTGCGTTATTTGCAATACATTTTGTATATTGTCTACTATTGCCTTGTAACGATTTCGTATGTTTCCACAACCTAGGGGCTATAGTTTTCCTAAATATAACATAATCGTTTTAGAAATGCCTACAACCATAAGCAACAATTCCTAAGCCCTTATTCGCTATGACCAATCAAACATGTAACGCGCCGTGTTACGCCAACTTCGTGAAATTATCGTTTCGTATACGTACGTCATACACTATTACTTTTTTTCTCTTATAAAAAACTTAGCCCCACAATAGGATTTATTCCTGTATCGTGGGTGTCATTCAAAAACACAAATACCCAGATCGAAAAAAATTATTGGGAATCACGCAAAGATTTGTCCGGACGGGAATCGAACCCGCGACTATTCGACCCAGTCGGCGGAGCTTAAGCTATTACGCACTGCGCCAAATCGTCCGTCAAGTCCATCCGTTTTTAATTACTGATCCGCGATTGGCCGCTAACTCACCTCATGGAAAGTGATAATGGGATCGAAGATGTGAATCGCTGACTCAGGAATAGCAACTGAAAGAAACGATTTAGCGGAGTGGTTAAGAGCTCCGCCTGCTGTGTCTAATAGTCGCGGGTTTGATGCCCGCACGGGACAAATCTTTGTGTGACCCACAATTATTTGTTTCGGTCTGGGTATTTGTGTAAGTGAAATTTAATGTTTGTAACACACCCACGACACAGGAATAAATCCTAGTGTGGGGCTACGTTTTTAAAATAAAAAAAAATAGGTTGAGGAGACGAAAGTTAGACCGCGATCATCCTCAAAGTTATCCTAACGCGCCCCGTTTGGTCATAACAAATAAGGGCCTTGAGCACCGCTACTCCACCCTCTCATTTCACTATACCACAATACGCAATATTACGCATTATTTGCCCTTTCCATTAGCGGGGCAAGACTTTGCTATTTCGACAATGGGCCAGTATAATAGTTAGGGCGAATAATGGGGCTAAAACATCAACCTTCTGTACGCTTTCAGATGCCTCCCGCAGCCTCCGGATGGATGTCTTATACTTCACTGTAAGTTGTATGTGACTTTACAGGGTCCCAATTCTAAAAAACAAATCTCTGCTAAGACTTAATCTAATCGGTGGCGGTTGCGTCCTCATTTGCACGAACGCTTTTACAATGCGCGTTTTTTAAACGCAAGCGCTTTTAGAAAAGTTTTATTAGGCATATGTTTTATTCCAGTGCTTTATTGTTTGCTTTGTGTACGAATGAGGGGTAAGATTCTGTTCTAGGGGTTTTTTAATAAGTGAGATTGAGAAACTATGGGGATGGACATAATAAGTTATGGGTGCAAGGGATTAGTAGGAACTATTACATACATCGCAACCATCAGAATGAATTAGTGATTCAGTTGAATGGCTAGCCATTTAGCAAAATGCCGGGATGCAATGACAATGATATCAAATAAGCACCTTTTCAGTTATATGTGAATGCTCCAATGTGTATTTACCTTTACCCATATACAGTCTTTTCTCAAAGATATTTATAAGAAAATCAGCGTTTCTCCCATAAAACGAAACAATCCGTTAAAGAAAACTGTTTCAGCCCTAACGAAACCCCAAATATTCAATAGCCACTTTTATAGTAGGTAAAGTTTCTAAAGTATCCAAGTTAGTACTTAACGAGCGTGCCACCTGCAAGGCTTCCGTGTTCTACTCAATCTGATAGTTACAGGGTAAACTTAAACTTGTACACAAATATATAGAGTACATATTAAGTTCTAGCTTTATATGTGAGATACAACTTTTTTTCTCAAGTATTATGGTCAGAAATATTTGAGTAGCTAAATATTCGGAACGGTTATGCTTCAGAAAAAGATTGAGGTCACAATTGAGCACTGTTATACAACAAAATTTTATACATATAATATGATAATATTATATATACAATACTCGACATATACATACTTTTCACATAAATTGCGCCTTATCTACAGTAGTGTAAGCTTCATTTTTATAAACGACCAAAATGTTTTTGAACTGCTGCTAATTGCTTTCAATGATGGTTATGTTTTTCTAATTTTGTGGTAAGCCCTTGCCGTGATGACTAACTACTTTATATATTTCTTCTATTTTCTTACTCACTTTTTTTACAACTGTAAGTTTAAAGACAGATTGATATGAATCTTTAAACCAATTTCTGATTTATTATCCGATATTTCTTTTTATAAGCTTTTAATTAACTTTTTCCATTCGCTCTGTTTTTCCTGTTTAAATTCATAATCCATTTTAAAGGAATTGCTAGAATCCCAGTCACCTGTAATTTGGTAAACTTATGTTTTACTAGCGGAAATAAAATAATAAAATTTGGAATTACAAATATTAATTTATCTGATGATGGACACGGAAGGTGGCCATGGAAACTTTTCAAGTAAGTTTCAACTTTTTTATATATAATGTTGTATATAATTGACATGGATTAGGAACTCTTCAAATAAGCAAGATAGCCTCATAGTGCTTGTGATCGGAAGACTTGATAAGTACTATAATCCAAAGAGCATATAATCACATGCTGTAGCCGACACCGGTATTCAGGACATCATGAGTTTTTGCTACTAAACTGATTATATAAAGCTTGCTTGCCCTGCCACAAGACCTTGACATCTTTGCCGGCGACGGACTATAACTTAATTTTTATTTGGAATTTTATTTTAACTAAATGTTCAATTTTATGATAAATAAACCAGCAAAACTACAGTGCGAATATTATTCACGTCCCTAGGAACCTAAAACCTAAAAAATCCTTCCAGGCGGACTAAAAAAATGTTCTTTTTTTCAAAAAAAGGCATTCGAATTTAAAAACAATACGTTAATTATAAAACCTTTATTGTATAAAAAAATAGACGCACAGGCGAGGGAAGTGGTCTGAACAGACCGTCCTGGCGTCCACATTAGCAATGCAAATCACAGATATCCCGGCCACTCTCAATGAAGACTAATTGCCCGGATCACTGGATCTCTTCCCCCGATTTCGTGCTTTTCAGTATTTCGCTTGAATTTCCTCTTTTCAATATTTTATTATAAAAAAATACTGCCGTTAATTGCATTTGGTTATGTTTTTTTTTGGTTGACAGGTATAAACTTTTAGTATTCTGTTGGTCGTAAAATAAATTTTGCCACTATGTCAGATAACGGTTTTAGACTTCAGAGTGTTAAATAAAAATAAACACCGAAAATATAAAAATAAACACCGTCATGACTATATTTCCCAAACTAATAATACTAATACTACGGGGATAGCAGAGGTGTACTGTGTACGCCCACTTTTCACTGCCGATGAGTTAGTCTATTACCAAACATCGGGCACATTTCCAGACTCCAGACTGATACTGGGAATTTTTCAATAGAAAAACTACATTTGTCTGAACTAGGATTTGAACTCAGTACCGCAAAGCTCCTGATTCGTCACTAGACCAACGAGGCAGTCTGAGAATTTCTTGATAGAAAAACTCTAACAAGAATTTGTCCGACCTAGAATTCGAATCCAGGCTTTCATTCGCTATGACCAAATGCGGCTCATAAGCATAACTGCGTGATGTTAACATGTAATAGTATTCCATTCGTCCGGTGAAGCTGTAAAAGCCCAACAGCGTAGATCATTCTCACACACAAAAAAAGTATTTCTTATGCTACTGGAGTACCATTAAGCGACCATTTCCCAAAGTTATCGTAACGTGCCGTGTTACGTGTTTAATTGGGTCGCGAACAAAGGTCCAGGACCTCGTGATCGCCAGACGCGCTATTACTTTTTACTTTTATCTTTTATTTCCTAGCCCCTAAACTAGCCTAATAATGAAATCATCCTTAAAACATCTTTTCTGCCATTTCTTTGTAAGAACGAGACTACAAATACAACTTAATAACAACAATAACAGCATTGAAATTGCTCAAGTTTTTATTGCCCCAGCAACGGTATTTAAACGGGCCTCTTAATTAAAAGCTGGAATCGAATCTAATACGGCCCGGTCCGTTGAGAGCACTTAATGGAGATATACTGGTGTGCCGTGAGGAATCGTCGCAAATAAGCGAAATGAGTATTGCTGGATTACTTTTGTTTATGTAAAACAAGCACGGATAAGCGATTTTAAGCTCGCATTCGGACAAGCGTTTTTATATCGCGCGTTTTTAAAGCGCTGAGAGCTTATCACGACACTGGTCCATTCGTGAAAATCTTTCTAACAAAGATATTACAATCTCACTATGCTGTAAGTAAGAAAGGAAGAAATACCCAAGGGTTACCCATCCCCACTTTTTAGCATTTAATATTTTATTTATTTATTTAATTCCTTATGCACTTATGTACATAGGCGGACTTGATGCCTGAGGCATTGTCTGCTGACTACATAATTATACTATGTATTAACCAGAACGTTTGACATAATGACATAAAACCGCTAACATTTAGAAGAATCCGCTAACATTTTGTCCCACAGATAGACCTGCACTTTTTTTTTAAAGAAAGACAATTGGTAGCCATCCTTGGGGTAATGCATTCTATAAAAGGATAGATTGGACAAAGAAAGACGAGTGAATAAAAGCAGCCCGATGAGAAGGAAACTGAAGAACGCGATTATTTGAAGACCGGAGATGTTTATCATGATTGGAACATGATAAACATCTCCGATTAAGGTACTAAAATTGGAAAGAAAGATAAGCCGGCGTGACAGAAGAGTGAAGGGTGTTGACAGTGCCCTTAGAGCTCTGCGTTGCCGAACAACTAGGTACTACTTTAAAAGTGAACGATGTTCTGACACATGATCTTATTTACGCAAATTGAAAACAAATCGATTGCAGTTATTAATTAGGCGGTCAAGTTTATTGAGGTGATCTGCATTCAAGTCGAAGTATTTTATTCTATCGTATTCTATTTTAATCTTATTTTGCTGTCAAAAATACACAAACAGATCTTTAAACAGCGTATATATATATATCTCTTACATACATCAAAATAAGATTATGATAGGTTTGTTAAAGAGATGATGTTTTTCGCCCATATTGACGTTAGAGTAACCTTGTCGAAAAAAAGCGTGCTGCACGTTCATCTTTATACAATAAATTTGTAGTGTAAAAATGGGGGCATAATAACTCGACAGCATGACGCTAACGCCAATCTGTGCAAAGTCAAAAATTATTTATATGTTTAGGTCAACACAAGAACAGCAACAAACGTCAAAATTATTACATTTTTTACATCTACCACAGGATTGGAATGCGGCGTTCGTGCTAAGCGCCCCTATAAGCCCTTTTTAAAAATGCACTAATGGCATTTGTTTCATTTTAGCGCTAAAATTAACAATCAAAAAGCGCTCGTGCAAATGCGTGCTAATGGTTCAGTAGAGAACAATTTGGCAGAGAGTTGGATTTCGCATGCATCAACTGATATTGTAAAAGAATAAACAACGTCGCATCTATACTCCCCAAGTGGGAAAGGAAGAACTGTATTTTGGATATCCAAATTTTGTTAGATCATGATGTAACAGGTGTATTGCTATTAATCCGACCGCAAAAGAACGAACATCGCCAAAATATTGGACGCTTCACTTATTTGTGGCATACTGGAACGGTAGATATATTTGGTTACCCATGGCAAACTTGCAAATCTACTTAATTATGTAATTTTTTAAACGTAGCCCCACACCAGGATTTATCTCTGTGTCGTGGGTGTGTTTACAAACATGAAAATTTACATAAAAACACCCATAATTATCATCAGCCCGTGTCAATCCACTGCTGGACGAAGGCAGAGGCCTACGTCCTGCAATGAACTGACACGAGAGAGAGCCCATGGCATGCCACTGAACTCGATCTTTAGTCACAAACACCCAGAGCGGAACAAATAATTGTGGATCACAGAAAGATTTGTCCCGTGTGGGAATCGAACCCGCGACTATTAGACACAGTGAGCGGTGGAACTTAAGCTCTTACCCACTGCGCTAAATCGTCCGTCAAATAAAATAAAAATGAGCACCGTCACGGTTATATCCTCCAAGCGGGTGTGGCATAGATGCACTGTGTACAATCACTTTTTCCCGACGTTGCTAGGTTTCAATATAGGAAATAGAGGGCGAGCCTATTGCCTTTAGACCGGAAAATATTCCATTGCAAAATTGCACTTAGTCCGACTTTTAAATAAAACCCAGATTCTCTTGATAGCCACGCCAATTATCAATTAGACCAACAAAGCAGAAACACCACTTCACAAATCATTTCTTAATAAATAGAACATTACGAAAATTAAAAATGTTATTTACAGTAAAATTGCAATTTTCGCCTTATAAAAATAATCTTCAAATAACATAAACAATTCCCAATTAATAGACTACTTACAAATCCTGTAAGTTCCACAATCCCCAAAATAAGCAACTTGTTTAACAAAACCGGTATCTTCAAACCAACCAACAAAGCGGAATAACGAAATTAAGCCATAATAAGATAAGGCTGCGTAGCTCAATTAAAATCGTCGTATTCAGAATAAGGGTATTATACACTAGATGATAAAATCGTGCGATTGGCTGGCATAGAGATGTTAATAACTGACAGACAGCTTGATCCAGGGTAGACACGAGTTCGGTTTCCGCACAGCACAAATATTTGTGTGACCCACGAATGTTTGTTCCAGTCTAGGTGTTTGTGTATGTGAATTTCATGTTTGTAAACGCGCTCGCGAAACAGGAATAATTCCTACGTGTGGGCTACGATTTTTTAACATATCTTATTTTACAGATTTCTATGGACCTACTCAGTCTTTTTACATTATTGTGCAGAAAAATGAATGTAAGTTATTCTATTCAACTTTATTTTTAGGTGCTGAAATACACAGGTTTATAATTATTTTGTTCGTCCGCTAGAAAAAAATAGGCTCCTTAATCTAGTAAAAATGTAAAAAGTTTTATTCTAAATAGTTTCTTAAATATGAGTTTTTAAATAACTTCATATATTTCACCTCCCTTGCAGCACTTGTCAGTGTGTACACGTTTTATTTGAATAGCAATCTAGACCCCCCAAATCTATCGTATATTACTATTTGTGGTGGTGGACGGTTGTGTGTATTCTTAATTCTTCAAAAAAAAAATCAATTCTAATTTATTCAATAATTATCATAACTCATTCGTAAATGAAAATCAAAAACAATAAATATCAGAATTACTGTCACGTACTGCATCGTACGTTTACACGTACAATCGCTGCGTAGCCGCGGCCAGAGTAAACACCCCGCTATACCAGCAATGTTAACTTGGCGGTTATGTACAAACTTTATCAAGAACTAATAGACGTTAATATGTTTAATGGTGCGACCGCAATATCTGGTTTTCTGTGCCCCGGGGACTTAGGCCACTTAGCTTAATGACGAATCATTAGTAAGTGGAAACTCCCACATACAAGTTTCAAACGGAATGGAGACAAGGGATTTTGTAAGTAATGGCGACCTGTGTGGGAATTATGAAAATTTCAACAGTGCTCACGTAACGTCGCTAAATATACTCATCGCTGGGCAATGTAAATAGGTAAAGATAACTCAAAAATTTGATTTCTAGAATTATAACTTTAACATTATTAATCAAAAAGCGTAATTTCGTTTGTTTTTGTTTTTTCACTTTATGTTTAAATTTTCTGATTTTGATACTTATTTATATCCTTCTGACGCGAGTCCTCTTGAAGGTTTCTACTGAATTCAGATCTTTGATAAGTATATTAATTAGTTCTATTACTAAGTCAACTGGTAGGCAGAAACTGAGTAACCAGTAGGTGAATCTAGCCCGATCGTACCGATTCGGAATTCGGTCTGACTTTCGTCTACTTAGCCTATTTCAGAGTGAATAAGCTATTACC
The DNA here is from genome assembly GCA_905147815.2 of Phalera bucephala. Lineage (NCBI taxonomy): Eukaryota > Metazoa > Arthropoda > Insecta > Lepidoptera > Notodontidae > Phalera > Phalera bucephala. The sequence continues at coordinate 11,356,613 of LR990627.1, forward strand.
GAGTTAGCGTGTTACACCGCCTCATCTTCACTTTCCATCAGGTAAGATAAGGATCAATTGCTGACCAGTTCTGAGTAAAAAAAACATTATTTACCGCAATTAGAGTAATTATTAAAAGGACTTTTTTATATATTAAATATCAGGGCTTATAAAGGTTTATATATTGCCAATTGGCACTCAATATTGACGGGTTGGTTTAGTGCCTTCGAGCGCAGGCCCCTCCGTTTACTGGAACAAAAAGTCCTGGATTCGATTTCCTTAAAGGACATAATCCTAATCATTATCATCATCAGCCCGTATCAGTCCACTGCTGGACATAGGCCACTTCCAAGGAATGCCATTGAGCCCAGTCTTCGGAAGAACATAATATGTAATGTTCTTATTATTGTGAACTCAGAAATATGTTTGTTTGGGTGTCTGTGTATATGTAATTCGTGGCCAAATAAAAATAAAAGTCTAAATTTAAAGAAGAAGTGATAGCATAGGCTGAAGGGAGGTGACCAAACAGTTGTTTTGCATAATACCTAGCGCCTTCGACCTAGCCGTGGCCGGTGGTAACAGCGATGGATTAAGTTCTACGGTCCGTAAGCCAACGCTTGATAACAGATAAAATCGTGACAGGCTTGCACTCTCATTACTCATTCCTCATTCAAATCATTACATTTAGCTTACTATGTCGTAATATAAGCTGTTCCGGTTACTATGGCTTGTATCATTACCATCATCATCACCCGCATTAGTCGGCTGCTGGACATAGCTCCCAAAACACAAAACTGAACCCGATCATCAGATCTTCTCTTGCAACCGCTGCCAGCCACCTTCGTATATCGTCGCCTCGCCTAGCTGCAGGGCGCTCTAAACTACGTCTGCCGAGCCGCGGTTTTTACTCAAGAATACAATGGTCATCAGCGCCTCGGCAAATATCGCCAACCCGCTGCCACTTCTGCTTGCTGATCTTATGAGCGATATCGATTCTTCATACCGGACTCAATCCTTCCGATAAAATCCAAGCATAGCTCTTCCCATAGCCCCTGAACGACTTTCGAGCTCGAAAAAAAGCACCAATCTTGAGTGTATTGGTCACATTTCCCTTGGCAGAGGAAAAAATCTTCTAAAGTTTCTTAGTACTGTGGAGGGCTGAAGTATGTAGGACTTTTACTACACTAAAGAATTCGGTTGGTCTCCTTCCACATGGTAGGGGAATCCTGGATCTCTAAACGGAATGCACCGGTGTCTCTTGTATCTCGTTCTATTGAGTGCATCTTGGAGTATCCGAATAACTTTCAGAGAGTCTCACTGTGGCGTGGAGTCATTTAGTTCATCGTCCCCCTCACTGTTTTGACCTTTGAGTCCCACCTCCTCCACAAAGAAGAGCTAAACAAGGCCACTGAAAGGGCGACTAAGGTGACCTTTATCATCACTTCCCATCACTCGGTGGGACAAATATGAACCATGGACCCAAAAAGAAGGCAAACTCGAAAATGTTCTGAGAATACCTTTCCCTTATTATTCGTATTTATATTAGACTTGTTTGTTCACTTGAGCAACGTACATTGTTATTTTTCAACATTTGTAATAGTTTTTATGCACTTGCTGGACCCTGGTAAACTAAAAGTCATGCCTATGTAACGTTGATGACAATGGGATAAATACGATAAAATTAATCTTGTGATGAGATTGGAAGGAGGCCACAAGAACTCTTCAAGTAGGCAAAACAATTCCATTGTATTTGTGCTATAAAAGTTCGATTTTAATATATCCGTATATCTTCTCATCCCGTTCAACCTATTCGTATATCTTCTCATCCCGTTTAACATAGAATTGTCATAATACATGCGTATATTTTAAAATGGTGCCATAATTGTGGTATATGATGCACTGAAGAATTCAATTTCGGAGAGCTTATTAACTCAAGTCAATTATGCGCCGAAGTTAATTTTCATTTCGATAAATCGCATTAATCAATTTCGTGCTCGCATCCATTCCAGTTAAATTTAATTAATAATTTACCGTGCTATTGTGGACACATCTATGGCTGTATTTTTGTAATACATTGGAAATTTAATCTATTGAAACGGATAGAAATAAAATGAAGCAGAGTTTCGTTCTACCCGTTTAATTGGTACTAGAATCCTCCACAAATGACTTAGCTAAGGCTTATATAGATACATCCCCACTTCTTTGGCAGTAGCATTTTGGCGGGGCGTCAAGGGATGTATCAACATGGCGGCAGCTATTGACAGTTACGAGAATCGACTATCGTGGCTTGGCTTTGGCTTACCTTGGCAGGCTGACGCGTTGGCTGACATTACGTCCGTTACACTATGGTTCCAGGACATTGGAGACAAGCGCAAATTATTTGACGCACAGTAACATCAAGTTGGTATGCCATCTCTCTCACGCCACAGGTTTGGTAAATAGAAATATAGGAGATAACATTCTTTCTTAATAACGTTATTATACGGAAAATAATGATATATAACAAAAACTACTTTAAAAGAAGTCTCTTATTAGTGTATTTTACTGTCCACTGCATGACAAAGGCTCTTCGCAAAGATCGCCACTATGATGAACAGCTTTGCGCTGAACGTATCCGAACGTATCCAGCTTTTACCTTTTATCTTCACCAGGTCCATTTTGTGAGAGAGCCTGCCTACTTTATTGGTAGACTTACGATGAGTGAAATTCAAACCGATTTGTTCGATGCAAGCTCGTCAAAGTTGGTAATCTAACTGAGTACAATTCCAGCAACAAAATAAAAATGTTCAAAGTATTCAATAAGCATGCCATAACAGGAAATATTGCTGTCCCATAGTCGGGCACTTCGGCAAGGGATTAGCCTACGATCGTGTTGCGACTAAATCCGAGCAGACTACTCGTACAGCACGTACTATCGGTCGCTTTTAACGGTCATTAATGAACCCTAAGATGATATACAGCTTAAATGAGGAACAAATAATGGTAGATAGAATATGTTAAAGAAAGTCTAAAAAGAAGAGGACAAAAAGTCGTAAATTAGTTAGATGCAGGTACCGGAGCAGTCGGAAGTAAATTATTTTCGCTGCGTGATAGAGGAATCAATCGACTCCAATTACCTATATTGGAGTCGATTGATTCCTCTATTACGTGTAACATAATTATCATCGAAAGACGTCCCCTGCAGGATAAAGGCCTCCTCCAAAGCATCCAGTCTTTACCCCCTCGACCTTCATCAGTTTGTCATTTCGTGCTATCCTTCTATTGGGGTCCATTACTCCAAGGGGAGTATACTAGACGTTGAAACGGAGATATAACGTAAGTATAAAGTCTAGTTGTCAATCTGCTTTCTTGATACTCTGTGTTAATCTGATAACAATATTTTTTTCCAGCTACTATGCAATTTATGCCAAAGGTAAATTGTTACTTTGTAACAAAAACTTAACTTAAGCTATATAACCTATAATAATTCTACAAATGGAACTACAAAAACGAAGAACTTACTATTGCGATAAAAATCTAAAACATCACATTGTATTTCGTGTTCAACGTACAAATAAAGCCTTTCAGTTTGATTGAATTTTCCATCGATACAAATGCATGCGACCAATTACTACGCGAGTGACAAAGTAGTACTGTAGTTGAAAAAAAAACAATAAATACAACCCCGTTTCCAACGGATCGTTTGCAGTATTTCGTCCAGGTTGACAAGCCCTCACTATTCGCGAAGACTTATGAACCGAATAGAAACTAACCAGTATCAATAGACCTGTACATTTGTTTGGGGTTCACCTGGTTAATTCGATTGGGGAAGTTCAGAGGAGGGTGGTAGCTAGAGAGAGATAAATTAATAGACAGTGGTACAGGGAACTGTAAGGTACATTATTTAATATAGTGAGAGACTGGGAAAACGAATAGCAAAGAGCCTATGACAATTTGGTCAGATGATTTCTATAAATAGGCGTTAGAAATTAAAAATGTTGGCTGACTGAAAGTATTTTGTAAATATATCTCAAACTCATTGGAAATGTCAAATAAGTATGTTAACAAACGGCTTCGGAAGTTAGTAAATAATTTGGTCTTGACAAACTACAAACTAATATTTTCGTCATAGAGCTACAAAATTAGCAGATATATATGCCCGCAGCTAGCAATTTATTGATTTGTCAGTGCGGTAATTCCTATCAATTCGACTGGTGCAAGGCACAAAAAGTCATCTATAATCGTGTTCACAAATCCACGGACAACTTGACAAGTGCAAATATCAAAATAAAATAAAAATGTTACAAGCTTAAGAGGACTAGTGTAGAAGTAACGACTAAATCAGTCGACATAAATTATCGACATTTGCAAAATATTTATTATATTTATAAAATTCAAGTTGAATTTAAGTCAATGTGCATTTAAACAATAAAGACTTTACTTAAGATTTGTTAATTACTACAAATTGTGAAAAAATATCATCGATATCATTTTTAAATCTGTCTTAACATAAAAAAAAAAACAAATATTAAAAAAAGTTTTACTTGTATTAATTTTTATTTTATTTCTGTTATCGACAATAAAAGTAAATTATATCTATCTATCAATAACCTCACGCCAGATCCCTTGCGGGGTAGGCAGAGAGTACAGAGTTCCAACAGGTTCTTTCCTTACATACCTCTCTGGCTTCCTCGACTCTCATAGTTCGTCTCATACACGCTCGCCGGTTACGGAGACTCTTGACTTTTCCATCAGATAAGTAAATTCTAGTACATGACTATTTACAACGTGTCAAATCCTGACAACACTGTAAACGTCATTCTGTCCGTGGAAATATGAACACGACGATACATAATAGTAATTTTTACTATTTTATACTATCTTATTGAATACAATAAACTTTATAACATAGTGAAGTTCTTTTTAATTAAGTCACTCTGCTCCGTCGAAATCGTTCCATAATATAAAAAAATATATATTTCTTAACTATCTAAGCTCTCTACTGCAAAGTTACTAGTTTATATATAACACCCGTCGATTTGTAAATTCTACTAGTACCTAAATAATATTTCTCCCACGATTAAATTGCAGTTAAACCACATGGAATTTTCATATTCGAGCGTCTCCGTGCTTTGGAAGGCACGATAAGCCGTTGGTCCCGGCTAACACTTAGTGTGGTAGTCGTTAAGCCGAGTTGGAAGCCTTAAAGGCGGCTTGATAAGTTCCAACAGCAGGTGGCCACAAACCTGTCTCCACCGATCCGCACTGGATCCGCGTGGTGGAGTATGACCTAATCTCTCTCACCTCGATTTGTGAGAGAAGGCCTTTGTCCAGCAGTGGGCAGTGTTGTAGTGTTTTAGTGATCTGTGGTTTGGTTTATCGGAATAATTCTGAGAAATACGCGAAAATTGTTCGGAATAAAGTGCGAAGCAAATTATATTATGACATGGAATTCGCGTCCCTCAGTCTTACAAATAGATATGGTAAGCTAGTAAGACGCAATAGGAGGCATTTGCGTAGATTGAAACAACGTTATGATAAGCAGGAGGAAGTCACATCCTCTACTTCCAGGGAGAGGAAGGAGGATGATGTTGATGATATGGACTCAGGTCAAGTCACATCCGCTACTTCCTGGGAGAGGAAGGAGGATGATGTTGATATGAACTCGGGACAGTTGGAGGTCGCAGAATCGCCAGATGACGATTCTCAGGGTAAGAGTCGTTTAGGGCGGGTTCAGAGGAAAGCGGCACGAAGAGCTCGCGATCTTATAGGATATATATACAAGTGATTAATGTATTAAGTTTTCTAAGGATTGTTATGATTTGTTATATTTTATTTATAGTAATCTTATACGCACTTTATTTGTTTTTGTCGAAGGGAAAGATGGTGTAGTGTTTTAGTGATCTGTGGTTTTGTTTATGGTAATTGTCTTTGGTTGTCATTCTTGGCTCTTGGAATAAAATGTAATTTTTAAAGAATAACCGTTAAATTATTACAGGCAGTATAGGCTGATATTTATTATATAAAACCACATAATGTGAAGCAACATATAATTATATATTACGCAATGCCTTTAATGTCTATAATTTAAATATATTTTCCTTCAGCGTCTTATGGCATATACATAGGTATTAAGTATCTTTTGTATATTTTAAACTATATCTTGTTTTGAACTTCCTTGGAGTAATTTATTGATAAGTTTAATGCTCAGAATTTTATCATTTTAACACGTTTAAGGACTTTCGTCCATCACTAAACTTTCCTTTCTATTTGAGTCAAACACAAAATTGTGTGCGACAAGTTAACGATAAAGCGACTGACAATTAAAATATGCTTTATCTATGAGTACTTCAGCGGGCCATTAAAATAGTAAAAATACGTCACAAACGCTACATTATTATCAATTAAGATAAAGTTATTGCTAGGCGACTTAAGGTTCTGCGGCTAACACTTTAGTTTTTGTCTTGCACTCTACTAATAAACATTAGAGTCTTAAGACCCGTTGGTTTTAGTTTACAAAGTCTATAATTTTATCTAGTTAAACTTTGGTATTCTTGGTAGCGACGACACGAAACACTACCCGATATCTCTTCCTAAGGAGTTTCGAAAGGGTGTTTAATTGGTTCATTTTTCGACATACCATCTCTGATATGTAAAAAAATACTGTTTGATAAATCCGCCCCCGCTGTGTGAAAGTGAATAGATTATACTTCCAGTGCGGATGGGTAGAGGCAGGTTTGGTTCTTCCTACTTTTATAAGGCATACAAGTCTTTAATGGACACCATAAACCCCAACCAACGATTCGAACGAATGACGAAAACACTTTCCCTACTTCGCCCTTCGATACGGAGACGTTCAAAAATTCTATTAACTATTACCCATTTCAGTTTTTTCAAACCATACGGTATTTAATCTTAGTGATCGCTTATAACACTGTTTTTTTAAGAAAAAATGTTTCATCTATTTAAATTAAACTTTCTTAATACAGTTAGGAAAGAACTTGTAGGAATTCTGTACTATCTGCTACTTCGCAGGAGATCTAATGGGATGATGTACAATGGTTGAAAAATTTTCCCTGTGCAATATCTCTACAAATATTATTAAATTATCCTTAACATTATTAATATAAGAAGTAACTTAGCAGTTACAGAACTGTTTGTATATTTTTTTTCTCATTTAATTTGACTTTTTAATTAGCAAAGAGCCATTTCTGTTTCTTTAATCTTCTTATAAGATTGTACAAATTAAAATTCAGCAAAGCCCTGCTTAGTTTTATCGTCTTTTATAAACAATTCTGTTTCTCATTTAAATGAGCCTAAGCCATTTTGCAAATATAATTTTTATGGCTTTGAGTAATGGTCATGAAATATTCTTTATTTAGTTATCATGATTAAGTTTGTGTTAATTTTTTAATAAAGATCAAGATTTTATTACGGTACATAGTGTAACCCAATTATGTTTCAGTTCGTTTATATGCTGGCAATTAATAGTCTATATTTCGTCGTCGTCGCATAGAAATTAAACTTACTCATCAATAGGGTTTGTAGTATTTTTTTTATATGTAACCGTATTTTCGAGTCATAAAGATCACAAAAATATCTGCACTACGTATTTGAGATTTATCTTTATCCAATACAACACATCATCAGGCAAGTCTTCGTAATAAAAACGATTTTGGGTGTTTAAATTGAAGCAATGGCTTATAGACCACAGCTTCTGTACCCTTGATGAATTCTTCTCGGTTAAGCAACTTCAATAATTATATTGGGACTATTAAATTAATATACTAATATGAATAGGAAAGAATAACTGATATAGAAAAATATACGAAATTATTATTATGAATTATTTAAATTTAGAATATAGGTCAATATATATTGACATTCATGACATATTTTGAATGTCCTTGTTAAGTATATAGAAATAGGTATGCGTATCGGCTGCGTCTACGATGCTTGATCAGAAATATATGGCAGTGCGTTACCAACCAGCTAGCGTTTCACTTGTCCCTTCCCAAATACGTAACAATCCTATAACCTACTAAATATATTTATACCTGTAAGGTGAAATGTGCTGAACTATACGATAATGCAACACCTTATTGTAATACTATGTTTCAAGCAAATTAATTTCATTTCCATACAATGTGCAACAACAGGATATTTCTCTAATCCTTGGAATCTAAAGGAGATTTAGTGGTTTTTGTTCAGACGATGTTTTGGTCCATCTTGTGCAGGGCCTTTCCATTCTTTGGTCACCACTTTAAAACTTTTCTGCTTCAACGGCCATCAGTTCTGTGAGAGAGGTGCCCACACATTGCCACTAAAGTCTGGCGCATCTGAGACTATATTTACATCTGGTGATACAGTACGAAACTGGTCATTGTGGTGTTGTGTGGGAAGGTCATTGACCTACAGTGGAAGTCTTTTGACTGATGATAATGGCTTGGTTTGAGTGGAGGTGAAGTAGGTTGTGCCGTGTAGCTTGTAGCCGTGTGCCTCCCGGCTTAGAAGCCGTGTGGCTCCCGGCTTAGAATTAGACCAACCCATATCATCTATATAAGGGATAACTAGGGAATGGGCAGCAGCGTTCTCCTAGATTTTTCCACGACCATTGAACTGCGCTCGCTAACCCGCCTGCCAAGCGTGGCGAGTAAGGCAAATCCCCCCAATCATCATGGAAGAAAATTATATAACCAGGCCCCTAGTCCCCGGCCGTCCTGTTCGTCCTGGCCACGGTAGCAGCTATTGTAACGACAGGACAAGGGGTGCTAAGAATCTCCGGCAGAGAATTGGCTACCACCAACAACGAAAATTGGCCCTGGTGACATACAACGCACGCACGTTGAGGACAGCTGAAAAGGTAGTTGAGCTGGAAGAAGTGATAAACAAATTACGGTGGAGTATTGTTTGTTTATCGGAGATGCGAAGAGAGGGCGAGGACACGATAACCTTAAAATCCTGCAACTTATTTTACTACCGGGAGGGCGAATAGCAGTCCCAAGGTGTGTCCATCACTAGTGTGTCGAGCAGGGTAGCGTACCTGATACTCAGAATATCCAAAAGGTATTCGCTGAAGGTCATACAAGTCTACGCACTCATACGCTCGGCATACTCAGATGATGAGGTCGATGTTATATATGAGGATATTAGTAGAGCCACACATACTTCCAAATCACACTTTACAGTGGTTATGGGTGACTTCAATACGCGGCTGGGCAAACGGGGCGATGATGAGTTGAGAGTGGGGCAATTTAGACATGGGCAGCGCAACCCCAGGGGTCAGAGGCTGGCCGAATTTCTGGAGGAGGGACTCTTTATGATGAACTCTTTCTTCCAGGAGCTGCCTCATAGGAAATGGAACTGGATGAGCCCTGATGGTTCCACTAAAAATGAGATAGACTTCATCATGAGCACCAAGCGACAAATATTTAATAATGTCTCCGTGATTCACAGGGTAAAAACCGGCAGTGATCACCGAATGGTCAGAGGTACATTAAATATTAATGTCAAAATGGAAAGATCGCGTCTGATGAAGTCTACGCTCCGACCTTCTTATGCACATATCCAAAACCTCGAGAATTTTCAACTCGAATGGTCAAACCGCTTTGAATCGCTAGACAGCCGCGCATTAGTGGACGAAATCAACAACAGGCTGGTAGAGACTGTCCATACGGTCGGGTCCAAGTATTTTAAGCCCCACCGTAAAAATAGGTCTCAAAAACTATCTGAATACACCCGAAACCTCATAGCTGAGCGACTTTCCAAGACGCTCCAAACCTCCGATGATGCTAAGTCCTATAGGCAGCTCAATGGACAGATATTGAATTCCTTGCGACACGGTTTATGGTCTTTCAATACAAGGCGTATTGAGGTGAACAAGGGCTCCAAAGTGTTCGCAAGAGACGCGATTATTGGGTAAAACCAGTTGACGAAGCTGAAAACGGAGGACGGAAACGTAACGTCGAATAGGTCAGAGGTGCTTAGGGAGATAGAGAGGTTCTATGGGCAGTTGTATACCTCAGTAGCTGAACCTGTTGTTGACTTGTTAAAAGACCCAAGAGCCAAGCTAACCCGACACTACACTGAAGATATCCCGGAAATCAGCCTGTACAAGATTAGGATGGCTCTCAACCAACTTAAAATCAACAAAGCGCCGGGTGAAGTCGGAATTACCGCAGAGCTTCTGAAAGCGGGCGGATCGCCGGTACTTAAAATCTTTCAAAGGCTGTTTAATTCCGTCTTGCTAGAAGGGAAAACGCCGGAAGCATGGAACAGAGGTGTGGTGGTGCTATTTTTCAAGGAAAGTTACACTTTATTAATGAACTATAGGCCCATCACACTGCTGAGCCATGTTTATAAGTTGTTTTCGAGAGTCATCCCGTCTCGAACGCAGGCTTGTTGAGTTTCAGCCTCCCGAACAAGCCGGTTTCCGCAAAGGCTTTAGTACCATAGACCACATACATACGCTGCGGCAGATTATACAGAAGACCGAGGAGTATAATTGGTCACTATGCTTGGCGTTTGTGGACTATGAGAAAGCCTTTGATTCGATCGAGACTTGGGTGGTTCTTAGATCTCTCCAGCGATGCCGCATTGACTATCGGTACATCAAAGTGTTGAAGTGCTTGTATAATAACGCCACTATGTCAGTCCGAGTACAGGGGCCGTGCACCAAGGCGATCCCTATAAAAAGAGAAGTAAGACAGGGAGACGTCATTTCTCCGAAACTGTTTACGGCCACCTTAGAGGACGCCTTCAAGCTCTTGGAATGGCGAGGACTTGGCATCAACATCAATGGCGAATACATCACTCGCCCACGATATTGTCGACATGACGGAATCGCTAGAAGATCTAGGACGAATGCTCGGTGACCTCAATAGAGTATCTCAACAAGTGGGTCTTAAAATGAACATGGACAAAACGAAAATAATGTTTAACGTCCATGTCGTACCCACCGCACTCACCGTTGGGAACTCTACTTTTGAAGCTGTCGACAAATACATTTACCTGGGACAGGTAGTCCAGTTAGGTAGGTCCAACTTTGAGAGAGAGGTCAATCGACGAATCCAACTCGGCTGGGCAGCGTTCGGGAAACTGCGCAACATCTTCTCATCCAAAATACCTCAGTGCCTTAAGACTAAAGTTGTTAGTCAATGTGTGTTACCAGTGATGATATATGGATCAGAGACGTGATCTCTTACAATAGGTCTCATAAAAAAGCTCAGAGTTGCTCAGCGAGCTATGGAGAGAGCTATGCTCGGCGTTTCTCTACGCGATCGAATCAGGAATGAGGAGATTCGTAGAAGAACCAAGGTCACCGACATAGCCGTTAAGATTAGCAAGCTGAAGTGGCAACGGGCGGGCCACATAGCGCGAAGATGGGACGGGCATTGGGGCAGAAAGATTCTAGAGTGGAGACCACGTATTGGCAAGCGCAGCGTGGGGCGAGTGCCTGCCAGATGGACCGACGATCTTGTGAAAACGCAGGAAGTCGTTGGATGCAGGTGGCATCGGACCGGTTACGCTGAAAAGCGATTGGGGAGGCCTATGTTCAGCAGTGGACAAGTATAGGCTGCGATGATGATGATTAGGTGAAGGAGTAGCCATGGGTTCGATGCACGCACAAATCAGTTTGTTTGTATGACTTACTGATAAATGTTTCGGTCTGAATGTTTGTGCATAGTAAGTTTCATGCTTTTAAACGCACCCACGCTCCAAAGTCCACAATTATAAAACTTCTTTTGCCCTTTCCTTTTCAATTAGGTCGCTATTTCATTCGGCTAGAGTAACAATACACATACTACATTAGGTCAGTTTTTTATTTCAGAAGAAACTTTCAACTTTTGCACTCCAGTAGTAACACTTGTAGAATTAAAATAATGGAGTTTATTCCCTGTAGAGGTTCTAAGAGGAACTGGCGACTTCTGTCAAAAAAAGTCGTTGCAAGGTTTTATTTATTCCCCCGGCCAGAATAACAACCTACACTCACAGTCAGTGTTTTATTCAAATTCAGAACTAACTTGCAGTTTTCGAGCACTAAGTAATGGCAATCTTAGAATTTTAATAATGGGGTCAATTCCCCGTAGAAACTGTGGGTAATACAAGGGACGAATGTCCAGAAGACGTCAGTGCAATTTCGTTTTTCTCCATCGACCAGAATAACCACGGAATAAAGAATTACAATAACAACCCATACTTAAATTAGGTCAGTTTTTTATTCAAAGTTGAACTAGCTAGCATATATAGAATAGTGATTTGAAATAAAAAAAAATATTTTTACGGATGCGATGAATTTACCTATCTATATCTGATATTTAATCACTAATCTATACAAGCAAATGCAACATGCTTAAAATAAAAAATATCCTAACTTACAACTTTGTACGGGGAGCTAAGCATAATCTACAGTCATACAAGGAATTTTTGGCCCGCGGCTAAAATCCGAACTAACGCTGTCGTCGCAGAGTGGCCGTTTCCTATGAAATTTACCTAAGTTCTTTTTTACCTGTTGAAATATTTCCCTGGAAGTTGGAAAATTTGAGTAAATGAGAATTCTAATTTTCCACCAAGGCCCTCTGTCAATGTCTTCCACGTGCCAAACGATCATTGTCGCACTATATTTGACGTAAGCGTGACGCTAGCGAGTAAGCATGGTGTTATTTTCATGTTTATTTAATAAATTTATAGCTAGCGTCACGCTAACGTCTAAATGTCCATGCTAAGCTCTCAATAGTAACACAGGTAGTAATAACACTCTTGGAGTTTAAAATAATGGGATATATTCCCCGTAGAGGCCGTGAGAGATACTCAGGACGGCTGTCAAACAGACGGGCGGTGCAAGGTCCTATTTCCTCCCTCGGGAGCTGCCTTGAAATGTATGGAGCATTCAATATTGTGGGATGCGAGAAACCTTTTTGAATCGACACTGTGTTGGTTGGAATTGAATACTATGTGCTATGCGCATCGAGGTAGCAGGAATTCTTTTAGACACGAAGAAAGTATATTTGGTTTAACCAAATATACTGTATATACATACAAGGAAAAATAAAAATTTCATTGTGAATTTACATAAACAGAGATGTGAAAATTTCTAAATTAAAATTACTTAACACTAACTACTTAAAACCAATTTTCTGTGTCCCATGGTCAAGCCTATTCCCTCAAAATTATTTTAAAAATCCGTCCATAGATCTTTCTTTACAAAAATGTACTGGTTTTATAAAGTATTAAATGTTACCCGCGACTTTGTCAGCGTTAAAACTTTTGGTAACAAAAGGTAGTCTGTCTCTGCCCAAGATGCAATTAATCTCCTTCAAAAATGTTATCAAGTTCTGTTCTGTGGTATAGGTGTAAAAAGATAAGTTTCTCAATAATATTAGTAGTACGTGAATGTTATGCCATATACAAAGTCCGTTTTATTTATCACATCGAACCCACAAAGACGCGCCCCACCCTTTCCCCTAATCACTAACTGTACAAATGTGCAATTTTAAGCTGTAATTCCACCGGCGAGGCGAGGAGTAGATGCAATGCGCGATACTTGAAATGTCGCTGGCTTTTTTAACCGAAAGATGAATATCGGAATCCCGGGATGTGTCGCGCCGTTTCGCGCTGTACAGCACTGTCCAGCGAGCCAGCGCAATACATCGCGAGACAGCACTGGACGATGAGAAAGATTTGTGTATGCGTTTTGCAAAGTTATAAATACATTATTTATACAGAAATGCAGTCCAATATTATATCAACAAACATTTAAATTTTTATTTATTTATTATTAAACGTAGCCCCACATAAGGATTATACCTGTGTCGTAGGTGCGTTTACAAACATGAAATTCACAAGCACAAATACCCAGACCGAAAGAAATATTTGTGGGTCACACAAAAACCCGCGACCACTCAATCCAATGAGCGGAGCGACTCAAACTCTTAAGCACTGCACCAAGCCGTCCTTCAAATTATCGTATCCCACATCGTCGCGCATCAAGACCTTTTCTACTGAAGCTCGGGAAGAGAATTTAAATGTTACCGTACAAATTCAATTCTCGCGCGTGGCATCCGCTCCTCGCCTAATCGATGGAAAATTTAGACTAATTACCTTTAGACTTAGCTGTTCTTAAGGTTTGGGCAAAAAGCCGACGCTGCGCGACGGAAGCGCTCGACTGCGTTCGATTGTAGCGTTTGCTATCGCGCCGAGCGGGCTGCGCTGTGTGGCGTCTCCCGTACATTTCAATATATTACAACTCCCCAAGCCACGCCACCGTCGCGCTCCCGTCGCGCTGCGTCGGCTACGTGACAAAACCTTTATTGCTGTCATCGTTAAGTTAGTTTGATGAATAAGCTCACTGACCAAATCGTTTGTCACTTAAGGCATCATTTAATATATTAAATGCAAAACCAAAAAGCGTTCATCAAAGAACCCAGAGAGCAGAGCCGGCAGTTCACCACATGCATAATACAATTTGCATCGGAAAGCTGTCTTTTGTACTTACCTCTGCAAGTCATTATTTATTTTGATGCCACAAGGCATAAGCTTATAAATAAAAAAATAAACACCGATACGTCTATTTCCCCTAGCGGAGGTGGTAGAGGTGTACCGTGTACACCCACTTTTCGCCGTCGATGTTAGGTCCCAATTTATTAAGGGTCGCCCTTTATTATTGTCATTATACCGGGCACAATGCTAGACTTCAGTCTAGCATTTTCTATCTAAAGTTTATACTTTGTCGGACCTAGGATTTGAAACTCTGACTCTCTGCCTACCTCACAAGGGAACTAGCGTGATGATATAGATAGATAGATAGACAGGACCACATGATTTCTACGCGGAATTATCGTCACTATACCAACAAGGCAGAAATTATTATGTATATAGGTATTTAAAAATAAATTTCTATTTTCTTGCCTATTGGACTGCCTTAGCCTATGAAACTACTATCGACGTTTTGCCATACATTCAGAGTTTAAAAAAAAATGACGCAACAGATACTCATATTTTTGTTGTTAAAATATTTTTCGATGTAATGGTGTAGTAAAAATGAAATGAAAAGTAAGTAGAAGTTAAATTGTATAATATGAAAAATTAAAAAAACTGCCCAAGGCACGCGTTTATATTTTTTTATTCAAAAAAATAGTGAACAGAAATTAGTGCAAGTAGAGGTTTATACTCTAGGCCTATGCCTAGAGTATAAAACTCGAAGCTAACTGCAAGTCTTTATTTATTTTGATGCCACAAAACATAAGCTTATAAATAAAAAAATAAACACCGTCGCGCCTATATTCCCCAAGCGGGGGTGGCAGGGGGTACAGAGTACAGCCCCTGTTTGGTGATAGGTCCCATGTAATGGGGGGCGAGCCTATTGTCATATACCCGGCACAATTCGTACGTACGTACAATAAGACTCCGAACTAATACTGGTAAGTTTTCGTTAGAAATCTCAGATCGCGGGATCACAAATCGATGTGCTTTGCTACCTGAATAACGAGGTAGTTATATATGGCACAACCATAGTTTTGCGAAATACGAGTCAGTACTCAGTAACCCGTCCACTGGACAAATCGTCTTGTTTTTAAAGCTCCGCTACTCTCCCAACATTCGTCTAGTATAATAATCATCGCGTAGTTCCGGGCTTAGAATAGCCGCGTGGTTCCCGGCTTAGAATAGGACCGACCCATCTCATCCGATCGGGTGTCGTACAAGGCGACTAAGGCAAAACTAGGGAATGGGCAGCAGCGTTCCCTTAACACTTCTACGAGCAAGAACTGCGCTCGCCAACCCGCCTGCCAAGCGTGGCGAGTATGGCAAACCCCCCCAATCAATAAGCGCAGCGTGGGACGACCGCCTGCCAGATGGACCGACAATCTTGTGAAAATCGTAGGAAGTCGTTGGATGCAGGTGGTATCGGACCGGTTACGCTGGAAAGCGATTGGGGAGGCCTATGATCAGCGGTGGACAAGTATAGGCTCAGATGATGATGATGATGAATAATCAGTGAGTGCTTTTCCCGCTGTATGCTGTATTTAACTATTTAATATAAGATTTTGATGTTTATTACTTAATTGTTAGCTGTGATTGCCCTTAATTGAGGGAGCACGTGACAGGATGTTTATATGAGAATTAATGTGTAATTGAATGTGTATCACTCGTTGGCGATCCTTATATAAATAAATAAATAAAATAAATTAATAAGTATGTATGTAGTTAAATATGTTTTGTACTTATTTACGTATATATGTATTTATTTATCTTTTATACATATTTAAATACTTGTATATACCAATGATAGCGTCGCCACCAACTGCCCAGATAACTTTTTTTTTTCTAGTATTTTGTATTTAACCAGGTTGTCTGGAAGAAATTTCTCTTAGCAATAATACCGCCTATTGTATCAGCGTCTTATTTTACATGTTGTTGTACAATTTTGTTGGTGTACAATAAAGAGTATTCTATTCTATTCTATGCTTTTAGTCAGACCCTACACTTTGTTGAGTCGCAACGAGCGTCTGCCCATGACAGTTTTTATTGTAGCCCAAGCTACCCCCCCTTAGGGCGGGATTAGCGTGTATGTGACTGTGACAAAAATGTAATCACTTTTGGCGTGCTGTGTTTGTATGTGCGACGTTGTAAAGTGTTTCAAAATACAGGCTCTCATTCGCTATAACCACAGAAATCGTTATAATAAAACGCTAGAAGTGGTATAGTTAACGATTTTGTCCGAAACTACTGTCGTCGTTTTGCCATACATTCAGAATTTAAAGAAATTCACGCTACAAACACTCACATTTTTGTTGTAAAAACATTTTTCGATGTAATCGTGTAGTAAAAATTTTATGAAAACTAAGTAGAAGTTAAATTGTATAATATTAAAAGATAAAAAAACTGTGCGAAGCGCGTGTGGTCCGCAATGAAGCAATTTGCAAGTAGGCAAATGACGTGACTAAACTCCGCGATAGATTATTAGCGTTATTAGCGTATTAGCTCAATACCCAGACCGAAACAAATAATTGTGGATCACACAAAGATTTGTCCCGTGCGGGAATCGAACCCGCGACTATTAGACACAACGGGCCGAGCGGCTTAAGCTCTTAACCACTGCGCTAAATCGTCGTCAATTGGTATTCTCATGGATTTTTTGAAATACGTACATTACTTATAGACGCCATCTTTGTTTTAGCCCATATACACGGTGTAACCGCAAGACCTGAAAGTAGTTTGTTCCAAATCGGCAACCGAATCGATTCCAACTATTTTTAAAGTTAGTTTTTTTATTTTCAAAATAGCTGTTACTCGTTCTGTTCACTGTATTAAACAAAATTTAATAATAATTCAAAGCATTACGGTTATTTTAAACGTATTTCTAATACACACACCTCAATACGCATACGAAATATGATTGGGAATTCGGATACTAGAGCTTAAAAATGGTAGATAACTCCTTAAAATTTGATTTTAAAGTGTGTTACATATTGAATTCGTAAAACAATAATCTAATTGGACTGTCTGAGGTTTTGTGTTATGTATGTTACACCTTGTATATATATACTAACTCATTAAACAGTTAAACAGAATAACCTTAGTCGAAGTGAAAAATACCACGTGTCACGCGGTATGTACATATGCAGTAGACACACATGCAGATGGGCCTAAAAACAAGAGATTTTGAGTTTCTTATTTAACATATCTATCCGCGCGCCATATGAGATTGAGATAGTACTCAGATGAGTACTATCACAATCTCATATGGCGCGCGGCTACCTAAGATTAAATGTAAAAAAGTATCAATACTATCACTATGTATATCATCACGCCAGATCCTTAGCCGGGTAGGCAGAGAGTACAGAGTTTCAACAGGTTCTTTCCTTGCGGATCTCTCTGGCTTTCTCTACTCTCATAGTTCGTGTCATACACGCTAGCCGGTTACGCGACTTTTGAATAACCCTTAAGCTAAGACACGATCTATTTGATCATGCTAAGCACTACATAGAATTAAACACACACTGTCACGGCTATATTCTCCAAACGGGAGTGGCAGAGATGTACTTAGTACACCCACGTTTCGCCAACGATGTTAGGTCCCATGTAATAGGGGGCGAGCTTATTGCCATATACCGGGCACAATTCTAGACTCCGGACTCGTACTGGGAAGTTTTCGTTAGAAAAACTACACTTGCCGACCTAGGATTTGAACCTAGGACCTCGTGATCACAAAGCGATGCGCTTTGGCACTAGACCAACGAAGCAGTTAGGCAGGCAGGCAGGCAACATAGAAATAATTTTGAAAATACAGTAACTATAATCAATTCCTAACTATCCTTTAAATGTATTCCCGCTATAATTAGAGCCACACCTTAAACTAATTTACTAATAAACTGATTGAAAATGTCACCGCCAAACAACTGTGTTTTTATATACCTATTGTTAGCGAAATTAGTTTGTCAATGTACTCGTTATATCCAGAAAGTACAAGAACTACTTATGACGTCGTAAATTTTGTTACCTACAGTTTACGAGCCTACTTTTTATGTGCCATATTGTACTTCTGTGTTTACTCTTTATTATGGCTATAATTATTTAAGTTGTCCGTCTGGTTACTAAAGGTATTGTGGAGTTTTCTTCTGTTATTTGGACACATTTCTTTTTTTTTTTTTTTTTCTTTAAAACTTAGCCCCACATTAGGATTTATTCCTGTGTCGTGGGTGCGTTTACAAACATGAAAATTCACATACACAAATACCCAGACCGAAACAAATAATTGTGGATCACACAAAGATTTGTCCCGTGCGGGTATCGAACCCGCAACTATTCGACACAGTGGGCGGAGCAGTTCAAGCAAGCGGTCGACTTGGTTAGTCTTTGATGGGTGACTGTTTGTGCATTGTCATTTTTGAGCGTCTCTTTGATTTAGAAATTACGCTAAGGCGTTCATCCCAATTGCCACTTTTTTGTTTTATCCTCTATATCAATCTTTGGATGCCATGATATACAAAGCAAACTTTCCCTATAGTATTTTTTACATAGGATAGGCAGTGACAGTTCTAATTGCCAAACGAAATTATACTTTATTCAATGGCAATAAGAGGCACGACCCGTTTCTATACTTATGGTTTTATGCCTTAACACCATTGAATTATTTTATTATATATTTTATTTTTGTGTTTGTGTATGTGAATTTTTATGTTTGTAAACGCACCCACGACACAGGAATAAAATCCTAGTGTGGGGCTACGTTTTTTAAACAATACAAAAAAAAAAAAAAAAATTATTTCGTTTGGCAATTATAACTGTCCCTACCCATCCTATGAAAACTAAGTAGAAGTTAAAATACTATAATATAATTCCAGCCTATACTGTCCCATTGCTGGGCAAAGGCCTTCTCTCAAAAATCGAGGTAAGAGTGATAGGGTCAAATTAAAATTGAAAAAAAAAACCACCGTCACGCCTATATGCCCCACGCAGGGGTGGCTGAGGTGTACTAAGTACACCCACGTTTCGCCGACGTTAGGCTGTTAGGTCCCATGTAATAGGGGGCGAGCCTATTGCCATATACCGGGCACAATTCCAGTGTTTCGTACTGGGAAGTTTTCGTTAGAAACACTACACTTGTCCGACCTAAGATTTGAACCCAGGGCCTCGTCATCACAAAGCGATACGCTTTGCCACCAGATAAAAGAGGCACTGAAATTGTACTTTTTTAAATTTATGATTAATTTGTCAATTAAAAATGGAGCTCGTCTGATAATGAAGTCGGAATATGGGCACAGGAACATGTCAATTCCACAGCATACCCCCCTCGTGTGTAGGCTCGTTGGATATGTTTCGACAAGTATAGATGAGGAGCAGGGTCTAATGATGGAGCCGGAAGGAGATCATGGGAACTCCTTAACCAAGCAAGATATCTTCGTTATATTTTCGTTATAAAAGCTTGGTTTTAAAAAAGAGACTTTTAAATATTTATTTAGATCAGAAATTACATTTTGTGTTTTATGCAGCAGTGTTTGTATTGTGTGTGTGTGTGTATTTTTCCAAGTATTTAGTCATTTTTATACACTATAATATTTAACTTCTAATGAATTCCCAGAGCTAAACGGTATGCTTTATTAAAATTATCGTTTATTTACAAACAAACGCATTCCAATTACTAACAGGAAGAAGGACCAGTGTCCCCACCGCTATTGACGTATTCAACTGCAGTGTCAGTCCGCCGGGGTGCGCCACTTCCGCCGGAAGTGGCTTGTCATTTCCGGTTGCGGAGGCTTGCACGGTGCACGCGACATTGTATACAACGTGTACGTGCGGAGAGGGTTAGATAAGGGTGGCTTTAATAATTGTTTCAGCTGAATTAATTTAGGTGTATCTCTTATAGTTAATTCCTTTTATTTTCATTGTATTTTGGTTTAAACATTGTTTTATTAAGATTATTCGTTTGTAGTTACTTACGAGGAGATTAAAACAGTAACTCTTTTATGCAGATATCAATTAATCAATTATCATATAAGTTCTTATCACGAACTGCCTTGTTGGTCTAGTAGCAAAGCGCATTATTTGGCTTGGTGATCACGAGGTCCTGGGTCCAACTAACGAAGTTTTTCTAACAAAAACTTCCCAGTATGAGTCCGGAGTTTGGAATTGCGCCCGGTATATGGCAATGGGCTCGCTCCCTATTACATTAGACCTTACATAGTTGGCTAAAAGTGGGTGTACTCAGTACACCTCCGCCACCCCCACTTGGGGAATATAGGCGTGACAATGTTTATTTTCATTTATTAATATCACGATAATTGGCTTTCGAACTAACGTATCGATACTGAAATAGCTACGAGTCACGACAAGACTCTCTAACATCTGTCTCAAGCGTATCTTAGAGTTCTTTGGCCACATTGCCAGAAAAGACGGACGGACAACTTAGAGAAGCTTATGGTCAGTGGGAAGGTCGACGGACAAAGACCTCGAGGCCGTTGGTCTGACCAGATTCGCACCACTCTGGACACTACAGTCTACAACGCGCTGCATGTCGCCGAGGACAGGGGACAATGGCGAAACATCACAAGAGCAAGAATCCTGGGTGGTGAAGGTCACGACCCTCAGACATGAGGAATACGACTCGAGGAGGAGGACGCTTTCTATATAATTTGCTACGTTTTATGGCCATATAATTTCCAATTAAAATACTGCGTATAAAGGCGTTTATTCTCAGACTATTACAGACAAAAGATTCTTCTAAAAAGGCATATATTTTTACCCAAATATTTAAGACTATTTTCAGCCTAAAACTCACCTAACAAGCACCTTTGTATATATAAAGAACCAATTATCCTTCAGATCTACAAAGAAATATTTGACCGAAATAAACAACTTTCCAAAATGTCTTCACTTACAATTTTGCTTTTCGTCTCCCAAAAATAGACACCCATTAACGTTGCCTACATTATTGTCGAGGGATTTAAGGTCCTTAGTACCAGGTAAACATCGGCTTTTCCCTTGTGAACGGAATTCCCTTCCCCTCATTGAATAATCAATCACAATTTACACACGAACCTGTCATGAAAAACGACAACCGCATCACCTGAAACATTCTCTCACCTACTTACATGAATATGTAAATGTATAAGGTATAAGGACACGAAAAAAATATCGATACTTTTTGATATCGAGTACCTTCCTTTCGATACCGATACTTTTATACTCGATACATTTCATTCACTTCAAGTATTAGTAGATTTTAATTTGTTGATACATTTCATTGAATACTTTTATGGTATTAGTATTTTTTTTCACCAATACCATATCGAAACAAAGAATGGGAGGTTTGATATATGATAAGTGGTTCTTTTCCTGGGTAATTACACTAAATTTAAGACGGACGATTTAGCGCAGTGGTTAAGAGCTTAAGTCGCTCCGCCCACTGTGTCTAATAGTCGCGAGTTCGATTCCCGCACGGGACAAATCTTTGTGCAACCCACAATAATTTGTTTCGGTCTGGTGTAAGTGAATTTTCATGTTTGTAAACGCACCCACGATACAGGTATAACCTAGCGTGGGGCTTGGTCTTTTTACAAACAAAAAAAAACACCGTCACGCCTATATTTACCAAGCGAGGGTGGCAGAGGTGTACTGAGTACACCCACTTTTCGCAGACGATGTTAGGTGCCATGTAACAGGGGGCGAGCCTATTGCCATATGTCGGGCACAATTCCAGATTCCGGACTTATACTGGGAAATTTTCGGTAGAATAACAACATTTGTCCGACCTAGGATTTGAACCCAGGACCTCGTAATCACAAAGCGATGTGCTTTGCCACCAGACCAACGAGGCGGTATAAAAAACACAATAATTCACACATTTATTTTGTAATTAAAACTTATTATTTAATAAATAAAACAAAAAACACCGTCATCCCCATATTCTCCAAGCAGGGTTAGTAGAGGTGTACCGTATACACCCACTTTTCGCCGATGATGTTAAGTCCTATATAATAGAGGGCACGCATATTGCTATTTTACTAGTCACAGTGCCATACTCCGGTCTAATACTAAAAATATTTCTAAAGAAAAAATATATTTTTGTCCGACCGACCCGCGAACTCGTGATCGCTACGCGCATTTTACGCCACTGGACCAATGAATCAATAATTTAATAAAAAACGTTGATTAATTAATTTTCAGCAGTGATAGTCTAGTGGTTAGACCGTTGGACTGCAAAGTCAGAGGTCTCGGGTTCACTCCCAGGCACGTACCTCTGTCTTTTCAAAAATATGTGCTTATTAAAAATTAACGGACGATTTAGCGCAGTGGTTAAAGGCTTAGCCTGCCCCGCCCACTGTGTCTAATAGTCGCGGGTTCGATTCCCGCACGGGACAAATCTTTGTGTGATCCACAATTATTTGTTCCGGTCTGGGTATTTGTGTACGTGAATTTTCATGTTTGTAAACGCACCCACGACACAGGAATTAATCCTAGTGTGGGGCACGTTTTTTTAATGAAAAAAAAAAAAAAAAAAAAAAACTATAATTTGCTTTAACAGTGAAGGAAAACATCGTGTGGAAACCTACACGTGCTAAGTTTCTCGAAGGTGTGTGAAGTTCGCCAACCCGCACTGGGCCAGCGTGGTAAACTATGGCCTACACTCTCTCAATTTGAGAGGAAGCCCGTGCCCAACGGTGGGACAGTTCTGTCTGTAAGTGGAAGAAATATTATGTGGGGGGAAAAGTATTGATACCCTAAGGTATGTTCCAGTACTTTTATGAGCATGATACTTATAATTCGAATGCGATACTACTCATGATTATAATATCAATACTTTTGATTCGATACCGTGTCCCTAAATGATGCATAACGGTCAATGTATCGTTTTATCGTCTTGTATTTATAAAATATGAACCAACAACAAACCTAGCCAGTTGAACGAAAATCCGAAGACCTCCGTGTGTACTAAGGTATACTCGTAAACTTAACCGTTCCACCGTACTGAAGTTGCCGCTTCGACAAAATTTATCATCAATCGGGTAAAAATCTCGACCCCACGGGCTAGCTTATCATTTATTCATTTCCAGTGCAGTGCCATCTATCGGGGTATGTTGAAAACATCTAAATGATTTAACATCATTATTTACAAGGAAATCATAATATTTGTAGTTGTATATTTACATAATAGACAAAGTACGTAAATTCTTGCTACATATTTCCTCGCTGGTCTAGTGGCGAATATCGCGCGTACCCATCATGAGGATCAAATCTACGTCGAAAAATAAGATTTTTTGATTGATAGGCACAATTGATCGGTATCAGTCCAGAGAATGAAATTGTGTGGCAACCGGTACAAGGGACCTAATATTACAGTGCATGACGTGATTGCCTACAATCGGAATAACATTTAAGCAATACTCTGCCCTTGCCCAACGGTGGGTGAGTTTCTTAACAGGGCTATTATATTACACTGTAAACAAGTATTATGAAATTGCAAAATTTAAAATATATTCTGTTGGTGATCCATAATAAATAAATAAATATCGTCGGGGAAGAGTGGGCGTACTTAGTTCACCTCTACTAGCTCGTGACGGAGCTTTTTTTAAGTATTAGTTTAATTAATTTTACGCGCAAACTTAATTCCAGCTATACAAGTTACTATCTTTAAATAAGTAAATAAATACTGCGTGGGCATCCGTAAAGGTACTGTTCTGATGATATGTTTGGATAAATAATCTTAAGCTTATTTTTTCTTAAGCGCTACTCCTTCCTTCCGGCGTGTTGAGAGAGCGCTCGTTGACTAACATAGGACTATTACTGTTTCATTTTGTATTTTTTTTTCTAGTATTCGTATTTTGTCATAGTCTCACTGAGAACAAAGACTTCGCTAGCTTGCGTATTTTGTTATGTGTCGTGCTGTCAGGTCAACGGTCCGCAAAAAGGTGCTAACGGAAGATCAGCGCTGGCTGTCCTCAGTCAGCAAACTTGCTGAGTTAGGGCCCTTTTTGTAATGCACGTCCTATTTTTATCTGAAATTGTTACCTTATGTCATGTTATCTTGTTACGTAAACTATATAGTCATAAGCTTCCAAGAAACTACTTATGCGTTACATAATAAACATTTTTATTATTATTATTTCAAATAATCGGAATTCATAGTATAACATAAAACGGTAGAATGTTAAGATAAAACGATGAAGTCAAACGTAAATACGACTACTTCTCGTCGTGTTTAGCCACCGCCGCCACCCGCGCGCCAGATAAGAGAACCGGGAAGAAGGGTAAGTTGATGAGGAAGGCTTCATCAAGGTGGAGAAGAAGAAGCCTTCCCGACGAATCTGTTATGGGACCAGTAGAAGATGGCATACTCCTTTGTTCAGCAGTACCAACAACACTGCTGTACGTGTCTCGGCTGCACTACACCACTAAAGCCGAAGACAATGCGGAGTACACCCGTAAGAAGACCTTCTACACTCTGAGGATCAAGAAGCTGAACTGGCAAAACAATAGGGCATTTAATTCCTTCATGAGCGAGGAGTTCTGGCCGAAGGATGTCTCGTCTTCAGGAGATTTCGTGGAAGAATACGAGACGCCCCTGCACAGCGCAACATGTCGCCGCATAGACACATACTTTATAAGTTTTTGTATATTATATGTAATATATGTATAATATGTCAGTCTGTGAGGTATATAATCTATGGTCCTGTAAGTTGCACATAATTAATTTTGTGAAACTTCAGTTGCCTGAAATAAATTATTTATTATTATTATGTATCTCGCTGAGATTAACGGGCTTTACCCGGACCTTTGAAGGGCCTGCATGGGTCATGGATCTAACACGTAGAGGCCTTTGCGAGAAATTAATTTTATGTGGGTAACTTGCTAAGGTTACTTGCTGGAAATGAAGAAACATAATCAGCGAACTGACCCCGGCAGGTGTAAGGACTATTGTAAATGATGTAAAGAAAACAACAGCTATTTAAATGCGGTTTAATGGACAAAATCTGGACTATTTCAAAGGGGACGGACGCCGGCCATAATAAGTGATACCTAACTACCTGTGGTCGGTGGTGACTCGCCGCTCACTAGATGGACCCTCAAACAGTTGTCCTAAGACAACTGAGGGCAACACCGGCGTGAGCGGCTCAAGGGTGCTCTCCGAAGTTATTCGCGGAGTTATGCTCTTTAACACCTCCACCCCTGGAGTACATCGACGTACGATATTCATTATCTTCCTACATCGATAAAGCTCTCACGGCTCCTCTTTGGACAGCCAATTGAGGCAAACCAGAGCCGAGAGTCCTGCACCCTTCGATTTTCACTCGACTGATTATTATTACTAGTGGTCGCCCACAGGTCGATATTTGACTTACTCTTTCATCGTTAGCTGGTTATTTTTGACATTCAGTAGACTATAGACAAATAATATTAAAGACAAACATCAGTTTGACGTGTATTGTGTCAAATACGTGGTAGAGTGTGTAATGTTTTTATTATTGATTTAATCTATTTTTAATGCTAAATTTAAAAAAAATATTAGCGTTACCCACTCCTTCTCTATATAAACTATAAGTGTGGGGAATTTCATACTCCTCCGTCTGTGCAATTTTCGTAAAAAGGGGTTCAAGGTTTTTGCTTCACGTATTAATATATAGATATTTCATATCATCTCCGTTGGTTCGGGCATATAGAAAGAATGCCAGAAGAAAGAATGACAAAACAGATATACAATGCGAAAGTGGAAGGATGTAGGTGCCGGGGAAGACCTAGACTATCTTACCATGACCAAATAGACCGTGTCCGCTGAAGGGCAAGTCAAGAGTCTCCGTAACCGGCGTGTGTGTATGAGACGAACTATGAGAGTGGAGGAGGCCAGAGAGGTATGTAAGGAAAGACCCTGTTGGAACTCTGTACTCTCTGCCTACCCCGCGAGGGAGCTGGCGTGATAATATAGATAGATAGATCTGTATTTAATAATAGCTCTAAGCTGAAAATGTTAGTATTTCGCAGCTGGCACATTTCAAAGAAAAGAACCGATTTCATTATATCCCGGAGCCGTTATTTCTCTCCTATAACAACTAGAAATGCACTGACCCGATTTCCTTATCTGAACTCTGTAGAGAACAGCAATTTAATAATTACTAAATGCTCAGATTTTCAGCTACTTTTTGCTTCAAGATATAAGCTAAAGAGATATCTTTTCATTTTAAAATATTTGCGAAGTAATAATTAAGCTCGGTAACCAACAAGTGTTAGTGCATTTCTTTCGTAAATATTTATTGAGCACGTAAAATTCAAAGGATTTCAAACTCAAAACTCAAACTCAAATAATTTATTTAGTATAAACCCTGCTTCGTACGTACGTACGTACTTCCGTACGTGCAAATTACATTTTTGATCGGAACGCGGCCTCTACTAAGAAGATCCGGCGAGAAACTCAGCGGGCTTGTCTGTTTTATCTAATTCACTATTAATTTGTTTTATCATTTTCGGTATAGATACATTTTTATATTATAAAAAATTAAACATGCGATCCAGCTCGTGTGATGCCTTATGACTGAGATATAAGACTTATTATAATATTTTATAAGAATGATAAGCTAAAGGATTCTGGGTGGACCAGTCTCCACAAGCAGCACTTGTTCACGAGTAGTCAAAGTCAAAGAGCATTTATTTGTTTAGACCAATACTTACACACACCGTCACGCCTATATTCCCCAGAGGGGGTGGCAGAGGTGTACTGGGTACACCCACGTTTCGCTGACGATGTTAGGTCCCATGTAATAGGGGGCGAGCCTATTGCCATATACCGGGCACAATTCCAGACTCCGGACTCGTACCGGGAATTTTTCGTTAGAAAAACTACATTTGTCCGACCTAGGATTTGATCCCAGGACCTCGTGATCACAAAGCGATGCGCTTTGCCACCAGACCAACGAGGCAGTACTAACTTACTTATATATAAGTACTTACAGATGTCAAATTATTAAATTTTTTACATCTACCACCGGATCGGAACGCGGCCTCCACCGAGAAGATCCGGCGAGAAACTCAGCGGGCTAGTCTTTTAACTTAACTTGAGCAGTGTAGTAACTTGAGAAGCCATCACCTCCCTCAACCATATTGGAGGGATGAAGAGTAACTTCCTGTCAATTACAAACGATCTTGGGTAAATTTCATACCAAGCGGCAACTCTGCGACTGCCATTGAAGTTATATTTCACTAGATGACAGCGTTAGTTCCTATTTTGGCCGCGGGTCAAAAGATCCTTGTGAGACTGTACAGGTTGTAAACATCAAAAGACCATAAATAATTCCTGTTTACCGCCGTCACTTGCTCCATACCTTTCCCAGTAATCAATGTCTCCCGACACCTGCTGCGCTCCTAGCCTATTCCATTTACTACCATAAATACAAGATTTTAGCATGATTAAAAATCTTGCAACTAACTTCTACCGCGAATTGTTTCTAATGGGAAATCACAAAAGTTTATAAGACAAATAACTGCATTCAAAATACGCAATTACGACAAAGAAGTTATTTAAGACGTGTATAATTTATAAATTAACATACTTTCTTTTTATAAAAGGATAATTATAATTTACCTTAAATAAATGAGCTTGGACTGTCTCAATTCTGGGCAAAGACTACGTCTCACAAATCGAGGTGAGAGAGAACAGAGAGCTTAGCATAAAAAGTTGGAAACAAGAAGAAGCTTAGGCCTTGCTGCTTATATTTTTAAATTATTAAGAGGAATAATATACAATGCGAAAGTGGAAGGATGTTACATACATCCAGGGAAAACCTAGACTATCTTACCATGACCAAATAGACCGGGTCTAATCTGAAGGACAAGTCAGGAGTCTCCGTAACCGGCGAGCGTGTATGAGACGAACTATGAGAGTAGAGGAAGCCAGAGAGGTATGTGAGGAAAGAGCCTGTTGGAACTCTGTACTCTCTGCCTACCCCGTAAGGGATCTGGCGTGAATTTATAGATAGATAGATTAAGAGGAAAAATATCTAACTCGGGGGTACTGAGGGAAATCAATAACTAGGTCTTGGACAAATACATATGGCATAGACGAAGACCGCACTTGTTTAAGGTGCCGGCCGGCAAGACCAATTTGCAGGGGAAAGCTCCAGTGACCCGCGCCTTACGTTCACTTAATGAAGTTGCTAAGAAAATTGATTTGTTCTCTTGCTATTTGGGAGAATTCGAAAGAGTTACATTGTGTACCATATGTTATACTGCATGAAATCTGATAAACACAATGTCGCATTGGATTATTCTGTTGTGATTGTGCTGATCTTGTTGAAATAAATAAATAAAATATTAAGGTTAGAGTAATGATAGCGAGTTCATTTGCCCTAAGGCAATTTAACGTTATAACATCGAGTTAGTCTATAGGTAACCCTTACCCTGGTTCGTGTAAGTGGCTCTCAATAAATTAAAGCCCCGCAAGGATCTTTAGGCCCGCGGCCCAATCCGGAACTAACGCTGTCATAAAGTAAAATATCACTTTATGACAATCGCAAATTTTTAGCACGGCCGGATAATCATCCGGCCGTGCTAAAAATTTGCGATTGCGCTAAATCTAGCGCAGTAGTTAAGAGCTTAAGCCGCTCCGGCCACTGTGGCTAATAGTCGCGGGTTCGGTTCATGCACGGGACAAATCTTTGTGTGATCCACAATCATTTGTTTCGGTCTGGGTATTTGTGTATGTGAATTTTCATGTTTGTTAATGCACCCACGATACAGGAGTAAATCCAAGCGTGGGGCGAAGTTTTTCTAAAAAAAAGAAAAAAAATTCGCCGTTTGCTGTGAAATTCACTCAAGTTCTTTTTTTAATTAGTAACCATGCGGGTCCGCCAGATGAAATATCTATTTCAAAGTAGCAAAATTTATATAGGGTAACCCTCATTTCACACCAATCTGTCAATGTCATCAATGGGCCAAAAGATCCTTGTCGAACTGTAATCAAAAAATTACTCGCTAGAGTTTTTTCGTGCTAAGCCCTCAAGTCAGACCCCACAACGCAGACCCGGATTGGTAGAGGCAGGTTTGTGGTCACTTGCTGTTTGTATTTATCAAGCCGCTCATGGAATAGGCTTCCCACTTGGCTTAACTTCCACGTAACGTAGTAACTGGAAACCAGAGCTGAACAAATATTCCGGAGCATGAAGACGTTCAAACACAAATAACTTAAACAGTCACCTATCTCAGACGGACCAAGTTAAACGGTGCTTATCTTTAGTAATTTCAAAGAATACTGCAGTCCTGCATCGCTACAAAACAAAGTTCTAGGAACTTATTCAAAAGAATCTCTCTCTATTCATGTTCCGCCAAAAGAAAATCCGATCATCTTTACAAAGATAGTCGGGTTTTCTCCCAGAGCAGTTACTACGTTCCATTCCTCTAAGATTTATCGTGGAACTTATAAGCCTATAGGCAGATATTGCCCTTTATCGAAAGAAACTGTATCAAACTTATCAGGGCCCTTATTCGCTATGACCAAACGCTGCGCGTTACGATAGCTTCGTGATAATACCACACCGTCACGCCTATATTCCCTAGAGGGGGTGGCAGAGGTGTACTGAGTACACCCACGTTTCGCCGACGCTGTTAGGTCCCATGTAATAGGGGGCGAGCCTATTGCCATATACCGGGCACAATTCCAGACTCCGGGCTCATAGTGGGAATTTTTTGTTAGAAAAACAACATTTGTCCGACCTAGGATTTGAACCCAGGACCTCGTGATTACAAAGCGATGCGCTTTGCCACCAGACCAACGAGGCAGTTCGTGATAATACCGTGTAATGATATTCAGTATGCTCCTGCAGTACCATAAAACAATCATTTTACAAAGTTGAACTCCAACACAAATCACTTTATTGCATTGTTTACATTCATTTTTTCAAAAACTTACTAATCTACCACCGTATTGGAACGCGGCTTTCACTAAGAAGATCCGGCGAGAAACTGAGCGGGTTTGTCTTTTTGTCTAATTCTCTATATTTTTTATCATTTTCTGTATATATATATACAATTTTATATTATAAAAAATTAAGCTTGCGTTCCAGCTCCAGTGTGATGCCTTACGACTAAGATATAATGCTAAAAACAATATTTTTAAAGAATGATAAATGTAAAAAGTAGCAGTGATAGCCTAGTGGTTAGACCATTGGACTGCAAAGTTAGAGGTCTCGGGTTAAAACCAAGGCACGCGCGTCTGTCTTTTCAAAAGCATGTCCGTATTAAAAATTACGGTGAAGGAAAACCTCGTGAGGAAACCTGCATGCCTAAGAGTTTCTCGAAGGTGTGTGAAGTTTGCCAACCCGGCCTGGGCCAGCGTGGTGAACTATGGCCTAAACCATCTCAGTTTGAGAGGAGGCCCGTGCCCACCAGTGGGACAGTTTCATATTACTATTATTATTGATAAACAAAAGGATTTAGATAGGTTCAATAAATATCGTCTATATACGAAACTAACACAAGTTCTAGTAATTAAAACAAATTTGCCTTCTTCTATTGTTATCCCGTTTAAAGGAAAATAGGTCATGTTTCACAGTCAGATATTGCACTTATATAAAAATAAATCGATTCTAACTTACCAAGTCTGCATAAATAACAGGTGTGCAATTTGTACCAATCGGTATTGATCGGTCGTCTTCAACCGCCGTTTCAATAATTTATAGAACAAAGCCCACCTGGACGGACGTTCCGCTTATAATGTCAGTTGTTTAATAAAACAAGCCATTCTACGGACATTTCATTACTACAATAATGATTCAGAATATAATGTTGTTTATTATAAATAAGCCTTTGAACAAGTCGTTAAAAAATAACACGTTAAACGAAGGACTATATTATAATGTCAGCCAAGATATTGCTTAAGTTTTAATGTCATTTAACATTAACAATGTCTCATATCGATAAGCACATTAAGATGTTGGCTACATCTGCTTATGGTCTCAGTTACCCTGTTAATTACCGGATCACGAAATGAGTGGAGTAGGAGCAATAACGCCTTGGTCACATTGCAAGAGAGTTTAGAAGCAATTTCGCATGTTTCCGCATAATAATGTTAAGAGATTCTTAAATTAAAAACCTAAGCCATTTTCGCTCAATAAATCAGCCTATATTTGTGTGTATGTGTGTGTGTGCGTGTGTGTGTGTGTGCACTTGTGTGCGTGTACGCGCGTGTGTGCGTGTGTGTGTGTGTGTGTGTGCGTGTGCGTGTGCGTGTGCGTGTGCGTGTGCGTGTGCGTGTGCGTGTGCGTGTGCAAGTGCGTGTGCGTGTGCGTGTGCGTGTGCGTGTGCGTGTGCGTGTGCGTGTGCGTGTGCGTGTGCGTGTGCGTGTGCGTGTGCGTGTGCGTGTGCGTGTGCGTGTGCGTGTGCGTGTGCGTGTGCGTGTGCGTGTGCGTGTGCGTGTGTGTGTGCGTGTGCGTGTGCGTGTGCGTGTGCGTGTGCGTGTGCGTGTGCGTGTGCGTGTGCGTGTGCGTGTGCGTGTGCGTGTGCGTGTGCGTGTGCGTGTGCGTGTGCGTGTGCGTGTGCGTGTGCGTGTGCGTGTGCGTGTGCGTGTGCGTGTGCGTGTGCGTGTGCGTGTGCGTGTGCGTGTGCGTGTGCGTGTGCGTGTGCGTGTGCGTGTGCGTGTGCGTGTGCGTGTGCGTGTGCGTGTGCGTGTGCGTGTGCGTGTGCGTGTGCGTGTGCGTGTGCGTGTGCGTGTGCGTGTGCGTGTAAATGATCTACGCTGTTGGCCGCGGGGCCTTCACAGCTTCACCGGACAAGATGGCGAGCGTGCAACCACTACGCTTGAGCCAGAAGTAGTGTTGTCAGAAGGCTCGAGCTTCCGAGCCTTAAAGTCGTTGAGAGCTCGCGCATCCATAGAAAGCTTGAGCTTCGACTCGAGCTCTCTATAAAGAGCTCGATTCGAAGCTCGAGCGCCGGCTACAAGGCTCGAGCCGCGGCTCGAACCTCGAAGCTACAAGGCTCGGAGGTTCGAGCTTTAAACGAGCTCTGTTAACAAGGTTCACGGTAGTTACTTTGAAAAAGACTCTGCTCAGAGTTTAAAGTCGAGGGCCGTAAAGCAATAGTAATAGGTATGTAGAAAGGGTCAATGAATGTTCTCGTAATTTCTACCGATTTTAATGAGTTCGGGAATTAATAATTTCGAAACATGTTCGAAACAAGTAAAACGAAAACTTTAGGTATTCATAAAATACCACTAACACGGTGTTGTGGTGCTGGTCTAATGGACACGTCTTTTGTACAACATAGCCATGTTTGGGTTCGTTGGATTTTTCTTTACGAGTACTATAGACCGAGATGGTGTTTAAGATCACATGATGGAGCCGGAAGATGGCCTTCAGAACTACCCAACGAGTCAACACAGCCCCATGGCGTGTGGGCTCGTTTGTGTTTTGGCAAGTGCTTAAGACCCAGACGATGTTCAGAGTCTGATGATGGAGCCGAAAAGTGATTAACGGAACTCCGCAACTACTCAACATAGCACCGTCGTGTTTGGAGTCGATTAACTTGTCTTGATAAGAAGTTTCGACTGAGATGATGTCCAGGGTCTGATGATGGAGCCAAAACATAGCCAACGGAACTGCGCAACTACTCAAAATAACCCCGTCGAGTTTGGGATCATTTAACATGTCTTGATAAAAACTTTCGATTAAGATGATGTCCAGGGTCTGACGATGGAGCCGAAAAGTGGCCAACGGAACTCCGCAACTACTCAACATAGCCTTGTCGTGTTTGGGGTCGTTTAACTTGTCTTGATAAGAACTTTCAACTGAGAGGATTTCCAGGGTCTGATGATGGAGCCGAAAAGTGGCCAACGGAACTCCGCAACTACTCTACACAGCCCCGTCGTGTTTGGGGTCGTTTAACTTGTCTTGATAAGAACTTTCGACTGAGATGATTTCCAGGGTCTCATGATGGAGCCGAAAAGTGGCCAACGGAACTTCGCAACTACTCGACAAAGCCCCGTCGTGTTTGGGGTCGTTTAACTTGTCTTGATAAGAACTTTCGACCGAGGTTATATCCAGGGTCTGATGCTGGAGCTGAAAAGTGGCCGGAAGAACACCGCAACTACTCGACATAGCCTCGTCGTGTTTGGGGTTGTTTAACTTGTCTTGATAAGAACTTTCGACTGAGATGATTTCCAGGGTCTGATGATGGAGCCGAAAAGTGGCCAACGGAACTCCGCAACTACTCAACAAAGCCTCGTCGTGTTTGGGGTCGTTTAACTTGTCTTGATAAGAACTTTCGACTGAGATGATTTCCAGGGTCTGATGATGGAGCCGAAAAGTGGCCAACGAAACTTCGCAACTACTCGACATAGCCCCGTCGTGTTTGGGGTCATTATATTGACAAGTATTTTGGACCCAAATTATGTCCAAGGTCTGATGACAAACGTCACACGAAACACCATCGTATTAGGGTATACCTTATTTGTTTAAAATAAGAATATGAATAAATAAAATAATTATAAAATTTAATACTGAACAAATAAATACCCACAAATAAAGATATTATTAGAGAATAATAATCAAAGTCTAAAACTAAATAGTACGACATTAAATAAAGGTTAATAATCTTTCAAAAACCTTTTTTTATATACTATTGAACTAAAAATATTATTTCGTCTGTCTATTTACCTATATTATCACGCATCTCTTGCGGGGTAGGCAGAGAGTACAGAATTTCAACAGGTTTTTTTCCAAATAGTCTCCTCCCATTTAGTGTTTACAATATTTAGTTAAATATTATAGTTATAGAAGAACCCCAGCCTTGGTTGCTTATTAAAGTTCTTATAGCCAACTGGACTTTCTACAGTCATTAACACTAAAAGAAAACGATCATTCATCAAAATCCCTTAGTTATTACGTAAATACAAAAACCCTAGTTTTTACGTAAATACAAAAATTAATACATCCATCCTCACTGTTGTCTTTTTGTATGTTTCAAAAACCTAGATGTTTTTCGTATCCTTGCATTTGCAGTACCTAATAAGATTTTAATTATCTAATACCTCCTTATTATACTGCAATTACATAAGTAACGCATGTGAGTGTAGGTAAGTAAGTCGCTACAAAACGAAGTCGCGCGGCGGCGATGGCGTGCCCTTCCCTGCGCCCGCACACTTCACCCCGCGGAATACGTCACTGAGACCACCAATATATATTACAGAGTAACAGATTCGAAAAGCGGGCGCGCGATGTATGTGCTTTACAACATGCGCAGCAATGTCTGTGACAAAGCAATACGGAGATTTCAAATGCATTTCTAAAATGTATTTCTCATTACGCACACATTTATATGCAAGTTTCATTGTTAATTAAGGTATAAATGTATTTAAAAAAGAATAAAAAAATTTAAATTTTGAATTTTGGTTTTTGTATAGAATTTGTGAAGCAATTATCAAATATTGCGTTATTTACTTACAATATATACTTATAACTAGTTAAACATTTACCTATGTTTTCAGTAATATTTATTTACTCGTCAAATAGCCCTTTAGGAACAGGTAAATATAATTTCTCTGTACACTATGCTGAGGCGCCGACCGGGTTGCCGGGTGCTCGCGCAAGGGTACCTACATTCGGCAACCAGTCGTATTTTAGTTGCGCGCCAATAACATAGCACACGCTCCTCATAGCACAGAGAGTAATATTTACTGATAATGCTAGGGAACAAAAACGGCCAAGATATTGACATGTCTATTGAGACAATTGTAAGTCCTGGGTTTACTTCCAGTGAAGAATCTTTAGTAATATCAAAAAGACAGCGTTTAAGTTGGAAATGGGATAATTTTAAAACATCTTTTGACCGACAAGTACTTGTCAACACAAATGTAAAGAGTCGCAACACGTCGGAGTTATGTTGAGTACTTGGGTTGTGCTGTTGGCCACCTGCCGGCTGCATCATCAGACCTTGGACATCCGTGTATACAAAACTCGTCAAGACAAATCTAATGAGCCCAATCACGGCGGGGCTATGTTGAGTACTTGGGTAGTTCTGTTGGCCACCCTCGGGCTCCATCATCAGACCCTGGACACCATCCGGGTGCAAAGTGCTCGTTAAAACAAATCCAACGAGCCCAAACACAGCGGGGTTATATTGAGTAGTTTGGTGGTTCCATTGGCCGCGTTTCGGTTTCATCATCAGACACTGTACACTATCTGGTTGTATAGTAGTTCTCAATACCAATCTAACGAGCCTTAACGCGAGGGGGTTATGTCGTATAGTTCACATGCCCCTATGGCCACCTTCCGACTCCATCATCAGATCAGCTCCATGGTACCATATTATTGCATTGTTATTGGATTTACATATGTATGCCAAATTTCAGCTTAATCGGATACCCGCATGTCCTTGAGAAATGGATCTCAAGATTTGAACCCGAAAGACAGTCAGATAGACATACGAACATTGCAAGTTAAATAAAAGCTTGTAAAAAATTAACATCCCCCGATAAAGGGTTTACGAGATATCGGGGTGTCGTAACATTAACATTCTCTGCCTACCCCGCCACGTATTTGGCGTGGTGATAGATATAGATAAAAATATTCATTACAATATTTGGCTAATCGTATCAAAAATCAAAATATCAGGTTGTATAATTAGTTCTTATTAGTATAGGCAAAATTGAAGGCTCAAGCTTCGACTCGAACCTTTAAGAGCCGAGTCCTAACGGCTCGCGAGCCTTTAAAGCTCGAGGTTTGAAAGCTCGAGCCTTAAGGGCTCCGGAGCCTTAAAGGCTCGAGCGTTGAACGCTCGCGAGCTTCGACTCGGGGTTCGAGCGCTCGACTCAGAGCTCATTTCTTACAACACTAGCCAGAAGGGCAAGGGCATGTACTAGGTGACACACAGTGGTGATTTGCACCGGCCGGCGTGCAAAGGATTTTTTTTTACTGCGGACTGCGGTGTTGCCTAATAGGAGGGGAGTTAGGTTCGTAGTCGGTAGCGGCTACGATTAGCGGATTCTTATAATAGAACGCGTTCGCGAAATATCGGGTTGTTGCCTTTTTAATAAAGGCGCGAATAGGTTCGAGACCGAGATATGAATGGAGAAAAATCTGCCTATATTTTCCCACTGCCAGGCAAAGACCTTTTTCACAAATTGCGGTGAGGGAGTATGTCATACTCCATCTCGTGGGCCCAGTACAGGGCGGTGGAGGCAGGTTTGTGTGTGTTTGTGTAGCGTTGGAATTTATCAAGCCGCCTACAAGGCTTTCAACATAGCTTAACGACTATCGGAACCAATGGCTTACCGTTCCTTTCGCAGACGACGCTCGATTATGAAAATGCAATAAACGGTCACCCATCTCAGATCGACCGAGCCGAACGCATATTCTCACCGATCCTCCCGATGCCCTTACATCCTTTCTGTCAGATACAGATACCGCATACAGGATCAGACACCGACCTCGCCGGCGAGGTCGAAGAATCCCTTGGTCGCCGGCCGGTGCAGAGCACCACGGCGAGACACCTTGTATATGCCCTCCCCATAGCAACTGCCCAAGCCGAGGCCGTTCCTCCTTGAGGCGCCCTTGAGTTAGTTGCCCCTTTGTCCTTCTGGCTCAAGCGTACAGCACGCAACACTGCACCTAGCACGCTCGCCCTCTTGTCCGGTGAAGCTGAAAAGGCCCCGCGGCCAACGTAGATCATTCACACGCACACACACAGAAAGCGAAAATTACCGCGATCCCTTATCGCATCCATCTTTGCTTGTTCTCACCTAAATGTTGACAAACTTTAATGGTCTTAAAAACCACAGAACAAAGACGTCAAGTACACTTGGTTTTGCGTTACATAACCACTAAAGCAATAGTAAATTACACTTTAAGTGCGCCCGTAGTGTACGCGCAGGCACGTTAAACATATGTAAACAGTAGAACATCTTAGTGCTAGCGGTCCGAATAAGGATCACTACCTACCAGATACCAATAGCTACCAGAGCTGGACAAAAATGAAATATACAATAATAAAACTAATATTGAAATATTTCGGATTTCGTCGTGGTTTATTTTTAGTTATTTAGTTAACGATGTTTCGAGTGTCCTACGCTTCACTTCCTCCCGTGACCATGGACAGCTCCATGGTCACGGGAGGAAGTGAAGCGCTTGACGTCCAAAAGTCAATGATATTCCGGAGTACCTGAGGGGGATTTATTTAATTTCACTTAAAATTTCAATAGCTATCAGTGTAGGCCGTCAATCTACCATTAAAAAATAATTGAATAATGCCTAACACTGATAGCTACACACTAGGATCTGTCTAGAAGCCGCGTAAAGCGCGCGTCTGTGTACGTGAATTTTATATCGAAATCGCTAATACTAACAGAAAAATTTTCTATAATTACTATGATGCTCTGTTGTTAACATATTTACTGTGACGCAGGTAGGTACTTTTGCCATCGCCACATACAAGTAGCAAGTTTTAATTAGTTGTAAAGGGTATATCCGCATACGCTAACAACAGTTAAACCTAGTTGCGGTGTATTAACTTATGACTGCGAATGCCGGATTGAAGTTTGGTCTGGGAAGTTAGATTGCCTTTGGATATAGCAAATCTAGAGTTTTTCTAGTGCCGTATTGGAGCATTATTAAAAAGATAGAAGAAAAAAAACTCTACTTTTTAGATCACGCTATTATACGGTTATTGAATAAGAAGAAGATAGAGATAGAGGAAGGGCTCCAGATGAGTATAGCAATGATGAATAATATTTAGAATCAGGACTTTCCTTTAATTTTTCAAACCGTAGGAGTTTGACATATTCATATTGAACGGTTTTGTGCTTCCCACATCCCATTTTAGCGACCTTTATGAGATAATTGGCCTATTTCGTGAGTGTCTTCTGGTAGTTCGTCGCCACTCGTAAACGTTCCTCAGTCCCACGCGCTATGTGTGTTTAGTGGCGTAAATTACGAAAAAAACGGTCCTGAAAGTTGGTCCAAGTACATGGTTATGAGAACTTTATCAGAGTGTAAATTATGAAAAAATCATTTCAGAAATTAAGCCCAAGTAGATGGCTATTAGATATTTATCGAAATATATATATTTTACTATATATCTATTAGATGATGTAAATAAACCTCACAATAATATACTCATCACAATATACGCAATATTTTAATTAAAACTAACGAAGCTCTCTGCCTACTCCCAGAGGGATCTGGCGTAATGATAGAGAAAGAAAAGTAACGAATCAATTTTAAAATGCCAAGCGTCAGAGGATCGAAACTATGCTTACTTTTAAATCAAGTTTCCGGTCTACCAGGCCATCGCTATATAGGACGCGATAAATTCAGATAAAACGAACTGCATATAAAATCGAACACAAAGTAAGTTTGGGAAACAACCGGGCGTCACATATCCTAATAAAAACAGTGAGAACACAAACAAGATTACATATTTCAGATGGTGGGCGCCGCTCGTAAGGAAACTCGTGACATTGTTGCACCAAGCTGGAACTTAGTCCATATGCAGTGTAAACTTACAGGCAAGGACAAAAGTGTTCTGATTTAAAGTTTGGTCGCATACGAAAAAGTTAAGAAGGAGCATGCGGGGAATACTGATGTGATACTGATATTTGGTTGTATTATTTTACATGACCGTGATTGTACCTTGTACACTATTTAAAGGATCAAATATTTAAGTAATAGATAGAGCTAACACCCGTATCTATAGACATTTAATTACTTAGTCTTAAGAATCTACTCAGCCAAATAATAACTTGTGTTTAAAATTCTATACTTGGCTAAGTTAAAGAAAAATTGGATGCCAAATATGAAGAATGGACAGGGAAAAGGTACTAGAAAAAGAATT
The DNA here is from genome assembly GCA_905147815.2 of Phalera bucephala. Taxonomy (NCBI): domain Eukaryota; kingdom Metazoa; phylum Arthropoda; class Insecta; order Lepidoptera; family Notodontidae; genus Phalera; species Phalera bucephala. The sequence continues at coordinate 11,395,874 of LR990627.1, forward strand.
GAAATACTAAATGTTGCTACAGAATATTATAAAAACTTGTACCAAAGCAAAAGTGACAAACTCACTACGACTGCGACTGACGACACGCAAGATTCTGAACCTATACCACTTATTCTAAATGAAGAAACAGAAAGAGCTATTATGACGCAGAAATTAGGAAAAGCACCAGGTCCTGATCATATCACTAACGAACTTCTTCGCATATCAATGCCAGTGATTGCCCCCAAGCTAACCAATTTATTTAACGCAATAATAAAAACAGAAAATATCCCAGAAGATTGGACGAAATCAATACTTGTCTTATTACACAAGAAAGGGGACAAAGGAGACATCGGCAATTACAGGCCACTAAGCTTAATGTCTAATATATATAAAATCTTTTCAAAAATATTACTTTTTAGGCTAACTAACACACTCGATGAAAATCAGCCAAAGGAGCAAGCTGGGTTTAGGAGCAAATTTTCGACCATAGACCACATTCATGTACTACGGCAGATACTACAGAAGTACAGAGAATATAACAAAGTATATTATCTGGGATTTGTAGACTTCAATAAAGCGTTTGATTCCTTGGAGCACCACTATATATGGGAATCATTAGAGCAACAAGGAGTCCATAGAAAGTACATACGCCTATTAAAGAAAGTTTACGGGAAGAGTACAGCACAAATAAAACTGGAAAGAATAGGCGACGAGTTCCCGATTGAAAGAGGCGTCCGTCAAGGCGACCCTATTTCACCGAAGATATTTTCAGCCGTACTAGAGATGATTTTTAGGAGATTGGGTTGGGAGAATTTCGGACTGAACGTGAACGGAGAGAAATTAAGTCACTTGAGATTCGCTGACGATTTAATACTTTTTTCAGAATGTCCGAGGACCTTAGAAAAAATGCTCCAACAACTGTCAGATGAAAGTGCAAAGGCAGGTCTCTCAATGAATACAAGAAAGACAAAAATAATGAGCAATTCTCCACTAACAGAAGCTATTATAATTAATAATCAACAATTAGAATACGTAAACGAGTACATTTATCTAGGGCAATTAATATCACCAACAGAAAACATGCAGAAGGAAATCGAAAGGAGAATAGCTAATACTTGGAAGAGATTCTGGTCGTTGAGCGAAATAATGAAAAATAAAGAGATTCCAATGTCAGAGAAGCGAAAAGTTTTTAATGGTTGCATCCTGCCATGTCTGACATACGCTTGCCAAACTTTGGCCTTAACCGAACAACAACAAAATAAAATAAATATCTGTCAGAATGGCATAGAAAGAAGTGTATTGGGAGTAAGGAGAAGAGATAAAATACAATTAAAAAGAATAAAAGAAAATACCAAGTTTGGAAAAGTACAATCAGTCTGCAGAAAATTAAAATGGCAATGGACGGGACACATGTTGAGAGAAAAGAAAGAAAAATGGACCAGAATAATAACTGAATGGTACCCCAGAGAAAGTAAAAGAAGAAAAGGAAGACAAACAAAACGATGGGAGGACGACTTGAAGAAAGTAGCCGGTCCAAATTGGCTACGTGCAGCAAAGGACAGAAACAAATGGAAAGCCTTAGAGGAGGCCTTTGTCGAAAGACAAGCTGTAAAAAGAGGAGAACAACCGAATGCCGTGAAGACAATTTAGTTTAAGTTAATTACTTTTCTACTCTATTTTGATTTTTAATTAATATTTGTCAAAAAGGTTAAAGATACCAATAAGTTAAAGATAACAGCAATAAAGGCTTATTTTATTTATTTTATTTTTATTACTTGGCTAAGAAAACTAACTAACTTTGATTTCTTACTTTTGACAGTTTGTCAACTATGGAATAAAAATGATGCAGTAAGTTAATACTTGAGTAAAAGTAACTACTTAGACATGTTTATAGATATAGCTATTTACTGTGAGTAGTATTTGAGCGATTTCCAATATGTCAGAATGCTAGACAAATCTATCCTTGAGTTAAATATCTAATATTGGCATGAAGGAAATCTTGAGATAACGCTAGGTTCTTGTTCGGTACGTTGATCGACCGTTTCCTACCGACCGGCTCTTAATATGTCTCTTTATTTAACGTGCAATAAAAATAAGATATAAACAAAGATTTGAACATTAGTTAAGTTTATTTTATTCTTCTTTATTTATTTAGTACACAACTTGAAATCGAATTTGTTCAAACCATTCAAAAAATTATCCAACTCTAAGCATCAAAACGCTACAATCTTTAAAACATACGTCAACTACACTAATATATTGAACAATAATCCTTATTTTCGGCTCATTACTACATTATTACCGCACCTTATTCAACAGCACCACTCGAAAAAGAATAACATTTTCACTCGCTCACACAAATAACTGTGAAAACATTTTGAAAATAACACAGTGAACGGCGAAAAGCAGCCATTATTCCCGGCTCTCACTTACAACGAGTTAACGAGCTCTTCAAACCCGTTACACCATGGAGAAAATAAATTACAATTTTAAATAAAATCCCAACGAGTTTTCGCGCCGAATGTACTTTGCGAACACTACTTCCCACTTTTGCGTTATATGCGTTTTGCATAACACTTAACCATATATTTTAGCAGAAGTGTACTCTGCATGAAAAGAGTGAAAATTTAACGTAACAGAAAGAATGCGGTGATATTTTGACTTTTATTATAAAAGTGGAGGAGAGAGCTTTCTTCAGTTTTATATTTTGTTAAAACCCGGTATAAGATGTTAGTGAGTCAGTCATGGTCAGATTGAACTGGAGAAAAGGAAAGACAAGACAAATAGGTGGATATATGTAAGCTAAATAACAGAAAATGTGCATTTACACAAAACAAAAGTGTTAGAAACTATAAACCAAACGGTAACAAGCAATAGAACTATTTTTAGGATTTTATCGCAGTTTATTTTGATTTTTAAGTTTCTGATGTTTCGAGTGCTTTGCAGCACTCATGGTCAAGGGAAGGACTGAGGTGTCAGACGTCCACAAGGCATAGTTGTTCCGGGGTACCCTCAAACTTCTTAATTATTTTTGTTTTTGTTGGTCCGATCTACGCAGAATGAGTTAACCGTGTCTTGAGGCCTTGTAGTGTTATGCTTGGTTTTGGATTTTATTATATTAATTAACGGATCCCAAGTCGATGGAAGCTCCCAGCGATCTTCTCTATTGAAATCAGGATATTTTTTAAATTTAATAGTCTCGCGAACCATCCTTGGTAGGAATCGGTGTTCCTTCACAAGGATTTGTGGTCGATCAAATCTGTTGTTATGGCGGGTGCGGTCAAGGACAGGTTCACAGACTGCAGACTTCTTTGAGCGACGGTGTTTAAGGTCAGCTATGTGTTCTTTAACCCGAGTTTTTACCGGTCTTTTTGTTTGTCCTATATAAGAGTGACCACATTTACAATCAAGCTTGTATACTCCTGCTTCTTGTAGAGGGATGTGACACTTGACAGATGGTAAAAATTGACTGATCTTCTTCGGCAGCTTATAAAATGTTTTAACGGTCACGATTACTCCTCCTTTAACTCGGTCACTGTGACGTTGGCGTGGGACTCGGAGCTTATTGTCATGCAGGACTTACTTGAAATGTGTCACAGATCCCTTGTGCTCTCTGAAACAAAGATTTACCCACGGTAGCTAACTGTGTTGGACGTTGGTGGGGTTCACAGTTTCATCAAATCAAAATAAACCGCTGTAAAATCCGAAACATAGTTTTATTTCATGTGTAATATTCGCGTAAATCTGAGAACTCAGTAAACGGTAACATGTTTAACGAATTGCTTTATAACGGTTCCGTAATTGTAAAATTGAAATTGGTTACAGTTTATGTGAAATTTGCAATTTAAATGATATTAAAGTTGTTGTTGTGTTCGTATCCAAACATAAAATCCCTCAGGCTAGGTGAAGTAATTCGTAATCAGTTATTCGTAAGGCAGCTAACAGAAATTGTCTGAGAGTAGTTGAGGATCATACGCAGTGGCGTGCAATGCGAGAGAGGCTTATGCCCAGGTGTGGTCTACCATAGGCTGGATCAGGATGATTATGATGACATTGATAATGTTGATGATGGTGTAGAACATAAAATTGTCAAAAATACTAAAACATGTTAGCGGCTCGATAAGTTATTTGTTACAATAGTAAACACGAGAATTTTTGCTATGGAAATAAAATTGAAACACCTGCCCACAATGCCAATAATTGCGAATGGATATTCACAATTAGGCCACAGAAAGCTGTCGACTGCAAATACATTTAACGTGTCGTTATCAAAAATATATCTGCAGTTGAATAAATTAAAGTTCCATCGTTCGCGATACTGAAATAAATTGGAATATGGGCTAGCCTTTACAGGTTAATTGTAAAGTTTATTTACCTGCAAATGATTGTGTGGCGTGATATGATTGTTGTCACGAACAATAAATAATATGTAAGTATATTCGTACTTTGTTCTAGTAACATTATGGTAACGCCCTTATAAAGACCCGCGTTCTTAATACAGAAGTTACTATGACATAGTAATAAACACTTGCATTATTTTCCGAGATTGTAACTTAATATTCTGTGACTGAAAAAGTTTAGGTTAGGTTTAGGTTTACGGGATGGCCAGTTTGGTGCTGGTAACGGTGAAATGTGGGTTTAGCTTCGTTTTTTATTGTCATTCGCATGATGGCCTAGCATGAAGGAAATCTCTAAATAACGCTAAGTTCTTGTTCGGTACACTGATCTTCTTTGTTATCCTAACTTTGGTAGTAAAAATATCCCAGGAAGCACCCACTAGTTGGAGATTAATATTGTCACATAGAATGCAGTGAGGTTAGCTGCTCCGCGAGACGTCCAACCGCGCGCTCCGTCACTAATCAAATGACAACCCAGCCCGTCCGCCATCTTTCATCGACTGTCATCGATCAATCGTTATCTGACTGCTGTCATCTGTCATCGCTGTCACTCGAGCAATTATTATAGGCATAGACTGTCTATAGAATAGATTTAAAGGTTAATTGAATGAAAATAACTGTTTGACATTCCTGTAACAGTGGTCTTTAAATAATAGGATACGACATGTATAAAAAATAAACACTGTCACGTATGTCCCACAAGTGAGGGTGGCTGCGGTGTACACACACTTATATTATACACAATGTTATAGGGGGCGAACCTTTTAAAATTATACCGGGCACAATTCAAGACTCTGGGCTGCTACTGATAGCTTTTTAAAGTGTTTGTCTTATTACATTTAAATCTTTAACCGCCCCAGTCGGAATTAAGCAATAATAAAACAATACATCAGCCTATACTATCCCACTGCTGGACAAAGGTTGATCTCACAAATCGCTGTGAGAGAGTTTAGGTCATACTACCGCCGTCTGCGGAATGTGAGAACATTCCGATCCTCCCGATGTCCTTACATCCCTTCTTTCGGATACAGATACAGCACACAGAATCAGACACCGACCTCGCCGGCGAGGTCGAAGAGTTCCTTTCCCACCGGCCGGTGCAGAGCACCACGTCGAGACACCTAGTATACGCCCTCCCCCATAGCAACTGCCCAAGCCGAGGCCGTTCCTCCTTGAGGCGCCCTTGAGCTAGTTGCCCCCTTGCCCTTCTGGCTCGAGCGTAGTGGTTGCACGCTCTCCCTCTAGTCCGGTGAAGCTGTAAAGACCCCGCGGCCACCAGCGTAGATGTGCGTGTGCGCACCACGCACACGCACACGCACACGCACACGCACACAAGTGCACACACACACACACACACACACACACACACACACACACACACACACACACACACACACACACACACACACACAAAATAGGTCATACTTTACCACGCGGACCCCGTGCGGATAAGTAGAGGCAGTTTTATAACCACCTGTTCTTGGAACCTATCAAGCCATCTACAAGGTTTCCAACTTGACGTAATGACTATCACATGTTAACCGAAATCCTTCCTGAACGCTAGCTAAGCGGAATGCTATACCTTATATATAAAATTTCGTGTCTAGGAAAAAAACACATTATTTGTAAAATTTCAGTCGCGAAAATGAATCTCGGGCATTTCGCCGTTGTACCAAGATTCTGTAGGCCATAACAATGTTTATTAGGACACATCTATCAAATTTGAATTTAATATACAAAAAGTCCTTATTGCAGATTTTGTAACTCTTAAGGTATTTTCTTAATTTTTCGTTCTAATAGATTTTAGTTATACTGTTGTTAGCTTAATTGTGTTTTTATTTTTTGTTTTGCATGCTGTGATCTCCTTTAATGCGCAGAAATACATTTAATCGAGATCCAAGAATTTTATTGTTAACTAGCTGGTACCCGCGGCTTCGCACGCGTTTATTTTGTAATTTGACATAGGTAGGACTTTTTGGGATAGCATTATTCCAAGACTTAAGAGACACATTCATATTAAGTTTCTTTTAAATCCGTTCAGCCATGTTAAGGTGGGGAAATAAAAACAACTATCCCCTAGGAATAGGCGTTAGAAAGTAGTCTTAAACAATCTCTGAAAAATTCTCCATTTTCCAGTGATAGTGTATTTAAAATCGGTTCCGTTCTGGACATTATCACACACAAAAATTTTATTTTATTGTGGCCAGACTTTTCTTTAGCTAAAATATGATTAATATATTTGGGCCTTCATGCAGGCCGGTTAAAACTCACCAAATGCAGGATAATATCGGCAGGATCTAGTGTGTAAACAAAGTTACCTATTTAATATTATTATTTTAAGACTTAAGGTACTTTAATACCATCTACCAATCTATATTATCACGTCAGATCCCTTGCGGAGTAGGCCGAGGATACAGTGTTCCAACAGGTTCTTTCCTTACAGACCTTTCTGGCTTTCCCCACTCTCATAGTTCGACTTATACACGCTCGCCGGTTACGGAGACTCTTGACTTGCTCTTCGGATAAGACATGGTCTATTTAGTCATGGTAAGATAGTCTAGGTCTTCCCCGATTTCTTCGTCCTGTTCTACGTCCTGTTCAAAATAGAGCACGACTTCTGCGGAATCTATTCTTTCTTCATACTAAACGGATTAAAAAGAGACACGAAAGCCAAAAATTATAGAATTGGCTTCTACATTGATAGAATGATATCCCTGGGTTGTCATTTCCTAAAAATATTCCATGTACAGAGACAAGTTTCTTACAGTTTATTATATGTAGTATGTACAAATATAGATGCTGTACTTATCCCTACAAACCGTTTGATTTCCTTAAAACATAAATATTAACTATATAATCTGTCATATGAAATATCTCTGTGCTAAGTTTCACTGACATCTGAAGAGTAATTTTGGAACAATGAAAGATTTATCGAAATCGACTTTCCTTTTTTTCTTCAAAAACTGTTAGATTTTTCGAAAATATATAAGTGTACAGAGTTGTGATTTTTAGTACAGGCTACAATTACACAAAATTTCATTAAAATCCATCAAACAGATTTGGAGTAAAGTGTCTTTTTAGATAAACTATTGATTTTTCGGGGTATATTATATTACACCAATGTTTTAAGGTATCCGCATGCAAAGTTTCATCAAAATCCGCTTACTAGTTTTTGCGTGATGATGGTTCATACCCTCCGACAGACAGACAGACAAACAGATACGAAAGCCAAAAATTATAGAATTGGTTTCTACATCGAGAGTATGCTACCCCTGGGTTGTTATTACTTCCTTACAGTCTTATCATATGTATAGATATCGAATTGTGTATATCTTCTATTGGAGATCCATATAAATAAATAAATATCCAACAAACGTTTACAATACATTACAATGACTATTTAGAAGCATTCGAAATAACGGTTGATATAAATTTTCCAATTTTGAAGTGGGCGGTTAAAGGGTCAATATTGAGAGCTATTTCTGATTTATTAATTCTCAGAATTGAATATCAGTACGCGTTCATGCCATTATTTTAATTGGTGGGTTTTGCATTAGGTGATTAGAGAGACAAACTTTACAAGTTTGACGTGATGGCAATGAGCTACAACTTAATATATTTGGAATCACAATCAAATCGGTATAAATTCACTTTATTTCACAAACTTAGCCTAACATATAAATAGACGACACTTTATAGTTTATCGATGTTTTGCGATTCAGGTCCATCAATATTATGTATTCAAGTCAATCAATACATATAATAGTAAATGTATTGCGCCCTATAGAATATGAAATTTACTAGAAAATCTTTAAAACAGAAAGGTAAACCGACTTCAAAAAGTTAAAAATAAATATTTGAAGTCGGTGCTAAGTAACCGACTGCACCAACCAGCACCGACTTCAAATATTTATTTTTTACTTTTTGAAGTCAGTTACCTTTTTTTTTAAATATTTTTATTTTACAATTTTAAGTGGCAAGTGAATTATTTACTAATATTTATATACCCATATTATATTATTTTGTTGAGTTGTACAGTAAGGTACCTACAGGATTACTATATTAACTATAATTCCGGAATCTATACATTCGTGCTGTTCGCCGTTAAGGAGTTCCCTGGCGTATCTTCAAAGTCCAAGGTCCAATACCACTAACATTAAAATAGGACCACCTTAAAACTATACTGAACCCAATGCAAAACGTATCATCAAAATCGGTTCATAAGCAGAGGAGTTATAAAAAAAAGGACGAATTTATAAACCTCCTCCTTTTTTGAAGTCAGCTAATATACTGCTTAGTTCTATAGTTGGGCGCCTATAGGATTGACGTAATACCCATAATATATTAATTTACACATTTGTTTGTCGTTAAGGAGTTCACTGGTGTATCTTCTAAGTCCAAGATCCAATGCCAAAATATATAAAATGGGGCCTCCTTGGAGATAGCTCCAAGGTGGTCCCATGGTGGTACTGAACTCAATGCAAAAAAAATCATCAATATCGGTCCACAATTGACGGAAATATCGCTGAACATACATAAAAAAAAGCATACATACAACCGAACATAAAACCTCCTCCTTTTTGAAGTCGGTTAAAAAGTCAGTTTTTTTGTGTCTATCACTTTGGATGTTAGAATAATTGTACAAAAAAAATAGTATTAAGTTTAAAAAATCCTAATATCTCAAGATCGTCTTAAAGTCGGTATGTATCATTTGATATCTCATTATGAACACTAACGATTTTAGACTCTAATTTCTCTGAAGCAATCTAGATACCTATTACGTATTGCTTTAATAATTGAGTTAAATATCTCCGCCAAGTCCGATAATAGGTAAGTATTTTTTTTTCTATGTAGGTGATATTTTATCGACTACCTCGTTTGGGTAGTGGCAAATAATGGGCGTAGAGATCACGAGGTCTTGGTATCCTAGGTCGGAGAAGAAGTATTTTTTTTTCGTAATACTTTCAAGTATGTGTTATAAAGTATTTCGACATTGAATTTATAATACAAACAAAATATTAAGACATAAACCAAGACTTAGGCCTCTACCTATCGTTGCAGTATAACGAACATTGCTTAAATTGCGATGTAAAAATTTTACCACAACCGACATCGCGCGACCAACCGACAGATAATACCAAACTGAAGAGTTTGTGCGGTGTTACTCAAACGATGGCCCATCTTACATCGTGCTCTACATGCCCCAACACCTGCACGCGGCAGGATTTGATGAATGCCACCGACATTGCGGTCGAGGTGGCCGCGTTCTGGGCCGCTTCTATATAAATTCGACATGTCTGCCGTCAAAACGATAAGATGAAAATCAGGCGATAAAACAGTAACCATAATTTATAAGTATATCATAAAACACAATTAAATTCTGCTTCTACTGAAGTTGAAATCCATAACCATTAAATAAGAGATAGAGAGAGAGAACGAGAAAGAGAACTACAAGAGAAAACTTCAACTTTGGCACAGTTGGTGCCACTTCACTTTCCCGCTTATTGACGCGTGATTGGATTTTTTGTGAACGCTTTATGTGTACACGTCACTTGGGGTACCACTGAAAATCAGCGCTTTCTTGTGGTTCACGCTGCAACACAGTTTTACGCTGAGTGTTGCCCCATTAGTGCGTATTAGCCGCAGCAGTTAGTGCATATTATTATTATTTTTAATATCATTGTTTTTCATTGTTCTTTATTGTAGTGTACTTGGCTGTTAGCCTTGCTAATAAATATATCTTTCTTTCTTTCATGTTCACACAATAATATGGGGTCACGACGTTCATAAAAAAGGGCGTCGCGACGTGAGAATAATAAGGCGTCGCGGCACTCACAATAGGAAAGCGTCGCGATGTTCACCCAATAATAAGCGGTTACAACGCTCATAATAGTATGGCGTCGCGACACTCATAATAATAAGTTGTCGCGACGCTCACAATAATAAGGCATCACGACGATCACAATAATAAGGCGTCGCGACGCTAATAATAATAAGGTGTTGTAACGTTCATAATAATAAGGCGTCGCGAAGGTCATAATAATAAGGCGTCGCGACGCCCACAATAATAAGGCGATACGACGCTTATAATAATAAGGTGTCGCGACGCCCACAATAATAAGGCGACACGAAGCTCATAATAATAAGGCGTCGAGGCGCTTATTATTATGAGCGTCGTGTCGCCTTATTATTGTGTGTAGTAACATGAACGTTATCTAGTTGTATAGTGCTTGTCAATACCAATCTAACAAGCCTAAAGACGAGGGGGTTACGTAGTATAGTTCACATGTTCCTATGACCACCTTCCGACTCCATCATCAGACCAGCTCTTTCGTACCATATTATTGCATTGTCACTGACTTAACATACTTATTGTTGAAGAGTTCCTTCATTTGGAGCTGGAGCAAATCCTGGAATTCTATCAGGTAAATCTTCTCCTTCTTTAAGTTATGGCTTCACACAAATTTTAAATGTATTTTGGCAGTGTCCATTGAGATGCATAATCGTGTTTCAAGTATTAATTAATTATACTTCCCGATGAACTTGATGACAACAATGATAATGAAATTGATGAAGTACTCGACCCTGGATAATAAAACCATGGATACTCTACATACCAGTTCCAGCGGTCTTGAGGGAAATCGATTAGGCACGTTTTATTACTTAGTTACCTTCACTCACTCATGCACATAGAAGAATGGATAAGGGGTTTTAATATGCCGCCAAAATTACAAGTTATTATTCGAAATAACACGAGTTTTGTAAAGTAAAACAAATTGACTACATCACTCTTTGACTTTCCGCCAAAACTCCAGGTAAATCTTACTTACCATAAAAATGCAGTGTCATCGGAACTGAACCATCACGTCAAATTTCAACTCCGTAGGATAAGAGGAAGTGGTTTAAATTAAGCTTGCAAGATTTTACCTAAACAAACTAACAAAAAATATACGCGAATCCATTGAAGAGGAAAACGAATTTAAGGAAATGTAGTATTAAAAACATTACAATAAAATTCTATCTATCTATCTATATCATCACGCCAGCTCCCTCGCGGGGTAGGCAGAGAGTACAGAGTTCCAACATCTTCTTTTCTTACATACCTCTCTGGCTTCCTCCACTCTCATAGTTCGTCTCATACACACTCGCCGGTTACGGAGACTCTTGACTTGCCCTTCAGCTAAGACACGGTCTATTTGGTCATGGTAAGATAGTCTAGGTCTTCCCCGGCACCTACATCCTTCCACTTTCGCATTGTATATCTGTTTTGTCATTCTTTCTTCTGGCATCCTTTCTATATGCCCGAACCAACGGAGCATACCCTTTCTCATCTTTACACCGATACTATATTTCATACCTACTCGCTTTCTTACTACGCTGTTGCGAATACGGTCGGTCAGCTTGACTCCGCACATCTTCCGCAGAGATCGCATTTCGACCGCATTTATCCTGCTTTCGTTCTCCTTCTTACATACCCAACTCTCACTGCCATATAACAGCGTTGGGACAAGCACTCCGTTATGCATGGCCAGCTGCGCCTTTTGGCTTAAGTGCCGGCTCCCAAGTAGCCTTCCCATCGCACCATTCACTCTATTACCTGCATTCACTCTTCTCTCTATATCAGCGGTGTATTTTCCATCCTTACTGAAGGCGCATCCAAGATATACAAACTCATTCACTTGCTCCAGTACATCGTTACCAACCACAATCCTTGCATTCGTTCTGGTTTCTTCCCGTTCAAAAACCATAATTTTGGTTTTCTTCACATTCAAATGTAAGCCGTTGTTCATGCAGTCGTCTCTCATAACTGTGACTAGTGTTTGCAGATCAGTGGCTGTTGGCGCTATCAAAACCGCGTCATCTGCATACAATAGGTGGTTTATCACTAGATCACCCATTTTTACCCCTTCAGTCATCGCATTCAGTCTTTGAAGACTTTTATCCAGATACACTATAAACAGTCTAGCGGACAACACGCAACCCTGCTTGACGCCGATTTTAACGTCAAACCAAGGTGACATGTTACCACCCACCCGTACGCATGCCTTGCTGTCCACGTAGGTGGACTGGACGGCTCGCAACAGGGTGCCGTTTATACCATACTCTGGCAAAATGTCCCAAAGTCTCAAAGTCTACAATAAAATTGACATTGATTTATAAAGTTCAACCACATAATTCTACGTAAATTATGTATTTACCAATAACGTGATAGAATCTGCCTTTAAATTTTCCTGTATACTTGGCTGAATAAATCACTTGACGCTAATTATTATTGCTACTTTCTTATACGCAGTACTGATTTATGATACTGTTTAGATGAATTAATTGTATGGCGTAGTACCTAAAAACCATTGACAAAATAAAATAAAAATATTATTATTATGATGTTCTAATCATCATATCTACATTTACATGTTTTCTAAATGGTGTGCAATGGCGCGTGTTAGGAGAGGCCTATGTCCAGCAGTGGACTGCGATAGGCTGATTGTTTGATTGATGTTTTCTAAACGTAGCTCCACGCTAGGAATTATATATGTGTCATGGGTTTCCCACGGTACACCCACGTTTCGTCAACGATCTTAGGTCCCATGTAATAGGGGGCGATCCTATTGCCATATACCGGGCACAATTCCAGACTCCGGACTCGTACTGGGAAGTTTTTTGTTAGAAAAACTACACTTGTATATATATATATATATATATATATATATATATATATATATATATATAATATAGCAAAGTTCAATTAAATAAAATGAGTATTATAACATAATTTAATAAAATGTTTATTAAGCCGAGTGTACCAGTCCGACTCCAAACGATTATTGTTGAGTTATTTTATTGTTTCTATGACGTCAGAATAGGTGTGTTTCGAATGGCGTCTCGAAATTAGATGGAATATTATGTAAGATTCGTATTTATTTATAAAGCCTTTTCAACAAATATCAAATCTGCCGTAAAACATGTGAAAAGTCAGTAATGATAATTATATAAAAATCATTGATGGTCGAACATTCATCATGAAATCACAAACTTCAGAGGGCTTTGTACAAACCATTTCACGTTATCGTAACGTTGTCGAAAAAGCGTGCTGTCACGTTCAATATAGTAAGTTTGTAGGGTGAAAAGAATGGCATATCAACTAGATAGCGTCACTCTAATCTCTTAGTGCTAAGCACTTAGGGCTTAACTCTTAACTTAACTCTCGCATTTTTTAAACGGAACGTATTTACTTGACTCCTCCAGTAGAAGGGAAGGAAGGGAATGATTTGTACACTAGGGACTTAATAATGGTGTATGTATTAACAACGTAACTCCACTAATCCGCAGAGATTTCCCGTCTACCACGCAGACTCAGTGAGTATAAGGTCTGTATTAGAAACAACGATAGGTATTAACAAAGCATCAAGGTCATGGCATGACTTAGTATTTCATGGAGTAAAACGTATTACCTAATCTAATACATGAAATAAAATTATTTTCCGGATTTATCGCGGTTTATTTTTGATTTTTAAGCTCCCGACGTTTTGAGTGCTTTGCAGCACCCATGGTCACAGGAGGGACTGAGGTGTTAGACGTCCAAAAGGCATAGTTGTTCCGGGGCACCCTCAAACTTCTTAATTACTTTTATTTTATGTTGGTCCGATCTACGCAGAATGAGCTCACGGTGTCTTAAGGTCTTGCAGTGTTATGCTTGGTTTTGGATTTGATTATATTGATTACTTTTAGCGACGGTCAAAGAGGTCTGCAGTCTGTGAACATGTCCTTGACCGCACCCGCCATAACATCAGATTTGATAGACCACAAATCCTCGTGGAAGAACACCGATTCCTACCAAGGATGGTTCGCGAGCCTATTGAAATTAAAAAACATACTAATTTCAATAGAGTAGATGGCTGGGTGCTTCCGTCGACTTGGGATCCGGTAACCAATATAATCAAATCCAAAACCAAGCATAACACTGCAAGACCTCAAGACACCGTGAGCTCATTCTGCGTAGATCGGACCAACAAAAAAAAATAATGAAGAAGTTTGAAGGTACCCCGGAACAACTATGCCTTTTGGACGTCTAACACCTCAGTCCCTCCCATGACCATGGGTGCTGCAAAGCACTCGAAACGTCGTGAACTTAAAAATCAAAAATAAACCGCGATATAATGCGAAAAATAGTTTTATTTCATGTGTAATATTCGCGTAAATCTAAGAACTCAGTAATCTAATTCACCTCAATTTATGAGAGAAGGCCTTTGCCTTGCAGTGGGACTATGTAAGTTAATATATTATAGCACATTCTGTTAGAAAAAAATATATTTTCTTATTTTCCTGTTAATCGTGTTAGTAACGAATCAACAGTCGATCACGAGCTTGTTGTAGATCAAAGCTGTTAAATTTAAATCAAGTAGAACTTTAATTTTGGAATAATAATATAATATTTAATAAATCTATTTAATATATCTAGCGCGTATCAATCATTTCTAATGATCAAAATTAGCTCGTCTATGTCTATGGTATACTAGAAAAATAGGTGACATTAATTTTAGTATTGCAAGCTTATGAAAACATAAAAAAATCACTCTCAGCTTTCATTAGACAGACTCTATTTGATTTAAAAAAAAGAAGAAAACGTTACCCCACCCTAGGAATTATTCCTGTGTCGTGGGTGCGTTTACAAACATAAAATTCATATGCACACACACCCAGACCGAAACAAATATTTGTGGGTTACACAATGATTTATCCTGTGCGGGAATCAAACCCGCAACTTCTCAATCCAGTGGCTGAGCGACTCAAGCTATCACAACTGGACCGAGCCGTCTGTTAAAAGTTATCAATATTTTTCAGATATCACTAACTAGGATGTAAGGTAGTGATAGCCTAGTGGTTAGACCGTTGGACTGCAAAGTCAGATGTCTCGGGTTCAACCCTAGGCACGCACCACTGTCTTTTCGAAAGCATGTGCGTATTAAAAATAATTTATTACTTGCTTCAACGGTAAAGGAAAACATCGTGAGGAAACCTGCATGCCTGAGAGTTTCTCGAACGTGTGTGAAGTTCGCCAACCCGCACTGGGCCAGCGTGGTGGACTATGGCCTAAGCCCTTTCAGTTTGAGAGGAGGCCCGTGCCCAACGGTGGGAGAGTTTCTTAACATGGCTAATGAAAGCAACTGAGAGTGATGCGAAACCATTAAGCGTATTTGTTAATTAACTGTCTTCGTATTCTATTTCATATTCTCTTTTTGACGATATTTGTTTGCTGTAGTTAATATTACACATCGGAGTATTGATATTACATCAATATTGATATTTTGTCAATATTGCTTTTCCTTGCATTTATAGTAACCACTTGCTTTCAGTTTAGTTAACAAGTGCCTTTAGCAATTATACATAATACTTCTCCGGGGAGATGGTGCCTGATTCTCTTTAGATGCGGCACGGCGTGTAGGCCGACTTATTAGTCGTAGTAAAATTGGTTTAGCGCATTCAACAGGGCTCGCACAGGCGACAATACATATGTCACGGATTTTGTCTCATATGCATAAGATAATCGTTATGTATGTACTTTATTCTGTGTACCAAGGAGTGCAGTGACAAAATGTAGACACGGTAAAACTCGTTTCAGGATTTGTATTAACAAAACAAGACTATTTTGACTTGCATGACTTGACTTAAGCCATGAGCTAGCAGAAGGACAATGCCCAAAATCCTATGGAAGTTCGATTAATCGAGCACCTCTTCTTTTACCCTTAAATAGTCATTATAGGGTAGGTAATGTACGTAAGATGTAAAAAAAAGTATAGGAAGTAAAGTAAAAAAAAAACCAAATAATTGGTAATGTGGATAGTGATGCTTTATGAAAACGTTTTTAGTTTATATTAAATTTCATTATAACAAGCTCCTTGATGGAAAAAATATCTTAAGTGTATCATAAAACTAATATCGTTTGCCTGAGTTCAAACTTCTTTTTTGCGTTTTGACGGCAAACATGCTATAGTTATATGGAAGCAGCCCAGAATGCGGCCACATTGACTGCATTGTCGGATGCAGCTATCAAATGCTGCGTACACGTGTTAGGAGATGCGGAGCACGATATAAGGTGGGACATCGTTTGGGTTACGCCGCACACACACCCTAAATTTGTACCATCCGTGAATCCCCATTTGAACATGTTTTCCTTGGTGCGGCCGACCTGAGTCCGAAGTCTATTTAAAGATTTCCAGACCAGCCTTGGTAATTTATGTCCAGGAGGAAGTCTCTCAGTAGGTGAAACAATGGGATTTGGTAGGGATATTTCTTCCTTTCAGAGATAACACCTCGCTTTTGTTGACTCTAAGGTTCGACGCACTTTAAACTATAACCAAGTAACTATAGATGTAAACATTTTACCACGTCAAAAGTAGAACATGACAATGCATATCAAATTATTAGATATAAAACACTCACTGAACCAGGTGCAGTACAGGAGGTCGAAACATTTATACGGATAGTTCATCCATATAATGAACTCGTTCATGGTGTGGCACAACTAACGAACAGTTACTACGCCGTGGTACATGGCTATGATTTAATCTTGACGGCATCGTAATTAGTACACAAAGTTCACTTTCATTTATCAAGAAAATATCTAGTAAGAACAGAAACACTTATCAAAATCCTATACACAAAAAGAAGGTTATCGTTATAGCAAAACTGTCCTTATGATTTTATAATAGCGTAATGTTGACAATTACCCTTCAACTTATTTTTAACCGATTTCAAAAAGGAGGAGGTTGTATGTGCGTGTGTATGTATACATTTCTTTTTTTTTTATGTATGTTCAGCGATAATTCCGTCAATTGTGGACTGATTTTGATGATTCTTTTTGCATTGGGTTCAGTATAACTCCAAGGTAGTCCCATTTTCAGATCCGTTATTATAGTTATTATATCAAACCTGTAGGTACCATCATGTACAACTCAGCAAAATAATAAAATATCGGTATATAAATATTAGTAAATAATTCACTCGCACTTAAAATTGTAAAATAAAAATCTTTTTAAAAAAAGGTAAACCGACTTCAAAAAGCAAAAAATAAATATTTGAAGCCGGTGCCAAGTAACCCAAAATTAGTAAAAAAATATATTTGAAGTCGGTTTACCTTTTTTTTAAAAGATTTTTATTTAAAGTAATAATTCGATATTGTGGGTAATGTGTGTGTGTGTGTGTGTGAGTGATGTACGCTGTTGGCCGCGAGCTTCACCGGACTTAAGGGCGAGCGTGCAACCACTAGGCTCGAGCCAGAAGGGCAAGGGGCGACATACTCCTCCTCTGCCTCTTCAAGGCGTCCTCGGTTAGGACAGTCGCTGTGGGGGGACGGGGTGCACTACTAAGCTGAATCGTAAGAATAAGGCATTGTTTTACCATATTACATTATTGAATCTCATGAATATGTATGTTTATTCTTATAAACATTAAGTTTTAATAAGATAATAATTGTCAAGATACTTTTTTATTTTTTACGACTCCGATATGATTTATTTCGATAAGTATTATTATGCCAACGCTGGTCAATTCGAAGCGATTATTATTAACATATAGTACTGTTCCGTATTTCTCGGCTATTACCACGAGTATTTAAAGAAAAACTAATTATTACTCTGAATTAAACACACATTTTAGTAATTGACTAATTTCCCCACCGTAGTCACACAGCCCTACACAAATCAATCGAAGTTAGGTTTATGTTTTATTTTTAACGTAATTACTAATTAGGATACAAATTACCAGCAGGGACTGCTTAAGGGATTAATTCAAATCCTAATTATTGGTATAAAAATAGCGTCTGTGCGCTGTGACACATCTTTAGCCCGAATTTAGAGCATTGCCATTTTGTCTGCCGCTAAAAAAATCTTGCTCCTCATGTTAGCTCTGCATATATAACCAACTCAACTGCGAAGCTTGCGAAGTCACTCTTGAATGTCACTCAATATTAAAGTATTTATGTAATTAAACTTGAGCAACAAGGTTTGCAGGTCAGTTTAAATCCAGACGCTTCCACTGAGGTTAAAGGTTACTTTGAAATGTTGAGAGATATATTTAACGAGCGTGTTTGAGACGAACTATAAGAGTGGAGGAAGCCAGAAAGTTCTGTAAGGAAAGAAACATTTGGAACTCTTTACTTTCGGCCTGCCCCGCATCTGGCGTGATGATAATAGATAGAAAGATAAATTCTTGTTCAGTGATTACACAGTTCCATCCAGTTGGCTCCAATTGATGGATCCTAGTACACTTTTTCCTCCATCAAATTGTTGAACGCCGGTGCGTGCTTCGGGTTTTATGCAGGAACTTTATGTATCGTCATACTTCCTTCACTCTACAACAGAAACTTGTTACATACTGCGCAGCTCATTTGATACTCTCTTTACATGACGGTGCATCTCGACGAAATGTCGTATCACGTCACATAACCTTCAATTTGTGGTCAATATGACAAAGATCTTTTGGCACGTGGCCATAATTGGTAATTACGCTGTCTTCAATGTCAACCATTGTGCTGCAATCAGCACAGTTAAGACAGATTCGAACATAATATATTTAATATTGCTGTTAAATATCCTAGTTATCGGTCAACAACATACTCTGATATGGTCATCAACCATAGCACCACAACTTGGACTTGATTACTAATCATACGAGAGTCTATTCAAACTCATTAATCAGAGCTGTATAGATCAAATTTGATGGGTTCTCACTGAGAGCGGACGCGCTTTACGAAATAGATGCAAGACAATTATTATTTATAATTTGAATAACAAATAGTATATTAAATCTTCAAAGACCACAATATTAATGCGTTATACAATATTTAAGTATCATATATATGTAAAATTTTGGATAAAGAAATAATGAACATAGAATAGGAGTATATCAATTCTATCTACTGCTATCGTTGCGTTGATTTTAAGCCAAATAAATTATGAAGATTTCTGAATTGGCAAACCTCTAAACAAAACGTTGATGAAAGTTTTCAGAGGTAACCGAAAAAGGCAATCCGAGGAACTTTGAGAAATTGCTTCTGTTAGTCCACCTCATGGATAACTCGCATAAAAACTATAAATCAATCTGCTCACTTTCACCAATACCCTTATTTTGTATTTCAGTACTCATTTAATTTATTTTCTTCAATAATCTCCACTTTTTTTACTTCAAAATAAAACATTTAATGTAGTCATTCTATAACAAACATTTAAACATACAAACTTTTACATTTATAATAATAGTTTCTACCCGCAACTTTAGACATAAACCTAACATTTTTCTGGCATAATATTAGCAGGATAGTCGTCAATCGCTCTCACTTGCACCGCTCGCTAGTAAAATCATAAATTACAGCGCATAAATTGAACCCGTATTATACGACTAGCGTTGCGGAATATATGCTGATATCTAATTAAATATGGCTCCCTGTACGTTGGTCTATTTGCGATATTAGATTACTTTGTAATATCCATTTGACTGAGAGCCAAACCGCACGGGACTTCTGAGCTTACGGCTACGGCTTCCTGAGATATATCGGTACTAACAATGCATTATTAGTACTGTAGTAGTTAGTCTTATAGTGGAATGGTATTGTTTATGTGTTTCGAGTACAGCGTATAGTTCGAAAAGGATATTTTGGCTCATGGATAACATTGACAGGGTGGGAACAGGGGGTTGGTGTGAAATTAGGGTTAACATATAGTATAATTTTCCTACTTCGACGGAAATATTTCTGCAGGTGGGTCCTCATAGTGTAGCTAAGTTCAAGGAGTTGACGCACTTGCTCAACAAATTGAATCAAGTGGCACCAAGTGGATGCAGTAAACAAAATTTAATTATAGAACGAAGTAAACAAAAATCTTTTATTCATTTTTACAAATTAAAAGAAAAATTGGGTAAATTTCATAGCAAACGGCAACCCTGCGATTGTCATGAAGTGACTTTTGTCGATGACAGTGTCAGTTGTGGCTTTCATGTTCGAGCGTCTCCGTGGTTAGGAAGGCATGTTACGCTGTTGGTCTCATTAATCACCTAATGTGGCAGTCGTTAAGCCAAGGTCGAAGCCTTATTGGTGGCTTGATAAGTTTCAACAGCAGGTGGCCACAAACCTGCCTCCAACAATCCGTACTGGGTCCGCATGGTCACTGGTCACTTGGTCCTCGATTTGTGAGAGATGGGTTTTGGCCAGCGGTGGGACAGTATAGGTTTATATTATCATTATGTATGCATAGAATTTCTTATAAAATATACAAAAAAAAAATACAAAACAAAAATATTCAAATTATCATTTTTGTTATAATAAATAGTAATTGCATTGACTGTGCGGACAGTTGGGATGGCGAGTGATGACGTTACGACATTCACTTGCGGGCTGCCGCCGTGAGCTGACAGACGCCTGTGCATTCAGTGTATTTATTTACAATAAATCTTAAGCGTCTCATTTGGGAAGCCACAGCGTAAACAAGATTCCTTGGGCCACGTAGTCCAACAGCGTAGTTCGATACATCGAACTATAAGCACTTTTGCGTCCTTGTGTAATGTTTTATTGATCGATGCGCATTACCTAAGTCTTGTTGTTCGAGTCCATATTTGAACTAGCTGGTGCATGTACGCAAATATTTCTGTAAACAATGTAAATAAATAAGGAAGATGTTCTCTATCTATGTTTCTTCAAGTGATAAACGTCCATTGTCTCCCAAAAGACCACCGGTGTGAAGTTGGCGGCCTAAAGTTAGCGGCCTGTTATAACCCGACCAAATAAAATTGTCGTTGGAAAACACATGAAAATGCTTTTCATAAATCCTTTTTATTGCTACCTACCTACCTACCTAGACTACCATGATGAAAAACAGAAATTTTTTATAGATACTAAGTCCAGAATTTTTATTTTTCATTCTTTTGCATTTGTCTAACCAAAACTCATTACGACTCTCTTAGCATACCTTAAAGTGGAATCGAGGAACAACATGGGTCAACCATAATGAAAACAAGCTCGAACGAAAACCCAAATAAAGTCATTTACAGTTTTTGGCCCAAACGGACCCCTTACACGGCGCAAGAGTTCATGAATTTGGCCACTTTCGATAGCTATTATGACTATCTATATACCCCATTAATTCTAGAGTGGTATTCGAACTACTAAGGTAACCATAGGCGAAAAACACCCAGCGGCCTATGAAAATTGTCAGTTTTCGGCTCGAACGGACCACTTAGACGGCGCTAGAGTTCATAAATTTGACCTCATTTGATAGCTTTTTTAACTGGCTATATACCCTATTAAATCTAGAGTGGTACGCGACCTACTAAAGCCACCATAGGCAAAAAAGCACCAGCGGCCTATGAAGATTGTCAGTATTCGGCCAGAACGGACCCCTTCGACGGCGCTAGAGTTCATAAATTTAGGCTCATTTGATAGCTGTTATGAATATCTATATACCCTATTAAATCCAGAGTGGTACTCAACCTACTATAGCCACCATAGGCGGAAAACACCAGCGGCCTGTGAAGATTGTCAGTTTTCGGCCCGAA
Organism: Phalera bucephala; assembly: GCA_905147815.2. Lineage (NCBI taxonomy): Eukaryota > Metazoa > Arthropoda > Insecta > Lepidoptera > Notodontidae > Phalera > Phalera bucephala. The sequence continues at coordinate 11,417,797 of LR990627.1, forward strand.
CGGACCCCTTAGACGGCGCTAGAGTTCATAAATTTGATCTCATTTGATAGCTATTATGACTGTTTATGTACCCTATTAATTCCAGAGTGGTACTCCACCTACTATAGCCACCATAGGCGAAAAACACCAGCGGCCTATGAAGATTGTCAGTTTTTGGCCCGAACGGACCTCTTAGACGGCGCAAGAGGTTATTAATTTAGCCTCATTTGATAGCTGTTATGAATATCTACATACCCTATTAAATTCAGAGTGGTACTCGACCTACTACAGCCACCATAGGAAAAAAACCACCGGCGGCCTATGAAGATTGTCAGTTTTCGTCCCGAACGGACCCCTTAGACGGCGCTAGAGTTCATAAATTTAGCCTCATTTGATAGTTATTATGACTGTCTATATACCCTATTAATTCTAGAGTGGTACTCGACCTACTATAGCCACCATAGGCGAAAAAACACCCGCGGCCTGTGAAGATTGTCAGTTTTCGGCCCGAACGGACCCCTTAGACGGCGCTAGAGTTCATAAATTTGGCCTCATTTGATAGCTATTATGACTGTCTATATACCCTATTAATTCTGGTGTGGTACTCGAACCTACTATAGCCACCATAGGCGAAAAAACACCTGCGGCCTGTGAAGATTGTCAGTTTTCGGCCCGAACGGACCCCTTAGACGGCGCTAGAGTTCATAAATTTGGCCTCATTTTATAGCTATTATAACTGTCTATATACCCTATTAATTCCAGAGTGGTACTCGACCTACTATAGCCACCATAGGCGAAACAACACCCGCAGCCTGTGAAGATTGTCAGTTTTTGGACCGGACGGACTGCTTACACGGCGCTAGAGTTCATAAATTCAACCTAATTTGATAGCTATTATAACTGGCTATATACCCTACTAATTCCAGAATGGTACTCGACCTACTATAGCCACCATAGGCGAAAAAACACCCGCGGCCTATGAAGATTGTCAGTTTTCGGGCCAGACGGACCCCTTAGACTGCGCTAGAGTTCATAAATTTGGCCGCATTTGATAGCTATTATAACTGTCTATATACCCTATTAATTCTAGAGTGGTACTCAACCTACTATAGCCACCATAGGCGAAAAAACACCAGCGACCTATGAAGATTGTCAGTTTTCGGCCCGAACGGACCCCTTAGACGGCGTTAGAGTTCATTAATTTAGCCTCATTTGATAGCTGTTATGACTGGCTATATACCCTATTAATTCCAGAGTGGTACTCGACCTACTATAGCCACCATAGGAAAAAAACCACCGGCGGCCTATGAAGATTGTCAGTTTTCGTCCCGAACGGACCCCTTAGACGGCGCTAGAGTTCATAAATTTAGCCTCATTTTATAGTTATTATGACTGTCTATATACCCTATTAATTCCAGAGTGGTATTCGACCTGCTATAGCCACCATATGCAAAAAAACACCCGTGGCCTATGAAGATTGTCAGTATTCGGCCAGAACGGACCCCTTAGACGGCGCTAGAGTTCATAAATTTAGCCTCATTTGATAGCTATAATAACTGGCTATATACCCTATTAATTCCAGAGTGGTACTCGACCTACTATAGCCACCATAGGCGAAAAAACACCAGCGGCCTACGAAGATTGTCAGTTTTCGTCCCAAACGGACCCCTTCGACGGCGCTAGAGTTCATAAATTTAGCCTCATTCGATAGTTATTATAACTGGCTATATACTCTATCAATTCCAGAGTGGAACTCGACCTACTATGGCTACCATAGGTGAAAAAACACCCGCGGCCTGTGAAGATTGTCAGTTTTCGTCCCGAACGGACCCCTTAGACGGCGCTAGAGTTCATAAATTTGGCCTCATTTGATAGCTAATATAATTGGCTATATACCCTATTAATTCCAGAGTGGTACTCGACCTACTATAGCCACCATATTAGCTTATAGCTAAGACCCAGCCAGGTGACCCAATAATTATAAAAAATGCTATCAAAATCGGACACATGCACACCAGAATTTTATTTCATACTAGCAGTTTCCCGCGACTTCGTCTATGTACTTGTATCTTTATAGCCTACAAGTTTTTGCACGCGACTTCGCCCGCCTTGACTTTAGACAGCAACCTAACATCTTCCGGGAATAATTAAAATTAATTCTGTGTGCCAAATTTCATCTCAATCCGTTCAGCCGTTTTTGCGTGTTTTTGAGTAACAAACATACTAGCTTTCGCATTTATAATATTAGTAGGACTATTATTTAATTTGTTATTTTTTATTTATAATCGATAAACTCTGAAACTACCGAAAAGATTTTATTAATTCTTTAACGATTAGAAGGCTATATTGTGTTTCAGTAATAACAAAATTAAGGATAAGATAATAGTAACATTAGCCCTGTTAAGAAACTGTGCCACGGTTGGGCATGGTCCTCCTCTCAAAGTGATAGGGTTTAGGCCATAGGAGAAGAAAGAGAGATAAAAAAGAGAGAGAGAGCAGAAGCCGGATATAATGGTATACGTAATGATTCATAAATATATTACAAAATAATCGCGCGAATTTTTATGTTCATATTACATTTTTATTTTATACTAAGGGTTATAATATTCATAACATTTAACATTACTCTCTATACTTACAGCTAAGTGAGTAAAGTCAAATACCTCCTGAGTTTTAACTTTGACTTGTAATGCAATTTTTCATGATTATGATCAAGTATCGGAGCGGTTCAAGAAAATTTATACAAGTTGACGTTTTGAGTCGAAACATGTAATAACCTCTTAAATAATTAATTTAAATTATTATTATCATTAAACTGATTGTATGTTAATATAATTAACATACAATCAATTTTATCATATGTAAGGACAAGTTTTTGTTTTTTTTTTTGTTTTTTTAAAAAAAAAACGTTGCCCCACACTAGGATTAATTCCTGTGTCGTGGGTGCGTTTACAAACATGAAAATTCACATACACAAATACCCAGACCGGAACAAATAATTGTGTTGTGTAGTCAAGAGACTTTAATACCGGCGAGTGTATATAATATAGGCAGAAATATGGAGACAATGCGAAAATGCAGGTGACAACAGAAGTCATATCAAACCAAATTATTTATCTTGTATAATAAAAAAAAAAAAATTAATTAATAATATAATTATTACGTGGAGGATATGTCTGTCTGTGTTATCTAAAGGCCAAGTCAAGAGTCTCCGAAACTGGCGAGCGTGCATGAGACAAACTATGAGAGAGGAAGAAGCCTGAGAGGTCTATAAGGTAAGATCCAGTTGGAACTCTGCACTCTCTGACTATCCCGCAAGGAACTGACGTAATAATATAGATCTCTATCTATACTAAGATAGAAGACAGAAAAACTGTATTGCAGCGACGTAGAGATAAGACTATTAGTAATTTTGTATTGTATATCTCTATTATATCGTATTTTGTTGTTTGCGTTTATATACTTGTATAAAATTTTAGTCTATACCGCTAGCTATTTACGGTAAGTATTTAATACAATTTGTTTTCTGACTAGTGCACCCCCGTCTATTTCAACACCAAATCAATTTCTACATCCCCAGGTTGCCTGAAAGAGATTGCTTTTTAGCGATAAGGCCGCCCATTGTGTTACATATAGTCTTCTTTTTTCTGTTTTTATCTTAACATGTTTGTTATTGGTGCACAATAAAGAGTTATCTGATAGATATCTATCTATCTATTTTGACTTGCATACAAGACTCGAATCAGGGGCCGTAAAATTTGGACTCGAGCGAGAAGTATAGCCACCCACCTGGTGATATGTCCACGTCGTAAAATTACTCGTACCTCCCATATTTCGACAGCATTAATATAATATTATAATAATATCAGCCTATGCTGCCCACTGCTGGGTATGGGCCTTCTCTCACCAACCGAGGTGAAAGAGATTAAGTCATACTCCACTACGCGAACCCAGTGCGGACTGGTGGAGACAGGTTTGTGGGCATCTGCTGTTGGAACTTATCAAGCCGTCTTTAAGGTTTCCAACTCGGCTTAACGACTACCACATCAAGTGGTAGCCAGGCACCAACGGCTTAACGTGCCTTCCGAAGCACGCAGACGCTCCAATATGAAATTGCCACAACGGTCACCTATCTCAGGCCGACCGAGTCGAACGCTGCTTAACCTTGGTAATCTGTACGAACACCGCGGTCGCACAGCGCTACAAGCGCCTCCAATAAAGAGGGCATAAAGCTCAGCATTTAATAAGGAAGGTATAAAAGCTTAAATAAATGAGTCGTCCGAGGTTCTTAGCGGTATGTTAGGCAGGCCATTTGCCCCGAGGCATATAATATTCAAAGGCGAGTCGGCATCTGGTTCAATACATAATGCAGCAGCAACGCCACCTGGCGGAAATATCGATTCATTATGTTGGTCGGGTTTGCATGTGAGTTTGTATTGAAGTGGAAATAATTGGCCATTGGTTTTGGATTAAAGGATTTGGGTAGAAGATATGTGGGGATTCGTTTGAGGAATAATCTAGATGATTGTATTTGGGTGTTGAGTTGACGATATATAAATGATATAAATAATTTTTGTTTTAAACTCAAGTGATATATTGTGAAGAACCTAAAATAGATTAGTCTTAACCCATGATAAGATTTAATGATGATAGAGAAAAAATACTTTTAATAGAATGTCAAAAAGCTTCAGTGTAAATTGCATGACAAATAACAAATAGGATTTGATGATTCTGTTACATCCCTAACTCCCACGGCTATATTGCTGAATTACAGTTCCGACTTTAATCCATTTCTGTTAATACCAATCAGCAACATATGCCTTTATAAACCCCGAGTTTTTAACAAAAGTCAGTCAATATTCATTTGGTAATTAGTCTAATTGCTGCTCATCTACGGACCTGGTTTCTGCCTGCCGGTTGGCTCAGCAGTGAAAACTAAGCTATCAAAGTAATCTAAATTCGGCAAAGAGCTTCAAGAGGTCTCGCGTGTGAGCGACAAAGTACCGCGTTACCAGTGCAGCTAGTTATAATAATTGTGGAACAAATATTAAATAAGTGGATATCAATCTATTAGTTTTTTTAAGACAACTGAGTGCCCGGAACTAACAGTTCGCTTCGCTATCGTGTTAATATGCCATCCTTCTCACACTACAAATTAACTAAATAAAGATGAACGTGATATTACACTTTCTGGGTAGTGTAATTATAACCTCAAATTTTGTAGATCGCATTATTAATCGTATTTCGCATTATTAAAGTACATCGCCATACGATCATGATAAACTTCAAATTGTTAGCGCTTAGGGCTCAGTACCGGTGACTACCAAAACTATCCACCTCAACATATAACTTTTTATAATAGTGACCCAAATTAATAAAAGTAAAAAGTTTTGAAATTTCTTTTTTTATTATTTGAGTTGATGCTTACCAAGACGTAAAATAGCGTACTACAGAAATAAACCTTTAAGGAAAACTTTATTGTCCTCATCATCTCATCACGCCTTCAAGGTTTTTTTAAAGCTCTTCTTTTCAAAGCCCTCACCGGCCGAAAACTTAGAAATAGACCTTTGTGTAATACGTATAGTATGTATATATAGTTTTCTAGTTGTCTCAGATCACATGTTCTAAATAATTTAAAATTGCCAAGTGAATGCGCAGGGCAATGTTTGTATCATAATCACCACAATGATAGGTCGTCACTGGATGCAATTTGCAGTGACACGGAACGCCACACTCGTAACTGGGTCATTTGGACGTCAATTAATCTGTTAAAACGTCCCTATTGGTGGATGTTTATTTGACTGATATTGACAATATTAACTTCGTTATAGATATCTAGAGCAGGGCTACTGAACTATTAAATAAATCAGGGTATACTGTCCCACTGCAGGGCTTCTATAGACAATTTGAATTTCAGTTACCGTTAATAGAAAACTGGAAACTGTTCGTGAAAGATATTTTACAGTGAAAAGTTACGTGGTCAAATCAAGGAACTGCCCATTCTGGAAAGTCTTGTCTTAAGATCCGAAGTCCCCTAGATGGGGCAGAGGGCATCAACAGTGCGCTGCCATCCCGGTCGATCTTGAGCTTCGCGCTTTAGCTCACTCCAGATCTCCCACTTCCGGCGTTTTATCTGCTGGGCGATCGGGATCTCATTGCAGCACTCCCAAAAATTTGCGTTGGAGATTTTCTCGGGCCTGTATATGCCAAGAATCCGGCTTATGCATTGGTTGACCCAAGTCTGGTGTCGGTGCGAGATGTTCCTAGTAACCTTCCACGTCTCACAACGTTTTGATATTGGGCCGGAATATTTTCAAGTTGGCTGTTCGTGTCAATTTTCGTGATTGCTATATAGGACGGAGCTGTGCAAAGGTTGCCCTTACCTTGGCGATTATCGAAGCAATGTCTTCTTCGGTTCCTCCAGTTTCCGACACGATACTTCCGAAGTAAGTAAATTTGTGGACTCGCTCGACAGCCTCTGTGCCAATGAGCAACGGCAATGAGCCTGTCACCCCGCACCTCATCTCCTGGATCACCCGGCTGTTCATTTTAAGTCCTACTTTCATTACCTCCCGACGTAGGTCGTCTAGCTTGGCTTGCATATCGGCGCGTGTGTGACTCAAGAAGCATAGGCTGTAGGCAGAATCTAGATCCTATAGGATGATAGATAGTCCCCACTTTTTTCCGCGGCGCTTATTGGTGATCGTATGATACATCACACCATCGAGAACGATGAGAAGAGAAGGCACCCTTGTCGCACACCTGCATGTACCGGTATGTTGTCCGAGACGAGGCCATTGTGCGTTACTCTACAAGAATATTTATTTTAAATGACTATGATGACGTTCGTAATTTTCTCGGGCACACCAATCACACGCAGTCGGTCGCAGATACATGTCCGCTACAGCGAATCATATGCTTTTTCAAAGACTACAAAAGTTAAATAGATTTCCCTCTGCTATTGTGATGCCTGTTCTAATATGATGCGCAATATGTTGATCTGGTCCGTTCAAGATCGACTAGGTCGGAATCCAGCCTGCTCTTTGCGAATGAATGTTTCCACGGCCCCCGACAGCCTGTCCAAGACGATCTTGCAGAGCACTTTAGAAGAGGCCAAGAGCAAGGTGGTGCCACTCTAGTTACCGCAAACACTGTAGTCTCCCTTTTTTGGTACGGTAATAAGGAGGCCTTTATTCCAGTCGTCCGGTAACTCTTCGGCCAGCCATTTCTTTTGTACAAGTGGCGTAAGTACATTCACAGCTGTTAGCAGGTCGGCTTTAACCATATATGCTGTGATGAGATCGACTCCTGGGGCTTTGTCATTTTTGAGCGATCAAATGGCATTCGCTTTCTGTCTTGCGGGATTCCGGAAAGTGAATAGATACAAAATGCTTACAACTTGTCTAGGCCCCGAGGCCTTCTGTTACAAATTGAGGGAGAGAAAAGTTCATACCATTTGCGAACTGAATTCTATTGGGACTTCGAGACACCAATAAGGTACCCAGCTAGCTAACTACTATCACAATAAGTACCAACGTGCTCTCTAAGACCTTGCTCTCCCTAAAGAAGGAGTAAACAAAAATATCCAGGAAAACGACAAAATATTCCGAATGTTCATTCATAAGTACTTAACAAAAGTGATCTCATACGAGCAGTCTACATAATAGAGGGCAAGTCGTGATGACTAATAGCTGTGTAATATGTGACATAACTTTATATTTAAGCTTCTTAGTTGCTGTCTTTTGGCATTCATAAAACGCAAGATATCTTATTTACTATGCAGCAGAAAAATGGTCATGAAACTGGTCAATGCGAGAATGTAAGCCACAGCAGTGAGCTTAGAAATTACCATGAAAGTATTCAACGCGAGAATGTAAACCGCCGCAGTGAGCAAAAGGGCAAGTCATCTACGGCTACTCTTTTAAAATAGTATTTTTACATTTTTTTCATCTACATTTCGTTGTGGGGTCTAAGTTAAATTAACCAAGTTATACTATTCATAAGAATGCCTACATAGTTCCGTCATTCACAGAGAAAGAAAGTTATTCCTGTTATTCCATCGAGGTTGTTAAAATATGATATATCAATGTGTTATTCAATAAAGGTTAAATGGAAATGCACACACGTTTCTCCGATGTGTTTCGGTGGTAAATATTATTTCGCTATTATCCTCGACTTTCCACAAGTAACTACTTCATTTTTGTTTTATATAAATATTTCTTGGAAACTATTTTCCTTAACCATTAGCAAGAGGTCATCATGAACTTCATATTATTAAACTACTAGTGACGTAACCCGGATTTGCGAGGGTAGCACGGTCAAATAACATCACAGTTCGGCCAATTTACACAAAATATAAGTTACATACTTAAACCTTTTTCGTCAATCAAACTGTCTATTGGCATCTCTAATCGGTGTTAGGTGAAAACCAAATTAAAATCTGTGTTCTAAGTTTTTGAGATTAGCCCATAAAAAGACGGGGCAAGTCACTTCAATTTATATTATAGATATATAGTATAGGCGCTGATATTATACTATAGGTATATACTGCCTCGGTGGTCTAGTAGCAAAGCGCATTGCTTTGTGATCTTGAGGTCCTAGGTTCAAATCCTAGGTCGGACAAATGAAGTTTTTCTAACGAAAAATTCCCAGTAAAAATCCGGATATGGCAATAGGCTCGCCTATTACATGGGACCTAACATTGTCGGCAAAAAGTGGATATACTCATTACATCTCTGTCGCCCTCGCTTATAGAATATAGGCGTGTGCATTTATTCTATATAATAGGCACTGTACGCAAGCCTCTATATACGGTTGTCATGCCTATTTTTGGAGAGGCCTCGGTTCTGCAATACATGTCTTATGACTGATGAAGATGATGATCTATCTATCTATCTATATCATCACGCCAAATCCCTTGCGGGTTAGGTAGAGTGTACAGAGTTCAAAAAGGTTATTACCTTACACACCTCTCTGGCTTCCTCCACTCTCATAGTTCATCTCATACACGTTCGCCGGTTACGGAGGCACTTGACTTGCCCTTCAGATAAGACACGGTCTATTTGGTCATGGTCAGTAGCCTCGGTATTCCCCAGTACCTTCATCCTTCCACTTTTGCATTTTATATATGTTTTGTCATTCTTTCTTCGGATATTCTTTCTGTAAGGCTGAACCAACGGAGCTTACTCATTCTCATATTTATCGATCCCATCTTTCATACCTACACCCTTGATTACACACAAGATGATGATATTTATAGATAACTTATATATGCCTACTTCAAACGGGGGTTGCAAAGGTGTGCTGTGTACACCTACATATTACCGACAACATTAGTTCTTTGAAATATTATCATCATCTCAGCCTATACTTGTCCACTGCTGAATATAGGAGTCCCCAACCGCTCTCCCGTGCAACCAATCCGATGCCACCCGCATCCAATGACTTCCTGCGATCTTCACAAGATCGTCGGTCCATTTGGCAGGCGGCCATCCCACGCTCCACTTAACAATACGTGGTATCCATTCTAGAATCTATCTGCCCCAACGGCCGTCCGATCTTTGCGCTTTGTGGCACGCCCATTGCTACTTTAGCTTACTAATCCTATGGGCTATGTCGATGACCTTGGTTCTTCTACGGATCTCCTTATTCTTGATTCGATCACGTAGAGAAACGCCGAGCATAGCTCTTTCCATAGCTAGCTTTGAAATATGGAGCGAGCCTATTGTCACACAGGGCACAAGGGGCTGTGACAGATTTTTCTATAGAAAAATCACAATGACCCAGGATGCGAACCCAGGCTCTCTTGATCAGAACCTGGAGTAAGTATCACAAGACTAACGAGGCAGTCAAATACTTTTTTCTTTTGTTAACAAAACCAAGAATACATTAAAACAAGATAAAATATGCAATTTCTGGTCTTTATTAATATTATAAAGTAGAAAATTAGTTGAAACTACTAAATAAATAAATAAATGATTTATTGCTTTCAAACATTTATAACCTACATTAATACATTCATAATGAGCACAATTAAAATGAACATAGGCTAAAACAATAACAGTGAGTACCCTGCCCCCTAAATTAAGTTTATATACCGGCGTCTTAGGAAGCAGTGTTCATTCGTAACAAAGTGCCTATAGTTATCAATTGGTCCAGGGATTCATAGTGAGAGTCGCAATGGGTAGGTAGATACAATATAAAAAGCAGATCGAAACAAAAACAAGTCTAAAAAACACAGTATGTGAGTGGGGTGGTGAGGGTGTGCTTCTGTGTATGTGTGTGTGTATCAGTGTGTGCGTGCTTGCGCGTGTACGTGTGGGTGCGTGCGCGTGCGCGTGTATGTGCGTGGGTTCGCGAGCGCGCGTGTGTGCGTACGTGCGCGCGCGTGTGTGTGCATGCGTGCGCGTGTGAGTGCGCGTGCGTGTGTGTGTGTGTATTGTCACGGGAGGGACTGAGGCGTCAGATGTTTAAAAGGTACTCTCCTCCCATCAGCCGCTACCGCCGTCCTCGGCATGTTCTCATCGACCCTCCCGATCCCCTTATATCCCTTCTTTCGGATACAGATAAAAGCGCACACGGAATCAGACAACGACCTCGCCGGCGAGGTCTAAGAATCCCTTGCCCGCAGACCGCTGCAGATCACCACGGCGAAACACCTAGTATATGCCCTCCCCCATAGCGACTGCCCAAGCCGAGGCCGTTCCTGCTTGAGACGCCCTCTTGCTCTTTTGGCTCGAGCGTAGCTAAATTTCAATCGATGAAACCTACAATTAAAAATTGATTGAATAATGATGAACACTGCTGAGCGGCATTGCGTCGGGTATTCGTACGTACTCACTTTCGCGGCTAACTCGAAATTACCCACAAATTGTTCTTTGTTAGCTGCTGTTTACCTAAAATGAATAAAATAAAGTTTAAAGTGTTTGTGTATGTAAATTCCATACTTGTAAACGTACCCACAACGAATGAATTATTCCTTGTGTTTTATACTACTTTTAAAAGAAAAGAAAATAAGCTTTAACAATATTGTTCAGTGTGTCGCTTGCGCAAGTTACTTGGAATCAGTTTAATTATATCTTTTTCCTGTTAAGTTCACAGGAATTACCGGATTGTATGTTTATGCTGTAGTCGATCAGAATTTAATACTTATGTTAAAATGTCTAGAGTTTATTTTCGAATGGTCTCGTTGCCATTAGGCACAAAATTCGGTTGGCTATCACGAGACCCGACAAAATTATAATTTCAAATTAACCTGGTTGCTAGATTCTATTTAATTTTTTTTATTTCATCCTTAATTTATTTTTCCCAAATCCGATTTAAAATTGTCTGTCCAAATTAATAGAAATCTACGTCTTGTCTTTATTACTATTTTTTTTTATAAACCTTATGTCTCCCACTACAGGGCAAAGGTCTCCCCCTCCTTTCTCCAACGATCAATAATGGTCATTCTTTTCGATACGCGTCGAGGTCATCGCGCCACCGCTTCCTGAGCCTGCCTCGGCGACGATGACCTCGTTGTGGAACCCACTCGGTGCACAGTTTGGCCCACCTATTTGTATCCATTCGGCTCAGGTGACCCGCCCAATTCCATTTTAATGTCGCGGTTTTAACCCCGACGTCTACAATGCGGGTCATGGAGCGTAACACCGTGTTCCGTACTCGATCGATACGTTTTATGCCTAAGATGCTACGCATTCATCCATTGCTCGTTGGCAGACCTTGAGTTTGGACTTTTGAGCCTCGGTTAGTGACCACGTTTGAGCGCCGTAGGTGAGAACGGGCAAGATACACATGTCGATAAGTTTCCGTTTTAATGTTAAAGGCAGGTCGCCTTTCATAAGCTGCCCCATGGACCAGTAGCTCTTCCAGGATTTTTTGATGCGACAATCGATTTCTTTATTTTGCCTGTTTTCGAAGGAAACTATGTGGCCCAAATATATGTACTCATGCACGTAATGTAGAGCTTGCCCTTCATCACTTGAGTTTTTGACCGGTTCATCATTAGTCCAACCTCAAGGCTCTTCCTGCTGAGTTCTTGGAGCATATCTTCCAGGTCGCGAGCTGTGGAGGTGAAAAGGACAATGTTATCGGCAAAGCGCAGATTTGTTAATCTTTTGCCACAGATGACTATCCCCTTTGTAGCCCATGAAACTGCTAGGATCTTAAAAACTTCCTGTAGAGTACTTATAATCAGTTTTGGAGAGAGCGGGTCGCCTTGCTTAACTCCTTTTTCTATTTTAAACGTGGAACCAGTGGTATTAAGTTTAACAGACGCTGAACCTTGATTGTAGATGATTTTTATGAGATCTATGTTCTTTCGATTTGCTGGTTTTCTAGAGCTGAAAATATGTTCCTAAGATATACGTTATCAAAAGCCTTTGCATAGTCCACAAAGGCTAGGAACAAAGGCTTTTGAAGCTGTAGATTTTTCAATGATTTGGTTTAATGTATGTAAATGGTCTGTGGTGGAATAACTAGAACGGAAACCGCCAAGTTCTGGGGGTTGACGACTTTCCAGTTTGTGGTTTGTTCATTTCAGTATTACTTTAATGAAAAGTTTATGCAAATGTGATATTAAACTTATAGGTCTATAGTTTGAGATGTCCGATTTATTACCTTTCTTGTGTAAAAGTATAATGTTGGCTCATGCCAACATTATACTTTTACACAAGAAAGGGAAACTGCCATCTAAACTGTGTCATCACAGTTGAGATGGCAGTTTACCAATTCTTAGAACAGTGTTGAAAAAGTTTGTGATATGAGGCAGAAGTGCAGGGGAGCCTATTTTTAAAACTTCCGTAGTGATGTCGAATTCTCCTGAGCCTTTGCCGTAGCGCATGGTTTCAAGTGTATTATGCACTTCCTCGTGAGTAACAAGAGGAATCGAGTTAGGACATAAGTAGGAGATGGGAAGATTGATCTTGGACGCATCAGAGTATAGATTTTTATAAAAGTCTGTGCAGATTTCCAGTATTTTCTGTTAATATTTTCTTCCGTTGTTATCTTCTAAATTATTAATCCATGACTTGCCTTTACATAAGCCTTGACGAGCAATTCTAAGAGAAATGTGACTTTCTATAGCCTTTTTTACTATTTCGGTATTGAATCTTCTAATGTCTTGTCTAATGCTCCGTTTTACTTTTCTATCAACTCGTCTATATTCTTCCGTATTTTTTGTGGTGTTTTCTCTGTTTTATTAAAATAATTGTTTCTTCAGTAAGCTTTTTCTGTTTCTTTACCTTGTTATTTTTATTTACTACTTGTTTGAATTTCTGTTGTTATTGCGTTATTTTCGTCTTCTATATCGTCAATATCTATTGTTAGAGATGCAAAGTGATTTTTGAGTTCTAAGTTAAATTGGTAGTGATTATTTGTGAGAGTCTCTAGTATAAGTTTTTGGTGTTTTTAGAAAATAGATTTGTTCTAAGAACTTTAAAATTAAAGTTAATTTTAGCTCGAACGGGTCTGTGATCTGAACTTTACTTGAATTTGTTGATAACACTAACATCTTTAATTATATGTCTATGGGTTGATAGTATAAAGTCTATTTCATTTTTAATCATACCGTCAGGCGATATCCATGTCCATCGTCTTTGTGGTTTCTTTGCGAATAAACTATTGCATATGTACATATTTTGACTAAAAGCGAATTGAATGAGATGAGTATCTCGATCATATCTCATCATTTCCGAGGCTGTATCTTCCATGTATATTCCGATGATCAGAGTCTTGGCCTAATCCTAATTTTGCATTAAAATCGCCAAGTATTATATTATAGGATCCTTTGTCATCGCAATAGGCTCTGTCCAGCAAATCATAGAAGTCTTCAATGTCGTCGTCGCTATAACTAATGTTGGTGCATATGTTTGAATAAGAGTTAGGGTTTTTGTAGTTGTTAATTGGAACTTTAATACGGAAATTCTCTGTGAGTATCCCTTAAATTCTATAATGTTGTTCTTCCACTTCTTAGACACTAAGAATCCTACACCATGTAGTCCACTTGTTTCTCCAAAGTAATAGAATATACTATCGCGTCTTTCCAGTATTTCCTCTCCCATTACCTTAACTTCTAAAAGACCTATTATATCCCACCGAATGTCTGCTAAAGCGTTTTCAAGCTCCATTAGTCGCTCTTCTCCCATTCAAGACATTATCCGTTAAGACATTAAGCATATCGGTATCCTTAATTACACGTGCCAATGTTGTTGAACGGGTTGGGTTTCCCACCCGGAGATTCTTAGCACCCCCAACTCCACCACGTGACCGACGTCCGTCCCCGTTGACCGCATGGCTGGATTTGCCGGGCACTTGGGGCCTGTTTTGTATATAGCTATCCATATCATCTTCAATAAGAGGGCGTTTTACCCACCACTTTTACCCACCACGCTTGTCCAGTGCGAATTGGTGGGTCGTCAGAGCCTCGTTCGTTATTAAGCAGGTTGTACCACGAGCAGGTGAGGATGGCTTGATTCTTTAGGATTTAAGTAATAACCCTAGCAACCTTTATTACTATGTGATTTTATTATCAAAATTATTTCTATCCACACTTGAATACCGCTTTGACCACAGAACAAAGTGGTCTCGTGCATATACTTGACATTTAACGGGTATAATATTTTGACGGAAGTTTGTAAGCACCTGTAAATTTTTGACTTGTTCTTATGTAGAAGTGATGTACTCGCCTGTAATTGGCATAGCCATCAGATCCGTATATCTGTAATATAAGTAATGTATTATAACGTTGCGTAGTGATAGCGTAGTGGTTAGACCGTTAGACTGCAAAGTCAAAGGTCTCGGGTTCAAACCCAGGCACACACCACTGTCTTTTCGAAAGCATGTGCGTATTAAAAATTAATTATCACTTGCTTTAACGGTAAAGGAAAACATCGTGAGGAAACCTGCATGCCTAAAAGGTTCTCAAAGGTGTGTGAAGTTCGCCAACCCGCACTGGGCCAGCGTGGTGGACTATAGCCTTAACCCTCTCAGTTTGACAGGAGGCCCGTGCTCAACAGTAGGACAGTTTCTTATTATTATATAACGTTGCGAGGTAAATCAATGGCGAATACCGTGCGAATAACTTTATTATGTGCTGTACGCACATAAGTACGCACGCGTCGAACATAAGTACCGTAAGTACTAAACACACTTTAGTACTACTCTCGCTAGTACCCAATTACTGTTTCCATGTCGCTGAGTCACTCGTAGTATCCGTATATCGTTGCGAAGGTCGCCGGTGTATTCCACTTAGATCGCTTGTTCTTGATTTGATCGCTGTCGCTTCCGAAAAGTGACTGTGTCCTTTTTATACTAGAATAAACCCGAACCCTCCCAAGTACATCGATAGAAAACCTTCTAGACGTTTTAGCGCTCAAACGCGGATTCTAGTTCTTTCTTGACGAATTGACAAGGGACCTAAGAGTATGTAATGTGTTTTAAAATCCACATCCTTCGATAAAGGGTTTACGAGATATCGGGGTGTATTGAAGCCGTAACAGTATTAATGTACAACAGTATGAAAGTGTAATTTTCTGTTACATTAGGTTATAACTTCGTTAATGATAAATGGGTGCAGAGGTGTACTGTACCTCTGCACTCTGCTTGAGGAATATACGGGTGATAGTGCTTTATTGTTTTCGAATGTCATGAAATGTACAATTTAATGACGTATCTCGATAAATTTTAGTCCCAATATACAACAACTAGTAAAACGCGAATGGCCACATATCCATTTAATAATCATATCAGTCTGTTATGTCCTACTGCTGCTCACAAATCGAGATGAGAAGGAATAAGTCATACTCCACCACGTGGACGGGGTGCGGATTGGTGGAGGCAGGTTTGTGGCCACCTGCTGTTGGAACTTATCAAGCCGCCTAAAAGGATTCCAACTTGGCTTAACAACTACCACATCAAGTGGAATTCGATACAACCGGCTTAGCGTACTTTCCGAAGCACGGAGATGTTCGAATATGAAAATGCCACAAGCGGTCACCCATCTCAGACCGACCGAGTCGAACGCCACTTAACCTTGGTGATCGGTAAGAACACCACGGTGGCACAGCGCTACAAGTGCCTTAGTGTCGGCCGTAACAAAATGTTCCCAATTGAAAAGTGAGAATATCGATATAATATTATAATACTGAATTCCTAGTTTACACCTATCCAAGTTGTTACGTCCAACGACTTTACCTACGAGGAAACCACTATTCTCACGAGAGTCGTTACACAGAGTACTTTTTTGTACCTGAGAACTAAGCACAAAAACTTTGCCTTCAGCGTGACACTAGCGAGTAATCGTGCTGTTACTTCATGTTTATTTAGTAAATTTGTAGTATGACGAGGATGGCATATCGACTCGCTAGCTTCACGCCGACGTAACTTATTTGTGCTAAGTTCTCTTGTTATTATTTTTATGTCATCTTAGGACTCCCGAAAAAGAGCCGATCGCGACTGCCATTTTTTGACGCTTTTGATAAACAATTTTGCAGGGGCACGCTACAAAATATATAAAAAGTGGCTATCGTTACCCACCAGTGGGGACATGAGTGGCTTATTTGGGGAACCCTTACATCTTTATATATAAGATTCCGCTGAGAGAGTGTTCGTACTTCTCCTCTTAAACGACACGATTGCTTGACCGACTTCGATTTTTCTTGTACTTATGGGGGCACCTGAATGTTTATTAGTTATAGTTTAACCAGGCAGGCGGCGCTTTTGTCGACCGGGTGTCAAGCTGCTAACTACAGAAATAGTCAAACGACGGGCGGCTTGAGAGAGCTTTAAGAGCTTAAGCCGCTACGCCCACTGAATCTAGTAGTTGTGGGTTCGATCCCTGCACGGAACAAATCTTTATGAGACCCACAAATGTTTGTTTTGGTCTAAGCTTGTGTATATGAATTTTATATTTGTAAACCAACCCACGATACATCAATTATTCCTACTGTGGGGATACGTTGTGTTAAAAAAAACAAGTTCAGTGCAAGTGTCCACGAAATTTACCTCATGATAACAACAACATTACGTTAACTGTGTTATTTAACAAAATACACACAATAAATTGCATTTCAGACTTATCTGTAGGGAAAATTCGCGTCATTAAACACGATCGCGTCACGTAGTTAATGATACAGCGTCAGGACATCATTTAGGTATAAGGAAAACCGAGTGACGTGCTAAAATCTGCCAGATTATTGTTGCAATAAGTAAACACCGTAAAGCCTATATTTCCCAAGCGGGAGTGGCAGAAGTGTACTGGGTATACCCACTTTTCGACCATATTACGTCTCATGTAAAGTGGCGAGACTATTGCCATATACCGGACACAATTTTAGAATTCGGACTGATTCTGGGACTTTTTTGATAGAAAAACTAGCTTAGCCCAACCTAGGATTCGCATGAGATGAACTATAAGAATGGAGGAAGCCAGAGGTATTTAAGGAAAGATCTGGTGGAAACTCTGTACTCTCTGCCTGAGCCGCGAGGGATCCGGCATGATGATATAGATTGATAGAGATAGGATTTGAACTAGGACCACGTGATCACAAAGCGCATTATTTGCCACTAGACCAACGAGGCAGTCAGTAAATAATCAGTACTAAGTACCCTATCATATGCATACGGTCACGATACAATAAACATGCAGAGTACCTGGAATTAAAGCAGCTATTATGACAGTATTCTCATAGCACAGTCATATCTAGACAGAGTTCTTACGGACTACATATATCATTATAAATATTAAAACAAATTCGCGTCTGTCTGTCGGTCTGAACGCGATAAACTAAATAACTACCGAACGCATTTTCATACGGTTATCACCAATTGACGGAGTGATTCAAGAGGAAGTTTCATGTGTATGATTCAACATGCGAAGTCGGGACGAGTCGCTAGTATGTGCTAGAAAAGCTATTCGAAACAGAGAATGGTGCGCCTCTTAATGCCGCACAAGGTCCTACTAATGTTATAAATGTGAAAAATTGTCTATTTAGATGTTTGAATGTTTGGAACATAATCATGCAAAAGCGGTTAAACGGATTTGGATAAAATTTGACACACAGATAGTTTATTACCTGGATTAACACATAGGATACTTTTTATCCCGGATTAAATTTCGGTTTTTATCAAAGACAATGCGAACGAAGTCGCGAACAGAAGCTGGGTTTTTTTATAAATGTAATGATGCCCGAATTGTTTAATCAGTATGTCAGTGCATGTGAAGGCGTATTATTATATAAAACTTACCACTGGAATGCATCACGTTGTGGCATGTACTTTACATAGACTAAACTAGGTAGAGTGTATGCACTCTAACACGTGCTACGTAAAATTAAGGGTGTTATCTTCGCTAGTACGTTTAATAGTAAATAATAGCTTATTGTATATCTATTATATTAAATTGCATAGATTTAAGAAATTTTAAGTCAATTATAAGGAGAGAAATCAGCAGTTTTATCGTCAAATTGATGCCCCTAACCTGCATAATGAGTTGTGTCGACTCTGCGCTTCTATTAACTACTGTCAAACAGGAAGCATAGATTGTTTTCTGTTCCAATACGTAGAACAGGAGCGCGTACGCGTTTGCCAATCGCGCAGCCTCCCGCACTGAACGCTCTCCTTGACGGCAGTCTTGGTTGCGATCTGTTTGCATGGAGAGATAATTTTGTATGAGAGTCTGAGGTATTGCGAGGAACTGGAATGAATAAGCTTGTATATTGCACTTCCATACTTTTAATTATTCTCTTATTTTTATATTTTCTCTTATACTAACGTAAATGATGTACCTGCCGTGTTAGTATGTAAATAAGTTAATAAATCATCAGAATGTTCTATCCATTGCAAGACATAAGCCTCCCACAAAGATGGTCACAAATACCGGCTTTATGCTGTATGCAGCTGTTCCCTGCGACATTCACCAGGTCTTAAGCCTATTTTGTATAGGTTCTGCTCACTTCACGACTTGTGGTATTTGGTCGCCACTCGAGGTTGCAAAGGCAGTCAATTCTACGAGCGATGTCTTCCGACTATTCACGTTCATCTATTTTGTGAGCTATGTCGGTATTTTGGTTCTCCTGCCGATATCCTCCTCTTTTATTCGATCTCATAAGGAAACTCCGAACATAGGCTCTCTCTATTGCCCTTTGGGTGATCTTGAACCTTCTTATAAGGCCAATCGTGAGCGATTAATGTTGGTCACGAGTATGTAAATTTTGAAGATAAAGTTTATGGTTACAGAACGTGAGAGAATCGTGCTGTCACGTTTCATTTTATATAGTAAAGGACGTTGTTCTGCGCTCATACCCGATTTTCCCCAATACCCACAGAAATAAATCTCACAAACATAAATTCTCTTAAGGCATTTATTATTAAACAGACAAGCGGGGGAATCCCAATATTTCACAAAAAAAATTAAATTTTGAGGTTATAATTCAGTAGCCATTATTACATATAAGGTGATGGTGATACATATTGTGTGTCCCACCTGTGGGCCCCGCATATCTCCCCAAACTTGCGCCTCCTCCGCCAGCCGACGCCGTCGAGGACGTTATTATGCTGGATAAGATGTATGGCGCCGTATGCGTCAACAGGATTCGTGAGCTGGCCCAAGCCGCGCCGCTACTAGCTGGGAGGAGCAATTCACCCTGCTTATGACGTACATGGCCGTTCACAACGCCATGGCCTCCCTTAAAACCCATCGCCCCTACAACCCGTAATGGATTTAGAACCTTCCCGCCTTAAGCCCCATAGCCCCATAGCCCCTGGCGTTCTTTAACGCCGACGGCCTCCGCTCCCAACGTGATCAACTTGGTGATTTCCTCCGGGATTATCAACTGGACATCCTTCTGGTGCAGGAAACCTTCCTCAAGCCCGCCCATCGCGATCCAAGGATCGCAAACTATAACCTCGTGCGTAATGACAGAATCTCATTTACTGCAGGAGGCCCCTGCACTGTATTCCTTTAGAGCCCCTGCGCTCACCAACATTGAAGCCTCGGTCTGTCGTATTTCTCTCACTGGGCATCAACCCATTGTGATCGCCTCCGTCTATCGTCCTTCCACTAAACTTGTCCTCAGGAGTCATTTTGAAGCACTCTTATCTCTTATCTTATCTAATCTAGGAAGCGCCGTCATTCTGGCGGGTGACTTCAATTGCAAGCACGTGGCTTGGAATTGCCTCACTACTTCCCCTAACGGTAGGAGCCTTGACGCCCTGGTCGACCAGCTCGACTTTGACATCATCGCGCCTATGCACCTTACTCACTATCCGGACAACATCGACCACCGTCCTGATGTACTGGACATGGCGCTTCTGAAGGGTGTAACCTTACGGTTGCGCTACTTGGAGATAGTCCATGAGCTGGACTCTGACCACAGACCTGTAGTCATGAGACTCGGTCCTCCGCCCTCAGCCGCTCAAGAAGACGGTGGTAGATTGGCATGCGCTGATTACAGCCTTAGCGGATGCCGACCCACCCCCCTTCCTTTCAGCTCGGACTCCACCCCGTCCCCTCAAGACACCGATCAGGGTGTAAATGCCTTCACCACCCATATCCAATCAGCTGTCAGTCGGTCGTCAAAGCAAGTCGAGACGGAGGATCTCAACCGCTTTATACCGCCAGACGATATTAGGGAACTTATTCGGGCTAAAATGCCTCATTCCGAGCGTACGACTCCTACCCCACCGAAGCCAACCAGGCTCGGATGCGCGCCTTACAACGTGATGTAAAGCGTCGTGTCGCGGAGGTCCGGGATGATCGCTGGAGTGACTTCTTAGAGGGACTCACGCCATCGCATCTGGCTTACTGGAAGCTGGCGCGTACCCTTGAATCCGACTCCATGTCTGACATGCCCCCGCTGACCCGCCCCTTAGGCGCAACCCCAGCCTTCGAAGATGACGAAAAGGCCGAGCTTCTCGCCGACACCCTTGACAGCCAGTGCACTCCCAGCTCTTTTCCCGTTGACTCTGCTCATTTCGATTCGATCGACAGGGAAGTCGAGCGAAGGGCGTCCCCCCCCCCCACCGATTCCTTACCCCCTATTACCCAGACCGAGGTCGAGGACCTGATTAAAGGTCTTAAACCGAAAAAGGCCCCCGGCTCTGACGGCATTTCTAATCGCGTACTCAAATGCTTAACCGCCCAACTCATCTGCCTCTTAGTGGCCATCCTTAATGCCGCACCTTAAACTAAACTGCACCTTCCCCACTCAGTATAAGGAGGCTGACGTCATAGGCATCCCTAAGCCCGGTAAATCTCGTGACCGTCCCACGAGTTACCGCCCCAACAGTCTCCTCAACTCCCTGGCAAAGATCTACGAGCGCCTGCTCCTGGCACGGCTCAAAGACTTTGTACCGTCCAAGGGTATTCTCATCAATGAGCAGTTTGGTTTTGGAGCCAAACACTCTTGCGTCCATCAAGTGCACCGCATCACGGAGCACATCCTCACTGGCCTCAACAAACCCAAACCCGTCTACATGGGTGCTCTTTTCGTCGATGTCGCGAAGGCGTTCGACAAAGTCTGGCACAACGGCTTGATCTGCAAGTTTACCAAATGGGTGTGCCAGACAGATTCGTGCTCATCTTACGAGACTTCCTGTCGAATCGCGCCTTTCGGTATCGCATCGAAATGACGCGCTCTACCCCCCAATACATACATGCTGGTGTCCTAAACGGCTTAATCCCGTTTCCTCCGCAAAGCCGTCGGAGCCCCGTGGTTCATACGAAATGTCGATCTCCATTCCGATTTCGGTCTCGAACCTATTTGCGCCTTTATTAAAACGGCGACAACCCGATATTTTGCGAACGCTCCCCTCCTATCAACCACTACCGCCGTCCGCGGCATGTTCTCACCGACCCTCCCGATGCCCTTACATCCCTTCTTTCGCATACAGATACCGCATACAGGATCAGACACCGACCTCGCCGGCGAGGTCGAAGAATCCCTTGCCCGCCGGCTGGTGCAGAGCACCACGGCGGGTCACCTAGTATACGCTCTCCCCCATAGCGACTGCCCAAGCCGAGGCCGTTCCTCCTTGAGGCGGCCTTGAGCTAGTTGCCCCCTTGCCCTTCTGGCTCGAGCGTAGTGGTTGCGCGCACGAACGGTGAAGCTGTACAGGGCGCCATGGTCAACAGCGTAGATCATTCACACACACACACACAAAAAAAAACATATTGTGAGTGTTGACATTCAGAAAAAATGTCGGCCACTTCATTATGAGTACTTACAATACTTTGAAAAATTCGTCTTAGATTGCAAATTGTCCGTTCGATACAGATATTTGCCATTATTTTAATAAAATAGATAAATAATGACGGCATGGATCAAATGTTTGTTGGTTGTGGGGCAATATTCGACAATGTCCTCCTTTGTATTGTGACAAGAATGTTATATTAACTCGGTACGGTCACGTCAATATTTTCGTGCTAAGCTCTCTGTACTTAACTAGGGAGTACAACATAGGTTGAGAATCAGAAAACAATGCTTCAGATTCACCGTGACGCCTATATTGCCCAAGCGGGGGCGGCAGAGGTGTACTAAGTACACCTACGTTTCACCGACGATGTTACGTCCCATGTAATAGGGGGCGAGCCTATTGCCATATACCGGGCACAATACCAGACTCCGGATTCGTACTGGGAAGATTTCGTTAGAAAAATTACACTTGTCCGACCTAGGGCTTGAACCCAGGACCTCAGGATCACAAAGCGATGCGCTTTGCCACTAGACCAACGAGGCAGCTTCAGACGACCAATGCTTCAGACAAAGGGTCTAAATTGATAATATTTCTTATACCACTTATGTAGGCACCTACCGTATTTATTATTAAAGACTGCGTCCGCCTTGACTTTGGACAGGAACCTAACATTTTTCCTGGATAAAAAGTATCCTATATGTTAATCCAGATAATAAACTATCTGTGTGTCAAATTTCATCCAAATCCGTTAACCCGTTTTTACGTGATTGAGTAACAAACATCTAAACAAACAAACATACACATTTATAATATTAAGTAGGATTTTAATATTAGAATACGCAGAACTAACTCACGTTTTAAAATGAGTAAGATGTCCGAACGTGTCATGAGATTGTGTGGCACGTCCGGTTCATGGATGGGTTTTCGTTTCACATCTGACCTTTACTTCTTGTACGATAATGTAGTTCGTTTTCCCGGTAATATTTAGCGTAGTGGT
This sequence comes from Phalera bucephala, assembly GCA_905147815.2. Classification (NCBI taxonomy): domain Eukaryota; kingdom Metazoa; phylum Arthropoda; class Insecta; order Lepidoptera; family Notodontidae; genus Phalera; species Phalera bucephala. Next base: position 11,440,964 of record LR990627.1, read on the forward strand.
TAAGGGCTTAGCCCGCCCCGCCCACCGTGTCTAATAGTCGCGGGTTCGATTCCGCACGGGACAAATCTTTGTGTGATCCACAATTATTTGTTCCGGTCTGGGTATTTGTGTATGTGAATTTTCATGTTTGTAAACGCACCCACGAAACAGGAATTAATCCTAGTGTGGGGCAATGTTTATAAAAAAAAAGAGAATATTTTCGGATGTTAGTTTTTTTTTTGTATACGGCCCATCATGACGTACGCTTGTGAGGTGTTCGATAGACTTCAAACGGGTCGGTGGTTGGGATTGCCGGGATAGTGGGTAGGGTGCATAGGTGCGATGACGTCAAAGTCGAGAAGGTCGACCAGGGCGTCAAGGCTCCTATCGTTAGGGGAAGTGGTGAGACCATTCCAGGCCACGTGCTTACTGTTGAAGTCACCCGCCAGAAAGACGGCGCTTCCCAGATTGAAGAGTGCCTCTAAGTCACTTCTGAGGACGGGCTTAGTGGGGGGGAGGTAAACGGAGGCGATCACGATAGGCTGGTGCCCAGTGAGCGAGATGCGACAGACCGAGGCTCCGTTGTTGTTTGTTATATAGATATATAGTTGTCATATATTTTATTAATAGTTGTCAATGTTTCTATAAGATATGACTCGGTTTACTTGGTCGTGGTAAGACAGTCTAGATCTTCCCCGGTACCTGCATCCTTCCACTTTCACATTGTGTATCTGTTTTGTCATTCTTTTCTCTGGCATTCTTCGTTAAGACAAGTCTCCGTAACCTGCGAGCGTGTATGAGACGAACTATGAGAGTCGCGGAAGCCAGAGAGGTACGTAAGAAAAGAACCTGTTGGAACTCTGTACTCTCTGCTTACCCCGCAAGGGATCTGGCGTGAGGTTATAGATAGATAGATAGAATGTTTCTATTACTATAGTATTTTTCATGAAGGCTAGTTACTGTGACAGGTGTGTCAAAGAAACTTATACTTTATTTTATAGCAATAAGAGGCATGACTTGTTTCTATACTTATGGCTGTATGCCTTAATGCCGTTGAATTAAATGTTAATTTCGTTTGGCACTTAGAACTGTCACTTACCATCTTATGTGAAAAATACTACAGATAAATACTGGTTACCTGCCAAAAATGAAAAATTTACCCAAAAAACATTTAATGTAAATTACAGACGTAGCTACTCAATCGCATATATGTCTTAGAAAGATGAATTCAATCTTTATTTTTTATTTAAGTATGATGTATTTAAGAATGATTTTTACAAGTAAATATGTAAAAAACAATAAACATAATATCATTTAGAGTTTTTTTTAATCAGCTTATTGAAAGAAAATTTTTAAACGGACGACGGACGATTTAGCGCAGTGGTTAAGAGCTTAAGCCACTCCGCCCACTGTGTCTAATAGTCGCGGGTTCGATTCCCGCACGGTACAAATCTTTGTGTGATCCACAATTATTTGTCCCGGTCTGGGTATTTGTGTATGTGAATTTTCATGTTTGTAAACGCACCCACGATACAGGAATAAATCCTAGTGTGGAGCTACGTTTTAAAAAAACAAAAAAAAGAAACCACAGAAAAAAGCCGTTAGGCATTCTTTGCAATATTGCATGACGTCTGAGCCTGTTTGACTCTGATGGATATGTGTTTCTTTGGTTTCAACAGTACTGAACTTAGATTAAACCTAAATTAATCTTTTATAAAATATCGAGAGTATAATAATATCAGCATATCTGTCCCACTGCTGGGGAAAAAAGCCTTCTCTCACAAATTAAAATGAGAGAGATTAGATCAGACTCCACCACGCGGACCCAGTGTGGATTGGTGGAGGCAGGTTTGTGGCCACCTGCTGTTGGAACTTATCAACTTGCCTATAAGGCTTCCAACTCGGCTTTCCGACTACCACATTATGTGGTAACCGAGACCAATAGCTTAACGTGTCTTCCGAAGCACGGAGACGCTCGAATATAAAAATGCCACAAACGGTCACCCATCTCATGTCGACCGAGTCAAAAGCTGCTTAACCTTGGAAATCGGTAAGAAGACCGTGGTCGCAGAGCGCTATGAGCGCCTAAAATTATCGGTAGATACAGGTTTAGAAACTGCCTCTCAGTATTTAAGGTAAGTGTCAGTGGCATAATAAGATTCTTAAAACTATCATCTTCGTTATTGTCAGTCGAAACTGCAGAACATAGGCCTCCCTGCAGGGCATAGACCTCCTTGTAGGATATAGGTCTTACAGGACATAGGCCTCCTTGCAGGATATAGGCCTCCCTTAAAGATCACCACGACGTGATGACCAACTTCGTTCTGTATCTACACATCATTCAGCTTTTAAAAGCTATATTTAGCTATTAAAATATTATCTATTAGATTTGAATGTGAAGAAAACCAATATTATGGTTTTTGAACGAGAACGAATGCAAGGATTATGGTTGGTAACGATTTGCTGGAGCAAGTGAATGAGTTTGTATATCTTGGATGCGCCTTTAGTAAGGTTGGGAAATACACCGCTGATATAAGAGAGAAGAGTGAATGCAGGGAATAGAGTGAATGGTGCGATGGGTAAGCTACTTGGGAGCTTATAACGTTGTTATATGGCAGTGAGAGTTGGGTATGTAAGAAGGAGAACGAAAGGAGGATAAATGCGGTCGAAATGCGAGCTCTGCGGAAGATGTGCGGAGTCACGCTGAAAGAAAGCAAGTAGGTATGAAAGATAGTATCGGTGTAAAGATGAGAAAGGGTATACTCCGTTGGTTCGGGCATATAGAAAGAATGTCAGAAGAAAGAATTACAAAACAGATATACAATGCGAAAGTGGAAAGATGTAGGTACCGGGAAAGACCTAGACTATCTTACCATGACCAAATAGACCGTGTCTTATCTAAAGGGCAAGTCAAGAGTGTCCGTAACCGGCGAGCGTGTATGAGACGAACTATGAGAGTAGTGGAAGCCTGAGAGGTCTGTGAGGAAAAAAGCTGTTGGAACTCTGTATTCTCTGCATACCCCGCGAGGGAGCTGGCGTGATGATATAGATAGATAAGATAAAATATTATCAACTTTAGGTACGGTCAGCAACATAAATCGATTAACATTCTCAGTTTTTCAAATCGCTTGCACACTTTAGTTTTGCATCAAATCCATTTTTATTGATATAAATATTATCATAAGATGTCGCTAATAGTTTAGTTTCAACTATGTTTACCGATGTTTGTAAAATAAAGAGTATAACCGCTTTAAAAAAACCGAGTATGTTAACCTATAACGTTGCTGACTGTACCTATAAATACCATCACGCATATATTCCCCAAGCGGGGGTAGCAGAGGTGTACTGTGTACTCCACTTTTCGTCACTATACTTTTGAAGTCAATTTTTATCTATCTATCTATATCATAACGCCAGCTCCCTCGCGGGGTAGGCAGAGAGTACAGAGTTCCAATAGGTTATTTCCTTACATACCTCTCTGGCTTCCTCCACTCTCATAGGTCGTCTCAATTTTTAAATTTTAATAAACAGCATTTTGAAGATAACGCATGAATGACGTACAATAATTTATACCTAAAACTTCATAATAAACCACAAGAGCAGTAAAAACTGGAAATCCAATAAATTCATATTTTTCCTCATTGGGAATAGCTGTGAGTCACAAATACCACCGAACGTTAACTGCGTCTTGGTCGTTTAAAATGCATTACAATTACAAACGTTACGATAGAAAGAGACGCATTATCACGAATAATCGATCCATACAAGAATTTCATTAAAAAGACCACATTATGTCTAAAACCAATAAATATTATTTTGGTTATGTACAACGCGTTATCAGTTGCGGTTGTAAACTCAATGTTTCGATATCATTACGTTTTTCGTTTGAACATCTAGAAGAAATCTCTAAGACGTGTGTGTGTGTGTGTGTGAATGATCTACGCTGTTGGCCTCGAGGCCTCTACAGCTTCACCGGATTTTAAAGGCGAGCGTGCAACCACTACGCTCCAGCCAGCCAGAAGGGCAAGAGGCGACATACTCGAGGGCGCCTCGGAGAGGCGCCCTCGGTTGGGACAGTCGCTGTAGGGGGACCGGTGCACTACTAAGCGCACCGGTCGACCGCCGGCTATGGGAGGGGATCTACTACTGCGTCTGCGTCTACGGCGTCGCTCGTATTCTGAGCGGAAAGAAGGGATGACAAAGCATCGGGGGGGTCGGTGAGAACATGTCTCGGCCGGCGGTAGCGGCAGGGGTCGCGAGGGAGGTCGTAGTCGGCGGTGGCTACGATTAACGGATTCGCATGGGAAGATGCGTTCGCGAAGTGACGTGTTGACGCCTTTTTAATAAAGGCGCGAATAGGTTCGAGACCTAGATCGGAGTGGACTCTAAGACGCCCAGCAAGTTAGCGTAAACATTTCGACGTATAATTTCCTTGTATCAGTATAAAAAGCGGCGTATTATACACATGGGGCTTTCCGAGAAGGGAACGCACACAAACGTTTTTGTATCGCTTACTCGGTCACTCAAATGTGCGTTGCAGCTGTGAGTTTGCCAGCTTAAACAACTTTCCCCTAAATGTGGAAAATAATGCAGATCTTTATATTTGTGTTCACTTTTTAAAGTGAATTTTGTAACGATATTAATTTTGATATACCTATATTTTAAAAACGTGTTACATTTGATAAACTTTTTTCTTAAGTTATTTACCTATAAAACTTACACTAATTGTTTGGTTACAAAAATATCATTGCTTAATTAACTAAAGGATAAATACATCTATCATAATTCAGGATTTAATATAATTTTTTATACCTATCACAGGCATATCCAAATAAGTCATCTAATAAAAACAATAAATGTGACACAATCATGCATTGATCAAATTGAGAAAAACATAAGTACTTTTTTTTTTTTAAACGTAAGCCCACGCTAGGATTTATTCCTGTGTCGTGGGTGCGTTTACAAACATGAAAATTCACGAACAAATACCCAGACCGGAACAAATAATTGTGGATCACACAAAGATTTGTCCCGTGCGGGAATCGAACCCGCGACTATTAGACACAGTGGGCGGAGCAGCTCAAGCTCTTAACAACTGCGCTAAATCGTCGTTTACAATGATTTTTAGAAGTAACCCGGTGGCAACCTTTTAAAATAAATTGACAACACCGACGACTCGTGCGGCGCAGACCACAGTTGCGCAGTGTCCGCCTTGCTTGAGTTCCATTGATTAACTCGAAACAACCGGTTTAAAGTAATTTTACTAGTTTCAATTCATTTTAAATAGTTCTTTTTACACTGGAATAACGTACATTTATGCCTTGGTAAGGTTTTTGATGTTTTATTTCTCTGAATTGTGTTTTATAGTGGTTATTTAGTATCGCCGTGTTTCGTGTTAACTATTTTATTTGGTAATGTGAAGTGAATGGTAGCGTGCTGTAGTTAGTGCGAGATAATGGTTGGTAGAAGTTTTGTTATGATAATATTTAACCATTGTACGATGGCTTAACAAAACTTATCAATGCTTATGGATATTAAAAAAATGGAAGGTAGTATATTATACGCGTTACGTAAAAAATAACGTATTATATTTAATATTTTTTAAACGTTCAAATACAAAAATTCGTTGTATTTTTACGGGAATCGAACCGGCGATTGCTCTCATACTTATAAATCGTCGTGCGGTGCCACATTGATAGATAAAGACAGAGATAGGCAAAATGTAATCAGATTAATGATTACTTATTAAAAGTGTAATTGTAATCATTGAAGATTACAAAATGTAATTGAAATCGTTAATCATTAATACACTATCACGCCTATATTCTCCAAGGAGGTGGTTAATAATGTGATTACATTTTGTTCATCTCTGGATAAAGATAATGAGATATAGATAGGTATATAGATGTATGTACCCACCTTCTAATAAATAGAAAATATAAACATGTTCTTCGTGGGATAGCAGAGGTGTTTTGCCGACAATGTTAGGTCTCAAGTTATAGGAGAAAGGCCTTCGGATACTTCGAATTGCAAGGGTTTTATTTTCATAGAGAAATACCAACAGCACTTTGTCCAATCCAACAATGTGATCTCCATAATACGGGACGAGCCCGTTACCAGTATACTCCGGCCTTTTACTAAGATTTTTTCTGTGGAAAATCCCTTAAAACACTATCCAAACTAGAATAAGAATGCAGGACCTTGCGATCGCCCAGTAGCACCATGCGTCACAAGGACCAACGAGGTACAGCCAGCAACATAAATAGCTTAACATTCTCAGTTTTCAAATCGCTTGCGCACTTTTGAATTGCATTAAATCCATTTTTTTTTGATCTCAATATATATTGAATATGTTTCTAATAATTTGATTTTGACAAAGTTTACCAACGTCTGTAAAATGAAGAGTATTATTGATTTGAAAAACTAAGAATTTTACGTTGCTGACCATACAAAAAAAAAATTTGAATAAATGAAATTTATGTCCAAAAACACTTAGTTCAAAACAAGTATTTAGGAATTAAGAAAGTAGGTACTCTCTGTCTAATCCGCAAGGTATCTGGTGTGATGATATAGAGATACAGCAAAAATAGGTACCCTAAGTTTAAAAGCATAAAATTAATTGGGCCAATAAAACCATTCCCTAAAGAGCTGCCATACATTTGTGGCTGTTTTGATATCTTTAAAATAATTGTTATTACGGAGGGGGGGGGGGGAGGTTACGTTGTATAGTTCACAAATTCCTATGGTCACCTTCTGTCTCCATCATCCCACCAGCTCCATGGTACTATATTATCACGTGGTCATCTACTTTACATACTTATACCAAATTTCAGCTCAATCGCATACCCGCAAGTGCGTGAAAAATGGATCACAAGATTTAAACCGGAAATATAGACAGACAGACACACAAACATTGCTAGTTATATACAAGCTTGTAAAAATAAGGCAGCTCCACACTAATCCTACGTTCCTACGAGCGCTTTTTAACACGAATTAGTATAGTGCTGAAATGAAATAAATGGCTATCAGTACATTTTTTAAAGCGCTTGCAGCTCTGTAACACGACGCGTTGGAATTCGTGAGGTTGTAAAAACGAGCGCTGAAGTCGAGCGTTTAGCCCCGAGTCGACGTCACGAGCGTTGAAACGTAGAAGACGCGAGCGTTTAAAGCGCCAACTTGAGCGTTTTTACAACACTAATTCGTGTGTCGCAGGTGCGTTTATAGGTAATATGAATTTCGCAAGCACAGACACCCAGACCGAAACAATTTTTTGTAATTAGTTCCATGTAGGGATTGAACCTGCGACCACAGGATCAAGTAGGTAGCTTAGTCTCAGTCTTCTATACCATTTTTTTAATCTACATACATGTGTCATGTAACTTATGTAATACCGATTTAAATTATACTAGGCATGCCTTTTAAATTCTGTCGTTTTCATATTTCCCGGCAATTTTGAATTTGTCACTGTTCTATATTCGAATGTGTTTAAATTTTGAATCTCAAAACAGTTGAAAGTATTAGGATTAATACTATTGTTTAGTCACAGCGTCGATTGGAATCTGTCAGGTTACGTACGAAAATGAATCTTTCTAAGGAAAATGTTCGTGCAACAATTTTCTACAACTTTAGAAGACGCCTGATACGGCTTCAGTGTTTTGAAGAGCTAACATCTGTGTTCAGTGATGAAGCCCCATGTCTGCGGACTGTCGAACGCTGGTATTTAGAATTCCAGCGTGGACATACTAGTGTTAGTGACAAATCTCGCGAAGGACGCCCAAAATCCGCCTTCACTGAAGATAACATCATTGCTGTGAGACAACTAACTCTCGAAGATCGTCATGTGACGTATCGAGAGATAGAGGCTCTATAACGCATCTCAGGGACAACCATTCAGAAGATCTTGCATGAAGCGCTTGGTGTGAGAAAGCTAGTTTGCCGTTGGATACCGCATCTGCTTTCCGACGATCACAAGACGGCCCGCGTCAGATGGTTTAAGAAAACTCTGCAAAGGTTCAACCAAGGAGAGTCAAATCACGTCTACGACATCATCAGTGGTGACGAATCTTGGATTTATGCCTACGATCCTGATTCCAAACAACAATCTACAATCTGGGTCTTTCAAGACGAGCCAAAGCCTACTAAAGTTGTTCGTTTTCGAAGCACTTCAAAGAAGATGGTGGCCACGTTCGTTGGAAAAACCGGCCATGTTGCGACTATTGCACTTGAAGATCGTAGAACGGTTAACGCAGAGTGGTATACCACAAGTCATCGCCGAACTTCGAAAATCTAACTCAAAGCGACGCATCATCCTGCACCACGACACCGCAAGCTCACACAGCGCTCGTCAAACGATTGAGTATTTGAAGCAGGAAAAAGTAGAAATTCTTGACCATCGTCCATACAGTCCTGACCTAAGCCCTAACGATTTCTTTAAATTTCCTAAAATTAAGAATAGTCTTCGTGGTCAAAGGTTCCAGTCCGGTGAAGAAGCAGTCGACGCTTTCAAGTCAGCCATTTTGAACACCCCCACTTTAGAGTGGTATAAATGTTATAATAACTGGTTTGAGCAAATGGAAAAGTGTATTAAGCTACGTGGTGAATACTTTAAAAAACAATAAAAAGTAGTATAAGGTTCTAGTTGTGTTTTTTTCTTCAAACGACAAAACTTAAAAGGCACTCGTACATAGATAAAGTGTGAGGGTGGAGAACGGGAGAAGGTATGTAAGGAAAGAATGACTGCATCGTTGGTCTAGTGGCAAAGCACATCGCTTTGTGATCACGAGGTCCTGGGTTCAAATCCTAGGTCGGACAAATTAGTTTTTCTATCGAAAAATTCCCAGTATGAGTCCGGAGTCTGGAATTGTGCCCGGTATATGGCAATAGGCTCGCCCCCTATAACATGGGACCTAACATCGTCGGCGAAACGTGGGTATACCAGTACACCGCCACCCCCGCTTGGGGAATATAGGCGCGATGGTGTATGTAAGGAAAGAACTTGTTGGAACTACTCTTTCTACCTACCCCGCAAAGGATCAGGCGTAAGGATAGGTAGATGAATTAAGTATAAATAAATTATTATGCAAACGGATAAACCTGGCTTCAAACTACAAACAAAATATCAAGTATTTAATTTCTCGAAAATGAATGAATGGCACTGGATTCTCGTGACTGTTAATAGCCCTTAATTGAAAACCATACTTTATATTATTTTACCTGCAAAGTAACAAATTAAATGATAATTACAAAACACTGGTAAGTAGTGACCGCAAATTAGGGCGTCATTTATATATTTTCATATAAGTTGCTAGTTACATTTTCGGTCTTATTTTAATATAAAATGGTTCATACAACTTTAGTCGAAACATGTTTACATGCAAAATTTTCGTCTAACTTGCTAAGATATGGCTAAAATTATAATCAAAATTAATTCAGGTTCTCTAAATAAGATTCTCAATTCAATAATAAAATAATCCATGTGGCAGGAACGTTTGTGGCAGGATTTGTCAGAGGGAAGATCTTTCAGCCAGACGGGTGGTGTGTCTGGCGGGGCCTGCCACTCTCCCCCAGAGAGTTGTTGTCGGGGACTTGTATATAATGTTACACGTCGTGCGCACTCTAATATCGCGTTCTAGAAATGTATGATGAATCGTCAGCACCATCTATTGGTAGGTAGTCGCAACTATGTAGCGATATATAGGGGTCGCTACATCCAACAATATTAATGTCAAGTAATAAGGCAATGTAAGTGTCAAAGGCAAAGTTTAAGACGAAAGAAAAAATCTATGTTAGGCTCAGATACAAAGTAGAAGCATTTGTCTAATAACCACAATTTAAGTTTTCTGGTAAACATTTAGCTCTTCAAAATCAGAATCAGAATATTTTTATTCATTTAAATCATTATAGATTGATGAATCTTTAGAAAAGTAACAATGGCTCAAAAAAAAATATAAGCTGAAAGTTCAGTCCAATAAAAACAATATAATATGTTAAAAGACTAGCCTACTGAGTTTCTCACCGGATCCACTCAGCGCAAGATCTTTCCATCTAGTGGTGGAGTAAAAAATGTAATGACTGTGGCTATATTGACTATAACGTAAAAAAAATATTTTTGACTTTGTATATAATCGACAATCTTTCATCCAGCTATATAACCACGCTAGACTAGCGTTGAAAATTCTGAAAAAAAAAAACCAATTGTTTCTTTCGCGAAAAGACGGAAATTTCGTTTATTTTAGTTCTTTGATATGTTAAAAAAATAACATGAAAAGTTCTAGTTTTATTGAATGAAACGGTTTAAAACAACGTTTTAAACCTGTTTATTAAGTTGCCGTAACATTTACAATGTCGTTTGTCGTCGGTGAAATGTGGGTGTACAAAGTACACCTTTGCAATTGCCGCTTGGGGAAACATAGTTTAGGACCTAATGTCATCGGTGAAATGTGGACGTAGAAAGTACACCTATTGTCGGAGAAATATGAGAACAAAGTACATCCACAATTCTCAACACCTCGCGTCGGTCCCACTGTGGCAAAATTAAGCCACTCATGTTTACAGCACTATATGTTGATGAAAGAAACCATCGTTTTTTCTGAAACTTTCGTTTTTTACAGATCTATTAGGAAAAAAACATGTTTTATTCCGCATAAGCTGTCATTTGTTTTTTTCGAATGAATCATGAAAAATACGATGGATTTTGAAAGAAGCTGGAAAGTTTCAAGTTTTTTTTAACGCTAAGCCAGACCCGTTGACCGGGATAGGTAGAGAGTACAGAATTTTAACAGGTTCTTACCTTAGAGATCCCTCATCTCTCTGGATCCTCCTCTCTCCTAGTTCGTTTGATACACGTTCTTCGGGTCCCTTTATATAAGACACGATCTATTTGGTCGCTCAAATAGATCGTGTCTTATATAAAGGGACCCGAACAGGGACAGTTTGTCTTTTTTTAATTTTATAATAATTAGTTTGCTCTTTATTTTGATTGTACGGCAAATGAGAATGTTGTATACACCTGTGTGTGTGTGTAAATGATGTACGCTGTTGGCCGCGAGGCCTTTACAGCTTCACCGGACTTAAAGGCGAGCGTGCAACCACTACGCTCTAGCCAGCCAGAAGGGCAAGAGGCGACATACTCGAGGGCGCCTCGAAGAGGTGCCCTCGGTTGGGACAGTCGCTGTAGGGGGACGGGTGCACTACTAAGTGCACCGGTCAACCGCCGGCTATGGGAGGGGATCTACTACTACGTCGTCGTCGTCGCCCGTATTCTGAGCGGAAAGAAGGGATGACAAAGCATCGGGGGGGTCGGTGAGAACATGTCGCGGCCGGCGGTGGCGGCAGGGGTCGGGGGGGAGATCGTAGTCGGCGGTGGCTACGATTAACGGATTCGCATGGGTAGATGCGTTCGCGAAGTGACGTGTTGACGCCTTTTTAATAAAGGCGCGAATAGGTTCGAGACCTAGATCGGAGTGGAGGTCGACGTTCCGTACGAACCAGGGGGCTCCTACGGCTTTACGGAGGAAGCGGTTTTGAACCACTTGGAGTTTATCGATGTGAGAGGGGGCCGAATGCCCGAACACAACACACGCATAAGTCATGATGGGTTGAACGCAAGTTTTGTAAAGTGTCACCTTATTTCTAAGGGACATTTTACTCCGTTGTATACACCTATAATAGTGTTTCGCTTTAGACGTAAACTTGTGTATTGTATACATTTTGAATGATTCGGTGCTAATGCTCATGATGTATCTTTTTTATTTATTTATTTAAATAAATAAATGAGTCATTGTATCATATCAGTAAAGATCGACACATGTCTACATTATATTACTGTGACAATGTACTAGAGTGCCTACACATTATTTCCCTGAGTTAATAACCTGAGAGTACAAAGTACTGAATGTCAAGTAATGGTCATATGCCTACATCGTTTTTATGTTAATGTATACAAACTAACGCGGTCGTAATACAGCGTTCGGCTCGGTACGTTTGAGAAATTTTACAATTTGTGCCATTCTAATTTTTATGGAGGAAGCCAGAGTATGGAAAGAACCTGTTGAATGTCTGTACTTTCTGCCTGCCCCGCAAGGGTTTGGTGTGATGATATAGATAGACATGTTCGTGCGACGCTATGCTTCGAAAAGCGTCAGTTATAATATACTTAGCCCTACTAGCTATCCTTACCGATCGGGTTCGTTTAGCCGTTGATCCTGGTTACCATTTCATGTGGTAGTCGTTAAGCCAAGTTGGAAGCCTTATGGGCGGCCTGATAAGTTTAAAAAAAGGGAACCTAGCCGCAAGCCAGAATTTATTTATCTGTCGTGAGTGCGTTTACAAACATGATAATTCCCATACACAAATACCCGGTCCGAAAAAAAGAATTGTGTGTCACATAAAGATTTGTCCCATGCGGGAATCGAACCCGCGACTATTCGACCTTGTAGTTTTAAGCTCTTAACCGTCCTCTTAACCGCGTTAAATCGTTCATCGAGTGGCTACAATCCTAACTCCAATTCGCACTAGGCTTGTGATGGAATATGACCCATTCTGTCTTACGTCGATGTGTGAGAGAAAGAATTTAGAATTTATTTAGATTTTGTATTTATTTAGCAGTGAGAGAGTATAGGTAGATCTATTCCATATATAGAGTTCATAATATCAGCCTATACTGTCCACTGCTGGGCAAAGACTTTTTCTCACAAATCGAGGTGAGAGAGATTAGGCCATACTCCACCACACTGACCCAGTGCGGATTAGTGGATGCAGGTGGCCACCTGCTGTTGGAACAAGCCACCTATAAGTCTTCCAACTTAGCTTAACGACTACCAAATTAAGCCGTAACCAGGATCAACTGCTTATTTACAAGCTGTAACATAATTAATGCAAGACCTGAAAGTAGTTTGTTCTAAATCAGTAACTGAATTGATTCCGATCATTTTAAATGTATCTTACTTACTTTTTTTTGACAAAAATGCTGTTACTCCTTCTGTGCTCTATAACAAACTAATTTTATTCTTGATTCAAAGCAATAAATATTTTAAATGCATTTCTAAAACGTATTTCTCAATACGCACACACTCAGATACAAGTTACATTGTTAATTGGGGTATAAATGTACTTAAAAAGGGGGTAAGAAACTTTAAATTTCTAAATTTCGGTTTCGTATTGAATTTGTGAAGCAATTATCTAATCGGGGTGTCTGAGGTCTTGCGTTTTATACGATACACCTTGTATCATCATCATCATCATCATTTCAGCCTATACTTGTCCACTGCTGAACATAGGCCTCCCCAATCGCTTTCCAGCGTAACCGGTCCGATGCCACCTGCATCCAACGATTTCCTGCGATTTTCACAAGATCGTCGGTCCATCTGGCAGGCGGTCGTCCTACGCTGCGCTTGCCAATACGTGGTCTCCACTCTAGAATCTTTCTGCCCCAACGCCCGTCCGATCTTCGCGCTATGTGGCCAGCCCATTGCCACTTCAGCATGCTAATCCTGAGGGCTATGTCGGTGACCTTGGTTCTTCTACGAATCACCTCATTCCTGATTCGATCACGTAGAGAAACGCCGAGCATAGCTCTTTCCATAGCTCGCTGAGCAACTTTGAGCTTTTTTATGAGACCTATTGTAAGAGACCACGTCTCTGATCCATATGTCATCACTGGTAACACACATTGACTAAAAACTTTAGTCTTTAGGCACTGAGGTATTTTGGATGAGAAGATGTTGCGCAGTTTCCCGAACGCTGCCCAGCCGAGTTGGATTCGTCGATTGACCTCTCTCTCAAAGTTGGACCTACCTAACCGGACTGCCTGTCCCAGGTAAATGTATTCGTCGACAACTTCAAGAGTAGAGTTCCCAACGGTGAGTGCGGTGGGTACGACATGGACATTAAACATTACTTTTGTTTTGTCCATATTCATTTTAAGACCCACTTGTTGGGATACTCTGTTGAGGTCACCGAGCATTCGTCCTAGATCTTCCAGCGACTCCGCCATGACCACAATGTCGTCGGCAAATCGAAGGTGAGTGATGTATTCGCCATTGATGTTGATGCCAAGTCCTTGCCATTCCAAGAGCTTGAAGGCGTCCTCTAAGGTGGCCGTAAACAGTTTCGGAGAAATAACGTCTCCCTGTCTTACTCCTCTTTTTATGGGGATCACCTTCGTGCACTGCCCCTGTACTCGGACTGACATGGTGGCGTTATTATACAAGCACTTCAACACTTCGATGTACCTATAGTCAATGCGGCATCGCTGGAGAGATCTAAGAACCGCCCAAGTCTCGATCGAATCAAAGGCTTTCTCATAGTCCACAAACGCCAAGCATAGTGGCCGATTATACTCCTCAGTCTTCTGTATAACCTGCCGCAGCGTATGTATGTGGTCTATGGTACTAAAACCTTTCCGGAAACCGGCTTGTTCGGGAGGCTGGAAGTCATCAAGCCTTCGTTCGAGACGATTCGTAATGACTCTCGAAAACAACTTATAAACATGGCTCAGCAGTGTGATGGGCCTATAGTTCTTCAATAAGGTGTTATCACCTTTCTTGAAAAACAGCACCACCACACCCCTGTTCCATGCTTCCGGCGTTTTCCCTTCAAGCAAGACGGAATCAAATAGCCTCTGAAGGACTTTAAGTACACCTTGTATACATACAGAGTTTTTTAGGTTTAATTCATCATTGTCTTTCCCATTCATTTCTCATTATCTGGTGTTGGCACAATATGTCTTATCTGTGTTAAAACATATTAGTGATCTGGCATAGATTTTGTGTGGGACCACCTCCCAACACCAAATTTCGGAGTTTAGCAGTACTGGCTGTAGATGTCATAAATACCGGCATTCAAAAGTTCGTTTTCCTGCTTCCAATAACACCCAACCGTGTGTGTGTGTGTGTGTTTGAGTGATATACGAGCGGATACGGCGAGCGTGCAACCACTACGCTCGAGCCAGAAGGGCAAGGGGCGACACACTCGAGGACGCCTCAAGAAGGAATAGCCTCGGTTTGGACAATCGCTACGGGGGGAGGTGGTGTAATTAGTGCACCGGTCGGCGGGCTAGGGGATCTACGACTTCGTCGTCGTCGTCCGTATCCGGAGCGGAAAGAAGCGATGTCAAAGCATCGGGGGGATCGGTGAGAACATGTCGCGGCCGGCGGTAGCGGCAGGGGTCGGGTTGGTAGTCGGCGGCGGCTACAATTAGCGGATTCGCATGGGAAGATGCGTTCGCGAAGTGTCGAGTTGTCGCCTTTTTAATATTAGCGCGAATAGGTTCGAGACCGAGATCGGAATGGAGGTCAACATTTCGTACAAACCACAGGGCTCCTACGGCTTGGCGGAGAAAGCGGGACTGACTCGCTTCACCCAACCGTAAAGAGCCCTCTTCCAATGTGGCATCATAATTCATAATACTACCACAGTAAATATAATGTAAACAGTAGAACATGTTAGTTCTAGCGGCGGTGAATAAGAATCTGTTCGCAGGCGCATGCTCTACGAAGCTTTTTGGCAAGTTTCAGTGATTAACCCAGTTGGCTCAGTATGTTTGAAAGGGGGGTGACCGTTTGTGGCATTACAATTTTCGAAGATATTCGTTCTTCAGAAGGAACGATAAACGGTTGGTTCTGTTACGTACTTTATGTGGTACTTGTTAAGCCAAGTTAGAAGCATTATGGATATCTTGATAAGTTCTAACAACGGGTGGTCATATCTGCCACGCGCCAGCGTGTATCCTGCTGAAACTCGCCGTGAAGCCGCATAGAGCGCGCTTCTGTGTGCGTTATTATTCAGACCGCTAACACCTAGATGTTCTACTGGTTATATTATGCATATTGTTGTATTACCTCGCTTGAACTACCACTTTTGTTACTGAAATTTGGGCAAATTCGGACTCGCTGCTAGTTTTCTCTGCGGTAAAGACATTGTATTTTTACTTTGTCCCCAAACGGATTTGCATTTAAATAAGTTGTATTATTTTAATTATTGAAGGCCATTCGTCACACACTACTATAGTCGACGGATATGATGAAAAGCAATATATACTTTATTTACTGTATATATTACGCGATTGTCTATTCAAACACATGCTTACATAATGTATATTATTAACATATTTTAATTATTGAATTTCAAATAAGTGTGAACTGGTTCGAAAAGAAAATGTTTCTTTTGTTTTCTTAGTCAAGTAAAAATAATCGCTGCATTCATGCGTTTAATTTAGTCGATCGTTTTATAGTTATTACCAGGTTAAACTATGGTTTATTTATATGTACATAATGTAATACGTACAATAGACTGCTTCGTTGGTCTAATAGCCAACGACCGCAAAGTCCTGGCTTAGAATCTAGGTTGGATAATTTTTTATCAAGGGTTTCTATCGAAAAATTTTCAATAGCAATCCGGAGCCTGTAATTATTCCCGGTATGACGGCAATAAGATCTCCCCCATATTATATTGGAACCTAACATCGTTGGCGAAGTATGACTGTATATGATATTTCTAATATACCTAGTTGGATCTCTAACGGACACTAACTTATTTTTTTAACTTAGACTCACCTGATGACCAACCAACATTGTTTTTCCATACCCCACAACAAAATGTAAATAAAAAAGTTTGTCATTTTTTTTATTTTAAAAGGATAACCATGGAGTTATTGCCCTTCTTCTCCACAGGAATGACATTCCGAAGTGATTCATAATTACTGTAATAGTTTACATGATAAACGATAGAATAGAAAAAGATTCTGATTCTGATACCACTCACCCAGGCGTGTGAACAAAGATGTTTTTACCAACGATAGAATCGTCACCATCGTTATACTGATACATTTTGTATAGGTACTTACACAGTATGTAAGTAGGTAGTTACAACTCCTGTTTATGAATTTTCTGATGCATGCCACGGTACTGCGAAACTAATCATACATAATGTATAAAAGCGATATCAATCAAACACTCCACTACTTATTGTAAGCCCAGCGTTTCAAATTGATATTCTCCGCATTTTTATCGGATTAGCAAAATGATTCTTCATTTCACTGTAGACCTAAACTAGCTATATCATCACGCTAGATCCTTTTAAGTAGTAGATAGAGAGCACAGAGCTCCAACAGGTTCTTACCATACAGCCTTCTCTCGTTTGCTCCAATCTCATAGTTGCTCTACGGGTTACGGATCCCTCGGTTACGGTTCCTCTTCCGCGGGTTACGGAGCCTTGATTTGCGCATCAGATAACACACAGTCTATTTGGTCATAGTAAGATAGTGTAGCTCTCCTCTGACACCCACATGTGGCATTCACCGACTATCGACCTAAAGTTCTATAAATCACTTAAATCAGATTCAAAATTCGGAGCGACTGCACTTTCCATCATTTTTGCAATATCTTCCTTGATCTACAACCAACAAAATCACTCAAATTGAATAAGTCTGCCAGTCTAAGATCCCATTCTCAACCGTCTCCATGCTTTAGACAACCCGTAAAATCCTGTTAACCGTAAAGGTTAAAAAGTGTTTGACTTGATCATCCGGAGATGAAAGACTGTTTATAGCATTTTCATTTTCGAGCGGTGTCCGTACTTTGGGAGGTATGTTATATTTTGTCTCAGTTACCTCTTCATATGCATGTTGGAAGACTTATGGGGGTAGCTTGATAACTTCGAACAGTAGGTGGCCACAAACCTGCTTATACTAATCAACAATGAATCGGCATAGTGGAGAACGACCTAATCTCTCTCACCTCGATTTGTGAGAGTAGACCTTTGTTGGTGGGATAGTATAGGCGCTTGGAATTGAAACTACAATTACTACCTGCAAAGCAAGTAATCACACGTTCACGCGAGTTCAAAGCAAGTAGTCACACTGCGACCGTTGTGCGAAATAACGTGCTCTGCGCGTGTCACATTAAATTTAATTATGCCATCTTGTGTCGTTCCTGCCTATACACATGCTGTTGGGCTTAACAAGAAACATGATAGGACCACATTTCATACGTAACCAGCGCATTCAGGTGCCGTATTATTTAAATATCGAATTAATTCTTCCGTCTGTATTTGTCATAGTAAAAACGCATCCTTTTTTTAGTGTTGCTAGTATAAAAAATTATATTTTCCCTACTTTTATATGCTCAGGACTTTATAAATTCTAGTATTAAATGGTATTAATATAGTTGGCTTCACCGCGCGACGTACAATTATGACTGGACGCGCCTTCTAGATATATTATTGTATGTATTAATTGCAATATATCTCTATTGTTTTAGTGTCACAATGCCTCCCAAAGAGACCCGCTGTTGTGGAATCAAACTCCGTCCACTATGTTTCATCATTGGTTATCTGCACTTGGTAAGCTTATAAATAAAACCTACATTACTTGCTTACTGCTTCGTCAGTCTAGTGGTGCACCATGTGGCTGGCGATCACGAGATCCTAGGTTCGAATCCTAGGTGGAACAAAGTGTGGTTTCTATTTCAAGATTATCAGTAGCAGACCGGAGCCTGGAATTTTGCCCGGTATCAGCCTCATTCCATATTATATTGAGGGTGTACACAGTAGGTATACCTCTCTCAACCCAGTATGGGTATTCCTTTTTTTCAATGGTTTTTGGTCAGCTAATATCAACGGAAATCAATTCAGCAGTTATATTTTACCATAATTTTCCGTATCCACACTAACACTGAGTTTCATTTTAAATTCTAATGTGTATTATGTGCAGAGTTGGCCAAAAATTAATTGTGAAAACATCGAATTGCAATAAAAATATTTCGGATTTTACAGCGGTTTAATTTAGATTTTTAAGTTCCTGAAGAGTTAAGTGCTCTACAGCACTCTTAGTCACGCGTGGGTCGGATGCGTTTGATGTCTCAAAGTCATTGTAATTTCGGAGTACCTTTGGGGGATTAATTTAATTGCAATTAAAATTTATATATTTATGGATCCTACAATTAAAATATTGCTTAAATAATGTCCAACATTGCTTATGTACAAAGGGCTTAGCACGAACAATTTAACGGTAGATTAACGCTGTCGAGAAAACGTCCTGTCATCTCCATCTTCATTCAGTAAATATATATGCAGCGTGTATGGAACGATGGAATATCAATTCGACATTGTTACGCTAACCCTCTGCTCAAAATTAGCCTCAACCTGTTAGAATAGGCACAACTTATGTAGCAATCTATTTCAACAATCGCTCTACCCACGGACTTGTTCGATTTAATACCAATTGACCTATTTTGTCGAGTGTGTGATTATTATTATCGCCATCAGCGCAGTCCAATGCAAGGACAAGGCCATTGGAACTAAATTTAGGTATTGACGACGTCAGTAAAGGAACGTGAGATGTTTGCTTATTTTTTTTAATTTGTAGGTGCCCTTTTGTTGTTTCCGAACATTTAAAGAATTTTCAAGATAGTTAGAAAGGGATCTAAGTCCTCGAAGGGTTAGACTGAGGTGTACTTAATATATTCAATTTTCATTTTAGCTTCATTATTACGATGATAAACCTGTCGCTATCATCGTGCACATTCGTTTTATACAACGTAATTAACGCAAAACCTTCAAGCAATTTATCTCGTTTTGGCAACTGAACCAATTCTTAATCGGCAAATAAACCTGTTTCATTTATACTACATTTATGTAGAATTGTCTCGTCGACAAATACAAAATTGATTGCTTCTTACTTATTTCTTTACTTCGTTTTTATAAAAGTGGTATATGTCTGCCGCAAGGTAAACAACTAATGGGTCATAATAACAACTTACTGGTCCCCACATAAAAGGAAAGGCAACGCGGTAGACTCACACGCTGATGGCGGGATGAACTAGATGAAGAGGCAAAGAACTGGCCTGAGACGGCAAATAAAAGGGTAGAGTGGAAAAGTAGAGGGAGGTCTTGTTCCAGAAGTGACAATAATGGCTTTTAATAATTATAATAATTTCTTAAAGCTTCTTAAAATATTATGTCTCTCATCCTTCCATGTTTTTTTCCATTTCCCTTCCACACTCATTCCTCTTACGGCCGGTTTCAATATTTAACTTAAAGATAAATTTGCCTACTACGGATAGAATTTTGACATATTTTTTATGAAAAATCCGTCAAAATCCTACTGACAGTAAATCTATTCTTGAGTTGAATATTGTAACCGTAGTCGACACACGATCTCATATACTCATGATCGCGATCATCCTCTATTGAATAACAATATTGTTTGAATTCATATTAACTAAATGTTTTTTAAGACTGCTTGGTTGGTCCAGTGGCAAAGCGCATCGCTTGGTGATCACGAGGTCCTGGGTTCAAGTCCTAGGTCGAACAAATGAAGTTTTTCTAACGAAAACTTCCAAGTATGAGTCCGGAGCCTGGAATTGTGCGCGGTATATGGCAATAGGTTCGTTCCCTATTACATGGATCCTAACATGGTCGGCGAAAAGTGGGTGTACTCAGTACACCTCAGCCACCCCCGCTTGGGGAATAAAGGCGTGATTTGCTTATTTATTTTTATAAGAAATCAATCCTACATAGGCACTTGTTATTTTTGTTTGATTGGCTGAGTGAACTTAGAATAAATGCCTGTCAGCCATCCAATCTAACCATATTACAAAGCAACACGGCGATTGCAATGCACTGCGTTTCCTAGTTAACTTTGGTATTTTAAGAAAATGGTAATTAACTCTTTAATATTGTAGTGAACTATAGTGTCCGAGGTATAGGTATTGCGTATTATTTACACGTGTTATATCTTTTAGAAAATAAGTTTCCCTGATCGTTGCTCTCATTTCTCTCTTCTCTAGTCTTTGTCTTT
Organism: Phalera bucephala; assembly: GCA_905147815.2. Lineage (NCBI taxonomy): Eukaryota > Metazoa > Arthropoda > Insecta > Lepidoptera > Notodontidae > Phalera > Phalera bucephala. The sequence continues at coordinate 11,461,740 of LR990627.1, forward strand.
CTTTTATTTATTTATTGCTTTATGCACTACTGGTACAAAAGCCGACGTAATATTTCAAGCATTTTCTACCAGTCTACAAACAAAACAATAGAAGACAAATATGAAATAAAAATCTATATAACTCTTTGTTTCTCTCTAAGTGTTCTTTCAACATTATTGTGCATTGTAATCATTACAATTTCTTGTACCTATTCAAACATTATTTCCTTAGAACCTGCAACACGATCTATTGATACTCAGTAACACTTGTTTATGTTTTCAGCTGTCGAGCGCTGTCGACGTGGTGTGTCATTTATTGACAGTTGCCATTGTAACCAACGGCTTCCAGTGTGACGTCAACTATGAAAGCGTGAGTAACTTGACCGTGTTTTTACTTACCGTGGTATTGTGGAGGCGTTTATGCACTTTGTAGACGACTGTCATTGATCGGGTTAAATCAACCTATATCATCACGCCAGCTCCCTCGCGGGGTAGGCAGAGAGTACAGAGTTCCAACAGGTTCTTTCCTTACATACCTCTCTGGCTTCCTCCACTCTCATAGTTCGTCTCATACACACTCGCCGGTTACGGAGACTCTTGACTTGCCCTTCAGCTAAGACACGGTCTACGGTATTAATACTAATAATATTATTATTATACGTACTTGATAAGTGGCGGTAACAATTGTTTTTGACAACATTTTATTATTAGACACCGGCCTTACTCTAGACTCTTTGCGTGTTTTCTGTACTCTCGGCCTACCCTGCAAGAGATCAGTCCTGATGATATAGATATATTGTCAGAAGCATTAACCCCCAGGAACGATCGACGTTTTGACAAAAACTAAACGTATTTTTTTACTGATTTGGGCAGGCTATGATTTCCTGATTCGCCTGATATATATGTTTGTTTCACTTTAATGAATGAATAAAGTAAAATACGCGTAAGTGTGTGTGTGATCTACGCTGTTGGCCGCGAGGCCTTTACAGCTTCACCGGCAAGAAGGCGAGAGTGTAACCACTACGCTCGTGCCAGAAAGGCATGGGGGCAACTAGCTCAAAGGCGCCTTAAAGAGAAACGGCCTCGGCTTGGGTAGTCGTAAAGGGGAGGGGCAGGGCATATACTAGGTGTCTCGTAATAAAAAGCTTAAGTATGAAAACGATAAGATTTAAAGTCGCATTACCTAAATATTACCTGCAGTGTGTTAGCTATATGCAGTCTTTATAAAGAATTTTCTTAATAACAAAATATATAGTGTTTGTAATAAAAACTAAAGCTTTGGTAAACATAAACTGTTGACGTTAATTCCGAGGAACTGTGAATATAAAGACGCAAGAGTTGATTTGATATCAATGAAACTCGATTCTATCCTTACACCTTTTATTTACTGAAACAACAGACAGGTAATTTGTTTTTGAATGAGTCACTATCCTGACAAACATTCTCATTAAGACGTTATTGTTTATTATGGCGAAATTCTAATAGTATGGACATGGAAATTTAGATAATAGTGAATAAAAATTTATACGTACCTATTTCATTTACACTGACGTTGTCCTTTCTTGTTTACTACTCGCCTATCGAATTGCTAACTTAGCTTGTAGACAAAAAACACTTGCTACAGTCGTTTACACTAATAAAACACGAAAAATGTACGAGAATGACATCTTACAACCAAGTCACGTGGTCAGAACAATGCGCTATCTCTTTCGACAAGAGAATTAAAACTTGCCTTAACTAGGGCCACTGCGAGCTCTGGTCAATTGAAGATTTTTGCTTTTTCATACAGACATTCTGAGATCTTCTCCTATTATACTTAGGTAGTTTTCCATAGTCGGTCATCATAATACCGAGCCCTCGCTTCTTCGTTCATTCATTGTTAAAACAAAATGATCTACACTCACAGAATAAATAATGTTCTGTGCCTACACTATAAACCTCGACGGAAGATGAAATACCTTCTCTTGGACTGTTTTCAGCTTTCATATTCCAAAGCGTGTAAACAACGTACAGTCTCGTTCCTTCTCAAAAAACCTTAACATAAAAGACATTTTCTTCTTTACAGCTCAAAGAAATATCCCTGCCATGGCTGGAGCCTATTCTCTTGGTGCTCAACCTCGGAACCCATGGCTTCTACCCATACCCTCGCGTCTTCCGTAACCAGTACCACATATACGTGGAGCAGATGTCCGTGGCAACTGAACCCAAGTGCTACCCTGGAATGCTGCATGTGTACCTGATTGATATACTGAATTTCCTCATCAATTTGATTTGGTTGAGGATTGTGGCTTCTTATGTTGGGGCTGTTCATAAGGTAAGTTGTAAGTAAGAATGTATGAATGTGCGTGATTTTTGGTAGGTTAGCAGGTTTGGATCCTGAGTAGGAGCGTTCCGATACAATAAAAAAGAACTCAATACTCTGATTCGCCACATTCTACATACATTTATCATTGATTCATTCTAGAAATACAAAAAAATATACGCTCCGTTACAGCTATATTCCCCAAGTGGAGATGGCAGAGGTGTACTGTGTACACCCACTTTTGGCCGACCACTTTTTTCGAGTTCCAGTAATACTTATTCGATATAAAGGACATTGTCGAAATTGCCCCAGGACCAACTAAAATTTGACCCATGTCATCATTATTTATCTATTTTATTAAAATAATGGCAAATATCCGTATCTAACGGACAATTTGCAATCTAAAACGAATATTTCAAAGAATTTTAAGTACTCATATCGAAGTTGCCGACTTCTTTACTAAATGTCAACACACAATATAACCTCATATGTATTAATGGCTTCTGAATTATAACCTCAAAATCTAATATCTTTTGCGCAATATTGCGATTCCCCCGCTTGTCCGTTTAATAATAAATGCCTTAAGAAAATTTATGGGTGATTTGAATTCATACAAGTATTTTTCTTTGCTGTTGGTTCTGGGGCAAATCATGTATGGGCGCAGAACAATGTCCTTTTAAAATCTTTCTTGCTAGATGCTGATGATCTCTTACTCCCGACTGACCTGACTTTTTTAAGTTTCTGAATATGAGTTTACGTATCATAAGTACATTTGGTAGAATAGAATATATGAACCTGCTTACCACCCGTTTTAAAGTTCGCATTGAAAAAGGTGTCTAGGTAGTAGGTAGGTAAAGGTAACTATAGATCACTTTTCTTTAAAAAAGTAATTTAGCTCCACTTGTTTAATTTTAATGTAATACCTATAAACGAAAGCTTAATTCATCAAATAAACTATATTATTACAGAGAAACCCTGAGCCGATGCGTATGTTCTTCAGCCTGTCCGTTGTCAAGCTAGTGATGCAAGCCATGTACTTTGGCTACTACCCATTCTACGGTGCCTTTACCCCAGGAACAGTCTGGTTCTTGAAAGTGACTGATATTTGTAAGTAAATCATTATAAATATTATCCAATATCCGATGTACAATTCATTTGAACTTTCAAACATCAGTATGCCATACATTTGTGGCAATATTTGTTGCTTCTTCTTCGTTAAAAAAGCGTTTCCCATCTCTCTCTTTCTTTGGCAATTATTATTCCCACCTGACGGTGCGGTCTGCCTTTCTACTTTACCTCTTCCACTTCGCTCTGTCGGACGTCTCGTGTTCTGAGGCATTGCAAACACATAAGCGTTGCACTATATTAGGAATTATCCTGTATCGCGGGCGCATTTCTAAACCTGAATTTCACATCCACAAGCTCCCAGACTGAAGCAAATGTTTGTGGATTGCAGGAAGATTTATCCCATACAATCCTGTGAACGGAGTGGCCTACACTCTGACTACTAGATAATTCTGACAAACTGCACTGTACAGTATACAGGCTATTTTGAAAACTAACCCAAATTTTTCATTTGAGTGATATAGATAATTAAGCGTGTCTTGGTCTTCTACAACAATTTCAAATCTCCAAATTTTCAAATTACAGTAGATCCTGACATAATTATTACCTGTTTTAGTGACTGACTTATTATTGGCTAACTTATTCATTTATATTTTTTTACAGTAATCGCAATATTTTGCCTTGTGGTCGTCCAAATGTACTCAAAAGCGTTGAGATTAGAGAAGGCAGTTGAACAAAATATTGAGAAACCACCTTCATATGTTGAATGCCTTATAAACGGGCCTATCCGTCCCCCCAAATACGAGGGCAAAGAAGAAGTGATGATAGTGAATGAAGAGAAAAAGCCAGTGGAGAATAGTGAGAAATCTTGATTGGAGAAGATCAGAAACATTGGAGACTAATTTGTATTTGTATTTTTTCCTATTTTATTTTAAGGCATTCCTTGTAGGTAGCTTGAATTCATTATTAAGAGCTGAGAATTTCAGTTACTACTAGCTAATAATATTATAATATAAAAACGGTTGAAAAACGTTCACTGCAGAACTTAAGGTTTGATCGAATAGCCGACGGAGCGCGACGAAAACGCGCGGCTACGTTCGGTCGTGGCGTTTGCCGTACATTTCAGTACATTTCTACCCACCAAGCCGCGCCACCGTTGCCCTCTAGTCGCGCTGCGTCGACTGTGGCGCAACCTTCAGGCAATGAAAAAATTCTACGCTAAAAATAAGAAGAATAGGATGTCCTCTTATCCCATCCGTTATAACCATGATAGATACGTTTTTGAATTAAAAAAAACCTTATTTACTAAAGTTTGTATTTGAATATAGCAAGTGTAGTTAAGAAGTTATTGTTCCAAAAGTCGAATGTTTTGGACTAAACATAAACAACACTATCTTTATTATCTTAAGTATTATTAACAGACAATCGTTTTGTTTCTTGTCTGCATAGATCTTTAGAATAATCAATTTCTAATTAATTCATGTCGTTAAGTAACGATATTATTTGTTGAAGAATGTATTTTGAAATGTCATGGACTGGCAATGATCTTATTAAATATTATTTAAATATATTATTACGAAACATTTTTTGGTATTATTTATAAAGACAGTTTTGATATTTCTCTACGGTTCAGATTTTGAAACCGCTTGCACGCTTTTCACGCACGTTAAGTCCATCATTTAGTTTAACTATGTTATTAAAAAAGCCAGAATTTACACCCTGGACTTGATGAATGAAAGGCAAGTGTTATAACCATAGAAATCTTAATATTAGTAACTTGTCGCCACACATTTGAGAAAACATCACAAAATGCTTCAGAACTGCGTGGACAAGTCTATGTGGTACAGTAGCTCAAGTAGGTATGTATCTATCTATCTATATCATCACGCCAGATCCCTTGCAGGGTAGACAGAGAGTACAGAGTTCCAACAGGTTCTTTCCTTACATACCTCTCTGGCCCTCCACTGTCATAGTTCGTCTCATACACGCTCGCCAGTTACGGAGACTTGACTTGTCCTTCAGATAATACTCCGTCTATTTTGTAGTGGTAAGATAGTCTAGGTCTTCCCCGGTACCTACATCCTTCCACTTTCACATTGTATATCCGTTTTGTCATTCTTTCTTCTGACATTCTTTCTATATGCCCGAACCAACGGAGCATACCCTTTCTCATCTTTACACCGATACTTTCTTTCATACCTACTCGCTTTCTTACTACGCTGTTGCAGATAGGGTCGGTCAGCTTCACTCCGCACATCTTCCGCAGAGCTCGCATTTCTACCGCATTCATCCTACTTTAGTCCTTTAAAACTTGTGACTGTCCTTATAAGGTAGAATATAATTCAGCCCACTGTGTCTAATAGTCGCGGGCTCTATTCCCGCACGGGACAAATTACACTTTGTGTGATCCACAACTATTTGTTCCGGTCTGGATATTTGTGTATGTGAATTTTCATGGTTGTGAATGCACCCACGGCTTAATAATAAATACTGATGTGGGACTAGGTATTTTTTGAAAACAAAAGCATAATCGGATATAATTTCTGACACCAATAATGTGAGTATGTGTATATTCTTTCCAAACTGTGCATGTATGGCAAAGCGACAGTGGTTCTAATATTTCGATTTCTGTGGTTACAATTCTAGGGTATACTTGAAACTGTAATTTACTTTCCAATTTAGGTATAATGTCCCTATACTTCCCACTGCTAGGCCTTCTTCACAAATCGAGGTAAAATAGATTAAGTCGTCACGTGGGCCCAGTGCAGATTGGTGGGCGAAGGTTTGTGGCCACCTGCTGTTGGAACTAATCAAGCCGCCTATATGGCCTACAACTCGGCTCAACGACTACCATATTAAGTGGTAACCGGGACCAACGGCTTAACGTACCTTCCGATCCACGGTGACGCTCGAATATAAAATTGTCACAACGGTCACCCATCTCAGGCTGACCGAATCGAATGCTGCTTAACCTTGGTGATCGGTAAGAACACCGCGGTCGCACAGCACTACGAACGCCTCTCACACAGCGCTACGAGCGCCTCAATTTGAGTAAAATTATCTGAAATGTATAAAAAGTATGTGAGCTGTCTTAATATAAAATACCTATCTACTTTACACTCGACAGTATCTAAGCCAAGGAGTAAACAACATGACAAATTATACCTAGCTCAGTTCTATTATGGAGTAAGCATTTCAGCTCGGAACTCAAAAGCTGAACTTAATTCTATTTACACATGCGCCATTACGACGGCATTATTACCTGTGGAGTTGGTTCCATTCCAAGAGCCGTCTGCAATATGCTAACTCGACTGAATCGTGGAGTAAATGAAATGCGCTTTGGTAGAAATGGCTGGTAATCTATATTGGTCGATGTTAATGTGCTAGCTGATGTCATTGCAAAATTAGTGAATTTGGTGGACCTCGTCACCACTTCATTTGCGTTGGAAGCCTTTGGTCTTTTCTAATAAAATTGTGGGTTAAGAGAAGTCAGTGCGGAACGCTGGAGACAAGTTTGTGGCCTCTCGTTGTTGCTACACAACAAGCTACTTATAAGGCTTCCATCTTAGCTTAACGATTACCACATTAAGCGGTAGCCGAGACTATCAGCTTATCTATCAGCTCAAAATACAATTGCCACAAACGGTCATCCATCTCAGACCAACCGAGCCGAACGCTGCTTATCCTTGATGATCGCTAAGAACACCATAGTTCCCAAGAGATAGAGTGCCTCAATCTCGAGTGAATACGATTCCGTAAAAACACCATCCTAAATAAAACCAAGCGTCTCGCAGTTGTATTGGGTAAGCCAGCAATATAATAACATGCCTTAATATCACCTGGAATGCTTCCAAACGCTGAAATTTCGTTGCGGCAACAAGAACAGAGCATTCCGAGGTTAATTCGTGATTATTGATTTCTGTAACAGTTTCCAGGAGATATGCACCACGACGCATATGCAAGTTTTGAACATATAAAGAGATCTTTTATGAAAATGGGTCCCTCGAAGCGGTTCGATCCCACGGTGTTGTTCATAACGATCACCAGTGTTAAACAGCGTTCGGCCCGGTCAGTCTGAAATTGGCGACCGCTTGTGACAATTCCATTTTTAAGCGTCTCCGTGCTTCGGAAAGCGTATTAATTAAGCTGATAGTTTCAGTTACCGCTTGATATGGTGCCCGTTAAGCCGGGTTGGAACCTTGATAAGTTCCAACAGTAGGTGCTTCCACGAGCCCGCAGTGGATCCGCGTGCAGGTGAATGACCTATTCATTCTCATTTCAATTTACGAAAGAAGGCCTGTGTCTGACATTGGAAGAGTAAAAGTTGAAAGAAAAAAAGAAAACGATTTATCTGATATATAAAATTCTCGTGTCGCGGTGTTTGTTACCAAACTCCTCTGAAACGCCTGGACCGATTTGTATGAAATTTTGTGTGCATATCGGGTAGGTCTGAGAATCGGCCAACAACTATTTTTCATACCCCTAAATGATAAGGGTGACCTACACCTACATTTTTTTTTGGCAAAATTTTTATTTTTATTTTATTATGATTTAGCATTGAAAAATACATACAACTTCAAATAAAACTAAAAAAAAAACCTAGAAATAATGTATATGGCAAAACAACGTTTGCCGAGTCAGCTAGTTATTTTATAATATTAGGATAAAGGCAGCTTGAATAAAGTTAAATTTAAAAACCAATAGCAGCCTACGAGTACCTTAATCTCCATTACAGTTCTGGGTTTTAAGAAATAAGATTCCGTAAAAACTGAGCACATATAATAATAATCATCTTAAATAACACCAAGTGTCTCGCAGTTTTATTGGGTAAGCCAGCAATATAATAACATGCCTTAATATCACCTGGAATGCTTCCAAACGCTGAAATTTCGTTGCGGCCAAAAAGAATAGAGCATTCCGAGGATAATACGTGATTATTAATTTTTAATTTTAGATATACAATGTGAAAGTGGAAGGATGCAGGTACCGGGGAAGACCTAGACTATCTTACCACGACCAAATAAACCGAGTCTTATCTGATGGAAAAGTCAAGAGTCTCCGTAACCGGCGAGCGTGTATGAGACGAACTATGAGAGTCGAGGAAGCCAGAGAGGTATGTAAGGAAAGAACCTGTTGGAACTCTGTACTCTCTGCCTACCCTGCAAGGGATCTGGCGTGAGGTTATAGATAGATAGATAGATAGATTAATTTCTGTAACAGTTTCCAGGAGATATGCACCACGACACATATGCAAGCTTTGAACATATAAAGAGATCTTTTATGAAAACGGGGCCCTCAAAACGGATTGAGCCCACGGTGTTCATAACGAATACCAAGATTAAGCGGACCGACTGTTGCGAACCGATTCAGTGTGTCTCTCAGGCTCTTTTTTTACTTTAATATGTCGCTTCAAATTCTTCCTTAGAACTTTAGAATCATTAATATTCTCATTTATATGTTTAGTAAAATACGCCTTTTTTCACTATGTAGACTTTTCGACTAAATGCTTAAACTGGAGATAATATTATTTATGAGATGTCAACTTAGAACTACGGTACCGCTGTCGTGATTTATCACGTAACCGGCACATCAAGATAATAGTATCGGTAATCCACGGTGTAGGGAGATAACCAATTTTTTTCTGTTTTAACAGGGCACGTAAATCGAATAGCTGTGCGATATAACTAACGAGCATAGATACCATTGTATCAACGTTTTTTGAACTAATTAATAAGGAATGCCGGGGGATGGATTCTAAATCAGTTTTGAATAGCTCATATACTATATCTTTCATTGGACAATACGTAACTAGTTTATTTCTAACCTTTTCCTTTTTAAACATGAGCTCACAAGTAATATATGAGTGATGACCCAGCTCACTGTTAGAATCACCCTAGATATTTCGAGAAGGACTATCAGTGCATATAACGTCGATCAGAGAGCAACTGTCGTTTACAAAATGGGTAGGTTTCGTTATTAATTGCTCAAGACCAAAATTATTTAAAAACTGCATGACTCGTTCTGTTTAGAGTTATTCTTGAGAAGTATATTAACATTAAAGTCTCCGAGCAATACCACTTTATCGTAGGGGGCTAGCGAGCTGATACTCTCTGTCATAGCGTCACGAAAAAGATCAAGATCTCGCCACGAAGGTCGGTATGCGGTGCCTATGAGGAGCTTTTTTATATTTATAGTTGTGATAATCCAGAGCTGCTCGTCCTTACGGTAAGTAGGGTGTTATCTAACTTGTGCACGTATCCATGTTTTCTTTTATCCCTCTACCGTGAGCCTAGCGTACGTCCTTTCGCCAAACTTGAGTGCAAAAGGGTGTGTGTCTATCACTAACTGCTCCGGGGCGAAGAGAACCGACGCACGGAGAATAGGATTTCGGGAAGGGAAAAGATAGGTCCTGGTGTAAGGATGAGCTCTGACTAGGGTAGTGCCCAAGGCTAGAACTCAATCCCTTCCGAGTTAGCCGCCCTCTGAAGGAGGGAGGCGAGTGCTCGGGCTCAGGACTGGCTTAGTTGTCACCGTGAAGTATCCACGTCTTACCACGAATGAAAAAAAGTCGTGGTTTTAAAAAACAAACTGCGACTAGTCGTAGAACACTAGGGACAGGTCGATAGCGCCGTCAAAACGGCGCGTCGTACCTACCGAACTAACGTAAATACGTACGCATGAGCGGAAGGGCGGACTGCGTCGCGGGGGGAGCGGCGCGCTAAGGGGTGACGCGACCAAACGCGGCAAGCGACACAGTCGGAATTAACGATAATTACTAAAAACAATGGAATCATTCGATTTTTCCGTTTATTCAAATACAATCGAATGACAATCATAATTCTTCGATTGTTGGTCGATTGTTAGATTGTTGCTCAGCGTTTCGACTGCGCGCGCGTAACTTTAGTAACGAGTATGCAATCGACAGACGAATCGACCACACTGTCGATTGTTTTGGCGTCGTTCAATAGATGTGAATCGGAACTTGTTTTTTTATTTTTTTATATAATAATTTATGTACATAAGTAATTATACTTATAGATAATTAATTCCAAACTTGTTTACTATTAGTAAATAAGTATACTACTATTAGTATATAAGTATAATTCATAAAAATACTTTGAAATTTGTGGTAATCTATCATCACACCAGATCTCCTGCAGGGTAGTTTAGTGATAATAACTACGTTAGATTTGTTTATATTTATCTATAATTCAGTCGATATTTCCAACTTAACCTAAGCCCTTTATCGACATGACTTTCATCGACAGAAATTACTGATCAACTAAAAATTATTGCTAACAATCGAAACATTCCCCCCGTATCGATTGTACCTTGCTTGTTGGCAACGCACCGTCGATTTTCATTCGTTCGTCAATTGTTATTCGATTGTATTTTTGTGAGGACGAATGAATCGACAATCGAATGTGTGTAACTACAATTGTCGATTCATTTGATAGTTTTTTTTTGTAACAATCGCCCTACGCTAGTCGGAATGGCTATTTTATGTGATACCAACGACAACACGGCAAGCGCTCTGCACGTAAACCGCAAATGAGCACCGCGTTTGTTATTCTCGGATTATTTAGTTTTTTGTATTGTTAAAGACATTAACTATTAAGTTTCGGGTGGACTAGACCGTCATTTTTATTGTGAATATTAAGTCTTAAATTTTTATAAAATTCACGGATCACAAACACTGTATAACAATATATGCTAGTTCTGCAACTAAACTGTCCATTTATACAATAAACTGATTCTGTATAATTGCAGTTTTTCTTTATTTGAAACACTAGACATAAACAGCTTTTCTAACTCAACGCCCGTAACGTCATTATGAAGTTATCTTAGATCTTGGAATAATGCTATCTTATAAAGACTTACCTACTTATGTCAAATTCAAAATAAACGCGAACGCAGCCGCGGGTAACAGTTAGTTTAACAAATATAGATGAATGTGACAGCATACTTTTACGAAAACATTATAACAATGTCAATCTGTTCGTGCTAAGCCACAATTCGGTCATAAGCCAAAAATCCACCCAAAAATAAAAAAAAAACAATATCAATGTCATTTACGAGACACCCTAACCGAATATAAGCGAAATACCTCTAATAGAAAATTACACCGTTCTAAATGCTTAATGCCAAAATCCGAAAATCCGGGAACCGTCCGGGATGAGTTGGAAAGTATTTTAACTGGAATATTCCCCGGCGACTCCATGGGAATCATTTATTACGGCCGGGACAGGAACGTACCGGGGTAAAAGATTCTCATAATCCCGGAGATAAAAATTAAATTCTTCTTCAAATCGTTTCATGGTTTCCTTGAAGATATTTTATTGTTAGCCAATTTGGGATGGTTGACAACGCATTACAATATTGTTACTGTGTTATAAAGAACGTTGGTTTGTATGCTCGTGGAGTTTATTAAATTTATTAAAAGCTCTCAGCTCTCAGAATTGCCAAACTTAAGTGGCAGTGGGCGGGGCACATTGCTCGCAGAACTGACGGCCGTTGGAGCAGAAAGGTTCTCGAGTGGCGACCTCGTACCGAAAGACGTGGAGTAGGCAGGCCCCCCACAAGGTGGAGCGATGACCTGGTGAAGGTCGCAGGTAGAAGCTGAATGCGTACAGCACAAACCCGGTCGTTGTGGCGATCTTTGGGGAGGCCTTTGTCCTGCAGTGGACGTCTTTCGGCTGAAGATGATGATGACTATGATTAAATACGTAATACTTGAATTAAATACTTAATTGTTCTAAGCAAATTCTAATCAAAACGTACAGGAAGCTCTCTGCTTTATGCCAGAAGTTTACTAATACACATTAGTAAATCAGAATAATCCTTAGTTGAAGTAAAGAATGCCTGTGTTCTTCGAGCGGGTTGATCACCACACACGTGAGACAACAACACACGATGTATTTTATTTTCAATAATTATCATCATATATCATCACGCCAGATCCCCTGTACACCCGTACAGAGTTCCAACAGGTTCTTTCCTTATACCTCTCTGGCTTCCTCCACTCTCATAGTTCGTCTCATACACGCTCGCCGGTTACGGAGACTGTTGGGTTATTTCAGCTTTTTGTTTTGTTTTTATGATTGGTGTTCAGCTCAGCTCGCTGAATTCACAATGATGGAGTGCAAATATCCTTGTGAATTCCGCGAGAGAACAAAACGTCAGTCTGTATATAAAGGCATGCACGAGTTATACATCTTTTGTCTTTGTTCCAATATATCATTTCTTTTATCATATTTAAACCAACGCATTTGTTTTATGATAATGGTTTGTTTTATAGATACTTCTTCTTTTATTTTATAAACTCATTATACTAATGATATTTAAATATTATCCTAGGATTATGTGCTTCATAGTGTTGCCATCTATAATAAATCGGCCTAAACTATGGACAAGTCAAGGGTCTCCGTACCCGGCGAGCGTGTATGAGACGAACTATGAGTGTGGAGGAAGCCAGTGGTCTGTTAGGAAAGAACCTCTTCAAATTGATGGACGATTTAGAGCACTGGTTAAGAACTTAAGACGCTCCACCCACTGTGTCTAACAGTCGCGGGTTCGATTCCTGCACGGGACAAATCTTTGTGTGATCCATGTTTCGGTCTGGGTATTTGTGATAATATTATTTATGAGATGTCAACTTAGAACTACGGTAGCGCTGTGGTGCTTCATCACGTAACCGGCACATCAAGATAATAGTATCGGTAATCCACGGTGTAGGGAGATAACCAATTTTTTTCTGTTTTAACAGGGCACGTAAATCGAATAGCTGTGCGATATAACTAACGAGCATAGATACCATTGTATCAACGTTTTTTGAACTAATTAATAAGGAATGCCGGGGGATGGATTCTCAATCATTTTTGAATAGCTCATATACTATATCTTTCATTGGACAATACGTAACTAGTATATTTCTAACCATTTCCTTTTTAAACAAGTGGTTGATTGCTCATCATCATCATCATCATCATCTCAGCCTATACTTGTCCACGGCAGTGGATAGGCGTCCCCAATCGCTTTCTAGCGCAGCCGGTCCGATGCCACCTGCATCCAACGACCTCCTACGACTCACAAGATCGTCGGTCCATCTGGTAGGCGGCCGTCCCACGCTGCGCTTGCCAATACGTGGTCTCCATTCTACAGTATTTCTGCCCCAACGCCCGTCCTATCTTCGCGCTATGTGGCCCGCCCATTGCCAAGCGAGCCACATAGCGCTAGCTTACCAATTCTATGGGCTATGTCGGTGACCTTGGTTCTTCTACGAATCTCTTCATTCCTGATTCGATCACGTAGAGAAACGCCGAGCATAGCTTTTGCATAGCTCGCTGAGTTTAACTAAATAAATTATACTAAGATTGTTCCGCTGCACGACATAGGTCTTCCCCAAAGATTGCTACTACAATCTGTTTGTTGTGTAGCTATCAGGTTGTACTCGCAAATTGCAGCAGGTCATTGGTCCATTTTGTGAAGAGCCTCCTTATACTACATTTTCTGGTATATGGCCGCTACACAAATGCTTTGTCCTTTTAAAAGATCAGAAAGAAAATTTTCAAACCTGCTGGTTGAGGTATGCACAATGGACATTATGTTTAGAGTATCCTCTTTTAAGGATATTATCGATTACAAGAAAAGTATTGTCGATAGCATGGTCGAGTAGTTTGACAGGGTAAGTCTAATGCCGTTACCGGAATTACCGTACCGGCCGCTACCGGCTGACTGAAAAAAGTGATCGCCGGATCGATCACGCACGAGACATTTTGATCCGCCACTGCGAAATGCGATATTTAGGATACAACTTGTATATCTACATGAATATCTGAAATGGGTAGACGATAAGATTGACCAGTGTGTTTCGCCCGCCTCAGGAGGTTTTATCCTGTGGTTAGGGTCCCAAATATTTCAAACTTCCTCATAAGAGACTGAGAATTTTTGACTGGTAAAAGTGATCGATCAAGCATGGGACATTTTTCCTATGACTGCGAAATATTAAATATTCGTTTGAGAATGGAGTTGTGTATGTGAAATCCATGTTTGTCAATAAAACAACTAGTGAAGGAAAACTTTTTATCAAAGTAAAAAATATACATGTAGTCTAAGATATTTCTTACTGCACTACCTCCTAGGTACACAACGCAGCTTTCCGCTAAAGTAAACAAGCTTGAGATTCCTCTCAGATAGAGCTCACAAGTAATAAATGAGTGATGACCCAGCTCACTGTTAGAATCACCCTGGATATTTCGAGAAGGACTATCAGTGCATATAACGTAGATCAGAGAGCAACTGTCGTTTACAAAATGGGTAGGTTTCGTTATTAATTGCTCAAGACCAAAATTATTTAAAAATTGCATGACTCGTTCTGTTTTAGAGTTATTCTTGAGAAGTATATTAACATTAAAGTCTCCGAGCAATCCCACTTTATCGTAGGGGGCTAGCGAGCTGATACTCTCTGTCATAGCGTCACGAAAAAGATCAAGATCTAGCTACGGAGGTCGGTATGCGGTGCCTATGAGGAGCTTTTTCATATTTATAGTTGTGATAATCCAGAGCTGCTCGTCCTTACGGTAAGTAGGGTGTGATCTAACTTGTGCACTTATCCCTGTTTTCTTTTATCCCTCTACCGTGAGCCTAGCGTACGTCCTTTCGCCAAACTTGTGTGCAAAAGGGTGTGTGTCTATCACTAACTGCTCCGGGGCGAAGAGAACCGCCGCACGGAGAATAGGATTTCGGGAAGGGAAAAGATAGGTCCTGGTGTAAGGATGAGCTCTGACTAGGGTAGTGCCCAAGGCTAGAACTAAATCCCTTCCGAGTTAGCCGCCCTCTGAAGGAGGGAGGCGAGTGCTCGGGCTCAGGACTGGCTTAGTTGTCACCGTGAAGTATCCACGTCTTACCACGAATGAAAAAAAGTCGTGGTTTTAAAAAACAAACTGCGACTAGTCGTAGAACACTAGGGACAGGTCGATAGCGCCGTCAAAACGGCGCGTCGTACCTACCGAACTAACGTAAATACGTACGCATGAGCGGAAGGGCGGACTGCGTCGCGGGGGGAGCGGCGCGCTAAGGGGTGACGCGACCAAACGCGGCAAGCGACACAGTCGGAATTAACGATAATTACTAAAAACAATGGAATCATTCGATTTTTCCGTTTATTCAAATACAATCGAATGACAATCATAATTCTTCGATTGTTGGTCGATTGTTAGATTGTTGCTCAGCGTTTCGACTGCGCGCGCGTAACTTTAGTAACGAGTATGCAATCGACAGACGAATCGACCGCACTGTCGATTGTTTTGGCGTCGTTCAATAGATGTGAATCGGAACTTGTTTTTTCAATTTTTTATATAATAATTTATGTACATAAGTAATTATACTTATAGAAAATTAATTCCAAACTTGTTTACTATTAGTAAATAAGTATACTACTATTAGTAAATAAGTATAATTCATAAAAATACTTTGAAATTTGTTGTTATCTATCATCACGCCAGATCTCCGGCAGGGTAGTTTAGTGATAATAACAACGTTAGATTTGTTTATATTTATCTATAATTCAGTCGATATTTCCGACTTAACCTAAGCCCTTTATCGATATTACTTTCATCGACAGAAATTACTGATCAACTAAAAATTATTGCTAACAATCGAAACATTCCCCCCGTATCGATTGTACCTTGCTTGTTGGCAACGCACCGTCGATTTTCATTCGTTCGTCAATTGTTATTCGATTGTATTTTTGTGAGGACGAATGAATCGACAATCGAATGTGTGTAACTACAATTGTCGATTCATTTGATAGTTTTTTTTTTGTAACAATCGCCCTACGCTAGTCGGAATGGCTATTTTATGTGATACCAACGACAACACGGCAAGCGCTCTGCACATAAACCGCAAATGAGCACCGCGTTTGTTATTCTCGGATTATTTAGTTTTTTGTATTGTTAAAGACATTAACTATTAAGTTTCGGGTGGACTAGACCGTCATTTTTATTGTGAATATTAAGTCTTAAATTTTTATAAAATTCACGGATCACAAACACTGTATAACAATATATGCTAGTTCTGCAACTAAACTGTCCATTTATACAATAAACTGATTCTGTATAATTGCAGTTTTTCTTTATTTGAAACACTAGACATAAACAGCTTTTCTAACTCAACGCCCGTAACGTCATTATGAAGTTATCTTAGATCTTGGAATAATGCTATCTTATAAAGACTTACCTACTTATGTCAAATTCAAAATAAACGCGAACGCAGCCGCGGGTAACAGTTAGTTTAACAAATATAGATGAATGTGACAGCATACTTTTACGAAAACATTATAACAATGTCAATCTGTTCGTGCTAAGCCACAATTCGGTCATAAGCCAAAAATCCACCCAAAAATAAAAAAAAAACAATATCAATGTCATTTACGAGACACCCTAACCGAATATAAGCGAAATACCTCTAATAGAAAATTACACCGTTCTAAATGCTTAATGCCAAAATCCGAAAATCCGGGAACCGTCCGGGATGAGTTGGAAAGTATTTTAACTGGAATATTCCCCGGCGACTCCATGGGAATCATTTATTACGGCCGGGACAGGAACGTACCGGGGTAAAAGATTCTCATAATCCCGGAGATAAAAATTAAATTCTTCTTCAAATCGTTTCATGGTTTCCTTGAAGATATTTTATTGTTAGCCAATTTGGGATGGTTGACAACGCATTACAATATTGTTACTGTGTTATAAAGAACGTTGGTTTGTATGCTCGTGGAGTTTATTAAATTTATTAAAAGCTCTCAGCTCTCAGAATTGCCAAACTTAAGTGGCAGTGGGCGGGGCACATTGCTCGCAGAACTGACGGCCGTTGGGGCAGAAAGGTTCTTGAGTGGCGACCTCGTACCGAAAGACGTGGAGTAGGCAGGCCCCCCACAAGGTGGAGCGATGACCTGATGAAGGTCGCAGGTAGAAGCTGAATGCGTACAGCACAAACCCGGTCGTTGTGGCGATCTTTGGGGAGGCCTTTGTCCTGCAGTGGACGTCTTTCGGCTGAAGATGATGATGACTATGATTAAATACGTAATACTTGAATTAAATACTTAATTGTTCTAAGCAAATTCTAATCAAAACGTACAGGAAGCTCTCTGCTTTATGCCAGAAGTTTACTAATACACATTAGTAAATCAGAATAATCCTTAGTTGAAGTAAAGAATGCCTGTGTTCTTCGAGCGGGTTGATCACAACACACGTGAGACAACAACACACGATGTATTTTATTTTCAATAATTATCATCATATATCATCACGCCAGATCCCCTGTACACCCGTACAGAGTTCCAACAGGTTCTTTCCTTATACCTCTCTGGCTTCCTCCACTCTCATAGTTCGTCTCATACACGCTCGCCGGTTACGGAGACTGTTGGGTTATTTCAGTTTTATGTTTTGTTTTTATGATTGGTGTTCAGCTCAGCTCGCGGAATTCACAATGATGGAGTGCAAATATCCTTGTGAATTCCGCGAGAGAACAAAACGTCAGTCTGTATATAAAAGCATGCACGAGTTATACATCTTTTGTCTTTGTTCCAATATATCATTTCTTTTATCATATTTAAACCAACACATTTGTTTTATGATAATGGTTTGTTTTATAGATACTTCTTCTTTTATTTTATAAACTCATTATACTAATGATATTTAAATATTATCCTAGGATTATGTGCTTTATAGTGTTGCCATCTATAATAAATCGGCCTAAACTATGGACAAGTCAAGGGTCTCCGTACCCGGCGAGCGTGTATGAGTCGAACTATGAGTGTGGAGGAAACTAGTGGTCTGTTAGGAAAGAACCTCTTGAAATTGATGGACGATTTAGTGCACTGGTTAAGAGCTTAAAACGCTCCACCCAATGTGTCTAACAGTCGCGGGTTCGATTCCTGCACGGGACAAATCTTTGTGTGATCCACAATTATTTGTTTCGGTCTGGGTATTTGTGTATGTGAAATTTAATCTTTGTAAACGCACCCAACACACAGGAATAAATCCTAGTGTGAGGCTATGTTTTAAAAAACTACCCCACTGCTAGGCAAAGGGATTCTCTTATAAATCCAGGTGAGAGAGATCAGGTCATGTTTCACCACGCTGACTCAATAGGTGCATTTGATTGCAATTATGCAAGAGATCTCACACGATACAAGAACATATTTATTTAATTAATTCGTAACCCTAAACATAGAAATACTCGTTTGTCGTAGATGCGTTTACAATTCACATAAATATTTGCGCGTCACACAAAGATTTGTCTAGTTCGGGTATCGAACCCGCGACTACTCGATCCAATGGGCGCAATGACTTAAGCTTAAGCACTAGACCAAGTCGTGCTTAACTTGGTCTAGTGCTTAATGTCACGCCCAAACTAATCAGGTCCCTATGTAATAGAAGATTAATTTATTGCTATCATAGTCGTTTTGCTATTGAGAATTTTCAATAAGTTTTCCAATAAAACATTGAAACCTGAACCTCGTAAACTATTAAACAGCACTGCTGAACCATTGGACAAAGCTGCCTGTCAAAGTGTCCTACTTTGAGATCACATTAAGATTGATATTAGATATACTTTGTGATACACTTGTATAATACGACAAAATTCTCTCATGTTCAAAAAATAAAAGCAGCAAAACTCATCGTCCAACTTTTCGCCAGGTGCGAAAAACTCTCCGTAAACTTGTCTTTGTGAATGTGTAAAGTTAGCGTGTCTGCCCACTAATCAGTGACAACATAAGATACGAAACGTCAGAGGCTGATTATGATGGGCTGGACAGTGCTTTGCTAAGCCCCAAAATGCCTTCGTCTGTTTTTGGTGTCAAATGTGACGATACTGAAGTAGATAATATATATAAGCATTACGATATTGATGATGCTTCAGTGATATTGATCTGACCGACTAAATAACCTATTAGCTCGATTATAAATTAAGTTTTGCCTTTGATATTGGAAAGGATTTGGTTGCAATTAGCTATGGAGTCAAATTTTGAAAAAAAGTAGCCTTGATTCTTTCTTTTCGATACGAATAGAAGATAACAACATTAATCTTCTTTAGTTATAATACTTTGCAAAAATAATTTGGGAATTTATCATTTTAGACATGTACTATTTCAGCCTATATTTATGAAAGGCGTCAATATAAATCTTGTACAATTTTGTAATACATAGATAAATACATCCATACTATTACGTTCTTATTCCACTGGGGTAGGCCTCTGAAGTTACGCAGTTCCGTCCCTGTCTCAGGTACAGTTCGCCAAATACCATAATTCTGACACACCTCTTTCGCCTAACCATACACCTCTCATATTTCTTACATCTCTTATAATTCTTACATCTCTCTCATTCTTATCATCTTCTCATGCATTTCCATCAATCGATGTTTAGTGTCATCAGGAAAAACCTGGGCTCACAAAATTAGCCTATGAAATACGTACAATTATTAGAAAGTGCGTAGTCTATATCGTAGATGCGTTTATAGAGACAAATTTCACATACACAAAATACCATATTCAAAATATGTGGGACACACGGAAAGGGGGGTCGAACCCACGACCACACGACTTAATGGGCCAAGAGGTCTACCCTCAAACCACTAGACCATTCTGTCATCAGTCAGTTTCAGATCTCCATCAAAAATCTATTTTCAAATTTATTTTAACTCCACGTTCAGACTTCAGGCACTGCACTATAAGCGACGTACTCTGTCAACCCGGCGTTATATTTCAGGCCATTAATCAGCGCCGGCCAGGTTACAAAGTGGCCGAACACCCGTTGATTACTAGCAGGACGCTCGGCCGCTTTGTTCTATAGGAGGATAGGTACTAAATTTTGTCACTTTTGGCAAGGCAAAAGTATTTGCGGAACAAACTTCCAGAAAAAAAAACAATGTTATCAGCAAATGTATAATATAATGCAATAATTAATTGTTCGGATTTCATAGTGGTTTATTCATAGTGGTCTATATACATCGCTCGTAGAACTGACGGCCGTTGGGGCAGAAAGGTTCTCGAGTGGCGACCTCGTACCGGAAGACGTGGAGTGGGCAGGCCCCCCACAAGGTAGAGCGATGATCTGGTGAAGGTCGCGGGTAGAAGCTGGATGCGTCACACAGCAGCGCTGACAGCAAAAAGCTGGTCGTTGTGGCGATCTTTGGGGGAGACCTTTGTCCTGCAGTGGACGTCCTTCGGCTGATGATAGTGGTTTATTATAGAATTTAAGTTCTCATCTTTTCGGGTGCTACAGCATTTGTGGTCAAGGGAAGGACTTAATGGTTGACTTGTTGACTGAGATGTTTGACATCTTTAGTGCGACAACATATTTTGGCCCATAGATGACATTGTTAGGGAGGCGTGCGAAATTAGGGTGATCATTTAGTAAACTTTCCTACTTCCAGCAATTTCAACAGGTGGATCCGCATGGTTAGTAATTCAAAAAAGGACTTGAGTAAATTGTATAACCAACGGCAACTCTGCGACAGTCATAAAGTGACATTACACGTGATGACAACGCAAGTTCCATATTTCTCCGCAGGCCACAAGTCTAAAAATTAGTATCTAAAATAAACCACGATAAAATCCGAAAAAAAAATAGCTTTATTTCAAATATTGTGATTTAGTGTTTCGGGGTAAATGTTTTGTTACCGTAAGGAGCTATTAAAGTAATAGTATTCTGAGTCTCACAGCTTTGTAAAACGTCGGCTATTTTTCCATACTTGGATGTTTGTATAATATAGGTAGGTGTATCGAAACTTGTGATATTGCTACTTGCTTGAATTCATGCATGCCAAGTAAAGGAGTAATAAGAAAATAAAGAAATAATAAATGAAATACTAAAATTAGGCTTAAACTAACTACACATTAAGTTCAAAAATTATATTCAATATTCAATACATACTTAGACTAATGAAGGATCTTAATAAAAATGCCTACTTCATTAACTGGATTTTATGAACCAGTAAATGAACATACCCATCCCAAAACTGGTCAGGTGATTCTAAATCGATTTTTAAACCTCCTCCTAAAATATAAATCTTGTAACACAAGAATTAATAACATTAATAACTAAAAATTTTGAACGTATTCTTGATCCTATCCGCTACAATTCATTCACTGGGTTTTGAGAAACTTCTTGTTCCAATTCGCTACAATTCATTTACTGGGTTTTGAGCAAATTCTTGTTGCAATCCGCTACAATTCATTCACTGGATTTTGAACAAACTCTTGTTCAATCCGCTACAATTCATTCACTGAGTTTTTAACAAATTCTTGTTCCAATTTGCTACAATCCATTCACTGGGGTTTGAGCACATTCTTGATCCAATCCGCTACAATTCATTCAGTGGGTTTTAACAAATTCTTGTTCCAATCAACTACAATTCATTCACTGGGCTTTGAGCAAATTCTTGTTCCAATCTGCTACAATTCATTTACTGAGTTTTTAACAAATTCTTGTTCCAATTCGCTACAATCCATTCACTAAGGTTTGAGCAAATTCTTGATCCAATTCGCTACAATCAATTCACTGGGGTTTGAGCAAATTCTTGATCCAATCTGCTACAATTCATTCAGTGGGTTTTGAACAAATTCTTGTTCCAATCCGCTACAATTCATTCACTGGGTTTTGAGCAAATTCTTGATCCAATTCGCTACAATTCATTCACTGGGTTTTTAACAAATACTTGTTCCAATCCGCTACAATTCAGTCACTGGGTTTTGAGCAAATTCTTGTTCCAATCCGCTACAATTCATTCACTGGGTTTTTAACAAATTTTGTTCTATTCGGAATTTGGAATAAATAGTTGAAGTAAGAAATAAATTTTACTACAATATAGGAAAATGAGTTGGCTTTAGGAAAAGGAGAAAAAGAGAATACTCCATTGCATAGAAATATCCTAATTTCTGAGTTTTGTTTATGCCTCAGTTATTTATTGACTGATTTGAATCACCTTCAGTGAGTTATTCTGATCTGATGTAGAATTTTAAAGATACATCGAATATTGGAGGAAAAAGTATAATTAGCTACATACTTTATATAAAAAAATAGCAGTTAGTCCTAGGTTCCAAACCTAGTTCGGACAACGTGTTTTTTTTTCGAAATTCTTAGTATAAGTCTGGAGTCTGTAAGTGTATCTGGTATAACGGCAATAGGCTCACCTCCTATTCAACCTAACATTGTCGGTGAAAAGTGCTTGTACCCAATAGAGAAATACGTAACTAGTCTTCTTTGTTCAGTGGTACCAGTGTTGGGAATTTTTCAATTGTAGGATCAATGAAATGAAATGTCATTTGCAATTAAATAAATCCCCCTGAGGTACTCCGGAATGACAATGATTTTTGGACGTCAAACGCCTCAGTCCCTTCCGTGATCATGGATGCTGTAAAGCACTCGAAACTTTAGGCACTTTAAAACCACAAATAAGAAGCAACGAAATTATAATTGCATATAATTTTTTTCACAATTAATTTTTGCCCAACTATGAGTGGTACCCAGTACACCTCTGCCATCCTCGCTTGGGGAATATAGGCATAAAATATTTATTTGTGTGTGGCAGAGGTGTACTGAGAACACCCAATTTTCACCGACGATGTTTGGTCCCATGTCATAGGGGGCGAGACTATTGCCATATACCGGACGCAATTCCAGACAACGGACTCATACTGGGAAGTTTTCTCTAAAACAACATTTGCCCGACCTAGGATTTGAACCCAGGACCTGGTGATCACAAAGCGATGCGCTTCACCGCTAGACCAACGAGGTAATAATTTATATTGTTATATTATTTAATTTATATTGTTCTTCTAAATTAATCACTTCAGCGGTGCCCTTTAGCAGAGTGCGTGCAGTGCGGAGCGGTGCCATCCATTTACCAGATCCAAATATTTTTTGATGCGCACTCTATTATGAAAAAAGTACCCTTATATTTAAACCAATATTTAATGATCTAATTATTGTAATCCAATTAAACAATTTTCATGATATTTATGACATTATTATTATATAATATATTTAGGACATTATTCTTGTAATTTAATATTGTAAAATTATGCTTGTGATTAATATTGTATGACACGATATATAAGCGCTTTGGTTTCAACTAAAAGATAATTTGTTATGAATTAATAAATAAATGTCTAAATTACATAATAACCTGCCAATAAAATAACCAAAGAAAAAACACAGAATCCGTGACATTATAACCGTGCATAACAAGCACTTTTTATTTAATTCCCATTACTCCTACAGAACCTTGGAAGAACCTGTTGGAACTCTGTACTCTCTGCCTACCCCGCGAGGGAGCTGGCGTGATGATATAGATAGAGAAAGATAGATACTCCTACAGATTACATCGCTTACCCACCTCAAAGATAATGAGCAAATTCACAAGCAATTTAGCACAACCCCCATTTAGGATCTTGAACTTAAACAACTAGCAATAGAAAACAAATTTAATTCAAAGTCGGACAAATTTAAATTTTCTATCGAAATTTTCCAGTATAATTCCGGAGTCTGTAATTGAGACCGATATATGGCAATAGGCTCGTCCCTTATCACATGGGAACATTTTGTTACGGGGGAAATCTACATGGACTTCCGCCAGCCTCGGGGGAAGATGGCGGAGGATGTCGGACTCTTACAGACTACAACCCTACAGTGGCCGGCATCGACACTTCGGGGAGGAGCTGCGGGATCTCCGTTAGGAACGCACCGGTGCTATCACATGGGACCTAACACAGTACATCTCTGCCTTTCCCGTTTAGGGAAAATAGGCGTGACAAAATATTGAAATAAAAACACAGAAACCGCCCGCATTATACGTAACAAGCACTTTTTATTTTATTCCCATTACATTTCCCATTACAATCCCCAAATTACGTCGCTTACCCACCTCAAAGATAAATAGCTATACTAAATCAGAGGCAATTTAGCACAACCCATTTAGGCTTCAGCACTTAGTTGAACAACTGGCAATTGAAAAGGAATTTTATTCTAACCGTGTTTCCTAAAGTGGCTTTAGTTTCTTCCAGAAACAGGTGACAGATTTTTTTTGTTTTTTTATTTCTTAGGTAATTATTGTCTCTCTACCAGATGGTACCAAAGAACTCTAAGATTGAGACCGATGCCTCAAGCGTATCTTAGAATTCTATGGCTTCATTGCCAGAAAAGACGGTGACAACTTGGAGTAGCTAATGTTCACTGGGAAGGTCGATGGACAAAGACCTCGAGGCTGCAGCCCAACACGTTGGTCTCACCAGATGCGCACCATTCTGGACACTGCAGTCTACAACGCACTGCATGTCGCCAAGGATAGGGGAAAATGGCAAAACATCACAACAGAAAGACTCCTGGGAGGTGAAGGTCACGACCCTCAGACATGAGGAATACGACTCAAGGAGCAGGAAGATTACGTAGCTATTACGAGATCTTGACTTCTAATCCTAAAGTAAGACAGTGATCTTGAATTTTTCCTATTGTAATAGGCTTACAGTATCAGTTCAGAGTCTGGCAGTAAACCGGACATCGCAAAAATGGGTTTATGTAGTAGACATTTATTATTATACAAGGTGTTTCGTTAAAAACGCAAGGCCTCTGACACCCTGATTAGATAATTGATTCACTAATTCAGTATGAAAACCAAAATTCCATTAAAGTTTTTTAAGCACTTTTATACCGCAATTAACAATGAAACTTGTACGTGTGCGTATTGAAAAATACGCTTTAGGAATGCATTTGAAATCCCTGCAGTGCCTTGATTCAAGAATAAATTTAGTTTGTTATAGCGCACTAAAGGAGTAACAGCCTTTTTTGCAAGTAAAATCATTAACAATTGCTGGAATCAATTCAGTTACCGATTTAGAAAAAACTATTTTCAGGTCTTGCGTTTATTATGTTACACCTTCTATATCACCACGCCAGTTCCCTTGCGGGCAGAGAGTACAGAGTTCCAACAGGTTCTTTCCTATCAGACTTCTCTGACTTCCTCCACTCTCATAGTATTAATATTATATTTTTTTCTATTTAAAGTACGTTGCCCCACTCTACAAATTATTCCTATATTGGGTGCGTTTATAAACATGACATTCACAATCAAACACAAACATCCAGACCGAAACAAACATTTGCGTGTCATACAAAGGTTTGTCTCTTGCGGGGATCAAACCCGTGACTGCTCGATAAGGTGGGCGGAGCAACTTAAGCTCTTAACCGCCCAGCCATCGTTAATTGATAGAGCGGAGCATGGTGTTGACAATGCCAAGACATTAACTGCGAAGCCTCGGTGGGACGAAGTGTTATTAAGGTTTCAGTGTCGAATAATTCCCAGTAGCATTCCATGGTCTCGAATGACTAAGTCTCATCCCCTATTACACTGGACCTGACATCGTCACCACAATTTGGGTATATACAGTACAACTCTGCCAATTCCACTTATAAAATATAAGTATGATTGATAACGTTTTATTTTATTTGTAATATTTCTTTGTTTTGGACTACATGTGCGAAGACCGGTAGGGTCCAACACCTGCCAATTACGGAGACGGGCACAAAAATGTGTTCCAGTAGATACTATTTCTTATAACAATAGTAACATAACTTACAACCACAAAAACATAGGTACCTAATGTAGATACATTATTTCAAAATGGCTGAAATAAAAATTGAGCTGACAGGATCAATTTGAAAATTTCCACCTTAAAGGACAGGTTCTGCGCCCATGCATGATTTGCCCCTAAACCAACAACAATGAAAAAATACCTGTATTATTTCAAATCGCCCATAAATTCTCTTCATGCATTTATTATTAAACGGACATGCGGAGGAATGGCAATATTGCACAAAAAGTATTAGATTTTGAGGTTATAATTCAATAGCCATTAATACATATGAGGTTATATTGTGTGTTGAAATTCAGTAAAGATGTCGGCGACTTCGATATAAGTACTTAAAATACTTTGAAATATTCGTTTTAGGTTGCGAATTGTCCGTTAGATACGGATATTAACCATTATTTTAATAAAATAGATAAATAATGATGGCATGGGTCAAATTTTTGTTGGTACTAGGGCAATTTTCGACAATGTCCTTTGTTACATTTTCTACACGAAATTAGATATTATATTTATTTAATATCCAACTCTAAAAAGAAAATATGAACCGATTTTTAAAACTAAAGCGACACGTTTTTCGTGTTATACGTGAAGAAATTAAACCCTCAAGTTTCGTCAAGAATAGACCGAAATTAAGAACTTAGTCACGTACCCCTACGTCGTATATAATATTAAGCGTCCACTCATTCTGAAACTACACGCACATATCAGGGAAGATTGAGTTCTCTTGAATATCTCGAGAATTCTTGGAAATCACATAATATAATTCAATTAAGTGCTCACTTATTCTTGTTTTAATTAAGTATCCCGACGTGGGTCATAGATTATGATAATAGAGACTATACCAATTATATTTGTTTTATATTATACCGAATTGTTCCATAACTTGCGGTGGATGGCTTGGTCGAGTGGTTAAGAGCTTAACCTGCTCTGCCTACTGAATCTAGAAGTCGCGGGTTCGATTCCCGCACGGAACAAATCTTTGATTTAGCCTGAGTGTTTGTGTATGTGATTGTCGTGTTTGTAAACGCACCCACGACACAGGAATTGTTCCTAGTGTGGGTTTACGGTTTTTTTTTTCAAAAAATCATTAATTTTTAGTCACATAGCCGCGATAGATAGATAATTATAATTCGGATTGTACGTCGTATTATTTAAAAACTCATGTCTTGTACTTCTTTGTAAATATAAGTATACAATCAGCTATTTGGGAACATAAACTTAATTCCAATAGTACAAATCTTAAGTAACTGTGATTGCTCAATAAGTAATATATAGGGAAATGTTTGAGGAACAATAAGAACATGACGTAAAAATGGCATATAATATGTAGGTCCGCAATGAAATAGTGTCTCTTCTAAGTTTAAATACTCTTTGATAAAATGCAAATTGGTGCCATATAAAATCGACGAAGCAGAAATGCAACTAAGCTGACCAAAACTGCCTGTACCCTTAACAACAGTAGGCATTTCAGTATTTTACGATCACTTGGTCTAGCGGAATGACTACTCAACGTACTGGATTTAAGTTTTTTTTAATGTTCTTCCTTACTGGGCTGGAAGCGAAAGAAAAACTTAGAATGCCCCAGTAGCCATACTTTTGCTGGTGGCTGGTGGCTGGTGGTAAGAGTCCATCAAAGGTAGTAACGTCATCCGATCAACGACCAGAAAACGAAAATTTGAAACAAACCCTATACCAACCTGTCTGGCCAGCGTGGTATAGTAGGCCAAAAACCTCTTAACATGTTAAGACACCAAACGCAAAGGCCCCCAGTTCCCGGTAGTCCCGCTGTCCACTGCCACGGTAGCGGTCGCGGTAACAGCGGGGCAGGGGGTGCGAAGAATCTCCGGGCTACGACACAAGGCTACCAAAAACACCTGACCCTGGCTACGTACAATGGACGCTCTCTACGGCTGGACCAACACCTCACTGAACTCGAGGTAGAACTAGGTCGCATAAACTGGCACATATTGGGGTTATCCGAAGTCCGAAGACAGGGCGAGGACACGATAACCCTTGAGTCAAGCCACCTGTTCTACTTTCGGGAAAGTGATCGGCCCTCTCAGGGCGGTGTCGGTTTCCTGGTCAACAAAGCTCTCACTAACAACGTTGTGGAAGTCAGCAGTGTGTCGACACGGATAGCGTACCTCATAATTAAAATCACCAACAGGTACACCCTGAAGGTGGTACAGGTATATGCGCCGACCTCGACATACTGCGACGACATAGCCGAAGCCATGTATGAAGACATAGCCAAGGCATTACATGGCACCACCAAAGCTCACTACAACGTTGTTATGGGAGACTTCAATGCCAAAGTGGGAGTACAAGAATGCGGCGAAACGATAATCGGACCCCACGGCGTAGGGCGCCGAAACCACAGGGGGCAGATGCTGGTCAACTTTCTGGAGTCGCAAGGGCTCTTCTTGATGAATTCGTTCTTTAAGAAGAAGCCTCATAGAAAGTGGACATGGCGAAGCCCCGACACTGTGACGAGGAACGAGATAGACTTCATCATGACTGACAGGAAATCTATATTTAGAGACGTCTCCGTGATCAACAGGTTTAACACCGGCAGCGATCACCGACTTGTCCGAGGCGCTCTAAATATAAACTTCAAGGCCGAAAGACGTCGCATGATGAGGTCTACTCTCAGACCAACTGCGCCTCAAATAGCTTTAGGGTCCGAAAAGTTCCAACTGGAGCTTCAAAATCGTTTCGACCTGCTGGAAACCGAAGGCAATGTTGACGAGAAAACCGACACAGTGACCGAAACGCTACAGGATGTGTCTCAAAGGGTGTTTCCCGGCAAAAGCCGTAACAGAGAGTCTAAACTCTCGCTCGAGACTCTCGAACTTATGAGGCAGAGACGGGAAATGTCATCCACGCAGGCGTCTTCGCCGGATGGGAGGAACCTCAACCGGAAGATCCGGAAGCTGGTGCGACGTGACCTCCGATGTTCCAACACCCGCACCATCGCGGCTGCGATTGAACAGAACAGAGGCACCAAAGTCTTCGCTCGCCAGCTAGGTAGATCCCATCTGACGAAACTTAATACAGCGGATGGCAAAACTGTGACCTCCAAGTTCGAGATACTCGATAAAATTGAGAGTTTCTACAAAGACCTGCACGCATCACGGATGGCTAAACCCTCGAGACCCAGCGCTGACGACCACAGAGCCCCACTAGCACGCCACGATACGGAAGACATCCCTGATGTCAACCAGGACGAGGTCAGAGTGGCTCTCGAGCAGCTCAAAAATAACAAGTCGCCAGGCGATGACGGAATCACCACTGAGCTCCTAAAAGCAGGCGGGACTCCGATCCTGAAAAAGCTAGCGAGTCTCTTTAATTCCGTCATCCACCAGGGCTTAACACCTCAAGCGTGGAGCGGGAGTGCGGTAGTTCTGTTCTTCAAAAAAGGTGACAAAACCTTGCTGAAGAACTACAGACCCATCTCACTCCTGAGCCACGTCTACAAGTTGTTCTTGAGAGTACTCACAAACCGCCTCGCCAGAAGACTTGACGAGTTCCAGCCACCGGAACAAGCCGGGTTTCGAAAAGGCTACAGCACCGTAGACCACATCCATACTGTTCGGCAGATTGTACAGACGACCGAAGAGTACAATCAGCCGCTGTGTATGGCTTTCGTGGACTACGAGAAAGCGTTCGACTCCATCGAAACCTGGGTGGTTTTGGATGCTCTGCAGCGATGTGGCATCGATTGGCGCTACATCGAGGTGTTGAGATGTCTGTATGATACCGCCACAATGACCGTCCAGCTCCAGGACCAAAAGACCAACCCGATCGAGCTGCGTCGAGGGGTAAGACAGGGGGAAGTAATATCCCCCAAGCTCTCCACCAATGCACTCGAAGACGTCTTCAAGACGCTGGACTGGACTGGGCGGGGCATTAACATCAACGGCGAATACATCTCACACCTTCGGTTTGCCGATGATATCGTCATCGTGGCAGAGTCACTGGAACAGTTAAGCGAAATGCTGCATAGCCTAAATGGAGCCTCTCGAGGTGTCGGTCTCGGCATGAACTTGAATAAAACCAAGATCATGTTTAATGAGCATGTCACGCCGGGACCGATCTACGTCGATGGTTCGATGCTCGAAGTTGTTCGGGAGTATGTCTACCTTGGACAAGTTGTCCAATTTGGTAGGAACAACTTCGAGAAAGAAATCAACCGCAGGATCCAATTGGGTTGGGCAGCATTTGGCAAGCTACGTCACGTTTTCGCTTCGCCTATACCGCAATGCCTGAAGACTAAAGTCTTTAACCAATGCGTTCTACCTGTTATGACTTACGGGGCCGAGACGTGGACACTCACAGTGGGACTAGTCCACAAATTCAAAGTCGCACATAGGGCTATGGAGCGTGCTATGCTCGGCGTCTCTTTGAAGGATAAAATTCGTAACGAGGTAATCCGACAAAGAACCAAAGTTACCGACATAGCTCGCAGACTCAGTAAGCTAAAGTGGCAATGGGCTGGTCACATCTGCAGAAGGACCGACGGCCGATGGAGCAAGCGTGTCCTAGAGTGGAGACCGCGACTTGATAAGCGTAAGGTAGGACGGCTTCCAGCTAAATGGACCGACGAGCTCAAAAAGGTCGGTGGGACAGACTGGATGCGGAAGGCGGAGGACCGTGTGCAATGGCGCGTGTTAGGAGAGGCCTATGTCCAGGAGTGGACTACGATAGGCTGATTGATTGATTGAATGTACCCACGTCACAAGAATATTATACTAAAAGTGAGTAAACTTCAAAAAAAGAAAAATAAACAGAAAAAGCTACTTTGATGAACTTCTATTCCGAAGAACAAACATTGTTTTCTGAATATTTAAAAGCCTATGCTATATTTCTTAAACTTAAAAAGGTGAACATAATTATAAATTGCTAGACTTCATCGGATTGAATGGAGTTTATAACAATAGATGTATCACCAATATCAATACCAAATTCCATATTCTTCGAGGATTGAAAAATGAAATAACTTGTGTCTTTGCAGGCATGCACTACATTTTGGCGTACTTCCAAATATGCCAACTTGAAACGAAGGCTTTATTGTGTGGTCAAGAAAACATTATCTATAACATAAAGAAAAATTTTGTCAATTCCTTGTAGTCATATATCATAAATATCAGCTAAGGACTGAAGGATTTTAAACTTTCCCATTTATAACCAAAAAGAGATATGGAAAGTTACGTCCGAAAATCTTTAAAAGCGGTGCAGTCCCAAGTGTCCTATCTGGTTAATTTCCATAAGCTTTGACAAAATGCAAATTAGTCCCGTATAGAGGCAACGGGGCAGCGATGCAGCAGGCTAATAGTATCCCTTATACCTGCAAGATGGCCGCTTTTCGTTTCATCGAGTTTATACTGATTGTATTCCTTGTTTTCTTGGAAGATCCTTGTAATAGTTCCTGGGCTATGCCTTTGAAGGTAATTTCCATGAAGTTAACCGGGCAAAGTGTAGCCGGAAATGTACTTGTATAGGCTACTTCGCTAGTTGAATTTAGTCGCGGAAGTAACATTTTGCGCGGGACTAATTATGGAAATCTTGATAGGCGTAACGCGTTGCTGGCCTTAAAGAAGCTCTTCTTATGCAAATTAAGCGTAATCGTTTTTGCGGGCTAGTTGGTATTCTTCCTAGTTATTATTCAATGTAGCTTTTGTTAACTCTTTAACACATTTGCACTTTGGGGTCTCTTGAATCCTCTTATAAGAAGAATGTTGGAACAAAGAATGAAAAAACAGATATACAATGCGAAAATAAAAGCATGTAAGACCAAGACTCTCACCATGACCAAATATACCATGTCGTATCTAAAGAGCGAATGTAGAGCCTTTGTAACCAGCGAGCATGAGAGGAGAGGTGGAGGAAGCCCGAGAGGTCTGTAGAGAAAGAACCCGTTGGAATTATGTATTCTCTGCCTATTAAGCAAGGATCTTGCATTATGATATAGATAGATTGTGTCCTTATATGATCGTGGCCAATTAGCAAGATATAAAAAGCTTCTATGCATGTTATTTAAATGAGAAACGTAAAAGCATCAAAGGAATAAAGTCTTAAATAAAGGAAGACGTGTGAAGGCGGGAGACCATCTTAGGTTCATTTTTCACTCTCAGCTCTGCGAAGTTTAATATCAGCGCGGGACGCCATGTGTTATTAATGGACACTTGACACGAGACACCGTTCATAGAAAACTGCACACTTAACTGTTAATATTTTTAGTTTAAGTCTTTGCTGCATCGTGTTGACGCTTTTGAGGGTACTTCAAACGAATACAGTTCTTAGATTTAGAGGAATATTACTATCTATCTGTATACAACTTACTGACTACAACGAGAGAGGAGAAAGCCAGGGAGGTCTCAAAAAGAGAATCTGTTGAAACTCAGTACTCTCTGTCTACCCCGCAAGGGATCAAGGATACAATGGTAATAGCATTTTAACAGAAGTAATCTCTAAATGTGATACCATTTGTATGACCAGAACGTCGATCCAAGTAATTTTTGCATGTTAAGATGCATCACTTAATTTTAAGGGTCTTATTTTTTTGTAAAAATAGATAATATTTAATAGCTATGCGAATTCAAGCGTAGTGCGAATGGAGCGAGTAGCCATGACAAACTGAGGTAAGCCACGCCCACCACACAGACGTCAAGGCTTGGTGGAATTCAAAAGGCTCGCTAGCTAGGTCAGCTCTTCGTATTTTGCTTCGTGGTCTTGTCTTCGCAGAATGAACTCACGGTGTCTTGACGTCGCGATAAAATCCGAAAAATTGATTTATTTCATGACAGCTTTTGGATATCTTCTATACATCGATGTATCAGTACAAACACTTGCTAATAACTTAAGAGCAATAATCAATCACAGAATAAGATCTCTGGACTACGATAACCACTCTCTAGTATAGGCATTATACATTACTTACAAAAAACTATGCAAGCTCAATATATACCTGTTTTTTGCCTACTACAAGATTTCGTGGACGTTCAGTACAAAGATGAGTCGATGATGGTTAAGTGCCCAGGTAGGATCTGGCCAAGTTTTGCTCAGAATACAGATATGTGGTAAGCTTCTTATGAGAAGGAAGAGGATTATATCCTGCGGTAGGTGGAATAAGCTGGAGGTGATGAAGACCGATATTATATCTCCCAATCTATGTTACCACGCCAGATCGCTTGCTAGGTAACAAAGAGTACAAAATTCTAACAGGTACTTTCTTTACAGACCTCTCTGGCTTCCTCCATTCTCATAGTCCTTATTCCAATTATCTATCTACATATAAATCAAGTTGCGTGCGTTAGTCTCGCATAAACTCGAAAATGGCTCTAACGGTTCACATTAATTTTTTGGATTGTTTTCCCTAAAACTGGTTTAAGAAAAAAAAATTAGAAAAATCCCGAAGGAACAGCCGAAAAGTTGAAAATATAGAAAATATTTATTTTCTATAAAAATTGCCACTTCGAATTCCTTTCAACAGATGGCGTTCTTATGAAGACAAAATACTCTCTCTCTCCGACCGTCGCTAGATAGGCAGAAAGTGCAGAGTCAAGAGTCTCCGTAACCGGCAAGCGTGTATGAGATGAACTATGAGAGTGGAGAAAGCCAGAGAGGTCTGTAAGGAAAGAACCTGTTGGAACTCTGTACTCTCTGCCTACCCCGCGATATTAGTAAATTCTTTTAATAACCAGACTTACCTATTACTCTGTTAGTGAAACACTGGAAACTACTACTCGTTACACGTCTCATAATGAGACTTTAACTTAACCCCTCGCTGGTGCGGTCACATGGTTAGGTTACCGTCCCCGGCGTAGCGGCAACACTCCGGTACCCTTGAGACGGTACCGGAGTGTTGCCGCTACCGTCTCAAGGGCCTTATTCGCTATGACTAAACGTGGCGCGTTACAATAACTTCGGGAAATGCCTGTGTTATGGTATTATGTATAGTCCGCTTTTTCTTAGCTGACTAATTTGGTATACAACCTTTACATGATTTATTACAGAAATCATAGAGGTACTAGAAGCATAGAGGGAGCATTTACATGATCATATATTTGCACTGCTTACACTTATGTCATGTCAGTGATAAGAAAGGGGACAAATCTATCATTACCAGTTACACCCTTGTACATTTTTTTTACATTAATGACATAGACCATAGGCCTTACTTGTGTTTTCCCATAGATGTAGTGTTAGTACTTTCCCATATAACTGCGAAAGCTTTATCGATGAAATCATTTTGTATACATGCCGAAAATTAAATATTGTTTACAATACAAAATATCGCTGTTTTCAAAGTACCTATTATAGATGCGTAACTTACTTAAGTTTTGTACTAATTAATAATAGTAATCTATCTAGCTATTGACAATCTAAAAATCTTAACATTCACTATATAATAATTTAAATTTATAAATATTTTTACATTTTACAAGCTTTTATAGCATTAACACAACGGAGACCGACAAGTACTATGGTGCTTGTTAAGACAAATGTAACGAGCCCCAACACGTCAGAGTTATGTTGAGTAGTTGATTACTTCTGCTGGTCACCCTTCGCCTCCATCATGAGACCCTGGTCGCCATCCGGGTCTATAAAACTCGTCAAGACAAATACAATGGGTCAAACACGTCGGGGTTATGTTGAGAAGTTGGGTAGTTTTATTGGCCACCCTCGGCTCCATCATCAGACCCTGGACTCCATCCGGGTGAAAAGTACTCGTCAAGACAAATCCAGCGAGCCCAAACACGGCAGGGTTATATTGAGTACTTGTGTGCTTCCATTGGTCACATTTCGGCTACATCATCATAACCTGAACACTATCTAGTTATATATTACTTCTCAATATCAATCTAAACCTAACTTAAACTAAAAAATTTTAGCTCAGTCGGATACCAGCAAATGCTTGAAAAATGGATCACAAGATTTGAACCGAAAAGACAGAAAGATAGACATACGAACATTGTAAGTTAAATAAAAGCTGGTAAAAATAAAAGTGAACCTTTCATAACGTTTTTCTTTATTTCAATATAAACGCGAACAAAATATTTAAGAAAAAACAAAAAAAATATAATTAATTTAAAAGAGAACAATTTAAAGTTCTTCTAATAAGAATCTTCGCTATTTGAGTCCAACATCGAAGCACTCTTTTGTAAAATATTTGAAAAGATGCAACTATACTGAGTTCAACTCTAATGTGCTCTTAGTATTGCATAAAAACACTATCCATTTAGGCTATGACTAGGCATTTAAGATATATGTAGGAATACTAAAACAAAAAAACCTGCGTTAACAATTATATAAATACGAAATTTTCGAAAATGCTATCGTAGAAACAAAGATTTTTTAAATTGGTTACCTAAATAGTACCAAGTGTCCAGAAAAAGTGTACAGCTGAACTGCCTTTATAATCCCTCTATGTTTTTAAATCCTACCTCTATGACAGAAATGGTATTAAAAAAATGCGGTTGCTGTCACATACAATTCAAGACCAAAAATCACTGAACAAAACGTTTATTTAAAGACATTTTTCTCATTTATACTAATTTAAAGAACTGTCTTTTTAGTATTATTTATCTCATAATTACTGAATTTTGAGATAAAAGTCCATAAAAATGGGCATTATCTCATTAGAAGCAAATGTTGGTGAACATTGTCAAAACCAAATTTATGCGACCTATTCATGTATACTGCCTTGTCGGTCAACTGGCGAATATTGCGCGTTGCGATCACGAGGCCCTGAGTTCAAATCCTGGGTCGGACAAATGTAGTTTTTGAGTCCGGAATCTGGAATTGTGTCTGGTATATGGCAATAAGCTCGCCCCCTATTACATTGGACCTAACATCATCGGTAAAAAGTGGGTGTACACAGTACACCTCTGCTACCCTCACTTGGGAAATATGGGAAGGCATGACGGCATGTGTTACACACACACATATTCATGTATAATTTGACTAACCAAAACAATGTATTTGATGCAAGTGTTCAAACGATTTGAAAAACTGAGAATTTTAAGATACTTATGTTGCGAACCGTATCACTAACCGATAATATCACGAAATTATCGTGCGATGCGGCGTTACGTGTTTAATTAGTCATAATGAATAAGGTCCCTGTTAAGACAGGTAAACCCGGCAAGTAAGTCAAAGTGAGCGAGGTAAGGAATTACTTAAGTGAGAGGAATTTTAAGATGCAGGCGGTGAGACCTCTTCAACAGTTTTAGGGTTGAATGTGGTCTGAGCTAATGGTTACTTGATTACGTATGTGGTAATAATGTAACTTTGTATGCGGAATTTCAGACATAATAGGTAAGTAGATTGATTCTCATCAATTCGCATTGGGTCCGCGTGGTAAAGTATAACCTATTTTCTTCCAACCCGATTTTTGAGAGAAGAACCAGCAGTTAAACAATAAAAGCTGATTTAGGTACTACAAGTAAGTATAACTAGATTTTTACGGCCAAATATGCAACGTATTGTATTAATAAATAGTAATTTTGTAATGATATGAAGCCTTAAAATAAATATCTTGACCTCCTCCCAGACTACAAATTAAAAAAAAAGAAATCAGTTAGAAAGTAAATGTTATTTGTGGCATATCAGACCCCCTTTATGAAGCCCCACTTTATCAGGTGTGTGAAGCCCCTCCTTCATCACCTCCACTCTCCTTTCTGCGTGTGCGTGTGCTGATCAGTGATCTACACTGTTGGCCGCGAGGCCTTCATGGCTTCACCGGACAAGAGGACGAGCGTGCAACCACTACACTCGCGCCGGAATAGCAAGGGGGCAACTAGCTCAAGGGCGCATCAAGAAGGAACGGCCTCGGCTTGGGCAGTAGCCATGGGAAGGACATATACTAGGTGTCTCGCCGTGGTGCTCTGCACCGGCCGGCGGCCAAGGGATTCTTTGACCTCGCCAGCAAGGTCGGTTTCTGATCCTGAGTGCGATATCTGTATCCGAAAGAAGGGATGTAAGGGCATAGGGAGGGCCTCCACTCTCCTGTGTTATTTGCCATCTCAGGCCAGTCCTTTAAAGAGGCATCCCGTTCTTCCCGCCATCGCCGTATGGGCATACCCTATGCCTTTTTCCTTTACCTTTGGGACCAGTCAGTAGGTATTTTGGAACATGTGTTTGCCATGCGGTAGATATGTCCTGCACAGTCCCAATTAAACGTGACAGCTTTTTTAATTTTTTATTTATTTTCTTGTTGATTGTATTTTTTTTTAAATATGTAAATGCAGTTCAACATGTCACAAGAAGTTCAGGATAGTCTTGTAAGACCGTTTTTCTATAGCCACAACAGTTGAGGTAGCTGTCCTTATTGCCCCGTTTCAAAAACACACCCCGCATAATGTATAAGATCGTGCTATCACTATCATAATTTGAAAAAGTGTTTCATATATTCTGTTTCAGGAAAACAAATATACTATTAGAAGTAGCAGCGTGCCGTGCGAATGGCGGGCTTCCAGCCTAAGTGTGACGGCGTCAGTCCGGCTACCCTAGTACCAAGTACCTTCGTTTTATCTAGCATTTTCATTCTATTTTCTAGATATTTATGTATGTTGTTCGTGTAGGGATGAAGGAGGAAGATTTAGAGGGTCAGTCCCCTAAAGGGTAACCAGATGGTAATTTCCCGTCCTTAGGCTGGACTAACAGATAGATTGTGAGAGACAACGAAATCCAGTAATAAATACCGGAAAGTAGGCAGTACTTTTGACATATTGGAGGAGGGCTCGTTCGATATTGCCGAGAACAATCCCGATATAAAGATCGAGAAGGAATAATCCTTCTAATCAAGTCAGTCCTTCTAAATAAGTAATCCATCTTCCTATGGATAGAGATACTACATACATCGCCATTCCAAAGAGCGCATCCGAAGATAAAGAACCTTCATCCAATGTACCACTAGATTACTGTCTGCTTTACGGTATTTATTGCTAGCAGCAGACGTCAGCCTCTGCTAATCCCAGTAAATGATTGACGCTAATAGTTCTATTTCCGTCAAACTACAAAAGCAACTAGATTTAAGAGCTACTAACAAGTAAAAATATTTTGAGGATAATTTATAAAAGGCGGTCATGACTTCAAAGCAATATATTTTATACCATTTTAAGCGGATCTTTGAGTACTGTATAAATCTTCTACACTGATTCAAAATCCAGTAAAACCACATTATAATATGAAGATATCGGTAGACATCTTAGAAATGAAAGTAGAAGGAAAGAGAAGAAGCAAAAGACCGAGGAATTCAATGAAAGAGGAAAGTTTCTCTCAGGTTATATAAGGAACTGAAAGAGTCACTTTGAAAAGACGTGAATGGAGAAAGATGTATACATGATCTGCACTGGCAAGAATACAAATTTGAAATTGCAAAGATGATAAAGGTATTTGATTTCATTAAGTAGGTTTCTAAAATTATTTGCGCCTAATATATAGTACAGAATCCGTCTTAAAAATAACCTCCTCCTATTACAACACAATCCGCAGAATGATTAAAGACTAGATGCCAACCAACCTGAGCACTCCAATTATCGAAGAGCCCGCCGTCCGCGATGTAAAAAGATCCGGAGTGACAGCCGGGTTAACTCCGGACATCCGAGCCCCTGAACAAACTATTATCTTAGTTTTTCCCGCTGACTTTTAAAAGAAAAGAATTTCATTTCGCTCTGGTCTCCATTAATTAAATGCTTCTGAAACGTGACTCTGTTGTCGTGGTTTTATTCATTTTGCTCCAGTGAGAAACATTTTTCTGAAAGTATGAGTGAGTTAAAAAGAATACGCTCTAGTGTTAACGTCAGTTTACTTTAAAGGTTTTTATATAACGTTGCTAACTCGATAATGTTTTATTTATATTAAATAAAATTCATTCACTATGTTGAAATGAAAAACGTCGGTTTATAGGATCGGGACATTTTGTGCGGGCCATATTAATGTTCTTAAGTATAATATTTACTAAACGGCCACTATTCAAGGAAAAATCTAGCCAAAAATGCAACTCTATGTATCTTAAACATCCAACCAGAGCTCAATGCCGCTAGTCGATATGTTGGTTATAAGTTGAATGGTCCATGGTCAAACGGTTCTACCTAAACCTATACTTTTGACAAACGATCGCTAAAGAAGAATCGAAAAGGGTTAGAATAGAAAATTAACAATCAATTCTAACGGGCCTAATTCGTTGTCTACCAAGCGAAAGTGGTAAATTGCATAAAATACACGTACTGTAAAAAGTAGAGATTATTTAAGAAGCTTTAAAAGGCATCAGTCAACGTCCGATCGCAACTAGAAACATTGTAAATAAACCACCAGTCTCAAGTATATATTATAACCCTGCCATAAACACAATATGCCACTTTTCCACTACGCTCCGTACCTGATATATTCATAAACAATATTTGCGCTATCACATTCAATTTTGCGGACCCACTCGAAAATGACTAAAGACGGTATTGAAAGGCAATGGGAAAGAACCTCTTTTGCCCTTGAATAATATTGTAGGCAAATATACACACATGGCCGTTCCAGTTTCATAACAATAAGGTGTTCGGACAATTTCATCTTCGGAAGTACCGCGGACCGCGTTATGTAAATTTGGCAAAATAAATTTCTGGGTAGCAGTCTCCAAATTGAACGCGGCTACGTATAGAAAATAAAGTTTTCCTATTTTCCGATTATTTTATTCATATCTGACCTAAAGTGGCACAACTCTGAAATATGATTATTTGAGTTAGCCGTCTAATTTTAAAAAGTTTATTTTGTCTTGTTATTGTTTTTAAGTTGTTCCGCTATTCCATTCCTCTACGATATATATAAATAGAAGCCGGTCGTTGCAGCAATCTTCAGGAGACTTTTTCCTCCAGTGG
Organism: Phalera bucephala; assembly: GCA_905147815.2. Lineage (NCBI taxonomy): Eukaryota > Metazoa > Arthropoda > Insecta > Lepidoptera > Notodontidae > Phalera > Phalera bucephala. The sequence goes on from LR990627.1 coordinate 11,501,611, forward strand.
ACGTCTAAGGCTAATGCTTAAAGATATCTTTGATGATTGATGAGCAAATGAAATTCGGATTCATTTGCACAAAAATTGATATGTACGTAACGATATCATTTAGAGAACGTTAAAAAAGTCTGTGTCGTAGATGCGTACAGATACTTACTTGTTTTCGCTCCCTCGATGACAAACTAATTTCGTTGTAAGCAGCCCGTAATTGGCGGAGGGAAGTCTAATTTCCTCTCTGATAGCAAGCTTTCCGGAGCACATAGATGCACCTATGGTGGGTATTTTACGGAGATTCCAGAACCTTTTCAAACTGTTGATGCCTGCCACTGTGGGGTTTATTTCCAGTAGAAGTCTAACCCACCTTGCTAGCTTTCCCCTAGACTCACAGAAGTTATAGTATAATACAGAATTTACCTCACGTAAAGAAAGATAAGCGTAAGCAAAGATACCCAATGAAATATAATATCTCAACCGTATTACGTAACGCAAGGTAAGTATATTGCGTAAACATACCAAAACTCCATCAGCCGCTTTTTACGTACAACTTATTTATTATTTAAATACAAGACCAAGTTGCTTCGAACACGTACAAGATAAATATTAATAGGTATTCAGTTTAACTTTGAGATGTAACCCTTGGATAAGAATAAAAAAATGTCCCACCTATTCGAAACACTAACTCAATTTTATTTTGTGGGAAACTTGACAGACGAATCGATACTTACCGAATTTATATATAAAAGTCACCTTTGTATAAGTGGATAGGAATCATATTAAATTGTAGGTGTGGTAAACGGGATCGCTTATAATATGTTAAGCATGATTACTTCCTGCTAACTTTATTCAGAGTCTACCATTTTTTATTACCATGTATCTATTATTACATTAATGGACTTGAATGAAGATAATAAAATGTGCGAAACTTAAGTGGCAGTGGGCAAGGTAATTTGTTATAGAACTGCGACCATTGCGTCACAAAGGCTTAAGTGGCAATCATGTACCAGAAGACGTAGAATGGACAAACCCTCCATTGGACAAACCCCACAACGCTGATGACCTGGTGGAGATCGCTGGTAAAAGTTGGAGCGTATAGCATAGACCCGGTCGTTGCGACGAGTAGAAGGCTTTCGTAGTTTCTGGGAAGGCCTTCGTCCTACTGTGTACGTCTCATGGCTGAGGATGACATTAATTATGAAATTCTTGGAGTTGACAACGAATGCAATAAAAGATGGCATCTTGCCAGTACTTTTTTGTATCTCAAGTCGGACATATTTTCAACAAAAACTAAAGCTCATTAATCCTCTATGGGGAAGACTAAGTTATGTAGTTACTTGCACGCGGAAACTCATAGCTTCAATAACATATTATGTCATTATTTTCGCCACCATTGCAATGTTCAATGATAGTGAAACCTAAATCGATGGTCGTTGCACAGGATGGTACACCTAAGATTTTCCACAATATTAAAACGTAGTGATTATATGAATTTTGATAAAATATTTCGAATGTTGAATTATGATGTATGTTATATATTTGACTTTGCATGTAAATAAAACATTATTTCCTGATTTTCTTTTGACATATTTTACTTAAAATAAGTCGGGACCTTCACGACTGCTTATGAAAATTTTTACCAACTGTTACTCTGCAACTTGAAAAAGCCACCCCCTTTGCACCAAATGTAGCGTGAAAACTAAATTCAAAATTATTTCTTTTCAGAATAAACTTGACGGTATAGAAAAAGTTTTGCATTGTCAAATACAAGTTCAAGTTCATAAACCGTGTTGTAAATCTTTATTATTTATGTAGGCATATGCTAATTAGGGGCGTGGTGATTGGATATTGGGACGATCGACCTATTAAAAAACCACCGTAACGCCTATATTCCTATATACCTACCTATTAAGTACTCCTAACAACCAATACCCCTCTTATGCAATTGTGTTGTGTGCAATTTTCTCTCATGTATGGCGACAAATTTAGGCGACGATATAACTTCTTTTGTGTTATCAATACAATTTCTATGGTCATACTCTATCACGAGTATCGAGTACGGATTGATGGAAATATAACTAACAATACATTTCCATTTTGTTTCCAATTCAGTTTTGTTTCATTCATACGAGTATGTAAACAACTTGTTTGGGTGTTTTCGGTACTCTATTACTTGATAGCATTCGTGCACGAATTATTTGGCTAGTTATTCGGCGAACTGATCGCTAATAATCAGGTGCTCAGGTGGAGACCCACAGAAAATCTGAGGTGTTAGTGCGGTGTAACCCAAACGATAGCCCACCTTACAGCGGCTCTGCATGACCCAACACGTGCACGCCGCGGTAGGGTAAGCAGGGGGAACGGCGCTCACCGGGTAATGGCGCGCACCTCTATAAGTCTATGAAAATGGTGCATAACAACATGACACCATACGTAAAACGAGGGAGGGGAAGGGCCTCTAACACGTAGCGACGCGCAGGGGCAGTCAGCTCGTGGCAAACGACAGTGAAGTGTATTTGTTTGTATGCGGCTGTGCTGAACTAATTTTCGTCGCGATCTTTCTTTCGGTAAGTTCAGAATTTTGATATTTATTAAATTGTTAATATAGCTTTCCTAGGTACTTAATTATTCTATTTTATGATGAATTATTCAATATTCAACAATTGCTTTTCAATGTTTGTTTAATTTAAAGTTAAATTCAAAACGACCGTTTGGGGTTATCCCGCTCACATAAGCGCCATTACCCTTTAGAGACTTCTTTTTTTATTGTTATAGAAATGCCCAGAAGTCTCCAAAGAACAACCGCCAAAGTGGCTTGGAACGAAGAAACCTTAACTCCGCTAAAACTGCGATTGAAAATGGGATGTCCAAGATACAAGCCGCTAAACAATATAACATCCCATTTACTATTTTAAGGGATCGAATAAAAAACGAAAATATAAGCAACCCAAGATTAGGTCGTAGGCCCATTTTCACCCCGCACCATGAATATGAAATTGCTGAACAAGTTAAGCTGCTGGGTTCGCTGTATTATGGACTCAGTGTCACAGACTTGCGTAAAGTGGTTTATAAATATGCTGTGCTCAATAATATCAAAAACAATTTCAATGAACAGCAAAACTTCTGGAGTGGATTGGGTACGCGGCTTTATGCGACGTAACCCCTCAGTTTCTGTACCCAAAGCTGAAGCAACGAGCTTGAATAGGGTTTCTGCTTTCAACAAGGAAGAAATAACAAATTTAACAAACAAGAAGTGGAACAAAGCGACCAAAATGTTCAGAATCTTGGAGCTACGCAGTCGTGTGGTATGGCCTTGTTTTCAGAACATTCCTCTCCTTTAGCAGGTCCATCAAATGTAAATTTATGTTCCGAAGCTGATTTGGCAGTCCCTGGTCCTTCTAACCAGGATTTCGTTGACAAACAAAGAGAAACCTCTATACCTTTTGCTACTACTATATAGCACCGACACCCACTATTGCACCATATTCTAAACCAGCCCAAAGAAAGAGGAAACAACATGCTTCCATATTAACTGCGACACCCATAAAAGATAATTTACAAGAAAATAAAAAGATTGCCAAACTTAATAAGACTAAGAAACTAAGCCAACGAATAAAGTAAAAGAAAAAAACCAAAAGTACGAAAAAATCTTACAAGAGAAAATATTCGAAGAAGAGAGATAAGAGAGTGAAGTTGAAGAGCAAGAAAACATTTGTGACGATGACAGTGATGACGAAATGAATGTGGGCGATGAAAGTTATAACAAATGCATTATTTGCGAGGAATTTGGAAAAAATAACGAGATGTGGTATCGCTGTACAACATGTGGGCTGTGGTCTCATGCTACATGTTCTGGATGGGATTTGGCAGAAGAATACATCTGTGATTTATGTGTTTAACGATAAAATCTTATCATTTCTATTTCTTTTTTGTCTTTGTTTACCTTTAAAAAGTTTGTCGTTGCATACGTTGCTATATTTGTTTATTGTATAAGGCTGATCTCATGTACAAATACAAATATTTGTTGTACAAGTATTTTATGATTATAGACTGTACTTTAATTGTATACTTTGTACTTATGCTTGTTTACTAATGATAATGGATCTTACATGTTATATAGCAAAGAAATAGGTTTGGGTCTCATTACCCCTTCGCCTCAGCGGCATTACCCAATGACAGGGGCAATGACGCTCAAACCTTCTTTTTTTTATGTTTACTACTGCTAATAATTCTAAGATATATACGATTGCTATTAAAAAGTTTATTATTTAATAGTTAGTTAGGGACTTTTAAAAGTTTATGTTAAAGTAATAAATTTTAAAATAAAACAATAATTTAAAAAATATAGTGTATTTTGCTTAAGTGAACGCCATTCCCTCTGCTTACCCTACTAAATGAATGCCATCGACAATGCGGTCGAAATGGCGGCATGTTGTGCGAGGCACAAGGGGGTTTCAGGTCTGGAAGAGGATGTTCGGATCAAGTCTTCTCACTCCGCAACATCGTAGAGAAGCATCTGGCAGTGGGCCGGAAGGTTTTCTGCGGTTTTGTAGATCTGGAGAAGGCATTTGACAGAGTTGTGCGAAAGAGACTTTGGGACATTTTGCCAGAGTATGGTATAGATGGCACTCTGTTGCGAGCCGTCCAGTCCACTTATGTGGACTGCAAGGCATGCGTACGGGTGGCTGGTAACAGGTCACCCTGGTTTGACGTTAAAATCGGCGTCAAGCAGGGTTGCGTGTTGTCCGCTAGACTGTTTATAATATATCTGGACAAAAGTCTTCAAAGACTGAAAGCGATGAATGAAGGTGTACAAATGGGTGACTTAGTGGTAAACCATCTACTTTATGCAGATGACGCGGTTTTAATAGCGCCAACAGCCACTGATCTGCAAACACTAGTCACAGTTATGAAAGAGGACTGCATGATCAATGGCTTACACTTGAATGTGAAGAAAACCAAGATTATGGTTTTTGAAAGGGAAGAAACCAGAACGAATGTAAGGATTTTGGTTGGTAACGATGTGCTGGAGCAAGTGAATGAGTTTGTTTATCTTGGATGCGCCTTCAGTAAGGATGGGAAATACACCGCTGACATAGAGAGAAGAGTGAGTGCAGGGAACAGAGTGAATGGTGCGATGGGAAAGCTACTCGGGAGCCGGCACTTAAGCCATAAGGCGCAGCTGGCCATACATAACGGAGTTCTTGTCCCAACGCTGTTATATGGTAGCGAGAGCTGGGTATGTAAGAAGGAGAATGAAAGTAGGATAAATGCGGTAGAAATGCGAGCTCTGCGGAAGATGTGCGGAGTGAAGCTGACCGACCGCATTAGCAACAGCATAGTAAGACAGCGAGTAGGTATGAAAGATAGTATCGGTGTAAATATGAGAAAGGGCATGCTCCGTTGGTTCGGGCATATAGAAAGAATGCCAGAGGAAAGAATGAGAAAACAGATATACAATGTGAAAGTGGAAGGATGCAGGTACCGGGGAAGACCTAGACTATCTTACCACGACCAAATTAACCGAGTCTTATCTGATGGAAAAGTCAAGAGTCTCCGTAACCGGCGAGCGTGTATGAGACGAACTATGAGAGTCGAGGAAGCCAGAGAGGTATGTAAGGAAAGAACCTGTTGGAACTCTGTACTCTCTGCCTACCCCGCAAGGGATCTGGCGTGAGGTTATAGATAGATATATAGATTCTACATAAATTCTTTTGAATTTGTCTGCCACCGAAACGATAAGAAAAACACCACACGCCTATATTCCCCAAACGGGGGTGGCAGAGATGTATTCAGTACACCCACGTTCGCCGATGATGTTAGGTCCCATGTAATAGAGGGCGAGCCTATTGCCATATGCCGGGCACAATTCCAGACTCCGGACTCGTACTGGGAAGTTTTTGTTAGAAAAAGTACACTTGTGCTACACACCTAGGATTTAAACCCAGGACCTCGTGATCACAAAGCGATGCGATTGCCACTAGACCAACGAGGCTGTCAAGGCAGTCAAGGCAACGATAAGAACAAGCCAATAATACAAACGAGCGAATATCATGCGTCTCGTTTTCGCCATCATGAAATTCGTATCTCCAACATTTTTCTACTCTTTTCTCACATCCTGTGTACTGCATAAGTGCCAGGATGTTCCGCGAAGATATTGTGAAACCAGCAGGATTTATCGCACCATTTCATAGAAATGTCGATTTATTTGAGAAACTCCTTGAATGCAGTTTTATATTGGCCAAGCACTTGATATAATGCTGCATTTGCGTTGACTAATATGCTGTGAAATTGTTATAATCGGGCATATTGTGATTTTTGTAGACATGTTTACCAGAATCCCTGAACGTTATATTTTTGTAATGAAAGTTCCTATTGAGCTAGATAATTAATAAAATAAATGTGTTTTTTTGTTTTATTACCACCAACGATGTCGTTGAAATTATATTTATTATTACCATTTTCTTTTGTAAGTCCATAACAACAGTTGCATAACACCTATAGATTTTTAAGTTACGCCCACTCTTTTCCTGTTTGGTTCAGTCGTTTCTTCATCAGATATTATTCATAATATAGATATTGTATATAAACCGGAAATTGTTAGCAATAATTAATATTTATATTTCGGTTCCAATCAAACCCATTGAAGTACCATCTCAAAACTCCAAATGTTTAATATTGCCCGTATTGCCTACATAAGCAATGAACACAGACCGTAAGCAATACTCGGAATTTTGAGATGAACACAACCAGACACATTTAGTAGCATCTGTGAAAGCTCCTTTAGACTTCTATGAGTATCTTTACATATACTCAGAGTCTTAGTTTTGTATTCTAAAGCAACATTCACGCCTTCTGTGTCTATGAAAAGGCTGTACAACGTCAAATGCAGTTTTAAATATGAAATTAACTACACTTGGACTGATTGTAGATAAACTCCGAAGAAAATATTAAATATAAATCTTGAAAAACACGAAAACCAAATCTCCAATACTATAATGTAATATATTGCAAGAAACATAGGTACTGGAAAAAGGTATAGGAAAGAATAAAATCTTTTATTTCGATCAGGCATAAAAAATACTACCTGAAAAATAAATACACAGACTGGTTTATGTTATTAAAAACTACTTAATTTTAGCCAAACAACTACGTCTTATATTTAAGAATCATTGTTCTATAAAAACAAACGGAACATGCATTATATTAAAATAATTCCAAGCATTACAGTGCTCAGATAAATAAAATATCGCAAAAGAAAGTCCTACCTCCATACATACAACCGACAATATGAAAAGTTCCCGGCAGGTACTCTGCGGTCCCTGTCGCCCGCAGAAGGGCGATATGACGACGTAAAAAGGCTTATCTGAAATTAAAAACGAATAAAGGATTCCGTCGCGATGTCCAATTGTCGTAACCTCGATCGGATCGCGCGGCGGCTGCGAGCTTCGCCCGCCATGAATATTTACCGCGCGGAACATATTCGATACTCGCGTTTATTTTTATTTGGCTCATATTTGTCACGTCATGAAAACACTGTGGCTATATTCCCGCCAAGTTTTACGGTCCCGCGTGGGTTCCGGGAATTTCAATACACTCAGCCCCATGGCTATTCGTGTCTCCGAGTATGATATTTGCTTTTATTCGGATTCGGTACCAAATAAAAGGAAAATGCAAAGTAAAATGTTATCCAACTATTTATTAGGTATTGAATTTTTAAACTGTCGTTTGCGTATCTGGTAGCGTTCAATAAAAATAGGTAATCAAGTGAATAATATCTGTGATATGGACAGGGAATAATTTATTTAGTAACAAATCTTGTGGATGACTAGCCTGGAGCGAAAGGCAGCTGTATACAAACACTGTACACTCACGTTTCTCACACTTCAATGAGGTAAATTTATATTATACTAGATGCTTTGAAATATGTTATGTTGGAAAAAATGACAGAATCCTAACCCATAATAAATCAAAAAAGTAAAAATGTTAAGACTTTATACAATTGTTACTAAGTAAATAAACAATTGTCTTTTCGTTCTCAAGGTTGCCGATGGCCTGGTGAAGGTCGCAGACAAAACCTGGACGTTTTTTGGCTTTCCTTCGGTTGATGATGATAATGATGATGATAGAAGCAAGTAGCAGACCAATAAAATCTAAAGGTAAAATACAAATCTATCTATTTAATAAATTCGTTGTCAAAGCCTTTGTCTTACTGAAACAACACTTTATATAAGTAATCCGATGATAGAAACTCTAGAGGTTAAATTAATCAAGTCAACACCAATTGCTCACAGAATAAACTGAAACTAAATTAGTGCGCAGCATAATACAGCACAACTTAAGTCTATTTGGGCAGCAATAAAGGTCTTGAGCGTGTTCAAAGATACGTACCAGGTGACTGGCGGGCCACGAGAACTTTATTTATAGTTGAAGTTCGAAGGAAATTCATCGGTCAGGAAGTTTAGTTTTTCTTACAAAGATAATATCGGCATTCTTGTAATAACTATTTAAGGTACTTACAAGTTTTATTGCTTTTGCTAACCATAACTAAATGTGGTTAATACAGTATCGGGATGATTGGCGTTAGGAGATAGGAGAGTTAGGAGACTATTCGAAGCAGTGAGTAAAAACGGGATTGGAATGACTATCATAACAATGACCTGATTTATGTTAATCGTCTGTTATCAAATTTAATATGTTAATCTGTAACGTTAATTTAAATGTTACGAAATAAACAAATTATTTACTTAAGTTAAAATTAAACTCAATAGTCGTAAGATTCTAGAAATGGTATGGAGACAACTGAAAGGAGATTGAGAAAACATCAAAACATGCGTTTTTTGTCTAAGTATTTTAATTCAGACAAAAAAAAACAAATACTAAATTAAAACACACAAAACAAAGCATGAATGATTCTTGAGATTTTGTCATAATCTCAAAAAAGAACCAAGCTTTTTAGCCTCATTCTTTGTAAAATGGCGTGCCTCTTTTCATATCATAAGACTATCAAAAATATTCCATCCGTCTATCTATATCATCACGCCAGATCCCTTTGCAGGGTAGAGTTCTAATAGGTGCTTTTCTCATAGACCTCTCTGGCTTCCTCCACTCAAAATGTATTTCTCCCCAAAAACGCTAGTTCCCTAGCTCTATTATAAAAGATACAGCAGTGCATCCATTAGTACTGGCGGTGGGTCGTAATTTGCATTTAGGATCGGCGCAATTGGGGCAGCGGGCGGCACTGGCTCGTTTGCACTTGACATTGCACTGGACCAACCCCTAGAGTCAAGTGCGCTCTTGTAACTAATTATGGCGAAATTTGGAGTGTGTGTGTGTGTGTGTGTGTGAATGATCTACGCTGTTGGCCGCGGGGACTTTACAGCTTTAGCGGACAAAGGTGAAATTAGGCGATAGGGTTATAAATGATGAAGAGAATAATGTTGAAGGGGCAGAATATTAACTAATTATGTGAATCGCCAATTTGTTGTGTTTGAACGGCATTGATATGCCATACTTGTCATACTACATATTGTTAAATAAAGTATAAGTTAAAACCTGCTAGCTTCACTCTAACATCAAAACCGTTTAGAGGTTAGCATTAACAGATTGACGTTAGCGTGACGCTATCGATGATGCCATTCTTGTCTACTATAAATTTACTAAATAAACACGAACGTAACAGCACGCTTGCTAGCGTCAATTTTTTCATACTAAGCCCTAGGAAACAGTGGGCTGTTTTTCGGACCCGTCAAAAGCTGTGATTTTCACTAAGTTACCAAAAAAACATGTTGTGTAGACAACAGCAGTCAACTAAGTGATGTGGGTCGTCAAGGTACGTCGCAGGCAGCTGGGAATTTTGACGCAGGTACAATGAGTAGTTTGGGTCCGACCGACGCACCCCTGATCTTCGTAACCTACTCCTCGGCACAGTGCAGTGACGAAAGGCGAGAGTCTTTCGCAGCTTTAAATTTATTAATTAGATTTATCATCATGAAGGAATGTTAACTCGGTTACCATCGAATTAATTCATGATTTTTTAGGACGGGACATTTTAGTTCTTTTGAATAGACATACTACAGATATTACGATTATAAAATATTTAAAATGTCATTAATAAAAATAAACACCGTCACGCCTATATTCCCCAAGCGGGGGAGGCAGATGTCTTATGTGTACACCCACTTTTTGCGGACAATGTTAGGTCCCAGGGGGCGTTCCTATTGCCATTACACTGGGCACGTGCCACACTCCGCACTGATACTGGAATTTTCTCAATCGCAAAAATTACTTTTAGTCCTACCTATGATTTAAACCCAGGATCTCGTGATCGCTACGCGCATTACCCGCCAGGAGACCAGCGAGGCCAAAATTTTATATTATGATGAATACGATTCGCTCTCTTTTATAAGTTATCATATCAACCAATGAATGGTTTGGTCTAGTGGTCAGAGACTAAGCCGTTAATTTCCGTACAAGACAAATCTTTTTGTGACCTACAAATATTTGTTTCGGTCTGAGTGTTTGTCAGGAAAATTACTTGTGCTGCATCATCATCAAGGATAAAGTCTAAGGATGGTGCAGATACACAAGCTGTATTAAACCGGTGGAGTAAATATTTTGGAGAAATGTATGGAGATGCCCCGGATACTGGTGCCACAGACGAGCCCAGAGACGAGTTTGTGGCACCGGAATCAACAGAGGGCATCACTATGGAAGAAGTTGAATGGGCGATAGGAAGTATGAAAAATGGTAAACCTGCGGGAATAGACATGATATCTGCCGAGATGATCAAATATGGTGGAACTTGCGTCCGGGACGCCTTTCGGGTCCTTGCAAATCTTTGCTAGAGGACCAGTAGGGTCCCTACAGATTGGCGCCGCGCAGTCATTGTACCCTTGTACAAAGGCAAGGGTTCACAATATGACTGCGCCAATTATAGAGCCATTAGTTTGATCAGCTTGGCAGCCAAGGTGTATGGTAAAGTTGTTGAAAGGAGAATGCGCGAGAAGTCCGATGGAATGTTGTGCGAGGCACAAGGGGGTTTCAGGTCCGGAAGAGGATGTTCGGATCAAGTTTTCTCCCTTCGCAACATCGTAGAGAAGCATCTGGCAGTGGACCGGAAGGTTTTCTGCGGTTTTGTGGATCTGGAGAAGGCGTTTGATAGAGTCGTGCGAAAGAGACTTTGGGACATTTTGCCTGAGTATGGTATAAATGGCACTCTGCTACGGGCCGTCCAGCCCACCTATGTGGACTGCAAGGCATGCGTACGGGTGGGTAGTAGCATGTCACCCTGGTTTGACGTTGAAATCGGCGTCAAGCAGGGTTGCGCGTTATCCGCTAGACTGTTTATAATATATTTGGATAAAAGTCTTCAAAGACTGAAAGCGATGAATGAAGGTGTACAAATGAGTGATCTAGTGGTAAATCATCTACTATATGCAGATGACGCGGTTTTAATAGCGCCAACAGCCACTGATCTGCAATCACTAGTCACAGTTATGAAAGACGACTGCATGAAAAATGGCTTACATTTGAATGTGAAGAAAACCAAAATTATGGTTTTTGAACGGGAAGAAACCAGAACGAATGCAAGGATTGTGGTTGGGAACGATGTGCTGGAGCAAGTGAATGAGTTTGTATATCTTGGATGCGCATTCAGTAAGGATGGAAAATACACCGCTGACATAGAGAGAAGAGGGAGTGCAGGGAACAGAGTGAATGGCGCGATGGGAAAGCTACTTGGGAGCCGGCACTTAAGCCGAAAGGCGCAGCTGGTCATACATAAAGGAGTGCTTGTCCCAACGCTGTTATATGGCAGCGAGAGCTGGGTATGTAAGAAGGAGAATGAAAGTAGGATAAATGCGGTGAAAATGCGAGCTCTGCGGAAGATGTGCGGAGTGAAGCTGACCGACCGTATTCGCAACAGCGTAGTAAGAAAGCAAATAGGTATTAAAGAGAGTATCGGTGTAAAGATGAGAAGAGGTATGCTCCGTTGGTTCGGGCATATAGAAAGAATGTCCGAAGAAAGAATGACAAGAGTGATATACAATGCGAAATTGGAAAGATGTAGGTACCGGGGAAGACCTAGACTATCTTACCATGACCAAAAGACCGGGTCTTATCTGAAGGACAAGTCTGAAGGAGTGTCCGTAACCGGCCAGCGTGTATGAGACGAACTATGAGAGTAGAGGAAGCCAGAGAGGTATGTAAGGAAAGAGCCTGTTGGAACTCTGTACTCTCTGCCTACCCCGTAAGGGATCTGGTGTGATGATATAGATAGATAGACTATTTTACTGTCTACTATCTTAAATGATGTAACTTTTCAATTTTCTTATAAAAATGTATATTTAAAGTAAATTTGTATTGTAAGCAGGTATTAACAAGCCGCCTGCTTCGATGAATGCAAGTGGCAGGTCTTTTAGCGGTGTTTTGCTCAGACATAACGCAGGCTTAATAAACTCGCCTTAGCTCGGTGTTAACCAGGGGCTGCTTGTTTGAAATTATGTTTTTATTTAATACATTATTCCTCTACATCGATTTTATATTATTTTGTAAATGAAGAACTCGGGACCTAAGTTTCTTTGTAACATTAGATTTTTAACATTAGGTTATTAAAATTAGATTGGTGCCGCGGCTCTGCTAGTCTGAAATTCTTTAGCAAAATAAAACATACCATGTAGGTACACTCCCCCAAGACGGACAGGCGGAAGAACGCTTATGTACTCTAATTTATTATATTAATTGCATTATTAATTGCAGTTAGTTTATTTCAGACTACACAGAGGTGGTTATAAAGGCCCTAAATGTCACAATATATGCGAATATCATGGTGAAGTTGTGCACAGTCAGTACTGTCAATCTTTCAAATTCAAAAACTTTGAGGAACATTGTAAAAAGTAAATCTTAGCATCAAATTTAATTAATCTTTAGGATAAGATAAAATGAATTTTATATTTATTTATTGAAAAATGATTGAGGTTTGAAAGATGATTATTATTATATGTATCCGAACACTGAAGGAATGAGTGAGTGAGATATGGGATATGGTGCAAGAAATGACGGACGAGGTCTTAAATTAGAAAATAACGAAAAAGGATTGAGGAAACAAAGAATAAACTTTTGACTTATTTGAAGCAAACTGTTAAATTTTACCCAAAAGAACCAACATTTATCTATATATCATTTATATATACAACATTCATATAACTCTAAAGACGCAAACCAACAGTAAACATATTATTACATGTATAATAAGTTGTAACAAAAGAAATTCAAAGTTCTGATCTGACAGGTGTACAAAACATTGATAAATTCGCTTGCAAATGTCATTTTTATTAATTCTGATATAATGCCGATATATTTTAAAAAAAGGACAGTGATAATGTTATTGAATGAGTCCAATAATAATTTAAAAAGCCTAATAACATATAGCTTGAAGGTAATACAGATAATGATATTAATTAAGTGAGTAAATAATGACATTGACTTAAGTCTTGGTTACGAGAGCAGTTTAAGCGCCTTACTTTTAAAGATGGGTAGGTGTGGTGAAAAATGTCGATGTCTGTAACTGTAAATGTCTATACAAAACGAAAGTGTGTAAGTGATTTGAAAAACTGATAACATCCAGCATGTCTTATTTAACATAAAACGTAGGACTACACTAGGAATTATTCCTGTATCTTGGGTGTGTTTACAAACATGAAATTCACATACACAAACACCCAGACCGAAACAAACATTTCTGGGACACACAAAGATTTGTCTCGTGCGGGAATCGAACCCGCGACTACTCGACCCTGTGGGCGGAGCGGCTAAAGCTCTTAACCACTGTACCAGGCGTTCGTCTAGAAGAATTAAGTCCGTTAAGAATTTTAAGAAGGAAATAATCTCAGATTTTGCATACCAAAGTTAGCAGCTACCACAAATCAAAATTGCTACTCTTAGTTTCCAAGATAAGCCGTTAAAACCCCCCTCAAATCTCAAGCATCATAATAAGTTATTCCTCAGAAAGGTTTATACATAATTATGTTCCATCACGGAGCGGTACTACGCGCATTGTCTCGACATCTTAACCGCAGGACCCTTATCGGGTAAAACAAAACGCCCCGCGTTACGATAACATTGTGTTATCAACGTTTAAGATTTCGCCACATAGCCGAGCGCGACAGTGGTGCGACTTGGGGAATTGTAATGTACTAAAATGTACGAGAGACGCCACACAGCGCAGCCCACTCGGCGCGACGGCAAACGTCACGAACGAACATACCCGAGCGGTTGCGTCGCGCTCCGTCGGCTATTTCACCAAACCTCTAAACTCCAACTCAAACCGTTTATTTTGTATAAACCCTGCAGGGGTGCTTACAAAGTTTCATATTTAAATTTTTTTTAACTTACTAATCTACCACCGGATCGGAACGCGGCCTCCACTGAGACGATCCGGCGAGAAACTGAGCGGGCTTGTCCTTTATTGTTTAATTTTTGCTTTTTTGTTTAATACTCCATTCATTTTTTTTCAACATTTTTTGTATACTAGATACATACATTTTTATATTATACAAAATCATTAATGCGGTCCAGCTCCAGTGTGGTGTCATATGACTGAGATATAAGACTATTTTTAAATATATGTTATAATGAAAAGCTAGAGGATTCTGGGTGGACCAGTCTCCACAAGCAGCACCCGTTCACGATTACGACTACTTGAGCAGCCATCACCTCCCTTGTCTATATTAGAGTGAAGGAAGTGACCCTCACCAAATAGACTCTGTAAGCGTATACTTTTTAGTGAGCATGACCAATCCCAGACCCCGGAGTGCAGTCAGAAAAAGTCTACAAAAGGAGCAGTACTTCGAGCTCGTTTGGCACGACACGCTACGCTTTGACATTTTTGTTGACATTAAAGACGTGCTTTATGACCAATAATCGTCAATAAAATAAATAGATACTCGAGCGGAGAAGGGCAAGAAACTCCACAGCAACTCTTTTAAAACAAAAGCTGTTCCGTATACACTGTCAATTGTGGGGTGTGGGAGACAAGGTACATTACACTAGGTAGGACTAAAAATGAGACTAAGAAAGAGATTTAGTGGCATACAGAGTACATGATCATTTCACAAAGTTATCGTAACGCGCCGCGTTTGGTTATAGCGAATAAAGGCCCAGCTAGATCGGAACGCACGTATTTGCATACTGTAACACTCGAGGCGTAATAACAACCCCTATATCGCTTGTAAAGTCGTGGTTGTAGCCAGTTTCGAGATAGAGGCCTTTAAAGAAATATTGTTGAGGTAATTTTATCTTCTACTTTCCGATAAATAATTTGTACTAGACTACGAATCACGAACAAATGACGGCTAAAAAACGGTCGCGTTTGGATATCCAAAGTAGGTATAACCTACTTACGCATTTGTACTTGTATATGTTTGTTTATTTGTATATGTAAGAATGTATATATCATACTGTTATACCAGTTCAATTTTTTTTTCCTCTTTTGTCCTAAAATTGAGAAATCAATCATAATAAGTAAAGGAATAGCTGTAACACTAAACTTTATGAAAAAACTTTAAAAAAAAAAGGTAAACCGACTTCAAAAAGCAAAAAATAAATATTTAAAGTCGGTGCTGGTTAGTGTAAACGGTTACTTAGCACCGACTTCAAATATTGATTTTTTGCTTTTTGAAGTCGGTTTACCTTTTTCTTTAAAGTTTTTATTTTACAATTTTAAGTGACGAGTAAATTATTTAGTAATATTTATATACCGATATTATATTATTTTGCTGAGTTGTACAGTAAGGTACCTACCTAGATTAATATAATGACTATAATAACGGAATCTATACATTCGTGCTGTTCGCCGTTAAGGAGTTCCCTCTTGTATCTTCAAAGTCCAAGGTCCAATACCAATAACATTAAAATAGGACCACCTCAAAACTATACTGAACCCAATGCAAAAAGAATCATCAAAATCGGTTCATAAGCAAAGGAGTTATAAAAAAGGATGAATTATGAACCTCCTTTTTTGAAGTTGGCTAATATACTGCTTAGTTCTATAGTAGGGTACCTATAGGATTGACGTAATACCCATAATATCTCAATTTACACATGCCTATTGTTTGTCGTTAAGGAGTTCCCTGGTGTATCTTCTAAGTTCAAGGTCCAATGCCAATGAAATTAAAATGAGACCACCTTGGAGCTATACTAAACCCAATGCAAAAAAAATTATCAAACTCGGTCTACAATTGACGGAAATATCGGTGAACATACATAAAAAAAAAAAAACATATATACGACCGAACATAGAACGACTCCTCCTTTTTGAAGTCGGTTAAAAATAAGTAAGATCATATTTCAATATCTCATAATAATCGTCTATCTATGAATATAGGGACATTCAAAACAATATGCTTAACCCAAAACCTGAATATTAAAAAATGCAACACCAAGGAAATAGTTCGATAACATTTTGCTTTGCATTTTTCCTTTATTACGTATCTATATTGAATAAAAGCAAATATTATTGTCAGAGGCACGAACAGCCGCAATGCCCATTGTATTGAAATTCCCGGACCGCAGCCGGGACCGTACAATTTGGTAGGAATATAGCCACAGTGTTCTCCTGACGTGACAAATACGATCCAAATAAAAATAAACGCGAGTATCGAATATGTCCCGCGCGGTAAATATTCATGGCGGGCGAAGCTCGCAGCCGCAGCGCGATCCGATCGAGGAGACGACAATTGGTCATCGCGACGGAATCCTCTATTCGTTTTTAATTTCAGATAAGCCTTTTTAAGTCGTAATATCGCCTTTCTGCGGTTGACAGGGACCGCGGAGTACCTGCTGGGACCTTTTCATACTGTCGTTTATGTGCATGCAGGGCTTTGTTTTCTTTCGCGATGTCGTGTTAGTGGAGTATTCTTATAAATGAATCAATATCAAACCGGTTTTGCGAATGCTCCGGGTGCGCCCAGCCGATCATCAGTCGTATTGGGTAAACAAGTTAATTAGTAGTGCGTTGCTATTATTACCTTTAATATCAATTCTTGTTTAAGTATTTTTTTGTCTAGTGGTTCGTATCTTTACCGTTATTTTTTGCATAAATATAAAGAATACAGTGCACGGTACCTATTTTATAACAAGTATGTCCGATTCAAAGTTAAAAGATCTTTTAAAAAAACGTGGTTCGATCAAGCAGGAAGAAAGTAATCAATGCTTTTACACTTAATAATGACCGGCAGTACTTCTGGTAGGACTCCAGCATCGTATTAGGCTGGTTATCATCGTCCTCATCCAATTTAATTCAATTTGTCCAAAATAGAGTTAGTGAAATCCAGGAAACCACGGCAGGACATACGTGGAGCAACGTGCCATCTAAATCTAAGCCTGCAGACCTTGTTTCTGGCGGGGTGAAGGCTGACTGCATCAGCGCGGCATCCCTCTGGTGGTAAGGGCCAGAGTTTTTACAGAAACTATTGAGTTCCCAGAATTGAATAAAACACTCACACAATCACCTCAAAAAACTCAGATCATAATCCAATAACTCGTCTTATTCATAAATTTGTTAGGCTCCCAGAGACGTAAATAAAAGTGGACTGTATTTCTGCTGGTTTATTCACCATTAAATGCAACAGTTGAATTAAATAAAATCCAAATGAAATAATAAAAGGTATCGTCCGTCGCCGGCAAAGGTGTAAAGAAGTCTCGTCCTGTGGCGGGGCGATCCTTTCACCGCGCTAGAGGATGTAGTGGGGCTGCTCACGCGCGCCACCACCCGTGTGTATGCTGTCTGTGTGTGTGTGTGTGTGGGTGTGTGGGGCCGCAACACTATCCTTCTTTGTTCGAATTATCACATTACTAAAATCTTATTTACATTATAACATATGACTCTAATGCATGCAGAACCTCAACTTCTTTTATCAAACATCAAACAGACCTACTACATTTGTCTAGAAAAATCGTACATTCTTGCGTACGGTGTCATCGGTTTAAAGCTATTCCTATTCAAACTATAATGTCCAATTTACCTAACGAACGGACACACTTAGAGTCTCCTTTCATGACAGCGGGAATCGATTACGCCGGGCCAGTGCGGATAGCCAATCGTAAAGGCAGAGGAAGTAAGTAGGTTGATCAAATCTTATATATGTGATTTTGTGTGCTTCGCAGTTAAGGGCGTGCACCTTGAGCTTGTCACCGATCTTACAAAGGAGGCTTCAGACAACGGCACTTCATTCATTGGAGCTTGCAATGAACTAGCTAAATTCCTTAGTAATAATTTAAAATATTTAGAGCTCCATCTCATCGAACAAGGTATTAATTTTAAAAATATTCATTCACATAGTCCCCACTTCGGCGGGATTTGGGAGGCCGCCGTAAAATCGGTTAAGCATCACTTGCGCAGAGTGCTATCACTTGCTCACTTGAATTATGAAGAGATGTCCACGTGTTTGGCGCCAATTGAGGCAATTTTAAATTCTAGACGCTAACACCCTTATCTGCAGACCCTTCTGACCTCTCCTACCTGTCTCTTTCTCATTTCCTTTTCGAACGCCCTCTTTTGTCAGTACCCCATGAAGACTTCATGGAGAAGAACATCAATCGCCTTCAACGCTATCAGAGGGTTGAAAAGCTGCGACAACATTTCTGGCAGCGATATTCAAATGAATACATTTCTCTCCTACAGACGAAACCAAAATAGACTCGCTCTACAGGGCAACTTGAAGTTGGATCTCTTGTCCTTATAAGAGACCGCAACATAAAACTTGTACGTGTATGTGTGCGTATTGAGAAATACATTTTAGAAATTTATTTGAAATCTCCGTATTGCTATGAACCTTCATCATCAGACCCTGAACACTTATCTGGTTGTATAGTACTTGTTAAAACCAATCTAACAAGCTTAACCATTGCGCTAAATCGTCCGTCAAGGTGTCATTCCGGAGTCCGGAATTGTGTCCGGTATATGGGAATAGGCTCGTTGCTTATCACATGAGACCTTTTTTTACGTGGAGAAATCCACATGGAGTTCCGCCAGCCTCAGGGGAACATAGCGAGGCATGTTCCCCTGAGGCATGAGGACTCTTACCGACTAAAACCCCACAGTGGCCGGCATAGACACTTCGGAGAGGGACTGCGGGATCTCCGTTAGGAACGCATTTGGGACCTAACACAGTACATCTCTGCCATCCTCGTTTAGGGATAAAGGCGTGACAAAATATCGAAATAAAAAACACCGAAACCGCCCGCATTATAACAAGCACTTTTTATTTTATTCCCATTACGAGGCATACCTTTTAAGTTTTGTCGTTCGAAGAAAAAAACACAACTAGAACCTTATAGTACATTTTATTGTTTTTCAAAGTATTCACCACGTAGCTTTATACACTTTTCCATTTGCTCAAACCAGTTATTATAACATTTATTCCACTCTAAGTTGGGGGTGTTCAAAATGGCTGACTTAAAAGCGTCGACTGCTTCTTCACCGGACTGAAACCTTTGACCACGAAGACTTTTCTTAATTTTAGGAAATGTAAAGAAATCGTTAGGGCTTAGGTCAGGACTGTATGGAGCATGGTCAAGAATTTCTACTTTTTCCTGATTCAAATACTCAATCGTTTGACGAGCGTTGTGTGAGCTTGCGTTGTCGTGGTGCAGGATGATGCGTCGCTTTGAGTTAGATTTTGGCAGTTCGGCGATGACTTGTGGTAAACAAACTGTGGTATACCACTCTGCGTTAACCGTTCTACGATTTTCAAGTGCAATAGTCGCAACATGGCCGGTTTTTCCAACGAACGTGGCCACCATCTTCTTTGAAGTGCTTCGAGAACAAAGAACTTTAGTCGGCTTTGGCTCGTCTTGAAAGACCCAGATTGTAGATTGTTGTTTGGAATCAGGATCGTAGGCATAGATCCAAGATTCGTCACTACTGATGATGTCGTAGACGTGATTTGACTCTCCTCGGTTGAACCTTTGCAGAGTTTTCTTACACCATCTGACGCGGGCCGCCTTGTGATCGTCGGAAAGCAGACGCGGTATCCAACGGAAAACTAACTTTCTCACACCAAGCGCTTCATGCAAGATCTTCTGAATGGTTGTCCCTGAGATGCCTAATAGAGCCTCTATCTCTCGATACATCACATGACGATCTGCGAGAATTAGTTGCCTCACAGCAATGATGTTATCTTCAGTGAAGGCGGATTTTGGGCGTCCTTCGCGAGATTTGTCACTAAAACTAGTATGTCCACCCTGGAATTCTAAATACCAGCGTTCGACAGTCCGCAGACATGGGGATTCATCATTGAACACAGATGTTAGCTCTTCAAAACACTGAAGCCGTGTCAGGCCTCTTCTAACGTTGTAGAAAATTATTGCATGAACATTTTCCTTAGAAAGATTCATCTTCGTACGTAACCTGACAGATTCCAATCGACGCTGTGACTAAACAATAGGATTTAATCCTAATACTTCCAACTGTTTTAAGATTCAAAATTTAAACACATTCGAATATAGAACAGTTCCAAATTTAAAATTGCCGGGAAATATGGAAACGACAGAACTTAAAAGGCATGCCTAGTTCATCCCCAAATTACATCGCTTACCCACCTCAAAGATAAAGAGCTATTCTAAATCACAAGCAATTCAGCACAACTCATTTAGGCTTCGGCACTTAGTTGAACAACTGGTAATTGAAAAGGAATTTTATTCTAACCGTGTTTCCTTAAGTGGCTCTAGTTTCTTCCAGAAACAGGTGACAGATTTTTTTGTGACATTTTATTTCTTAGGGTATTATTATGATAGGTACGTTGTTTATGATAACTTAATAATAATTGGTCTAGTAGAGTGTAACGAACGTAGCAATTACGAGATCTTGGCTTCTAATCCTAAAGTTAGACAGTGATCTTAAATTTTTCTATGGTAATAGGCTTTCAGTATCAGTTCAGAGTCCGGCAGTAAACCGGACTTCTCCAGCAAAAATGTAGTAGACATTTTTTATTTGGTATTATACAAGGTTAACATCCCTATTGGACACCCCTATTAGATAATTGCTTCACTAAATCAATCTGTAAACCAAATTTCCAAATTTAAAGGTTTTAACCAATTTTTTAAGCACTTTTATACCGCAATTAACAATGAAACTTGTACGTGTATATGTGCATATTGAGAAATACATTTTAAAAATTCATTTGAAATCTCCGTATTGTTTTGAATCGAGAATAATTTTAGTTTATTATAGCGCATTAAAGGAGTAAAAGCATTTTCTGCATATTTAAAAAAAAATGTTAGATATATTAACAATTGCTGGAATCAATTCAGTTACCGATTTAGAACAAACTACTTTCAGGTCTTGTGTTAATTATGTTACACATTGTATATCGGAGCATGGTTCGGACAAACATGAGATCCTAAAGTTGAATAGTGATATTGATTTTATTTTGTATAAAAAAAATCTCAGCAGCAGTCCGGATACTAGAATTGTACACACACCGTCACGCCTAAATTCCCCAGAGGAGGTGGCAGAGGTGTACTGAGTACACCCACGTTTCGCCGACGATGTTAGGTCCCATGTAATAGGGGGCGAACTAGAATTGTGCCCGATTTAATAGCCATAGGTTCACCCATATTACATTCAGACCTAACTCGTCAGCGAAATTTAGATATATGTACACAGTACACCACTGGCACCCCGACTTGGAGAGTTTATACGTGGCGGTGATTTTTTGTTTTAATATATATCTGTTGACAAGGTGTATCGTAAATAACCTCAGACACTCCGATTAAATAATTGCTTTACAAGTTCGTTACGATAACAATTTTTTCAAATTTAACATTTTTTAAACACTTTTATAACCCAATTAACAATGTAACTTGTACGTGTATGTGTGCATACAGTACTCCGCTGCCAATCCCGCTAATGGAATATAAGCATCATAGATAACGTTTTATTTCAATTGTAATATGGACTTCTTTGTTTTGGGCTATGCGTGCAAAGACCGGTAGGGTAACAAAAAATATCCACTGTACCACAAATCACAAAAATATGAAAATCACAAAACATAAGTACCTAATTTAGATACGTTATTTCAAAATGTATCAGACGGCTGAAATAAAAATTGAGATGACGCGATCAATTCGAATTTCAATTCGAATTTGTAACATTTTCTACAAGAAATTGAGCATTACATTCATGTAATAACCAAGTCTAAAAAGAAAATCTGAACCGACTTTTAAAATTAAAGCGACACGCTTTTTTTTGTTATACGTGAAGAAATTCATTCAGACCCTCAAGTTTCGTAAAGAATAGACCGAAATTAACAACTTAGTCACGTACTCTATGCCGTATATAATATTAAGCGTCCACTCATTCTGAAAGTACACGCACATATCAGGGAAGATTGAGTTCTCTTTAATATCTCGAGAATTCTTGGAAATCATATAATATAATTCAATTAAGTGCGCACTTATTCCTGTTTTAATTAAGTATCCCGACGTGAGTCATAGATTATGATAATAGAGACTATACAAATAGCGGAGTAAATTATATTTGTTCTATATTATACCGAATTGTTTCATAACTTGCGGTGGATGGCTTGGTCGAGTGGTTAAGAGCTTAACCTGCTCTGCCTACTGGTTCTAGTAGACCCGGGTTCCCGCACGGGACAAATCTTTATTTTAGCCTGAGTGTTTGTGTATGTGATTTTTGTGTTTGTAAACGCACCCACGACACAGGAACTGTTCCTGTTCGGTACACTGTGCAACCGTACACCGCGTCAGCATTTTACGCGATTGAGCAGCATGCGTGCCGTTCGATCGGTGCAGTTTAAGCCAGGCTGTCGGATGCGTCGCTGTATCATATCAATTTTGTATCAGTTTAGCATTCGTAAATCATATCATTCACGATCATTATATCATAGAGCTATCGAAGGAAATATACAGTGTTTATCAAACTTATCTGTGTGTTTATCTAACTATCATTTATCAGTCACTGAGCGGCACCCCCTACATACTGGTCCTTCGAGCGCGCTATTGATCCACGTCACCTCTGGATCTCGTACAGGACTCAGTTTGGGTAGATCAGTGGCTAACGGGAGTGCTATAAACTCGGTGACATTATCAATTATCAGTGAACATTATCAGAACAATTATCAGTGAACTTTATTAGAACAATTATCAGTGAAATTTATCAGAACAAGTATCAGTGGAGTAATCAGTGAACTTTATCAGGGGAGTTATCAATGTACTTTATCACAGGAGTTATCAGTGTACTTTATCAAATGATTTATCAGTGAATTTTATCAGGAGATTTATCACAGAGTGTATCATTGAACTTGTGATTGAAGTACCAGTAGGATTGGGAGTATCATCGATCATCAGCAAGCAGCGAGTATCGATCAGTAAGCAGCAATATCAAGTAAGGTGTTTCATTTTTTATCTATATCATAAGTCAGTATCAGAAGCAGACGCAACATGGAGTTCCTTTGCGAATCTCAGTTGGAACTATACATGGCGATGGACAAGCTATATAGTAATATGAAGAAGGATGGAAAAGAACGTAGGTCCACCCCCAGCTATTTTACACGTAAACTTGAAACGCTGGAGTCGTATTGGCAGGATATCAAAAGGAATCATAACAGGCTTTTATCATTGGGAAAGATGGAGGAACCGTATTTCAAAGAAAAATCGTATGAACAGGCGGAAATGTTATATCAAGAAATCAGAAAATATATAAGCGAGGCGTCGGTAAAAGTATCAAGTGAAGCGGAGAGTCCATATCAGAAGAAAGGCGTTGCAGGTACTAGTAAACAATATCAGATGGAAACGCTATCAGTGCCAGAGGCAGGTCACACTTATCAAATACATGAGGAAGAAGTATCAGAAGAAGGACAAAGGGATATTTATCAAGAGAAAGTATCAAATATATCAGTAGAAGCATATCAGAAGCCGTCAGGGAACAGGAAGTCGCAGGGGTCTACAAGTGAATTAGATGACATGCTTGACTTGCAAACTGTTAATTTTAAGGCTTTGATGCGCACAGTTCACAGTGTTAATGTCGAAAATATATCAGAGAAATGGGAATTTGAAGATGCGCTTTCTCGACTGAATAACAGGTGGTCAATTATTGATACACAGCATTGGCTAATTATAGCAGAAATGGGCGAGGAAAATGAAGAGTATGAAAATAATTTCACTTATCATGAAAATATCTATACCCGATTGAAGAAATCGATCAATAGCAAACTTTGGTCTGTATCACACCGAGAAAAATCTACGCCCAAAATCGAAGTCCCCATTTTCACAGGAAATTATCATCAATGGGTGTCTTTTAAAGATTTATTCCAGGAAGCTATCCATCTCAATCCCAGTTTATCAAAGGCACAAAAAATTCAATTCCTGAAGAATAAAATCAAAGGTGACACTGAAAGGCTTATCCAGCATCTTCCTATCAGTACAGAAAATTATGACACTTGTTGGGATATTTTAAATCATAGATATGAGAACAAGAAACTTATTTTTACTTCTCATCTTAATATCCTTCTGGGTCTTGCAACTATCCAACATCAGTCGTTGGTACATATCAGGAAATTGCATGACGTCACGCTCGAGACCTTAAATGCGATCAAAAACCTTGGGGTAGATATCAGAACATGGTATCCCATCATAGTGCATCTACTATCACAGAAGTTAGACGGCGAGTCGTACTCAGAATATATAGAATCATTAAAGTATCCTCGTGAGTTACCAAACTTTTAGACTACTTGGAAACTAAATTTACAGCATTAGAACAAGGCCGCAGACCGTTTAGCAGCATAAATCAAAAATCCAATCACTATCAAGGCAATAATCAAGGGACTCAAGGCAATATTAGGAGAAACGTGAACAATCAATATAATCATTACACTCAAAATCATAACATAAATAGCCCGCCAAGACCGTTTATGAGATCATCTCATGTAACATCAACAGGAAATAAGTGTCCATTATGTAACCTGGAACACGGATTATATTTTTGCAAAAAATTTATAAGCATGTCGAGCGAAGCAAAACTAAAAATGATAACGAAATTCAATCTTTGTCAGAATGGTTTATATCCCCACTATGGAAAACCATGTATTTCCCAAAAAAGATGTCGCAATTATACCGGTAATCATAACACTTTGATACATGATGCTTGCACAAACACAAATACAAACCTGATGCCGACATCCGGTCTCAATATAGAAAAACGTACGTGTCACAGGAAGAATCAGAATGTCACACATGTATCGCAAAAAGAATCGGCTGAAATTTTATTATCAACAGCCATTATCAAGATCAAATCCTATGATGGAACATTTGTGAGGATGAGAGCCTTGATTGATCAGGGCTCCCAAATTTCTCTTATCACGGAACATGGTGCACAAACGTTAGGGTTAAAGAGACGTCATTGCAAGGGTATAATCTTTGGAGTAGGAGAAAAAGAAACTAATTGTAAAGGGGTCCTAAATATTGAGTGCCAATCAATATACAATGAGTTTTCTTTCAATGCTGAAGTATATATCATGAATAATTTAATTAAAAAACTGCCAAATGCCTCATTTAAGAAACCGTCTTGGGAGTATCTCCAGAACATCAATTTAGCAGACCCCGAATATAATATAAGCAGACCTGTAGACATATTGTTCGGAGCAGATATTTACTCAATTATTATGTTAGGAGAGATATTACGAGGTGAAAATCAATTACAACCACTCGCCCAAAAAACACAATTGGGATGGCTGTTATGTGGGAATTTAAAATCATTTTATTGTAATGTAGTGTTAACAAATATGGAAAATATTCAGAAGTTTTGGGAGATAGAGGATATCAGTGAAGCAACAAATATATCAGACGAGGATCAATATTGTATAGAGTATTATAATAAAACGACAAAGCGGCGTGAGGTGAAAATATGAGTTGGAGGTGCCTTTCCACGATGATTTTAAAAAGCAGTTAGGGAGATCAAAAGAAATCGCAATTACTCAATTCAAGAATTTAGAGAAGAAACTACTCAAGAAACCTGCTTTATCAGACGAGTACAGGGCGTTTATTGAAGAATATAGAAAATTAGGTCCAAAGATTCCATCAAAAGTTTTGAACGAGATGGAATGTTTCCTTCCACATCACGGAGTGTATCGTGCGGACTCATCTACTACGAAGCTGCGCGTAGTATTTAACGCATCTGCAAAGACGTCATCAGGAAAGAGTCTGAATGACGTCATGTACAAAGGGCCTAATCTACAGCATGATTTGCAATCACTTATTTTAAAATGGAGGCAATTCAAATTCGCCTACACTGCGGACATCGAGAAAATGTACCGGCAGATTTTTATCAGCGAAAAACATCAAATATATCAGAAAATAGTTTGGAGAGATGATCCAGCCGAGCAAATGCAAGAGTACGACCTAACTATAGTCACCTACGGAACCAAAGCAGCACCGTTCCTGGCGATGATGACTTTGAGGCGCCTAGCAACAGACGAAAGATCAAAGTATCCTAGAGCAGCGGAGATCATAGAGACATCATGTGATATGGATGACCTAGTTCATGGTTCGCATTCTATTGAGAGTGGCAAACAGCTAATATTGGAGTTGGATAATCTACTAAAATCAGGAGGGTTCAAACTACGAAAGTGGGCCAGTAACAAAAAGGCATTATTGAAATGTCTGAAAAACGAACAGAGCACCGAGAACATGGATTTTCATTTCAAATCAGAAAGCACGGGAAAAACATTAGGCTTAAGATGGGATTCCGCAGAAGATAAGTTTACGTTTCATTGTAACATGCACCCATCAACATCGGGAAATATAACAAAAAGAAAATTACTATCCGAAATTTCGAAACTTTTCGATCCTATTGGTTGGCTAACCCCGATATCAACGACGTTAAAACTAATATTTCAAACTGTGTGGACTGAATGTTCTAACTGCGATGATATTGTTCCACAAAAGGCAAGCAAAGAATGGAAAAAATTAAGAGCAGATTTGGAGACCATGGATCCAATCCAGATACCTCGTTGGATTGGTTGTACAGAAAATGATGTCATAGAGCTTCATGGATTTTGTGACGCATCTCTTAAAGCATATGCAGCGGCTATCAATGTAAGAATTAAAAGAGACTCAGAATATCACGTCATGTTATTAACAGCCAAAAACAAATTAGTATCGAACAAAAGGACTGTATCATTACCGAGGCTCGAATTATGCGGGGCTCAGCTGCTATCAAAACTCATGAAAAGAGTACTCGAGTGTTACGACAATAACAATATCAAGTCCTGTGGATGGACAGATTCGATGGTGGTGCTAGGCTGGCTGCAAGGGGAGCCTACGCGGTGGAAACAGTTTGTAGCAAACCGGGTGAAAGAAATCAAAACAGTAATATCATCGGAACATTGGCGTTATGTGAAATCGAACGAAAACCCGGCGGACATAGCTAGTCGCGGTACAAATGTATCAGAGCTAAAAGATCGCACGTTATGGTGGAATGGGCCAGAATGGCTAAAGTCAATAACAATGTCAAAAAATAAAGGAAAATCTAAATACTTTACTAACAGCGAGTTAAAAGTTCATGTCGTACAAACGGACAAACATATCGACATTATTAGTGAGTTATTAAACAAGCATAATTCATTTACAAAAATTATCCGTATATTTGCATGGATACTTCGAGCATTTAAAAGTAAACAACAGCTGCTACCTAAGTATATCACGTTGCAAGAATTAAAGAATGCAAAATTGCGAATAGTCAGGTATGTGCAACAATTGGAATTTGGAACGGATATTGAGCAATTACGAAAACATAACAAAGTATTGTTGAATTTATTACCGTTTATTGATCAGAAAGGTTTTTTGAGAGTGGGAGGAAGATTAAGGAATTCTCACCTTCCATATGACATAAAACATCCATTAATCGTACCAAACAATCATAAATTATCACAGCTGTTAATAGATGAAGCGCATAGATTAACTTATCATGGCGGAGCTAGACTCACATTATCAAAATTAAGAACAGAGTATTGGATGATTGGCGGCAACAGAGCGGTCAAAAAAAGTTAAAGGGATTGTGTCGTATGTCGAAAAAATAATCCAGAAATAAGAAATCAGCTCATGGGCGACCTGCCAGAAGCTCGGACAAATCCTGCTCCACCTTTTTACCATACAGGAGTGGACTATACGGGATATTTGGAGGTCAAAGCAAATAAAGGACGAGGTGTTCGAACCACTAAAGGGTATATCGCCATATTTATTTGTTTGGTCACCAAGGCAGTTCATCTTGAGATGGTGTCCGATCTTACCAGTGAGGCATTCTTAGCAGCTCTTCGAAGGATGGCAGCTAGAAGAGGTGCTCCTCACCATATCTATAGTGATAATGGCACTAATTTTATCAAAGCTAACAGGGTTATACAAGAAGAGAATTTGGAGTTGAGCAAAATTTTGGATGATCAATTTTATCAGGAAGTAGTATCTATGAATATCAATTGGCATTTTAATGCACCGTCTTGGCCGTCAGCTGGAGGATTATGGGAGAGATCAGTTCGAAGCCTCAAATATCACTTGAAGAGAACAATAGGAGGTCAGAAGTTAACATACGAAGAGTACGCCACACTCTTGGCCCAACTAGAGGCGCGTTTAAACTCTCGGCCACTGTGTGCGATATCTGAAGACATAGATGACTTTGACTTCCTAACTCCAGCTCATTTTTTATCAGGGAGAGGAGATCTCACTATCATGGAGACAAATCAGGACGCAAGGACAAGATGGCATCTTATCAATAAAATACAGAAAGACATTTGGAAAAGGTGGAAGATAGAGTATTTGAGTCAAATGTCGGCGCGAAGCAAATGGTTGAAAAAACGAGAAAATATCAAATTAGGAGATGTGGTGATTATCAAGGAAGATACGTTGCCCGCAGGAAAGTGGGCAATGGGGCGAGTTACGGAATTACATCCAGGAAAAGACGGGCTAATCAGAGTAGTGACTTTACAGACAAAGAACGGATTAATGAGAAGACCAATTGCAAAAATATCATTGCTACCTCTACGATCAGAAAATGACTCATCAGTATCAAAGAAGCAAAATATCAAAGAAAATAAGGAAGCAGGGAGCAAGGAAAGTCAGTTTAAAAGGAAGAATCGTAAATTATCAGTATGCAATCAAATTCTATCAATGGCTATATCATTTATTTTATTTTTGTCATGCCTGACATGTGTAAAGGCGCAATATAAGTTCTCGACATTTAAAAATAATCAATCGTTATATTTCGATTCCATGGGCGACTTACAACTCATACGAGATGACTGGACTATGATTGTATACTATGACATGGCACCTTACTGGGAAGGAGCAGCAACTATAAATAAATTTACAAAATATCTCGAAAAAACATGTGATAAATTCCAGGAACAAACACGGTGTCATATGATTTTACTCCAGTTACAACACGACCAGACGGAGTTACAATATTATAATCAGTTATTATTAGTTATCGAGGCGCTCGCAGCGCTGTGCGACCGCGGTATTCTTACCGATTACCAAGGTTAAGCAGCGTTCGACTCGGTCGGCCCGAGATGGGTGAACGTTTGTGGCATTTTCATATTCGAGCGTCTCCGTGCTTCGGAAGGCACGTTAAGCCGGTGGTCCCGGCTACCTCTTAATGGGGTAGTCGTTAAGCCGAGTTGGAAGCCTTAATAGGCGGCTTGATAAGTTCCAACAGCAGGTGGCCACAAACTTGCCTCTACCAATCCGCACTGGGTCCGCGTGGTGGAGTATGACCTAATCTCTCTCACCTCGATTTGTGAGGGAAGGCCTTTGTCCAGCAGTGGGCAGTATAGGCTGACATTATAATCAGTTATTGCTGAATCAAAAGTTCACAAGCCACGCCAGACAGCGTCGGGGGCTTGTCAATGGAATAGGCTATGTAGCAAATGCATTGTTCGGAGTATTGGATGACCGTTTCGCCGAACAATACACACAGGACATAGAACTGATAAGGACGAATCAGAAACATTTAGCTGCGTTATGGAAAAATCAAACCTCTGTGATAGAAGGAGAATACAATTTACTAAAAAGAACTGAAGAACTTATATCAAAACAACATAAATCTATCAATCGGCACATAAATACATTAGACACATCAATCAACGATATCAAACAACAACTGGAAAAACTTTCGGTGATAGAGGATTTTACGCTGTTATCAATTACTGCCATAAGTATGCTCAACAATTTAAGAAGAGTTCAAGATACATTACTAGATACTCTTACTGATCTTTATCATAGCAAATTCAATATTCACCTATTAACGCCTGACCAGCTTCGCAGTGAGTTGCAGATGATCTCGACTCAATTACCTAAAGAGTTATTCTTACCCTTAGACAATATTCATAGTGACGATATACACGGAATGTACAAGCTTCTTAGGGTACGAGCAAAAATTACACAAGATTATTTTATTTTTGAAATAAAATTCCCATTGATAAGCAGAGATAGTTATCAATTATATAAAATAGTTCCCATTCCACATCAAATTCAATCAAATATGTGTATAAGTGTGACACCAATATCAGAGTACATAGCAATAAACCTGCAAAGAGACTCCTACATGACGACAACATTAAATGAAATTCAGAATTGTCTTATTCATGATCAAAAATTTTTATGTAGATTAAGAAACCCTATCACCCATTTATCAGCAGATGAAAAATTCTGCGAGTTAGAGGATCAAGACAAAAAAAGATGCAAAATTCAGAAAAAAATGTGTAAAAATAGGTGGGTGAATCTCACTGATATTTACAGTTATTTGTATTTCTACTGTAATAGTTACTTTCTGAGAATAATTTGCAATAATACTATGACAACTAAAGAAATTAGCAAAGCAGGAATAATCAATTTAAACGGAAAATGTATTATTAAAGGAGAAGACTTCACATTGTATTCACATCATGCTTCTGGAAACACCTTACATATCAAATCGACGAGCCTATCAACAAATATCCCTCAAATCAATTATATCATAAATATTACATTACCAAAAATTGAAAACTATGAGTCAGAGGAAGATGATATCAATAGAAATTTAAATGATATACAGAAACAAATCAAGACAATGAAAGATAGCGCTCAGTCAGCAGAGATTGGAATATCAGGACATGACATTCATCAGTATGTCATTTGCTACGTAATCCTGGGGATAGCTGTGGCCCTGGGAGCACTCTTCGTGTGGAGGAGAAGGAGGATGCATGTTGGACACGTGCGTCCCCATACGGAAGAAAGCGGCCAATGTGAAGTGAATAGTGAAATCAATGTAGAAAATGTGTGTAGTTCAAAAGGCTTCAGCGTAAGAGGTCAAAAGTGTAAATCAAAAGGTATCGAATTAGTGCATGTCGCGACGTCACCCATGCCGAAAAGATGTTATATTAATTCTGTTTTTAACGAATCAGAAGAATAGAGACATTAGTTGTGATTTAAAAAAAAATTATTTTAAGATGCTTTATGCTTTTTTGTCAATTTGCTATAATCATTTTTGACATTCACCATCAATGTAATCATCTCATCTCACTCCTCATCTTAGGCCCGGGAGCATGTTCGGTACACTGTGCAACCGAACACCGCGTCAGCATTTTACGCGATTGAGCAGCATGCGTGCCGTTCGATCGGTGCAGTTTAAGCCAGGCTGTCGGACGCGTCGCTGTATCATATCAATTTTGTATCAGTTTAGCATTCGTAAATCATATCATTTACGATCATTATATCATAGAGCTATCGAAGGAAATATACAGCGTTTATCAAACTTATCTGTGTGTTTATCTAACTATCATTTATCAGTCACTGAGCGGCACCCCCTACAGTTCCTAATGTGGGATTTAAAAAAGAAACATTAGTTTTTATTAGTCACATAGCCGCGATTGATAGATAATTATAATTCAGATTGTACTCTTCGTATTATTTAAAAAGTCACGTCTCGTACTTTTTTGTAAATATAAGTATACAATCAGCTATTGGGGAACATAAACTTAATTCCAATCGTACAAATCCTAAGTAACTGTGATTGCTCCATAAGTAATGTATAGGGAAATGTTTGAGGAACAATAAGTATATGACGTAAAAATGGCATATAATATGTATGTCAGCAATGAAATTGTGTCTCTTCCAAGTTTAAATACTCTTTGATAAAATGCAAACTGGTGTCATATAAAGTCGAGGAAGCAGAAATGCAACTAAGCTGACCAAAACTGCCTGTACCCTCAACGACAGCAGGCATTTCATTATGATACGATCACTTGGTCTAGCGGTATGACCACTCAGCGTACCGGATTTAAGTTTAATGTACCCACGTCACAAGAATAATACCTAAAGTGAGTAAACTTCAAAAAGACGAAAAATAAATAGAAAAAGATAGGTTGATAAATTAATTCGGAATACTAAAGACCAAAAGCTATTTTCTGGCTATTTAAAAAGCCTATTCCATATTTCTAAAACTTAAAAAGGTGATTATAAAATTGCTAGAGTTTATCGGATTAACTAGAGTTTATAACAATAGATTTATCACCAATATCAATACCACATTCCATATTCTTCAACTATTGAGAAATGAAATAACCTTATTGGTGTCTTCGCAGGCGTGTACTACATTTTGGCTACTTCCAAATTTGCCAAATTAGCTTGACATGAAGGCTTTTATTGTGTGGTCCAGAAAACATTGTCTATGACATAAAGACTAATTCTGTCAGTTTCTAGTAGTCTAGCATAAAGATCAACTAAGGACTGATGGATTTTAAACTTGCCCATTTTTGACCAGAAAGAGATATGGAAAGTTGCGTCCAAAACACTTAAAAGGCGGTGCAGTCCCAAGTGTCCTATCTGTTTAATTTCCATAAGCTTTGACAAAATGCATATTAGTCCCGTATGGAGGCAACCGGGCAGCGATGCAGCAGGCTAATGGTATCCCTTATACCTGCATGATGGCCGCTTTTCCTTTCATCGAGTTCATACCAATTGTTGTCCTTGTTTTCTTAGAAGATCCTTGTAATAGTTAGGCTTGCTATGCCTTTGAAGGTAATTTCCATAAAGTTAATCGGGAAAAGTGTAGCCGGAAACGTACATGGTATAGGCTACTTCATTTGCTGAATTTAGTCACGGAAGTAAAATTTTGCGCGGGACTAATTATGGAAATCTTGATAAGCGTAACGGTTGCTGGCCTTAAAGAAGCTCTTCTTATGCAAATTAAGCGTAATCGTTTTTGCGGGCTAATTGGCATTGTTCCTAGTTATTATTCAATGTAGCTATTGTTGACTCTTTAACACATTTCCACTTTGGGGTCTCTTGTATCTTCCTATAGAAAGAACGTTGGAACAAAGAATGAGAAAACAGATATACAATGCGAAAATGAAAGCATGTAGGTACCGGGGAAGACCTAGACTATCCTACCATGACCAAATAGACCACGTCGTATCTAAAGGGAGAATGTAGAGCCTTTTAAACCAGCGAGCGTGCATGAGAGGAGAGGAACCCATTGGAGTTATGTATCCTCTGCCTATTTAGCAAGGATCTTGCATTATGACATAGATAGATTGTGTCTTTATATGATCGTGGCAAGATTACCAATAAACAAGATATAAAAAGCTTCTATGCACGTAATTTAAATGAGTAACGTAAAAGCATTAAAGGAATAAAGTCTTAAATAAAGGAAGACGTGTGAAGGCGGGAGACCATCTTAGGTTCATTTTTCACTCTCAGCTCTGCGAAGTTTAATATCAGCGCGGGACGCCATGTGTTATTAATGGACACTTGACACGAGACACCGTTCATAGAAAACTGCACACTTAACTGTTAATATTTTGAATTTAAGTCTTTGTTGCATCGTGTTGAAGCTTTTGAGGACACTCCAAACGAATACAGTTCTTAGATTTACAGGAATATTACTATCTATCTGTATCATTACAACGAGAGTGGAGAAAGCCAGTGAGGTCTGCAAGAAGAGAATCTGTTGAAACTCAGTACTCTCTGTCTACCCCGCAAAGGATCAAGGATGCAATGCTAATAGCATTTTAATAGAAGTAATCTAATAAATTACGCAATAAATACTTACAAGTAAATGTGATACCATTTGTATGACCAGAACGTCGATTTAAGTAATTTTTGTATGCTAAGATGCATCTCTTCATTTTTGGGGTTTTATTTTTAGTAAAAATAGATAATATTTAATAGTTATGCGAATAAAAGCGTAGTGTAAATGGATCGAGTAGTCATGACAAACGCATGACGCAGACGTCAAGCCTTGGTGGAATTCAAAAGGCTCGCTAGCTTTGCCCATCTCTTCGTATTTTGCTTCATGGTCCGATCTACGCAGAATGAACTCACGGTGTCTGGAAATATCGCGATAAAATCCGAAAAATTGTTTTATTTCATGACAGCTTTTGGATAGTTGGATAAAATTCAACCCTTTTCAGATATCTTCTTTATGTCGATCTATCAGCACAGACACTTGCTACTTACTTAAGAGCTATAATCAATCAGGTGAGAATAGGATCTCACAATAACGTAGTACTACTCTCTAGTATGGGCATCACTACATTACTTGCAAAAAACTATGCAGGCTTAATATATGCCTGTTTTTTGCCTGCTGCAAGATTTCGTGGACGGCCAGGACAAAGATGCGTTGATGGTTAACTGCTTATTTATTTATTTTATTTGGTGCATATACAGGTTACACCCAAGACATGATTACATTAGGTTTAGTATTATTTATGAGCTAGGGAATAACCCTAAGATAATGTACACATGAGTAAATGAATATAAGAAAAAAAAACAGGACATCAACTGTAACTGTAATACACCTCAGGATTTAGTGTAACATTGAGTGTATTGAAAAAGATAGTGAATCCGTAAAAGATAGTAAAACTAAGTCAACTGACTACCACACAAATAAAATTACCTCAAATTAAATACATTAATAGACACAGAAAATTTATTGGACTAAATAAAAATTGAAAATTAAAAATAAGATAACAGAAAGTACTAAAAAATAAGAAATAACCGTAATAGACACCATTAAAATATTTAAAATTTGACACTGCGCTTGAAAGAAATAAATGATGTATGTAGGACCTGGCTAAGATTAGCTCGGAATACGGATATGTGGCATAAGGACGAAGAGGATATGTCCTGCGGTAGGTGAAATGAGCTGGTTGTGATGACGATGATGAAGACCGAAATCCTTATTATATCTCCCTATCACGCCAGATCGCTTGCTGGGTAACAAAGAGTACAAAATTCTAACAGGTGCTTTCCTTACAGACCTTTCTGGCTTCCTCCACTCTCATAGTCCTTATTCTAATTATCTATCGACATATAAATCAATTGCCGTGCGTTAGTCTCGCAAAAACTCGAAAATGGTTCTACCGATTCGTATTTATTTTTTGTATTGTTCGCCCTAAAACTGGTATGGTTTAAGAAAAAACAAAATAGAAAACACCTGAAGGAACATCCAAAAAATTGAAAATATCGAAATTATTAATCTTCTATAGGAATTGCCACTTCGGATTACTTTCAACAGATGGCGTTCTTATGAAGAGTTACAATCAAATCAATTTTAGGTGGTTCGAAGTAAATAATATTTAATATTGCAAAGTAAACTCTTTCAATAACCAGACTTACCTATTACTCTGTTATTGAAACACTGGAAACTACTACTCGTTACATGTCTCATAATGAGATTTTAACTTAACCCCTCGCTGGTGCGGTCACATGGTTACCCGGAGTGTTGCGGCTACCCTCTCAAGGGCCTTATTCGCTATGACCAAACGCGTCGCGTTACGATAACTTCGGGAAATGATTGTGGTATGGTATTATGTATAGTCCGTTTTTTCTTAGCTGACTAATTTGGTAGACAATCTTAACATGATTTATTACAGAAATCGTATTTAAAAAAATGCAGTTACTGTTATACATACAATTCAAGGACAAATCACTTGACAAGACGTTTATTTAATATATATTATAATAATCATCATCATCATCATCAGCCCGTGTCAGTCCACTGCTGGACGTAGGCCTCTCCCATGGCACGCCACTGAGCTCGATCTTCAGCTCTCCTTCTCCAATCCCTGCCCGCTGCCTTACGAATATCGTCGCCCCACCTAGCTACAATATATGTTATAATATATATATATATACATATATATATATATATTATTATAACATATATTATAATATATATTACGTATAATTAAGTCATTTAAAAAATGGACTATATGTCATTGGACCAAAGTCAGCAACATTTGTTGCTTATACACTCAGTTTTTCAAATCAGAATTACTCTATAAAACACCGTCACGCCTATATTCCCCAAGCGGGGGTGGCAGAGGTGTGCTGTGTACACCCACTTTTTACCGACGATGTTAGTTTCCATGTAATAGAGGCTGAGCCTATTGCCATGTACCGGGCACAATTCCAAACCCCGGACTCATACTGGGAAGTTTTCGTTAGAAAAACTTCATTTGTCCGACCCAGGATTTGATTCCAGGACCTCGATATGGCGGTGTAACATTGTCGGCGATAAAAGGGTGTAAATAGTACACCTTTGTCACCCTCAGTTGGGAAATATAGGCGTGACTGCATGTGTATGTGTGTGTGTGATATTTATGTATAATTTGACTAACCAAAATAATGCATTTGATGCAAAACAGAAGTGTTCAAACGATTTGAAAAACTGAGAATTTTAAGCGACTTATGTTGCTGACCCTGTCACTAATCGATAATATCACGAAATTATCCTGCCGTGCCGCGTTACGTGTTTAATTGGTCATAATGAATAAGATCCCTGTTGAGACGGGTAAACCCAGTACGTAAGTCAAAGTGAGCGAGGTAAGAAATTACTTAAGTGAGGGGAAATTTAGGATGCAGTCGTTGAGACCTCTTCAACAGTTTTAGGGTTGAATGTGGTCTGAGATAATGGTTACTTGATTACATATGTAGTAGTAATGTAGATTTGTATGCGGAATTTCTGACATAATAGGTAAGTAAGTATTGTCTTGACTTTCATCAAGTCGCATTGGATCCGCGTGGTAAGGTATCTCCTTTTTTCTTCCAACCCGATTTTTGAATTTTTTAGCAGTTGAACAATATAGGCTGCTTTAGGTACTATAAGTAAGTAATAATAAAATAATATTAGCCCTGTTAAGAAACTGTCCCACCGTTGGGCACGGGCCACGTTTCCTTTCGATGTTTTCCGTCACCGTTAAAGCAAGTGATCATTAATTTTTACAAAGCACACGCTTTCTAAGAGATGGAGGTGCATGTCTGGGTTTGAACCGGAGACCTCGGACTTTGCAGTCCAACGATCTAACCACTAGGCTATCACTGCTCTGTAAGTAAGTACTACTAGATTTTTGCGGCAAAATATGCAACGTTTTTCATTAATAAATAGTCATTTTGTAATGATCTGAAGCCTAAAAATTAATATCTTGACCTTTCCCTCCCAGGCTACAAAATAAGAAAATAAAAATGAGTGAGAGCTTAAATGTTATTTGTGCCATATCAGACTCCCTATATGAAGTATTGTTGCACAATACTGCTAGGCAAAGGCCTCCCTTCACTCTCCTGTGTTAATTGCCATCTCAGAACAGTCCTTTAAAGAGGCATCCCGTTCATCCCACCATTGATTTCCCGCAATTTGAAAAATTTTTCATATATCCTGTTTCAAGAAACAAATACATTAAGAGTAGCGGCGTGCCGTGCGGGCCACAAGCCTGAGTGTGACGGCGTCAATCTGGCTAGCCTAGTACCAAATACCTTCGTTTTATCTAGCATTTACATTTTATTTTCTAGATATTTATGTATGTTGTCCGTGTACGGATCAAAGAAGAAGATTTAGAGGGTCAGTCTCCTAAAGGGTAACCAGTTCGAACGAAATCTAGTAATCAAATGAAAGATCAAAAAGGAATAATTCTTCTAATCAAGTCGATCCCTCTAAATAGTACCTTCTAATAGTACCACTTTTCTATGAAGCTATTCCAAAGAGCGCTTCCGACGATAAAGAACCCTTATCCAATGTACCACTAGATTACTGTCTGCTTTACGGTATTTATTGCTAGCAGCAGACGTCAAAGTCTGCTAATTCCAGTAAATGATTGACG
Organism: Phalera bucephala; assembly: GCA_905147815.2. NCBI lineage: Eukaryota > Metazoa > Arthropoda > Insecta > Lepidoptera > Notodontidae > Phalera > Phalera bucephala. The sequence continues at coordinate 11,539,743 of LR990627.1, forward strand.
GTAATAGTTCTATTCCCATCAAACTACAGAACCAACCAGATTTAAGAGCTACTAACAAGTAAAAATATTTTTGAGGATAATTTCTAAGAGGCGGTCATGACTTCAAAGCAATATGTTTTATTCCATTTTAAGGGGATCTTTGAGTACCGTATAAATTTTCGACACTGATTCAAAATCCAGTAAAACCACATTATAATATGATTATATACAATATGACTCTTTAAGAGAACTGTTCAAAGTAGCTAATATCATGACGGTACCATGAAATTTATGAAAACATTATGTATACTAGAAAAAATTTAGATCTTTTTAATCAGCTAGGTGATAGACATTGCTATAACACACGACATAGAAATAAATTAGATCAACCGCAGTTTCGTCTGTCAAACATTTACACGTCTTTCATGGGGCACTGTGTCAGAATTTATAACAAAATTTCAATTGACGTCACTAAACTTAGTGAAAATAAGTTCAAAGCTTGTGTAAAACGAACACTTTGTAAGCAAGCTTATTATTCGATAGAAGATTATTTAAAAGATAAAAATGCTTGGATAGATGCTATTCCAGCTCCACTTGAGTCATGACAACCTATTTAACTGTTGTTAGTTAACATTCCCTCTCTTCCTTCTATTAATTTAACACAATGTCATTTATTTGTGTACTTTTTTTGTAAATGAGGGAGCCATATAGCCATTTTCATGAATAGTTTTATTCGCTTTTTTAACTTAGACTCACCTGATGACCAACCTACATTGTTCTTCCATATCGCACAACAGAATGTAGATAAAAAAGTTTGTAATTTTTTATTTTAAAAGAGTAACCGTGGAGTTTCTTGCCCTTCTTCTCCACAGGAATGACATTCCGAAGTGGCGGTAGAGTCTTTGTTACTTTTCTGACGATTCGTAAATACTGTAATAGTTTACATGAATAAAAAATATTATGATTCTGATTCTGATATTGGTAGACATCTTTGAAATGAGAGTTTCTCTCAGCTCATATAAGGAACTCAAAGAGTACGGTTGGAAATACATAAATGGAGAAAGATGCATACATCAGCTGCACTGGCAAGGATACAAATTATTAGATTACAAAGAACATGATAAGGGTACTTTGATTTAATTAAGTCAATCAATCAATCAGCCTATCGTAGTCCACTGCTGGACATAGGCCTCTCCTAGCACGTGCCATTGCACACGGTCCTCCGCCTTCCGCATCCAGTCTGTCCCAGCGACCTTTTTGAGGTCGTGGGTCCATCTAGCTGGGGGCCGTCCTACCTTACGCTTACCAAGTCGCGGTCTCCACTCTAGGACACGCTTGCTCCATCGGCCGTCGGTCCTTCTACAGTATGACTTACGGGGCCGAGACGTGGACACTCACAGTGAGACTAGTCCACAAATTCAAAGTCGCACAGCGGGCTATGAAGCGAGCTATGCTCGGCGTCTCTTTGAAGGATAAAATTCGTAACGAGGTAATCCGACAAAGAACCAAAGTTACCGACATAGCTCGCAGACTCAGTAAGCTAAAGTGGCAATGGGCTGGTCACATCTGCAGAAGGTTAATTAAGTAGGTTTCTAAAAATATTTGCACCTAATAAAGTAACTACAGAATCCGTCTTAAAACAACCTCCTCTTAACACACCGTCACGCTTATACTCCCCAGAGGGGGTGGCAGAGGTGTACTGAGTACACCCACGTTTCGCCGACGATGTTAGGTCCCATGTAATAGGGGGGCGAGCCTATTACCATATACCGGGCACAATTCCAGACTCCGGACTCATACTGGGAATTTTTCGTTAGAAAATCTACATTTGTCTGACCTAGGATTTGAACCCACTCCAACTATCGAAGAGCCCGCCGTCCGCGATGTAAAAAGATCCAGGGTGACGGCCTAGTTAACTCCGGACATCCGAGCCCCTGAACAAACTATTATCTTAGTTTTTCCGGCTCTTTTAAAACAAAAGAATTTCATTTCACTCTGGTCTCCATTAATTAAATGCTTCGGAAACGTGACTTTGTTGTCGCGGTTTTATTCATTTTTCTCCAGTGAGAAACATTTTTCTAAAAGTATGAGGGAGTTAAAAAGAATACGCTCTAGTGTTTACGCCAGTTCGCTTTAAAGGTTTTTATATAACGTTGATAACTCGACGATGTCTTCGTTATATTAAAAAAATGCGTTCACTATGTTGGGATAAATACTGACTGAAGCATGTTGAAATTAAAAATGTCGGTTTATAGGATCGGGACTTTTTGTGCGGTAGATATTAATGTGTTTAAGTATAATATTTACCAAACGGCCACTATTCAAGTAATAAGCTAGCTACAAAAGCAACTGTTTGTATCTTAAACATAACTAGAGCTCAATGCCGCTAGTCGATATGTTGATTATGGACAACATCCGCTTAGGAAAAATGAAAAAGGGTTAGAATAGGTAGGTGAGATATATATTTGCCTGTGATTCTATATCAATTTTATTCATAGAAATCTCAATAATCTAGTCTAACGGACCTAATCCGTCGTCTACCAAGCGAAAGCGGTACATTGCATAAAATGCACGTACTTTAAAAAGTAGAGATTATTCAAGGAGCTTTAAAAGGCATGAGTCAACTTCCAATACTAGAAACATGGTAAATAAGCCACCAGTCTCAAGTAGGCATCAGATATACTATTACAAACCTGCCATAAACACAATATGCCACTTTTCCACTACGCTCCTTACCTAGTAAATTTGTAAATTATATTTGCGCTATCACATTCAATTTTGCGGACCCACTCGAAAATGACTAAAGAAGGTATTGAAAGGCAATGGGAAAAAAACTCCTTTACCCTTGAATAATATTGTAGGCAAATATACACACATCGCCGTTCCAGTTTCATAACAATAAGGTGTTCGGACAATTTCATCTTCGGAAGTACCGCGGACCGCGTTATGTAAATTTGGCAAAATAAATTTCTGGGTAGCAGTCTCCAAATTGAACGCGGTTCCTATATCCGACTATTTTATTCATATCTGACCTAAAGTGGCACAACTCAGAAATATGATTATTTGAGTTAGCAGTCTAATTTTAAAAGTATAAAGTATTTTGTCGTGTTATTGGTTTTTAAGTTGTTCCGCTATTCCATTCCTCTACGATATGTATACATAAGAAACCGGTCGCTGTAGCAATATTCAGGAGACCTTTTCGTCGTCTAATGCTTAAAGATATCATTGATGAGCAAATGAAATTCGGATTCATTTGCACAAAAATTAATATGTACGTAATGATATCATTTACAAAACGGTAAAAAGTACCTCACGCTAGAAATTAGTTCAGTATCGTAGATGTGTACAGATACTTGTTTTCGCGCACCGCGTAATTGGCGGAGGGAAGTCTTATTTCCTCTCAGAAAGCAGGCTTTCCGGAGCACATAGGTGCTCCTATGGTTGGTATTTCACGGAGATTCCAGAGCCTTTTCAAACTGTCGATGCCTGCCACCGTGGGGTTTATTTCCAGTAGAAGTCCAACCTACCTTGCTAGCTTCCCCCTGGACTCACAGATGTTATAGAATAATACAGAATTTGACCCACATTTTTAAAGAAGCGTAAGCAAAGTTATCCACTGAAATATAATATCTCAACCGTATTACGTAACGCAAGGTAAGTCTACTGCGTAAACATACCAAAACTCCATAAGCCGCTTTTTACGTACAACTTATTTATTATTTAAACACAAGACCAAGTTGCTTCGAACACGTACAAACATAATATTAATAGGTATTCAGTTTAACTTTGAGATGTAGCCCTTGGATACCTAGAGATGGGTCGTATTAGGTAAATCAGGTACTAAGTACACCTGTTCCTAGTCTGCATAAATACCTAATCCAAATACCTATTCCACCTAATCTCAATGATCTCATACACATACCGTTACTTAGTCATCTCAATCCGCCTATTCTATATCAAATCCTAATATCGAATTATCGATATTTGAATTAATTGAATGTTAAATTGTTTTGTTAGTTAAGAACGGGTACAGTCTTAATAATACTTTTAAGAAAATGGAAGTTTCAAAATGGAATCAAGAAATTTTTATTTTTGATTAGATTAGATATTTCTGCACGAAATTGGTTGAATAAACTAATACTTGTTTTCTATTTTAATATTCAATGTTATATTAGTGATGAATTGGTATCTTCCCTTGATACTTTTTACAGGCTTAGGACTGTTAACTTACGAATTTATGAAGTTTTGAGTCTTGCAATATTAAATATTCCGCAAAAGTTTAGCGTTCGCAAGAAGGCGTATTTAAAAGATATCAATTCATTATGTTTACATTTGTTTTATATCAATACGCGTTGTATAGCGCCGTCTCGCTCCCTCCACCCTTACACGTAAGCGGGATAGCAAAGCGATAAGCATATGAGTGAGTGAGAGAGCGCGGGAACAGGTGTGAGTGAGCGCGCTAACGGCTAAATATTAGTTTATAGTTTTTATTGAATATGAATATTAGGTGGATTAGGTATCATCAGAATTGGATAAGGTGCCGCCTATTCTCGTAAAATACCTGTTCTTTGGATATGTTCTAATAAATACGACTTATCTCTAGTCCTACCTATTCAAAACACTAAATCAATTTTATTATGCGGGAAACTTGACAGACGAATCGATACTTACTGAATTTAAATATAAGAGTCACCTTTGTATAAATGGATAGGAATCATATAAAAATGTAGGTGTGTTAATCGTGAATCGTTTACCATGTGTTAAGCATACTTACTTCCTGCCAACTTCAGTCGGCGTCGTAACTATATTTAGATTACTCGAGTTGAATGTAGATATTAAAAATTGACAATTTAAGTGGCAGTGGGCAGGGCATATCTCTTGTAGTACTGACGTCCATTGGGTCCGAAAGGTTCTTAAGAGCCTACCATATACCGGAAGACGTGGAGTAAGAAGGCTTCCCAAAAGGAGACACAAGCTGGTTAAGATTTCGGGTAAAGGTTGGAGCGAACAGCACAGACCCGGTCGTCGCTTCGTGCCGATTTTGTGGGAAGGTCTTTTTTCTAACGTCGTCGTCGTAATTGGACGTCTTATGGCTGAGGATGACATTAATAATGAAATTCTTGGAGTTAGCAACCTATGCAAAACAAGATGGCATTTTGCTCATACTTTTTTGTATCTCAAGTCGGACATATATTCAATAAAAAGTATAGCTTCTTAGTCCTCTATGAGGAAGACTTAGGTATGTGGTTACTTGCATTCTAAAAACATGGATTCAATAACATATTATTTCATTATTTTCGCATCCATCGCAATGTTCAAAGGTAGTGAAACCTAAATTGATAGTCGTTGCACAGGATGTTACTACACGTAAGATTTTCCACTATATTAAAACGTAGTCATTATATTAACTTTGATAAAATATTTCGAATGTTGAATTATGATGTATGTTTGATATTTGACTTTGCATGTAAATAAAACAATATTTCCAGATTTTCTTTCGACTTATTTCACTTAAAATAAGTCGGGACCTTTGCGACGGCTTATGAAATTTTTTACCAACTGTTACTCTGCTACTTGAAAAAGCCGCCAACTTTGCGCCAAATGTAACGTGAAAACTAAATTCAATATTATTTCTTTTCAGAATAAACTTGATGGTATAGAAAAAGTTTTGCATTGACACATACAAGTTCAAGTTCATAAACCGTGTTGTAAATCTTTATTATTTGTGTAGGCATATGCTAATTTATGGGCGTGATGATTGGATACAAGGGCGATTGTATCATCGAATACTTGTAGCATCTTGATAACCTGCCTATTAAAAAAACACCGTAACGCCTATACTCCCACAGACCTACCTATTAAGTACTCCTAACTACCAATAACCCTCTTATGCAATTGTCTTGTGTGCAATTTTCTCACATGTATGGCGACAAGTTTACGCGACGATATAACTTCCTGTGTGTTTTCATTACAATTTCTATGGTCATACTCTACCACGAGTATCGAGTACGGATTGATGGAGATATAACTAACGATACCTTTCCGTTTTGTGTCCAATTCGGTTTTGTTGCATTTAAATACCCGCCGAGTACAGACGGAAAGGCACGAATACAAGTATGTAAACAACTTGTTCGGGTGTTTTCGGTACTCCTTTACTTGATCATATTCGTGCACGAATTATTCGGCTAGTTATTAGGCGAATTGTTCGCCAATATTCAGGTGTGCCCTAGAGTGGAGACCGCGACTCGGTAAGCGTAAGGTAGGACGGCCCCCAGCTAGATGGACCGACGACCTTAAAAAGGTCGCTGGGACAGACTGGATGCGGAAGGCGGAGGACCGTGTGCAATGGCGCGTGTTAGGAGAGGCCTATGTCCAGCAGTGGACTGCGATAGGCTGATTGATTGATTGATTGATTCAGGCGTTCAGGTGGAGACTTACAGACAATACCAATCTGAGGTGTTTGTGCGGTTTAACCCAAACGATGGAAAGGTGGGTACCTTACATCGGCTCTTCATGACCCAACACTTGACCGTCGCAGTACTGAATGAATGCCACGGACAATGCGGTTGAAGTGGTGGCATTCTGGGCTGCTTCTATATAAATTCTGTTGTCTGCCGCCGAAACGATAAGAAGAAGCCAATAATCTAAATGAGGCATATCGGGTTGTTTTCAAAGTTTTTAGCACATGCGAATATCATGCGTCTCGTTATCGCCATTATGAAATTCGTATCTCCAACATATTTCTACTCTTTTCTCACATCCTGCGTACTGCATAAGTGCCAGGATGTTCCGCGAAGATATTGTGAAACCAGCAGGATTTATCGCACCATTTCATAGAAATGTCGATTTATTTGAGAAACGCCCTGAATGCAGTTTTATATTGGCCAAGCACTTGATATAATGCTGCTTTTGCGTTGACTAATATGCTGTGAAATCGTTATAATCGGGCATATTGTGATTTTTGTAGACGTGTTTACCAGAATCCCTGAACGTAATATTTTTGTAATGAAAGTTCCTATTGAGCTAGATAATTAATAAAATAAAAGTATTAAATGTGTTTTTCTGTTGTTTTACCACCAACAATGTCGTTGAAGTTATATTTATTAATACTATTTTCTTTTGTAAGTCCATAAGAACAGTTGCATAACACCACACATAAATTATTAAGTTACGCCCAATCTTTTCGTGTTTTGTTCAGTTGTTTCTTCAACAGATATTATTTATAATATAGATATTGTATATTAACCAGAAATTACCAGCAACAACCTCTATTAATATTTAGGTTCCGATCAAAACCATTGAAGTACCATCTCAAGACTCCCAGTCTTTTAATATTGCCCGTATTGCCTACAGAAGCAATGAACACAGACCGTAAGCAATACTCGGAATTTTGAGATGAACACAACCAGACACATTTTGTAGCATCTGTGAAAACTCCTTTAGACTTCCATGAGTATCTTTACATGTGCTCTAAGTCTTAGTTTTGTATTCTAAAGCAGAGTGCATGCCTTTTGTGTCTATGAAAAGGCTGTACAACATCAAACGTAGCTTTGAAAATGAAATTAACTATAATTGGACTGATTTCAGATAAACTCAGAAGAAATAATTAAATATAAATCTTGAAAAACACGGAAACCAAATCTCCATTAATGTAATGTTATATAAAGCAAGAAACATAGGTACTGGGAAAAAGTATAGGAAAGAATAAAATCATTTATTTTGATCAGGCATAAAAATACTACCCGAAAAATAAATACACAGACTGGTTTATGTTATTTAAAAACTACTTAATTTTACCCAAAATACTACGTATTATATTTTAGAATCACTGTTCTATAAATACAAACGGAACATGCATTAAATTAAAATAATTCCAAGCATTACAGTGCTCAGATAAATAAAATATTGCAAAAAAAAAGTCCTACCTCCATACATACAACCGACAATATGAAAAGCTCCCGGCAGGTACTCTGCGGTCCCTGTCACCCGCAGAAGGGCGATATGACGACGTAAAAAGGCTTATCTGAAATTAAAAACGAATAGAGGATTCCGTCGCGATGTCCAATTGTCGTAACCTCGATCGGATCGCGCCGCGGCTGCGAGCTTCGCCCGTCATGAATATTTACCGCGCGGGGCATATTCGATACTCGCGTTTATTTTTATTTGGCTCATATTTGTCACGTCATGAGAACACTGTGGCTATATTCCCGCCAAATTTTACGATCCCGCGTGTGTTCCGGGAATTTCAATACACTTAACCCCACGGCTATTCCTGCCTCCGAGTATGATATTTGCTTTTATTCGGATTCGGTACGAAATAAAAGGACAATGCAAAGCAAAATGTTATCCAACTATTCCTTTAGTGTTGAATTTTTAAACCGTTGTTTGCGTATGTAAATATGTTATTTTAGAAAAGGTTTTAGGATCCTAACCCATAATAAATCAAAAAAATAAAAATGTTAGACACCATTCGTTTTATATAATTGTACAAAGTACACAAAGAAATTGTTTTTAATTAGGGAGGTAAGTCAGGTCCACAAGGTGGCTGACGACCTGCTAAAGGTCGCAGATAAAACCTGAAGGCATTTAGTCTGCGACCTTCACCAGGTTAATAATGATGATGATAGAAGCAAGTAGCAGACCAATAAAATCTAAAGGTAAAATACAAATCTATCTATTTAATAAATTCGTTGTCAAAGCCTTTGTCTTACTGAAACAACACTTTATATAAGTAATCCGATTATATAAACTCTAGAGGTTAAATTAATCAAGTCAACAGCAATTGCTCACAGCATAAACTGAAACTAAATTAGTGCGCAGCATAATACAGCACCACTTAAGTCTATTTGGGCAGCAATAAAGGTCTTGAGCGTGTTCAAAGATACGTACCAGGTGACTGTCGGCCCACGAAAACTTTATTCATAGTTGAAGTTCAAAAGAAATTCATTCAGAAAGTTTAGTTTTTCTTACAAAGATAATATCAGCATTCTTGTGGCAACTATTTAAGATACTTAAAGGTTTTATTGTTTTTGCTGAATAGAATTTGCTGTGGTTAATACAATATCGGGACGATTGGCATTGACGATAGGAGATTTAGGAGACTATTCGAAGCAGTGAGTAAAACGGGCTTAGAATGACTATGATAACGATGAACTGATTTATGTTAATATTCTGTTATAAACTTTAAAATGCTAATCTGTAATGTTATTTAAATGTTATAAAATAAACAAATTATGTACTTTAGTTAATATCAAAGTCAATAGTTGTAAGATTCTAGAAATGGTCAAAACATAACTAAAATGAAATTAAGAAAAAAAAAAATCATGTGTCTTAGTATTTTAATTCATACAAAACAAATCAAATACTAAATGAAAATATACGAAACAAAGCATGAATGATTCCTGAGATACCTGTCATGATTTCAAAAAAGGACCAACTTTTTTGCCTTATTCTTTATATAATGGCGTGCCTCTTTTTATATCATAAAACTATCAAAAAGTATTCTATATGTCTGTATTTATCGTCACGCTAGTTCCTTTTGCGGGGTAGACAGAAAGTACAGAGTTCCAATAGGTCCTTTTCTCATAGACCTCTCTTCCTCCGCTCAAAATGTATTTCTCTCCAAAAATGTATTTCTCTCCAAAAACGCTGGTTCCCTAGCTCTATTATAAAAGAGGACAGCAGTGCATCCATTAGTACTGGCGGTGGGTTGCGTAATTTGCATTTAGGATCGGCGCAATTGGGGCAGCGGGCGGCACTGGCTCGTTTGCACTTGACATTGCACTGGACCAACCCCTAGCGTCAGGTGCGCTCTTGTAACTAATGATGACGAAATTCGGAGATAGGGTAATAAATGATGAAGAGAATAATGCTGAAGGGGCAAAATATTAACAAATTATGTGAAACGACATTTTTTTTGTATTTGGACGGCATTGATATGTGATACTTGTCATACTACATTTTATTAAATAAAGTATAAGTTAAAAGTGTTAACCTAAACCGTCAAAGTCGTCCTAAGCTCTCTTAGAACTTAGCATAAACAGATTGACGTTAGCGTGACGATATCAAATTGGTATACCATTCTTCTCACACTACTTGCTCATAACTTACGCAAGCAATGTAAATCCGAAATTATCGACCTCGTTCTTTCGGATCATACATTTTAGATACTTAAAGTTCCTATAAATAAATCGTGTAAAATAAAATATTGGAAAACAGTTAAGAAAGACTACAGTAAGGACAACTTGATGAAATTCAAAACTTACATTCATGGATGTTTATACCGTACAAGATGTAAATCAAGCATACATGAATTTTATGGAAACTTTTCTATTAAAGTAATAAATTATGTTTTCCGAACAAAATTATATCAATAAAAGTTAAAAAAAAACCAAATGGATTTCGCGTGGAATTAAGAAATGCAGCAGTAAACAAAGACAATTGCTATGGCGGTACAGACTTAATCCTACAACAAAAAATAAATTAAATTTAAAAAAGTACACATCTATTTACAAAAAGATTGTAAAGCTGACACAAAAAACACAGAATAATTATTTTATAAAAACTTCAAATAACAAACATAAAGCTGTCTGGCAAGTAATAAATAAATCTAAAGTATGTGTACCTAACGAAAAATTTTTAAAAATTAACAATAATGACATTAGATTAACAGATCTTACCGACATAGCTAATGCATTTAGTAACTACTGTATCGACGAAATAGAAAATAACACTAAATCTGACAGTGAATTAAAGTACAAATTCGATAATTTGACATCTCATTCCATGTTTATGCCACATCTCAAAAGAAGACGTAATTTCAACGATAAAATCGCTAAAAAACACAGGTACCGTAGGATGCGATGGAGTGTCAACTACAGTAATAAAATATGTTAATGAAACCATAGCACCTATCTTGACACATATAATCAATCTTATGACTATATACGGGGTATACCCAGAACCTCCGAAAAAAGTTATTATCAAGCCATTGCACAAGAAAGAAGACAAAGCAGAAATAAAAAACTATAGACCAATCGCTAAAATTTTCATTATATCAAAAATATTCGAAAAATAATATATAAAAACATATACGCTTACATGAATAAATTTAATCTACTTTGTAGGGAACAATACGGATTTAGACAAAATACTTCAATTAACATAAAAAAATATTTGATTTTCTTAATAAAATATTAACCGCAGTAGATAATAAAATTCCAATATGTGCAATTTTTCTGACATGACCAAAGCATTTGACTTCGTGAATCACGATATATTATTAAATAAATTACATGGGTATGGTATTAGAGGACAAATGCTGAAACTCCTTAAATCTTACTTGGCCAACAGAATTCAATACACAGAAATATCTAGATTTTGTAAAGATACAAAAATGGAATCTTACTATCTATCGGAACCAAGACCTATAAAATACGGTGTACCACAAAGGGGTGTGCTAAGTCCATTGTTATTTTTGATTTACATAAGTGATCTTCCAAAAATGGTACAACAACAAATGATTCTCTTCGCAGATGACAGCACTGCTATTGTAAAATGCGACCATTCAGATGAATATGTAAATGACATTAATAACACGCTTTCAGACATTATAAACTGGCTTAATAATAATAATTTACTAATTAATCTAAATAAAACAAAAATTGTGCATTTCTATTAAAGAATAACTCATCCGGACTGTAATATTAACCACAAAGGCTTTAATGTAGACAGATAAATACTACAAAGTTCTTAGGATTGTTCATAGATAGTAAGTTAACATGGAAAACACATATAGAAGAGACATGCAAGAAACTAAATAAATCGGATAATGCCTTGTTTCAACTTTAAAAGAAAATTAACAGAGAATCTTTATTAAATGCATACCATGGTCTAGTGGGATCAATTTTAAGATACGGTATAATGTACTGGGGTCACTCGACCAATCGAGAATCAATATTTAAATCCCAAAAAAGGTGTATAAGATCGATGTGTGGTCTAAATACGCGAGAGAGTTGTGTACCAGCTTTCGAAGAATATGGAATTCTAACTGTGCCGTCCTAATATATTCTACAAGTTGCGTTGTTTGTAAAAGAAAACATTAAACAATTTGAAACCGTGTCTACTTTGCGCACAGTCCCAATTCGAAATCAGTACAAAAATGATATCTGTACCCGTAAATGTAAAACCGCATTGGTACGGAAGAGTATTCTAGGCATGGCAGCAGTTATTTATAATAAATTACCAAATCGGATTAAGATCATGGATATAAATAATTTTAAAAAGACCTTGACATTGCTATTAATCAATAAATGCTATGACTCAGTAGATGATTTTATAAATGACAAATGTATAAAGTGAACTATTAGCTAATTAATATATATTATTGATGATGACATAACACCGATTAAATATTTGTGACATTTGTGCACCTCACAGGCAAAGTATAGAGATCTTTATAGTATATATATATATATATATATATATATATATATATATATATATATATATATATATATATATATATATATATATAACAACAAAATGTATTGTACCTATACTTGACAAAATAAAATATTGATTAATTGATTGATTGACTACAAATTTTCTACGGCCGTTCTCAATAACCTATCTATCATTAACCACATTTCTTCTTCAGTTACTACTTATTACTTCTTTCTTTCTTACATCAGTTTAAGGATAGATAACGCTTCCCTCCTTAGTTAAAGTGGCCCTCCAAAGGGTTTTATTTTTGCGTCGCATCTATAAATAATTACATTTTAATGTAGGATAATATATGTCTATCTATCTATCTATCTATCTCATTACGCCAGATACCTTGCGGGGTAGGCAGAGAGTACAGAGTTCCAACAGGCTCTTTCCTTACATACCTCTCTGGCTTCCTCTACTCTCATAGTCCGTCTCATACACGCTCGCCGGTTACGGAGACTCCTGACTTGTCCTTCAGATAAGACCCGGTCTATTTGGTTATGGTAAGATAGTCTACGTCTTCCGGTACCTACATCCCTCCACTTTCGCATTGTATATGTGTTTTGTCATTCTTTCTTCAGACATTCTTTTTATATGCCCGAACCAACGGAGCATACCCTTTCTCATCTTTACACCGATACTCTCTTTCATACCCATTTACTTTCTTACTACGCTGTTGCGAATAGCTACTAGATAAGCAGATAGCTACTAGAGATAAATGTTTAAACTGACAGTAAGCGATTGATAGGTTATTGAGAACGGCCGTAAATAAACATGAACGTGACAGCACGTTTGCTAGCGTCACACTAACGTCAAGGTTTAAGTCCTAAGCCCTCTGTTTCCTTATTTTTCACGGCCCGTCAAAAGCTCTGATTTTAACGTAGTTACTAAAAACATGTTGTGTAGATAACACCAGTCAACGAAGTGATGTGGGTCGTCAGGGAACGTCAGAAGCAGCTGGGAGTTTTGACGCAGGTACAATGAGAAGTTTGGGTCCGACAGACGCACCGCTGATCTTCGTAACCTGCCCCTCGGCACGGTGCAATGACGAAAGGCGACAGTCTTTCGCATCTTTAAATCTATTTATTAGATTTCTCATCATGAAGGAATGTTGACTCGGTTGCCCTCGAATTAATTAAGGATTTTTAGGACGGTTTTTTTTTTGGTTTTGAATAGACCTTTTATTACGATTACTTAAAATATTTCATTTCATTTCATTTAAAATTTCATGTAATGATAAATACGATTCGTTTCATCTTGGATTTGGTTAAGAGAATGTGCCGTTAAACTCCGTACGAGACAAATCTTTTTTTAACTTATTAGTGTTTGTGATGTGGATAATAATGATTTGTGTACCTACTGGCTCATCAACCCACCAATTCTAAGCTAAATTGTTATTACATGGGTTGCGATAAATTCAATTTAAAATGATGTTAATTTTCAATTTTCTTATAAAATGTAAATTTAAAGTAAATGGGTATTGTAAGGAGGTATTAGCAAGCCGCCTACTTCGATGAATGCAAGTGGCAGGTCTTTTAGCGGCGTTTTGCTCAGACATAACGCAGGCTTAATAAACTCGCCTTAGCTCGCTGTTAACCTGGAGCTGCTGGGTTGAAATTATGTTTTTATTTAATACAATATTTACATCGATTTTATATTACTTTGTATAGAAAGGACCCGCCTAAGTTTATTTGTATAGTAACATTAGATTATTTTACGCGGCGTCGCTGAAAATACTAAAACACCGTCACGCCTATATTCCCCGAGCGGGGGTGGCAGAGGAATTATGTGTGCACCCATTTTTCACCGACGATGTTAGGACCCATGTACTAGGAGGTGCGCCTGTTACCATTACACCGGGCACAATGCCAGTTCTGGACTGATACTGAAATTTTTCTATAGAAAATTTACATTTTGCCAAACCTAGGATTTGAACTCAGGATCTCGTAATCGTAACGCTCATAATTACTAAAACACAGTGAACGTGAAAAATTGAATGTATTGAAATGTGGTTTTATCAAAAAGTCCTCAATAGCAGCTGGCTATTGAGGACTTTTTGATAGAACCACACTTTGGGTTTGAACCTAGGACCTCGTGATTGCTCCTCGTACTTTGCGCCAGTAGATCAACGAACAATCGACGCTTAATATGGGAATGTTTGCACCTATTTTTTAAGAAGGAATTAATAAATGAATATTACTCCTCTTAGTTTCGAAGATACGCCGTTATAACTACCCTCAAATCTCATGTATCATAATAAGTTATTCCTCAGAAAGGTTTATACATAATTATATTCCATCACGGAGCGGTACTGCACGCATTGTCTCGACATCTTAACCGCAAAACCCTTATCGGGTAAAACAAAACGCCGTGCGTCACGATAACATTGTGTTATCAGTGTTTAAGATTTCGCCACATATCCGAGCGCGACGGTGGCGCGGCTTGGGGAATTGTAATGTACTGAAATGTACGGGAGACGTCACACAGCGCAGCCCGCTCGGCGCGACGGCAAACGTCACGAACGAACGTAGCCGAGCGCTTACGTCGCGCTCCCGTCGTGCTCCGTCGGCTATTTGACCGAACCTTTAGTGGCATACGGAATACATGATCATTTCACAAAGTTATCGTAACGCACCGCGTTTGGTTATAGCGAATAAATGCCGTACGCCGTGCTACGTATTTGCATACTGTGATACTCGGGGCGTAATAACAACCCCTATATCGCTTGTAGAGTCGCAGATGTAGCCAGTTTGGAGATAGAGGCCATTAAAGAAATATTGTTGAGGTAATGTTATCTCATACCTTCCGATACATAATTTGTACTAGATTACAGATTACAAACAAAGTGACGCCAAAAAATGGCCGCGTTTTGATATTCAAAGTAGGTATATACCTACTTCTATCTATCTATCTATCTATAACCTCACGCCAGATCCCTTACGGGGTAGGCAGAGAGTACAGAGTTCCAACAGGTTCTTTCCTTACATACCTCTCTGGCTTCCTCGACTCTCATAGTTCGTCTCATACACGCTCGCCGGTTACGGAGACTCTTGACTTTTCCATTAGATAAGACTCGGTTTATTTGGTCGTGGTAAGATAGTCTAGGTCTTCCCCGGTACCTGCATCCTTCCACTTTCACATTGTATATCTGTTTTGTCATTCTTTCCTCTGGCATTCTTTCTATATGCCCGAACCAACGGAGCATGCCCGTTATACCTACTTCCCTATTTATACTCGAAACTAGCAACCGTAGAAATTAGTTTTGAATTAATAATGACCTCAAATTTTTTATTAAGGTAGTTTTAGCAAACTGTAGCATTTTAACACATCCTCACATTGGCTATGGCTTGATCAAACTAATTCAAAATAAGACTATATCAGGTATTTTGGAAACACCAAAAGCTGCTCATGGCTTTAATTTTGTGCAGTTCGTTTGATACTTAGACTTGCACTGACTTATATGGCTTCTTGTTGACTTATATATAGGGAGAAAGCAGACACAAAAAGCGTGTTAAAGGAAAAAATGTGATTCATGGTATTTCTGAAATACCCCATTCATTTATGAGATAATGCCTGTGTTCAGACGCAAGAAAGTATATGTTAATTTATATTTTATAAACTTATATCTAATTATTTATTAAACATTTTGATGACTCCCTATTTCATAATTGCAATAATTTAACGGTTATTCTTTTAAATTTACATTTATTCCATGAACCAATAATGAAAGAATGACAACCAAAGACATTCAACCATAAACCAAACCACAGATAACTAAAACATCTTTCCCTTTAACAAAAACGAATAAAGTGCGTATAACATTACTATAAATAAAATATAACAAATCATAACAATCTTTAGAAAACTTAATACATTATTCACTTGTATTTATATCCTATAAGATCGCGAGCTTTTCGTGCCGCTGTCCTCTGAACCCGCCCTAAACGACTCATACCCTTAGAATCATAAACTGGCGATTCTGCGACCTCCAACTGATCTGAGTTCATATCATCAACATCATACTCCTTCCTCTCCCAGGAAGCAGAGGATGTGACTTCCTCCTGCTTATCATAACGTTGTTCCAATCTGCGCAAATGCCTCCTATTACGTCTTACTAGCTTACCATATCTATTTGTAAGAGTAAGCGACGCGAATTCCATGTCATAATATAATTTGCTTCGCACTTTATTCCGACCAATATTAGCGTAATTCTCAGAAATATTCCGCTGAGGCCTCAATTTTTCCATATGAATAAGCAATCGCGTTCTGAACCTGCATATCTGGTGTCTCCCTAATAACACCAGAATACTTTAAAAATATCGAAAAATGGCGATGCAATTTTTCCAAGCGTCGGTCGCCTCGTGCCGATGGTCCCCCAATGAGATTTGATTCCAGCGGTGGCCATGCGTGTTCCATAATTCTATGTTTTTCCGCACTATGACCACTAAAACACCAATAAATCAGCCACCGCTGTCACCATGTAATAATTTAACGGTTATTCTTTTAAATTTACATTTATTCCAAGAACCAAGAACGACAACCCAAGACAATCAACCATAAACCAAACCACATGTAACTAAAACACTACAACAATAATAACTATTAGAACGTAATATTTCATTTTTTTATACCAGGTGTGCCAGTTCTATATTTTTTTCTCTTTTGTCCTTAAATTGAGAAATCAATCATTGTAAGTAAAGGAAAAGCTTTAACACACATGAAAATAAGTAAGATCATCATCAATTAAAATATCTCACAATAATCGTCTATCTATAGGGACATTAAAACAATATAGTTAACCGGAAACGTGAATATTGAAAAATGCAACACCCAAGGAAATAGTTCGATAACATTTTGCTTTGCATTTTCCCTTTATTTCGTACCGATACCGAATAAAAGCAAATATTATTCTCAGAGGCACGAACAGCCGGAAGGCCCAGTGTATTGAAATTCCCGGAACGCAGCCGGGACCATAAAATTTGGTAGGAATATAGCCACAGTGTTTTCATGATGTGACAAATACGATCCAAATAAAAATAAACTCGAGTATCGAATATGTCCCGCGCGGTAAATATTCATGGCCGGCAAAGCTCGCAGCCGCGGCGCGATCCGATGGAGGAGACGACAATTGGACATCACGACGGATTCCTCTATTCGTTTTTAATTTCAGATAAGCCTTTTTACGTCGTCATATCGCCCTTCTGCGGGTGACAGGGACCGCCGAGTACCTACAGGGACCTTTTCATATTGTCGTTTGTATGCGTGTAGCTTTCTTTTCTTTTGCGATGTCGTGTTTGTGAAGTATTCTTATAAATGAACGAATAGAATATAGAGTCCCTTTTTTGTTGTTTTTGAAAGTAACGTTCGAACAATTTAAAGTGAATATGTTACTTCTACTAATTCGTGCCTTCTGATTTTTTGTGCCTGTGAATTTGTTAAGCTATTCTTCTTGGCACACATTGCAAAGAGTAGTCAGGCATAAGTACACCAAATATTTGAGGTAACTAAAGGTTACCAATACATACATGCAACTGATGAATACTGGAGTTCAAACAGATAGTTGATTTAATTAATATCATTAATCAGAAAATCAGGAACAGGATTAAGGAGAATTCTATTGGGAAAAGGTTTTCATGCAAATTGTTAAAATATTTATGGATACGTATACGTATCACCACATCTAAACAAATAAAATACCGTATATTTATATAGGCCACAACTAGCAATTTCACACGTCAACAATCATAAAATGTTTACTTCTTATTGGAACAAAATGTTTGTGGAAAAAGGCAAGCGACTCCGCGGTTTTACGCTACTTACGAAACAAGATGTAGCTTCCCCAAAATGAACCCAGATTTAACTCACTAACGTTGTACCCAAAATAATATCTAGTGTATACCCAAAGCATCGTCTAGGAAGTAAAGCCTTTATAACGTCAGGTGCAAATTAAGGTCTGCCGTGTTTGTGCCCATCTCGGCTCCGTCTCAGACCGGTAACGTATTTAAGCTTACAATGGGAGTTGACGTCAGCTTGTGACGTCAATGTACGGTAAGGGTTGTGGTGAATAGAATTGTGTATTTTGCTGGATATGTGGGACAGAAAAAAGATTAGTGTGCGTCATACAAACAAATTGACGCTATTGGAACGCTATGGAGTTAATATGTCATCCTTTTCACCTTGCTAATTTTCTAAATAAAGATGAGCGAGACAGCATGCTCTCCTAACAATATTACGCTATCGTCAATCTGTTTGTGCTAAGCTTTTGCGTGTACGAATGGTGTTCGTAGCTCTGCATGGCGGGTGTATGGCGATCACCGAAGTTAAGCAGAATTTAATTCAGTCAGTCTGGGATGCGTGACCGTCTGTGACATCTATCTATATCTATATCATCACCCCAGTTCCCTTGCGGGGTATGCAGAGAGTCAGAGTTCCAACAGGTTCTTTCCTTGCAGACCTCTCTGGCTTTTTCCACTCTCATAGTTCATCTCATACACGCTCGCCGGTTACGGAGACTCTTGATTTGCCCTTCAGATAAAACACGGTATATTTGGTCGTGGTAAGATAGTCTAGATCTTCCCTGGTACCTACGTCCTTCCACTTTTGCTTTGTATACACTATATCTCTTTTATCATTCTTTCTTCCGACATTCTTTCTATATGTCTGAACCAACGGAGCATACCTTTTCTCATCTTTACACCGATACTTTCTTTCATATTTAAGCATTTTCGTCCTTTGGAAGGCACGCTAAGCCGTTATTTTCAATAACCACTAAATGTGAAAATTGTTAAAACGTGAATACAAGTTGAAAGTCTTATGGCCGGTTTGATAAATCCCAGTTAAAGGTGGCCACAAACCTGCCTCCGTCAGCCCGCTTTAGGTCCGCGTGGTGGATTATTCCCTCTTTTCTTCATTTATGAGAAAAGGCAAAGGATAAGAACTAGCTGTAGTACAGAATAGGCTAATTCATTTATTTACATAAAACTGGTTTGTGGTATCGACAATAATGATTGCTATTGAGAGACTGAATCAATTCTTCCCATTTTTGTTTAAGGATGCATCGCCACCGCTCGCATTAGTGCTTATAAAACATTTGGCTATGAGAATTTGGGGAGTGGGTAACCCAGAACATTCACAAACTTCCCACGCTTGCATGAAATCCATATGCATGGTGAATGCGTTTTAACGAATACCGCTCATAGTTTTTAACGTCATCGATCGATTAAAATACCTCATTCACAATACAAAATTCCCAACCCCGTGAACACAATATTTTTCTATTCGAAGAATTATACTACGAAAATATGTGTTTAAAATGAAACAGCTCTAACTGGCCGTGAAGATTAGGTGTGATTTTTTAAATGGCTTTTTTTTAATTGTGTTAGACTCGGAAGCGCCAATTTTACGGGTGGAATTGTAAAAATAGAAATGGTTTCACTGGGACCAACAGAATTCACAGATCAAAGCATTTCGTTAGTTACCAATTTAATTATCCTGGGAAATAAAAACTAAGCTATATTTTTATAACTTTCGAATTTTTGACCGAATGAAATCCTACTAAAAAGCAAGGGCAAGAGATGTTTTTTTGTTAATTGTTAAAATAAATTCTTCAAATATTTAGATAATTATTTATTTTTCTTTTTTAAAAGTCTATATTAAGTTAGATTTTAAGTTCCTTGGTTCCTTTTTCTATTTTTGTAGGTATATTATTAGATTAGAGATAGAGAGATTAAGGTATACATCACGCGGACCCAGTGGATCAGTGGAGACAGGCTTGTGGCCATCTGCTGTTGGAACTTGTCAATAATGCTTCCAACTTGGCTTAACGATTACTACATTAAAAGGTAACCGGGACCAACGGCGTAACCTGCCTTCCGAAGCACGGAGACGCTCGTATATGGATTGCCTCAGACGAGCATCCGTCTCCGACCGACCGAGCCATCTCTGCTTAACCTTGGTGATCGCTAAAAACACTGCTGCTGCACCGCGCTACGAGCGCCTCATAGTAATAGCTAATCGAAATTAATGGGTACTCTCACCTGTTTCAGGTTTGTATACCTGTCCTTACACTCGATATACCACAGAGTATAAATAAATAGATGGGACAGATTCTAATAAGACTACAACACCTAATCCCCGAGACCACAGTATCCTGTCTAGTTCAAAGGGCCCTAGCCCGGGAACCAATCTTGTGCGCATAGAGCCCTTTTATTTTAGCTGCAAGAGACCGGAATTGCGGATGGGTATTACTCGTTAAGTTTGGACTAGAACAGGACTAGGATAGGTTCTGGATTGATGAGATTTGCCTGCTCTTGTAAGGGGGCACTAAACTTATTTGACGAATGGACTATAGCCATTTTGGCTATAGTCCATTCCAATTAGACTTTAAAACTTTGTAAATAATTATTTTTAGATGTTTTAGTTGTAATTGCAATCTATAACAAGTGCAATATGAAGTGTGTGTGTGTGTGTGTGTGAGTGATGTACGCTGTTAGCCGCGAGGCCTTTACAGCTTCACCGGACTTAAGGGCGAGCGTGCAACCACTACGCTCGAGCCATAAGGGCAAGGGGCGACATACTCGAGGGCGCCTTGAAGAGGCGCCCTCGGTTGGGACAGTCGCTGTGGGGGGGCAATTTGAAGGCGACAGTATTTTCGAAGACATCGAAATGAAAATGCTGTTAGCAGTAACTACTGCCGTTTCATTGACGTTTATACGTTGAGTGAAAACAGTTTAAAAGTTTAATTGGAATAGACTGTACGATATGAGATGCTAATTTAATGGTTTAAGAGTATTGCCATATTTGACATAATACTGGGTCAATTCCACATTAGACAGCTACAGAGAATTTTGGATGAAAAAATTTCAAATATTTCATATCAATATTTGGATTAGAATTGGTTCGGTTCGAGGATTCGTACACAGAACCTTGTGATAGCCAACCACATGATAATTAACTAGACCTACAAATCAGTTAACGTGCTTGGATTTCTTTTGATTATTCAAAAATATTTGAATAATCAGAATATTTATAACTCTGCCTCCTATGCTAGAATAAACTGTGTTACAGGACAGCGTCTCCTCGTTTCTGGGTTACACAATTTGACATAATATTACTAAAATAATCATAAAAAGGAAAAAAAGAGAGCTAGGTACATCAAGGACATAAATCAAAGCAACTACAAGCCCTTTACAAGATATTTTTTTCTAGAATCTGTACTTTTTAATACAAATCTTCTTAACCTAGGTTCCAATTTTGCAAATGACTTTTAACGCCATTACACCCGGATACTCGGCTTAGGATAATGATAACAGAAAATCCCTTAATTAAAAGTTTAATCCCTGAGGGACTGTGGTCACCAGGCGCTGTAACTCGACTGCATTGCTTGCGTCACCATTCGGAGAATAGTGGAAGACCGATTGCGGAGTGGCAAGCTTTGGGAAATACTTTTATCTTGTAATGGACATTTTTGGCTAATGATGACGATGATGATAAAGAAGTAGAAGACCGTACCATAGATCTATACGGAAACAGACTAGTTAAACTAAGCAAAGCTTTTTTATGTTTGAAATATGGCTAACCTATTCAAAATACTTACCTATAAAAATGTAAAAAATCTGCATTATACAATAATTATATGGTCTTTTGTAGATTGTCATCTTAATACATCTTTAAGGCTTACCTACTTTTAATTCTAAACATAATGCCTATACTAATATTACTGACATAACAACATTGAAGTCAGAAGAAAATACAATCAAATAAACCTGACCAAATATACATAGATAGATAAATTCTTTATTGTGCACCAATAATGTAACAAATAGTGATTGGACATAAACAACATTACAAGTAACACAAAGGGCGGCCTTATCGCTAATGAGCGATCTCTTCCAGGCAACCTTAGGATGGATAATTTTCAAGTGATAGGAATGTACGGGGGTGCACTAAATTAAAATGATAGAAACGAGAATATTAAAATTACTTAAATACTATAAGAACAAAAAGATGCTAAGTAAAATAAAATCTTAATCAAAATACTAATAATAGTAGGATAAGCAAATACATATTTGAAAAGTGACGCGTAATTATAATGAAGGTGCTAATACCGGATCTGGTAAGCGGTCTGAAACTGAAAACAAATATTTACACAATAAGTGGAAATATATGAAGGTCGGCTTATTAATTACCCCTTCAGAACAACGTTACATTTTAAGTTCCACGATGTTATCTAAAATTAATGAAGGAAAATACACTTATTAATTTACTCGCAGGCACCACACATTGTTGGAATAATTGCTTTTAATGTTAGCATTTTCATTGCTTGAAACTATAAAATATTTAATGCATCAGTGTTTTCTATTATAGCGCACAAAATAAGCGAATGTAGTAATCTTTCGATTAAGCATTAGGTAAATAGAATATTATATTTCATTAATAAAGCCTACTTGTTACCAGTGTGGTGCAGGTAAGACAGTAAGTAGAATAGCGAGACGAATTAATTCTATGAACGTCGTAAATAAAGCGAGTACAGTAGAGCTGTCAAACATTTACGGTTATACTCTTATATCTCCTATTATAAAGGCCACTTAAAGTACTTTAATGAAATAAGGAACTACAGGAAACATGGCGCCCTAGAATTTTTTGTTAGCCTTTTGGGGTTGTACTCGTCATGACTAAAAAGAACAGTTACAGAATTTTGAAAAAGGAACATCATGTCTGAACTAAGATTATTAGTCATTTTCAGATTATATTGCGGTTTTGATTTTCGAAACGTTAGAATCCGGAAACTTAGCTTTACCCTTAGGGTTTTATCTCTAGACGTATAATATTTTGTGTAAATTGACGAAGTCCAGAAAAGAAGAAGTATGTGTTAAAAAAATTATCTCGAATCAAGGGTGATGCAAACAATATAGTCAAGTAACTCCGCGCAAATGACTCTTCAAAGTTCAGATATACATTTAAATAGGATTTTGTTGAAACTTTTCTGTCTGTGTTAAGCCCACTGTCGGGCAAGTTAGGCTCCACCGAACCATTACGTGTTTTATTTGATTAGCTCTGCGTTGTCAGTTTCTAATTGGGAGTTTGATTTGCGGTTTTTTATAGCATCTTTTTAGTTAGAACCGCATTTGAGCACGAATTTGCATATCATGTGATTTGATATATCTCGTTGGTTTGTTTTGGGGTTATAAATTAATTGTAAGGGACGATACTATGCATAATCATGGAATGCTTCAAGGGCAAATATCTCTCAAACGTGATTAACAAGTAGCCCACTGAGTGGCTATCAAAATTCTGAGATGTAATAAGGCTTGAATCGATGAAAATATAAATTGGATCGTTTTCGGGATCGCTTTACCCGTGGTCTGCCTCAATATGTGTGTTGTATTTCCAATTTGTGACCATATTTATTTGATATTTCAATTATTTGCGGTAAACAATATATTTGTCGCAGCCTTGGCGAACGTACTGCTTTACGTTGTATAACATTATTATACAACCATAAGTGGAATAGAAAGAGCTGTGCTTGCCGAAGTTTCCCTGCGAGATCTAATCAGAACCAAAGTCGCCGGATACAGCCCTCAAAAATGCTTAACTTAGTGGCAGTAGACGGAGCACATTTCTCGTGAAATGACGGCTGTTGGGGCAGAAAGTTTCTCGAGTACCGGAAGAATTATGGGCAGGCCGCTCACAAGGTGGGCCGATGACCTGATATTGTTTTCGTTTAAAATATAGTGCAAGAATTGAAACCGATGATTTAAATTTACGCAAATTGTATGCTGAAACAATGTTGGAACGCTTCCGTAACTTTGACAACATCTTGTTTTCGGATGAAGCCCATTTCCATCTCAACGGACATGTAAATAAACAAAACGGCAGATACTGGAGCAGTGAAAATCCTAAAACAAAACATCAAAACTCAAATAATTTATTTTGTATAAGTTCTACGGGGGCGCATACAATTAGTCAAATTACATTTTTTATTTAAATCTAATATAACTACTAATCTACTACCGTATCGGAACGCGGCCTCCACTGAGAAGATCCGGCGAAGAAAGTCAGCGGGCTAGTCTTTTTTTATTTAGTTCTCTTTCTCTTTTTTCTTTTCTTTTATTTTCAATCGTATTGTGTGGATACAATGTTTGGGTTACAATTAAATAATTTACGATCTAGCTCCAGTCTGATGCCTTACGATCAAGATATGTGACTAATCATGTTATTTATAAAGTGTCTACAGGATTCCAGATGGACCAGTCCCAGTCAAAAACTTCAACCCGTTTTGACACTTGTAAATTTTCAAAGTTTCGAGAGGTAAGTACTATTCAACTTTCCAAATCCACTTAAGCTAATGAGAAAACTCACTTACATGCAGTGGTCTGCGTCGTTGATCTAGTAGCGTTATGTAACTAGCGTTGACGAGATCCTGACACGAAAAATATATAAAATGTATAAACAAACAAATTAAACTAAAACATATGTAATAACCAAAAGAACCACTCCACCATTCATATATTTGTAACAACATATACAAAACGAAATAACACAATCCATACCTCCATAAGCAAATTGGATAAAGAATAAACGAGTGAGAGGGTCGAGAATCAAACAAAGAGCCCTCGAGTCGAGTGCCGGCCACAGATTGTTAATCCTACGTCAAATCAGGGATATTATTCGCTATGACCAAACGCAGCTTGTTACGATAACTTTGTAAAGCGTTCGTGTAATGGTAGTGCCACCAAACAAGGAACATAAAATACTACAGGAAGTGACATACAGTTCCCGTACGAGACACTAATGCGCATACCTGCTAAATAAGCTTAACTACTCGGCTCTTACTTACCCGCTAACAAGTGACGTCTTCACGTCTGTCTATCTATAACATCACGCCAGATCCCTTGCAGAGTAGGCAGAGAATACAGAGTCCCAACAGCTTCTTACAGACCCCTCTGACTTCCTCCACTCTCATAGTTCATCACATACACACTCACTGGTTACGGAGACCCTTGACTTACCTTTCAGAAAAGACACAGTCTATTTGGTCAGACGTCCCATGTTTACATAGGAAATGGGATTATGCAACCAATTTGAAATATAATATGTACTGTGAAACTAAAAATATGAGGAATGCAAGTATTAACCCTACAAGGCTCAATTTTTTTTTAGTGCGTGACAAAAATATATAAGTCGTAATTAGTGATGGTTGGTTCCCGGCTTAGAATAGGACCAACCCATCTCATCCCATTGGGTGTCGTACAAGGCGACTAAGGGAAAACTAGGGAATGGGCAGCAGCGTTCCCTTAGCACTTCGACGACCAATAACTGCGCTCGCCAACCCGCCTGCCAAGCGTGGCGAGTATGGCAAACACCCCCAATCATGGAAGAATGTAAGAAAACCAGGCCCCTAGTCCCCGGCGGTCCTGTTCGTCCTGGCCACGGTAGCAGCCATGGTAACGACAGGACAAGGGGTGCTAAGAATCTCCGGCAGAGATTCGGCTACCACCAACACCGAAAATTGGCCCTGGTGACATACAACGCACGCACGTTAAGGACAGATGAGAAGCTTGTTGAGCTGGAGGAAGAGATAAACAAGTTGCGGTGGAATATTGTTGGTTTATCGGAAGTCCGAAGAAAGGGCGAGGACACGATAACCTTAAAATCCGGCAACTTGTTTTACTACCGGGAGGGCGAACAGCAGTCCCAAGGTGGTGTCGGATTTATCGTCCACAAGTCACTCATAGACAACGTTGTGTCCATCACTAGTGTGTCGAGCAGGGTAGCGTACCTGATACTCAGAGTATCCAAAAGATATTCGCTGAAGGTCATACAGGTCTACGCACCGACCTTGGCATACTCAGATGAGGACGTCGAAGTAATGTATGAGGACATTAGTAGAGCCATACATACTTCCAAAGCACACTTTACAGTGGTTATGGGTGACTTCAATGCGCGACTGGGCAAACGGGGCGATGATGAATTGAGAGTGGGGCAATTTGGATATGGGCAACGCAACCCCAGGGGTCAGAGGCTGGCCGAATATCTGGAGAAGGAGGGACTCTTTATGATGAACTCTTTCTTCCGGAAGCCGCCTCATAGGAAATGGACCTGGATGAGCCCTGATGGTTCCACAAAAAATGAGATAGACTTCATCATGAGCACCAAGCGACAAATATTTAATGATGTCTCCGTGATTCACAGGGTAAAAACCGGCAGTGATCACCGAATGGTCAGAGGCACATTAAATATTAATGTCAAAATGGAAAGATCGCGTCTGATGAAGTCTACGCTCCGACCTTGTAATGCACATATCCAAAACCCCGAGAACTTTCAACTCGAATTGTCAAACCGCTTCGAATTGCTAGACAGCAGCGCATCAGTGGACGAAATCAACAATAGGTTGGTAGAGACTGTCCATACGGTCGGGTCCAAGCATTTTAAGCCCCACCGTAAAAATAGGCCTCAAAAGCTATCTGACTACACCCGAAACCTTATGGCTGAGCGACGTACCATGACACTCCAAACCTCCGATGATGCTAAGTCCTATAGGCAGCTCAATGGACAGATATTGAAGTCCTTGCGACACGATTTACGGTCCTTCAATACAAGACGTATTGAGGAGACCATAGAGCAGAACAAGGGCTCCAAAGTGTTTGCAAGAGACGCGTCTATTGGGCAAAGCCAGTTGACGAAGCTGAAGACGGAGGACGGAAACGTAACGTCGAATAGGTCAGAGGTGCTCAGGGAGATAGAGAGGTTCTATGGGCAGTTGTATACCTCAGTAGCTGAACCTGATGTTGACTTGGTAAAAGACCCAAGAGCCAAGCTAACCCGACACTACACTGAAGATATCCCGGACATCAGCCTGTGCGAGATTGGGATGGCTCTCAAACACCTTAAAAACAACAAAGCGCCGGGTGAAGACGGAATTACCGCAGAGCTTCTGAAAGCGGGCGGATCGCCGGTACTTAAAGTCCTTCAGAGGCTGTTTAATTCCGTCTTGCTCGAAGGAAAAACGCCGGAAGCGTGGAACAGGGGTGTGGTGGTACTCTTTTTCAAGAAAGGTGATAACACTTTACTGAAGAACTATAGGCCCATCACACTGCTGAGCCATGTTTATAAGTTGTTTTCGAGAGTCATCACGAATCGTCTCGAACGCAGGCTTGATGACCTACAGCCTCCCGAACAAGCCGGTTTCCGAAAAGGCTTTAGTACCATAGACCACATACATACGCTGCGGCAGATTATACAGAAGACCGAGGAGTATAATCGGCCACTATGCTTGGCGTTTGTGGACTATGAGAAAGCCTTCGATTCGATCGAGACTTGGGCGGTTCTTAGATCTCTCCAGCGATGCCGCATTGACTATCGGTACATTGAAGTGTTGAAGTGCTTGTATAATAACGCCACCATGTCAGTCCGAGTACAGGGGCAGTGCACGAAGGCGATCCCCATAAAAAGAGGAGTAAGGCAGGGAGACGTCATTTCTCCGAAACTGTTTACGGCCACCTTAGAGGACGCCTTCAAGCTCTTGGAATGGCAAGGACTTGGCATCAACATCAATGGCGAATACATCACTCACCTTCGATTTGCCGACGACATTGTGGTCGTGGCGGAGTCGCTGGAAGATCTAGGACGAATGCTCGGTGACCTCAACAGAGTATCTCAACAAGTGGGTCTTAAAATGAACATGGACAAAACGAAAATAATGTCTAAAGTCCATGTCGTACCCACCGCACTCACCGTTGGGAACTCTACTCTTGAAGTTGTCGACGAATACATTTACCTGGGACAGGTAGTCCGGTTAGGTAGGTCCAACTTTGAGAGAGAGGTCAATCGACGAATCCAACTCGGCTGGGCAGCGTTCGGGAAACTGCGCAACATCTTCTCATCCAAAATACCTCAGTGCCTTAAGACTAAAGTTTTTAGTCAATGTGTGTTACCAGTGATGATATATGGATCAGAGACGTGGTCTCTTACAATAGGTCTCATAAAAAAGCTCAGAGTTGCTCAGCGAGCTATGGAGAGAGCTATGCTCGGCGTTTCTCTACGCGATCGAATCAGGAATGAGGAGATTCGTAGAAGAACCAAGGTCACCGACATAGCCGTTAGGATTAGCAAGCTGAAGTGGCAATGGGCGGGCCACATAGCGCGTAGATCGGACGGGCGTTGGGGCAGAAAGATTCTAGAGTGGAGACCACGTATTGGCAAGCGCAGCGTGGGACGACCGCCTGCCAGATGGACCGACGATCTTGTGAAAATCGCAGGAAGTCGTTGGATGCAGGTGGCATCGGACCGGTTACGCTGGAAAGCGATTGGGGAGGCCTATGTTCAGCAGTGGACAAGTATAGGCTGAGATGATGATGATGATGATGATGAATTAGTGATCAGAAGATAGGGAAAACGTATAAAAATAAAAATAAATCCATATTTTACGGAAAAATCAACTTTTTATTTCGGTTCCACGTACGGTACACTGAGCCTTAACTATACTTTTTGGTATTAAACTAGTACAATTGAATTGTTTTGGAAATAGTTTCCTATTTGAATTTTTTTCAATTAGTGACTTATTATTTTAAACAAAATGAAATAACTATTATATATTTTACTTTTTTATATATTGCAATTTATCTACAAAATCATATAACTAATATAATAAATTTGCTATTTTTTTTATTGATGAGAAGATCTAAAACAATTATTATATTTATTTAGGCAAAGTTCTACGCGACATTTGTCGCAAGATAAGAATGTTGTTCCTTTGCATCCAGGATATTTGCAGCGTTGTCTTTTTTCGCCCCAAACAGGAAAATGCTCGAAGCCATCACGTCTGACATCACGAGGACGTAGGATTGATGTATTTGGCTTCTGCCTTTTATTTTCAATTTCATCAGATAAACTTGATCTACCGCTCTTTTTGTTTATCCAAGGGCCCAAATATGCATAAACTGTTCCCTACTTCAAATTTGAAGTCCTTCTGTTTCATTGGGGTTGGCGTATGCTAGTGCTCCCCGACTCTTCTGTACAATAACCAGCAATTGATAAGAGTTACATCAAGAAGATGATAAAATAGCCTCAAGTACCATTTTCTGCTCCTAATTTTTATTTTATATTTCCCTAGGAACGAATCTAGGAGGTCCACACCACCCATATGCTGGTTATATGTTTTGATTATTTGGGGGAAATCCACTTGTATAAACTTTTTCTGTTTCTTGCAGTATCTTCTTGCTGTTTCTTTTGACTCTTGACCCACAAAAGACTATGATAAAACGACTGGTTTGTTATCGTCCACATAACGGTGACAATATCTGTATTATCACAATTTGCTACCCATTGCTCTGAACCTTTTCCTTTTTTTAGCTCTTATATGGATGGTATTTTGAGGTCTTTTCCTAAACGACCTTTGTTGACAGTTCCGCGCGACTGTATTCCCTCTTTGGCCAAAAAAGCAATCAACTCTGGCGACGTATAATAATTATCAAAGAACACCTTTGTAATTTTGATTCTTTGGTATGGACCTACCTAAGCGTACTACGATATTTGAACTTGCTCCTAAGTCTGGCTCACTTGGATATCTTAGCTCGGGATCGTTCTCCATTCCAGGGTAAATTTCAAAATCGTAAGCAAAGCCACGATCATCGCAAAGAACCAGCAGTTTATAGCCCCATTTGTGTAGCTTATTAGGAAGGTATTGTCGTAGAAGATTAGAGGCTTTTGTCGCGCACATTTGCTCGTCGGCGGATGGTGCTTCTCTTTTAGGCACGCTTTGGCATTTTTTTTAATGTTTCCAATATTGGCCTGATTTTATGCAAACGATCATACCCTGGACTACCTAATGGCGGTTGCGTGGAGTTATCGTTGAAATGTAGGAACTGACAGATTTTTTTGGAATGCTTTAGTGACATTGTCTCCATTATCGAAGGAATACCCAATTCAGGTGCCCAATACATTCGAATATTTAGCAGTGGCGCCAAACTCATAATCACACAAACACCTATAAACTTTTTCAGTTCATTAGTTGTTATTGTAAATGGCTTTGAAGGATTTTTTGGACACTAAATTTTGCATTTCTTCTACAATATGCTGAAGTAACATCATCAAAAAACCATAAAAAATATTGAAGGGGAGTTTCAAAGTCTATGATCGGTGACTGTAAATTTGTGTTTCCAGTAAATGTAAAAAGAGGTGATTGAAAAGATGTTTTCTTCTAAATAAATCTTCTCTTTTTTCTTTGGGTGACAGTTTACAGTTTAGTTTAGTTTTAGTGACAGAGCCAGGGATTCTAGATCTATGACCGATTGCGTTACTCATAGTCGATGATCGTCTAGGTGCCCGGGATTGTGTAATGGTACCTGCAGTTATCCCTGAAGTCATTCCTGATGTACTAGGCTGAGGGTCTGATATTTCTGGCTGACGATTTTCAATATTCGTAGCAACCTTGTTGACGGGAGACAAACAATGATATCTCTGCGGACATAAGGAAGTTTCCACGTCGCTAAGTGGCTCGGATAAATTTTTTTGTATGGACTAAATTTTTTCGATGTCATCATCACTTTCAGCGTCAGAAAAAACTTGTTCATTTTCACTCCCAGAAGGAATATTCAAGAAACCCTCAATATTTTCATCACGCAATCTTCGTCGCGACATTATCAGCTGCAATAAAATCAAAGTATTCATAAGGAAAGTTATCGTAAGTACGTATAAGTAAAAATGGACACTGAAGCTCAACGTACCGTATGTGGAACATACATATAAATATGATTTACTAATACGTTTACTATTTTAATATAAAAAAACAACTTACCTCTGCAAAATATACACTTCGTTATACTACACAGTATTGTTTCGAGAAAAAACTGTTCAATACCTTTGTTCTTTTTTTATTTTTGAATTCAGATAAACGACTAACGTATCACTTTCATTCGAATTTCACACTGAGTACACTATAACAAAAACACGAACGACATTTTTAAGTTAGGATTCGTATAACTAAATTGCTAAATGTCAGTAGCTTCTATCAAGATGTCAAAAGATGTCGCTACTAATAGTTTTATAGCTATAGGAACGATTAAAGTCGATGTTCCACATATGGAACTGGGTGCCTTATAGGGTTAATTTTATTGAGAATCTTAAGATTCCTTTATTTAACTTTATCGTGTTAAAGCACTACATCACTACATTTTCACACAACACGCTTCAGCATGAAACTCAAACTGAAATAATTTATTTTGTGCCCTACCCTTACAAATAGTCAATTTAATTATTTTTTTAAATTTAACTACTAATCTACCACGCGATCGGAACACGGCCTCCACTGAGAAGATCCGGCGAAGAAACTCAGCGAGCTTTTCTTTTTTTATTTAATTCTCTTTCTCTTTTTTACTTCCTATTTTTTTCAATTAAGATATTGAGTAGATACAATGTTTAGGTTACAAATAAATAACTTGCGATCTATCTCCTGTGTGATGCCTTACGACCGAGATATGAGACTCATGGTGTTATTTATAAAGAATGTCTAAAGGATTCCAGATGGACCAGTCCCCACAAGCAGCACCCGTTCGCGAGTATGACTACCGGAACAGCCATCACTCCCCTCGACGATATTGGAGGGAAGGGAATGACCCGCGCCAGACAGCCACCGCAAGCAAAGACATTATAGTAAGCATGACCAAACCAGAATCCCAAAGACGGTGGTCAGATTGTGTCTACAAAGCAGTTGAATGTTTATGCAAACCACTTCCATATGAGTGCGGTACATGTCAGAGTTGCCACTTACGGTTTCGATTTTACCGTAGTTTCGTTAGGAATTATTTCAAAATAATCCTCGTCGAATTAACATATACAGTTCCATTATTTGTCCAGCAGTGGATTGCTATAGACTGATGATAATAATGAATTGTATTTGTCTTCACGGGTTCCCGTACTAAGGTAGCTTAGGTTTTTGTTCTTTTGCATCAAACGATCATTTCTCGAAGTTATATTAACGTGACGCGTTACGTTAATCGGTCCGAGCGAATAAGGCGAGCGATGTTGTTCCGTTGAGCTCGTTATAATGTTTTGCTCTAGTTAACTCGCGGATGCCAGAGGGAAGGACAATAGCGAGGCATGTAGAATTTGATGTCTTGCTGGTGGTGAACAATTTTCATGAAGTTAAGTATTTTTCTGCGATATTTCTCATTGTCTTTTGTCTGTAAGAAATAGTAGAATTATTGGATATCTATTATTTTCAGAAATCTATACCACTTGAATACAGCATTCAGGCTGCGAGTCAGATACATCCTTGCATAATACAGATTTTGTGTGTTGCGATTCGTTGAATGGCTATTGACGGTCTATTGATTTGAACTGGTATGTATATATAGAGTTTCCCCTTTTTATGGCGTTTTCTTAACTTTCGGTAAAGTTAAGAGAAACTACGATGTGTCGTTCTTTGTTCTGCTGTCTTATCTTCCTTCGTAAACTCTATTTATAATTTGCGAAAACTAGTGAAAGGCCTTCTTTTTCTGTGATTTTACCTATATTTGTGTACTAGCTATAAGTTTTCTTGAGAAATAAAATCCCTTCTCCTTGCATCGGTTTCCTCATTACTGAGAGTCGTGGTCATTTCTAAAGAACAGTTTTGTATAGATGATGTATCGCCATCTGATTATACTTGTAGCCGAGTATAGAGCATTGTGAACCGTGGTGTCAAGAGCTGTATGAATCTGATCGGTCCAGCATGTTGTGCTCCATCCTCCATTTAGTAACCATCAGTTATCCATGTGGTCACTGTCTTTCCTAGCAATATGATCAAAATGCTCCAGTACCCTGCCTAGGCAAGTAAAAGAAATAAAATAAAATAATTATAAAACACTGTTATATTCCCTATTTTTTTTTTATTATGAAACGATTCTTTGACTTTTTTCATACTACCTCTGATGGGATCAGAGCCTTTTTTATTGTATTTTTTATTTTTATGTTATATTTGTTTGTTTCATAATTAAATTTATAATATTCTTAGTTTGCATATTTCCGTGCTACATTTTATTGTTTATATAATAGTTTTGATTTATTACAATTATATGTTTTATTCATAATTTTAACATCTTTGTGTTCCAATTTTGATGTATTTAATATATAATGCGAGCTTTCTTATTACTTCATATTTTACCTACTTTTCTATGGTTTGTAACTATTTGAAACTGAGGATAAAGATGGTTTCCTTTTTTTTATTTATGCACTATCATCGTTTTTTATTGTATTATGTCTTTTTGTTTTTTTATCATAATTATATTTATAATATTCTTGTTTTACATATTGCCTTTCTATTATTTATAATGGTTTTTTAGAATTGGTGAATTTAAATTATAATTTTGATTAATTTCCAATTATGTTTTTTATTCTTAATTTTAATATCTTTGTGTTTTAGATTTTTATGTATTTAATATAAAATGTATTTTCTTATTATATTATTTTTACCTGCTTTTCTGTGATACTTTTCTATTTGAGACTGAGGATAAGAACGGTTTCCATTTTTAAAAACTTTCATTCTTTCTAGTACGACCTCGAGTCCCTGAATATCGGCTAACATCTTTTATGATGCTGCTTTACAACGTAATGTTGACTGACGACTCGAGGTCGTACCTGATTGATTTATGTATAGGGTGTCTGGATGTTAGCCGGTCGTCGCATCCCCTTCCCTCTACTTCTCCTATGCTAATCTGCATAGCAAATGCAAGGGGGTGGGTCTTTCCGGTGCATTGGATCGTTTTTGGAGATGACTCGCGGGCGTTGCCGGTTTCAGTTTTATTATTCAGTTCAGTTTTATTATTGAAATTTTCCTCCGGGCTTAATTTCGACGTCAGCGTGTCAATCGGACGTTTCTCTTTCCATCCAGTTTCACCTTTCTTCTCTCTGTTGTTTCTTTTCTTCTTCTTTCCCAAGGTTACCATTCTAGTTTTGTTTGACTGTTGTGTGTATGTGATAGCGTTGTGATCAGAGCTAATTTGGTCTCCTCGCACGTTCCAATCGTTTATTATGGAAATCATCTTTTCGCAGCAATTCCTGATGTCCACATTACTCTTGTCTTCTGTATGACCCTTGATCGTGTAGGAAGTAGGCTCCGTCCCTTCTTTAATTATATGTAGGTTCATTTCATCTATAGCTCCCACCATTATTTTCCCTCTTTCGTCATCCCTTTCACTTCCCCACCACTCGCTCCACGCTTTACGATTTCCGGCTATTAGGGTTTTGTGCCTTTCCGTTTTGGATCGGATCTTTTTCAGATGGCGCAGGTACGGTTCTAATGGTTTCTGGTCTTTGAAATATATGGATACTACTGCTATCGTCCAAGTATCGGTTTTTAGGATGGCTAAAGCTATATTTTCCGTTGTAAGAATTGGATCATGTATTACTTCTATTTTTCCGTCGAAAGCTTTTAAAGTCGCTTTAATAGGTCCCATTCTGTTTCCGCCCGCTTGGACTGTGCAAGTTCCGAGATATTGTTTCACTTCGCCGGATGATCCTACGTACAGTTCTTGCACCACTGCGAAGCTGATTCTATTATTAGCAGCCTTCAGAAGATGGTCCTGGGTTGCCAGTTTCTTCCTCTGGTGGCTGATTTGTATCACCTTGTATGTTCGTTCTGCGTGTACGGTGGCGGTGGTCATGTTGCCATTGTCTGTATGATCTCTTGTGTCAACCTCCGCCTCAGTAATACGCTACACTGGACCGTGTTATAGCGTCCCATTTGCTCCTGACTGGACAATCCCGGTCGAAGGCAGTATGTCCTGTTTCTGGGAGTCCGGCAGCCACGCAGTTACGACAGATCGGCCCATCGGCTGTTGATTTAAATCTGTCGCTTAACTTTCAGATGGGGACCGCCACAGTAGCTGCACGAGTCATCCGTTTCCACGCACTGCTTTCGACCGTGACCGTAGGACATGCAATGAGTGCACTGCCGTAGCGGAAATTGATCTATCTATCTCTATCTATATCATCACGCCAGGTCCCTCGCGGGGTACGCAGAGAGTACAGAGTTCCAATAGGTTATTTCCTTACATACCTCTCTGGCTTCCTCCACTCTCATAGTTCGTCTCATACAGACTCGCCGGTTACGGAGACTCTTGACTTGCCCTTCAGCTAAGACACGGTCTATTTGGTCATGGTAAGATAGTCTAGGTCTTCCCCGGCACCTACATCCTTCCACTTTCGCATTGTATATCTGTTTTGTCATTCTTTCTTCTGGCATTCTTTCTATATGCCCGAACCAACGGAGCATACCCTTTCTCATCTTTACACCCATACTATCTTTCATACCTACTCGCTTTCTTACTACGCTGTTGCGAATACGGTCGGTCAGCGTGACTCCGCACAATTGATCTTCTACTATTATATGTTGCATGTCAATATGAACCTTTCCAGCCGCCGTGAGTCTCTGCCATAGTTTTGGCGAGACCTGTAGGACAACATGGTTTTCGTGTGGATTTCTCGCCTTTCTGCAGTATTTTATAGTTGATTGAGACTCATCGGCGGTCAGGTCCCCTATCAGGTGACCGTTTCGTGTCTTTATCGATGTAAGTATGTCCTCGTCCGTGTTGTATGTTAGTACGTCTTTTAGGATAACTAAGGGATTTTTATTTGTCGCTATTACCACCTTCAGCTCTTTGTTTGTTTGTGTCATATTTGTGATTCTCGTTATTTCTATATTCCCTATATTCCCTAACTGGGAGTGTCAGCACATTGTTAGGTCTCGTTGGTCTAGTAGCGAATAATGCGCTTCGCGATCACGAGATCCCGGGTCAACATCCTAGGTCGGACAAATGTAGTTTTAAATACATGCTTGCATGCAAAAATGCTTATCAGAAATGCAAAATAAATTAAATGAAAAGACTAGCCCGCTAAACTCAGCGTACTAGTCTTTTAACTTAATATGTTAAGTGTAAAAAGTCTTATCT
The DNA here is from genome assembly GCA_905147815.2 of Phalera bucephala. Lineage (NCBI taxonomy): Eukaryota > Metazoa > Arthropoda > Insecta > Lepidoptera > Notodontidae > Phalera > Phalera bucephala. The sequence continues at coordinate 11,576,138 of LR990627.1, forward strand.
TTTCTCATCTTCTCAGTGGAGGTCGCATTCCGATCTGGTGGTATATGTAAAAATTGTATATATTTTGACGTTTGTAAGTGCTCTCTTTTTTATGTTTATAGCATCACGACGTCGCGTATTTTGCCAATGTCATTTTTGACTATGCCTTTGACCTTGAATAGGAAAACTCCCATCCGTCCGGAGTATGGAATTGGGCCCGGAATATGGCAATAGCTTCCCCCATTACATGAGAAATAACATCGTCGGCATAAAGTGGGTGCACACAGTACCCCTCTGCCACCCATTCCCCAAGTTCGGAATATAGGCGATGTTTATGTTAGGACCCAAGATTAATACATTGGGATGAAGGAGCCCTGAGGGAACAACCTCTTAGAAAACAGTAGGGTAGTGTAGCCTACGTCACCAGGGTCACCGTGTAGGTGGAAGGGGAAGCGAGTGCAGTTCCCTAAACTAACTCCCAAATGGATGCTAATAAATTATACTATTTTAACCACATAAAAAATGGCATTAGATTTAGAATTTAAAAAGCGTAGAAACCAAATTCAATTCCATTATAATAATAACAGTAGCCCTGTTGAGAAACTGTCCCACATTTGGGCACGGGACTTCTCTCAAACTAAAAGGGTTTAGGCCAAAGTTCACTGCGCTGGCCCAGTGCGGGTTGGCGAACTTCACACACCTTCGAGAAACTCCTAGGCATGCAGGTTTCCTCACGATGTTTTTCTTCACCGTTAAAGCAAGTGATAGTAAATTTTTAATACGCACATGCTTTTGAAAAGACAGAGGTGCGTGCCTGGGTTTGAACCCGAGACCTCAGACTTTGCAGTCCAACGGTCTAACCACTAGGCTATCACTGCTTCCTATTTATATTATAATTTCCATTAGCAAATTTAAATGATTTGTGCATTAGTGTAGTGAAGACACGGCATAGAGGGACCCTCGTGCATTCCTTGCGGACATTCCGATACCCCTTCCAATTTATTGGTGCTGACTACAAGGTGTTTTTAGTAGGTAGGAACCCGACACGCCCCGTGAGCCTTTACCTGAGACTCGAGGAACATCAATGCAGAATTAATTTCTTTAATTTGACGGTCAGCTCGGTCCAGTGGTTAAAAGCTTAAGCCGCTCCGCCCACTGAATTGAGTAGTCACGGATTCGATCTTCGGCATAGAATAAATCTCTGAGTGACCCATAAATATTTGTATCGGTACTTTAAAGAAAGTTTTGGATTTCCTTATTAAAGGCATGATTTTTAATTTGCAAGCAACTGATGTGCATGCATTAACTATAAGGCAAGTCGTTTCAAGCAAGGACTATGGAGACTATAAATTAAAATTTAAGTGCCACAACAACCAATATGTACTTGTAATTTTACATTCTAAGGCCAAAAGTATCTACCTAAATCTATCTATACTATCACGCCAAATCCCTTGCGGGATAGGCAGAGAGTACATAGTTCCAACAGGCTCTTTCCTTACATATCTCTCTAGCTTCCTCCACTGTAAAACAATTAAAAATCGGGTCGGCGGTTGTAAAGATACTGCTTTATACAAACAGTCAACTGTTTTACTGTTTTTCATTGTGAACATTACTGCCGATTAGAGTTTAATGCAGAAAGTTATGTTTGTTGCAAACGTACGAGTATAACCTAGCTATCGCCAATAATAATGTTTAATGCTTAGTTTTTTGTGATACAATTCGGCATTCTTGTGACAGCAGTGCGACAATTATTGTGGATTTAGCATAATAATGATATTATCTATCTCTATCTATATCATCACGCCAGATCCCTTGCGGCATAGGCAGAGAGTACAGAGTTTTCAAAAGCGTCTTTCCTTACATACTTCTCTGGCTGCCTCCACTCTCATAGTTCGTCTCATGCACGCTCGCCGGTAACGGAGACTCTTGTCTTGTCCTTCAGATAAGACTCGGTCTATTTGGTCATGGTAAAATAGTCTAGGTCTTCCGCGGTACCTACAACCTTCCACTTTCGCCTACCATCTACCGAAATATTATAGAGAACTTAAATATGCTTTTAGTCAACTTTATTCTGATAAAGTACTACATCATTTTATTTCCACACACCACGCTTCAGCATGTTTATGCAAACCACTTCATAACACGGTAGGAGCGCAGTAAACATCAGTGTTGCCACTTACGGTTTTAATTTTGCCGTAATATCGTTATGATCCCTAAAAAATATAACAGACTTTACTGTCCCACTTCTGTGCGACGGCCTCCTTACAAATAGAGGTGAGAGGACACACACACGCGGACCCGTGCGGATTGGTCGTTAAATAACCGTAAATAGAAATTTCTAAATTTGTGGGGCAATTAAATTTACGACGGAGAGAGCTATGCTCGGCGTTTCTCTACGTGATCGAATCAGGAATGAGGAGATTCGTAGAAGAACCAAGGTTACCGACATAGCCGTTAAGATTAGCAAGCTGAAGTGGCAATGGGCGGGCCACATAGCGCGTAGATCGGACGGGCGTTGGGGCAGAAAGATTCTAGAGTGGAGACCACGTATTGGCAAGCGCAGCGTGGGACGACCGCCTGCCAGATGGACCGACGATCTTGTGAAAATCGCAGGAAGTCGTTGGATGCAGGTGGCATCGGACCGGTTACGCTGGAAAGCGATTGGGGAGGCCTATGTTCAGCAGTGGACAAGTATAGGCTGAGATGATGATGATGATGATTAAATTTACGACGAACTATAAGGGTTGAAAGAAATCAGAGAGATCTATAAGGAAAGAATTTGTTGGAACTTTCTGCCTACCCCACAAGGGATCTGGCGTGATAATACAAATACATAGAATTAAATCCTACTTTTTACTAATATTATAAAGATGTATAGATGTTTGTTTCTAAATCACGCAAAAACGGCTAAATGGATTTAGATTAAACTTGGCACACAGATAGTTTATTACCTGGATTAAAACATGGGATCCTTTTTTTTTGAAAAATGTAAGGTTACTGTCTGAAGGCAACGCGGACGTAGTCGCGGGTTTAATAATAGTCGCATTGTTTAATAATAATTTAAATATAAGCTACCTATTCAACATTCATAGATTTACGAGATCAATAAGCCGAAGTATTACTTTTTTGTACGACAAAATTTTACAATTATTTCCTAGAGTTTCAATTTAACGTATGGAGCCAGCCGTTGAGGGTTTAATTAATATCCTTTAACAAATAAGCGGTGCCATAGAATAAACTAACACATAGTGGTACATTAAAAGGGTAAAACTTTTATTTTTCCTCATATCTCCCTACATCAAACATCAAAATAAAATAGTTCTGTTTCGTCCTAAAACAGGGAACATTCACGGCCAGTGTTGTCATATCTACCAACTTATTCATAGATCTACGTAATTTACCTCCAGTCTACCTATCTACCTCCATATTCCGCAAATCTACCTACTTTTAAAAATATTTCGACATCATATTAAAACCTTTTTTACCAAGGTTTGCATTAAGCCTTACGAGTAACAGTATGTTATTGAGTCTGACTGAGCGCTGCCACGGTGTTTTCCTAAGTGGGTATGTTAGGCTTTATAGACGACTAAAGGTTAAAAACTCCGCCATGAAAGACTTCAAAAGGCACTATGCCCAAAAATATATTAAATAATGTGAATAAGAAATAGGAATATGCAGGTTAGTTTCAAGAAAGTATATAAGGTGAGGGGTATGTTTCGCAGACAGAACCAGAATTAGGTAGATCTACCGATATTTAGCTCTTCACCTACCAATTTTTTTTAAATTAGGGTTGGCAACACTGTGTGCGGCTTGCGTGATGCGGACACACAGTTAATTGTGATTAAACGAGCGTCACCTTGTGTTATTGCTACCAGGAATATTATAAATGCTTACATAACATGTATACGGCTAATGACAGCTTATAGAAATCGGATTATATACATAAAAAAACAGGCTGAAGTCCGATTCACGCTATTATCAGTATTAGCACTTTTAGTTTTAGCACGTAACCGGCGAGTGTGTATGAGACGAACTATGATTGAAACTCTGTACTCTCTGCCTACCCCGCGTGGGAGCTGACGTGATGATATAGATAGATAGCACTTTAAAGATGCGATCTGAAATGGAGAAAGCGCGCCAACGAGAGATTTCATTATGTCGTGGACGTCGTCATTAATGTCGTCGCCATATTAGACGAATATTGATTTCGTCTTGTGTCAAATTATTGTGAGCGCTGTGAGTACGAGTATAATGCATGGGTGTAATGTCAGAATTGGTTTGAAGTTTCCTGTTAAATAATATTTTTGTATTTTGTTGAGGATTTTAATATTTCTATCTATATCTTTATCATCACGCCATATCTTTTGCGGGGTAGGCAGAGAGTACAGAGTTCACACAACAGGTTCTTTCCTTACATACCTATCTGGCTTCCTCCACTCTCATAGTTCGTCTCATACACGCTCGCCGGTTACAAAGACCCTCGACATGTCCTTCAGATAATACTCGGTCTATTTGGTCATAGTAAGATAGTCTTAGTCTTCCCCGGTACCTACACCTTCCACTTTTGCATTGTATATTTGTTTTATCATTCTTTCTTCTTACATTCTTTCTACATCTTCTGCAGAGCTCGCATTTCCACCGCATTTATCCTACTTTCATTCTCCTTCTTACATACCCAACTCTCGCTACCATATAACAGCGTTGGGACTAGAACTCCGTTATATATGGCCAGCTGCGCCTTGTGGCTTAAGTGCCGGCACCCAAGTAGTTTTCCCATCGCACCATTTACTTTGTTCCCTGCACTCACTCTTCTCTCCATGTCAGCGGTGTATATTTCTAAGTTATGAAAAAAGCACTAAAATCAAACCCTGAACAAAACCACAAAAACCGTTTGCACGAGCGCTTTTTCATCGGGCGGTAATGGAACAAACGGCTAACACAGCGTATGACTGCTGCGTATTGCATTCGGCTCGGTCAGTCTCATCTGAGACCGACCGAGCCGAATGCAATAGGCGTGAGGTGACCGTTTATGGCATTTCTATTTTTAAGCGCTTCCGTACGAGGGACGTTAAGCCCTTGGTTACCACTTCATGGAAGGGTCGTTATGCGGAGTTGGATGCCTTATAGTCGGCTTGATAAGTTCCATCATAAATAATCCAAATCCTAAAATGGTGGTCACGCTAATACTCAATATTTATTTGCCTGAAACTAGGCCGAAGTAGGGTTAAGTAGGTATGTTCAGTAATGTCCCCAACCAACTATTTAGCAGTGTTTTAAACTTGATCACTTAAGCTTGGTTAAGTTACGATCGGAATCCTTATTCGGTACACGAACTATTGGACCTTTTTGATTAAAGTCCCCAAAAGTGTTTTTCGCTAAAGTGTTTTTTTAGTTTGGTTACTAAATAAAACTCGTTATTTCAACTAAGCAATTAAATTATTTGATTTTTGACAGCTCGACAAAGGTATTAAAAATAATTTTATTTTAAAAAAACTTTTATGATCAAGCTTTCATGCAGCAGTTAATTATGCAATCTATAACGACCAATCAATATTAAATGTGTATACCAAATTTTGTGTTTATTCTGTTGACGATTGAGGAAATCTCTCATCTGGAGCCAATCCTGCGTGTATAATCAGGTCATGTTTACTATAAAAATTCATAATCAAAGAAAAATGTCGAAAATTGCCCCAGAACTGACAAACATTTGACCCATACCATCATTATTTATCTATTTTATTAAAATAATGGCAAATATCCATGGCAATGGCAAAGCAAGAAATAAATATTTGAAGTCGGTACCGGTTAGTGCAGTCGGTTACTTGGCACCGACTTCAAATATTTATTTCATGCTTTTTGAAGTCAGTTTTTTTTTAAAAAGATTTTTATTACTGAGTCAATTCCTACTGATTTAGGATGGACATCTCTAACCGTAATTCGATGACAACGTTGACATTCAGTAAAGATGTCGGCGACTTCGATATAAGTACTTACAATATTTTCATATATTCGTTTTAGATAGAAAATAGTCCATTAGATACGGATATTTATTGTAATGTAAAGTAGTCTATCATTAAACTGTTACTGTGACTCGGTATTCCAAATGTTTTAAAAGCAACGCGTTGCTGTTACTAAATTTTGTACTGTTCCTGATGCAAATGAATGTGAACATTGAAGCGCTTTGCCACGCTTAGTTACATCTCTGAGTAACTAAAACAGAACTCCCTAAGCACAATTTAGTCAAATCTTGTCATCAAGCCTATTTAATTATAATACTGACGATTTAGCGCAGTGGTTAAGAGCTTAAACCGCTCCGCCCACTGTGTCAATGGGCTCGGGTTCCATTCCTGCACGGGGCAAATCTTTGTTTGATCCACAATTATTTGTTCCGGTCTGGGTATTGTGTATGTGAATTTTCATGTTTATAAACGCACCCACGACACAGGAATGAATCCCAAGGCGGGTGACACAGGTGTACTGAGTACACCCACTTTTCGCCGACGATGTTAGGTCTCATGGGGTCCTATAATGGGGGGCGAGCGTATTGCCATATATCGGGCACAATTCCAAACTCCGGATTCATACTGGGTAGTTTTCGTTAGGTCCTCGTGATCACAAAGCGATGTGCTTTGCCACTAGACCAACGAGGCAGTCGAATCTTATCCAGTTTTATATATGAATTTACATAGTAGACGGTGCCTACAGAGGTGTACTGTGCAAAGGAAAACAGAATAAAGAGCAAGAAGCAAACACAGGACTAAAACACTCCAAGGAATTTACTCACTCATAGAGCGAAAACCACAGTAAAAGAATACCAAAGCACAAACTCAAGCTCATACAATTTATTTTCTTTAAGTCAATTTACATTTTTTTTAATCTAATTTAAGTATTTATCTACCCCAGATCAGAACGTGGCCACCACTGAGAAAATCCGGGGAAGAAACTCAGCGCGCTTGTCTTTTTTTATTTAATTCTCTTTCCCTTTTTGCATTTTCTTTTGTTTTCTTTTTAATCAAAATGTGTGGACACAATGTTTAGGTTACAATTAAATACTTTAAGATCTAGCTCTAGCGTGATGCCGTACGACCGAAATATGAGACTAATGATGCCATTTATAAAGAGTGTCTAGAGGATTCCAGATGGACCAGTCCCCACAAGCAGCACAGTAAGACTACTGAAGCAGCACCCGTTCACTAGTAAGACTACTGGAACAGCCATCACTCCCCTCGACCATTTTGGAGGGAAGGGAGTGACCCGCACCAGACAGCCACCGCAAGCAAAGACATAATAGTGAGCATGGCCGCAGACATCATCATCATCATTAGCCGAAACACGTCCACTGCAGGTCAAAGGCCTCTTCCAAAGATCGCCACAACGACCGGCTTTGTGTATGCATCCAGCTTTTACCAACAGCCTTCACCAGGTCATCGGTCCACCTTGTAGGAGGGGCTGCCCACTCTACGTCTTCCGGTACGAGGTCGCCACTCGAGAACTCTTCTGCCTGAACAGCCGTACCCCGCTCATTGCCACTTAAGTTTGGTAGTTCTGAGAGGTATATCGGTGACTTTGGTTCTCCTGCTAAACTCGTCCATTCTGATTCGATCTAACAGGAAAACTCCGAATACCAGATAGACACTAAAACAACTTATTAGAGAGTATATAGCGGCAACTTTTTTAAAAAAAAACAACATAATATGAACCTATCCAGTGGCATAGTATGCAGGAACTATTCAGTTTCGGAAACCGAAACTATGAAGCATATTTTCTGCAGATGTAAGGCATTGGCGGCGCGACATTTGAATGTAATGGGGGTCATCTATTCGAATACAGGCTCTTCCCACCTGGCGGTATCTACAACCTATTACGTACCGTATGGTGATGACTTCCTATTTTGATCACTAGGTACGTTAAAGCACTAAAGTAAACGGCAGCACAAAAGATCCGCTTGGTATGAAGTGCGCTTGAGACAACCTAGCCCTAAGATATATGAAATTGGCAGCATCTGTTAATTTAGTTTTGTACCTTATATAACACTAACAAAGTTATTCTTCCTCTGAGTAATGTCAAATTAAATTGAGTCCAGAATAAGGCGCCTGGCTTCCAGCCAAATTCAGTTTAAAGTCTTCGGCAGATTCGAAAGTGGTCGCTTTTACAGCTCATTGACCAAAATGACCACCGGGGACCCGATAAAAAATAGTTTTAGTAAACTATCTCAAACTTATTGAGTTCTTTTATTCTCAAACTTATTAGAAGTTCTGTGTTCAGATGTAGCGGAATGAGCAACGCAAATATGTTTTTCTGAATCAAGTTAAGTGTTAGAACTATGTACTCTCAGCCTACTCCACAAGGGATCTGGCATGATTGTGTGGATAGAGTTAAAGTATCTTAGCTTTTGATGATGATTACGTAGGGATTCCTATACTTCGCTACAAAGCTGTGACTACCTACCCACAGATGATAATAGTAAATATAGGGTAGACAACAAGTCTCCATGCATGTCTAGAACGCGATATGATAGTTCGCACGAGGCGATGCATATATACAAGCCCCCGACAACAACTCTTGCGTTGCAGCAGGCCCCGCCAGATACAACATCGGTCTGGCTAAAAGATCTTCCCTTTGAAAAATCCTGCTCCAATTTCTTGGGTAAATTTTCCATGAAATACCATTCACTGTTTTCTGGAAAATGTAGTTCTTAGCAAGTAGTACCTATTTATTTTATTTGAATTCTCGTAAAAATAGTTGTGTTTAAAATAATCAATAAATCTCCTAAATACGCAACCCATAAACACCAAACTATTGTTAAAAAACATAGGTCAAATTCCAAGTTTTAACACATATCATGCGAACATGAAACTGGTTGAATAAAAATAACCAAACTCACAATATTTCCGTACAAACTGGTTATAAACTTTAGTCATAAGATGCTCAGACTATGTCCAGACGTCTCCAGCTTCTAACAAAGTTATCCGTTAAGTTGGCAGCGGTTTCTACTGCACATCAAGTTACCGCTGTAATCCCAAAGGAAGCCTACATTATGATCAGATTCTTGAATACTGAAAGCTTATAGCATAAAACTCTTTAGTTCGCCGGGGAGAAAAGTGTTCCCATGATGACTAGTATACTATAACAGAATTGTAATTCGATATTAGCAACGAGGTATCATGGGCCTTGAAGACTAACAATTATTGTATTGGCCTTACAGTTAGTTACTCTGTAGACCATAGTACTCATAGTTTTATGACGTCCAGATGGTGTTATATTGTCCTAGAGCAAAAACCCAGCTAATATATCCAATGACACAAAAATCCAAGATCACTGCAATATTATAGCTAGGACGAAAGACCGGAACACTCAAAATGCCTACCGGTCAGCTGACACGCCGTGCGACTACATTAATATTTTTGAATTAGGAGTGTCTTTATATTTAACTCCGTCCGGCAAAAGCGTCTTTATGTTTAGTTATTTTTAACCGACTTCAAAAAGGAGGAGGTTCTATGTTCGGTTGTATGTATGCTTTTTTTTTTTTTTAAATTGCGATATTATGCGTATTACGTCAATCCTATAGGTACCCACCCTACTATAGAATTCACTGGTCACTTAAAATTGTAAAATAAAAATCTTTTATAAAAAAAGGTAAACCGACTTCAAAAAGCAAAAAAATAAATATTTGAAGTCGGTGCCAAGTAACCGACTGCACCAACCAGCACCGACTTCAAATATTTATTTTTTTGCTTTTTGAAGTCGGTTTAGCTTTTTTTATAAAAGTTTTTTTTTATTTATTTTGCTTATTACCCTGCTAATTGCCGCGCGACTGGCTCGTTAGAGAAGCAAGGCTTCATGCACGCACGTCACTTGGGGTACCACTGAAAATCAGCGCTGTGTTGTGATCACACTACAACACAGCTTTACGCCTAGTGTTACCCCATTAGTGCGGCTAATAGTATAAGTACATTTTATTTTTAATTTTATTTTTATAATGTCGCTTTTATTTGTTTTTTTGTGGTGTAGTTGTTAGCTAGCTAATAAAATATCTTTTCTTTCTTATTTTTATAGTGCCAAAAACAGTAGGCATTGGATACATTAGCTGGGTCTTCGCTCTAGGACGATAAAAAATTTAAAGCGCGCATAATTTGCACTATTGTACCATCCATAATTACCCTTAAACAACCCATAACGGATAAACTGTGTTTACACCATTTTAACTACAGCCGAAAATCACATCATAATGAGCTAAAATGTGTCGTTGGCCGGGTACATTATCATTTCGTTGTTAATACGGTCGTTTTGTTCGGTATCTATGTAAACAGGTTAAGCTGACGACTCGGCTAATATTATGTGGGGGTGCGTTATGAGCTGGAGTGCGTTTAAACTTATATCGATGAGCAGTAATTGAATTTTGCAACGTTGATACGTGTGGTCCACCTTCGCTTGAACTTGAGAACTCGCTTGAGCACACTGGCTATTGCCGGTAACAACTATCGCTGAGGTAGTTTCCTTGGGGGGTACAACTAGCGGGTAATGTAGACCGCTACCTTTCTTCCCGCTCGTAGCACCTACTTTTGTCTGCCTCCGTCTTAGGTATTTCGCCACGATTCTTCCCAAATAAAACACCAATATCTTCAGAAACGCTGGGGCCTCCACTAGTTGGACTTCCGAGCTGGCTACGCGATGGCTGAGACGCAACTGAGAGCGAGGCCGTCGGCCCTCGCGTATGTTCTATTCTTTGTGGTCACAACTAGTAGGGGTTGTACTGAGCCCAGCGTTTTACTTTATTTCTTATAACTTAATCTATTACATTCTACATATTAGGTAATTATAATTAGTCGCGAACACGAACAATTATGATAAGTATGTAAATACGCATATCGTAAAGGTGATGGAATTAAGGGCAATGATGCAATAAATCCTACTCACATTATCAATGTGAAAGTTTTAAGTTTGTATGTTTAGATGTTTATAACTCAACCACGCAAAACCCTCCAACAGATTCGGATGAAATTTGGCACACAGATAGTTTACTACCTGGATTAACATATACTTTATCCCGTTCAAATCTTAGGTTCCTGTCTACACCCGGACGAAATCGCGGGCAGAAACTAAACAGTCTATCAATAAGACAAATTGTTGTTTTTTATCTTCGCAGAATTAGCTGCACTGGTGATACTGGATACAAATTCATAAACAAACGAGATACTAAAACAAAAAAATATTCATCATCGTTTAACTTATCAGCAGTTTCATAAGATTTTATATATAACTGGTTATTTCTGTGAGCGTCTTCAACTTGTTGGTATTCATATGTACTCTCAGCGCCTTTGACAGATTTTATGCATAACTGTTCTCAAAGTCCTAAAAAACACCGTCACGCCCATATTACCCAAGCGGGGGTGGCAGAGGTGTACTGAGTACACCCACGTTTCGCCGACGATCTTAGGTCCCATGTAATAGGGGGTCAGCCTATTGTCATATACCGGGCACAATTCCAGACTCCGGACTAATACTGGGAATTTAGAATAACTACATTTGTCCGACCTAGGATTTGAACTCAGGACCTCGTGATCACAAAGCGGTAAGCTTTGCCACCAGACCAACGAAGCAATCAAGTTCTCCAAGTCCTAAATTTTAATACTACGAAGCGAAGTCGCTGGCCAAGTCGCATCCAATTCGACATATTCTATGTCCAACAATGGACTGGTATATCATTTAAGCAGATACTGTTAACTTCATTGGAAACTTATGCTTGCCGTCTATTCATCTAGATACAGTCCCGCTAGAGAGACGGAAAATCGATGCATACGCTATGTACTATGATCAGAAATATTAGGTAGTATTTCTGATCGTAGTATATAGTGGATTAGGTCCGGTGAAGCTGTAAAGGCCTCACGGCCAACAGCGTATATCACTCACACACACACAGTAGTATTTCTTTCGCGATAGAATTATCACTACTAGTGGTCACCCATAGGTCGAAATTCGACCTACTCTTTCGTCGTTTGCTAGTTATGTTTGACATTCAGTAAGACTATAGACAAATAATATTAAAGACAAACATCAATTTGACGTGTATTGTGTCAAATACATGGTAGTGTGTGTAATGTTTTTTTCATTGATTTAATGTATGTTTTATGCATAATTAAAAAAAATATTAGCAGTCTGCACTCCTTCTCTATATAAACTATAAGTGTGGGAAATTTCATACTCTGTGTGTGTGAATGTTGTACGCTGTCGGCCGCGAGGCCTTTACAGCTTCACGGGACTTAAAGGCGAGCGTGCAACCACTACGCTCTAGCCAGCCAGAAGGGCAAGAGGCGACATACTCGAGGGCGCCTCGAAGAGGCGCCCTCGGTTGGGACAGTCGCTGTAGGGGGACGGGTGCACTACTAAGTGCACCGGTCAACCGCCGGCTATGGGAGGGGATCTACTACTACGTCGTCGTCGTCGCCCGTATTCTGAGCGAAAAGAAGGGATGACAAAGCATCGGGGGGGTCGGTGAGAACATGTCGCGGCCGGCGGTGGCGGCAGGGGTCGGGGGGAGATCGTAGTCGGCGGTGGCTACGATTAACGGATTCGCATGGGTAGATGCGTTCGCGAAGTGACGTGTTGACGCCTTTTTAATAAAGGCGCGAATAGGCTCGAGACCTAGATCGGAGTGGAGGTCGACGTTCCGTACGAACCAGGGGGCTCCTACGGCTTTACGGAGGAAGCGGTTTTGAACCACTTGGAGTTTATCGATGTGAGAGGGGGCCGAATGCCCGAACACAACACACGCATAAGTCATGATGGGTCGAACGCAAGTTTTGTAAAGTGTCACCTTATTTCTAAGGGACATTTTACTCCGCTTGCAGATTAACGAATGGAGACGACCGAGCACAAATAATGCTCGGTGACGGACCCGCTTGATGTGCGGGCCGAAGGACAGGCCTGTTTAGGGTGACCCCTAGATATTTGACCTCTTTGACCCAGGGAATGGGTCGGTCGAACATGGTCTCTTGGCCGAGATTACTTCTAGGGCGGCGCAGGGAGTGGCGCGGGGTGGCACCTCTGGAGAAGAACACCGCAGTGCTCTTGTCCGGCTTCACCTCAATACGCCACTTCCTGAACCAATTCCCTAGGGAATTGGCGGATGCCTGAAGGTGTCTGGTAATGAAACCCTTATTCCTATGCGAGACGTAGAGAGCGGTATCATCCGCGAATAGGGCTAGATGCGCCTTACTCGAACGAGGAATGTCGTTCGTGTAAAGGCTAAGCAGGAGCGGAGAGAGAACTGAGCCCTGTGGGACTCCAGCACTGATGGAGTGGGAAGTGGAGCGCGTCATTTCGACGCGATAACGGAAGGCGCGATTCGACAAGAAGTCTCGTAAGATGAGCACGAGTCTGTCCGGCACACCCAATTGGTAGAGCCTGTAGATCAAGCCGTTGTGCCAGACTTTGTCGAATGCCTTCGCGACATCTAGGAAGAGGGCGCCCGTGTAGATGGGTTTGGGTCTATTGAGACCGGAGAGGATGTGCTCCGTGATGCGGTGCACTTGGTGGACGCAAGAGTGTTTGGCTCGAAAGCCAAACTGCTCGTCGATAAGGATACCCCTGGACGTTACGAAGTCTTTGAGCCTCGCCAGAAGTAGGCGCTCGTATATCTTGGCCAGGGAGTTGAGGAGACTGATAGGGCGGTAGCTCGCGGGGAGATAGCGAGGTTTGCCGGGCTTGGGAATGCCTATGACGTCCGCCTCCTTCCACTTAGCGGGGAAGGTGCAGTTCGCCATGGCGGCGTTCAATATGGCCACTAAGAGGCAGATGAGTTGGGCAGGCAGGCATTTCAGAACGCGATTCGAAATGCCGTCAGAGCCGGGGGCTTTTTTAGTTTTGAGACCCATAATTAGATCTTCGACCTCCGTTTGGGTGATAGGAGGTGAGGAATCGACGGGGGGGAGGGATGCCCTGCGCTCGACTTCCCTGTCGACCGCGTCGACGTGGGACTGGTCGACGGACTGAGAGCTGGGGGCGCACTGGCTCTCGAGGGAGTCGGCGAGAAGCTCGGCCTTTTCGTCGTCGTCGAAGGCTGGGGGTACGCCTGAAGGGCGGGACAGCAGGGGCATGTCAGTCGTGGAGTCGGACTTGAGGCTACGCGCCAGCTGCCAGTAGGCCAGATGCGATGGCGCGATGCCCTCTAGGAAGTCACCCCACCGTTCCTCCCGGACCTCCGCGACACGACGCTTTACCTCTCGTTGTAAAGCGCGCATCCGGGCCCGATTGGCTTCGGTGGGGTAGGAGTCGTACGCTCGGATAGAAGCATTCTTGGAACGAATGAGATCCCTAACATCGTCCGGCAGTTGAAAGCGGTTGAGGTAGAGATCTTCCGCCTCGACTTGCTTGGACGATCGACTGACAGCCGATTGGATGTGCTCGGTGAAGGCCTGATCGGTGTCCTGAGGGGACGGGATGGAGTCCGAGCTGAGAGGCAGGGGGGGAGGGTCGGCATCCGCCAAGGCCGTGATTAGCGCATGCCAATCCACCACCGTCTTTTTGGGTCGCTGAGGGGCGGAAGGGGGGGAACCGAGTCTCATGACTACAGGTCGATGGTCAGAGTCGAGTTCCTGGACCACTTCCAAGGAGTGCAGCCGTAGGGTGAAACCCTTCAGAAGCGCCATGTCCAGGACGTCGGGTCGGTGATTGGGATTGTTAGGATAGTGGGTAGGGTGCATAGGTGCGATGACGTCAAAGTCGAGAACGTCGACCAGGGCGTCAAGGCTCCTACCGTTAGGGGAAGTGGTGAGACCGTTCCAGGCCACGTGCTTACTGTTAAAGTCGCCCGCCAGAATGACGGCGCTTCCCAGATTGAGGAGTGCTTCAAAGTCACTCCTGAGAACGGATTTAGTGGGGGAAAGGTATACAGAGGCGATCACGATGGGCTGGTGCCCCGTGAGAGCGACGCGACAGACCGAGGCTTCGATGTTGGTGAGCGCGGGGGGATCGAGAGGGATGCAGTGAAGGGACCTCCTGTAGTAGATGAGAGTACCGCCTCCGCGGGAGCCGATTCTGTCATTACGCACGAGGTTATAGTTTGCGATCCTAGGATCGCGTTGTGCGGGCTTCAGGAAGGTTTCCTGCACGAGGAGGATATCAAGTTGGTGATCTCGGAGGAAATCAGCAACCTGATCTCGCTGGGAGCGAAGGCCATCGGCGTTAAAGAACGCCAGGGATAGGTTGTGGGGCTTATGGCGGGGAGATCGTAGATCCATTATTGGGTGCGGGGGGGTTGGGTTCTGAGGGACGCCAGGACGTCATATACGTCCCTGTATTCCGCGGCCAGGAGAACCTGGTCAGCCAAGTTGGTGGCGGCGCGGAGTCGAAGGGCGAGTTCGCGGACTCTGGGGAAAAGTGCGGGGCTTATCGCCGCCGAGACGCTCATGATGAGGTCGACGTCCTGACTGACGTTAGTGGGCGGAGGGGGACAAGCCGCCACCGGCTGGATCGCAGGCGCGCGCTTCGGGGGGCGGGTAGGGCCCACTGACGCAGGGTAGGAGGCCGCAGTGTAGGGCAGCGGCTTCACCCACGCGTTGGCGCCGAGGGACGGCCTGAGCGGCGGGGGAGGGGGGGTCAGCTTCAGTGGCGCGGGAGCGCGGGGAGCCGTGGTCGCTGGCGCAGAAGGCACCGGACGAGGGTGCGCTGAGGGCGCGGGGGGGTGTTGCGCTGAGGGCGCAGAGGGGGGGGCAACCGCTTCCCCTTCGGGGCCTTGGGGCAACCGCGATAGTTCGCGGTGTGCCCCTTGGTGCCGCAGAGGACGCAGCTGGGGGGCTCGGCCGCCGTCTCCTTCGAGCGGGCGCACTGGGACGTCGCGTGGTCCCCGATGCACTTAACACAGCGAGGGCGCGCGTGACAGTTACGGGCAGAGTGCCCGTATAGCTGGCAGTTGTGGCACTGCCCGGGCGTGCCACGTTTGTGGGGGGCCTCCACGGAGAGGCCAGCCGTGTGCCATATGGCACACGGCCTTCAGGTCGAAGACCCTACGGCCGGACTCGGTGCGGTCGAGGACGACCAGCACCATGTCATACGCCTCCTTGGAGCGCCCATTGACCATTCTGTGCACCTGGCGCACAGGAAGGTCCTGGGACTGGAGGTCGGCCTTGATGACGGCGGTGTCCAGCTCCCTAGGGACACCGCGGATTACTACCCTGAGCTCCCTTTCCTCCTCCAGGGTGTATGTGTGATAAGCGATCTTGTTTGATCGCAGGAACGCGGATAGCCGTCGGTGGTCGTCCGAGGACGCCACCTTGACGGCTATGCCTTGCGCGGTGGAACGCGCGTGCGTGTAGTTGATTTGGCGATTATAAATCGCCTTGGAGATGCGCTCCCAGGCGCTCTTGTCCTGAATGACAAGCGGCGGGGGAGTGATGTTCGGACGTGCGGGGCGCGCGAGGGGGGAGGCCCTCGCGGCCGCGTCGGGAGACGGAGACGGAGGGGCCGGGAGAAACGGAATCATTTCCGGCCTTTTGAATTTTGGGCGGCGGCGAGTCGCACGGTTTGCGCGCCCGCTTCCCATTAGCAATGGGAACAAAATCGTCCTCCGACGAGAGCGACGGGGACGGGGACCGGACGGGGGCGGCGCCTCGCGCGGACGCGCGCTCGACCTCCATATCCGAGTCCGAGAGAGGCTCGGACCCGCATGGCGAGACGGGGCGGTCGGCGGGGGTCTGGGGCGGCGCAACTAAATCAGTTCGCGGCGCGGCGAACGGAGTCGCGGGGCGCGCAGAAGGCGCGGGGTGCGCGGGGCCGGGGGCCGAAGCGCGCGCGGGCGACGCGTCGGGCGAGGCGGGCGAGTACGTCGCCCTGAATTCCCGGACTATGTCCGGGCAATGCCGGACGATGTACCTGGTTAGGTCCCGGACGAACTCAGGAGGGAAATCTTCGGCCATTTCCAGAGGGGAAATGGCAGGGCGAGTGAACTAAAATAGGGCCCTAAGACCCGGGCGTGAGCGATGCCCTGATCCCCCCACCGGGTGGCGGCGGGGGGGGTGGCACTACCGGGGAGACGCGGTGTACCCCTTCGCCTTCGCGGCACCAAACCCTAACTGCTCCGGGGCGAAGAGAACCGCCGCACGGAGAATAGGATAGCGGGATGGGTTAAGGTAGGGTCCTGGCGTAATCAAGAGCCCTGACTAGGGAAGCCCCCAAAGCCAGAGCTCAAGCCCTTCCAAGTTGGCCGCCCTCTGAAGGAGGGAGGCGAGCGCTCGGGTCCCGCTCAAGCCCGGCTTACGACACCGCTAGGCGTCCACCGGACTTACCACGAACGGACAAAAGACGTGGATTTACAATACAACACTAATATTGAAAACCGTTATGAAAATAACCGATGAGAAAAAAAAAAAAACCGCGGGAGGGCCGGCCGCGCCGTTAACCGACGCGGCTGCCTAGCAACCCACGTAGTTGGTCACACCGGGCGATACGCGAACCGTACCTACACGAGACGCAAAAGCATACGCACAGCGAATGCAATTACGTAAACCCGCAAGCACAAAACACGTAAGCACAGCCGCGACAAACCACGTAGGTCTCGGAAAACGACCGTTACGAAAACGCGGGAAGGCCGACCGCCGTCAGAACGGCGTGTCTACCTATCGGCTCGCCTTGTTGCTACGCGCGAGCCAGACGCGGGAAAATAATGTCGCACGCCCGTATATATGTACGTATACACGTATATCGAGCCGGCGAGATCACCACTCCACGCAAGCGCAGGCGTTTCCAACAGAGCAAGTCGAAATCTAATACGTACGTAAATACGAAAATAGCGAGCGGGCGGGCAGCGCAGCGACACGACCGAACGCGCGCAAGGCACAGCCAGAACTCAAATTTCATACTCCTCCGTCCGCGCAATATTCGTAAAAATGTGTACAAAGTTTTTGCTTCACGTATTAATATATAGATGAATAATATCACTATGAATAAAAAAAACAAAATGTGTGTGAGTGACACTACTTATACTGGGCGGACTTATAAAGTTACTATCTCCAATATGTCAAAGTTCGGGAGCTTATAACTCGTAGCCGGAACAGCATTATGGAGCAATAAGCAACTTTACTAAAGCCTGAACTAGTTAATTATGACTTTGTCGTATGACGCTGTTGATTAAGTAATGCGCTTAGTTCGAAGTACATGTACTGTCATAATCTATATGGCATATTGGTTAAACAAGGTGTAAGGGGCAGGTGCGTTATTAACCTGAAACGGGCAGCAGTACTCATTAATATTTTGCCTGTTCTGTAGCTTGTATCGTGTTGTTTTTGGAAAGAAATTGATTATTATTATCACCGTCTATATATCCTCAAGCAGGGGTGGCAGAGGTGTACTGACTACACCCACTTTTGGCCGACGATATTAGGTCCCATGTAATTAGGGGCGAGCCTATTGCCATATACCGGGAACAATTCGGACTTCGGACTCATACTGGAAAATTTTTCGTTAGAAAAACTACATTTGTCATTTGTCATTGTTTATTATATAATACAAAAAACGTTTCTTATAGCGTCACTTATCGGTGGCTAAAAAAATCAGCAGTGTCATATATTTAAATGACATTTCGTATGAGAACGCTTAATTGTGAAGAGGAATTAGTAATAGATTTATAAGTATTTTAATTTTCAGTTTGTGTTAGGTATGTTTTCAACCACTTCGTCCGGCAAAAGCGTCTTTTTGTATTGTTTTTATATTTATTTTATTTTTTCCCCGCAGATTGCCGCGCGACTGGCTCGTAGCACGCACGTCACTTGGGGTACCACTGAAAATCAGCGCTGTGTTGTGGTTATACTGCAACTCTTAGCTTTACGCTGAGTTTTACCCCATTAGTGCGGCTAATAGTATAAGTACATTTTATTTTTATTTTTATAATATCGCTTTATTTAAGTTTTGTGTTGTACTGGTTAGCTAGCTAGTAAAATATCTTTTCTTTCTTTCTTTCTTCTTTTCTAATTAATTTTATAACGGACTTCAAAAAGGAGGATTTTTTTTTATGTATGTTCAGCGATATTTCCGTCAATTGTGGACCGATTTGATGATTTTTTTTGCATTGGGTTCAGTATAGCTCCGGGGTGGTCCCATTTTAATTTCATTGGCATTGGACCTTGGACTTAGAAGATACACCAGGGAACTCCTTAACGACAAACAATAGGCATGTGTAAATTGAGATATTATGCTTAGTTCTATAGTAGGGTACTATAGAACTAAGCAGTATATTAGCCAACTTCAAAAAAGGAGGTTCATAATTCGTCCTTTTTTTATAACTCCTTTGCTTATAAATCGATTTTGATGATTCTTTTTGCATTTGGTTCAGTATAGTTTTGAGGTGGTCCTATTTTATTGTTATTGGTATTGGACCTTGGACTTTGAAGATACAAGAGGTAACTCCTTAACGGCGAACAGCACGAATGTATAGATTCCGTTATTATAGTCATTATATTAATCCTGTAGGTACCTTACTTTACAACTTAACAAAATAATATAATATCGGTATATAAATATTACTAAATAATTCACTCGTCACTTAGAATTGTAAAATAAAAATCGTTTAAAAAAAGGTAAACCGACTTAAAAAAGCAAAAAATAAATATTTGAAGTCGGTGCCAAGTAACCGACTGCACCAACCAGCACAGACTTCAAATATTTATTTTCTGCTTTTTAAAGTCGGTTTAGCTTTTTTTTAAAAAGATTTTTGTTATTGATAAGTACCGTCATAGTCATACTAAATTGTATCTCTTTAGAAATAACATCATTAACCTCACACTCGGTCGTAATGCATCACACAGGAGCTATGGTAAATCGTAAACTAATTAACTGCACCTAAACACTGTACATGTTACAATTATTTTTAATACTAATATCTGCTAAAATTGCTATATCTCATTTTAAACGTTCCAAGATCCGTTTACTTTGAATGTGGCTAACCATATTGAAAGCAATTCAGCTATTTCAATTGTACTTCTTAACATTGTCTCTTAATACGCCAGGTTTTTAAGCTAAGGGGCTACAGCGAAATAAACGTGGTTTTGTACTCCTTGCACTTCAAGAAGTATATGGATTATAGACTTAATATTTCGGAATTTGATGTTTGATAGTATATTTTAAAATCTGGTAAAAGGAATACACAAATAAACAATTTTTTTCCTGATAGAAAAAGTTATCTCTGTTTCTTTACATTTTCTTATTCCATGGCAAAATAATTAAAAACTTATCAGTAGAATAGCCTTTTTTATGGCATCACGACGACGCGTATTTTGCCAATGTCAATATTACATATATTCATTTCTAAATTAGTTCAACTCCCCTATGAACTTGATGACAAGGATGAATATGAAATTGATGAAGTGCCCCACCCTGGATAGTAAAGCGATGGATACTTTACATACCAATTGCGATGGCCGTTTTGAGGGAAATCGAAAAGGCACGTTTTATCACATTGTCACAACTTAATTTGTTTTTTTTTCTATTTAAAAAAAAAACGTAGGCCCTCACTATTATTTATTCCTGTTTCGTGCGTTTAAAAACATGAAAATTCACATACACAAATACCCAGACCGGAACAAATAATTGTGGATCACACAAAGATTTGTCCCGTGCGGGACTCGAACCCGCGACTATTAGACGCAGTGGGCAGAGCGGCTTAAGCTCTTAACCACTGCACTAAATCGTCCGTCAAGTCCAATTACCTTCCCTTGTGCACATATAGGAATACATCTATATCATCACGCCAGATCCCTTACGGGGTAGGCAGAGAGTACAGAGTTCTAACAGGCTCTTTCCTTACATACCTCTCTGGCTTCCTCTACTCTCATAGTCCGTCTCATACACGCTCGCCGGTAACGGAGACTCCTGACTTGTCCTTCAGATAAGACCCGGTCTATTTGGTCATGGTAAGATAGGAATACATAATGGTTAATATTCCACCAACATTACACATTATAATTTGAAATGCCAAAAAGCCTACAATTTACTTAAAAACATAGCAAATAATTGTAGCAAAGTTCTTGTAAAGCCATTTTTTATTTCATAGTGACGTTTTTATAGAAAATGATAAAATTTGTTTTTGCACATACGTCGTTTATTTCCGAGCGCGCGCTCAATATATCCGTCCCTTATTATTTTTTTTGTAAAGTAATTGCATCACTGTTACTCTCCCGGTCGATAAATGGTCAATCGCGGTAGGCCTTAATTTGTATGTTTACTCGTAAAAGGAAATGGTAATTAACTTCTTTGAGTATTAAAGTTGGCGGGGTTTCTGAGGTATTGCCATATTTAAACCACACGATGTATACATCGTAGGTTAATAGTTAAGTACTTTTAGCGTTCTCTATAAAGCTAATCCAACTCGTATAACTCGAGGCAAGAGTTCATTAATTGTACCGCAATAATTTGCGCTTCAGGCGTAAAGTACACTGTTATTAGAAGGCCGTGTCGCCCCTCGTAAAGGTTATTGCGTGATGAATTTATATTAAACCTGAATTAAGTTTTGTAAGCGCAAACTTTCACTGTGAAACTCAGTTATTTCTCGATAAAACT
Organism: Phalera bucephala; assembly: GCA_905147815.2. Lineage (NCBI taxonomy): Eukaryota > Metazoa > Arthropoda > Insecta > Lepidoptera > Notodontidae > Phalera > Phalera bucephala. Next base: position 11,597,663 of record LR990627.1, read on the forward strand.
GGCTAATACTGGTCTTGTTTGCTGATATATCGTGGGTACTTCAGTGAAACATATCTATTTATCCTGACGGCTTTGATAATCTAATGACGAACGGCGGTTCTGGAATCGATCTTTCCAATTGGTGCTTATCTATCGAACAAAATCGTCCGTAATGTGGAATCGTATTTGTGTGTAGTATTATAAGGAGTTTCTCTTAGGGATCGAATCTGGAACGAAATTAGTCAGAGAACCAAGGTTACCGACATAGCTCAGCGAATTAACAAGCTGAAGGGGCAGTGGACAAGCCATATGCCGCAGAACCGATGGCCGTTGAGGCAGACTGGTTCTTGAGTGAAGACCGCATGAGGGCGTAGTGTAGGGCGCCCTGTATCTAGGTGAGGCGACGATATTCGTAAGGTAGCGGGCAGGGATTGAAGGAGGAGAGCTGAAGATCGAGCTCAGTGGCGTGCCATGGGAGAGACCTACGTCCAGCAGTGGACTGACATCGGCTGATGATGATGATGATGATGATTATAAGGACTAACATCTTCGTTTTTATGGGGACCTAACATCGTCGTATTTATGGGGACTAACATCGTCGTATTTATGGGGACCTAACATCGTCGTATTTATGGGGGATAACATCGTCGTATTTATGAGGACCTTACACCGTCGGCGAAATGCGGGTGTATAGAGTACACCTCTGCTACCTGCTAAAGATTTTTGTAAGTACCTTTTCACTAAACTAGATAGTCTAACATTTCAGTCTTACATGTCCCAACAAAAACTGTTTTATAAAAGCCTTTTTCAGTTGCCTAGATATCAAAGTACAAGTTAAATTTAGTGCTAAACGCAAATACTAGAACCGGAACTATGTTAATCAACGTTTTTAACACTTACACAATTGTGTAAACGAACGTGCCAGTTAATTTAGTGTCCTAAGCCTTACACCGTTATTTACGTTTAAAAACCCGTTTTTTTTTTATTTAGCCATGTTTTATTGCGTGGACTGAAAACACTGAAAAGCAGTGAAAGCCTTGTGGATAGACCGTTGGACTGCAAAGTCAGAGGTCTTAGGTTCAAACCAAACAAAAAGGCAAGCACCTCCGCCTTTTGAAAGCATGTGCGTATTAAAAATTAACTATCACTTGCTATAACGGTGAAGGAAAACATTGTGAGGAAACCTGCATGCCTAAGAGTTTCTCGAAGATGGGTGAAGTTCGCCAACCCGCACTAGGCTAGCGTGGTGGACTATAGCCTAAACCCACTCAGTTTTAAAGGAGGCCCGTGCCCAACAGTGGGACAGTTTCTTAACAGGGCTAATATTATATTATTATTTTAACCATGTTTATAACAAATATACATACAATTTAAGGATCAACCTTTACTGTTCCACTTCTAGACAAAGGCACTTACAAATCGAGGTGAGAAAGATTAGGTCATACTCCACCACGCGGACTCAGCGCGGATTGGTGGAGGCAGGTTTGTGGACGCCTAGTGTTAAAACTCATCAAGTTGGCTCCACGACTACCACAATTACACATATAATAAAACTGTATCGAAGTAATATATATTTTTAGGAAAAAACAATATACCATTGTTGTTGGTAGATTTTGGATTCCACTTTCTTTCATACCTACTCTATTTTACACGCTCTTTACTACGCTGTTACGAATGCAGTCGGTTAGTTTAAGTCAGCATATCTGTAAAGCTTACGACGATTTAGCGCAGTGGTTAAGACCTTAAGCCGCTCCGCCCATTGTGTCTAAGAGGCGCGGGATCGATTCCCGCACGTGACAAATCTTTGTGTGATCCACAATTATTTGTTTCGGTCTGGGTATGTGTATATGTGAATCTTCATGTTTGTAAACGCACATGCTAATGTGGGCCTACGGTTTTCAAAAAAAAAAAGGAAATAAAATTAAGTTCGCATTTTGGCCGTCTTTACCCCGCTTTCATTGTTTTTTTATCACGAAAAGTGACTTGGTCTACAAAATGCCTAGGCACGCCTTTACGCGAACAAAGTCATAGATACAGCTCGTGATTTATTTATTTGTTTCAGACACAAAACAGAATGCAATCGTAACCAATTCAATATAAAGACTAAACTTAATTGACTAGATTAATATAATCTAAGCATCTAATCATTCAAAGCATGTGTCCTATTCTACATTAATAACGTGCACACTGGTAGTATTAATAGATACGTTATATTGGTAATCTTTATATAATTACTAGCTGTGCCCGCGACTTCGTCTGCGCGGACTAGTGTCTGTCACATAAACCTTACATATTTCCATACACACTTTCATCCCCTATTCCCTATGGTTATTTTACACCCTTGAGGATAAAACTTTAACAAACTTTGAATGATATATTTATTTATATCGAATCAACAGCCTAAAAAATAAGTTTCAAGCGTCTAGCTCTAAAAATGACGATACTTCCATACAACTTTTCATCCCCCCTTTCAACCCGTTACAACCCTTTTTCGCATTAAATCCTATGTCCTTTCTAAGGCTCTAGACTATCTGTGTCCCAAATTTCATTTAAATCGGTTTAGTAGTTATGGCGTGAAAGCCCGACAGACAGACAGAGTTACTTTCGCATGTATAATATTAGTAAGGATAAAATCGGCATAAGTTTTAAAAGATGAAACAAGATAGGTAAGCAAATCACAAAGAAGGATTAAATAGTTTTAATTAAGTAACCCTCTCGCTCGGCAGGTAAAGCGTCTATCTTACAGACGAAAAATTGGTGGTGCTTACAAGCAACTTAACCGTGATTATGTGAGATATAATATTATGTGATATAATTACAACTTGAGATTTAAATATGTAATACAAGGTGTAACATAATAAACGCAAGACCTCAGACACCCCAATTAGAGAATTGCTTTATAAATTCAAAACGAAAACCAAATTCCCAAATTTAAAGGTCTTTACCCCTTTTTTAAGCACTTTTATACCCCTATTAACAATGAAACTTGTACGTGTATGTGTGCATTTTGAGAAATACGGGTTAGGAATGCATTTGTAATCTCCTTATTGCTATGAATCAAGAATAAATTTAGTTTTTTATAGCGCACTAAAGGAGTAAAAGCATTTTTCGCAAATTTAAAAAAAAAGTAAAATATATTAAAAATTGTTGGAATCAATTCAGTTATCGATTTAGAACAAACTACTTTCAGGTCTTGCGTTTATTATGTTACAGCTTGTATATTAATACATACTAAAAACAATGAAGAAGAAGAAATAAAAAACAGAGATAATCATCGATCAATTATAAATATGTTATACAAAACACTAGCGTACTCGTATACCAAAATAAAAAAGGACTTGTTATTATGACATTAATATTTATCATTATCTTAATACGTGACGCAAAAACTTAGTACCCCTTTTTTACGAAAATTGCGCGGACGGAGGAGTATGAAATTTCCCACACTTATAGTTTGAATAGAGAAGGAGTGCAGAATGCTAACATTTTTTAAAATTATGCGTAAAAAATACAATAAATCAATAAAAAAAACATTACATACACTACCATGTATTTGACACAAACACGCATATATACTCTTTTGTTTATTGTTAAAAAGTCTGTGGTCAAATTGAGAATAGATTTATATTGTTTGTCTTTAATATTATTTGTCTATAGTCTTACTGAATGTCAAACATAACCAGCAAACGATAAAAGAGTAGGTTTTATTTCGACCAATGGGCGACCACTAGTTCAATTTAGTACTCAACATCTTTCCGATTAAGTGTCATTCTATCGTGCAATATTGATGGAAGAGAACTTATATATAGAGTTAAGTATATCACTTCTAATATTACAATTACTTTTGTACTGTGTACAATAAATAAATAAATACATGTATTGTATTTGCTGTTATATCAGCTAAATATTGTCTCTGATGCTGTGACAAATAAAATTTCCTGCTTTCTATTGTACCCTTTCTGTGTACATGTGAGTTATCTTTAAATCATACATCTTTCTTCGGAAATTAAGTTAGATATAAAGTAACTTTAAAACAATCTCGCCAAGGAAGCTTCCTACGTCCTCCTTCGACCGTTATAGCTATAACGGTCAGGTCCGGGCGTTGGCAAGGTATGACCAACAGTCCAAAAGAAAACAACAATAAATTCTTGGAGCCTTTTTAACCAGCGCTATCTTGAAATAAGGTTGGGCGGAAGTTTTAGCTGACAAAAACAGTTGTCGTGACTAACTGACATAAAAGTGCTACCGTCTATTTCTCTATATGCTACTTTTGATGTACCAACGTCCAGTGGCGCATTTACCAGCAGGCTAAGTAGGCTGGAGCCTAGGGCGGCTAACTTGGCTAATTTTTTTTATAAGTAGTACATGATTGGGCTTTTCTTAGCTCAATCAAATATATCTAAGGGCCATTTCTTATGTAAACTTCACTAAATCGTGAGTTGTAAAAATATCTAGGGACTGATGCAACGGTCCCTTAGTTCACACTCATACTAATAACGGGTAAAGCAGATGTAATGATGACGATAGAGCACAAATTTCAAAATTGCTATTTCATTGACAAAGAAAATGTATTTAATATGTTTCTGCAAATAAATACCCTAGTATTTATTTTGAGGCAGTAAAAATTTAATAGCCTTCTGGCGGCAAATGTAAATCCGCCACTACCAACGTCACGATCTAGAGCGGGTACCTATATGCATATATATCAATCTATGCAAATACTATGACCATAATATTATGCAAGATTTTATGACGGACGGCTTGTTCTAGTGGTTAGGAGCCTGAGCCGCTCCGCCCACTGTGTCTAATAGTCGCGGGTTCGATTCCCGACAAATTTTTGTGTGATCCACAATTATTTGTTCCGGTCTGGGTATTTGTGTATGTGAAATTTCATGTTTGTAAGCGCACCCACGATACAGGAATAAATCCCAGTATGGGGCTACGGTTTAAAAAAAAAAAAACAGGTCTCGAGATCGCCCACTAGATCGAGAAGTCGCGGGTTCGATTCCCGCACGGGACAAATCTTTGTGTGACCCACAATTATTTGTTTCGGTCTGGGTGTTTGTGCATATGTTTTTTATGTTTGTAAACGCAATCACGACACAGGAATAATTCCTAGGGTTTTATTAAAAAAAATATTGGAGCAATTTGAACATATATCATAATTTAGCCATGGTGATGTACACAAATATTTTGACATAGTATACGATGACCTCCTTTTTTTGATAATTACTTAAAAGTGGAGGTGTATTTAGTAAATAATGATAATAAAGTAAAAGACGTCGAAAGAAAGGAGAAAAAACATATCTGGACAAAACCAGGGCCAAGACGTCAAGAAGAAAAGACTGCTTCGTTAGAAAATATTAAAATTATTGAAGACAAATAATCGCCACTTAGTCTAGAAATATCCCATAGCTATCTTTAGGCAGCTAGTAGCGAGCCGTTAATGAGTACCAACACGATGGGCTCAAGTCCTTCAGAGCGTAGGTCAAGTTCCTCATCTTGGCGTGCTAAATTAGTTGAGAAGAAACCGAGAGGACCTGTAGGACTCTCAGCTCTGGCTTACCTTAATCGGCCGCCCAACAGGAGCCGTTGGAGCTATTTCGACGTAGGAATAGCGTTGACAAAAACTTAAAACTTTCCCGTTTCTTTCAAAATCCATCGTTCTTTCATGTTTCAACGAAAAAAAAAATGAGAGCGGAATAAAGCATGTTTCTACCTAATAAAACTGAAAAATAAAACGAAAGATTCAGAACTAGACGATGGTTTCTTTCATTTACATACAGACCCGTGAGCATGAGTGGCTAAAATTTACCACAAGGAGACCGACGCGAGGTGTTGAAAATTGTGGATGTACTATATACTCGTATTTCTCCGACGATAGGTGTACTTTATACTTTCACATTTCGCCGAAGATGTGTGTTCGACCTAAAAATATATTTCCTCGCGCAGAGGTGGCAGAAGTGTTCTATGAACATTCACCCACGATAGGTGTTAAATTGAAATTCATTTATTATTGTGCATCATAGGTTACATAAGTTGGTATAAGTGTTACATTAGCTCTCTATGTTCAGCCTATACGGCGTACAATATTGCTTATATTTCTGAGTGATGACAAAAATACCAAAGAAATATATATTGTATTCCATTTTATATAACAATGTCAACATCAAAAAAAAAAATATATGTTCAATCTATCTATCTATATCATCACGCCAGCTCCCTCGCGGGGTAGGCAGAGAGTACAAAGTTCCAACAGGTTCTTTCCTTACATACCTCTCTGGCTTCCTCCACTCTCATAGTTCGTCTCATACACACTCGCCGGTTACGGAGACTCTTGAATTGCCCTTCAGCTAAGACACGGTCTATTTGGTCATGGTAAGATAGTCTAGGTCTTCCCCGGCACCTACATCCTTCCACTTTCGCATTGTATATCTGTTTTGTCATTCTTTCTTCTGGCATTCTTTCTATATGCCCAAACCAACAGAGCATACCCTTTCTCATCTTTACACCGATACTATCTTTCATACCTACTCGCTTTCTTACTACGCTATTGCGAATACGGTCGGTCAGCGTGACTCCGCACATCTTCCGCAGAGCTCGCATTTCTACCGCATTTATCCTGCTTTCGTTCTCCTTCTTACATACCCAACTCTCACTGCCATATAACAGCGTTGGGACAAGCACTCCGTTATGCATGGCCAGCTGCGCCTTTTGGCTTAAGTGCCGGCGCCCAAGTAGCCTTCCCATCGCACCATTCACTCTATTACCTGCATTCACTCTTCTCTCTATATCAGCGGTGTATTTCCCATCCTTACTAAAGGCGCATCCTAGATATACAAACTCATTCACTTGCTCCAGCTCATCGTTACCAACCACAATCTTTGCATTCGTTCTGGTTTCTTCCTGTTCAAAAACCATAATTTTGGTTTTCTTCACAACCAAATGTAAGCCATTGTTCATGCAGTCGTCTCTCATAACTGTGACTAGTGTTTGCAGATCAGTGGCTGTTGGCGCTATCAAAACCGCGTCATCTGCATACAATAGGTGGTTTATCACTAGATCACCCATTTTTACCCCTTCAGTCATCGCATTCAGTCTTTGAAGACTTTTATCCAGATACACTATAAACAGTCTAGCGGACAACACGCAACCCTGCTTGACGCCGATTTTAACGTCAAACCAAGGTGACATGTTACCACCCACCCGTACGCATGCCTTGCTGTCCACGTAGGTGGACTGGACGGCTCGCAACAGGGTGCCGTTTATACCATACTCTGGCAAAATGTCCCAAAGTCTCTTTCGCACGACTCTATCAAACGCCTTCTCCAGGTCCACAAAACCGTAGAAAACCTTCCGGCCTACTGCCAGATGCATTTCTACGATGTTGCGGAGGGAGAAAACTTGATCCGAACATCCTCTTCCAGACCTGAAACCTCCCTGTGCCTCACACAACACCCCATCGGACTTCTCGCGCATTCTCCGTTCAATAATTTTACCATACACCTTAGCTGCCAAGCTGATCAAACTGATGGCCCTGTAATTGGCGCAGTCATATTGTGAGCCCTTGCCTTTATACAAGGGTACTATGACTGCGCGGCGCCAATCTGTAGGAACTCTACCGGTCTTGCAGCAAAGATTTGCGAGGACCCAAAAAGCGTCCCGGACGCAAGTTCCACCATATTTAATCATCTCGGCAGATATCATGTCTATTCCCGCAGCTTTACCATTTTTTATACTTCGTATCGCCCATTCAACTTCTTCCATAGTGATGTCCTCTGTGGATTCTGGTGCCGCAAACTCGCTTGGCTCGTCTGTGGCACCAGCATCCGGGGCATTCTCATACATTTCTCCAAAGTATTCACTCCACCGGTTTAGCACAGCTTGTGTGTCTGCAAGAATGTCACCATCCTTAGATTTTATCTTTTCCATTCTGGAGCCTGACGAATCACCTCGAGCCTTTCTCACCTTGCTCCAAAAGAGTTTGGTGTTATTCTCGAAGTTCTTCGTCAGCCTCTCCTCCTCAATCACACTAGCTCTTTCACGCTTTTCTTTCACTAAGGTTTTGGTGGCATTCTTGCATTGCCGGTATATTTCTTTCTTCTTCTCCGTCATACTGTCATTTAGATTCAAAGAAGAGACATAGTCCTGCCACGCTTTCTTCTTACTTTCTACAGAGCTTTTTAACTCTGTGTCCCACCATGCATCTCCTTTTGCTGTGCTATGCTTCTTTGAGCAGCCACATACTTCTTTCGCTGATTCTACCAAACTCTCTTTCAGACAATTCCAGCATTCATCTATGTTTGAGTCCGAAGAACCAGCTGTCAAAAGCTTGTCCCGGACTCTGTCTTCATACGTTCTCCTCACGCTCTCATCTTGCAACTTTTCAACCTTGATTCTTTCAAGGCCTCCGAAGGGGATACGCTCTCGCCAGTGCCTCCACTTCCTGAACAAACCACTAAACCGCGCAATTACGAGATAGTGGTCCGATTCAAGAGTGGGGCCTCGATACGCACGGGTATCTTGAAGTTTACTTCGGAGACGGTTATCTACCAGGATCAAATCTATCATGCTTTTCTGTTCATTTCTTCTCCACGTATACATATGAATATCCTTGTGTTGGAATATTGTATTGGACACAAGGAGACCTCTTTCCAAACACACATCTACAATAAGCTTACCTGCATCATTCACTCTCTTATCACCATAAGGACCCAGAGCAGCGTCGCAAGTTTGCCGCCTGGTTCCCACCCATCCGTTCAGGTCGCCACACAAAATCACCTTTTCATTCGCATCAGCCAGATCCAGAACTTCCCTGACATTATCCCAAAACTTCTCAAGGTCCGGGGGTTTCGAGGAGCTTACAGGAGCGTAGGCTCCAACCAAAAACACTCTAGTGACACCCAGTTTCAAGCGGACCCAGAGAAGTCTCGCATCGTGCAGGCCATAATCTCTCACTCCAGAGGCCAGGCGACGGGACAACAAGATACCCACCCCCATGCTGGCACGATCGCTCTGTGGCACTCCAGACCACAGAGCCATCATGCCGTCAGGGAGATCACAGGCTTCACTGCCCCTTCGCTTAGTCTCTGTTACACACAGAGCATCCAGGCGTCTCTCTTTCATTACATCAATCACCTCATGCATCTTATCTTCCATACCACCTCTTACATTCCAGGTGCCTATTCGGCACTCTGCACCCCACGACTCGCCAGTTCGGGCCCGGCGTGATGGGTGGCGGCCCCCATCGCCGCTTCTGCCTATGTTCGTACCGACGGGGGCGGGCCGGTACGCGTCGCCTCGGGGGGACGCCCTAGCCCGCACTGCGGTACTTGCTCGGTCCAAGATTGCAGCCGTAGCGGCTGGCAGGGGTCGCGACGAGCACGCTCTTGGACAGACCCCCAATGTTCAAATTACTCCAATATTTAAAAAAAACATAGCCTCTTATTTTTGTCTTATCTCTCAACACTCAAAGATTCGCTGGAAGAAAACTCATATTCTGAGTAAAGCTCGCCTTTGTATTGAAAATTATAATTACCTCTGTACTGTATACAATAAGGAATAAATAAATAAAAAAATAGCCCCTCCCTAGGAATTATTCCTGTGTCGTGATTGCGTTTACAAACATAAAATACACATGCACAAACACCCAGACCGAAACAAATAATTGTGGGTCACACAAAGATTTGTCGCGTGCGGGAATCGAACCCGCGACTTCTTGATCCAGTGGGCAGAGTGACTCAGGCTCCTAACCACTAGAACAAGCCGTCCGTCAAAAAATCTTGCATAATATTATGGTCATAGTATTTGCGTACGTTGATATATATGCATATAGGTACGCGCTCTAGATCGTGACGTTGGTAGTGGCGGATTTATACTTAATCAATTGTTGTATGACAAGAATGGCAATACAATTCGCGATCGTCACGCTATATCAATTTTTTTGTGTTAAACCTAAGTTAACAAAACTTTAATTTATAGAGAAACATGTCTTCAGAAAACGTAGTTGAGGACTTCAAAAACGAGTCAAAATGTTTAAATATTACCGACGTAGGAAGTTCATGCTGGTGAAATTTAATATACCGTAACATACCGACGTAAACTTGCAAGATTTTACCTTTAATATAAATTGTTTCGAAATTCAGACGCTGCAGTCTTCAGCGTTTCAAAGATATTAACTTCTGTTGAAGAATATTAAATTTATGATTTTATTGTTAAATATAGTTTGTGAATAAATGTCATAAAGAGACCTGGGATGTGCTACAGTCTTTCCAGCCGTGCCAAGTAGACCACCGTTATATCGAAGTGTTGAAGAGGTTTTATGAAAACGCCACGATGTCAGTCCGTATCTATGGCCAAAACTCGAACCCCATCCAACTGTAGCGAGACTTTTCTTCGCCGCGCTGGAAGACGTTTTTAAGCTTGTGGACTGGAGAAGACGGCGAGTACATCTCTCACCTTCGATTTGCCGACGATATCGTGGTCATGGCTGAGACCCAGGAAGACCTCTGCCCAATGACATCAGCAGAGTCTCTCAACAAGTGGGTTTTAAAGTGAACATGGACAAGACGAAAATCATATCAAACACCCATGTCGTACCCACTCCTATGAAGGTTGGTGACTCTACACTCGAAGTTATAGACCATTATTTCTACCTGGGAAAAACAGTCAAATTAGGTAGGTCTTCGAGAAACAAAACAATCGCCAAATCCAAAACACTGCTGAGCAGCTACCTAATATCTTCTCGTCCCAAATACCGCAGTGTCTCAAGACAAAAGTCTTTGACCAGTATGTGTTGCCAGCGATGACTTACGGCACCGAGGCAGCTCACGATGGGCCTCATAATAAGGCTCAAGGTCACCCAAAGGGTAATGGAAAGAGCTATGCTCGGAGTTTCTCTGCGAGATCGAATCGATCCGCAGGAGAATCAAAATCACCGATTTAGCTCTCAGAATTTCCAAACTTAAGTGGCAGTGGGCGGGGCACATCGCTCGTAGAACTGACGGCCGTTGGGGCAAAAGGGTTCCCGAGTGGCGACCTCGTACCGGAAGACGTGAAGTGGGCAGGCCCCCCACAAGATGAACCGATAACCTGGTGAAGGTCGCAGGTAAAGCTGGATGCGTACAGAACAGAGCCAGTCGTTGTGGTGATCTTTGGGGAGGCCTTTGTTCTGCAGTGGACATTTTTCGGCTGATAAGCGACCAGAGACCTTATTCGCTATGACCAAACGTGCCATTATAATAACTTTGAGAATAATGTTTATGTTATTGTATTCTGTATGCAACTGGTAGTCTACTAAACGATAATTTCATGAAGTTATCGTATTGCGCGAATAAGCCAAAAGCGAATAAGTGCGCAGAGGGCTTAGCACGAATAGATTGACGTTATCGAGAAAGCGTGCTGTCACATTCATCTTTATTTAGTAAATTTGTAGTTTAAAAAGGATTGCATACCTACTCGATAGGATAACGATGATATCCATCTTTTACTGCTAAGTTCTGAGTGGCAAAGGTTTCGCAACTTTCGACTTGGTCAGTCAGAGAAGGATGACCGTTCATGACATTTTGATTTCCGAGCGTCTCCGCTTCAGAATATATGTTAGGCCGTTGGTCTCGGCTACCACTTTCGAGTAGTCGCCAAGTTGAAAGCCTTACGGGCGGCTGGATAATTTTACTGGCTGGACATCAGTAAAATAAAGTGGCTTATTTACTTCCATAAAAAAATGGGCCGGGACTTGATGAATGCGGAGTTAGCGGGGATATTTGTGTTTTGTTTCAAGAGATGTTTAATGAGTGTCTTAGTGTACATGAAGGCATAATTTTAAAATAATGTACTCTAAAGGTACGGCCAAACCATCGCGTTGAAGTGCGGCCGCAGTGGCGTGCACGGTGGTGATCAGCTCCTGCAGTAATATTTGTATGGAAATGTTCACACCAACGCGTCCTGCATCCTGCACGCGCTATCTAGGCGGCGTCTGCACGCGCAATCATAGGGAGATACTGATCGCCGCCGGGAACGCCACCGCGGGCGCGACTGAACGCGTTGGTTTCGCCGTACCTTAATTTTTGCTACAAGAAATTAGTTGAGGTGTCTTTTCTAGTATCACAGCTAATACTAATACGCTTGCCGTCGCGCCGAACGGGGCTGCGTTGTGTGGTGTATCCCGTACATTTCAACTCTCCAAGCCGCGACACCGTCGCGCTGCGTCGGTTGTGTGACGAAACCTTAACACAGCTCTTCCACGTTCAGCGCAGCTCACGCCTTTCGCGATAACGAAACATGGCGGTAGCAAGACGCCCATACGCGTGCGAGGGGGACGCTGTTGTAGAGGTATCAGAGAATCTATCTATCTATATCATCACACCAGATCCCTTGCGGGGTAGGCAGAGAGTACAGAGTTCCAATAGGTTCTTACCTTACATATCTCTCTAGATACCTCCACTCTCATAGTTCGTCTCATACACGCTCGCCGGTTACAGAGACTCTCGACCTGTCTTTCAGATAAGACCAGGTATCAGAGAAACAATAAGTAAAACAATGTCCAATATAAATGTCACATAATTTGTCTCACAATGACTACCTATGAAATACATAAATTATTGGTTCGAAAATAAAAACAAATCCAAATCAATTTCATCACTTTATTTCAATGTTGAACTTGAATATTTTAATATCTATATAAACAATGTTAAAAATTATAAGACCGTATCAACTACTTATAAAATAATATGACAAACATCAGTCGAACACATCTACCTTTTTAGGTATAACCATTTTTACTCGATAATACACATACCTTTTAATTACATAATCACTCTTACTTATGACAAATTTTATAGATAAGGGAAAAGTTACATTGTAGATGCAGGTTCGAGCCGTTGGCGTATGGAAATACTTTTCAAAATGTTCGTATTTCTACTTTCGTAAGAACGAAGGTTGAATTCTCTTTAGTTCGTTCGAATTGTAAGATTAAAAAAATACCATTACCATATACATAATTTACCTATGTACAGTGCTCTAACTTAATAAAATCAAAATGAAAAACAGTATATGTATCGAAATGAATAGATTTTTTAATACCACCGAATAATCACCCGTTTAAAAGATTATCTACTTTTCCCACCTCGCTTTTTGGGGACGCTTTTGCATAGCAGTGGGACTGTGTAAGTTGATAATAATATTAATTAATTACCTTAAAAAGCAAGATATTCGTGATTCGTGAAATAAAAACATACTATTTGAGCACAGACTTGATGTATTTTAACTGTCTCTTTGGAAAAAATCAATATTGTTACATTTGAAGCATTTCCATACATCATCAGCATTCAACCCATGCATATTTGTACAATCTCCCCTTGTATGCGTCTTCATTTAAACGTTTTTATCAAAAAACGCGAAATAAGAAAGCATTCCTAGTCAATAAGCCCCATTTAAATTATCTTTTTACTTTAAAAGAACAAATACCAATTCAAAATTTGAAAATGGAACTCATTGTAGTCATTTGCTATATTTTTATTCGGAATGAATAAAATAAAATACCGTTCATAAGGGTAAAAAAAATTGAATGAAGTTAGCTAGTCAGGCCTATTTTAAGGGTTGGATGTGGGGTGTAAACATCAAAAAATGTTTATTAAAATCGAGTTTTATTTACTTTTCTTATCAAACTGTCTAGGTAAGAAAAGTACTTACGTAATAAATGTTTTTGAAGTTTCTGCTTTATATGCAAATGTTTAACATTAAAACCCTCTACTAAGCAGAGCCTTACATTAATCACTGAAAAGTAACATCATTGCTACAAATTATTATATATTTTGAGATAAAAGAAAACATTAATCAAATAATATACAATTAAAAATCATTGAATCGTAAGTGACATTTATTTCACTTACAAAACCACGTACGAACATATTACACAAATACATATCGCACATTTTACTATTAAAAATACACTGTTTTGTTGAATAAAGAATTGTATTAAGTAATAACATTACGTATTCACAAGTCAGGAAATAAAGAACTAGTACAAAACGTGCATACAGAACCAAAGACACGTAATATTTTCAATGGTCATTAAATAAAAAAAAACAAATTCGTAAAGGTTTCATTATTTTAATAGACAATGAAAAGCTAACCTTATCTCTATTCTTATTTTTTTTTTATAATGGCAGTGTGTTTTCTGTAGGCGGCCATTTTTGCGCGCGAATTTATTATTCGGAAAAAATGTCCACCAACAGTGCCTAAGTACGAATAATTGATCCGATACAATTTAGTACTTCAACACTTACAAATTTTACACATTATTGGAATGTAATTAAAACAGTAACTTTTTACATAGATACTTAGCTAAGTTTATAGGTATTCTTGTAGAGATGCGCCATTTTTACGGGTATTTCAAACGTATTCACACCTACCTAGTAATCTTATGTCATATTTCAAATATGGACTCTTCATTTACACATCTGAATCTAGTTTGTAAAAAAATAATAACAAATTTTAGCATTCGAAAATATACCAATTAAATAAGGTCTTATTTAAACAGTTTGCTGCCTAAGTATTCCAAGCTGTCTTGATTCAAAACTATAATTATGGTACTGCAAATAAATAAATAAGACACAGCAGCAGGTATCAAAATCATAAAACAATATTATTGGCTACTTATAAATTAATTATAAAAAGAGCAATGTTTCATATAATAAGTTTGAATAGAGTAAAATTAAACAGGATTATATTTTAAACTTATGGCTACTTCTGGATACATTAAGAGGCTTTTTATTATTATTTTAAATCGTTGAAATGCAAATAAAAATATTGAAAAAAGTGTTTCACATTTTTAATTATTTCTTTAAAAGCCATCTATCGAATTGTTACACGAATTTGTATTTGTGCTAAACTAAACAAAGTATTTTAAATGGACTAGTTTTAACTAACGTATTATTAGATAAATAGGAGGATTCATTATATATTTTGTTGGTCCAAAATAAAATGTATTATAATTTGTTCAATGTTTATTTATGTACTTATATAAATATTATGTACATATACATACATATAAATAAAAATTAATATATCGACCGCATTTTCGTATATGAAAAGTCCTTTTATATACTAGAATTATTACAGTTAGGCATATGTATTTCACATTGAGAATTTCCAAACAACGGATTTGAATATGGGTTAATTTTTTTTATATAATATTACAATTCGTTGATATGCATAATGATAAGACACCTTGTATATTCGCCTAACATTAACCATACAAAAGTTATTTTACTGAATATTAAGTTAACACTCAATGTATTTACCCAATGACTGTACATATTTACATTTACATCTAATATTTCAAGACGGTCATATACGATGAATTTATAAACACGTATCAGGATACTACCCAAAAATTGAATGATACAAACGATTACTTCACATTCATATATTTGCACCTCTCACAAATAAAAAAATAACAGGACGACTTGGTCACAAAAAGGACAATTTATCACTTGAACAATGCTGCCTTGATACGCACGGGTTGTACGTCACAGTATAAAAAGATACTTAAATTCTAACATAGAACACAAATGCTATAAGCTGTCTGGGATATGACGAATAAATATATGGACTTGGCATTAAAAAGTAAGAAAAATGTGAAGCCATTTTCAGAGAGAAATTCAAAATGGCCGTAATGTCACATAAAGATTTCATTAGGTCAAGCTTGTAGTGCAAAAAGTCGGGTTTGTAGTTCCATACAAAAAAAACCTGGCACGTTTGACAGAGGGTCAAAGAGAATCCACAATGGCGAACCAGATTCAAAATCCAGACACATTTGTGTCATATAGTCTCATGTCCATATATTTAATAGGTCATAGTCTTGGATACATACGTTAACTGAAACGATTAACTTATAATAGCGAGTCAGCGAGAAAGATTTGCTATTAATAAAATACAAAATGCTTGACACTAAAACATGTAACGGAAAATGGCACTTGAAGTTGATACATGACTTATTTAAGGTAGGAACAATTTCGTACATCTGCCCCTAGACTAATGAAATAATGAACAATAATTGTTTAGACAGGTTTACTGGAAAATTTAGTTTAATTATTTCGAAAGAGAAACTAACATTCAAAAGTTATGTTCCATATACATAATCTTTTCCGAGATGACGCAATAAAGCGAATATTAAAATAAAAATAAATAATCACTTTCAAAAAGTTTCATATTGAAAGGAAATAGAAGAACTTTATAGTATTCAAAATTCCTTTTTCAAATGTATATACATTTGAAAAATATAACGGTTACAAAAATAGCCTACAATTTTCCCCACATTTTCGCAGTCAAGTTCTATTTGATAACTCCCAATCAAATAGGCAGTAGGGTTCAAAATAAAACATGATATATAAATCATACAAATATGTGAAAGGGGCGGCGAGAATGTCCCTAACCAAATGACACAAGTCGATCTTGGTTATACAAAAATAAAAAAAAATCTTAAATCCAAAGCAGGAAATTTACATGAAAAAAATCTAATACAATCAACCTTAATATTACGTCACACGAATTCCTTCACTAAGGTATTATTTATAAAAATTACAAGGAATAATTTAGGCGTATCTACAACGATGCCTAATGTTACAATTCAGTCATTTTCTTAAAATGTATTAACATTTTTGTAGCTTCAACACGCATCTTAAAAAAAATACATTTTCACTGTCACACCCTTGATAACTACGACCCAGACTGAAATAATTATACAGACTATACACGCAGAAATTACCTGTAAAGTTGCTTTTCGATTTTGGTTGCGCTTTTATCACGATAAAATGTGTTGCAGGTGCTTAGAGTTACTCCGTCTGTCTTGTTGTTTTAGTCTGAGCAATTCCAGTATTCAAGTAATCACAATATCGCCGTGTTCTGCTGTCATGTTTCGAATTCATGCAATTTTTTCCTTACAGAAGTATTTATTAATACTGTTTTTGCTTTTGAACAAAATCATAAATCATGTTTGTACGATGGAATATCTGATTGTCATTATTTATATGAAGATCCTTCATCAAATTTGTTGTATATAAGAAGGATAGCAATTCAACAATAATCTTGTCAAATTTTAGGCCAAATCATTAATATCTATGCGCTATTTACATACTGGAAAGGACGAATGCAAACAAAATTACTACAATCTCCCAAAACTATTTTAATCTTTCTATGATGTGAAAACGAGACAGAACTAAAAAATACGCATATCCACATCTCTATCTGTTGTTTGTTAAACAGTTTTTGGTACGCACCCTGTTCTTTTGAGATCAACCAATAATTTAACTTGACAGTTCGCAAGTGTCAAGTTGACAGAGAATTTCTGAGTGTACACGTATGGACACTGATTTTCTTCTCCCGAACAAGTACATAAATAGGTACATACCCTTGGTACATACTCACATAGATATCAATGATCGAAGTACATAATTCCGTGTTCAAGGTGACTATAAAATGACGTTTAAGTAGGTATATTGTATGAAAGATAAAGACCTGTTTTAGTGGTACAAAATAACATTTAAATTTATCATTATTTCTGAAAATGATTTGCTGTTTCCTCATTCGAAATCTAGTTTCTGGACCTTTTAAATGCACAGATGTAAGTAGTGTTTACATTAAATATTGTGTACGTACGTGCGCGCATTTTCAAATAAAAAGTTTTCTTTTTTAAAAACGTTGCCCCATACTACCCAACGTTAGATTTATTCCTGTGTCGTGGGTGCGTTTACAAACATGAAAATTCACATACACAAATACCCAGACCGAAACGAATAATTGTGGGTCACACAAAGATTTGTCCTGTGCGGGAATCGAACCGGCGACTATTCGACCCGGTTTGCGGAGCGGCTTAAGCTCTGAACCCTGCGCCAAATCGTTCGTCAAGTTGGCAACACAGTTGCGCAAGCGCAGCTTACACCCAGTAAAATGTAATTAGTAACCGTCACGACACTTTATCGAACGAAATAGGGTAATTGAACTTTAGTAGGTATGATGTTATCGTCACGCAATTTTTTCCCAAGTGAGGATGACAGAGGTCTACTTTGTACATCTCTTTTTCCACATGTTAGGTCCCATGTTATAGGAGGCTAGCTATATACCAGGCGCAATTCCGGACTACTGTCTGATACTAAGAATTTTTCGATAGAAAATTTACATTTGTCCGATAATTTCTTTTGGAATTATTCCGCCATACATTCCCGCTATTGTTTCTCCTGTAAGCCAGGACCCACAATGGTCTCCTTGGATGACACCAATATTAGAACCTTGGGGTGTCTCGGGAAGCGCTTTAATTGTCTTAGAACCCGCAACAAATTTAATAAGAAAGAAAAACAGAAGGAGTAGGAAAATTAAAACCTACTTCCCTCCTTTGCAAAGCGGGAGACACAAAAAAATTGTCAGATCAGCCATAGAGTAGGCGACTACAGCTAGGATATACCCTTGTTTAAAAGCACCATGGATACGAAACAATATTAACAGGGCCTATTTGTGAGCCTCATGTTTGATTCCAGTTATAGGTATGGCAAAAACGCTTGAGCGCACGGAAATTATCCCGAGTTTCTACAAGATCCGTGCAGTAGATTACCCCAGACGTATTTCGCAGACTGTTTAACATAATCGGACGCTCGTTGTGCCAGAGACTGCCCTCCCAAAGAACGTGGTGTGCTGATTGTTCATACTCGTAGATAGACGTGGAACACTGACATAGCAGTAAAGGTACCAGTTTAATTTGACCGACTAGGAGAACCTCGTGATCACAAAGCACATTATTCGCCACTACATCGACGAGAGAGTAAAGATGTTTGTAATAACTCTTTTCTTAGCGACTATGCACGACTATGCTGCTCGGAGAAGCCAACTTCATTTCGGTGAAGTTAAATCGCGCATTTAATAGGTATGTGCATTCCTGTAATTTAAAAGTATGCCACGGTACTATCGTGTGTTAAAATGTTTAGTATTTTTAGCTTCATAATCGCTTACTTACCGTCAGTTATATAAATTGTAAGTTCAATAAAACTTAAACCAGGTGGTAGATATGTCCTATTAAGAATGTTAATATGACAACACCATGGATATAATACAATGGATTGAGCACTCTGCGAAAAAAAACGGGATGGCAAGGATACTCACTGAGCCCTACGTCTCTTTCTAAGTAGGGTAACCAAACATTGCTACGATTATGGACTTGTTGACTTATAATTAACGTATAATTCTCGGGCATTTTTAATTGCCGTAATTCTTTCTCTCTACGCATATGCCACATCTTAATTAAGTAGTAGTGAAAGTTTTTGATTAAATTGTCCATTTTCTTGCTGACTGTACATTTTTTTCAGAATCTGTAAATTCAGTTCCAAATATCGCAAAAATTTAGGATAGTCCCTTAGAGCCGCTTTTCTGTATCTACAAGGGTTGAGATAGCTGCCCCTACTGCCCCATCTTAATCCATTCTGTATATAAAGACGAATTGAGAGCCTTGTTCGTTTTAAACTCTGTAATAAATGGTTTACAGCTTATTTAAACCACATCATAAATAGGTATAGTCCGTATTAGTTGTACTTTATGGTCACGGTACTGCATCGTAATGGGTGTGAGCGTGACACCGGGCTTCTGGTTATCGCTCTCACTCATCATGGTTTCTCGAGTTGTTTGAATTATAGAAAATTCAATGTTGTGTCTGTGAGTAAGAGTTTAATTTTGTTTGGAAAAATTTTGACAGTTCTCAATCCTTTGTTTTATATCCATGGACAAAATTCAATGGAAATAACCATGGAAATAACACATAATACGCGGATTCATATAAAATGTCAAATATTCCACTAAAAAGAATGCTGTATGAAATTGCTGATTATTTTTTTTTAATTTCCGGTGTCGCCAAAGTTTGTCCATGTATTTGTTTATAATGTGTTTTAGCTTATTTAGTGATGGTAATAAATAGATGCTGCCACTAGTTTTAAGTTTTGGGCACCACCTGGCCCTTACACATTTAGTATTTCACGCGGAGGTCAAAATGTCTGACATTAAAAAACCCAATTTTCAGTTCAACAATATGAAATGTAAACGCTACCCATTCACTTTACTATTACAATTATTTTCAACAACCATTTTAAGAGATAATCACACAAATCAACTAACCTGTTAAGGCCCCATTTCTACTGACAAATTTCCAAAAACTGACGCTTAAACTTCTTGATGATTAGGCTTCGTAGAAATGGACTTCGAAGACATATCTTACGAATATAAGTACGAAAACTGTATACGGATGTATACAGCACTAAGATAGTGACCGGTGGCAATAGTTTTAGCGGAATTTGCTAGTAAAATTAAGGCCCATGCATACGAAAAAAAAACGGAGCATCAATATTAAAATAATTATCACAGGTCAACGACGAATCATGTATTAATTTAGAGGATAACACGGTGGGGTCCAGAGGGTTAAGCACGAAAAATGACGTTAGCCTGACGCTATCGAGTAATGGTGCTGTCATTACATGTTTCTAGTGCGACAAGGATCTTTTGGCACGTGACCAAATTTGGACCTAACGCTGTCATTAAATGAAATATCACTTTATGACAGTCGCAGTGTTACTTTTGCTATGAAATTTACCTTACAACTTTTAAAAAAAAAATTAATTTGTAGGATTTTCTTTAAAAGTTATTTTTTTATATTTTGTTCTATAATTCAATTTGGTTTACTTAAACGTTATGTCCACATGGCGAAGCTTAATTAAATTCGTTGAGCAAGCACGTCAACTATATCGCGTTAGTTACACCTTGTACCTGCTTAAATAATTTTTCTGAAAATGGGATAATTTTCCTATATGGTAACCCTAATTTCACCCCAACCTGCCAATGTCATCCATGCACCAAGAGATCCTCATCGGAATATATTTAGTTGTAGTGTGACAGGAATATCAACTCGCTAGTGACACGCTAACGTCAATATTTTCGTGCTAAGCTCTCACATAACGCAGGTAATGGAACGCTGTGAAGCAGTAAGGCATCTGGCCGCTCGGTCACATTCACCAAGCACTGGAGTCTTTAGTGGTGCGCTTACACCAGCCACGCGTGGTGCTAGCACCACGATTCCTCGTGGGGTCGATCGTCGTCCGAATCGCCATACATATCCGCTAACTTACGGAAACGGGGTCCAAATGTTGATAGGTAGTTGAATTTGAGGTCGCCGTCGTCTGTACCTATGAAGGATTAAAAAATTGAATTTTCAAATATAGAATAACGGAAAATCTACGTTTGGATATAGTCAAAAAAGTAAAAAGATCGATAGATAATACTTTAGTGTTCCTCCAGAAATACCAAATAAAAAAAAAAACAATATTTCGATTGAACGATAGTGTAGTAGAGTTTTTGGCGGGAAGTCGAAGAGTGATGTTGTCAATTTGTTTTAATTCCCAAAACTTGTGTTATTTCGACTAATAATGTGTAATGTTGGTGGAATATTAACCATTATGTGTTCTTATATGTGCATGAGTGAAGGTAGTTGTAACAAAGTGATAAAACGTGCGTTTTCGACTTCCCTCAAAACGGCCGTTGCAATTGGTATGTAAAGTATCCACCGCTTTACTATCCAGGGTGGGGTATTTCATTAATTTCATTATGATCGTGGTCATCAAATTCATCGGGGAGTCGAATTAATTTAAACAAACACGATCATATATCTCACTGGACATTGGCAAAATACACTTATAATTAGTGTGAAGCCATAACTTGAAGAAGAAGAAGAAGAAGATAGTGTAGTAATGGGCGGCCTTATCACTAATAGTGATCTCTTCCAGGCAACCTTTATAAACATAAAATGGGAAGTAAATATAAGGGTTAGTTACGAAAACTTGATTTGAATATTTTATCGGATTTTATATACTATGAAACTTTCCTAAAATAACGGTTATCTAAAACATAGATCCATATCTTAAGTAGTGCGCGAATACAGAGTTACCGATAATGTAGGAAGTCATAATAATTTTAATAACATTACATATCGGAAATAGAAGACTAATGGGATCAGTTCAAACTTTACGAATACGAAATTGATAAATAGAGAAACCATAATCACATTTTATTTCACTCACAAACCTATTAACTCTTATGTAGAAAGATATAAGACTCAAAATACTTACAGCTAGCTAAGGATGACAGTGATCCGCTTGTATTGCCATCTCCCTCGTACGCGTAGTGACGTACATCGTCGTATGGAGTGATATCCGGATCTCTGTCCAGGACAGACTTCTTGTCATCTAGGAAGCCGGATATGTCTGGTGCTGCGCCAACCAAGCCTAAATTAAGGAAAAAAGACATAAAAATCAGGGTCGGTACTCTATACTCTCTCTCTCTCTGTACCCAACACCGTAAGGGATCTGGATAGATAGCTAGAAAAATCACTTTTTTGACTCGACTTGTAGGACGAGGGCTTAGCCCAGCATTGGGACTGTTTTGTTTTGTTGTTATTATCACAGTTTACTCTTTGATTTTAAGTTTTCGAAGTTATTTACAAAACCTATTAGGGGGAGGACTGAGGTGTTGGACGTCCATGCCATTGATA
The DNA here is from genome assembly GCA_905147815.2 of Phalera bucephala. Classification (NCBI taxonomy): domain Eukaryota; kingdom Metazoa; phylum Arthropoda; class Insecta; order Lepidoptera; family Notodontidae; genus Phalera; species Phalera bucephala. The sequence goes on from LR990627.1 coordinate 11,620,218, forward strand.
TTACGGGGAAGATACAAAGGTCTATAAAGAAAATCCGAATAACAGTTCTATTTCATGTATAATATTGCCTTATGAGGTATATAAGTAATAAATATAAATAATCATTTATTTATCGTCTCATTTATTTATAGTCTCCGTAACCTGCGAGCGTGTATGAGACGAACTATGAGAGTGGAGGAAGCCAGAGAGGTATGTAAGGAAAGAACCTGTTGGAACTCTGTACTCTCTGCCTACCCCGCAAGGGATCTGGCGTGATGATATAGATAGATAGATCATTTATTTATTGCTTCATTTTTACCTGTACCAAAGACTTGTTTAAATTCATTGAAATAATTTTATACCAAACTTTAATTTAGGTATCTGGAGCTGTTCATCTCCATCATCGATTTCAATAACGATTACGATAAATTTAAGGAGAGGAGGATAAGTCAAGTCTGCTTAACCGGCGGGACTGTATGAGACTAACAATGAGAATAGAGGAAGCCAGAGAAGTATGCAAGGAAAGAATCTGTTGAAACTTTGTACTCTCTGCCTACCCCGCAAGGGGCGTGATGATATAGATAAATTTCACAAAAACAAAAGTTAAGCTAATATACAACGTGTAACATAATTAACGCAAGACCTGAAAGTAGTTTGTTCTAAATCGATAACTAAATCGATTCAAACTATTTTAAAAGTATGTTACAATATTTTTTTAAATTATCAAAAATGGCTTGTACTCGTTCAGTTCGCTGTATTAAACGAAATTTAATCCTTATTCAAAGTGATACTACTCTCAATGCATTTCAGTGATACATATACCTCAATATGCACACAAAAGCAGTCTTCGTGGTTAATTTGGGTACCAAAGAGCTTGAAATAATGGTAGAAAACTGATTAAACATAGAAGTTTGATTTTCATATTGAATTCGTAAAGCAATAATCTAATTGGTGTGTCTTGAGGTCTTGCGGTATATATGTTACACCTTGTATATGGTGTCCAATGTGCCCAATATTATGATACCGTTATTTAATATTCAAAGTATTAAGTAAGTATTATGTATTGTAAACAGTAAGCAGAAAATTAGTTTAATATTTACACCCGCCGTCACGGCCTATATTCCCCAAGCGGGGGTGGCAGAGGTGTACTGAGTACACCCACGTTTCACCGACGATGTTAGGTCCCATGTAATAGGGGGCAAGCCTATTGACATATACCGGGCACAATTCCAGACTCCGGACTCATACTGCGAAGTTTATTCGTCAGAAAAACTTCATTTGTTGACCTAGGATTTGAACCCAGGACCTCGTGATCACCAAGCGATGCGCTTTAATATTTACAAAAATACAAAATGGGGAATTTAACTCATATACGAGTTATCTTCCAGCGAACTTTTGAGCTTTGAGAGATAAGGAGATGAATAAGTACGTATATTGGTTTATTTTTATTAAGGTGCCGATTTCTTAATCGGCACATGAAATTATCCATCAAATAAAATTATTAGCAGACTAAATAAAAATGTTAAAAAGTATTTTATTCATACAACTGTTGATTTTGATTTGTTTACGTTGTATTTTATACTATGCACAAGTTATCTGATAATTGAAAAATCAGGCCTTAAAATAGAGATGTGTATCCCCTAGCGGAGAAGATCGATATCCGTAGCTATTTATCCTCGTCGTGAGATTTCAATAACGATCAGGACTGACCTTAAGCCCGGCAGGTTGAGGGATGATCTCTAGTTCACATTACAATTGTTTTTTCTCCGATTGCTTTCCGAATAAATTGATATCGGAGATGTTATTTATAACCTCGACCTATATAAAGATTGGCTTTCGTTTTGCACTGGTAATCAATGTTGCTCATCATTTGGTAGGTGGGAACTGGTCGTGAATTGCAATTTTTTTAGTAGGTACTAAGTGATGGGTGCTCTCTTAGTCACACTCGTGAGTGGATAATAGTCTCATATCTCGGACATAAGGGATCACACTTGAGAAGTGAAGAAAAAAACGAGCGAGCCTTACAGTGCTCGCATATGATATGTAACATCTGACATGTTATCCTACTATGAAATTGAGATGCCTTTTTGGTCAAATCAAATTGCGCGCGCTTTCCCGTTCCATCGCTCGCGCTCATTGGTCAAATCAAATAGCGCACGCTTCCCCGGTTTCCTGTAACACATTTCCGTTCCTTTTCCAAAACCACTTCCACAAAAAATATCCAGCATCCGAGAGGAAAGTTTCTCGCCAGATCTTTTCAGTAAGATACTCGTTCGATCGGTGCACGCCAATATGACTGATCCTCACGAAATAATAGGCCACGTGGTTAGTGGAGAAAACGACGTGGATGAACTAAGACTAGACTGACGTAAAAATTAACAGAGAAAAAAACAAAAAAAACACCGTCACGCCTATATTCCCCAGAGGGGGTGGCAGAGGTGTACTGAGTACACCCACGTTTCGCCGACGATGTTAGGTCCCATGTAATAGGGGGTGAGCTTATTGCCATATACCGGGCACAAATCCAGGCAGAGGAGAGTGGAAAAGTAGAGAGAGACCTATACCCATCAGTAGGGTAACATTGTCTCGTTACAATAATTCAACAAACTAGTACTTTTAGCTTTTAATTAGAGAGCTTTAAAAGAAAAAGATCTTTAATGATGAAAAGAAAAAAGAAAGTTACAATTTTTTATTGTTAACTGATTTCGATAGAGTTGAGTGACTTAATTAAAAATAATTTAAGATAGGGTAAAAAAGTATAAATCACTATATTGTTGATAAATTTTTGGACCCGTAAAATTATATTTTTCTTTCGTACTTGCTAAATATCAGCTATTATTCCAGTAAACGAAACATACTTTGTGAATCTGATTGAATACACACGTTTTAAGTATTTCCATGTTCTTTATATTCTATTCTGAACAAGTTTTGCTTACCTCTTCCTTGTATAAAGTTGTCTGTATCAGGCAAAGGTCCGTCATACATTTGCCTAAGCACGTGGAGGTCATATCCAGCGTCTCCTTCGCCGCCGCCCTCGTCTTCGTAGGCGATGATGTTCTCTCTGATATCGTCCAGCTCCTTCTCAGCCCACGCATCAGCCCTTCTGCGGTGGACTACTACCGCTAGGAGAAGTACTGGAAAGGAATTTGAGGTTAGATTTCGAGGAAAATTAGGTCAATAAGTAACTTTTGGGGAGAGGCCCTACCTGCAGATATAACCTGCCTACTTTTAAATTAAATATGGCTGTCATACTATCTATCTATCTATCTATCTATAACCTCACGCCAGATCCCTTGCGGGGTAGGCAGAGAGTACAGAGTTCCAACAGGTTCTTTCCTTACATACCTCTCTGGGTTCCTCGACTCTCATAGTTCGTCTCATACACGCTCGCCGGTTACGGAGCCTCTTGACTTTTCCATCAGATAAGACTCGGTTTATTTGGTCGTGGTAAGATAGTCTAGGTCTTCCCCGGTACCTGCATCCTTCCACTTTCACATTGTATATCTGTTTTGTCATTCTTTCCTCTGGCATTCTTTCTATATGCCCGAACCAACGGAGCATGCCCTTTCTCATCTTTACACCGATACTATCTTTCATACCTACTCGCTGTCTTACTATGCTGTTGCTAATGCGGTCGGTCAGCTTCACTCCGCACATCTTCCGCAGAGCTCGCATTTCTACCGCATTTATCCTACTTTCATTCTCCTTCTTACATACCCAGCTCTCGCTGCCATATAACAGCGTTGGGACAAGAACTCCGTTATGTATGGCCAGCTGCGCCTTATGGCTTAAGTGCCGGGCCCGAGTAGCTTTCCCATCGCACCATTCACTCTGTTCCCTGCACTCACTCTTCTCTCTATGTCAGCGGTGTATTTCCCATCCTTACTGAAGGCGCATCCAAGATATATAAACTCATTCACTTGCTCCAGCACATCGTTACCAACCACAATCCTTACATTCGTTCTGGTTTCTTCCCTTTCAAAAACCATAATCTTGGTTTTCTTCACATTCAAGTGTAAGCCATTGATCATGCAGTCGTCTTTCATAACTGTGACTAGTGTTTGCAGATCAGTGACTGTTGGCGCTATTAAAACCGCGTCATCTGCATAAAGTAGATGGTTTACCACTAAGTCACCCATTTGTACACCTTCATTCATCGCTTTCAGTCTTTGAAGACTTTTGTCCAGATATATTATAAACAGTCTAGCGGACAACACGCAACCCTGCTTGACGCCGATTTTAACGTCAAACCAGGGTGACCTGTTACCACCCACCCGTACGCATGCCTTGCAGTCCACATAAGTGGACTGGACGGCAAAATGTCCCAAAGTCTCTTTCGCACAACTCTGTCAAATGCCTTCTCCAGATCTACAAAACCGCAGAAACCCTTCCGCCCCACTGCCAGATGCTTCTCTACGATGTTGCGGAGTGAGAAGACTTGATCCGAACATCCTCTTCCAGACCTGAAACCCCCTTGTGCCTCGCACAACATTCCATCGGACTTCACGCGCATTCTCCGTTCAATAATTTGAAATGAATTGCTGCACGGACATACTTACAGACGTATTTGTATGTATAGTACGTAAATAAAAGTATGGCAGCCATATTTAGTTTAATAGTAAGCACCTTTTATCTATAGGTAAGGCACGGGTAGGGCCTCTCCATATATTTAGTAACTCGTGGCGTTAGGTCCATACGAATTGTAACGTAACTAACGCAGATAAAATCGACTAATAGTATTTTTCAAGAAAAACAATCGCACCAGCAAATCAGGTCGGTGCCAGATATTCCACCAGACGAGAAATATAAAAATGTCAATTAATAATCTGAATTTTGTTAAAGATTTATATACCATAGTGCCTGTGATTGAATTATAAATATACAGCACTAAGGGCAGATGTGTAAAAACCGGACTACGATTATTGAGAAAGAAAGCAAAGTGTTTTGGCTTTAGACTTACCGAGATTTTAAGTATTCATTTAAATGCATAATGAGTCTAATGTTCTACTAATAGTACTTACTAGCTAATATAACAATGCAGACAAGGATGGCAACGAGGAAGTTGGTGTCGATGCCGAAGGTGACTGCAGTGAACATACTGCGCTGGCAGCTAGGATCCGCATTTCTATGTAGCGACGGCTCGCCCAGGTTGTACATCTGTCATAGAAATTATTATGGTAAACACCGAGACACATACATAAGCTCGCATGCATGCACGCACGAACTCATCCGCATACACGCACGCATCATAACGTTCATTCATGAATTCATAACAACAGCGGCCATGATTCTCTTGATAATGTAAGTAATCTAAAATCGTAAAATATTACTCCAAAAGTTGTGTAAAATCGGCAAAGACATTTTATTCATTACACTCCCTATATAAGCGTTCAAAATTCACTGAACTAAACAGTTTGAGTGAAACAATAAAGTTTCAGTAATTAAAAACTGTTCGATTGATTTACTCTTTTGATGATAAAAATCTTTTAAAAAAAAAGGTAAACCGACTTCAAAAAGCAAAAAATAAATATTTGAAATCGTTGCTGGTGCTGGTTGGCAGTCGGTCGGTGGAAATATCGCTGAACATACATATAAAAAAAAGCATATACACAACCGAACATAGAAGCTCCTCCTTTTTGAAGTCGGTTAAAAATGTATGTGTAAGTTTTACATTTTCTACCTTTTTTACTAGTTCCGTACATATAAGGACGAAATACAAGCCTGGATTTATCCAGGTCCTTCAGAATTTATCTCGTGAAAATTAACGAATATTAGAATTAATATTTGCGATGTTCATATGCTTTTAGCTATCACTGTAGGCAGTACTTACTAAATCATTGTATGTAAAGTTGCTGATGCATCCGACGAAGTTCTGGTTGGTGGGCACATGTCGCCAGCCGAAGGTTCGCGCCAGGTTTTGCAGGTCTATGCTTGCACCTCCAAGATGTAAAGGACCATTCACTGAGGACAAAGGTATTCAGTCAACAGAGCTAGCATGCACCACAATACTTTTTTCGCGCGGGAGAAAATTTTGTCGGCCCGTGATTCAAGTCTTATGCCCAAGTCAAAATAGTCTTATCTATACGTCAAATCCATACAATTCTTGAGATGACTTTCTCTTGTCAAACTTTTGTCATGGAATACAGGGATACCGTATCCCTGTGTTATATTTAACCGATTCACACGGCAATGATGGCAAAATGGCCATAAAACGTGCCAGCAAGGAATGTAAACCGCGACAGTTGCTTACGCAAGGGAGTGGACATGACGATGCGTGGAGTGATTATGTAAATTTTACATGCCCGTATTGTGTACTGGGTTTTTTATTCTTTTCCGTACTACTCTTTTTAATGTTGTTTTTCCTTCACTACAGGAGTTAAAGTATGTGCAGGTATGTGAATTGAAATTAACACTTGAGTTAGATTTTGATGACATCATAAAATCTTTCGCCACCAACACCTAAGCGTTGTTCGAAAATCAGTCTTATATGAAAGTACCACTAAAGGATACAGTTGATTATAATTAAAATAAAAGTTTATGAGGATTTGGTAGGTCACGATGGAAATGTTTTGGTCGAAAAAACAGGTAACACTAAAGTTACATTTTCTAAGAAATTATGGGTTAAATTTTCATCACCAGTTAAAAGTGACCCATCAACTAAATTATAACCCGACTGAATGTAGAAGTAAACAAGAAACAAAAAAAAAATGCATAAATTGTATCTGATAGTTGCAAAATTAGCCCTAAGAAGAACATAATGTGTCAAGCAAGACCTAAAAACCACTTTGTATCGAACATCTAAGGTAAAAAATAATAATATGTAACAAATAACGGCTCAACGGTACCCAGATAAACCTTGTAGGTTTTAGAGGTACGTTTTGATAATATATTGTAAGGATGTTGGAAATAACTAAATAAAAAAATATATAAATTTATAGCTATGAGTTGTTATATACCTACATTGTTCCAAATATGTAGATTGTATACCAAATACAATTGGAACGAAAATTGTATTTTGTACATAATTAGTAGGTAATGACACCTCACTTAAAATACGCCATACTGATAATTAGACTAATAGCTCTAAAAACAACCTCTCATAATTAACAGGTAAGTAACACAATTAATTAAAATGAAATATACCTTTAACAAAATTTAAAATAGAATACGAAGTAAGTAACGTGGGTGTACCTTTTGAGTTGATATATTTTAAGATTCTAGTTTATTTCAATGAGTTATTATACAATACTTAATAGAGAAGCGAATTGAAACAAAAATAGCGGGGATGTTTGTGTTTCCATCTATTCATATAATAAAATTGTAACCCAGCCGAATCTGTCCATTGAATATTTTTTTTTAAATTTTAATTGAGGTACACTTCCTTATCTATATAGAGACCGAAACATTTTTTTTGGAATTGAAGAGTTTGTATTTTTGTCTGTCTGTCTGTCTCTTTGTGCTTCAATCACGCAAAAACTACCAAACGGATTTCAATGAAATTTGGTATGGTTACAATTTAAACCCTAACTTAAAATAATAAATACTTTTTATTGCGGAAATAAGAAGCAATTCGGAATAGTGGCGGGATAAACCATAAAACTTTATTATTTAATTATTATATATTGTTAGTCTCGAGCTGCAATGTTACGTTAAAATGTGTGATTTTGCTTACACATGAATTCCTCCGTGAACTTATGTTGGACTCAGGTTCGTCACGTCTCACAAGAAACTCTTCGGTGGTTAAAAGCACTTACCTGATATTGTGCATAGACGTTTGATCATGTTTGAGTGTTAAAAGAGAACTCTTTAACGATAAATGGCCCGGACACGAAACTTTGTATATTCATTTAATTAAGATATCTAAACATGATTTTGATCACGAACATGAACTGTATATTCTTAAGAAAAGACTGACACGAAATGTACTGACAAAACTTTGTTACATACTTAGCTCGCAATGTATGTTTTCTAAATATTATTAAGGTAAGCAAAGTTTAAATCAGTCATTTTACCAATCATTTTATAGTTAATAGATAAACTGGTAATCCTTTTTAAAAAGAAAGTACCCAGGTGTTGTAAAAAACTTAGTATGGAGGTGTCTTAAGACTTGGAGTAATTCATTTGGAAAGACCTACCTACTTATATCAAATTACAAAATAAACGCGTGCGCAGCCGCGGGTAACAGCTAGTAGATAATAAAATCTTATGTTTCTCGAGTTTTTTAATCAGAATCTCGGGGGACATGTCGGTATATTTTTTGAAATAAGAGTTAGCACTCGAATCTAACGTTGCGGCAAGCACCTGTCTCGAAGTGAGCTAATGTGTAAATAATTTTAACGCGTGCTACAAGGAAGTAAATAAGAGATCATTTATACAAACAACTTTCAAACAAACAATAAAATAAACATATTTTCCTGCACTCATCATCGTCGTATGACAATGTCCTTTCACTGAGACACACATTCAGACAGTGAGGCATTAAGTCCGCCTATGCACATATGTGCATGAAGAATAAATAAATAAATTTAAAGACGATTTACGATCAATATTTTATGTCAAAATGAGGAGTCATTGTTTAGCCTCCGGTATCAGCTGATGTAGCCCCTCGAATCCGCTGCTGTATTTCCTAGTGCGGCAGTCCTCCATTTTTCTGCATTTCTTCTTCTTCTTCTTTAAGTTATGGCTTCACACTAATTATAAGTGTATTTTGCCAGTGTCCAGTGAGATATATAATCTTGTTTGTTTAAATTAATTCGATGCCCGATGAATTTGATGACAACGATGATAATGAAATTAATGTAGTACCCCACCCTGGATAGTAAAGCGGTGGATACTTTACATACCAATTGCAACGGCCGTTTTGAGGGAAGTCGAAAACGCACGTTTTATCACTTTGTTACAATTAACTTCACTCATGCACATATAGGAACACATAATGGTTAATATTCCACCAACATCACACATTATTAGTCGAAATAACACAAGGTTAGGAAATTAAAACAAATTGACAACATCACTCTTCAACTTCCCGCCAAAAAAAAAAAAAAAGAAATACGCATATTGGTTCCTGCATTGCAATATTGAGAAGCCACCTTAAGTTTTTTTGTAGCAGAAGTTCGAGTACACTCTAGTTCCCTTTGTTCCAGGTGCTTTCCGCAATGGACACCTGGGAGTGCTAAGTTTAATTTCAAAAATATACCTTTATGCCCACTGAGATACTGTGTAAACAACTCCAGAAACAAAGATTTAATTGTCTATGAAAGCACAAACATCACACATTATAGTGCGAGAAGGTTAGTTTGGCCCGTGGACGACATTAAAAGGCGGGCGTTGGTGTAAAATTTATCAATTACTACAATTTTCCTACTTCCAAGGAAATATTTCAACAGGTAGGGCCGCATGAATACCAATTATTTAAAAAAAGATCTTGGGTAAATTTCATAGCAAACGGCAACTCTGCGACTGTCATGAAGTGACATTTCACTGGATGACAGCGTTTGTTGCGATTTTGACCGCGAGCCACAGGATGCTTGTATGACTATAGTCAGTGTTGGGCAATATATATATTTTTTAAATTCAGTGAAATTTTAATTGTAATTAAATAAATCCCCCCCCCGATGCTCAGGGATAACCATGACTTTTGGACGTCAAACGCGTCAATTTCTCCCGTCACCATGGGTGTCGTAAATAATAAAAAAAAAATAATAAAATAGTTTATTTAGATCAAAAATGGAATGTATACAAATTTCAATTGAAAAACGATGACATCTGCAGAAGTTAAAAACTGTGTCGCAGATATCAACGCCCTCCTCCGATTACATAAAAGCAAAAGTGAAAAAAAAAAAGAAAAAAACATGCATAAGAACGTAATATTAATAAATGTGCAATTCTGTGTACATGTACGTGTGCGTGCGTGAGTGTGTGTGTGCGTGAGTGAGTGTGTGTGTGAGTGTGTGTGTGAGTGTGAGTGTGTGTGTGTGAGTGTGAGAGAGTGTGTGTGTATGTATTTGTATAGATGTTAAGATGTGTGCGCATGTATGAACATGTGTCGTACATTTATATGTATGATCATATTTTGACGTGCTTATAAAACAGACGCCTTAAGAAGGTTTTCGGTTTCTTCATAGGACAAAGAATTTAGCCATTCCGTGCATTTTAACTTACATTTAAAAAGTGACAGAGAGTGGATATTTAAAACTTTATTTATTCTATTATATACGATTGGACTAACATAATAGTAATGCCGCCCCGCTATAGCCGTGCGGTGGGAGTGTGTTGGACATGGATTATTCAGTTTACGCTTCGAATTTATTATTTTTAGGTCGTATGTTGTTTGGGTATGTTTTCGAGTAATCATTTTTAGAATAAAAAGTTGACGAACATTTAAAACTTGGCAGTGTGAATATAATTCGCTTGTGGGAAATCGTATTGGTTTATTACTAAGCACCTTAAGAATAGCTCGTTGAGCTCTTTCGAGTCTTAACATGTGCGTCTTAGCTGCGCCGCCCCAGGAGATGACACAATATGATAAGATGGATTGACCTAGTACATAATAAACAGATTTTAAACATTTGAAATCTAGTACTCTACTTAACTTCTTAAAAACAAATATAAGCTTTCTAACACGAGACAATGTGGATTCAATTTGTAGCTTCCAAGCTAGAGTGCCATCCAAAATAACACCAAGGTATTTCAAGCAGGGGACACGTTCAATGGATGTGCAGTTACAAGAGATAGAAAGCGGGACAGCAGCTCCGAAACAGATGTGAGCGCGTATAATATAATTTAAAGGGGGTTGTGAAGCAAGATTTGGGGTGAATGGAATAAATTTTGTTTTAGACAAATTTAGTGTAAGGAGGTTTGTAGAAAGCCAGTGCATGACAGTTCTTAGAGCGTTTTCAGAATGTTCACGAACCTCCTTCCAATCCTGTCCGTTTACAAGAAGAGCTGTGTCATCAGCATAGGTAATTATTTTGCAATTGGGAAGAGATAGGTTGCACAATTCATTGATGTAGACGAGAAAGAGAGTAGGGCCAAGGACGCTACCCTGAGGGACACCAAAATGAATTGACTCCACACTGCTTTTTAAGCCATCTATCATGACACATTGCGTCCGATTCGTCAGGTAACTGCGAAAAATGTCGAGCGCAACACCCCTGACACCTAGTAGTTCGAGTTTGGATAGCAGTATGGGGATAGACACAGTGTCAAAAGCCTTCGATAGATCCAGAAATATGCCCACTGTTTTTTGCTTCTTTTCGAAATTCTTGATCACGGCATCAGTTAGTTCAAGGACCGCGTCTTCAGTAGACGTACCACTGCGAAAGCCAAACTGATTTGCCGATAGGACACTATTTTCATTCAGAAATTTTAGAAGTCTGGTATTTAATACTTTCTCAAAAATCTTGGACAAAACAGTTAGAACGGAAATAGGTCGATAGTTTGTGACACTGTCCTTATCTCCACTTTTGTAAATAGGGTGCACAACTGCCATTTTAAAGGCATGCGGGAAGACACCAGAAGAAAGGGCTGTGTTGAATATATGTGTCAGTATGGGGATGAGAATATGCCTCGCAGATTTTACTAGCGGGGTAGAAATGTTGTCCCAGCCAGCCGCGCTCTTATTCTTCAAATTTACTATTATTGCTTCGATCTCACCTTCAGTTACGCTAAATAAGGCCATTGAGTTTAGTGGTGGAGTAGGCATGGAAGAGGAGATATAAGGGTGCTGAGTACTGTTCCTGCAAAAGTTAGTAGCCGGGACGATTTTTTTCGCAAGATCTTTGCCGACATTTGCGAAGAATGTGTTGACCGAGTTAACTGATGACAAAGGATCGTCGCGTAGTTTCAACAAGTTCATCGAAGACGAGTGACTTTGATTAAGGTTAGCAATTTGCTTTATAATCTTCCAAGTTTCTTTAGGATTCTTTTTTGCCATCTGTAACTCTTTATGATCATAAATACGCTTTATTCTTTTTAAAATATTATTACAGAAGTTACGGTAACGGGTGTAAATATTTTTTTGCGTTGCATTTAATGGATCTTTTTTAGATAAATGGTAAAGCTTGTCTCGATGACGGATGCATCTTAAGAGGCCAGGCGTGATCCATGGTTTGATAATACGTTTTTTGCTGGGAACAGGAGATAGTTGAGAGTTATTTTTAACACTTTTTGAGACAATATTTACTAGAGTGGTAGTGGATACATCAGGATTTTGGGACATAAGTACTGGAGAAAAATCTGTGTTTTCGAGATCTTTAACTACACTGGGGATGTCAGTACGTGTCAGAAAACGCTTCGACGCCATGTTAAATTTAAACTTATAATTGCAACAAAATAAGATGGGTGCATGATCGGTGATCAATGAATCAAGTACCAAAGTAGTAGAAGAGTATGGACTTCGAAGAATCACGTGATCGAGACAGTTACCCTCTCTGGTGGGGAGCATATGGGCTGGAAGCATAGAATGAGAGGCGAGCAGGTTGAGGTATTCATCTGCCAAATTTACATTGCTCTCTCCGATCAAGCTAATATTAATATCCCCGATTATTGCAATAGATTTGAACGATTTTAGGGTGTTTAGAATTTCATCGAGGCTATTTATAAAAGGGTCTAAATGTTTGTAGGAGGGAGAACGATACAATGCAATGATAGCGCACTTGTTTGCGAAGTTTAGAATTAAGCAATTTGCATCCCGAAAATGTGGTCTCTCAATCTTACAATCGACCCCCTCCCTAACATATGCAACTACGCCATCGTTCTGATTAAGGTAGGTTGTCTCAAAAGACTGAAATCCGGCAAGTGACGGGATACTAGGCGACTTGCTCAACCAGCATTCTGATAGGATGATCACGTCAAGCTGGAGTTTTAGTCTATCCAGAAGAACCAGGAGCCCATCAAAGTTTCGATTTATACTCCGGATATTCACATGAAGTATTCTACAAGCATCATTCTCATGTTTAATAAATTTAAAACACTCTTCAGGGGAACACTGGAAAGATTCAGATATTGACAACCCTTCAATATCATTATTGACGTGATTTAGTTCATCCATTAAAGAGAGAGAAAAGGAACAGTGGAACAGGATTATAGAAACACAATAAACGATACTTGAGGGGAGCACAGGTATTGTTATGGCGAATAATATTATTTTCCCAATATGTCGAAAGCGCACTACTATTCAGTGTGATAGATGACTGAAAGGGTAAGTGAAAGTGTGTGTATTTATTTGTCAAGAGTTTTTGTTTAATGTGGATGATTTGTGTAGCAATTAGTGTGTGGAGTATTCTTAAAATAATAAGCCTAGGTATTACCAGAATGATATGCATATGTATCAGGTAACTCACTTTAAGACTTCCAGAAGCAATAAGTGCAATATGATATTCTAGTCACTTAGAAGCTTTGAGTTGGTCTAGGTAAGCTTCAGACGTTACGCGAATCAAAGGACCGTTTTCTACTTTGCGTAGGAGTATCTTGCCGCGAGATACCCAACAAAACTTAAAGTCATTAGATTTGGCGTAGTCACGAGTTAAAAAGAAAAGCCTCTTCATTTTTGAAGTAAGGTTCTCCGCAATAAATATTGGTTTTACAGGCCCTTGTATTTTTAGATGTTCAGTTGTCAGTCTAGATGTCGAGTTAAATGTGCGATACATTTTTATGAGTTTATCTTTGAGGAGAGTGGTGGTTAGATCTACTATTATTGTTCTGTTTGCAGGGTTCTTCGTTCTTATTCGGTAGATGTCCTTAACCTCGTTCAGTTGTATAGGAACGTTGATTGCCCTACCAGTATTAATAAAGGTGTCCAAAAGCGATAGCTTAGTTTCCATGGGTGAGACAGGGATGTTTCTAATCTCTAGACAGGTAGACCTGGAGCTACGTTCAAGATTTTCAATCTTTTCTTCCAGAGATCTGATGTACTGGCTGTCTTCATTTCGCGCTGCCGCCATTTTGTCAAACTGGGCTTGCAGCTTATCATATTTATCTGACAGAATATCAAACATCGAACGGATGTCCTCAACCATAGAACACAATTTATCAGACATCTTTTCCTGGTCTTTCTTGAAAGCATTGAACATTTTGCTCATTTCTTTCATGAAATCATTAAGCTTTTCATCATCACACACAGACCGCTTGCGTTTACGAAGGGTAACATTAACTTTGTCAGTTTTAAACTCCAGATTCGGTTCTGAGGAGCTTTGTTGTAATGTCCGAATGCTGGGCACTGTGAAAGTTGGGGATGATAATGTAACCATAGGCGCATCACTCGTAGAAGAATTTGATGTAACTGGAGCAACACTCGGAGTTATGGCTGGTGAGGACGGTGGCGTACGCTTGAGCGGCATAATGAAGCAGGGTTTTGTATATTTAAAAAAGAAAAAAAAGTCTCAGCGAGTAGTAATTGCACAAAGAATAAAAATGTGCAAACAAAAAGAACCAATTGGTCGGACTCGATCGTGCACACTTAGCGTCTACCTGGACGACAAGCAATGCACCGCTATGGACACTTGTTTTAGTTAAGCGAAATAACTTGTCTCATGTTATTAAAGAGTGTCCACTTTATATCCTTTCCGCTATGAGAGCCTGGTACTTTGAATACAATCGGTAGGACCTGAATTAAATATGTTGTCTCGCTCTTACGGAATCTGTCCCTCCTGGGTGACAGCAACTGCAATGCACCTCTTCAAGGTACTGTTTTCTCGGTAGCGAAGTAATCTTGCAATAAATCCAGATTGAATCCTCAGGGATCTCTTCTCTCTTTCACCTCAAATATGGCCGCGGGGCTATATGAAAGTATCCTTAAGAGTAAGCAGGACGGTCTTATATTTTAATAGTAAATAATAGTAAAGCACTCGAAACGTCGGGAAATTAAAAACCAAAAATAAACTGCTACGAATTCCAACATATAACGTAATATATACTAACTTTAAGGTCAATTTTGTAAGTTTCTACTCACCATTTAGTATTTCTCTTGGGCCAGTAGGCGCAGCAAGACTCATGCAAGTAGACAACTTGCATCTATCGACGAACATTTCAATGGAGCTCCTCATAAGGACAATCTCGATGAGATGAGGTTTGCCGTCCGCCACGTGGACAACACTATTGTTCAGACGGGTTGTTCCTGACCCGTAGTTCACTAGAAGTACCGGGAACCCGTCCACTAGTTCCAGGGACATGAAATCTGGTGACAAAATAAAAATTAATTAGATTTTGCGTATATGGGCCCAGCCGGCAGATAAGAGGTGATCGATCTTTAGAAATTAGCTCGCGTCCATTCCCACCATTAATAAGGAACGAACCTTCGGCTGTGTAGGGGAACGTTTTAACTGTCGTCATATCCGCAACAAATTTAATTAGAAAAAAAGAGATAGTAGGAGTAGAGAAAAGTTAATTCTAGTTTCAACCAACAATTATGGAGAAGGAAAACGGGGGACTTTTCTCAGCAGTGGACTTAAGACACACACAAGGTATAATTTCCCATTGGTTTTATTCGATTCCTTCCGCTGGTGATAAAAGTGTATTAAGCGATGGAATCAACCTGTATAATAATATAGATTTAC
The DNA here is from genome assembly GCA_905147815.2 of Phalera bucephala. Classification (NCBI taxonomy): domain Eukaryota; kingdom Metazoa; phylum Arthropoda; class Insecta; order Lepidoptera; family Notodontidae; genus Phalera; species Phalera bucephala. The sequence goes on from LR990627.1 coordinate 11,635,754, forward strand.
TATTTCTTTCTTTCTTTCTCTTTAAAAAGTTAAATCCACATGCAGATTTGATTCACCAAAGTAATGATATAAAAAAAAATCCTTCAATTTCTCGAAAAAATGGAAGGATTTTTTTTTGCAGCACCCATGGTCCCTCCCGTGACCATGGGTGCTGCAAAGCACTCGAAACGTCGGGAACTTAAAAATCAAAAATAAACCGCGATAAAATCCGAATAATAGTTTTATTTCATGTGTAATATTCGCGTAAATCTAAGATCTCAGTATAAAAAAAAACTCCGTAAAAGTGACAGACAGCCGCAAAATTAATCCTATAAAAATTGAGTGTTTGGTTTCTTACTGGAACCCTAAAATGCAAGTTATTGTACGAGTACGTTGATAAAGTACGCCTTTTCTTAAACACTGTAAAATTATAAAGCATTTCACATATTTTCATGTTTAAACAAAAATAATAACGTTATACAAACTAAACAACACTAAATAAAGGTGAAAATTACGTAACGCAAGGGCCAGAGGGGGATAGGGTTCCACCTATCACGCGATGTGCTGCTTCATGAATCATTATGTGCTAGGCTGTCAGTCATTATGTGATCATTAAAAAATCATTACAACCTTCACATGGGTAAGGTAACGCCGAATATGGCGTTTCTTGTGCGACATACTGCTCTACCAACTGTATACCAAAGGGCTAAGTACGAACAGATTGACGTTAGTGTAACGCTATCGAGTTGATATCCCACCCTTTTCACACTACGAAATAACTAAATAAAGATGAACGTGACGGCTCCCTTTCTCGACAACAGCACTGTAACGTCAAATGAGTTGTGCTTGACCTTCTGAGGGCTCAGCACAAACAGATTGAAGTTAGTGTAATGCTACCTAAATATGCCATTTTTTTCACACTGCAATTTTTTAAATAAATATAAAATCGTGACGGCATAAAATCTCGACAACGTTACGCTAACGTCAATCTGTACGTGCTAAGAGAGCTAAGCCACCATTTGTCGTCATCATAAGGTTGTCAAAAATCATGCTGTCACGTTCACTTACATTTAGAAAATCTGTGGTATGAAATAGATAGCATATCAAATCGATAGCGTTATGCTAACGTTAATCTACTCGTACTAAACTCTTTAGTGCATAGTTAGGACATTGGTACCATAGGACTTCATGCATGGTACTTATACACTAAGCGATTAAGTCAATTAGGCGAGTTAATCGTGAAAATGACCGGATGAAACTCGCGCGAAGTAGCACCGTATACAACTCGAATGAACAAGTTTTGTTTTTCTTGCGATATGTGCCGACCTACAAACACCTTTAATTTGTTAGGTGACATGAAGCTGGTCCGTAGTTCCTAGCTTCTAGCTCAAAATATAGTGTCTTTACTACAGTGTGAATATCAATATGATTAATTCAGGGTATGCTCCGTTGGTTCGGGCATATAGAAAGAATGCCAGAAGAAATAATGACAAAACAGATATACAATGCGAAAGTGGAAGGATGTAGGTACCGGGGAAGACCTAGAATATCTTATAATATAAATATAATAATAGCCCTGTTAAGAAACTGTCCCACTGTTGGGCACGGGCCTCCTCTCGAACTGAGAGGGTTAGGCCATAGTCCACCACGCTGGCCCAGTGCGGGTTGGCGAACTTCACACACCTTCGAGAAACTCTTAGGCATGCAGGTTTCCTCACGATGTTTTCCTTCACCGTTAAAGCAAGTGATAGTTAATTCTTAATACGCACATGCTTTCGAAAAGACAGAGGTGCGTACCTGGGTTTGAACCCGAGACCTCTGACTTTGCAGTCCAACGGTCTAACCACTAGGCTATCACTAGACTATCTTACCATGACCAAATAGACCGTGTCTTATCTGAAGGGCAAGTCAAGAGTCTCCGTAACCGGCGAGTGTGTATGAGACGAACTATGAGAGTGGAGGAAGCCCGAGAGGTATGTAAGGAAAGAACCTGTTGGAACTCTGTACTCTCTGCCTACCCCGCGAGGGAGCTGGCGTGATGATATAGATAGATGGATTAATTCATTACTAGTCTCCTTTTACGGCATTCACATGAATTATCTATTATTACATATCAGTTTGGTTTGGCCAGAGGCATGTAAAGGAAGGCCTATGTCCAGCAGTGGACTGGCAGGCCTATGATGATGATGATATAAAGAAAAAAATAGTTGTAACGCTATACTCTCTGCCTATCCCGCAAGGGACCTGGCGTGATGACATAAATAGATAGATGATTTGACCAGTAACTTAATTATTATTATATACCACAAATAATCATTGATTCGTGTTATAAATTTAACCTGTGATTAGTTGAAAGGGAGACCATCGTCACGTATAATCAAGGTGCCTAGAAATAATAACTTCATCACAAAAAATGCAATTCCACGGTATATTTATATTTACTTCACAACGAAGCAGCTATAATAAATAAGGTGAAACCATAAAGACGGGCATATAACCCGAGTTTCCAAGAATGCAAACAACGCATTCTGATTGGCAGTTACTGCTTTCATTGCCCACGTTGTGCACTGTGATTAGAGGGGAAAATGAAGCTTTTTTCCGTATGAATTGCTATTGTGGGGTTCGAAAGGAAATCATTATTCAAGTTGTTACAGCAATCTACTGTGACATGTTTATTGTGGCAACATTGTTATGCTTTCTCGAATTCGGAGCTGGCAATACTGTTCACGTAATGAGCTTAGTCGGGTAGTTTCGGTACAGAATTGGAAAAAACCATAGCCACTTAATGCGAAATAGATTAGAAGGTATTACGAGTTGAGAATTTAAGCGTTATGATAATCTGTAATTAATCCAACGGCTAGACGGTTAACTGTATATGGGATTAATAAAAATAAATTGACGGTTAAAAGGTATCACTATATATTTTAAAACATAGTTCCTCCGCTGTGTCTGTCTGTCAGTCTGAACGCGATAAACTCGGAGCCTACTGAACGGATTTTCATACGGTTTTCACCAATGGACGGAGTGATTCAAGAGGAAGGTTTGTGTGTATCATTCACCCGTGCGAAGCCGGGGCGGGTCGCTAGTAAGATATAAGCTTATCCGGTGAAGCTGTAAAGACCCCGCGGCCAACAGCGTAGATCATTCACACACACAAAAAGTAAGACATAATTCAATAAGACTGCCTCGTTGGTCTAGTAGCGAATGGTGCACTTTGTGATCACGAGGTCCGGGCTTCGAATCCTAGGTCGGACAAATGTAGTTTACCTGTCGAAAAATTCCCAGTATTAGTCCGGAGTCTGGAATTGTGCCCGGTGTATGGCAATAGGCTCGCCCCCTTTTACATGGGACCTAGCATCGTTGGCGAAAAGTGCGTGTACACAGTACGCCTCTGCCACCCCCGCTTGGGGAGTATATACTACTAACTATGGAAAAGAAATACAGAAATATGTGACGACAATTTTAACTAAGTACATTTAATACTAGATTTTGGGGAATACAGGCGTGCCGGTGTGTTTATACTGTAGCGACCCCTATACATCGCTACAGAGATTCAACTACCTACCAATACATGGTACGGACGATCTGCCATACATGTCTATAAAGCGATATTAGAGTGCGCACAACATGTATCATATATACAAGCCCCCGACAACAACTCTTATGGAGAGTGGCAAGCCTCGCCAAACACAACACCCGTCTGGCTGGAAGATCTTTCCTTTGACAAATCCTGCCACAACGTTTCTGCCACAATACAATACAAAGATAAGTGTACTTAGATTAATGGTATCAATCAGTGTCTTCAAAGTCCTCTTATTTACAAAACAGGGACTTTGTAAGGTCATATAATAAAAAGTATAAGAATAATAGGCAGGGCAGCTTGTGGCGAGCTGTTGGTGAGTAACGACACCACGGACCCGAGTGCTTCAGAGAGTCGGTCAGGGCCCCCAACTCAGCGTGTCTTCGTCGATCTAGTGGAAACCGAAGGGTGCCCGCAGGACTCTCGGCTCTGGCTTGCCTTAATTGGCCGTCCAGAGAGGAGCCGTGAGAGCTATATCGACGTAGGAAGATAATGCGGTCCTACGTCGAGGCACTCCAGGGGTGGAAGTGTTAAAGGGCATAACGCCGCGAGTAACTTCGGAAAAAGCGCAGCACACCTCTCTACGCCCCTGAGCCGCTCACACTGGTGTTGCCCTCAGTTGTCCTAGAACGACCGTTTGAGGGCCCATCTAGTAAGCGGCGAGTCACCGCCGGCCACGGATAATTAGGTATCACAAATTATGGCCGGTGTCTGTCCCCTTTGAAATAGTCTAGTTTTTGTCCATCAAACCTCATTTATATAGCCCTTGTTTTATTTCCATAATTTACAATAATCCTTGCACCTGCCGGGGTCAGTTCGCTGGTTATGTTTCTTCATTTTCAGCAAGTGATCTCAGCAGGTGGCTTACATAACACTAACTTCTCGCAAAGGGCCTCTACGTGTTGGACCCATGTCCTCATGCAAGTCTTTTAAAGGTCCGGGTACAGCCCGTGAATCTCAGCGAGATAATAATATTAATTTACAAATAGACGAGGGCACTAATGAAATTGACAGACAGCTTTTTTTTTAAACGTTGCCCCTCACTCACACAATCCTAATTTATTCCTGTATCGTGGGCGCGTTTACAAACATGAAAATTCATATACACAAATACCCAGACCGGAACAAATAATTGTGGATCACACAATGATTTGTCCCGTGCGGGAATCGAACCCGCGACTATTAGACACAGTGGGCGGAGCGGCTTAAGCTCTTAACCACTGCGCTAAATCGTCCGTCATATATTATTTATATGACGGACGATTTAGCTCCTTGACACTAGATCTTAACAAATATCCGTAGTATATCTTATGTTATTTACTTGGCCTAGCCCGTAAATGACATTTATACCAGCGCAAGCTGAGAATTAAAACAATAGTAAGTGAAAGTGTAAATGATGATAATTGGTGACCGGAGTCGCAAGGTGCAATTATCATTTTCACAGGTGGGGGCATTACTGAGTCTACTTATTGTGACTGTGGAACTCTGTGCAGACTATCCAGCACATCGTGGAGGACTGTCCCACTCGAAAATTCAGCGGCGGATTCGAGGGGCTACGCCAGCTGACGCTAAAGGCTAAACAATGGCTCTTCCACTCTGACGTTAAGTTTCGATCGTGGTTCGCATTATTAAAAATACACCGCCATACGATGATGATAATGATTAATGACAGAGGAGAGGCCTGCACTCAGCAGGGTGTAGATATATACAGGCTGACTGATGATAGTGCTGGCGTGATGATTTAAGAATAGATTTATCAATGCTCCACACCAACCTCTCCTAAAGATCACCACAACGGCTTTATACCGCAGTTTTTAACCCTTGACCTTCACCAGGTAAAGTATTCGACAAAGTCAATTAAAAAAACAACGATAATTTAATATTCCATGACAGTGCAGATTGTCTCTCAAAATATCTATTACTTAAAAATTCCAGTCAGCCGTATTTATGAAGACGGTGAAAAATACATTTTCTCCTCCCATTTTATTCAATTAACGTTCTCAATTACGAAAACAAACTAACTTAAGTAAAAAATAAGAGAATTTTTAAAGAAAATTGTCTTGAAAACTTGAGGATGATTAAGATTTTTTCACTTACTAAACTCAACGGTTTGGCAAGTACAGTTGACACAAATTAACTGGTTCGTTTAGGGCTGCCCCGATGCGGACTCACCACTTAAACGGATTGGCAATTTGGCACGCGCCCGAGATATATTTACTTTGACTGTGGAAATACATTACGAAAGAAACCTATTGAACGGTACTGCTTTTAAATATTTGCTTAAAGGATTTTTATTTTGGTCGTTTCATGTGAAATATTGATATTGCTTGGTTCTATGTTTAAATTTTGCTTTGTCATTGGGATTTTATACACATGATGCCTATACTGCAAATAGTAGGTAATATTTATTTTAGCGTAACTTGCAGTGGCATGGGGGGACTCCAGTAATAAACACATGGACATATATTACGAAAAGATTATTACCTCCTATGATCCGCTAGAACTGAATGCGCGATCACACAGTTCAATGGACCGAACGGAGCAGCTGGGATTATGACTGGCAATTATTTACGTACTACTCGTATCATTTATACAACCTTTAAACATACTTTCAAAGGTTGTATGAAAGTGTATGTTATAGATGTAACATACATTTTTTTATAAATAACTATTTATCTGCACAACCATTGTGCTAAAACAGACAACAAGTACATACATATTCAACTTATTGTATACATAGGCGTATTCAAACGAGCAGCAAATAACTTAAATATTCAAATCAATTATTTAATTGTATCACGAGGGTCGACTTTCGACGGGTGACATTTTTTGCGATTCTAATTGGAGGGCCCGACGAAATGGCGATGTTGTTCCGAGGGTCGCCTTAATTGGATTTTGATTTTAGACACATATTTCATTTTTATGTGGAGGGGGGATTGCGCGTGGAAATTATTGCGTGTGACTGTACTTACTAAGCGGTTATGGAAAACAGAAAAATGCGTCATCCTATTTTTAAAATACTGCCTCATTTGTCCAGTGGCGAATAATACCCAGTATCAGTCTGGAATTGTGCCCGGTTTTTGGCAATAGGCTTGCCCCCTTTTACTCCCATGTTACTAAAGTCGTCGGCAAAAAGTTGGTGTATCTGTAAATAGTACTTCCCTGCCACCCCAGCTTTGGGAATATGGGCGTGACGGTGTGTGTTTATATTTTTTAATATACTCGGCTAAAAAATATTTTAATAGCGTTATTTTGATGTCACTTGTTCCCGACAGATTTTTAATTAAATCGCTTTTTTAACTTGGTCCCCGAATGAATTTTTAAACAAGCCGGAATTCTTTTCAGGAAGTGTGTTCTAACAAAGGAATTTATTTGAAGAAAACAAAATCGGTATTTAACGACTTTCCTTCTGGTATTAAATGTACTTAGTTAAAATTGTTGTCACATATTTCTCTATTTCTTTTCCATAATTAGGAGTATATATTCCCCAAGTGGGGGTGACAGAGATGTACCGATTACACCCACTTTTCGCCGAAAATCTTAGGACCCATCTAATAGGGGGCAAGCCATATACCGGGCACAATTCCAGACTCCGGACTCATACTGAGAATGTTTCGTTAGGAAAACTACATTTGTCCGACCTAGGGGATTTGAACCCAGGAACTCGATCACGATTGTGGTGATTCGCTTTGCCACTAGACCAACGAGGCGGACTATACCTTATATTCGAATATAAGATACTTATTAAAGTATTATCTTTATTAATTTTTTTATTAGCAGTGTTACAGTAGGCATTGGATGCATCACTTGGGCTTTGGCTCTACGAAGACCAAAATTACACCTATTATATTGAAGAAAAATATCACAACACAGTAAAAAGACCATTAACTCATACGAACCTTGAACATCCAGCAGTGGGTTATGCCGCAGAGGTCCCAAGTAGAACACCAGGCTGTTACTTGAGTGGGAAGTCACGGTCAAGGTGACGTGACCCTCGTGGCAAGCCGGCGGCGCCGCGTACATCGCCCATCCATCCCCGTGGAAGCCTATCGAGGTCTGTTCGCAGTGCGGCCCTGATAGACCTTCAGGGCATTCGCATTTGTCCGCAACAGGTGTACCTATTAAGAGAGATGAAGTAGATAAAAAAGCTGTTAAACTAAGAATGATGTGTAGAGTTACAAGTGAACGACAGATTTATAAATTAAAAGGTGATAGCCTAGTGGTAATAGGTGAAGCAGTGATCACCTAGTGGTTAGACCGTTGGACTGCAAAGTCAGAGATCTCGGGTTCAAACCTAGGCACGCACCTCTGTCTTTTCGAAGGCATGTGCGTATTAAAAATTAACTATCACTTGCTTTAACGGTGAAGGAAAACATCGTGAGGAAGCCTGCATGCCTAAGAGTTTCTCGAAGGCGTGTGAAGTTCGTCAACCCGCACTGGGCCAGCGTGGACTAGGGCCTAAACCCTCTCAGTTTGTGAGGAGGCCCGTGCCCAACAGTGGGACAGTTTCTTAAGAGGGCTAATATTATTATATATTAATAGGTTATGTAAAGTGTTCAATCTGGTCTCTGTTACTGCTGAACTAAATAAATGGAACAAAATAAAAAATCTTATAAGGTGATTCTGTTGCTGCATCTTAATAAGACAAAAAGTTACTCATTCCTTGCTAGTTCGTGAGAATAAAATTCTTTGCTATTGTGAATGTTGATAAATAATTACCAAGTTTATATCAGGTACAAGATTACCAGCTATTATTATTATAATCATTACAATACACTGTTTTACTGCTGGGCAAAGGCCTTATTTTACAAATTAAGATGAGAAATCAGGGTCATACTTTACCACGCTGACTCATTACGAATTGGTGAGTTTAGTAAGGCAGGTTTCTCAACGCCCGCTGTTAAAACGAAACCTCAAGACATAATCCCGTTTACCCGATATTTACATCCTTCCACTTTCGCATTCTGTCCTCCTTCTCTTTCTTACGGTTAAGTAAAGGTTGGTTTTGGTGACTTCAAGGGTAAAACAGCAAATTGACATGACCCCTACTTACCTCCATTCAAGCATATCAGTGGCTCATCAACATCGCAAGTACATTCCGATTCAACCCTCGCGGAGACTCCCACAAAACTCGTGGTGTTGGTGTAAACGGACAGCGGTACGTTGTTCTTCATGAGGACATTGCGACACGAATCCTCGCATTGCTCCTTCTCTATCAAACACTCGTCAATCTTGACCATGTAGATTTTGGATTGGAGTTCGTCTTCGAGCTGTGGAAAATGTATATTTGTAGAAAAACTGTTACTGTTCCATTAATTTATTATGTTTGTGCCTTCATCTTCTTCTATATTTATTTATCTATATAAATAAAAATCAATTGCCGAATGTATGTAAGCGCATCACTTCAGAACGGTTGCACTTATTTTGCTAATTCTTTTTTGTTGTGTTTTTAATTGTCAGGACAAGGTTTGTACGAAAGAAAATGTTTGAACAATTGTACGAAAAGTGAATAATTAGGGTTAAAAAATTGAGACATAAGACATTAGGGAGACCTTCAAAAATATTGACGGAATGGTCTCATTTTCTTTATTAGTACACGCGTGCGTAGCCGGGACGGGCAGCTAGTAGATAATAAAATCTTGTTTCTTGATTTCTTAAAACAGTATCTCACTCCAATGTGTCGCGTTGCGCCATGCACCTGGCTCAGAGTGTGAGTAGAGTGTATGCACTTTGACTTTTACTACAAAAATAAATAATATGGTGCCTTCTCTAGTATGCAAACCGTAATACATAGTTACTCAAAGTAGGTGTTCAGTGCGAGCCGAAATAAATAAGAAAATAATAAATGAATGAAGTAAGAAATTAATAAATTGATATGTTTAATAATACATGAATGCATTTGTGACGACCCAATTAGTAAACTATAATAATAATAAAATTATCTATCTATCTATCTATATTATCACGTCAGATCCTTTGCGGGTAGGCAGAGAGTACAGAGTTCCAACAGGTTATTTCATTACATACCTCTGGCTTTCTCCACTCTCATAGTTCGTCTCATACACGCTCGCCGGTTACGGACACTCTTGACTAGTAAAATGATGTTGCACAAAAATACTATAATAATCATCTCACTTGAGTATGCTTACTCTTGATACTCGATTTCATTCAAAATTTGGGATTGAAAACTGGGTAGTTGCTACTCTTGAACTAGTGCACGATATGACTCAAAAAGGTTCCATTTAATAAAATCGTCAATTCTCGATTGTGTACTTTTCTCGGCACTGTTGGCATGATTTTGACATTGCGTATCAAGAAAACCATAAGAAAACAAGTAGAAAAAAATACTAAAACTTTCTAAATCGCCCCATAGATAAGCGTAGTGTATATTAATAAAAAAAAAAACCACATTTCGCATTGAATCGCGTGTCGATTCGAAATGTAGTTAGCTATATCAAATCGTTTCCAACAATTCCAGTGTAAATATCTTTTCGTTTTATTACAATGCAGGGTGCGAACTCGACCTTCACCTTGAACTCAACAGGTCAAAGTCAAGTACATTTACTTAATTCACTCGAAATTGATTATTCTAACTTCAAAACATATTAAATTCGGTGCGTTGTAGTTTAATAATGTTAAGACTTTATGAATATTAAGTATTAAGGTATATGTAAATTGGCTTTGATCATGATATCGTACGGCTCAATTGTATGGTTATATTTTATTAGTCGTGATTACACAGTAGTTTCATTGTAAAATAATATCTATATTTGAATCTGAACTATAATTAATAAGTTATAAAGTTCCATTTTCTGAGAAATAATGTAATTATTTGGTATTGTTTTAAGCAGAGATGGGCAAAATGTAATCAGATGAATGATTACAATTGCATTTTGTAATATTCAATCATGATTCAAGATTAAAAGTGTAATCGTAATCGTTGAAGATTACAAAATGTAATTGTAAACTTTTTTTTTCTTTTTTTTTTAAATTATTTATTCCTGTGTCGTGGGTGCGTTTACAAACATGAAAATTCACACGCACAAATACCCAGAACGAAACAAGTAATTGTGGGTCACACAAATATTTGTCCCGTGCGGGAATCGAACCCGCGACTATTAGACACACTGGGCGGAGCGGCTTAAACTCTTAACCATTGCGCTAAATCGTCCGTCAATCGTTAATCATTACTACACCATCACGCCTTTATTATTGCCCAAGCGGGGGTGGATCATTTATCTGATTACATTTTTCCCATCTCTGGTTTTAAGTAAGACTAGGACAATTTTTCAATCATCAGATAAGGGTTATCCACAACTAGGAAATTTTGAGAGGAACGTTCGAAGTTTCGCCAGAAGTACATACCCCAGGTAAAATTATATTTTTGTGGTAGACGGGACAATTTTACTGTCTGTCTATCTATATCATTACACCAGATCCCTTGCAGGGTAGGCAGAGAGTACTCTGCACTCTCACCAACAGACTTTCTTCCAGGAAATTTTCTTATCATGGTGAAATAACGAAAACTGGGCCTAATACTTTCTTTCTTTAAAAAAAATAACCCACACTAGGAATTTCTCCAGTCTCGTGGGTGCGTTTACAAACATGAAATTCAAATACACAAATACCCAGACCGAAAGAGACACAAAGATTTGTCTCGTGCGGGGTCGAACCCACGGCTACTCGATCTAGTGGCCGGAGTGGCTTAAGTACCTAATCACTATACCAAGTTTTTGACGGACGGATTAGCGCAGTGGTTAAGAGCTTAAACTACTCTGCTCACTGTGTCTAATAGTCGCGGGTTCGATCCCGCACGGGACAAATCTTTGTGATCCACAATTACTTGTTCCGGTCTGGGTATTTGTGTATGTGAATTTTCATGTTAGTAAAAGCACCCCCGACACAGGAATTAATCCTATTGTGGGGCTTTTAAAAAAAAAAAGAACAAATAAACAATAACATATATAGGTACCATCCAACATATTCGCAAACATAATTTTATCTGCACTCATCATCATCGTATGGCGATTTCCTTTTAGTAAGACAATACACATTCAGACAGTCAGGTCATTAAGTCTCACACAGGTCGACACAGGAATAAATCCTAGAGGGGGATACGATTAAAAAAAAGCAGTCGTCAACTTCCAGTGTACTACGTAGTATATTTCCTAGATTTTACCTTCTCTTGAATCCCAATGACCATGCTGTCAAGCTTCTCAGGGGGATAATATGGAGACCCGTGGGCTGAGAACCGGACATCCAAGAACACATCCTTCACAGTGGTCTTCGTAAACACAGTAAACACGTCCACGTTGTCCATCGAAGTGTTGTAGAGCTCGGAGAGACGGCGATGTAGTTTGTTCTTTTTACTCGTACCCTGTAAGATAAAGGGGTAAGATGTCGGCAGCATATCTTGGAGGAGGATATCATCAGGATATAATTGTAATTTCTCTTATGTCAACCATCAAATTATTTCGAGAAGAAATAAATATCTACATAAAATCAGACTGGGCTGTCAACGAATTCACGACGTGCCTGTTTAAATGAAAGGAATTAGCGTTGATAGCTATTGTTTAAATGACAAATACCCACTGAATAAGATTTCTTTTTTTTTAAAGGTAAGTAAGTATAAGTATAAATCTTCATCCCATCTTTTGTAGCCAAATTGACTATCTACAGTTAACGCTAATAGAAATTACGGGAACGACAAAAAAACGGGTAATTTTACGGGAATGACATTTTACAACGAAAAGCCACGTGGTCAGAACATTTGCGGAAAGAGAATAGACGCAAAATGCTTGCAGTTGCAAGCTCTCTCTTGCTTTCTTCTATACAATTCTCTTTTGCTTTCTTCTATTATGTCTAGGGTCCCTGGCAGCTAAACATCGCAATACAATAAAACGATTAAGTAATAACATCGTACAAGGATCTTTCGGCCTGCGGCCAAAACCGAAACTAACACAATCATCAAGTGAAATGTCACTTCATGACATTCGCAAAGTTGCCGTTCGCTATGAAATTTACCAAGCTTTTTTTAATTAGTACCTAACCTAAGTTTTACTAAATGATAACCCTAATTTTAAGTGTTCGACAACTTTTCGTTCTAGCTACTATACTCAAACAACACTCCCTAACTCAGTATGCCCCTAATTTCGCGCGCCGTAACCATCTGGTTGCTTTATCGATTTCTCTTAACACTGGTTTTTTGTATTCCTAGGGCCCTTCCTGTATAACAAACTTCACAAGATATTACCACATTTTTCTAAAAATCGCCATACTATAAAAGTGTTACTTCAAGAATGGCTACTCAAACAGTCTTACTCTTACACGGAAGATCTCTTAAATATTGTAACGTAATTAATTATCATTGTGTATGTCTGTGTGTATACCTGTATTTTTCATAAATCTGTATTTAACAAACATATTTTTAACTTGCACTTAGCAGTAAGTGTACTTACATAATCTTCTCAAATTGTCGAGCAGTACAGGTTCTTTGTACCTACCTCAGGCACCAGTGACCCACAGCCAGAATCTTTTACATTTTAAGTAGGTACTATTTTGCTGAAATTTTCATTTATATGTTCTGTTTGTGTTATAATATATATATAATTTACGCGCCCCTGTCAATGACATCCATGGGCCAAAAGATCCTTGTCGCACTGTATGTGACATGTAAACTCAAATACAGAACCGTATTTACACACCAAAGTATCTCCCTCGTCAACACGGCCAATTACCCGCGAGCCACAAAGTCGTTAACTAAACCCAATGAATTCTCGGATGAAACTTTACGTCCACGATTCGGGGCAAGGTCAGTACGTCTTAAGACCAATAGCTCATAGGGTTGCCAGAGTTTCACTTAAGACACCGGTAAAAAAGGTTTTTGAATGCGACTAGGACACACTAGTTATTAGACATGTCAAAAGTGCCTCACTGTTAAGAATCAGTCATTTAATCGATCATTTGTATCTGAAACAGTGCGGATTTGAATCACAATATGCCACATTTGGAACATTTGAATCACTGATTCTGAATAAAATATACTTACTATTTAGAGATGATAAGAGCACAGATACAGATAGATAACATTTCTGTCGTGAAACTAGCGTTAATTTAACGAATTCGTAACAATACCTGACAAGGTACCTAAGTAAGATTTTCATAAATTAGTTACGATCAAAGTTTGAATATTTATTATTATCTCGCTGAGATTCACGGGCTTTACCCGGACCTTTGAAAGGCTTGCATGGGGACATGGGTCCCACACGTAGAGGCCCTTTGTGAGAAGTTAATGTTATGTAAGCCACCTGCTGAGATCACTTGCTGAAAATGAAGAATCATAACCAGCGAACTGACCCCGACAGGTGCAAGGACTATTGTAAATTTTGGAAACAAAACAAGGGCTATGTAAAATGAGGTTTGATGGACAAAAACTGGACTATTTCAAAGGGGACGGACACCGGCCATAATTAGTAATACCTAATTACCCGTGGCCGGCGGTGACTCGTCGCTTACTAGATGGGCCCTCAAACGGTCGTCGACAACTGAGGGCAACACCGGTGTGAGCGGCTCAGGGGTGTAGAGAGGTGTGTTGCGCTTTCTCCGAAGTTACTCGCGGCGTTATGCCCTTTAACACTTCCACCCCTGGAGTACATCGACGTAGGAACACATTATCTTCCTACGTCGATATAGCTCTCACGGCTCCTCTCTGGACGGCCAAAACACATTATCTTCCTACGTCGATATAGCTCTCAAGGCTCCTCTCTGGACGGCCAATTAAGGCTAGCCAGAGCCGAGAGTCCTGCGGGCACCCTTCGGTTTCCACTCGACCGACGAAGACACGCCGAGTTGGGGGCCCTGACCGACTCTCTGAAGCACTCGGGTCCGTGGTGTCGTTACACACCAACAGCTCGCCACAAGCTGCTCAGCGGGCTTATTATTATTATTATTACGAGCCATTTGTGTCCCACTGCTGGGCAAAGGCCTCCCTCCACTTTTTCCACTCCTCTCTGTTCGTTGCCATGTCAGGCCAGTCTTTCGAAAAGTTGTCCAGTTCATCCCGCCATCTCCGCCTGGGTCTACCGCGTTGCCTTTTAGTATTTCGTGGGGACCAGTCAGTTATTATTTTGGCCCATTCGTTATTTTTCATGCGGCAAATATGGCCGGCCCAGGCCCATTTAAACTTGATTATTTATTTGTTAAAAATACACTTGAATTATAAATATATTAAAAGAGATAACTACCAGGTGTCTCTTAAATGAAATAGGTATGTCGAATTATCCACACGGCGATTAGACAGATTTTTGATTGGCAATTAGAAAAAAAAACACCGTAATGCCTGTATTCCACAGAGGGGGTGGCAGAGGTGTACTGAGTACATCCACGTTTCGCCGACGATGTTAGGTCCCATGTAATAGGGGGCGAGCCTTTTGCCATATACCGGGCACAATTATAGTCTCCGGCCTCATACTGGGAATTTTTCGTTAGAGAAACTACATTTGTCCGACCTAGGATTTGAAACCAGGACCTCGTGATCACAAAGCGATGCACTTTGCCACCAGACCAACGAGGCAGTCTGCCACCAGACCAACGAGGCAGTCAAACCAACGAGGCAGGCGATTAGAACAGTACAAATTAAACTGACTTACCAAAAAGTATATTCAAAGGCCGAATACCTAATTAACAACGTCTGACAACCCTGGTGACTAGCAAGAAACACTGAGGCAATTAGGTCTTTTGACTCTGTATAACTAACAGCAGTGTTCCCGAAAGTTCTAGATCATCAATCTTTTTAGTATTCGTACTTTAGATCAAATTTGATAGCCCGCAAGACAATAGGCAAGCAAATACTAGCTCTCCAAAGTTTCAATAACGAACTAAAGAAATTCCTTGGGCGTTTGGCTCGGGTACTTTAGATAGTTTATGCTGAAGAAAAGATAGGACGAATTCAATTTGTGAAAAGATTTTACTGAGAGCTTAATTTGTGTAGATTACGTCTGTGTCGCATTTCTATATTATATATTAATACGTGAAGCAAAAACTTTGTACCCCTTTTTAAGAAAATTGCGCGGACGGAGGGAGGTGTAGGAAATTTCCCACACTTATAGTTTATATCGAGGAGTGCAGAATGCTAATTTTTTTTTTTTTATGCATAAAAATACATTATTACTATAAAAAACACATATACAACGCGAAAGTGGAAGGATGTAGGTACCGGGGAAGACCTAGACTATCTTACCATGACCAAATAGACCGGGTCTTTTCTGAAGGACAAGTCAGGAGTCACCGTAACCGGCGAGCGTGTATGAGACGAATTATGAGAGTAGAGGAAGCCAGAGAAGTATCTAAGGAAAGTTGTTGGAACTCTGTACTCTCTGCCTACCCCGTAAGGGATCTGGCGTGATGATATAGATAGATAGATAGAAAACACATTACACACACTACCATGTATTTGACACAATACATTTCAAATTGAGAATAGATTAATATTGTTTGTCTATAGTCTTACTGAATGTCAAATATAACCAGCAAACGATGAAAGTTTTTACAAGAAAACAACATCGTTTACAGAGAAGTTTCGTATTTTTAATTAAATTATCGAAATATGTATGTCAAGTTCAATGGACAGCATTTTCTTTTTGGTTTTTTGTGTCAATAAAAAAAAAATAAAAAAAAGGTATTCTTTATTTTAATCATTTTTTGTTTTTTTTTTTTATTTATCTATCTATCTATCTATAACCTCACGCCAGATCCCTTGCGGGGTAGGCAGAGAGTACAGAGTTCCAACAGGTTCTTTCCTTACATACCTCTCTGGCTTCCTCGACTCTCATAGTTCGTCTCATACACGCTCGCCGGTTACGGAGACTCTTGACTTTTCCATCAGATAAGACTCGGTTTATTTGGTCGTGGTAAGATAGTCTAGGTCTTCCCCGTTACCTGCATCCTTCCACTTTCACATTGTATATCTGTTTTGTCATTCTTTCCTCTGGCATTCTTTCTATATGCCCGAACCAACGGAGCATGCCCTTTCTCATCTTTACACCGATACTATCTTTCTAGTTCAAAAATACTTACATCTGCTTCTGGAACTATGAATTCTTCAGCTGTGATGTTCACAAAACGTATGGAGCCAGACTTATCTACAGCTTCCTCCGGTATTTCCTTTATCGTCACGTTTACAGTTGCCTCCACCCAGTGGAAGGGTACTAGAGGTTCGTTCTCTTCTGTAACCTGGGTAAATAGAAAAATAAATAAGCAGTTTGTAAAATCAGTCCTAATTCCTTGCTGGAAAAGTTGACTTTCATTGCCAAGGCCATACCCATAAGGCAAAAGCAAAGGGCCACTTTAAGTAAGTCCTTTGGTTTTAATAATCATAATTAGGACACTCATAAGGCATAAAAAATAAACGGAACCATCCAAAATAGTTTTTAGTCAATTTCCATTTTTTAGTCAATGTGTGTTACCAGTGATGATATATGGATCAGAGACGTGGTGGAGAGATCTTACTATAGGTCTCATAAAAAAGCTCAAAGTTGCTCAGCGAGCTATGGAGAGAGCTATGCTCGGCGTTTCTCTACGTGATCGAATCAGGAATGAGGAGATTCGTAGAAGAACCAAAGTCACCGACATAGCCCTTAAGATTAGCAAGCTGAAGTGGCAATGGGCGGGCCACATAGCGCGAAGATCGGACGGGCGTTGGGGCAGAAAGATTCTAGAGGGGAGACCACGTATTGGCAAGCGCAGCGTGGGACGACCACCTGCCAGATGGACCGACGATCTTGTGAAAATCGCAGGAAGTCGTTGGATGCAGGTGGCATCGGACCGGTTACGCTGGAAAGCGATTGGGGAGGCCTATGTTCAGCAGTGGACAAGTATAGGCTGAGATGATGATGATGATGATGATGATCCAAAATACCCACCAAAATGTATGAAACTGCAGATGGTTTTTATTTGTAACGAGTTTCTTCATAGTAAAAGTTGTTAATATTAATAAGTACTTATTTTGAGAACCTGTTTCTTACACCCTAGTGTTTCCAAAATACTAGTATATTGGAGATAGATTGTTAATGATAATAGAATGTTACTAAGTGATATATCTTATATAAATTCCATAGATTTGTAACCCATGAAATGCAGTGCAGTGACATGTTACATATTGTCGGAGCTTATCGAAATCGTTGAGTATCTTTATTATCAAAATTCAGGGAACTTACGTTAAATCTCAGTAAATAAGATCCATTAGGTGTTCCCTCCTTCATTGTGATCATTCCCGTGTTGCTATGGACATCAAAGTATGGACTCCTCTGCTCGTAAGACGGCAACCACATAAACCGCTTGTCCGCCAGATCCCAGTCATCAGGGTCATCGACGTACACGCGGCCGATTTCGGTGTCTGGAGCTTCACCCTGGAGAAAATAGCGAGTTAAAGAAGTTAGCAAGATAGTTAAAAATACAGCCAATACTATCCCAGCTTCACCCTGTAGAAGGTAACAGGTTAGATATAGCACAACAGCAGTGTGCTGGGCAAAGGTTTCTCACAAATCAAGGAGAGGTGGAGTGGTCATACTCCACCAGGCAGGCCGAGGGCGGATTAAAAAACGGAGGATTCGGGGCCGCCTGATATTGTAACTTATAAGGCTGGTTGTCTAGTTTCCAACTCGGATTCAAGACTATCACATTAAGAAACAGCTAGAACCAACGGCTTAACGTGACTTCTGAAGCATGGAGACACTTGAAAATGGAAATGTTAAATCATTCACCAATCTCAAACTGGCCGCAACGTACGACCTTTTCTATAAAGCGCCAGTTACGCTTAAATCGAGTCGCGTATGCTTTCCTTCCAACAGTACCGTATGACACAACAGTATTTAGGATATTGTACTAAGAAGTTTCCGTGTAAACTGGACATAACCTAGATGTCTGTAGTACCTCGTTAACGTGCGTTTGAATTCGCATATATCATCATCTCTCTTGCTAGACAAGATCTAGATAAACTTACTTTTCATAGAAGCAAACATAACCTAGATAGAATAAAACAATCAAATCAAACAAACAAAGAAAGAAAATACTTAGAAGGCGACATAACATTATTGCAAGATGCATTATTGCGCACAGAAAATTACTACTTCTATGAGTATCGTTTTATTCCTATCTTTGTTGTAAATCTACTATAGGAATATATTTTCCCAACGCCGAGAATTGGAAAACAATTCACATCTAGTTAAAAATGAAAACAATATGTTTTTATTATCGCCTTTCTTTAATATTGACATTTCCAATAATCAACCTTTACTACCATGGTTCATTGGTATAAATTATACTTTTATGCCTTTCAACCCTTTCAGTAGCATTCGCTTCAATAATAATTCTGTTCGTTACAACTAATTAAACCAATTTAATTCGGGTCGATGTACCGACGGTTAATTTTCCGTTTCATTTGGTAATTATCAGAAATATACACGAAACCTCTTGACGATTGATGCAAAGCCGTAATTTTAATATAAAATAATTAAACGAGTATTGTTGATTGGTTTTAAATATTTTATAGAACGATAAAATAGGGATTGTTTATTTTTTTACATTTAAAGAATATGATGTACTTAAAAGAGTGAGTGAGTGAACGGAGTGAATACGTCTTTAAATGGATTTCAAGGTACATTATTAATCACATATTTCACAAATAGAGATGTTAAAAGCTTGTGTGGCTACCTATGTAAAAAATATGTGATGTTATAGCTATTATTGGGGCTGTTCTATTCCTTAGTTGTGTGGGATGAATTGCTTTTAGCTTTGTATGTGTGTGTGAATGATTTACGCTGTTGGCCACGGGGCCTTTACAGCTTCACCAGACAAGAGGGCGAGCGTACAACCACTACGCTCGAGCCAGAAGGGCAAGGAAGCAACTAGCTCAAGGGCACCTCAAGGAGGAACGGCCTCGGCTTGGGCAGTCGCTTTGCGGAGGGCTATGTACTAGGTGTCTCGCCGATGTGCTCTGCACCGGCCGGCGGGCAAGGGATTCTTCGATCTCGCCGGCGAGGTCGGTATCTGATCCTGTGTGCGGTATCTGTATCCGAAAGAAAGGATGTAAGGGCATCGGAGGGTCAGTGAGACTGCCGCAGACGGCGGTAGCAGCTGATAGGAGGTTAGGTTCGTAGTCGACGGCGGTTACATGAAGCAGATTCCTTTGATTGGAATTGTTCGTGAAATAACGGGTTGCCACCTTTTTAATACAGGCGCGAATAGGTTCGAGATAACTGACTGAATATGACTGCCTCGTTAGTCTATTGGCAAAGCACATCGCTTTGTGATCACGAAGTCCAGGATTCAATCCTGGGTTGGACAAATTTAGTTTTTCTAACGAAAAATTCTCAGTATGAGTCCGGAGACTGGAATTGTGCCCGGTATATAGCAATAGGCTCGCCCCCTTTTACTAGGACCTAATATTGTCGGCGAAAAATGGGTGTACTCAGTACCACGCCCGCTTCGGGTGGCGTGACGGTGTTTTTTTTTTAAACCAAACTAACTTGGTACAGTAAGTCCATTTTTAAATGTATGTAATTGTTTTTAATGAAATGCAAATGAAACTTAAAAGTACTTACTAATACGACCACGTCATAATTTAACATAATTATTAAATTAAAACTTGAATTAAAGCCTTGTTACAATTTACGCCAATTGCTTTATAACCGCTAACACAACTTCTCCGTACTTCATCCAAAAACCAAGGAAATTATAATTATCGGAGAATAATTTAATCCCGTTGAAGTTCCGAACTGAAACTGCTGGCGACGAATCAATTATGGCCGCCGATAGCTTTACGACGGGCGAAGTTCGTGTGTTGAAGTTTCGGACACAAACCCCGGGTTAGGACCTAAGCTCATAGTCAAAAGACTGCCTCGTTGGCTTAAAGGCGTGTTGTGAGTACCAACACTTGCTTCTGGTGAAGCGATTGTTCATATCAACTCGTTTATTCAATAAGTAGGTATTACCTGCAAGTAACAGACAGTCTCGTTGGTCTAGTGGCCAATCTTGGGTACGGATCCTAGGATTCCAAAGAGGAAGTAAAATATTTCAGTATCAGCCCGGATTCTGATAACGCGCCCGGGACAATGGCAGCAGGCTCACCCTCTATTACCTGGGCCTTAACATGGTCGGCAAAAAGTGGGTAAGCACAGTATGACTTTGACACCCTTACTTGGAGAATATAAACATGACGATATTTATTTTTTTATTTACACGTTATAAGTCGCTAAGCCCCCGTCTGTTTCATGTGCCATATACGGGACCCTACAATATCCTTCCTCACAAAAATATATTACAAGTGTCCATTAGGCATGGGGATTCATTCTAAAAAAATTGATCGTTGAATCGATTCGAATCGAACACACTAGAATCGATTCTCGATTTAATCGAGGATGAGGAGGAGGAGGAAAACGAAGGAGAAGATTAATATTGTCATATAGAATGCAGTGAGGTTAGCTGCTCCGCGATACGTCTGAACGCGCCCTCCGTTGCCAATTAAATAACAAGGCAGCGCCGTCCGCCATCTTACATCGGCTATCTGTCATCGGTAAATCGTCATCTGACAGCGGTCATCTGTCATCGCTTCAAAACTAAACACACTCAAGCAATTATTTAAGGCATAAGAGTATGTCTATAGACAAGATCAAAAGGTTCCTAAAATGATAATAACTGCCTGGGTCATTCCATTAACTGCGATTTTCAAATAATAGGATACGACATATAGATAAAAGATTCTTCGTATTTGATAGGTTTCAAAGGAGGCTTCAAATTCATTTTAATAAGTTTAAACATATGCAACACTTAAAAATTTTCCGAATGACGACCACTTTGTGAAATGTATGCCATTGGACACACACTTACACACATTAATTCAAGAGCTTCTTTTAAGTATGTACACAGGCTTACTGCAAGTTAATTATGTTCTAATTACCAGTGACCACGATTAACAAGGCGATAGCAAAATTAACTTGAAATTTGCAAATTCTATTTATCTCTATTGGTTTGTAAAGCAGATAATTACCCTACATAGTTAATGTTGCTTAATTAAAATCCATCAGCATTAAACTTGCCGCATCCAGCTCCCATCGACTCCTAACCATAACTTAGAAATCAGGGCAGGGCAGTAAAAACTGCCTTCCCAACGTAATCCCTGTTTACGTCGCGTCGCGCACCGTACTAAACCCACTTTCATTAAAGCGCAAAATTAACATTTTGATAGCCATATATTATTATAAAACAAGGCATTATCGTAAAGGTTTATACCCTATGTCGAATCTGTAGAAGACTTAATTCATTGAGGTGAACGAAAACCGCTGAATTAAGCTGAAACAATGACCGCGACCTATCGGAGTTAATGGAATTTCGTATGTATTTTAATACAAGACAGTTTATAACTTTAGTTTGTGGAATATAAAAATTGTGCATTTTTATTTTAATAAATGCTTGGTCTTTTTAGGTTATTAGTAAATGTGGTATGAAAAATACGGCTTCGTCAAATGTTCCGCCAATTAGTAATTCATTATAAGTTACGCACAGGGACTTTGTGATGGAGTATGAACTGATCTCTCTTCTTGATTTGTAAGAAATGACCTTTTGCTCAGCATTGGGACAATATAAGCTAGATTATTATAGCCTACTAACAACGGACTGGCAGAAATCCTATCACCGCCCAAATTACAATATTAATCAGCCAATAGCAACCGTCCTACTGCTGACCTAAAGTCTTTTATCACAAACGGAGTTTAAGATAATGTCATATTTCACTACGAGGACCCAATATGGATTAGTGGATGTCGCCAAAACCAGAACAAAAACCACGTACATACATTATTCAAACATCCGATATACTAAACGGATGTGATTTAGTAATTAATTCAAGGGCTAGAAGCCAAAATAATAATCGACTATAAACCTCACAAGGTTTAATAGAAATTCTTTCGTATTATCCTCAATTTTCAACGAGAAAATTTCAATTTAAGAGGCGATATGAAAATTAGAGAAGTGCTCAGGCCATGTTAGACTTAATTCAAATTTCGAGGGCATTTTACGTGTGCGGCTGTTTTTAATTTATTTGCTTTTGATGTAAGCAGAGTATTTACTAAATCATTAGATAAAGAAATTTACTAAACCAGAATACATGAAGGTCTGTAGACAAGTTGGCTTTCTACAGTCGCTAACGCACAAAAAACAGAGTAGTTAGCATGAAAAGAATGACGTTAGCGTGACGCTAGCGAGTAACCAGGCTGTCACGTTTATTTTTTTTAGTAATTTGTAGTATGACAAGGATGCTATAGTAACTCACTAGCGTCACACTAACGTCAATCTTTTCGTGCTGCGGTCTCTGGTAGGCTTAACATGTGCTGAATGTAATCTACGAGTATAATCCCTGTCTAATATCTTGAATCATTATTATTCTAAATCCACAATAATTGGCGCACCGCTGTCCCAAGAATGCCGAATTGTATCAAAATAAACGTAGCATTAAACATTATTATTGGTGATAGCTAGGTTATACGTTTGCAACAAACATAACTTTCCGCATTAAACTCTAATCGGCAGTAATGTTTACAATGAAAAACAGTAAAACAGTTTACTGTTTGTATAAAACAGTATCTTTACAACGACCGACCCGATTTTTAATTATATTACAATTTACAAATGAAATCCATTCAACTAATTCATTCGAAAATAAATACACGGTAGGTAAATGAAAACAAAAAGTCACGTGGATCAAAAGATGAACTTACTGTTTCAACTTACATAAGACGGAGGACGGAAACGTAACGTCAAATAGGTCAGAGGTGCTCAGGGAGATAGAGAGGTTCTATGGACAGTTATATACCTCAGTAGCTAAACCTGTTGTTGACTTGGTAAAAGACCCAAGAGCCAAGCTAACCCGACACTGCACTGAGGATGTCCCGGACATCAGCCTGTGCGAGATTAGGATGGCTCTCAAACAACTAAAAAACAACAAAGCGCCGGGTGAAGACGGAATTACTGCAGAACTTCTGAAGGCGGGCGGATCGCCGGTACTTAAAGTCCTTCAGAGGCTATTTAAGTCCGTCTTGCTTGAAGGGAAAACGCCGGAAGCATGGAACAGGGGTGTGGTGGTGCTGTTTTTCAAGAAAGGTGATAACACCTTATTGAAGAACTATAGGCCCATCACACTGCTGAGCCATGTTTATAAGTTGTTTTCGAGAGTCATTACGAATCGTCTCGAACGAAGGCTTGATGACTTCCAGCCTCCCGAACAAGCCGGTTTCCGGAAAGGTTTTAGTACCATAGACCACATACATACGCTGCGGCAGGTTATACAGAAGACTGAGGAGTATAATCGGCCACTATGCTTGGCGTTTGTGGACTATGAGAAAGCCTTTGATTCGATCGAGACTTGGGCGGTTCTTAGATCTCTCCAGCGATGCCGCATTGACTATAGGTACATCGAAGTGTTGAAGTGCTTGTATAATAACGCCACCATGTCAGTCCGAGTACAGGGGCAGTG
The DNA here is from genome assembly GCA_905147815.2 of Phalera bucephala. Taxonomy (NCBI): domain Eukaryota; kingdom Metazoa; phylum Arthropoda; class Insecta; order Lepidoptera; family Notodontidae; genus Phalera; species Phalera bucephala. The sequence continues at coordinate 11,659,837 of LR990627.1, forward strand.
CACGAAGGTGATCCCCATAAAAAGAGGAGTAAGACAGGGAGACGTCATTTCTCCGAAACTGTTTACGGCCACCTTAGAGGACGCCTTTAAGCTCTTGGAATGGCAAGGACTTGGCATCAACATCAATGGCGAATACATCACTCACCTTCGATTTGCCGACGACATTGTGGTCATGGCGGAGTCGCTGGAAGATCTAGGACGAATGCTCGGTGACCTCAATAGAGTATCCCAACAAGTGGGTCTTAAAATGAATATGGACAAAACAAAAATAATGTCTAACGTCCATGTCGTACCCACCGCACTCACCGTTGGGAACTCTACTCTTGAAGTTGTCGACGAATACATTTACCTGGGACAGGCAGTCCGGTTAGGTAGGTCCAACTTTGAGAGAGAGGTCAATCGACGAATCCAACTCGGCTGGGCAGCGTTCGGGAAACTGCGCAACATCTTCTCATCCAAAATACCTCAGTGCCTAAAGACTAAAGTGTTTAGTCAATGTGTGTTACCAGTGATGACATATGGATCAGAGACGTGGTCTCTTACAATAGGTCTCATAAAAAAGCTCAAGGTTGCTCAGCGAGCTATGGAAAGAGCTATGCTCGGCGTTTCTCTACGTGATCGAATCAGGAATGAGGAGATTCGTAGAAGAACCAAGGTCACCGACATAGCCCTCAGGATTAGCATGCTGAAGTGGCAATGGGCTGGCCACATAGCGCGAAGATCGGACGGGCGTTGGGGCAGAAAGATTCTAGAGTGGAGACCACGTATTGGCAAGCGCAGCGTAGGACGACCGCCTGCCAGATGGACCGACGATCTTGTGAAAATCGCAGGAAATCGTTGGATGCAGGTGGCATCGGACCGGTTACGCTGGAAAGCGATTGGGGAGGCCTATGTTCAGCAGTGGACAAGTATAGGCTGAAATGATGATGATGATGAAGCTTTTTTCACATAATTTAAAAAAAAGTGACACTAGACTAAGAAAAACGCAGGAAACAGATGCATTTTAGTTTGAAACCAATAAATAACTTTCATTGTTGTACTACTGTTACTTCAACTTTCACTAATATATGTAATGTAGTCAACAATAAGGATACACCAAGGAGTCTCGCCCTATAGTGCCGATATCAGAGTATCCATGACTACTAAAAAAGATAGAGACTGAGAACCGATCCTTGTTGTATGCGCCTATACTAATTTCTAAACTGAACCAGTTAGATAATATACTAGTATATTCTTAATAATGCAGCACATGCGTCTACTACAACATCTATTCATAGTAGTCGTGTTGCAGACTTCCGTCCTGTTCCGTATTCGAATCGTGAGCTCTATACGATTACGCATATTTTCCATGCTAAGTCGAATCGAATCGGACCGTGTAAGTAAACACTCTATAAAGAGCAACGGATCTCTTACACCGAGACGTTTTCATAATTCATGGCATTTAAAGGCGTCGCGTTGAATACAAATTGTATAATGAAATGAGGCTTACGAATTGTTGGACAAATAAAATAGCAGCTTTGAGTTTAAAACGAAGAAAAATGTACTACGTGATTATTTTCTTTTTTCGGTACAAAAGTAATAATGTTGAAGTAACAGAATTAAATGCGATAGATTGTTTTTGGTTAGAAATAAACGGTGGAGGGTTTCTCTTTCTTTTTTAAGATTTCGAACGAACATTTTGTGCGTGTGTGGGTTAAGAGACAAGCTTAATTTTTACAAGCTTTTATTTAACTTGCAATGTTCGTATGTCTGTCTGTCTTTCCGGTTCAAATCTTGTGGTCCAATTTTTAAGCACTTGCGGTTATCCGATTAAACTGAAATTTGCCGTACATATGTAAGTTCGGTGACAATGATGATGGAGTCGGAAAGTGGCCATAGGAACATGTGAACTGCACAACGTTATCCCCTCGTGTTGGCTTAGTAGATTGGTATTGAGAAGTACTATACAACCAGATAGTGTTCTGGGTGTCATGATGAAGCCGAAAGGTGGCCGAAGTAACCACCCAACTACTACTATATAACCCCACCGTGTTTGGTTAGTAGATTTGTATTGACAATTACTTTAGACTCGGATGATGTCCAAGATCTGATGATGGAGCCGGAAGGAGTTTAAGGAACTCCTCAACTAAGCAAGATATCTTCGCCGTGTTTTTACTATAAAAGCTTGGATTTAATAAGGTCTTTTGAAATTAAGATTATTTAAGATATTGAGTTCTCAGATTTACGCGAATATTACACATGAAATAAAACTATTTTACGGATTTCGGAACGGACGGAACACCGTCGCTCAAAGAAGTCTGCAGTCTGTGAACATGTCCTTGACCGCACCCGCCATAACATCAGATTTGATAGACCACAAATCCTCGTGAAAGAACACCGATTCCTACCAAGGATGGTTCGCGAGACTATTGAAATTAAAAAACATCCTAATTTCAATAGAGAAGATGGCTGGGTGCTTCCATCGTCTTGGGATCCGGTAATTAATATAATCAAATCCAAAACCAAGCATAACACTGCAAGACCTCAAGACACCGTGAGCTCATTCTGCGTAGATTGGACCAACAACAACAAAAAATAATAAAGAACTTTGAGGGTACCCCGAAACAAATATGCCTTTTGGACGTCTAACACCTCAGTCCCTCCCGTGACCATGGGTGCTGCAAAGCACTCGAAACGTCGGGAACTAAAAATAAAAAATAAACCGCGATAAAATCCGTAAAATAGTTTAATTTCATTATTTAAGATTATGATAGAGAAGATGATGTCGTGCTTCGTATTAATTGAACTAAACGAGAACTAAAACATACTTTAGAAAAATGGACCTACCATTTCTTGCATATGTTTTACAACCGAATAAATTTAATCTCATATTTTCTATCTATCTACCTACATCATCACGCCAGATCCCTGAAGGGGCAGAGAGTACAGAATTCCAACTGGTTCTTTCTTTACATAGCTCTCTGGCTTCCTCCACTCTCATAGTTTGCTTCATACACGCTCGCCGGTTACGGTGACTCTTGACTTGCCATTCAGATAAGATACGCTCTATTTGGCCATGGTAGTCTAAGTCTTCCCCGGTACCTTCATCCTTCCACTTTCCCATTGTATATCTGTTTTGTCACTCTGTCAACGGAGCATACCCTTTCACATCTTTACAACTTCCGCAGAGCTCTCATTTCGACCGCATTTAAGCTGCTTTCATTGGCCTTCTTCCATTGGCAGTGAGAGCTGGGTATGTACCCAGCTCTCACTGCCATATAACTCACCATCATATTTTAATCTATATTTACCATCACGCCTGATTCCTTGCATGGTATGCAGCAATGGCAGAGTCCCAACAGGTTCTTTCCTTACAGAGCATATATTTTAAATGAAAGAAGACGTGCGGTCAAGCTGACCGACCGTATTCGCAACAGCCTAGTAAGAAATCGTGTAGGTATGAAAAACAAAATCCGTGTAAAGATGAGAAAGGGTATGCTCCGTCGGTTCGGTCTAATAGAAATAATGTCGGAAGACAGAATGACAAAACAGCCAGAGCGGTATGTAAGGAAAGAACCTGTGAGAACTCTGTACTCTCTGCCTACCCCGCAAGGGAACGGGCGTGATGATATACATAGATAGATATAGATAGAAGAAAAATGTTTTATCTTTTCCTAACAAACTAGAAAAGGAAAAGTGTGGCATATTGTTTTTAAATTGTCTTTAACCATTGGGTATTTTAGGAAATTAAATGAATTTAAATTTACAAGGGAGTACGTTAATTACATTTCAAAATTAATTAAGAGGATTATGCAGCCAATAGGAGCCATATTCGCGATCACGCGCCACTTATTACCCGAGCTGTTAATTGGATTTTGTCAATAATCACAGTCGTATTAGCGAACAGATGGATGTTTAAATTAATAGGAATTCGTTTGGTAATCAATTGACAAGTGATTTCAAGGATAGCAAATAAGATTGAGGTTTTAGATTTGGACTTAAGCCTCTTACAGTAATTGAAACCTCTGAAGTGTAACCATCTACATACATTAACGACATATAAGGGCATAAGACGAAGTGATTGACATTTGCATAACGCTATTAAGTTAGTATGCTATCCTTTTTATACTACAAATTTATTTAATAATGATAAACGGGACAGCATGCTTTCTCAGCAACATTATGGTAATGTCTAATGGTTTGTGCTAGGCCCTCTGTTGTTAACTCTAAACGAGAAAGATTGTTTTTTTAAGCTACCTATTGTCTCTATAACTTATCTGTTTAATTGATATATGGCCCGTTACAATATTTAACTCAATCAAGTCAGTAGAATTTTGACAGATTTCTCATACAAAATATGTTAATATTCTATCCGTAGTAGGCAGATCTATCCTTGACTTAAGTCAAATTCCCCTATCGGCCAGTTTCAATATTTAAATATTGCCTCACTATCTATCTTAGATAATTACGAACGTCTAGTATATCGATCGGTATATGTAGAAAACATCAAAAATTTGACGATTTTAAGTCCTTTTTGGTCCTATAAAATAAATAATTATTGACTTTGACTTTATAAATATGTTTTAGAACCGACTACCACTTCTGAGACGGCTTCAATGTTATGTATTACATAATATGAATATTTCTTCAATTCAAGAATCACTAAAAAAAAGTCAATTCGAAAAAGCTACCAACACACCCATTCCATTCGCAAAAATTAATACCCTAATACAAACGAAATAATTTCATATTCATGAAACAAAAATTGTTGGCACAATTGTTTTTAGGGTATGAATACCTACAAGTGTAGAACAGCTGCCCAAATCAAGTTCTAAATCTACTTACGAAGTTCCACATCCCATGGGAACTGGAGGTAAAAAAGTAGGGAATAGGACGAAGGTTCCTAACATCTTTTTTACATTTACTGGCTAGGGTTGCTTGTTTGAATATCTTGAAAAAAATATTCCTCAAAGCCATCAAACATTCATGATAGTTGAAAAAGGTTTACATAAGAAATGAGGCAAGTGAGTAAATTTGAGTAAGTTAGATTAAAAAATACGTAGATAAGTCAATTGATTTGACCAGAGACCAGATTGATTGACCAGAGGGCTTGACATTGACAAGCGAGTTGACATGCCATCCCTGTCACATTACAAATATTAAAACTAAGTATGAACGTGACATCATGATTCCTCGCTAGCGTCTCGCCAACATTAAAGTTTCCTGTAAGCCCTCAAATGCAATCTGATCTAAGTAAGATAGAAAGACCCACAGAACAAAGAAGACTGGAAGACCGAAGGCCAAATCTATATTGCAAACTACTTCGTATACGGTCGATTATAACAAAACGAACCATATTGAGCCATTGACCTACCGATTTAAGAAAGAAAGAAAAGACATTTATTCAACCACACTCACATAGTAATTGAGATACTAAAATTAATAACGAAAATAATAACTAAAAATAACAAAGAGAAAAAAAAAACAAGAAAAGCTAGTCAAAACATTTTCAGAAACCACAGGTTGTGTGGGGTTGAATAGGATACTGCCTCAGCATATTGCTACACCATTACGTTGGATCATGGTGCAGCGCTGGTATTCTGGCAACACCAATAAGGGTGACGTCAGAGATTTAGAGCATAATTGATCAACATATATACGTTACAGCTGACAAATAGGATAATAGTTTGAAAACCTTCAAAAATATTATTCATGCATGCCAAATATTTAAGTTTTTTAAGACTATACGATATTTTTTACTGCGAAAATTAAACTCAACAAAAACAAAATCTAGAAACGGAAAAAAAGGAATAAACATCACAAAAGATTAAAGAAATTTCAGACGATAGTACCATCCAATACAATTTGAATAACATATAAAAGAACAAGCGAAACGAACGAACGGGAGGCAGTGAAAACAACATACATAATGCCAATTTGTACTTACATAATACCTCCAACTGTATATTTCGTTGAAGTAGGTCTCCGGCTGATAGCGTTGGAGAAAATACAAATTTTAATAAATATATTAATAATCACACATTTAAACAAAAAAATATCAGAAGATATCTGAATGTAAAAACGTGATGAGAATTCTTTTCTTTTGATATGTAAATTATTCTTAAATATAGAGCAACAAACTTATAGAGAGCGGAATATATATCATCTCACTTTCTCGGACTTTTCAAGGCTTATGTGTGGATAAGTGTCCGTAAATAGGCACTTAGCGACTCATTCTCAATGCATTCGATGTCCTTATCAGTAGTTCGATTACCTTCGTCTATAAAATACTATCATAGCAACATGAACATGAAGCCGTAAGCTTTTTTAAAAACTACTTTGTTTATGTATAAAAACCTAAAAGCAGTATTTTCGTTATTTACACAATATTATAAATAAATAAGACACTATTCTACTCAAAGGACCTGATATAAAATATTATTTCTCTGAATCTTCCAAATGTCAACTGTACTGGATGGTGAAAAAGATTACTTCATATATTTTTATGCACGCTGAAATAACTTTACGCGAAATTAAACATAAGCAGGAAACTAAAAGGCGAACGATATTAAAAGATAATAATATTTCCTTTGAACCACCAAATAACATTTGGTGGTTCAAAGGAAATATGCGATGGTCCCCGGAGGGATCACAGAAATCTTTTTGGCCATTTTCGGAGCACTTTATTCGGGATGTAATTGGCCTACAAATATGTAGGTAAATGTCCAAATCATTTTTACGATATTTCCAGTAGTCTTTTATACTTATCCGTTAATATACATTTTCCGTTCGGTTAGTTTTCATTATACCTTTTATTCAGTTAATAAAACTAGACCATAATATTTTATGTACAACGTAGGTCTTTTCAATTTCTATTATAGTCATTTCATGAACTTTACTGAACATAAACAACAAAATACACTTTAAAAATAAGACACTGGCTGACAATTTTGTATTCAGTCGTCCGTAAAACAAACTATAAATTATAGAGTTCATTCCTAATTCAATAAAATAAAAACTCATTCCAAAATTAAAATAAATGAAACGTTGAAAGTATTTTTTATCGGATTCTACCGGTTTTTAGTATGATTAAATTGCTTGCCGATGTTTCGTGTTTCATTTGACTAGAATATCCGCGTAAAAATAGATTTCACGTATAAATAAAGCTAAAAGAAATTGTACCTTGTAATTGTAAACGAATATGTCGCTATTTCCCGGTGCCATAGGGTTATCGTTTTTGTCTCCGATGACCACGTGAAGAATGGAGACTCCCGTCAGCCGAGGAGTACCGGAATCCGTGATGGCAACTGGTATTTTGTACTCTTTGCGTTGTTCTCGATCGAAGGATACTAGTGTTGAAAGGATGTTTCCTGCACGACAAAAAAGAAATAAATTTTATACTATGAATATCGGTATCGGTGAAGGAAAACATCGTGAGGAAACCTGCATGCCTAAGAGTTTCTCTAAGGTGTGTGAAGTTCGCCAATCCGCACTGGGCCAGCGTGGTGGACTATAGCCTAAAACCTCTCAGTTTGAGAGGAGGCCTGTGCCCAACGGTGAGACAGTTTCTTAACAGGGCTAATATTATTATACTATGAATATAACAATAGAACCAATAGGTAACTACAGTCATACGGGATCTTGTGGCCAGAGGCCAAAATTGGAACTAACGATGTTATCAAGTGAAATGTCACACCTTAACAGTCGCAGGGATGCTGTTTCATATAACATTTACCCAAGTTCCTTTTTTAATTAGTAAACGTGGGGACCTGTCTGTTTTAATAGTTACTTTCAAGTAGAAAAACTTTTACTGAATGATAACCCTAAATTCAGTCCAACCTCCCCCCCCTGTCAATGTTATCTAGGGGCCAAAATATTCTGGTCGCATTACGGCTTACCGCTTTCCATGTTATTTTTATAAGGTGCTATACGTTTCGAGGAATAAAATATCAACAGTGGAATAAACAAATCATCCTTAGAAGAATGACGTCCACTGCGGGACAACAACTTCCCCTAAAGATTCCCATAGAAAAATTAATGTTAAAACTAAAATGTCAATAAAATAATCTAAGCATATCGCGTTAAAACTAATATGGTCTACACTTCAGCAAATTCTGAAATAATATTAGCCGAGTTTTATTATAAAAAACGGTCCCACTGTTAGGCTCAAGTCACTCCTCAAACTTAGAGGGTTCAGGCCATAGTCCACCACGCTAGCCCAGTGTGGGTTGGTGAACTTTACACACCTTCGAGAAACTCTCAGGCATGCAGGTTTCCTCAGGATGTTTGCCGTTGGATGGTCAAGATTGACGAGTGTTTTATAGAGAAGGAGCAATGCGAGGATTCGTGTCGCAATGTCCTCAAGAAGAACAACGTACCGCTGTCCGTTTACACCAACACCACGAGTTCTCTGCGAGGGTTGAATCGGAATGTACTTGCGATGTTGATGAGCCACTGATATGCTTGAATGGAGATAAGTAGGGGTCATGTCAATTTGCTGTTTTACCCTTGGAGTCACCAAAACCAACCCGGCTAAGTAATAGCCGTAAGAAAGAGACGGGGGACAGAATGCGAAAGTGGAAGGATGTAAATATCGGGTAATCGGGATTATGTTTCGAGGTGTCGTTTTAACAGCGGGCGTCGAGAAACCTACCTTACTGAACTCACCAATTCGTATTGCCTGTATGGCCCTGATTTCTCATCTTAATTTGTAAAATAAGGCCTTTGCCCAGTAAAACAGTGTATTGTAATGATTATAATAATAATAGCTGGTAATCTTGTACCTGATATAAACTTGGTAATTATTTATCAACATTCACAATAGGAAAGAATTTTATTCTAACGAATTAGCATAGTGTGAGTAACTTTTTGTCTTATTAAGATTCAGCAATAGTAGCCTTATAAGGCGGCTTGATACGAACCAACAGCAGGTGGCTGCTTCCGCCAATCCACACTGGGCCCGCGTGGTGGAGTATGACCTAATCTCTCTCACCTCGGTTTGTGAGAGAAGGCCTTTGCCCAGCGGGCCCAGTGGGACCATATAGGCTGATATTAATATTATTATTATTACTAATTGAAGGGAGTCAGCAACTCATTCCACATCAACAATTTCTAAACAAAGACTCCACCTCAGTCAAAAATAACAATAAAATCACCTCAGTTGCAGACGGTTAAAACTTAGAATATAGTTTATATTTATACTAAGGGTGGTAAAATCCTTTTTTTCTATAATTGAAACAGATCGAAATAAATCAAAATAGATGCACTTATTTTTATTTGATAAAATAAGACACCTAAGTATGGCGCGATCAAACCCAAACAGCAATGTAATTCAAACCGAAATTGTTATGATCAAACTTTTAAATTTATGCCAACTTTTAATTGAGTCTGAAGAAAGTTGTGGAGTTGTTACAATTTATGTCAAAAGTTGGCGACAGGTGACATTGGAAGGTTGACGGTGGTTGTTGCCGATCATGTGACATGAGAGGAGGGATAATTTAAGAAATTATAAAACAAACATTTAGACAACAACTAAAATAGGCATACTGGTGTATTATGTTTAATATTGGTAGACGCCATCACACCTAACCCTATCACTAATTATGGCCAGTGTCCGTATCATGCCCTTTTTGAAATAGACCAATTTATGTTCACTCCGTTCACATAGTCCTTGTTCGCATTCTGTAATTTACAATAGTCTTTCCACCTGCAAGGGTCAATTATCTGTGTATGTTTCTTCCTTTTCAGCAATTTATCCCAGCAGTTGACTTCCATCACTTCTCGCAAAGACATCCAACATGTAGAGGTTGGGTTCAACATGTAGAGAACCTTGCCTGGGATATCCCCATGCAAGCCTTTCAAGGTCCGGGCCTTTAAAGCCCTTGAATCTCAACATGATACATACAATAATATCAGCCTATACTAACCCACTAATGAGCTAAGGTCTGCTCTCAGAAATCGAGGTAAAAGAGAGTCTAGATCATACTCCACCACGCGGACCCAGTGCGGATTGATAGAGGCTTTCTGTGGCCACCTGCTGTTGGAACTTATCAAGCCGCCTATGAGGCTTACAACTGGGCATAACGACTACCACATTAAATGGAAATCGGGATCAATGGATTAACGTGTCAACGCGTAAACGGTCACCCATCTCACACCGACGGAGCCGAACTCTTGGTGATCGCTAAGAACACCGCGACCGCATAGCTCTATGACAAAGACTTAAAATCACGAGAGCTAAAGGACGTATATTATGAAAAAAAAAACATCTTAAAAGAAGGTAAAAAAACACCGTCACGCCTATATTCCCCAAGCGGCGATAGCAGAGGTGTAATGAATACACCCACGTTTCACCCATGTAATAGGGGGCGAGCCTATTGCCATATATCGGACACAATTCCAGACTCCGGACTCGTACTAGGAAGTTTTTGTTAGAAAAGCTACACTTGTCCGACCTAGGATTTGAACCCAGGACCTAACATTCTATAAGGTAAAAGAAGATTTAATCTGAATAGACTTGTAACATAGGTTATATTCAAACCCGTACACAGAATATTACATAAATTTACCAATACGCCGACTTTAAAGGGGAGAGGACCAAAATTGAATTGACACTTCCCAAACAAAGTTAGAGTGAGGCTTGGCGCGCCATTTATTGCATGTTAACTACACTAATTGATTGAAACTCGATTTTGGGTGAAACTTGGAAAATTTCAAGCCGCGAATGCGGGGATACTATTGAAATTGAATTGCTTTAACGACGAATTGAAGTTGCTTTGGTGGGTTCATTGGAATTTGTATTTCAATTGATCTTGATTTTTTTTTGATATGACGATTTTAAAAGCAATACATATCTTGGTATTGATTTGGCGCAGTGGTTTAGAGCTTAAGCCGCTCCGCCCACTGGGACGGATAGTCGCGGGTTCGATTCCCGTACGGGACAAATCTTTGTGTCACCCACAATTATTTGCTTCGGCCTGAGCATTTGTGTATGTGATATTTCATGTTTGTAAGTGCACCCACAACACAAGAATAAATACAAGTGTGGGGCTACGTTGTGGGCTCTCAGAGAAATTATTTCTTCGTCTTCCACCGAAAAAAAAGTTGAACAAGTTATTTGGCGTTCGTTCCAAATCGTTCGTTGCGATGTGCTACCATATGTTCGTAGCGATTTCTAAGGTTAAGTAGTGTTCAGCTACTTCAGTCTGAGATGGGCGACCGCATTACATTTTCGAGCGTCTCCATGTTTCAGAAGGCACGTTAAATTGTTGGTCACAGCTCCCCACAGATATTATTCTATATCTGTGCGGCTGCAGAACATATCGTGAAGAACATACGTGGTGGAGTCTACCTCTCTTCACCTCAACTTGTAAAGGAATGCCTTTGCCGCAGTGTACCGTAGCAGTGGCACATTACAGGCTGATTCTATTATACAACAAGCTTACCTTGTATATGGAACTTGGAGCGTAGGTCGAAGGAAGCTGACTCGTTGAGAGCGAATGTGAAGGGCGGACCATTTTCCGCTGAGTCGTAGTCTTTCGCAGTTAATACCACCACCTGACCAGGTGGTTCGTTCTCGTACCATATCACCGGTTGCGTCTATTGAAGAGAGATATTCAAATTAGATAACTATACACACTTGCAATGATAACGTTACCACAGTTAAATAATGTTAGCAGTTAAACATCTTAGTCCTTGCAGTCTGAATTAGAATAACACGCACAGACGTGCGCTCTACGCGGCTATCTTAGGTCGTAATGTAATGGGGAACAAGCTTATAGCGAGCACTATTCTAGGCTTGAGAATGCTATTGAAATTTTTTCCGTAGAAAAAGCTTTTTCGAGCCTGGGATTCGAACCTAAGCCCTCGTGGTCGCCAGCCGCTAGACCAACGAGTCAGTGTCGATATGTAATATCTTAAGTGTCAAAAGTAGTCTACTCAAACAACCCAAACTAGGACCAGAAATATGGTAGGTAGTTCATCCAATTCAGTATTCGAGTATATTGAAAAGAATGACCCACATTAGACCGTGTCTTATCTGAAGGACAATTCAAGAATCTCTATAACCGGTGCGCGTGTATACGAACTATAGAGTGGAGGAAGCCAGAAAGGTCTGGCAAGGAAAAAACCTGTTACATCTTTGTAATTTCTACCTACCCCGTAAGGGATCTGGCGTGATGATATAGATAGATATATTCATCCACAATTGTGAACACAAGAAATGGGGGCACGTCCAAAACGAAATCCAAATGTAATTGAACTGTAACCCACTCAATATGTATTAATATATAATTTAATAACAAAATAGTAACAATATGCAAGTCCTATTGAACCCTCGTAATATTACGCGAATAGATTTTCTTATTATATTAAGATCCTCGGGATAACCGCAGATGATGTAAAAAAGGGATTTTTATTACAGTAAGAAAACCAACGGGAGTCTTTTGCAAAATTAATATATATTAAACATACTATACCTTCAGAAACATATGATATCATCAAAAGGGCTGACAAAATACGAAAATTCTGCAGTTTAGTTAAACTACATAATGTAATTGTTACATAAGTAATTGTAATTATTACACCACAGATTGCATAATAATTGCATCATACTGAATGTTAATTGGTGGATATAAGATATTTGTTAAACTATCTTGCGAGCTCTACGGAAGTTGTGCGGAGTCAAGCTGACCGACCGTATTCGCAACAGCATAGTAAGAAAGCGTGTAGGTATGAAAGCTAATATCAGTGTAATGATGAGAAAGGGTGATCTCCGTTGGTTCGGGCATATAGAAAGAATGTCGGAAGAAAGAATGACAAAACAGATATACAATGCGAAAGTGGAAGGATGTAGGTGCCGGGGAAGACCTAGACTATCTTACCATGACCAAATAGACCGTGTCTTATCTGAAGGGCAAGTCAAGAGTCTCCGTAACCGGCGAGCGTGTATAAGACGAACTATGAGAGTGGAGAAAGCCAGAGAGGTCTGTAAGAAAAGAACCTATTGGAACCCCGTACTCTTTACCTACCCCGCAAGGGAGCTGGCGTGATGATATCGATAGATAGTTAAACTTTCATCGCCTTTGACCTTGATGTGCCTAGATATTAAAATAGTTACATAAATATATTATTCTTACAGCCCGTTACCTAAATAGGGGGGCGTACAACAATCTCTTTAATAGAGCTGTTAACCCTATTTTACTGTGAAGTGTGGTGTGAAATTGTGCCCGGTAGGCTCGCCTCCTATTACCTGGGACCTAACAACATTGGCGAAAAGTGGGTGTAATACACCTCTGCCACGCCCGTTTAGGAAATATGGGCGTAAATGTGTTTTTTTTTACTTTAAAAAAGAGATAAACGCAGCTTATAGCTTTGTTTTTTTTTACAGCATAGTCAGATTAAAATAGATTTGTTAACAACCCCGTTCGCCTACAAAACCACATACACACTAGGACGCTTCCCAGTTATTTTAGGATTTTAGGTATATAAATACTTCACATATGAATACATTTCAACCCTACAAGGATGCGAACTTATAGAAAACAGGGAAATCCCAAAACGTTTCGTCCCGCAAACGTTACGGGTCCGTCCCATCCCCGTTTCATTCCGACTTTCTAAAGCTCTCCAGGCGACCATCCAGATCTCGGGAATGGAAATTAAGAACCCCTTTGCAAAGCTGAGGACCAAGGAATTAAGGATTGGCAAAAATAGCGCAATTGCGCCAATTTACAAAAAATGCGCTGTATCAACACAATTTTCAAACTTGTCAATGGTTACGCAACACTTTGTATGCGAAAACTCAGCAGTAAAACTATATGAAATCTGTGCGTTCATTTTGATTTAAAACATTATAGTGGTTAAGAATCGTTAAGAAAGTAAAAATGACTGTACCGCCACTTCGAAATATAATTTTTCTAGAGAGCAGAGCAAGAACCCTCACTGTTTTAAAATAAAAAAATTGTTTATATTTTTTGTGTACATTATTAGTTACGGAGAATATTATTTCTCGCATGGCTCCCTGCATGTTTTCAGGTAGAGCTAGCGTACCGAAACTGTTCCATAAATTTATTGATAAATGCCACGCAATGGAAACGTCATTTCTTCTTGAAACCTCCACTTTTCAGTAGACAAATAATCTTAAACAACGCAAGTGCCGTGCCGTACCGTGGCCTATAAGGCTTTTCATTCAGTATTAATGATTTTTCATCTCTACTCGCCAAGAGACATCTATGACATACAATAAGTAAGAAAGCGCCATTTTAATACGTATTTACGCAACTATAAAGAATCTACGGCATCATAGCGCAATTTTACCTCAGCTAGTGAGCTGACTCAAGAAACTTTCCCGATTTTTCTCATCTCTACAGAGGTTTCCCTAAATAAGAAATTGAACACCCATAGGTATGCATAAAAAATTGACATGTCGGCTTGCCCAATGCGATTCCCGAAGTTACTTTGCCTTTTAGTAATAACATGAGTATTTCGGATAAAAAAAATACGGTTTACTTTTTATTTGGGTGTTTATATTTGAATTCGAGTGTTGCCAGTAGGCAAAGCGTATAAATGATAATATGGGTATTATTAGGGATTTTCCATCAATAATTTCTCAGTAGCATTCCCAAGTCTGGAGTTATGTCCATAATAATGACAATAGGCTCGCCCTCTATTATTAGGTTATTTTAAACAAGTTTCTTTTCTATATATTACTTTATATAATTGTGCATTGATATTTACCCCGACATTCGACCAATCTAACAAAAATCCGGCCGGATCAGGCTTCGAATGCTTCATGCAAGTTTATGTAGAGTACTCTTTCCTCATATTGATTACCCATGTAAGCCTTATCACAGCTAATATACACGAAACTCACATAAAGTTTATCCACACTCACCTATGCCTACCTTTCAAATAACTAGACTATTTTTCAAGATTTACCTCCAGATATCTAGGCCTTCATATCTTCAAGGCCAGCTGCCATAAGGGCTTATTTCAAATTCGTCCATCCACATCGGATGATCGCCCCGAAATGCCCCGGCTCGCCCACAGCTTCCCGGATTAAGGCGGGTTTTATCTACTGCTAGAGGATCATTTGCTCTCAGAAACAGCATAAAAATAACAGCCAACTCACTTCATTCTGAAAACGTGTCTAACGTTATCGAAATACGAAATCAAACTATTTTTCGGATTTTATTGCGGTTTATTTTTTATTTAGTCTTCGATGTCGAGTCCGAGTCTTATCTGATGGAAAAGTCAAGAGTCTCCGTAACCGGCGAGCGTGTATGAGACGAACTATGAGTGTCGAGGAAGCCAGAGAGGTATGTAAGGAAAGAACCTGTTGGAACTCTGTACTCTCTGCCTACCCCGCAAGGGATCTGGCGTGAGGTTATTGATAGATAGATAGATATTTTTTATTTCTAAGTTCCCGACGTTTCGAATGCTTTGCAAAAATAGTATGAAGGTACCTCCGAACAACTATGCCTTTTGGACCTCTAACACCTCAGCCCTTCCACCTTGGGTGCTGCAAAGCATTCGAAACGTCGGGAACCTTAAAATCAAAAATAAACCGCGATAAAATCCGAAAAATAGTTTTATTTCATGTGTAATATTTGCGTAAATCTAAGACTCAATATGTTACCGACATAACTCACCGGCTAAACACAGTATATCTATTTATACTACATTGTGAGTTTAGTAATCTGGGGTAGTAGCTAACTTTCTATAGTTGTTAATGTTAATAGAGTAAAAAAAAGTACGGGAATTATATTTTATCACAAAATCACGTGGTCAACAAAGCGCTATCGTTTGCGGAAAGAGGAAAGAACAAGGCAGAAGACGTTTACAACTTGGCTAGGGTAGTCTGAAGTGGAAGTGGAGCTACATCAGCCGAAGACCCGATAACCGCTGGAATAAACGAGTTCTTGAGAGGAGTTCCGTTACTCTTGTTGAGCAATGTTCTCGGCACGAATAGATTGACGTTAGCGTTACGCTGTTGAGAAAGTGTGCGTTTATGTTTATTTAGGAAATTTGTTGAGTGAAAAGGATGGCAACTCACCTAGATAGCGTTACGCTTCCGTCAATCTGTTCGTGCTGAGCCCTCATAAGACTAAGAAATGAGAATACATGACTAAGCACACTATGGATTTTTAAGCACGTTTGTGTTTTTGTATTTAACGTTATAGTGACGTTGCCGAAAAAGCGTGCTGTCAAGTTCATTTATATTTAGATATTTGTTAGTTTAAAAGGGATGGCATATTAAATCGAGTCATCTGTTCTCTATAAGCTGTGTCCACATCAGCCTCCCATCGTCAGCGCTTATTCATTTGGCGATAATGCTAGCGCACACGGGCAAATATTTGCGCCTGTTAGTTTAGACGCTTTGATAGTGTGGGGAATTAAGAGAGGTCGGAACCTTTCTTGTTATTTGAATTTTTATTGGGACTTGGAATATGGTTAGGTTGAATTCGGTTTTAGTCGCCTTTCGGATAGATACGCTGATGAGACACGGATTCTAGAATAGTTTTTAGGTTCGTAGAATGTTAATATACTAATTTCAATATTTTTAAATGCGAATTAGTTTCTTGTGATTTTATTGTTATTAGTATAAACAGATGGCTTGTATATCTTAATAATTGTACGATCCATCAATCATAATTTAATCTAAGAAGCTTCAAAAATATATGAAAATATTAAGTGGATTTAATCTCAATAAAATATGCATATTTCAATTTTTTATTCATGTACATCAGACCAAAAAGTACTTACTTAATAATAACGAAAAAAGGGCTAGACTAGATGATAAGGCGTAAATGTATTGCAGTGATACCAGACACATTCTAGCGTCCGGACTGTCGTTTTCCAGGCACATTTCTAGCCTTCGAACGTTTTTTTCAAAAGGATTTCGTCAGAAGCAGACAGGAATCTATGTATCCTTATTTTCCTTATACACCTTCCTATATAGGTTATAAATCAGTGCTCACATCTCACGGTTACATTATATTATGTAAATTAAACACATTATTTTGGCTCATGTTTGTGTGCGTCACTCGGAATCCCTTTGACGAGGGTAAGAACAGATTGTAATGGTGTGGAGACAAGCATTTTTATTTATAGCAGTTTGTTCCACATAAATATTGTATTTGACGCTGAACTGAATTTATAGAGTAAACATAACAGCGTCATAAAGAGCAGTGATGCCTCGTTGCTCTAGTGGCAAAATGCGCGTTGCGATCACGGGTTCCTGGGTTCAAATACTAGCTTGAAAAAATGAATGATAATATGCTCGCCTTTTATTACTTGGGACCGTCGTCGCCAAAAATGTGGGTGTACATAGTATACCTCTGCCATCCCCGTTTAGGGAATATAGGCGTGACGATGTTTTTTTTAAAGAAGGCCGTTGCCCAGTAATCCGTCTTACCGGACTAGATCCGCGTCTTCGTTAGGCCACTCCGGGAAAGTTTTCAGAAAACGACTGGGACTTGTGGCAACTTGACTTTACTTGGGGGTAACCAGTCATGGCCGTAGTCTACCACCGGTGAAGGTGCTGCTCGTTTAGCACTGCCTAGGGACTACGTTTAGGGAATCGAGAGCAAATCCTACCGTATGGTCATTCTCTAAGTATGGGGCACCGTTTTTGGTGTACAAATCTTCTTCACGTGCCTCTCTATTACTGGAAATTGGTAGTCAGCTTTGCAAATGTGCTTCTTTCCTGAGCCATACGGAACAACTGCTCATCACTGGCAATTCCGGTCCACTCCCTAATGTTCCGCAGCCATGATTTCTTCCGACGTCCAACGCGTATTTTGCCCATCATAATCAATTGAATCAAGTGATATTTATCGTGGCGCAGGACGTGAGAGATATGTGATTGTTCGCTTTTTGTTGATTTGCATCAATATTCTGGTCATACCAATACGCTGGAGAACTCTATAATTGCTGACTTTCTATGTCCAACTTATACGGAGCATGCGTTAATGAATAGTTTGGCAAAATAATGAGTACGCACCTACCTTATTTAATACCCACCTAAAATGCTAGTGTGTCTAACAACTCCAGACATCACTTGGATATTCGCTCAAGAAACACACTTCTGTTTGCTATCATGATTTACATTGATTGTTTTATAAAGCCCGGAGCGATCAGGCGATACAATGAGATTTTAAGCCTAAACAAACATAGCTCAGGCCTTCACAAACATATCAGACATAGTTACGGCAACAAGATATATCCTTACGGGCTTACGGTTGGCCAAGAACAAAGTTACAGATCGACAGAAAAGATATGAAAAGAAAACACGCCTACATTCTCCAAG
Organism: Phalera bucephala; assembly: GCA_905147815.2. Classification (NCBI taxonomy): domain Eukaryota; kingdom Metazoa; phylum Arthropoda; class Insecta; order Lepidoptera; family Notodontidae; genus Phalera; species Phalera bucephala. The sequence goes on from LR990627.1 coordinate 11,678,123, forward strand.
TATGGTTTGCACAGATGTCCTGTGTACTTTGGGGTCGTGAGACGCTGGGGCGGGGGTCCTAAACGCGCGACCCTGAAAAGAACAGCGGCGTCGTTTGGCCTATGCCGCCGTGAGCACCGCGACGGTGCAGGGGGGGAGCGGATCCATATGCTCCCCCTTCCGAAGTCGGGCTCTTCGGAGCAAGACACAAGAGCGGCACGAGGCTGGCGGGAGTCCATGAGGATTTCCCCACGTAAACAAGGTGTCCTGTGTATACCTACATTTCACCAATGATCCCAATGTGTGTGTAAATAACGAGTCTATTTTACTAGATGCATTTCAGACTCAAGTCAATTAATGGAGAGAGTTTCTGTTAGGTCGTATAAGAAACTCAAAGAGTACGCTTAAAGAATAATTGAATGAAGAAAGATGCATACATCGAAGCACCGACGAGAGTTCAGCTCTTAAATTTGAATGAATCCTAGACTCTAGAATGCTACCGAGAATTATTCAATGGAAAATCTTCCGTTACAGTTTTTCCAACATAGGATCTAATTACCTTCACAAACAAACGATATTATACTACATATAGTTATCAATTAGAAGGAAAAATATTAGGTAGAAGCTATATTGCAAACTATCTCGGTATATTTTTTGACCAAAAACTTACCTTTCGCGATCACTACGCGTACCCCACAAACAAAGCTTTTCAGCTACTTGGATTTATAATCAGATGCACCAAAGCCTTTTAGAAATCGCATAGCTTTCTCACTATATATTACAGCTTAATAAGCAGAATACGCAAGTGTTATTTGGTCGCCGTTTTATATTGTTTACTCAGAAAACATTGAAAGCGTCCAAAGAAAATGTCTCAGGATACAGATGCGGGTTTAGTCGATCGCTCACGAGTTATCGTGAAAGGTTGGTTAAATTTAAAGCGTCCCCCCTGTATGTTCGCCGAAAAGAGCACGATTTAATATTCTTACACAAATTGTTGCACGGCTCATTAGATTCACCTTATATACTAAGTTTATTAAATTTCAATACTAAACGTAATTACCGTTATCCCCGATAAAACATTTCATCTCCATGTATGCAAAAATAATACCTCTTTCTATAATCCAGTTACAAGAATGTGTCGCCTTTACAACGAGTTATCCATGAAATCTAACTACTTCGATGTCTTTAACAGCAGACGAACTTCTTTTAGAAATACGGCCAGACAGATCCTCCATCAGGCCTACATCACTTCAAAATTTTATGAGTTTTACCTTTTAACATTACTATACTCTACTTATTTCCTTTCTAGCTCTTATTGTGTCACAAAATTAACCTACTTATCTTAATGTGTTAACATATTTAGGATAACAGTATAGTTTATATTCCTTTGCACTATCTTACTGACTTAAGTCTTTGATTGTCATCTGTTTTGGTGAAAAAATAATAATAATTAAAAAAAAACTGGGGAATCTTGGAGCCCACGTAAAAGAATGTAAACCTATTGCGCAGCGTTGACATGCCTTATGCGTTGATATTCGTTACATTCTTCGATGGTTCTTTTAAAACTTTTAGCTTTCACTCCTTTCGCTCCTTCCGCGTTATTCACATCCACAGGAAATGCATTCCTACAAGGTTCTTTTGGCCCGCAGCCAAAATTGGAACTAAAGCTGCCATCAAGTGAAATGTCATTTCATGGCAGTTGTCATTTGCTATGAATTTTACCCATGTAACCGTGCGGACCCACCTGTTCAAATATCTCCTTGGAAGTAGATAAATTTTACTTAATGTTAACCCTAATTTTACACCAACGCCCTCCTATTAATGTAATCCACGAGCCAAAAGATCCCTGTCAGATAAATAGAAAAGCAGAAATAATGAGATCAAAAATTACTAGCAAACATAAAAAATATTAAATTCAAAATAAATATCATTAAGTTCATTTTTCTATTCGAATAAATCTCTAGAATGTACACGAGTGTGACATCCAGCCGAATGTCTCACACTTTCCTTTTCGTCCTTAACAACCTAGAATTTTCTCTAATAAAAATCTAGATTTCTGTATTATACAACTACTTCCAGACGACAGGATACCTATAACTCAGGCTCGTAAATCCGTAGGAACATTGAGACAAAAAATAAAATTCGGTATTGAGAGAGATTTTTATAACATCTTTCGTTTTATGATTATACGAGTGCTGAATTTCATTTTCTAAGCATTTTTTGTAGCCACCTATACTTTTTTTCAATAGAACTAATCCCGTTACACATTTAACTACTGTCATTCGTATAAGCTAGAACCTAAAATGACCTCCATCGAGGACACAAAGGTTTGAAGAGTGACATATCAAGTCCTTATTTTTATTTAAAACTAATTTACATAAGCTTGAGATTTTGAACCACCTCGGAGTGTTCCAAGGAGCTCTAATTAAATTGAAATCAGCAACAAATTCAATTAGAAAAATAGGAGGATTAGCAAAATCAAAAACAAAACCTTCATAGAACAGGAGACAGATCACGAAAAATTGGTATAGCAACCAATGAGAATGAAGATACGACTAGGATAAGCCCAGCTATAAAGCAACTTTTTCATGGTCATACCTAAGTCATAGATCAATAAACACCTTCCACAATATTTCCCTTATGGGTAGACAGAAGTGTATCTAGTGAGTAGACCCACATTTCATTGCGATATTTTAGTCACAATAGGGAATATGCTTGTATTTTTTTATATTTAAATACGATAGATTACATCAATATACTCGTATAAGTGCAAAAAAAATTTAAGCGTCAAAAACACAATGTAAAGGGCAGAAAAAAAATTTTGAAGATAGCAAACAGATACGAGCATTTTGAACGCCCGCTATTTTGGCGCGCTTGGCGTGACGTCAAAGTCTATAATAACAATCAATTAGTGAACAGCTGTAGAAGTATTTTATTCTGTAATTTATTTTTATTTTGTATTTTGTGACAATTATACAATGGAACAATACTGTGTTGTGCCTAGGTGTAAAAATACAATAAGAAATGTACCCGATAGGTGCGGACATAAGGAGAAAGTGGAGTAAAAGCAGAAAAAGAGACATGGTATCTCCTTCAACTTGTTTATATTGCTGCGAAGATCACTTTAACGTGAGAATTAACTTAAATAATTTAAACTAAAATTTTGTCTTTGTGTAAATCGACAACAAAAAATAACAATAAAACTAACTCAATAGCAAACATCCAACAAATATGCACTTATTGACATTTGTATTGTATACTTTGACGTCTTATTCGATCTGACCAATAGCGTGGCGTTCCCGCTACTTTGAATTTCCCACTCATTCTTTGTACTTTCTATAATTATTTTCTTAATAAAAAAGTAATGTTCTTAAAAAAATATTGGTATAGACATTATTCTAATGCGATAAAGTTTGTAAAAAAATATATATGACCCTTATTTGAATTACACGCATATTCCCTATTGAAATATGGGTCCAAATATAAGCGTTCTTATGACCGTTCTTCAAATAAAATATTTCACATATCCTTTGATTTTACTGTGCTTTCTTTAATGTTTAGGGAATGACGAACGGAAATTTATGATTTTTTTATTGTATTACATATCTGTAATAGCAATCGGAAATTTTTGAAAAACCTGGAGCTGTGAGCCGGAATTTCTAACCTAATTATATTATTATTATATACCACAAATAATACTTTTTTTAAGGTACAGAAGTTACTACGAAGTAGTTTCGGTCTTATCTGAAGGACTAATCAGGAGTCTCCGTAACCAGCGAGCGTGTATGAGACGAACTATGATAGTGGAGGAAGCCAGAGAGGTATGTAAGGAAAGAACCCTACCCCGCAAGGGATCCGGCGTGATGATAGAAGTGACCTATTAGGAAAATGAACCAACATTAGGCATTCTAATCCCCATAGTACAAGATACTTTTCGTCTTCCTTGTAACAAAATTAGTCTTTCGTACTTTTCCTTCCACTCGAATAGGAAACGAATTTGAATATTACAATAAATTCGGCTAAGTAAGCTTATACCGAGTTCATTGACTCCTCATGAAATATTCATTTTGTTACCAGGGCCGGCCTAATGGCGTGATCGATGGATTTCTTAACAAAACATCTGTGACAGGTTACAGAAGGATCTATCATGTTCGGACGTAAATACCAAGCGTGTTACATGCAAAGTTATGTTTCGATGTGGCAGTCACGAAACCTCTATGAGTGTGACGTAGCCTTTGAATGGGTGTAAATATATCAATGTCAGTGTGAAGATATATAAAAGGATACCTATATAACAGGTTATACGTTTTAAATGAGAGTATATCGGTTTGCTCAAAATTATGTTCATTCAGCAGAACAGATTTGGAAAATAATCATGATCGTTAATGATGTCGTTCTATCAATGCAGGCTGCTGTCTTGCCCCAGAAATCCTGGCCTTGCAGAGTGTAAACTCCTCACATCCAGTAGATGATCTTGAAGGAACCGGCCCTGCTAAGAGCACCGCAGGAGTGTCGAGTCAGGAATTTTTGTTTCTACCCAATACGAGGGACGCAAAAGAGGCATCGATATTATAATCTCGGGTGACGAAAGAAGCCTTCGTGGAATTTTTTAAGCGGCAAAACCCTTCAGATACCTCAACCTATCTTACCCATAGATCTCGTAAAGATTTTTTCCATGAAAAAGTAAAAGAGCTACCCCTAAAAATTTGTAACATAAGTAAACCAAAAAGCTACTCACATTAGTCAAAAACGGCGCATTATCGTTGATGTCGGTCAGCTCCAAAATGACTTCAGTGGTAGACCTCAAGCTGTCAGACCCCAGCCTGCCCCCGTGGTCAGCGGCCATGATGAGGATCTGCCACCTCGTGAAGCCCAGAGGCTGGTCACGGTCTAACGGCTTGGTTAACCGGAGGCATCCGTCGTTGTCGATTTGTAAAAACTCCTTCTGTTCATGCTTAACTAATGAGTAGACGATGTTCTGGGGCGCACTTCGATCTTTTATATCTGGGTCGTATGCTTCTACCTGTTAGGAAAGAGTATAATTAATAAATTCACATGAAATAAGAATGAACGATAGATTTTGAGGATTTTAACGTTATTTCAGGCTATCGTTTTTACTGATGTAAGTCGCGCGGAGGCCACACGTAAATTTAGTCTATATCAGCAGTGTCTATTGAACCGTCACGGTTATATTCGTTAAGCGGGTGTGGCGGAGGTGTACTGAGTACACTCACTTTTCGCCGACGATGTTAGGTCCCATGTAATAGGGGGCGAGCCTATTGCCATATACCGGGCACAATTCCAGACTGCGGACTGATTCTGGGAATTTTTCGTTAAAAAAACTGCATTTGTCCAACCTAGAATTTGAACCCAGGACCTAGTGATCACAAAGCGATGCGCTTTGCCACTAAACCAACCAGGCAGTCACTTTAATAAAATTTTCGATGGCTGGTTAAATCAATTAATATTCTATCTATCTATATCATCACGCCAGATCCCTTGCGGGGTAGGCAGAGAGTACAGAGTTCCAATAGGTTCTAATCAATTAATATAATAATAATTATTCCGATAACTGTTTATATTAGAAATTAATATAATAATAAATTTATTTATTTCTCCTCACAACAAAACTTATAATAGAAACTTAACTAATTTAAGTGAACAATTTTGTCAGGAGTTTGTGAGAAGCTGGTGTCTATTATAGGGGTTAACCTGTATTACAGATCACCAGGCAATATCCGTAAAAGTAGTAGTAGTAGTAGTAGTGTAAAAGTAGTATTCAAATAAAACACGCTTTCTATGACATACTTCATTCACTATCATAACTGAAATTCTGTATAACTTTTTAATATTAGCACTTAAAAACCTCGCGACAAATATGTTAAATTGCTGACCTAAAAAAACTCTGCTGTAACTGCCTCAAGATTTCTTTCTCAGCCCAAGATCGCGTTAATATAACAACATAACCTATGTTTATCTTACCTTGACAATACAACCTTCATACAACTTCTCTTCTTCAATCGTCTTAGTGTAATTAGCTAAGAAGACAGGCGGGTTGTCGTTTAAGTTCTCAATGTTTATTATGACTTTGGCATAATCCTCGTATATACCGTCGAAAGCTCTAACGTCAAGACTGTAGCTGGTGATGTTCTCGTAATCCAGCTCATTGTTGACGCGGATCTCACCAGTGAAGTTCCTGATGACGAACGCATCGTACGTATTGCCAGCAACGATGCTGTATGTTACTACGGACGCTGTGGAAGAAATAAACGACTATACAACAAAGACACAAGAGATTAAATAGCAGAAGATGCAATCACGCAAAAAGATACAATGTTTGTAAATCAAAGATGTAAATTACCTGTATCGATATCAACTGCGCTGACAACCGTTACCAATTCATTGATATTAGCATTTTCAGCTATAGACTCTGCAACATATGTATCTTGCGTGAAATGCGGAGGATTGTCATTTTTATCCGCAATCTCTATCAGAAACACTTGTTGACCAGCATTATGTTTGCCAGGAATCAAAGCAGATTCTGAATTATCTGTAGCTATGATTTTAATGTTATAAAAGCTTCTCTCTTCCCGGTCAAACATCTTTAATGTTGTAATATTGCCTGTGAATTTGTCTATAGCGAAAGGATCGGATGGGTCTCCAAGCTCATAAGTGATCTGATTATTGGCAGATGTTCCGTCGGAGTCAAATGCTCTGACTTGCATCACTTGTGTACCAGGGTTTTCGTTTTCTAGGACAGTTCCTGATCTGATTTCACTGAATATAGGAATGTTATCGTTTACGTCTTCAACTTCTATTTGAATAATTGTTTCAGCAGCTAGTTTGTAGTTGTTCTGGAAAAAGTGTTCAGTAAGATTTTTTTCAACAGATTTATTTACAACATTTTAGTTTAGTATATTTCTTCTCAGTCAATAATGACTGAGAAGCAATATTTGAAAATCACTTTACACATACAAAATGGTGTTAAGTACTATACCAGATGTGGTAACTAAACGTGGTTATCTTTTTAATAATAAATAAATAATAATTATATCTCTTTAATAATAATAACTGTCTCTTACCTGTATCCGAACAGTGAGCGTGTAATCTGTTATTTTTTCATAATCCAAATGGTTGCCAAGTTTAATATAAGCAGAATCAGCTTCAGGTTCCAACACAAATGTGTGCCATTTGTTCGTCTGTTCTGTTTGACCTTGCACTAATTCGAATTGCAGTTTCTTTTCCTCGGGTATATTTGACCTGAATATAAAATGATTTGATTAACTACCCTCTTCGTTTATTATTCTAGGCCCATATCAACGTATGCAAAAGAACCTCATCTTTAAAAACTGATTCATTACCATTGCAAGTTTAAACTTCTTAAATATCTTTTATTGGCAAGCTACGATAGCATCAGGATTAATAGTAAATCCAAAATTATTTCTAAGAAAACCAATTAAAACTTACGATTAAGCAAAAGATTTATCTAAATTCGACTTTATCAAAACCAATTCATACTTACACAGCCCTCACAGTGGCTATGGGCGTATTGAAATCTGAATAATTTTCTTTTAATCTTATCGGCGCGTCGGGAACTTCTATGAACGATGGACTTTTCTTGTTGGATTCCACAACTTGGATGTCTAAAGTTATAGAACTCTGCTGGGGCGGATTTCCCATATCTTTCACGATCGCGCTCAGTTTGAATTTGTAGCCCGGAGCTTTCTGTTTCAATGAGAACAAATGAAATATTTGTATATTTTCAGGCATTAAAATCAGGATGTTTTATACTTAAAATATAATAAATTGAAGAATAAGCACAGTACTCTTGTTGTTAAATCTAACCTCATTGTTTGTAATCATTTGCATTACTTTTCAGTAACGTGAAAACGTGTAAGAGATACTACTTCCAATTTTAGCCACTTAATAAAATAACAATCCTCGGAAATTAAAATAATAATGTAAAGTATCTATAGGTACTTACATCAATAGTCTTATTCAAAAATATGACGCCGTTGTCCGGATCTATGTAAAAATATGCCTGGTCAGGCGAGTTGGAGTCCAGGCTGTAGTGCACAATGGAGTTGTTGCCATCATCAATATCGGTGGCTGATATCCTCATTACCTCTCGGCCACTCGCCAAGTCTTGAGGCACTGACTCCGAATACGACTGTATAAATACAAATATATTAATTAACTTTACCATAACTGGTTCAGAATCTCTAGATTTGTTAATTAGCTTAGTTAACGTTAGTTTCTTCCGAAGAAGAAATAACATATTACCCTTCTTCTTTTAAATTGCACACAGTTTACTTAGTGAAGAAACCGTAAACTCACTCAGACATGTTCTACGCGAAGCATGCCCAAAGCTTAGAGAAAGTTGTTTTTTATTTTTTCAAAATAATTATAATCGTGCAGTGTGATAAAATGCGTCTAGGGGGAAAGAGCAGCCTAGCTAAAGAAACACACCAACTACAAATGTGCAAAGAAAGTGTTTTTGAACACACTAAACAGATAAAGTATTATTACCAACAACGCCTTGAGGGGCGGCTTATGGTCCTAAATCAGACATGCAGCCACATGCAAGTAGAGAAATAGAAACTTTTTCAAATAAAATAGTCATAGTCGATTGGTACCACAGCATAGGACGTCAGAAATTTAAAGCATTAACAGCAATGGTAACAACCGTAACAAGTATACATATTATATAAATTTTAATTGCGAGTTATGACATGATATTTTTGGTGCGAAAATCTCTCAGTTTTGTGAAATTCTCTCATTAGGACAAACCTTCCAGACATCTCCTCGAAAGACCTTTGGGAAACAGGCAAGCATCAATATAATCTTCGTAATATATCGAAGCTATCGAACGGATATTAGGTTAGTCACAATTCAAAAGACATTAATTACCAATACTGAAATTTCAACTACAGTGGTAAGCATTGAAACGAAACAAGCCGTAACTATTTGTTTCATGACAATAATTTAATAAATATAACGATTTGTCGATAAAACAAGCACAATATGTTATTAATGATTAATGTAGAACGATTTTCCATATAACATGTGTAATTAGAAAACACATGAATGCATTTCACAATTAATATTTTCGAGTTGAAATAGATAGACAGTAGGTGGTAGCAAACAAACACACTAATCCTATGAAGTTCAGACTAAGCTTTTTTTATCGCAGACAACTACGAATGAACAATCAGTTTCAAACCTTGCTAAACATACTTATAAATCTCCAAATGTAAATAAAGTCTTAAACAATATTTTCATCATCTTATCATCAAAGCAATATTGCATATGCTTTCACGTTTTTAATGAATCCTGGCAACCAAACAAAAAGACCCCTTATATGCAGTGTAATACAGTTGGCATTTTAGTAAAGGACTTTTATAAAGAAATTTCTAGCATGGTATTAATAGAAGTAGCCTAAATCGGTAAGACTGATTTTTATACTTACAACTTTGTCGAACACCGGCTGATTGTCATTGATGTCTTCTATAAGTATTTTGATGGTGCAAGCATCATCCAACTGCGGTTGTCCGTTGTCACTGGCTCTTACTGTTATATACGCTTCTTTCTCTCTGGACGGTTCATCGTGGTCGAAAATCTGTATTACAATATCATTATTGGAATAATTGATGGAATTGGATGTCTTACGAAGTATTTCTTAATAATTACAAGTCCTTATGTACCTACCTCATTTCCGACAAGATTTGCTTTGAAAAATATTAATATAGGAAACAAAGCAACAGCAGTTAGTAGAAGAATGAAAGTATTAAATAAAACTTGCCAGTCTAAAACTATAAATATAAAAATGTCAAGAAGATAATTTACATTACTCGCAAATAAAACTTAATTTAGAATGTGAAAAGCTTTGTTTTACTAATAAGAAATTCTTTGCTATTTTCACGGTATTAAGTTTCCCGTGGTACTGAATTAAATTGGATTTTTACGTCCGTTTCATATTTCAATATATTTGATCTATCGAAATATAAATGTTTGCTAAAGTATTTTAATATGAAAGTGACACCTATGACCAGAGATAGGCAAAATGTAATTAGATTAATGATAAACTACTCCTGCTTGGGGAATATAGTCGTGATGGTATATTAATGATAAACGATTAACAATTACAATTACAATAAACAATTACATTTTGTACCCTTCAAGGATTACGATTGCACTTTTAATCTTGAATCATGATTGAATATTACAAAATTTAATCATGATTCTGATAACATTTTGCCCATCTCTGCCTGTGACCATAATTGATTATACAAATTCGCAATTATTCTTAAATAATTCAAAAATATTATCATCATCTTTACCCAAAAGACGTTCGCTACATAACAAAGGCCTCTCCCTAAGATTGTCACGGCTGTGTGCTTTACGCACCCAGACTATACTCGCGACCTTTGATAATTGGTCCACCTTGTGGAAGATCTGGCCTATTTCATCAAAAATATGTTTACTATTATTAAAATAACAAGTACTAAGAATACTTACGTCAGCAGTAGTGATTCTCCCCGATTCTGGATCAACGTGGAATCTCTCCTTCTCGCCAGGAGTGGAGACGAATTTATAGGTAACAGTACCACCCATTTCGGGTGGATCTCTGTCTTCTGCATGCACCTAAAATATTTAGTAATGTTAATATCACATGCTTGAACAATGTTTTGGATACTTTTGTGCTATATTTTTTTATCGTCTACCCAATTTCCTGTGTTTTGGATCTGTAGTATGTCGGATCTGTACATTCAGCGTGATAGAATCATGTTACCGTCCTGAGTAAGACCTAAAATCTTTGACTAAAGCCAATCTGGCCATTACAACCCATAAGTCAGATCATTTTGCTTCTTCTTTGGAACATTCTTTAGTGGCATCATGTATTATGGCAAGGATTAAGATAATGGAGCTTCTTGTAATCACTTTAATCCAATGGCGTATACAATTATGTTTCTTATCAGTAAAGTCTTAAACAACGTTTATAATGCTTATCATCGACTTTAAGACTTAATTCATATCACTTAATTTAACATATCAGGAGGAATTTTCGAAATCAGTTCATATACCACCAATATTTTGATGCCAATCATTTAACACTTCGTGAAAGACAACACAAATATGTGGCAGGTTTGAACCGATAAATGATCGATCAAATGAAATAGGAAGTTGATTTCATAGGCGGATAAACAGGACGTTCCTCTGCGGATCTGGTGTGTATTGAACGAAATTCCGACGCGAACAAGGTGGGGTTTCAGACCAATTTGGAATCATTTATGTGATTTCCAGCCTCACGAGTGTGGGTTTATTAAATAAATTATCATATACTTATATAGATGATAAATTATTTAATAAATACACACATAAATTTTTTTTGAAAACGAACCCCCCTTGGTAACGTGATAATTCACATACACAAATACCCAGACCGGACCACATAATTGTGGGTCACGCGTCACAAAGATTTTTCCCGTGCGGGACTGGAACCCGCGACTTTTAGACACAGTGGGCGGAGCGGCATAAGCTCTCAACCACTGCGCTTAATCGTCCGTCTTATGTAATAAAAATAAAATGCAACTTACAGTGAACACATAAGTCCCGACTGGTTGTTCTTCCTTGACAGTCGGCCTGTAGTTCAGGCACTCAGTGAATAGCGGTTTGTGGTTATCCTTAACCGCTAGCTTCGGGGCCGTCGCCGGTACGAACTGAAACCGCCGTCGATCATGCCACTACATCAATATTTAGCTAAACATTACGTACTACTAAAGCTATAGATCTCACACAATTCCTAAAATGTTACTTTAATATTCTTTTTTAATTAGAGATAATACTTATAGCGAATAGTGGACTTAGCACGAACAGAATATTAAAGTAACCCTATCGAGTTGATATGCTATCCTTCTCATACTACAAATTTGCTAAATAAAGTTGGACTAAACAGCACGCTTTCTCGGAACGGAAATCGGAACAATCTGTTCGTGCTAAGTTCTCAGTTGGATATGAAGTAAACACTTTTCGTGTTCGATTTTGAACAACCAGGTTTAAAAAAAAAAGTAAAATTCCGAATTACAAGCGCATTAATGATTAGTAGCCACCTAAACAATACGCTTATATAGAACTAAGAATTGAGTGAGACCGTCAAATTAATTCAATATTATTTCAAATATTATAATGTTTTTTCGACAACACAAATATTTTAACATTGCAAGCAATCTAGTGTCAACATAAAGATAACTTATCACGCAAACACACAGTTAAGTTTAAAAAATCTCAATTAGCAATGCTTTCTCAAAATTAAATTAACAATGTCGTAACGGGCACCATGCAATGATGTACAAATATTTTTATAATTTTATAGTTCAATGAAAATACAATACAAACAAATAGTTATTATCAGAAATAAATTACTATTAAAATCAAGATAGACATATCTAAAACTGTTTTACCGAGAAGCTCTAGATATTTTTCACAAACTGTTCATTGAACTGAAATCCCCGTTATGAGTGTACTCAAGACATATTTTTCAAATTCCGCCTAGAGAATCTAAGTTTTTTATTTTTTCGTTTTAAATATGTCCAACAATAAAACAAAATTACAAATTTATTATATGACCACACCCACAAAATACATATATATAAATATGAATATTCATATTTCAATATACCTTTACTCCCAGGAAGTGCATATTCGTGTAAACAATGAAAAACAATGGTAGAATGAATCGTTAGTTCTTTAGTACTCACATTTATCCGTGTACGCTATAAGAACTTCCATTCGTACATTGAAAAATGGATCATGCATATACATAAATAAGCGTTAAAATAACACGAAAACTATTGGGATAAAGCTTTTCGGGGCGGGGTGATGGTAGATGGTTGATGATGGTGATTATAGGGTGGTACTCACGGAGGACGATTGGGGCGTGTACCCTGCTAGATGCCTTGAATGCCTGAATCTGGTGACGTGGTGTGTTGTGTGTTCCCGGGCTGTGAAAGAAAATAAATATTACTAAAAATATGATTACAAAAATGTTACACTGTGTAGGCTTACAAAATTGTAACGAGTTCAGATCAATATAATTATGGTTCACGTCCCTAAAACGACTGCATCATTGGTCTCGGCAAAGCACATTGCTTGGTGCAGCTTCTGAGTTCAAATAGAACAAATGAAGTTTTTCTAACGAAAACTTCCCAGTATGAGTCGGGTGTCTGGAATTGTGCCTGGTATATGGCAATAAGCTTGCCCTATTATATGGGACCTAACATCTTCGGCGAAAATTGGTGTCCATGGTACACCTATGCCACCCCCGCTTAGGAAATATAGGCGTGACGGTATTTTTAATGGCCCTTATGTTCCTGCTCCACTTACTTCGTAAAGGGTTAGTAACGCGGTAGTAACATTACATAGAAGTGGCCAATATTTTATTGCATTAATTAAGATTACTTTTTCGGTGGTTTCTCTTAAAACGAGTCTAACCACTGATACGTTCTAACTGTCAACAATTACCGAACCGAGTCATCTGTCATTAGGTTTAAATTTTAGTTTGACTTTTGGTTGATACGAAGTAGAAGGTTAAAAGGTGTGTGTGTGTGTGTGTGTGTAAATGATCTACGCAGTTGGCCGCGGGGCTTTTACAGCTACGCCGGACAAGAGGGCGAGCGTGCAACCACTACGCTCGAGCCAGAAGGGCAAGGGGGCAACTAGCTCAAGGGCGCCTCAAGGAGGAACGGCCTCGGCTGGACCAGTCGCTATGGAGGAGGGGGTATACTAGGTGTCTCGCCGTGGTGCTCAGCACCGGCCGGCGGGCGAGGGATTCTTCGACCTCGCCGGCGAGGTCGGTGTCTGGTCGGTTAAAACTAATGGAAACCTGCCGGTTACCTTATCACCACCACCACTTTTTATTTTTATCTAAGCTGCAACTAATAAAATTAACGTCAACTTAAATCGAAATCAACAAAATTCCAGAACCATATCACATATCATGTACCGACCCTTTGATTTGGAAAAGGCGGTACGATTGAATTCGCACCTTCCCTCGTATTTGGAGTCCGACACAAGCTTTGATAGTCCTTTACAATTCCAGCTACAATTCTGTTTGGAATTTTAGACATGTCTATTTGTGAGAGAATGTGTGACACAGAAGACTCTAAATAGGTCCTTTTAAATGACTTAGATATCCCTTGATAGTTGACAAAGCTATGGTGATAAACTAGTTAAGATTCTCATTGAAAACACAAATGTAAACTATTTTTAAAAAATAAACTTTTAATCATAAGTATAGATAGATGAACCAGTTTTAGGCCCGTATTACAAATCAGTCGTAAATCTATTTTCAAATTTAAAATTAACATTTTAGTCCAAAAATCAGTTTGTAAAACTAGATTTTCTTTAATACCGAGCTAAGCCACTGATGAAAATCGCTGGCAATACATATTTAATACAACTTACATAAACATTGAAACTCTAAAAAAAATAAAATGCTTTTAAATTCTTGAGGCTTTATTCTATATAATACCTTAAAGACCAATGATGCTTTACACCTCAAACAATCGATGGAACATGATTTAAAATAATAATACAGATATACAATGCGAAAGTGGGAATATGTAGGTACAGGGGAAACCTAGACTATCTCCAACTGACCAAATTACCGTGAACCAAAATGTCCAAATGACCTTGCCTTATTTGTTTTACCCTACAAACCAGCACGGTCATTTGGTAATTTTAAAGAGTTTTCGCAACCGGCGAGAACTCTTTAAAACGAAACGAAGAAGGGAGTGTAGGAAATGAGAGAGATCTATAAGGAAAGAACCTGTTGGAAATTTATTCTTTCTGCCTACCTCGCAAGGGATCTGACATTGATATAGAGATAGAGATGAATCATCAAATAAAAGAAAACGGGAAGACCTAAACAGAGATGATTGATGAAATTAAAAGAGTGGCCGAAAAAGACTGGATGGTAAAGACAAATGATAGAGAGATTTGGAGAAAAATGGAGGAGGCCTTTACTCGATGAGAGGTCGTAATAATATTATAAAATTCACATATTACAAAGACAAAAAAAACAAGAATGCATGAAATCAAAAACCTTTTAGTAGGAACAATTATTATAATTATTAATCACTCACAATTACTAATCACACACTAATACATTTTTTTTTATATTGAAATGTACTTAACTGATTATTAAGGAAATAAAGAGGCTTTATTATTATTAATAATAATCATGGCCTTAAAGGCCGTGCTCTTAAAGCGATAAACAGCTCCTAGTAAACCCAACAATATAATTCACACTACAATTTATAACGTTGAACCTCAAAATATGGGGTTAACTCGTGACTAACAGTTGCCAACCATCACAATATTACATAGCGGCGAGCTTCAATAACTTAGTCCAAAATTATCTAGACTAGCGACTCGACATTTGGTCTAAGTTATTCTTGTGATACATAAAACGGTCAGCGAAACTAACTTAGACGATAACATCTGAATTGTTTAAGTTATTGTAAGTCGGAACGGCTGGCTAGGCAAAAACTAAGCACTGTCTGGTAACTTCAGTTTTGTGATTTATCGAGCTTTGCTTTCGTTTGTTATAAGCTCTTGAGTATAGTTTTGTTCTTGTTAATTTTAAGAATCTGAACTATCTCCAGTAACCATAATAACTACAATCTGTTCCCTTTTTATGTAGTTTTTTTTCATTTTCAGCAGTTGATCTTAGCAGGTTGATACAACTAGCAGTAACCTCTCGTAAAGGGCCTCTACGTGTTAGGCCTATGGTTCTATGCAAGCCTCTCAAAGTGCCAGGTAAAGCTCGAGAATGTCAGCGAGATAAATTAAAAAACGCCTGTACTCTGCAACAACTGGACAAATTCCTTCTATTTAAAAATCGAGCGGATAAAGAACTGGTAACTATAGATCAAACTACTTAATTATATTTCTATAACTTGTGGTACACCCACATTTCGCCAAGGTATTTTCGTGCGAATAAAATAGGGTGTGTGTAAAAGATCTACGCTGTTGGCCGCGGGCCTTTACAGCTTCACTAGACAAGAATGAAATAGGGGTGAGCGAACCATTCTTCGGGTACTCCGTTCAATATATTTCGATTTCTAGTGAATAAGAAAAAAAATCTCTCCCGTCTCCGTAACCGGCGAGAGTTCATGAGACAAACTATGAGAGTGGAGGAAGCCAGAGAAGTATGTAAGGAAAGAGCCTGTTGGAACTCTGTCCTCTCTGCCTACCCTGCAAGGGATCTGGCGAGAAGAAGAAAAAAAAGAATTAGGTCTTTTAGGATATTTACAAAAGATACAGAAATAGACACTAACACTGCCTGTGTGTTATCGCTAACAAGTGTAACTACATGTGTGTGTGTGTGTGAATGATGTACGCTGTTGGCCGCGAGGCCTTTACAGCTTCACCGGACTTAAAGGCGAGCGTGCAACCACTACGCTCTAGCCAGCCAGAAGGGCAAGAGGCGACATACTCGAGGGCGCCTCGAAGAGGCGCCCTCGGTTGGGACAGTCGCTGTAGGGGGGCGGGTGCACTACTAAGTGCACCGGTCAACCGCCGGCTATGGGAGGGGATCTACTACTACGTCGTCGTCGTCGCCCGTATTCTGAGCGGAAAGAAGGGATGACAAAGCATCGGGGGGGTCGGTGAGAACATGTCGCGGCCGGCGGTGGCGGCAAATATAATACCCCTTGAGCAACATATATGCGACTAGCCAAACGAAAAAGAAATGGTGAACAGCAATGGTAGTGTGGCCAAGGCGATTAAAGGAACAAAAACCATGCGATATCGTGTACTGCAATGTGGCATATAAGTAAATATAAGTGCCCGCTAACTTAGTCCAGCTTATCAGAACTGGCTACCCTCGAATCGACTGACTCACATTTAACAGCGACCGAGGCAAATATCACCTCCCTTTCACCTCCTATTTGCGTCGTACTACCCTACTTTCGAGATCATCTTGGTAAAATGGTTGGGTCCCGGCTCCAAGCGGGACAGTCTTATTTAAATTGTAATTCAAGAGTCATCACAAACGGCAAGCGTGTATGACACGAACTATGAGTGGAGGAAGCGATAAGCCTGTAAGGAAAGAATCTCTTAATTTTTTTACTCTTTGCCTACCCCGCAAACAATCTGGCGTAATGATATAGATAGATAGATGAAACAAACCATTTCAAATGAATTAATTAACTACAATTAGTAAAGTAAGCCGAATCCCTCTATTTCCACCGTAATACCCTTAAAAAGAGCCCTGTAATTAGTTAATCATTATCGTAGCTACACAATACTTTTGAGGGGCCATACCTAATCGACAAAAAGAAGTCATTGTGGCCCCGTCAAAACAGGCGAAAGTCGCAGTGAAAATAACCAGCCGTCATTAGAGCAACAGATAGTGATGGGCGAGATTAATCGAATAGATTAGTAGAATCGGACTATCGATTATTTGTATTTTTTTATGTTTGTGAATTTAGTGTAAAACATTTTTTTTTATTTTTAAGTTTTTAAGTGTTTTTCTATTGGCATATACACATAAATTATTTTTAACTTAGACTTTATTACACTCGTACACTAGTCTAGTGACGCCCGATGCGGCTAGTGATTATGAGGTCCTACTTTCAAATCCTAGGTAGAACATAGTGTTATTAGGCGGTTTCTATTTCTCAGGGGCCGAGCGAAGTCTGGAGCTGTGCCCAGTAAAACGGCAATGGGGTCACCCCATGTATACAGTACCTTTCTCGTGACAGTGATTTTTAACTAATCGCTATGACTTACTACTCAAAGTCTCGCTTTAAGACCGAACCCGACACCCGACCGACACACCTAAACTGGATAAAGCAATAAAAATAGATCACTACCATAACTTCTCCCTAAGTCCGGATCGAAAATAAGAAGATATTGCTTTTATAAATCACTTCGTTCAATTAATTTGAAATTAACTGTAAGATCCGCTTATTCATAAATTTAACTGAATTGTGAGTTCCAATTTAGGATCTCTCTGGAAATTAAATTTTATAATGATTTTGATAACTGTGTATTATTTTACCACTGGAGATCAAATCATCATAATAGATTCTATTAAAAGCGGTCAGCCCCTGCAGACTGCTAGTGAATCTATTTTTATTATTACCAATACATTAACCTGCATGTCTTAATTTTGGTGCACATTACGTGTTCAATAACAATTAGTAGATTTTCACGTTTTGACTTGAATTTCTTTGGGAATGGGGCTTTATAACTGTTTACAACGACGTTAAAATTGGCTCAGTAAAAACACGGAGTGAAAATTTGTAACTTATTTAAAAATACCATAAATGTTAAAAGAAGGCAAAATTTGGGTGTATTGTTTTAACCCCTGGTGACCCCTTCCGAGAAGATTTGGCAGATATTTATTTATTAACTAAAAACCAATAATGTCAACTCCGTCAGGGATTTGGCCTCATAATAGACATAGATAATATATTCAACAAACCCTCAGGAAATAAATAATATTATTCCTCCTAAATAAACAAAGCAATTACTATATATTATCTAATTAATTTACGACTAAACGTCTCTTTCCGAAATCAACTAATAAATTCACAGGCCGTAAGTCATCTCGACTAATGCCTCTTGTTGTTCGCTCACATAATTAATTACTACTCTCATTCACGGTACATGTACGTTTATGTACTTTCCAGTAATAAAAAGATAAGTAATTGGTGTAGACGAATTGAGACGAAGCAGTTAATAGTACTCGTAAGAATTTTTTGTTTCTGTTACGTCATAATGACTATGGGTTCTTTAGTTTTATGTTTGAGCGATATGTCTGTCATATTAATTTGATGCAACTTGTGGAAAGGAAATAAATGTATATATTGAGTTCTTAGATAAAGGCGAATATTACACATATTTTATGTATAATATTTGCCTTATACATATACATAAATATTTTAACCAGATCTCATCGCATTTTATTTTTTTATTATACAAGCTGCCCGCCCCGGCTTCGGCACGGGTGTAATAAGGAAGAAAATGAGACCATCACCCCTTTTCAGTACGATCATGTAATTAAAATTACAATCAAATAATTACGACCATTATTTATTGCAATGCTTTGTAAAGTACAATATTTTATGTCTTTCCTTCCGCAGAGAAAACAAATAATACCGAACATAATATAAACTCGGCTTGCGTTACGCGTACGCCGACCGATATTTTGACGCCTCACCGGTGGCATTGTCTTAACAATGAAATAAAACAAGACTAAAGGCAATTGCAAGCAAGAATAAATTACTATTGCTGGTTATTTTTAAAAACAGCAGATATAACGTTCTACAACTTTTTTTACTACATTTTTCACTAAACATTTTTTTTGGTTGTAACATTTAAAACAGTATAAGAAACTAAACGACAATCTGTTAATATTTTCTAGGACTCGCACACTTTTTATACAGAGACTTTTTAAGCCATTTTTTCACTCTTCTGTACAATTTATCAAACATTTTCTTTCATACAAATCTTGTCCTAACAATTACAAACACAGCAAAAAAAAAAGAATTAGCGAAATAGGCGCAACCGTTCTGAAGTAATGACATACATTCGGCATTAGATTTTTATTTATATAGATATGTAACTTTATATTGACACGTAAAGGTAAAAACGGTGATAAATTATATTTCTTAGAAACTGCTTCCAGTATATACAAAACCATTCACAAATCTAGTAAAATAAAATTCCGACTCACTCGACTAAACCTCGCGACCGGTCACTAAAACTATTTTAACCCCATCACTATTCCATTACAAAAAATAGTGATGGAAAAGTCGGATCAATTTTAAGCCGGTCCGAAGCTTGATTGATGGTCCCTTTGACGAACTAAATTAAGAGACCTCACTATTTTTTCTTTGTTTTTTTATTAGTGGTATATAGGACGTAAATGAGACATTAGGATTTATTTTGATAAGGCCGCACTGATCCGCTTAAGAGGGTTAATTTATTCTGAAACACGAAATGTGAACATTATGTCATACGTTTTAGATATCCCAACCCGCTGTTAGTTTTTATAGTACCATAAAATACAATTGATGTTTGTTTGGACAAGTTTGAGCTGACTAAACTAAAACTCGACTACCGTGATTATCTTTGTCACTTAGGAACCTATGATATACTTTAATACTCATAACAAAGGTTCGAATATAAGAGAATTACGGATGTTCAAATTTCATATTAAATAATAATATTAGCCCAGTTAAGAAACTGTCCCACTGTTGGGCACGGACCTCCTCTCAAACTGAGAGGTTAGGCCATAGTCCACCTCGCTCGCCAGTGCGGGTTGCCGAACTTCATACATCTTCGAGAAACTCTTGGGCATGCAGGTTTCCTCACGATGTTTTCCTTCACCGTCAAAGCAAGTGATAATTATTTTTTTAATTTGCACATGCTTTCGAAAAGACAGATGTGCCTGCCTGGGTTTCAACCCAAGACATCTGACTTTGCAGTCCAACGGTTTAATCACTAGGCTATCACTGCTGTTCATTTTATATTATTTCAGTAAACTTATTTATTAAGTTTTAAGATCACTGAGAAAATATATCGCCGTCACTCCTATATTCCCCCAGGGTGGATGGTGTGTAGTCTCACATTTTATCGACGGTTTTATGTTCTAATGTAATATAGGACGAATATATTGTCACTATCCCGGACAAAATATTGGACTCCTGAGATTTTTTTATTTTTTTTTTATTAAACAGCTCACACTAGGATTAATTCCTGTGTCGTGGGTGCGTTTACAAACATGAAAATTCACACACACAAATACCCAGATCGAAACAAATAATTGTGGGTTACACAAATATTTGTCCCGTGCGGGAATCGAACCCGCGACTATTAGACACAGTGGGCGGAGCGGCTTAAGCTCTTAACCACTGCGCTAAATCGTCCGTCAAAATTTGACGAATTCTAACCTAGGAGAATTGAAGAATTCTAACCTAGGAGTCAAAGCCACGACGTCGTGATCTCTAAATCAGCGAGGGAGTCATTAATAATCACTACACATATAGGATTTGCTAAGAAGCAAAAAAAATATATCATATGTGTCAGTTGGCCCATAGCAATATATCGCAAAATATTAATGCCTCATGATTTCGTCCATTTAAATATTATAACAAACTTCATACGTGCTTCATCCGTTTATTGTGTTCCCATTCCGCATTTCTTCACGGGGTGATTAGGGCTAACTGTATCATAACCGATATCGATATCAGTACTGCTACAGCTGCGGCCACGTACAGAAATAACAGCTCGTAATAGCAGACATGAGGTTACCTTAATAGCTTACAAGCACTAGCGTCGACACCATTTCCTTAAAAAGCTTTCAAACAAGCGAGAATGGTAAAATACTCGTAATTTGTAATATTGAAAAACAAATAAAAATGTCTGCTTCGCGTAATATTGATTTCTTAGATATCATATATTATAGAATATTTACTACACATGAAATAAAACAGGGACCAGTCCCTCCCGTGCCCAGGGATAGTGCAAAGCACTCGAAACGTCGGGAACTTATAATCAATAAATGTACCACGGCAAAAAATAATCTTATTTCATAATGCGTAATTTTCACGCGCGGTTTTTTTTTCATTTTTACAACTTGGATTAACCTCTTTACGTATGTTTAAGATTTTAATTTATTTGCTTCGTATTCCAATAATTCCGAACATATCCTATAGGCATATTACGAAGTCCCCGGATCGCAACGTTTAATGCACTGCAGATGTAAAACCAAATAGACCGAGTCTTATCTGAAGGACAAGTCAAGAGTCTCTGTAACCGGCGAGCTTGTATGAGACGAACTATGAGAGTGGAGGAAGCCAGAAAGGTATGTAAGGAAAAAAACCTGTTGGAACTCTGTACTCTCTGCCTACCACGCAAGGGATCTGGCGTGATGATATAGATAGATAGATGTCAAACCAATGTCAACCCAAAAGCATGCATGTGCATAGAAAATTTTCACGTGCGTACTTCATAAGGGGTGAATAGTAATATTAAGAAAGTTGAAGTAGTTTGAGAGTCCATACTTATCAAAGACGGCTGTAACATATGCATGCCTAAAGGCAGATGTTGCTATCGCAAATAATCTGATTTGATTTGAAGATTTGTTCGCTTATTTTGGCATTTTTAGGCTACTTTATTGCTGTGAAATGTTGATCTTTTAAAATTAGTACCGTTAATAGGATGGATGCCATTGTGAAGGTCGCGAGTGAAATATAAATGCGTGTAGCGCGAAGCAGGTCGATATAGCGATCTTTGCGAGTAACCCTTGTCCTGCAGTGAACGGCTTCAGACTGATAATGATAACAATGATCCACAAAAAGGTCTCTCAATCGGGATAAAGGAAAGTCCCGGGTAAGAGCTGGATACGTTCACAATATTAGAAAAGAAACAAAAGTATTTATTTACCACCATCAGCAGGATCAGGAAACGTTAAGACATGAGACTAGTGCTATATATAATGATGTTTTTAATTCAAATTATCCATAACTACTAACTTACTGTTTGTTTCCCAGTTACCAAATAGCTTTTAACTAAAATTAGCCTTTCTGAGAATAATATAGTCCCTTTTCTATTTGATTGTTTACTTATGTATTTTTTATGGGACTAAGTCCGCTACACATTCCCACCATTGCAACTCCTGTTAGCCAGGATCCACAATGGTCTCCTTAGATCACACCAAGGTTTGAACCTTAGGGTGTTCCGGGAAGCGCTTTAATTGTCTTGGAACCCGCAACAAATTTAATTAGAAAGAAAAACAGGCGGAGTAAGAAAAATAAATTCGGCGGAAGATACAAAAAATTGGCACATCACAGACACTTGTGTGTGCAGATATTACTTGTCAATAACAATAATGTTTCTGGATAAGTTCACATATGCGGGGCCATATCTCGAACTCAACGAATAGCGCCAACGGAAGACCAGCGCTGATTGCTTGCAGTCAGTACAATGCTGAGTTGGGACCGATTAGTAACATGATCAGTTTTTCTTTGTTATTTCAATAACATTGTATCTGCTACTGCATTTTTTATGCGTTGCGAATAAATTTATTTTCATTGTTATTTCTTTATTTCTATACGTGTAATACAGAGCCGGTCGACGGCGACTCGTGGCGTCCTTTGGGGAAGAGCTTTGCCCTGGACATATTTCGGAGTCTGGAATTGTGCCTGGGATATGGCAATAGGCTCGCCCCGTTGTGTCTGTCAAAGATATACAAATTGTCACTTCAAACCTACTGGTAAAATACAATGAATACTCACACTTCAACCATTGCTATCCTATAATTTGCCATTATACGTACCTTAATGAGTTTCAAGATACCTCCCATACATCAAAGCCTTTTCGTTCGTGTGTTCCATTTATACGATAATACCTCTCTACGCTTATCTCGGCCATTATAGATTCTCTTTTAGTGTAAATCGGTAACGTTTAGAGTTAATTTTTGTTTATTTTGTTCGTGTAATGTGTCGTTTAATATGTTTGTTTTATGTCTGTAGTATATTTTCTATATGGGTGGGGTTGCGTGAATTTATTAGCTTTTGTCACCGACATCGTCGGCGACAGTGACCAACTCTGATATCGGCGATGACAGCCAGAGTAATGTTTTATTATCAGCTGATCTGTTATTAGCCATCGTTGAAAATCCTTTCGAAACGCATCCACGTCGTCCCTCCATCGTTTCCTGGGCCTGCCCCGAAATGATGCCCATCTGCAGGCACCCAAGGTTATGGGAAAGACCTTTGCCCAGTAGGACAATATAGGTTAAGAAAAAAAAGCTTGATCACTCTTTTAAAATTACGCCGTGATCAAAGCTATTGTGGACACGCGCGACTATATGAGAAGAGTTATTCACGTAGTTTTGTGTGTCTTAGTCCATATTTACCGATATAAAAACAATAACTGCCGACATGCTGACATCGGGCTGGTGCCGATATCGGCTGATGTGTAAACAGCCAATGTCGTATATGGCATATAAAAACTACGTCGAAAATAGACCGTCTGAGTCAAGAGTGTCCGTAACCGGCGAGCGTGTATGATACGATCTATGTGAGTGGAGGAAGCTAGGGAAAGCACTGGGTGGAACTCTGTACTTTCTGCCTACCCCGTAAGGGAACCAGCGTGATGATATAGATAGAGATGGATAAACTGCGTCAATCTGAATGTACCTACGCAAAAGTTAATCCAGAAATGCTAAAGCAAATTCGAACTCGTCTCCCGTGTTCACACGACGACCTAGGGGACCAGTGTCCTGTTATCGCTTCACGGACGATAATTAATGTATTTGGAACACGAGCCTTATTAGCGTCGGATACTGCGGAGGATAGTTGAACAGCCGCTAGGAACAATTATGATGAAGAAAATAATAGTATAGGGTAATGAATTGTTTTTCACATTATGTCAATATTATATTGTCACTTTAGAAGGTAATATATACAAGGTGTAACATAATAAACGCAAGACCTGGAAGTAGTTTGTTCTAAATCGATAACTGAATTGATTCCAACTATTTTTAATGTATAATACATTTTTTTTAAATTTGCATAAAATGATGTTACTCCCTTAGTGTGCTATAATAAACTAAATATATTATTGAACAAAGTAAAACGGATATTTCAAATGCATTTCTAAAACGTATTTCTCTATTCGCACACATACACGTACGTTTCATTGTTAGTTGGGGTATAAAAGTGCATAAAAAGGGGTCAAACATTTTAAATTTGGAAAATTGGTTTTCGTTTGGAATTTGTGAAGCAATTATCTAATCGGGGTGTCTGAGGTCTTGCGTTATTTATGATACATCTTGTATTATATTATACTATATATTATATTATCACTTTAGAGGCGCTCGTAGCGCTGGGCGACCGCGGTGTTCTTACCGATCACCAAGGTTAAGCAGCGTTCGACTCGGTCGCCCTGAGATGGGTGACCGTTTGTGGCGTTTTCATATTCGAGCGTCTCCGTGCTTCGGAAGGCACGACAAGCAGTTGATCCCAGTTACCACTTAATGTGGTGGTCGTTAAGCCTAGTTGGAAGCCTTAAAGGCGGCTTGATAAGTCCCAACAGCAGGTGGCCACAAACCAGCCTCCACCAATCCGCACTGGGTCCGCGTGGTGGATTATGACTTAATCTCTCTCACCTCGATTTGTGAGAGAAGGCCTTTGCCCAGCAGTGGGCAGTATAGGCTGATATTATTATTATTATGTATATATTTATTAAGTATAATTTCTTATAAAATATATATACAAATACAAATATATATTGTATAAAAAAAAATCTGCTCCACCGACAGCAAGAACTACGACCCAAGCTACCGGCGGCCAGGGCTCCAAAGAGAGGAACCTCCTCACAATGCGCGCGGTGTCCAATATTACTGCCTTCTGTATCAGGCCCTTCACCAAACCGCCTAGCGAGAGCTTCTCGAGATGTTTATCGAAGCTCTTCGCTTTAAGGCCGTTGACTGAAACGACCATCGGAATAATGATAGTTGAAACAACATTCCACATGGCGGTAACCTCATGGGCCAGATCCAAATATTTACATAATTTTTCTTTTTCGGCTTTCACAAGGTTCTCATCATGCGGAATGGTGACAACAACTAGCATTACACGACGCATCGATCGATCTCTTATCACGATATGTCTTATTATTATTATTAGAAGTTACGTAAAGCCGCCCCGCAAGGGATCTGGCGTGAGGTTATAGATAGATAGATAGACGTAGAAGAGATATATTCAGAAGGAGTAATAATTAAAACAAATCTTATAATAATAAATTAAGCCTACTGCGCAAGGGATCTGGCGTAATGATATAGATAGATAGAGATAAATTTAGCCTATTCTGTCGCACTGCTAGACAAAAGCCTTCTCCCACAAATCGAGGTGAGAGAGATTAGGTCATACTCCACCACGCAGGCCCACGAATACGAAAATGCCATAAACGGTCACCCATCTCAGGCCGAGCGAGTCGAACACTGCTTGATCGGTAAGAACTTCGCGGTCATTTAGCGCTCCGAGGGCCTTAATGTATCAAACAATTCATAATTATTGTAAATTTCACTGGCTTCCCACCTCTAGTTAAAGACCACTAAGCAGCTTCCTAACAGCTTAACGTGCCTTCTGAAGCACGGAGGCTCTCGGAAATGGAATTGCCACAAACGGTCTCCCATCTCAAGCCGCCCGAGACGAACGTCGCTTAACCTTGGTGATCGGTAAGAACACCGCGGTCACACGGCGCTACGAGCGCATTAATTTATGAAACAATTCATAATTATTGTAAATTTCACTGGC
This sequence comes from Phalera bucephala, assembly GCA_905147815.2. Classification (NCBI taxonomy): domain Eukaryota; kingdom Metazoa; phylum Arthropoda; class Insecta; order Lepidoptera; family Notodontidae; genus Phalera; species Phalera bucephala. The sequence goes on from LR990627.1 coordinate 11,704,441, forward strand.
ATCCCACCTCTAGTTAAAGACCACTAAGCAGCTTCCTAACAGCTTAACGTGCCTTCTGAAGCACGGAGGCTCTCGGAAATGGGATTGCCACAAACGGTCACCCATCTCAGACCGACGCGCCGAACGCTGCATAACCTCGGTCGGAAGGAAAACTGCCATCCCGCAGGTCAAAATTATTAAATGTAAAGAAAAACTTACGAGTACTTACTCGTATAATAAACGGCTTTATTCAGTGCCCTACTCAAGGTGCCCTACCTTAATTACTTTTTAACAATCTGCGTGTTTTTTAACCGACTTCAAAAAGGAGGAGGTTCTATGTTCGGTTGTATGTATGCTTTTTTTTTTTTTTTTTTTTTTTTTTATGTATGTTCAGCGATATTTCCGTCAATTGTGGACCGATTTTGATATTTTTTTTTGCATTGGGTTCAGTATATCTCCAAGGTGGTCCCATATTAATTTTATTGACATTGGACCTTGGACTTAGAAGATACACCAGGGAACTCCTTAACGACAAACAATAGGCATGTGTAAATTGCGATATTATCGGTATTACGTCAATCCTATAGGTACCCTACTATAGAATTCACTGGTCACTTAAAATTGTAAAATAAAAATCTTTTATAAAAAAAGGTAAACCGACTTCAAAAAGCAAAAAAATAAATATTTGAAGTCGGTGCCAAGTAACCGACTGCACCAACCAGCACCGACTTCAAATATTTATTTTTTTGCTTTTTGAAGTCGGTTTACCTTTTTTTATAAAAGATTTTTTTAACTTCAAACTACAAGGAAATATGTGTCTTAATTAATCAAAAAGTAAGTTAAACTCCCTCGAGAGTCTTGGTACATTAATTATAAAAATAAGTAGCATAATTGATTACAATTTGTTATTTTGATGCGGTTGTTAGATTGTATTTAGATTAGGTTATATTTTAGTTATTAAGTACATGCAGGATTTGAGTGGGGTATATCGGGTAATAAGTGTAGAAAGTTGGTCTACTGGCAAGTGATACTGGCGATCACAAGTTCCAGTTCGAACCCCCAGGCAAACAGGAAGAATAATTGTTAATCATACACAGCTTTGTCCCGTGCGGGTGAAAATATTTGTATAACCTTAATTTTTTTCAATACGACAACGACCACTGCTAGGCGATCTGATCTAGGCTGTTGGCCGCGGGGCCTTTACAGCTACACAGGACAAGAGGGCGAGCGTGCAACCACTACGCTTGAGCCAGAAGGGCTAGGCGGCAACTAGCTCAAGGGCGCCTCAAGGAGGAGCGGTCTCGGCTTGGGCAGTCGCTATGGGGGAGGGCGTATACTAGGTGTCTCGCCGTGGTGCTCAGCACCGGCCGGCGGACAAGGGATTCTTCGACCTCGTATCGAACCGATTTACGCTTTACCTACTAGACCTATCCGCCGTCAACCCAAATCCTTATTCGCTAAGACCAAAGCGGGGCGTTATGATAACTTGGTGATATAGTCGTGTAATATGATAATAATAGCCTGTAATCAAACATATATATTTATACATATGTTTGCTTAAACCTAATGACTTTATAATTTTAAATACAAAAACAGATTGAAGTTATTTTGCCTCGACAGCCCCTGTCTGTGTGCCCATTTTTGGCAAAGGCCAACTTCCTCCATTTCTCTCTGCCTATAGCTGTTCTGGTCCATGCGGTACCGGCTATAGTTTTAATATCATCCACCTATCTTCTTAATGGTCTGCCTCGTTTTCTTTTTTCCTTACTTCTAAACCCTCTGATTGTATGTCCTGCCCATTTCCATTTGAACTTTCTGTTAGTTACTGTGACATTTTTTTGTTCTTGTATATTTCTTAATAGTTGTATTACTTATTCCGTCTGATCGTTTTCTACCCATCGTACTCCTTTCATGCATCATGGTCGGGTAATGACATATAATATGCCACAGGAGCACCATCAAACGATTCCACGAAATTATCGTAACGCACCGCGCTACGTGGGGGCCTTACGCATTCCACATTCAATCTCCAAAACAGTTCATTTATTGAGTACTTACGAAAACACTCAACCTCTTATCTAGCCCGCACAGCGTTTCCTTGAATATAAAAACGGGGAAAGAACACAATAAACGGATTTATTATGCCCAGCGGAATAATAAAACTACCTGGAACCAGGGGCAGAAACACCACCTCGACGCATTCAAAGAGGACGCTCTGTATCGCGTGCGACTGACACCGGATCTTGGTTTTTTTCTCAGCGGTCCTTTGTTGGGCTTCCTTTAGAAGGGGGGGTCACCTAAAGCTAGGGTTGCTGCTAAGTGAAATCGTAATAACAAGACACAAGAAGAAATAGGAATAAGAATAGTTTATCTATCGCAAAATTCTTATCCGAAGGGCAAGTCAAGAGTCACCGTAACCGGCGAGCGTGTATGAGACGAACCGAGAGTGGAGGAACCCCACAAGGGATTTAGCATGATGATATAGATCAGGCATGTCAAACATATGGCCAACTGAGCATTTTCCTGCGGTCCGAATCGATTTTGAAAACAGCCAGATAATGCGGGCCGCGAGCGTGTTAAAAACTGTTTTGGAAATTTAATAAACATACTTGTCCTAAAGTATCAGTGTAAAGATAAGAAAGGGTATGCTCCGTTGGTTCGGGCATATAGAAAGAATGTCCGAAGAAAGAATGACAAAACTGTTATACAATGTGGTGTACCGAAAGTGGAAGGATGTGGGTACCGGGGAAGACCTAAACTATCTTACCATGACCAAATAGACCGTGTCTTATCTGAAGGACAAGTCAGGAGTCTCCGTAACCGGCGAGCGTGTATGAGACGAACTATGAGAGTGGAGGAAGCCATAGAGGTATGTTAGGAAAGAACCTGTTGAAACTCTGTACTCTGGATCCGGATCTGGCGTGATGAAATAGATAGATAGATACTTGTCCTATAATAATAAGTTTTTTTCTTTGAAAATGTTAGTAGTTGTCTTCTATAAGATTAGGGTTTGCGCCCCACCTAGTCTACGGTCTAAATGCTTTAGGCCTACTAGTGGCTTTGAGTTTATCATGGCTGATATAGATAGATAGACAGAACTCGTATAGCTGTGTAAACTTGTCGCTACACATGTGAGAAAATGCTTAAGGACTGCGTGGACCAAAGCGTGATACAGTGGCTAAAGTTGGTATAAAACTCTCCAAGAACTTGTAACTGTATTTATAAGGTGTGTGAGTGTATGTGACTATTTCCTTTTTCCCTTACAAGTCAATGCAATCAAAATATATAAACATTTAAAATTCGTTATCAAAACCTATAGGGTACGTCCCGTTGGCGTAGAAGCATAAAATTTGGTAAAATAATAAGTTTTCATAATGCAAGTTGTGATTTTGTAATTAAATCACAGAAAAACTGTTCCATTCTCATAGTTCGTTTCTTACATGCTCGCGGATTACGGAGACTCTTGACTTGCCCTTCAAATAAGAAAAGGCTTACATTTGGATATCATAATATAGGCTAGGTCTTTCCCAGCACCTACATCTGTCCACTTTTGCGTAGTATGTTTTTCAAAACAGAGAATAATTACACGTTATCTTTATATGTATAATTCCAGTGTGCGTATGTTTAAAATCGTTATCCTCTTAAACGGCTCTATGGGTATTGATGATTTTTTTTAAACTTATGCTTCAACCTGATTCTTAGCTACAGTTGGACCTGGTAGGTGGCACTGTCGTCGTCTGGATCTACTGCATAAATATAAAATGAAGGCGTGCGATGCCGCGGCAAACTGCTATGTTTTATTATTATTATCAGTTAGCCTACAGTGTCCAACTACTGGGCAAAGACCTCCCTCCATCTCTTCGAATCTATCTAGGCTATTGAGAGCCAATCGTTTTTAAAGGGTTCCAGTTCGTCCTGCTTCAGCTGGGCATGCCGCGATGCCGTTTAAAATTTAACACTTTTATTAAAGACAGGACAATTAGACAGAAAAAGGCAAGACCACTTGAGTAAATTCCCGAATCTTAGTATCCCCGAACCCAGTAAGTTAAAAAAAACAATGATAAACGAATGATTTAGGTTTAAAGAAAGTTGACAACCCTTACTTAGAGGGCCGGGAGTTCTATTGTGTGGGGGCCGGGAGTTCTATTTGAATATTCAAATGTGGGGAATGTTTGGTGGGTAAGCGACGTCGATTGCTCATGTACAATTTTTATATATTTAAAGGTACTTATTTTTTTATTTAAAAAAATTAATCACCGTCCTCTATATTCTCCTAGCGGGGGTGGCAGAGGTGTACTGTGTACTGTACACCCACTTTTCGTCGACGATGTTAGGTCCCAACGTATAGGAGGCGAGCCTGTTGCCGTTATTATTATTATTGTAGATTCTTTCACTCATTCAGATTGGTCTCCTGAATGGTCCCTCAAGGGTGTAAGCCTCCTCCATCTCGTTCCACCTTTTCCTGTCCTGGGCGACACTCATCCAGTTCCTTCCGGCTGTTTTGATAAGGACGTCAGCCCATCTTTTCTTTAGCCGTCCTTTGCGCCTCGTTCCAAGTGGGCTAGGGCACTTTGTTGTTTGAATTGTCCAACTTTGGTCCCAGTACCTGGCTATCTGGCCTGCCCACTTCCCCTTGAGTCTCAGGCATGTTGCAGTGCATCTGTAAGTTATGTTTTTCTCCGTATGTGGCCATTCTTTATTTTTTGTATATTTCTAAGTTTTAAGATGCTTGTTTCCATTGTATGCTGATATGACAGAAGCTTGCTTTTTATTTTAATGCTGAAGACCCACGTTTGAATTGTATAGATTAGGCACGGTAAAATGCAAGAATCCATTATTATCTTTTTAAGCTTCAGACTATAGCTTCCATTCAGAATATTTTTTTCATGCTATATTTATTCCTCGTTGCCGTTATAACGAGCACGCTTCCATACTCCGGAATGGTACTGGTAATTATTCGATAGAAAAATTAACATTGCTCAAGGAATATAGGCAAGACGGTGTTTATTATTTTTCTCAGGACCTTATATTTGGTTACAGAACTACTAATTGTTTTTAACAAATAACTTTACCTTCTACGCTTTACTTGAATCACCTAACGTCCATAGCTAATTATATCAAAGATTTTTTTATTATAATATTCCCTTGGCTTTCATTAATTAAAAGTTCCGTCCCCAAAGGCCCAGATTCCACGAATACTCAATTTAAATAAACACAAATACACAATTACTTAATTTAATAAATGTTCCAAAGACAGCTTAAGAATTACCTTTCAGACAACCTTAACAACTACAGAATAACTAAGCGTTTGTTAAACTTAATTCGAGATTATAAAGTTGAAATAAACTAAGAAATTAATTAAATATAGGACTAGTTTTTTTGTCGGACAAAACGCGTGAATGGAATAAGAAATAATAAGTACAGTACAGTACACAAGTTACAGAATATTCTCAATCTCTGAATTTGATAATACTTTATATTTTATAAGCGTTTCATGAAAATTTGGTGAAAATACATACATGCGGGAAAATTATTTCTTATGGCTTGTCGTCTCGAAATAAAAAAAAAATTGAAGTTCTTACTTCGTGTTTTATTTAATTTTTTACCTCAACTTACAATTTTGCTTCGGGTTACCCAAAAATAATTATTTTATCTCATTGATTCTTCATTTCCTTTCCACACACATTCATTTCAATCAGTCACATACTCTCTCATTCATTCAACACTGTTCTTCTTCTTGTTTAAGTTATGGCTTCACACTAATTATAAGTGTATTTTGCCAGTGTCCAGTGAGATACATAATCGTGTTTGTTTAAATTAATTCAACTCCCCGATGAACTTGATGACAACGATGATAATGAAATAAATGAAGTACCCCACCCTGGATAGTAAAGCGGTGGATACTTTACATACCAATTGCGACGGCCGTTTTGAGGGAATTCGAAAAGGCACGTTTTATCACTTTGTTACAATTACCTTCACTCATGCACATATAAAACACATAATTGTTAATATTCCACCAACATTACACATTATTAGTCGAAACAACACAAGTTTTGTAAATTAAAACAAATTGACAACATTACTCTTCGACTTCCCGCCAAAAAAAAAACACACTGTGTTCTTCTTCTTCTTCTTCTTTAAGTTATGGCTTCACACTAATTTTAAGTGTATTTTGCCAGTGTCCAGTGAGATATATAATCGTGATTATTTAAATTAATTCAACTCCCCGATGTACTTGATGACAACGACGATAATGAAATTAATGTAGTATCCCACCCTGGATAGTAAAGCGGGGGATACTTTACATACCAATTGCGACGGCCGTTTTGAGGGAAGTCAAAAAGGCACGTTTTGTCAATTTGTTACAATTACCTTCACTCATGCACACATAAGAACACATAATGGTTAATATTCCACAAACATTACACATTATTAGTCGCAATAACACAAGTTTTGGAAATTAAAACAAATTGACAACATCACTCTTCGACTTCCCGCCAAAAAGCCTCCACTGTGTTCTTCTTCTTCTTCTTCAAGTTATGGCTTCACACTAATTATAAGTGTATTTTGCCAGTGTCCAGTGAGATATATAATCGTGTTTGTTTAAATTAATTCAATTCCCCGATGAATTTGATGACAACGATGATAATGAAATTAATGAAGTACCCCACCCTGGATAGTAAAGCGGTGGATACTTTACATACCAATTGCAACGGCCGTTTTGAGGGAAGTCGAAAAGGCACGTTTTATCACTGTGTTACAATTACCTTCACTCATGCACATATAAGAACACATAATGGTTAATATTCCACCAACATTACACATTATTAGTCGAAATAACACAAGTTTTGGAAATTAAAACAAATTGACAACATCACTCTTCGACTTCCCGCCAAAACTCCCCACTGTGTTCTTAATCTATTAGTTAACACTATTGGTTGCGTTCACATTGACAAAGTGAATCTTACAAAAATCAATCCTACATACATATTTAAATAATACGTAATTTAAAAAAAACGTAGCCCAAATCTAGGGATTATTATGTCGAACGGTCAGACTAAGTAGTCAGATCACGCGGTCATAGGGTTACGTTTCGATCAGTCCGACTAAACGTCACACGGTCATAGGAGAATTCCTGTGTCGTAGGTGTTTTCACAAACATGAACGTCACATACAAAAACATTTAGACCGAAACAAATATTTCTGAGCCACACGAATGATCTCGTGCGGGGATGAAACTGCGACTTTTTGATACAGTGGGCGAAGCATTAAGTTCTTAGCCACTGGACCAAGCCGTCGTCAAATTAAGAACAGTTAAAGAGTAAATGCGAAGCGTGCAAGCGATTGAAAAAACTAGTAACTTTCAGATACTTTTGTTGCTAATTGTACATATCGACGGTCCCACAGATCAAAGTAGCATATGCCAAATAAAATAAACGGCATTTGTAACTTTCGTGCCCGACGATAAGGTTATTTATGCCAAATATAATTACTGGATTTTAAGACTTTTCTCGTTGGACACGACATAATAGTTTTAATCCTTTAATCCGTATAAATGCACTGGTGCAGAAATCTTTTGTTCTATTATATCTGTTAGAAGTACTTATATATTCCCACTGCTGGACTTCATTTTAAATAAAAATTGGAAATACTTGAATTCCTCTAACAGCTTGATTTAAGGGAAGATCTTCCAGCAAGGGAGTTGCGTCTGGTATGGCTTGCCACAATCCAAGAGTTGTTGTCGGGGGCTTATGTGTATATTTTATACGAGATTTGACCTCCCATATCGCGTTCTAGATATGTATGGCATTGTTTCATGTTTAGTCACGGTAGATAGTCGCAACTTTGTGGCGAGATATAGGGGGTCACTACTGTAAACATTATTTTAATAATTTTATAACTTATTTTTATTATCTGTGGTTCTTTTGGCATAATATACTATTGAGTAGTTGGCAGCACTGACGTGAATAAAAAGGTCTGGAGAGACGATTGGATTATGGCGGAAATTACACTTGACATTGTTAAAGAGTAACTGGAAAGTTTTTTTTAATTAATACAGCTACTTTTGAACTAGTTTTATTCTGCACTGGAACTGCCAAGGAGGTAAGTACATGAAAAAATGTTCATAACCTACCTCAAGATACAATAAACTCAGAATCATAAAAATATATTTTATATACGAACAATATTGCATAGAGTAAAGAAAAAAATACTGTTCCCGTATAAACTTCGTAATGTAAAACTTGCTCATTTCACACGACAAAAGGCATATTTCACTCAATTAATCGCTCGCTTTAATTAAAAAACCCTTTTTATACCGACAACCACTTATTTTCGTGTCCGCAAAATGACACTTCCGATCGTTTCAATAATAAATAACGTGAAATCTCCCGCCATTATCCGCCATTACGGATTTTCATTTATAATAAATGGGGGAAGACTGGATATTTTTTTCACGTTATAAGGTAGGTATCGGGAAAAGCACTGTGTTCAGCAGTGAACAAGTATAGGCTGAGATGATGATTATAATCGGGAAAAGAATGATTCCCAATTGAAGGTATTTATCTATCTATATCATCACGCGAGATCCCTAGAAGGCACTTATAAAATTATGTAAACCAAAATATAAACAACATCAATAAATACTTTCAGTCGCCAAGGCAACTACGATCCGCAAACAGTTGCGATTTTTTTTAATCTTTCTTGGCTACTTCGAACGGATTGTTTTTCTTGGGAGCTAGCGTGACGCTGCGGGATCACGGTGTTCTTAACAATCACCAACATTTGGCTTGGTCAATCTGAGATGGATGGCCGTCTGAGGCATTTTCACATTCATAGATTAGACATTAATGGAGGCTACCTATCTATCTCTATATAACCTCACGCCAGATCCCTTGCGGGGTAGGCAGAGAGTACAGAGTTCCAACAGGTTCTTTCCTTACATACCTCTCTGGCTTCCTCGACTCTCATAGTTCGTCTCATACACGCTCGTCGGTTACGGAGACTCTTGACTTTTCCATCAGATAAGACTCGGTTTATTTGGTCGTGGTAAGATAGTCTAGGTCTTCTCCGGTACCTGCATCCTTCCACTTTCACATTGTATATCTGTTTTGTCATTCTTTCCTCTGGCATTCTTTCTATATGCCCGAACCAACGGAGCATGCCCTTTCTCATCTTTACACCGATACTATCTTTCATACTTACTCGCTGTCTTACTATGCTGTTGCTAATGCGGTCGGTCAGCTTCACTCCGCACATCTTCCGCAGAGCCTGCATTTCCACCGCATTTATCCTACTTTTATTCTCCTTCTTACATACCCAGCTCTCGCTACCATATAACAGCGTTGGGACAAGAACTCCGTTATGTAGCCTCTCCCGAGTAGCTTTCCCATCGCACCATTCACTCTGTTCCCTGCACTCACTCTTCTCTCTATGTCAGCGGTGTATTTCCCATCCTTACTGAAGGCGCATCCAAGATATACAAACTCATTCACTTGCTCCAGCACATCGTTACCAACCACAATCCTTATATTCGTTCTGGTTTCTTCCCTTTCAAAAACCATAATCTTGGTTTTCTTCACATTCTACACTCTATCTATTCTATATTGGAGGCTACACTGGTGAAAACATGTGGCAGGCTTATCGCCATAAAAAAATCAAGCTTCAAAGTGCCTGGAAAGGCACGTAAAGCCGTTGGCTCCGATTACCATATAATGTGGTTGATGTTTAGCCAAATTGGAAGCCTTATAGAGGGCTTGATAAGTTCCAACAGCAGATGACCACACACCTGCCTCCACCAATCTGCATTGAGTCCGCGTGGTGGGGTAAAACCTATTATCTCTCACCTTGATTACTGAGAGCTCTTTGCCCAGTGCTGGGACAGTACAGGAGGATTTATAAAAAAAATATCCCATACCTAAGTAATCGGTTCTTCCCAAAATTGGAATTCCACCCAATCCATTAGCGGCATAGCTAAAAGTTAAATAACGATTATTAACGAAAAGTTCACAGCTTAAATTAATTGCAATGCAAGTAGGGTGAACCCGAGATCAACTAGGACAAACCTTAACCCGCGACCTTCAAATCGTGGCCGGGCTTGACAAACGACACGAATATGTACCGAGAGAGATAAAAGCTTAATTTTAAAATTTAATGTGTCTAGTAATCCTACAATTATCTTTAATAAGTAGGACCGACATGTTCAGAATAACTTTGGAATTTTTAGAAGTCATTTTAAATTATATTTTCGTACAAATGTAACTGTTATTCTGCGTAATTTAAAAAAATATTTTTATATCTGTGATTTTATTCGAGACCTTACATTTTTTTTTGTCATTTAAATCACATTCCAAATCTCAAATCTCATCTCGCCTTTTGCATCATCCGAAAAAACTAAGCAAAAATAGTTATCTACTTGCCGTACCTTTTAATAATTTCTTTCATACATACACGTCGATTTCAGATAATAGAATATCATACATATCAGATCATACATATCTTTATTACACAACATTTTATATAATTCGAAAGCTCGTAAAACGAGATAGAAATCACAGGAAAAAAAGAACATATCTCTTCCATCAAAAGCACGAGTAATCACGGAAGGGTTATAAAAAAATAACGCTTATAGCAACCTGTAATTTTAATTCACACAGTATTACACAATATCAACGCATGCTATTCGAAAGAATGATATGTCGTAGGGTATTCCCACGGCCGTGGCACGGTCGGTTGCCCTCCGTCGCCCACGGGTCACGGACTTTCGAACTTTGCCAGTTCGCCAGTCCGCCACTTTCGTGCGAAACTTCATTATTCGAGACCGAAAAGTTTTGATATTTCGCTCTAGTTTTTCGTGCTTCATTTGAAGGGTTAATATGCTTTGTGTTTGGAGTTAATGTGTTGAAATTAATTGGAAAGTTTTGGAGATTTTGCGCTTGCTGTAATAAAGACTCGTTGTGTTATTTTTGTTCCTGATTTAATTAAACTTTTATTAAAATATTTAATCATTGATACTGAACAAGTGTCTAGACGAGTAAGTGTTAGTATACTAGTACTGAATGTTACTCAGGACGTAAATAATTATGCGCAAGAGACAGGGGTTGATTGAGTGCTCATTTTTAGCTTGGTCATTGTTACAATCTTTCTTTATTAAATAAGTTACTCTTGAGATGCGTTTACGAAATAGTATATTAAATACCGATTTTTTCCTGTCTATTAAGTAAGTAAAAATAACAGGGTCATGCCTATATCACGCTTACATTGCCCAATTGGGGGTGGCAGAGGTGTACTGTGTACACCCGCCGACAAAATTAGGTCCTAATGTTATAAAGGGCGAACCTACTGCCATCATAGCGAATACAATTCCAAGCTCCAAACTGAAAGTAATTTTTTTTATAGAATGATCACACTTTGTCCGCCCCACGATTCGAACCTTGGACCTCGTGATCTTCAGTCGAACTATGCGTCAAAGGAAATCATGAAATTAGTCAATTAAATAAGCTTAAATAACATCAACTTGGATGCGTTTCAGAAGAATTGGCCGGAGATGGCCGTTTAACAGATCGGTTCAGAAGAGAACCTCAGAACCTTCCAAGGGCTATAGGGAAACCTTTGACCAGCTGAGAAGGGAAAGTTAGAAAAAAAAACACATCATAAAATAAAAATTCCTTCTCCTCACAAATCACTACACCGAAAACAAACATCAATAAAATATATAAGGAACAGTTTAAAACGGCCAAATTACCGCTCTTCAACGGTTGAACATCTTAAAACTAATAAGAGATAACTTATTGCCTTCCACGGGCTATTAACTAACGACCTCGTAAATAACAACAGGGATCGTTTTGTCATCCATTTGACAGGAGTTTGTTGCTTTCCCGCTGCCTGATTTGGTTTTAACAGGTAAAGAAGGAGATTTAATGTTGCCCTGTTTTAAAACGCGTTTAAGGGGCGCGGCGCAGGCTCCAGGACGACTAATATTAAACCTTGAATATACAAGGTGTAACATAATAAACGCTAGACCTAAGAACCTGTTCCAAATCGATAACTGAATTGATTCCAACTATTTTTAAGGGATCTTACTTCTTTTTTAATTTAAAATAATGCTGTTACCCCTTTAGTGCGATGTAATAAACTAAATTAATTCTTGATTCAAAGGAATATGGATTTTCAAATACATATATTTCTAAAACGTATTTATCAATACGCCCACATACACGTTTCATTATTAATTGGGGTATAAAGTGCTCAAAAAAGGCACAAAAATATTGAAATTTAGAAAATTAGTTTTCGTGTAGAATTTGTGAAGCATTTATCTAATCGGAGTGTCTGAGGTCTTGCGTTATTTACGATACACCTTGTAGACGTAGGATATACAGACAGTTGACTTGAAGTCTCGCGGAATTTATGGAATACATAATGGAGTATTATATTGTTTTTTTTGACGCGTCTCTTGCAAACACTTTGGAGCCCTTGTTCTGCTCTATGGTCTCCTCAATACGTTTTGTATTGAAGGACTGTAAATCGTGTCGCAAGGACTTCAATATCTGTCCATTGAGCTGCCTATGGGACTTAGCATCATCGGAGGTTTGGAGTGTCATGGTACGTCGCTCAGCCATAAGGTTTCGGGTGTAGTTGGATAGTTTTTGAGGCCTATTTTTACGGTGGGGCTTAAAATGCTTGGACCCGACCGTATGGACAGTCTCTACCAACCTATTGTTGATTTCGTCCACTGATGCGCTGCTGTCTAGCAATTCGAAGCGGTTTGACAATTCGAGTTGAAAGTTCTCGGGGTTTTGGATATGTGCATTAGAAGGTCGGAGCGTAGACTTCATCAGACGCGATCTTTCCATTTTGACATTAATATTTAATGTGCCTCTGACCATTCGGTGATCACTGCCGGTTTTTACCCTGTGAATCACGGAGACATCATTAAATATTTGTCGCTTGGTGCTCATGATGAAGTCTATCTCATTTTTTGTGGAACCATCAGGGCTCATCCAGGTCCATTTCCTATGAGGCGGCTTCCGGAAGAAAGAGTTCATCATAAAGAGTCCCTCCTTCTCCAGATATTCGGCCAGCCTCTGACCCCTGGGGTTGCGTTGCCCATATCCAAATTGCCCCACTCTCAATTCATCATCGCCCTGTTTGCCCAGCCGCGCATTGAAGTCACCCATAACCACTGTAAAGTGTGCTTTGGAAGTATGTATGGCTCTACTAATGTCCTCATACATAACTTCGACGTTATCATCTGAGTATGCCGAGGTCGGTGCGTCTACGCACCTGTATGACCTTCAGCAAATATCTTTTGGATATTCTGAGTATCAGGTACGCTACCCTGCTCGACACACTAGTGATGGACACAACGTTGTCTATGAGTGACTTGTGGACGATAAATCCGACACCACCTTGGGACTGCTGTTCGCCCTCCCGGTAGTAAAACAAGTTGCCGGATTTTAAGGTTATCGTGTCCTCGCCCTTTCTTCGGACCTCCGATAAACCAACAATATTCCACCGCAACTTGTTTATCTCTTCTTCCAGCTCAACAAGCTTCTCATCTGTCCTTAACGTGCGTGCGTTGTATGTCACCAGGGCCAATTTTCGTAGTTGGTGGTAGCCGAATATCTGCCGGAGATTCTTAGCACCCCTTGTCCTGTCGTTATCATAGCTGCTACCGTGGCCAGGACGAACAGGACCGCCGGGGACTAGGGGCCTGGTTTTATCCTTTTCTTCCATTTAAACAAATTGGGGGGGGTTTGCCATACTCGCCACGCTTGGCAGGCGGGTTGGCGAGCGCAGTTTTTGATGGTAGAAGTGTTAAGGGAACGCTGCTGCCCATTCCCTAGTTTTCCCTTAGTCGCCTTGTACGACAACCGATGGGATGAGATGGGTTGGTCCTATTCTAAGCCAGGAACCACGCGGCCTCAAGTATGCATTAGACAGTCAATATAAGTAAGCCCTAATTGAGGTAAAGTCACAAGCCAGTGGTAGGCACGGAAGAGCATATCAATATAATTCTTGTATTTGGGGAAGATTTCGATCTTTTGACGCATGGTTTTAACCAAAATATACAGAATATAAACGAGTCATCATCATCATCATCATCATCATCTCAGCCTATACTTGTCCACTGCTGAACATAGGCCTCCCCAATCGGTTTCCAGCGTAACCGGTCCGATGCCACCTGCATCCAACGACTTCCTGCGATTTTCACAAGATCGTCGGTCCATCTGGCAGGTGGTCGTCCCACCCTGCGCTTGCCAATACGTGGTCTCCACTCTAGAATCTTTCTGCCCCAACGCCCGTCCGATCTTCGCGCTATGTGGCCCGCCCATTGCCACTTCAGCTTGCTAATGTTAACGGCTATGTCGGTGACCTTGGTTCTTCTACGAATCTCTTCATTCCTGATTCGATCACGTAGAGAAACGCCGAGCATAGCTCTCTCCATAGCTCGCTGAGCAACTCTGAGCTTTTTTATGAGACCTATTGTGAGACCACGTCTCTGATCCATATATCATCACTGGTAACACACATTGACTAAAAACTTTAGTCTTTAGGCACTGAGGTATTTTGGATGAGAAGATGTTGCGCAGTTTCCCGAACGCTGCCCAGCCGAGTTGGATTCGTCGATTGACCTCTCTCTCAAAGTTGGACCTACCTTACCGGACTACCTGTCCCAGGTAAATGTATTCGTCGACAACTTCAAGAGTAGAGTTCCCAACGGTGAGTGCGGTGGGTACGACATGGACGTTACACATTATTTTCGTTTTGTCCATGTTCATTTTAAGACCCACTTGTTGAGATACTCTGTTGAGGTCGCCGAGCATTCGTCCTAGATCTTCCAGCGACTCCGCCATGACCACAATGTCGTCGGCAAATCGAAGGTGAGTGATGTATTCGCCATTGATGTTGATGCCAAGTCCTCGCCATTCCAAGAGCTTGAAGGCGTCCTCTATGGTGGTCGTAAATAGTTTCGGAGAAATGACGTCTCCCTGTCTTACTCCTCTTTTTATGGAGATCGCCTTCGTGCACTGCCCTTGTACTCGGACTGACATGGTGGCGTTATTATACAAGCACTTCAACACTTCGATGTACCGATAGTCAATGCGGCATCGCTGGAGAGATCTAAGAACCGCCCAAGTCTCGATCGAATCGAAGGCTTTCTCATAGTCCACAAACGCCAAGCATAGTGGCCGATTATACTCCTCGGTCTTCTGTATAATCTGCCGCAGCGTATGTATGTGGTCTATGGTACTAAAGCCTTTCCGGAAACCGGCTTGTTCGGGAGGCTGGAAATCATCAAGCCTGCGTTCGAGACGATTCGTGATGACTCTCGAAAACAACTTGTAAACATGGCTCAGCAGTGTGATGGGCCTATAGTTCTTTAATAAAGTGTTATCACCTTTCTTGAAAAAGAGTACCACCACACCCCTGTTCCATACTTCCGGCGCTTTTCCTTCGAGCAAGACGGAATTAAACAGCCTCTGAAGGACTTTAAGTACCGGCGATCCGCCCGCTTTCAGAAGCTCTGCAGTAATTCCGTCTTCACCCGGCGCTTTGTTGTTTTTAAGTTGGTTGAGAGCCATCCTAATCTCGTACAGGCTGATGTCCGGGATATCTTCAGTGTAGTGTCGGGTTAGCTTGGCTCTTGGGTCTTTTACCAAGTCAACAATAGGTTCAGCTACTGAGGTATACAACTGTCCATAGAACCTCTCTATCTCCCTGAGCACCTCTGACCTATTCGACGTTACGTTTCCGTCCTCCGTCTTCAGCTTCGTCAACTGGCTTTGCCCAATCGACGCGGCTCTTGCGAA
Source organism: Phalera bucephala (assembly GCA_905147815.2). NCBI lineage: Eukaryota > Metazoa > Arthropoda > Insecta > Lepidoptera > Notodontidae > Phalera > Phalera bucephala. The sequence continues at coordinate 11,720,235 of LR990627.1, forward strand.
CACTTTGGAGCCCTTGTTCTGCTTTATGGTCTCCTCAATACGTCTTGTGTTGAAGGACCGTAGATCGTGTCGCAAGGACTTCAATATCTGTCCATTGAGCTGCCTATAGGACTTAGCATCATCGGAGGTTTGGAGTCTCATGGTACGACGCTCAGCCATAAGGTTTCGGGTGTAGTCGGATAGCTTTTGAGGCCTATTTTTACGGTGGGGCTTAAAATGCTTAGACTATATATATAAACGAGTGCGAAACCTGAAATGGTGGAAGGTGGTAGTACTCGTTAATACGACCAACCTTCACTATAGCGACCAAAGAACAGAGAAGGATATCTTTTTAATTCCGTGATGGCGACATCTTTCGTAAACGAAAAAAATCGGCAGTTTCATACATTTTGGAGGTTAGGATATTAACATTCGTATGAACGGGTAATAAACGGCTAATGTCCGATGAGTCCTGTTGTAGTATAAGATAATCGTATGGTCCCTTTCACCCTATATTTTTTTTTCAACCAATATTTATATATTAGTTGAAATTTTTTTTAAATAAAATGCCAAATCACCCTCCCTCCATTTTATGAAGTCACTAAACGAATCAAAAAATAAAATACACAACAAATGGCATTTGACAAGGCGCTCAAGGCCATTCAGCATTACACTTGGAATATTATCTGCCGAAATATCTGTCTCGGATTCCCCAAGTCAGTCCCGATAAATCGAATCAAGTGTGATATACAAGAGTTATTAGATTATACAAGGGATTCTGTTTGGGATTCGCACAACACCAGCTGTGTAGTACATATTTAATGTAAGTAGAGTCACAATTAACAAATTTAAACAGTTGAGCATCTTAGCACGTGCGAATAGGAATCACGCGCATAGACGCACGTTCTACGCCGCTTCTCGGCTCGTCATGAGGCTGATACTAACGGCGATCTCCCAAAAATTGCCCTTGAAAAATCACCTGTTTGCTTAAGATATATACAGTGTAATTATAGTCGTCGTGGAGCGAAAGCCTAGGTGATGTATCCAATATCTACTGTTAATTCGAAATAATGTATAAAAAGAACATTTCAATAAGTAACTTTACCTACTGACCTATACGAATATCATAGCTAGGGTAAAAATCCAAAAATCCGGAATTCTAATATTATAAAATTATAGTATTATGGAGATGTTTTTAGTACCAGGCATTGGATACATCACCTGAGCTTTCGCTCCAGAAATACTAAAATAACACTGTATAAAAATAAGGGTCCCGCTGAACACAATCGAGAAGCCGCGTCGAGTGCGTGTCTGTGTGCGCCATTCTTATTCGGACCGATACTGCTAAGATGCTCAACTGTTTAAATATGTTAACTGTGGTAGATATTCATTCGGATGTATGAACATGGAAATTTAGTATGGGTGAATAATATTGTGATGTATTTGGTGCGTATTGAGTAGAATACCTCGGGGTAACAGTGTACAGGAAAACCACCGTACAAAATAAAGACAAGTGAAATATGGGGTGCTTTGACTAAATTTTTCTGCGGAAATCATTTAGTACAGATATCTAGTTCACTTTCAAAAATAAATCACTATCCTACTGTTGGGAAAAGGCCTTTTATTACAAATAGAGGTGAAAGAGATTAGGCCATACTCTACCACGCGGACCTAATGCGGATTGATTAAGGGCAGGTTTGTGGCCACGTGCTGTTAGAACTTATCAAGCCGTGAACATGACTCTCAACGGGGACTAATGACTTACCGTGTCTTTCGAAGTACGAAGACATTCGAAAAATATAAATGCCACAAACGCTTACCCATCTCAGACCAACCGAGCCGAATGTTGCTTAATTTACTGATGATTGCTAAAAATATCACGGTCTCGCTGCGCTACGACGGTATCAATATTACATTTGTACAAATTTGATAACCTATAAGGAAAATATCGTAAAAAACTTCCATGTCTAAGAGAACTTCGTACATTTTTGAAAGGTAATATTTTAACAGTGATAGCCTAGTGGTTAGACCGTTGGACAGCAAAATCAAAGGTCTCGGGTTCAAACCCAGGCACGCACCTCTGTCTTTTCAAAAGCATGTGCGTATTAAAAATTAATTATCACTTGCTTTAACGGTGAAGGAAAACATCGTGAGGAAACCTGCATGCCTAAGAGTTTCTCGGAGGTGTGTGAAGTTCGCCAACCAGCACTGGGCCAGCGTGGTGGACTATGACCTAAACCCTCTCAGTTTGAGAGGAGGCCCGTGCCCAACAGTGGGACAGTTTCTTAACAGGGCTAAAATTATTATTCATTATTTATATAACAAACAAATTATGTGACTGCAATACGTGAACAAAACAAGAGCGTACTATATATATTACGTCAGATCCCTTGCGGGATATACAGAGATCACAGAGTTCCAACAAGTCCTTTCGTTACAGACCTCTCTGGCTTCTTCCATTCTCATAGTTCGTGTCATACACGCTAGCCGGTTACGCAGACTCTTGACATGTGTATTTGATTATACTGTAAACTATTATCCGATTTATTTGCTTCTCTTTCTTCCTCATTTTTCAGCACTGAAGCAAGAAAAAGAGGCAATCTTCAGTCGCCAGTTGGCAATGAAACGAAGATTAATAGCTACCGGGTTAATAATCGTGAAAACAGTGCTAACGACCCCGCCTGGCGAGACGCGCCAATTCCAATCGTTTTAATTAAAACTCGACTATTGCATGGAGAGGAAATGTTTGTAGAGTTGAAGAAAGGATTCCCTGAGCTCATGTTTTTAATTTGACTTCGGAATGACAGGTCTTGTGGTTGGAGCAAAGCAATCCACACTCGGTTTGCGTGGTGGATTACGACCTGATCTCTCTCACCTTGATTTGAGAGAGGCCTTTGATTATCAGCGGGATAATATCAGTCAGTCTAGTCTTTCTAATTTTGATTGATATCTTTAACCTGTGCTTTGGTAGTTTGTAGTCGAAAAGTTATTCAAGTTCAAAATTTTATTCATAGTAACGTTATTTACTATTAAATGTAAAGCTTTATAAATTACAAATTTTTAACGAACTTTTGTTTTCTCATAGATTATAAAAAAGTCAGAAAGTTTTATGATATTTGGTAATAACTAGTAAAAAAAATTAATAATTTGGTAGAAATTAAAAAAAAGGTCAAAATTTACTATGAATAAAATGTTGAGCTTGAATAACTTTTGAACTCGTCGGTTTATCGAAAAATGATATGAGACATTTTTAGTACATGAGTCGTGCATTAGAATCCGTTGATTAGTTTGTAAGCTGAAAAATTAACAAAAAATGGTTTGGTTTAATCTATATACTTTAAAAAGTAGCCCCGTTATTTCTGTGTCGTAGGTGCTTTTACAAGCATGAAATTTACATACAAACATAGCCGAACAGAAACAAGCGGACGTGGGTTACTCGAAGGAGCTTATTTTCTCGTGCGGGGTCGAACTCGCGATTATACATCCAGAAAGCGGACCCGTCTTTCAAAAAATAAAGAACTTTTAGCCTCCGAACCAAGCCGTCTGTCAATATCATATGAGGCGCTCGTAGCGCTGTGCGACCGCGGTATTCTTAGCGACCACCAAAGTTAGGCAGCGTTCGAGTCGGTCGGCCTGAGATGGGTGACCATTTACAGCATTTCCATATACTGGTATATATAGGAATAGTGGTCCAGGGCAGGTTCGAACTTGCGACTCCACGATCGATATCCACTAGACCAAACCGTCACCAAACTCCAAATACATTCACACTTATGTAATTATACTGAAGCAAATACCTTCTACAGAACCTTTTTGTCCTCACCTCAGAAAACCAGACAAATTCTCTCATATCCCGGCAACAATACCGAGACTTATCACTCGAAGACCGCTTACTTAATCTGGGACCCGTTAATGGATTCTCCCAAAGCGTATTAAATCTTCAACCCTATAAACATATACTGCCTAATCCTTCGTTTCTAAGTAGAGCTCATCAACTATTCGGCCACGGCTAAGCCAGGGTTTCGTACTGATGTTATTATTAGAGGTTAAGCATAGATGTGGTCTAGAAAATGATGGGTGACTGCTCTTAATACCTACTTAATTAAGGTTAAATGCTTACGAGAGAGTAGGGAAGAACGGGTAGGTTAAACAGTCAGTCCCAGATAAAGTAAGACACCGTGCAATAGATAAGTTAACTATTTAGCGAAACCAAAGACAGGCCTATGTAAGTTGGCTTTTACTTGGCTAGATTAAAGTAAAAGAACACATAAATATACACACACTCCCGTCCGAACACACGGACTCAAATCTGATGGTGTCCGCACGCATGCATGAAGCCTGCAGGCACGCATGCTTAGGTACCTGAGCACACACGTACTAACACCCGAGCACGCACGCATGCATGCATGAAAGCACGCATTCGATGCATATACGCAGATTATACACAATATCGATCATGTTTTTCTTGGTAAAGATAACAAGATTTTCTTCCTTTGACTGCTTTATTCTGACGTCAACCATTTCTGCGAAACTCCTAAAAAGCAGCACCTGTATCTTAAGTAACTAAACTCAGGTAAGGCAAACTTGGTAGTGCACACGTAACCTCGGTCTGTTTAATTTCATCCCTGAGAATCTAGAGCGAAAGCTTTTATCCACTTAAAGATTTTCTCTAGGAGATAAGTTTTTAGTTAACTGTAGAATTTTCTATCTACCCTTAATTGGTACCTAGGTGGAAAAGCGGAGATATCTTGTAGGTAATGAAAAATGAATGAATGCAAAAATATACTTCAGTAATATGAAGATGTTTTATGACCTTGCTCGCCGAGCATTCAATGGTAAATCTTGCAAATCAGAGGACTTAATACGAAGAGCTTGACATTAGCGTAACGCTATCGAGTTTATATGCCGTCCTTTTCTGCTACAAATTTACCAAAAAAACTGTACCCGACATCACGCACACTCGCGAACGTCATGCTAACGTCAATCAGTTCCTGTTATGCTCTCTAAATCTAAAGTGTCACTCTTATAAATTGGAGATGCACACGAAGAAGAAGACAAACACAGCACTACAGCGTTACATAAATGTTACAAATAAAACCTCCAGGTGTTCCCGCTCGCATCTGACCAATTTTTCCAGAGGTCAATTTCTGACACCGTGACGTATCGCCGTGACAAAGGCAGTATAATAACGGAGTCAGCTCGACCTAAATAATGAAGCATAAAATGTATATCGGTATGCGTTCATACGCGCGTGTGAAGTATTCGACAGAATGTGCTCTTACACACTACAGCCACTCAAAAAACGCGCCCGAAGTAACAGTAGGGCTGGCAACGTTTATTTATTATTTTATTAGTCGCGACTTCATCGGTGTTAAATATTTTTTTAGACTGAAGGACTGCAGGTTGCAAGCTCTCTCCTTGACAAATTTGATAAAAATCACCTCCGCGGTTTAAGCGCGAAAAGGTAACAAACAGATAGAGTTACTTTAGAATTTATAATTTTAGTATGAAGTGAAAAAGCTCACCCTTGGAATTAAATTCGTGTCGAGATGCGTTTACAAACATGAAATTCACAATAACACATACCGAAACAAACATTTGTGTGTCACGTAAAGATTTGTTCCGTGCTGAGATCGAACCCGCGACCACTGTATTCAGTTTCTAACCACAAGTTTCCAAGCTGTCGTCATGAACGTGAAGTTATGATATCCAAAATAATTATACTGAAATTATGGTCTGGTCACATTTTTATGATGAGAACATTCCATATTTTCAATTATACGACTGTACAAAAGCAAAGTTGCTACATTGTCTATACTGTATTATTTATTACATACAAGAATACTACTCGATTAAAGCCATAACTGAATAATGTGAAAGACTTTATTTTTGTGTATCAAAAATAACATCGTTCTCTTAGCATATCTAACCAAAAACACAAGAGCATCAAAATATGGCATGTTCTGATAATATTATCTATATATTAATACGTGAAGCAAAAACTTTGTACACATTTTTACGAAAATTGTGCGGACGGAGGAGTATGACATTTCCCACACTTATAGTTTATATAGAGAAGGAGTGCAGAATGCTAATATTTTTTTAAAATTATGCATGAAACATACATTAAATCAATAAAAAAAACATTACACACACTACCATGTATTTGACACAATACACTTCATTTGTCTATAGTCTTACTGAATGTCAAACATAACCAGCAAACGATGAAAGAGTTTTTACAAAAAACATCGAACATTACAAAGAAGTATTGTATCATTAATTAAATTATCGAAATATGTATGTCACGTTCAATGGACAGCATGTTCTTTATCGCATGGTTCTTTGTTACAATAAAAAAAATAAAAAATTTTAATGGATTTATTTCCGTTTGAAGTTAAGCCACAAAATCCTAAGAAAACTTCCCATTGACAACCCTAGGCTACTATTGTTTAGTTCGTCTTTCACAAAGGTTTATACTCTGAACGGGCACGGCAAAGCCATATTATGAATCTTTCACGTTGTAGAGCCCTGTTTTTATGTTCGGTATAAAATTGGACGTAAAATTCTAGTCACGTCCCTGTCTCGCGTACCGAGTCAATCATTGTTTTATTAGGTACGGATATCTACAACAGGACGGGGAAACAATCTTTGTTAGTGAACTCGTGAATCATCTCGATTGTGGTTTAGGAAAGTAATCACTTTAGGGAGGGTGGCTTGTAGGGAAAATGCCTTAGTGTAACCAAACATTTAGGTGATCTGAGGGTTTTGCACGAAGCATTTGACGTTATCGTAACGATGTCGAGACATAGTGCCGTCACGTTCATTTTTATTTAGTAGATGTGTAGTGTAAAAACGATAGCATATCAACTCGATACCGTTATGCTAACGTCAATTTGTTCGAGCTAAGCTCTCTCTAACGTTATGGAATGGGTATGTCATCCATTTATCGGTAAAAATTTCCTGAATAAAGTGAAAGTGACAGCACGATTTCACGAAAATGAAGGACGATTTGGCGCAATAGTTAAGAGCCGCTCCAACTACTGAGTCAAATAGTCGCGAGTCCGATTCCTGCACAGATTGGCCTTATGTATTAAGTTTAAAATCAACCATTAAAACATAGATTGCAGAAATCCTACAGAATAAGCTATCGAATTAAACGTATAAGAAAATTACAATTAAGATACGGCTAAAACTGACGCGTTCAGCCGCGTCCGCGGTGGACTCCCCGGAGTCGATCACGGTGACGATCAGTATCTCCCTATGATTATACGTGCAGACGCCGCCCGGATAGCGCGTGCAGGACGCAGGACGCGTTGTGTGAACGTTTCCATACAAATATTGCTGCAGGAGCTGAGCGCCATGCACGTCACCGCGGCCGCTGAACGCGTTGGTTTAGCCGTACCTTAAGTAATATACAGAAAGCGCCGTAAGCATCTTATATCAACATAAAAGATTTATTTGAAATATTTTATACTTTTTTAAGAAGTTTCTACTGTTGTCATTCTAGGAGAATTGCTAGCAAAAAAATAGTAATTTTAACTTTTTTTATTCTACGGTCAATTTCGCGTAGATAATAGTTTTTGTTTTAATAATACATTCGTATTAGACGTTGAATTTGAAAATCATGTATTATTTTACAATTTCATCGTACTAGCATTAAGAATAACACGATTGCAATTTATTATCCGAGCCCTTGACTTCAAAGGTATTTAAAGATCATATTTTCTAGTTAAGACAACTAGAAAATATAATCTTTCAATTGGGATAAGATAAAAATATGTTATGAGTTGTAATATTTTATTACATTTTAATAATATTTCGGTTACTTTACATAGTCATAAATACTATTTTTGTACCGTTTCGCTGAAGGAGATTTCTTTACACAGCAAAATAGCACGTATCTTATCTTATCTTGTCATTGGCTTATCGGACCGAGGAAACCTCAGGCGCACTTCGACCCGTTGGGATCTTTTGTGCTGTCCTTGCCCTAACGCTATTACGCTACCTGTAGAATCGAATACTCGCTGTACCAGGCTGTAGATTCCAGCAGGGGGGAAGAGCCGAAATTCCTCTGGGTTTGGATAGGCCACTCCCAGTAGCTTCATTCGCCGCGCCGCCAGAGCGTCGCAGTGGTATAGAACGTGCTTCATGGTTTCAGTTTATGTCCCACAGTTCCTGCATGCCACGTCGCTGCAGAGGTTCATCTTATGTAGATGTTCTTTTGTGCCAAAAAGCACGTAAGTACCTAATATTTTTCCGGGATAAAGAGTACCGTTTGTGTCAATTCAGGTAATAAACTATATATGTGCCAAATTTCATATAAACCCGTACGTACAGCCGTTTCGCTTGACTGAATAACAAACAAACATCTAAGACGCAAGAGAAGTATGTGAGGAAAGAACCTGTTGGAAATCTACACTCTCTGCCTACCCCGCAAGGGACCTGGCATGATAATATAGGGAAGGATATAAGTAGAAATTGGACAGCAGCAAGTAAGTGTTTTCAAATGTTATTCTATAGGATTATTTGATGGCAGCCCAGATTTGAGCCCAGAAAGTAACTCGTAACTACTACTCGTACCTGAACCATGTATCTCTAGATAGACCGTCAGGAAGTAAAATAAAATTAAACTTTAATGACCCCTGTAAAAGTTGCTAAATTCTACAATTCAGCAAAATTGGTTTCAATTACTGCCAATCTGAATGACGCACTAAAAACTCTGATTATACCAGGCGAGTAGGGTGGCGAGAAAGTCAAATTATACTCGTCAGAGACAGTAGGAAATTTGTATGTAATTAGCGACATGTTCATACAAACCGACCACTTAGACTGACATGCTACAAGGGCCATTTTCGCTCTAACCAATTAAACACATAACGCAATGCGTTACGATAACTTCGAGAAATTCTTATTTAGTGGCATACATAAACAACACCGTCACACCTGCAGCAGTCATGAAGTAACATTTCACTTGATGACAGCGTTAGTACCGATTTTTGCCGCGAGCCAAAAGATTCTTGTACGACTGTACGAAAATGTTTAGTTTTTCTTGGTAAGCCCTGTGTACTCGTTTTGTGTAATGAAGCCATAACTATGGACCATAATCTGAATAACTTTCCACGACGTTAGGTACAGTTATTTCGTCCTCAAAAAACAGTACCGGGTAATGAGGCAGTTACACAAATTACAGTAGTAATAAATAAACTGAGATCTCTAGATATGTTCTCGAATCTAGATTACTTGAAGCCAGAAAGAGAGAAAGATGTTCTAGAATTAATATTCGGTTATCTTCGTGAAATTGTTCGGAGACTTGACTAGCTTTTGGTACACAATATTTACATTTGTAGGCAAAAATGAAAATCGAGAACATATATAAGTTTGTTTCCATCAAAAGTCAATCGCGACTCAGATTAGACAGAGATTAGGTTCATTTTTCCACTGAACTAATTTATAAACAGCCACTTATCGCTGTTCGCTAGAGCAAATGAAGTCTTGCCTACTACAAAAATGTGCTACTAAAACGACTGAAGTTGTAAACAAAATTCATTATTTTAACTAACAAAATCTTTGTTTTCGCAGAGATTTCGATCCGGAATATTTCCGCAATCGATTTATTCTTCTCGCTCTTTCTTCATCTCTGCATCATATGTAGAGACGTCAACTAAAAACAAGTCGTCCTTTTATATTCACATAAAAATCCAATACAGATTTTATGTTAATCCGTAGCTCCGCTTCATCAAAATATCCATCTGCATACGAAACTCGATCGCTGCACAGCTTGCGTCGTGAACAGGTGGTCTTATAAGAGATGTAAATAAAATGAACATGTTTGTGTGTGAATAAATATAAATAAGTTGATATCGTAGAGAGATAAGAGGCACTCGTAGCCCTGTGCAACCGCATTTTTCTTAGCGATCACAAAAGTTGAGCAGCGTTCTGCTCGGTCGGTCTGAAATGGGTGACTGTATGAGGCATTTTCATATAAAAGCGTCTCCGTCGGAAGGCACGGTAAGAGACGTTAGCTCCGGTTAAGTTAAAACAGCAGGTGGCCAAAAGCCTGCCTCCATCAATCCCCTGAGTCCGCGCGTTAGAGTATGATCGAATCTCTCTCACGTGATTTGTGGGAGAAGAGCTTTGCCCAGCAGTGGGATAATATTGGCTGTTTTATGAATTTTTCTTCTTTCTTTTTTTATAAACTTTAAATTAACTTTAACTTTTCTTAAAAATTACTAGCGACCCGCCCCGGCTTCGTACGGGTGAATATATAAACATTAACCTTCCTCTCGAATCACATCGTCTATTGGTGAATCGCGTTAAGACAGACAAACAGAGAGTCGCGACGGGCGGTATTCGTTTGATAATATGTATTGATAAATCGATATCTGTCTGCGCTAAAACAAAACCAATTTTAAGAGAATTATGTATGTGGACTACATAATAATAAATACTAATATTAGCCCTGTTAAGAAACTGTCCCCACTGTTGGGCACGGGCTTCCTCTCAAACTGAGAGGGTTTAGGCCATATCCACCACGCTGACCCAGTGCGGGTTGGCGAACTTTAGGCATGCAGGTTTCCTCACGACGATTTCCTTCACCGTTAAAGCAAGTGATAGTTAATTTTTAATACGCACATGTTTTCGAAAGACCTCTGACTTTGCAGTCTAACCACTAGGCACGGGCTTCCTCTCAAACTGAGAGGGTTTAGGCCATATCCACCACGCTGACCCAGTGCGGGTTGGCGAACTTTAGGCCTGCAGGTTTCCTCACGACGATTTCCTTCACCGTTAAAGCAAGTGATAGTTAATTTTTAATACGCACATGTTTTCGAAAGACCTCTGACTTTGCAGTCTAACCACTAGGCTATCACTGCTTCTCAGACTATAGACTACATATTAACAAATTAGTTTCATAGAGTCATTAATATCAAAGGTAAGTTCTTTAAGTATCTAAATATTATGTGGTGTTTATAAAGATTCATTAGTGTTATTACAGACTGTTGGTACTGAAACAGAAACAAATATAGGCTTTATCTCATTTTGCGTTCGTGTTTATTGTTGTCTGCGGTCTAATTACTAAAATAAACTTAAGTACTTATTTACTTTGCTCACGCCTATATTCCCCAAATAGGGGTGGAAGAGGTGTACCATGACAACCACTTTTTGTCGACAATATTAGGTTCTAATGTTATAGGGGGCGAGCCTATAGTCATTATGCCGGGTACGATTCCAGTCTCCGGAATGACACAGGAAATTTTGCGATAAAACTATACTCAGTCTTACCTAGGAACGAAACTCAGAAGTGCATAGCCGGCGGTTGACCGGTGCACTTAGTAGTGCACCCGTCCCCGTAGTAAGTCGCCCCTTGCCCTTCTGGCTGGCTAGAGCGTAGTGGTTGCACGCTCGCCTTTAAGTCCGGTGAAGCTGTAAAGGCCTCGCGGCCAACAGCGTACATCACTCACACACACACTCAGAAGTAGGTAATCGCTACGTGTATTATACGCCAGTAGACCAACATCGACGCAGCCTAACTTAAGGACTTAGGTATACATATGTGATTTAAGGATTCGTTTATATGTTTGCGTCAGGTAAACAAAAAAGGGAATAAAATGGCAAAAGTAAACAAAAAGAAACACCGAATAAGGCAGTTACGCCAGATGTTTGAGTCTGCAACTAGTGGAGAGTGCACCCAGTTGAAAGGAGAGCCATCTGGCGGTAACGGGTTTATGAAGTTCACAGTATAAAAATGTACAAATGCGATTCATTGTTGCATTGGAATGAAGTTTCTTTTGTAGAGTAGACTTATTCCTTCTGTTTGGAGTATTAAGTACACTTAATATATACCTTTATAGACTGCTTCCTTGGTCTAGTGGCAAAGCGTATCGCTTTGTAATCACGAGGTCCTGGGTTCAAATCCTAGGTCGGGCAAATGTAGTTTTTCTAATAAAAACTTCCCAGTATTAGTCCGGAGTCTGGAATTGTGCCCGGTGTATGGCAATAGGCTCAGTATACCTCTACCACCCCCGCTTGGGGAATATAGGCGTGACGGTATAATATATGCCTTTACAAAGTCTTTATTTTGTAAATGAGAGGACTGTATAGACACTGATTGAGTGACCCATGAGTGTATGTACATTTACGTGTAATCTATACTTAACTCGTTCTGCATTGTTCTCCCATAGCCCATGAATGAAATGTATACAAAAAGAATTGTAAAACTCTCATTTTAAAAGGGGGGGGGGGGGGGGAGGGGCAAGATTTTTAAATAAAAAAAAATTGTAACCGTGGAGTTCCTTGCCCTTCTTCCCCACAGGAATGATATTTCGTACAGGTGGTAGAGACTTAAGTAATCACTAGCTTCTTTTTTGACTATTCATAAGTACTTCTTGGTCTGCATTAATAAAAAGCTTTTGATTTCGATTATAGTTTCATGTGTGTTTAGGTGAATTACTATGGCATAGCATTGTTAAGATGAAGAACGCTTTACATTATGCCAGGAATAAATAGTACTAACTCTGTGCCACAGAATTGAAAGTCAAATGTGTCATTAATAAAAAAACCTGTCCCAAATATGTTCAATCATACTATTCAATCATAAATCGAAAGTACAGGCAAGAACCAAAGCCTTAATGATGCCACACATTTGAAATTGAAAGCGATTTTATTGCTAAAATCTAAAAGACATTATTTTGCACCCATACATGCTTTGCCCCAGAACCAACGGCAAATGAAAAAATACTTGTATGATTTCAAATCACCCATAAATTCTCTTAAAGCATTTATTATTAAACGGACAAGCGGGGGAATTGCAATATTGCACAAAAAATATTAGATTTTGAGGTTATAATTCAGTAGCCATTAATACATATGAGGTTATATTGTGCGTTGTCATTCAGTAAAGATGTCGGCGACTTCGATGTAAGTACTTACAATACTTTGAAATATTCGTTTTAGATTGCAAATTTTCCGTTAGATACGGATATTTGCCATTATTTTAATAAAATAGATAAATAATGATGGCAGCATGGGTCAAATGTTTGTTGGTTCTGGGGCAATTTTCGACAATATCCTTTCTTACTTAGTCATCTTATTCATTACAAATATTTAAGTAATGGTTATTCTTCTGCCGATTAGTTTATCACAATAGATAATAAATCTGCAAGGAACATTCTGCAGTATTTTCACTCTATGACCCAAGATGGCCTCCTGTCTTTGCCAGCGTGTATTGAAAACTATTTCTTTTTGCCGATACAAAGACATCGGTTCCGAACTATTTCTCTCGGAGTAGACAGGCTTTGACTGTTTCTCATTAAAACAGATAATAAAGGGGAAAATGTTATAACTAATAGGAATGGCATGTTGGATTTGTATCAGATTTTCTTAAAAGACTTTTTATGATTATGCAACTGCAGATAAACCGCACGCTGATGGTTTTTATCAGCTAGTTATGACTTTGACGTTCATGTTTAAACGTTGAATTATTTTCGCATCGATATAACACATATTATCTGCAGGTTTACGCTTATAAAATGACGTCTTCAGGAAACATACAACTATTTCTTGAACACATTCTTGACACATGAATAATGCATAGCTATTTAGATACCGAATCATACGCAAATTAAGTCATTTTTTAATAGAATAAATAATATTTTATCAAGATCCATTGTGGTCTACGTCTACTGTACTTTGATGTATGTTCCTGAGTCCCGTCCTTTGTATGTAGATTTAAATGTTGCGGTGCAACTGCATAGGGAGGTTTTATACAAAGCCAAGAAATTATTAAAAAAAATAACACCATCACATCTAAATTTCTCAAGCGGGGATGGCAGAGGTGTACTGTTCGCCAAGCCGACTCTCTAATTATAGTAGGATTTTTTTAATCGAATAAATACACTTAATACGAACTTGGATTCTAACCCAGGACCTAGCGATCGCATCGCGCATTATTTGCCACTTCAGAAAATATACCAGTTTGATTCTGACACCCCTGTGTGAGAATCAATCGGCTGTTGAATTCTGAGGAAAAAGATCTTAATTTAAGTTTTTATGTTTATTTTTCGCAAAGACAGAAACCTTCTTAAGGCGTAGGAAAGGCGACGAATGCCGCTAACATCTGACAGGTGGGTATTGTGATCTGAACCGAAGTTACGTAAATTGCTGGTTCGAGAGATCGACAATTATACAAGGGAAATTTTCAAAATAGGTATGTAAGGAAAGAGCCTGTTGGAACTCTGTACTCACTGCCTACCCTGTAAGGGATCTGGCGTGATGATATAGATAGACAGATAGTAATTTTCAAAAAAAAATTATGACGTAAGAAGCAAAACTTATTTGTTCAGGACTTACGAATAGTTTTTGTGTATATACTCGTTGTTGGAAATCTACTAAAATAATATTGTAGTTGGTTTATCACCCATTGGCACTAAACGATTTGCTTCGGCACTATGCGTACTGCTAAGCAATAGAATTCGCTCCCAGTTTAACGTGTTTCCGGAGAGGTATAACCTGGGTATCTTTAAATTTAGAGTTAATAGGTTAGAACTGAGTCAGCGACCCACAACTTCGGCTATCGTCACTTTCCGTCAGTTAACATTGGAGTCAATCACTGACCAGTCCTCGTTTGAAATATGAAATAGAAATATAGCACCCTTCATTTTCCGTCCTACCGGTCATTAAGGGGCTACCCCTAAAAAACGTGTATTCGTACATGCACTTCAAGAAGGGTTAAAGATTAAATATTTCGAAATATGACTTTTGAATGTATATTTTAGAATCTGGTAAAAGGAATACACGATAAAACGATTTTTTTTCCATAGAAAAATAAGTCTAAAGTCATCTCTATTGCTTTACATTTTTTTATTCCAACGCGAAATGCTTAAGAACTAATCAATAAAATTTACTTAAAAACAAAAAATAATTGTAGGAAAGTACTTATAAAGCAGGTTTTTTTTTATTTCATTGTGTAGATTTTTTTTAGAAATTAAAAAAAATTGTTTTTGCACAAACGTTGTTTATTTCCGAGCGCGCGCTCAATATATCCTTCCCTTATTATTCTTTTGTAATGTAATTGCATCCTGTCTCTCCCCGGTCGGCAAATGGTCGATCGCGATAGCCCCTTATATAGATTCCCTTTACATCCAAACTTTCCTCTACAACAAAACCTAGTATTTTCACTAACACCGAAACCACATTATCTACCTGCAACACATACATCGCTGTTTATGCAAGATATGCTTTGCGTGACACTGTGCAGCCGCTTACATGGCACCGTACTCATTGTTTCGGCTCGCTCGTTCGGTAAAGACAGATTAGACCGTGATAGACGTGTCTGTGCACAATGGGACTATTCTATGAAGGTAGGGTTCTATTATTACAAGTGCTTAGAGTTGGTAGGCGGCCTAGAATGCTAGTGTTGATCTAATCGATTGGAATTGTTAGGCGATTTTCGGGTGTCGAGTGTTGTATTGTTTCTATTATCTATTGTTTGTCTGGGAGAGTGTATAGAATAATGTATTTAGTGATAGTTTAGCGTACATATTTACTAGTGGAAGAAAATTTGAATAGATGAATCTAGTAGAAGCAATTGTATTTTCTTGGTATAGGTAACTTAGTTTTTATAATTAATATCGAACGAACGAAAATAATAAAGAACCATTCAGAGCCTTATAAGTGGTATGCACATGTTTTTTATCATTTAAGCAAATACGTATCAGGTATATTATTTTATATTTTAAAAACTTTGACCACGCTCAAAATTATTACAGCGTATAGTGAATGCCTTTACAAATATAATAATAATAATAATATAATCGTTTATTTCTCCTCATAAAAAATACAAATTTTAAAATTGTAATGCTACAAAATTCAAATAATGTGAGGAGCTGGTGTCTGAAGTAGGTAGGAATATACCTGTAATACAGATCACCAGGGCCTCACCCCATAAGACCATAACAAAAAAAAATTAAATAAATTTACAACGATATAACCAATTCCGTAATTAAAAATAATTATAAAACATAAAGGAGGTAGAATAAATAGTAATTTCTAACAAAGGATGCCTCAAGACAATGTATGTGTCCATATTTGTGTGAGTGCGTAAGAGTAAGTGAATGTGTGGTGTGAGTGTTAAGCGTGTAGTTTGGTGTATGGTACAAGAAAAAAAAAAATATATATATATTTTGAAATGTTTTTAGCAACTATTAATAAAATTATTTCAATTTTCAATTTAAAATATATCTCAATAATATGTTATTTTTTCAATTTTTAAATTATATTTTTAATTTAATATATTATTATTATGCTTTTAAACGAATACGAATTTATGTTAGGATTAGTAAATGTTTTACTTAAGCAGGCTTTCCGTAAAACTATAATCTAGTTTTTTCAACCAATTCTGAACAACCGATTTACATTTTATTTTTGAAAGAGAATAAATCGACAATACCCTATTTATTTTATTATATAAGTTACTGCTTTGGTAGCAAAAAAAGCGGCGTGAAAAACTGGTTCTGAGTGTGGGTTTAATACAAACTTTATCTTTTCTTCTAACATTTTTAATTTTTTCGGGTTCGAACACTGTCAGGGAATGCTTTTTAACTATCGTGTTAAGTATAAAAAGCTGACGAACCGTAAGCACTTCCCATTTTTTATATAGCTCGGTTGTAGAATAGTAAAATGGAAGAAAAAGACTGACTTTAAGGAGCGCTCTTTGGGCTCTTTCAAGCTTCATAAAATGCGTCTTGGATGCTCCGCCCCAAGAAGTAATACAATAAGTAAGCTGTGATTGGCAAAGCGCATAATAAACTGTTTTCATCAAGTCCTTAACAGCAACATGTCTAAGGTTTTTGAAGATTGCAATAAGTTTACGAATTCTGGATGTCAATAAATCTATATGGTTTTGGAAGTTTAGTTTGCTATCGATCATGATGCCCAGGTATTTAATGGTCGTAGTATTCTGTAACTTAGGGCAAGAACAGGTAGGATTAATAGGATTAGCACAAGAATGCGATATAATATAAAGAGAACTATCCAAATTATTCGCACCCCTCAAAGAAAATGTCATGTATTTTGTTTTTTCTACATTAAGGGTCAATAGATTTTCTCGTAACCACTTCGTCACTACATTAAAACCCAACTGAGCATTCAAAAAAACTTCTTCCCATGTATTACCACTAAATAGTATGACTGTATCATCAGCAAATGTAATAATTTTAGCATTGGGTAACTTTAATTGACACAACTCGTTTATATAAACCAAGAACAAGGTTGGACCCAGTATACTTCCTTGGGGAACTCCATACTGGACTGAACGTTCGTTGCTCATGAAATTGTCTATTTTTACAAATTGTTTACGTTGAGTCAGATAATCTTGAAAGAGTTTCAACTGGTTGTCCCTTATACCAAACCGTTCCAGTTTTTTTATAAGGATTTGAACAGAGACCGTATCAAAAGCTTTAGCCAGGTACAAAAATATTGCGACTGTTTTCTTTTTATCGTCAATATTTGTAACTATAAAGTTAGTCAGTTCATGAACAGCATCAGAGGTGGACTTCTTCTCTCTAAAACCAAATTGCGCTGGTGATAATAGATTATTAGTTTCTAGATAGTTAGTTAATCTTTTATTCAAGACACGCTCCAAGACTTTTGAAATTGTAGGGAGGATAGAAATAGGTCTATAATTTGTGACACAGTCTCTGTCCCCACCCTTATGGATCGGGACGATTCTAGATATTTTGTATATTCCAGGAAATATTCCAGTTGAAAGGGACAAGTTGCAGATATAAGTTATGAGTGGAGTTAAAACGTTTATATTTTCTTTTAAGATATTTGCTGGTATCATGTCTACTCCAACAGCGCAGTCACCCTTTAAGTCTGTTATAAGCGCTTTAATTTCATGATCATTAGTAGGTATGAGGTAAAATGAGTGGGACCGAGACGCGCCTGTTTGTGGTTGATGTTGTAAAGGATTGCTAGATATATTCTCCGCCAAAGTTTTTCCTATGTTAGCAAAATATTCGTTTACATTATTTATTGACTGCTGTGGGTTCATTTTACATATTAGTTTAGAAGAGGTTTCTTTTGCTTTGTTAGTATGAGTTACCTTTTTGATAACTTTCCACAGTTGTTTATTGTTAGTACCGGCACTTCGAAGCTGCAATTTTTCGTAATCTCTTTTAACCTTTTTTACCAAATTTGAGCAAAAGTTTCTATATCTTTTGTACGTAGTTTTTAAAGTATCGTTATTTGGGTCTTTTTTATGTTTCTTATACAGATTATCCCGGTTTTTGAGACAACGCAATATTCCCGGCGTTATCCACGGCTTTATTATACATTTGCGTCTAGACGTTTTAATTTGTTTAGAGTTTTCTAGAATTACCTTTTGCAATATATCTTGAAGTAATTCCGCGGCCTTGTTTGCATCATTTAATTTATATAAGGAACTAAAATCTGTATTATTTATAACTCTAGTTAGCTCTATATAGTTGATCCGATTTATAACTTGGGCGGGTTTAGTTATAAGTGATGTTGTAATTGAAAGAACGACACTGTAATGGTCTGTAAGTGAAGTTTGAAGTACTAAGCATCGAGCTTCTAACTTCGTTTTTAAAAGCACATGATCAAGACACGTCTTATCATGAGTAGGGAAAGTATGTGCCGGTAAAATACCATGGGCTGCCACCATATCTAGGTATGTTGATGAATTAGTATCCGTGCTGTTTATCTTGATATCTATATTTATGTCGCCGAGTATTATAATGTTTTGAGTTGAGGAATATTGCAAAAGTAAACTGTTTAGAGACTGAATAAAGTTATTAATATTCCTGTATCTCGGTGGCCTATAAACAGCGAGGGCAACTGTATTGTTATTAATTTTTATAAGTAGGCAATTAGCATCAGTCAAGGGGGGTTCTTCAACCGTTAAGTGTAAGTCTGCTTTATAATACACAACGACTCCATCATTTTGCGAAAGATTGCAAGTCGTCACAAAAAAATTGTAACCACCTATATGTGGTATGTTATGACCTGATTGCAGCCAACATTCAGTCAATATAAGGCAGTCCCAACATGTCCGGGTTCTAACAAGGATCGGCAGCAATCCGGTAAGATTACAGTTTAAACTTCTTATATTTTGTTGGAATATATTAAAAGATCTTTCTGACTTAGTTAATAAAGACTCACAATCTTCCACATCACAGATGGATGCTTCAGCAATATTAAAAGAATCAATATCTTTTTGTATACTTAATGAATCGAATTTAGGTTAGAGAAAAAATACCTAGTACACAAATTAATAAGATAGTACTTACTATTTTTACTTAATAGTATATTCACATTATTAGACATAAAAGGGTAATTAAGAGTTATATTCAATTTATTAATTGCATTTTGGTTGCTTGAACAACGATTAGTCTGATTTTGAATTGTTTCATATATATGTAATAGTTGATTTTGATCATGTGCAATTTGATATATGTTTAAGGGTGTGTATAAAAGTTGCCAGATATAACAACAATTATTGTGTAAATTATAACAGTTATCAAGTATGTGAGGCATTAAACGTATTGACAGAAAAGATGTTGTGTTAGCTAAATTTAAAAGTAAGAAATAATGTAATAAACATGCAATTGACTCAAAAAACAATAATATTTTGACGTGAAGATTGTCTAGTCACGAGGACTTTTTGAGTTTTTCAATATACTCCTCACTGTCAATATGCAAACGAGGTTCGCTAGTTTTACGCCTTAGGTATACTTTGCCGTAGGATGTCCAGCAACTATCATAGTTATGGTTTTTTGCAAACATCCTAGCTAGGTAGTGTAAGCGTCTTGTTTTTGCTGTAAGGGATTCCCCAATGAAAATCTGTTTAGGAGGTCCCTCTAGGTTTAAGATCGCAGAACTTAGTTTTTTATTTCCATTTGTCTCCTTATTGTAAGCCCTCGCTGATTTTATGACGTTTTCTTTCTTCAACGTGGTATTGAATTCTACTATGACAGGACCAGCAGGCTTATCTTTTAATTTCAGCCGGTACACATCACGAATATCCGAGTCAACAATAGGTACGTTTATAACAGAGCCAATATTTTTCGTTAATTCGATCAGTTCTTCCTTATTTTCTGATTTCATGAGGGGTACATTTTTAACCTCTATTGAAGTAGCCCGCGAGTTTCTGTCTAATTGCTCAATTTTCGCTTCCAAATTCTTAATGTGCTTTATATTCTGCCGATTTTCTTGTTGAAGTTCTTTCATATTAGCCAGAATACAATCATATTTATCTGACAATACAGACATTGACGATTTTATGTCAGAATTTTGTTTTATTATTTCTTCTAGAGAAGATTTCATACAATTGAGCTTTGCATCTTGCTGGCTTTGTAATTCTTCAAACATGCTCCTTAGTTCCGATAACGTTGTATCACAATTTTCAGTAGAATCATTAAACCTTCGTTTAGATCTTTTTGAGCCAGTGACATCGGGATTTTCTTGATATTTGAGCTTATTTAGAGATGGATCTGACCCGTGATAAACGGGTGTAGAAATTTTATTAGTGATTTTTGGTGGTGTTCTCGAGATAGACATTATACTTTAGTTACAACTTTTTTCCCTTCAATGTACTATGGTTAACGAAGCAAAAGTTAAAACGATAACAGTTTATTTTTCACCTTGGACCATACGCACCAATTTTTTATCCGCTTATCGCGATCGCTTATGGGTTGTGGCAATCGCTCGACGGACACACCGAGGATGCTTGAGTAGAATGCAGAGGTAGCTCGGCGTGATACTGTCGTCCTTGCTGTTGTTATCCTTTTCCTGCGCTAGCTTCGTTTGTATCCACCGTATTATGCGCGCCTAGTACTCTACTAGATTTACTTTAAGCAATTATTTTATTTAAAGATAAAATAATTTAAAAGGAAAAAAAGAAAAAATGTTACACGAGTGCGCACGTCTTATCGCTTTCGCGGTCCAGGGGGGAGGGGAATATGAATTTCACATAAACTAAAACTTAAGGCACGTTAAGCCGTTGGTCCCGGTTACCATTTAATGTGGTAGTCGTTAAGCCGGGTTGGAATCCTTAAAGGCGGCTCGATAAGTTCCAACAGCAGGTGGCCACAAACCTGCCTCCACCAATCCGCACTGGGTCCGCGTGGTGGAGTATGACCTAATCTCTCTCACCTCGATTTGTGAGAGAAGGCCTTTGCCCAGCAGTGGGCAGTATAGGCTGATATTATAAAACTTATACAGTAACATTTTTTTTTAACGTAGCCCCACACTTGGATTTATTCCTGTGACGTGAGTGCGTTGACAAACATGAAAATTCACATACATAAATACCCAGACCGTTACAAATAATTGTGGGTCACATAAACGATTTGTCCCGTGCGGGAATCGAACTGCGATTATTAGACACAGTGGGCGGAGCGACTTAAGCTTTTAACCAATGCGCTAATTCGTTGTGGGTCATACAAATACTCGTTGCATGCGGAACTCAAACCCGCATCTACTCGATCTAGTCGGCATAGCGGCTTCTGCTCTGATTACTAGACCAAGCAGTCGTCAAGTACGCGTAGCCATAGTCTCTTGTACTCATCCGCTTACTGATACTATCATAAGTACTTATTCGTTATCAGAAATCCCATATTCTAAGAAAAACATCTAATGAAACAATATTATACCTACCGAATGGGTAAGCAATTAGCCATATTACAATAGTATTCCTTATCGATTATGACGACTGACATAATCGACAGAAATCTTTCGAATTACGAACACTGGCTCGCATTATCGGATATACCTATACGTGTCATGATAAAATCGATTATGGTTCCTAATATACTCAAGAGAAATCATTTGAATTACGAATAGTGGCTTGTCCAACGCGATAATATCTATTGATAGTAATGATATGGATTGGTTTGGTTTATGGAGAGCATCGGTCGATTGTCAATGCGGTCAAATAACTTATCCTTGACATAACTTGGTACTCGATGGAAATAATTAGTTCGAATTACCGATTGTCGGAAACGATATTCAAGATAGTACATTATGAATGTATCGTGACAGATCTGACGACATGAGGATTTGTAATAGGTACATGGTATTACTACCTCGTTGGTTTAGTGATCTGGCGATATTGAGGTCCTGGGTACGAATCCTAGGTTAGCCAATGTTATATAAAACATTTTCTATAAATAAAAATATATCAGTAAATTATCATCCTTTTCCTTTTATCTACTTTTTGTATACCAATAAAGACTATCTATCTCTATCTATCCATTTTTTTACTTTAGTCCCTGCATTTCGATATTAGATAAAAATAAACAAAAATCGTCCCATCTATATTACCCAAGCGGGGGCGGCAGAGGTGTACTGTTACCCACTTTTCGCCGATAATGTTAGGTCCCGTGTAATACGGGGTGAGTCTTTTGCCATAAACCGGGCATAATTCCAGTCTCCAGATTGAGACTTGAAATTTTTCCAATGAAAAATTACTTTTTTGTCCGACCTAGGATTTAAACCCAAGACTTCGTGATAGCTATGCGCATTATTAGCCACTACACCCACGAGGCAGTGTCCGATCTTAGAATAAACATAATATTTATAATTATTTTAAGTTTCCAAAATACCCCAATAATAATCATAACACGAATGTCCAAATTTTAGCCGACTTGAAAATAAACTTGAACAGCTCATTTTCTGAAAAGGTATTAATTTTTAATGGAATACAAATATTGGATACAATGTTAAAAAAGTACATTTTATCTCGAAATTCTCTCAATTTATCGGCCTAACACGTTTATCAAGAAATAAAATATAAAATTTCTCGATATTATTTTTATTGTATTATAAACATCAAAGAATACATTATGTTATGATATTTTTTTTATAAGTACGAGTGATTTAGAAAATATTGTTGTTTGTTAGATTCAATCTTTTGTCTATCGGAAAAAAAAAATCTGTATTTAATTTAATAGCATTCAAAATTATCGAAGTATTTTTTTGTAAGAAAAAAAAAATGTTTTTGTGATTCTCATATCCAGTTTTCTTGTCTTGCATTCTGTACCTAATGTAATGTGATGTTGGTTTCAAAACGTTATATCTATCAAATAAAGGTACCGTTGCCGTTCACTGCCTTGTTGGTCTAGTGGCAATGCGCATTGCTTTGTAATCACGAGGTCCTGGGTTCAAATCATAGGTCGGACAAATGTAGTTTCTCTAACGAAAACTTCCCAGTACGAGTCCGGAGTCTGAAATTGTGCGGTATATGGCAATAGGCTCGCCCCTTATTACATGGGACCTAACACCTCTGCCACCCCCACTTAGGGGCTATAGACAAAAAAAACTATAAAATTCCTCAGAATTCCCGTGCTTATTTCTGCTTGGAGATAAAATCTAACCCTATTTTAAAAGCCTCTAGAAACACACGGCTATAAATACCCCGCATTCTTCCAGAATCGCATCGACCTATAAATTCTTTTATGCCAGCTATTTAGTACTCGGGAAGGCTTGAAACGTCTAGTCCATTCGTGTAGTCCATTAGCCGCGTCGTTATGACCGACTGCATTCCACTACGGTGCATCACTGGTGACTCAAGATTACCTGTAACAAAGAATTCACTTATTATTATTGAGATAAAATAACGTGGGAGGCTGGGGCTTGCCAGGTCGAGTGATATCGTTTTAACTGACTACGGAGTTAAGAGTAGCTGATAATCGATTTGCATGTCAGTGACTCGTGTTGTAGCTGATAATTTGAACTTACTAATAGCACTCAAAAAGCACTAAATATGAAGAAAACTTTATTCCATTGAGAATCCAAGATTAAGCAGCGTTTGGCTCGGTCGGACTGAGATCGGTGACCGTTTGTTACAATTCCATTTTCGAGCGACTCTACGCCGGCTTGACTTTATGGTTATCGTTAAGTGCAGATCAAAGCTTTATAAGCAGGTCGTTAAGGTCCAAAACAGGTGGCCAAGAATCTACCTCCACAAATCCACACTCGTCATCGTGATGTAGTATGTACTCTTTCTCCCCTCGATTTATACGAGATTTTTTCCCAGCAGTGAGATAGTACATATTCTTTTATTATTAGGTATTTATATAATAAAATTACATGATTGGGTACAATCACGGCACAAGGAAATGAAACGAGGTTCGATATCAAAGCGTTTCGAATCAATGAAGAATAATTTTCAGAAAATAAACGAGAATTGAAAAACGCTTGCCCTCTACATTTCTCGGGTCCTCATCGATTCTTTCGGACTGATTGAAAAGGAAATTGTGTTTCTGTCATCCCTCAAATAGCCAGTCACAATATTCATCAATATTATTTCTGTCTATATTGAAATAATAAATGCCAAAGAAATCATGAATATTCTGGCATCTAATTTCACTTTTGCTTCTGTAAATTTTGTTAAAAAAATATCTTTGTATTTGGAGATAAATGTCAACTACTCGAGTATTGATGTGACTTTTAGTGGCAAAGAATATTTATGAGGTAAAAGCTTTTAGTACTTTCGTTTAATTGTTGAAATAATACGGCCTATTTATCTATCTATACCATCAAGCCAGATCCCTTGCGGGGATATGTTCGCTTCTCAAATTAAACCAATCAGATCTGATTCAATCACAGGGCTCCGCGATCGCCAGTCACACCACGGGCTTCAAAACCCACGAGAAGATACCTTACTTAAACATTTTTTATATGCATCTCTTGTCTTATATACTAACATTGCATCATATTTTCACTCTTTTATAGGTGTTATTACTTGGCATAGCTTACTCAGAAAGCCAAATCCTGCCGTAAGGTTTTGTGTGTGTGTGTGTGTATGAATGATGTACGCTGATGGCCGAGAGGCCTTTAAAGCTTCAACGGGTAGGGCCGAGCTTGCAACAGCTATACCCCGCCTGGAAGAGAAACTACCTAAAGGCCACTTCAAGGTAGAACGGCGTTGGCTTGGTCTCTCATGAAGAGGAGGGGAATATATCAGGTGTATCGCCATGGTGCTTGGTACTGACCGGCGAGCAAGGGATTCTTCGACCCCGCCGGCGAGATCACTGTCTGATGCTGTGTGCGGTAACTGTATCCGAAAAGAAGAAGGACATCAGGAGGGTCGGTGAGAATACCCCAAAGGGCCACGATAACGGCTGATAGGAAAGGAGAACTCCACCTTAAGTGTCAGTTGAATATTTAAATCCACCGTAAAATAGAATGTCTACAACAAAACATTTACCCCCTTTAATCAAGCGAGAACATGGAAATGTCATTCACAACCAAAACTTTATTGCCAGAAGCTCGTTTGCATAATTCCAATTAATAATAAAGATTATAACAAAGAACTTTCAAGGCTTCAAGCGAAACCGGAATCAATATTGTTCTTATAAATCCGCCATCGACTTGAGAGGACAAAGCCTCCGAGCTAGCTGATTTCAAATTGAAATTTACTTTGAAATCGCGCCCTTTGTTATATTAAATACGTGAATTATTAATTTTTCAGTTTAATGTAATTTCGATTTTACAACCAAATATTTGTTTGTTAATTTGAATAGAAGCGGCATCAATTGTTATTCTTTATGAAACTATCGGCTTTGGTAGGCCAAGTCGCTAATAGAACTGTTTGTTAGTAGGCCTTTTTTATTAGGACGTTTTGATATAATGTCATTTTGCTAAGGTGCCTCTTTGATACGAGAGCAATATAAGTTGATATAATTAACAAAAAACCAATATGTAATCCTAAGTAAGTCATGTTCCTTTTCACAGTAGTTTATATATAGTAACGTATATTTTATATAAACTCGATATAACTATGACAAAGTTATAAAATATTAATAGTAGTATTATTGCTTGGGATAGTATTAATTATACGGTCCCGAGCAATCATATTAATATTCTAGATGATCGACGACTGATCTTTGCATTTTATTGAATCTTTTATTTCTTTTACGGGTAATTTAAGTCGATATTCTCTTAAATTTGTCGTCTTGAATGCACGCTACACAGTGAGATGTAGCCGTAGAATCCAAAATGTGTTTGCTAATGCTCTTTTACAATACCCTAGTGAGGTAGGGATGCTGTTTAATTAAGTTCCCTTTAGAGTAACTTTTATCTAAACAATCCTCAAATTTGTACCTGTACCATAAATTATAATGGGGAACAAAGAGATGTAATTTTGAGTCTAGAAAGTTTTGTTACGCCCGCATTTCTAACAGAGTATATTATAAAACGTCGGTATCCAAGTGAACGCTAACCGTCTAGACACTTTAAAGATTATCTATTTATGTTAAACAAATGGTTTTACGCACGGCTGAATGAGAATGTGTACTTGAAACGCATGAACGAACACCACCACAAAGTATAAATAACCCTATACTGAATTAAGTAACATAACGTCACGCCTATTACTTAAGTGGGGATGTCCGAGATATACTGGTTACCACAAATGTCGCTAACGTTGTTAAGTTCCAATGTAATACAGACGGAAATAATGCTTTAACACCAGGCTCAATTCCAGATTCTGGACTGTTACTGGAATTTATCGACAGATAATTTACTTTTTCCGACCTAGTTAAGATACAAACTTAGAACCTCGTGATTGGCTCAATATTTTAGATATAGGAGTCAGTCAATTGAATCGAGTATACTAAAGTTCAGCCAAATGAAAAATTAAATATGTATTGACATTTATCTATAGCGTACAAATTTAAGACCTCATGTTTACTCGCCGACCGAACATTCAGATATCTCATACTCAATATAGACATTCAAAACTGCATGGTCTAATAGTCTTGCAAATTACACATATAATTAAAATCTCTTCTGAAATTAAATCTTTACCTGCAATTACAACTACTTAGATCCCTAACTAAATCAAATGTTGTGACATTGAAACTGATTTATTTTCACACTAACAATATGTATCTAGTTATCAATCTCTCAAGTACCAATTACTAGTAAAAAGTTATAATAAACAAAAAATCGAATGAATCCATCAAGCACATTGTAGACGCTGTTACATCATTGAAGTAATCTATAATAAAAAAGCCAAGACTGATGACGAAAATTTTTATAAAATATTACGAAAACCTTTAATGGACTAGAAGAATATAAAATAACCGAAAAAGATTGAACATAAACTTAGACTTAAAAATGACTGAACGCAAAAGTTTACGGGCACTTCTCCGTGTGAGTTTAAATTTAGCTAAGAATTTAGGCAATAATTTAGCAATTTTTGGTAATGACAAATGTGCCCTAAATGAAATCCTTAAATTTGAGGCTAAAGACAACTAAACCAAAGGTACCAGAAGCAGGTGTTCTAAAGCTATTTTTTGCTTAAGGAAAGAATCTGAGCACACGGTAATAAAACCAGTTTTAAATCCATATGCCGTTGAAAAAATCGAATAAAGCCAGGTGGTACGAATCCATTATTGTTAAAACCTGACCAAAAAGGACAGGTGTTTGAGCCAATATCATACGCACTCACGATCCAATGGATTCGGGATATCGGGACGAGCAGATGGTTGGAGAGAAACTGCTTTAGTTTTGTCCGCCATCCCTTTTTTTGCGATGTTTCTGGCTTATAGATTGGAATTCTTGGATTTTTTATGCTACGATTTTGAAGGTAGGCCTATGGCTATGATTTGCTATTACTAATTAAAGATTTATGGAGAAGCGTTATGATAACTTCGTGATATGGTCGTTTAATGCGACTCCAGGGGCATACAGAATACAATTTTACGATTATTTGCGGAAGTAATCGTAACGTTCTGCATTTGATCATAGCGAATACCCTGCGTGGTGCACAAATTCATAGTTATCAACCCTACTCCTAGGGGATATCGTAAAAGACGACCAACTTATTCCTTAATCTATGGGTTGTTTGAGACCATTTTGTTAAAATATGTTTAGAATAATCAAGTGTTCAGAGTGTTGGAGTCGTCTTACACAATCCTTTTAGAGAACTGTCATGGTGATGTGGCGGTGTTTTTATATAACGTTCTGATTCGATGTGATTGATAAAAAGTGTTTATACAAACATTATAAAACGAAGTTTATTAAATTACATTGAAATTCATTTCACTATTTAAACATAAAATAATCCAACCTTCCACATTCAGATTTAATGTACTGTGTTCATCGAAGTTTCAATTTATTCATTTGAAAATTCATTTTACTCTATTAAATTCCATTATACTCATCTATACTAATGATCCTAAAAAAAATATTTCGTAAAATCTAAGCTCAAACAATAATAAAAACAGTGTTGAAGACTACTCTAAAATCCTATAAGCTCAAACTTCTTAATGTCGCCGCATTATCTTTAATGGCGTCTCTAGAAACTTAATTTTATAATTTTAATAGAATCTCAAGATGATATTACGATGAAACCTTTCTCTAAGTCTTATCTCAAAGATCTTACTACTTGAGTTTATTAAGAGATAAAGATCTCATAACTCGAGTGAGGGTTTCAAATTTTGCTTGCACTGAGTAATAAGAAAACGACGTAGAACGACTCTTGCACGATTTGAGGACAATCCCAACATATTTCCAAATGACTTAGCACGTATTTTTATTGAATTTCAAATTGAACGACCGGGACGGATTGCAACTCTCTAAAAAATCTTCACGTGACATCATCAAATTTTATTTCACCACCCTTTATACCGATGACATAAAGCTCAATTTTCCTTTCACACGTTTCTGGTGAGTCAGCACAATAAACATCTGGCCTGCTTTTTACGGTCATGCATCAGGATTCTGTACAAAAAAGGTCACATTTTGTTACATTTGGACGAATAGCCGATCATATCGGGAATATTAACGACTTTGGAAACGTGATCGAGGTCCTCTCTGGATTATCCTTTGTCTGGTAATAAAATAGGTAGGTATGTTTTCGTGGAAACAAAATTTAATCCTTCTTTAAGGATAGACGTTAAAGGCGAAGATCAAAATAAAATAAAGACTACCTGAGGCTCCACGTGCGTTAATCTAGTGTATTAACAAAACCATCCGGTTAAAACTATATTATTTTGGAATAAAACTAGATAATACTTTTCAAGTGATACCGAAACAAACAGACAGTCAACAGAAAAAAAAACATACAAAAAGAGATAAAGATTGTTTCGTGTTCGGAGACCTCCAAACAGTCGAAACCGTAGACATTAGACACAGCCATTTTACAAGTGTATTGTGTATACTATTATTAAAATAATGGGATAGATAGATGAAAATAACTGGTCACATACGCACCGGATATTGAACATCTAAAAAATATACATTGAGCAACACAGGGCTTCAAAATTGGTGCGAACTAATGGACAGCATCAATAATCTCAATACAAACGTCGAAAAACGGACTACGGCTGAGCGGAATCCACAAAAACCGGTTCACCCAAATACCATAATCAGATTCCGAACCGTATTTCGCCATTGCTTTTCGAGTCCGGATGTCTGAATCACCCTTTCGATGTACGGTATCAATTAAATTGCGTTGGTGTGATGTTAAATGTAAATAAAAGTGTTTGTCCAGCAAAGTGGGTTAGGTATACAAGACTAGGGAACGTAGCGTTAACGTTTTTATTGAACAGAATGTTTTGACGTCCAATTTTCTTTTAGCTACTTGGTAAAGTTGTAGTGGATATTCAACTTAGCTTGTGGTTGTAGCCCTTTGACAACTTTTTCCAATTTTAGTACATTTCAGGTCATAATGGAGTTATATAGCTTCACAGCCAATCCGGCCTTCTGTC
This sequence comes from Phalera bucephala, assembly GCA_905147815.2. Classification (NCBI taxonomy): domain Eukaryota; kingdom Metazoa; phylum Arthropoda; class Insecta; order Lepidoptera; family Notodontidae; genus Phalera; species Phalera bucephala. The sequence goes on from LR990627.1 coordinate 11,749,955, forward strand.
AGTGTACACTCATGTGATAGAAGGGTAAGGATCTATGACTCCAGCAAAGTTACCTAAAAACAAATATTTACTATCAAATTGACATTAGTGTAACGCCATCGAGTTGAAATGCCATCCTTTTAACACTTCAAAATTACTAAATAAATATGTAGGTGAAAGACTAATCACATTAAACCCTCACAGGGGTTGGAAGGAACAGAATGACTTTATTGTAACGTTTTCGAAGAAGCGTATGTAGTAAATGGATAGTGTGAGAAGCAATCGCATATGAACTCAATAGCGTTACGATAACGTCACTCTGTTCGTACTCTCTGATTAGCGCCCTTTTAGTAATCATTCAGTAAATAGCCCAAAGCACTGATGTATTTTGACTGCCGATTGGAAATTTGATAAGGTGTTTTGGTTGTCAGGCCATTGGAATTTTGGCAAGGTCCTTCAGCTGTCAGTTCCATAATTGTATGTCATATCAAGCTACATATTAAGTTAATAACTAAAAAACTGGAGGTCCCGTTCATTTGCATGTTAATTCGCATTAGCTTCAGCTGCTCAGTCGACCATTGCGACAACACGACCTAAAATTTTAAACGAATCCCAAAAACGTGTCTCTTGGGAGGACATTAGAGGGATAATGGAGAAGAGTTCAATTTTTGCCGAAAAATATGAATTTTAAATTATTCTAATAGATGATATCATCATGTAATTATGAATCTCGTTATTTTTTTTGTTGTAAATAGGAAGTCCGTCCCTTTGGGAATTTTAATGTGTCAGAATTAGGTTTACACGTATTCCGATATTGGTTATCTTTACTCGGACATCAGTTTGCTTACAATGTTTTGCTTCAACATCCATAGTCAAAATTCTGATTGGCACTAACTGCTTTGCTGAGCCTCCATTAGTCTACCAATGCTAACCAATAGAGCTTGATAGGAAGATGGTGTGAAAATCCATTAAGGTTCCCAAGAAAAACCCACGTGAGTGTAATCTAGGGGTAATCCATACACACTAACACAAAGTTTTACAAACCCCTAACTACGCATCCTCTAACTCTGGTGGAAAGGTAGAGTTATTAACTTTTATTTCTTTAAAACGAGCAGTTATTTACTAACAAACCTCACTTATTAACCCATTCTAGACTAGATTGTTAATTCAACATACTTGTTATCCCCGCCAAGAAACAAAGGCGGCGGTACTTTGACAAAATTGCTTGCGAAACTTCTAGAACTTAATGTGTAGGTCAAATTCAGGTCAGGGCGTAAGCAGTAAACTAGTCAGCGTCGGTCTTCCCACAACTTTATGGGTGTTAGAGCGACTTGAACAAAAAGTCTGCTTGCGACCCAGAACGGTTTAGCTGTTGTTTAGGTTGAAAGCTGGGTTAATGTTGCGTTGTGCAGTGGTTTTGAATGGGTAGTAAAGTATTTAGTTATATTGCTGACTTTGAATTGAAATTTTCTAGGTGTAAATACGTAGTAAATATATATGTAACATAATAAGATTTAAGAAGCACTACTAATACTAAATTATGTCATGCGCAATCCAGATATTAATTTATTTGTAGCCTCAAAGATTTAGATTACAGTCCAATTTAATAGAGATTTCGGTTGTTTATGCGTTTCATTTTTACCTTTTTACCTTGGTTGCAGTGGTTTTTAATAGAAATTTACAAACTATATGAAATAAAACTATTTTTTCGGATTTTATCGCGGTTTATTTTGATTTTTAAGTTCCCGACGTTTCGAGTGCTTTGCAGCACCCATGGTCACGGGAAGGACTGAGGTGTTAGACGTCCGAAAGTAAAAACTCGGGTTAAAGAACACATAGCTGACCTAAAACACCGTCGCTCAAAGAAGTCTGCAGTCTGTGAACATGTCCTTGACCGCACCCGCCATAACATCAGATTTGATAGACCACAAATCCTCGTGAAAGAACACCGATTCCTACCAAGGATGGTTCGCGAGGCTATTGAAATTAAAAAACATCCTAATTTCAATAGAGAAGATGGCTGGGTGCTTCCATCGTCTTGGGATCCAGTAATTAATATAATCAAATCTAAAACCAAGCATAACACTGCAAGACCTAAAGACACCGTGAGCTCATTCTGCGTAGATCGGACCAACAAAAACAAAAATAATTAAGAAGTTTGAGGGTACCCCGGAACAACTATGCCTTTTGGACGTCTAACACCTCAGTCCTTCCCGTGACCATGGGTGCTGCAAAGCACTCGAAACGTCGGGAACTTAAAAATCAGAATAAACCGCGATAAAATCCGAAAAAATAGTTTTATTTCATGTGTAATATTCGCGTAATTTACAAACTATAGTCATGTTTAAAATCAATTTGTCTAAAATATAAATACCGTACGTTTAATTATTTCATAAATATGTACGAGTATACAAGGTGTAACATAATAAACTCAAGACCTCAGACACCCCGATTAGAGAATTGCTTTATGAATTCAAAAAGAAAACCAAATTTCCAAATTTAAAGGTTTTTACCCTTTTTTTAAGAACTTTTACACCCCAATTAACAATGAGACTTGTACGTGTATGCGTGTGTATTGAGAAATACGTTTTAGAAATGCATTTGAAATCTACTTATTGCTATGAATCAAGAATAAATTTAGTTTTTATAGCGCACTGAAGGAGAAAAAGCATTTTTTGCAATTAAAAAAAAATGTATGATACTTTAAAAATTGTTGGAATCAATTCAGTTACAGATTGAGAACAAACTACTTTCAGGTCTTGCGTTTATTATGTTACACCTTGTATAGGTATTACGTAAATAAGTGAAACGTAAACATGAACCAAAAACTAAATTAATTTATTTATAAGATACCAATACGGTTTAATAGGCCATGTACGTCACATTAGTAACATAATTAAAAATTAAAAGAAAGAATGAAAGGAAGAAATAAAAAAGCTACTTTATTCCTAGAATGCTGGTAAGAAATAACTTATAATCAACTACACAAAACCCAAATCCAATACCAACCTCAACCAGTAAAAACATCAACTACATAATGAATGGCCACTATTTTTCAACCTAAAATATACAATCTAACGCTCACGTACTAACAGGTCAAATATTGAATAACTTAGTACCTTTATCAGTCGCACCCTAAGAGCAAACAGGTCAACGACCCACTGATAAGGATTCAATAACCCTCCCCACGGTATCGGCGCTATGCAAATATGAGGCAAACGGAACCGATACACACCTACACAAGTTCCTATTGATAATTTGGAATGTGGCATCTACTATTGGCTTTTCCCGTGGCCTTGTCCGCATATTTACTTTCTATCTAATCTCTTCTTCGCTTCAGCGCTCGTAGCGCTGTGCGACCGCGGTGTTCTTACCGATTACCGATCAAGCAGCGTTCGACTCCGTTGGCCCGAGATGGGTGACCGTTTGTGGCATTATCATATTCAAGCGCCTCCGTGCTTCGGAAGGCACGTTAAGCCGTTGGTCCCGTCTATCACTTAACGTGGTAGTCGTTAAGCCGAGTTGGAAGCCTTAAAGGCGGCTTGATAAGTTCCAACAGCAGGTGGCCACAAACCTGCCTCCACCAATCCGCAATGGGTCCGCGTGGTGGAGTATGACCTAATCTCTCTCACCTCTATTAGTGAGAGAAGGCCTTTGTCCAGCAGTGGGCAATATAAGCTGATATTACATATTATTATTATTATAATCTCTTCTTGAGGGTTAGCTGAGAGAACAGATTTTCAACAGGTGAATTATATGTAGAAAATGATAAAGACCAAACAGACCGTGTCCTATCTGAAGGATAAGAAAAGACTCCGTAACAGAAGAGAGTGTATAGATCTGAGGGCTTACTACGAAAACTTTGACGTTAGCGTGACGCTAGCGAGTAACAGTGCTGTCACGTTCATGTTTATTTAGAAAATTTGTAGTGTGATAAGGATGGCATAAATATTCGTGTCTCTGTAAGGAAAGAACCTGCTGGAACCCTGTATATATTAGAGATAGATAGATCTCTAGAGAGGAATCTGGCGCGATGATATAGAGTGGCGCATATTGCGATTGGCTATCACGAGGTTCTGGGTTTGATAACTATGTCAAGTAAATGTATTTTTTTTTTTTAAAAACGTAGCCCCACACTTCGATTTATTCCTGTGTCGTGGGTGCATTTACAAACATGAAAATTCACATACATAAATACCCAGAGTAGAACAAATAATTGTGGATCACACAAAGATTTGTCCCGTGCGGGAATCGAACCCGCGACTATCAGTCACAGAGGTCGGAGCGGCTTAAGCGCTTAACCACTGCGCTAAATCGTTCGTCCATGTTAGGGACTCGTAGTTGAAGCGTGAAAAATCTGACTTGCACCGAACTTTACATCACTAGTAGTGTTAGTTGCCTCAAGGGTAAAATGATTTAACTTTCGTCTATCAACATCATCATGCCAGATCCGAAGCAGGGTTAGCAAAGAGTACATAGTTTCAACAGGTTCTTTCCGTCTTCAACTTAGTATAATTATCTTCGGTTTACTAGACTATCTTACCATGACCAAATAGACCGGGTCTTATCTGAAGGACAATTCAGAAGCCTCCGTAACCGGCGACCGTGTATGAGACCAACTCTGAGGGCGGAGGAAGTCAGAGAGGTATGTAAGGAAAGAACGTGTTGGAACTCTGTACTCTCTGCCTACCCCGCAAGGGACTCGGCGTGATGATATAGATAGATGGATGGAGATCTTCGGTTTATAAGAGTCAAGGAAGAAAAAGCTCTGTAAGGAAAGAACCCTTTGGGATTTAGTACTTTTTGCCTACAGATCAGGTGATCTGATATTGAGATCTTATAGTATCAAAAGGAATGGGAGCCATTTCTCAATGAACTTCGGATACAAACAGGAAGAAGTTTTGCCATCGCGAAAACATTCTTAACAACACCTGCCGCGAAATATTATGTTCCTAGAAAATGATGGATTTCGTAGATCTATCATACGGTGTCATACAAACATAAAATAAAATATATTACAAACGGACGGGTGCGTTGGTGTATATTCATATTCTGATATCCTGGCTGATAAGGTAACGTGTAGTAACATTGATAGCTCAGTGTATACTCATGTCATTCCACTGGGTACCTTGTTATCTTGATAACGTTGGGTTTTAAGCTTTTAAACATATATCCTCACGACGATCATAGAGCAGGTGGACAAATATATTTATGTAATTCATAATTGTATGAAAGCTGAACAGGTCTCTTTGTTTTGAGTTGTCGTGGGTGCGTTTACAAACATGAAAATTCACATACACAACTACCCAGACCGAAACAAATAATTGTGGATCGCACAAAGATTTGTCCCGTGCGGGAATCGAACCCGCAACTATTAGACACAATGGCCGGAGCGGCTTAAGCTCTTAACCACTGCGCTAAATCGGCCGTCAAAATATATGTAATTCATAATCGTATAAAAGCTGAACAGGTATATGTGTAACATGCCTTTACTCTTTATAATCTTGAAAGTATATGTCAAAATGGTGCTTATTGGTTTGGTACCCGCTTGGAAACTTATTTGACAGAGGTGTACTTCGTACAACTACATGCCGCCGACGATCTTTGACCACAAATTTGGGGTCCGATTCGGACTTAAGACTTCTATCCTAGTAAAAACAGTCTTCAACCGACCTAAAACTCCTGAAACTCATGATCGCCACCGGTACTTTGCGCCAGTAAACAAGCCACTTGTTAAAATCGGTTCAGTCTTTTCAGAGTTAATCCATTACAAACAAACAAACAAATCTTTCCTCTTTATGATAAAAGTATAGAAAATGGCTTTTAAAAAATATAACAAAAAAAAACAGTCAAGAGTAACCGGCGAGCGTGTTTGGGACGATATGTGGAGGAAGCCAGAGAGGTATGTAAGGAAAGAACCTGTTGGAACTCTGTACTCTCTGCCTACCCTAAAAGGGATCTGGCGTGATGATATAGATAGATATTCACTATTAAAAGGCTACCTTATCCAAAAGTAACCTAGGCTACATAACATAGACCCGGTAGGTGCCGCTGTTGTCGACCAGGTACGAAATCGCGGGAAACTTCTTGTATCTAATAAATATTTCAACCCCAAAACGTAATCTCAAATAGCTCCAGTAGTCGTTAATGATAATGTAAAACTATTGAATAAGACATCAGACTCATTCATTAGAGAACAATGGCGCGTTGTAGCAACCCTGAGCAGGCGCCGTAGGCATCATTAAGATAAATTAGAACCAGATCACGCACAAGAAGCTCGTTATGTTATTAATTACATAACTATGTAATATATAATGTGAGTTGGAAATTAGTGCGAGATGTTTGTACGTTAATATGTAGGTGGATTGGTAAGTTTTTAGTAGTAAGGCGTCTCCATGGTTTCTATTTTTATTCGCGAGTAATTTTTCTCTAGCATTTTTCGCGAGCGTTTAAGTTGTTGCGATTTTTTCAGCGCAATCCAGATATTTGATCGCAAGAAAGCAATTTCTGCGGTGTATATAGTACCGCCCATTATTCGGCAAAAATGTAAACTCAGTAAGAATATCACTGCGTGCGAATGGTGTATTAACTTATAATGATAATTCTGCACAGGGGACTTAGCACAAAGAGATTGACGTTAACATAACGTTGTGGAGATAGCATGGTGTCACGTTCATCTTTATATAGTAAATTTGTGGTGTAAAAAGGATGTGTGAACTCGATAGCGTTACGTTGACGTTCATCTGTTAGTGCTAAGCCTTCAGTAGAAGAAATTTCGACGATATTGAGCGTATGTTCTATCACTTTAACCTATTACACACACGCACACAGATAGTATGTACACGTGTGTGTACACTATCTACTGTAAAATTTAAGTAGTAAGGTGCGGTCAATAAGTTACGTGCGATCTATAAATACACTGAATGAAAAGACACACACACACACAAGGTATCATTGGTATTAATAATTTGTGTCACACATATACTTTATCACTTCCCATATTAACAATGGAAGCAAGCGCATCACCGATTCTTACAATCTGACTCCCATAGGAAAACAGAGTGTTTCACACTCGTAAAATATCTCACGACTTTTTATAATATTTATGTTTACACGGCCCTCTCAGTAAATGTTTATCGAACGACTCTTTTCGTCGGCCGTCTTGCTCTTTTATCGTCTCGTTCACTCCCACGGGTTCCGAATTCCTCGAGGAAGGAGTGGCAAAAATTTTTATCTTGAATACCTGTAGTCTCCTCTTACTAATCTTTCTCTTAACTTATACAAATATATCCGATCTAAAGACTCAAAAACTCGTTCATAAGACATGATGTCATCAAGTGGATGGATTATAGTGAGTTTAGTGGTGGCGTGGCTTAAGCTACTTTAGTGCCGCAATGGTACAGTGAAGAGCAAATCTATTCTCCCCAAAGACTAGTCTTTAGGGATATCGGCAAAAAGGCACGCCTGTGCGTTTCTTACGCCCGAAGCCTTTACGATGACGTAATATCTACTACTCTGGTGTTCTTTGCTAATAGGTAGTTAGTTCGATAAACCCCCTGATCTTTCCTTGAGCCACGCGAAAGTACCATGCACAATTGTACCGGCACTTGCATGACATCCTCACACCATATGCATCGTTATTCCTTCATCTGACACTCTTTGTACAGGACCGCAACCTCGATAAATGCCTTTTGTCATCGCTGCTCTATCTTCACTGCACAGTTATATATTCCCTGCCATAAATATGGATTGGTACACTAAGTATTACCATCAGCATCAGTTGAAAGACGTCCATTGAACAAGATCTTCCTCCACAGATCGTCACGACTACCAAACTTGTAATTTACGCCTGTACTAAGTGGCCAGGTAAATTTATAAATATTCGGATAAAATGTGGATACATTAAAAATAACTATCACTTGCTACAACGGTGAAGAAAATATCGTGAGGAAACCTGTATGCCTATGAGTTTCTCGAAGGTGTGTAGTTCGCCAACTTGCACTGGGCCAGCGTGGTGGACTGTGGCCTAAACCCTCTCAGTTTGAGAGGAGGCACGTGCCCAACGGTAGGACAGTTTCTTAACTGGACTAATATTTTTATCATATTACATTTTACCCGCAACCTTCACCATCGGTCTACCTTTTGACCTGCCCATTCAGTACTGACACTGTTTTTTGTAGATGCTCTCCAACAACGAACTTAACCAATTTTAATTTTAAATCTTCCAAATGACACAATTACAGAGTACTTAAAACTGAATTCATTCCCAATTCGGTGATATTAAAACAAATGATTAAAATTTTATTGCACTTGGAGCCGAGTTGTTCAACTATTTCGATTATAATAAAATTAAGTAAGTTAAGTAATTAAGTGCAATACAATTTTAGCACCAAATATAAAGTTTTTTTCTCCTCAACTAATTGTAACTGCGGCACCGTGAAGGTGTAATTTTCTAGATTATTTTCTGAATAAGATATATAAGTACGACGATAAGTTCAAATTAGTATTTTTTTTTGAAGTTTTGGAAATTATATTTTGCCTGTGCTTTAATAATTAATAAGAGAATTCGGATGTTTAGACTTCAGTTAGCAAATTACGCAAGAACAGTGGTCAGATTTGGAAAAAACTTAGCAGAAAGATGGCTTGTTTCCCAGAGTACCACGTAGACTGTATGGATAGTAGATCGTTATGGTGTAATTTTCTATCATATAAATATAATTTTTGGCTGTTCCAGTTAGTGTTATGACAATTTCCCATACTGACTTACTCAATACTATAAGCTTTTCCAAACGTTCTTTTCTAACAACGATTTTTAAAAAATCGTCCGCATACGGAATTTAAAATAAAATTCAAGAAGTAAGCGCTACGGAAGACAATAATCTTATACACAAATATAAAAAAGGCATGAAGGAAATCTCCAAGATTAATTTCATAAAAAATCCTAATGTTGTTTACTTTCTAAATGAACAATACAGACTTTTATTCAATTTAAAAATACTCAAATTCTTAAGACGATATCTTCTCTCAACCCTTTCAGATAAACCTTATCCCGTTTAAAATTTCATGGAGGCATATTTGAGCTGAAAATATAGATTTACTCAAGATAACAAGTTGCTTCCATATTAGATATTCAATTCGCGAAACGCAAAGGGCATAAATCTTGAGGAGGCGGTAAATCAAACTTTTTGCGTTTAGATCATACAGCGATAATTTATGTTTCGTTGACACTCTTTCGTTTTTATGTGGTCAAGACTACCTTGAGTGTAGTATTAGGCTAAATACCTACTTACTGTACTAATTCTGGCTAAGTAGGTAACATTTTGCACTAAGTAGTAGTGGCCATACCAAGATTAAGTTCTTTAACACGGAGATACAATCATTATATTAATACGTGAAGCAAAAACTTTGTACCCCTTTTTACGAAAATTGCGCGGACTGAGGAGAATGAAATTTCCCACACTTATAGTTTATATAGAGGAGTGCAGATAATATTTTTTTAAATTATGCTTAAAACATACATCAATAAAAAAAACATTACACACACTACATGTATTTCACACACTCGCATATATACTCTTTTGTTTATTGTAAAGTCTGTGTTCAAATTGAGAATAGATTTATATTGTTTGTCTTTAATATTATTTGTCTATAGTCTTACTGAATGTTAAACATAACCAGCAAACGATGAAAGAGTAGGTCGAATTTCGACCAATGGGCGACCACTAGTTTTTATAAATAGGTGATGCATTTTTTAGTGCTAGCATTTGATAAGGTTACTTGACAAATTCACAGGGGCGTATGTCCTAATAATTAATATCATTGCAATCTTTTATATAATTTGGTAGGGTATTGTAAAACTGTACTCCTTCAAACGTTATTCTTCCGACTTCTTGCCGTAATTGTTTCGTATATTGATAAGCGCAAGTTTATTTCTGTTTCTCAAATTATGAGTGATAACTTTTTTATGTAGCTGTATGCAGATTGCTGCTTTATGTAGATTGTATGGAGTTTGTAGTGTAATAATTTGTTTTTCTTAATACAATTCTTTTGTAGGAGTAACCTAGGCTCATTGCCGAAGCCTATCTCTATTTATATTATTACGCCAGATCCCTTGCGGGATAGGCAGGCAGAGTTCCAACAGATTACAGACCTCTTTGGCTTCCTCTACTTTTATAGTTCGTCTGATATACGCTATTTCTTGATTGCCCTTTAGATCAGACACTTTTAACCGTAAACCAACACTGGTAACGTACACTTGTCAAAGACTTTAATCTCGAGATGTCCTGGCTTCGATATTGTGTATTCTAATTTATCCTGTTTCCAAAGAAATCAGTGATCTGCTGTATTCGATAAGAGCTTTATGTTAAATAACACCAAGTGCAGCTGCAAACATGGCTACAACATGGGGCTGAAAATTGGGCGTTTAAATAAATCAGTAAATAGCTAATGAAAAAACATATCTCAAGCAGGGGTGGGACGGGTAAAAGATTTACCGAAGAGTAACTATTTAAGTATTTATAGAAATCGTCATTATTTATTTTAATGTGTGCCCCATTAATGAATTGATTACCTCACTTAAAAACTTCATGTCTGTATAAATTAATATTATTTTAAGTTTAAGCGTGACATTTGGTATGTTAATTAATGCCGAAAGTGAAATTGAGACACGCTTCGGAACGAGTACCACTTTTGCTGAAACGGTAAGATGAAACTTGTAAATTGAATGTGACACTCTTGAGCGATATAACAAGATAATTATGCTCTAGAGGGATTTCTTGAGATTTGAATTTTCATTGATAAGAATATTTTAATAGAACATTGCAGAGTATAGCTAACGGACGGCTTGATCCAGTAGTTGAAAACTTAATTCGATCCGCCCACTGTATTTGATCCACGCGGGTTTGATCCCCGCCCGGGAATTTTTTCCAATCACCTATAGTATTTTTCATTGCCGGGTTTGTAATCCCCTTTTAAGCAAATAATTGCTTGTGTTAGGAGTACACGATACAGGCATAATTCCTTGTGTGAGGTTCTTTTTTTTTCAATACGAATGGAATACCGTAATCGCAAGGTGCAATTTTCATCTGCACAGGTGGGGCGTCACTAAATCTCCTTACTGTGACTGTGGAGACTCAGTGCAGACTATCCAGCACATCGTAGAGGACTGCCCTACTAGGAAATTCAGCGAAGGATGCGAGGGGCTGCACCAGCTGACACCAGAGGCTAAACAATGGATAATTCACACTTACATAAAATTTTGATCGTATGTCGCATTATTGAAAGTACATCGCCGTACGATCTATCTATATCATCACGCCAGATCCCTTGCGGGGTAGGCAGAGAGTACAGTTTCAACAGGTTCTTTCCTTACATAGCTCTCTGGCTTCCTCCACTTTCATAGTTCATCCCATACACGCTCGCCGGTTACGGATGATGATGATGATAAATACGAATGGATATACGACGGTCGATTTAGCGCAGCGGTTAAGAGCTTAAGCCGCTCCGCCCGCTGTCTAATAGCCGCGGGTTCGATATTCGCATAGCGCTGCACCGACCGCCAGCCATTGCCAGTAAATAACCAAATTAAAACAAAACAAGTTTGTTAATACAGTCAACATAACTTGTTAAAAATTTGACTTAACATGAATTATTTGGTTAATATTTCTTAGGGTTATTAAACATTTGGCTTCGTTGTCGACTTCGGCTGAAGGTTTTGGCGATGGCCTATTCAGATCGGCTTCCCCCAAAAATCGATCTTCGGTCGGAGCCTATCTTCATGATATAATAGACTATCGTTGACCTTTCTGGCTATCACGAGGTAGGTTGAAGTCCAACTCGAAAATATTTTACAGTACTGACTGAAATTGTGATCAGTATATGGAACGAACGTTGTGGCAGGATTTGTCAATGAGAAGATCTTCCAGCCAGACGGGTGTTGTGTCTAGCGGGGCCTGCCACTCTCCCCAAGAGTTGTTGTCGGGAGCTTGTATATATTTTACACATCGTGAGCACTCTAATATCGCGTTCTAGGCATGTATGGCGAATAGTCAGCATCTATTGGTAGGTAATCGCAACTATGTAGAGATGTATAGGGGTCGCTACAAGTACAATGGCTATAGAGCCACTTTTTCTTACATTGGTACCTAACATCGTAGGTGAAATGTGGGTGTACAAAGTACACCACCGCCATCCCTTCTTAGGAAAGACTATACTATTAAACAATATATAGGCGCGACGGTTTTTTCTTTATTCCATTAAGTTCATAGCCCACCTTCTATTCAAAGGATATAAAAACAGTTCAATTAATCACAAGTTCAAGACGACTCCAGAAAAACCTCAGCTCGAATGAACCTGCATCTGGCTATCAAGACAGGATAAATTGAAGCGGCATTAAGAGATTAAGCTCGGGCCCGGGAAGATAATGCTTTGTAAAAAACTGAAGGGTTAAAACCTTTGTAGGATCAAGAAATATTATTTCAATATTTAATTGTTTGCTGTGGACTGAGTAAATTGAAGAGCTATTGTAATTCTGAGTTCTTAGATTTACGCGAATATTACACATGAAATAAAACTATTTTACGGATTATATAGCGGTTTATTTTTGTTTTTCAGTTCCCGACGTTTCGAGTGCTTTGCAGCACCCATGGTCACGGGTCCCTCCCGTTCAACGGGTCAAGCTATTGTAATGTTGATATTTCGAGAAATTTAATAAAGGTCTGCTCTTTAGTTTACTAGTACTAGGAATTATTTCTGTGTTGTGAGTGCGTTTGCAAACATGAAATTAACATGCGCTTAGGCAGAAACAAATATTTGTGGGTCACACGAAGATTTATCCCGTGCGGAATCGAATCCACGACTACTCAATTCAGTGGACCGAGTGAAGCTCTTAACCACTGGACCAAACGGTCGAAGGGACTTTACAGCTTCACCGAGTCCGAGGCCGACCGAGGCCGAGCATGCAACAATAACGCTCAAGGGCGGCTTAAGGGCGCCTGAAGGAGGAACGCCTAGGCCTGGGTTGTCGCCTGGGGGGCGAGATCAGTAGTTCCTTAACGGATTAATAAATAAGAATATATGTTTTAGCTAAAGGCAAGTCAAGAGTTTCCGTAACCGGCGAGCGTGTATGAGACGAACTATGAGAGTGGAGGAACCCCGAGACGTCTGTAAGAAAAGAACCTGTTGGAACTCTGTACTCTCTGCCTACACCGCGAGGAAGATGATATAGATGATTTAGCTACACTCTTTTGGAACAACAATTTTACTATAACATTTTCAGACGGCCTTACTATTAACGGTAAATCGGGGGAACTCAAACTCAAATAATTCATTTTGTGTAAGCCCTGCGGGGGCGCTTACAAATCGTCAATGAACATTTTTATAAATCTAATTTAACTACTAATCTACCACCGGATCGGAACGCAGCCTCTACTGAGAAGATCTGGCGAAGAAACTCAGCGTATATTTTGTTTAATTCTCTTTCCCGTTTTTCCTTTCTATTTCTATTAGTTTGTGAATAGATATCCATTGATTTCTCTTTTTCTGTCATCCGTAATTTGACATTTGAAAGAAGAAAACAAAGCATTGTATAACGACCCAGCGGCTGTACACCATTTATTAATATGGGGATTAGCATTCAATGCTGTCCGACAGTTCAACTAATAAAAATATGACTAACTTTTAAAGGATGAGTCATACATTATGTTACGTTTTCACATATCCAATATGAAACCCGAAAAAACCGGATGAAATTCTACTGGATTGAATGATTTATTCCTGACGTTGCTTTATATAGAGACTTTCTTTTTATTTGTCGTAAAGGAATTTATGAGTGTGCTGGATATCGGTCTTTTCTGCCCTACCTAATGCCCAATAAACCCAATCTTTATATTGTGCGAACTTTACCTGTTCTGTAAAGGTGTTTTCAATTTCGTCGTGAAAAATAAGTGAGAGTCCCGTATGGCAGGGAATTTAATAAAGGCGGTGTAATATCGCGTTGAGAAGATCTCGGCGAAATTGAAAATTAAGAACCACTTTCGAGTTACCGCCTTTCGCGTTTTTATGCGTACTGTTTCCCGTTTTTATTTCACCTCCGACAAGTGTTCGGGAAAATTCAGCGTTTAGTTTATTTTCGTGGTACCGGATGTCAAAACTTTTCGGTGTTTTCTAATGTAGAAAGGGAGTTCTTATTAAATTTAGAGGATGTTTTGAATTTACAAGATACATTTTCAAATGTTATGTTGACAACTTGACTGTGATATAATTAACCCGTTGGGTGCGGGAACACGCGAAACGTCTCAAATGGCAGTGACATAGCATGCCAGAGATTTATACATTTACAAACACTGAATTCATCTTCAATTTTTTTGGTTGTAATTTCTATATAACTCAATAATAGAGTACCTAGTACCTACTGACATTAGTCCTTAGTTTCATTAATGTCTGTCGCATAATTAATATTTTTTAGGATTGCTTAACTAACAAATTGCTTTCGAATCCTAGTAATATGTATTATGTAGCAGTGATAGCCTAGTGGTTAGACCGTTGGACTGCAAAGTCAGAGGTCTCGGGACAAACCCAGGCACGCATCTCTGTTTTTTCAAAAGCATGTGCGTATTAAAAATTAATTATCACTTGCTTTAACGGTGAAGGAAAACATCGTGAGGAAACCTGCATGCCTAAGAATTTCTCGAAGGTGTGTGAATATCGCCAACCCGCACTTGGTCAGCGTGGTAGACTATGGCCTAAACCCTCTCAGTTTGAGAGGAGGCCCGTGTCCAAAAGTGGGACAGTTTCTTAACAGGGCTAATATTATTTATTATTTAGTAAATGTCAAGTCAACCACATACTTGAATAGGTAATTAAAAAAAGAATACTGTAACACGGGCTACAAAACACAAGTGATTTTACCCATGTTCTTTAAACTAACAGATGGCGAAATAAAGGAGAGGCTTATACTGAGCAATCGCTACATATAAGTAGGTTGATTGGTGATGATGATTATTTAAATTCCTCAACAAACTTTTCCAAAAGAGTATACTATTCCTGAAAATAGGTACAAAATTCTGAAATGTTTTAAAAAATTTCCTTTGGTACAGTGTAAACTGCACATGATAAATTGTACAGACGAAGAGAAAAACTAAAAGTAAAAAAACACGAGTAAATAATACTTAATTCACGAAGAGATGGTCCTGTAGAAGATTAAACTAGTAACAATTCATGAATATAACTTAAGTTCGGACATAAATAAGCGAACATATTTCAACTACGATCCACGGTACACGCAAATTGGAACTCTAACAGCTTAGAAATGGAATTAAATTTTTAATGGAATATAATTATTTTAATATCATAACCTTCTTTTATGTGTGTGTGTGTGTGTGTGTGTGTGTGTGTGTGAATGATCTACGCTGTTGGCCGCGGGGCCTTTACAGCTTCACCGGACAAGAGGGCGAGTGTGCAACCACTAACCGCCAGTGCAAAGCACCACGGCGAGATACCTAGTATATGCCCTCCCCCATAGCGACTGCCCAAGCCGAGGCCGTTCCTCTTTGAGGCACCCTTGAGCTAGTTGCCCCCTTGCCCTTCTGGCTCGAGCGTAGCGGTTGCGCGCTCGCCCTCTTGTCCGGTAAAGCTGGAAAGGCTCCGCGGCCTACAGCGTAGATCACTCACACACCCAACCTGCCTCCACCAAACCGCACTGGGCTGTAGTCGGTTTGTGAGTGGGGCAATATAGGCTGAAATTATTGTTATTATCGTAACGCACCACGTTTAGTCATAGCGAATATGACCCTGCGCACTCATAACCGCAACCGCAGCCATGATCCCAGCAACAAACAATTACACTGATGTTCGTCGCTTCCCCGTGGTTGTGTAGAATGCAGTTATTAATATAACAGAACCTAAGATGTTGCTTTGTGGTGTGACAACGGTCGCATAAATCTGTCGCATTGTAATAATTAATCTTTCGTGTCGCAAAACGTATTCTGCATTTGGCATCGGTCGACAGAACGGTTTTCAAGTTAACGCGATATCTCATACATACTAAACTTAATATTAAGAGACCTTAGCACGATCAAATTGTCATTTAGCGAGATGCTATCGAGAGCGCGTGTTGTCACGTTAATGTTTATTAAGTAAATTAGTAGTGTGAAAAGGATGGCAGATCAACTCTATAGTGTATATCCAACGTCAATCTGTTCATGCTAAGCTCTCAGAGGACTAGCACGACCAGATTAATGTTAGCGAAACGCTATTAAGTTGATATGCCATCCTTTTTACACTACAGGTTTATTGAATAAAGATGAACGTAACAACACGCTTTTCGACATCACGCCAAGTGTATAATTTGAAAGGGAAAAATAATGTGGTGAGACATTCTCGGGTATTGAAGTTAAACTTCGCTATCTTAATCTATCTATCTATATCATCACGCCAGATCCCTTGCGGGATAGGCAGAAAGTACAGAGTTCCAACAGGTTATTTCCTTACATAATGGTTTCTTAATATTTTTTAAATATTATTCACCCGCCTGGGCAAAAGTCTCTCCCAAGACTCTTTACTCAGCACGACCTTGGGCTATTTACAATTATTACTTTTCATAGGCGTCCAGGTCATCGCGCCTTTTCTTTCTGGGTCTGCCCCGGCGTCAGTGTCCGTCTTCGGTGGTAAATTTTACTCACCTATGGGGGCTCAATCTTGTAATGAAAATTTAAAATGCCTATAGTATAGCTTAATCAATCAATCAATCAGCCTATCGTAGTCCACTGCTGGACATAGGCCTCTCCTAACTGCCTTCCGCATCCAGTCTGTCCCAGCGACCTTTTTGAGGTCGTCGGTCCATCTAGCTGGGGGCCGTCCTACCTTACGCTTACCAAGTCGCGGTCTCCACTCTAGGACACGCTTGCTCCATCGGCCGTCGGTCCTTCTGCAGATGTGACCAGCCCATTGCCACTTTAGCTTACTGAGTCTGCGAGCTATGTCGGTAACTTTGGTTCTTTGTCGGATTACCTCGTTACGAATTTTATCCTTCAAAGAGACGCCAAGCATAGCTCGCTCCATAGCGCGCTGTGCGACTTTGAATTTGTGGACTAGTCCCACTATGAGTGTCCACGTCTCGGCCCCGTAAGTCATAACAGGTAGAACGCATTGGTTAAAGACTTTAGTCTTCAGGCATTGCGGTATAGGCGAAGCGAAAACGTGACGTAGTTTGCCAAATGCTGCCCAACCCAATTGGATCCTGCGGTTGATTTCTTTCTCGAAGTTGCTTGCTTAAGTTGTATAGCTTAATGCTGTTTTATAAAAGAGCACAACTGACGTACACACTCAAAAGGATTATTAGAGACGATTGTTACGAAGATTTCTTACATACAGAAACTAAGGAGGTCTTCAACGGCTTTTAGATAAGGCGACCTTAATGACAGTCCCCTTGATGCTAAATTCCCGCAATCTAATCTGCAAAAACTTACTGCAATAACAGTCGTTGCTTCTTATACCAGATACTAACTGTACTATGGAGAAACGGAACCCTGTGATATACGAGTTACTTGGACTTAATGCGAGTACGAAGCTATCTCCTTACACACAAACAGCATGCATTGCGCGTCGCAATAAGAACTGTTATTCCAACAGATTAGCTAGAACGGCAATGTATATTGTGATATACGATAGTTCAGAATATGGAGGCATTAGAACGATTTTCTTGGAAGTGATAATAACACAACGGTGTTGTGTTAGCACTCGACAGGGCTAAGCACAAACAGATTGATGTTATAGTGACGTTATCGATAAAGTGTATTGTCACGTTTATACTTATTTAGTAAGTCTGTAGTGTGAAAAGGATGGGGTATCAACCCGGTCGCAT
Source organism: Phalera bucephala (assembly GCA_905147815.2). NCBI lineage: Eukaryota > Metazoa > Arthropoda > Insecta > Lepidoptera > Notodontidae > Phalera > Phalera bucephala. Next base: position 11,767,794 of record LR990627.1, read on the forward strand.
TACGCTGATGTCTATATGTTCGTGTTAAGCCCTCTGGGTATGATCCACCATCGTCTACAAAAGATTCTATGTCAAGATTTGTAACAGAAATTCCAAGGCTTATACGATATTTGGTATAATGTAGGTAAGTGTTTGGTAGCTTTCATCGTGGCATAGACGCCTAAAATGTGGGCTCTTTAAATCCATTTTGAAACCTAGACGTAAGGAATACTTAAGTGTTTCGAATGTAGACGCACTTAGGCTACATGAATAAAAGACTTTATCCATGTATATCACCGCCAGATCACTTGCGGAGAAGGCAGAGAATGGAGTTCCAACAGGTTCTTTCCTGACTTTATATTCCTTTGCAAACATGAATTCCACATATATAAACACCGAGACAGAAACCAAATGTGTTTGTGAGAGACAAATCACTGCGTGCGGGACTCGAATCCGGGACTATTCGATCCAGTGAGCAGACCAACATACACGTATACGTAAGCAATTCCGATCCCTCTATGCACTGCTTGAACCGAGCTCCGATCAATCAGCTCATCGTCATGATTCCTCTAATGGTAAATTTCAAAAAAAAAGAAACGTGTTTTTGATATTTTGCCGTAGTGTAAATGTTACCAGGAATGACTCGAGATCAAAATTATACAAGCTTTAATTGGTTTATATAATAAGAAACAACAATGGGCATTCAGAATAAGCCCAGAGCAGATTACATTAGGAAATTACTGAAATTATCTCCGCAGGGAAAAGCCAAGTCTGCCAAATGTACGGACGCGCACATATTTTTTTTTTTTTTTTTTCTTAGAACAAACGTAGCCCCACACTAGGATTTATTCCTGTGTCGTGGGTGCGTTTACAAACATGAAAATTCACATACACAAATACCCAGACCGGAACAAATAATTGTGGATCACACAAAGATTTGTCCCGTGCGGGACTCGAACCCGCGACTATTAGACACAGTGGGCATAGCGGCTTAAGCTCTTAATCACTGCGCTAAATCGTCCGTCAATATTATTCTATACTAGCGTCCTGCCGTGTGTGTGTTGAGCGTGTGTGTGTGTGAGTGTGTGTGAATGATCTACGCTGTTGGCCGCGGGGCCTTTACAGCTTCACCGGACAAGACGGCGAGCGTGCAACCACTACGCTCGAGCCAGAAGGGCAAGGGGGCAACTACCCCAAGGGCGCCTCAAAGAGGAACGGCCTCGGCCTGGGCAGTCGCTATGGGGAATACTAGGTGCCTCGCCGTGGTTCTCCGCACCGGCCGGAGGCGACCCGCCCCGGTTCTGCACGGGTGAATTATAAGGACACATAAACCTTTCGTTTGAATCACTATGTCCATTGGCGAAAACCATATGAAAATCCGTTCGGTAGTTATTGAGTTTTTAGCGTTCAGACAGACAGACGCGCCGGGGGGACTTTGTTTTTTGATATGTGGTGATAGTTAATTTTATTTAATGTATGTTGCAATCCTATCGTAAACCTGGATTTAGCAGAACCGTGAAATCGTGAAATATTTGACGGATGATTTAGCGCAGTGGTAGAGCTTAAGCCGCTCCGCCCACTTTGTCTAATAGTCGCGGGTTCGATTCTCGCACGGGACGGGACAAATCTTTGTGTGACACACAATTATTTGTTTCGGTCAGGATATTTGTGTATGTGAACATTCATGTTAGTAAACGCACCCACGACATAGGAATAAATCCTTGAGTATACGAATATTAAAAAAAAAAAAATTACGCACTCATCCAACTAACATGATTTAATTGTAAAATCTCAATAAATCTATCTATATCATCACGCCAAATCCCCTCAATAAAAACCATTTTAAGGAACAAACAATCTTTATCTCCCTCAATCGGGTCACGACTCATCTATAGGATAAGGAACCAACCACCTACAACAATAATTAATCCAGCCTACACTTAAACGGGTAACAGTACGAATACTTAATAGTTTTAGTATATTTATTTATTTATTTATTCTTTATGCACTTATGTACATAGGCGGACTTAATGCCAGAGGCATTTTCTGCCAGTCTACCTTGAGGTGATGTGGAAACAGCTGTAGTAGGTGCCAAAAATTATGAGTTATTTAGAGAAAAAAAATATTAAAAAAATACTAAAAACACAATTACAATTAAAAAAAAAAAAGGAAATTATAATATTGAAAGACACAAAACTAATTACATACATACAACAAAAGCAGTTGTATATAAATAACATATAATACATACAGGTATAATACATACATATACATACACATATAACTATACTATATATGAAACAGACAGTATGACATAACGACATGAAACAACTAGCGTTTAGAAGAATCCACCAACATTTTGGTCAACAGATAGTCCTGCAGTTTTTTTTAAAATGAGAGACGATTGGTAGCCATCCTGAGATCCTGAGGTAATGCATTCCACAGAAGGATCGATTGGACAATGAAAGAAGAGTGGATGAAATCAGTACGGTGAGAGGGACACTGAAGAAGACAATTATTAGAAGAGCGAAGATGTTTATTATGATTGGAGCATAGATATTGAAATCGGGAAGTAAGATAAGCAGGCGCTACAGAAGAATGAAGGATAGAAAACAATGTTGTCAGTGCCCTTAGAGCTCTGCGTTGACGAATAGGCAACCACTTTAACTGTGAACGATGCTCCGACACATGATCATATTTGCGCATATTGAATACGAATCGAATGCAGTTATTAAGTAGGCGGTCTAGTTTATCGAGTTGATCTGCATTCAGGTCGAAGTAGCACACATCACCATAGTCGATAATAGGAAAGATCAAGGACTGCACAAGCATTGCTTTGGTATTAGAAGGGAGCAAGTTTTTTAATTTATACAGGTATCGCAACGTTCCCGTGACTCTTTGACCAACCGACATAACTTGGGTCTGCCAGCTAAGCGTAGTGTCGATGTGTAAACCGAGATCTTTGACGCTTGGACTTAGAGGAATAACTGTACCATTGAACTCAAGCGGAGGTAGAGAACCAATGTTTAGTTTGTTAATCAGTCTGGAGCTCCCCACAAGAATTGCTTGGCACTTTGCTGGATTCACTGCGACACCGAATCTGTCGGACCAATTTTTAATTGCCCCCAGATCGCGGTTTAATTTGCCGATAAGGTCAGAAATTCGATCAGCACTATCTTGTGAGTATAATTGCAAGTCGTCGGCATATAGATGATACGCACACTGAAGTTCATAGGTTATCAAGTCGATGAAAATGGAAAATAGAAGAGGAGAGAGTATACCGCCTTGGGGAACGCGAGAGTCGAGGTAACGCCATGCTGACAACGCTTCATCACTCAAAACTGACTGCTGACGTTCCCGAAGATAAGAGGAAAACCAATCCAGCGACTCTTGAGAGCACAGACGATAGGAGAGAATGGACAAAAGGATATCGTGAGTAACGGTATTAAAGGCATTGGAAAAATCGACCAATACAAGCACGGTGACTTTGGTATCTTCCATGCCTGCTTGAATATCATCAATCACTTTAAGGAGGGCAGAAACGGTACTATGGCCAGGCCTAAAACCAGATTGAAGAGGATTAATTAAATTATTAGAGTAAATAAAATGAGATAATTGTTTATGAGCGCAGGCCTCAAGCACTTTTGAAAGAAAAGGAAGAATGGAGATTGGACGGAAGTGGATGGGATGGCAGGGAATAGGAATTTTGGCCAGGGGGCGGACAAAAGCTTTTCGCCAGAGAGTTGGGAAAATACCGGACTCCAAGGAGAAATTAACGAGGTGGGTGATTACTGGAAGGAGATAGTTCAGAATAGTTATGATCATAAATCGACATATTTTGTCACAACCAATAGCCCTGGATTTAATAGACATTATGATCTTCTTAACCTCACAAGAGTCGACTGGAGAAAAGTAAAAAGGATTAATGTTCGGCCGTCTAAGACCACCAAGGCAATCAAGAGTTTGCTGTACAGTTAGACGATCGACAGGAGCAACTGTGGAGAAATGGCAATTAAGATCGTCTAAATTTATTGTTCTTGGTAGGTCTTGACGTCGAGACTTGCCGATACCTAAAGTGCCTAAGAATTTCCAAATATCAGCAGGCGAAGAAGATTCAATATTGTTAAGAATATGGCGGCGTTTAGCGTCACGTATCATCTTATTACACCTATTTCTTGCAATCTTAAAACTGGCCCAGTTTTCTTCAGTGCGATCCTTTTTAAATCTACGAAATACGCGATTTCTACGCCTTATGGCCATACGAATTCCCGTAGTCATCCACAGAGCGGGTGGTCGCTTCAACCTCACTTTTTTTACAGGGGCATGGGTATCGTAAAGCTGAATTACCGTTTCGTTAAAGATGCATATTTTGTCATCCATGGTCTCGGCTTCTATTAGGGGTGTCCAGTTGAGTTTGGATGCATCTTCGGTTAATTTATCGATATTCATTCGAGCAAAGCAACGTTTATGCAGAATTTTGGGACGAGGTTTAGGAGCTTTTAGGATATAGGAAAGGAAGATAAGATCATGGTGAGAAAAACCAGGGGCATCGTGCTGACCATGGGAGGAAACGAGGGAAGGATTAGAGGTGAGTATGAGGTCGAGCCAGGTATCATCACCTTTGATATTGTGGTGTGTAGCGTGGAGAGGCAGAAAGTGCAAGCTGGCTGACTCAATGAGGTGTAGCAGTTTAGTGGAACGAGGGGAATCGTGGGCAAGGAGATTAGTATTAAAGTCGCCCATGATAATGTGATGCACATAATCAGACCCCAAGGATTCTACTACCGATTCGAATTCGGTGAAATAATCAACGGTTAGAGGACAATACACGACACCAATTACGATTTTGGCGCCTTTGACCCAAACCTCGAGGAAAAGAAATTCGGCAGAAGCGGATTGGGTGGAAGATATGGCTAGAATTTTAAAGGAAAGATCACTACGCAGGTAGATAGCAACTCCACCACCGCCTCTGTCAACCCGGTCATTCCGAATGAGAATAAAACCAGGGAGAGCGTAAGAGGTAGAGAGAAGATGAGGTTTGAGCCAACTCTCAGAAATCAGGATGGCGTGTACGTTTATGTTACTGAATGTGTCATACAACTCATCGTGATGACTGGGTATACTTTGAGCGTTTATGTGGCAAATATTCAGTAGATGGTCCGCTTGTTGGTCGAATTTGTTCTGTAGAAAGTCACTAAGATTATCATTTAAAGAATTAAAACTTACGTTACACGAGGAGACAGTAGATTCATTGGCGGAATGAAAGGAGTCAGTGTCTGATATCATAAACTATATATAAATATTATATATAAATATAAGTCTATTAATATATATTTTACAGATTTAATAAATAATATTATATTATTGTAAGCTAGACTGGTAGCACTACGATACGTTTCTGCATCACCCGCCAGCTAACATCATCAAAACTAAAGCTAAATACACAGGTAGCAGTATACACTTTTACATGCTCAACTCACTCCATAATAATTATAAAAAAAAAATAAGAATATAATAACAAGATCTCCGTGATGATAACACGATTCAAAACACAAATCAAGCAACAAAAAAATGGAAAAAAAAGAAATAAATAAACCTACAAAGTCTAATAGCTACAGAAAACAATTAGTTTTTGAACGCATCCGTTAACCTCAAAATGACATTTGATTGTCATGGCATTTGACGACAAGAAGCTAATTTTATAGACGGTACATGGAGATTGGAGAGAATTTGAAAGTAAAAATAAATTAAAAAGATGGTATAACATAATTATACCTACATTAAACAAACTAAAGGAGTGAGTAAATAAACAACAAAAGAAACTGATAAAACACAAGGTAAGTTGTTCCTATCAATTATTGAACCCATTTAAATTACCTGTATATTGTATACCCACTCATTATTTCCGTCTTTTTAGATCCCCCCCAGCTTCACCCGCGCCCCCCTTCAAAGATGATCCGCCTGGCTTCGGGTGTTGCGTCACCAAGGCGCTCTCTCACATAACTTAGCCACATATTGATTTACTGTAACTTAAAAACCAAGTCGAGAGTCTCCATAACCGGCGAGCGTGTAAGAACCTGTTGGAACTCTGTACTCTCTGCCTACCCCGCAAGAGACCTGACGTGATGATATAGATAGATCGATTAAAAACCGAAAATAAACACCGTCACGCCTATATTTCCCAAGCAGGGGTGGTAGTGGTGTCGTGTGCACTTTTCGCCGACGATTTAAGATCCCATATAATAGCGGGCGAGACTATTTCCATATGCCGGCCACAATTCCAAACTTCGGACTGATACTGGGAATTATTCGCCACTAAACCAACAAGGCAGTCAAACATAAACCGCAGTAAAATCCGAAAAATAGTTTTATATCAAACTTATCTACATATTTCTAACACCTATATCTACGAGTATAAACATGTCAATGTAGATACTTTTACTTAAGTATTTACTAAGCACACCATTGTTATTCTATAGTTGAGAAACTGTCAAACATGCGGCTAAGTAAATTCATAAGACTATGTAATTAAATGTCTATAGATACGGGGTTAAGTATTATTTCATTGTAAATTCCCTATATTTCCAAGATAATAGCGTAAGAAACAAAAGCTATTCTGAGCCCCATAGCGACTGCCCAAACCGAGGCCATTCCTTCTTGAGTCGCTCTTGAGCTAGTTGCCCCCTTGTCCTTCTGGCTCGAGCGTAGTGGTTGCACGCTCGTCCTCTTGTCCGGTGAAGCTGTAAAGGCCCCACAGCCGACAGCGGAGATTATTCACACACACACACACACACGCTATTCTGACCTTTGACGCTTAGTCTGCGGGGACTCAATATTTATATGTATTTGGGGCGTGTTCCCTTACGAGTTGGATGACCTGGACAAGCACATGACACTGGTAGTTATAAGCAATTATGTGACAATTAAAACAATATAATAAAAACACCGTCACGCCTATTCCTCAAGCGGGGGTGGCAAAGGGGGTACTAAGTAAACCCACTTGTCGCCGACGATGTTAGGTCCCATGTAATACCGGGCACAATGCCAAACTCTCGAATGATACTGGGAATTTTTCGATAGATAAAACTATACTTGTCCGACCCAGAATTTGAACCCAGGACCTAGTGATCACAAAGCGCACCATTCGCCACTAGACCAACAATTTATACAAAATATAATAACTCGCCATAACGTATGAAATAATAATAACTTTTCGTTTATTCGGAGGTCCGATGACCTGGCGAAGGTACCAGGTATAAGCTGAATATGTCCAGCACAAAGCCAGTCGTCATGGCGGTCTTTGGGGGAGGCTTTTGTCCTGCAATAAACGAATTAAAGCTGATAATTCGTTTATTGAAAATTAGACTATTCGTTTTGCATTCAAGATCGAATGTAAGGTGACCATGATTTGTGCTCAGATGTTTTTCTCAGCGTCCATTTGTATAAAAAAAGCTATTACAACTGATAAACAGATAAACATGAGATATTTTTTGAAAATCCACTATATTAGTTTGCTGCGTAACCATATGTGATTTTCGTTGAAATATTGTTATTTAGTCCATTACCATTAATTTGTCATACTAATTAGTAGTGATGTCTATGCTATTATTACTAAATCTACATGAAATAAACTAAGTATTTGAACTAAATATAATTTCTTAATGAAGACAAAAATACGTTAAAGGCATGTTTTGTTAAAAGAATGCTTTCTTCGTCTTTCTTCTTTTTTTAAAACGTACGTTTCGTGGCGTGGGTGCGTTTACGAACATGAAAATTCACATACACAAATACCCAGACCGGAACAAATAATTGTGGATCATAAAGATTTGTCCCACGCGGGACTCGAACCCGCGACTATTAGACGCAGTGGGCAGAGCGGCTTAAGCTCTTAACCACTGTGCTAAATCGTCCGTCAACCGATCTGACACTAAAGTGCAATTTTGCATCATAGCAAAATATTATTCCGTTGGAGATTGGGCAAAGCTATTTGTGACTGTAAATCGTTTTCTAACAAGCCAAACAAAACGTCAAACCAGTGTCCAAAACTTAATTTGTTTAGACTTGAGAAATTACTTCTGTTCAAACCAATAAACACAATGTGTCAACGAATATTAAACAAACATTGCAGTTTGAACTTTGCCCACAAGTAATAAAGTTAATTTCAGCGTGAATGTTTCTAGCGTTTGATGCTTTATTGCATAATTGTGTCCCCAAATTGGCCGCAAACATTTTCGCGAATGATCGATCATATTGACATTTGTGGTATACACCAATGCAAGGTACTTTGAACTGAATTTAATAGACGGTAAAGTTTAAAACAGCAACAAGCATTAAGTGGCAAACTTGCATCGCTCGTTGCACTTAACATTATTGCTAGAGTAGAATTTGTTGTTTTACTAATGTCCAATGTTAATTGATATTGTGGACGTAATGGATTGCACGGTAATGCGAAAAAAATATTGTTAAAACATAGTTAGGAGGCAATGTATGCTAATGGACGACTACTCGACTTTTTATGGGTGTTTCAGGAAATTTCGGTCTAATGGATATGAGGCTAAGTTAAAATTAAAAATTAAACGGTTTTTTTTATTTCAGTAGAAAGAGAAAACTCCAAGATGAAATGAATGAATAAAAAACGATATAGTGCTCGGTTAGCCTATTGTTTGAGGTGGTATTTTATGTAGTAGTATTTATGTACAGGCCGTAAAGTAGGAGACCCCTATCAAACGCGTATATCTGAATAAAGAATATAATTGTATATTTGTAAGGTGTAAATTCAACCTTCAACAATTAATCAGCGAACCGACTTTTGTTAAATTTATTTATTAAGTAACACTTTGTCATCAAACTAGCTGATACAACGTCGACAGTAGATACCGAAATATTAATTTAATTTAAAAGAGCGCCTATAAGCTGGTTTGTGGATGCCCTCTTATAAAATAATGATTCATCATTATTTAAGTAATTTGTGAAATGCATTTTCATGTTTTTAAGCTTTTATTTTGTAAATGGGACTGACACGCACGACAAAGCACACGCACCACATCACAAAAAAAATCGGGATGTCAATATTTTATTACTTTGTCTATGATAATTTGCTTTTGCCAATCATCATGCAAATTACCATAAGATGTTTGGATTAAAAATTATTTAAACAACTGAACTTTATTTGACGCACTGAATTTAATTGACATAAATACTTAACTAATCTTACTCGTTTAAGAAATACAAGTTCCTAATTATAGTTTCTTTTTTTTAAAGGCAATATTGGTTTCGCCTTATAGGTTTACGTACTTCTACAAAAATAACGACAGGATATTTTTTTTTACTAGTACTTTTTTTTAATTTAATGGTTAAATTGCTAAGATGTTGTTATATCAGCTAAATATCTCTGTCTGTGTCTCTCATGCTGTGACAAATAAAACATTTTTCTTTCTCTTCTTTTATAATTATTAATTAGTTATTAATTAATAAGCTCTTATGGGATAATTTTAGTATATCGTGACTGAGAATTTATGTCCTGCGATTTTTAATACTCGTAATAAAAGACAGCTGTATCATTTTATCGACTGTAACAAGTGGTCACAAGTAAAAGTGGTTAAACGAAATGTAATCATATGTTGGGTGTAACCTGTTTATGTACCAAAAAAAATAAATTAATAAATAAACAAAATATATCCACAATTTTACTTTCATATGGTAATCCTACATTGGAAAAAGATATAAATATTCATTTCGTGAGTGACCGGCCCAGCGGCGGTGTCCCCTCGATTTTTATAATAACAGACGTGTTAGGTTATGGAAATTTTAACACGGGGGACAGGCAATACGGAACATGACGCCAGCCCATTATGAAGTATGTAATTACTATTGGACACGCTGTCCGTCATGGGGGAAGGTAATACATTAGTAGTATTGACTTCTTTGATTTATTTAACACTAGCGACCCGCACCGGCTTCGCACGGGTGAATTATACACACTAACCTTCCTATTGAATCACTCCGCCCATTGGTGAAAAGCGTATGAAAATCCGTTCGGTAATTATTAAGTTTAACGCGTTCAGACAGACAGACAGACGTGGCAGGAGGACTTTGTTTTATAACATGTGGTGAATTACACACATTAAGATAAACTGAGAGTGAAGGAAAAAGAACCTGTTGGAACTCTGTAGTCTTGGCCTGCCCCACAAGGGAACTGGCATATAATATAGATAGATACCTTGATGACGGCTAGTTTAGTAGTTAGAGTGAATGCTGCTTCGTTCACTGGATCGAGTAGTCACGGGTTTGCTGTGTGCACGGGACTTTTTATATAAGCATAAAATACCTAATGGGGGTATCTACATAATGAGGGTACTACAGAAAATACCTAAAAACGTTTTCATAAAAAAAGGCGAAGGATTTATGCGTTTTGAAGGGAAACCAATAATTGTCCGGTGAAGTTGTAAAGGCCCTGCGGCCAACAACGTAGGTCATTCACACACACAAAATCACTATATTAAACATGAAATAACACTTTTTTTCTGATTTTATGGCACCTAATTTAAGTTAAAAAAATATTTTTAATATTACACAACTGGATTTATGGAATAAAATTTAAAGCAAAATTTAATTTTGAAAAATTATTACTTTTAGTCCAAGGTAAAAAGGTAATGGAATTTCCAGCTGCCGACCGTCCTCCACATGAATTACTAATATTTCACACCTAACACGGATTAAACAGTACTTTGCCATTAAATCAGAAACTCTCTAACAACAACTTTTTCTACTTACAAAAAACTGGACAAGAACGAGTAGGACTTGCGCTCTGAGGATTCCGTATAAGAACACACCGACTGGATAGTACTTGTCAAAACCGAACGCGACCCTAAACACGTGGGGGTTATGTAGTGCAATTCATAATATGTTTATATGACTTTCTGGCTTCATCATCAGACCAGCTCCAAGGTGCCATATTATGTCACCGAACTTACCGATCCGCAGATTTTTTATTTGAAATAATTACAAACTAACAGTTTTCCTTTTTTGCCTACATGCTAAATTAATGACTATGTTAATCAAGCAGAAATATCCTATAGGTTTAAATTGCTATATCTTTTGCTGGCATTAACTTTGAAGCGTAATTTTTTACACTGCCAAGAGACCATGGTTTTAATACCTTTTAAAGACCTCTACGCGTTTTTCAAAGAAAGACTTACTTTTGTCAGACAGAAGGACAATAAAGTTATACAATAAGGGTTCCGTTATCACCATCATATCAAGTACGGAACCCTAACAATGGAAGAAAAAAGCATACGTTCATATCGTTGTATGTCATCCGTTTAGCCGATTGGAGCATAAAGCGGGAGACACACTACACACTCCCATCAATCATCCCGGACACTTTTATACGCTCCAACACTCCGCACTGACAATACGAGGTGGTTTTTTTAAAAGCACCTTTTTTGGCATTTTTGTACGAAAAAGAGAATAAGTGTAAATTTGGGTATACTGTGACTCTTATACCTTGGTTTTGCAACAGAAGTTTTTACTTTGGAATAATTATTAATTCTGATATACTTTGTGTAGAACTGTATCTGGCAGCATTTTATTTTACTTTCGTTTTTTTTATAAAAACGTTGCCACTAGGGATTGTTCCTGTCATGGGTGCGTTTACAAGCAAGCTACACCCACCAAATAAATTATTATGACTATAAGAGTGAGATGAGACGCACAGTTATGACAGTGGAGGAAACCACAGAGGTCTGTAAGGGAAGAACCTGTTGGACTCTGTACTCTCTACCTACTCCGCAAGGAATCTGCCGTCATGGCATGGTACGCATCTACTTCCCCGCTTGGGGAATATAGGCGTGACGGTGTTTACTATAAAATTCACATATATAATTGTATTCGATACCTTACATCTTTGGCGATATGTGAATGTACCCAGAGCATCTTTGCTACTGTCTTGATTTTTATACTTCTAAAACATTTTTTTTGTCATCAAGTAACGCCTTTGTTACAGCCTGCCACCAGTCACTCTGAAGGGTACACCACTTAAAAAAGTCTCGCAATTTAAATATTTCGGGCACTGGATCTCGGAGTCACTGCATGATGACATAGACGTAGAGAGGGAACGCAGAGCATTATCAGTTAGAAGTAACATGTTGGCTCGTAGGTTTGCACGGTGTAGCAACGAAGTTAAGATAACATTGTTCAGGGCTTACTGTCAGACGTTCTACACGTGCAGCCTGTGGGTCAGACACTCACAGAAGAGTCTGGATGCTCTGCGAGTCCAATATAATAATGCGTTTAGGAGTGTGTTGGGGCTGCCCCGATTCTGTAGTGCATCGGGGATGTTCGTGAAGGCCAGAGTAGATGGTTTTCATGCCATCCTGCGTAAGAGGGCCGCATCCACGATGTCGCGAATGAGGGGCAGCGCCAATACTCTCCTAAGCATACTGGCTAATCGGCTGGATGGCCCATTTATTCGGCACTGGATAAGTATTCATAATTCATACATGTCCAGTGCCAAATAAACAAAATAAAATCTAGATATAAGTACTAACATAGTCTGTAAGAAGATTGTTACTAACAAATTATGGATTTTTTATCTGAAAATAAAAATTATTATTATTATTTGTTCACGCGTGAACTAAACGCAGACGCATGCGACCATCGACAGCCCCTACCACTACTACGGCGGCCCACTTCACTTGCATCCACCAGCGACAACGGACACACCACTTCGATCTCGGTCTCGAATCTATTCGCGCCTATATTAGAAAGGCGACAACTCGACACTTCGCGAACGCATCTTCCCATGCGAATCCGCTAATCGTAGCCGCCGCCGACTACGAACCTGACCCCTGCCGCTACCGCCGGCCGCGACATGTTCTCACCGATCCCCCGATGCTTTGAAATCGCTTCTTTCCGTTCCGGATACAGACGACGACGACGAAGTCGTAGATCCCCTAGCCCGCCGACTGGTACTAATTACACCCCCTCCCCCCGTAGCGACTGTCTAAACCGAGGCCGCTCCTCCTTGAGGCGCCCTCGAGTATGAGGCCCCTTGCCCTTCTGGCTCGAGCGTAGTGGTTGCACGCTCGCCCTTAAGTCCGGTGAAGCTGTAAAGGCCTCACGGCCAACAGCGTATATCACTCAAACACACAAACACACACACACACGACAACGGACACCACCAACCGCGGCCCTTTATTGTATATTTTAAATACACACCTTTTTATACAGTCCGCGCCTATTTATTTTCACTGAGCTAGCAACTTACAGCCTCCATAGATCATTGCCCTCAAGAGGTAGCCATTACAGCCACCCTAAAGTGGACGACAATGGACCACATTATGGATCACTATGGATCTGATATGGCCGCCATGACATTATATAATACCAACTAAAAGCTTACGAGATTATATGAGAGTGATTAGACATTATGTGGGGTCGCTTATGTTGTAGAGAATAGGGTTGCTTTTAGTTAATGATGGAGAGGTTATATGATTTCTATCAATACGAGGTCCAGGGTAGTACGGAGTCTGTATATACTTTGATGGATATGTGTAGGATGCTTTGATTGTATATTAGGGAATTAGCGATTTTATTTCTAGTTATATCATCACGCCAGACCTCTTGCGGGGTAGGCAGAGAATATAGAGTTCCAACAGGTTCTTCTTCATTTTGATTTCTCATACTAAGTACTGACTGCCTCGTTGGTCTAGTCCCGAATAAAGCGCTTTGCGATCTCGAAGTCCTGGATTCAATTCTAGGTAGGACAAATTCCCAGTATGATTCCGAGTCTGGAATTGTGCCCGTACTATGACAAAAGGCTCGCCCTCTATTTTATGGGACGTAGCAGCGTTAGCGAAATGAGGGTGTAAACAGCACATCTCTGCCTTCCCGTCTGGAAGTACAGGCGTGACGGTGTTAATTTTTTATTTTACTATATAATAATAAATAATATCAGCTCGGCTAAGAAACTGTGCCACCGTTGGGCACAGGCCTCCTCTCAAACTGAGAAGGTTAAGGCCAAAATCCACCACGCTGGCCCAGTGCGGGTTGGCGAACTTTACACACCTTCGAAAAACTCTTAGGCATGCAGGTTTTCACGACATTTTCCTTCACCGTTAAAGCAAGTGATCATTAATTTTTAATACACACATGCTTTCGAAAAGACAGAGGTGCGAGTCTGAGTTTGAACCCGAGACCTCTGACTTTGCAGTCAAACAGTCTAACCACTTGGCTATCACTGCTGTTTACTATTTCGATATATTTCTCATACCCTTAATGTTTAATGTGAAATAGGTATGTTTAATAAGATTTTTTTGGTTATTAAATAAAATGCCTTTAGGATCGCAATGTAATATATTTTCCAAAAACTATTTAGGTTTACCATGACCAAATAGACCGTATCTTATCTGAAGGGCAAGTCAAAAGTCTCCGTAACCGGCAAGTGTGTATGAGACGAACTATGAGAGTGGAGGAAGCCAGAGAGGTATGTAAGGAAAGAATCTGTTGGAACTCTGTACTCTCTTTCTACCCCGTAAGGGATCTGACGTGATGATATAGAGAGATAGATAGATATTTAAGTTTAAAATTCAACGTCCGAATACGTCGTCTAGACAAAATGCCTGTGTTATAAACACAGGCATTTTGTCTAGACGACGTAATATGACATCAAAAAATCTGAAAAATGTAAGCGTAATACGAGTACTCCAAAAATATCCCACTTTTAACCCTTTATCTAAAATTCTTAACTTTCATCAAAAATGAAACCTAAAAATTTCACTTTCACTACCGAAATAATCTATGAAATTTTAATTTTAGACTTACGAAGTATGTTTTATAAAGGTTTGGAAAGCAAAGCCTGAACTAAATCTGATGGAGCCGGTATCATCAAATTTATCCAAACCCTTATTACAAATGAGATTTGGGACCGGTTTATACGTAATCCTCGTTATATCCCTAGCCCTTTTAGAATAAAGGGTAACCAAATTAAGCAGGGACTGGGCTTAATGGAGTAATTATGAAAAATTTTCACACAGCTTTGAAGAGGTGTTACGTGGCTCGTGTTTGAAGAGCTGGAATATATAAGCTATTATATAAATAGAAACATATGTTATAAGTATCCATGCAAGGCTTCCAAAGGTCTTAGTAATACCCGTGAACTTAAGTCCACGCAAGCCTATTAGTCGTTAATACCCGTGAATGTCAGTAAGATACAAAAATAATAATAAGCTTTATATTATCAACTAACTTTTACACACATGAATTTTAAAGGAGAATCTATGTTTGATGTTTGCGTAGCGCTGTGCGAACGCGGTGTTCTTACCGATCACCAAGGTTAAGCAGCGTTTGACTCGGTCGGCTCGAAATGGGTGACCGTTTGTGGCATTTTCATATTCGAGCGTCGCCGTGCTTCGGAAGGCGCGTTAAGCCGATGGTCCCAGTTACCACTTAATGTGGTAGTCGTTAAGCCGAGTTGGAAGCCTTGAAGGCGGCTTGATAAGTTCCAACAGCAGGTGGCCACAAACCTGCCTCCACCAATCCGCACTGAGTCCGCGAGGTGCAGTATGACCTAATCTCTCTCATGGCGATTTGAGAGAAAGCCTTTGCCCAGCATTGGGCAGTATAGGCTAATATTATTATTACACAATCTATGTTTATACATCATCACACCAGATCCCTTGCGGGATAGGCACATGGTACAAAGTTTCATTTGAAGGAGAATAAAAAAATAATATTTATGTTATCTCTGGCGTGTACTTAGAATCAAGGTTTTTAGATAATTAGAGCTTTAGAAATATTTGTGTTAAACAACCAAATTTGCTATACAAACATTTGCTACGAAACCCATACATAAATAACATTCATTTACGAGAACCAACAAAAATATTAAGTATCCCATAAATAAATCCGTACCCAAATCCACGGAAATTCACATAACCGGGGAATGCATAAAGATTATACTAAAATGTTATAAAATTTTTACGAGTAGATAGGTACTTTAAACTTACAAATAGTACTCGTAACTTCCCGTGCCGTCCAGTCGAAAATAAAAATAGTATTTAAACAAACATTAAGCTAAATGCATACACGATGCTTTTAATGTTACCACAATTCGAATGGGCTAGTCTAAAAATGTCTTGATATTTCGTAATTAGCTCGCGATATACCGATATAAAAATAATATACATCATCACACCGGTCGACGTATAGAAGCGTGAAAAACAATGAGTTTTACCTATATAAAGTTATTTTGCTTTTGATAATATTGAAGATCAACTACACACCTTAAGCAAGCCAATTAAGAGTTTAAGCCGCTCCGCCTACTGTGTCTAATAGTCGCGGGTTTGATTCCCCCACGGGACAAATCTTTGTTTGATCCACAATAATTTGTCCGGTCTGGGTATTTTCATGTTTGTAAACGCACCCACGACACAGGAATAAATACTAGTGTGGGGCTACGTTTTTAGACACTACATTATTATAAAATAAGAAATATTCGCACAGAAATCGAACTATTGCTTCTACGAGCTTAAAGTCGAGGATTGATGACACTATTAAAACGATTATTATTAGACAACCGGTTAACCTAGTGGTCAGAGCGTAGGCCTCGCTCACTGAATCTCTGAACAAAAGTTAGATCCAAAAACAAATCTTTGTTGTGACCAAGTAATATTTGCTTCAGTCCGTATATTATATATGTAAATTTCATGTTTGTAACCTAGCGCACAGGAATGATCCCTATAAATGGAGCTACGTTTTAAGAAAAGCGTATTGTACGAATTGCGCCTTACGAACATAAAACGGTAAATCTTTCTTTATCGGTCTTCTATCTTCCGGAGCTCGCGGTAAACTTAGGGTTCGGTAGACTTCGGGCACAAGAAGTTACGCTAAGATAATCCCTTTTCGAAAACAATCGTTCATTGATATTGGAGTTTACATTCTGTATCTCTGTTATGGGGCTATAAATCTTTTGATTTCTTCTTATTTTTATTGACTCGTGTTCAGATTGATGCAGGGAAGTTTATTTTTGAAGATGTTTGTTTTTTACTGCGAGAGCCTTTGAGATTACTTCATCTATCATAAAAGATCAGGAAGCGTACTACAATCTTTTTAATAGCGATATTGCAATCTTGCTTTAAGGAGACCTGCATATGCGCAATTTATAGCTCTATTTCTCTCTCGGCAAAGTATTATTAAAATAACCCTAAAAGACTGGAAAGTGGTCGACATTTTAGATAACTGGTAATTATCATGAATACCTAATCGGTTAACTGGACCGGGTGACCGAAGGACCAATACTCCAAAAACCTTTTCGTAATTGACCCCGGTCCAGTTCTATTAGATTATCTCAACTTAATAAACTAGGGTGAATTATAAATCAAACTACCACTTTCCAATAGAAGAGACCATCATATACTAAGGTTTAATATCTTACGAATGTTGGAGCAATTCTTCTCTTTCCATCAGTCCCAAATAATGAATTCTAAAATACTTAAAAGGTGTACTTGCATTCTCCATTATTGGACCTAGGATGACTCTAATAATAGGCCCTATTTCACTTCTTCCTAAACCTCTATTCGTTATGCCAATCAATTCCAATAATGGATTGTAATAAATGTAACTCTTCCAAAGAGAGCGATTTTTATAAAATTCTCTCCAAATACAATACAATTTACGAGGCATTTCCCTAAATATTTCCCTGGAGTTGTTGCACTATGGGCTCATTATAAGCTTGCCACAAAAACTCCATGTTGCTAGTTGTTGAATGTTGAGCGTTGTAGTTCCCGCAAGGAACTTTTCAAACTGTACGAGTTTTAATTCCTTTGTTACCATTGTAAATTAGAATTGTTGTATCCTTTTATCTGTTCAAAGTTCGTGCTTTGCAGGGATTTGGAAATAAGTCTTCCTATATGAGGTTTCGTTATAATTTAAGGTAAGAATTACTTTTTCGTAGGAGAACTTTTCTGTATTTTAAGCCATCAGTTTATGTCAATATAGTCTAATATCATAAAAATAGAGCGTTTTCAGTAGATAAAATTTTGGTTCAAGTTTTGGTAAGGATTAGAAAGCAACGGACACCATCTTGTTTGATTTATAATTTGATTTGCTGTGAATGCCGTTGCTTAATCATTTGGCAAATGCAATATGGCAAAGACGATAGCTGGGACTGTATGGACTGTTGCCACGTTTATCTAGCTATAATTAATTACATTTAATTATTTTCGAAACAAGATAATCAAATTCAAAGGACATTGTTCTGCGCCCATACATGATTTGCCCCAGAACCAACAGCAATGAAAAAATACTTGTATGATTTCAAATGACCGATAAATTATCTTAAGGCATTTATTATTGAACGGACAAGCGTATTAGATTTCGAGGAATTTAATTCAGTAGCCATTAATACGTATGAGGTTATATTGTGTGTTGACATTCAGTAAAGATGCCGGCGAATTCGATATAAGTACTTACAATACTTTTTCGTTTTAGATAGCAAATTGTCCGTTAGATACCGATATTTGCCACTATTTTAATACAATAGATAAATAATGATGGCATGGGTCAAATCTTTGTTGGTTCTGGGACAATTTTCGACATAAATAAATGCCACAGCAACATTCTTGTTCGATTGCCAAGCAAATATAGCATCAATGTTAATACTTAAGAACCCTGAAGAGGCTCATATAAAATTTGAGCCGTTTTATTTGTGTGTCATATAAAAAGCGCTTAATCTACATAACGGCTTGTGTAATACCAGCGGGCCGTACCTTGGGATGCGAACGATCGGTATTACAAATATTATGGTAATTCTATGGTATTACGTGGGATTTGTAATACGGTTGTTAGTAGGGTGTATTGTTAAAAAATGAACGTGTAGTTGATTATGTTTGGCGGAAACGTAAAAGTGAGCATAATGATATGGCCATCGTACCCCGTGAACCGTAATTGATTAAGTATGAAATTAATGTTTATCTTAAGATATGATAAGAAATACCTAAACAAATTATTTATCTTACAAATGATGTCGATTTAAGTCAAATATTCTTCAAAAAAAATTAAATGGATTGTTTTTTTATTTCATTAATCTAATGTGTCCAACTGCTGGGCACAGGTCTCTCCCTCTTTCCTTCAACGATCTCTATCCCCTGACAATAACGGCCATTCTGCTTGATACGTGTGAGGTCATCGCGCCCCCGTTTTCTGGGCCTGCCTCGGCGACGATGACCTTGTTATGGGACCCATTCGGTACACAGTTTGGCCCACCTATTTGTGTCCATTCGGTTCAGATGACCTGCCCAATTCTAATTTAATGTCGCGGTTTTAACTCCGACGTCTACAATGCGAGTCATGGAGCGTAGCACCGGGTTCCGTACTCGATCGATACGTTTTATACCTAAGATGCTACGCTCCATTGTTTGTTGGCAAACCTTGAGTTTGGACTTTTAAACCTTGGTTAGTTACCACGTTTGAGCACCGTAACTGCGAACGGGCAAGATACACATGTCGATAAGTTTCCGTTTTAATGTTAAAGGCAGGACTCCATGGACCAGTAGCTCTGGTCCGTAGGGTAGTTGTAGTTTTTTTTTTTTTTTTTAAAAAACGTAGCCCCACACTAGGATTTATTCCTGTGTCGTGGGTGCGTTAACAAACATGAAAGTTCACACACACAAATACCCAGACCGGAACAAATAATTGTGAATCACACAAAGATTTGTCCCGTGCGGGACTCGAACCCGCGACTATTAGTCGCAGTGGGCAGAGCTGCTTAAGCTCTTAACCACTGCGCTAAATCATTAAATTTCGAACACCGCAACAAAGTCTTCAACCCACTACTATCAAGCCTTTACATGGATACTCAACTATAAATTTCAGTCACTTTAATTTAATCCTTTATTGTTTACATAAACCGATCTACTATTTAAAAGGAAACTTTATGTCTAAATACGAACTTAACATCACTTTGTGTACACGCACTTTAACGTAATAAGTTATCTCCTCAGCAAAGTACCGTTAGTTACTTAAATTTTTTTTTTAGACGTAGCCCCTAAACACTAGGATTTATTCCTGTGTCGTGGGTGCGTTTACAAACATGAAAATTCACATACACAAATACCCAGACCGGAACAAATAATTGTGAATCACACAAAGATTTGTCCCGTGCGGGACTCGAACCCGCGACTATTAGTCGCAGGGGGCAGAGCTGCTTAAGCTCTTAACCACTGCGCTAAATCATTAAATTTCGAACACCGCAACAAAGTCTTCAACCCACTACTATCAAGCCTTTAGCGATAACATACAAAATTGAGCCATTGACAAATCCATAAACACTATAACATAATACGCTATCAACTGTAAAACAATAACTTTCTAATCGTGCGGAACAATTATTTCATTTGCGATATCCATTACTCGATCAGCAAATGGACCGTGTTGCGATTAGACCCCATAGACCCGGCAGACCCCATAGCTATTAATATAAGTAACGAAATGTACATTTAGCGAGCACTTAACGCGAAAGCGCACTCCCTTTCGATTGATTGCCTTGGATGTGGTGTAGGAGCTGTTGAAGGGGCGAGCGAATTTTCAAACTTGCTCGAGAGATTTATTTTGATTGACTGCAGCGACTGACGGACGGTAGCGTTTGCATCAGGTTATAAGACGAATCACGATCATAAATTATATTTATGTGACATTCAAGGCATTCTAAATTGCTATGTCGCGCTAAATTTATTTCAAAAAGCTAAGGCTACTGAGGCGATGATTAAATGCTCATTGATAGAACCTTAACGTATAGATAGATAAATGACTCGTTTAATAAGTATTTACATCGTAGGTATCATACAACAGATAACAGAATCCAAAAGTATATATCCAAAAATCATCTGCAAGCGTATTTTTAGACCACTAGACTACTAAGGGCGTTTTCCGTAAGTCCCTTTTTTACTTCATATCCTATGTCTGGCGGGATAGATGGAGATCTAGCCCGCAAGGGATTTGGCATGATAATATAGATAAATTGATATACTATAAGACAGCCTCGGTTCCCTAAACACCACATTAATAAGCACTTAACATATCAATCAAAAATTAAATTTATTTCCACCAACATATCCACAAGCAAATAAAACGATTCCGAACATGCTAACCGCACCCCAGGGCGGTGTGTCGCGCGTGAGTTCTTTTATTTATTGAACGAACATACGCAGTGGGAGTGAGCAATATCGTGTTTGTGCAGACACGTGCGACCGAGCGCGGCTGATTCATTGGTAGAACTGGGATTTATTACAAAAAAAAAATATATATAGTGTTGAAATACTTATTCGTACGTGTGTGGGTTTCAGAAGTAGTAATATTTCTTGGAGATAGATTAAAAGAGGTTTCTTTTTTTACCGCTCTGGGCCCTTATTCACTATGACCAATTAAAGCGTGTTACGATAATTTCGTCAAATGATCGTTTGATGGATCTCCAGCGGCATACAGAATACCACGATCATTTTACTAAGTTATAACCGCCGGGCTTGGTCTTACCAAATAAGTGACCTGGAAATAAGGTTTTAAAAATACACCATTAAGATCCAAAAACAAATATTTTATGAAAGTCTGAACTCTCTCATACAAACAATCTTTATCGCGGAAACTCTTCCCGTACATCACACATTCCTACATCATTCCTACATACCCTCAAATGATTTAAGAAAAAACTTGGCTCAACTTTAAGGCGCTAGCGAGTTTTAAGGCCAGTATCCACCAAAGGAACGGAGAAAAGTGGCGTTACGGGCACGAGGTCAATAAATTCTTTGCCTGTTGGACGGTGGAGAACTCCACTGCAAGAGAACTATGCCCTCTACCGTAGCGACTGCCCAAGCTGGCCACAACTGACTAGCCTTAAGGCACCCTTGAGCTAGTTGCCCACTAGACTCGGGCGGGAGCGTAGTTTTGCGCGCTTGCCCTCTTGTCCATTGAAATTGCAAAGGCCCCTCGGGCTCACCGTCATCATTTGAAGTTTGAACACACACTCAAAAGGATCTTTCTACATAAGTGAGTGAAGATCTGTGCTGGCTATAACTAAAGTCACCAGCGAAATGTGTGTGTCCACAGTACATCTCCGCCACAATCCCTTGGTATAGGTTAGTTGCCTGGCAGCCTGGCACCAGCGGAGGAGAGGGCGAGTCACCTATAGACTTACTCAGATAATCACCGGTCACGGTTGCTTCGGTGATAATCTGAGGAAGATCGGACGCGAGGCGACGACGACCTGTCACCACTGCGGTGGGGACCAGGATTCCGCCCAGCACACGCTCGAAGAGTGCCCAGCGTGGGCCTCCGAGCGGCGGATTCTGGTCGACCGGATCGGACCGGACCTCTCCCTGCCGGCAATAGTAGCGGCTATGCTGGCAGGGGAATCGGCGTGGGGGGGCCGTATCCTCCTTCTGCGAGACTGTAATGTCCCAGAAGGAGGAGGCTGAGCGGGATCGGGAGAGGGCCGATCCTGCTCGAAGAAGGCGACGGCGCCGGGGCGGAGGCACAGCCCGCCCAGGCCCCCCAGCCCAATAGCCCGGGGCTTAAGAATACGGGCTAACTCGCGTCTCCCGCCGTAATATCTGGCGGGGGACCCCCCTACACCAACATCAGCAGGGGGGCCTTCGGGGTCGCGGACGCAAGGGGCGGGGGCCTTGAGCGTTCTTCACGAGCGACCCCGAGGAGGACGGCGGCGTGGTGTGGCCCACGTTGCCGTGAGCACCGCGTTGGTGCGGGGGGGAGCGTGTCATTAAGTCTTCCCCCGAAGGCGGGCTCTTCAGAGCGTGGCACAAGAGGGGCACCGGTGCGTTCCATACGGAGATCCCGGAGCCCCTCCAAAGTGCTGATGTCGGCCACCCTGGGGTTTTTAGTCGGTAGGAATCCGACACGCCCCGCGAGCTTCCCCCGAGGCTCGCGGAAGTCCTATGCAGGATTTTCCCCAGGTAAAAAAAAAACGTACTTAAACGTCAAATGTTAGTAAGTAGTAACGTTTAAATACTTACGAAACCTTTCCTCTCCTCTCCGCCCATGTCCGATTTAGTGGATACGGGGCCTAATGTGAACTCGCTATACGTTTTACGAGGTCGGCGTGTTTGACAGTTGGGGTCAGGCTTGAACAATTTAGTTTTATGTTGGAGCGGAACTATAACTTATAAATGCGCATTCAAATCGAGGTGAACATGTAAAATAAACGTTCTTTTGTTTAAGGGTGCGAGTGAAGTTGGTTAGGAGATCTATGGTAGAAAATTAAAAACTATAGTCAAAGTTCAAGACAAAACTATACTCAGAGCAGTGGTTAGACAGGCACAAACCTCTGTCTTATCGAAAGCATGTGCGTATTAAAAATTAACTATCACTTGCTTTAACGGTGAAGGAAACATCGTGAGGAAACCTGCATGCCTAAGAGTTTCTCGAAGGTGTGTGAAATTTGCCAACCCGCATTGGGCTAGCGTGGTG
The DNA here is from genome assembly GCA_905147815.2 of Phalera bucephala. NCBI lineage: Eukaryota > Metazoa > Arthropoda > Insecta > Lepidoptera > Notodontidae > Phalera > Phalera bucephala. The sequence goes on from LR990627.1 coordinate 11,791,248, forward strand.
GACTATGGCCCAAACCCTCTCAGTTTGAGAGGAGGCCCGTTCCCAACGGTGGGACCGTTTCTTAACAGGGCTAATATAGATTGATTACTAACGTGATACTCAAAGTGAAAACACAAGTAAACAATAAATATTACACAAACTTATTTCATAACAATAATAATAATTGTGAACACTATTTTAGAAATTTAAGTCACACGGAGAAGGTCACACCTTAGCTCCTAGATTGCTAGACTATTGAGCCATCCAATCCTGTACGTATAAATATGTAGGCTAATTAAGTTCGGAATATTTTCAAAAACCAAATGTTTAGGAAAGTTGTCTATAAGCTTATGTCGTGTGACGCTAAAGAATTGATATGCGATCCTTTTCACACAATTTTTTTTCTTAACAAAGATCTAAACGACATCGGCGACATTTCTTTAACGTCTTTTCTTGTGGTAAGTTTTCTGACCGCTAAAAAAGTCAACTAATATCTTTTTAGACAATAAACACGCCGTTAAAACAGTAAACGAAACAGCACGTAATGGGTGTGTCATTCTTCCAACCACAAGGATTCCCTCAGTAAAACCAAACAGTAGACAGAATTAACAAAAGACACTTTAAACATTCGGATCCCAAACTACCTACGAACGTAAATCCTTTTAGTAAATTATTCATGATGGGCAAAACCTCCACTCTAATCTCTGCTCATACACTTATGGAGTGACTGGGCGATGGTATATTAGATGCCTAATTGATACATTATCTGGAACCCGGAAAAGGGTAAATGTGAAAGTATCAAAATCAATTGGTTGTGATATGCTTTTTGGACATAGTGAAGAGATATAAAAAATTTAATGTTTTTAAAGACATTATTTCGGAATTGAATTAACATCTTATAGTTTGTTTTATATTAGTCGCATGTTTTCTAAGCTTGATTCGGTTTAGAGAATAAGTTTTTAACAACTTTTTTAAAATGACTGACGGCTTGGTCCTTTGGTTAAGAGCTTAAACCCACCGAATCAAGTAGATTTGATTCCGGCAAGGGGCAAATCTAATCAAAACATAATTACAAAAAATGACTTAAGTATTTTTTGCAATATCACCGAGCAGAGAGAACCACAGATGTAGACATTTATATCTGTGAAGAAAAAATTAAGCCCTGAAAAACACAGACTAAGCTGAGAATCAATAACCCAAAGGCATCTCATGATTCAACTATTGATGATTCCAATACGAGTATTTTACAAAATACGATAACAAAACATCCAAACGACATCATCTCAATCATTCCAACTAAGCTGAAAGCAAATGAAATAATTCTAAACAGGTTAAAATCGTTCACAATTCATTCATAAAAACCTATTTACGGACTTCTAACAACAGCGTGAAAACAAATATTTGGATACTCATGATCCAAATCGTTTATTTTCGCAAACGCGATTTGTAAGCGATTCAAATGTGAATCAGAGCTTTAATTCTTACATCGCCATTTCTGTTTGATATTCGGGACGTGAAACGAATGTTAACTGTGTCAATTTAAGGATTAGAGGATTAATTCATCTTACTGACGAGCGTGTATGAGACGAACTATTAGAGTGGAGGAAGCCAGAGAGGTATGTAAGGAGATAACCTGTTGGAACTCTGTACTGTCCCCCGCAAGGGATCTGACTGAGATAGATAGCTAGAAATTTATCTCTGACTGAGATATTAGTACTTGGGCCTTTTTATTTTTAACTTCAACGTAAGTCCGTTATTAGCCAAAGAGGAAATGGGAGGAGAAGAAAGGTTCCTTATTTTTTTTTAAGGACATATCCCCACGTTATGTCTATCCCTATTACATAGGGAAATAACCGGTATGATTACCGGGAACATTTCAGACTCCGGACAGCGACTGATTTGTTTTTCAATAGACAACCATACTTTGTCTGACCTTCAAACACGACACAAACAAGAAAACAAAACAACAAAATTATAAAGATCTTAGAAACCTGTATTGTAGATGAAATAAGACAGTTTTAAATTACTCTTAAGAAAAGAACTCACCGTGAACGTGATCAAAAATAATCCGCGAAAAAATTCTAAAAATAGTTTCATTTCAAAATTATACTTGTCTTACTGTACTTATATCCACTATCGTGGGGCGAGTGTTGCCGCGTCTAACCCATCCGATCCGCCATTAATCGTGGCGCAAGTGCTCTTTTTGCGGGGCGGGTTCACCCGATGCGCGGATAATCCGCACACATCCGAACCTATTACCGGCTGTAGAATGACACGTTCGGTTAACGTATGTTGTTTTTCTACTCTTGGATGTTTCCACAATGTTGCTGCGAATTCTGGGGTAAATTTGGAGCTAAATTATTCATTCGTAAATTCTTTTTTCGATCCGATAAACATGTAAATGCTGTTGTGGTGTACACCGTCACGTTTTTGTTCAGCACGCATGCGTAACAGAGGGGTATTAGGTACGCCCTCATTTAGTTGTTATTGGGGGCAAGCCTTTAGGCAAGGCACAATTCAAAACGCCTCAAAACAACTTTTTTTTTTCAATTGATAATTTTTAAACAGAACAGCCCAATCTAGGATTCGAATCCATGTGCTGATGACGATTAAAAGGTTTCGGATTTAAATCGAGGAATGTGTTATAGGGGTTTCTTTATTGAAAAATCCTTCAGTAATAGTCCGAAGTCCAGTATCATGCTTGGTAAGTGGCAATAAGTTCAAAGGAACACCGTTAGCAAAAGGCGAGGGTGTATTTGCGACACCACAGCCCCCTTTGCTTTGGGGGTAAAGCGAGAAAATGTTTACATAGTTTGTTTAATGAATATTTATTGCACATTTCACTGACCAACCCCAATATAATTTTCTTCACCACTTTTACTATCCCCTCAGCTGCATATAAGCCACCCACCCCTGTTTATTATAATATCGCCACACCACAAAGGGCTTAGTATGAAAATATTAACGATAACGTAACGCTATCGCATTGATGTGCCATCCTGTTCACACTACCAGTTTACTAAATAAAGACGAACGTGACAGCACGATTTCTCATCAACGTGACTATAACGTCAAATGGTTTGTGCTTAGCTCTCAGAATATGAATCTAACCTACTTTATTTAACGGTGTATTTATCCAAAGGGCTATTGAGTCCCACAAAATGGAACAAAATAAATTCATAAGGGAATATTGAAGAAAATTCTAGAGTACGTGGATTAGGGGACACGTGCAACGTTGTTTATTCTGTAAACGATGGATATAGCTACTGGCACGAGCTACAATATGGCAGTAATATACATTGGTACTAAGTTACGCCTACCTACTGATAGATGGCGCTGAACATTAGACGACGATCTGTCGTATATGTCTAGAACGCGATATGAGAGTTCGCACGACGCGTAACATATAAAACGCAGGTATTTATAAACATAACGTTACTGTTACAAAGCGATAAAATAGCTTGTGTTTAGAGATGGGCAGCGGGAAATTACCCGTCGGGTAAATACTTGGATAAATTAGTTTTTGGGTATATACCGGGTAGATACCCAGGTAATAAATAACCAGAGCGTGGGTAAAATCATTAATCAATTGTTTTGGTTTTGCAGAGCATCTATACTGTAAGTTCATAAGGATTAATTTAATTTATCAGTAAAGCTATTTAAACGTATTCGGGGGAAGGGAATAGAGAAACAACAAATGTTCCATTTTTTTGACTCACTGTTGACTGTCGGTATGTGCGTAACGGAAAAACATTGACGTTAGATGGTATCCCTGCCACACTACAAATTTACTAAATAAACATAACCGTGACAGCACGCTTACAGGTCACGCTAACGTCAAAGTTATCGTGCTAAGCCCACAGAGTGATCTCGATCGGAGAAATTCTTTTATTAAATCGATTCAAAAGAGTCGTTATATTAAAGTATAAACATATAATACTTAATCGCTAGACCATCTTCTAGAGCAATGTTTCAATATAAATCAATTTTTACGACCAATAAAATAAATCTTAGCACAACATTATATAAAATAATAAAAAAAGACATCTTCTATACGTCAAGTCATAAAATATTATGCTCTATACTAGCACACTACGTAATTTAAAATTGATGACACTTGCAATTTAAAGTGTCGCCCCCTACAGGCGGTATAATAAGCATTTTAATTGCGGCCCTCCGTTGCTCATGTCCATTACACGAGCACAGGAATCTCGACCTTAATGTACTGTAATAATGATGTTCCAAATTACAGTACTTAAACTATTCCGAGTACATTATATGGGGGTAGGAAATAAAAATTATGTTTTCCGTTGTGTCCCGGGTGTAGCAAACATTTTCTTGTTTCCCTCGTGTTTCGAAAACAAAGAAAACTGTAGAGTGGACTTTAAATAAATTATTGTAGCGCAGTTTTGCTCCCGTATCTATTTTTGTTTCCTTTCATGAATGTGGCTGTTGTAAATATTTATTTTCGTACGGAATGAAAATGATAGAATAATGTGAAATATAATAAATATGCTGCCTGGTTCTCATACCGCCCACGTTGTAAAACTTGATGCATGTTATGATTTTACTGTGCTTGTACGATTGTAACCTGTTACTATTTCATATTTTGTAGTAAAGTAGATGCGTCAATAGGATAGGAGGATAATTAATCTCACTTAATTTCTTATTCTTCTATCATCTTATTTTTTATGCCAAGTTATCACGATCAAATTTTGTAAACATCTTGTAAACATTAAAACTTCTTCATTAATGTAATTGAATCGCGGATCATTCCATGACGTTATGTCATAAATGATGATTGCTAAGAGTTTCTTAGTCTTTGTCTCCACATGAATGACACATTCAAAGTGGCGTCAGTACAGTGTTATATGATTCCAAAATAGTTACACAATAGTAGATTTTTAAGAGCTGAACTGAGTGTTTATTTTTTTTCAGATAATATGAATAAAGTGACTGTCGCATTAGGGATTACCCTGTAATGATAATAGGAAGTCGGAATTAAAAAAGAAAATCTTCGCACATCAAATTTATATAAAATCAAGAATGGTCTACAGACTTCATGTTTTTAAACTTCCTGTTTCCTTCTTAATTACCCTAGTTGTGAAGTGCAAGCTAGTTAAACTTTCTTTAGAATAGCCTCGGAATAATGCCTCACTCGAACTGACACCAACCTACCGAAACTGTACTTTAAATTAATTTAAGTAAGTATTAAATAGTTACAGGCAGAAAGATTCTAGAGTGGAGACCACGTATTGGCAAGCGCAGCGTAGGACGACCGCCTGCCAGATGGACCGACGATCTTGTGAAAATCGCAGTAAGTCGTTGGATGCAGGTGGCATCGGACCGGTTACGCTGGAAAGCGATTGGGGAGGCCTATGTTCAACAGTGGACAAGTATGGGCTGAGATGATGATGATGATGATTAAATAGTTTGAAAAAACTATTTAAAAAAAAAGTATTTTTTTATGACATAAAGGTGTATGTACCAAAAAACTCGCTAATTAGTTAGGTTCTGCATACAAATTCTATAATCTCTCTTTTGATTCTAATATTCATCGTAACTTACACATTATATTCTTAGATTAACTGTCTCATTAATTTAAGACTCTAATTATTCAGTTTAGCCCCAAACGATCAACCAAAAAATCTATCAAGAGAGTACTCCCATAAATAAAGAAGGAAGAATGCACGTAAATATTTCTTACTCACCCATTCGTTCGCCCCTCTTAATTACAAACGCCTTTTCCCTTCAAAAGCCCGCCTCAAAATACCTTCCCCAACATTAACACGAGATATAGGTGCGTGTTGGCATGAGTGCATAACTGAAATGACGTCATACGTCACGTGTGACGTCGCGTGGGTCAGGGTCCGTACCTCACTAAGATATATTAATGACAGCGCGTATAAAAACTACGGGGGTTGGCCGCTGCAGTACCCTAAACTTTTGGTTTTCTATATATTGTTCGTGTGGATAATATTATAGCAAAAATTGGGTTTTATAGTAGCTGGTTTTTCGAAGCCATAAATATTTGGGCTAAAGCTCTCACAAAGGAATTTTAATATGATCATTCTGGATCGTACTACTATTTAAGACATTTGTAGAAAAATAAAAAATGTCCAAAAGTGTGCGACCCATTTTATTATTGCTTTTACGAATGGATCGACAAAAAGTAGAATGTGTATTCAGACAGATTTTTGGGAAAACTATTAGGAAAAGTGGGTGTATATGCCACATACGCTTGGGGAATACGGGTGGGGGTGGCAGAGGAGTAGTGAGTACACCCACGTTTCGCCGACGATGTTAGGTCCCATGTAATAGGGGGCGAGCCTATTGCCATATATCGGGCACAATTCTAGACTCCGGACTCATACTGGGAATTTTTCATTAGAAAAACAACATTTGTCCGACCTAGGATTTGAACCCAGGACCTCGTGATCACAAAGCGATGCGCTTTACCACCAGACCAACGAGACAGTCAAGGTATTAAAAAACTTTACTATACTGGATTATACTAGACTCTAATTTAATTCCCTACTTTAAAAATAGTACTACTAAGCGACCATTCAGTTAATATATTTATCAATATATATTACCAAGACACATAGAAGAAAGAGCCAAGAAGCAACCGGTCATCATAACTTGGAACACAGCCAAATAGCCTGCAGAATGCTTGCACCAAGCAAATCCAAGTAAATGGCCGAAATAACTATTAACATATGAAAAACCATAACATAAATTCATTCCTTTTTATTTTCTTCTTTAATAGCCGCCAAAAATTTGGATTGCCAACGTTAAATAAAATACTTTTGATAATGGGCTGTCCCGTCTTATTACTTACACTTCAGTAAAAAGATTGCTTAATTTTTTTACTAAATGTTTTTTTTTCAAGTTTGTAAAGGCAATATGTTAAAATCTATACTAATATTACAAAGAGGAAAGATTTGTATTTTTTGATGGTTGTGACAGATTTCATAAATTTTTTCAACATTAGAAAGCTACCTTATCCAGAAGTAACATAGGCTATTTAACATAGACTCGGTAGGTGGCGCTGTTATTAACCGGGTACTAAATCGCGGGAAACTGCTAGTACTTAATAATTTAGAACGCAAGTGCTGCAACAACTAAAAAGGACAATTATTATAGAAAAAAGAAAAACAAAAAAAAACACTTACGCCGCATTACCAGCTTTAAAAACTTTAGAAGGTAAGTGTACTTAATAAAAGATGTCTATACATCAATGACATCATTCATAAATAGAATTCTAAACAGACACAACAAAAATAAGTTTCCGATCGGTCGATAAAGTTACGAAACTTCTAATTTCAATTTTTGTAGTTGAATGCAGTCATGCTATTGGGCAATATTTGGCCGCATTAAACGACTTAGACGTTCTAGTTTTGAAATTGAATTTAGAACTTTCGTTCCGAAGTCGTAGTGTTGGTTGTTTTCAATTTCAATAAAGATCAGTATTATTAGTTACCCGCACGTAAAACCGAACTAAAGGGGAAATACTGGATTCATATTTTTATTGACGTCAATTTTCTTTATAGACGATATACGAATGAATTTTTTTTTACCTTTGATAAAACAAAACAAGATACTGTTAACATTGGGGATAACTTCCATGGCTAAAATTATTTTTTTTCTTTTTTTTTCTTTGCAATTGCGTTTTCATTATGCCATTGTACAAAGTTTACGAATATTCATTTCTAAATTAATTCAACTCCCCAATGAACTTGATGACAAAGATGATAATGAAATTGATGAAGTGCCCCACCCTGAATAGTAAAGTGATGGACACTTTACATACCAATTGCGACGGCCGTTTTGAGGGAAATCGAAAAGGCTATCACTTTGTTACTACCTTCACTCAAGTACATATAGGATTACATAATGGTTAATATTCCACCAACATAACACATTATAATTCGAAATAATACAAGTTTTGGAAATTAAAACAAATTGACCACATCGCCCTTCGATTTTCCGCCAAAAAGTCCAATTAAATACTTAAACATAAAATCAAAAAAGGTATCATCATGAGCAAAAGTAAAAAGCTGCGAATTTAAAAGACTTTTTTTATTTTTCTTAACTAGCATCCACAATGCACTCAGCGTGCGAGTGACCGTGAAGTGGCGATGTCGTGTTCCAAATTCGGAATTCGAATTTTAAAACGCATTCGCTATGTCGAGCAATCTCCGGCGTTCTCGGGTTTGCTACGTACGTGGTTTTGGGAAGTTCTTTCGCTTCCAACGTTATGTGCGGACGTGACTGTACTTCTAACAGAATTAGCAACGATTTTATAACGAAATTGATTTGGATTTGCACGCATTACCCCGAACGTTTTATTGTTTGACATCGATATTCCATTCGCTTGGAATGTTTATCGGCCATTTTGGAATTTAATGCAATAGGTACTCATTTCATTAAGTAACTTAAATTATGTTACATATATTTATTTAAAAAAGCAGTGATAGCCTAGTGGTTAGACCGTTGGAATGCAAAGTCAAAGGTTTCGGGTTCAAACCCAGGCACGCACCTCTGTCTTTTCGAATGCATGTGCGTATTAATAATTAATTATCACTTGGGAAAATCAAGAGTCTCCGTAACCGGCGAGCGTGTATGAGGCGAACTATGAGAGTGAAGGAAGCTAGAGAGGTATGTAAGGAAAGAACCTGTTGGAACTCTGTACTCTCTGCCTACCCCGCAAGGGATCTGGCGTTATGTTATAGATAGATAGATAGATCACTTGCTTTAACGCTAACGGAAACATCGTGAGGAAACCGGCATGCCTAAGAGTTTCTCAAAGGTGTGTGAAGTTTACCAACCCGCACTGGGCCAGCGTGGTGGACTATGGCCTAAGCCCTCTCAGTTTGAGAGGAGGCCCGTGCCTAACGGTGGGACGGTTTTTAAGAGGGCTAATATTATATTTATTATTATATATTTATTTACAGCTAAGAAATCTCCCGGGTTTTTTACAACAATGCGGTATAATTTGCTGTAAGTATATAATCTATTACTGATTGCTTGCCTTTTGCATTATAAGCCAATAATTTCAAAACATTTACAAAATTAATAGTATGTACCTAACGACCGTGTCTCATTTGAAGAGCAATCAAGAGCCTCCCTAACCGGCGAGCGTACATATATGAGACGAATAATGGGAGTGCACGAAGCCAGAGAGGTCTGTAACCACCTGTGGGAACTCTGGCCTCTGTAAGGGATCTGGTCTGATGATATAGATATATAAAAACATGCATGTGTCGGAGGCATAGGTATAGGCCCCCGACACATGCCCATCAATAAGTTTAAAAACGCACTTAATACTAGACTCTGTAAGAAAGGGTATTACAAAATTTCGGATTATCCTGACGATAAAACAGATTGGGTTTGAGCAGCTCCTCAATCAGCAACATTAATCAATGCTGAAAAAGAAAAAAAAATGTTATCAGAAAGGCCATACAAATTAAATTAAAAGACTAGCCCTTTGAGTTTCTCGCCGGATCTTCTTAGTAGAGGCCGCGTTCCGATCCGGTGGTAGGTGTAAAAATGTAATATTTTTGACGTTTGTGAGTGCTATTGTATTGGCCTATACAAATAAATGATTTTTGACTTTGACTATAGAATATTTGGTAATACCAGCTTCGACATATAACTTTATATTTAAACAAGCGTATTTTTTACAATAGCCTATTCGGTCTACTATCTGTTATTCGTCATTGAAAATTCGTAGCCATTAAACACAAAGCATTGTTGAACACCAAATAAAATTGGGTCCAATTTTGAACTTTGGATCCATTGCTACAGTAAAATAATTCAGGCCGAGTGCCAACGAGGTCGGATTTAATGTTGCAGTTTTATTTTTGTATCATTCGCGAATATTTCTTTCGAATTTGTATTCAGATGTGTACTGTCGTAAGCGCGTATCGATAAATATTGTCGTTTTAATTGTGGAGTGGAATTTATTAAGCTTTTTATGTGATTGGTAACGTTACTATGTATTCAGAATCTTTAACGGTCTTGTTTTCCTGTAATAGTATGTAATAAATCACGTAATAGGGTGTGAAAAAATTCTACTATCTATCTATCTATATCATCACGCCAGATTCCTTGCGGGGTAGGCATAGAGTACAGAGTTCCAACAGGTTCTTTCCTTATATACCTCTCTGGCTTCCACTCTCATAGTTCGTCTTATACGCTCGCCGGTTACGGAGACTCTTAACTTGGCGTTCAGATAAGACTAGGTCTATTTGGTCGTGGTAAGATAGTCTAGATCTTCCCCGTTACCTACATCCTTCCACTTTCGCATTGTATATCTGTTTTGTCATTCTTTCTTCTGACCCTTTCTCATCTCTACACCGATACTATCTTTCATACCTACTCGCTTTCTTACTACGCTGTTGCGAATAAGGTCGGTCAGCTGCACTCCGCACATATTCACTTTCATTCTCCTTCTTACATACCCAGCTCTCGCTACCATATAACAGCGTTGGGACAAGAGCTCCGTTATGAATGGCCTTTTGGCTCCCAAGTAGCTTTTTCATCGCACCATTTACTGTGTTCCCTGCACTCACTCTTCTCTCTATGTCAACGGTGTATTTCCCATCCTTACTGAATTTACAAATTCTACTAATGTCAGATATAATGTTTTCTTGAGTGTCTTGTATAGCACCACCCGGATCTTTATTTGCTATAACTAAACGCAGCGCGTTACGATATTTTCATGAAATAATCGTGTAATGGTATTCCACGATAATGCCATTAACTTATTGTGATACATGGCGTTACCTATTTAATTGGTGGAATAAGGGCGCAGGAAGAAAAGCAATCGGATAATAATCAAGACTAATAGATGAACAAATATACAGTAAGAGTCTCAATAATCCGGCACTTCAGTAGTTCGGCACGACCAATAATCTGGCACTAGTGTCTGACCGAACCGTCGGCTTTGGATTTGGCCGCCTTTGGCCGAAAATACCACCTTCGGCCAATCCTTCGGCTTTGGCCAAAATGGGCTGAAACGATTCACGACTTACGAATGCGCGAGACGATATGATTCCTCACGATGTTTTCCTTCACCGTTAAAGCAACTTATAATTATTTGTTTAATACGCACACTCTTTTGAAAAAGACAGAGGTCTCTTGAACCCGAGACCTCTGACTATGCAGTCCAACGGTCGAACCACTAGGCTATCACTGCTACTACCTAAAAAAAAATATTACTTAAATAAAACACGTCCTTATCACGGCTGTGTTCAGTCAATCGCACTTAAAAGTGGAAGATGAGCTTTTATACTATAACGAAATTAAAGGACATCACATCTAGAGAAAAAAAGACAAATAAGATTATTAAAATAAAACACATCTTTCTCACAACCGAGCCGTGTCTGTACTACTTCGTCACTTCTATGAACAACGCTATCCAAAATTCACCTCGCAATATTCCTAGCTCTGCTGTCTTATAAAATTCATATTAGCTCTATCTACAATTGAAACTCCATTGTTGACGGGGGCTAAACGCACCCCTCAACCAACTTTACCCTCCGTACTTTTACATAAATAACTACAAGATGGCAACTATTTGATTAGGTCTCCGGGATAAGGGAGGGACCCCTGTTGTTCGGTATTAAATGCATTTTGCGCGATGGGATTTACTGAGGCTCTATGAAATATGTTATTAGCCAAGGAATTTAATTTTGGCTATATTTTATTAGGTTATAAGCTCGTTTTTGGGGTGATGATGGATTTTACGAGCTTGCGCAGTTTTTAGGGTGCGAGATTATTTACTGGACTTGTTACACTTTTGAGGGTGTTATGCGGCTTTGCAATTACTTAGGAAATATACTAATCATAAGAATCCAAACTTAAGATTTCGCCACATAGCCGACGCAGCGCGACGGGAGCGTGGCGGTGGCGCGGCTTGGGCAGTTGTAATGTACTGACATGTAAGGGATAATACGCCACACAGCGCAGCCCCGCACGGCGCGACGGCAAACGTCACAGCCGAACGTAGCCGAGTGCTTCCGTCGCGCTCCTGTCACGCTCCGTCGGCTATTTGACCAAACCTTTGCTCTTTTTAGGTCAAATGATGTCTACAATAAGACATAGCCCCAAAAATACGCTACTACGACCAACGTCGCTCTGTAGACATCCAGCTTTTACCGGCGATCATTACCAGGTCATCGGTCCATAATCTTAGCATAAAAAAAGATAGACTCACTGATTCCGTCCTTGACAGATGGAGTTCCTATTAAGTAGTGGTAGATTGAAAACAATATTATAAATATACTCAAGACACTCCACAACCGGCGAGCGTGAAAGAACTATGAGAGTAGAGGAAACGAGAGGTTTGTAAGGAATGATCCTGTTGAAACTTAGTACTCGCGAACGAGCAAACAATCTGACGTAATCATATTATATACAGTAATTAACAATTCGTAAGCCCCTTGACGTAAGCCACATACAAAATCAAAGTTACCTGTCTAAAATCACACACAAACCCGTATTTTGCTATTCCTTGTCGACTATCTAATCCCATACCTGCCTCAAGCAAACATATATCAGGTACACAACGCCCCCGATTCAACGCCCATGGCAATTAACAGTACGTTTGGCAAAACACACGCCAGATGCTTAGCACGAGCGGATTGACCTCAGTAAAACGCTATCGAGTTGATATGCCATCCTTTTCACACTACAATATATAAAGATAAACGTGACAGCATGCTTTCTAGATGACGTAGACGATGACGATGACGAAACAGGTAAGGAAAACGCTGTTGTAAAAACCGTGTTGTCATCATGTCAACCGTGTGTACATCTTTATTTAGTAAATTTTTAGTACGAAAAGGATGGCGTGTCAGCTCGATAGGGTCACGTTAACGTCAATCTGTTCTTGTTCAGCCTTCTGGAATATTTTATGATGCGTAACATTGGGCTTAGTGAGCCTCTAGCGTGACGTCATTAGGCAGCATATTATGTGAGACAGCAGTAGAAATGCAACACTTTGTGGAAGCATGTAAATATTTGGAGGAAGATGGAAAATAACTGCCGCATTGGTCTTTTGGCGGATTATGCAGGTGGCGATGGTTCGAAGTGTGGTTTTCTATAGTTTTTTTATTTGAATTCGAAGCCCACTTGGGTCTGGAATTTGGCTCGATATAATAGCTATAGGCTGGTCTTCTATAAAATTAGGGACCTAACATCCTCGGTGATTAAGTGGGTGAACGGAGTACACCTTTGCCATCTCCGCCTTGGAAATATAGGGGTGACGGTGTTTATTCTCTTATTGTCTATTTTTTTTTATGAAAACCAATCGAATAAAGCATATCAAATGATCACATATCTTGGATACACAAACGTCCAATTTTAACGCCCACGGCAATTAACAGTACGTTTGGCAAAACACACCCCTGGAATATTTCATGGTGCACAACATTTAAAAGGCCTGTTGAATTGTGGCCAGTATGGAGGCACGCCTCCTATAAAATTGGGACCTAACATTCTCGGAGATTGTGGGTGTACAAAGTACATCTATGCCACCGCCACAAGGAGAATTTAAGCGAGACAGTGCTTATATTTTTATGAGAAGGAAACCAATACCCACCAGTAAGGGTGACGGTGTTTATTCTATAAATGACTATTTTTTTTGGAATGCAATCGAACAAAGAATCAGACTTAACCACATAACTTAGGTACAGAAGCGCCCAGTTTGAACACCCACGGCAATTAACAGTACGTTTGGCAAAACACACCCCAGGAATATTTCATGGTGCGTACCATTCGGCTTAGCGAGGCTCGAGGGTTACGTCATTAGGCAGCATATGCGAGGCAGCCGGCGCATGTTGCGTAATTTGATAGAAGAAATGCAAAAACTTACGGTGGGTAGGTTAATATTGGTGGAAGATGGAAAGGGACTGACTTATGATGCATAATACGGTTGGCGATCACTTGGGCTTTGATTTTAAGCCCAGGTTTTTTATATTATTTTTGTTTCAAGATCTCTGGGGTCTGCCCGGTATAATAGCAAAGGTTGGCCGCCTATTGCATTGGGGTTATAATCGTCGGTGATTATGTGGGTGTAAAGAGTCACCTCTGCCTTCTCCTTGGGGGGAATTGAAGCGTGATCGTATCAACTTTTTTTATAAAAAAGGGAACCAGTATACCAGCGTATTCAGACTATAACACGTCTCAGGTATACAAGCGCCTAGGGCAATTAACAGTACGTATGGCCAAACACTACCCTGGAATTGTTACCTGTAACATTGGGATTAGCGAGGCTCGAGCGTGACGTCATTAGGCAGCATAAGCGAGACAGACGGCGGATGTTGCCTAACGTTATAAAATAACTGCAATAAGTTGCGGAGGTTAATATTTGTGGAAGATGGCAAGGGACTGCCTTATGATGAATAATGCGGTTTGCGATAACGGGGCTTGGATTTAAAACCTAGGTTAGTCTTTTATAGTATTTATTTTTATTTCAATATCTCTGGGGTCAGTAATTCTGCCCGGTATAAAAGCAAAAGCTGGTCGCCTATTCCATTGGGATTTATAATCGACGGCGGATATCTGGGTGTAGAGGGTGGGGGGATGATTGAGGCGTGATTGTGTTACCTTTTTATGATAAAAAGGGAACAAGTATAACAGAGTATTCAAAAGTTGCGGAGGAGGAATATTTGTGGAAGATAAAAAGGGACTGCCTTATGATACATATTGCGGTTGGCGATCAGTAGGTTCTGGATTTAAACTCTACGTCGGAAAAAGCGTGGTTTTACTACAAAAAAATCTCAATAGCTGTCTGGTCAATTACCCGGTATAATGGTATAGGATTGCCTTCTACTAAATTGGAACTCGTAGGTGGAAGCGCTCGTAGTGCTGTGCGACCGCGGTGTTCTTACCGATTACCAAGGTTAAGCAGCGTTCGACTCGGTCAGCCCGAGATGGGTGACCGTTTGTGCCCTTTTTTTTTTATGTTCGAGCGTCTACGTGCTTCGGAAGGCACGTTAAGCCGTTGGTCCCGGCTACCACTTAATGTGGTAATCGTTAAGCCGAGTTGGAAGCTTTAAAGGCGGCTTGATAAGTTCCAACAGCAGGTGGCCACAAACCTGCCTCCATCAATCCGCACTGGGTCCGCGTGGTGGAGTATGACCTAATCTCTCTTACCTCTTTTTGTGAGAGAAGGCCTTCGTCCAGCAGTGGGCAGTATAGGCTGATATTATTAAATTGGAACTTAACACCGTCGGTGTTTAAAAGGGTGTACAAAGCAGGCATTTGCCATCTCTGTTTGGGGAATTTAGACGTGATGGTGTTAATATATTTTTTATTTTATTTTTATGAAAAGGGTACCACTATAACAGCGTATCCAGCTTATACCATCTTAAGTAAACAAGCGCCCGGGGCAATGACCAGTACATTTGGCAAAACACACACGAGGCTCGAACGTGACGTCATTAGGCAGCATATACGAGATACAGCCGGCGCATATTGCGTAAGTTGATAGAAGAAATGCAATAAGTTGTGGAGGTAAGGTCAATGTTTGTCTATAGAGCTATCTCTATAGACAAACATTGATCTAACCTTTATGACACCAGATCCGCGGTTATGTAAAAATTGTGGTCAATGGCAAAGGAACTGCCTTGTTGGTTTAGAGGCGGATTATGCGGCGGAATCTTAGGAGAAACCAGTTATGGTTTTAATTTGCTTTGACAAAAATTTAAATCGCTGTCCAAGGTCTGGTTTTTTTTTACTTATACCCACATAGGATTCCTGTGTCGTGGGTGCATTTTGCAAACATGAAAATTCACACACAAAAATACCTAGACCGAAACAAATAATTGTGTGTCACACAAAGATTTGTCCCGTGCGGGAATCGAACCCGCGACTATTGTGTGCGCGAAGTGGGCGGAGCGGATTATGCTCTTAACCACTGCGCTAAATCGTCCGTCAATCGAATTGAGACCATGATTATGACAATAGGGCTTCTATTAAATTGGGACTTAACATGGTTGGTGATTACGTGGGTATTGTCATTCCCACTTGCACTTTTTACGCGGGATTGTATTTATTTTATTTATGAAAAGGCGTTTGTTCTGGAGAGAACATGTTTCGGCTGATGATAAAAATTTTAATTTAAAAATACTTTTTTATTTTATATCGTAAACACAACAAAGATATCTTGCTTCTTCCTTCTTTTCCATCATCAGACCTTGGACATCACACGGATCGAAAGTACTCGTCAAGACAAATCCAACGAGCCCAAACACGGCGGGGTTCTACTGAGTAATTGGGTGGTTCCATTGGCCACCTTTCGGCTTCATTATCAGACCCTGAACATCATCTGGTTGTAAAGTACTCGTTATAACAATCCAAGCGTAAACACGAGGGCGTCAAGTTTAAACAACTTCACGTGTTCCTATGGCTACCTTCCGACTTTATCGTCAGACCAGCTCCATGGTACCACATTATTGCAATATCACTAAACTTACACACGTATGCCACATTTCAGGTCAATCGGATACCCACAAGTGCTTGAAAAATGGATCACAAGATTTGAACCGGAAAGACAGACAGACAAACGAACATTGCAAGTTAAATAATAGTCTGTAATAAAAAAACTTTTTAAAGAAAGGGAAACAGACTTCAAAAGCAAAAAATAAATATTTGATGTTGGTGCCAAGTAACCGACTGCACCAACTAGCAGTAGTAAGTTTTCCTTTTTTTTTTAAGTTTTTTGTTATACAATTTTTAGTGATGAGTGAATTTATTATTATTGTTTATATACCTCCTTTATATTATCCTACTTATTTTTACAGTGAAGTACCTACAAGATTGATATAAAACTCATAACAACAGAATTTTCACATTCATGCTGTTTGCCGTATAGGAAACCGTATAGGAAAGGAGGAGCCTTTTCTGAAGTCGGTTACCATTCTGCTTAGTTCTATAGTAGGGTACCTATAGGATTGACGTAATACCCATAATATCTCAATCTACGCATTCGTATTGTTTGTCGTTAAGGAGTTCCCTGGTGTATCTTCAAAGTCCAAGTTTCAATACCAATGAAATTAAAATGGGGCCACCTTGGAGCTATACTGAACCCAATGCAAAAATAATCATCAAAATCGGTCCACAACTGACGGAAATATCGGTGAACATACATAAAAAAAATCAACATACAACCGAACATAGAATTCTGAACCTTCTCCATTTTGAAGTCGGTTAAAAAGAGATGCCTTCGTTGGCCTAGTGGTCCATAGAGCGACTGACGAAGAGGTCTTACCTTCGGTTAGAACCAGTGTTGGAGATTTTGTTGCAATATACATTCGCTGACTGGAAAATGGGCACTCGAATAACAAGAACAAGATAAATCAAGCTTTCATTAAAGTTCATATTCAAATACTCTTTGAATTTTGTCATTTATACAATAAAAGAAAGTGTTCTTTATTCAGTGTTATAACGACGTAATGCAAGCGTGACGTCATATACAGCATATGGGCGCACCCTTGCGATACAGAGGCAATTTCCAAATATAATTTAGCGGGAAAAATGAATAACATCCGTCATTGAGTGGACAGGGGGTGTGTGAATGGCCGCAGCTGCATATAAACAATAAGGTCCAAAATTATTGGGATTGGGATGTGTGTATGTATGTATAGTTGCTTCTAGTTGATTATTATTATATATTTTTTTTGTGGGTTATATGATAATGGCTTTGACGCTTTGACTACGTCTGCGCCCTTTCTAGATGATTTAGGGATGAATATTTTGAGAGGGTTTAGGAAAAAGTTATAATAATTAAATAATAATATAAGCCCTGTTAAGAAACTGTCCCACTGTTGGGCACGGGCCTCCTCTCAAACTGAGAGGGTATTGGCCATAGTCCACCACGCTGGCCCAGTGCGGGTTGGCGAACTTCACACACGTTCGAGAAACTCTTAGGCAAAGAGGTTACCTCACGATATTTTCCTTTAGTAATAATTAATCTTTAGTACGCACATGCTTTTGAAAAGACAAGAGGTGCGTGCCAGGGTTTGAACGCGAGACCTCTGACTTTGCAGTCCAACGGTCTAACCACTAGGCTATCACTGTTAGGAAAAAGTTGTGCAAGGATTTATTTGGGATGGAAATATTAGCACGATGTGTTTCTATGAAACAATATGTATAAAGGTACGAAGAGAATTAACTTTTATGTACTAATTCCGTACATAGGTATACCTTACGTACGAAATAAGTACCCTTAGTCCTAGTCCTCATAGGAAATATCTATGTATACATGTCTACATACGAAAATGAGTGTGTCTGAAGCAACAAAAGAAGCAGACTTATATGAAGTTTATTTTGTGGCTAACTTTATTGGTAAACTCAAGTAGATCGCATAATAATAATACTAATATCAGCCTATACTGCCCACTGCTGGGCAAAGGCCTTCTCTCACTAATCGAGGTGATAGAGATTAGGTCATACTCCACCACGCGGACCCAGTGCGGATTGGTGGAGGCAGGTTTGTGGCCACCTGCTATTGGAACTTATCAAGCCGCCTTTAAGGCTTCCAACTCGGCTTAACGACTACCACATTAAGTGGTAGCCAGGACCAACGGCTTAACGTGCCTTCCGAAGCACGGAGACGCTCGAATATGAAAATGCCATAAACGGTCACCCATCTCGGGCCAACCGAGTCGAACGCTGCTTAGCCTTGGTAATCGATAAGAACACCGCGGTTGCACAGCGCTACGAGCGCCTCTGCAGTAGATCGCATAGGTACAGT
Source organism: Phalera bucephala (assembly GCA_905147815.2). Lineage (NCBI taxonomy): Eukaryota > Metazoa > Arthropoda > Insecta > Lepidoptera > Notodontidae > Phalera > Phalera bucephala. Next base: position 11,809,993 of record LR990627.1, read on the forward strand.
ATATCTATCTATAAAACATTTCAAGAGAGATTTACATTACAAATCCGGTAAAAATCAACTCAAATTTGTCATACATACTACATTAATGAATTACAAAATTTTGAAGTCTACAAAAACTCATGAATACTTATTGCTACAGTAATGGAGTAGCTTATTTAGTAACTCAGACAAAAAAGGGATAAGCAATAACAAAGCCGCCCCTAATTTGGGGCGCGAACTCGCCCCGGGGGCTCCACAATGAGCCGATATCAAATTGGCAACATTTATACGTAATTGCATTTTATTACCCACTAGTTACAGCCCGCGGCGTTGCCTGCTGAATTTGTGCACAATTGAGCCTTTTATGTCGTAGTAAAAAAAACGTCGATGTTTTTTTTTGCCATACTGTCAATTAATCACACCAATCTATGTGAAACAGTGATGTTCATGATGCATATTATGACTGAAGCGCCTAAGGTGCAATTTGGTCTTTTAAAAATAATGCTCAAATGAAATAGAAATGCATAGTAAGTATTATTAAAGTTATGGATTCACCAAATCAAGTCAAAGGATTCATATTCATGATATTTTTTCTTTTATTAATATCCCTAGATCGCAGACTTAAAATAGGCATAGACGGCTTCACAGGTGCTTTCTACTCGAAGATCCCGAAGTCCCTCCGCTACGTGCCAGTGCCGGCCACCGTGGGGTTTTAGTCGGTAGTAGTCCGACATGCCCCGCCAGCTTCTCCTGAGGCAGAAGTCCAGGAGGATTTACCCACGTGAAAAAAAGAAAATAGGCATAGACGGCTTCATGATATTAAAATGGATATTGGCAACCCAAAATAGTGACCAACTTCAATAATGTTCATTTCTATTTAAATATATATCCTCATTGCAGACTTAAAAACGCATAGATGGCGTTTTGATATAAAAATAATAAGAACCACAAACGGATAGATAGATTCATTTTTAATAGTAAGTATTTGACATACTGTTTGCCTGAGGCTATGCCTACTGTGTCAAAGGCCCAATATTCCGTATTAACTAGCGAGGGGTGAATGTAATCCCAAACTATAGGTTGTCAAACACAATTTGTGTTCACGCTGAGACCTATTCAGAACCATTGGGTCCGATGTTGTAATTTCTTATTTGTGAAGATGCTGCATTGAATTATTTACGATTCAGTCGATTTGGAGGGGAAATAAGGTAGACTGAATTAAGTAATCAGATCTTTAATTTGCTACTGTAAGGTATAGACTTCATAAAGAGGGGAATTCAAGCTATTGGCCATAAGGGATTTGTATATGTTAGCGGATGTCTGATACGGATTTGAGTTGGCATTCTCGAAAATAAAATTTTTTTGGTATTTCCTTAACTTCGTGTTTTCGCGTCAATAGTTGAAATGTTTCGCCTTTTTTTTTAAATAAAAAGTATCCCACACTAGGATTTATTCCTGTGTCGTGGGTGTGTTTACAAACATGAAAATCCACAAACACCCAGACCGAAACAAATATTTTCGGGTCACACAAAGATTTTTCCTGAGCGGGGATCGAACCTGCGACTATTTAATCCAGTGAGCGGAGCGGCTTAAGCTCTTAACCACTGCACCAAATCGTCGGCCATATATTGTACACAAGGGATTCAGTATAATAGAATAATTAAAAATGCACACCGTCACGCCTACATTCCCCAAGCGGGGGTGGCAGAGGTGTACTGAGTATACTCACTTTTCGCCGACGATGTTAGGTCTCATGAAATAGGGGGCGAGCCTATTGCCATATACCAGGCACAATTCTATACTCCGGAATCATATTGAGAAGTTAACGTTAGAAAAACTACATTTGTCCGACGTAGGATTTAAACCAAGGACTCCGTGAGCGATGCGCTTTGCCACTAGAACAACGAAGCAATAGAATAATTCTATCGAAAAATGGGGGTGTACAGTGTTCCTCTACTATCCGCCTTCACCCCTTGAGGGATGAAGGAGGATGATAAAATACTCGCATATAATTACACCTACAATACATACCAATATTTAGGGCTTCCCTAAAAGTAACCGATATATCGGGACCGTATAAAAGTCATCTTTCCATCTGTAGACACGGAACATACCTGGAAGGAGGAAAATCAAACATTAATAAACTGACACAACTGTGCAATGAATGTTTAACATTTTTAATGTATCCGGCCTGGGACAGGTCAGTGAACCCGATGGCGAACGAAAACAGACCTGGAATATTTCAAAGTGATTAAAGGATGGGCGGGCGGATTTGAGGTTTTGATATATTCATTCTATTCTAGTATTTATCTCCTTTTACAAATGTTTTTGAAGTTTTCTATAGGGCCCGGATTTAGAGCAGTCGTTTGTGATTTTATTTAATTATTTTATTTTATTTTTTATTTTAATATTTGAGAAAAGTTACAGCTAATACAGTGAGTAAGTACATAACAATAAATAGAATAAGGCCAATTAAAAGTTTCCACTTATAGAATTCTAATAACGCAAGAACGCACTAATGCAAGGATTATAGTTATACCAGCAATCTCTAAACACCTGAGCCGAAGAAATGGTTACACAGAGTCTTTTTCAATTTAATCCTACTAGACGGATGATTTAGCCTCCACTCCGATCTAGGTCTCGAACCTATTCGCGCCTATATTTAAAAGGCGACAACACGACACTTCGCGAACGCATCTACCCATGCGAATCCGTTAATCGTAGCCGCCGCTGACTACTACATATATATCGAGCGTAGTGGTTGCACGCTCGCCCTTAAGTCCGGTGAAGCTGTAAAGGCCTCGCGGCCAACAGCGTACATCACTCACGCACACACACACACGGATGATTTAGCGCAGTGGTTAAGAGCTTAAGCCACTCCGCCTACTGTGTCTAATAGTCTCAGGTTCGATTCCCGCACGGGACAAATCGTTTGTGTGACCCATAATTATTCGTTTCGGTCTGAGTGCATGTGAATTTTCATATTTGTAAACGAAGACGCACCTACGATACAGGAATAAATCCTAGAGCACGTTTACTACGTTTTTAAAAAAAGAAAGAAAAAAAAATTTAATTATTATTATTTTTATTGGTATCAAAAGAGGATGTACAGTTGCTTCATTGTACGTATAAATATAGTTACACAGTATCTTAATAAAAGTTAAAGCAAATTTATGTGATTCTGTGCCTGAACTAGGAGAAATCCTGTATCTCAGACCACAGAGCTCTTTCTACTTTATAAGACGATACAGAGATAAAATGACAAAATATAACAGCAAACCATTTCGTTAAAGTAATAATCCAGAATTAAAATTAAATCTAAAACTTGTTTGTGTGTGTGTGTGTATAAACTTATTATGAAATTTAACTTCTGTTTTCTTTAGTTCCTACATTGCTAGCTACTCGCCTTGTTAATAGAATATACAAGGTGTATCGTAAATAACGTAAGACGTCAGACACCCTGATTAGATAATTGCTTCACAAATTCAATACGAAAACCAATTTCCCAAATTTAAAATTCTTAACCCCTTTTTAAGCACTTTTATATCCCAAATGGGTCATGGGTTCAAATCCTAGGTCGGACAAATGTAGTTTTTCTAACAAAAAATTTCCAGTATGAGTCCGGAGTCTGGAATTGTGTCCGGTATATGGCAATAGGCTCGCCCCCATTACATGGGACCTAACATCGTCGGCGAAACGTGGGTGTACTCAGTACACCTCTGCCACCCCCTCTAGGAAATATAGGCGTGACGGTGTGTTTATATCCCAATTAACAAAGAAACTCGTACGTATATATGTGCGTATTGAGAAATACGTTTTAGAAATGCATTTGAAATCGGCATACAGCTTTGAATTAGTAACAGCTTTTTTAGAAATTTAAAAATATATTATTAATAATTAAATATAATAATATCAGCCTTTACTGCCTACTGCTGAACAAAGGCCTTCTCTCACAAATCGAGATGAGAGAGGTTAGGTCATACTCCACCACGCGGACCCAGTGCATTGGCGGAGGCAGGTTTGTGGCCACCTGCTGTTGGAACTTATCAAGCCGCCTTTTAAGGCTTCCAACTCGGCTTAACGACTACCACATTAAGTGGTAGCCGGGACCAACGGCTTCACGTGCCTTCCGAAGCACGGAGACGCTCGAATATGAAAATGCCACAAACGGTCACCCATCTCGGGTCGACCGAGTCGAACGCTGCTTAACCTTGGTAATCGGTAAGAACACCGCGGTCGCACAGCGCTACGAGCGCCTCCTCCAAAAAATTTAATAATCATTAAAAAATATTGGAATCAATTCAGTTACCGATTTAGAACAAACTACTTTCAGGTCTTGCGTTTATTATGTTACAGCTTGTAGATAGTAGAAAATTAAATAGTTAAGTCCATAAAAAAAAACTATTATTATGATCAATTGTTACAAATGTTTTACCATCTTACGATAGTAAACTATCTATGTAAAATATCCAATTAATAATTTGAATGTTCGAACAGTTATAATTATATTATTGATTCGATACGCTTTTTGTGTTATTTATTCTGAATAATAAATTTAAACATTATTCAAAAGACTATCGTATATACCTAGACTATCTTACCATGACCAAATAGACCGGGTTTTATCTGAAGGACAAGACAGGAGTCTCCGTAACCGGCGAGTGTGTATGAGACGAACTATGAGAGTAGAGGAAGCCAGAGAGGTATGTAAGGAAAGAACCTGTTGGAAATATGTACTCTTTGCCTACCCCGTAAGGGATCTGGCGTACAGATATAGATATTCAAAAGTCACTATATTTGTCACAAAAACATCAAACATGTATCAACAACTAAAGACAATAATTGAATATGTAGACATCAATGGCCGAATCAAATAACGACACAAAAAGTAACTGTTGGAACTCTGTACTCCCTGCCTACTGATCTGATGATAGAAAAAGATACAAGAGAAAAGAAGCATAAAAGGTTTGAAATTAAAGTTATAAGTCAAATCTTCATATTTTTGAGTTGTGTCATTATAACATTCGGCCATTGACACGTAAGTCTGTATTTACCACAAGCTTTCATTCGGCCTACAACACAATATAATAGTGACACTTTGTTTAGTTGTAAGTAAATTTGTACTAACCCTAAAACTAACCAAAGTAAAGATGAAGATCGTACAAATAATCAAATCAGATTTGCAGGGAGCAAGCGAGGTATACACGGAATATATATGCGCATAATTGGGCTGGTAACTTGTACGGCTCAGTTCGAACAGCGCCCGTGTGTAATTGGCTTAAATATTGGAATATTCTGATACGGTTCGGCGCTTTGGGATTGCTGTTCTAGAATTATTATATCGATTAAGTTAAAGGTTCGGCATTGGTCCGATTAATTTGGCTCGTTTATCGATATACGTTTCATTTGTTTACATTAATTTAAAATATTGTGTGTACATGTTTTCTCGTATTTTCAACGTTTATTTTGGTAATTAAAATACATAGATTCCTATTGAAATGATAAAGGTTAATAAACATTCAAAAATCCACTCTGCTTGTGAAACAAACATTTGGCCACATCTTTTAAAATGAGATATTTCAAAATACCACATTAGGACTAAATCAGCTCTTACATATCATTCAAATTTGTTAGAATATTTTTTCAAATTAATAAAACCTAAAATATAGGTGGAAAAAACTAAAAATGACAAACTTTTATAAATAGGTTATTGGTAGCTATTTATAAAAGTAGAGTTATAATAAATATAAAAATATAACTAAAAAGCACCCTACGCTTTTTCACAATAAAATTATTAAACAGTAAAAATCAAGTTGAATTATTTCCTTTCATACATTGATTTATAGATACATAGTTACAGGTCAAGTTACTAAAAGCGTATTAAAATAATTGCCGTGTTATCGTGATAATCGATGAGGGAGGCCTATGTCCTGCTATGGACATCTTTCCGAAGGAGAATCAGAAAGATGCAAGCAACTCGCAAAAAAATAAGCCGAATAATTTGATCCATCTTAATACTACAATCAATTATATATCTACGGAAAGACATTATGGCACACATACATTAAGTAAAACAAGTGTTCCTTTTTTCTTGTAATTCCGTTAAATGAACCACCAAGATACTTGTAACAGCGCCAACACAATCTAGAACACAAAAGAAAGCTCTTTCTCGAAGTCTGCCTAAGGGCAATATTCACGCCTAGGCTTTTATTGGCCGACTAACGAAACTTTGTTATTTACGAAACTTTAAGTACTCCAGAATACAAACTATTCAAGTGAGTACCTTAAGATTCGTGGCAATTAACCTACTATCCAAGGATAAATCAATAAGCATCGATTTTCTATGTCCGAATTTCTTAAAGTGCGTACGCCCACTGTGCTGGAGTTTGAAAGTAATGAGTCATTGAAATGTTGGACGTGAGGTGGCATTGGCTATTTCGAAAATCATTAAAGCAAAGGTCACTAAAAATATGATACTTTTAAATAAATAAAAAGGAATCATCCAAAGTGCCCGGTATATGGCAGTAGGTTCGCCCTTTTAAATGAGACCTAACGTTGTCGGCGAAAAGTAGATGTACTCATTACACCGTCTTCCACCCCGCTTGGTAGAATATATTCGTGACGGTGTTTACCCATAGTAAAAGTATAAAACATCAAGCACTTTCATCTGAAAAATTACAGAATAATAGAAAATCTATGTATTTTAACTAGTTACAACGGCTTTGTGAATTATGACAATACTACTCGTGTATTCATAATCAGAATAAATCAAATAGATCGTGTCTATCTAAGCAAGTCAAGGGGGCCTCCATAACCGGCGAGCGTGGCAAGAATCAATTCATCCTATTAGTTTATTTATTTAATTCAAGAACACCGCACAGCCTCAACGAGAAAATATTTTATGCAGATAGGAGTACGCTGGTCGTTAAGGTAGTTGATTTGTTAGGTGGGCGTTAAATCCAAAAAGTTTGAGATCCCTTGGCTTAATAAACTTATTATGCCAATAGGTCAATTTTCTCTGTTGAAACTGTTGTGAAAGATGTTTATGGAATTGTTTAGTAATGTACTGCTGAAATTTATCAAAGTTACGAAAGACGTATTTAATATTTACGTATGTCTTCTTAAGAAGAAGAAGAGAACAGCAGTAACGTAGGATGATATAGATTATGTATTAATAAAACGTAAAATCCGCTCAATAAAGAAGACAAGTTTACAGACTGCATTAAATGTATACTCAACACCACCATATAGTTGAATTTCGCATCCAAGAGTTAGGCAAAATTTTGGCATAACGCTTGTTCCGTACAAGCGAAAATTTGACTAATGACCAAAGCACGGGCGACTGAGAATATATTTCCTTTGCAGGGATATCATAAACATCACGCGATCGGCTACGGTGTAACGAACTTTCGCGTGATCCCATTAATTACCACATCGCCAAAAAACCGCAGGAACCGTTAATCAATACTAATTTTGAAAGCGAAAATATCTGTGCCGATGCTGTTGTTTTGCATCTTCCATATAGGTTGATAGCGTAAATTATTGATGTTTCAAATTTAAATAAAGTTTATTTCAGTCAGATCAACTGAAATGCTCTCAGAGTGTATCACAAGCCACAACCAATACCAGAAAGGTACCACTTCAATGCGGTAGATACACTGACCACGAAAAATTGATTTTGACATTTTAAAATATTTTGATTAGTACTTTATCAATATTGATGTTGATCTATTTATAAACGAGTATACGGGTGATTGAACTGCATATGAACTTCAATGTTGCACTTGTTACTGTTAGAATTATAAGTCTGATAGGCATGATTCGCAAATGGGACTAAAGTATGCAATTAAATGGGTGTAAATACAAGTCTTTTTACTAAAGAATAGAGGCAAAAACAGCTTGTCTTAAATCACCTATCTGCCTAGTCAACGCTGCCTAGTTCCAACTACCCACAACGGAACAATGGCGGTATACACGTCACAGCAAGCTCCCAAATTCAAAAAGAACGTTCGGAAATGCCAACGGAATTCCGTTTCGACACCCCCGGCGTTCGGGTGATGTTTTGTTTTTGTTCTGCACTGATTGCCGAAGAGAAGCCGTTGTAGCTGTTGAGACAATAAGGCTACGCTTTCTAAGGCGACAAGCGGAGCGGAGACAAGGTAACTTAAATGATTTGATTGCTTTGACATGACCTAAACTTGGGTCAAACAAACAAATACTATGTTTTAAAAATAAGGTAATACTGAGTCAGAGAGTCACATCTTTGACATCATCGTCACTTTCTATCAGGTGAGGTAGGGGTCAATCGCTGACCAGGCTCTAATAAAAAAAAAATCTCCGATATAACCTGGTCATAAAATTTTCAAAAGTTTGTAAACGGCTTTATTGAGTATAGAAGTAATAAAAGCAATAGAAGAGTAGTTAACTGACATTTCCATTAGAGCTACGATTAGACAATTGACTGCACAAAGGATTGTTGTTTCGATTCCCGCACCAGACCAAGTAGCACTTGGTTTAGTACGTTTAGACATAAAATTAGTGTTTCCACGTCGCAGTACCAAACCTAATGTACATTAGGCTTAAGATCAACATGTTTAAAATGTGTGAGATTTTACTCACGATGTAATAGCAATTCTCAGAAAATTTCTCGTTCCCGCTCCGCTCTTCCAAGTCCCAAGTCACTGACAGCCAACCATTACCAGCAACGTTGAAACAATAAAACATCTCCCGCAACCAGATACCTCTCAAAGGGATCCTTGCTTTTGTAACAGAAAACCGCGTCATATGAGGAATATTTACGCATTATCTGAAGTAACTCACGCCATGGATATTAGAATGAATATTTGAAAAATGGGGAAGCTTTATTTGTTTAGAAAATTCCACAGCGGTATACTTTAGTTGTTTTGATATATTGTGAAAATGGCACATTTTAACAGATACGAACACATAACGCCAGATCCTTTGCGGGGTTGGCATAGAGTACAGAGTTCCAACAGGTTCTTTCAAAACAAAATATATAAAGAATTAAAAACATTATGTAAACCTATTAAGGACTGCCTTGCTGGGTCAGTGGGTCTGGCAATAACGACATCCTGAAATACTAAGTCCAACAAAGCGTTATTAGGGTATTTCTATCGAAAAACTCTCGTTAACAGTCCGGAATCTGGTCCGGTGTAATAGCATGAAAATTGTGAAATGTGATTGTACACAGTACTGTCACCCTGATATGGTATTTACTATGGATAAATACATGTACTACTAGTACCATAGTTTATTTGTCATCGTTATCATCATCAGCTGAAAAACGTCCAATACATGACAAAGGTTTCGCCCAAAAATCGGGACGACGACCAGCCTTTTGCTGTAAGCATGCAGTTTTAACTTGCTACCGTTACCAGGTCATCGGTCTGCGTTGTGGGTTTGCCCACTTCATATGTATGTACATTAAAATTAAGCTCCCAAGTTTATGTAAAGATTTAAATGACGTATCGTTATCTAAACGACGCATCTGAAAATTTCTGAATATAGAAAACGGCCTTTAGAAAACTGGCGTACAAATGGAACCCGGAAAAATGAATAATTTATCAGGTCTAAACGGGAAGCCCGAATCGCCACGCTTCTAGCGAATTTAGCTCTGAACGTCAAGCTTCAGCGCCAAAACCAAATGTATAAGTCAATATATATAAGGTCATGAAATCAAGGGGTAGCTGAAACGCCCATAACACGAGCTGTTTAAGGTCAAGTTCATGATAAACGAACATTGAGATTTAACAATTACATAACACAACAATTTGCTTATTTGAATAGGTGCGCCTATTTTGATCACTAAAAACCTTAATTTCTTCTGCTCTTGCTTTTTAACACGTGTCCTTGTTAACATTTCGAATTCAATTCAAGAAATGTCGCATACAGAACTCTTTAAAAAACATAAACCACGGCGTGTAGTGCTCTCGAAAGATGGTCCCAACCTTTATTGCGTTGCAATTTTCAAAATGGAACCGGTAAGAAACCTCCAGGGAGATCCGGGACCCGCCCGTCCACTCCCAACTGATTGTTATACTCAAGATTATGACACAGTTAACCCGATTTCAGAAGGTTCCTTCGTATTGGGATACACGAAAATTAGTGCTCAGATAGCTAAGTTGGTCGAATGCTTTTAATCACTAGCAGGGAAGCGCAGACAAGACATATTAATAAGTAATGTAATAAGTTTAAAACTCAATTGTATTGTTTTGACGTACAAGACCCTAATCATCGGCCATGTTACTGACGAGTTGACCCACGCAATAAATCTTGTTGTCCATTCTATTCTCTGCAGTTTTAAAGACCAATAGGTTATTCGAAATTAGTGTACTATTGTCAGTTGCTAATTGTTGCGGCTAACAGTGGAAACATGCAACACCCTCTGTGTACAAGATATATGATCAAGATATTTTCTTAGTTACACAGTTGAGCTACGCCGCCTGGCCAAACGAAACGTGTCTAGAGATAAGAAATCAGGGAATGGCAAACAAGCAGGGAATGCGTTTCAATAGCATGACAATGAAATGCAAATAATTAGACAAAATCATATCCTTACGCGTATGGCGGAACGGCGCCAATCACTCGCGTGTTTATGCAACTAGCCTGAACACGTAATATTATGGCCTGATGAATATCAACAGTATCTAAGCTGTTACATGAATAAATCATACTATACTGGTCTATATTGTCCCACTTTTAGGCAGAAGCTTTCTCTCACAAATAGAGATGAGAAAGAAGAGGTTATATTCGCGAAGTAGGGAATAGAAGGTTATACTCTATCACGCGGATTAGTGGAGGAAGGTTTGTTAAAACAAATCAAGGCCTTCGACTGGGTTTAACGACTTCCAGATTAAGTGGTAAACAAACAGTTCCAATAGCATAACATGTCTTCCTAAACACGGAGAAGCTCGAATATTGAAATGCTGCAAACTGCGTTACTATATTTATCGCATAAAATGCTAATAAGGGAAATCATTTTTATACAAGATATGAGGACAATTTTAACGAAAATTTTATCTATCTATCTATATCATCACGCCAGATCCCTTACGGGGTAGGCAGAGAGTACAGAATTCCAACAAGCTCTTTCCTTACATACCTCTCTGGCTTCCTCTACTCTCATAGTTCGTCTCATACACGCTCGCCGGTTACGGAGACTCCTGACTTGTCCTTCAGATAAGACCCGGTCTATTTGGTCGTGGTAAGATAGTCTAGGTCTTCCCCGGTACCTACATCCTTCCACTTTCGCATTGTATATCAGTTTTGTCATTCTTTCTTCGGACATTCTTTCTATATGCCCGAACCAACGGAGCATACCCTTTCTCATCTTTACACCGATACTCTTTTTCATACCTATTTGCTTTCTTACTACGCTGTTGCGAATACGGTCGGTCAGCTTCACTCCGCACATCTTCCGCAGAGCTCGCATTTCCACAGCATTTATCCTACTTTCATACCCACCTTTCTCCTTCTTACATACCCAGCTCTCGCCGTCGTATAACAGCGTTGGGACAAGCACTCCATTATGTATGGCCAGCTGTGCCTTTCGGCTTAAGTGCCGGCTCCCAAGTAGCTTTCCCATCGCGCCATTCACTCTGTTCCCTGCACTCACTCTTCTCTCTATGTCAGCGGTGTATTTTCCATCCTTACTGAATACGAATCCGAGATATACAAACTCATTCACTTGTTCCAGCACATCGTTCCCAACCACAATTCTTGCATTCGTTCTGGTTTCTTCCCGTTCAAAAACCATAATTTTGGTTTTCTTCACATTCAAATGTAAGCCATTTTTCATGCAGTCGTCTTTCATAACTGTGACTAGTGATTGCAGATCAGTGGCTGTTGGCGCTATCAAAACCGCGTCACCTGCATATAGTAGATGATTTACCACTAGATCGCTCATTTGTACACCTTCATTCATCGCTTTCAGTCTTTGAAGACTTTTATCCAAATATATTATAAACAGTCTGGCGGACAACACGCAACCCTGCTAGACGCCGATTTCAACGTCAAACCAGGGTGACATGTTACCACCCACCCGTACGCATTCCTTGCAGTCCACATAGGTGGACTGGACGGCCCGCAGCAGAGTGCCATTTATACCATACTCAGGCAAAATGTCCCAAAGTCTCTATCGCACAACTTTATCAAACGCCTTCTCCAGATCCACAAAACCGCAGAAAACCTTCCGGCCCACTGTCAGATGCTTCTCCACGATGTTGCGAAGGGAGAAAACTTGATCCGAACATCCTCTTCCGGACCTAAAACCCCCTTGTGCCTCACACAATATTCCATCGGACTTTTCGCGCATTCTCCTTTCAATAATTTTACCATACACCTTGGCTGCCAAGCTGATCAAACTAATGGCTCTATAATTGGCGCAGTCATATTGTGAACCCTTGCCTTTGAAAATTTTAGCAGGCTCTAACATCCTATTTTGGCGAGAGGGTATACTCCAGACGAGTAAAGTGGTCGTAAAGATCGTGTGATAGTAGACAATTAACGTTAGGCACATTGAATCTAGGAGATAGCTAATTCAGTAAATGCTTACAGTGCCTTTTTGTGTTGGTTATCTAGAGTAACATTTACGTTGTTTTTTCATAGAAATCTAGTTTTTTTGTTAGTTTCCACGATAGTGCCACATGTACAAGTTTAGTCTGCAACCACCATGCAGGCAAGATTTGTACAATCTACCATTGTGGAGTGACCTCACAGACTATTTCGACAACTGCTGGCCTGCTTCTTATACCCCAGCACCCGTACAAGGGAAGAGCTGAGCGGCAACGGATGATGCGATTACTGGCGAAAAAAATGAACTATTGACACGAAAAGAAAGAAGTTTTAGATAAAACATGAAAAATTAAAAGATGATTTTAGATGCGGAGTTCAGATACGTTCTAAACAGTATTTGTACTCCTAAAGTTTACATTATAATAAAATTGTACAAACATCGGCTTTTATTTCTTTCGTGATATAGGAAGTAAGGAAGTAGAATACTGGCAAACTCATAAATCGTTTTCGCATTAACAAAAAGTACATATTATCCCTACTGAGCAGAAAAATACTCATGAAATTGGTCAGAGTGAGAACTCAAACCGCAGCTGTGAAAGTGTGTAACATGCCCGCACTGCTTCTTACATGTTCACTTCCCTGCACATTACCGCGAAACTGAACCGAATGTAAATGCGAGGGCTTAGCACGAACATATTGCCGTTAGAGTAACGCTATGGAGTTGATATACCATCCTTTCACACTACAGATTTAATAAATAAATATGATACCTAACAAAACGCTTAATAGGCATCAATCTGTTTGTGTTGAGCATAGGTGTTAAGCCCTCTGGTCTCATGTATTAAAATGTAGAAGTAAAAAAATTACTGAAGATTGTGATTCAAAAGAGAAAGAATAATAAAGAGTAAATAATGTATTCCTAAATCTGAATACATTATGAATCGGTACTTAAAAGATTAAAGAGGCTTTTATAAACATTCTGAAAATAGAGTCGGGTCTCTACGGTTAAGAGATTAACATAATGGTTCCTCCTTTACTCAAATGTTCTCATATAGATTACTGGAATTCCATGAGTTTGATTAGCAATTAGGTACGATTCCATGTTTGAGTTTATACGTTCCGTATGGTATCAAGACCCCCTCCAATTGTTGCTATAGAATGCTGCCTTCCAATCTCACTTCCTATAAATGACGAAGAAAGTCCCTAAGACCCGTATTACAAAACGAAGATCGAATATGTTTTGTAATTAAACATAGCAAGGAGAATTTTGGTTTACTGCTAACAGTCGTCAAAACAGTAAATTCATTTAATACAAAATGTTAAAATAAAAACACAACGTAAATAATAAAACTGGAATGACGGCAATTCTCACTTCACATAATGCAGTAGCAATTTCACAATATTATTTTTAGAGTCCATAGTCACGGACCACCAAGGTAGCAAACGCAAGTGTGACAAAACCGCCCAGTACATCCTGACCTTTCAATTCTTCACTGATATCTTAGCAATGTCAGTAACGAAGGGTCTAAGAATTGTTTTGTCTATTTGAGTCACGGGTGTCAATAAATATACGGTATCGGTTTCCCATCGGATCTCACGTTCTGATCAGTTCTAAGAACCAGTGCTAGTGATGTTCTAGTTGGGTTTTGCTTCCGTTAGTTAATTTTAATATCATTATATAATTGCGAGAAAATGTGGTCAATCCTTTCTCTATTCCTTAGTTCGTCTCATATACGCTCTCTTTAGACTCATAGCTTCTTCGTCAGATATATATTTTAGTATACCTCTTCCCTGGTATCTGGAGATACTTTCTACGAGTCCTTTCACTTTCGCATGTTATATATGATCTTTCCTCTATTTTTTTTCTATCTGAACAAAGAATTTATGCCCTTCCTCACCTAACACAGATTTATAAGTCGACGGACGATTTAGAGCAGTGGTTAAGAGCTTAGTCCGCTCCGCCCACTGTGTCTAATAGTCGTGGGTTCGATTCCCGCACGGGACAAATCTTTGTGTGATCCACAATTATTTGTTTCGGTACCCACGACACAGGAATCAATCCTAGTGTTGGGCTACGTTTTTTAAAAGAAATAAAAGTAAATAAGTTTTTTTTTTTCAAAAAAATACCAGTTTTTATTACCCGTTTACGATAATTTTGATAGACTATCGGAACTACTAACCCATACGACGTCCGTGTGGTGGAGTAGGTCCTATTCTCTCTCACCTCCATTTATGTCAGAAGGCTTTTCCCTCGTAGTGGGGCAGAATTAAATGTAGATGCTCTGAACGTTCCTTTAGATTTTTTTACTAAGATGCTATATTAATTAGTTTTTTCTGTTCATATAACGGAGACTTATTTTAGACGGAATTATGGCAAAGGAAATATACTACACCCGATGCCCTCCTCAAACCCTTTTATAGTTATTTAAGCAAACAAAGGTACAAAGCAAATACTAAACATTTAAATTCAAAAGAATATCAAGGAAAGGAATATTATTAGCTATTATTACTAGCATAAAACGTATTTTCTAGCAGCAATAGTGCCATAAGATTATAGAAACAGTTTTAATGAGCGCGCCGCTTTCTTTGACACAAGGTTGAGAACTAACAAGTGACTGTTTGCATTCAAAGAAATTTTCTCAGTCGGTGTGAAGTCGTTGTTTCATTACTACTTTAAGACGCCAATTTTCCTGCTTAAAGTGTCACTTTTAAACAACTCAGGCATCGGACTAAGTTTCGAAGGATTGTCAAAAGTTTTCTGGACAAGCTGGGCTATGCTGTCGGATTTTTTATTTGACGGTTCACTCCTATCGTAAACAAAGGCAGTAAAATGAAACACTTGGTATAGTTTTGACGGGCCTCTAACGTTTTTTATGACAGGAAGTGTCAAATTTGTAACTAGATTTTCAATATATACAGCAGCTAATAAAAGTGGATTGTAAAATTAAAGGAAACATAATATAAAGAGTTCAATGTCGAAATCAAAAGGAGACTATTTTAATGATAGAAATATTTATACTCAATTAATCACGGATTAAATATAACTTAGGAAGATGCTTGACTAATACACGTGGGAACAATTTATAAGCACAAACGAGATTGTCGAGAAACTACGTAATTATGTGACGACGTAAAAACTAATGATGTCGCGGGAAGAGCTGGTGATAGATGTGGACTACGAGTGACAGGGAAAGAAATTTTAGGTTTATGCATGTAACGAGAGTTTAATAATCGGCTTGATAGATAGGATGTCATTAAGCCTGAAGGGTTTAAACAACTTTAAGTTAAGCAGCTATAAATAAATGTTATAATAAAAATAACTTGTCACCAGAACGTGGATAACATGTTCAGCTATTATTATTTATTATTCCGTCTCTTCCTTCTAGTAGTTAAATAAAATTGATCATTTTTCTTCCTCATTTCTTTATCTGTAAATGAGAGAACCATGTAGCCATTCCAATGAATAGTTTTACTTGGTTAATTTAATTTAGACTCACCTGATACTACATTGTTCTCCCATAACCCACAACAAAATGTAGATGGAATTTTTTTAAAAATACTATTGTAAAAGAGTAACCGTGGAGTTTCTTGCCCTTCTTCTCCACAGGAATGACATTCCGAAGTGGTGGTAGAGTCTTTGTTACTATTTTGACGATTCATAAATACTGTAATGGTTTACATGAACAAAAAATATTCTGATTCTTATAATACAAGTACGGAAGCCGAGTTTGTTTAAAAATTCCAAATTCATTTTCTGCTTATCTAAATAATAATAAAAACAAGCTTATCCCAACAAAACTTAGCAAAAAGGTTTCATGTAAGCAAAGCAACAAAATCCCTTAAACTTTTTTCAGGGAAAAGGAACAGATTGTATGTATTCCAAGACGTCTTAACTGGACACAGCTATTGGACCTCACTTGAGCTCCACTAAGGGGTCGAGAGCTGTCATTATCAAGACCGTCCCGTAAAAATCTTTTAGCGACGAGTTTTTCTCAACAATTTATCTACTGTCCCGTTACGAGGACAACGAAATCCCTTTCTGAACCTTACAAATCCACGCTCTCGTTTTCCCGCCGAGAGCTTTGTCAAAACAACTGAGTACGCCCACAAAACAAATAAAACAGCGTATTTTTGCAAGAATGTCTTCGAAAGCCAGCGAAGAACATTAATAAGATTTTGTTTCACATACCTACCGAAAACTAGATAAAAGTATCAAAACGTTGTTATTTTAATTTTGAAATGCCGCTGAACATTAAACAAGAGTAATATCCAACGGTATTGACATTTTTGCAGCAATATTTGAGGCTTTGAACTGAGGGCCTGAGGAGAAGTTTTGTATTGCTGGCACAAAACAAAAATATAATTGCAGAAATTCGCTCCAATTTTCTAGATGGTCAAGCAAATTTTCTCTGATGAATAGATATTCTTGTAGTAACATAAACGGCTCATCAATAATGATAATGCTCATCAAGTAAATGGAAGTATAGGACAGTGGTGTTACTTAAGAAATTAATATTTGGAGCCAAGTTGACGCATGAGGCTCCGAAGCGAGGGCGCCTGTCAATCCTGCGGACAGCCGCGACAGGCCTACTGGAATGAAATATTGCTTTTGTACATTTTTATTACTGAAATATGTTACAGTCACACTCGTATTTTGATTGCCCATTTATTTGCATCCGCATTCGGTTCACACGGTCAATGAATTCCGTACAAAACATCGACAATATTCAAAAATTTAATGGAACGCTGAAATGTTTTCTTTGCGAGTGTAAATATGAATAAATAACATTTATATTCAACAGTTATAATTACAACAATTCCTTCCAACATTCCCGACAAGTCAGTTATTAGGACGGCGGTGTACGTTTCATTTAAATATTCTTGCGATGCTTATGTTAATTTTTGCATGTTTCTAGAAGCGCAAATATTATTATTGCAGTGTTACGGCGGTAGAGCAGCCAACACTGAACAACGTCGGAGATGATTTATGGAACCGGAAAGCTGTAATTGATTGGAATTTGTCTCGTCTACGCTAAAATACAACTTGCTACGCCAACGGAGCTTGAATTTTCAGTCTTACTCAGAATTGATAGTTTCAGCAGAAACAGAGAGCAATAGCCCTTTTGTAAACTACTAAATATCTTTTCTGTATATAATATTGCGATAGATATAACACTTTTATTGCCTTTACCCAGCAGTGGGATTTAAGGTAAAGAAAATATAGTCATATCTGAAGAAGGTAAAAATTCAATTTTTAGCTTTAAGCAGTTTACTAATGGCGTCGCTTGCTCCCTAAGCCATTAATTGTATATTAGTGTCACATCTGTAATAACGTGTAAGTGACAGCATCACCTGAGGTGAATTGAAGCCATGAATTCATAATGTTTACATTTGCATCAATGCTACTCACGTACACATTCTCCATGTAAAATGACAGCCAATTTTACTTCGAAGAACCCATATTATTGACCTTTAACGGAAGTCAACATAATAAATGGTACTACGAATAGTAATATTATTTCGTATGAAATCACATCCCAGCATTATATTACTTCGTATAAAATTATTGACTAGCAGTTATCCATTCTTCTCAGACACGTCGACGTGACGTCTCAGATGATTTATATGGGAGGCCGAAAATTGATTGGCCGGTGCCTCCGTGGTGCCTTGACAAGCGGAGAGGCGGTAGCAATGAGCGATAGCGGCGTGACTAGCGGAAGCGATAAGCAGCAGCAGAACTGCCAAAAGCCAATGACGGTGATAGCCTTGCAAGGGTGTTGTCTGTGCCTTGCAACATGATGCCATATTCTTTAAACAATAAGTTGCCTTCTAAGGTCGGTCGGCCTACACATGTCCCTTTCCTACACATACTATCTCTACCTTCCTTCTCCTTGCGTCTTCGTCCCTCTACTCAGTAGGTAGTAATTTTCGTGAATAAACTTTTACCCTTATGATGTGTGTTAAATGACCATTTATTTAAATCTGATCAACGCATAGATATCCGTCCTCGAGGTCTTATCTTTTCCACTTTGCTTGTGGAAAACTATCTTTACTTAACTATCTTTACTTTTAGTTGTACTAAAGAGTAATACCTAAACTGTTTTATTGCATGACATTTTGATTTAATAATGTAAATCATGACCATTGAATTTGTATGCCTTTGGCAAAACATGGTGCAACTTATTTTTAATTTATTATCAACTTTGTACTACCCGTGTTTAACAAACAAAGGATTCTGATTCTGATTCTGCTTTAATGCTAGCTGGAGATATTACAACTCTATCGGCGCGTTTGAGCTAATCGTGCACACCAACTATCCCTACAGTATCGACTGGAGCGCCTTTTCAATCCTTGTAATCCCATTCGGTGACGTTGCCGTAACCAACAAAAATATTTTCCCGCTCACAGCGCCACTGCCGCTCATCGCTCACTATAATTACTAAGTCCTAACCCGAATCTCGTCCAGGGAAACAAAGGGAAAACTCGGCCGTTACAACAATAGATGGCTGCGTAATATCTATTCATTATTTGAACTATTTTATCAATAGCCCAGTTGTGGTTGTTTATGCCGGCGATCAATTTATATTTGGTGACCGGTAATTGGTTTTGACGTGATTTACAAAAGAAGGATTAAAGATCATAGTTAATTGTTACCACGTTTTTTAACATCGTAACTTAAATTTTCGTATTAAATTGTAATCAATCAAATTAATTAAAAATTCTAAATTTACGAAAATCCAGTTAATGTGTAATCAGTTTGTAGCCTCAACTTAAACTTCAATTTTCACCACTAAGTTTTTTTTTGGATATAAAAAGCTTAGTTCTTCCCCTGGATAAATTCTTTTTCATTGCAGAATTTGATCAAAATCTGTTGAGCGGTTTGGGCGTGAAATGTTAACCAATAAACAGACAGAATTACTTTCAAGCGCAGACAAAAGTATACAGCCGTATACATATAATAGAAGACACATAGATATACGTAGTTTATAGCCCCGACTTTTTTTCACCGCAGTCTAAGTAAGATACATACATCTACAATAATACTGCTAAGAAGATTATAGCAAACCCCCTGAGCTCAGCAATTGATTTATACATATGTGTTGTTTGAAACAATAAATGATATCATCTCGGCTCCGGAGCGCACTGGCGTTTTGATATACGAGTGTGACTGAGTGTAATTGATCGACGATATCTGCGCTTGCGTCGGCCGATCCTGGAGATATGCGGGTCGGTGAACTTGGAGTATGTAATAATAATATCTCAAATAGGATATATTCAATAGCATATATAATATCTCCAATAGCATTGGAACATTTTGTTTACCTGACAATATAAGATAATAAAATTGGTGAGGTTAGGAAATCGATAAATGAACAACATGAATGAATTTTCTTCATTCATCGATTTCCCACCTACTCCCCGCAAGGGATGCGGTGTGACGATATAGATAGATAGAGATTGATTTCCCAACCATATCAATGTTAAATTATGTTAGTTATTATTCATATTAATTATTTATATTACACTAGCGACCCGCCTAACTCCGCACGGTTGATTTTACACATAAACCTTTCCCTCGAATCACTCCGTCCCTTGATGGAAACCATATCAAAATCTGTTCGGTAGTTATTGAGTTTATCGCGTACAGACAGACAGACAGACGCGGCGGGGGGACTTTATAATATGTAGTCATGTAGTGATTAATCATATTAATGGTCACTTTTAAAAGGGTCAAGTGTGTAGCACTCTTAATCGACGGAAATGCATGAGTATCATACATCTGTATAAACGTAGATAAAACGAAAGAGGTGTGTCCGAATCGTAGTATGTGGCTCACTCTAGTCTCTGCCTAACCCAGTGGGATAAACGCGTGGGTGTATGTGTGTATCAATTTTAAAGTTTTTAGTTGTCACGCTATAGTGGGTTGAAGACGTGAATGTAGTTCTAATAAGTTACATTATGATAGTGAGGTAGTGTGATCGCAGTATTCGTAGCGATCACTAAGGTTAATCAGCGTTCGGTTTAGTCAATCTAAGATGGGTAACCGTGTGTTGTATTTTCGTATTCGAACGACTCCGTGCTTTGGAAGGCACGTTGTGACGTCGGATTTACCCTTTAGGTGGTAGTCGTGAATCAAATTTGGAAGTCTTATGGACGGCTTGGTAAGGCAAATAGCAGGTAGCCACAAACCTGCCTCCATCAACCCAATACCTTTTCTTATGGACCTCAGTTTTGTGAGAATAACTTTACTCAGCAGTCAAACAGTATACGACATATAATAATATAATATTAATAGCCCTGTTAAGAAACTGTCCCACCGTAGGACTCGAGCCTCCTCTCAAACTAAGAGGGTTTAGGCCATAGTCCACCACGCTGGCCCAGTGCGGGTTGGCGAACTTCACACACCTTCGAGAAACTCTTAGGCATGCAGGTGTCCTCACGAAGTTTTCTTTCACCGTTAAAGCAAGTGATAATTAATTTTTAATACGCACATGCTTTTGAATACAGAGGTGCGTGCCTGAGTTTGAATCAGAGACCTCTGACATTGCAGTCCAACGGCCTCACCACTAGGCTATCACTACTGACGACATATTAAAATACATATACTCGTAGAGATTATAGATATCCCAAACATATATTTCAGATTTTATAGTAGTCTTAATAAGGCAACGGATGAAGACCAAAAGATTAAGCCCGCTATTCTCGGATTCTGCGCACACGCACACTCGTTGTAATAAATCTCTGCGTTTGTTTTGGTCAATTGTTCAATGTTCACATTAGAATGGTAGACAGATGACACATCTTAATACGCTCCTTGGAATAATATGTCGAAATAGCATAGCAAAAGTATCATGTTTTGGATTTTCAACTTAATTACTTGTAGTCAAAGTTCAATTAAATTTAGCAGATAATTTAGTGACATTTCTGCGTATTTTGCTGCACATCTAAAATGATCTCCTTAAGACTATGCATAAAATGAAAGAACAAATTAAATATTTTAAGAAAAGTCCTACTTCTCCTACAAATCCAATTAGGTGCTCAGAAAGATGGTTACAAAAGTACTCAGGATTATAAGTAAATAAAATTCGATTCGCAAAAACCAACTGTATGATTCCTAAACTATACAACGCATTTTCAGAGAGATCAAAATGTTTCAATCAAATTTATATCATCACGCCTTGTCGCCAGATTTTTTTTGAACTGCAACTACCTGACCGAAGTAAATGTCTATGGGTCATACAAAGATTTATCCCGTGCGGTAAAATTGAGACAATTCAAGTTAGAGCCAAGTATCCGCATAGATCACGAGACCAAACCATACTCATATCCTTATGATTTACAAGACCAACCCACATTTCTACAAAACCCAAACGAGTTTTTGCGGTACTTTTAAAACTAGCGTCATTTTTGAGAAAAACATTTAAAGCGACACTAGAAAACGGCTGACATCGTAATTTTTTTTACATTTCGGATCCACTCTCGTACAAAACTGCCTCAATTCGGTACGTTTGGAATTTTTTACCAATTTTTTGTCCAACGCTTCGTTAAGATGCTCTAAAACTGAACGAGGCGGTGGCAAAAAGACATTTTGTGCCTTTTTCATCGTATTCGGTCGTTTAGGTCTTTCTAGCGGGCAGAACTCGTTTGGTAGATGAATTTCATCATATTTCAAACTCTAAAACTTAAGATGGAAGGTTTAAATTCACCTGACTTTTGGTATAATACAATCTAGTAATCATACTTTTTTGTTTCAAGTTTTAAATAACTGAGCGACGAGGTAATGAAAAATTTCTTATTTAAGCATTTTTTTTTGTTTTCGTCGTTCTGATTTTTTTGTTTTGTGGTGGTTAATTAAAGCTTTATTAGACTGCGGTATATGAAGGTATATTATTTAACAGCAAACTAAGGCATATCACATTGATCGTAGAACTGACGACTGTTAGGGCAGAAAGGTTCTCGAGTGATGACCTCCCCACAAGGTGTCTACAGGCTTTAGACCTATCATCATCAGCCGAAAGACGTCCACTGCAGGAGAAAGGCCTCCCCCAAAGATTGCCACAACGACCGGCTTTGTGCTGTACACCTCCAGCTTCTACCTGCGACCTTCACCAGGTCATCGTTCCACCTTGTGGGGGGCTTGCCTACTGCCCGTCTTCTGGCACAAGGTCGCCACTCGGCCTTTGCCCTCACCTTTCTGCCCCAACGGCCGTCAGTTCCACGAGCGATGTACCGGAGTACAGTGCCCACTGCCACTTAAGTTTGACAATTCTGAGAGCTATATAGGTGACTTGGTTCTCCTGCTGATACCCTCGCAATGAACGACTTTGGCTAACTTAGAAATAATCTTAATGAATCCACATAAAACATATTTAGGAAGGTCTAACCATTGGTGAATCTAGTAGTTTCGACCGCTACACCCTAATAACATTTCATCTGGCTTAAGATTCGAAACCGAGTACTCCCGATCAATAGCTGCATCATTTGACACTAGACCAACGACGCAGTCCACGAAGCCCATTATATGATATAAATATCTAGCAGATGTAAAGATAAATATACAGTCCACAGTACACCTCTACCAACCCCGCTTGGGGAATACAAGCGTGGCGGTGTGTTTATAAGAGAGTAACACCGGCACGTCTACATCTGCCCAAGAAGATATAATAGAGAAGTAGTTACTAAAAACTCACGCTTTTCGCGAACGACGATGATGATATAATAGAAGGCGAGCTTAATGTCATTCTACCTAGCACAATTCTAGATTCCAGACTGAGAATTTTTAGGCAACAACCCCAATCACACATCATCCGTTTTAAGATTCGAACTCAAGTCTTCGTAAATACCAGCCGCGCTATAATTACACCATAACGAGGCACCATTTTATGATGTGAATATCTAGGAGATATATCATATTAAAATAAAGGAAGCTGAATCCCCGCCGTTACAAAAGGAAACAAGCAATTTCCTGTTCTATGAGCTTCGCATTATAACCGTTAGCTCCACTACGGTTTTATAAGATCGCATTACAGGTAAACCACAAGAATAGAACACTTCGTCGCTTCTGTTATCTCGTTTATTTTCGACGTTAACTATTTTGACAGAGAGTACAGAGTTCCGGTAGGTTCTTACTACTTACCGCTCTGGGTTCCTCCGCTCTAATAGTTCTTCTCATACATGCGTCTTATTTTGGTCGCGTAAGCTTCAAAAAGGGATGAAATAAAAAATTAACAGAAACAGCAATGTTAACACTGTAGGCGCTATTTTGAAATTTACTTTTAATCGCCTTTTATTCAATAAATTGTTTGTAAAAGCCCACCTTAGTGTCTGCCCTATTAAGATAAGAATTAAAGAAAGGTATAACATTCGAACCAAACAGATAGTGCATGACTAATCTGTCGTCAAGCCAATAAGCCATGAATTTACACCTCCCAGCTTTGCAACTTGACGTTAAGTTGAAGCCCGCCAACTTTAGCGCCAAAGATTAAACTCAGCCTACTGTAAATGCTTGAAATATAAACCGAGAAACCATCCCGACTTTGTAATTTCATACTCAAGAATTCTTTTGAACAAACGGAATGCTAAAGATCGTAGAAGAAATTTCACGAACACTTCGCCGTACGACATAGACTTTGTATTTCAAACGATTGTGGTTTTAGGACCCTTAAGATCCTATAAATCTTCAACCAATTATAAACCGAATAATTCCAGAATCAAAATCTATGTTTTGTGATATAACATCTTCCGCGACCACGCAATTTCGTCTTTTAACAATGACCAAATATATATGTCGTGGAAACTTACTTCCGGAAAGCACAGACAGATCGAGTCGCTATCTAGTTAATATGCCATCCTTTCCCGACTACAAATTTATTAAATAAAGATGAACGTGGACAGAATTCTTTCTCGACAACGACATCCTAACGTCAATCTGTTTAAGCCCTCTGATTGTCCATTTCAAAATTTGCTGTTCTATCAATATATTTCAATTGTAGACCATCTATAGCATCCTCACACAATTGTTATCAACCATTAAATTAACCATTATTAAATGCATGCTCTAGTATCACTGACCGCGTTTCTAAATCATTGTAAGACTGCAGTTTGTGTTCCTTATAAGTTTAAATATTCATATAAGAGTGAGCAGTGTGAACAGAGGGTCGTGGCGTAGGTTGATAAGGGACGGCAATTAAAGGGAGCGTTGAATGACCTCGTTCTGATGCTCGGGCTCTTCGGTCGTCTTCGGGTGCGCTCGGCCGTGGAAGGCTTATCTCGGGATCTTAGAGCGCGGGCGCAACCCTTGCTTAATACTTGATTTTTTAATTCTTTTGAGGTTGACAAAGGAATGCAACGCAGTATAGGGTCGGTGTACCGGCCCATTATATCGCGAGGAGTCTTATTGCTCAATTTACGTTCTGGCGTGATGTTATCCGCTAACGTTGCACAGACTAACAGCTTTTCGGAATGGCTCCGTCCTAATTCTGATAAGTGGTTGGGTACTTAGTGCCGTATCGTTGAGGTAATCTCCTAAGTAGCGGCATTTAAATACGAATTAGCGATAAGTTTGGTTAGTAAACTCTGTAGCTGTTTTAGGAAACGATTAACCGGATAAAGATTTGTTTTAATGTTGCAGCGATTAACAATTGACCTTTTTGAAACAACTATACTTATTTTAAAGGTTCGTGACATTATGATAATAATTTGGAATTTAAATCATTTTTGGAATAGTACATAATAATAATCTAGGTTGTTTTCTATTATAAGATATATTGACATCTTGATGATGACACCTCTCAAACTTCTGAAAGACCACTTCCTGAAAGAACGTGACTCTGTTGCAGTGATGGCAAACTGATCAGCTTCAAATGATTTTAGATTATTTTACACACTTTAATGAACAACCAAAGAAAAAAGATGAAACAATTAGTACCAATCTATTTCGAAATAGACACGCATACCGAAAACTACTCAGTAATAAATATCATAAGCCACAGGAATTCAGACACAATAGAACAATAATAGGTTTCTGCACCGGTGACCTTGTGCCAATCGAAAGACTCTCCACAACAATACATAAACTCATAACGACCAAGAATTACTTAGTCTTTTATTCCTCTAAATATAAAGAATAACACGTGTTACCTGACTCAGTAATCACCACCAGGTCAAACGAGCGAACTAATTAAAACGGCGTCAGGGCGTTTTTAACGAACAAAGTAATGTCATAGTGTACGGAACGGTAATGAGGAGTCAGGGTTGCCGACCTCACTCCGGGAAAGTACCTAAATATATCTTTACATTATTTTTAAAAAAAACGTGGCCCCAAACTATGAAATATTCCGGTGCTTTATAAAAATGAAACTCACATACACAAACATAGAGATAAAACAAAGGCCTCCCCCTCATTTCGAGGTGAGGAAGATTAGGTTATACACCACCACGTGCACCATGTGTGGTTTGTTGGCTGCATGCCAGTTGTTGTTGTTAGAACTTATCACGCCTTTAAGGCTGTGTGCTGGTACTCGGCTTGACGACATAACGTGCTTCTTGAAGCACGGGGACACTCGAAAATGGAATTGCCATAACCAATAAATTAGGTCAAGGCGACTCAGCCAAAAACTGTTCAACTTATACTCCTGCAGGACTAGAAGACTCTTATGGAGTCACAGATAGTAGATCACCTAATATTAAACCTTTCATGCATATTTCAAGGCCATGGATAGTCGTCTAAATTCATCATTTCACTACGAAATCAGCAACCCTGGAGGCTCGGCCCGCGGGTCAATGACCTCATTACTGACGAATGATGAATGTAGTGAGCCGTTAAAAGAGCTGCCCATTAAAATACAGGCTATATACAATCGTACTGCACGCATTATCACCGGATAAGGAAGAGTTTGCGAGCAAAATGCTGGAATTGTGTGGAACAAAATGTTTTCTTTTTTAGCAAGTAGCATTTATTATGGGAAAAACTAGATACTACACTATAAATCCTGAATTAACATAAGAGTTTTCAGTCTCGTATATTTTCGCATTTTTTCTCTTTCGCATATGAAGAATCTTCGGAATATTCTTAATCCTTTGGGTGAAGACTGTGGAACTTTTACTACAATAAATTTCCCCCGTGGAAAATCCGTAAACGGATCGCATCGGTACCCCTCATCCCCTTCTGCTGCTTTCACGCTAGCATAATGTAAACTGGCAGGAAACATCTCAGGCGTTAAGCCTGTCGAACCCATGACTACTCGACTTCTCAACTCTAAAGCAAGGGACCAAGCCGTCGTAAGTGTATAGATCACTTAAGATCCACCTATAACGCGGACGTTTACGAATGTATAATATCTTCATCTAGCTGAATGTGTTGTGTTTATTGCTCCTCATTTTATCTAAGCCAAAACATCCCAAAACATTTCAACAGAAATGGAATTTATATCCATGACCTTTTCAGTTCTAATCCATAAAGCCTTTGATTTGTTGCCGCATTTAAAATATATGAAGCTCGTGAATTATTTGTAAATATTTTAGTGTCTGTCGTATTTTGAGAAAAGAGAAACCTTTTAATATAGCGGAAAAAGCTTGTTTTTTATTAAATTTAAATTCATTCGCGCTAGTACACTTTTGTCTGAAGGGGTGTTTTTATAGATAAATTCTTACACAAACATCTTAGCGGCAAAAATTACTTATTTTTTCAAGGTACAATATAGAATTTTCCATTTCCATTAAATATAATGTAAGGTACATTACATTTATAAGTATTTAGTGTTACACTAGGTAATAAAGTTACACATCGGTAACTTTTAACCCCCTATTTAATCCCCTTAAGAGGTGAAGTAGGTAACATGAAATAGCACCATATCCCTTATATATAAAGAATATAGTGCAATTTCATGCTTCCCACTAGTTAAAGCTGTGCTTTGTCTGTTAGTGTTAGTTTTATTATTTATTTTTTTATTTGTTTTATTACTATATTGTGTTTCATAATTATTATGATTTTTAATCCTCAACAAAGGAAAAGACTTCAAGTGTAAAATCGTCCACTTAAGAAGGTACCTCCATACTAACGGATGATGTGTATTCATTAATAACACCTATTTAAAACAGTATAACAAAATCAAAGTACCCTAATGAATATACATAGAGAAGTAATTTAACCGAACACTGTGGTTCCGTAGTTCTATTGTATAAAAAGTACTGACGTCACGTCCGTTCGTCTGTGACAAGTCATTGCCATCCATTTTCGATTATCACCGTGACAGAAGAGTAAGTGTCAGTGAAAAAGGCAAAAAATAGGATTAAAGATAGCAGAAAAACAATCTAAACGCTTCAGAATTTTTCTACCTGTATAAACGGATAGACAGAATTTTGGGATTTTCCTAAGCTATGCCTTTGGAAATAACCAGTCTAGTTTGTGGAACAATGCAAGTTTTATCCCCTGTAAATTAGGCACTAATAGCTTCCTTGCGGGGTAGGCATAAGGTACAGAGTTCCGATCGTTTCTTTCCTTACAGACTTCACTGACTTCCATCACTCTCATTGTTTATCTTACACTTACGCTCACTGGTGACGGACACTTATAACTTCTCTTTTATTTTTTAAGGAAACTTAATATTCAAAATGTCTGTAGTGTTTTTGGTCACATGTTCATCCCTGCGGGATACTATATTTTGGTCTGTTATGGCTGCTATACATTATGTCTTCGACAAGGCCACATGTCTTTTGCCGTGCGGGTTTGCTGGAAAGTCAAATGTATAATCTGCCATGTCACACCCGATGAACCACGATGAAAGCTTGTAGCAGCCGCAAAGAACAGTGACATTAAGTAATTGACCAGATTATTTGAATTTAAGTAAATAATACACTTTAACTATATGTAGCCTTTACATACCGGACCGGAATTGCCAGCGTTGAGCAGTTGTTCCGTATGGCTCAAAAATGAAGCACATCCGCAAAGCTGACGGCCAACCTCCAGTAATGGAAAGGCACTTGAAGGAGAAAAAGAAGCCTTTACACCTAGCATTATAGAATTTATACCTTTCACCTGATGAGAATCAAAATACCACCACACAAGCAAGGAAGCCAATGGCAATTCAACAACAGTTTAAAAAAAAAGACATGTGTACTTATTTTATTTTGATTATTTATTACCTTTTTAATCAGGGGTAGACACACGGGCTGAAGCTCACAATACGCAAAACAGACAGGCGGAACAATTTATTACGGATATTTGTCAACTGTTTCGTGTTATTTCGCAATAAACGTTGTCGTGACGCGTTGAAAAAATAAATGAAACAATATATGAAAATTAATTTCATGAATGGAATATACACGTTTTATTTTGAACACGTATCAATGAATCAATTTCTGAAATGGAACTTTCAAACTTTCGTAAGAATATTATAATAACGTATAATATACATAAAAAAACAAAAAACAGATTTTACGGCAAGAGACAAATTTTGACATTTCCAATTTTGATTAAATCGGCATTAGTATTAAATATATTGATGTAAACACAACATCCTTAGTTAATGTTTGATAAAATACCGTTGAAAATACTTAAACGAGTTCCAAGTACCTATCTAGCACTCGCGACAAAGTCTGTTTAGTCTACAGTATTAATCATAAGCAAACGTACATAGGAAGTAGTTAACCTTCAGCACCATGAGTCACCGTAGGGCCAAGGCGTCTGTACTGACTTTTACAATGTATAATGTCTTAATTCTAAACATATAAATAATACAATTTCAAATCTGTAGTCGTCCTCGCGCGCAAACTCATATTTTCGTCGACTTTATTTCGATAGACAAAAATAAAAAAGCGTGAATTTAAATTCTCGCCGCAAAGATAGGGCGCAGATAATCGTGATATATTGTGTTCGTGCGACAAAGACGTCGTGTGAGTGACGTCCGCTTTGGACGCCGGTATTCGTGACCGTCGCTCGTGTGCGCGCAGCTTTACTGTTATGTAGCATACTGAATGGCTTTCACTGGAAGCTATTTTTTTGGGACTAAGGGCAAATTTCACATTGTTTTTTTTTTGTACAAATTTAGAATGCTTGGAAATTATTTCTTAAATTGGCAGGCCGGCGTTGTACATTTTTTACAATATTGTCAAAATTGTGAACTTAAGCCGCTCCGCCCACTGTGTCTAATAGTCGCGGGTTCGATTCCCGGACGGCACAAATATTTGTGTAACCCACAATTATTTGTTTCGGTCTGGGTATTTGTGTATGTGAATTTTCATGTTTGTGAACGCACTCACGACACAGGAATAAATCCTAGTGTGAAAGTGTAAGTGTAAAATAAGAAAAAAAAGAATGTAAAGCTACAGACTACTTGAATATGTCGTAAGCAAAATGAAACTAAGGAACATACATGCATATCTTGTAATTATTTTTAGATATGGTTGTAGGGTTATTATATTAGGTTCAAATTGCATCATGGTGAGTATACACTAAATGGAATTCCTAAAAAAACATACGTCATCCGTTATAATATAATGGTTTACGTATGTAGATATACAATACAAAATTGACATTATATTGGTGTAACATATCTCTAAATAACATAACATCAGGACTGTTGTAGTAAACTCATCAGTATATTAATGTCAAAGTAAATTACAAATTCACACAAGAAAAGTTACCAAGTCCAAATGAAATTTATGTTGCCATACAACATTCCAAATCTTGCTAAGACTTTATCACGTAAAATTTACATACATTGAAGTCACAGGATATCTCGGTTGAAACTTCAAACTATTTGCGAGTTTCAATATTTGTCTCGCAAAATCACGCAGAGCTGAAACTAATATCTTAAGTATAGTATGTAGTGGCATTGAGAAAATCAACGCATTACGCTTTCGGAATACAGAATTCAGAATTTATTTTTAGTTTACATGTTTTAAGAGAAAATATGCTTTACTGTAAAATAGCTTCATAGATCCTGGCATAACACAGATAAGAAGCTATATGATCTAATCTATACTAATATTATAAAGAGGTAAAGTTTCCGAGTTTGGATGTTCGGGGTAATCTCCGGTACTACTGATCCGATTTTAATAATACTTTCACCATTGCCTCGTTGGTCTGGTGGCAAAAGCGCATCGCTTTGTGATCACGAGGTCCTGGGTTCAAATCCTAGGTCGGACAAATGTAGTTTTTCTAACGAAAAATTCCCAGTATGAGTCCGGAGTCTGGAATTGTGCCCGATATATGGCAATAGGTTCGCCCCCTATTACATGGGACCTAACATCGTCGGCGAAACGTGGGTGTACTCAGTACACCTCTGCCACCCCCTCTGGAGAATATAGGCGTGACGGTGTGTTCACCATTCAAAATCAAAATCAAAAGTTTTTTATTCATCTATCTATCTATCTATCTATAACCTCACGCCAGATCCCTTGCGGGGTAGGCAGAGAGTACAGAGTTCCAACAGGTTCTTTCCTTACATACCTCTCTGGCTTCCTCGACTCTCATAGTTCGTCCCATACACGCTCGCCGGTTACGGAGACTCTTGACTTTTCCATCAGATAAGACTCGGTCTATTTGGTCGTGGTAAGATAGTCTAGGTCTTCCCCGGTACCTGCATCCTTCCACTTTCACATTGTATATCTGTTTTGTCATTCTTTCCTCTGGCATTCTTTCTATATGCCCGAACCAACGGAGCATGCCCTTTCTCATCTTTCTTTTTTATTCATGTAGAGCAAAAGGCACTTATGATAGTCAAAACGAGAAAATTATTGATTACTTAAGACTCTACCACCCGTTCGGAAAGTCATTCCTGTGGAGAAGAAGGACAAGAAAGTTTTACAATTATTTTTGTATACATTGCATTCATGGAGTATGGGAGAACATTGGATAGCTACCTTATCCAGTAGTAACATAGGCTATATAACATAGGGCTGGTAGGTGGCGCTGTTGTTGACCGGGTACGAAAGCCGCGGGAAACTGATATTTTTTAGAATAAGAGCTAAGAGATATTCTATGAGACAAACGACAAACTATGGGAGTGGAGGAAGCCAGACAGATGCCTGTAAGTAAAAAACCTGCTGGAACTCTGTACTCTCTATCTACCACGCAAGGGATCTAGCGTGATGATTTAGATTGAATCAACTTTTTGATGTCCATCAAGTAATTTTTCCTCAACGCAAAATGTACTTACTTTAATTTTAACGTGATTGCTCCAAAATTGCGTTTCTACTACAGGCAGGGCCCCACCACCCCGTATTATTTATAAAGCATAATTCATTCCCATTAATTTAATTTCCTTTCTCCAAAGTTCTTTAGGAAATCGCATTAATACTTGATAAGACAGCCGCAAAATAGGGTAGTTCTGTGATTTAGGCGTAGGCTGGCCGACCTAACAGACAGTTTCGAAAATAGACTTTTTGTAATTTATTATATAGCCTAAAGCTTCGCCCGAGGGCGAGCTCTCCGAACTGTGTCACAGAGGGCACCACTGCGTTCCTAGGGAGATGTCGGAGACAGACCCTCCTCGTAGTGTCTTTGCCGGGCTTACCCAAGGTTAGTACCGATCCGGCGATCTAAAAGACCGACGCTTCGCAAATTCTCTCGAGGTTCGCGGAAGGCGTATGATTTTCCCCAGGAGAAAAATCTGCTGCTATTATTTTTTTAATAAGTTAATTCGAGATTATTGCGAATTGGTTAAGGGCCTTTGTATGATAGAATAGACAAAATGAGTAGCCGTGAATTGGCTCGTTCACTCTGAGATGGGAGACCGTTTTTGCAATTTCCATATTCAAGCCTCTTCACGACTCGGACTGTACGCAGTTAACACATTATGTGGTTCGATTGTCAAGTTTAAAGTCATCTACGGGCTTGATAAGTTCTAACAGCAGGTGGGCATAAACTTACCTGCACCAATCCGCACTTGCATCTCACTCACCTCGATTTGTGAGACAAGACCTTGAGTCAGCAATGGGACAGTATACGATAATTTACAATTATTATAAAAACTCAGTATACTTATACAACAGAATGCTCTCTATAAATACAAATTGGAAATTGAAGAAACACGCCCTGAGCCAGTAAAGGTACAATGGAGCAGAAAGGAATGCGATCCCCGAGGAAGACCCGCGTCCTCGGCGTACAATAAACTTGTAGATGTAAAAGTTCAGATTCTGAACTCGAGTCTGTTAGTTTTAAACTATGCTCGGCTATTTCCGTTGGTATCTATCTATACAAGCAGAATGGAAAGTGCTACTTTTGATATTGAAAAAATATAAGTTATATACTTTTGTGCATCAGTGGTATTTTTTGTGTTTGTGAATGTTTTGAACAACTAGTCGAAACTAAAATTGGCAAGAGATGGTGTCTTTAATCTAACATTGGTGTATAATGTGACAAGAGCACGATATTCTGGATTGGAATTCTAGGTCGGCCAATGTGAAAGATTCTCAGTCCGTAATATGGAATTGTGCCTTTTTTAAATATAAAAAACTGCTTTTTGTGACTTAAATATAAAAGTTAGATATATGCTGTCGCTGACTTTTTTGTAGGCATTATCAAGCTCTAAAACTACTCTCTAGAACTGAATCATATATCTCTCATCGTTAAGGCAGCGTTCGTAAGAAACGTTTTCGTTCGACCGTTTTTTCTCCAACTTACTTTGCAAATACGACTACCACGAAAAAGTTTTTCATTTTGCGGGTTAATATATTTGCGGGTTATAGCCTATGACACTCACAAATGATGTGGCTTTCTATTAGTAAAAGAATTTTGAAAATCGGTTCAGTAGATCCAGAGATTACCCCCTACAAACTCACAAACTTTACCTCTTTATAATATTAGTATAGAAGTATAGATGATTGACATATTGTCGTTGTCAAATGAATATCTGCTATGTGCAAAAAGTATAAGTATTGAGATATTGAATAAAAACATTCTCCTGAAAAGAAAAAATTAATCAGATTTTTGAAGCATAATTTTTAGCGACCACAGTTCATCGTATAATGCTAAGAGTCACATAACAGTATTTTTATATAAACTAGTCATAATAGTCAAAATGTCGAAATCTGCAAAAAGTGCACATAGAAGCTATTAATTTGACAACGACGACATAAAAACTATATTGCAAATTTATTACTAAGTACCCATATGATAGAGATGATATACGCATTAGTAGATCTTTCATGGTTACAAAAAAGCAACATAAATCAAAAATAATCTAATCAATAGAACCATACAAATGTATTCAAACCGGATGAAAAGCAAAACATTACAACAAAAACGTAAAACATCTCATTGAAATAGATACCCAATAATTCAATACAAAATGACTTCAGTCATAAAATACGCAATAAAGAGAAATTCCATCAAAAGCTCCCATTTCTAAAATAACTGCAAGTCATTCCGTAACAAGGAACTTAAAAGGTAATCAAGCTCGTAAAATATGAGGCAATACATATAACAAACAGAGAGATAAGTAATGATTTAACGTCAGTGTGATTAATTGGTCCGTTCAAGTCTTGATCACTGGGACTACACTTCGTGATTTTACAAATTTCTCATTCTCTAATAATGTACGCTCCAGAAACTAGGCAATTTGTATTAACGCTCATTACTGCCATGAACGATACAGTTGGAAAAAATGTTAGGATAATAATGTTATTTGATTGGCGTAATGTTATAAGAAACGGAAAGTGTTTTGAAACTTGACTATACTTAACTAATACAAAGATCGGTCCAGCGAAAATAATTAGGAAGGTAATAGAAAAGTGTTTTGTAACTTGACTATTATATCGGACTAGTCAAAATAATTTAAAAAGATTTAAGTTACCCTGCCAATACCAACACTTCCTTCCATCTCGTGACCATGGATACTGTAAAGCTCACGAATCAAAGCCAAAAATAAAGTTCGAGGAATAGATACATTCCATACAAGATCTACTTTTCTATCGATATCACGCGCCAAATCCTCTGGAGCAATTAAAGTTCCAAAATATGATTTCCTTGCTTCTCACGCTTCCACTGATACTTCGTTTCATACAAACTCACTGGTTACAGAGACTCTTAACTATGTTGTCGATTGTATTATGAAGTTTCTTGCAACTTTGAGACAAGTTGCAACCAACATCAAGTCAAGGGAATATTAAGTTAATAGATATTGTTTACGGTAAAGCTGCGGGAGTAGACATGATATCTGCCGAGATGATTAAATATGGTGGAACTTGCGTCCGGGACGCTTTCCGGGCCCTTGCAAACCTTTGCTGGAGGACCGGTAGAGTCCCTACAGATTGGCGCCGCGCAGTCATAGTACCCTTGTATAAAGGCAAGAGTTCACAATATGACTGCGCCAATTACAGAGCCATCAGTTTGATCAGCTTGGCAGCCAAAGTGTATGGTAAAATTATTGAACGGAGAATGCGCGTGAAGTCCGATGGAATGTTGTGCGAGGCACAAGGGGGTTTCAGGTCTGGAAGAGGATGTTCGGATTAAGTCTTCTCACTCCGCAACATCGTAGAGAAGCATCTGGCAGTGGGGCGGAAGGTTTTCTGCGGTTTTGTAGATCTGGAGAAGGCATTTGACAGAGTTGTGCGAAAGAGACTTTGGGACATTTTGCCAGAGTATGGTATAGATGGCACTCTGTTGCGAGCCGTCCAGTCCACTTATGTGGACTGCAAGGCATGCGTACGGGTGGGTGGTAACAGGTCACCCTGGTTTGACGTTAAAATCGGCGTCAAGCAGGGTTGCGTGTTGTCCGCTAGAATGTTTATAATATATTTGGACAAAAGTCTTCAAAGACTGAAAGCGATGAATGAAGGTGTACAAATGGGTGACTTAGTGGTAAACCATTTACTTTATGCAGATGACGCGGTTTTAATAGCGCCAACAGCCACTGATCTGCAAACACTAGTCACAGTTATGAAAGACGACTGCATGATCAATGGCTTACACTTGAATGTGAAGAAAACCAAGATTATGGTTTTTGAAAGGGAAGAAACCAGAACGAATGTAAGGATTGTGGTTGGTAACGATGTGCTGGAGCAAGTAAATGAGTTTGTATATCTTGGATGCGCCTTCAGTAAGGATGGGAAATACACCGCTGACATAGAGAGAAGAGTGAGTGCAGGGAACAGAGTGAACGTAACGGAGTTCTTGTCCCAACGCTGTTATAGGGTAGCGAGAGCTGGGTATGTAAGAAGGAGAATGAAAGTAGGATAAATGCGGTAGAAATGCGAGCTCTGCGGAAGATGTGAGGAGTGAAGCTGACCGACCGCATTAGCAACAGCATAGTAAGACAGCGAGTAGGTATGAAAGATAGTATCGGTGTAAAGATGAGAAAGGGCATGCTCCGTTGGTTCGGGCATATAGAAAGAATGCCAGAGGAAAGAATGACAAAACAGATATACAATGTGAAAGTGGAAGGATGCAGGTACCGGGGAAGACCTAGACTATCTTACCACGACCAAATAAACCGAGTCTTATCTGATGGAAAAGTCAAGAGTCTCCGTAAAAGGCGAGCGTGTATGAGACGAACTATGAGAGTCGAGGAAGCCAGAGAAGTATGTAAGGAAAGAACCTGTTGGAACTCTTTACTTTCTGCCTACTCCGCAAGGGATCTGGCGTGAGGTTATAGATAGATAGATAGATATTGTTTGTAGACAAGATACATTTTGTCCCAGTGTGTTTCATTTGTTGATCCCGGAGTCTCTATATTATGCGGAAGGAGCTGGGCTACGAAGGCAAATTCAATATTTTGATTTAATTTTACCTGACCAGCTATTATTACACAACTCTCACATTAACCAATCACCCTAAAACACACCTAAGCTAAAACGTCCACAAAAACTACCACTCCACGGAGAAGTTTTTCTCCGTCGAAAAACACTTACGGCCAACAAAAAGAACATCGAATCGCCAACAGTAGCTGATGACACTACTCGATCTGCCGATCTTTATTGGGCCGGAGATCGTAGAAAAACAGACCGTGTTTATTTAAAGCCGAGAAGCGCAGATAATAAATATTTTGCTTTTGAATTTCGCTCAATAAAACTCTCGTTCGGTAACCGGATCGATGTTTGTGCTTGCCCCAGCGCCGTGGATTTCAATTTGTTGTATTTGATTTTCTCTGCGGCGTGCAGGAATATAGATAGGAGCGTATTAAGTACTACGTGATGGATATTGTCGATTCTTTTGCTTGTGTGTTCTGCTCGATGCAATTTAGTTGTTTTTTGGTAGACCAAGACAGGATCTATTGGCATAAGTTCGAAATCCCAAGAAATCTACGATTAGATGGGAAGGTTACCTATAATTAGGTTCAGTTACAGGTGCAGTAGTTTTGCAGTTGTGCCCGGTAAAATAACAATAGACTTGCCGCCAATTACATTGGGCCCGAGCCCAGAAATGAGAGGTGAGGTACATAGGAAGCTCTACCAACCATTGCTTGGGAAGTATATGTAGGTAGGCGTGACGGTCTTAACTTTTTATTTGTTAGCTGGTTACTGATGAAATGCAGACTTAAAGATTTTTATAAATGCTGACTACAGTACAAGTTAACACACTCGAACTAAAAATCAGCAAGTACGAGTCTATTTCAGTTAAAAATATATGCAAGATGTAATTATTACCTTGAATAAGTTAAGTGTTACGAATGGTACCTACTATACTTGCAAGTAATCAAGATAGAAGCTAGTTACCTTATTTTGATCTCCATTACAAATTGTTGGATGCTGTTTTTTTTTCCGTGTTCAGAAGTATATTTACACTTTGAAACTATTTAGCTTACCTGCAACAAAGATTACAACAATATTAACAATCATAATCAAAATTATTAAAATAGAACACATTTATACGAAAGTACAAACAATAGTAGATCTAACTACGTTTACTAAATGTGGACATAAACCAAAACACACTTTTATAATATTTCCATATTAAAGTTAAATAAGTTACGTTTGTTCTCACAGCAGAAGACAAGAAATTGCTAAAATTTCCTACTATCGTAGCCACTTGTCACTTCTACAATTAAGACGAATTTAACGACACCTCATATGCTACAATCCATCAAGCCGTTAAGGCTACAGAACATGCCAAAGAATTACACAAACCAACACCACTCAAAGAAACATCACGCCCGTTATTCAAGCAGTCTGGTAAAAACATACACACTAATAAATATTCCCTAGTTAGCTTCCAAACTTTGCAGACATAATCTTAGGTAATGTACTTATGATTAGTAACAAGTTCCAACTCTAAAACTTAACCAATACGTAAGTACGTCGAGTCCTTAAATTACTGTTATATTTGATTGGCTGTCTGTCATCAAACAGGGGGGCACAAATTCGATTTTAATTGAACGAGCGACGCTATGGAGTGATTCAATGAAGACAGGCGGGGGTTGAACGATAAAATTAACCGTCAATCTTACTTTAATTTATTGGAACTGGATTACTCGGATTTTTTATACCAAAAGAAATGGTAAGTTGAAATTAAGTGGTTTATAATTGAGACGTTTTATCGAGTCGTTCCTTTTTACTTTAAATGTTCTGCTGTCTTACTTGCTTTGGTTCTGTATTTATTGTATAAGCACTTTTAAATTCATAATTCTAAATTATGTATGTTTTGTAGTAAGTATATCATGTAAGTGTATTATTTATGTCATTTTTGTATTCGAAACATTCACTAACAATAACCATTTTATTCAAAAGGGGAAAACTAACGACGATGGGACGATAACACATGGAATGGCGCTCTACATAATATTCGGAAATCAAATAAAGCAAGAAGTGAACCTAATAATTCTTGTTTCGAATCACTTTAAGCTAGCGTTAAAAATGATTACAATGGAATAGAATTTAAATCAACGACAAAGATGCAAAATCATAAAAATAATCCCCAAAAATTATTCTCAATAAAATTGTAAATTTGTGTTCTCCAACAGCTCCTAGCTCCAAAAATTCAACTATTTTTCGTATGGCGCTAACTCAACCGATTATTCCGTAGTTGAATATATCAAATTTTATGGCGGACTTCTGAAAACTTTATCGTACCGGAAGTATTGCAGTTTGTGACTATTTTATGGTCCTATTTCGATTGCGGGGAATCTTGACTATCCGATTTTTATAGGAACATTGAAATAGATTCGGATTCGTCTTAAAGTCATCACACGCGGGTTTGTAAATTAAATGTTGACAATAGCAAAAAATGATTAATTCTTTATAAGTATGCCTTCGTTCTAAAAAATCCCACGGTTTATTTGACAAAACGATTTTAGCCCTAGAAGTAAACAATGTTCTTAATAAAACCAAATTAACAGGCCTTATGTATGCTTGATTTTTTGAGGAAATAAACCAAATTATAATTTACAAGATTGGTAATTTAAGCTCAGCATTCTTGAGATAATAGGCATTTGTAAACGAATGCCCCCAAAAAGTTAATTTCCATGTGACGAAAATGAAAAAATGCAGTTACAGATTCAGATTTTGTTGTTGTTTGAGTGATCTACGCTGCTGCTTTACAGCTTCACCGGACAATAGGACAAATTAAGATTCGAACTGCCTCTATAAGGTAACTTTTTTTGGAAACCCGAACCCATCGGCCGGGTGATAAAAGCATGTAACAACAAATTCTCAATTTTATTTTCTGGAAACTCCGCGCGCATACAATCGTTATTCAGAAGAATGACTAATAAACGTTCCGTAGTCTTGGCAACACACCCCTTATGATCAATACAGACGGCCATAACATGGCGAAGTTGGTGCCTATAACTTACGTCAATTGTCGTGTATGCCGCAAAATTGCTATTTAAACGCGTATCGACAAAGTTCGGACGTTTTTCTTTGGAGAATATTGCGCTGGAATTTTCCGTTGTAGGACAATACGACGTACACCTGATTTTAATAGAAGTTGGTATTTTAACTTGACTTTCTCGTTGGTCTTGTGACGAGGCCCTGGATTCGAATCCTAGGTCCGACAATATGTGCTTTTTCTTCTCTCTTTAAATAGTGGTTCGTCTGGAATCGTACCCAGCATAAAGTCAATAGGCTCGCCCTCTATTTACATTGGAACTTATTATCGTTTGCGACATAAGGGTATAGACAGTACGCCTTTGCCACCCCCACTTAGGAAATGTATACAGGTGATTATTTTGCGTTCTTTAATTTTTCCATATATTAAATATCTCCGAGCAGGACAAGGATAGTGTACTATGTTTTTAATAAAGTAATGTCAAATTCTATCTATTTCCGCTAATTCAAGGAAGAAATAAACTCATGCATTGATATGCCGATGAGCTACGAGTAACACACTAGAAACACTGTACATGCACACTTGAATAAACTATAGAATTTTCGACACTAAAATCCATTCTCACACACTATGTTTCGTCGTAATACCTATCTCTTGCGTACGAATAATATATTTAACTCAATTATGTGGTCTAAGTAACCTAACTCTAGTATAGATTTATTATTTACAAGTAATTTGTCAACCCTGAGTACTGTGATGTTCAAATACTTCTCATCTCTTTAACAGTTTTTTGACATTTCGAATATTGCCAACTTTCCTTCTTCAGCTTGTTTATATCCATCATCTCTAGATGCAGAGGCTTGTAAATGGCTCTCT
This sequence comes from Phalera bucephala, assembly GCA_905147815.2. Classification (NCBI taxonomy): domain Eukaryota; kingdom Metazoa; phylum Arthropoda; class Insecta; order Lepidoptera; family Notodontidae; genus Phalera; species Phalera bucephala. The sequence goes on from LR990627.1 coordinate 11,850,089, forward strand.
AACTCTATTTAACTATACTTACTTTGTCATGTTAGCTGTAAGCCTCTCAAATGAAATAAAATAAAAACACCTCGTAACAAGTGCACGGAATCGAGTAAGCCCTTCTGTCATAATAAAGACGGGGCCGTATGATCGATGATTTATTTTCGTGCTTACAATAGTAGAGTCTGCCTTTACATGCCGGAATACACGTTTTTTTTCTAAACCTCTACATTTTCCGTAAAGGCCGTAGAGGCTGTTCGACAATCATAACTTGTTAGTTATGATTGTCAAACAGCCTCTACGTGTAACCTAGTTAGCTTGTTATTTTTAACAAGCGAACATAAAAAAATCTCAGTTGCAGTCCGATACATGAGCCCGGTAAATGACAATCAGTTAATGGCATACAATACACTTCTTACCCATGCTTGATGAAAGACGTGACGGTATGTAAGAATAGCATTTCATCATTATCATTATCATCAACTGAAATACGTCCTATGCAGGAGCAGACTTCTCAAAGTTCGCTAGGACGGCCAACTATGTGATACACGCAACCAGCCTTTACCCGCGAACTTTACCAGGAAAATACCAATTATGGATCTTGAAACGTTATTATTAGTTGCTAAAATCCTACTATATTTACTAACTGCATCAAATTCAAGGGTATATAGACGTACATAAATCATTCAGTTAATCTTAAAACAAAATTCCAACAACCTACCTTATTAGAAGGTAAGGTAAAGGATGCATCATATAATGTGTATTTTTCTTATAGAGGGTACGGCACTGGAGTCCCGAAATTGAAAAATCCCGCCATCCTCGTCGGTATCACAATGGGGGATCAACATTATACTCTGAATACCTACTTGAAGTTGTAATTTATTTATTAGTATCATGGCTCTTTCCTATTTTCCGATTAAAAGGTAAGAATATAATACTTTAGCTGGAAGTGTTCTGATGTAAGTATTCTGATAGGTAAACATTCTTTATATTAAACTATACTCTAACCAAAATTGCGGAAAAAACCGTTGTTATCAGTTGAAATAGTCGTATGTAAAAAGAGCTTTTTTGGTGGCACGAAAACACTGTTTATTTTTAGGTTTAAAACAATTTCAATGGCAAATCCTGCTGTTAGTTCAAATTTCACCAATACTAAAATTCGTGCACACTTTGAAAAGCAAATTGTTCTTGTCCGTCAAATTCAGACAGTGCATGTACACAAATAAAGCACTCGTTATTTATTTGAGTATATCAGTTTCTTGTTTTTCATGTAGGACGCAATAACGAATATCATACGAGCGAAATGGTAAGAACCTGCACTGTAATTAACGAAATATCTAACTGCCTTACTTTTCTAATCAGTCCGTACACTAAAAGTATGGAAATTATTGGTGCAGTCAAGAAATTGATATGTGATCAATGTAAGTATCTGAGTTATTTTATAAACGTTATCACACCAAAACACATCCTAACAAGTTACCAAGAGTTTAAAGGTATTAACACAAAAACATCTTTAACATTAGCGAACATACGATGGAAGAATACCTCTCTCTTCCACGGAGGGGAGGCTCAAAATGAAATTACCGGATTTACTTTACCCGAAGCGTGATAGAATATAAATTCTTGAGGTTTTCTTATTTAAGTATGGCGATTTAAGACCGCGTAATATTATAGTCTACCGGTTTGTAGTAAAAATCAACCAGGAAATGTAGTCCCAAGGTTTTGTAATTAGATAAATTTTTATTTACCAAATAGTAAAAGTTATTTGGTACAAAATACTGTAATAAGGAATTGTCAATAAGGGTTAAAAATAAGCATTTGTTTTATGAATCATCTTGTCTTTTGCCACATCAAAATTTCATATTATTTATGTAGCTGAGATTCACAGGCTTTACCCGGACCTTGGAAAGGCTTGCGTGAGTAGATCCAATACGTAAAGGCCCTTTGCGAGAAGTTAATGTTATGTAAGTCATCTGCCGAAACCAATTGCTGAAAATGAAGAAACATAATCAGCGAACTCACCCCAGCAAGGACTATTGTAAATTATGGAAAGAGAATAAGGACTTTGTGAATAAGGTTCGATGGGCAAAAACTGGACTATTTCAATGGGGACGAACACCGGCCATAATTAGTGTTACCACGGTGACTCACCGCTTATTAGATGGTCCCTCAAACCGTCGTCATAAGACACCTGAGAGCGACATCGGTGTGAGCAGCTCATGGGTGTGCTGCGCTTCCTGCGAAGCCACTCGCGGTATTATGCTTTAACACCCAGCCCTGAAGTAAATCGACGAAGGAAAGCATTACTTTCCTACATCGATATAGCTCTCACGGCTTCAGTTTGGACGGCTAATTAAGGCAAGCCAGAGCCGAGAGTCTTGCCCCTGACAGTGTGCCCCCTTCGGTCCGTCCGGTCTCCGCTCGACCGATGAAGACACGCCAAGGTGAGGGCCCTAACCGTATATCTGGAGCATTCAGGTCCGTGGTTTCGTTATTCACCAACCACTCGCCACTAGGTGCCGTGCGGGGGGGCCTAGAGTAATGATATAGAATCATTACGCTAGATAATACACGTAAAATATTATTTAAATGTTTAAGGATGATGTAATCTTAAAATGAAAATTAAACAGTTTATAATATCTTCCCAATTTTCATTCACGAGGCACAAATACCACATTTACCTGAATTCTCCATACGCGGAGGGTATGTGCTCACAACGAAATTAAATTACAATGATTTACTCGGCGCCGAGTAAGACGGAGAATACTCGTAAATTCCGCAAATGCTGGCTTTCGAAACCGTCCATTTTTACTTATACATTTTACCTCTTAGAGGAAAAACACATCTTCCACATCAGTAATACCGTCACGCCTTTATTCCCGAAGCGGAGGTAGCAGAGGTGGCAGAGGTGTACTGAGTACACCCACTTTTCGCCGATGACATTATGTCCCATGTAATAAGGGGCGAGTCTTTTGCTATATACCGGGCACAATTCCAGACTTACTGGGACAACAGAAAATCCATTTGTTCGGCCTAGGATTTGAACTGAGGACCTCAAAATCACAAAGCGATGCGCTTCGCCACTAGACCAACGAGGCAGTCCAGAATAAAGCAAAAAAAAAAACATACAAAGGGTTTTTTTCTTAATAAATTAGTTTATCTTTGTTCGGGCGCCAAAATAAAATATTTATTATCCTATCTATCTATCTATCTATAACCTCACGCCAGATCCCTTGCGGGGTAGGCAGAGAGTACAGAGTTCCAACAGGTTCTTTCCTTACATACCTCTCTGGCTTCCTCGACTCTCATAGTTCGTCTCATACACGCTCGCCGGTAACGGAGACTCTTGACTTTTCCATCAGATAAGACTCGGTTTATTTAGTCGTGGTAAGATAGTCTAGGTCTTCCCCGGTACCTGCATCCTTCCACTTTCACATTGTATATCTGTTTTGTCATTCTTTCCTCTGGCATTCTTTCTATATGCCCGAACCAACGGAGCATGCCCTTTCTCATCTTTACACCGATACTATCTTTCATACCTACTCGCTGTCTTACTATGCTGTTGCTAATGCGGTCGGTCAGCTTCACTCCGCACATCTTCCGCAGAGCTCGCATTTCTACCGCATTTATCCTACTTTCATTCTCCATCTTACATACCCAGCTCTCGCTACCATATCACAGCGTTGGGACAAGAACTCCGTTACGTTCACTCTGTTCCCTGCACTCACTCTTCTCTCTATGTCAGCGGTGTATTTCCCATCCTTACTGAAGGCGCATCCAAGATATACAAACTCATTCACTTGCTCCAGCACATCGTTACCAACCACAATCCTTACATTCGTTCTGGTTTCTTCCCTTTCAAAAACCATAATCTTTGTTTTCTTCACATTCAAGTGTAAGCCATTGATCATGCAGTCGTCTTTCATAACTGTGACTAGTGTTTGCAGATCAGTGGCTGTTGGCGCTATTAAAACCGCGTCATCTGAATAAAGTAGATGGTTTACCACTAAGTCTCATAAGCTACGTATCTGACTTGTGTAATCGTATAGATGCCAAAGATCAAACAGATGCTATCTATACTGATTTTAGTAGCGCTTTTGATCGAGTGGATCATAAAATATTATTGCAAAAGTTGAGTGGATTTGGAATTCATGGTCGTCTTCTGTTGTGGTTCCAATCCTATTTAAGAGATCGGATTCAAAAGGTTACAGTGTCGGGATATACATCTAATCCTTATACGGCTTTTTCTGGGGTACCACAAGGTTCGCATCTTGGTCCAATATTATTTTTGCTATTTATTAATGACGTCACAGAAAATATAAAGTATAGTAAGTGTTTGTTATTTGCGGATGATTTAAAATTGTACAAGACCATCAAGAATGAAATAGATTTTCGAAATTTTCAACACGATATTGACATGATAAGTGCATGGTGTCACAACAATAATACGACTATTAACGCTACTAAGTGTGCTCACATTAAATTAACAAAAAATAAAAACCTGATAGCCACGAAATAGTCGGTCAATTCTGATACCTTAGAAGAGGTGGACACCATTCGCGATCTAGGTGTTATAATTGATAGTAAGTTAAATTTTATCGACCATATCAATATCACTTGCTCGCGTGCGTGGAAAATGCTTGGTCTACTCAAGCGGATGACAAAGGATTTTAGGTGTGTTAAATCCTTATTGTGCTTATATAACGCCTTGGTGCGAAGTGTACTAGAATACGCGTCATCGGTCTGGAATCCCCATTACCAAATACATATAGCCCGCATTGAACGGATCCAAAAAAATTTTACCAAATATCTGGCATATAAAGATCCAAGTTGTCCTTATCGCGGGGATTACGCCACCCGTCTTCGTCATTTTAAGCTCACCAGCTTAGAAAATCGCCGGAAAATGCATGATATGTTGTTTTTCCATAAGTTGGTTAATGGAAATATAAACGCTCCTAATTTGTTACAACAAATGGATCTCTATGTACCAAGAAGGATTCCTAGACATCCTATACAGACAAGTTTTTCAAAAAAAACCTATCGCACAAAATTGATTTCTCCGAAGAACCGTCTAAAAGAAACATATAATCTTATTAACAACGATGAGGTTGACATCTTCGGCAACTCTTTTATTAAATTTAAATCCTTGATAAATGGAACTTAAATAATATTTTTAATTTTTAATTGTTTAATTCATTTAATTTTTAATTCTTATGTAGCAATTATTATTCAATGTAATGTAATGTAATTTCAAAAATTTATCTTTACTTGACCTTATGTATTCCAATAATATAATTAATCATTTAGAATTTTATTTATGACAACGCTGTACACATCTGTAAAAACGGTACATGCTGCCCAGGACATCAAGATCTACTATTGTATAAACAATGTGTGTAACTGTTGTTGATGTGTCTTATTAAATAAATAAAATAAATAAAAATAAGTCACCCATTTGTACACCTTCATTCATCGCTTTCAGTCTTTGAAGACTATTGTCCAGATATATTATAAACAGTCTAGCGGACAACACGCAACCCTGCTTGACGCCGATTTTAACGTCAAACCAGGGTGACCTGTTACCACCCACCCGTACGCATGCCTTGCAGTCCACATAAGTGGACTGGACGGCTCGCAACAGAGTGCCATCTATACCATACTCTGGCAAAATGTCCCAAAGTCTCTTTCGCGCAACTCTGTCAAATGCCTTCTCCAGATCTACAAAACCGCAGAGAACCTTCCGCCCCACTGCCAGATGCTTCTCTACGATGTTGCGGAGTGAGAAGACTTGATCCGAACATCCTCTTCCAGACCTGAAACCCCCTTGTGCCTCGCACAACATTCCATCATTTATTATCCAGTACCTTTTATCAATTACAAAATGTGTTTTCTTATATTAAAACATCAAAGAGTTAGAAAGAATATTTTTTTAGACATTGCCCAACACTAGGGGACTATTCCTGTGTTATGGGGTAAGACCAAAAGACCAAGACCGAAACAAATATGTGGGTCACACAAAGATTTGTCCCGTACGGATTCAATCTCATGACTAGTGGGTGGGAAGATCTAGTGGGCATAGCGGCTTAAGCTCTTAATTACCATTCCGATCTCAGTCTCGAACCTATTCGCGTTTATTAAAAAGGCGACACCCGATATTTCGCGAACGCGTCTAATCATAGAAATCCGCTAATCGTAGCCGCCGCCGACTAAGAACCTAACTCCTCACATATCAGCCGCTACCGCCGTCAGCGGCATATTCTCACCGACCCTCCCAATGCCTTTACATCCCTTCCTTCGGATACAGATACCACACAGGATCAGACACCGACCTCGCCGACGAGGTCGAAGAATCCCTTGCCCGCCGGCCGCTGCAGAGCACCACGGCGAGACACGTAGTATACGCTCTCCCCCATAGCGACTGCCCAAGCTGAGGCCGTTCCTCCTTGAGGCGCCCTTGAACTAGTTGCCCCCTTGACCTTCTGGCTCAAGCGTAGTGGTTACACGCTCGCCTTCTTGTCTGGTAAAGCTGTAAAGGCGCCGCGGCCAACAGCGTAGATCATTTACACACACACAAGCTCTTAACTAAACTAAGTCGAAAACAAAAATATATAAAACATTCAAAATTATTACCCTAATTCTAGCCATTAGTGTAGTCTAGACTAATGAGCCTTAGCTAATCGGGGAAAAGTTACGTTCTAGATAAAATGGAGGCGCCAAATTCGTTGGACTTTAAATCCTGTATAAATCAGGATTTTCGGCTAACGTAATTATTTACGTTCGCAACACTTAACTTTTGACACTTTGGAGTTGTTAGGGACGTTTTGAAAATTGTTAAAAATGTTGTTTAGGGATAAATTTTAGGGATAAAAAATGTTCGAATGTGTGAATTTCTCTTTGTCCGCCAGACGCATTATGTCTAATCTAAAAAGACATGATGCGTCCGGCGGACGATGTGCAGTCAGCAACCAAATTCAATGAAGACATTTAATTTTTCACAAATGGTACATTTTAAGCATCAATGGTTGTTGATGAGCTCCGGCAACATATTCTGGTGAGCACGTTAAAGTTACAAATATCGATGAACGTCTTAGAAACAATTTTTCTAAAAACACGTTCAGATTCAAAATATTAGTGAACTGTTATTAAATGTGATTTCTAGCCTGTGTTCACGGAAAATTAAATCTGTTCACTGACTTTTGTCGCTGTATATATTTGTGGCTATCTATTCCTTGCAGGGTAGGCCAAGGGTATAGAGTTCTAACAAATTCAACAGGGTGTTGAGTTTTTGTTTTATCGCAATAAATCATTGGCAATAAGCTAACATTTGGGCGCGAAATGTGAGCGTAGACAGTACACCTCAGGCACCCTTTCTTGGGAATTAGGGCATGATGGTTTTTTTTTAATAAACTAAATTTCTACAGGTACCTATGTACATTTGTAGTTGTTGGGACGATTCCAGAATAATTATTTAGACCAGACAATTTATCACCACTATCATCAGTCTATAGCTGGACATAGACCACTCCAATAGCGCGACATTAAGTATGATCCTCCTGATGAGTTTAATACTCATCAAATTTCTGCTAGCTACCCTACGAAGATCATCGAACCACCTAGCCTGAGGGCGTCTTGCACTAGGTTTGCCAGTCCATGGTCTTAAGTCAAAAACTCGTCGACAATTCATACCTAAATTATAATCCATATTTTGTCACACAATGTAATTGTGCTCGAGGTATAAAGACACAAAAGGAATGTGGAATCACAAACAAATAGAAGTGGAACAGATAATAATGTTTGTTGGTAAATACAATTTGATGATACATACGCTATTGGTGGATCGAATATGTCGATGATAACCTTAATTGAACTATTGTAATTTATGTTTATTGTATTTCTAACTTTCTTCTAGTGTTATTAGTTACCACTACAGATATACGAGTACAATGCGAAAGTGGAAGGATGTAGGTACCGGGGAAGACCAAATAGACCGTAACCGAAGACTATCTTACAATGACCAAATAGACCGTGGCTTATCTGAAGGCCAAGTCAATAGCCTTCGTAACCGGCGAGCGTGTATGAGACGAACTATGAGAGTGGAGGAAACCAAAGAGGTCTGTAAGGAAACCTGTTGGAACTCTGTACTCTCTGCCTACCCCGCAAGGGAACTGGCGTGATTATATAGATAGACAGAATACAGACTCGTGGTTACACACACGCGTCACTTCCAGTTAAATTTTAGTCTAGATTAAATAGCGACCGTTTAATTTATTGGTTAAGAGCTTGAGCCACTCCGAGCTCTAAATGGAGGAGTTGGTTCGATTTCCGTAAAGGACAAATCTTTGCGTGACTCAGAAATATTTTTTTCGGTCTGGGTGTTTGTGTATGAATTTCTATCTCTATCTATCTATATCATCACGCCAGCTCCCTCGCGGGGTAGGCAGAGAGTACAGAGTTTCAACAGGATCTTTCCTTACATACCTCTCTGGCTTCCTCCACTCTCATAGTTCGTCTCATACACACTCGCCGGTTACGGAGACTCTTGACTTGCCCTTCAGCTAAGACACGGTCTATTTGGTCATGGTAAGATAGTCTAGGTCTTCCCCGGCACCTACATCCTTCCACTTTCGCATTGTATATCTGTTTTGTCATTCTTTCTTCTGGCATTCTTTCTATATGCCCGAACCAACGGAGCATACCCTTTCTCATCTTTACACCGATACTATCTTTCATACCTACTCGTATGAATTTCTTGTTTGTAAACGCACCCACGACACATAAATAATTCCTAGAGTGAGGTGACGTTTAAAAAAAACTTAAACCGTCGAAAATAGTAAGGGTTCTACATTAGTAGAGATATTTACAAGCCTTTGTCCAGAAGTGGGACTGTCTCGTAAAAAAGGTAAATAATCATTTATGTACTTTTTATTCATTTTTTATTTTATTTAAATAACTATTATGTAAATGCGTTAATCAAAACACTGAGTTCTCTAATTAAAAATACGTAAAAACGATATTATATTTCCGAAAAAACACCGAAACCTGCAATGAAAGGTGTAACATTCCACGAACCGTGTAATGGATCGTTAGGGCTCATGCATACGAACTACTTTAATATAACGACACTGCGATTATATCTATACTCTATTGTTTTTTGGTTAAAGAGCAATCTAGCTTCTAGCACTTTTCACCAATTTCATATGCACAGACATCCTGACCGAAAGTAATATCTACAAAACATAGAAAGAAATCTTCCCATGCGTATCCAACATACAACTCATGCTCAAGCGAATTACTCGACTAGTGTGTTAACGTTAGCGCATGATTAGCCTACCATAGTAGTTGATTAAAAGCTGATAGAGGCTGACAGATAAGTACTTATTTAACCTACTATCTTACCTATTTAACCCTAACAATGAAAAAGTTGCTATAATTTAATGTAAAGGTTGCCAATTAAAAACGAAATTGCCTTGGCTCCTTTCTTGAAAGAAGAGAATTATACTCGCGTCAATTGATATACAAAGTCAAAGTCAAAAATCATTTGTACGAATACAACACACGAAAATATAAGTACAAAAAACCGTGTACATATAATTTTTTTACTAGGCCGTATTACTTAAGAGATGTCTGTTCTCCCTCATTATGGTATATTAGCAAAACTAGGCCAGTCTTTCTAGCAAACATTTTGCTTCTTTTCCTATCATCTGGGTTTATGCCGTTTAACTTTACGGAATTTTTAATCATCGGTCATTTACCGAATAATCGCAATAAAAAAGTATCCAATCTTCAAATATCCTTACAATTTCGCTAATAGCCCGAACAGTTCAAAACGTTATATATTTCATGGAAACGCCGCGGTTGGACGGCCAAATGTTTGTACACTACTTTGCATATAAATTGTTTAGGACCCCATGAATTCTGATAGGGATAGATTACCACCCCCATGTGGAACCTAGAGCCCGTCAAATACTGTCCAATGTCAGAGGGTTTTGCTGCCTTTTCGTACGGGTTTATCGAATATATCGGCATAAAGTTTTCCATATTGATAGTGCCTCGGATATTTTTATGGTTCAAGACGAGGAGTCAAAGATGGATCGTAAATATGGCCTGGCGTTTGTGGGTTGATGTTTAGGAATTCAAGGTTTCTTTTCGTTGTTTGTAGCCTATAACTGTACGAATATGTATTAAATGTAAGTTAGTGTATGCATGTTCTCGGCTATGAGTTTTGATCGTTATAATGATATGTATTTTTGAAGCAGAATGGCAAAATAATAATGTACAGTTGACTGCATTAACTGTTATCTTTTTAAATTCGAAAAAATATGCAAAACTAACGCTTATTTTAATTTAATTTTTTATACACATTTTTTACCGACTACCCCAGAAGGTGGGTAATGTTTTTGTGCTTATTATTATACAAAGCGTCTAAATGTAAGTAAGGCGCACTGAGTTTAATTTTAATACACCATTTGTGTGACATTTAAAACTTACTCCGTTGGCTCAGCGAAACAAATTAAATTTAGGCCGCTCAAACAAGATTCCGCCGGTCACTGAATGTGTCCTGAAATGAAATCTATTATCTGAATGTGACTTAAGCCATCGGAGTCTGTCCGCTTTCGTCTCTCCATTTGAAAAGTAACATGAACTTCAAACCTGTTTATCATGTGAATTAGCATTAAAAATATATTTTTCTAGTACATTTAATTAATCTATTACTGTCGCCTGCATGTCAAGTTGGTCATACATTAGTTATTCCGGGAGATTGACAAGGCCACCTACGACTTTATGTATAAATCATACGGCTCAGCCAACTAGGCATAGCCTCCAGCTTACATAATCAACATTAGCTTTTTTCCTATATTCGTTATGAAAAAAAGGATTGGGGAAAAGAAAACTCACAAAACTATCGAACGTAAAAGCTTTGCCCACTAAAAATATAGGTAGGTATGAACTCTTAGTACGGTTTACAGAATCGATTTAGTTATAACTACCAGAAGAACAGTCATCGACATAAGTGAATGAACATTCTCAGTTTTCATCAAAGTCATGTTACTAGTTTTAGTTTTGACAACGATTTTAAAATCAAGAGTATAACCGATTTACTAACTTAAATGTTCAGCAACTTATGTGGTTGACTGTACAATAGGGCTACTATTTGTCAAAGTTCTGGTTCAATCAGCTTAAAAAGATCTCCGACCAATAAAACAAGTCTTTTTGAGAAAAGCTTTCTTAGAGTAGATGTCCTAAACGATTAGAGGAGCTAAATTCCTTTTTTTAATGTTATTACTATTAACTTATTATACTTAACATTATTCTTAACTTGTTACCGAGGTGATGTTATTTTTAGTGATGAGAGATGATGAGGATGGACGCAATACCTACTATACTATACCTACCTAGCTAGTATCAACTATATACTATAACGTTCGATATTTTAATCATGTATGTGCCTAGAGTATACTTTTCAAGTAGCGACCACGTAAAGAAAGACGCGGAATGGGCAGTATGACGTCGAACATTTAGGCATGCCGATTTTAAAATTGCTTAAACGATTTTTTTTTAAATAAAATAATCTATGTTTCGATCGATCTTAAACACTAAATCGTTTCAGTGAATTGATTAAAAACGTTGCAATAAAAACTGATGTTGACAATATGATGCATTGAAGTCGTACGTCAAGTACTTAAAAATGTCGGTTTGTAATAAATTTATTACGATTTTTTGATAATCTAAATTGAATCCATCCAAAAATGTCGTAAAGCGATTAAACAAAATGACTTGGAATCGATTAATCGTGTATCGACTTATTAATTTTCGATATGTACGAGAATCGATTTCAATATTTATTTATTTATTTAATGCTTTATGCACTACAGGTACAAAGGCGGACTTAATGCCTGAGGCATTCTCTACCAGTCTACCTTAGTTAATAGTAGTCAATATGTTGCATTCGGAAAGATCAATGTTTTCGAAAATTATTGTTTTTTAAATGAATCGACATGCAAAACGTTTCATCGCAACCCTTCGCAAACTTCCAATAAATATCGCGTTCGTATGCATACGCACCCGTTCAACCCCCGTAGATTTCCCTGACCCTCACTCATTCTCCTTTCATTTACTTAGGTCCGGAATTTGAATATTTACAACTAAATGGTAAATACCCGTAAAATCGTTGCCTTTGGAATTAATGTTAAACATTTTGCAAATTAGATTATGTTAACTGCGTGGTTAGGTAAAATATTCTGTTAGGTACAAATGTTGTGGATTATTTAACCGCTTGCTGTTGTAAGTGGACGGGTTAAATTTTATGACTTCATTATATTTGTGATTTTTTATTGTTGTTGTTCGGAGACTCATTGAGATGGAGGAAATTTTATGGGTTGTGTCACGGTTTGTTTATGATTTTATGGTTATGAAGTTTTAAGTGTGTTTTTTTATTAAATGAAGGACTTTTGAGTTAATTGGGTAGTCCTTCCAGTGTCTATACTAACTGTTATTTATTGTGTAGGTTGCAGGAACATCTGAAATCCCCTTAAAACGCCCGAAAGGTTAAATGAGGAACATGATTTTTTTATACTCAGACACCCCAATTAGATTATTGCTTTACGAATTCAATACGAAAATCAAACTTTCCATTTTAAGAAGTAGTCTACCAGTTTTTAAGCTCTTTGGTACCCAAATTAACTATAACATTTTATAAATAAACTTTGGTATGCGTATTGAGGTGTGTGTAATAGAAATACATTTAAAATAGCCTTATTATAATATTGTATAATTATTAAATATTATTTAATACAGCGAACAGAACGAGTAACAGCATTGTTTTAACATTAACGAATAAACTAACATTAAAAATATTTGGAATTGATTTAATTGCCACTTTAGAACAAACTACTTTTAGGTCTGGCGTTAATTATGTTACACCTTGTATAAGATTTTACAGAATACTAGGTGCACCCGCGACTTTGCTTGCGTTATTTCAGATACCAGCTGCACCCGCGACTTGGTTGGACCCGTTATTTCAGGCATCTGTAGGCATTTTCTAGACGATGTAACACTTTCGTGCAAAAAATAATAAAAGCAGAATAATGACAGCCATAATGCGAGCTCTGCAGAAAATGTGCGGACCTTTTGATTTTTCAATGATGATGATAAATACAATATTAAAATCTGCCTGGTAGTTTTTGCGTGATGATGGCGACATACCTTTGGACAGACAGACAAACGATAGACACGAAAGCAAAAATTGTAGAATTGGTTGCTACTTAGGTAGTATGATATTGTTGTTGGGTTTTTATTTCCAAAAAATATTCCAAGTACAGACAAGACTTCGTTACAGTTTTATTATATGTATAGAAGACTCTATATAACAAACTGCGTATGTGCTTCTTTCTTGAGCCATACGGAACAACTGCTCAACGCTGGCAATTCCGATCCACTCCCTAATGTTCTACAGCCCTGAAGCTGACGGACAACCTTCAGTAATGGAGAAGCACTTGAAGAACAAGACAGACATATTTCTGAGAAGATATTCATAACTGTTCAGTTTTATAAGTGTGAGTATGCTAAGTTTCTTGACCTACACAAAGTTGCGATGATTCAACGGAATGGTGAAATAAAGGGCAAATGAACAATAAGTACATATAATGAACAACGAAAGTGTGCCGATATTTTTCGCACTCTCATTAGCTTTAGAAATAGTTTATTGTTCTGGTATTGGTTGCTATAATTAGACGTACTTCTGCGAATTTATTTTTGGAGATAGAATGAAAAGAAATAAAATATATTTACATAGAGACTACAGTTAGATGTTTGCTTAACGGATTCAATACGAAAATTTAACTTCCAATTTTAAGCAGATTTCTGCCATTTTTAAGCTCCTTGGTAACCATTTTAACCACGAAACCAGGTTTTGTGGTTAATTTGGTGCAAATTGAGGTATATGTATTAGGAATGCATTTAAAAGAGCCATTTTTTTAAGCATTGTGTTTAAGACACTGGACTAAACGAATAACAGCAACTTTTGATAATTTAAACAAAAATGTAACATAGTTTAAAAATAGATGGAATCGATTCTGTTGCCGATTTAGAACAAACTATTTTCAGGTCTTGCGCTATTTGTGTTACACCTTGTATATTACTGCTAGTGGTATACGTGCTCTGAAAGGCGTTTCGTCGCAGCTGTTTTTACTAGACTGTAGTAATTTAAGAATAATAGTTCATAGAATCGAATCATAGTTTTAACGGAGACGTGGTTGATAGAAAGTGTTAATAATTGCGAATTATTTAACGACAGATATCTTGTATGGCGTCGCGATAGGGACTATGAGTTCACCAAACAGAGCCGCGGCGGTGGTGTGCTTATCGCTGTCCGGAATGAACTGCTAGCCATACCTCAGCCTACTTTTAATTCCACAGCTGAAGATCTTTGGATAACACTTCATGTTATTGATCCAAAAACACGAAAAAGCTGGAAGTTGCATGTATGTGTTATTTATTTATGTAGACAGAATTTAGGTCTTTCTTTTTCAGAACAATTGCAAAATTTCTTAACTAATTTAGAAAATATATTATTATCCAATTCCGATGACAAATTTCTTATAATTGGGGACTTCAATATGAGTAGTATTGTCTGGGCAATTGATGATGAGGGTTTCCTGTCCCCTACTAATGTGATAAGCAATGATGAAAAATTATTAACTGATGATTTATTATTACATAACTTGCACCAGTATAACGAAGTTCTTAATAATTATGGCAGGATATTAGATCTTGTTTTGTGTAATGATTCCGTATCTGTTTCTGAATGCCGTGACGCGTTGGTACCGATTGATCCGCACCATAATGCACTTATAATTCAATTATTGTTTTTTGAATATGCATACCTTACACCTGGAGTACGAGAAAAATATGTTTTTTCAAAAGGTAATTATGATGTAATAAATTCCAACATATCAAGTATCGATTGGTCTACGGTATTTTCTAACGGATCGGTGGACGAGTCTGTTGAATTATTCTACTCATATATCAATAAATTCATTGAAATAAATGTTCCTAAAAAAGTTTGCAAAAGAGATTCGTATCCAGTATGGTTTACCTCGGCATTAAAAAAAGTAATCAAAGAGAAACATAAATATTTTTTGAAATTTAAAAAATATGGTAATCGTTCAGATCGCGATACGTTCAAACTGCTTAGGGAAAGAGTAAAAAGACTGGAGGCGGAATGCTATAAAAATTACATAAGCGCCGTTGAAAAATCTATTATCACAAATCCTAGATATTTTTGGACATATGTTAAGTCTCGCTATAAATCATCTAATATACCTAATACGATAAAATATGGTAATAGGACAGCTAATAATGGCAATGCTATATGCAATTTATTTTCAGATTATTTCTATTCAACTTTCCTCCAGCCTTCTTCTATTGGTCCCCTTAATCGTCCATCTCTTGAACACACTCCACCTTTGGCAGATATCTTGAACATTCAATTAAACCTGGACGATATAATTAAGCTTCTCTCAAGCTTAGATATTAATAAATCTGCTGGCCCAGACAAACTACCTCCAATTATTTTTGTTAAATGTGCTAAAACAATATCAATACCTATTTATTCGCTGTTTCACAAGTCTCTGGCCGATTGCATAGTACCATCCATATGGAAGTCTGCTTTTATAACCCCAGTCCACAAAAAGGGAGCAAAGACAGAAGCAACAAATTATAGGCCTGTATCTAAATTGTGCATACTGGCCAAAGTGCTTGAGAAAATTGTTTATAACCAACTTTTTGCAGTTATTAAGAGCTCCTTTGATGATATACAGCATGGTTTTCTTCAAGGACGCTCAACTGTCACTAATTTAGTACTATTGAATGATTACATTACACACTCAATGGGCAGTGGTGCACAAGTGGATGTCGTCTACACTGATTATAGCAAATGCTTTGACAGAATTGACCACAAAATGTTAGTTTTTAAGTTAGAACTTATTGGCATTAGAGGTGACTTGTTGAGATGGTTAACATCGTATATATCTAACAGATCTCAGGCTGTTGTCATTAGTAATTATATTTCTAGTTGGGTTATTGCGCCAAGCGGAGTACCGCAAGGTTCAATTCTAGGTCCACTTCTGTTTTTAGTCTTTGTAAATGACATCGCTACTTGTTTTCGTCACTCGCATTTACTTTGTTTTGCAGATGACATGAAAATGTTTAAATCAGTGTCATCAATGTCAGATGCCATAAATCTTCAGTCCGATTTGAAGCGTCTTGATGAGTATTGCGCCCTAAACCAACTTGATCTTAATCCCGCCAAATGTTCAGTCATAACGTATAGTCGTAAGCATAGTATAATTCACTATGATTACTCTTTAAAAGATCAGATGCTGAATAGATATCTGAAGATACGTGATTTAGGGGTGTGTCATGATTCCAAATTGCTCTTCGATGATCATATAGATAATATAGTTACAAAGGCTTCTCAAGCTTTGGGATTTATAATGCGTATTTCAAGGGATTTTAAGGAGGCTAAGTCTTTTAAAATACTATATTGTACTTTTGTACGCAGCATATTAGAATATGCTTCTGAAATATGGAATCCAAGGTACAAGGTATATATTTCTCGTATTGAGAATATACAAAAGAAATTCATTAAATATTTATGTTATCGTCTTAAAATACCCTACAAGTCTGATAATTATTTAAAGTCTTGCGCCAAATTTCATCTCCTCCCTTTAACTAAACGACGTGAAATCGAAGATATAGTATTTATCTTAAAAATTATATCCAACAATATTAATTGTCCCGAACTTCTTTCTAAACTGAAATATAATGTCCCAGCAAAAACGGTAAGAAACTTTGTTCCTATTCATGTACCCTTAGTTAAATCCAATTATCAACAAAATACATATGTATGGCGAGCAAGTAACAGTCTTAATAAATTTTGCAAAGTAAATGATTTTGATATATTCAATGGCAGTGTGTCGACGGCGAGGCGAATATTAAGCAATGAATTTTTCTCATCTATGTCTTTGCAATAGAACGTTGTAATGGTCTGGTTAAGTCTTCTTCACCTGTTTTCTTTTTTCTTTTAAATTAGAATTATATTTGGTCATGTTCGTGATAATCTTAAGCCTATACTGTGTTTGAACGTGAAGATCAGTAATTGGCCTTCTGCAGCTTAGACTTACATTTATTGTATCTGTACGTAATGTATCATGTGCTGTTGATCTTCCTACAAATAAATAAATAAATAAATAAATAAATAAATAAATAACCTAGCTGAAACCTTCTTTTAACTGAATAAAATTCTACATAGGACTTCAGCGTGTCTCAAGGGAAGCTTACGGGGCGTGTCAGAATCCTGCCACTTAAAAAACCAGGGTGGCTGACATCTACACTTTAGACGGTCTCCGAGGATCTCCCTTAGGAACGCACTGGTGCCTCTCCGTGCCGTGCTGCAAAGAGTCAGCCATCTAGAGGGACTTGATAACACGCTACCCCTAGAATTTAGCCTTAGCTTAACCTTTAACACAGTCCGACAGTAAAAACACGGGCGTGTTCACATTATCAACCAGTAAAATATTCATAAACCCCATAGCGGGATCCACAATTATGTTGATAATAGAATGCAACAATGCAAAATTATGTTAACAAAAGCTGTAGTGCAATCGGGAAGTGTGTAGCGAAATAACATTCTCAGCGTTAAGGGGAAGGTTGTTGGGAGACAACGGTTTTGGATGCTAAGCAAGTTTCGAAGAGACATTTTTGGATTTTTGCAGGAGGTGCAGCCATCATCATCAATAAGTATGGAATGCGGACTCATATTCCGTGGAAGTAAACCAAAAAATAATAAATAAAATAATATTAGCCCTGTTAAGAAACTGAACCATCGTTGAGCACGGGCCTTCTCTTAAACTAAGAGGGTTTAGGCCATAGTCCACCGCACTTGCCTACTGCGGGTTGGCGATTTTCACACACCTTCGAGAAACTCTTAGGCATGCAGGTTCCCTCATGATGATTTCCTTCACCATTAAAGCAAGTGATAGGTAATTTTTAAAACGCATATGATTTCGAAAGGACAGAGGTGCGTGCCTGGGTTTGAACCCGAGAACTATGACTTTGCAGTCTTACGGTCTAACCACTAGACTATCACACACTGCTTCTATTATTTAATATTACTTGTTCTTATAGGGTAAGTTATGTAATAAAATACCTAGAAAATTTTGACAATAATATTTTGTGTACAATAATACTGTTTGATCTACTCTAAATAATATAAATCTGGTAGGAAAAACTGTAATGACAGGGCTTTATTTGCAGTCACGGAAAATGTTATTGGAATGGACTAAACATCTTCAATCACTCAAGGAAAAATAAAATTAACATTGTTTGGAAAGAAAAAAAGATTTTTACTCCAATTTATTAGAAAGTAAAAAAAATTATTTTAACCCTTATCGATATACAAGGTGTATTGCAATTAACACAAGACCTCATACACCCCGATTAGATAATTGCTGCACAAATTCAATACGTAAACCAAATTTAAAGTTTTTACCCCTTTTAAGCCCTTTTATACCCGAATTAACAATGAAATTTGTACGTGTATGTGTGCATATTGTGAAATAAGTTTTTGAAATGCTTTTGAAATCTCCATATTGCTTTGAATCAATAATAAATTTTGTTTGTTATAGCGCACTGAAGGAGCAACGGCATTTTTTGCAAATTTTGGAAAAATATAAGAAACAATTATAATAGACGGAATGAATTCAGTTACCGATTTAGAACACTTTCAGGTCTTGAGATTAGTATATTACACCTTGTATAATATATCGACCCTAATGAAATGCAATGTTGAATCTAAAAAACTTCGCCTTAGGAGTTTTGGCGGAAAATCGAAGAGTGATGTGTTAATTGTTTTAATTTGTCAAAACTTGTGTTATTTCGAATTATAATGTGTAATGTGGAATATTAACCATTATGTATTCCTATATGTGCATGAGTGAAGGTAATCGTAACAAAGTGATAAAACGTGCCTTTTCGATTTCCCTCAAAACGGCCGTAGCAATTGGTATGTAAAGTATCCATCGCTTTACTATGCAGGGTGGGGCACTTCATCAATTTCATAATCATTCATTCCTCGAGGAGTTGAATTATTTTAGAAATGAATATTCGTAATACTTGACATTGGCAAAATACGCGTCGTCGTGATGCCATAAACATAAAAAATCTTTTTATAAAAACGGTAACCGGACTTCAAAAAGCAAAAAATAAATAGTTGAAGTCGGTGCTGGTTAGTGCAGTCGGTTACTTGGCACCGACTTCAAATATTTATTTTTGCTTTTTGAAGTCGGTTTACTTTTTTTTTGAAAGATTTTTATTTTACAATTTTAAGTGACGAGTGAATTATTCTAATATTTATATACGGATATTATATTATTTTGCTGAGTTGTACAGTAAGGTACCTACAGGATTAATATAGTAACTATAATAACGGAATCTATACATTCGTGCTGTTCGCCGTTAAGGAGTTCCCTCCTGTATCTTCAAAGTCCAAGGTCCAATACCAATAAAATTTAAATAGGACCACCACAAAACTATACTGAACCCAATGCAAAAAGACTCATCAAAATCGGTTCGTAAGCAAAGGAGTTATAAAAAAAGGACGAATTATGAACCTCCTCCTTTTTTGAAGTCGGCTAATATACTGCTTAGTTCTATAGTAGGGTACCTATAGGATTGACGTAATACCTATAATATCTCAATTTACACATGTCTATTGTTTGTCGTTAAGGAGTTCCCTGGTGTATCTTCTAAGTCCAAGGTCCAATGCCAATGAAATTAAAATGGGACCACCTTGGAGCTATACTGAACCCAATGCAAAAAAAACATCAAAATCGGTCCACAATTGACAGAAATATCGCTGAATATAAAAAAAAGCATACATACAACCGAACATAGAACCTCCTCCTTATTAATGTCGGTTAAAAAAAACTTTGCCTTAACGTATATTATTTCCAGTACGGTTAAAGTCAATCGAAACTGAGCTAATACATCAATTTTTATACAGGTTCACTGGAGAACAACGTAGTGCAGAGGTACGGAGGCAATTTGATCTTTTGTAAATACTGTATTGTTTCACGTTTGTTTGAATCGTATAATAAACTTTGTATGCCTAATTCGTAGCACTCTAAATAAACGGAAATGCCTGAGATGTATGAGCGATAGAAGGGGACAAAATGAAGGAATAGAAAAGATGAAATAAAGGATACCTATTTACTTTACCCCTTACTAGCGACCCGTCCTGGCTTCGCACGGGTGAATTATTCACATAAACCTTCCTCTGGAATCACTCTGTCTATTAGTGGAAACCGTATAAAAATTCGCTCGGTAGTTATCGAGTTTATCGCGTTCAGAAGGAGAGACGTGGCGGGGGACTTTATTTTTAACCGATTCCTAAAAAGGAGGAGGTTCTCAATTCGACTGTATGTTTTTTTTTGTATGTATGTTACGCGATCATTTCGCCAATTATGAGCCGATTTTGATGATTCTTTTTGCATTGGGTTCAGTATAGCTCCAAGATGGTCCCATTTTAATTTCATCATATTGGACTTGGAAGATACACCAGGGAACTCCTTAACGAAAAACGATACGAATGCGTAGATTGTGATATTATGGGGATTACGTCAATCCTATAGGTACCCTGCCATAGAACTAATCAGAATATTAACCGACCTCAAAAAAGGAGGAGGTCGACAATTCGTCTGTGTTTTTTATAACGTCTTTATTTATGAACTGATTTCGATGATTCTTTTTGTGTTGGGTTTAGTATAGTTTCGAGGTGGTCCCGTTTTAATGAAATCGGTATTGAACTTTGGACTTCGAAGATTCACCAGGGGACTCCTTAACGGCGAATAGCACGAATATATAGATTCCGTTATTATGGTTATTATATCAATCCTGTAGGTACCTTGCAGTACAACTCAGCAAAATAATATAATATAGGTATATAAATATTAGTAAATAATTCACTTGTCACTTAAAATTGTAAAATAAAATCTTTTAAAAAAAAAAGGAGTTCATAAAGCAAGAAATAAATATTTGAAATTGGTGCCAAGTAACTGACTGCACTAACCGGTACCGACTCAAATATTTATTTCTTGCTTTTTGAAGTCGGTCTTTATTAAAAATATTTTTATATAATAATTAGTGATGTCAGAATTCTACAAAGCATTCGGTCGGCCGTTTCTGTCAAGATACCCATGTACTTTATAAAGATAAACTATTGAGACGAAGTATTTACCCAGTTGTTACTTACGTTATTATCAACAATCTTTCGCGTTTTCTATTACAAAAACCCTGACTGTATCGCCTAATCTTGCACTTAGTACAAAATTATAGGTTGAAGCCATCGATATATTGGAAGCAATTGTTTAATTTGAACCAGTTATGTTTGTACCAGTTTTGGTACAAATATAAACATATATATTTCTAGTTTCTGCCCGCGAACTCGTCCATGTTGACTTTAAACAGGAACCTAAGATTTTTCCGGGATAAAAAATCTAAGCAACAAACTATCTGTGTTCCAAAGGACATTGTCGAAAATTGCCCCAGAGCCAACAAACATTTAATCCATGCTATCATTAATTATCTATTTTATTAAAATAATGACAAATATCTATATCTAACGGACAATTAGCAATATAAAACGAATTTTTCAAAGTATTGTAAGTACCTATATCGAAGTCGCCGACATTTTTTCTGAATGTCAACACAATGTAACCTCATAGTATTAATGGCTACTGAATTATAATCTCAAAATCCAATACTTTTTGTACAATATTGCCATTCCCCCGCTTGTCCGTTTAATAATAAATGCCTTAAGAGAACTCATGGGTGATTTGAAATCATACAAGTATTTTTACATTGCTGTTGGTTCTGGGGCAAAGCATGTATGGGCGCAGAACAATGTCCTTTCATCCGAATCGTCCAAACATCCAAACGTATAAACTTTCATATTTATAATATTACTACAGTTTTTATTTTTTGCTTCCTGTGAATTTGCACCGGCTTCACTCGTTTCTGCATCCTAAGGTAGACTGGTAGAAAATGCCTCAGGCATTAAGTCCGCCTTTGTACTAAGTGTGCATAAAGTATTAAATTAATAATAGATATTAATAGGATAGTAGGATAAGGGAGAATCTATTCTAATATTATAAAGAGGTAAAGTTTGTGAGTTTGGATGTTCGGGGTAATCTCCGGTACTACTGATCCGATTTTAATGATTCTTTCACCATTGGAAAGCTACCCTATCCAGAAGTAACATATAATATAGACCCGGTAGGTGGTGCTGTTGTCAACCGGGTACGAAGTCGCGGGAAACTGCTAGTAAATAATAAATTTCCAAAAAAATGAGAAGTTTCATAAAAATAAAGGTCACCTTTTCATATTCAATAACAGAATATTTCATCATAACGACACCTGCTTTTTTCTTTTGGGGAAAAAATATTTTGGTTCGGTTGTAAAACGATAGTCGAAATTTAAATTTTCGCTCATCGGAAATAGAAGGAGGCCTTTGTGAAAGACCCAATTATTTTTTTGCATGGCCGCTTTCGCATCACAGTTGAATTAATCTATAGACTGTTTGTTTTCGGCCTAAAGATATTATTGGTTCCATTTATATCGGCGTTTTATATCTAGTTAGATATCGGTGAAATTTTCATTCAGTTTTTTTGCGGCATTAATGTGTTTTGGTTCTCTCTTGCAGGAATGAGATGTTAGCAATTTTTAATAAGAGATTCAGTATGATAATGATTGTTTTTATTCTATCTTTGATCACGTCAGATTTCTTGCGGGGTAGGTAGAGAGTAGTGTTCAAACAGGAAACCTCTCTGGCTTCCTTCATTGTAATAATTCGTCGTTATTTTTATTGAAGCTAAATAACTTACTTAGGAATAAATTTGTTAATTTTGCAGTAAAGCCAGACTCAGGGGAAATCGAATATAAGTATTAGAACTTTTTAGAAAGAAATTAAATGTAAAATATAAAAATAAATAAATAAACACCATCACGCCTTTATTCCCCAAGCGGGGGTTGAGAGTTGAGAGTTGTACTGAGTACACCCACTTTTCGCCGACGATGTTAGGTCCCATGTAATAGGGGCAGCCTATTGCCATATACCGGGCACAATTCCAGACTCCGGACTCATAATGGGAATTTTTCGTGAGAAAAACTACATTTGTCCGACCTAGGATTTGAACCCAGGACCTCGTGATCTCAAAGCGATGCGCTTTGCCACTAGACGAACGAGGCAATCCGCAAAATAAATGTCTCGAATATTATATTGTTAGTTTGAGTAGAATGGGTTGAAAAACAAGTTCAATCTTTAGGCAAAAGACGTTCACTGCAAGACAAACACCTCTCAGTCACAACTAGTACCCAGAAGGGACCACTATAAGGAATAACAACTAATATTTATAAAATTTAGTGCTGTACATTTAATTAACTCACCGTCACGCCTATATTCCTCAAGCGGGGGTGGCAGAGGTGTACTGTTTACACCCATTTTCTGCTGATAATAGTATTAGCCCTGTTAAGAAACTGTCCCACCGTTGGGCACGGGCCTCCTCTCAAACTGAGAGGGTTTAGGCCATAGTCCACCACGCTGGCTCAGTGCGGGTTGGCGAACTTTACACACCTTCGAGAACCTCTTAGGCATGCAGGTTTCCTCACGATGTTTTCCTTCACCGTTAAAGCAAGTGATCATTATTTTTTAATACGCACATGATTTCGAAAAGACAGAGGTGCGTGCCTGAGTTTGAACCCGAGACTTTGCAGTCCAACGGTCTAACCACTAGGCTATCATTGCTTCATGGCTATCCCTGCTTCATGCTTCTGTTGATAAAGTCAGGTTTAATGTAATATGGGGCGAACCTATTGACATATATTTGGCACAATTCCAAACTCCAGTGGGAAGACATACTGGGAAGTTTTTGATAGAAAATCTATATTTTTCTGACCTAGGATTTTAACCCAGGACCGCGTGATTGCAAAGCGCAATGTTTGCGACTAGACCAACGAAGCAGTCACTAAAATCACTAATAACAGTATCTAAACTAAACGGCAAGTCACAGCTGCTAATTAAACGAATTATACGCAAAACTAAACGCACACAAAAATGAATACAACCAACCCGCCATGTGCACGATGAAAAAAATATCTCGCAACACTTGTAATAAATTAACAATGAGACCGCCTAAAATCGGATTATGCGGGACCCTATAACAGGGTTGTCACAATCACGGTTCGTTAGACGCCCACTGAACCCGCGAGCCATTTGAACGACATATTTTAGTTAGGAACCCCGCGGAATTGCAAACTAGCTATTTGTGCCGCCACCCTAATTTCGTTCAGTATGTCGTAGGGCTGTCCCACATGTTTAGGGAGAGAATTACTTTTTAGTTTGATTGTATGCTTATTAAGGTTATTTTACGCGCATTTTATTATGCTAGATCATCAGCTAAGTAAGCAGGTAGAACAGAGTGTTACAGATTCAAACTTTTGGTCTAAAACAACAATTGAACTGTTCCGATTTAAGGCGGGCCTTAAATGAAAAACAGACTTAAATTTTAGGTCATAGTTCATATATCTAAGGCCATGGGGAAACTATCCCACAATTGACAACAGTAAAGTCGGAACAAGGACTTAACCTTTCTGCCGCTTGCGTCACATTGTGAGGGGACGTCGCGTGTTACCCCAACCAACGTGTTTTCGCGTGTTGAGTCAACCTGATGAAAAAACCTTTACCTGAGAATTCAGCCATGAGTTTCTTATAAATAAATGTATGTTCTGACACATTTTATTGACATTTTAGTAAGCCTAATTTACTGTATAAAATATAATTCTTAATTATTATCCCTCAATCGTAACAGAATTTTGTATATCAGAATAAACTTCTTTAGTGACTAGGAAAGTTTGTTATATTTCACCGTCAATCACAATAAAATTAAAAACAAACGACTGCATTAAAATAACGAGATAATAATGTTTTTGAAAACAAAACAAGTGTGAAAACATTATTTTTATGACAATACATGATTGTCATAACAATGATGTTATCATACTAGTATTTTATTTTACAGTGATCACTCTGTACTCTCTGCCTACCCCGCAAGGGATCGAGCATGATTATACAGATAGATAGACAGTGACCACTTTAAAAAAAAATGTTTTAGGCACCACAATTTTATTTCTTAAATTCATTAGCATCAAGCCCTATTCAAATAGGTTCAATATCTATACTAGATGTCGTTAACTCTGATTTTTTAAATATTAGTTTAACTCATTCTTAAAATTCACATTACACCAGCACAGCTGCAGCTTATACCTAGATTTCCAAATTAACATAATTTGAAGATCTCTATTCGCAACACCCTATGGTATAAAAAGGGACATAAACACAACTTAAGATCAAAAACAAAAAATATAATCTAATCCAATTATAAACACAATTGGCAACTCGAGTGCCAGCCCTAAGCGATAATGAATAAAAATGCAAAATAGGCGCCGAGCGAGCGGAAGAATGATTCCGAATGGCGAGTAAATTCGGAACAGGTGCACCGAAAGGGTTAAGTTAACCGGTTTAGGTGCTATAAAACATGATGGCAGGGGTAAAACTGAGCAATGTATTTTTATTATACTCGTAATGAAGAATAAGCTTTTGATGGGTTAATTTCTGCTTCGGCGACAGGGGTAGCGGGCGACAAGACTTTTTTCGCGCGGGACAAAATTTTGTCAAAATTGTCTTGTCTTAATCATGTCCTAGGTCCTTTAAATCTTATCGTGTCATTTGAGACTTGAGTTATATTGACGATTGATTCGTACGTTTTATTTGTAAAATCCTGAGATTGATCTGTTATTTTTGTGAAATTTCTTTGAATAAACAAAACATGAAAAATGGTCGTGTCTATACAATATATAAGTTTTCTCGTATAAAACTTTTGTCAAATAACGCAGTGCGAGAAAGTAAGTAAAAACGGTTTTCTCACGACTATGGCGACAAAATCCGAGATATGCGTTGTCTCGCCTCCTGCGATAGCCCTGCAGAATCATAGTATAATAAAATATAACAGGGAAAAGTTTTGTGGAAATCGATACTTTTATGGTTGTATGTATTTCGAATGGTGTAACATATATATAATATTAATAGTAATATAAAAAAATAAACACTGTGTACACTCACTTTATGCCGACGATGGTCCCTTGTAATAGGGGGCAAGCCTATACCCATTTTACCAGACACAATGCCAGACTCCGGACGATACTGTAATCACTATTTTGTCCGCCTTAGGATTTGAATCCAGGATCTCGTAATCGCTACGCGCATTGTTAACCACTAGACCAATGAGGCAGCAGTATTTTTTTACTTTTCTATGGAACTTGTTACTTAATAATCGTACTAATATTATGAACTGGTTTCTACCCACGACTTCGTCCGCGTTTACTTTAGACAGAAACCTAACATTTTTATACACACCGTCACGCCTATATTCCCCAGCGGGGGTGGCAGAGGTGTACTGAGTACACCCACGTTTCGCCGACGATGTTAGGTCCCATATAATAGGGGCCATATACCGGGCACAATTCCAGACTCCGGACACATACTGAAAATTTTTTGTTAGAAAATCTACATTTGTCAGACCTAGGATTTGAACGCAGGACCTCGTGATCACAAAGCTATGTGCTTTGCCACCAGACCAACGAAGCAGTCATTTTTTTTTCAGGCCTAACATTTTTCTGGGAATAAAAGTATCCCATGTGTTTATGCTGGTAATATTATGTATTCCTATGTGTTCATACAAACTTTCACCTTTATCACATTAGCAGGATGTTTGTTACTCTATAACGCAAAAACGGCGGAACGGATTTGGATGAAATTTGGTACACAGAAAGTTTATTACCTGGTTTAACACATAGGACTTTTTATACCGAAAACATGTTAGGTTTCTGTCTAAAATCAACGCCGACAAAGTCGCGGGCAGAAACTAGTTAATAAATAAAATAAACTGTTTTATCCGATCCATCAGTTGTCCCACTGTCTCAAATGCTATGAGTAAGTACCTACTTTTTATAAATCATCACGCTACGTCCTTATTCTAGTCCTCTATTATCTTAAACATACCTACATGGTTAATACGTAGATAGAAGTTGTGAGTAACTCCACACAAAGAGAGGCTGCGATTAATCATCTCGTTTAGTTTTCAAGGACACGAATCGTGAGTCACTATCTAGTCTAAAGTTCTGGGTCAATTGACTCATATAAGATATACGCACGCTATTGTACGTCACGGAAAACACAGACTGTTATTTACCGCATATATGATAGTCAAGTCTCTTTAACCGGCAAGCCTATATGAGAAGTATGAGAGTGGAGGAAGCCAGAGAAATCTGTAAAGAAAGTACTTGTTAGAACTCTGTACTCTCTGCTTGCCCGTAGCGTGATGATATAGATAGATTTGATAAAGACTGTTGCCTAAAGCCTATTAACCCTTCATTACATAAAGCGATTATCGCTACTTTCGCATTGTATATCTGTTTTGTCATTCTTTCTTCTGGCATCCTTTCTATATGCCAGAACCAACGGAGCATACCCTTTCTCATCTTTACACCGATACTATCTTTCATACCTACTCGCTTTCTTACTACGCTGTTGCGAATACGGTCGGTCAGCGTGACTCCGCACATCTTCCGCAGAGATCGCATTTCGACCGTATTTATCCTGCTTTCGTTCTCCTTCTTACATACCCAACTCTCACTGCCATATAACAGCGTTGGGACAAGCACTCCGTTATGCATGGCCAGCTGCGCCTTTTGGCTTAAGTGCCGGCTCCCAAGTAGCCTTCCCATCGCACCATTCACTCTATTACCTGCATTCACTCTTCTCTCTATATCAGCGGTGTATTTCCCATCCTTACTGAAGGCGCATCCAAGATATACAAACTCATTCACTTGCTCCAGCACATCGTTACCAACCACAATCCTTGCATTCGTTCTGGTTTCTTCCCGTTCAAAAACCATAATTTTGGTTTTCTTCACATTCAAATGTAAGCCATTATTAACAGATATACAATGCGAAAGTGGAAGGATGTAGGTGCCGGGGAAGACCTAGACTATCTTACCATGACCAAATAGACCTGTGTCTTATCTGAAGGGCAAGTCAAGAGTCTCCGTAACCGGCGAGTGTGTATGAGAACCTGAAAAGAACCTGTTGGAACTCTGTACTCTCTGCCTACCCCGCGAGGGAGCTGGCGTGATGATATAGATAGATAGATAGATTATCGCTAATGGATTTTATTTCAATGTAAAACTTGTCGTTATTTTGTTTCGTGCAATGATCAACTAATAGATTAGTGATTAATCTCATCATCAAAAGTTAAAAACGTCGCTGAAACTATGCGAAAATCGTATCCTTGCTTTGCTTGTTCCAATACAATTAAAGCGCTTCCCGGGTTACCCCGAGCTTTAAACCTTGATGGCATCTATTAAGACCAAGTGTATAAAAACGAATTGGTGCGAGAATTGCCAGAGAACTGAGCAGACAATTTGCAACCAGCCTAACTTGGAGATGTTTATTTTAAGTAGGTATAACCTTAGATATAACATACGGATCAGAGACGTGGTCACTTACAATAGGTCTCATAAAGAAAGCTCAGAGTTGCTCAGCGAGCTATGCTTGGCGTTTCCTTCGATTCGTAGAAGAACCAAGGTCACCGACATAGCCCTCAGGATTAGCAAGCTGAAGTGGCAATGGGCGTGCCACATAGCGCGAAGATCGGACGGGCGTTGGGGCAGAAAGATTTTAGAGTGGAGACCACGTATTGGCAAGCGCAGCGTAGGACGACCGCCTGCCAGATGGACCGACGATCTTGTGAAAATTGCAGGAAGAACCGGAAGACCGGTTACGCTGGAAAGCGATTGGGGAGGCCTATGTTCAGCAATGGACAAGTATAGACTGAGATGATCATCATAATATGCATTCTAAAATACAGAAGTTTTATCATTCAGTTACAGAAACGTTCTTTAAGTTTGAAAATATCGGATCGGAATAATACTTAATCGGAATAATGGAGACACATTTACCGATATCGTTTGCTGGTACACTCAGATCTCAACTGCATTCAAGTGGGTGAGCCACAAATTGTGCCAAGTTTTTTGGCATTGTCCCCTTTACATGATCCAGCTATTCCGATTCCGAGCTTAGAATAAAAATTGCCATGTCAGTCGGCTTGTTATTTGTGGGATTGGTAGGAATGTAATATGTCATTTGTAAGCGATGTGAGACTATTGCAGTGATTTTTCGGGCTTTTATTTAACTCACTTTGTTCGTATGTTGTCTGTGTGTACGGTTTAAATTTTTGTGGTCCATTATTCAAGCACATGCTGGCATCTGATCGAGCTTAAATTTGTTATATTTGCGTAGCTTCGGTGAGAATGCACCATGAAGGTAATATGGTACCATAAAGCTGGTAATGGAGAAGGGAGGTGGCTATAGGAACTCCCTAACGAAACCCCGTCGTGTTTAGGCTCATTGGATTTGTCTTGGAAAGTGCTATAGAGTTGGTCGGCAAGGTCTGATGATGGAGCCGGAAAATAACTTAAGGAAGGACTACGTTTCGTGTTTGAGCTCATTGGATGTCTGATGATGGAGCCGGAAGGTGGCCATACGAACTCCTCAACTAAGCATGATATCTCCGTCATGTTTATTTTTTTTCTAGACTTTTTCACTGCCTTTCCTGAGCAAAGGCCTCCCCTTTATACTTATTACAAAAATATAATTATTACATATTTGTTTTAATTAACTTTGTATTAATTAATAGGACAGCATACACCAACCTTCAAAATTTTACCCCGTTTTTCATACAAATACTTGGTATGTGAATCGTTTTACCAGTTAAAATCAGAGCCAAGTTACTGAGACCCGCGTGTAGTTTCGTTTCATTCGAGCATGTAGGGAAGCGACAAAATGTTAACTACCTTCATTGAAACTCGTCAGATTCTGCCAGGGTCGGGGTATGCGGGAATTTCAACTGCGAAGTTACTAGTCATAACGGAAACATGTTTTTGGTATATTTATGTATACTTTTCTAAGAAATGCTCGAAATACCGGACCGCTATGTTTGTAGGGACTACCAAGGAAAAGTAGCGGTCGGCTCGGTCAGTCTGATTTTGGTGACTGCGACATTTTCATATTCAAGCGTTTCCGTGCTTCTGAAGGCACGCCATAAGCAATTGATCCCAGTAACCACTTCATGCGGTAGTCGTTGAGCCATCTTTAAAGCCTTGTAGGCGACTTGATAAGTTCCAACAGAAAGGTGCCTCTTTCTGTTGAAACCTGCTTAAAATCTGCACTGGGTCCCCATTGTGGAGTGGATGACCGTTGGATGCATGGATAAATGGAGAATGACCTAACCTCTCTCTTTTCAATTGTATGAGGCTTCCAGATGTCAGGATTTGTGTAGTTATTCGGAGTAGAATAATAATTTAGACTAATCCCCATGACATGAGCGGTTTAGTTTAAGCGAAACTTGATCTTGTATGTCTGACCAACACTTTTGGCTTAAGACGTAGTAACTTAAGCACATATCCGTCAATGGAACCGTGTCATATCTTCCACGGAACACTTCACACCCACATAGAATGAGTCAACCACTCATTGTTTTTAAACATCTGCCAAAGACAGCGCGTGTCAACCACAGCGCCGTGCGAATGATTAGAATAACAAAATTTCTCACTGTGTTTGTTTAAGAAATTTAATAATTCTCAACCTTATTAAGGGTACGTGAGTCAACCTCATTACACACCCTACGTGTTGCGGGGATGCATAATAAAGGGTACACACCCTTTGTTATGCGCGATTATGTGGATTCACTTTGTCAAGTGGAGAAGTTGAGAACGGATCTTGTTTCGAGGGAAAGCGTTTGGGCAAATTAGGTTTTTGGTAAAGGGCTTGAAATGTTGCTTTTTTAAGTTAATCGTCTATGGAAACTTCTAAGATTGTGCTAACTCCTGACTAGATTGTGAGGACTAATTTCGATGTTCGTTTGATACACCTAAAGGCTAAGCATATGCTATTTGACGTTAACGTAACGTGTTGTCGAGATAGAGTGCTGCCATCTTCATTTTTACTTAATATTTATGTTGCGTGAAAATGATAGCTTATCGACTCGATAGCGTTACACTATCTATCGTCAATCTGCATGCGCTAATCCTTCTTTACAGTGCGAGAAGGATTTTTTGGGCCGTAGATGACACTGACATTGGGGACGTTGGTGTGAAATGAGGGTTGCCATTTAATTAAAGTTTCCTGCTTCCAAAGAGATATTGCAACAGGTGAGTCCGCACGGTAACTAATTAAAAAAAGAATTTTCATAGAAAACGCAAACTCTGCGACTGGCATGAAGTGACATTTCAATTGATGACAGCGTTAGTTCCGATTTTGGTCGTGGGCCAAAAGATCCTTGTGGGACTCTAAATCTATCGAGTTGATGTGCCATTTAACCGACTTCAAAAAGGAGGAGGTTCTATGTTCGGTTGGATTTATACTATTTTTTTTATGTATGTTCTGCGATATTTCCGTAATTGTGGACCGAATTTGATGATTTTTTTGCATTGGGTTCAGTATAGCTCCGCGATGGTCTCATTTTAATTTCATTGGCATTGGACCTTGGACTTAGAAGATACACCAGGGAACTCCTTAACGACAAACAATAGGCATGTGTAAATTGAGATATTATAGGTATTACGTCAATCCTATAGGTACCCTACTATAGGACTAAGCAGTATATTAGCCAACTTCAAAAAAGGAGGTTCATAATTCGTCCTTTTTTTATAACTCATTTGCTTATGAACCGATTTTGATGATTCTTTTTGCATTTGGTTCAATATAGTTTTGAGGTGGTCCTATTTTATTGTTATTGGTATTGGACCTTGGACTTTGAAGATACAAGAGGGAACTCCTTAATGGCGAACAGCACGAATGTATAGATTCTTTATTATAGTCATTATATTAATCCTGTAGGTACCTTATTTTACAACTTAGCAAAATAATATAATATTGGTATATAAATATTACTAAATAATTCACTCGTCACTTAAAATTGTAAAATAAAAATCTTTTAAAAAAAAAGGTAAACCGACTTCAAAAAGCAAAAAATAAATATTTGAAGTCGGTGCCAAGTAACCGACTGCACCAACCAGCACCAGATTTTTCACACTATAAATTTAACTCTCTGGTCATAGATATTGAGAGCTTCAAATTCAGTGAAACAGAGCGACACTTCACTTTGCACAATCAGTAGGTATCATGTCACTATTCAAAGGAAGGTACTTGAGACTGCTAAATATTTTATTAGGACACGTTATCGTGAAATGCCAGTTTAGGTCAAAAGTCTCGGTAATCAATAACATATGACTTGATCTTTATATGAAGAACTAGGGAGTGATCGAAGGAGGTGAATAGTCCTAGATGATGTGTAGTTTTTAGTATAGATTGACTTTGAAGATTTATTCTTTTAAGAGTTATGTATGCCATTCGTAGCATGAAGTGTGCTTGGATTTCGAAATGGATAAATCTCGTAATTAGTTATCCAAAAAATCTACAACATGGACATATATCACCTAGACCACATAGGCAAAACTTTACTAACCAAATTTATACAACTTATATACCAAATTTCTCTACTAAAGGAGTTCTGCGTCCATACATGATTTGCCCCAGAACCAACAGCAATGAAAAAATGGGTGTATGATTTCAATTTCAACCTGCAAATTATCTTCATGCATTTATTATTAAACGGATAACCGGGGGTATTGCATTATTGCTAAAAAAAAGTTATAGATTTTGAGGTTATAATTTAGTAGCCAACAATACATTGGTAAAATCTTTATGTAAAAATACACTAGCAATAATCGATCATTATTGAATGTGATCGATAGGATTGACATCTCCAACCGTTCGATAACGATGTTGACATTCGGAAAAGACGTTGGCGACTTTGATTTAAGTACTTACAGTACTGTGAAATATTCATTTTGGATTGCAAATTGTCCGTTAAATATGGATGTTTGCAACTACTATAACAAAACATATAAATAATTATGGTATAGGTCACATGTTTGTTGGTTCTGGGGCCGTTTTAAAAGATGTCCTTTATATGAGTCCGTAAGAAATAGGATTCAAGGCATATGGGAATGATGGCAGATATGTATGTCTTAGTGTAATAGGAGACCAGCATATAGCTATTATACCGGTCACAATTCCAGACTTTGTATAAAAAATAACACTTTCTCCAAATTCAAATCCAGGTATCCACACTATCCGCTACTAGAGCCACGAAGGGAGTCGATGAGCAAGAAAGAAATATAAAAAAAAAACAGTAGGTAATATGTGCAAAACTATCTACGACCTGGATCCGCAATCAATTTCCAAGATAACCCATGCTCCAGCCGTTCTATTTTAAGTAAGATCTTACCGGGATAAGTCTAGGAAACTGGAACATGTCTCCATAACCGGATTACTTCTTGCTCGTGAAAATGGCAAAATTACGAAAGGAACGTGAAGCTATTGTTATTTCGTAAAAAGGATAATAACAGGTACACATGAAGGTTAGAAAAACATTCCTATGTTGGGGACAATAAAGGCAACAACTAGCTTTTAGTATTTATGTATGTAAACGCTACAAAGACATCGATCTATGTTGTAACTAATGTTAGCAAAAAGATTGCAAATTGCTCAATTAGTTAATGGTGACGCCTAGTTATAAACTAAATTGTAAACATAAAATAAACGCGCTTTATTTATCCTAGCCTAGTGGTTAGACCGTTGGACTGCAAAGTCAGACGTCTCGGGTTCAAATCCAGGCAAGCACCGCTGTCTTTTCGAAAGCATGTGCGTATTAAAAATTAACTATCACTTGCTTTAACGGTGAAGAAAAACATGGTGAGGAAACTTGCATGCATAAGAGTTTCTCAAAGGTGTGTGAAGTTCGCCAACCCGCACTGGGCCAGCGTGGTGGACTATGGCCTAAACCCTCTCAGTTTGAGAGGCGGGCCGTGCCCAACAGTGGGACAGTTTCTTAACAGGGCTAATATTATTTATCATATATTTATCTGTGGCAACATCGAAAAGGAAGGAGCGACGGGAAGCAGATAGAAACACCATTACACCCAGCGCAAGACGAACATTTGTGGTTGTAACGAATAAACGTTTTTATTTTAAATTTTAATCAGTTTTCAAAATGTGTTATATCGTTAAATTAAAATCTCAAACAACCTGTTTGTACTCTGTACTCTCTGCCTACCTTCCAAGGAATGTGACGTGATGATATAGATAGCACAGAATCAGACACCGACCTCGCCGGCGAGGTCGAAGAATCCCTTGCCCGCCGGCCGGTGCAGAGCACCACTGCGACACCATAGCGACTGCCCAAGCCGAGGCCGTTTCTCTTGAGGCGCCCTTGAGCTAGTTGCCCCCTTGCCCTTCTGGCTCGAGCGTAGTGGTTGCATGCTCGCCCTCTTGTCCGGTGAAGCGGATAAATAAAACACTACGAATTATATATGGTAATTATTGCTTACTAATTTTTTAACATGAATAATAAAAAATGTTTCTGATATCACCCATACAATATCCCTAGGCTAACTTACAGCTTATAAAAGTTGAAACAAAGTTGCCAGCGGAACCACAGGCAAACCAAGTCACAAATATAAGTTCTATTCAGAAATTTACACTACACCTTTACTTTTTTTTAAACGTAGCGCCACCCTAGGAATTATGTCTGTATCGTGGGTGCGTTTACAAACATGAAATTTCACATACACAAATACCCAGACCGGAACAAATAATTGTGGATCACACTAAGATTTGTCCCGTGCGGGAATCGAACTCGCGACTATTAGACACAGTGGGCGGAGCGGCTCAAGCTCTTAACTACTTACTAAAAACATTTACAACAAAAGGAAAAACATATTGTGTAATATACTTAATTAAATTCGTTTATAACAGGAAAATTACCCACTTTAACAAGATTAAACTCTTATCCAACTGGCGGGTAATTATAATTACCAATTACCCACACTCTCGCTGTGATTATAACTGTTGTTTAATCGTTGTTGATAAACAAAATGTTATGTTTGGCATTTTTAGTCAATGAATAGTTAGTGTCAAGAGAGTGTTAATTAGCTCATCATCAGGTTTATGAATTCATGAGCGAAAACACATTTGTATTTAACCGTGCCCGGTACAATGGCAATAGCCTCGCCCCCTATTACAAGGGACCTAACATTGTCAACGAAAAGTGGGTGTCTACAGTACACCTCTGCCACCCCCGCTTGGGGAATATAGGCGTGACGATGTTTTATTTTATTTAAAGTTACTAATTAATTGGGACGCAATGCGAACCTTGATTAAACCGACCTCACAGGATTAAGGGAAGCGCGTATCACATCGCACCATGTGTGCAACGCGCTTTAAGCTCAATAGGGTTGGTCATCATTTAAAAATAATACATATTATAAAAATTCCTTATCTATTAAATAAAAAAGTCAAGGTCGTTAGGAATACCTTTAGCCAATGACTCTCCACGTTATGAATATTCTCGAATCATAATATTATAATTATGAGATTATAAAATCTACAATAAATTACAATAATAGTAGTAGTTTCACTCTGAGAGATACCTTATACCACGTTCCAAACCTTTTACCACTCTAATCATTCCAAAGAAAGATCTTGTATAATGAATAGATATATATTTCACTAAAACAACTGAACTCTATCGGCTGTCAGAAGATGCTTACAAATCAGAACGAGCACCAAGAACATTCTCATTGTCACTTAAATCAAATACACACTTGGACAAATACTTCAATCAAACAAACATCCTTTAAACACCCAAATCTCTACATCGCCAACCCTAGCGTTAGGTTAACGCCATACTGAGCGTTAATTAGCGTTAACAAACGCCGCGTTATCCGCGTTCAGCGTCGCGTTACCGCCGCGATCAGCTGATAACAGTTCCGTTGCATAATTACATTGCGACTGGCGTTGCCGGTTCCCCCATTTTCAAG
Organism: Phalera bucephala; assembly: GCA_905147815.2. Classification (NCBI taxonomy): domain Eukaryota; kingdom Metazoa; phylum Arthropoda; class Insecta; order Lepidoptera; family Notodontidae; genus Phalera; species Phalera bucephala. The sequence goes on from LR990627.1 coordinate 11,886,185, forward strand.
GGATCCCGGATTTAAATTCAAATCTGTAACAAGAGGTTATTGTCCTCTTGACTGATAGCCGGTTTCAATATTTAATTATTAGATAAATGTTCTTAGACCCAGTAGTATTTTAACAGATCTTCTTTATAAGGTATGTCAAAATTCTACTGGTAGTAGGTTTTGGACCACGCTGCCCCAAGGGCCAAATGTATCCCCAAGTTCAACATTCGAAACTGGCTTAAATCAACTGACTAGGTTTAGATTGTTAAGAAAGGGTCGATATATGTATAGGAGCAGTGATAGAGTGGTTAGGACTGCAAAGTCAGAGGTCGCGGGTTCAAACCCAGGCACGCACCTCTGTCTTTTCGAAAGCATGAGCGTATTAAAAGTTAACTATCACACTATGATTTAACGGTGAAGGAAAACATCGTGAGCGTTCAACAAAACGCACGGGGCCAGCGTGGTGGACTATTGCCTAAACCCTCAGTTTGAGAGGAGGCCCGTGCCCAACAGTGAGACAGTTTGTTAACAGGACTATTATTATATGTATTAATTTCTTAAAGGATGTAAAATAGATATTTATGATAATCACAATAAACTTGTTTACATTTAAATATATTAAAATCTATATAAATTGCGGGATGCACTCGGGATACAGAATATTACGGAGTTTAGTAATTCACAATATTGGTCATTATCAGCCCATAATAATAAGCTATTTTAATTTTGTTCGCCTTATATAAAAATGTTTGAAGTACAGGCAAAAAGAAATACATTTTTTAACTAACCTATTATATCCGACTGGTACGCCAAGGTCTCCCACTAAACAGTCCTATTCTTGGCCAAAATACTAATTATATATTATGTACATAAGAAGAGATTAGGACACAATTCCCTAAAATGTTATTTTCATTTTTCCTTTCTTGTCAAAAAAATCTTACAATTATATTTTCTTATGTATTGTTAGGCATAAAATCCATAAGGCACGAAAAAGTCATCGAACAGATTTGGAAGAGTATGCTAATAAAATTATACAAAATAGTTACTATAATGATTTTGTCTAGACAGGCTTGCCAAGAAGGCAGAATCACAGACGGCTGAGTTGCTATTAATTTTAGATATTAGAACTAGGAATTAATTCAGTCTGAATGTTGTCTATTTTTACGATCTTTGTTGCTTGAAATCTCGTTAAATTTAGGCTGTTCCCAAGTAGTTTCATTAATGAGTTTTTCGTAATGTGTTTCTATCTGGGTGCTACTATACAAGGTGTAACATAATAAACGCAAGACCTCAGACACCCCAATAAGAGAATTGCTTCATAAATTCAAAACGAAAACCAAATTTCCAAATTTCGAGGTTTTTACCCCTTTTTTAAGCACTTTTATACCCCAATTAACAATGAAACTTGTATGTGTATGTGTGCTTTTTGAGAAGTACGGGTTAGGAATGCATTTGTAATCTCTTTATTGCTATGAATCAAGAATAAATTTAGTTTTTTATAGCGCACTGAAGGAGTAACAGCATTTTTTGCAAATTAAAAAAAAATAAGGTTCATTAAAAATACTTGGAATCAATTCAGTTATCGATTTAGAACAAACTACTTTCAGATCTTGCGTTTATTATGTTACAGCTTGTATAGCAAATAATCATTAGTTAGTTTGGAAATAATTATGGCCTCTTTCACTATCCTCGAGTTAAGTCTGAATTAGACTAATCAACATTCCAAACTGCAAGTAAGTCTACGTTCGAATTTCATTATCTCTGAGTAGTCCTATCCGACGGTCAAACTAGCCAGTTTAAATTGTCGAGTAACGCTTATCGGTAGGTATCTAACTAGGACTTTAATCGAGGGTGGTGAAAGAGGACCTTAGTGTTTTAGTTGAGGGCTTAGCACGAAAAGATTGACGTTAGCGCGGCGCTACTTTAATGATTTCACCCCTATATTCAAAAGAGTTCAAACTAACATTTTTTAAAATGATCAAAATCAGAACTGTTGGAACTCTGTACTCTCTGGTTACTCCATGAGGGATCTGGCATGATAATATAGATAGATAGATCAAAATCAGAAAAAAAGCTTACAATTTCCAAATTTCACACAATTGAAATGTCTTAATTTGAATATCCTCCTATTCCGTGTCCCTATACTTTATTCAATCTTTGTTTTTTTACTTATTCAAACACATCAACGGGTTCCTTGTAAACAATGCTATAAATCTTTCAAATTGTTGCTCTTTTACATTTCTTTTGTTGCCTCAAAATAGAGCGAAATAAGCTATTTTGTGTTTTTAGGAAAATAAATGTAGTAGGAATGGCAACTCCATGCGTTTCAGAATTTAAGGAGTAATTTATGGACGCCCGATGAAGCTGACAAAGTGAACAGATTTACAAGTAAAGCAAGTGCAAATCACTTGTAAAGCTGCCCTTAATTAGTCTGTGCATTTGCCCCAGACGTGTTTTGCTATGGTTTATTGCCAATGTAGCATCATCTGCTGATCGGCAGGATGAACCGTAAACTTGTATTTAAAGGCAGTATTGGTCGGATAATTTTCCATGCCATTTATAATCACGAAGGTAAAACAGCAATTTCAAATAAGGTAAATAGGTAGTTAATGCACTCACAGAACAACAAAACGAGTTTCTTAGCCAAATACTTTAAATTTTCAAACCATAGGATCTGAAATGATATGACACTGCTTTCTCAGTAAATTTAAGGCCACAGTTAGAACTAACTACTGCTGCTCCCAAAGTTTTTTCTAAGTTCAATTTCCATACTCTTCACAATCGCTCCATTCATTAGAACATATCAACCCGCACTATCCAACCCTTCACTTTACCATTTTGTACATGATATCCTAAAATAATAATCGCTACAAAATACCGAAACGAAATTACGCAAGCTAACGAATTTGCTCAATTTGGCAAACAAGACGGATAAACAATGAGATCAAGTATTTATTATTATCAAACAGAAAACAATTTTAGGGCACGGTTGTTAAATGCGTAGGATATTACTCTGGAGTCTAGCTATAACAGATTCAAATTTATTTATGCCTTCATGTTCAGGGAGATTGGACGATGAATAAAAAATTGAGTAGTAATATCGTCAGTGGATATGGGAATCAATAAATAAAAACATGTACGCCAACTCTTTTTGATGCTGAGTAGTTAAAGGCTTAATGGACACTTATGTAGGTCAAGGAATGCGAGATACTCAATTAAGTTAGTGTCGTTTTCTCTAGTATAATCACGATAGATGCTAGTCGATAAGAATCATTTATCAATTAAACATTTTAATAGATGGATTTAACAGATTGCAGTGAAATATTTCGTGCATAGCAATGCTTCGGCAATCGTCTGATATATGAGCTATTTTAAGGTGGTAGTTCTACCAAGGAAACAGTCTTAGAAAATATCCTCTATCTCTTGTGTCTATAGATACCTCATATTCTCACACAAAGGAATTTTGAAGGAAATATTCTAAGCATCAATAGTCTCATAAAATGTTTGAGGTAAAAGGTAAGTTGTAGCAATATTTATGCGAAGGAAACTTTTGCATCTCCAGTTTCCTGACAGAAAGCAAGTTGCAAGTTTCCAATGAATACATTAGGCAGTCACAGGTACTTGGTAATACTTCGTGTTAGTATTCAAGCTGTAGTGTCTACGCTGGTAACCTGGTTACTTACATACAGAGAGCCTTTGATGAGAGACGTTGTTGCTTCATAAGGAAACATTTATGCCCTTCAAATTGCATCCGAAAGCAGGATAATACTGTTGTTATGAGAACCATAACTGGTATGTAGGTGGACAGTTATTGAAGGGTAATGAGATGGTCAGGAATGTGTTTGGAGGTATGCATGGATTGAATAGAATATTCGTATGCACGGATGCACACAAAAGCGTGTCAGTGCTAAATTTTAAATTAACTACAATAATGTTGAATGATATTGAGTTCTTACGGTCTATCGGGACTTATAGTATGAAATCAGAACATGATAGTAAATTAAGTGATCTTATTACTTTTATATACTTATAGCCAGTTGCATTGGCTTTGCTGGCACCAACTAAAACGCATGGCAATGCATTGGTTGCAATTGCAATTGAAACTGAACATGCATCAAGCAAGAGGTCACTTCTAAATTCGTAATAAAATAAATCCTATATTTTCTTTCTTCCTTAAAAACAACCTTGGATATTAACTGACACTATCAGTACAGGTTTCAAATTGTCAGAATTCAAAACTAACCTTTCGTGGTTAGGGTAAAACGTCCTTTACTTTGAATACAGATGACTGCCAAAAAAAACATCTTAACTATTCAACACTGAAACTGGTTCAGAGAATCGTGTGGAAACGTCCTAATACACAATACGTTGAATTCAGAGACACGTTTTATATTCTAACAGCGAAATACTCGTCGACGCGTCACGTGTTGAATTACCGCCACGCGGTGCAGATATACTAGCTGCGAATGCGCGGGAGTGCACGGATTATTGCCAATGGCTTCCTTTGTGTAAGCACTGCAAATTGTTGATGGGTTTGATGCCGTGAGAATGTTTATACCTTTGGTTGGCCTTGTTTTGACTTTGTGGAACGTACCTGAAACAGAAATAATAATAGATTAGTTATGATGGCTTACGTTGGGATTTAGAACCTCCAAAGTAACAAAAATGATGTCTAGCCAAGGTATTAGTATGTTGTATCTCTCTCCGCAAGTGATATCTCTTTGTTCGAACTATAAGACTTTTTGATAAAATTGTCAATCCTGTAAATTTTTCCGTTTTTCTGTTAGCGCTAATGACTGCAAAGTCAACTTAGCTGCATAGGGCTTAGTACGAAAATATTGAAGTTAACGTGACGCAAGCGAGTAAGTGTGCTGTCGCGTTCATGTTTATTTAATAAATTGTAGTGTGACCAGGATGGCACATCAACTCGCCAGCGTCTCGTCAATGGCAACCTTCACTTGCTAAGCCCTCTGGACCAGTAACTTTCATAAACTGTTCCCGCCTTCCTACACTACATTATAATTCAACACATCACAAAATCGAATCGACATCGCGAAGATCGTATCGGAAACATTCGAATGCAAACACGCAGCATATTGAGTTACAGTGGAATCCACCACCGTCACCAACCAATCGAGATATCGAATAGACTCAATCGAGCAATTGGATCGATTCGACGCGATCCCAGTGAAAACGTATCGGAGCCTCTACTGTACTGAATATTCGTGTTTCTGATCAAACAAGTACGTAACTGATATGTCGTTATTTGAATAGGAATAGATTCTGATGGATTAGGTTTATGGAAGGACTGGATTGACCGGAGGGCTTAGCATTGATAGTGTAACGCTATCGAGAAGGGTATACCCTTCATATGTACTTAGTAAATTTGTTAACAACTTCATGCTAACATCAATGTCTTCATGCTAGGCCTTCTGTTTGGTTGCTCTACGTGTAGTTATAGAAACAAAAACCACAAGGAAACATAGTGCCAATTATTCGTTTCTGTTTGCATGGCATCGGAAATGCATTAAAATTAGTCATTCTCTAAAGCCTAGGAAGCTCAGTTTCTTAATTAGTTAGGAAATGTTAAATATGTTAATTCAATATTTCTGCTGCTTTTTAGTTATTGTGTACACAGATACGCCAGGGTGTAAGATTAAATATTAATCTACAGTAAGGTATGCATTCGTAAGAACGTACAAAATATTACCAAGGCTTATTAAGTAACACTCTAATCTATGTAATAACATCAATTTACGCTCCGGAATATTGTTTAATTGATTTAAATCGATAGCCAACAGCCCATAAACATAAAGACACAAAAACAATGCCTTAAGTAGATCACGATGTCAAAACTGGAACAATATTTCTCATAGACACCAATCGCGTGACGGCTTACTAATTAAGTTTTGAAGATTTTAAGGTTCACGCAAAGTAAAACTTATATTCAGTCAATGGAACATGCGATCCACCACGTCACGGAATCAATGGTGGATAGTAGATTGTGACTGTGAATGATTAACAATGAGTGAGAGTACGAATAATAATTAATGGATTATCACCTAAACAACAATTGTAATTTGAAGATAGTTTGTTATGCACAAGTAGAACGTGATAAGTACATCAGCTGTAAAAAATTAAATAAAGCCACGAAGTAATTTACGATAAGTCATAATCACACTTATGACACGTAATGAATTGACGATTACCAGTAAGACGCTAAGTGTTGCCCTCAAATTTCTTAAGATGACCGGTTGGAGGGTCTATTTAAAAGCCGGCAAATCACTGCCCATCAAAAGAACATCGATGTTGATTGTTGATACAAAAGTCTAATTTAATGTCCATGCCCGTATAATTTTCACTAAGGAATGATGAATATTACCATAAATATATCTCTTACACCTATCGAGATTATCTCCCTCTCTTCTAGAATACTAGAATGTTCAGTGATAGATTTCGGCAGACGAACTACAGAACATTAAATTCTTTTAAACGCCTTTACATGTTGGGCCATGCCCCCGTTTAAGCCTTATAAAGCCCGTGCATAAGAGACACGCGGTAATTCGCATTATATGGCAGTCGTAAAAATTTTAGGACTATATTTGAATGGAACACAGCATATAGAGTTATTAGTGGTTTCGGTTGCAAACAAACAACTTTATGCATTTGGTGGCAATAATATAAGTTTTAAACCAACTCAACAGACACCCACCGAAATGCATAAAAGTAGAAACTACTATTACGGTATTCAATTCTAGAATGTTGGCGAATGATCCTATCTTCAGAAACCTTTCTAGTTTCCCAGTTTAAAGATATCATATCAAAAGTCATGAACAAAACGACCTCAGACTATCAGTATTGGCTTATTGGATCGTCCCAGCTTTGCTCTCGACAGTTCCCAACAACTTAGACTCAAATATATTTCAGTAAATGTCGATACCGAACCACGTTACAATAGTAAATTGGAAATAAACAATATCTGTAAAATTAGGGCTGTTGAGAGAAATAATGTATGACTTTTTGATACAAGTTGATTATAATCTTTAAAGGCAAAGGTCTTTTTTCATGAATGCAGATGAGAGAATAAAGGTAATACTCAGACCCAGTGCGTATTGGTAGAGGCTTGTTTGTGACCACCTGCTGTTAAAATCTTTCAAGCCACCTAGGCTTTGAACCAGGCTTAACTACAACAACGCTTTACTTGTCTTTCAAAACTCGAGTAAATACCAGAAACGGGCACCCAGCTTAATCTGTACGAAAAATTTCAAATTATACACAAAATCATTATAACCCGGGCCTTTAGATTAAGTAATATGTTTCTAACGATTATAGCTGATCCTAAGCAGGCCATCAATTACTCTTTCTCAAGAAAATCGGAGTAAAAACCGTCCAAATCGCTTCAGAACGAAAGTATGTCTTAAAAGGAAATGGCAACATTCTGAACCGCAGAATCGTCTACACGATTTCATAGCATTTTCAACAAACTCTTAACAGTTATTGAAGGTTTCTTGGGCTGTAGTAATATCAAGATTTAATTATAGGACTACCGTCCTACTTACACCTCCGAAAATCGAGAATTTCATTCGGCCACGAGTAATATCAAAGAAATCATTATTGTATTGTAAATTGTTGCCCGCATTTCTCAATAATATTCAAACTTCGGAGAGGAATAACGACAAAATATTTCTTTAAATTTAATATTCAGAGCGGATATTAGGAAATCAAATTGTTTTATAAAAGCGACCTAAGAGTTAGCACGAATGACGAACTCTTGCAAGTTAGTGAAGTTGGCAATCTTTGGAAACTCGGCCAAGATTGATGTTTAACAATCGCCCCAGGCAATTCCGCGTCCCTATCTATTGGCGTGTACACTGCCGTGGACTCTAAAAGAATACATTAAAATATGAATTAACTTAAATACATTATAAGAAAACATCAGATAATACATAAGCAAGAAAGTCCTATGAACATCATTTTTATCCTGATTTATTTAGGTATGTATGTTTATGTATGTATTATAATTATATGTATTTAATATTTGTATAGTAAGTAACTGAGTATATGTATTTATATTTGAAAATATAGTATTTATTTCATTGCTATTTTCTATTACCATTATATTGTATAACTGCCCTCTTATTTTACTTTCTCATCTCTCAACACTCTATGGTTAGCTCGAAGATAACTCATATTTGAGTTAAGCTCGCCTTCTGTATACTTTTAAATTGTAAAATTATTTCCATCCCAGTGTATACTATAAAGAAAGAAAGAAAGAACGTTAGCAGAAAAATTTGATTAAGTCTTGTAACTTTCATAAATAACACTTATTTAGCCATCAAATTCTGGAAATTCAGTCCATCGTCATCTCATTATGTTGACAGATTTGCCGTAGTAAAAATTCCGGGAATTCAAAGAACACTAACACCCGTATCTATAGACATTTAGTTACTTAGTCTTATGAATTTACTTAGCCAAGTAATGTCATGTGTTTAAAATTTAATACTTGGCTAAGAAAACTAAATAAATAATTTAGACGGACGATTTAGCGCAGTGGTTAAGAGCTTAAGCCGCTCTGCCCACTGCGTCTAATAGTCGCGGGTTCGAGTCCTGCACGGGTCAAATCTTTGTGTGATCCACAATTATTTGTTCCGGTCTGGGTATTTGTGTATGTGAATTTTCATGTTTGTAAACGCACCCACGACACAGGAATAAATCCTAGTGAGGGGCTAAAAAAAATAAAAAAAAAGAAAAAAAAAAAAATTGAGTAAAAGTAACTACATAGGCATGTTTATAGATACGGGTGTACGACTACGTGATTAGGTACATCATGCTTTAGAAATATTTTTCGATAATTTGAGAACATTATGTAAGGGATAACGAATGTCGTTAGCACTGTAGGCACACCACTTAAACCCAAACGGCCACAAACTTTTATCGGATTAACTAAAGGGTTTCGTCGTTTATATAATTATTTTAATTTTATTAAGTGTATTTATATTAGATATCACTCATAAATAAAATCTAATTAAAAATGTGAATTACATATATCAAATATAAGGACCTGAGTATTACAAACTCAATTATGAACCACGGAAATTGATCTCCACATTTTACTAACTAATTATGAACTAGATTAAATTTTCTAAGCAATAATTTTAATAACACAATTTGAATATGTAGAAAAAACTATCGAGTATACTACTACGTCAGACTATATATGATTGAAATTTATTGATATCCAAGATATTGAAAATCCAGGCTAATGCTAGGAACCTAGCGTTATTGCTATCCAGAATACTGATTTCTACGAAGGAAAGGTTAAGCATATTGAATACACAATAACGTGCACGCTTGCTGCAACACGAAAGATTTATTACCACCCTATGAAGTTTAATCATGCGCAACAAAACGTCCAAAAAATAATTTCAAGATTATTTTTTCATCAACAGGACGGGCCTTAGTCATCAAACCACAGGCAGCTATTTCCTTCAGACATTTTTTACTTACATTTCACGTGCCCCAAGATTTCCAACCGCAAAAATTCTTAAGTAGTTATTTCTTTATAACAGAATTTGTGAGGGTCTTCCCTATTTTCCTGGAGTAAAATATCGCCTGAGGTCCCCGATAACAGCGGCCGTGTGGACCTCTGACCGACACTTTATCGACGAAACTCTATCAGTTTCTATTCTGTTCGACTCCGGAATTTACTTTCAATAACAAAATGTACTATTATGTTACACATTTTGATTGTGTCTATTGTCTATTTCTTTAATCGAATAATACTTCATTCTACATTTAAAATCAGTATCGGATTTTTTGCAGCTTCTTTAACCTACAACATAGGTATATTTTAATTACCTCGAGGAAACTGCTGCTTAGATATACCTTATCTTATTAGAGATAACTTATCACCTGAGTTCTTTATAGCCTTAATAAAGTCCTATTTATTATCATTACCTAAAGAATCTGCATCTGAAGGGCAAGTCTTTGTAAACACCGAATGTGTCACGAACTATGAGAGACGAGGAAACCAGAATAAAATGTTAGAAAAGTACCTGTTAGAACTCTGCACTCTCTGCCTATTACGCAAGCTCTATAGCATCTATCTAATAAAAGATTACTTATTTTCATTAAGTCATCAACAGAAGATGAATCAACCGCATTCAAAATATATGCTTTGAATGGTTAGGATCTCAAACCAATTCAGTTCCCGTTTCCAAAAGCTTCAAATGATTCATAGCTAAGGGATCACGTTGCCGTTCGCCTGCATTAGATCTAGCTTCAGTATCGGAACCTCAATGTTATTAGCAATGCTAATTAACGGGCTCTCGGAGGGCAGTCGTTCCGTTTCAAATTCAGTGGTGCTATGTTCATCTAGGGGACTGCTTATGCAGTAGTTTATCGATGAGTAGACAGAATCGATGAATGAGCGGATAGACCTCTTTATTTTCAGCTTTTTTTGGCAGTAATAGTATATGATAGATCTTTAATCTATATATCTTATCATCACGCCAAATCCTTTGCGAGTCCTTTCGTTGCATATCTTTAACTTAATCTGATTAGTTTGCCAAAATAGAAATTTCGTTAATTTAATCTGATCTTGTACGAGGAATTTCTAAGGAGAATTTTAATTCTTAATTATTCAATTAATTTTAATTGTTATTTGTTGTAGATAGGTTTGATATGATACATTATAAAAGATTTTTGTGTTTAAGTCATCCAATGAAATATATCCAAAATAAAACATTGTAAATACTTTATTTACTATGTCATAACAATGTACCCTTATCAGCGTTTTATTTCTAAAAATAAAATTACTTTACGACCGTTTAAGTACAAACGCGAAGTTGCCTGTCACTCGCAACACGCTGGTGCTGACCTGGGATCGTGTAAGAAAAGAAAGCATTAAACAGGTACTGTAAAATTTTATTGATAATAATTAAAAAAAAATACCATGTTTAAGATTTTGAGGCCTATATTTGACAGCGATTAACATTTTGGTGTGTCTACAAACGAATTGCTTTTGAGCGATAATTATCTGTATGGCCACGCTAGATCTCTTGTGTCTCCTCAGACAGAGTTCAGAGTTCCATTGGGTTTCTTCCCTAGACACCTTTTGCTGCCACCATTTTCATTGTACATTCATGCACACCTGCCGGTTACAGTCTCATGACTTGCCCATCGAAATAATAAAGGGACTAATTTGTGAGTACCTTTCACATTAACTTGTACTGAAGATAAGTCTAAAAAATTTCTTAAACTCAACGTGATTCCCAAACCAAAAACAATCTAAATAATTTTACAGGATTTATCGTCCCACTCGAACGGTAACACCGGTTTAGTTACCAAGAAAAAATACCAAAAAAAAAACTATAACCACAAAAGTAAGGCAAAAAAAAGACAATAAATAACGCGACGCGACGGGCCCGTAACGACATTATACGTAGATAAGGGGACCACAAGGACACAAAATGCAGACAACTCGAAAAGTCCAACGTATAGAGTAAAGTACTGGGACCACTCAGAAATACATAAATTACTATGAAGTGTTTCATTCAAGGCCCGATAAGATACCCCTTCGGTAACTTAAGGGGAAAGTTTGTGTACCCACCTACCTATGTTAAAGTTATCTGATATAGGTCAACAGCAAACCATTTACAAAGGTCGAATTCACTTGCAGTCTCGCAAAGTTTGGCTATTAGTTCGTGATAAGGTGGAAGTTGACAATGGCATAAGTTTTGTTTAAGGGCTTCTTTATCTACGTTTTTTGTGCCAGTAATAAAGCTGGCAATGATGGTGTCGTTTACGTGAATTTCTTTGTAAGAGCTAGATGCTCGCCCCGAAATGGATCTTAATTAAATCTAAGGACTCAATTGCGCTGCCGTGCTTCTTGATTAAGGAGATAATTTAGCTGTTTTGTAGGAGACATATTAAGATAATACTGAGAAGATTGAATATCAAGGATATCTGTTTCTGCTCTAACAATATGGCAAATTGGATTGTAAGTTAATATAGCCTTGTATGCAAAAATATGTAAAAAAAATTATGATATTATATACATAGGGTAAAACCAACAATAACGATGTTTTTACTAAACAGTCGCCTTTCTTGTTTTAAGGCTTACTATCAAATTGCGAATTTTAAGATAATTTATATTAATCTGATTTAGCTTGACAGGCGACTATTACCTGGTAATTTGAAAAAGTTTGCCATTCAAGTAAGGGTGAGGTGCGACAACACCAGTTTTATATTGTTTGTTTGCGTAACCTGACCCATAACCCTTTTCAACAAACACATATTTCCCTAAAATCAATATTCTGAATCCATCATTCTCTATCCATCAATATCATCACGCCTAATCTCTTGCAGAGCAGGCAAAATGTACTGAGTTCCCCACAAACCTTTGGCAGACCCCGTCTAGCTTCCTCCACTCTCATAGCTCGTTTCATATACGGTCGCCAGTTACGGAGTCTTTTGACTTTCCTTGCCTTGAATATCTGATACCTCAGCATAAATAAATATAATTTGTACATATAAACAGCGGCCTTAATACAGATTACCCATCTAACATTGCATTATGCATCTTCAAGTAAAATAGCCTTGACTTCCCGTCCCGTTCCACAGTATTCCTATAATGGTATGTCGCATTAAGTTAGCCTTTGTTTTAAGAAAAATGCTGGTATTGTTCGCAGGTCCTCGCAGGCGAGCATCGCACAACGAAACATTACTTGTTTTAGTGCAAATGGGTTCCTTTCTTATTTAGCTTTTATTTAACGACTAGTTTCTGCCCGCGACTACGTCCGCGTTCATTTTAGATAGGAACCTAACATTTTGCCAGGATAAAAAGTATCCTATGTATTAAACCAGGTGCGTGATTGAGTAACAAATATCCAAACATGTAAACATACAAACTTTCACATTTATAATATTAGTGAAAGGGAAAGTTGTATGTTTGGAGGATAAAATTTGGTACACAGATAGTTTATTACCTGGTGCATGAAAAGAGCCTCCCCGTGTGACGTATCTTATGAGCCCCCGTACGTCCGGCGCACCCTGGTAACAATCGGAGGGTTCCCTACGCTGATTGGCCAATCCTTTCACCACGATGGCAATCACAACCAGTCAAGCCCTAAAGCTGGCGCTGTGTGGTCTCTATTAACATCGAGGGTTTTTCATAGGACAAATCAGAAATTCTTTTAGTTCTGTCGCAAGACGCACCGCGACGTTCTTTGCGTCCAAAAAACCCATAGAGACGAAACTCAGGGCTGGCGCCAAATTCCTGGAATTTTTAATTGTATCATGTTTGCCGTCGAAACGCTAAGAAGAAGACCTTGATTAACACTTAGGATACCTTTCATCTTGGAAAAATGTTAGGTGACGGTCTAAAATCCACGCGGACGAAGTGACTGGCAGAAACTAGTTTATAATATATTAGTAGGATACTATAATTTTGTCATCCTCATTGGGTTTAAATAGTCTGTTCAGAGTAATAGTTTTAAGAGAATGGTGATTTGGCTTGGTTAATTATAGACTAATTTACTTATATATGGCACTCTAAGTCTCTTTAAGTATATCCTTTCTATTATAATTCATATTGTTGTATATGACTGTCTGTGTCAAATGAAATAAGTTTATAAAATAGGTTGGTACTCTTCTTTATTATTCCATATCTCATTTACATATTATATGGAATCATCATCAGCTGCCTGCTTCGTAATGCAGTGGTTCAGTTTCCTTCTATTTCACAGCACTTTTACAAGTACATCAAATCCTTAGACTATCAAATCAAAAAATGTAGGAGAAAAATTGAATAGTTTTTATAGTTGTGTAAAGTACAAGGGCTTTTATGAAATTTTAATCAGCAAAATATCGAATGTGGGACCATTTCTAATAGACATTATATAGAAAATGTTTACAAGGGATGCGTGTATAAGAACCGACGAATACAAAAGCATGCTTCTTTCTGTTATGTAAAAGAGCGATAGCACGGTATGTTGGTCCTTGCCTGTTGATGTACCGGGACATGCGACAATACAAGCGACACTTTTATTAGATAGAGTTAGTGTATATATCTTAGTATTTATTTCTAGCGTAATCATGGATCTTTAAATCGCGTGTAAAATACTTGGTTGAAGTAATATATCGGGCACAATTCCAGAAGCCGAAATGTGTACTGCTAAGGAATGGAACTCGCTCCCGTCGTCTGTTTCCGGAGAGGTATAACTGGGGTGTCTTTAAATTCCGAGTGAATAAACTATTTCTGAGTCGGAGAGCCCATCTTGGTCACTTTCCTTCAGGTAGGATAAAGGTTATTCGCTAATCAGCCCTCAATAAAAAAGACTCCGATCTATACTGAGAAATTATCAATATCAAACAAAAAACATTTGTTCGGCAGCATTTTGTCATGCCTTTTTTATCTGAAAATCTTTATAAGATTCTCAGTTCTTTGAGACTTCTGTTTGTAGGACTTAGGTATGTTGGAATTTAAGGATTTAAAAACAGAACCTCGTGGGTGCCACACCATACTCCATCAGAACATCTAGGCAACACTACACCACTGAGGCAGTGTATATCAATAAATCCTAGTAAACTAGCCAAAACAATCTACAAATTACCATATACCACCGTTATCAGTTCATATACCCCCTACTCCCACGCCGGCACGTGTTCATAAAGCCGCAAGTACTGCGGAGGTAATTGTCGGCAAAACGGTGGGGCAAATTATAGCCGGCAAGAAGTATGGCACTCGGCGCCCGTCGGAATTATTTCTATACAAATCGCGCAACTCACAGTTATAAGGATATAAATATTCTGGATAAGGTATAATAGTAATAAAAACCTTCGTAATTGGTACCAATCAGTCATGAAAATAATTATTAATAATAAAAAAAAACAAACCCAAGACGGTACGGTAGGTACGCATAAATTTATAACAAAAAAAATGTTAATTTATTTTATTTTCACCATCTGCCTGTACCAAACCAGTACTTTGGTCACATAGCTCAAAGAAATAGTAGTAACCTACAGACATTACTGGTGATAGGCAAATTAGAGGGGAAGAGGAAAAGGGGACGCAACCTTAAGAGATGATTAGTTCATATATCTAAACAACTGAACCTGCTGACTGCTGACTAGCATGGCACTCCATCTGGCAGGTGATCGCAGCAGATAAAGGGAAATTATTAAAAAAGTTCAGCAAGAGTCACGATCCTCAGTAGTGAGGGAACGCTTGAAGAGATAAGGATTTGATTTTTTATCTAGACCACCCAGGACCTCCCATTAGAGACCCACAACAAAAATAAAATTACATATCTGATATCTAGAAACACGCTACCTTCTTCATGTTTATTTTCTAAACCTGAAACACGAGGGGAATGACATATTGATAACGCTTCAAATTTTTCGTGTTTCAGATGTATTAGTAATAAAAAATATATATTAACTGCCTCATTGGTCTAATCCTCGGGTTCAAATCCTAGGTCGGACTAATGAAGTTTTTCTAACGAAAAAACTTTCCAGAACGAGTCCGGAGTCTGGAATTGTGGCCGATATATATGGCTGGTCCCCCATTACATGGGACCTAACATCGTCGGCGAAACGTGGGTGTACTCAGTACACCTCTGCCACACCCGCTTGGGGAATATAGGCGTGACCGTGTAAAAAAATATTAAGTGTGCGCTAAAACCGATAGTAAAAATGGCGGCCGTTTGCATAATTTATCGCGCATACTTCAAACAAGGTGTAATAACTTTTCCTTGATTACGACTACATTTGTTTTGTTCAATACTACATTCATCGCTGGTTAAACAATAAGTTTACAAAGTTAAGTATATACCCTTGACAGCAAATTAGTTGTAGAAAAATATTGTTGTTTTGAAAATACATATTATTTGCAATTTTACGAGGGTTTAAGCCGTCGTATTGCATCACTGTTCTCATATGAAACAGGGCCAGAAAATGTCTTGCAACAATTAATTTTATTTTGAAAGTAAAATATCTTCTTTCATCCTTTACAAAAACATTAAATATTATTTATTAGTTTAACAACACCTATATGAATCCCTAGCACCTACAGATGGAAATAATTAAGCGGTGACATATCGCCTAATCTTGCACTAAATTCTTTCTCGGACTCAGAATTTAAAAGCCCAATTGCACGACGTAAATCTAACGGCCAGTAAACGAAAGCATCATAAAAGCGAAATTTCTGCCAACTCCGATGATAAATGGACTACACTCGAATTACCACTTCCAGCCATCGTGTAACATTAATTCAGTGGAAGGCCCAGTAGCATTTGTTACCGGCACACTACATATTGTATGTGGCTGAATAATAGCCCACAACACACTAGGGGATGAATTTCATTATGCCTTCATGTTTGAGAGCAAGAATTTCTTTGTTAAAAGTTGTTTTACACCGGTTTTTATTCCCTCTAAAATACCTAAGTAAAAGTGAAGGCGTTCATTCGACGTTCGGATTTCAAGGGCGTATTCCTTTTGTATATCGCATTTTTTTTAATACCTATTTGTTTAAGGAATTCCAATCAAACTGTATTTTACGTGTTTCTTTTTCATTCGTCTTTGAAAATGGTAAAAGAACGGAGAATATCAGAGAGCTTAGCACGAAAAGATTGACATCTCGATTGACTATTAACGTGACGCTAGGAGTTGATATGTTACATTTAGTGACTTGTTATTTTCCTTACTTACACGACTTTCTCTTGTCTTTTTTTTGTAAACGTGTGTCATGTCACCTAACGGCCCGACAGAAGTCCAGCGCTGGTTGCTGTTGGAGGCTTCCTGCACTATGCTGAGTTCGGGACCGTTTTGTAGCGATGTTAGAAATTAAGTACATTCAAGTTTTTGTCTCTTCAAGTTTTATATGTACTAACGCGTTGCAAATAAACTTATTTTCTTTCCTTTATATGTCATCCTTGTCACACTTCTAATTTACTAAGGAAGCATGAACGTGACGGCACGATTACTCGCTTGCGTCACGCTATGCTCAAAGTTCTCGTGCCTAGCCCTCCGGATATGTTGAAAAGTCAAACATGAAACGCTATGCCATCGTTATGTGTACAAATCCTTAGATTGTTAAAAAGATACTATTGACCAAATTCGAGATTCGTTAGTTTTCATTTTACTCAGTTTAATCGATTTCTGTCTGGACGTAATTTAAAGAACTGTCACATAAATCTTTTTATTATGCATACATTTCGATTTTAATCAAAAACTTATACAAGGTGTAATGTAAATAACGCAAGACCTCAGACACCCCGATTAAAGAATTGCTTTATAAATTAAAAACGAAAACCAAATTTCCGTATTTAAAGGTTTTTACCCCTTTTTTAAGCACTTTTATACCCCAATTAACAATAAAACGTGTATGTGTGCGTTTTGAGAAATACTTATTTATTTATTTATTCTTTATTGTACACGTTTAATTATAATAACAATAAGATAGGAAAGTTTATGTACAAAGGCGAGCTTAACTCAAAATTGAGTTTTCTTACAGCAAACCTAATAGGCATAGAGAGATGAAAATACAGAGGACAGTACCAAGTGTACAATCGAAGTATAATGTGCAAAGAACTAACTATATATAACTATACAATATAAAACATATACATACAAACCTAACATAGTAATATATACATATACATTTATCGATACATAAAAAATACATATATATCAATAATAATACATACATATTTACACATATAGATCATGATGAAAGGAAATGCTCTTTAATTTTCCTTTTAAAGACGTCTAGTGAGACACTATCGCGTATAGTGTGTGGGAGTGAATTCCAAAGCTGCACCGCGCGAACAGTGAAAGAACCATTATAAAGGCTAGAAGTGTGACGGGGAGTACGGAGAAGAAGAGAAGAAGATGTGCGGCAGGGCTTGCCCCTGGGGACTAAATATTCAAAGCGTTCCCTCAGATAAGATGGTGAATTAGGATTGTGAAGAAGAGAATAGAGTAGTGAAAGAATATGAGTATCTCGACGACGTCGAATAGGCAACCACTTTAACTGCGCCCGAAATTCAGAGACATGATCGTACTTTCGGAGCCCGAAAATAAAGCGGATGCACAAATTCTGAAGCCGTTCGAGTTTATTGAGAAGCTCCTCCGTTGCGTCCAAGAAACAGACATCAGAATAGTCCAGAAGGGGAAGGAGAAGAGATTGAGCAAGAGTTATTTTAGTATGAAAGGGCAGGAACTTTTGGAGTCGCTTGAGAGACTGGAAGGACCAATAAATCCTTCTGCTTACTTCTGCAATGTGGACATTCCACGAAAGATGGCAGTCGATATAGACACCTAGATTTTTAGCACTTGTGGAATAGGCTATAGGAACTGAGTCGTAGAGTACCGGTGGAAGAGAATTTTGATCTAAGAGATTGAAGTAGTATCTGCTACCAATAATGAGAGCTTGTGACTTTGTGGGATTTACTAGCAGGCCAAAAGATTTAGCCCACTCGTTAATTTTTATAAGATCATTATTGATAGCATCAACAGCTTCGGGAAGCTCATCTATTTTAAAATGACGATAAAGTTGCAAGTCGTCTGCGTAAAGATGATAGTATGAAGATAAAATTTTAGTGATAGCGTTAATAAAAACCGAGAAAAGAAGAGGGGAAAGGACACCACCTTGGGGTACGCCCGCAGTCAGATCACACCAGTCAGAGGAGACCTCATCGTAACGGACCGACTGCGACCGACCCCGAAGATAAGAATCAAACCATTTGATCACAGAAGAAGATAGATTAAGAGAGGATAAGATCCCTAGGAGGATGTCAAAATCAACTGAGTTAAAAGCACTGCTGAAGTCCAGTAGTACCAAAATTGTGAGGAGCTTGTTTTCCATGGCCAAACGGATATCATCTGTAATTTTAACAAGAGCCGTTACAGTACTATGGCCAGGACGGAAACCAGATTGATATGGACTTAGCAGGCAGTTAGAAGAGAGATAACAGGACAGTTGACTATGGACCACACTCTCAAGGACCTTAGATAGGATTGGTAAAATGGAAATTGGGCGGAATTGGGATACAGACGTGGGATTTGCAACTTTAGGTAGGGGTAGGACATGGGCCTTCTTCCAAGCCGAGGGAAAGGAGCTTGTAACAAGGGAATAGTTTACAATGTGAGCTATGACAGGAACAAGTGTATTTAAAATGGGGAGAAGCATCTGAATGTGCAGACCATCATCACCCACTGCTTTAGTGGAAATGGATAGGATATTTTTCTTTATATCTCCTTCTGTAATTTGGTGAAAAGAGAAAGAAGTACATTTTGGCATAGAAATATCGGAGAGACTGTTCAAGGTAGAAGATTTCGTGTTGTCATCCAGGGTAACTGGTGATTTAGAGAAATGCATATTTATCGCAGTAAGATCCAAATCGAGTGTACTCTCGCTATGGGACTTACCGATGCCAAGAGACTTGATAAATTGCCATACTTGTGTTGTATTTAAATTGCGTATAGAGTTGTGAATGTGGCGTCTTTTAGCATCTCTACACAAACGATTGCAACGATTGCGGAGAGCTTTATAAAAGGACCAGTTCTCTTCCGTCGGAAACTTTTTATACCGCCTTTTAGCTTTGTCCCTTATTGACATCACTTTTTTGATGGCATCAGATAGCCAGGGAGCGGGAAGATGCTTTACTCTCACCTTTTTTATGGGTGCGTGTCTATTGTAAAGTTCTAAAATTAGGTTATTAAAAGCCATTACTTTCATATCTAAGTCATTGCAGTTGTAAACAGGAGACCAGTCAATGTTGTCCACATCAGCTCTCAAATGATCCATATCAATGTTCTTGAAACTGCGAAGAAAAAGAAATTTGGATTTGCGTTTAGAAGAGCGAATTTTGTAGGATAGGTATATAAGATCGTGGTAGGAAAAGCAGGCGGGTAGTTGACCATGGGTGGCCACTTTACTAGGGTTGGAAACTAGTATTAAATCTAAGAAAGAAGGAGTACAGTGGGGAGCACGATGTGTAGCATTAAGCTGAAGGATATGCATATTGACAGAAGAGACGAGAGATCGGAGTTTGCGGCTACGTACATCGTCCTTAAGCAAGCAGGTGTTAAAATCTCCGAGGATAATTGTATGGTCATATAAAGGAGAGAGATATTCTAACTTAGACTCAAAAGATGAGAAATAATCAATATGGCAGGAGGGACTGTAAAAAACGCCAAGAAGAAGTTTACAATGATTAATAATAATTTCAATAAATAAATGTTCACTAAATTTTGAATACTCACTCGGAGATTGATCAATTACCCTGTAAACGATATCTCCTCGCAGATATATGGCAACCCCCCCTCCTCCCTTGCCAGTCCTGTCATTACGCACAAGCTTGTAACCAGGCAACGCATACTGCGTAGAAGGAAGGGCAGGCTTGAGAAAGGTCTCAGAGACAAGGATAGCATGAATAAGTTCAGAATCGAAAGATGACAGTAAATCACTATAATGTGCGGGAATGCTTTGAGCATTTATATGGACCAAATTGAAAAATTTGCTGAAACCAAAAAATTCAGAAGAAAGTTGGTCTCGCAGAAGAACAGAATTATCACTGAACGCGCTAGCAAAGCTTTTGTCAGATTCACAAGACGATGAACAAGAAGCAAAACTATCTTCAGAATCATGATCAAACATACCTAATAAACTAAAATATTAATAAATAAATAAGAATAACAATATATAATGTTACAACAAAATAAATAACAATACTAATAAATAACTATTGCATACCTTGTCATCCTCGATGCACTCGTCGGTTGATATAAAATATTTTGGGTTAAAACACTCGTGTCCAATGCTCGATAAATAATACAATCTGACATTTCACGTTTTTGAACGAATGTTTTCACCTCAAAATGAAAGGTACAAAAATAATTAAAACAAAAATAAAGTGACCGTCACATAAAAAAAAAAAAAAAAAAGCAAAACAAAGTAAATAATTGAATGTTAGTATGCAAACATCACTTTTTCCGGGATTTCTTTTCTGCGGTCAAGGTAGATGGCTTATCTCTGAGCTGCGATGGTCCTGCTTTGGAGTCTATACCGGACGCAACATTTCTTGCCGGGAACCGAGCGAGAAGTGGCCGCAGTTCAGCTACAGACTCGATCTTACGGCGCGATTTATCAGGAAGCAGTATATTAATTTTGCCCTCTGATGTCCAACAATGACTCACACCGAAGTGTTCACGAGCTCGTAAAAACGCGTCATGCCTCGGCTTCGTCAGGAACTCGGAAAATATTAAACCTGAGTCCTTCAATTGAGTTTTGTTGCGCCACACTTCGTTCCGCAGATTGTAGTGTTGAAAACGGATAAGAAGAGGACGAGGCTTGCCTGAATGAACTCCCAGGCGATGGCAGGCTATGATGTCTGAGGAAGAGACATTGGCGATCTTCATCTGGTCCTTAATTGTTTTTATCGCCTGGACAAGCTGATCTTCGTTCTGCTGCTCAGGAAGGCCATGGAGTAGCAAGACCTTTTTACGGGATGCCATCTCATGACGATCTAGGCCCACAGTCAGCAACTCCACCTGAGTCTTTAGCGCACCCATAGTCTTCCACATGAGACACTTAAACTCTGTGAATTCTCTGGATAGGCTGGCTACCGTCTTGTGTGGAGCTTCATTGTCGCTGTAAATCCGAAGATCTTCTTCATACTTCTCCATTCGCGCAGTAAAGGTTGTGGAGAGTTCTTCCACACAGTTAGACAGCTTGGCGTACAGGTCCATGGAGTGAATTTATTGGAGAAAATTTAAGTGAAATGAGTGCATCAAAGGATATGACAAATTTTATAGCATGTATAAGATGTGTGTATGCACTTTAATAATTTATTTTAATAAATAATATATGGAGCTCGAAAATCTGTTGTTGCAACTTGAACTACCCTCAAATACGTTTTAGGAATGCATTTGAAATCTCCTTATTGCTATGAATCAAGAATAAATTTATTTTTTTATAGCGCACTGAAGGAGTAAAAGCATATTTTGCAAATTTAAAGAAAATGTAAGTGTATGTACATTCAAAATTGTTGGAATCAATTCAGTTACCGATTTAGAACAAACTACTTTCAGGTCTTGCGTTAATTATGTTACAGCTTGTATAAACCCTATAACATTTACAAAAATTGTTTGCTACAAACTTTTACTGAGAAGTGAAGGTTTTTTGTAAGTATAGCTTGGTACTGATTCTGAGAAATTTCGATTTATTACAAAAAAGAAAAGTGATTTAATATTAAGGTTATTTAACTGAACAATATGTAAGTGCTGGAAGACTATTAGTGAACAATAGGTACACACACAATGTTATTGGAGTTATGTGGTACACCATAAATTACGTCTAAACATTCAGTTGGTACCCATGTTTAGATGAAACAGCATAAAAGCAGTGTTCAAACACAATACACAATAGGAGCAGAAGGTATAAACAGAACTTAATAATTTACTACACATTTTTATATTAACTTGCAATTTTAAATGATTTGCAAAATAGAAAGTGTAGTGTATATTACGAGCTTACTGAATAATACTGAATCTTATCTTTGTGTAGTTATACGTAACAAATTCCTTTAGCGTAGATGAGTTCCTAATATATGTGAATACTTAAAATACTACGGTACATACGACTACGGTAGACATCGTTAAAAAAATAGAGAGCGAACTTTTTCTTTAACTTATGGAATTATGAAAAGGCAAAACTATATATTTTTAACGATGTGATTTCGAAATATAAACCATATATGTAACCATGTATTTTCTATGATTATTAGCAACGAGCATAATATCGATATGTTTAGGCTCAGCACGACAAGTTAGCGTGACGCTACGTCAATCTCTTACTTCTGAGCCTTCAGTTTAGTTCAGGTTTTTACCGGCGACGGCCATTTTTTTTGTATCTTTATTTGTTTGTCAGCCAGCGTAAACTGGGACTACTGTTGTCTAACTGTGCATCGTATACAAGTATAACTGCAAGTCACTGTTGGAACAACATTATTCATTTGTTTTCGTGGGGTCAAACTGTTATGGGGTATTTCGAGTTTTGTTTCTATGTTATGTCTCATAGCTCAAAAAAGTTCATATTGTAGTTCTCCTAGGAGCATTGTGATTGGTGAGTCAGAGCAGGATACCACGTTTTTATAGTTGATATATCTCAAAATCCTTAAAGTCGCTTAGATAGTCGCGAAATGTCAGTTACGGTAAACTATCATATCCTCAAACCAAGGCACAGATTCTGTCTCTGTCAAGTTAATTTAATATACTAAAAATGTCATAAATGTAAGTCCCTAGAACATATGCCTTTTTCTAGTATTAAAACAGTTCTTTACTGATGGATGCATCCATCAGTAAAGAACAAGCTACAATTATACTGCAAAATATGAGTGCCTAGTGTTGGCAAATATACCCTCAAGCGGGAAGAGCACACGTGCATTTTAATTTGCTTAAAACTTTGTGGGTTTCGTTTATTATGACTGAAATACAGGCGTAATGGTAGATTCATATGTGCCTAATTACAACAAATCCGAAAACTAGTAAGTAAGACAGCAATTGGCAAGAGCAGTGTGGGACGGCCGCCTACCAGATGGACCGACGATCTTGTTAGGATCGCAGGAAGTCGTTGGATGCAGGTGGCATCGGACCCGCTGCGCTGAAGAGCGATTGGGGACGCCTATGTTCAGCAATGGACAAGTATAAGCTGAGGTGATGATGACCCTAACCATATCCGCGATTCGGGTGAACATAATACACCTTTACCACCCCCGCTTGGCCTACGGGCGTGTCGGTGTTTATTTATTTCTGAAAAGACTGAGTAAATTAATATTCATATGACTCGAGTACCCCTCCGTTCTTCAGATAAAACGCTATTAAAACCTATAAACTCGCCTGTTTTTATTTATTTATCCAAGACGAATGTTTTACGGCGGTTCTTAATACGGACACTAGTATACGTACCTACATACGTACTAAAAAAATATTAAGCAAGCCAGCCAGAAATAAATAAGTGCTAAACTTGTGCTAACCATTCGCATCACGGGTTCACTTCCGTCATCGAATATTTTACTTTACTCTCGTACGTTAAGCAAAGAGCAGTAAAAGTTAGTGTCATTCGCTCACTTGCTCAGAAAATAAACAGGTTCCTGGTAGTTCCCATTTGCTTAGACACCACACACACATTTGCCAGTACAGCTTATGAGAACAAACACCTCAATTTACAAACGTCAACACGATAATATTTATAGTGCGACATTGACAAGGGGCGTTGGTGTGAAATTTGGGTTAACATTTATTAAAATTTTCCTAGTTCCAAGGAGATATTTCTACAGGTGGGTCCGCACGGTTACAAATTCAAAAAAGAATTTGGGTAAATTTCATAGCAATCGACACTGTCGTGAAGTGACAGCGTTAGTTTTGATTTTGGCCGCGGGCCAAAAGATCCTTGTACTACTGTACCTATGGCATGATGATGTCGTGGATAGCGAGCTTGCAAGCCAATCTACAATGCTGATATACGCCTACATACATTCATACATATTTATCAATATTATACTTCATTGACTGGTGCTAGAAAGGCGTACATTAAGCCTGAGGCATTTTTACCAGTTCACCAGCTAGGGTGAAGCAGTAACAATTGAAACAGGTGCAAAGCCACATGAGGGTAAAAAATTAGAAGCAGTGAAATGCAACAATTATTTACATTATAAAAACAACAACAACTGGAAAATAGCAATACATGGACCGACTCAAATAAGACGTGGCGTAGACAATATTTTTTTTAACCTAATGTGTCCCACTGCTGGGAAAAGGTCAAAGGCAAAAGACAATATATGTATATTATTCTTAAGATTATTAAAACCCATTAATTAAAATTTGCGCATTATATCGCAACCTATCGCGTTGTTGCGTTTGTCGCTAAGGATCTTGGGTATTTACAGAATGAGACAGCTGTTATTTGATGCTGTTGATACTAGTGCAATATAAACCCGTTTTAATTTAAAACATCAGAGGTGAATTTACTAACAAACGTCTATTCATTTATTCATAGAGAAAACCCGCATTCCCAGCTTTCCCCGCCTTTGCCCTTTGTCGTAGACAAATATATATCCCGTACCCTAGTTATTTTACTGGGAACTACATAAACCCGGCTGGCGGCAATTCAAGTATTTTTACGTTGATTGAGAACTGAAAATAAAAACTTTAGTTATAGAGAGTTTAAAAGGGTCCTTTCTGAACAGAATACCGTATATTTATTTTTTACAGAATGTCCTAGACTATCTATCTTATCATGTCCAAATAGATAGTGTCTTATCTGGAGTGCAAGTCAAGAGTCTCCGTAACCGGCGAGCGTATATGAGACGAACTATGAGAGTGGAGGAAGCCAGAGAGGTGTGTAAGGAAAGAACCTGTTGAAACTCTGTACAGAGAGTACCTACCCCGCAAGGGAACTGACGTAATGATATAGATAGATAGACAAAATGTCTTTTTTTAGGTAAGTATAACACGAATAGGACATTTTGAGATGATTTAGGCATACATATCGACTGCCTCGTTGGTCTAGTGGCAAAGCGCATCGCTTTGTGATCACGAGGTCCTAGGGGACAAATGTTGTTGTTCTAATGAAAAATTTCCAGTATGAGTCCGGAGTCTGAAATTGTGCCGGTACATGGCAATAGGCCCCCTATTAAATGGGACCTAACATCCTCGGCGAAAAGTTGGTGTACTCAATCCACCTCTGCCAACCCCGCTTGAGGAATATAGGCGTGACGGTGTTATAGGTAAACATTATATTCTAATGATTTTCAATATGAGACAACAAGATCACATTGCAACACTAAACGCAATAATAAAATTTAGTCTTCCACGATGGCCGTCATTATTTGCGATCTTTGTACGGGAATCGATCCCGCCACACCGATCCATCCAGTGTAACAAACAGCCTACGTATACTACTAAACCTAAGCGATCGCTTACTCTGCGAGAATTCATTAAAGAATGTACACCGTCACGCTATAATGCCTAAGCGGGGGTGGCAGAAGTACACTGTGTTCACCAACATATCGCCGACGATGTTAGGTCCATGAGAGTAGAAGACGTCATAAAGGTCTGTAAGGAAAGAACTGTTGGAACTCTGTCTACCCCGCAAGAGATCTGGATGATGTAGATAGATGTGAAAATCAGCGTTCGAGGAGACCCCAGTCCCCCTTCAGCACATGCTATGCCAAACACCTTTCGGCACAGGTCACACCGTAGCAAACAATACCTATGTTAGTGTCTCATTGTATTTTATTCTTTATCTGTTTGTTTTATTAACCGACTTCAAAAAAGGAGGAGGTTCTCAATTCGCCTGTATGTTTTTTCTTTTCTGTATGTATGCTACGCGATCATTCCACCAATTATGAATCGATTTTGATGATTCTTTTTGCATTGGGTTCAGTATAGCTCCAAGGTCCCATTTTAATTTCATCGGTACTGGACCTTGGACTTGGAAGATACACCAGGGAACTCCTTAACCACAAACGATACGAATGTGTAGATTGAGATATTATGGGTATTACGTCAATCCTATAGGTACCTTGCCATAAAACTAATCAGAATATTAACTGACTTCTAAAAAGGAGGAAGCCGACAATTCGTCTGTGTTTTTTTATAACGTCTTTATTTATGAACTGATTTTGATGATTCTTTTTGCGTTGGGTTTAGTATAGTTTCGAGGTGGTCCCATTTTAATGAAATCGGTATTGAACTTTGGACTTTAAAGATACATCAGGGGACTCCTTAACGGCGAACAGCACGAATGTATAGACTCCGTTATTATGGTTATTATATCAATCCTGTAGGTACCTTACTGTACAACTCAGCAAAATAATATATGAAATTGTAAAATGAAAATCTTTAAAAAAAATATAACCGACTTTAAAAAGCAAAAAATTAATATGTGAAGTCGGTGCCAAGTAACCGACTGCACTAACCGGTACCAACTTCAAATATTTAGTATTTGCTTTATGAAGTCGGTTTTTTTTTTAAAAACATTTTTTAACCCTGTAACTTTCCTGTGTTGAATAAATAGTTTTCATTTTCATTTCAGATGTAAGGTCCAATTCATTAGCCTCTTCATTATTGCATTTCTGTTGTCAAAATCACGTCGCGACTATCATAATACCTACAGAGTACTTAATGTTAGTAAGTTGATTTATAAGAGTTGTGGCATTTACACGTGGCATTTATCGGTAAGAAGTCGGTATAAATATCAGGCGTACCCCAAGGTTATACAAGACTACGTTAGTATTTCACTGGAGGCAATACACAGCTTGTCGATATTAGAAGCAAGAATAACTGTAACTAAGGATGTTGCATTAGTAATCATAGGTAGAAATATTTATGTACGCCTACCTTTTTACCAAATGAAGTATGTGTCGAAATTAGGTACTAACCGCGCAGTTAAAGAATGGGATTAGAAATGGCGGCTCATCGAACTTTGTACTGTTAGCATACACGGTACTTAAAGCGACCAAAACGCTAAAATTATATATGTATTGAAAATACCGATTTTATAACGCTATGTCAGTTTATTTGGATATTGTAAGTTATTGTACAAAAAAATTATTGGTATTTTAAAATAAAATTGTTTAACTTCCTTTTTTAAGAAGGCAGATTTATTTATAAATAATATTTATACATTTACACACACCGTCACGCCTATATTCCCCAAGAGGGGGTGGCAGAGGTGTACACCTACGTTTCTCCGACGATGTTAGGTCCCATGTAATAGGGGGCAAGCCTATTGCCATATACCGGGCACAATTCCAGACTCCGGACTCGTACTGGGAAGTTTTCGTTAGAAAAACTACACTTGTCCGACCTAGGATTTGACCCCAGGACCTCGTGATCACAAAGCGAGGCGCTTTGCCACTAGACCAACGAGGTGGTCCCACATAAATAATATATATGTTCAATTTAAACTTTTAATTTAATAATAAGGCAAAGAATTAAAAAAACATTGTAATAATTTAAATAAGTGTAAGACGAAACAAAACTTTTTTGCAGTCACTACCGACGAGTGTGAGTCTATACTCACACTCGTCGGTAGTGACTGAAAAAAAGTACACACGACACAAGTACACTATCGCTTTCTATAAGCGATAGTGTGCGTGCGAGAGGTGAATAGAGGCGACGCCATTTCTAATCCCATTCTTTATCTGAGCGGGTAGTATTTTTTCTTGGAAACTAATAACGCCACACGTCACCACTACTATAATATAGCCTTCTGATACAATCCAATCCAATCAGGCAGTAGTTGTACAATAAGTCATTGGATATTTGTTTTACATGACAAAATTGTGTTAACATTTGATTAAAATTAATACAGAACAGTAATCAAATAAAGTTTATTATTGCCCATTCGCTATATACTTTTTTTTTGTACATGAATACATAACTAAATAAAATAAAAATAAAATCAAATGGCATGCAATTAAATTCCAACATTTAGAGTCACAACAGGCCTTGGATTCATTTTATACTGCTAATTATTAGTAAATAAAGATGTACTTGGGTAGTGGTACTCGTAAAAGTTACTCGTACCAAGATTAAAATAATTTACATAGAGATACAGATTACATAAAATTCTAAAAATTTTCAGCCACGATAATTAAACCCATATCGCAGTGCATTAAAACTCTTGACAACCTTGACTTAAACTTCAACTCTAAGCAGTCAACGGCTTTAAATTTAAATTGCCAGTGTAACTTAATAAGCGTAGCTCTACTTTCAGCCTATCCCCGCCCGCAAGTCCGCAAGAAACCGTCACTTGATTTCATTTAACAAGGCACACAAAATAAAACATGATCAAAAATAATGATCTATAGAATAATAGTATATAAATATTTTATGTGCTGGACTATGTCCCTAAACATGTATACACAGCAGTTAATTTGTTACATGAAAAACCAGCGCCTATAGCCAAGTTGACTATCTACAGTCGTTAACGCTAATAGAAAGCGGAAAAATGTTTTGTGTGTGTGTGTGTGAAGAATGTACGCTGTTGGCCGCGAGGCCTTTAAAGCTTCACCGGACTTAAAGGCGAGCGTGCAACCACTACGCTCTAGCCAGCCAGAAGGGCAAGAGGTGACATACTCGGTTGGGACAGTCGCTGTAGGGGAACGGGTGCACTACTAAGTGCACCGGTCAATCGCCGGCTATGGGAGGGGATCTACTACTACGTCGTCGTCGTCGCCCGTATTCTGAGCGGAAAGAAGGGATGACAAAGCATCGGGGGGGTCGGTGAGAACATGTCGCGGCCGGCGGTGGCGGCAGGGGTCGGGGGGGAGATCGTAGTCGGCGGTGGCTACGATTAACGGATTCGCATGGGTAGATGCGTTCGCGAAGTGACGTGTTGACGCCTTTTTAATAAAGGCGCGAATAGGTTCGAGACCTAGATCGGAGTGGAGGTCGACGTTCCGTACGAACCAGGGGGCTCCTACGGCTTTACGGAGGAAGCGGTTTTGAACCACTTCGAGTTTATCGATGTGAGAGGGGGCCGAATGCCCGAACACAACACACGCATAAGTCATGATGGGTCGAACGCAAGTTTTGTAAAGTGTCACCTTATTTCTAAGGGACATTTTACTCCGCTTGCAGATTAACGAATGGAGACGACCGAGCACAAATGATGCTCGGTGACGGACCCGCTTGATGTGCGGGCCGAAGGACATGGTACTATATTTGGGAAAAATGTATAGGAATGACATTTTGCAATGAAAAGTCACGTGGTCAAAACAATGTGCTATCGATTACGACAAGAGAATAGAAACAAAACGCTTGCAACTTGTCTAGGCCCTCAGATCCTTGGCAGACCCAACAGACAACGGTTGACTTACAAATAACAGGCTCATTACAATATTGAGGCAGAATTATTCATCAATGCGAATTGCCCAAATGAATTGATGATATAAATAGATTGTTAAGAGAAAGAATACTAAGCAGAAAAGTAACTACTTATATCAGTTTTCCAAGCAAAAAACACTACAGAAATTGGTTCATCTACATATTTCTGTTGATACGAAGGCACAGAGTCACGCAGCACAATTATATCCCTTTTTCGAGGGTTATTAAAACTTTCAAACGTAAAATTCTACGCCTGCATATCACAAATCAGGGTAATTAATTTACCAATTCAATTAAAACCCTGCCAACGTTTATACAATGCTGTTGCGTGTTTCTAAGCCATATATTTCACTAGGAGCAGCGGGGGGTTTACCTCAGGAGTATCAACACTGTCGGACAGCCAGATCGACGAGCCAAATAGTAACGCCTACTTATTTCCATTTTAAGGGTTAACTAGCCTTTGAAAAGGCTAGCAAAGGATTATAAATGCTTTCTACTTGTATTTTGGTTGAGAGTATAGTGAAAGAACTAAGGTATTTTTTCTATCTATCTATCTATTTCATCACGACAGATCTCTTGTGGGGTATGTAGAGAGTACAGTTCCAAAAGGTTCTTTCCTTACAAAACTCTCTGGCTTCCTCCACTCTCATAGTTCGTCTCATACACGCTCGCCGGTTACGGAGACTCTTGACTTGTCCTTCAGATAAGACTCGGTCTATTGGTCATGGTAAGATAGTCTAGGTCTTCCGCGGTACCTACATCCTTCCACTTTCGCATTGTATATCTGTTTTGTCATTCTTTCTTCTGACATTCTTTTTATATGCCCGAACCAACGGAGCATACCCTTTATCATCTTTACACCGATACTATATTTCATTCCTACTCACATCTTACTACGCTGCTGCGAATACGGTTGGTCAGCTTTACTCCGCACATCTTCCGCAGAGCTCGCATTTCCATCGCATTTATTTTCATTCGCCTTCTGACATATCCAGCTCTCGCTGCCATATATTATTTTTAAAGCGCCTATATCGCTTTAACATAACAAGTTAAGTAAGACATGGATGGATCCGTGATCAATAAGAACTTTGTTTGTCTCGTCTGCCTCGTGTGACAAAGGAGTTTTTGTTTTAATTTTAGCACTCATTGCTGTTTGTCGAGAACCTAGACTTCATGCGCGCACGTCGCTTGGGGTAACTCTGAAAATAAGTGCTGTGTTGTGGTTCTCGCTGCAACACAGATTTACGCTAAGTGTTACCCCATTAGTGCGGCTACGTATATTGGACCTACATGTAATTTTTTTTGTGTTATCGTTATAACTCATAATCTGTAGTGTACTTAACTATTAGCTATACTAATAAATAAGTGGAGAGATATCGTAAGGCGAGCTACATCAGCCTCCAGTGACTAAACCTCATCGTTACCACGACTAGTGGTGGGCGATTATGAGATATACTAATGGAATCATTCGATTACAAAAATGTCTCGAGATATCTCGATTATAACCATTAGTAGTGAATTAGTGGCTAAGTTCGATTACGCGCCACGTGCGGCGGCATGGCCGATGCGAATGATGCGATGGTACTTGGCGTGAGTCCACTGTATGTACCAGCTGAGTAATAGAGTTGTAATAATAATAATACACTTTATTGTACACCAAAAAAACAATACAAGAAACAATTTAAATACAAAAACAGTACAAATGGCGGTCTTATCGCTTAAAGCAATTTCTTCCAGACAACCGTTGGAAGGAAAACAAATAAGAATAAAAAGGGCAGTTGGTGGTGTACACTATTGATAATAATTTACAATACACATATATATAATATAAACCTAGTCATATATATACAGACATTACAATATACACTATCACATACCACACACATATTATAGCTAACAGATAAAGATAAATAGCAAATAATCATATTATTGACAGAAAGTGACTCTTAACCATGTTTTTGAACGAAACCAACGACTTTGCACGTCTAACTGACACTGGCAATGCATTCCACAGACGGACGGCTTGAATGGTAAAGGATTTATCGAAGAAATTTGTGGAATGCATCGGCATTTTCATAAATTTTCCGATGATCTCAGGAACTTCGAGTGTGGCTCATGAAGAAACTCAAATCGATCTTTGAGGTAAGAGGGAGTTATCGGATTATACAGGACACTGTACAGAAGCGATACTATATGAGCATTCCGGCGAAGGCGAATTGGCAGCCACTTGAGCTTTAAGTAAAAGTATTTTCTCGTTTTAATTAGATATTTAACAAAATATTACTATTCATGAACTTGCGCTTGCATAGTTTTTGGGTTAATATAAATAAAATACAAAGTTAACCACAACAAACAAAAACGACTGTGCTACGCAACGGATAAGAAACGATTGACTCAAAGAATGATTCATTTTGACGGGGTTATGACTGAACTAAAATTAGTAATACTAATTAATACTAATTAAAATAAATAAAACTTAGTAATAGTAACGTCATTTGATTATGAAAATAAGTAAGTTACTAATTTCATGGTCGATTATCAATATTAGTAATTAGTAAATGTCTCGATTATGTAAATCATTCATAATCGCCCACCTCTAACCACGACCACTCTGTCAAGAGTGAAGCGAATAAGAAGATACTAATAAATATACCTTTCTTTCTTTCTCTCTTTCTGAAACCATCGAAACAAATCCTTCTTCGAACAACCTTTCCGATGTTCGGCAGACACGCCAATTTCCCATTGGCAGTTGGCAATTATGGTAAATTTTGCAGGGATTTTAAATACCGAGTATATTTTTTGTCTGAAAGGGAAGTAAAGAGTTACTGTAATTGGCGAGCGTGTATTAGATGAACTATGAGAGTGAAGGAAGCCGCAGAGGTCTGTAAGGAGAGACCTGTTGGAACTAGCCTAGTCTGATCCCATCATTGCACGGTACAAATCTTTGAGTGACCCACAAATATTTCAGTTTGTTTGTATACATATGTATGTGAAATTCATATTTGTAAAGACACCCACGTCACAGGAATACATATCACACGGTCAATTCGATCACGAAAAATCAGTATGCTAATAAACTTATTATTAAATCCCCGAGCATGTCGAACAACCAAAAACTTTTCCCATAACACGATTACGAAATGTACGAGAAAACTTTATCAATTAAAATTCCATTAAACTACAGATTTCAATTCGACAAACATGGCTGGGTTACGTTACAGCTTGAGAGAGCTAGATCACTCTGCCTACAAAGGTACCAAAGAAAATCGCCAAAGATATTACAGACATATTTTTCTGTCTTCTTTGGGACGTACAAGGCGATCCAAATTAGTACAGGAACGTCAATGACCTCAACCTGCCTTACCTGAGACCTTGTTCGACGGAATGCAAAAAAAAGCTTGCATGCGTAGCGGTTTTTCCTACATTATTTGACTAGGTCGTTCATATTATAAAACCTATTAAAATTTTGATTGGTTTAAAAAAATATTTTAATATGAATAGCGTCAAGTCATACCCATTCTTAAATGGTTAGCGTAATTACAATAATACCACATAGATTATTGATATTATTAATTAATAATATGCAATATGCCTCGTTGGTCTTGTGGCGAATAATGCGCTTTACGCTCATGAAATCTTGTGTTCAAATCCTGGGTCGGACAAACGTAGTTTTTCTATCGAAGAACCTCCAGTATCAGTTCGGAGTCCAGAATTGTGCCCTGTATATGGCAATAGGCTCGGTTCCTGTTATATGGGACGCAACATCTTCGGCGAAAAGTGGGTGTACACTGTACACCTCTGCCACCCCTGCTTGGGGAATAAAAGCTTGACTGTGTTCAATTTTATTTATTTATAATATACAATATTACTACAAATATCAGCGTATCTGTTTGTTACATTTGGATTGAGTGACCTCTCTGTCTTTTCCGCTGTAACCGTGTCTAAACCTTTTAAAGTCCCGACTTTAATATAATTATGAGTATTACACAAGTTTGTTCATCCGTCGATTAAGGGTGTGAACATAATTGAGTATTGGTATTCCATTTGTCTGTATACACTCGGCTTTGTGAACAATAGGGCTTTTGCGGAATGATTGATCGTTAATTTATACATATACATAACAGAAGGAGACTTAATATGATTTGTAGGATGTAAATGTATTTCACAAATCTTACATTTAACACATCTCGAGGTATGAGCTAGTCACTTGTATATTATGCCAGATATTTCTGTGGGTTTACAAAAACAATGAAAATACTGTACATCTACAAACTCCTGTATTGTGGAAACAGAAACAAACATTTGTGGGGCACACAAAGATTTGTCCCGTGCGGGAACGTTTGAAAACGCGACCACTCGATCCGATGGATGGAGCGGCTTAACCCTTAACCAATGCACTAAGCCGTCGTCGAATTATTACATTGTGATAATAAATAAGAAGTATCCTAATTCTCTATGACTAATTAGAGATATAACGCGATGCGGTACGTCTCTAGTTGGTCATAGATAATTAGGGTTCAGATGTGACATGGAAATTCACAGCAGATTTCTGATGAAGCTCTACCTAAAGAACATCCCCAAACACTCGGCAACTTGATAAGCTGTCCTTTATAAAATAATATAATATATTATTTTACACATTATATAAACTATCAGCCTGTACTGTCCCACTGCTGGGCAAAGGCCTCTCACAAAGCGAGATGAGAGAGATTAGGCCATACTCCACCACGGATTTACATCAGTGCGGATTAATAGAGGCAGGTTTGTGGCCAACTGCTGTTAAAACTTTTTAAGCCTTTAGGCTTCCAACTTGGCTTAAGGACTACCACATTTAGTGGTCCCTATCTAAAGACGACGGAGCTGGTTACGTTGTTAGCAATTCTTTGTCGTATTTGGTTTGTGTAAATTAATGGTTTAAGCTAAGAAAAAGGTGACCAGGACCAACGCCTTAACGTGCCCTCCGACGCACGGAGATGTTCGAATATGAAAATGCCACAAACGGTCACCCATCTCAGACCGACCGAGTCGAACGCTGCTTAAACTTGTTGATCGCTAAGAACATCGCGGTTACACGGCGCTACGAACGCCTGTATTAGCGTTATACAGGCATGGATGTGACATGAAAATTAACAGCAGAAATGTGTCCAAGAGAGCTTGGACACATTTCTGCTGTTAATTTTCATGTCGTAGGTAGAGACCTAAAGGCCATTCCAAAAATACGCGGCAACTTGATAAGCTGTCCTTTACTAATTCCGAATTAATTACGGTAACGTTGGCGGGATGTAATTGCTTTTCTGTTGCTCATTTGCCAGTGGGTTGGTACTGGGATTGACAAGTTCTGAACTTTGGCAAATTTGCGTGGTTACCGGAGACATCGCAAAGTTTAATGGAAAATTATTTAGAATTTATTTGAATGGTTCATATTGTGTAAATGTTATAGCTAATTTGACAATTGTTTCGAGGTTGTTCGGAACTGAGTAAAATTAATTTGTGAATCATCCTGAAATTCTATCGTACGTAAGCTGTTGAAGATTTCTTATCAAGATAAGGAATGACAAGGCCAAGACACATTTTTTTAAAAAAAGGTGTCTTTTTAAATATATCCCTACACTAGAAATTATTCCTGTATCGTAGGTGCGTTTACAAAGATGACATTCACATTCAGAAACACCCAGACAAACACAAATAGTTGTGGGTCACTCAAAGATTTGTCTCGTACGAGCATTGAACGCGCGACCACTCGATCTGTCTATTCCCGCGCCTTTATTATCCCGATATTTCGCGAACGCGTCCAATCATAGGAATCAGCTAATCGTAGCCGCCGCCGACTACGAACCTAACTCCCCTCCTATCAGCCGCTACCGCCGTCCGCGGCATGTTCTCACCAGCCTTCCCAATGCCCTTACATCCCTTCTTTCAGATACAGATACCGCACAAAAGATCAGACACGGACCTCGCCGGCGAGGTCGAAGAATCCCTTACCCGCCGGCCGGTGCAGAGCACAACAGCGTGACACCTAGTATATGCTCTCCTCCACAGCGAGTGTCCAAGCCGAGGCCGTTTCTCCTTAAGGCGCCCTTGAGCTAATTGCCCCCTTGCTTTACTGGCTCGAGTGTAGTTGCGCGCTCGCCCTCTTGTCCGGTGAAGCTGTAAAGCCCCCGCGGCCAACAGCGTAGATCATTCACACACACACACACACTGTCTATTCCCAGTTGTCGCCACCGGCTTTGTCACCACTGGCCATCCAGTGGACGGAACGGCTTTAGCTCTGAATTACTGGACTAAGCCGTTCGTATTAACATGGAAATTCTAAAAACTTCGCGGTTTAGAATTTGATGGTTAGGAAAACTTGCTTGACTTTTTTACCCTATACTAGGAATAATTCCCTGGTCATGTGTCCGTTTGCAGATACTAATTTCACACGCATTAACACCTAGACTGAAAGGAATATGTAAATTTTTTTGACCAACAAATGTTTGTTGTGTATTTCATATTCGTAGACCCATACGACGGGAGTTATTCCTAGTGTAGGGTTGATTTCTTTTTTTAATGGCTATGTCCTTCAGAGGCTGTTTCTTTTCCGTCTTGCTCGAAGAGAAAACGCCGGAAGCATGGAACAGGGGTGTGGTGGTACTGTTTTTCAAGAAAGGTGATAACACTTTACTGAAGAATTATAGACCCATCACACTGCTGAGCCATGTTTATAAGTTGTTTTCGAGAGTCATCACGAATCGTCTCGAACGCAGGCTTGATGACTTCCAGCCTCCCGAACAAGCCGGTTTCCGGAAAGGCTTTAGTACCATAGACCACATACATACGCTGCGGCAGATTATACAGAAGACCGAGGAGTAAAATCGGCCACTATGCTTGGCGTTTGTGGACTATGAGAAAGCCTTCGATTCGATCGAGACTTGGGCGGTTCTTAGATCTCTCCAGCGATGCCGCATTGACTATCGGTACATTGAAGTGTTGAAGTGCTTGTATAATAACGCCACCATGTCAGTCCGAGTACAGGGGCAGTGCACGAAGGCGATCCCCATAAAAAGAGGAGTAAGGCAGGGAGACGTCATTTCTCCGAAACTGTTTACGGCCACCTGAGAGGACGCCTTCAAGCTCTTGGAATGGCAAGGACTTGGCATCAACATCAATGGCGAATGCATCACTCACCTTCGATTTGCCGACGACATTGTGGTCGTGGCGGAGTCGCTAGAAGATCTAGGACGAATGCTCGGTGACCTCAATAGAGTATCTCAGCAAGTGGGTCTTAAAATGAACATGGACAAAACGAAAATAATGTCTAACGTCCATGTCGTACCCACCGCACTCACCGTTGGGAACTCTACTCTTGAAGTTGTCGACGAATACATTTACCTGGGACAGGTAGTCCGGTTAGTAAGGTCCAACTTTGAGAGAGAGGTCAATCAACGAATCCAACTCGGCTGGGCAGCGTTCGGGAAACTGCGCAACATCTTCTTATCCAAAATACCTCGGCGTCTCTCTACGCGATCGAATCAGGAATGAGGAGATTCGTAGAAGAACCAAGGTCACCGACATAGCCGTTAAGATTAGCAAGCTGAAGTGGCAAGCGGCGGGCCACATAGCGCGTAGATCGGACGGGCGTTGGGGCAGAAAGATTCTAGAGTGGAGACCACGTATTGGCAAGCGCAGCGTGGGACGACCGCCTGCCAGATGGACCGACGATCTTGTGAAAATCGCAGGAAGTCGTTGGATGCAGGTGGCATCGGACCGGTTACGCTGGAAAGCGATTGGGGAGGCCTATGTTCAGCAGTGGACAAGTATAGGCTGAGATGATGATGATGATGAATGGCTGTGTGTCACATAGCACGTAAAGCTAAGATCACTAGACCGAACCGTAGCTAAGACACCTTTTTTCTAAATATTTCAAATAGTCTACTAATACAGATATACAATGCGAAAGTGGAAGGATGTAGGTACCGGGGAAGACCGAGTCTTATCTGAAGGACAAGTCGAGAGTCTCCGTAACCGGCGAGCGTGTATGAGACGAACTATGAGAGTGGAGGAAGCCAGAGAGGTATGTAAGGAAAGAACCTGTTGGAACTCTGTACTCTCTGCCTACCCCGCAAGGGATCTGGCGTGATGATATAAATAGATAGATAGATAGATAGTCTACTACTACTAATCCAAGTATATTTTCTCCCAAATATTATTTTGCTCAGATATCGAACTCACTCGATAACTCTCATTATCGTCATTAGGAGGTATAAACGATATCGTTACAATAGAGTTTTCTCTGAAATATATTTCAATTACTCCATCCTTTGATGTTACAAATGTGATCCATCAATTATGATTATTAATAGAACGTCTTGCGAAAATCATAATAGACTATTAATTTTTACTAAGATAATGAAGGTAGCAAAGACGTAGTTTGTGTATTGTTGGGTGTATAGTTGAGCGATACTATAAAGAAAAAAACTGGTCAAGTACGAGTCAAGTCCGTGAAATGAGGTTCAGTAAGTTCCCTTATTCCAAAAATTACACTATTACTGGCAAGGACTTGGCATCAACATCAATGGCGAATACATCACTCACCTTCGATTTGCCGACGATATTGTGGTCGTGGCGGAGTCGCTGAAAGATCTAGGACGAATGCTCGGTGACCTCAACAAAGTATCTCAACAAGTGGGTCTTAAAATGAACATGGACAAAACGAAAATAATGTCTAACGTCCATGACGTACCCACCGCACTCACCGTTGGGAACTCTACTCTTGAAGTTGTCGACGAATACATTTACCTGGGACAGGTAGTCCGGTTAGGTAGGTCCAACTTTGAGAGAGAGGTCAATCGACGAATCCAACTCGGCTGGGCAGCGTTCGGGAAACTGCGCAACATCTTCTCATCCAAAATACCTCAGTGCCTAAAGAC
Source organism: Phalera bucephala (assembly GCA_905147815.2). Taxonomy (NCBI): domain Eukaryota; kingdom Metazoa; phylum Arthropoda; class Insecta; order Lepidoptera; family Notodontidae; genus Phalera; species Phalera bucephala. Next base: position 11,924,971 of record LR990627.1, read on the forward strand.
TAAAGTTTTTAGTCAATGTGTGTTACCAGTGATGATATATGGATCAGAGACGTGGTCTCTTACAATAGGTCTCATAAAAAAGCTCAGAGTTGCTCAGCGAGCTATGGAGAGAGCTATGCTCGGCGTTTCTCTACGCGATCGAATCAGGAATGAGGAGATTCGTAGAAGAACCAAGGTCACCGACATAGCCGTTAAGATTAGCAAGCTGAAGTGGCAATGGGCGGGCCACATAGCGCGTAGATCGGACGGGCGTTGGGGCAGAAAGATTCTAGAGTGGAGACCACGTATTGGCAAGCGCAGCGTGGGACGACCGCCTGCCAGATGGACCGACGATCTTGTGAAAATCGCAGGAAGTCGTTGGATGCAGGTGGCATCGGACCGGTTACGCTGGAAAGCGATTGGGGAGGCCTATGTTCAGCAGTGGACAAGTATAGGCTGAGATGATGATGATGACACTATTAATGTACTAATATTATAAATGTGAAAGTTTGTATGTTCCTTACTCAATCACGAAAAAATGTGTAAACGGATTCGGTATTTTTTTTGCATACAGATAGTTTACTACCTTGATCAACACATAGCTCTATCTATCTATATCATCACGCCAGTTCCCTTGCAGGGTAGGCAGAGAGTGCAGTTTCTTTTTTAATTATTACTTATTGGCTTACTACCGACTGTTTACATCAGTTCAAGTATAATACAACCAGCATAATTATTTGCTAAATGTAATAATCACTTAAAAGTAAGCACCACGTGCATTTGCGTTACATAATTGAAAATAACAAAAATTGAAGGTACGGTACGATAAAAAATGTAAAATGTAAAATGGAGGAATGAGACAATTAATGTAATAAAGTGACAGTACTGCCATCGTCACAGCGATGTTTAAATTACATTAAACACCAACCGCTTACAATGGGCGTAAGAGTAGGTATTCACATCTATGATATCACTGCAACTGTTCAGAAGTTTAGACATACGAGGTATAGGTTTAGAGGTAGAGGTTAGAGTTTGTGCCCAGGACGGTCCTTCGGAACGGAGGATGTAGAGGAGTTATGGCAGCGCGAGGCATTCTGGATGGTACAGAGTTCCAACAGGTTCTTTCCTTACATACCTCTGGCTTCCTCCACTGTTATCTTATTACACATAGAACATTTTCACCCCGAAAAAATGTTAGGTTCCTGTCGCGGGCAGAATCTAGTAACGAAATATATCAAAATATTTTATAGTTTAAATTTATAAAGCTGACATACATATTATTACTAACAGCTTCACGCGACTTTGCAACAACGGATCTAACTATAGTTAAGAACCATCGAGATGAACAGATAATACTAAAAAATCATCAATAGCGGTCAAGCCTTTTAGGAGAAGAGTTATTTTTATTTATTTATCGCTACATATTATAAAACAAAGTCCCCCCACCGCGTTTGTCTATCTGTCAGAACGCGATAAACTCAATAAATACCGAATGGATTTTCATACGGTTTTCACCAATGGACGGAGTGATTCAATGAAGGCGTGTGTGTGAGTGATGTACGCTGTTGGCCGCGAGGCCTTTACAGCTTCACCGGACTTAAGGGCGATCGTGCAACCACTACGCTCGAGCCAGAAGGGCAAGCGGCGACGATTAACGGATTCGCATGGATAGATGCGTTCGCGAAGTGTCGTGTTTTCGCCTTTTTAATATAGGCGCGAATAGGTTCAAGACCTAGATCGGAGTGGAGACAAGGAAGGCTTATGTGTATAATTCAGCCGTACGAAGCCGGGGCGGGTTGTTAGTATATTATATTACAAATTACAACATCCTTACAGTTATCCAAATCGATACTATAACCAACATTATGTATGTCCATAGATTAAATATTACTCATTTGTTCTTAACACCTAATTAATAAGTGTATAAACACACGCATACCGGGGTTTTATATTATATAGATTACAAGTCGGACTAGCAAGCCTCCGTAATCAAGACTTAAAATTTCTTGATCTGTCATTATGCTTACATAGTCGGCGCTCAGTCAGAAAATAGAAGTTTAAAATAAGGTCATAAAAGGTTTTTGTGTTTTTTTCTTCCTTTCTTTTGAAGTATAGAACCCTTAAAAACTCTAAAGCAGCCTGTCTGGTAATACAGTAGGTAATCTTTATGGCTTGTTTTAATCTCAAGAGGAATGGGAGGGTTAACGAGATTTTTTTGAACGTCTTTATGCGTAAAGGGATGGACAGAAATAGTAGTCCTGTCAAGGTGTCATTTAGATATTTTGGGCGAAGAAGGTAAAGAAAAGTGAATACCCCGTGATTAATCTACAGTAACAGCTAACGGCTGTACATTTTGTATATGTATCGATATCGTTATTAATAGCGATATCGTTAAATCAATAATAAAACAACATAGCTTTACGTACTAAAACTAAAATGGAAGGCTAACTCATTGGTCTAGTCGCGAATAATTCGCTTTGCGAACACGAGGTCCTGGGTTCAATACTACGTCGGATAAGTGTAGTTTTTCTATTGAAAATTGTTCAGCCCGGAGTCTGCAATAGGCTCGCCCCCTATTATGAGACCTAGCATCGTCGGCGAAAAGTGTATACAGTACACCTCTGCCACCCCCGCTTGCAGAATATAAGCGTGACGCTGTTTATATAATTTTTTCCTTAGCGTGAATCTATAAAATCACTATATATACTCTAATTATATTAGAAGCGGTCCAATTTTCAACGCATATAATCAGTTACATTCCCCCTAAATCTAAAATTTATAATTATCCATTTGGCGGTTCCGTACGAACCCCAACTTCCTTCCCCTAATAGAACCCTTATTCTCTATAACCAAACCCGTAACGCGGGGCGTTACGATAACTCTATGCAATGATTGTTGATTCTATTTGCTATTCTATCTGTCTATTTATATAATCACGCCAAATTCCTTGCGGGATAGGCAGGGATTACAAATTTGTAACGCATTCTTACAGACCTCTCTGGCTTTACAAACATGAATGTTAAGTCATTGGTTTTGAAATGATTTCATTTTTTGAACGAATAAATTCACCGTATTAGTTTTTTATTATTGGACTGAGGGCATAGCGCGAAAACTGAACTTAGCGTGAGACTATATTCGTGCTGTGTGTTTGAGTGATATACGCTGTTGGCCGTGAGGCCTTTACAGCTGCACCGGACATAAGGGCGAGCGTGCAACCACTACGCTCGAGCCAGAAGGGCAAGGGGGCGACATACACGTGGGCGCCTCAAGAGGAACGCCTCGGTTTGGACAGTCGCTACAGGGGAAGGGGGTGTACTAAGTGCGCCGGTCGGCGGGCTAGGCTAGGGATTTACGACTAGTCGTCGTCATCGTCCGTATCCGGAACGGAAAAAAGCGATGTCAAAGCATCGGGAGGATCGGTTATATTCGTGCTATCACGTTCATGTTTAGTAAGTCGATTTGTAGTATGACAGAGATGGCATACCGACTCTCTCGCGGCACGCTAACGTCAATCTTTTTGTTCTAAGCTTACTGATCGTCTTTGTGATGTCGCTAATCGCATCACTTCTAAATATAAAAGTACCTAATAAAAATAAACTGCAAATCTATTATTAAAATTGTTAATTATGTTTATTACGCCCACAAACAAACAAATAACCTTCAATAATCGTTTGATGGTACTTTAATGAGCCATAGCGACTTTCCAAGCCGAGGCCGTTCCTCCTTAAGGCGCGCTTGAGCTAGTCACCCCCTTGCCCTTCTGGCTCGAGCGTAGTGGTTGCACGCTCGCCCTCTTGTCCGTTAAAGCTGTTGAGGCCCCGCGGCCAGCAGCGTAGATCACTCACACGCACACAACAGTACTCCAATGGTATACACAATGCCTCTTATTACATGATTATTTCACGAACATATCGTCACGCGTCGCGTTTTATAACGAATAGGGACTCAGCAAGAGAGCTATTATTAATAGTATACGGAACACTTGTACTCGAATAAATTAGTAATCTACTTCCAATGTTCGAACTATTTCCTAAAGATGTTATTTTGTCAGAAGAAAGTCAGAAGAAAGGATGACAAAATAGATATACAATGCGAAAGACTTAGACTATCTTACCATGATCAAATAGACCGATTCTTATCTGAAGGACAAGTCAAGAGTCTCCGTAAGCGGCGAGCGTGTATGAGACGAACTATGAGAGTGAAGGAGGCCAGAGAGTTATGTAAGTAAAGAACCTATTGGAACTCTGTACTCTCTACCTACCCCGCAAGGGATCTGACGTGATTTTATAGATAGATCGATAGAGAAGTCATTTTGTTTCAATTCAATTGTCACTTTTTAACCATTTCTACAGATATTCATGCTTTTCGTTCAATCTACAAAGTCCACACTGGGTTAGCGTGGTGGATATGGCCTTTTCTCTCACCTCGATTTGTGAGAAAAAACCTGGCAAGTAGTGGGACGTAAAAGATTTGTTAAAAAAATATGTTATCTCACACTGGGAATTATCCATGCGTTTATAAGCATGAATTTTACACCGAAACAAATAATTTTGGGTTAGAGGTGTATTTTTTGGTACCAAGTATCTTAAAAATTTTCAAGGTGAGTCAAGGTCACGCTCCGCATTTCGGTTTAGAAGTCGCGCGATCAACGAAAATGCATGTGATATCTCAAAACCCCCCTTGTGATATTTCGTGTTTTTCCGAACCCCTTCCCCCCTTCGTGCCGCACGTGATTAATGGACGATACAAAGATTTGTTTTGTGGGATCGTACCTGCGACTACTCGACACAGTGCGCAGATCGGCCTATGGCCTGGCCACTAGACGAAGCCGGTGACAAAATTATTAAAGTGTTTTCACGACGTCGTGGTTTTAAAACTTCGGCTTTTTCTGTGTATTTGTGTGGGGCCTTTACAGCTTCATCGGACAATAGGGAGCGTGCAACCACTACGATCGAGCCAGAAGGGCAAGGGGGCAACTAGCTCAAGGGCGCCTCAAGGAGCAACGGCCTCGGCTAGGGGTCTGGCTGTGCCGGCCGGCGGGCAAGAGATTCTTCGACCTCGCCGGTGAGGTCGGTGTTTGATCCTGTGTGCGGTATCTGTATTTGAAGGAAGAGAAGGAAGGGAATCGGGAGGGTCGGTAAGAATATGCCGCAGGCGGTGGTAGCGGCTGGTAGGAGAGGGTCAAACGGAAGAAAAGTAGATACATGTCACAATAACTTATAACGATCGTAAAACAAAATTGATTTATTATTCACGTTCACAATTCGTATCTTGTCAGTTGACTTACTGACCTCGCAATATAACGGCAGTACATCTTGTAGTTCTTCGAAATAGATATTTCCTTGTAAACAATAAGCACCCACATTAAATGACATAACTAAAAACTTAAAATTAAACAAAAACGACTCGGTCTAATCACAATTCAAACTAAAACACTAAATCAAAATCGGTTCATAGGTTTAGGAGCTACGTACAATGCCACTGATAGACGTAAAAAACCAGGAATACTCCACTACTTTAAACCCCCCAAGCATCAAATAATTATACAAAATTCTCACCTTTTAATAGATAACCAGCATTGTACAACAATAAATTTTCATCACTTGACCTATTTAATTCTTCTCGCAACACTTTTAAAACAAATATCATAAGAATATTATCAGATAAGAAATAATTTTTCACCATCATCACGCCAATATTCCACCTCTAAAACACACACACACACACACAGACGCACATAAACACGCACACACTCGCGTGCACATCTATGCTATTCAGTCTAATTCTTCGTCTGAGGATTAACGTCTAACCCTTTGTAATTATTGCTAATTTGCAAACTTCGTCATTGACGTTTCTTTTTATGTATATGATTGTACCTTAATAATTGTAAGTTGTGAAGTTTCTTAAATAAACATATAAATAAATTTTGCGTCGGTGGTTAAAATGACGAATGGGCAGGCTAACGACTCGGTGGCTAGATGACATATCGAGAGTTGGAGAAAGAACTTGGGGTAGATTGGCACAGGACCACGAAGAAAGGCACACAAGGGAGAATTATGCCCTGGAGTTATAAAAATCTTATGATGTCAGATGTTCAGGAGGAAAAATGATATCTTGTAAGCACCATCATAGCCATAATGGACCACAGGAGTGGTAAGATGTTTGTAACATTTTATATTACAGACTATCACATTTCGCCAAAATGAAAATGTGAAAGTGACGAAGACGACGTCCTATCACAGCAGTTTGAAACAAGTCATCAGATCGATAGGGCGACGACGTCTTGTTTGTACGAAAAAACTTGAAATAGAATTTTATGTTTGGGAAGCGATTTTATTTTTAACACTTAGAACTTCTTAATAAAACACCGTCACGCCTATATTCCCCAAGCGGGGTGGCAGAGGAGTACTGTGTACACCCACTTTTCGCCGACGATGTTAGGTCCCATGTAGCTGGATGGCCTTTGTCCTGCAGTGGACGTCTTTTGGCTGATGATGGGCGATAAGGGGCGAGGTATATGGCAATAGTGCCATATACCCGGCACAATTCCAGACTCCGGACTGATACTGGGAGGTATTTGATAGAAAAACTACATTTGTCCGACGTAAGATTTGAACCCAGGACCTCGTGATCGCAAAGCACATTATTCGCCACTATACCAACGAGGCAGTCTTAGAACTTCTCTGTTGTAATTAACCTTAACTCGTGGTCCTATAAGTCGAACCATTAGCAATCTTACTTCCCTATATCAATATCAATCAGACAAATGCGTGATTCGGATTCGTCTGATTCATCGGACCAATAGGAAAGACAATTCACGTGATCCGATCGGTCAGACTAAGCGGTCCGACCACGCGGTCACAGAGTAAACAACGACTTGTAAATCGATGACATCACACTCCGAAGTAATCAATTTATACTCGCTTTTCAACGTTGCAAATCGGTATACAGGTCAACGGCCGCATTCGGGCAATTTAACAAAAACACACAGCAATTTCTTTTTATAACAAAATTGCTTACGAAATATTATACGCATGTTAAATCCAAGGAAACTATAATAACCAACGTGGGTTAAAAACCTATACGTGTTATCGCGGATGACCGTGACACCGTACGGGCACTGTTTCCATTGCAACCTTACTTTCACATAATATTGAGCACCTATGTATAAAAAATATATAATATAAACTGCCTGCCTCCTTGGTCTACTTGCTAATAATAGGCGTAGCGACTCTGGATTTTCTATAAAAAAAATGATGTCAAATAGAAAAATGAGTCTGACATAGAACACTATGTCAGACTCATTAGTACGCGTTTAGGCGCTGACTCGAGCGTTTTTACTGTTGTAAAAACGCTCGAGTCGGCGCTTAAACGCTCGCCTTCAGCGCTCATATTTACCACACTAGTCTGACATTGTGTCCGGTATATTGGCAATAGGCTCGCCCCCTATTACATGGGACCTAACATCGTCGGCGAAAAGTTGGTGTACACACAGTTAACCTCCGCCTTCCCCGCTTGGGGAATGATATAGGCGTGACATGTATACATATAGACATGTGTATCTCTTACAAATCTCGGTGAAAGAGAGGGTATTTTACGTCATCACGCGGACAAGATGTGGATTCGTGAATTAATGTTGGATTGGTTAAGTGAAAGACAGTTTTAGAGGTCAGACAAAAGAGTCTTATATCTATTAAAAGTTCTCTGTCGTTAGGAGTCTGAAATTGTATCTGATATTCTATAATAACGTATACGTACGTTGTAACTTGGTAAATTGAATTTATACTCACCTGATAGACCCGCCTATATTGTTCTCCTATACCCCACAACAAAATGGAGATGGAAAAAAATGGAAAAATACTATTTTGATAGCGTAACCGTGAGGTTCCTTGCTCTTCTTCTCCACAGAAATGAAATTCCAAGGTAGTGTTAGAGCTTTTGTTACTTTTCTGACAATACATAAATATTATAATGGTTTAGATGAATAAAAAATATTCTGTATTCTCTGCCCACCCCGCAAGGGATCTGGCGTGATGATGTAGATAGAGAAAAAATGTTCTGATTCTATTATTATAATATATATATACATATATAATATACCTACTCGTACGCTATTAGATTTGGATCTAGCAACTTGGGTGTACATATTACATAGTACACTTCTGCCAGCACCCCTTGGGAAATTAAAATACGTAAATGTGTTAAATGTTACAATTTATAGTTAGTTTCAATGATAATTGTACACGAAGTTGATTTAGGTATCACGTAATGATATAATTGGTTAGTTACGACAGTGATTAATGGTGTTTTTAATGTCATTTTCAGTGTTCCCACTGACAGGTCTGAATATGTCGTTCAAATAAAATTATGTTGGCCTTTGTACATTGTGGTCAATAGTAGCATGTTATAAAACCGACATGCGGAACTAAAATAATAAGGAGAAATTACCATAACCTAGAAGAAAGTATGACAAAACACATGCAATGCGAAAGTGGAAGGATGTAGGTACCGGGGAAGACCATGACCAAATAGACCGAGTCTTATCTGAAGGACAAGTCAAGAGTCTCCGTAACTGGCGAGCGTGTATGAGGCGAACTATGAGCGTGGAGGAAGCCAGAGAGGTATGCAAGGAAAGAATCTGTTGGTACTATGTACTCTCTGCCTACTCCGCAAGGGGTCTGGCGTGATGATATAGATAGATAGACCATAACCTAAGTCAGTCGTAAATCTGTTTACCCTACCCACTCTCAATCACAAGGTTTGGATAATCGCACTAGGTAAAGAGTTATAGACATCATTAAACAGCATGCCTTTTAAGTTTTGTCGTTTGAAGAAAAAAACACAACTAGAACCTTATAGTACTTTTTATTGTTTTTCAAAGTATTCACCACGTAGCTTAATACACTTTTCCATTCGATCAAACCAGTTATTATAACATTTATTTCACTCTAAAGTGGGGGTGTTCAAAATGGCTGACTTGAAAGCGTCGACTGCTTCTTCACCGGAATGGAACCTTTGACCACGAAGACTTTTCTTAATTTTAGGAAATGTAAAGAAATCGTTAGGGCTTAGGTCAGGACTGTATGGAGGATAGTCAAGAATTTCTACTTTTTCCTGCTTCAAATACTCAATCGTTTGACGAGCGCTGTGTGAGCTTGCGTTGTCATGGTGCAGGATGTGCGTCGCTTTGAGTTGGATTTTCGAAGTTCGGCGATGACTTGTGGTAAACAAACTGTGGTATACCACTCTGCGTTAACCGTTCTACGATCTTCAAGTGCAATAGTCGCAACATGGCCGGTTTTTCCAACGAACGTGGCCACCATCTTTGAAGTGCTTCGAGAACGAACAACTTTAGTTTGGCTCGTCTTGAAAGACCCAGATTGTAGATTGTTGTTTGGAATCAGGATCGTAGGCATAGATCCAAGATTCGTCACCACTGATGATGTCGTAGACGTGATTTGACTCTCCTCGGTTGAACCTTTGCAGAGTTTTCTTACACCATCTGACGCGGGCCGCCTTGTGATCGTCGGAAAGCAGATGCGGTATCCAACGGCAAACTAGCTTTCTCACACCAAGCGCTTCATGCAAGATCTTCTGAATGGTTGTCCCTGAGATGCCTAATAGAGCCTCTATCTCTCGATACGTCACATGACGATCTTCGAGAATTAGTTGTCTCACAGCAATGATGTTATCTTCAGGGAAGGTAGATTTTGCGAGATTCAGGGAAGGCGTCCTTCGCGAGATTTGTCACTAACACTAGTATGTCCATGCTGGAATTGTAAATACCAGCGTTCGACCGTCCGCAGACATGGGGCTTTATCACTGAACACAGATGTTAGCTCTTCAAAACACTGAAGCCGTGCCAGGCCTCTTCTAAAGTTGTAGAAAATTATTGCACTAACATTTTCCTTAGAAGGACTCATTTTCGTACGTAACCTGACAGATTCCAATCGACGCTGTGACTTAACCATAGCATTAATCCTAATACTTTCAACTGTTTTGAGATTCAAAATTTAAACACATTCGAATATAGAACAGTTCCAAATTCAAAATTGCCGGGAAATATGGAAACGACAGAACTTAAAAGGCATGCCTCGTAGTACGTCCGTGTTGATGTCCGTTAATATGTCCGGACAAGTATAATTTGGTCATAATAAAATTTAGAGTAGCGAACCACATCTCCAACTCCATGCTCACTTTCCACCAAGCGAGTGAAAATGTAGTAAGTCTAAAACTTAAAATAAATTAATAAGTAAAAGCGCGATAAAATTTGCCTCGTCTACGCCAATTACAATTCTTTTCTTAAAACGTTATCAATATTTTTCGTGGCATGACCTCAAAACAGCTCCAAATAGACAATCAAACTGTCACTTTAACCTGTCAATTGACGTGTCGTATTTACCAACGGACTGGCACAGGCAAGCAACCCGTTGGGACTACAAAGGTTGTCGAGCGGGGCCCGGTCATCGACCCCGGCTGACCGCCGGCGCCGCCCGCGCAACTCGCGTTTCACATTAACCATTCTTAAACATTGGTACACGGCAGAGGGCGCGATTTACATGTTGTACGTGTTGTTGATGTGTGGTTGGCCGAAATTATAGGCTTGGGTATACGTTTGTTATTAGTACATCGCAATGTGTGAGTAAACGCGGAAATAATAAGAGCGTAGGGATTACGTAAATAAAGTTGTATTAAAAAGTACTTCTTTATTTCGAAGAGCTATGTAACCCTAAGGTGACATTAATATAGGTAACATTTTTATCATATTATTATCAATGTTTTGTTTTAGTACCTTATACTATTTATCGTAGCTTTTTGTTATAATAGCAAAAATTTTATATTTCAGAGATATCTTTCATCCCATTGCACCCTTAAGTATTTAAATATTAATTGGCAGTAGCTACAGATAAAGTAAGAGAAGAGAAGAGAAGCAATATAACTTTTATAAATATTTCGAGGAGAATTTTGACCGGAGGTGAGTTAAAAAGGGGTTCAATTTTTGTCAAATTATCTAAATCTTGTTTTGGTAGGTATGTAATACGATTTATCTCAGCTTATCCTTATAAGAGCTAAAGTACTTTTTAGGGATAGTGTATTTCACTCCCTTGCGCCCTTATATATTTCACAAAATATAGTCAGTAGCTACATATAAACAATCTACCAAGTGACTACAAATAATACCAAAAAGTTTACTTACCTCACAAGATACTTCTGTTTTACAGACTAAAATCAAAGTCTACCAACACCTTCAACGTGCTACGTGACGAGTTTAATGAAAACTTTTGCTCATAAATAAAATATCAAAACGATGTAGACGTATGCGTACAGCGGGTTTAACGTACCAACATGCTTAACTCGATCCCCGACACGTTGACTTTATAAGGATTTCTAAGACTGCAAATCGGATTTGATGTGCTTCTTCGCTTAGGGTCACCACCCTTAGGCGTCTTGTCCTTTCGCATAACTACAAACTCGTCTTTACAAATTCACCGGATTCTTGTGCGGCTGGAGAATAGTTATTGCACGCTTGCCTTCTGCTGCTGTGCAGCTGAGTCCTTGAGGGCGTCTCAAGAAGGAACGGGTTCAGGTCGGCCAGTCGCTATAGTCGGGAGTGCATAAACTTGGTGCATCGCCGTGGAGCACCAGCTGGCGAGCAAGTGATATTTGGACCTCGCAATCTATCTATCTAAATCATCGGGCCCGGTCATTTGTGGGGAAATACAAGTATTGATGATCTTAAAAGTATATTATTATTTTATACTAATCAACCGCTTACGATCTTATTCGGGTGTAGGTACCTCTTCTTGATAAAAATCAAGACAATGACAATAAAATTTCACATTTAAATGTCACTTGAATTATAGGTTTGCTAAATTGTGAAAGAGTTATTATTGTTTACTATCAATTTATGAAGTTCTGTTTTGACTGACCGCCCTAGGGGATTTTTATTATAATATTGTCTCGAACATAACACCGAAGCGTTGGTAAAGTGGTAAATGGTGACTAATAGCGATCACCATGTCCTGACTTCGAATGCTAGGTTGGAGAAAGTAGTTATTAGGGGTTTTCATTTTTAAGTATCAGGTATCAGCTATCCGGAGCTTCGAATTATGTCCGGCATAACCGCAACAACTACCTTCTCTTGGAGAATGTAGACATGACGGTGTTTCTTTATTTTTTCCGATCAGATTAAACAAAACACTTGTCACTTAGCTAGGGGCTCTGGTTTTACTTCTTCAGTTCTTTTCTACGATATCTACAAGAAAAGAGAGCTAAAACTTAAGTCTTAGAGTTATACAGGTGCATCTTTATGGAAATCATCATATACCCGTCCACTGCTGAACATAGGCCTCCCCAATCGCTCTCCAGCGCAACCGATGCCACCCGCATCCAATGACTTTCTGCGATCTTCACATCGGTCGTCAAGATCGGCGATCTATCTGGCAGGCGGCCATCCCACGCTGCGCTTGCCAATACGCGGTCTCCACTCTAGAATCTTTAAGGAAATTGTTGTTTAAAATTGACAACCCTGACTGCCATGTCTATAATAGGCCAAGTGTCGTTGTGAGGCTAAGGTTATTCATCCTTTTGGCCTTAATGTTGAGTCCAATTTTATACGACGGGTGTGAATTTATGTGTCCGGAAAATCTGTTGTGTTGAAAAAAATATACGATGGGTTTAAGGATGCCTTGTTAGCGGGCAATGTCCTTTTGGTTGTCTAGGATTTTAAAGGGTCAAGTTATTCTGTTTCGTATATTAAAAAATATAACGTAAAATTTCTGCAGACCTATGAAAATGTATAGCGTTATACACATATATTAAGTTAAGCCATTTCAAGCGTTTAAAGAAATACTGAATAGTTATTCAACTAGACTATGTAAGTACCGAATCAAAGTTCCCATTAAGACTTGGACTAGGTTGAAAACGTATTTTTTTCTGCTGCCTCATAGGTCTAGTGGCGTGAAGTGCGACTGTTGATCACGAGGTCCCGGGTTCGAACACTAGATCGGACAAAGTGTGGTTATTCTAGCAAAAAAATCTCAATATCTATCTGACATTATCCTCGGTATGATGGCAGTAAGAGCTATCATCGTCGATAATACGAAGTTGTACACAGGTACCGCCACCTCTGCTTATGTGAAAGAATAGGAATATGACGTTCATTTATCGATATGACTGCCTTGTTGGTCTAGTGGTTCAAATCCTAGGTCGGACAAATTTAGTTTTCCTAACTAAAATTTCCCAGTATGAATCCGGAAACTGGAATTATGGCAATAGGCTCGCCCCCTATTACATGGGGCCTAACATCGTCGGGGAAAAGCAGGTGTACTTAGTACACCTCTGCCACCCCCGCTTGGGGAATATAGGCGTGACGGTGTTTATTTATTTTATTTTATTTATCGATAGATGGTGCTGTACAGAACCAATTACGTTAAGCCATAAACCACGATCCACGACCAACGTGGTCCGATGAGCTGACGTCATCCGAAAATTCCATACTCGTGATACTTTTATTGTATTTGCATAATTTTACGACTAATCCCCTGAGTATATAATTTTCGTTGGATATTAACGCGTGGGAATGTGATGTAAGAATGATGAACTAAACTGAATAACTTAACTATATACATATGTTTGTGAAAAGTAACAGCAATTTATTTGAGACCTTAAACAATAAGCGACATCCAAACAGTATTAGAGTGAAATCTCATAAAACTGCACTGTTCGCAAAGAGTATTCTTGGAATGACCTCCAAATTCTTTAATAACTTGCCAAAAGCAATTAAATCAACAGAGGGCATTATTGTATTTAAAAGAAAACTAATCGATTTTCTGGTAGTAAAAGCATACTATTCTGTCAATGAATACTTGACTAAATAATGCATAAATTTTGATGTCTGTAAGCCAGGTTCCGATTTTTTTAGTACACGCCATTACATAGAGAATAAAATACCAAATATATATTAATGACATTTTATTCATTCATTTAAACATACATTAATTTTATTTAATTCATGATTTCTTGACTCTTTTCGACATTTATGATCGATGTAAATATTACTAGTGAGTGATTGACATGTATGTTTAAATCTGAATTATTGATTGAAAAGCTAATGTATTCTTAATATCTTATTATTTATTACATATTGCATGCCAATTATTTGGCGTAACATGTTGAACTATAATTAAGTTTGTAATATCAGTGTAACCATGTTTCAAGCAATAAATGATTTCTGATTCCGATGAGAGCAAAGGAGAGATCTGTTAGTAAAGAACCTGTTTCAACTCTACTCACTGACTACCCCGCAAGAAATCAAGCGCGGTAAAAATAACTTCACGACTTTATTTCTGAAAGATTCCGATTTAGCGCAGTGGTTAAAGCTTAAGCCACTCTGCCCACTGTGTCTAATAGTCGCGGGTTCGATTCCCGCACGGGACAAATCTTTGTATGAACCACAATTATTTGCTTCGGTCTGGGTATGTGTGTATGTGAATTTTCATGTTTGTAAATGCACCCCACAACACAGGATTAAACACTAGTGTGGGGCTAAGCTGATTTAAAAAACAGAAAATGAAAGAAGGCATAGAGAAAATAAAAACACTAGCTTTCCGGACGTGATTGCCATAGATCGGGTGCTGATGATTCTGTATGATAGGCAAATGGATTATGCACTGAATAAAACAGTACCAAATACAGGTGCTATCTTTTAGTCACAGTATTCAGTTTAACTGGACACTTAGTTAAAGAAGATCCAATCCACACATCAGCAAAAAATAAAACGAATTCTAAGTACACAACGTTAAAATTTATTTTCCACTGTTGACGCCTTGTAGGTTTGGATCCTTTTAAACGCATCCAACTTATAATGGTTAGTACTGAGAGCTAAGAACAAACCATTTCATGTTACAGTAACGACGTTGAGAATTCATGCTGTCCTGTTCAACTTTATTTAATAAACTTGTAGAGTGAAAAGGATGACATATCAATTTGATAACGTTACGCTAACGGTAATCTTTTCGTGCTTAAGTCTTCTGATTAATAGTTACGGGTTTCAATGTAAGTCTGAATTATTGATTCGGCGGCACTATAACCAGTTCAAGGCTAAAAAATTACGAAGTAAACATTATTTTGTAGAACAAAAATAATTAGAATAAATCGCTAAGTAAATACCAGACCCATACGGTTGCGTGTTTGGTTCGACTTACCTCATTCATAAACAAACTGGAAGCTAATAAGCAATATCGTACTAACCAAACTTTACACTACATTGTAATTTCTACTTACAAATAAAGTGGTAAAGTACAATTTTCAATAAAACACTCATGTTGTTTAATAGGTTGTTTCATAATGAAGCTGCACTGTAGCAATATAATCATTGGAGTGATTTGAGTAAATACTTTATTTCTGACGATCGTAAAGATTTTTACGGTTATATTTAATAGTAATTGTGAAATCGTAATTTTGTGTTCACCCAAATTATATATTAATAGTTAATATTTAGGCGTATTTTACCAAAATAATGGACTTATGTGAAACTAACTGACGTAACTAAGGCAGAATTCTATAATTCTTCTACGACATAAATAGGCTTCTTAATGCTCGTGCCGCGTATGCGTCGAAATGTGCTTTAAATGAGGCGTTAAAAGATAACATCTTGCCACATCTCAATAAACGCATTAAAAACATCTGAGTAATGTCTAAGTTAGCGTGATAAATATAAATCATTTTAACACATTACGACGCAGGTGAAGCAGAACCGTTCCTGTAAAGACGCTTAATTTTAGCGAATTTGACAAGGAAAGCGTAGTATAGTATATCATACATCAAAAGAACCTACTAAAAAAACGCCGGCCTGTGCGTCTCCGTATGACTCAAGGAATTGGTTAGGAAAACCCAAAGGGAAAAATAACTCCAAGAGAATTATTATTAATTATTTTTTTATAGTACATACAGAAACTGTTACAAAATAAATTAATAATAAAGTCATGACAAACAGCGTCCAACGAAAAATCAGGTTAAAGAATGTGGAGAGTCCATGAGTATGCGTACTTAGGCCAAATAGTTTTCTTCCAGGCAAGGCAAGAAGCAGAAATCTCACGCCGTGTTGCAAATGCCTGGAATAGCTTTTGGTCTATAAAGGAGCTGCTGAAAGGCGATCTCCCTATCAAATTAAAGCACAGGCTCATGGATATGTGTATTCTCCCAATCCTCACCTATGGCGCACAGACTTGGTCTTTGACCAAACATCAAAAGTCCACGCTAGCGGTTTGTCAGCTGTCCATGGAGCGTAGTATTCTAAATAGTAGTGGTCGCCCATAGGTCGACATTCGACCTACTCTTTCATCGCTTGCTGGTTGTTTGACATTCAGTAAGATTATAGACAAATAATATTAAAGACAAACATAAATTTGACGTGTATTGTGTCAAATACATGGTAGTGTGTGTAATGTTTTTTTCTTTGATTTAATGTATGTTTTATGCATAATTTTAAAAAAAATATTAGCATTCTGCACTTCTTCTCTATATAAACTATAAGTGTGGGAAATTTTATACTCCTCCGTCCGCGCAGTTTTCGTAAAAAGGTGTACTAAGTTTTTGCTTCACGTATTAATACGTATAGATTAAACTCACAGACCACGTCAAAAACACCACACTTAGCTCCATGACGCAAATTACCGACGTATGTCAAAAGCCACCAAGCTTAAATAACAAACAAGTAGGATGGCATAAAAAGTTTTTAAATGTATTTAAGGACTTTAGGAACACTTTGCACTTAGGAAGGAGGTTTCTGCCTTGTTGGTCTAGTGGCAAAGCGCATCGCTTTGTGATCACGAGGTCCTGGGTACAAATCCTAGGTCGGACAAGTGTAGTTTTTCTAACGAAAACTTCCCAGTACGAGTCTGGAGTCTGGAATTGTGCTCGGTATATGGCAATAGGCTCGACCCCTATTACATGGAACCTAACATCGACCTCACATTCGTGTACTCAATACACCTCTGCTACACCCGCTTGGGGAATATAGGCGTGACGATGTGTTTTTATAAGGATAAACCAGGTATATTCTTACCCAGCATTTATGGTTCTATCGTATGACCAGCACTAATCTAAGATGGGGATATAAGGAGTGCGAATCCGGAATGACGTCATCGTATCAGTATTCAACACGTCCCTAGTCCTCCTAAGTAGAGGGGTGTCGGACCAAGACTAGCCTCTAAACCGGTTTCGGTCGTGACTGTTAGCACGGCTCGCTGTCTTGTGAAATCATTTTGTAGCCACTGACATTGTGTAAAATTTTTAAGTGTTTTGTTTCTCGTATGTTCTGGGGTGAATTTGGGTTATTCAACTTTAAACTAATCCGCTTATAGTATTTATGAATCTTCAGAAAAGTAAAGACTCTACCGCCACTTCGAAGAAGAGCAACAAACCGCACGGCTACTTTTTAAAATAAAAAAATGCGATTTTTTTCCATATACTTTTTATTATGGGGTATGTATGGTAGAACAATGTAGGCTGGTCTGATGGGTGGGTCTAATTAAATGAGTATGGCTACATGGTTACTTCTTATTAAAGGTAGAAACAAAATCCAATCACTGTATTCATCCATTGCTGAGTATAGGCGTCTCCTCTATCACGCGATTTGTTTTAGGCCTGTGCCAGTCTATTCCACCATTTTTCGGCCACCTTTAGGATTTCATGACTATCTCGCTTATGGCCTGCCTTTGAGCCTTCATCCTTTTAGATATTAGTATCGCATATCTGAAGCGCAAGTCAAGAGTCTCCGTAACCGACGAGCGGATATGAGACGAACTATAAGAGTGGAGGAAGCCAGTGAGATATGTCAGGAAAGAACCTGTTGGAACTTTGTACTCTCTCCGAACCCTGCAAGCAATCTGACGTAATGATATAGATAGAGATAGATTATCGCATAAATTTGTATTTAAATCCTAGATTTAATCAACTTACACCTCGTCCTACAGATAGTTAAACCATTAAATTACCAACCGTGCACGGGAATCAAACCAACAGCTTAACACTACTAACTAAACTATCTATCTATCTATCTATAACCTCACGCCAGATCCCTTGCGGGGTAGGCAGAGAGTACAGAGTTCCAACAGGTTCTTTCCTTACATACCTCTCTGGCTTCCTCGACTCTCACAGTTCGTCTCATACACGCTCGCCGGTTACGGAGACTCTTGAGTTTTCCTTCAGATAAGACTCGGTTTATTTGGTCGTGGTAAGATAGTCTAGGTCTTCCCCGGTACCTGCATACTAACTAGACTAAATCTCAATAATTTCATTCTAACGTCAGTATGCGTCACCCTTTTCATATCTAAACACAATAGCGCGCACTTATAAATTTTTAACACAATAATATGCCGCGGTTTTGGTCGCCCATTATATTCCAGTAGATGTGGGTACAATAAAATGTTTAGTGCTCGTAAGAAAGAGGGCTCTTGACAATGGAATGAGTCATTAGATATACACCAGCAGCAATAAAGCGGAAGATATAAAATGATTGAGAACGCCAGACTGATGAATCTAAATGATGATTAGAGGATGAATGCTTTTTATGTACGGAGGGGAAAACGGGGAGACATTTTGCATGTAGATCTTTTTTTCTATGTTATATGTAAAGCAGTGATAGCCTAGTTGGTAGACCGTTGGCCTACAAATTCAGAGGTCTCGGTTTCACTGGGTTTGAACCTCTGTAACCACTGTCTTTTCGACAGCATGTGCGTATTAAAAATTAACTATAACTTGCTTTTTTTTTTAAACGTAGCCCCACACTGGGATTTATTCCTGTGTCGTGGGTGCTTTTACAAACATGAAAATTCACACACAAATACCTGCAGACCGGAACAAATAATTGTGGACCACACAAAGATTTGTCCCGTGCGGGAATCGAACCCGCGACTATTAAACACAGTGGGCACAATCGTCCGTCAAACCGTGAAGGAAACATCGTGAGGAAACCTGCATGCCTAAGAGTTTCTCGAAGGTGTATGAAGTTCAGCCAACCCGCACTGGGCCAGCGTGGTGGACTATGGCCTAAAAACTCCCAGTTTGAAAGGTGGCCCGTGCCGAACGGTGGGACAATTTCTTAACAGAGCTAATATTATTATTATTATATGTAATGTTAATGTAATATTGATATGTAATGAAGAAGGTTCCCCTAGAACTTGAGATTTCCTTTTCTATTCTTGACTGAGTTACTATTCTACAAATATTATAAATTTGAAAGTAACTCTGTTTGTCTGTTACCTTTTCGATCCCAATCCGCGGAACCGATTTTGCTCAAATTCAGCGAGGACATAGATGTTTTCCAAGAGAAGGACATAGGCTACCTATTGTCTCCAAAAAAACTTAAATGTGTGCAGTACACGCCTGAAAATGACGCGAATGAAGTTACGGGTTCAGCTAGTATAAATCAACCTGTCCTGTTTTACTTCTGGGCAAATGCTTTTTCTCACAAATTCAGGTGAAAGTCATACTCCACTAGGCCAATGTATTAGCTGGAGACAGCTTAATGGACACAAACAGGGCACCAATTCTCCTATTGCAGTTTTAGTAAAATTGTCGTTCTTCTTCTTCTTCTTCTTCAGCCGAAAGACGTCCACTGCAGGACAAAGGCCTCCCCTAAAGACCGCCACAACGACCGGCTTTGTGCTGTACGCATCCAACTTCTACCCGCGACCTTCACCAGGTCAAATTGTCGTTCATTGACTTCATAATCGTTGGTTTTGACAGTTTTGATAATCTTTTTACTCAATTGTGTCCTTATGGTTTTCCATAAGTGTAACACTTGAAACATTTGTCGGTATTTGTTAATAAGACCACAAAGAATTTAGTAGGTTACCGACTTAAGCATGTCATAATTACAAATCTCGTAAAAATAGCAGACTTGGGGCCCTGATCTTTATGATTACATTAATCAAGTTGATACACTTGATACGGTAAAACAAACATATTTAAATTGTATTGTATATTATGACTCATGTCTACTGGTAATAGGTATTAACATTACTACAAAATCCACTTATGCCATTTTGTTCGTCATTGAATACGCAACCAGGCACACAATGGAATGAATGCGCAGCAACACTTGTCAGGACAGCAATGTGTCAAGGTCTGATAGAACAACTCTCTAATGCATTAATACGTTGTTGATTCTTAAACAGGTCGACATAAAATTATAAATAAATGACGCCGAATAAACTATGTACCTATGTTGTTACTTTTCTGACAAATACCCTACCAACCATCAACACTTCGGAATGTTTTCGGAATGTTTTAAATTCCTCAGATGTCATGGTAACTTTGTATCAATTTGTATAAGCAGGTTCATAGATTTTTCTGACGATTAATTAATTAATTAAATAATAATAGTGTAATTAATGTTATAATATGGATGTATATATGAAATAAATAAATAAAAAAAAAATACTATAATGGTTTATATGATTAAAAATATTCTTATCCTGTGAGCTTAGCACGAACAGAGTGGTGTTAGGACAACGCTGTCGAGTTGGCATGCCATCCTAGTCATACAAATTACTAAATAAACAAATTTACTTAAATAAGAGAAACGTGTCAAATAGTTTGTGACTAACCCTCTATTACCCGAAAGGGACAGAAACAACTGAAATACTTAATCAAAAGACGTTCTCATTGTTGTTTTTTGTTGTTTTTTTTGTTGTTTTTTTTTTAAAAACGTTGCCCCACACTAGGATTTATTCCTGTGTCGTGGGTGCGTTTACAAACATGAAAATTCACAAACAAATACCCAGACCGGAACAAATAATTGTGGATTACACAAAGATTTGTCCCGTGCGGGAATCGAACCCGCGACTATTCGACACAGTGGGCGGAGCCGCTCAAGCTCTTAACCACTGCGCTAAATCGTCCGTCATTCTCATTTCACTAATATAATCTCAAACAGCACCTGTGGTGATTGACGACAGACTATACAGTTAATGTCAAATGAGTTTTCCTCCAATAAACAGTTTTTACATCTTCCACAGAAAGTAAATGTGTAATATGAGATACTATTATTAGGTATTTTTTGCCTTAGCCTTTTGCAGTCAGATTCGCAATACATTAGTAAAAGTCTGAAAAAGGTAAGTACCTAAATTACGAATTTATAATTCACCACTGCCCGATACGAAAACCAGGTGAGTTTATTCGCTTTGTTATTTGAAAATATAATTTTATTAAGTATAAACCCTGAATTTACTTTTAACTCGAGGGTAATCGTATTGTTAAAGGAAACTTGAATTAAACAAAGTCAGGGCAATACAGTGCTTAATATTTATCTTTCTGCTTAGTTCGAAAGTCAAACAATATGGTGGTAGGACTGATTGAAACATTACTCGAGTTATTACTTAGAAATACAGTTATTTACGCGAGTGAATTTTAAAGCAATTACATTTTATGTGTGTTTTGTTAAGAACAATGTTGGTTAAATTCTGCAAACTTTCTTCCGAGATTGGTAATGAAACTAAATAACGATGATATTGTGACATTAAAATACCTTAACAATTTCAAATTACTACATCATTTGAATTTAATATTGACAGCTATATAAAATAAGGAAACAAGCCTTATAAGAATCCAAACTTATAAATACATTTGGCTTATGTTAGGATGCATATAACGTTGAAAACTAATAAGTGTCCAATTGTCTACCACACAATTGACGCAAACAATAATAACAATTACAATAACAAAAATACCCATGCATCATCAATTCCTTTCTCAAGTGAACTATCAGCTTAGCTATACACTAAGAAGGTTAAGTATCCATTAATTTAATTCAATCGCCAAGTGCCTAGATTAATGAATGCAAGTTCGGCTGTTCGGAACATTTAACCTTTGATTAGCCTTGCCTTCTGTATAGCCATTAGAATGAAAGCATGCCACATGCTGACAAGCAACACTTTTATGTTCTCAGTTGATTGCACTTAAAGTGTTTTTCATTGTAATGTTTCATTAGAAGTGGTTGAATGATAAGCAAATTTGAAATCTTGGAAACACGAGAAAGTTATTTTTTTCGTGACAAGGAAAATACATCAGTAGGTCATGTTTTCGGGTGTGCTTGAGCAACTTTGCCATAAGAAACTTTTGAAGGAGACTTTGAAACTGACAACACCGTATTTTTTGACTAATGTTTTTGCAGATTCTTTGGAATTTCGATGATGTCGATCGACGTTAGGTACTTTGGTGTAACTTTTCTCCGTTAGTCTTTAAGGTAATCACTATTAAAGATTAATCGAAGAAATTGTCCCTACAAAAATAGAGATTTTTGGATTTCATCGACTGGTGTTGTTTAAAACTAGTCTAAATCCTAGAACTTCCCATTGGTATTAACTTGAAATGCCAAACAAACCAAGATTGTAATTACATCGGACGATACCAGATGGATTTGGAGCCGACAGACATCACTTAAACTGTAATCAAGTTGAGTCTTTAAACAATTGTTAGACGAAATCTTAACGAGACAATACAACTATTACGAGTTCGAATACCCGAAACTAGTTTCACTTAATCTTATTTTGGACTTGCTCAACAAAGTTTGTATGTTTCGACATTTGGACTGGTCCTTTCGTTTTGATATACAAGGTCTTTGATTATTGAAAACATTTAAATGTGGATACCTTATCTATAACAACCACATAGGCAACTAGTAAATTATTTAGTATTTATATTTTAATCCTTAACTTTTTTTAAACCTCTGTAATTTAGCACCTGCCACATTTGTGTCTACATCACTCTAAGGTAGACTGGCAGAAACTGCTTCAGGCATTAAGTCCGCCTATTTACATAAAATTGCATAAAGAATAAAAACTAAGTTGTTGAACACTTGCTTGTGTTCAGGAGATCTAGGGTTAAAAATCTGACTTTGCCTATTGGTTCTCGAAACCTACGATCAACTGTCGCTTGCTAATGGTAAAAGTAAACATCATATGAAAACCTCTGTACCTGCAATAATCTAAGAAATATCGTAAAACGCATAGAAATGTGTGCATATGTGCAGTCCTGGGTCAAAACTTCGTGATCGTCAGCGGTACAATCAAAGGAGGTACTATGTAGTTTTATTTAGTCAGTAAGTTTAGTATAATCTTTTCCGATTTCTAACTCCATATAGTAATCACACTGCTGATTTTAGGGAGAATCAGTAGAGCTGCAAAACTATTCGCAGCCAACATCTTCACTGAGTTCAAAAAAAGGAAACGCAATAAGACTTACATAAGCCAGCCTTCAAACTAGGAGCTAACTCCGACCATTCCTTACCTGTAACAAAGGAAACAATCAAATAAGTTAGATACGGTTATCTTAGCAGTAATCAATTAGCGAACACATTAGTTACAGTCGGCAAAACTAAGCAATGATCCAATTTTATTAGTTCCAATACAAAAGGCAATATTAAAATATCTAACCATGCGATACCACTGATTTTTGGGATTATATCATGGTTTATTTTGCCGCACCCAAGATCAGGAGAAGGACTGAGGTGCTAGTCGTTTCTTCAAACGAATCCTCTACACAGAAAGAGCTCACGGTAAATAAGGTCTTGGTCTTAAGGTTTGGGTTTAATTATACTAATTACAAGCTTCCAGGTCGGTGGAAGCATTCAACCACCTTTTCTAATGAAATCAAGGTGTTTTTTAATTTCATAAAACTCGCGAATGATCCCTGGCAGGAATCAGTGTTCTTTCAAGAGTGACCTAACGAAGACAAGAATAAAATTCGTTTACAAGTATTGGTCATCATTTGAATCAATTTTTACGGTTTAGTGTACTTCGTTAGTGTTGTGAAAATGAGCGCTGAAGTCGAGCGTTTAGTGTTTAGTCGACGCCTACGAGCATTGAAGCACGTAGAAGACGCGAGCGTTTTAAGCGCCGACTCGAGCTTTTTTACAACACTATACCTAGTACACTAACTACCCAACCCACAAGTTTAACTGAGCTGTACTCAGTATACATACTACCTATTCTATTCTATATTATCGCGCCAGATCCCTTGCGGGGTAGGCAGAGAGTACGGAGCTCCAACAGGCTCTTTCCTTACATATCTCTCTGGCTTCCTTCACTCTCACAGTTCGTCTCATACACGCTCGCCAGTTACGGAGACTCTTGACTTGCCCTTCAGATAAAACACGGTCTATTTGGTCATGGTACTAGACTAACCTAGACTTAGACTATCTAGTCTAGGTCATGGTAAGTATACATACGGTTGCCAATAAACATATCACACGTATGAATCAATAAAGAACTCACAACCAGTAGGCAACAAAAAAATCGCCCATAATCCGTGGCATTACAAAAGCTCAACGAACAAACAGAAATCGTGTTTTGTACAACACGGTAATTGAATTAGAGTTTAGTTGCCTCCAATAACGTTAACGGGATTGTGTTCAGGCTTGGTAATGAATAACTTTTAATATTTTCAATATTAACGTGACTTAATCTTTTATTGTAAGATTCAATATACGAAACGCCTTCTTTGTTAATCATAAATTAAGTATGGTTGACATATACATGGTGTATCGTAAATATCGCAAGACCTCGGACACTTCGATTAGATAATTGCTTCACAAATTCAATACGAAAACCAGTTTTCCAAATTTAACATTTTTGACCCCTTTTTCAAGCACTTTTATACCCCAATTAACAATGAAACTTGTACGTGTATGTGTGCAAATTGATATATATGTTTTAGAAATGCATTTGAATCAAGAATATATTTAGTTTATTATAGCGCGCTAAAGGAGTAAAAACATTTTTTTTCAAATTTAATAAAAAAATCAAGGTACATTAAAAATTGTTGGAATCAATTCAGTTACTGATTTAGAAAAAACTACTTTCAGGTCTTGCGTTTATTACGTTACACATTGTATAACTGAACATTACCAGAACAGAATTCTCAGAATTAGTGTTGTAAAAATGAGCGCTGAAGTCGAGCGTTTAGCGCTGAGTCGACGCTCAGGAGCGTTCAAATTCGTAGAAGACGCGAGCGTTTTAAGCGCCGACTCGAGCGTTTTTACAACACTACTCAGAATCAGTTTTCCAAATAGCTTGCACACCTTTTGCTTTGCGTGATACTTTATTGTTTTTCATGATCGCAATGTTTTTGACAATGTTCGCCAACGTTTGTAAAATAAAGTGTTACTGATTTGAAAACGTGATAGTGTTCAGATATGTTTGATGTCATCAAACATATATCGTTTGTTTTGTGAAATATTTGGCAATTACATAAATGAGTAGAATCCTAAACCACAAATCATGCGTCATTTGTTTTACATTTACAAATTGCCAATCAATATACAAATACTAAAATGGTAGACAAGTATTCAGCAACAAGAGTACATTTCGTTGTTATTAATTTACATCCGTACTATCATTTACCTACACATTTAATATTGTATGTGGGTTGCTTATCCAACAAAATGTTAAAATTTTCTAGAACTGAAAACAAACAGCGACAAATCCAAAAATATACATCTGCATATTCGACCTTAATTTTTTTATAAAGCATACCAGGAATAGCGAGCGTATCACAGTAAAAGGATTAATGAATGAAAATAAATCATAAACCCTGAAAAAGTAAAGAATTTCATTGTTTTCATATTATTTCGAACGCTTTTCATTTCCAATATTTTACGCTGCTATTTTAATAGCAATTTTGACGAACAAATAATTGGTTTCCAAAGGATTTCGATATATTGAAAATTATTGACTTTTTGAAACTTATAGAGTATTTATATTCCAGCAACAAGTATTGAACTTATCAGTTATAACAAGCAATAGTCACTGACAGACAAGACATTTACAATTTTGTACCTGACAATAGTCAAACAGCATAAAAAGCAAAAAGTGCGGTGATCTGGATCGCAACACTTACATCAAAAACGACTTTATTAAAAAGTTCAAAAATAAATCCGTTTCTTCTCTCACAAATAAAGATTAGAGAGAATAAAACATGTTTCACCACAGACTCAGTGTGGAGGTAAGTTTGTGATCACCTGCAATTGGAATGATTCATAAACGCTATAATTTCCACGAATAAAAAATATTCTCGTCGTATAATCATGCCCAGAAGGCTAACACGTTTGCTTAACGATTATCATATGAAGTGGTAACCGTGACGAACGGCTTAACGTGGATTCCGGTGTGCTCGAAACTGGCAATGTCACAAACGTTCACCCATCTTAGATTGACCGAGACAAACGCTTTGAATCTTGGTGATCGCTACAACCACTGGGATATCGCAGCGCAACGGTGTACCCTTAAGTTCAAAATACTTTATTCAAAAATATTAATTCACGTTTCCACATAAATAATAATAGGAAATTTCGGTAACACATCCTGGAATGCTTTTATAATGTTCGCTTTGTGCAACCAAAATTATAATAAGCCTACGTGTATAATTCCAAGATCAAAGACTTTCTGTTCAGATTAATCTTTTTATGCTTTACAACAGATACCATAAATACAACCGTGTGTGGTGTTGATATTGTAAACATAACGTGATCGTTAAAAACAATAGCTTGGAAGTACGGATCAGTTACTTTTAATGTGGATATAAAGAATCAAAGACTTCTGAAATTGATAGCTACTTTTTATGTTCTTCATTTTTACTACCTACTAGTCCATCTATGTACGGGTATCTAAATTCGTTGTCGGATAATCGAGATCCAATATATACATTTACGGTTTTGATAATTGGTTTGGAAATGTAGAGGGAAAGCCGGAACTAAGAATGACGAAACCAAATTAATTTCCAATGAAAGGTTTGCTAATCCTCCATTCTACGAAATCTCCATTCCTAAAATGGGACCGTTCCAGGACAAAATAAATGAGTATTATTTTGTGGATTCGACTGTAGCTATTAAGTATCTTTTACATTTAGGTTTATCTGTCCATCTCCCGGTGAGAGATGTTGTGTTGAGATTGACTTAAAAAATCTACATTAAACAGTACTTTCCTATTTATACTTATTTTTCAATGTACTGGAATTTAAAATTTTATTTTATTGATACCGAACCTGAGACTGAATTAGACTATTATATTTGAGGAACTTGGGATGAAAGTAGTATGCGGATAGATCGTACTCACAGACATAAAACATTGACATAGCGTTGAAGATATTAGTTTAGAGAAAGTAATAAATAGACAGATAATACAGGAACATAATGTAAGTAACACATAGTGTTAGTGTAGCGAAAACTATACGAGTTCATAGTACCGTTAATGATTTTTCTTTTAATGGTACATACAATCATTCGATCGCTGCGCAGGCGCCACTGAATAACTCAGAACAGAGCAATCTTAGTGACTCAGTGACCGCAACACTTCGTGACTCACAAATCTTGCCTGGACAATGCGATTTGTGACTCAACTAAAAAATATTTCCATCTCTATCTAATCCAAAACCGGTAATACATGCCCGAGCGAGACGACAGAATTGTTTGAAGACCAAAATTACATTGAAAGTCTGCATTACATTAACTAGGTCGGCGGAGATCAATTGCCACGAATCTAATTTTAACTAGTACTGAACGTTTTAATGGGTAATACTCGGAACCAATCGGAAGTGGGTATTGGAATTTTTGCTCTTGTGAATCATCAAACGAAACCTACTTATGATCAAAAACTTGTGCAACTTGCCAAAATAGTAGTACAATAACTTGTTCTATTTGCCTTCACAGCGTGACAATGTCAACAGCTGAGTCATTTGATAATGTAAATTTCGATGCAGCGATGTAATGATAACTTCTTCAGAGTTGTTCATTAACAAACACGTAGCCAAAAAACAAAAAAAAATTGAACTCACACCACCAAAACAGACTACATTTTCATAGTCAGGAAATGTAGTCTGTTTTGGTGGAGTGAGTTCAATTTTTTTCAACTACTCTACAACTAGAGAAAACATAAAAAGATAACACGAACAATTTTGACAAAATGTTCATGCCAAGCGTTACACAAAAAAGGCCCTGAATATAAACAGCTAATTTTTCCATGTAAAACCGCTCACAGTTGTAGTAAGTTATGTGTATGCATCAATCACGGGCGAGATCGCCTCTTCCAAGAATATGTCCCTCATTTTCAAGCAACAACCGTAAAAACATGCCGTAGAAGAAAGTCTGATGAAAATATTACCCACCGCGGTCGGGTATAACATATCATAAAGGAAAAAATATAGCATATGGAAGCGGGCGAACGCGATAAACATCGTGGCAATATGTCAGACGGTTGGCGAAAATTGTCGTAAGCGCCATAATAGTATTATTAGGGTAGATTACGTAGCGGTCCCTAGCCAAAATACTGGACTGGAGATGATCTGCGGATAAACTCACAATGTTTCTCCAGTGACATTATTTTAGCGGTCAATTAAATAGAAAAATAATTATTAACTTCTTGTTGTTAAATAACAATAATACTTGTTATGATTTCGACGACAGAAATTATTCCAAGAAAGCTCAAATCAAAGGCTATATCAATTTATTACCAGCTTAACGTCATTTCCAAAAATCCAATATCGAAATTGAATGCAATGTTTTGTAACATCGCATCACATTTTAATTGTATGAACCCATATATGAACCTTGCTGAAGTCAATATTTAACTTATATAGTATCAACAGAAATAACATGATAATTAAACATTATTATTTTGTAATAAGTATAGTTTTTAAATTTTCAATAGAGGTAACATTCTGCCTAAACTTTTATCAATGAAAGCACAATCTTGTCGAAAATACCAATACTTCTCATACCAAGTTAAATGCATATAATTATTGCCTTATACATAATCACAGCAATAAACTTGTATTAAGCAGAAAACAAAAATTATATCCTGACAAATATTAAATAGATTGTTCACATTTCAGCCGACAATGTCCTACTCATATGAAATCTGTCTACAGTTTCAAATGTAATATGTCTTTTGTGTGGCTTCGGGCTGACACGAGAAGAGATATAGGTAGACAACAAAGTATCTAATTGTATAATACAAAGAGAAAGGTGGAACTATTGAGTTACAAGTTACAACAAGTAGGGCGAGCTCTCGAGTGACAACCGACTAAATTGTTATTATGAATAAACTTAGTACGTTAGACAATTACGGAATGAAATAGACAAATGTGGTTACAAAAAAAGTAACGGGAAAAGCGCCTTGAATTTAGAATGATTCCATGATTTCAGTCTTAGTGAAATAATGAAAGAAACCGATGACTTAGAGACTGCTTTGGATATAAATCAACTCAAATATTTCAATAGCCAATACACATACATACTTGGTACACATAATTATGTAGGTATAACCAGTATTTAATCAGAATGAATATATGGAAAACCAAACAGCAATGCCGGTCGGTTGTGACAATCTTTGGAGAAGATCTTTATCCTGCAGTTCACATATCACGGCTGACAATACTAGAAATAGAAAAAGAAATGATGACGGCTCGGACATAGCCAAAATTCATGCTAAATATACAGACTGCAAAGACTTTTCCAACTTATGTTTGACATGACTCTAAAATAAAGTCTTTAAAGTTATGAAAAACGAGAGTACTTGTAGTTTAGTTGGAACGACAGATACGTGGGTAAAGTGAGCGGGTCTCAAAAGTGTCACTCAAGTCCTCTAAATAGAGGTACAATTTACAACTTTTACTTTGTTCTTAAAGTTATGTGACACAAAAGAGAAACGTTAGGCAGTGACTGTAACTTTCTATGCATTGTAAAACTTAAAAGTGGACAGGGATAAATTTTTTTGCTTAAAATCCGTTTATTTTACGTGCGTTGTTTTATCTTATCATACGTTAACATTTTTACAATGTCTAGCTTTAGAAATACAATCTTAATATATCAAGATATTATTTTGATAGCAAATTACGGTCGTAGGTCATCATAAACTGGTCTTCGCGTTGAGCATTGCAACGCGAGTTGTTGTTGATATGTATGTCGATCTCAGGGGAATCTTAATATATTCTCGGAGCACAATGAAAACACAGTAGTACGTTACAACGTCTAATTGGCAAGAGAGAGGGTAGACATTTTTCATGTTCTAATATCTAAACTTACGAACTACCCACATATATTACACCTTCACCCTTAATTTAGTACATACAATAATTAATTAACCTCCTGACCATATCTTACTACCGGTCTCCTAATTCGCTTGAGAGGTACCACTGGTGGCTCGGTGGAGTTTGTATCTACACTATCATTATCACTACCGTCAACCCCTGCTTCCTCTTCCGCCTCTGCATTACCACTCGGTGGGTCGTTCTCCTCTGGTTTAGTCTGTGTCATAATGGGTACCTTAATGGGTATGATATTTCTTTTTTTTTATTTGGTCTAAATGTCTTTTAACCGGTGGGCCATTTTCCCTACCTACCACAAAATGACGGGACCCTACTTTATTTTGTACGCGGCCGGGTAACCACGTGTTTCTTCCCCCATAGTCTCTCAGCAAAACCTCTTCTCCTACGCTAACCGTTCTTTCCTTCCCCCTTTTATAAAAACCTTGTTTCTGTTGGGCGTTATGTACTTTGTCTTCTCTCGTTCTGTCCGCCTTTAACAGATCCAATCTTGATCTAAGTGACCTGTGCTGCAACAACATAGCTGGTGATGAACCCGTCGTGTTATGAGTTACGTTCCTGTACGCCATCAAATATGTCTGTAGTGCTGCATCCAGATCCACCCCATCTCTCATTGACTTCCTAATGGCACGCTTGCATAATTTGACGGCTCCTTCCGCTGCACCATTTGATGAAGGATGATACACCGCGGTGAACGTCAATGTTATGCCATTATTAGCCATAAAATCAGCATACTCTTTACTCGAAAATGGTGGCCCGTTATCCGATACAACCTGTTTAGGTAATCCAAATCTTGCAAATGTTTCCCGTAATACTTTTATGACACTTCCAGCCGTCGTCCGTGACATTTGGAAGATTTCGATCCATTTAGTAGTAGAATCTATAATTACCAGGAAGGTTTTACCATGAAATGGCCCCAAAAAGTCTACGTGTATCCTCGACCACGGTTCCGATATATACGGCCACGGATGCGGTGGTGCGCGCGGTGGATCTGGGTTCTCTGTTGCGCACGTGTAACATCCATGGCATGTGCTTTCGATATCTGCATCAATACCAGGCCACCATACGAAACTCCTGGCCATGCTTTTCATTTTCACGATGCCTAGGTGTCCCGTATGCAATTCCTGGAGTACATCTCTCCTAAGAAACTTAGGCATCACCAACCTATATCCCCAAACGACACAACCGTCATCGGCATATAGTTCATGTCGTCTGTGAAAATATGGCTTCAGCGCCTCATCACTAACATGCCGTGGCCACCCCGATTGTACGTACATATAAACTTGTCGTAATACTTCGTCCTTACCCGTGTGCTCCTGTACCAGTTCCCTAGTCACGGGTAAGAACTTCTGTATAAAATTTACATATGTAGTTTCCAGGGCCGGTTTCTTTTCCACTTCCACGGGTAAACGTGACAAGGCGTCCGCTGCGTTTTTATCACTCCTTACGTATTCTATGTCATAGTTATACCCCGACAATATAACCGCCCAGCGCTGCATTCTGCTCGCCGCCATTATTGGTATACCCATTTTGTGACCAAAAATCGATACCAATGGTTTGTGATCGGTTCTCAATATAAATTTCCTACCATATAAGTACTGATGGAATTTTCTTACTCCATAAATGATGGCTAAAGCTTCCCTCTCGATCTGTGAGTAGGCCTTCTCCGCTGAATTTAATATTCTTGAGGCATACGCTATGGGCCGCTCGCCGTGCGGCGTCAGGTGTGAGATGACCGCTCCGACCCCTACGCTGCTCGCGTCCGTGGTCAACACCAACGGCATCTCACTCGAGTAGTGAGCTAACACCTCACTGGAAACCAAAAGTTGCTTCACCTCATTAAATGCTTCCTCGTGTCTCGTCTTCCACTCAAACCTTACATCTTTTTTAAGAAGGTCATATAATGGTGACATCAACGTACTCATCCGTGGAATAAATTTGGCATAGTACATAACTAACCCGATAAATGACCGCAGTTCTGTGACATTCTTGGGTACCGGTGCTTCTCTGATGGCCTGTACTTTTTCTGGGGCCGTATGCACGCCTTGTGAACTAATCACAAACCCTAGATAAGTCACAGCATTGGCGAAAAATGTACATTTATCCTTTCTAATTTTCAGGCCATACCTCTGTAACCTACCAAAGACTTCGTGCAGTGTCCTCATGTGATCTTCATCATCCACCCCCGTTATGATTAAATCGTCAAGAAATACACCTACCCGAGGCATATCGGAAAAAAGTTGTTCTAATTTTCGTTGAAATATCCCAGGACTCGAAGCTAGTCCATATATTAGTCTATTATATCGAAATAAACCTTTATGCGTATTAATGACTGTATATTTCTTAGAGTCGTCCAACTCTAGTTGTGCATAGGCCTGCGATAAA
The DNA here is from genome assembly GCA_905147815.2 of Phalera bucephala. Taxonomy (NCBI): domain Eukaryota; kingdom Metazoa; phylum Arthropoda; class Insecta; order Lepidoptera; family Notodontidae; genus Phalera; species Phalera bucephala. The sequence goes on from LR990627.1 coordinate 11,957,440, forward strand.
TCTAATTTTGTAAAACGTTGCCCCCCTTCTAATTTAACTAGTAAATCTTCTACTCGAGGCAAGGGAAAACGATCCACCTCCAGACATTTGTTAAGTGTCAATTTAAAATCGCCGCATATCCTAATAGACCCATCTTTCTTCATTACTGGCACGATAGGAGTCGCCCAGTCCGATGTAGAAACAGGTGTGATGATGCCATCCCGCACCAGCTGGTCCAACGCGCACTCCACCGGCTCACGCATCGCGTACGCCAGCGGTCTCGCTCGCATGAACACGGGCCGGGCTCCCTCTCGCAATTGGAACCCCACCTTGCCACCGGTGTATCTACCCAAACCATCGGAGAATACTTCACAGTATCTGGAACTAAATTTTTTTAAGTCAAATATAATATCTACCTTACCTACATTATGACAATTAGCTAACGAAAACTTGATACCTAACTCGTGTAACCATTGCCTACCGATCAAACTTGTTTTCCCTCGATCTATTATGTATAAATCTAAATTCCGACATTGACTACCGAACTTAACTGTAGGCGTTATTTTACCCACAGGTACGACTATTTCACCTGTGTAATACCTTAAAATTAAATTTGTTTTCTTAAGTTCACATCGCTTAAATTTTTTTAAATAACAATCATGACTAATGCACGATATCGCGCTGCCCGTATCTACCTCCATATCTAAGTTAACTTGTTCAATGTTTACATTTATGGTGTATGGTCCAAACTTTTTTAAATAATTAGATGTGAGTGCATAGTTATTTACCTCGTCACTGTCACTATTGTTCTCTTTTAGGTAATTTCGTTCGCCGTCTAGCACGTTAAAAAGTGGGGCATTTCTTTTAATATTAGGACACATCCTCTTTAAATGCCCTTCTTTGTTGCAAACCCGGCACACGTATTTCCTAAATTTGCAATCATGCCTTTGATGCTTGCCCCCACATACGGAACACCTCTCCGGGCCATAACTCATCTTGTCGATGTCAAATTTCGCTTCGCTACTCGCTCCGCTCTTACCACTTGTACCACCGGACATTCTCTGCGACGCGGCCTCCTCCCGGCTACGGTGGCTCGATACCGCTGCTCGACGATACGCTCGCTCACTCCCGACGCGCTCCTTCCTCGCCACCAGCGCTCTCGCCGCCAGCTGATGCACCTCCTGCGCCGGAGTACTGCTACCCCTCCCGCGAGTACAGTTCTCCACCGACGCCGCATTGGCCTCGGCTGCTTCCATCGACACGGCTATTTTATATCCCGCATCGAATTGTATGTCGTCCTCGGTGAACAGGCGCTCCCTGATGTGCTCGTTAACCAACCCGCACACGAATTGGTCTCTCAAATTCTCGGTTAGGTTTTCCGCTGAGAATCTACAATGTTTCGATAGCTTTTTTAATTCTGATACAAACTCAGCTATACTTTCCCCGTCCCGTTGGATCCTCTGCCGAAACTTAAACCGTTCCGCTAGAAGACTCGGCTGTGGTTGTAAATGTCCTCGCATCAGCGTCACTAAGCATTCGAAAGTTTTTGTTGCCGGTTTATCTGGTGTACACAAATTCACCATAAGTTCGTATGCTTCGGCACCGACCACCGTTACTAACGTTGCCACTTTCACTGATTGCTTTACATCATTAACCACAAAGTATTGTTCTAAACGGTCAATATACAAGTCCCATTTGTCCTTGTGTATGTCGAATTGTTCGATCTTTCCCACGGCCATTATACACAGTATATTATTAAAAGTATCGCCGATTATTAACGATACACACGTAGATTTCGTTTATATCTCGTCGCCAGTTGATATGTATGTCGATCTCAGGGGAATCTTAATATATTCTCGGAGCACAATGAAAACACAGTAGTACGTTACAACGTCTAATTGGCAAGAGAGAGGGTAGACATTTTTCATGTTCTAATATCTAAACTTACGAACTACCCACATATATTACAATTTTGACCTTGACAGGCGATGCAGTTAATGCAATTATGCATGCAAGTCCATGCATCGGTATGTTATATGCGGGAATGAGATAGAAATACGTAATAATGCCAACATCATTCTGCGTAACCCTGTGGTTAGAATACTAACTTGATACTGCGGGGAATAACCCAGTAGTATCAAAATTGAGAAATGAATCAATGTAGATGGTAAACACAATTTTAATCAAACTGATGGAATCAAACAATTTTCAGATTTGATTAAGACGGAAACTGGGAAATGTAAATTATCTACGCAATATATTTTCGGTTTAACAAATTTAGGAAGTGGGAAGAAAAGACACGGACAATAAATCTATTATTCCACTAAAATATAACATTAATTAGACACAACAGCTGCTTTTAAAGTCAGAGAAGAAATTTCCGAACAAACAAACCAACTCTCATTGTTTCTTATTCCTTAGAAAAACAAAGTTCTCCGTCGGCCGTAACATTAGGTGCCTTGTTAAATTAATTGTATAATTACTCATCAGAGACGGCAGAGTGAAGACTCGTGGACTTATTGTCGACTACCTCTGTAATTATTACAGCAAAATTCAACTTTACCGAGATGCGAGCACCTTATATTGCGAAGTATAAACTGGGTTATGATAAATAGGGAAACAAAATTTAATGGCAATATAACTAGAGTACTGGGAACTAATACAATGGCGGAAATGGCTCCCGAGAGTGGAACCAGCATTAGAATAATATAACCTCTATTATAGACGCCCTTGGACGGTCGTAACACAACAGTAAACTTAATAAAGGTTAACGCGTCCCATATGTCGCACACGTTAAAAATAATTGGTCTCAACTAGAACAAACAACCCTTTAGTAAAAAAAAATTAAACAAATTTGTTACGGATTATGAAAATATACTAGGATTACAATAAATAAAACTTTAGAATAAAAGTCGTAACGATGTAAGTGCTTTGTTTCGTATCGGCCCTTTCATTTGACCTCGGTTATGCCGTTAAGTACCCGGTACTGTACAATATAAAGGGCAATAATAAAAAAGTGAGAGCTTTCAACCCCTCGTAAAGATAATAACTCGGGTACGTTCAAGTTACGGAAAATAAAATAACCCCTCAAGTTTAGCTTTGAAGAGTTTGTAGAAACACTTTAATGGTAGAGGCGTGAAGTCCCGTAGCAAGAACTTGATGATACAGACTAATGTCAAAACAGACATTCCTCCTAATCTTAGACAAACTAACATTTGCATGTTTTTTTTTAAATACAAATAATAAACATGATAAAAGTAGAAACTAAGATACAATTTTGGTAAAGGTCTGCTTGAGTCTGATGAACACAGAATAATCTGATACTTTTAGGAGGAAACTTCCAAAGAATTTTTTTTTACGGATCATTGATCACAATTTAGATATGTTATCTCCGAGTATCTACTAAAACGGTCTTATATAAGTCTCTTAAGATGTTTGATATCTATAACAAACTGTGTGTAGTATAAAGTATTTCAAGTCTTGTTTTTTCGTGATTGAATTTTCCATGGAATAAATACATAGGAAGGCATTTTTACAAGTATTTAGAAAAAAAAAATGGTATCTGCTACGTGAGTGTGTCGACGTGATACACTTACAAATAGATTGTTCTAGTGGATTGGGTTTATAAACTAAATCCTTTTCATCTCGATTATGTAAATGCGCGCGCGATATATTTCATAACACGTAGTAATTTATTGGTTGGGATGATTTTTTTTATTAAAAATTATGTATCTATCTATATCATGACGCCAGATCCCTTGCGGGGTAGGCAGATAGTACAGAGTTCCAACAGAGTCTTTCCCTACATACCTCTCTGTCTTCCTCTACTCTCATAGTTTGTCTTATGTTCGTTACAATTTATGCTTTTCTTATTGCTCACTTAGAGACTCCTATGATATCATGCCTCTAGATTTTTTATAGTTTTAAGCAGTGCGTTCTCTGCCAGTCAGTGTTAGTTTCATTAATTTATAAACATAATGGTTTATCCCTAAGTTTACCAACAGGTGTTACAACAAACAAACGTGACGTAATCAAGTGTTCATGTTGAAACAGTCCTATAAAGTGGGTTTAGGTCATCGTAGCTTATTCATCAAAACTCCCACACATTTTGTGCGCAGTTGAGGATTTTGTTTTTAATATCGTCGTCACCTGGTTTTATTTTTAGTTGTCTGCAATAGGAGAATCTCATGTTTTACGGATAATTTGCACACGGAAATACTATATTATTTAAAATGAAATTTATTAATGGTTGTGGTAAGCGAACTTTTAATTGCCCAGATAGCTTGCGTAACTACTGAAGTAATACTTACTGTCATTATTATATAAATAGTCACATCAGTCAACTTGACGCATATTAGACACCTGTCTGATGGCCCACCTACAGAGCATTAGGTATGTATGGAGGTGGTTGCCTGCGTTGATATATTTTTATGCATGTTATTGTTAATGTCTCATCAAACAATTATTAACCTGCAATTAAATGATCAGCCGCGAATGCAAGTTTACTTTCAAGCGCAAAACAACTGCAAACTTACAAATCAGGAAGTCGCACTGTGAATAGCAGTCATTGACAGCCTTCTTCAACAATAGAAAACATGTTATGACGCCCATGTCTGTACATTCTTTGGTCCAAAGGAAGTTCCCATTAGACACCAACACACGGCACCAGGGAGTGGTTATAAAGATAAATAGCCCGATTTATTTCCAAACACATTAAAACTTTTCCTTGCCCTTCAGACTCGCCCAGTTACTTGTCCATTTACTGTTGACCTTTCGAATTCAGGTTTTATTATCTTCTGGGGCTACAAATATTATGGTCCGCAACTTATTCAATAAAAAATAAAGTAGTTCACATTTCTTTTCGTTTAACTTATTGAGTTTGTTTTACACCTTGACCTAGTACAGATCGATGTCTTAAATAAGCTGATTCAACATCACGCATTGAGGAAATTGATATAGAAGCTTATAACCCTACTATCAATCATGCGTAGAATCCAGCAGGATAGCAAGCGTTAAATGATGATGAGAAAGGATCTAAAAGTGGAGTAGACAAAATCCTTCAAATTTATTACTGAAGCTCATAGTACCTCGGCAAATTACGCAGCGCTTTGCAAAAAAAAGTAACGTTCATGATATAGCTATATAAACGACGGGTGGGAGAATATTAGCCAGTATTCAAGTACCATATTAAAAGCAATTCACTTCCACACAATATGCTAAATATTGCGTGCATGACTCAATTGTTTGTAACAATAGGGTTATACAATACAAATCACCTGAATTTCGTTCAATGGGTACCTAAAGAATGGAATAATATCCGAGTTTTATACCATTTCAGTTGTAATTATGGTAAACAGTTCAATATTGCGTGGCGTGCGTTCAAATTCGAGGAAAGCTTCAGAAATAAACTTATTTACACACATCCCCGGTCACTGGTTATTTGTATTCGGTCATGTTAAATGTACTGGTACATGGAGATTAATGCAAGTTGTAACATTTATCTTTAAACTCTTAAATTGGTCTATGTCGTCCCACAAGGGACTACAAGGTAATTATGTCGTTAGAAATATTATGTCGCAAACACTTTAATATATATTTCTGGTGTATTTGTATGAGCAGCACTTAGGTTAGTACTCCCTTGTGATGATTAACCTTTAAATGAACAGAATCAAACCGTAACGCCCAGTTAAATTAAAATTTTAATTTCATTGACAAAATTGGCCTAAACACGGACAGTATCTCAGGTTAGCAATTATCAAGGTATTTCACGGCCATTTACATTTGTGCAAAAGGGTCTAATTAAGGTAACAGGCAATATGAACTCGCGTGTTTAAGGACCGTTCCACGGAAAGGCATTCGCGTTCCCATAACTCGTTAACTGCTGCAGATGGCAAGCAACAAGTCTGGAAAACACAAAAACTCTTCTTATTACTCAAGTAATAGAAAAGAAGATCCAATCAAGTTTAAAAAAGAATGAAGAGGATAAAACTCTTTAAGGAATTTAAATAATCCCTAAAGCTTGAGATTTTATTTCAAAAATAGTATCATCACTTTAATAAATGTTTCTTGTGGTGGCAATATACCAGGAAAGGATCGGGCATATATCTTAAAACTGGACTTTTCCTGTACATCGGATATCTTCCATGTAACATTACATTTCCACTTTAAATAATGTAAATACTGGCGAAACAATCTCACATATTTTCACAGCGCGCTTGTTCAATGATCTTAAATAAATCCTTATTAAGCGACACGAGTTAATTCAAGTCCCGTCGAAGTCTGTTTAAACTCCAAATAATGTTTGACGGCTCGGCATGTGCTTAAAATTCCGTAAATATTTTAAGTGTGGTTAAGTACTCATAAGCCTCTTTCGTTCGTCTCTAGAAAGACTCTTATTGCCAAACAAAGCTAAACTCATGTGCCAGTTGGAACTTTATCTCGATAAAGGATTTCACTGACATAATAACAGCAAATTTATGATAAAAGGATAGGTGCCATGCAAAATCGGGTAATATCGTTGTACAAGGGGAATTTCTTTTAAGCGTAGGTAACGATGGAATAACCTTGCCACGTCAGACTATTTAAAAACCCCTCAATTTCTCCCATGGCCAATTTGTCAGAGCAGCAACATTAATATCGGCGCCGCCCTTCCAGATATTACATCAATTTCTTTTTCGAATCAGGGAGCTGTCATCGCGGACCGCTAATGGTATTGGGAACACGCGGCCTAATTAAGACGTCGCTGTTAATTTATAGCTTGTTTTCTACCGCTAGAACAGCTATAATCAAAATAAATCGCTTCCCCTTAAGACACGCGAGGGAATACCAGCAAATTGGATTGGAAACTAAAGATTCCTTATTCGATAGTAACATACCTAGTTAATTGTAGAGCCAGTGCCGTTTTGAGGGGTGTAACTGTAGATGGTCAATTGAGAAACACAGTTTGGAATCGTACAAGAATATAATGATTAAATTTTATCGATACCGAGCTTTGTTTCTGCAGAAAGTTAGAAAGGTATTCTAGTTTATGATGCCTATCAGGGAATAGGTGCCGGTAACATTGCACGTTACACGAACTATCGATATCAGTTTCGAGGGCGGGCTGTACTTGCGGGAATATCGATTTCATAGCCTGCGGCAGTTGAGTTACCTCTAAAAGTGGTCGATAATTTTAGACTGTCTTGCTACGATATTATAATAATGTTAGATGCAGTTCAAGAGGCGGTAATGCAGCACGTGTAGCCGAACATATATTTAGGTTACAAAGCGAACTTTAAACAAGATGATGTTGCATAAGTGCTGAAGTTTTTTATAACTTTGTTACGAGTTCGGTTTGTTGCGTCCTCCGTTAAAATATGAACGGAAGTGAAATGATTTTATTCTGAAGTTAGAAGTTTTTGTGCTTTGGGAATTACTCAGTAAAATGGGAAGTAATAACGCTAATGTCCTTATGCTGTTAAGTCGAAATTATTAAATTCAAATCCATTTATCGAATGTTAATTACACTTAAAATCAGCGTGGAGCACGCACATTTTTGTTCTGTGTTTGTATTTCTTAGTTATCTATATATCTATATGTATCATCACGCCAGATCCCTTGTGGGGTAGGCAGGGAGTACAGAGTTCCAACAGGTTCTTTCTTATATACCTCTCTGGCTAGTTATAACAGTGGGATACCGGTATGAATGTTAATGTCCCGGAAAGAATAGCACTATTTTTAATAAAAAGGACGAAAATTGGAATATCCCGGGGAAACGATTCATCATGGTACGACCCCGAACGTGATACGCTTATACATTGGTAAATTAGTTAACGGACTATCCTGGGAGCAATCTATCGAACAACCTCAGAAGAAGTAGAAATAGTTTCTTCGGAGACAGTTTTTAATGTAGTAAAAAATAGTATGGCAAAAGGCCCTACGCAACCCATATCTTTTGCACAGAACTGGGGTTGTATTTAAAAGTCCACCTTTGTCGTAATCCGTTAATAAACATGTTTACTGAGACATTGGGACGCTGTAGCCAATATTTAATGCGTTTAGTTTGACGGACGATTTGGCTGAGAAAGAGCTTAGGCCGCCTGCTCCGCTCACTGGGTGGAATAGTCGCGGGTGCGATTCCCGCATGGGACAAATATTTGTGTAATCCGCAATTATTTGTAGGAATAAATTCTAGTGCGGGGCTTATTTTAACACCTTATTTAAAGGCGTTAAAATTAACGTTAACGCTAGTAGAGTAAAGGCATACTAGAGAATATAATATAATATTAGCCCTGTAAAGAAACTGTCCCACTATTGGGCACAGGCCTCCTCTCAAACTGAGAGGGTTTAGGCCATAGTCCGCCACGCTGGTCCAGTGCGGGTTGGCAACCTTCACACATCTTCGAGAAACTCTTAGGCATGCAGGTTTCCTCACGATGTCTTCCTTCACCGTTAAAGCAAGTGATAATTTAATGTTTAATACGCACATGTTTTCGAAAAGTCAGAGGTGCGTGCCTGGGTTTGAACTCGAGACCTCTGACTTTGCAGTCCAACGGTCTAACCACTAGGCTATCACTGCATTCAATAGAGAACATTATTTCAAAAATTACAAAAAGAATATGACAACCTTTTTCTAAAATATCCATGAATTCTAAAATATTTCCTTTGATAAAATACTAGTCAAATATTTAAGCTCGCAAATAAAAGGCGTACAAAATGGCGCCGCCCAGTTTTTCCGTAAAATGGCCGGAGCGTTCGAAATTCAAATTTGATTTTTTCTTCACGCCACATACAGCAGTATGCGTCATAAATAAAGCTAGTCGACACCATAACCGCTTCCACATACTTTCGGTTTGCACGAATACATGTTGGGAGGATTGGGGGATTCCTTTTTTTAATTGCATACCGGATAGTACTTAATAAAGTTGTAGGTAATAAGTAATACTGTCCTCGTAACCTTGTTCTTAAGTAACTTGAACAATTGTTCTAAACTGTGTATTTACTAAATTCAATTGGAATTATTATTTTTATTATAATCTATCCTTTACTTTATGATTAAAGAATTTTCGTCAATCATAAAGTAAAGGATAGATAAAAAAAAATCATAGAGAAAAAAATCTTTTATAAAAAAAGGTAAACCGACTTCAAAAAGCAAAAAAATAAATATTTGAAGTTGGTGCTGGTTGGTGCAGTCGCGCTCCCGACCTTGATATCATCAATGGTTGGGAGCGAAAGCGCTTGGGCGGCAATGGCGGCCTTCTGCGAGGCCGTCATATCCGCGAAGGAGGAGGCAGAGCGAGTGCGGGAGGAGACGTCCTCCAATCCCGCTCGCAGACGGCGCGTTGGGCGAAGGCGCAGGGACTACGCCCGGAACGACCTTCGCCCACCGTAACATCGGCCTGCAGGCGTCGGGGGGGGGCACCCCGGCGCCCTAGCACTTAGCAGGCCCGCGTCGAAAAAGCGCTGCGTCCGCGCAGCCTCCAACAGGCGGTAGGGGGAGACCGAACTCCCCCCTACATGTGTCGAGGTCCGCGCCAAACTGCGGACCGAGCCCGCCGGTGCCACAGAGGTCATGCCAGTGACGATTCCTGTGGCCCGGCAAAAGGGCAGTAGGACGCCGGGGGGTTTTAGTGGGTGCAAGCCCCACATAACCACCCGGGCCGTGCCCTCGGCCCGGGGGTATGCGCTAGGCATTTCCCCCCGTAAAAAAAAAAAAAAAATGGTTGGTGCAGTCGGTTACTTGGCACCGACTTCAAATATTTATTTTTTTGCTTTTTGAAGTCGGTTTACCTTTTTTTATAAAAGATTTTTATTTTACAATTTTAAGTGACCAGTGAATTATTCTATAGTAGGGTACCTATAGGATTGACGTAATACCCATAATATCTCAATTTACACATGCCTATTGTTGGTCGTTAAGGAGTTCCCTGGTGTATCTTCTAAGTCCAAGGTCCAATGTCAATAAAATTAATATGGGACCACCTTGGAGATATACTGAACCCAATGCAAAAAAAAAATATCAAAATCGGTCCACAATTGACGGAAATATCGCTGAACATACATAAAAAAAAAGCATACATACAACCGAACATAGAACCTCCTCCTTTTTGAAGTCGGTTAAAAATAATATGAATTCATATACACAAAAATGCGTCAACGTTGTTGTCGCTAAAAAAGTACTTTTTGCTGATGTTGTTAGGTCCCATATAACAGGGGGCGAGCCTCGTGACATTGTATAATACAGAAACAAATTTCTGTCGAAAAATTACATTTTGTCTGACCTAGGATTTGAACCCAGGCCCTCGTGATAGCTACTCGCATTATTCACCGCTAAACCAACAAGGCAGTCATAACTGTAACTTTTCTTTAAAAATTTACTAAAGTATTCCATCTATATCATTACGCCAGATCCCTTGCGGGGTAGGCAGAAAGTACAGAGTTGCAACAGGTTCTTTCCTTACATACCGCTCGGGCTTCCTCCACTCTCATAGTTCGTCTCATACACGCTCGCCATTTACGGAGACTCTTGACTTATCCTTTAGATAAGACTCGGTCTATTTGGTCATGGTACGATATTCTAGGTCTTCCTCGGTACTTACATCCTTCTACTTTCGCATTGTATATCTGTTTTGTCACTAAATTATTAATTACGAATAGTTCAAGTACCTACTACAATCACCGTCACACGCAATTTGACAACATAAAAGTGATATTAATTACCACAACTCAACCCGGTCAGTTGTATTTAATTTACCTAATTGACAGGAAAACAATGTCGGTCCATTTTGCCCTCTTTCGTACTTAAGTAATGAAGGCTTACGCGATGAGATTTTGATGTTAAAAGTATTGTGATTTATGCCCTGTTAACGAAGGTACTCTGATATAATTAAGGGTTGTTTCTACCCCTTTTTCAGCTTACATGATGAGAGGATGCGAGAGGGTTGCCTGCCTGCAATTGTAGGCGGGTTAAAACGATGTTGTGTAGGAAAAGCATAATGAAAGTTGTACAAATTAATTAGAATTGAATTTAGTAATTGACTCATGTTCTATATCTCTATATCATCACGCCAGATCCCTTGCGGGGTAGGTAGAGAGTACAGAGCTCCAACAGGTTCTTTTCTTACATACCTCTCTGGCTTCCTCCACTCTCATAGTTCGTCTAATACACGCTCGCCGGTTACGGAGACTCTTGACTTGCCCTTCAAATAAGACATGGTCTATTTGGTCATGGTAAGATAGTCTAGGTCTTCCCCGGTACCTACATCCTTTCATTTTTGCATTATATATCTGTTTTGTCATTCTTACTTCTGGCATTCTTTCTATATGCCCGAACCAACAGAGCATACCCTTTCTGATCTTTACACCGATACTATCTTTCATACCTACTCGCTTTCTTACTACGCTGTTGCGGATACGGTCGGTCAGCGTGACTCCGCACATCTTCCGCAGAGATCGCATTTCGACCGCGTTTATCCTGCTTTCGTTCTCCTTCTTACATACCCAACTCTCACTGCCATATAACAGCGTTGGGACAAGCACTCCGTTATGCATGGCCAGCTGCGCCTTTTGTCTTAAGTGCCGGCTCCCAAGTAGCCTTCCCATCGCACCATTCACTCTATTCCCTGCATTCACTCTTCTCTCTATATCAGCGGTGTATTTCCCATCCTAACTGAAGGCGCATCCAAGATATACAAACTCATTCACTTGTTCCAGCACATCGTTACCAACCACAAACCTTACATTCGTTCTGGTTTCTTCCCTTTCAAAAATGTTCCTTGTTCATGTTCCTTGGTTTAACTAAGCTTTAGAATGTGTGGTCTGTGTGGTGTTTCTCTTTAGATATAAACATCGTTACGCTTGTATTTTTCAAGCAAGGTAAAGGTGTACCAAGGATATTTTGCCGACTTTGATAAGTTCCAGTAAATACGAGCTTCATCATACTGGGCATAATTTAGTATCCGGGTTTCTATAGAGAATGTTTCATCCAAATAACACTTTCCGACCAAGGAATCGATGATTAAGGGTGTCATAATCAAAAACCGCATCACCACCTGATGAACAAAGCAGACGAAAACAGATAAGAACAGTATATTTTACTTAAAACAGACTAAATGAACGGTTTCGGTTGGAATATAAATGACGAAGACATGGGCTTTGTTACAGTAATTGGAGATGTTACAATATAAAATCTAACAAAAAAAATGTCATACATATGAAAGGGCAGGTCTTGTTAATAAGCAAGGCGATCCGAAGTGCCAAACCAATTTGGCAAGTGTCTCAATATTAGTGCTAGCAGCGCATAAAAATCGGAATGTTCAGAACTCATATAGTTTGCAATATAAAATTTTGTAGAAATTTGGTTTCACATAAATTTTATATGGAATTTTTGCTTATTTCTTGCATATTGATATGACGAACTTAAATATTCCAAGACACATGTGAAAGGTGCCCCACAAATGACAACAGGCCGCCAACTTTAACTTACGGTCACACAAGGATCTTTTGGCCCGCGGCCAAAATTGGAACTAACGCTGTCATCAAGAGAAATGTCACTTCATGACAATCCCAGACTTGCTATTTGCTATGAAATTTACCCTAGTTTTGTTACCTTGTTTTTTAATTAGTAACCGTGCCGTACCGTAACCGTATTAGTAAAAGTAGTAACCATGGGTCCCCCCATCTGTTGAAATATTTCCCTAAACGTAGGAAAATTTTATTAACTCATAATCCTGATTTCACACCAACGCCCCCTGTCAATGTCATCCACAGGTCAAAATATCCTTGTAGCATATTAAATAATTTTTAATAGACTTTATGTCTGTCACACACTTTTATATCGTTAGCCAAATACAATAGTGGCACAACTCAAAATTATGATTATAATATTAGCCCTGTTAAGAAACTGTCCCACTGTTGGGCACGGGCCTCCTCTCGAACTGAGAGGGTTTAGGCCATAGTCCACCACGCTGGCCTAGTGCGGGTTGGCGAACTTCACACACCTTCGAGAAACTCTTAGGCATGCAGGTTTCCTCACGATTGTTTTCCTTCACCGTTAAAGCAAGTGATAATTAATTTTTTAATACGCACATGCTTTCGAAAAATCAGAGGTGCGTGCCTGGGTTTGAACCCGAGACCTTTGACTTTGCAGTCCAACGGTCTAACCACTAGGCTGGCTATCACTGCTAAAATTATGATTATATTCAAGAAAATAAAGCTTCATTTTACTTGCTCTTACTTTTCAAGTTGTGTCGCTATTTCATTCTGCTAAGGATATAGTACTATTATTATTATATTTTGTGAACAGAATTACGGATCATAGAATCATAATTATATATTAAGCACCGTGATTTCAGTCTAAGGCAAAAAACAAGTTACAAAGATTTATTGTTCTTTTTTTTTCAAGTAAAACGGTTGCAAATAAGCGACAATCAATCTTTGTCAATGCGACAACTTAATCCGCTATGCAAGTGAGCGACATACCTAATTAAGGAGAAATTAACATTTCGAATTCATGAATTTCTGGCTGAAGGCAATTTCATGGTTACTTTTATTAGAAAAAGTATAATCAAAGCGCACATTGCACTTTTTGCTTACACCCTTTAAGTCTAATGTTTGTTTTTGGGATCGCGAATTTTTTAGGGGTGCAATATTTTCAGCTCTGATATATGTCGGTCTGGTAATGTAGAGTTTTCAAGTTAATGGCCAGAAATTGTACGCTATTTCTGTCCTTATGAAAGAGTTATAAGAAATTGAACGGATTAAATCATGTCAGGATCGTAGCATTGAAGAGTACCTTTTCTATTTATCTATATTACGCTCGATCACTTGTGGGTAGATAGAGAATAAAGAGTGCCAACAGGTCCTTTCCTTACAGACCTCTCTGGCTTCCTCCACTCTCATAGTTCGTCTCATACACGCTCGCTAAAAACTTACAGAGACTCTTGACTTGCCCTTCTTATAAAACTACATATACTTTTTTCATCTATTTATCTCATCGCGCCAGATCCCTTGCGGGGTAGGCAAAGAATACTAAGTGTCAACAAATTATTTTTTTACACACCCCTCTTTGGCTCCACTCTTATAATTCGCTCGCTGGTTACGGAGACTGCTGACTTGCCCTTCACAGAAGACACGACTTCATATACTTTTAGTTTAATTAAATCCTACTTGATACTGGTGTAAGTACACTACGAAATGAACTTGAATCTCAAAGTGCAAAATATTAGCATTTCACCAGCATTTTAAGATTTCAATCAGAAGCATTCCATTTTAACCGACTAACGTGACGGGAAGTAATGGTTTTCTGCGTATCTACGTGATAGTATGTACCGCCGACTTCGTCTGGTAAGTAGATATAAATTATGCAGAACATGTCATTTTCGTATCATTCGGGCATCCTGTCTGGTGGTGTCAAAAATTATGTAAAGTAGTATTGTTTCGCTTTGCTTAACAAGTGTGCCTATTGTAATTATGACATAATAGTTATTGAATTAATAAATATGTTTATGTATATATATTTATATATGGTAAAATTATTGAACGGAGAATGCGCGAGAAGTCCGATGGAGTGTTGTGTGAGGCACAGGGAGGTTTCAGGTCTGGAAGAGGATGTTCGGATCAAGTTTTCTCCCTCCACAACATCGTAGAAAAGCATCTGGCAGTAGGCCGGAAGGTTTTCTGCGGTTTTGTGGACCTGGAGAAGGCGTTTGATAGTCGTGCGAAAGAGACTTTGGGACATTTTGCCAGAGTATGGTATAAACGGCACCCTGTTGCGAGCCGTCCAGTCCACCTACGTGGACAGCAAGGCATGCGTACGGGTGGGTGGTAACATGTCACCTTGGTTTGACGTTAAAATCGGCGTCAAGCAGGGTTGCGTGTTGTCCGCTAGACTGTTTATAGTGTATCTGGATAAAAGTCTTCAAAGACTGTGTGCGATGACTGAAGGGGTAAAAATGGGTGATCTAGTGATAAACCACCTATTGTATGCAGATGACGCGGTTTTGATAGCGCCAACAGCCACTGATCTGCAAACACTAGTCACAGTTATGAGAGACGACTGCATGAACAATGGCTTACATTTGAATGTGAAGAAAACCAAAATTATGGTTTTTGAACGGGAAGAAACCAGAACGAATGCAAGGATTGTGGTTGGTAACGATGTGCTGGAGCAAGTGAATGAGTTTGTATATCTTGGATGCGCCTTCAGTAAGGATGGGAAATACATCGCTGATATAGAGAGAAGAGTGAATGCAGGGAATAGAGTGAATGGTGCGATGGGAAGGCTACTTGGGAGCCGGCACTTAAGCCAAAAGGCGCAGCTGGCCATGCATAACGGAGTGCTTGTCCCAACGCTGTTATATGGCAGTGAGAGTTGGGTATGTAAGAAGGAGAACCAAAGCAGGATAAATGCGGTCGAAATGCGATCTCTGCGGAAGATGTGCGGAGTCACGCTGACCGACCGTATTCGCAACAGCGTAGTAAGAAAGCGAGTAAGTATGAAAGATAGTATCGGTGTAAAGATGAGAAAGGGTATGCTCCGTTGGTTCGGGCATATAGAAAGGATGCCAGAAGAAAGAATGACAAAACAGATATACAATGCGAAAGTGGAAGGATGTAGGTGCCGGGGAAGACCTAGACTATCTTACCATGACCAAATAGACCGTGTCTTAGCTGAAGGGCAAGTCAAGAGTCTCCGTAACCGGCGAGTGTGCATGAGACGAACTATGAGAGTGGGGGAAGCCAGAGAGGTATGTAAGGAAAGAACCTGTTGGAACTCTGTACTCTCTGCCTACCCCGCGAGGGAGCTGGCGTGATGATATAGATAGATAGATAGGTATATATATTTGATGATTCGTTCAACTGATTGATTTCTTAAGTCGTCAACGTGCTAATTATTGACAACTTGCATTCCGTTAATGAACGTCAATTCTTCAGTGCATTAATCTAATTAAATCGTTACTAAATTTACTTGTATATAACCAGTATAAAATAAAATAATAATAACCAGTATAGTAGTTAATTAATAGAAGGCGCACTGTTGACACTGACAACCGTTGATCGGTTGTAAGCGACCGACGGTCACCGATCAACGGTTGTCAGTGTCAACAGTCGTTTGCTTTAGCTATTTCGTTAATTTAACGCCCACAGCTAATTACAGGTTAGATTCAATTCTAGCGATTCTTGGTATACTATAGTATATAATACATAAAATATTACTTAGTTGAACTAGTATTTAGTAGTAATATTTTTCTATACATAGAAAATTCTCAATAGCAGTCCGGAGTTTGGAATTGGGACAATATGCTAGCCCCCTATTTATATTAGAACCTATAATCGTCTGTACATGTGCGTATAGATAATACACTTCTGCCACCCCCACTTGGAGAATATAAACGTGAGGGAAATATATATTTTTTGACTGTTTTATTATTATTGACCACGCCTCCCTAATTGCAGTCTAGGAAATATGTTTGTATGTATCCATTTAAGTGCGTTGTGTTTCAAGTTATATATGATTCCTTACAAACTTACTCCTTACGTATTAGTACTACGCCTTTCACACATTACCACCACTGTAACTCCTGTAAGCCAAAATCTACAATGATCTCCTTAGATGACAAGGCTTGAACCTTGTGGTGTCCCGGAGAGCGCTTTAATTGTCTTGGAACCCACAACAAATTTAGTTAGAAAGAAAAGAAAACTTGAGGAGTAGCTTAAAAGCTTAGCAGGTATACTAAAACATACCCACACTCACGCTGATGTGTTTGGACGGCAACGCACCATAAAACCCAAAGATAAGCGCGGCTCAGTTTTTATCACCATAGGATATGGGGTTTCCAATGTCGCACGGTAAATGGTACTTATGGTGTTATATGTACCTGGTACTTTGGATCTCTAGGTACCGGTGTTTGAGACCTTTCGATGGAGGGATGACCGGAGATTCATAACATACTGAACCCTTGATATTTTACCGAACTGGTTAATATAGGTACTACGGTATAGGGTGTAACCAACTGCCATAATCAGAAGCTGCTTCATCAATGTTTATTTTTACACACAATTTGATGTTAACGCGTTTATGCGACAACGCATCGAGATGTAAAGCGTTTCGATATTATGGGTAAGTTGGACATATCACTGGCTAAATCGAGTGGCTAGTGTCATAATTAAAAAACTCTAGAGCAGGGGAAATTAAGTTTTTTGGTTTTGAAATTAGAGTCCTAACTCAACTAATCAAATATTTGACATGTGTCATCGTCTAACGATGAATTGTGGCTTACTCCTACTACATTCATGATGTAGGAACGCCTGTGACTTATATTCATATATTTTGCACTTGCAGCTCACCTCGGACAAGTGGTCAATCCTTTAATCTGTACATCCATAGAACCGGCACATTTTGTTATCTTGGTGCTAAACCAATGCGGTTTAACTAGTAAATTAATATACAAGATGTATCGTTATTAACACAAGACCTTAGACACCCCGATTAGATAATTGCTTTACAAATTCAATACGGAAACTAATTTCGCAAATTTTAACTCCTTTTGTACTTTTAACAATAAAACTTGTACGTGTATGTGTGCGTATTAAGAATTACGTTTTAGAAATGCATTAGAAATCTCCGTATCGCTTAGAATCAAGAATAAATTTAGTTTATTATAGCTCACTAAAGGAGTAACAGCACTTTTCGCAAATTCAGAAAAATTTAATATACATTAGAAATTGTTGGAATCAATTCAGTTATCGATTTAGAACAAACTACTTTCAGGTCTTGCAGTTTTTTTTTTTAAAATTTATCACTTAAAAAATTTGTACAACAAGTCGGTCACATAGCATTGAGAAACCACAAAGGTGTGTATTAATGCTAAATGCATCAAAACACCATATTTATAAGAATAATAACAAAATATAACAAAAATATTAAAAACATCAAGCTTATATATAATTAAACTATTATGTTTTTATTTATGTAATATTGTGCAAGAAGGATTTTAATTTTTCTTTAATGTTCTTTCTATTAATGTTAATACATAGATCAGAGGGTAGTTCGTTGATAAATCGAGGAACTAGGTAAGCAGCTGTTCGCTCGCCATAGCAGTTTTTTACGCGGGTCGTGTTCGTACGAAGCCGTTTCTGCGCCACAGCCCGCGTGTATACAGAATGTGTAATTTCGATTTTATATTTGTCATGAAAAAAGTTTTCTTTTAGTAACATATATTTGAACTGTAAATGGACAGCTAATACATTACAGTGTTTAAATAGCCCACTGTCATTGTTATCAAATTGCTTCTTTATTTTTGGAGATACTATATTTCTTAGGATTCTTCTTTGGAGATCAAAGATAGTATTTTTTTTTTTTTTTTTGATTTTTTTTTTTTTTTACGTAGCCCCACACTAGGATTTATTCCTGTGTCGTGGGTGCATTTACAAACATGAAAATTCACAAACAAATACCCAGACCGGAACAAATAATTGTGGATCACACAAAGATTTGCCCGTGCGGGAATCGAACCCGCGACTATTCGACACAGTGGGCGGAGCAGCTCAAGCTCTTAACCACTGCGCTAAATCGTCCGTCAATTTAGATATGTGTTATAAGTACGACCATAACTAGTTAAACCGTATTGAATATAAGACTCTTAGTAAGTTTATTATGTTACACCTTGTATGAAACAAGGAAATAACCTGGGATTTACAATTATTGGTAGAGTTTCATCCCTAATCAAGTTATGACTCTTAAACAGAGTCTCCGTAACCGGCGAGCGTGTATGGGACGTACTATGAGAGTGGAGGAAGCCAGAGAGGTATGTAAGGACCTATTGGAACTCTGTACTCTCTGCCTATCCCGCGAGGGATCTGGCGTGATGATATAGATAGATAGACTCTTAAACAATGGAACCGCACCCGCTCTTCATATTTTTGCCACACTAAAGTTGTTTAGTAGCAGTAAACATATTCAATAACCGCAACTTATGCGACGATGGTACTTTTTAGTGATACTTAACTGTAGTTACGACGTAACCAAATATAGAAGCGTAAAATTGGGCAATATCTTTTGGTATGACGGCTTAAGGCTGCCGTCCATAAGTTATTTATAATGTCGAAAACACGCGACATTGAGATTATATGTAGAGTAGTTATTTTTATCGTAATTTAATTTAGGAATTTATATTAGTTAGCAGTGATAGCCTAGTGGTCTAACGTTGGACTGCAAAGTCAGAGGTTACGGGTTTAAACCCAGGCACCTAGTCTATTCGAAAGTATGTGCGTATTAAAAACTAATGATCACTTGCTTTAACGGTGAAGGAAAACATCGTGAGGAAACCTGCATGCCTAAGAGTTTCTCGAAGGTGTGTGAAGTTCGCCAACTCGCACTCGGCCAGCGTGGTGGACTATGGCCTAGACCCTCTCAGTTTGAGAGGAGGCCCGTGCCCAACGGTGGGACAGTTTCTTAACCGGGCTAATATTATTATTATAGTCGGATTTTTTCTCTTAAGATTTTCAGGAGTAAATATGTGATAATAACAAATGTAATAATACGGCGTTTCAGAACAAATCAATTTTATCATTCAGTGCCACTCAAAGATTTTTTTTCTTCTTTTTTGGTAGTAATCTTGTTTTTAATAAAAATATACATTGGCTTGACTCATTGGTCTAGTGGCAAAGCGCAGCGCTTTGTGATTACGAGGTCCTAGGTTCAAATCCTAGATGGGACAAGTGTAGTTTTTCTAACGAGTACGAGTCCGGAGTCTGTAATTGGGTCCGGTATATGGCAATAGGCTCGCCCCTTATTACATGGGACCTAACATCTTCGGCGAAACGTGGGTGTACTCAGTATACCTTTGCCACCCCCGCTTGGGGAATATAGGCGTGACGGTGTATATACATGCACTGGCCTTCTCAGCATCCGGCAACGGGCTACAGAATTTAATCCAGAGAATATTTGTTTAAACTGACAAGTAAACATCTTTATTCCATTTAAGTAAACATGGTAAACTACTTAGGACAATGTTATCTCACGACTTCCGATGATCTCATTTATACCGAATCACAGCTCACGGGTCCATTCCATAAGATATTCTATCAATATCTGTTAATAAAATCTTATCTTAAACTGGAATAATATCTCCAAATAAATTTAAAATATATACAAGGTGTAACATAATCAAGGCAAGACCTGAAAGTAGTTTGTTCTAAATCGGCAACTAAATCGATTACAACTATTTTTTATTTATTTTTTTAATTTTCAAAACAGCTGTTACTCGTTCTGTTATTAAACAAAATTTAATAATTATTCAATGCATTAAGGCTATTTTAAATGTATTTATATTACACACACCTCAATACGCATACAAAAGTTGATTATTTATTAAATTTTATGGTTAATTTGGATACCAAAGACCTTAAAAAACTGATAGAAAACTCTTTAAAATTAGAAGTTTGATTTTCGTATTGAATTCGTAAAGCAATTATCTAATTGGGGTGTCTGAGGTCCTGCGTTATTTATGTTACACCTTGTATAAGTATTTATTACTAACATAATATGAACCTTTACTCAAGTTACCAGATCTTCCTGAATTTTAAAGTAACAATTGTCATATTTCTGACACAGGGTATTTTTAAAGATGGCGGTTATACTTCGATGCAAACTGAATAATACTTTTTATGGAACAGGATATTCGGCTCAGCCAAGTTATGGTGTATGGCTAAAGGGATAAACTTGGCTATAAAGACTTAAGATGATTAAATACGATTCAAAATCTATGTAATTATGTAGGTGTTTACTTAGAAAGTGTTTATTTTAGATTAATATTTAGTCTTTCTTTAAATATTCGTGCTAATAGCCGAGAAATACAGAACAGTACTACAAGTTAATATTAATCGCGAGAATTGAGCAGCGTCAGCATAATGGAATGTAAATACAACGTGATATACCTCAAATAACCAAGTATGTAGGTACACAAGTATTATATGCCACGAATAGAAGTAAAAGCCGGAGAGGTATGTAGGGAAAGAACCTGTTGGAACTCTGTACTCTCTGCCTACCCCGCAAGGGATCTGGCGTGAGGTTATAGATAGATAGATAGATAGAATAGAAGTAAACTAGACTAAACTAGTATACGCACGAGCACTTTTTTAACGCGCGTTTTTGAAGTTCAGTAAGCGTTTTTTAGAAAAAATATGTTCTGTTAGTCATTTGTTTTGTTCCAGCGCTTTATTGACGCGTGTTAAAAAAGCGCTGATGCGAAAGAGGGCTAATACCCATATCTTTGCAAGACATTCTCTCCCCTAAAACACAGCAAAAATTTATGAAAAAAAAGAGAATGACGTCACGCAACGCAATAAATTCTTCGAATTGAGAATTGCAATAAGGCATAAGTAACATAGGTTTACGACCCTCTCCTAATACATTCACATCACATGACTTTCACAGTCGAGGCACGGAGATAACTATTGAAGTTTATGAGAGGAACCATAAGATAGAGTACTGAGAAAGGGGAAAGTTTTTTACGATATTATTGTGTTATCATCTGGAAATAAGTTAGGGTAATATCACTTATACGCTGAATACGAAATCTCTTGCTTTCTTTGTCTGGTGGCATTCACAATTCAAATTTTATATCGGACATATGTGCTTTTTCTATAGAATAAATATCGTATAGTATAATGACAATATGCTCGGTCAATATTAAGTTGGCAATAACGTAAGTGTATAGAAGTGTCCAACGAACAACGTCCTGTACTCCAGTATTTATATTTGGAATAAATAACCTTATGGACGGGCACGAAAGTTGGAAATGCCATTAACTTTGTTTGGCATATGTAACTTTGTTCTATGGGCCCGTCGGAATGTGAGTTTATACAGTACACCCAAGTGCGGGTGACAGAGGTGTACCTACTGTAGGTGTGCTCTATAGTGATAAAAAAATACATGAATATATTCAAGATCTAAACTTCTATCTATCTATAACCTCACGCCAGATCCCTTGCGGGGTAGGCAGAGAGTACAGAGTTTCAACAGGTTCTTTCCTTACATACCGCTCTGGCTTCCTCGACTCTCATAGTTCGTCTCATACTCGCCAGTTACGAAGACTCTTGACTTGTCCATCAGATAACACTCGGTTTATTTGGTCGTGGTAAGATAGTCTAGGTCTTCCCCGGTACCTGCATCCTTCCACTTCATCATCCTTTCCTCTGGCATTCTAAATGATAGATCTAAACTAATGGTGGATGAAGTTGAGGGATTATATAAAAGTAATTAGAACATTTGGTCTAGAGGTCTAAGCGTAAGCCCCTCGGCCCACTAAATTGAGTAGTGGCGGATTCGACCCTACACGAGACATCTTTGTGTAACTTCTTTGAAATCTTCAATTTTTGGGTATAAGCTTATGTAATTTATGTAAATATATTCATGGGAGAGTGGAATATTGTTATAAATTGAAATAGGTACATAAAAACCCCTCTTTAATATCCACCAATAAAACCCTCACTTCATAAACAACTCTCAGATTTTCATGTATCAAAACTGCGGCTATTTCTTTAAGAGATTTCTAGTACCACGGACCCTTATTCCGACCAATAAAAAAAGGATAAAAGTTGAGGGTTCCTTCTTAAGCGACGAGTTTTATTTAGAACTCCCTTATCATTGCGTCCAGGATTATAACACGGGGTAAGTATTTTGCGCGCCGGGTATTACATTTATCTATGGACTGCAAGAATGACGGGAAGTTTTTAAATCCGTTGACCCTTGTATAAACGTTAAAAGACGCGAAAATATTTACTGTTGTATTCTTGTGGTTTATAAGCGTTAATTATTAGAAACACGGTTATGTTACTAGCCATTCAGAAAATATATTATTGTTATATATATGTTGTAATATATATTTTTATAATATATATATATATATATATATATAAGTGGACAAAAGGGCAAGTGTGCAATAACTACCTACGTTTTAACCGAGTATGTGACTTCATATCGAAGTAATATACTTAAACCAACGAACGATAACGAAGGAAAAATCTAAGATGTATTAGTACTGTATTTTACCATTGTATAACATATAAATTGATCACCATACAGTAAGCCCTTGTTCGCACGGGCGCATTTTCAACGCTTTGTGCTAAAGCGATTATAAAAAAGAATACTGTTAGCTGTTCTTTTCATTCCAGCGCTTTAATAACGCGCGTTGCGAAAAAAGCGCTCGTGCGAACGTAGGGTTACATTGTACTCGTATGTCATTTTTATGGAAAATTTTTACAATAAATAATTTTTTGGAAGCCAGAGAAGCTTTTTTAAAGAGAAGAAACTTTCTTAAGAATGCGTCGGATCCAATATCCGTGGTAGGATCACAGAATTACGTTTTATGAATAATTGAAGAACAGATAACAATAACGGGGGAGGTTATAAACATGCCGAATAAACAAGAAAAGGGTACACGTCTAATCTTTATTCCCTAAAAGGGATTTGAACAAACAGATGATAAATTATTGGAAAATAATACCAATGCCATTGATAATATATTATTATTGCTGGAATGTTCTAATGGAAATAACGAAGATAAAGTGGACGATCTCAATTACGTAGTAAAGGTAAGTTTATCAAGTAACCTTTGCGAGTTATATTTTGTCGTCTATAACTGTCACTAAAACGGTTACAAAGCTCCACTTTTAATCTCATTATCATCATCTCAGCCTAAACTTGTCGACTGCTGAACATAGGCTTTCTCAAGCGCTTTCCAGCGCAGCCGGTCCGATGCCACCTGCATCCAACGACTTCCTGCGATCCTCACAAGATCGTCGGTCCATCTGGTCACCCCTCTAGAATCTTTCTGCCCCAACGCCCGTCCGGTCTCCGCGCTATGTAGCCCGCCCATTGCCACTTCAGCTTACTAAACCTATGAGCTATGTCGGTAACCTTGGTTCGTCTACGTATCTCCTCATTTCTGATTCGATCACGTAGCGAACCGCCGAGCTTTCCTCAGCTCGCTGAGCAACTCTGAGCTTTTTTTATGAGACCTATTGTAAAATACCACGTCTCTGATCCGTATGTCATTACTGGCAGCACACGTTTAATCTAGCATATACGTAAATGCTTAAGCCGTTCCGCCTACTGGATAGAGCAGTCGCGGATTCGACCCCTTTACAGCACAAATCTTACTGTATAATATAATAATAAATTGTTTATTTCTGAATTAATTTAAGATACAAAAGATACATGTTCTAATTATTAATACAAAAAAATTACTAAACCTAAAATGTGTTTGCCAAGGGTTCCCAATGTAGGCTCAGTCTGTATCTTGGGATACCGATTATAATTAAAAAAAAACAAGTCTTAAAATAAATACATACAGACGAATATAGAACCTCCTCCTTTTTATAGCCAGTTAAAAAATTAATCTGATAACGGGCGGAAACATTATAATACAAGAACTAAATTAAATTTGGAAAAATACAGCTCAATATTAGCTACCGCTAGCTCAGAGAGGTCTGTAAGGAGAGAACCTGTTGGAACTCTGCCTACCCCGCAAGGGAGCTGGCGTAATGTTATCGATAGATAGATAGATATTAGCTACCTGTGTGATCTAATATTTGTTTCAGCCTGGGTGTTTGTATGTGTTCATGTTTGTAAATGAACCTACGACAGCAACAATTCCTAATGAAGGTTTTGCTTAAAATAATGACTGTGCAGGTTAATCCAGAACGAATAGCACACAGTTATCCTTGATCACAACTTGTTCTAATGGCGCCGTCGTTCCTATGAAACCTCATCTGAAGTAATTAAGTGACAAATAAGGCGACGTAAGGACCTTAGATATATTTGCTAAGCGAAACGATAAACTATTGGCATTTATTGCTTAAGATTATTGGCGGGCTTCCAGATCTGAGGAAATAATATGAGAAATAGATTTAGGTAATGGCGAACATTTATAGGAATAATTGTAATAGCAGACCAAGAATACTTAAATGGGAAGGGTATAATGTATTTATTTAATAAATCAGGCTAAACTGTCTCACTGATGGGTAAATGCTTTGTTTAACAAATCGAGGTGGGAGAATAGTTCATACTCCACTACGTGAACCATTGCAGATTGGTGGAGACAGATTTGTGGCCACCTTCTCACCTCGTCAAATCATATATGGATTTTAACTTGGATAAAATACTACCACATGACTGTTCTCACCGATCCTTCCAATGCCCTTACATCCCTTCTTTCGGATACAGATACCGCACACAGGATCAGAAACCGACCTCAGCGGTCGAAGGTCGCCGGAGGTCAAAGAATCTTTTACCCGCCGGCCGGTACAGAGCACCACGGCGAGACACCTAGAATACGCCCTCCCCATAGCGACTGCCCAAGCCGAGGCCGTTCCTCCTTGAGGCGCCCTTGAGCTAGTTGCCTGCTTGTCCTTCTGGCTCGAGCGTAGTGGTTGCACGTTCGCCCTCTGGTCCAGTGAAGCTGTAAAGGCCCCGCGGCCAACAATGTAAATCATTCACACACACACACACGACCATATGAAATGGCAACAGGGCTTAACTGCTTCGCGTGCCTTTCAAAGCTCGAAGACGGGTCGAATATGGAAACACAACAAACGGTCACCAATCTCAGACTGCCAGAGACCAACCCTGCTTAGCCATGGTGATCACTACGAACACCGTGGCCACACAGTACTAGGAACTCCACTTTGTATTTATTTACATTTACACTCATATTATAAAGAATTGTATACTGAGTTCTTAGATTTACGCGAATATTAAACATAAATTAAAACTATTTTTCGGATTTATTTGCGGTTTATTTTTGATTTATAAGTTCTCGACGTTTCGAGTGATTTGCAGCACCCATCGTCACGGAAGGGACAAGTTGTTAGACGTACAAAAGGTATAGTTGTTCCGGGGTACCCTCAAACTTCTTAATTATTTTTGTTGGTCCGATGTGCTTAATTCAGGAAAGATTTGTATGTTTGTAACGAATAAACTCAAAAACTACAGGACCGATTTTAAAAATTCTTTCACCATTAGAAAGCTACATAACATAGACCCGGTAGGTGGCGCTGTGTTGTGAAACTGCTAGTGTGATATAATCTTACACAAATTTACTACTTACTTATTACTCTATACACAGAAAAAACACATACCCCATACTAATAAACATGGTATAGCGGTAGAATAGTTAAACAATGCTTTGTTTTCTTTTTTGGAATGTCACAGATGATAGAGAGAAAAGAGTGGGTAATTATTCTCACACTATACAACGAATAACAGTAAGGCCCTAAAGGAAGTGCCCTTTCTTTCCAGTTTGTCATCAAGTACAAAGAAAATAAATAAAACAATTGTAATTGTAATTCTAACGAGATAGACATATAATTTGCAAGAACCATCTTTATTGGCATTTTCCTCTCCTGTTTCGAGATTTAATCTTATAATGAAAACAAAACAAGGCAATTGCAAAAATCCACAATCGCAAATTTTGTTGTGTCGTAAAAATTTTGCTAAGTACGCAACGGTAGCAAATTAGAAATTCTCTTTACATTCACAAATGCCCGAAATATTATCTCCTATGTAGAAGAATTTTATTTTTCATATATTTCTGCTTGACAATACATTAGACTAACATTTATAAGCTTTGGCTGAAAGCGGTGACAGCGCAGTGGCCTTTAATAAAATGGACATTTTTTACTTGGCAATGGTTATTCATAAATCATTTACCAGATTTATATTCTGTGCATTCGCGCGGGAGGCAAAGGCAGTGCAATCATATAGCTGTTATTGCGCCCCAAATCGTCATTGCATGGCACTCCCTTGGCGTTTTAGCGATAATCAAGAGCGATAGAATGTTTACATTACGCTTACTATCTTAATCAGTGTTACCAGTGTGGTACCAGGTGTTTTCTTTGTAATTCTTTTTAAAAGTTGGGGATAATAATGTGGATATTAATTAGTAAACAACAAAAAAAATGTGAGGATAATTAGTCCGAAGAAGCGTGGGAAAGCTAGCATAAAAGTAGTTGATGTAAAGTGACCAAAAATAATTTGATGTGGGAAGATTACATAACATAGAGAGAAAAAACGTTACATGAAGTGAGTACCAGCAATGGGAATAATCGACGCTCAAGAAACTGAGGCCAGAAAGCTGAGTATGAAGAGATTGACGTTAACGTAACACTATCGAGTTGATATACCATCCTTTTCACACAACAAATTTACTAAATAAAGATAGACGTGACAGCACGATTTCTCGTTAATCTTACAATTTCATCAAATAGTTCGTGCCCTCTGAGCAGGAACTATTTGGCGTTATAGTAATGTTGCCAAGAAAGCGTGCTGTCTCGTTTATCCTTATTTTGTAAATTTGTATTGTGAAAATGATAGCGTATCAACTCGATAGCGTTACGCTAACGTCAATCTGTTCTGGCTAAACCCTCTTTTCTTTGCTCTAAGCGGCAAATGGCGGAAGTGGTATAATATAAATCTGGTAATAAAGATAAAATGTTTTTGCGATTTTAATATATTAAAGACATTTATGGAACTGGGTGAATAGACGAAATAAGAAAACAAAATGGAGGATAGAAAGCGCGCGCAAATTAAATAATAACGACCGCATAACAATAGGCTAGCTGACTTAAAAAAAATGCAAAAACAAACGAGAAATTAGTTTTATTTTAAGTGTAGTTATCGCATAAATTGAAGTTATAATAATTATAATATTTGACAGAATCTATGACGAGGTTCTCAATTCTCATTCAAGTCTCTCCACAAGCAGCGCCCGTTCACGAGTACGACTACTTGAACAGCCATCACCTCTCTCGACCATTTTATAGGGAAGGAAGTGACCCGCACCAAATAGACACTGCAAGCATACTTTTTAGTGAGCATGACCAATCCCAGACCCCAGAGTACAGTCAGAAAAAGTCTACAAAAGGAGCAGTACTTCGAGCTCGTTTGACACGACACGCTACGCTTTGACATTTTTGTTTACATCAAAGACGTGCTTTATGACCAATAATCGTCAATAAAATAAATAGACACTCGAGCGGAGAACGGCAAGAAACTCCACAGCCACTCCTTTAAAACAAAAGCGGTTCCGTATACACTATCAATTGTGGGGTGTGAGACAAGGTACATTACACTAGGTAGGACTAAAAATGAGAATACATGAAACATTGTATGTTGCAGACATTACTGACAATACTCAAGGTTTTTTTTTCTTCTTGATTCACGGTCCACAACAGAGTAGAAAATACTTGAATGAATTTAGAACTCGTAAGTTTGGGTATACATTAAGACTTTAAGATGTTCTTAATCGTACACCTCAATTTTATCGATTATAACAGTATTCCAATCAAGAACAACATAATTAGATATAAGGTATAAAATACTAAAACATGAATTATCAAAATTTAACTTTAGTGCTTGTACTTAAAGTTTAGATTGCAATATGACAATATTTGTAGTTAACACATTATTTACAGGTAACTCAACAAGAAATCAAAACTCAACCACACTCGAGCAGAATGAGGGCAACGCTCCACTTTCCGGCTATAACCGGTTTCGGTCGTTGGGACCAGCTTCAACTGCTACTTTACCGTTTCGATTACACCTTTAACGTGGTTTTTTATCACTAAACATAGGTTGGTACTTAAATAATAAAGCGTGTTGTCTCCTGCCGAGAATAGTGCTTATTTTTTAGTTAAGAGTCCAGGAATTGAAGCAGTTATTTTTTTATTTAAATTGTTAAAACAACGTAGGGAATAGGTAAAACAAACGTCGAAGAAGACTAGTAACAAGTTATCTATGTTTAAAATAACGTTTTTAGCACTTCTAACAGGTGTTATATTTAATTAAATGAACTCTGGACCGTAACCGGCGAAAGTGTATGAGACGAACTATGAGAGTGGAGGAAGCCAGAGAGGTATGTAAGGAAAGAACCTGTTGGAACTCTGTACTCTCTGCCTACCCCGCAAGGGATCTGGCTTGACGATATAGATAGATAGAACTCTGGACAATGGACATAACTTGATGTCTTGTCAGCCGCATTCGAAGCCAGATGAGTTTAATTATTAAGGAGGAAGTGTTAATGAAGTTTTTCTATAAACAAAAATCAAGGTAGAAGTCTGGAATTGTAGAATAACATTGAGACTTGCAGTGTTCGTATGTCTGTCTTGTCTGTCTTTCCGGTTCAAATCTTGTGATCCATTTTTCAAGCACTTGTGAGTATACAATTGAGCTGAAATTTGGCATACGTATGTAGTAAGTCCGATGGCAATGTGGTACCATGGAGCTGGCCTGATGATGGAGTCTGAAGGTGCACATATACAACGTAACTCCCTTGTTTTTAGGCTTGTTAGATTGGTATTGAGAAGTACTATACAACCAGGTAATGGAACCACACAAATACTTAATATGACTCCGCCGTGTTTGGACTAGTCGGATTTATTTTAACGAGTTCTTTAGACCTAAATGGTGTCCACGGTCTGATGATGTAGTCGGAAGGAAGCCATAGGAACTCCTCAAATAAGCAAGATATATTCTTTGTTTTTGCTATAAAAGCTTGTTTTTAAAAAGGTCTTTATAAATCGGAATTATTTATTTTAATCATACCTAATCAAGGTATGTACCCATAGCCACAATTGAAATCGTTTGTATTCAATCCACAGATACAACCAAATTGCTAGACACGACACGACTTCATGTCTCGTGATTGGCATATTCATTGGCAACCATTCCACTTGAATAAATAAAATTCGTTGCTCCTCTTGAAGCTGTGTCGTCGCGCCATTTTTAGCTCAACGTATTTTTGTCTTCCATTCATACAATAAAAATATATTTATTTTCGCCACAATAATATTTAGCAACAGAAATTTTAAATTAACGGAACAAAAGCAAAATCTGAAGGTTTAGTGCGAAAAGTGTGACCTAAGCCTGACGCTAGTGAGTAATCATGTTGTCACGTTCACGTTTATTTAGTAAATTTGTAGTGTGACAAGGATAGCATATCAACTCGTTAGCGTCATGCTAACATTAAATTTATTCGTGCTTAGTTCTCTGGTGACAGGCGGTGATATCAACTTTTTAATGTTGGCAAAGTATTTTTACTCCTGGCAATGGACGGGTAATTTCGCGCCATGTTTAAGAAACCAAATTGATTATACAAAAAATGTTTACACCGTAATATTAAAACGTGTTATTAAAGTTCAGAAGTTTGTTGGAAGTGAAGGGTAATCACCTTCAGTCCCGTAATTTAATTGTGTACAACACTTAATAAAATTCGGAGGAATGCTGTAAATGTTTTTGAAAGGATATTATTTCAAATTATCTTTAGAAGTAACTAAATATATTGTTGTTTTTGGTGACAACTGACCAGCGATTGACCCCTATCTCACCTGATGGAAATTGAAGATGGGGCCAATTCCATCAAAATGTATGAAAACACTTTTTTTATACCGGTAAATATTGTTATAGAGTATCGTAGCGTTCGTATTGATAAGTACCTACTATTATCTGTTTTAGTTCTAACACACGGCTTTGTTTGGTTTTATTTACGTGTTGTGGGCTTGTGAGTTGTGAGGTTTAGGATATACAATATAGTCTATTCCCATCAAACTTAATAAACTTTTTTCACTTAAAAACGTCGAGTTCTTGCTAACAGCATTTTTTTACGATGCCTTCGGAAATACTGTCGCCTTCATATTACAATAAAACATGTAAAAGTAGTGGTGTTTGGCAAGAAGTTTGAATGTTTGATTGGAATACACTATACGTTATTCGACGTCGTATATCAACCCTTTCAGGATATAATCTTAATTATTGAATTTAAATGATGTTCAATTGATGAATTTCTCTGATTCAGTCGCTTGTGGTCCAGTGTGATAACCAAAATATTTCTTCCTATTACAGGCCAATACTTCTTTGATGCACTGACATTTCTGGCAATAACTAACACACATACCCTCACATATTCTTAACTAAATGTGTCAACAAGTAGTCGGTAGTCGCAAACCAGTAATTAAGGCGGCCGTTACACAGCGCGCCTTGAATGACATGACTCATTAGTCTCATTAACTTCCACTTAAATGCTTGAGGTCTTTGTGGTTCGTCTACATTGTTGCGACACTCCAAAAGATTCCGCACTCTCTTCAAATACTTAATTTGACAAATAAAGAGATAGGTTGAAACCTGAAATGGTGAAATACTAAGGGTCAAATACTTGATTCGTCAAATCCTGGACCCTTACTGTCGCGTATCGCGCGAACCTGCGCGTTACGATGACTTATTGAAATGATGGTTTAAGGGGGAACCTAAGCCTAAATCCCAAAAATGGGCTCTATTTACAGAAGATTATTGATAAATGTACTGCGTATTTATTATAAAAATACATGTAATGAAGTAAATGAAGACGAAAAGGTCATGAATTTAATATATAGAGTAAAATTTAATTTTACACATTCAATTTCCCAAAATAATACTTTTAGAAAAATTCTATCTTCAATATATAAGGCAAATATTCTATTCTTTTGGTAGATTGGATATGCATAAAATATACACGAAAAAAAGCTTAAGACATGCTCTATAAGATGTATGGATGACTTTTTTATTTTAATAAACGATATCTGAATTATTACAGAGGAGCTCGTAGCGCTGTGCGACCGCGGTGTTCTTACCGATCACCAAGGTTAAGCAGCGTTCGACTCGGTCGGTCTGAGATGGGTGACCGTTTGTGGCATTTTCATATTCGAGCGTCTCCGTGCTTCGGAAGGCACGCTAAGCCGTTGGTCCCGGTTACCACTTAATTTGGTAGTCGTTAAGCCGAGTTGGAAGCCTTATAGGCGGCTTAATAAGTTCCAACAGCAGGTGGCCACAAACCTGCCTCCACCAATCCGCACTGGGTCCGCGTGGACCCACTGGATGCGTGGATCTCTCTCACCTCGATTTGTGCGAGAAGGCCTTTGCCCAGCAGTGGGCAGCATAAGCATTTTTTTTATCTGTTGTTGTCAAGGTCATCAGACAAGGGAAATTTTTAAACAAAAATTCTCAAGGTCATTAACGTAAGAAATGCCCTTAATAAAATAAAACTATTTCATCGGGGTTTATTTTTGATTTTTAAGTTTCCAACCCGATTTAATGATACTCCAGCAACATACAGAATACCATTACACGTTTACTTCACAAAGTTTTTGTAACGCGCCGTGTTTGGTTATAGCGAATATGGACCCTTAGCTTGTCCCCAAGGGGAACCAGGCACAGTTGATCAAGTCATTTGTTGATACTATGTTCATGTGAGAACATTATTTACTTTTTTTTTAGGTTTGCGTTATTGCTCATGTGAAAATACTATTCATTCTATTGTTAAAATCACTTTAAACTTTTCCTCACTTTTTGTTTTTTTTTTTAATATGGCAACTCCTCACTTATCTTACGTACACTACTTTTGACCTTATGACCTTGATAATAAGAATGATAATTTAAACGATACGACAGTTGTCTAACAGTGTTGCAGTTAATGAGCCACCGTTTAAAAAATGTGTGCGTAGGTTAAATAACCGTATTTCCTGAACACTCAATCTCTCTTGCGAATAAGGAAATATCTTAAAGATTCTTACGGTATGTGTCAGTTATTCACTTTATATAAATAATATCTATTTCTTTGAATGTTGATTACTTATAGATAACATTAAGTTATTTATACGATAATAATTCTATTTAAAAGAAGACTGCTCAAAGAAAAAAAAGGAACAAATAGATCTTGCCAGAAAAACGTATAAGTAACGTAACATTTTGGAATTTGTATTTGAGTTCTGAATGTAACGTTAAGCGAGAATTACTTTTTAAGAAACGTTGGCGGAACACTTCTGTTTAGGGACGGGTTCGATTCCGGCAGCTTTACTAATCTTGCAAATGTCCTTTTCCCGAGTGAGTTCTGGTCGCGTACAATCACACACAATCTCTTGCGCAGTTTATAGCCCCTTTTTCACAGGAGAATAAGTTTAAAATAAAAAAAACCATCACGCCTATATTCCCCAAGCGGAGGTGGCAGAGGTGTACTGAGTACACCCACATTTCGCCGACGATGTTAGCTCCCGTGTAATAGGGTGCGAGCCTATTGCCATATACCGGGCACAATTCCAGACCCCGGACTCCTACTGAGAATTATTCGTTAGAAAAACTTCATTTGTCCGACCTAGGATTTCGGATGGAAGTTTAAAATAGATTTTCTAGAGTTGTTGTGGTAAGCCCCCTACATTTTCATATAAAATTTGATTAAAAATATAGTCACAAACAAAATGGACTAAAGCAATATTTAACAACTTTACAACACTAACCATTGTTTAGATAAGTATCGAGTTCAGCCGACGGCATAATTTGTATCAAATTATTGTGTAATGGCCTCTTATCGGCGAAAGTTATCATTATCTTGAAATATAAATTTTGTAAGTGTAGCCATACTTACGTATAATCAAATTTAAGGCCTAAATTTTAGTAAAGTATTATTTCTACAAATGTTTGAAGCAAGAAGATCTCTGCAAGAAATTCTTTTCAATTTTTGTGATCTACAGATAGTCATACTAATTCATACTGATGTTAGTCACATGGAGGTTTGTCTATCCGCGCCTATATTAAAAAGGCGGCAACACGACACTTCGCGGACGTATCTACCCATGCGAATCCGTTAATCGTAGCCGCCGCCGACTACGATCTCCCCCCACCCGACCCCTGCCGCCACCGCCGGCCGCGACATGTTCTCACCGATCCCCTGATGCTTTGTCATCCATTCTTTCCGCTCAGAATACGGGCGACGACGACGTAGTCGTAGATCCCCTCCCATAGCCGGCGGTTGACCGGTGCACTTAGTAGTGCACCCCGTCCCCCCACAGCGACTGTCCCAACCAAGGGCGCCTCTTCAAGGCGCTCTCGAGTATGTCGCCCCTTGCCCTTCTGGCTCGAGCGTAGTGGTTGCACGCTCGCTCTTAAGTCCGGTGAAGCTGTGAAGGCCTCACGGCCAACAGCGTACATCACTCAAACACACACACACACACACACACATGGAGGTTTGTTTTAATCCTAAAATTATTAAATAAAAGCTTCTGCCCGCGGCTTCATCCGTGTTGATTTTAGAACCTAATATTTTTCCAGAATAAAAAGTATTCTATGTGTTAAGCCATTAAGCCAGCCATTTGTATGCCAAATTTCATCCAAATCCGTTAAGCCATTTTTGCGTGAAAGAGTTACTTACATCCGAACATCCGTAACTTCACACTTTTAATATGAGCAGGAGAAGAAAACCAAAAACAACTTGAATTTCTAAGTATCTCTAAAAGTAGTCGCATTAATCATACATGCTTAAAGATCAGTTACCATCAAGGTGCAATGTCATACGCAACCTAGGTGTCCATCAGGACTCTATCCTTCTTTTTGATGTACATGTTGATGAAGTCATAGCAAAAGCCTCTAAAGCACTTGGCTTTATCATGAGACTATCTGGGTGCTTTAAACAAGCTAATACATTTAAAACACCGTATTGCACGTTTGGTAGGAGTCACTTAGAGTATGCGTTACAAATTTGGAGCCCTCGCTATGACGAATATATACACCGTATTGCAGACATACAAAAAAGATTTATAAAAATTTTATGCTACCGACTACAGATCTCTTTCCATTTCGATAATTACTTAACCATATTTAAAAAGTTTCACATTCAACCACTAGTTAATCGCCGACGTATGGATGACTGCTCATTCTTGCTTAGAATTATCTCAAATGAAATTGACTGCCCCTCTTCTCAAAAAATTATGTTTTAATGTTCCTCAAAGGTCCAGAAGGTTTAACCTATCACTTTCTGTTCTGTTAGTCTCTTCAAATTACAGACAAAATTCTTATATGGTGCGAGCAAGTAATGATTTCAATAAATTGTGCAAGGAGTTCTGTCTTGATTCATATACTATTAAGAGCAATAAGATAAGAGAGCTGCTGAACCTCAAGTTTTCTCAAATGTAACTAATTACTTATGTAACATGAATTTGTGTATTAGTATTGTTTGTAAAGGTTTCTGTCAAATTTAAAGCTATTCGTGAAAACTTAACTTTATTCTCATAAGTGTAGCTGTTGGTTTTCCTTACCAAATAAATAAATAAAAATAAAAATTAATCAGTATCAGTATTTATTCGTTAAACACATGTTATTAACAAATAAATTGACTACCCAGTCATTGAGTTCATAAAAAAAAAGTTTCATCATGTTTTGCCAAGGGCGTACAAATTAAATGTGCATGATCAACATTATTTATATCAATCATGCAATAAAATTAATATAAAATAACATTATACATTTTAAAAGCAATTGATAATGAATTAATAAACTATTTCATTTCAATCCACAAAATTGACATTAAGAAATGTCTCTACAGAATAATAACATTTTTCAATCAATATTGAACACTGTTTTTCGAAATTTGTCGATTTGCATATTTTTTATATAGTTTGGTAATTTATTGTAGATTTTTCGCGCCATTCTCAGAACTGTTACTAGCTCAGTCTTATAAATCTTGCTACTTCGTATAAGAAACTTAATGTTTACATGTGTGCCGTGAAGAATATCCGTATTATTGTTTCTTACTCAAGCGATTAAGAATAATAAGCAAAAATTAACAAATTAACAGTTATTTCTTCCGGTCTGGGTATTTGTGTATGTGAATTTTCATGTTTGTAAACGCACCTACGACACAGGAATAAATCCTATTGTGTGCCTACGTTTAAAAAAAATATCAAAATATAATGAAATTAAACTAAAGCCAACAATATTAGAAACATGGAAAATATCAATTAAAAAAAACTAAATTATTCTCTTCATTGTAACATGTGAAAGTGGAAAGATGCAGGTACCGGGGAAGACCTAGACTATCTTACCACGACCAAATAAACCGAGTCTTATCTGATGGAAAAGTCAAGAGTCTCCGTAACCGGCGAGCGTGTATGAGACGAACTATGAGAGTCGAGGAAGCCAGAGAGGTATGTAAGGAAAGAACCTGTTGGAACTCTGTACTCTCTGCCTACCCCGCAAGGGATCTGGCGTGAGGTTATAGATAGATAGATTGTAACAGAATTTGTAAAGCAACCATAAATAACATTTTCACAGAAGTAATTCATTTTATGCATTGGTAAAATCTATTTAATTGCATGTTACATCACTAGTTACTATATAAATCGTGGCGTGACGTTTTGGATTTGATATTCCTTCCTTTTCACACAACAAATTTATTACCTAATGATGAACGTGACAGCATACTTTCGTAACGTTATGTTAACAACAAGCCATTCGTGCTAACCTTATTATTCGCTGACAAATTAAATACGTAACGCGGCGCGTTACGATAACTTCGTGAAATGATCCCTTTAATATAGTATTTTTCATGAAGGAAGGGTACTGTGACAGTTGTAAGTGTCAAGGAAAATTATACTTTATTCAATGGCAATAAGAGGCATGACTTGTTTCTATACTTATGGTGTTATGCCTTAGTAACATTGAATTAAATATTAATTTCATTTGGCACTTAGAACTGTCACTACGTGCCCATCTTACGTGAATTACACGACCGTTTCATATAGTTATCGTAACGCACCGCGTTTGGTCAGCGAATAAGTCCCTGGTGTAATGTTATGCATCCTTTGCGTGACTGTCTTGTTATTATTACCAATGGACAAATTGTCGTCATCCGTTGGATGCATTTGGTAAACTGGTAAATTAAGGAGGTGCAACACTCTGTGAGCACGAAACGGCCGAAGGGAACAGTTTGCGCACCTTCCACATTTAGTCGGTTATTTCTTAGTCATATAGGTATCCTAAGGAATGTTCTATTTGTATTCTACGTAGTAAGTAACAAAGATCTTATTTATCGGTATAAATAATTTTATTTACAATGTTACCGTTTATATTTCTATAGATTTTATTTAACATCGTGTCTACAGCAAAACTTTATATGGAAATGTATGATTGATTAATCTCTAACGTATGTATTCTATTGAAAGACCTTACTTTATATAATGGACACTACATCCTATAAATTTTATACAACCGGTTTAAATAAATATAAGTAGATTGCTACACAAGTATGACTCGAATACATACCAAAATCAACGGTAGACACAATTTTCGTCAGAAATATACCTGGTCAAATAAAATATTTTTACAAAAGGTCAGAATACTGAGTAGGTTAAGGTTGAAAAAAAAACTCTAGACTTTTTTTTTGTTGGAAATTGCGTTTACATTATGCCATTGTACAAAGTTTACGAATATTCATTTCTAAATTAATTCATCAATGAACTTGATGACAAAGATGATAATGAAATTGATGAAGTGCCCTACCCTGGATAATAAAGTGATGGATACTTTACATACCAATTGCGACGGCCGCTTTGAGGGAAATCGTAAAGGCACGTTTTATCACTTTGTTACAATTATCTTCACTCATGCACATACATTGCACATTATAATTCGAAATAACACAAGTTTTGGAAATTAGAACAAATTGACAACATCACTCTTCGATTTCCCGCCAAAACTCCAACTCAAGACTTTATTTGAAATTCTGTAACCAAACGAGTGTCAGTTTTTTTTTAGATGCGACGGCAGGTGGCGCCGGCGGCCTCTGATTGGTCGACTTTCAAGGGCTTAGTACGAACAGATAGGCGCTAGCGCCACGCAGTCGAGTAGATGTGCCGTCCTTTTCACACTACGAATTCACGAAATATAGATGAACGTGACAGCACGCTTTCGCAGCAGTGTTACGATAACGTTGAATTGTTTTTCCTAAGCTCTTAACAACCCTCAACTTGAAGTGAAATATATAGCTAATAATCATACACAAGCCTCGCTTATTTTGTTTCATTTAAGTTCGTTCATGATGTCTTTAACATGCTATAGAAAGGTTTTTGTGATTTATTTCGAGGTTACGCGTAACTAGTAGGTTCAGCTAATGGTTGAAATTGAGTGTTAAGTACTAACTTTATTGTGTGTTAATTCGGCTCAGAATAGTTAATGTCGTCGTTGTTGAACATTTTCTTTTTATTATTTTTTATTGTAAGTAAAAATTAAACATTGTCACGCCTATATTCCCCAAGCGGGGGTGGCATGGTATACTGTGTACACCCTCTTTTCGTCGACGATGTTAAGTCCCATGTAATTGGGGGCGAGCCTATTGCCATGTAGCGGGCATAATTGCAGACCCCGGACTGACACTGGGATGTCCCATATTTATTTCATTGTATATCAGCCATAAGGCTGATAGACAATAAAATATGGGAATTTGCCAACATAGATGCGTACATAGAGTTTTGATATATTTTTGTCAGTAAGTAAATCTATCCTTGAGTTGAATATAGGAACCGGCCGTTAGTCCATATGAACACTGTCCACAAGACTACCTCGTTGGTCTAGTGGCAAAGCTCATCGCTTTGATGATCACGAGGTCCTGGGTTCAAATTCCAGGTCGGACAATTGTAGATTTTCTAATAAAAAATTCCCAGTATGATTCCGGAGTCTGGAATTGTGCCCGGTAAATGGCAATAGGCTCGCCCCCTATTACATGGTACCTAACATCGTCGGCGAAGCGTGGGTGTACTCAGTACACATCTGCCACCCCCGCTTGGGGAATATAGGCGTGACGGGGTTTTTTTTCACAAGAATCACCTAAGCAGAAGAAACAGCAACTAACTTAAAAGCCCCAATATCCGGATTCTTTCCACAAAACCTAACTTAGATTGTAATTTATTAACGATATTTTAATACATTCGCTGGTCAAGTCTACCAATGACTGTAGAAGTTATGTTTTATTAATATCTCAGAAAATGTTTAGTCACTTTTAAGGTTTCCAAGTGCGGTTCGGAAGGCAATAAAAGCGAAAAGTTAGCAGCCGGTCGATACATTCGATCTGACTCATTCTATTGTACGAACTTCCGAAACTGCGGAGCGTTGGGCAAAATGTAATAAGTAGTACAGATTTAAAGATGAATGACTGTTCCGTTTTCGTACGTTGATGGATGGGTATCCTGAATTTAGTTTCTTAGGTGTGGTTCTTCTTCTTTTCGTGTCAATGGTTCATATCTGTCCCGCTGAGTGGCTAGCACAATCGTGGTGGCTGTGGCCGCGCTCGGCTCTTCTTTTTTTACAGGTGGTGGCCCAGAGGGCAGATCAGCAGGTGCGCCATAGTCTGTGAGGTCGCACCACAATCACAGCCTGTTAAATTTGGATGTCTGAACCCCTATGAGCACAGATTTTGCCTGCATCAACCTTCCTGAGTGCGAAGCCGATTTAAAGATTTCCACGGCCGTGGTCGCCTGTGCCCTGGCGGTTGTTGTTCGTGACATTGGTGTGGTCATCCGTTAAACGACATCTAAGGCAGAAGACGAAAATCGCTGCGACGACAGGCTTTATGCTGTCCGCTTCCAACTTTTACCCGTGACCTTCACCAGGCTATAGATCCTTCTTAAGGGCTGTAATTACTGCATATAACAGACCTCCACAGGTCGTCGACGATCCCCGTGTAATGTTAGATCCGATTAGCATATTACCAGGTACAACTGCCAGACTCCGAGCTGCTACTACGATTTTTGATAGAAAAACTCCAATAACATCAGAATCAGTGATGGCCAGCCGCATCAAGCGCCAATATAACAAGGCATTTTTGTATTAAAACTGCATAATTAAAATACGAGGCAATAATTGCATTGATGGCGTTAATCAAAAGGTTCAAATAAATTCGTCGAACGAAACAATTGTTGTCGAATATAATGTTTATTTTCGACAAGCTTTGTCCAGGATCCTGATCCGCTATGACAAAACGCGGCGCGTTATGGCAACTTTGCGAAATGGTCATGTTAAGGTATTCTGTATGCCACTGAAAATGGTGTTGTAAGAAAACGCTTAACCGCTTGAGTTTTCAACATGCTTCCACGCTTGACAATCAAAGGGCTTAGCACGAAAAGATTGATATTAGCGCGTCACTAGCGAGTAAGCGCTTTAATAAATTGTAGTATGACAGGGATGGCATATCAATTCGCTAGCGTCACGATAATATCAACATTTTCGTGCTAAGCCCCGCGCGCTCATTTTTATAACCCTAAGGTCCACACTTGCACGAACTAGGGTTAGCGTTACCTATTGACTAACTCGGGGTTATAACGTTAAGTTAGAGGCAATTTAACTATGCAAGTGAGTCTAACTGGAGTGCCATTAAACGATCCATTACGATACAATTTATCGTAACGCGCTGTGTTACGAGATTATTTGGGCATAGCAAATAAGGACCCTGCAATAACCGGCAAGGCTCACCTTACACACCCTTACTTTTGTGTAATTCGACGAATCCCGCCCGATCGTTGGTTTATTTCCTGTGATCGTGTTAAGAGGTTCGTTTTGGACGCGCCACTCGACTGGTCTGAATGGACGATAAAAACTCAGGTCAGCAAATGTTCGGCCAAGCCGGCGGGATAGTCCTTTTTTTATCGATTTTTTAGCTGTTTCGCGACTACAAAGAGAAGAATTCGTATTTAAGTATTGGTTGTTTGCTTACTTGGTAACAGTGTTGGGCATTTTTCAATGGTAGGATCAATCAATTGAAATTCCAATTAAATTGATCCCCCTAAGGTACTGCGGACTAAGAATGACTGTTAGACTATTTAATTTTTTTTAATTTAATTTAATTTTTAATTTAATTTCCTTCCATGCCTTACTTCCTTCCATGACCATGGGTGCTGTTGAGCACTCGAAACGTCGGAAACTTAAAAACAATAAATAAGTCGCGACGATATCGAAATATTTTAATTGCAATTTGATTTTTTCACAATTAATTTTTTCCCAAATCTGCTTACTAAACTTGCACTAAACCGAGATGAGTGGAAGAAGGGAGGCCTTTGCCTTGCAGTGGGACAGTATGGGCTTATAAGAGTAATAATAATAATCTGCTTACTAACTCTCAGTATTTACGAAGATACTTATGTACTTACTTATTAATTCTCAATAACACGGCGGTCCAAACTATGCAGTGATCGCTAACCACCAATAAGGCTATCTATCTATCTATATCATAACGCCAAAACCCTTACGAGGAAGGCAGAGAGTACAGAGTTCCAACAGTTTTATTCCTTACAGATTTTACTCACTATGTCTTTGCTTGGTGGCTGTATGGCGCGGGTCACTCCCTTCCCTCTAATAAGGTCGAGGGGAGTGACGGCTGTTCCAGTAGTCATACTCGTGAACGGGTGCTGCTTGTGTGGGTCCATCTGGAATTCTTCAGACACTCTTTTTAAATAACATTATTAGTTTCATATCTCGGCCGTACGGCATCACACTGGAGCTAGATCGTAAACTATTTTATTGTAACCTAAACACTATCCACTATCTATACACAATAAGATTAATAAATAGAAAGAGAATTAAATAAAAAAAGACAAGCTCTCTGAGTTTCTTAGCCGGATCTACTTAGTGGAGGCCGCATTCAAATTAGTAGTTGAATTTAAGGGCTTATACAAAATAAATTATTTGAATTTTTTTGAGAGACCTCTCTGACTTCCTCCACTCTCCTAGTTCGTCTCATACACGCTCGCCGGACGAATGAGGCAGTTGGTAATTATCCGTTTGTTATTTATTTTTCTAGAGGTTTGTATATAATGATATCTCTTTAAGTACCCGTACAAAAAGATAAGAGTTTGTTGAGCAACAGTACGTAAGCGGGGCAAAGTCGTTGTGAGTAAGGTTATAAATAAAATGCCTCTCACTAAGTACGTAGTCCTTCAAACTTCGTTAAGATACTTCAAAGTTTTCGTTGAGGACTTTACCAGACTTCTGCCCTGCTCACTTCGCTGCTTTAATATCTACAAGATTCATTGGTTATTATGTTCAAATGGAATATATTGTGTCGTTGACATCGTCACGCCTGTATTCCTCAAGCGAGAGTGGCAGAGGTATAATGTGTATACCCAATTTTTGCCGACGATGTTAGGCCTAGGTCTACGAATAGGGGCGAGCCTATGCCATATACCGGGCACATTTCCAGACTCCGGACTGATACTGGGAATTTTACGATGGTAGGTACGAGGATAGGTTCAAATGTTGTTTTTTTAACTACATTTGAACCTATCCTCGTGAT
Source organism: Phalera bucephala (assembly GCA_905147815.2). Lineage (NCBI taxonomy): Eukaryota > Metazoa > Arthropoda > Insecta > Lepidoptera > Notodontidae > Phalera > Phalera bucephala. The sequence goes on from LR990627.1 coordinate 11,999,538, forward strand.
CGATATTCGAATCATTTGCCACTAGACCAACGAGTCAGTATGTAGTTGACCATACAGAATACTTTTTTTAAATAAATCAGAATGACTTGAGTACATCCTTATTCTTCCCTTCTCTCACTGTTCAACTGCTTTCCACTTTGGGAATATAGAGGAAATAATATAAGCAATACCTACGTATAAATATTATTCTCTGATTCTTTATTTAGACGACGGCTGATTATTGTAGGGCACTCGGCCCCCTCTCACATTGATAAACTCAAAGCGGTTCAAAACCGCTTCCTCCGTAAAGCCGTAGGAGCCCCATGGTTTTTACGGAATGTCGACCTCCACTCCGATCTCGGTCTCGAACCTATTCGCGCCTATATTAAAAAGGCGACAACTCGACACTGCGAACGCATCGACCCACGCGAATCCCTCCGGCCCCTGCCGCCCTCGCCACCGCCGGCCGCGACATGTTCTCACCGATCTCCGCGATGCTTTGTCATCCCTTCTTTCAGCTCCGAATACGGACGACGACGACGACGAAGTCGTAGATCCCCTCCCCAAGCCGGCGGTTGACCGGTGCACTTAGTAGTGCACCCCTCACCCCGCAGCGACTGTCCTAACCGAAGCCGCCTCTTCAAGGCGCCCTCGAGTATGTCGCCTCTTGCCCTTCTGGCTCGAACGTAGTGGTTGCACGCTCGCCCTTAAGTCCGGTGAAGCTGTAAAGGCCTCGCGGCCAACAGCGAACATCACTCACACACACACATAATGTAGTGAAGTATATAGAACCGAGTCTTGGTATAATTATAGGTAAAACACTGGTACGTAATCAGCAGCTGATAACAAAACGATATTTAATGACTCGATTCGATAAATACCGATGTAGGGTGTCACTTCGATGAATCGTTAGAATTACGTAACACCACTGTTGAAATCAAATTGTCGTCTATATATTATTTGTAATAGATTCAGTATTACAGTCTGCATCGTTAGTCTAGTGGTGAATAATCTACATAGCGATTACAAGGTCTTAGGTTCAAATCCTAGGACGGACAAAATATAATTTTTCAATAGAAAAATTTCCAGTATCAGTCCGGAGTCTAGTATTGTGGATACAACGGCAAAAGGCTCACCCCTGATGGCTTGGCCGTTGATGGCAGTTCCAAATGTAACAGGGGGGTGAGCCTATTGGCAATATACCGAGCACAATATCCCCGGTCTGATACTGGGAGTACTCATATCAAAAAATTGTCCGACCGATTCGAAACTAGTACCTCGTGATCGCTACGCGCATTCTTCGCCACTATACCAACGAGGAAGTTTATTAAAATTTAAGTTGGTGTATAAAATAAGCAGTGATAGCCTAGTGGATAGACCGTTGGACTGCAGTCATAGGTCTCGGGTTTTAGCCCAGGCACGCACCTCTGTCTTTTCGAAAGCATGTGCGTATTAAAAATTTAACTATCACTAGCTTTAACGGTGACGGAAAACATCGTGAGGTAACCTGCATGCCTAAAAGTTTCTCAGGTGTGTGAAGTTCGCCAACCCGCACTAGGCCAGCGTGGTGGACTATAGCCTAAACCCTCTCAGTTTGAGAGAAGGTCCGTGCCCAACTGTGGGACAGTTTCTTAACAGGGCTAATATTATATAAAAATATGACTCATCCCAATATGAAACATCCAAAATTAAATATGATCGTAAGAAACATAAAGCAATTGTACGATGAAGTAGTAAGGACGGAACATAAAATAACATACACCTGATATAACAAATTTGGCCTCCGAGTAGGCCGCAACTACATCCATATTCCAAAGTAAGAAACTAAGAAACTTAACGCGAAAGAATTAACGTCTCATTTCAATAATTACGCACGAACGTGTGAACAGCACTAAGCACTAAGGACACCACTAACAGCGTTTGAGACAGGTAGATAGCCCCGCAATGCCTGAAGACTAAAGTCTTTATCCAATGCGTTCTACCTGTTATGACTTTCGGGGCCGAGACGTGGACACTCACAGTGGGACTAGTCCACAAATTCAAAGTCGCACAGCGGGCTATGGAGCGAGCTATGCTCGGCGTCTCTTTAAAGGATAAAATTCGTAACGAGGTAATCCGACAAAGAACCAAAGTTACCGACATAGCTCGCAGACTCAGTAAGCTAAAGTGGCAATGGGCTGGTCACATCTGCAGAAGGACCGACGGCCGATGGAGCAAGCGTGTCCTAGAGTGGAGACCGCGACTTGGTAAGCGTAAGGCAGGACGGCCCCCAGCTAGATGGACCGACGACCTCAAAAAGGTCGCTGGGACAGACTGGATGCGGAAGGCGGAGGACCGTGTGCAATGGCGCGTGTTAGGAGAGGCCTATGTCCAGCAGTGGACTACGATAGGCTGATTGATTGATTGAGATAGCCCCCCCCCTCAATAAAAAAAAAAATCCTTACGCACAAGTGTTTATATTAAATGGAAAATTATTTTCCTTGACAAGGTTTATTAAGAATTTAAAAAACGTTAATTTTATTATCACAACATAATTTTATACCTGAACTTGACAACGCAATTTAGGGATTACAAGGAAAATAACAACTTACTACGAGTACCTCGATATATAATGAGCTCCTTTTGAACAATAACGCATTAAAAATTTGAAACTGCTCCTATTAATATAAAATCGGGGACATTGTTTGTGAACAGAGGGCACAAATTATTTGACTTTATTGTAACGTCGAGAAAACGTGCCGTTACGTTCAACTTGATTTAGTAAATGTATAGTGTGACTCGTTGGTCTAATAAAAAAAAGTGCTTTGCGATCGCGAGGTCCCGGATTCAAATCCTGGCTCGGACAAAAACAAAAATTCTTTCGAAAAACATCCCAGTATCCGGTGCCCGGTATACGGCAATAGGCTCGCCTCTATTACATGGAAATTAGCATTGTCGGCGAACAGTCGGTGTACACAGTACATCTCTGTCATTTCCGCTCGGGAAATATGGACGTAGCGGTGTTTATTTATTATTGTTTTATAGTGAGAAAAGGATGGCATATCTAACTAGACAGCGCTACTCTACCGTGAAATGGTTTATGCTACGGTCTGGGCTGTCAAAAGCAGGAAACCTGGCGACAGTGCGCAGCAGGATTCGGTGTCTAGTCGCAACCCTGCGGGATATTCGGCATGACCACAGAAATTGTAATAATAAAACGTAGAAGTAACATAGCACAGGACTTTGTTCGAAACGAAACCACTGACGCCGTTTTGCCTTACATACAGTTTGCACTACCCTCCTATCAGCCGTGTTCTCACCGACCCTCCCGATGCCTTTACTTCCCTTCTTTCCAATACAGATTCACACAAAAGATCAGATAGCAACCTCGCCGGCAAGGTCGAAAAATATCTTGCCCTAGTAGACACCTAGTATACGCCCTCCCCCATAGCTACTGCTCAAGCCGAGGCCGTTCCTCCTTGAGGCGCCCTTGAGCTAGTTGCCGCCTTACCCTTCTGACTCGAGCATAGTGGTTGCACGCTCGCCCTTGTCCGGTGAAATTGTAAAGGCCCCGCGGCGAACAGCGTAGGTCATTCACACAAACACAAAATATACATTTTGAAAAAATAGACAGACACATTTTTTTATTACCCTCTTTCGTCCCACTGCTAGGCAAAGGTCTCTTCCATGATTTTCCACTTAACCCGATCCTTAGCCATAACAGACCATCTCTCCTCATAGGCGAATCACATTATTCCTTTAAAAATATATTCTTATTAATATTTTTTCAAGTTCACGGATCTATACAACATCTAGTGTCTTATCATTGCGATTTGGACCATGACCAATAAAGCATGCAACGCGACGCGTTATGATAATTTGGTGAAATGATTGTTTAAACATTAAAGGTTTCGCCATATAGCCGACGGAGCGCGACGGGAGCGTGCCGGAGACGCGGCTTGGAGCGTTGTCTATGTATATCATCACGCCAGATCCCTTACGGGGTAGGCAGAGAGTACAGAGTTCCAAGAGGCTCTTTCCTTACATACCTCTCTGGCTTCCTCTACTCTCATAGTTCGTCTCATACACGCTCGCCGGTTACGAAAACTCCTGACTTGTCCTTTAGATAAGACCCGGTCTATTTGGTCATGGTAAGATAGTCTAGGTCTTCCCCGGTACCTACATCCTTCCACTTTCGCATTGTATATCAGTTTTATGATTCTTTCTTCGGACATTCTTTCTATATGCCCGAACCAACGGAGCATACCCTTTGGAGAGTTGTAATGTACTGAAATGAACGGGAGACGCCACACAGCGCAGCGCCGCTCGGCACGACGGCAACCGTAACCACCGAACGCAGCCAAGTTCTTCCGTCGGCTATTTAACCAAACCTTAAAGGATCACGAAGTACTACTTGCGTACCATAATATACTTGATGATACTCCAGTAGCATACAGAATACCATTTAAAAAAGTAGCCTCACACTAGAATTTATACCTGTGTCGTGGGTGCGTTTACAAATATTATAATCCACATACACAAATACCCAAACCGAAAGAAATAATTGTGGGGCATACAAATATTTGCCCCGTGCGGGAATCGAACCCGCGACCATTCGACCCAGTTGGCGGAGCGGTTTAAGCTCCTAACCACTCCGTCAAATTGTCCGTCATATATCATCGTCAGTATACGATAATTTCGAAGTTATCACAACGCGCCGCGTTTAGTTATGGCGAATAAGGACCCAGATATTACACTTTCATAACATGCCGCAGTATCAAGGGAACATGTGTATGACACGAGTGAACAAAACTCGTGTTAGGGAAAACAGTCCCTAAATAAATATGATATGTATATTTTTTCTTCTATCTATATATCTCGTTGGTCTAATGGCAAAGCGCTTCGCTTTGTGATCAGGTGGTCCTGGTTTCAAATCCTAGGTCGGACCAATGCATTTGTTTAACGAAAACTTCTCAGTATGAGTCCGGAGTCTGGAAATAGGTTCGCCCCCTATTGCATGAGACCTCACAACTTAAGCGAAAAGTGGGTGTACACAGTACACTTCTGCGACCCCCGCTTGGGGAATATAGGAGTGACAGTGTTTGTCTATCTATATAGATAGACAAACACTGTCACTCCTATATTCCCCAAGCCTTCCTCTGCCTACCCCGCAAGAGATCTGGCGTGATATACGCCAGATCTCTTGCGGGGTAGGCAGAGGGAGTACCAACAAGTTTTTTCTTACTGACCTCTCTGGCTTCCTCCATTCCGATAGATCGTTTCATCTATCTATCTATCTATAACCTCACGCCAGATCCCTTGCGGGGTAGGCAGAGAGTACAGAGTTCCAACAGGTTCTTTCCTTACATACTTCTCTGGCTTCCTCGACTCTCATAGTTCGTCTCATACACGCTCGCCGGTTACGGAGACTCTTGACTTTTCCATCAGATAAGACTCGGTTTATTTGGTCGTGGTAAGATAGTCTAGGTCTTCCCCGGTACCTGCATCCTTCCACTTTCACATTGTGTATCTGTTTTATCATTCTTTCCTCTGGCATTCTTTCTATATGCCCGAACCAACGGAGCATGCCCTTTCTCATTTTTACACCGATACTATCTTTCATACCTACTCGCTGTCTTACTATGCTGTTGCTAATGCGGTCGGTCAGCTTCACTCCGCACATCTTCCGCAGAGCTCGCATTTCTACCGCATTTATCCTACTTTCATTCTCCTTCTTACATACCCAGCTCTCGCTACCATATAACAGCGTTGGGACAAGAACTCCGTTATGTATGGCCAGCTGCGCCTTATGGCTTAAGTGCCGTCTCCCGAATAGCTTTCCCATCGCACCATTCACTCTGTTCCCTGCACTCACTCTTCTCTCTATGTCAGCGGTGTATTTCCCATCCTTACTGAAGGCGCATCCAAGATATACAAACTCATTCACTTACTCCAGCACATCGTTACCAACCACAATCCTTACATTCGTTCTGGTTTCTTCCCTTTCAATAACCATAATCTTGGTTTTCTTCACATTCAAGTGTAAGCCATTGATCATGCAGTCGTCTATCATAACTGTGACTAGTGTTTGCAGATCAGTGGCTGTTGGCGCTATTAAAACCGCGTCAGCTGCATAAAGTAGATGGTTTACCACTAAGTCACCCATTTGTACACCCTCATTCATCGCTTTCAGTCTTTGAAGTTCTTCGTTTCATAATTTAAGCAAATCAATCAATCTCGGGTAATGATTAAAGCAAAAGTGTGTACATCTCTAATTGATATGCATATGAAAACAATATTTTATTGTCCTATTTTGTAAGATTACAATAAGTATATTGTTGATGCAGCTTTAATAATCAGCATCAATATCATCATCTATTTATCTATCTATCTATAACCTCACGCCAGATCCCTTGCGGGGTTGAATATCATCATCTTAGCTTATACTTATCCACTGCTGAACATATGCCTCCCCAATCGCTCTCCAGCGTAGCGTCCGATGCCGCCTGCATCCAACGACTTCCTGCGATCCTTACAAGATCATCGGTCCATCTGGTAGGCTTTCGTCACACGCTGCGCTTGCTAATACATGGTCTCCACTCTAGAATCTTTCTGCCCCAACGCCCGACCGATCTTCGCGCTGTGGCCCGCCCATTGCCACTTCAGCTTACTAATGGTTCATCTAACTTTAATAATAAATAAAATAGAAAACAAAAGCAACCAACAATGAAAGCGATAAACCATGATATAATGTCATGTATTTTTTCTTTAAAGTTTTGTAGCTCGGGATATTTGCCAGGGAATTAGCTTGGTCATTCCCACAGGAAGCGCTGCCAACCTCATAATGGCGTGCTCGATTATACCTACTTCCCTTTATGATATTTTTTATTAAATTAGAGTAGGTATACGGACTTAGGACGTTGGAGGGTTATTTGAATATAATTAGGTATCCTAAAATAGCGGTTTTTTATTTCTTTGAACATTAACGGTGTTTGTTGTGTTTTTTTTTCATTTAAAAACGTAGCTCCATACTAGGAATTATTCCTGTGTGTGGGTGCGTTTTACAAATATGAAAATTCACATACACAAATACCCAGACCGAAACAAATAATTGTGGGTCAACGAAAGATTTATCCCGTGCGGGTATCGAACCCGCGACTATTCGACCCAGTGGGCGGAGCGGCTTAAGCTCTTTACCACTGCGCCAAATCTTCCGTCCAACCGTGTTGAAAAATTACTTAATCTAAATATGTGTACAAATACAAAATGGATTTACATCATTAATTTATCGTATTTTTCCGATGTTAATTCAAATAATTTTAATCTTAATACACACGTCTGGCCATCATTAGCTCATTGGTATGACATTACTTGGTCAATATTGATGTATAAAAGACGTACATCAATATTGTGCTGTTCAAAATTAATATAACACGTATTTTGTAGTTTTTCTAACGAAAAATTCCCAATATGAATTCAGAGTAGTGTTGTAAAAGCGTTTAGCGCCGAGTCGACGCTCACGACCGTTGAAACACGTAGAAGACGCGAGTGTTTTAAGCGCCGACTCGAGCGTTTTTACAACACTAGTCCGGAGTCAGGAATTGTGCGCGATATATGGCAATAGGCTCGCCCTTTATTACATGTGACCTATCATCGTCGGCGAAAAGTGGGTGTACTCAGTACCCTCTGAATATAGGCGTGAGGGTTTTTTTACATTTAACCAAAATTGTACCAGCCGTTGTAACAAGCGGTAATTCTACTAGAACGATAGTCTGCATGATTTGGCGGTAAAATGATTCCTCTTTTTGAGATATTCGCAAAAGCATCCATTGTAAAAAAAAAATTTTTGGGTATTTACTTATAGGTAAGAGACTTATTTTATGGATATTTTTAATGTCAAACCACAATCGAAGAGATAACATCGCTAATGGAGTGGCGAAAACACGGAGACAAATTGCTGAAAATTACTTTGAAAGCTTCGGATGCTAGGCGGCCTATATTTTATGAAACAGTTGGGTTGCTTCGGACGTGAACCCTTTTAAATTCAAAGCCAAACTGAGTAAAAATATTAATTTCCCTTTACATTATGTGCCTTCTGAACAGAAAACTGCAGGAACAGATTGACGTTTCCGGAACGTTGTCGAAAAAACGTGGTATCACGTTCATCTTTTCATAGTAAAGTCGGAGTGCGAAAAAGATGTAATATCAAATATCACATCAATAGCGTTATTCTAATCTATTCGTGCTAAACCCACAGGTATAGTACAATAACGAATAAATGGCACCTCCTTAATCGTCGATTTAAGAGATGTGATGGGATCATACTGTAATGTAGTTCGTGCAAGCTAAATTCAATTGCTACTTTGCCTCCACATGTAATTCCATAATAAGTGCAGTAAAACAAATATTATACGACATCAGTACCCATGATCCATACACCTAACTAGTTTTACATGAAACTTCTTAAGATCCATACTAATATTATTAATTCGTATTAGTAACTGTCTGTCTGTTACTTTTTCGAGCCCAAACCGCTGAACCGATGAATAAATTCAGCAAGAACATAGGTTTTATCCAGGGGAAGGACATAGGCTAGCTTTTGTCCGAAAAAACTTATACTGAAACGCCTGAAAGTAACGCGAACGAAGTTGCGGATTCAGCTAGTATTACATAAAAAATGAAAGATCAAAAACTTCTAAGTATGAACAATAGATCTTTGAGTAATCATTGAAATAATATTGAGATTTCTATGGCAATAAAAATAGTAAGCTAAGTTTTAATTATATCACAAAATTATTAAAAGCATTTTTTTCTAATGTAGATATAATAAACACTGGGAAAGATGATTGTGATTAAATCCTTACGTTAGATAATATTGTTCACAATATTTTTTTCCATAATGATCTAATATTGAAAGGCAGCATTGAAGCGTATTTCTAACAATACGTAATATTGTAAAAATAGCGACGCTGTCGAGTGCGTAAAAGACACTTGATCCCGGGCGATATCCCAGTGGAAGGTAGAGTCAGATGTTGTATGAAAGCTTCAGACATCCCTCCGTTCCCGGGGGATGCGGAAATTCTATTTATGATCTCGTTGTATTTGAAAGTCAAATTGTCTAAGTCCAGAAACCCAACAAAAGGGTGGAAGACGACAGGAATGTCAGGATGGACAATTAATTTTAAACTTACTGTTTGTTTATGACCTAGAAAAAGTTGCCGAGTGGGCATAGTCAATTTTAGGTTATCAAAGCACAAACATAGTTAACCTAAAGCGACGTATAAATGAGAATATTATAAGAATATACTTAAGAAAATATTATTTTGTTATAAAAAAGAATTTCTCATATCTTGGAAACGGGGGAGCGTGATTAACTTCCCAGTCACGAAGTAACAGTCTTATCCAGGATGACCGTTTCGCGTGAAAGGCGCCAAGCCACTAAACCCAACAGTATTCGCAATTCGAAATTTGGAAATACATATTTTTTTTCTATTCCAAAATCAATTAATATGTTTTTAATAATCACAGTATTATACTGATTTTTATTGTTATATGACCAGGACGTATTAAAATAAACGGTAAGATTACAAGATTATCTCTTCACCATTTCTTTCCAAATTATACGTATTTTGAAGATTAACATGTATATAGAGCGTTATTTTAAAGACTGTTTAAATATTATGCACCCACCGTCATTAGTAATCATTTTTAATGCTCAAATGTCAAATATCTTCTTGTATATCTAATTTTTTAAATAAGTTAGTAATTAATGTTTACGACACGCCCCATTTTTACATCTCAAACCAATAATCGGCTCGGTATCTATCCACACAAGGCAAATATCAAAAGATGAAGTATTTTATATCAATTTGCGCATTCGTGCAAAGTATATTTAAGTAGCCCAGTTTCCGGGCCGGTCTTAGCTTTTTAATGGTGCCATTTATGGAGGATGGGGTAAAATATCCGTGTAAAGGAAGACGGACGGAGAATTCCGGATGATTGCAGCCGTGGCCTGAATACAGCATAAGTCTTCGCTATTAAAATTAAAGGCGGACCTTTATAGATATCCATTTCGCCGGTGTTAAATATGCTATATTTTATGAGGGGTCGTCGAAGTGGGCGAGTAATTTAATTATATTCTGTTTAAAATTTGAAGGGAAAAATGGTATGGTAATATTCTAAGCCACAAAAATGTTCTGCGAGCACGAATGGACATTGATTGGGCATTGTAAGTACAACAATAAGCAATCACCCGGCCGCTGTCAGTGCTTATAATGGCAGCTTCGCGCGGACGCACATTATTTCGTGGAACATAGTGCGTGCTCGTAGTGATGACACTTAGTGTCCCTCTCCAACCGTGCTCTCACACCAAACATCCTTGATAAATCTAAACTGCTACTGACCATTCATTGCGATTGCCACCACTGGTAAAGTGCGAAAATCGAAAATGTGACATCATGGCTCAGAACATGGCTTGTTTGAAAATATTTTGGTGAAGTAAAGGCGCTCGTAGCGCTGTGCGACCGCGGTAATCTTACCGATTACCAAGGTTAAGCAGCGTTCGACTCGGTCGGCCCGAGATGGGTGACCGTTTGTGGCATTTTCATATTCGAGCGTCTCCGTGCTTCGGAAGGCACGTTAAGCCGTTGGTCCCGGCTACGACATAATGTAGTAGTCGTTAAGCCGAGTTGGAAGCCTTAAAGGCGGCTTGATAAGTTCCAACAGCAGGTGGCCACAAACCTGCCTCCATTAACCCGCCCTGGGGCCGCGTGGTGGAGTATGACCTAATCTTTCTCACCTCCATTTGTGAGAGAAGACCAGCAGTGGGCAGTATAGGCTGATAATAAGTAAATATAAAACTTTCCATTAAGAAATCACTGTTATCAACCTATACATACAGCAGTTTATTGCTGAACATGCTTCTCCAATTGCACTCTACTGAGTATAGGTCTTGGCTACTCTTATCCAAATTTTTTTGGCTAATTGCTAGTAGCAATCAAATAAATACCAAATTTTACAAATTACTTACGCCCAAATTATTAACTTTAAGGATAAGGATGATTGTAAGCAAAAGATTTTTTTTTTAATAACAAGACGCTTACCTATTTGTATTGCCTACGTAGGCAAAGCGCCCACATAGGCCCGATGAAGTTGTATGACCTAGCAAGATAATAGGATAGAACACGCCTAGTCATATGAAAGGTGTCCTGTTATTAACAATTCACACAAACAAATAAAACTACTTTGAATGGGTCTACAAAAATTAAAAATGTTGTCTCTCTTTAACGCATAAAATTGCTTGACAACAAATGTATTGATTCTGAGTTCGTTAGTGATTCTGCACTTTTCCGTTGCAATCAAAAATTACCAAACGAATAAACATGTTCTTTTCCAACCAGTCACATATCGAGTCTCCATTGTGAAAGCGAAAAGCAATCGGAAGTCATCGAAAGCTGTTTCAACGGAACAGAGCGTAGAGTTGAACCCGTTACAATGACTTTTCTATTCTGAAATGAAAAAAAGGAAACATTCGAATTCGTAGTTCGAATTTTCGAGGACTCGAAACGTTCGAGTTGAGAAAATAATTTTAAATAACGAAATTTATTCTAACCGCCCATGAAGTACTTAATTCTAAGTACTCTAAACACTGAGCAAAGACCAACAATAGAATCACCTCGAAAATCAATTAATATTCTGTCATTGTAAGCAGCACTGGAATCGCTTGAGAGTTTATTTTTAAAGCGTATAATGTAAGCTTTGTGGGAAACGGTGCCCTAGGGGATATATGTTATAGCTGATGTTCGTTTAAAAGCGATCTACTGTGGTATTTGTGACGATTAATTACAATTGTTTATTGTGAACTGCAAAGGAAATTTAATATTTTATTATGCTAGATCTATATATATATATATACCTGTCGGGTCTATATTCTTAATTCCAAGAAGTTTTGCGACCCAAAAATAGCAATGAGTGAAATCGTCAGTCAAAATTACTTCCAAAATGTTACTTAGCGTGTCGTTGTTTGGCAATATTCGCAAGGGTTCCCGCGAATGAGACGATTGCTCGGATAGCATGATACCCTTGAGGAACATACGCCGTGGCTTTAATAGGGATCCATTGTAATATCCGCCTGGCGTAATTATTACAGCTGTTCATCTATTAGAGAATGTTCCGTGTGCTAGGTCAATGGTGGAGGACATTATTTATACTATTTGGATTTTTATTTTTAATTGTTGGCTAGTAGATTTAATATTTTTATTTAAGAAATCTCACGCAAATTCTATAACTTTAATATCACGCCAGTATCAAATCTGAAGAAAATTGAAATGGTTTAACTAATATGTCCATGATATCAAACAAATCTTCGGAGATTATGCGATGTCAGCTATAATTTGACGACGACTTAGCGCAGTGGTTAAGAGCTTGAGCTGCTCCGCCCACTGTGTCTAATAGTCGCGGGTTCGATTCCCGCACGGGACAAATCTTTGTGTGATCCACAATTATTTGTTCCGGTAAATCCCCAGTATTTGTGTTTGTGAATTTTCATGTTTGTAAACGCACCCACGACACAGGAATAAATCCTAGTGTGGGGCTAAATTTTATAAAAAAAAAAGAAAAAAATCGATGTTGTGTTGACTCAATCGGGAGAGTCGTTTCTACATTTCCATGTCCCAGTATATTTTCCTGACTATGTCGAACATTACGTTTTGTAATTTACTATTGCTTTATTTTGCTTAATTCTTAGTGCTGATAAATGAACATAATGTATGCATGTCACAAAACATCCAATGTTTCTTTTCGGTTGAATAGATAACCAATATGTAACAGGGAAACTTCAATCGACTCCATCTCTCTAACTTCGCCAAGTGAGTAGCCTCAGGAATTCTTTGTTTACTGCCCTCTATTATATTGCCCTACCAACTTTCGAGATGTCCAACTGCTCAGTTCTCATCTCTACATAGTTTACAGTTCAACAATGTTCGGAACTACTTCAATTCTGCCACTATATTCGAAATCCGCTTTCGGGCTAACCGTGAACTCCACAGGTAGCTACTTTATCGATAAGTATAATATACTTGTTTTTTCTTCGAAATTTTCTTTCTACAGAGTAAGTAGTACCAGATGGTCGATTGAAGTTAATGGAACACTTACAACTTATATACTTACTAGCGTAAACTTTAGCGGTTTACAAACTGGGTAAAGAAGTTTAGTTTATGAATTATGTATTAGAAGCCGTGGTGACAATAATATTTTTATTGACTGATGATAATCGTGTGTTGTGAGATTCAGGAATATATTTCCACGATCTAGAGAATATTTCTAGATCATAGAAATGTCATATACCTAAAGACTATTTCGCTCTTTACGTCCCCCAGCTGTGTCTTGGAAACGAAACTTTGTCTTCAGTCTCGAATTATCCAGACTTAAACGAGAAACTTGTATAGTGTCGCCATGTAGATACTTCGTTAATACAGACTCACAGTAAATGTAACCATCTTAAATAAACATAAAACTAAGAAAAATGGGTTTCTCCATTACCTCGTTCTAGTGGATACTAACCTACTTGTAAACGACGGAGTTGGTTCAATACTGCAATCTTTATACTCCACACGTTTTGCAGACAAAAGATGCTCCGAGTTCACTTCAAATTCTATTGGATTTACAAAAGATAAAAGCGGGTACAATACAAAACTAAGTTATGGCAATTGTCCCTCTACTTATGTATGTAAAAAATGGGTATTTTATTCCTCGTTCGTAGCTCGTAATTTTCTAGACTATCTCACTTTTTCGAGACAGCAAGATTAACAGTTAGTGTTTGGCACAGAAAATACAAATAGCCTTTGGACATTTGATTTTGTTCCGCTCTTTACTAGGATTTGTGTCTAGAGAGAATCCCAATTGTGTGAGAGAAATAAATCCTTAATTAAGTAGGCCGGCTTGGGACTGATCCACAGATAAAGTAAATAGAACAGTATTGTTGTCGTTGAAATTGTTAAGGTCGGTTAAAGGACATCTCAAATCTGTCTTTCTGAGAATTTTGTAACGACGTAAAATAATCACAAAAATAAAAAAAAACCTAATCAAATAAATCCTGTCAGCGTGGAAAAGTGGCAAGTAGGCTGGCTGCATTTCACTAAACTCTTGGGCAAGGAACGAGCCGGCCTTCTTGTCGTCTTAGGAGGTGAACAGATGGTATTTTTGGTGTTCTGGTATTGTTTTTTCTTGCCGTACGTCTTAGACAGAATCCTGAAGAGGGACACACGTCCCATTAGACGGCCCTAGCACTTTTTAGGGAATAAGCGTCATGCTATTAAGGCTTTTGATATCATCACTTGTTCAATTCCTTTGGGACATCATCATTGGGACACATATTCCAGGCATCCAAATATGCGCTATCCATTAATTCGGCAGCTAATTAAATTTTGCAAATAACATCAAACATACCTAAACATTTTTAAAATTTACGCAACGATACTTTTATAACTATTTAAGAGAACCAACCATACCAAGGTAAAAATGTTAAAGCACGTCACAATCTACAATCGTAAACGTTAAATATTCCATCATGCTAGCATCTCAGAAACTATAACATCAAACTCTGAAAGCATCGATGTTCCATCAACTTAAAGAGAAGAAACATAGGATTTCCATTAGATGCTTACTTAAGTTGACAGCAACGTTCCAAGACATAGGCATGATCGAATTACACTGTCGATATACTCACCTTCAGTAAATGCAGGGGCAAATTTTGTAAAGAGATCCTTTGTTGTTGAACATATTAAATTCCAAACATATTTTGCTACGACGTTGTTTTAGGTACGTTATCTAAGAACAGTTGCTCGGCGAAAATTCTAGAGCTCAAAACTTTGTTTATTATAATTAGCTACTTACTAGTCCGCTTAGGATACAACTGCTCCATAATCAAGAATTTGCATAGCATTTTGTTGGCTTATATTATTGCATCGCGTAGTGTTATATCACTGCCAATAATAAACTATGTTCAGATTAATTTAAGTGGCGAATTATGTAGTTTATAGTTCTAGTCATGCATGATAATAATATTATGCGGTCCTACATTATGAATAAAGACCTTAAAGCAGGGACTTTCAATTGATTTTATATTATTCTGTTCTGACGCCGTGATTTTTGAAGGACGGCAGCATGGCATTTCCATGACTCAAAGGGTATTTATAAAATAAATAGAGACATTCAAACTTTATTATGGTCTAGTATCATAATGAATTCATCGAAGGAATTAAGTGTTCTTGCAATACTAAACAGACTATATCGATTCAAAGTTTATGAGACCTAATCCGCGGCAGTGGCACAGACAATGAAAACGCCGAAATTTGGCGGGAAATTTTAAAAATCCTCAGTAACGGATATGTTGTTTGCGTGTCCGTAATCACGTAACATGGTAGTGTTATAGCATGCACAATCAAACCGGACTGGTTTCCTTATCATATCATCGATAACGGAACGCCAACCGACGCCGTGCATTCGTTATCGACCTGTAAATTCTTCTTGAACTGTTTGTTGTATGCAGCCGCGCCCTAACACGTGGAATTACACGAAAGTCTCGCTCAGCTATGTCAATAACGAGTTGTAGTAAATAACATCCCGCCAAACGTGAATTCTTTTTCAAGAATGCAGCGAATACGTTAGTAGTCATTGTTACGAAATCACGATTGATCAGTGCAAATTTTATCGTGGCGAATTTATCTCTGACGTCCGTGATTACTTTTACGGTAAATTATAAAGCGTTCTATAAAGATTGTTACCTTTCGAAAAAAGGTCAGCCGCCGTGAATAACTGCATGCATACCAACCGCCATTGAGTGGTCCGGTTGCGTGGTGACGTCAGCGGATAGGCAGCCATGTCACAGAAGCCATACCGCGGGCCCAGGCCACGCATATGGACAGCCGTAAACTTCGCTTTACATTGCCGTTTTAATTTTATAACCTTTAAAATTACTATGTGTGGCGCAGCTATGTGTAATGAACAACTGTTAAAATACGAGGTATGTTCCTTATATTGTCAGTGGTTGAGGTGAGTGCAAGAAGCATAAATTAAGGCTAATGAATGACTTATTGTGTGAGGGACAGGAAATTATTATTGGTGGGTCGCTCGTGTTACATAGGATCGCGCATGACTGAGTTCTGTGTGGAGAATGTTTCAATAACTACTGTCCGGTTCTTGGTTTTTAGTTTAACCAAAATATATATGCGGATGGATGGATATAAACTACTGATCGGATTTTTATGAAACTTAACGTAGGCTAAAAAAAACTCGTGCGCAGCCGTGGGTGACGGCTTGTTTTTAAATATATACAGAAGCTAGTTTAGTTGTAGTGATGTGTTTTAACCTTGTTTATGAACTAGTTACAATTTTATTTTACGTATTAAGGTTTACGTATTGGTGATTGTAACCCCCTATCGTTAAGCGTTAATAAGTTTGGCCGTTATTGCGGAATATCCTGGGCAAAAACCTACAATACATTTATTAGGTATTTACGCTACTTTGGAACCCAAAATTGGTAGTATACTGATAAAATGTATACCTACCTACATAGTTATCGCAACTGTTGAAAAAAAAAAGTTATTTACAAGTTTTGCAACATTTTAATTACTACAGCCGTTCCGGTGCGATTTCTTAATTGATAATTTTAAAACATATATTTACGAGTTGCATAGATATCAATCAATGATTTTTCTACCTAAGTATTCAAAAACAATAAATACGCGTCGAACGAATCGTCTAACACTTGATGTTTCTACACTTTTTTCGTCGAAATAGGAGCCGAGTGATGAATAAGTATCAATCTACTGCCTATTCTGTGGCACTTATCGTTTCGCAACACTGACATATATCATTAGTTATGATGATTCCTCGCGAGGTATACAAAAAATGGCAGGTATACAAGGTTGACATATCAATATGATAGCGTTATGCTAAGGTACTGTTTGTGCTAAGCTCTCGTTTAAATTCTCACGCTGACCAGTTTTCCACTTCTCCGCTCACTGTCATGCAAACTAAATGTGATATTTAGGCTCGTATTTAAGCAAAGTCAAGGTAACTCACAAGCTTAAGCTAGTTTATTGGAAGGATACTAAGGAACGAGTCGTGAGTTCTGCATGGCACCCCGCCCCTCCTCGCTCCCGGGGGACCGGCTATTGTTCTCGATATGGCTCAGTCTGCTTAAGCCTAGTCCATAATAAGTAGCTAAAGTCGATCGGGGATGTACATACTTGGTGTGGCCTTGTTTATGATACTTATAGGTAGTTTGTGGATGTGAAGTATTGGTAACTACAGCGTTTTATTGTGTCATAGTTTAGGCCCACTTACACGAACCAGCCTTGCCTATTGACTAACTCGGGGTTATAACGATATGTTAAAGGCAATTTAACGTTATAACCATTAGTTAGTCAATAGGTAACGCTAACCCTGATTCGTACAAGTAGGCCTTAGTTGGAGTTTTTTCATGCTAGAATCGAGCACGAAAATTGAGCGCGACACTAGCTAGTCGATAAGTATGCCATCCTTGTCACACTACTCATTTACTTAATAAACATGAACGTGACAGCACGTTTACCCGCTAGCGTCTCGCTAATGTAAATCTTTTCGTGTTAAGCCATCTGGTCATTAAAATGTCAAACGAATATCGGCCTGTCCTGAATAAATATGCAACACTAACAAAAATATTTGTTGGTTCTTTTTTGTCGGGCATTCGCAATACCGACAGCGGTTGGAGCTGAAAGGTTTTGTAATGGCGACCCGAACATGTGAAATGGATACCCTATACAATTAACCAACGCAAACCAAGGTCAGGAGAATAGGGGTTTGAAGAATACAATCCGCTCTGTTGGTTTCAACCTTTTTCCTTCTTCTTATTACAGTGGACTGCACGGTTGTCTATCTCCATTAAGATATACTTGGATATTGTTTTATTATTACTTAACAGATATTCCTCAACTTCACACACTTAAATATAATAAAAATCAAGTTGCTGATTTAAATTATGTGACTCACATCTCAGTGTCACCGTGTGAACGCCAGTTTACGCGAACCAAGCGACCTGAGACGAAACTTGTTCTGCTCAAACAAGTTTTTCAGGTTAACATCGAAAATAAGATTTGTGTCCAAAAGGAAAGTAGGTAAGTACAATATTTCCATAGGAGTTCGCTCATACGACATCGAAATTACTTAAACTAGAAGTTACAAGCTTATCACGAACAGATTGACGTTAGCGTGGCGCTATGAGTTGATTTTTTTGGGTCTAAGCCCGCCACACGTTCCCACCATTTTAACTTCTGTAAGCCAGGATCGACAATGGTCTCCTTAGATGACGCCAAGGTTTGAACCTTGGGGTGTCCCGGGAAGCGCTTTGTCTTGGAACTCGCAACAAATTCGATTCGATATAAAATGAATGACATGAAAAATGTTTATTCAGCACAGCATAGATAAAGGGGTAAAAAAAAAGAAAAAACAATCAGACAAGGAATAAAATACAAAAAGGCACTATTTTATGTATTGTTTGCTACGGTGTGAGCTGTGCCGAAAGGTGTTTGGCTCAGCATGTGTTGGAGAGGGACTGGGGTCTCCTCCAACGCTGATTTTCAGCCAAACCCCTCTTCAAGTGGTTTTTACGTAAACATGGCTACCCTGAATGGTAACGGAATCGCACATACTATGGATACCCTGAATAAATGTCGCATATTCAATAAATAGAGGAAGACGAAACAAGAAATAAAGTACAATATAAGTAATAATATTAAATATTATTTATATAATGTTATTACATTATAAAATATTTTTACATTATGATTAGAATAATAAAAAAAAATAAACAAATTAAATAACATTTACAATGTATTCATTTATTATTAATAATATATTTCATGCGGTTATTAATAAAAAAAATCGAGTTGATATGCTAGTCCTGGCATAAATTTATTAAAAACATATGAATGTGACAGCACACTTACTCGCTAGGGACATGGTTACGTCCTTCTTTTCGTGCTGAATGTGTTAAGCGTACAGCTTAGGCGTATAGGTAGGTGCATACTTAAAAGGCAAGGTAACTGACGCGACCATTTAAAAGCTAATAGGCGTAAGTGACATTCGGTTGCATGTCTATTATACCTTTTAGCCATTCAACCATACTCTCGCTTTTGCCTTTTAAGTGTCGAATGATTCATTATATAACATAGTCATCAAATATCAATACCAATTTCCTTCTTTCCGAAACCAGTGGGAT
Source organism: Phalera bucephala (assembly GCA_905147815.2). Taxonomy (NCBI): domain Eukaryota; kingdom Metazoa; phylum Arthropoda; class Insecta; order Lepidoptera; family Notodontidae; genus Phalera; species Phalera bucephala. Next base: position 12,018,754 of record LR990627.1, read on the forward strand.
AAAACCTTCGGTTTAATAAAAAACAGACAATTGTGTCCTCATTTTTGAGGGCGGTTAATATTCTGCTTAGTTCTATAGTGTAATGGTACCTTAAAATAATACCCATAGTAACTCAATCTACACAATCCTATAGTTTGTCCGTTGAGTGATCTATCTTCAGTGTCCAACACCAATTAAATGAAATAGGATTACCTTGGAGCTATACTGGACCTAATGCAAATCATCAAATTCGTTCAAAATTGACGACAATATCGATGAACATACATAAACGAAAACATACAGAACAAACGGACCGCTCTGCCCACTGCGTCTAATAGTCGCGGGTTCGAGTCCCGCACGGGACAAATCTTTGTGTGATCCACAATTATTTGTTCCGGTCTGGGTATTTGTGTATGAATTTTCATGTTTGTAAACGCACCCACGACACAGGAATAAATCCTAGTGTGGGGCTACGTTTTTTAAAGAAAAAAAAAAAAAAGAACCTCCTTTTCCAAATCGGTTAAAAAAGTATATAGAATATTAAAACTTCTGTTAATCATAGCGAGTCCATAAATCACTTACCTTCACACCCTCTAACCCCGAACATTAATCTAAAGGTGACACTGTCACGGGATTATCTAATGGCGTATTGAAACCAATTTCTATAGAAATATGCCCAACTAGGTCACATAGAGGCAGCTTTCATAGCCCGCTTCTTCAAATCGAGACAGGCATTGTTAATTCTACACAACAATACCTAACCATGCCGTGGTCACGATCACCTTTCACCGAAGCAAATGGCTTTATCGCAGATCTCCTAATAGCTGACCTATTGTAACTAGTTATTTTATTTAATAACCGACCCTAGAAGGCTTTTGTTGGAAATGACTGGTTATGGGTAGTGTCGGCCATAAGTGTGGATTAGGGTTAAAGGATTTGTTTTCACTATTACCTTTATTTATTTTACTCATAGAATTTGTACATAAGACTCTTCTCAAAGCCTTTAGCAAGCGAGAAACACACACTGGAAAATTATATAGGCATTCCCAACACCAATTCGGATAACGCAGCTACCGCATTCTCTTGTTTTTGCTTGATGTCCCTTTCTGCATTCTGGTTTAATAAATACGTCTCCTTTTTTACCTAGTTCTACACAATTTATTTCTTTCTTCTTACATTAACTCCCTCAAATGATAAGAACTTACGGGGCCCCTATGAATTGTGGGGTGTTTGGGGTCCAAATGACACGTCTTTCTCCTTTAGTGTATACGATTTTATATAGCAGTTGAATTTATGCTGATTTATTTAGTTCTATAAAGAATAAAATACATTTACCGAAGTATTTTAGCGAATAATTTGAAACCCATTTTACACCAACGACCTACGCAGTTTAAGGAGAAAGTGGACATGGAATTCAAGTGTGGTGTAAATCTTTTAAATTATCAGGTCAAACTTAAAATGTGCGACTGCATATACAAGGATATATGGTAATCATAACAATCCTTAAAATAAGACCTTTCTAGACGGAGTATTGCTAAGAAAAATGGCGCCAAAAAGCGGCCTGAGTTACTATGTGTGCGTGATGCCAGTGGTCTATATTTTAAAAATTTGTTAAAATGCTGTCAACGTGTGCGTGTACGTGCGTACTAAAATTTATCTACTTATAGGTAGATACATTTTATGCCCTTTATGCGTGTTTATATTTATCTATTTGTGTGTGTGTGTGTGTGAATGATCGACGCCGTTGGCCGCGGGGCCTTTACAGCTTCACCGGACAAGAGGGCGAGCGTGCAACCACTACGCTCGAGCCAAGGACAAAGGGGCTACTAGCTCAAGGGCGCCTCGAGGAGGAATGGCCTCTGCTTGGGCAGTCGCTATGGGTAATTTATCTAAGTAACAATCGTCGGACTAAACTTCCCAAACAAAAAGGGTCAGCCAGGTAGGTAATAGTTTAGGTTGATCGTAAAATAATTCAGTAACTTGGGTTAGTTTAAACGCCTTAAGTGTTCTGGGTTCAAGTGTTAATGCTTTGCAAACTTTCTGCAGTAGATAAGATTAACACCAACTTTTCGGTAGACCTTTTTCTGCATGGGTACACAAAGTCCCAATTAGTTTTAGACCTGTCAACAGGGACTTCCCTGGGAATTGTGTAGAACTAGGGTAAATAAAGAAGACGCGAGTGTTAACTTGGTCTAGTGGCAAAGCGCATCGCTTTGTGCTCACGCGGTCCTGGGTTCAAATCCTAGGTCGGACAAATATAGTTTTTATAACGAAAACTTCGTTCGACCGGAATTGTTCCTGGTGAATGGCAATAGGCACACCGCCTATAACATGGGACCTTATATCGTTGGCGAAAAGTGGGTGTACTCAGTATAGTTGTTGAGTTATAAAATGTCTTTGCATTTATAAGAGCATTTTTGATTTCAGTCTAGACTTAGCTATTTAATCCTTACTTTGATTTCGAGGGAAAGAACTGTTTTTATAGTTAGGGCTTAGGTACAATACACACTAGGGTGTGTCAGTGTGACAGCTTATTATGATTTATAGCACCGACATGGAATGACTCGTATTAAAATTATACGTATAATATACTTACTTATTTTTACATACAGCTTTTATTATTCATAAAATGTTACGTATAAGAATTTAATCCATTAACACAATAGGGATTGTGGTTAAATTTTGTGTTTACCTACCTACTTACTTAGTAAAATCAGCAGCTTAAGTCGCAAAACATTCTCAGTTTTTTCAAATCAGTAATAGAGAACTATACCTAACTAGAGAACTATGAGAGTGGAGGAAGCCAGAGAGGTTGAGGATGTAAGGAAAAGGAACCTGTTAGAACTCTGTACTCTCTGCCTACCCCGCAAGGGATCTGGCGTGATGATGTAGATAGTTAGATAGATAGTAATAATATTTCCAACTCGAATTCAAATCGTTTATTTTGCATATACCCTGCGGAGGTGTTTACAAATTGACATATTTACATGTTTTTAACTTACTAATCTACCACCGTATCGGAACGCGGCCTCCACCGAGAAGATCCGGCGAGAAATTCAACGGGCTTGTCTTTTATGTCTAATTCTCCATTCATTTTCTTTCATCATTTTTTGTATAAATACATACATTTTTATACTATACAAATTAAATTTGTACAAAATCAATTTTTTTTACTAACGTCGGTGAACGTTGTTAAAACGAAATTTTGAGCAACATATTGAAATAGAGTTAGTTAAAATAAAGGAATTGATGCATAAAAAGTGTGCAAGCGATATTAAAAACCAAGGAGTATTACTGATTTGAAAAAAAATGTTAAGTGACTTGTGTTGCTGAATATACCTAGTCTATTGAAACAAGACGTCTGTGAGAATAATATAAATCTTTTTTTCGGGTTCATATTTGGCCTGCCAAGTGAGTGGCTAGCACTACCGCGCTGTCCGTGGCCGCGCTCAGTTCTTTCCTTGTGAAGGTGGTGGGGCACAGACTAGGCATGTCGATTCATTCTAAGAAAATCGAATCAAACGCACAAGAATCGATTCTCGATCAAATCAGGGATTAAAAGATCGTTTCTTGATTAATCGATTCGAAGTAAGTTTTTTTAAATGCACCAATTGAATGAAATTATGTTTTTTGAATCCCTCTGTTCGTATAATTTCTGGATGCTTTCAATGCAGAGATTATCAAAAAGACAACTGACTCAAAATGTATAATAAACGTGTTTTACTATACTATTATTTAAATCTTTGTTTTACACAACTTAAGTCATATTATAGATTACTACTTTTTTATAATTGAATCGTGAGTCGGTCCGATTCAACGGTTTTCGGGATCGATCCTGTGATTCGATTCAGTTTAAGATTGATCTAAAAAATCGATTATTTGCCTCGACAAAATCGAATTTGCGATTAATCGATTTTAAATTGGCTACGGCAGACCAGTAAGGGCGCCATAGTCTGTAAGGTCGTACCACAATTACAGCCTGAATAATATTTTATAATATAAATCAGGCATCTTAAATATCAGACTCAGTATGATATTTATGAGTATTTTTGCATAAAATACGTACCTTTATGCCTTAATACTTTACGCAAATGTACTTAGTATTGATTCATACATTGTGTTAGTGTGCTTATTTGTGTCAAATACAATTACTTAAGCGGAATGGACAACCTAGTCACATGGTAAAATACCTAGCTAAGTAAATATTTTATAAGGCAACATAAAGGTAACAAAAATTACTCTATTACTATTTAAGTATAATAATGGGACACTATTAATACATATCTCGTACCTCGCTGTCACATCTAAATTGTCCAAGCGAGGGAGACAGAGGAGTATTTTATACACCCGATTTTTGCCGCCAATGTAAGCTCGCTTATTTTCATTATACATGGATATACAAATAACATATCCATGCCATTATATGTATATGCAATTCTAAATTTCGGACAGCGACTGAGATTTCCTTCGACAGCACCCTCGGGCCCGTATTACACAACGTAAATCAGTCCCGAATATAGTTTAAAAAACTGTTCTTTTTTTGTACTAAAACGTTAGTTTTAAAACTATATTTACTACTGATATTCTTTCTGTAATACGGGCCCAAGACTAAGCAATTGAACCTCCTTGTCCTTGTCCTCGTGGTCGCCACTATTCGGCACTATACCAACGAGGCAGTAAGTGTATTCATAATGAAAGTGATCAAGTGATCAACCGACTAAATTTAGGAGACGCGATAAATCCCTATTTCTTACTTCGCGTAGCGTGTCTTATCTTTAGTTCATTGACTTTAGATCAAGGCTAGGCAATTACGTAAAATATTTTTATTTATGAGTACTTTTTAATATTGCATTGTGAAATATTATTTTAGACGAATATGTAGTAATATAGTATGGTTATGTTATATGAGTTCGTCTGACCAACGTGTGGACTTGATTGAGATATTGGTTTCTTTAGTTTGTAAGGAGGTAGGTATATACTTATATATATATTTACTTATGCTTGTAGTTTGTGCTACGGTCAATAAATACGTGAGTCAGATGTGTTGGTGCTACCTGGGCAGTTACCTACTGAAATGACACCCAATAGGTGGTTTTGTAGTACATAGATAAGTGATAAAATAATAATAGTTATATATTTTAAGTGTCAATAAATAAATGAGTCGGATGTGTTGGTGGTTTATGGTTAAAAACCTACTTAAGATGCTTCTGAATTCGTTGTTTTGTAACAGGTATGAACAGAAATTAAAACAGTATAAAACAATTCAGGGAGCGCTAAGTAAGCATTAACTATCTACTAGGTGTGGCAACCCAGGCGTTATCATAAAATTCCCTTATCAAACGCTACGGCAAAGGTAAGTAGTCATTCCGACTTAGTCACACTTACTTGGAAACAGGAAATAAAATAGACACCTAATTAGCTGTTATAAATATCCGGCACAAAATTATCACGTGACTTTAATATTTTGGATATTATCACGTCTGCACAAGAAAGGTTTACCGTCTTAAACGGGTAACAATGGTATGACGTCATTTATGCAGTTTAACAATTCCAGAGACGTTCCAAGAAGCGAACAAAAGGCAATAGAACAAAGCACAACGACAAACTTAAGGCGTGTGCACAGGTAAGAAAGCAGTTTTTACCTTTTGTGTACTGCGCCGACGCCACCGCCAGCGAATAGAGAAAGAACGCGGCGAGGATGCCCCACTCACTCCCGCGCACAAACATGTTTCTTGAGTTAAAGGTAATTCAACCTTTTCGAATCACTACGATCACGTCACTATAGTAAAAACTTGTCACAATCTTCGCTCTCACCAAGTCTTATAACACAAAACACGCACACTATCACAGAACTAAAACGCACATCCATTTGAAAAATGTTCGTTTTTCCGATAAGGTAGGTAACCGCTCAGACGTGGGACGAGGCATGCAGGTAAAACGAGTAAGCCTATTAAGTTTCAGTGACTTAAAACTACTTATTTACAACGTTTTATATGTGCTTATCACGGTAGGACGCATTCGGAACGACAGTTTTGCAAAATTTCGAATTTGGGAACTTCACATATTTTCGTAAAACAATTTCGAAGTTCGGAGCGACGACGAATGCACAAGACACGACCACCCAGCGCATCGTTCGCGACTGAACTGGCATGAAGTGAGTGAACAATCAACAAGTTGCGATCGCGCGCGAGGCGGGCCGTTGCTCGGAGCATGCGCGATCCGCAACTATGTTCATACTCGAGGCACACAAACAATGTTGATACCTTAGCGCCCCGCGGACCTTACCCCTCGGCATGGCGTCGGTCGCCGGCCGGCCGGCGAAACTTTAAAACCGGTTATTTTCGCGCAAAAACGAGAAGACAGGATCTCTCCGCGGCAAAGCCTGTTTCGAGATGTATCTAGTCAATCCAGGTACAGAAATAAAATACCCGTCTATTCCTGTGCTTGGATGTTTTATTACTTGTGTCGGATTTAATAAGTTAACACTCGACGTAACAGCTTTGATATTGAAGTAGTTGGTCCTCTTGAACACCTGCGCATTCTTTTGGATATTGACGGTTGTTGGTTTGATACTGCAACAGAAAAATTTTAAGCCTTAGATAATTATAAAATTAATGAGATAGGTAGGTACTAATAAATGACACTTGTGATTGATTTTAATTCAAACTTAATTGACTTGAAGTCTCACCGACCCTCCCGATGCCCTTACATCCCTTCTTTCGGATACAGATACCGCACACAGGATCAGACACCGACCTCCCGCCCGCCCGGTGCAGAGCACCACGGCGAGACACCTAGTATGCGCCCTCCCCCATAGCGACTGTCCAAGCCGAGGCCGTTCCTCCTTGAGGCGCCCTTAAGCTTGTTGCCCCCTTGCTCTTCTGGCTCGAGCGTAGTGGTTGCACGCTCGCCCTCTTGACCGGTGAAGCTGTAAAGGCTTCGCGGCCAACAGCGTAGATCATTCACACACATACACAAAATGTAAATGTGTCTTAATGATTTTTTACCGAGTATTAATGACCAAAAGATAAGTAAATATTATATTACCTTTCTGGTCCTGAAAGGTATTTAAAATTATGTTTTATTAACACAGTGCACCAACACACATTTGCCACTTCCGTTAGGTGAATGTAGGCGTGACGATATTTATATGTTTTATTTGCTTTTTTATTTAAAAGGTATGCGGGACAAAACTAGTATCTTAAAAAAACCATGACGCTTATATTCCCCAAGCGGGGGTGGCAGAGGTGTATGTTCCGTGTGAACCCACATTTTCCAGATTATGTAAGTTCCCAATGTAATTAAGGATGAGCCTATGAGAACGACGTGAGACTATTTTTTTGGCGCGTCAACAATACAAACACAAATATGTGCACTTTACACATCAATTTCATAGCATATTATAGAGATAAAAATTGAGATGACAAAAATTAATATTCGTAGTAAATATTTTAAGCATTTTTAACCACATGATAATTGGGATTCCATGTAAAATTAAAATTACGCCATCTAGTGGAGCTATTAAATAAGTTTATGGTATTCACATTAAGTCATTTGCGCCATCTGTATATGTTAATGGTTAAATAGATAACAACAACTTTTGATCGATGACTTTACTTATTCCGGGATAGGTGTCGCCACTAGTCGAGAATAATATGCTCATTTACTCTGATTATAAACGTTGTGACAATATAATACGTACTATAACAAACCTTTTTTACGACAATATTAGAGTTAAAAATGATTTCGTTGCATAGATAGTCCTTTTTGGTTATTTGCGGAAATGCAGTCAATTTAAAAAGTGTTTATTTTACTATCAAATTAATGTATATCAATAATTTATAACAAATATTTTCGGTTGAAAAAATAATCATAAAAGCTAATATAAAAATAAACAAATAAGGTATTGAAGAAATCACTTGTTTAAATTAAGCATATCGATTAATTTTAATTGACGTTTAAAGCAGTTACGAGTTTCTGTTATTTTTATCTTTTGGCGTGATCACAAATGGTACTGTGCGTAACTATACTAATTTATAGATACTTACGTCAAAATAATAGTTATTCGTAGTTGTCTGTCTTGTTCTAGTACGGAAACCAACTCCGCAGGCACCTTGTTCCATGGTGCAAGGGGACCAGTCGCCCCAATCGCCAAGGTAACACTTGCCCTGGTTCCCATCTAGGTTCTGTCGGGCTTCCGCTACCAACGGTTCCTCGGGCTGCCTAGAATACACATTACTATCACGGTCGTAGATCTCTAGATAAGATCTCAGAAAAACAACGACATATAGGAATGATTGTTTATTGAATTAGTACAGTGACATTTGGACAAAGTTTGGTGGGCTGTCAAATGTCGTTTCGCCCTTTGAAAAATCGATCAAGAGTGCGTAAGTCTAATGCAAGGAGAGATACGTAATATAATTTTTTTAGAATGACTTGTCATAGACCTTTTTGAAAACGGCATCACGTAGAAGCCTGAAATTCGTCACAGTTATGGTGTTAGATGCACAATGTTAACGAAAGGTTTATGAAATAGATAACAAATGCAACTAGCAACCCAAGCAACAAACGATATTTTTACATTTTTACTTTGCCGTACTTCCTTAAAAAAAAAAAAAAAAAACAAATAAAATGTAGTCGGTCTCTAGAGGCTTCTCATCTAGGACAAATCCGGGAAAACCTGGACGGATGGCACTCCTAATTGGGTCTAAAAATACCTTAGCGAAATGTAGGTGAACTTCACAATACAAGTTCACCTCTGCCTAATCGGGGGTAAATGCTATATATTTTATTTAAGTATATTTTTATATCAGTTACTGCGAATAAAATTAGACATCTGTTTGAAATAATCGTTTGTTTTGTTTCTTTATTAGTTTTCTTATTTTCTTAATTGAACACCTCGTCCGTCGTTTCTTACGTAACTCAATTCTCTTCAATCCTCCTTTTCATATCTCACTCACTCATTCCTTTAGTGTTGCAGATCCATCGATAGTTTGACTATCGCTAGCTGACCTCGAAAATCAGTCATAATATCGATAGTACTACCGATTGTATTTACACGTGGCAATTAAATCGATACTATCGATTATATCAATTGCACAAATTGAGCAATACTACTGATAAAGGCAATATTACCGATATACTATTAATACTATTTTGTCCGATATTATCGATACTATCGATAATATTGTTAAAACTAGTACTTGATGACGTCAAACTATCAAAAGTATCGATTGTTTATACATACATCGATAGTTTAAGGCTATCGATAGTCCTCAAGTTTTCGATACTATTGTTCCTAAATGTATAAGGTAATGTAGGTTGTCAATAGAAAGGGAGATTGAATTCTTGTGTTTCGTTTTTGAACATATGTTGTACTACATAACAAAAGGTTTTAACCTTGGTTCTATATTTCGGCCTAATTTTTGTTATAGTATGGACTTCTAAATATCTAAATGCGCTTACTTATCAACTCCGCAGCCTCACCCCATTGCATCGCTCGCAAGGTGTTCGAATGTGGACCACTTGATAACAGTACACTGCTTGTTTGTTTTTGGTGCGTGAGACCGCGCGTAGCCAGGGCGCTGGTCCCAAGAGGACTCTATACACGCGCCGCCTGTGAGTTGCTCAATGGTCAAGGACATATTTATTAATCGTTTGAATACAAGTAGAACTGTTGGGAATCGTTGACCGGCTACTGAAATTTGTTGATCATGCGCGATCTACTATTTGACTATGCGACGTTCACCTGTACACCGAGGGGCGTCCACTGGCTGCTCGCCTGGCCTCCCTACATTTTTTTGGGATTGGCACCCTAAGACAATATATAGCGATGGCATAAAGTCCTTATCGAGCGCTATTCATTAATTTCCATCTCGTGACTTAATTTAGCTTTTGTGTGTTTGTGTGTGTATGTTTGTATAAATGATCTACACTATTGGCCAGGAAGCTACAGCTTAACTGGGCAAGAGGGCAAGTGCAACAAATACACTCTAGCCAGAAGTAAAAAGTTAACTCAAGGGTGTCTCAAGGACGAACGGCCTTGGCTTAAGTTGTTGCTGAAGGCATAGAATAAGTGTCTCGCCGTGAAGCGCTGCATCGGCCGGTGGGAAAGGGATTCATCGTCCGCGAAATTAGTGACTGATCCTGCGTGCAACATATGTATCAGAAAGACGGAATTGCTTAATTTATATGTTTGTTGACATAGTTCACAAACAACACGTACGACACTATTTCTTTTCAAAAATAACCACATCAAGGATTTCCTCTGCTTGGTAATATCCATCATAATGTAAATATCAAAATATTTGAGTACTAAACTAAGTGGAACGTGGATTTTAATAACAGGGATTCTACAAAACGAGCAAAAAAACTTTCCTAATCATTCCTTAAAAGGCAAAATTTAAATGATCATTAATCGAAGAATTACTGACTATCGATAGTAAAATAGAATCTAATGCTAACAATACGATAGTTTTGCATCAACAATGTTGCATGGTACATGTATTCGTAATACTATCAATAGTATCGACAGTCTTGTACATAATACTATCGATACTAGCGATAGTATCACCGTTTATCAATAGTATTGCTCATTTTGTACCTTCAATACTATCGATAATATTGACTTAATTGCTACGTGTTGATGTAATCGATAGAAAAATCGATTTTATGAATAGTTTTCGAGGTCACGATACTATCGATAGACTATCACTGTCGCCGCAACACTACATTCACACTCACAATCCCAATTTTCACATGTACTCGTGCTCCCGTTTCTCCGTGTTATTTAACTGTTAGCAAAAGGAAACAGGTTAGTAATAAGTATCTTATTCCATTAAAACTTCAATTTTAGTGATTTCAATTAAACTTACTCCTCCGGCTCCTCGCCTATTTCTTCTTCTACGGGTTGTTCTTCTTCGTCATCTTAAAAAAAAGTTAAGTCTACTTTTCTCAACCATGCCAAGCAGTATAGATCTTTATCAAGTAGATTATTTGTAAACTTTAAACTTTCAGTGACATAAGAAAAGTTTTTGAAACACCTAATCTTGCCGAAATAACCTAGGGTTGGCAGTGTTATACAGACCTGTGTGGTGGCTTGTTACTGACTCCCTTGTGACACGCCGGTATAAGGATGTTGCACCGCATCAGTGTCCTTATGCCTACCAAACTTTAATAGAGATACCTGTAGACGTCGCTGGTGTGAATAGACATGGGCTATTAACCGTAATTTTTCCTGCTCAGAAAACATGAAAACAACCTTCCTAGCGTTGTTCCACTCAGTATGTAAAACCCTCCAGGGTAAGAGCGAGATAAAACTTACTTCCAGTTTCACTGCAATCGGCACCAACCAAGGGGTAAATATCGAGCCTCCTTACTTTCAGTAATGCGAATGGCTGCAAATCGTTCAGATTTATCTGAAAAAATGGTGACGCCTCGATGAAGGAACCCACTTCTACCCTGTCTACGTTCTGCACTGTTTGAGTTTTGGATTTCTGAGACTGAAACAAGACATACATCATTAAACTCACTTTACTATCAAATAGATTCCGAAATATTACCAAAATATTACAGACAAACGGAATGTTTTTTGCCTGCTTGGTTTCAATATATGTAGCCATTTAATGTATGGATCCAAGCAACTGCGTTTTCAACATTCCGATTAATAAGATTCTATTCTATATCATCACTCCAGATCGGACGGACGATTTAGCGCAGTGGTTAAGAGCTTGAGCTGCTCCGCCCACTGTGTCGAATAGTCGCGGGTTCGATTCCCGCACGGGACAAATCTTTGTGTGATCCACAATTATTTGTTCCGGTCTGGGTATTTGTTTGTGAATTTTCATGTTTGTAAACGCACCCACGACACAGGAATAAATCCTAGTGTGGGGCTACGTTTTTAAAAAAAAAAAAAAAAAAGATCCCTTGCGGGGTAGGCAGAGAGTACAGAGTTCCAAGAGGCTTAGATTAATAAGATTGTTACCATAAATATAAGTGTACCTGTTATGCGTACCCGTGTATTAGTATTTACCCCGTGTTAGAACCTGCATTTGTTTAAGTTTCATAAATAAGTGAACAATGCACCTATGTTCGGTTTGAGAGATGAACTTCAGAGGGAGTAAATAAAATTATCTACGGTTTGTTCCCCAACTAAATAACGCTGAATGACAATTAAAGTAACTTCATGAACAAATTAAAAATTGGTACAACATCATCTTCAGCTGAAAGACGTCCACTACAGGACGAAGCCCCCCCAAAAATCGCCACGACGACCTTTATAACTTACTTTATTTTTTACAGTATCAACTTCATTCGACCTGCGAAGGAAATCAAACACAGATAATAACATGAGTAAACCACGCTTGCTCGAAGTGGATCCGTTCAAAACTGGGCAGAATTGTAATACTTCGGGGAATTACTGACAAATCGTGGCTCTTCCTGTTTCCCTCTAACCGCATGGGAACAGGATTTTGGAAAAGGTTTGATTGATTAAAGGAAACGTTAGGGGCCGGATGTTTGCGAATTGGGAAGGAATGGATCTCGTTAGAATTATTTAAGGTATTACATATAGTCTGCAGAACTAAGGACTTAGCACAAATAGATTGATGTTAGCATGACGCTAGCGAGTAAATGTGCTGTCACGTTCATGTTAATTTAGAAAATTAATAGTGTGACAAGAATGGCATATCAATCCGCTCTCATCACGCTAATTTCAATATTTTCGTGCGTTATTCCTCTGTCCTTTTATATTCTTGTATTTGACGTAAAGCAACGGCAACAAGATGGCATGCTGTCTCATTCATACTGTAAGTTTAATAAATGTGGGTGAACGGCATGCTTTTTCGATGGAAAAATTAGCTGCGGCAGCTTATTAGTCATAATACATTATGTTCGGGTGTTTTAAGTGTACTATGTGTAACCATCGAAATATTTAAAACTTATAAGGACTGTGGAACGGATTCAAACGACTATACAACCAATATATACAACCAATGTTTTCTTCTTTATACGTCTGCTAGACATTATTTAGTTATTAGTTAACTGTATTCCACGATACCATCTACACTCAAGACTCAGACTATTTCTCAAGTATCCAGCTACCCAAATAAAATGCGCTCGGAAACTATGTAATGCCAATCTTGTCCGGTAAAGCTGTAAAGGCTCCGCAGCCAATAACGTAGATCATTCACACAAACACACATTTTACGTATTTTTATTTTTACACCAATCAATCAATCAATCAAATCAGCCTATTGCAGTTCACTGCTGGACATAGGCCTCTCCCAATTTGCGCCACAATACACGGTCCTCCGCCTTCCGCATCCAGTCCCACCCTGCGACCTTCTTCAGGTCGTCGGTCCACCTAGCTGGGGGGCATCCTACCTTACGTTTGCCGAGTCGTGGTCTCCACTCTAAAACTCGTCTGCTCCATCGGCCATCGGTTCTTCGACAGACATGGCCAGCCCACTGCCACTTTAGCGAGCTCACTCTGCGGGCTATGTCAACTACTTTGGTTCTTTGACGGATAACTTCATTTCGGAGTTTATCCCTCAAAGAGACTCCGAGCATAGCCCGCTCCATAGCTCGCTGCGCGACTTTGAGCCTATGGACTAGCCCTACTGTAAGTGTCCACGTCTCGGCACCGTATGTCATGACTGGTAGAACGCACTGGTTGTAGACTTTCGTCTTCAGGCATTGCGGTAAAGGCGAAGAGAAAACCCGACGTAGTTTGCTGAATGCCGCCCAGCCCAACTGGATCCTTCTGTCGACTTCTTTCTCGAAGTTGTTCCTACCAAGCTGGATAATCTGCCCAAGGTAGGTGTATTCACGAACAACTTCGAGCATCGATTCTTCGACGTAGACTGGTCTCGGCGTGACATGTTCATTGAACATGATCTTGGTTTTATCCAAATTCATGCCGAGACCAACACGTCGAGAGGCTACATTTGGGCTGTGCAGCATCTCGCTTAACTGTTCCAGCGTCTCTGCTATTATGACGATGTCGTCGGCAAACCGAAGATGCGAGATGCACTCACCGTCTATATTCACGCCCCGTCCCGCCCAGTTTAGCGTCTTAAAGACGTCTTCAAGCGCGTTGGTGAAAAGCTTAGGGGATATTACATCCCCCTGTCTCACCCCTCTGCGCAGCTCAATGGGGTTGGTTTTTTGTTCCTGGAGCTGAACGGTCATAGTGGCGGTATCATATAAACATCTCAGCACTTCGATATAACGCCAGTCAATACGACATCGTTGCAGAGCATCCAGAACTGCCCAGGTTTCGATGGAGTCGAAGGCTTTTTCGTAGTCCACGAAAGCCATACACAGCGGCTGATTGTACTCTTCAGTTTTCTGTACAATCTGCCGAATGGATGTGGTCTACGGTGCTGAAGCCTTTTCGAAACCCGGCTTGCTCTGGTGGCTGAAACTCGTCGAGTTTTCTGGCGAGGCGGTTTGTGACTACTCTCGAGAACAGCTTGTATACATGGCTCAGAAGTGAGATGGGTCTGTAGTTCTTCAGCAAGGCTTTATCGCCTTTTTTGAAGAACAGAGCCACCGCACTCCCGCTCCACGCTTTAGGTGTTAGGCCCTGGTGAATGATGGAATTGAAAAGGTTTGCCAGCTCTTTGAGAACCGGAGTCCCACCAGCTTTGAGGAGCTCGGTAGTAATTCCATCATCACCAGGAGATTTATTGTTCTTAAGTTGCTCGAGAGCCGCCTTGACCTTGCCCTGATCAACATCTGGGATGTCTTCCGTGTAATGGCGCGTAAGTGGGGCTCTGTGGTCATCATCGCTGGGTCTCGTATGCTTACCTGTCCGTGATGCAAACAGTTCTCCATAGAAGCCCTCGATTTCCTTGAGAATCTCGAACTTAGAGGTCACGGTTTTGCCATCCGCAGTTTTGAGTTTCGTCAGACGGGGACGTCCGAGCTGTTGGGCGAAGACCTTAGTGCCCTTATTCTGCTCGATCGCAGCCTCGACGATACGGGTGTTGAAGCGTCTGAGGTCGCGCCGAATCAGCTTTCGGATTCTAAGGTTTAAGTTCTTCCGATCTGACGAAGATATCTGCGTAGGTGGCATTTCTCGTCTACCTCTCATAAGTTCGAGAGTCTCGGCCGAGAGTTTAGAGTCCCTGTTTTTGCTTTTTCCGTACAGAAACTTTCGAGACACGTCCTGTAGCATTCTGACCACTGTGTCGGTTTTCTCGTCAATATCGCCAATGGTTTCCAGCAAGTCAAAACGGTTTTGAAGTTCCAATTGGAACTTTTCGGAACCCAAGGCTGTTTGGAGCGCGGTAGGTCGGAGAGTAGGCTTCACCATTCGGGCCCTTTCGGCTTGAAAAGTCCATATTTAGGGTGCCTCGGACGAGTCGGTGATCGTGGCCAGTATTGAACCTGTTGATCACAGAGACGTCCCTAAATATATACTCCTTATCCGTCATGATGAAGTCTATCTCGTTCTTTGTCACGTTGTCGGGGCTTCGCCAAGTCCACTTTCTATGGGGCTTTTTCTTAAAGAAGGAGTTCATTAAGAAGAGCCCCTGCGACTCGAGAAAGTTTACTAGCATTTGCCCCCTGTTATTTCTGCGCATCACACCGAAGGGTCCGATTTTCGTTTCGCCGCGTTCTTGTACTCCCACTTTGGCGTTGAAGTCCCCCATAACAACGCTGTAGTGAGCCTTTGGAGTGCCGTGTAGTGCTTTCGCAATGTCTTCGTACACGGCTTCGGCTATTTCGTCAGCGTATATCAAGGTCGGCGCATATACCTGTACCACCTTAAGGGAGTACCTATCGCTGAGCTTCAGTATAAGGTACGCTACCCGTGTCGACACACTGCTGACTTCCACAACGCTGCTAACCAGACCAGAAAACCGACACCACCCTGGGAGAGCTGATCACCTTCTCGGAAGTAGAACAAGTTACCTGACTCAAGGGTTATCGCGTCCTCCCCCTTTCTTCGGACCTCACTTAACCCCAAAATATGCCATTTTATGCGACCCAGTTCTACCTCGAGTTCGGTGAGGTTGTGGTCCAGCCGTAGTGTGCATCCATTATACGTCGCGAGGGTCAGTTCTTTATGGTAGCCTCTCGTAGCCCGGAGATTCTTAGCACCCCCTCTCCCGCTGTCGCCCCGACCGCTACCGTGATCGGGAACAGCGGGAGTACCGGGAACTGGGGGCCGGTTAAATTGTTGTGCTTTCATGGGAGGTAGATTAGCCTACTATACCACACTTCGAGAATTTTTACACCGTCGCGCCTATATTCCCCAAGCGGGGGTGGCAGAGGTGTACTGAGTACACCCACGTTTCGCCGACGATGTTAGGTCCCATGTAATAGGGGGCGAGCCTATTGCCATATACCGGGCACGATTCCAGACTCCGGACTCATACTGGGAATTTTTCGTTAGAAAAACTTATTTTTATTTTTAATGCGTCGTTAACCCTGATGATTCATAAGCCGGGAATACTGCATGGCTCAGAAGCATTAAAACGTTTAAAAAATTAAGATATTTGAGATCCGAACGTTAAGTTTATTGGTTTGAGCATAGGTGCATATTATCTTCGAATCTTGGGGTGATCCACAATATAAATAAATAAATATTCGCTTCATTCTGGGTGTTTGTGCATGTGAAATACATTTTTGAGTCCCCTAAGATAAGATAAGTTCTAAAGTTGGGCAGTATTTAAAAAAAATACCTCATATGAGATTCCATCCATAGTCCCCGCGTCCCACGGGTACAAAGGTATTTCAGATTTTTCCAACCATCCGTGTTCCGTACAAAGCTCGAACTTAGAAGTACCTAGGAACCAATCTGGCGAGGGTCTCAGTCCCACTACTAAAGAGAACAGATGGTGGAACCTGTCAACCCTGAATAGGGAATGAGAAGGTTCCGACATGAAGGGATGGTGACGCCTTTTCCCTCTAATGAGTGTTCTTGTTCCAGATTCTAAGGCCATCTGAAAATAATTGGACTTCTTAGTAACAAAATAATTAAATCGACGAACAGGGACCTGTGCATATATTTAGAGATACAATATCGTCTTTCTCACTTTCTGTGGATGCCTCTATGTTCTATATATATATATATTGGCAGTGTACACCATTTAACATTGAACTAGCACTCCTTTACCTTAATATGGTTAGTTGGGGATGAGTCAAAGTACTGACGCTATAGTTTTGACGAGATCAGAGACCCAGTACATATTGGTAGAGGCAGATTTCCACCTGCAGTCGGAATTCATTAAGCCGCCCATGAAGCTGTCAACCCTCAGATGTTACGGCGGGGAACGCGAATGAGCCCGTATTCTTAAGCCACGGGCTATTAGGCTGGGGGGCCTGGGCGGGCTGTGCCTTCCATTGTTTCAAATGGCGACTATCTCGTCTCTTGTCTCATATAAGCAAAAAATTCTTTAAGAAATCCATATTTCTTTTTAGATTTGGAATGAATAGGCTAAAGTGTACTAATTACACACACATCAGCCTAGTCTTTCGAAGAAAATGGAAAGATACTTGAAAACATTACCGCTGATATGATCTCTTTCTCCAATTCCTCCGTGTTGGCTTCTTCGACTACCTGCCGAAGCCCTGGTGATGCTTTCGACCCTTTTTCCCATAGCGTGAAGTTGAAATGGTGAGAGGCTCCAACCATGTGGGTGTACCCATTCTCATCTGGCTTACTGGGGTAGTGGCGAGGGTGCGTCATTCTGGACCATTTGCCATAGAATGTTACCTAAAATTGACGTGTTCAGCTTTAATTGTCATGCTTGGACTAGATAAGTGTTCATATAAGTGGATTCTGAGATGACTTTCTACCTAAAATACAACTGGCAAGACGCCTGATTAATTTCGATCGCGAAAATTCTGTTTGCTTTATCTGCAAAACTGAGGATCTTATAAGCATGTACACGCATATCCTTTACGTCAATTGAGATTTTCATGATCCCTATAATTATCATCGAATGTAAGTATGTAATAATATTTTGGACTAACAGTATAAATTGAATACTTTAATAGAATTGAGTTGCGCAGAGCTTAAAAAGTGGTATGAAGTAAAAAGATTTTTTAAATTGTCAGGAACCTACTTTTTATACTTATATTTTTATCGAGACTCGAATATTGTGTACCATTTAACAATAATAAGTAGATGAAATAGTTATATCAATATATTAACATTATGCCACATAAGTTAATATCCCATCAGAGACAAAGCTTCAAACAACCGCTCTATGATACAATACTACTACAAGAGGACGTCACTGAGGACAATGGTGTAAACCGGTTTTGTCCTCAGGCAGACGTGAACGTGAACTAGTCGGTGAATCTTGTGTGCTATTGTAGCGCTCTTGTATAAAACCTTGTCTCTGTTGGCATATAATGCCCCATAATTGGGCAAAGGCCTCCTCGCACAAATCGAGGTGAAAGAGATTAGGACCCAGTACGGATAGGTTTGTGGCCACCTGTTGTTAAAACGAGCCGCCTATAAGTCTTCGAACTTGGCTTAGCGATTACCATATTACGCGGTAACCGGGACCAATGGCTTTACGTGCCTTTCGAAGCACGAAGAAGCTAGAATATGAAATGCCACAAACGGTCACATATCTTAGGCCGACCGAGCTTAACGCTGATATTTATCTTAGCGATCGCTAAGAATGTCGCGGTCGCACAGCACTACGAGCGCCTCGTTGGGATATTTACTCATGTGATTATACCTCATATCTGGCCTCGCTGCATTCTTTACAAACTTCTATTGGCTGAAACGGCGGGCTGTCCCGAGGTCTTTCGTTGTTTTTGTACAGCATTACGGTTAGGTTGTCGCCGGTGTACCACACCTCGTTGGTCTCCGCAACCATTCCTCGGATCCGGACAGTCTGGTTCCCGTCACTCTTACTGGGGGACACCCAGTGGATCTACAAGTTTGAAATTGATGCTGAATTCTAAGTTGACGAGAGTTTGTTCTAAGTTGTTGACCGTTAGGTCCTGTGGTTTCAGCGTTAGGCACTTACTTAGTTCGATTGGGACCTCTATACCGTACGGGACAAATGTTTATGTGATTCTTCATTTTATAAAAACAAAGTTCAGACCGAAACTTGAAATGAGTTAATATTTGTTTTTATAAAATGTTACTCCGATACAGGAAGAACGGTGTTTACCTCGACCCTGGTCTTTTCCGAATTGTCAACGTGTTCAATAGAACTGTAGCACCTCTCGCTGTACCTCGCCCTTGCATCCAGGGTCTTCAAGGTCCCTACATCAATGTTCTCGTGACTGAACTCATAGTTGCTGTTGTCCACGTCTGGGTCTTCGGCAGTGATCATAAACCAACGGAACGGGCGGGTTGGCTTCAATGCAGTAAGTTCCACTGAGAAATAAATATAAATACAAGCTTGTATAGCGAAAACACAACATAGTTATTTTGCTTAATTAAAACTCCTAAACTAAGCAAGCCATCACCGTTGTGTTATCGCAGAAGACATGACCGAGATGTGGCCATCGGAACTCTCTTATGGCCACATCCCCCATACCCTATGGCTTCGCCTTTAGACCCTGAACGGGTTCTGGGTCCATAAAACTTGTCAAATCCAACGAGATCAAAAACGAGGAGGTTATGTTTTGTAGATGACATGTTGCTACCTTATTACGTTGCGAGTTTTTTACCGTTACCATATTTATTTTCTTAAAAGGTTGGATTTAAAAGACCTGTTTTTGGAACGATGTTCTTTTACGTGGCTTATAGTAGAATGAACTGGCCAAAATCGTCACGTAAGGAAAAAGCGTTATGCCTCCTCCAGGCGACCTTCCCTCTCTTTCTTTCTCTCTGTCTCTTTCTATTATATGCAGTTGTATGTGTGTGTGCGTGCGAGCATCGAGATTCGAGCAGCAAGCATTGTGCGTGGTCAGCTGTATAACCTCAATTCTAAACACGTGTAAATTTTTTTTTTTTATGTTATTGCTTTAATTCACATGGGATTTATATTGTGTCATTATTGCAATTTTATAATGGAAAGTTGAAAAACAGAAACTGCAGCAAGTGTAAATAATGCAAACTTAGAAAAGTAAATTAATAAATCATATAATTTATTATTTAGATTTTTTTATATATTATTTACAATTTACTATTTTATATTTAATTTTTAATAAATGACTATTCTTCCTAAAATAATAAATGAAATTTATTGATTTAAATACTTACTTTACGTTTTTGCTTTAAAACCAAATATTCAAGTTAAAGAGAGAGAGAGAAAGAGAAAGAGAGGAATAAAAGAGGGCTGCTCTTGCTGCTCTTTTTGACGTGACTAAATACACTAATATGATCAATAGAAATCTACATATTAAATCACGTTTAGAGTTGAAAAAATAATGTAACCAACTTCGTTACTGACGGTCCCCCGACCGCACAATTTCTGGTCTGAAATAGAATATTTTTGTTGTTTTTATTTTATTTTATGTGTTTAAGTCTAAAAGCGTCCTTTGCAGGCCTTAACCCAAGTTCTTATGACTTAGGGTAACATGCTTAGGCTCAAAAGTCCTAAACCGCACCGACTCACGCGAAGTCCCCAGAAAACTCAAAATTATCATTAAATTATAATAGATAAATAATATCAACCTATACTGCCCACTGCTGGGCAAAGGCCTTCTCTCACAAATCGAGGTGAGAGAGATTAGGTCATACTCCACCACGCGGACCCATTGCGGATTGGTGGAGGCAGGTTTGTGGCCACCTGCTGTTGGAAATTGTCAAGCCGCCTATGAGGCTTCCAACTCGGCTTAACGACTACCACATTAAGTGGTAACCGGGACCAACGGCTTAACGTACCTTTCGAAGCAAGGAGACGCTCGAATATGAAAATGCCACAAAAGGTCACCCATCTCAGGCCGACCATGTCGAACGCTGCTTAACCTTGGTGATTAGTTAGAACACCGCGGTCGCACAGCGCTACGAGCGCCTCCAATGGTTATTACTATCGATATATTATATCTAATAGATTAACGGCGAAAGTTACCGAAAAACGGTCCGAAAGATAAGAGCAGAACTATCGATAAGAGAGCAACAATCATGTCTGATTTGTCTACGAGTGGATACAGATGCGTAAGTATATCGCCAAACCCGATTGTTTTTGGCTGTTATTTTGTTTATGATCTATAATCTAGATTATTACTAATGTAACATTATCATAGGGATTACTATAAAGGTGCGTAGGATAGCAGCTCCTTCAGATTATCCCGCGCCCTTCAAAATTCTTAGAAACACCAATCAAGTCTAAATAAAACAACCTATAGACTAAGATTTTTATGAACATCATTACCAAGTTCGCAAGGCATCTCCGACGTGTCGATATAGATACTTCATACGGGTAAGCCTATATTGGAGTGACAAACTTTCTGATGCCTCCTACAAAAGTGCCGCAACACTGATAAATAATACTGGTGCTCAAAAAATTTATCAAGGCGCTTTCCCTTTTCATAAAATTGAGGTAATGTTGGCGAAGCGTGGACATTTCATATTTCTTATCCATTTTAGATTTTAGATTCTCTAAAATCAACTAAGTAACAAAATCCATTAACTAAGTTTTGTAAACTATTAACTGAGTTGATTATTTTTCTTTTTTTTTAGAATTTTATCTTTTTGACAAAAGCATGTTAGATACAAATCAGTTTAGTAGAAGCGAAGCAATAGGTTGATAAAGGTTAAGCGGGAATCGAAAGCCGTGCAAAGGGTATCATCTTGATTCGGAATCAGAATCAGAATATTTATTATTCATGTATTCCATTACAGTATTTATGAATCGTCAGAAAAGTGACAAAGACTCTACCACCACTTCGGAATGTCATACCTGTGGAGGAAAACTCCACGGTTACTCTTTTAAAATAGAATTTTTACATTTTCTTTATAGATCTACATTTTGTTGTCGGGTATGGGAGAACAATGTAGGCTAGTCTATCAGGTGGGTCTAAGTTAAATGAAACAAATTATTCTATCCATGAGAATGGCTTCATGGATTCGGGTATAAAGGGGCGTGGAAAATAAAATAAAATGTATATAATTATGCTTACAAACATAAGTCTGAGCAGGAGTGTAGGTGTACAAGAGTTTGTCATTTCTTTGGCCAGCGTTCTGTATTTTCAGATGGAATAATCCTTTGTCTTCGGTTGGGGTAGGCACTGTTGCTAACGAGGGAGTTTGGTCGCATTTCCCGTGCTGGCCCCACGAAAGGGTGATGGAAGAAAGTAATAGTAGGAGACATTTTGTTATCCTGAAATAAAAATTAGCTATAATTATTATCGCAAAAGCGCTCAGCCGGTGAAAGTCAGCTTGGTTTTTTTTATTTATTTTTTAATTTTTTATTAAAGAAACCGACACGCCTGTATGTCCTAAAAGGGTAGTAGAGCGGGTGGTAAAGGTGTACTGTGTACACCCACTTTTTGCCAACGATGTTAGGTAGGTCCCATGTAATCCCTATTACATGGGGGGGTGAGCTTATTGTCATATAATAATAATAATATTAGCCCTGTTAAGAAAGTATCCCACCGTTGGGCACGAGCCTCCTCTCCATACTGAGAGGGTTTAGGCCATAGTCCAGCACGCTAGTCCAGTGAGAGATAAAATAATAACTTAATAATTTTATATAGTATTTTTCACATAGGATGGGTAGTGACAGTTATAATTGCCAAACGAAATTATACTTTATTCAATGGCTATAAGAGGCACGCCCGTTTCTATACTTATGGTTTTATGCCTTAATGCCATTGAATTAAATATTAATTTCGTTTGGCAATTAGAACTGTCAGTACTCATCCTATATGAAAAATAATATCGTAAAAAAGTGTGGGGTGTTATACATAGTTCATTAGTAGTTATTTATAATAGTATAGTTATTATTATGGTTTTTGAAAGGGAAGAAACCAGAACGAATGTAAGGATTGTGGTTGGTAACGATGTGCTGGAGCAAGTGAATGAGTTTGTATATCTTGGATGCGCCTTCAGTAAGGATGAGAAATACACCGCTGACATAGAGAGAAGAGTGAGTGCAGGGAACAGAGTGAATGGTGCGATGGGAAAGCTACTCGGGAGCCGGCACTTAAGCCATAAGGCGCAGCTGGCCATACATAACGGAGTTCTTGTCCCAACGCTGTTATATGGTAGCGAGAGCTGGGTATGTAAGAAGGAGAATGAAAGTAGGATAAATGCGGTAGAAATGCGAGCTCTGCGGAAGATGTGCGGAGTGAAGCTGACCGACCGCATTAGCAACAGCATAGTAAGACAGCGAGTAGGTATGAAAGATAGTATCGGTGTAAAGATGAGAAAGGGCATGCTCCGTTGGTTCGGGCATATAGAAAGAATTCCAGAGGGAAGAATGACAAAACAGATATACAATGTGAAAGTGGAAGGATGCAGGTACCGGGGAAGACCTAGACTATCTTACCACGACCAAATAAACCGAATCTTATCTGATGGAAAAGTCAAGAGTCTCCGTAACCGGCGAGCGTGTATGAGACGAACTACGAGTATGAGAGTCGAGGAAGCCAGAGAGGTATGTAAGGAAAGAACCTGATGGAACTCTGTACTCTCTTCCTACCCCGCAAGGGATCTGGCGTGAGGTTATAGATAGATAGTTATTATAAGTGTAATTTAAAAATCACCCTACACTTAACTACAATTTATTTTCTTATTTTTTAGTCTCAGTACTACATCAAAAGTAGTCAGTATAATTTTTATTTAAAAAGATCTGTTTAAAAACAAGCAAACACACAACAAAGGTATCTTGCTTAGTCGAGGAGTTCTTATGGCCTCCTTCCGGTTCCATCATCAGACTCTGGACACTGTTCGGTTCTACAGAACTCGTCAAGACAAATCCAATAAGCCCAAACACGGTGGGGTTACGGTAACAAGTTGGGTGGTTTCCTTGGCCACCTTTCCGCTTCTTCATTAGACCCTCAACATTATCTGGGTGTATAATAATAACAGCCTATACTGCTCACTGCTGGGCAAAGGCCTTTTCTCACAAATCGCGGTGAGAGAGATTAGAGGCAGGTTTGTGGCCACCTGCTGTTGGAACTTATCAAGCCGCCTTTAAGGCTTCCAACTCGGTTTAACGACTACCGCATTAAGTGGTAGCCGGGACCAACGGCTTAACGTGCCTTCCCAAGCACGGAGACTCTCGAATATGAATATGCCACAAACAGTCACCCATCTCGGGCCAACCAAGTCGAACGCTGCTTAACCTTGGTAATCAGTAGGAATACCGCGGTCGTACAGCGCTACGTGCGCCTCATGGGTTTATAGTACTTTTTTAATACCAATCTAAAAAGCCTAAACACGAGGTCGTTATGTTGTGTAGTTGACATCTTCCCATGGCCACCATCTGACTCCATCGTCAGACCAACTCCATGGTACAATATTATTGCCTTGTCACCAAACTTATATCTGTATGCCAAATTTCAGCTTAATCGGATACCTGCAAGAACTTGAAATAGATCACAAGATTTGACCCAGAAAGACAGACAGACAGACAGATCCTGGTCCGCAAATTAGGTCAAAGTTGTAGAATTATTGTAATGCCATCGGTCCTTGATACGTGTATCAATTTTCAAGTTAATCGGAGGCCTTGAAACTGGGAAAATTACGTTGACAGATTCCGTTACATACATATATATTTACATATGTAGCGACACCTGTACATCGCTACATAGTTGCGACTATCTACTAGAACGCGAAGTCAGCGTGCGTACGAATTGTAACACATAAACAAGCCCCCGACAACAACTCTCGGGACTCGAGCGTAGTGGTTAGACGCTCGAGTCTTAAGTCCGCCTTAAGTCCGGTGAAGCTGTAAAGGCCTCGCGACCAACAGCGTATATCACTCAAACACACACACACACAACGACTCTCGGGGAGAGTGGTAGGCCCCGCCAGACACAACACCCGTCTGGCTGGAAGATCTTCCCTTTGACAAATCTTGCCACAACGTTCCTGCCACACATACTTACAGGTCAAGCTAATAAAAGCGTGTTATAATAATAAATAAGCTGCAAATGCTGTAATGATAAACACAGTCGTTTTAACGCTGGCTCGCACTTAAGAGTTTGACAAAATTTATAAGCGTCCAATGTTAGCACGAAGAGATTGACATGAGGTTAATTTGTCGAGAAAGTTCGCCATCTCATCATTTTTTTATAGAAAATCTGTAGTGTGAAAAGGATGACATATCAACTCGACAGCAAACATTAATTTGTTCGTGCTAAGCTTTCTGCTAACTAATCCAATGTTTAACACGAGTGGCAACACTGTACCCAAACCAAAACAACAAACAGATACGTACATTTTCAGCGCTCAAATGGATTCCTAGCTTCCAAATTCCGCAGCATTTATTGGCGGGACTCACAAACCAAATAAACCACTCCTTCTCAATGTGACTTGCAAACTTAAGTATTGCAAACGCGAATTGGTGCAAATTCAATTCGATCAGGTTATCGCGACGTCAACTCCACGCTACGTTTAGGGTTGCTAGCGTATTATTATAAATTACCTACAAAAACTATCCAATTTAAATTCTGCCTAACACGGTGGTTTATGACGTAGAACGAGAGTAGATAGAGGAGAGTGTCTATTACGATATTGGCTGTGACGTCTTCCTCGATTTTAGTAGCAGGCAGGTTTTAATGTATTGGAAAGACATGCCCACGGAAATCGTAACAATAGTGTGTTAGTATTAATACTGAAACAGATCAACGTGTAGAGACCATACGATATGCGAGCATTGGATTAAAACTACAAAAAAACAATGTGTTCACTTAACATAGAAAATAACAGTAAACATCACATTTACGTGTAAACAGATTTACTCATTATAACGTTTATGTTTTCCTATCGTAAAAAAAACGGTATTTAAAAATCCTGTTACAAATTCCCCTGTACTTATTTTCGTCCATAAATTTAGGGATAGTACCACCATGTTGGTAACCCTGTGTGTACTCAAAATAACGTAAGAACGAAATTGGAACCGCGCCAGATTTTGCAGAAGATATAGGACATTATTTCTTTCGGATGCGTTCGCAGTTAGAAAAAGATTATTGTTTTGTTACCATTATATGGGGCACGAGACAATTTTGGAATGTTAATAAATTTTATCTGGCTATAAAAGCTATAATTGAGGTTAGACATTTTTAATGAAGTTAAGTTTAGCCTTTGCACAAACTTATGCACCTTATAAACTGTAAGTATCTAGAATGAAAATAGTTTAAGATTCAAAATGCATTTCGCATGTTTATATTATTCTTCATCTGTTTCATGGCCTAAATAGTTCGTAGTTCTAAATATATCCTTTTAATACCATTGATCTAAGACAAAGTAGATGGCAGTTAACTAAAGACGGACGATTTAGCGCAGTGGTTAAGAGCCGCTCCGCCCACTGTGTCTAATAGTCGTGGGTTCGATTCTCGCATGGGACAAATCTTTGTGTGATCCACAATTATTTGTTCCGCTCTGGGTATTTGTGTATGTGAATTTCCATGTTTGTAAACGCACCCACTACACAGGAATAAATCCTAGAGTGGGGCTAAGTTTAAAAAAAAAGAAACAAAAATTGCTAAACGAATTTACGCAGGCGTTATTCCACCTTACATTCTCTTTCATTATTTTAATTAGTGTTCATAGGTTGTTTAAGATAAACACACACACACACCGTCACGCTTATATTCCCGAAGTGGGGATGGCAGAGGTGTACTGAGTACACCCACGTTTCGCCGACGATGTTAGGTCCCAGGTAGGGGGCGAGCCTATTGCCATATACCAGGACAATTCCAGACTCCGGACTCGTACTGGGAAGTTTTCGTTAGAAAAACTACCCTTGTCCTACCTAGGATTTGAACCCAGGACCTCGTGATCATAAAGCGATCCGCTTTGCCACTAGACCAACAAGGCAGTTTTAAGATAAATTATTAATTCAATCAATCAATCAGCCTATCGCAGTCCACTGCTGGACATAGGCCTCTCCTAACACGCGCCATTGCACACGGTCCTCCGCCTTCCGCATCCAGTCTGTCCCAGGGACCTTTAATTATTATATTATTTATATTATGTAATGATTATTTTATATTGATATGAGTATGTGTATTTATATAGCTGTATTTATTTGTATATTTATTAAATTTAGTATACATGTAATGTTAGTTTAATCTATGTAGAGACTTCGATTTGTATTTTCATTTTTCAGTTGTTTGTTTTTTTTTTGCTTTTAGAATTCTTTAGACTCTTAGAATTTATTGCCTACTCCGCAAAAGATCTGGCGTGATGATATAGATAGAGATATTGTAGTTAATATAAGGATGCATTTAATTTGAGAGCTATTAATAACAGTAGCTATTTAGTAGTTTAAAAAGATATGGAATGCAATTTGTTTTAAAAGAATATAATGACAATATACAACGTGCAACATGAATAACGTAGGACCTGTAAGTAGTATGTTCTAAATCGGTACCTGAATAGATTGAACCTGTTTTTAAAGTATGTTAATTCTTGAACTAACTAATCTCAAAGTGAAGCTAGCCGACCGCATTAGCCACAGCGTAGTAAGAAAGCGAGTGGGTATGAAAGATAGTATCGGTGTAAAGATGAGAAAGGGCATGCTCCGTTGGTTCGGGCATATAGAAAGAATGCCAGAGGAAAGAATGACAAAACAGGTATACAATGTGCAAGTGGAAGGATGCAGGTACCGGGGAAGACCTAGACTATCTTACCACGACCAAATAAACCGAGTCTTATCTGAAGGAAAAGGTGAAGAGTCTCCCTAACCGGCGAGCGTGTATAAGACGAACTATGAGAGTTGAGAGAGCCAGAGAGTATGTAAGGAAAGAACCTGTTGGAACTCTGTACTCTCTGACTACCCCGCAAGGTATGTGGCGTGATGTTATAGATAGATAGTTAATTCTGTTTAAATTATAAAAACTTGCTGCTACTCGTTCATTCTGCTGTATTAAATAAAATTTAATTATTATTCAAAGCAATACGGTTATTTTGATTGCATTTCTAATACAGATACCTCAGTATGCACACAAAAGTACAGGTTAATTTGGGAACCAAAGACCTTAACAAATGGTAGAAAACTCCTTCAAATTAGAAGTTTGATTTTCGTATTGAATTCGTAAAACAATAATCTAATTGGGTTGTCTGAGGTCTTGTATTATGTATGTTACACCTTGTAGAAGCTAACTAGTTTCAGCTAATTTCAGCTGAGCCAGTTCTACTGGTGTAGTATCTCCTTGCTTGCAGATAGACGTCCAAGCTTAAGCTTACACACACAGAAAATGAGTAGTTACTTATTTCTATTGCTGCTGATTCCAAAGTATGTATTAAGAACGTCTTATAAATTTTTAATCTCCTAAGTTTGCACTACCACCCTCTTGCCGTCATCTCAAATATAAGGCCTGCCATCTTTTCAACTTGAAAAGCATAAAATTGGTTATGCAATGCGAAGCTTGAGTTCTCAAGATATTATACGACAGGCTCCCGGGTCCATTCAGATTTCATGAGGACAACTTTATTTTGACTATGAATAGGTGGCTTTTCTTACCACTGTGTCTGAATGGGTGGTTTTAAAATTTAAATGACGTATTGGTATTGCAGGGCGTATATTTAATGTTTCAATGGAATGTTAAGATGGTATCCATTTGAGGACTAGTTATTATGCAAAGATACATTCTGTTTTTCACACACTTCATGATACATACTAAGGTGCTTGTAGTGTTGTGTGTACCGAGGTATTTGTAGCGCACACCGAGGTTAAGCAGCGTTCGGCTCGGTTAGTCTGGTGATAGGTGTCCGTTTGTGATATTTTCATATTCGTGTCTGTGTGTGTGCGTGTGTGAATGATCTACGCTATTCGCCGCGGGGCCTTTACAGTTTCATCGGACAAGAGGGCGAGCGTGCAACCACTACGGTCGAGCGAGAAGGGCAAGGGCGCAACTAGCTCAAGGGTGCCTCAAGGAGGAACGGCCTCGGTTTGGGCAGTCGCTATGAGGGAGAGTCTATACTAGGTGTCTCGTGCTCTGCACCGGCCGGCGGGCAAGGGATTCTTCGACCTCGCCGGCCAGGTCGGTGTTTGATCCTGTTTGCGGTATCTGTATCCGAAAGAAGGGATGTAAGGGCATCGGGAGGGTCGGTGAGAACATGCCGCGGACAGCGTTAGCGGCTGATAGGAGGGGAGTTAGGTTCGTGGTCGGCGGCGGCTAGCAAATACTGTGAGTCCATTGTAGTTGATGCAGAATAAGACCATCATTTACTTGCCGTGCAATTCAGTTGAAAAAAGCTACAAACTGTAATATATGTGGGTAGTTCGTAAGTTTAGATATTAGAACATGAAAAATGTCTACCCTCTCTCTTGCCAATTAGACGTTGTAACGTACTACTGTGTTTTCATTGTGCTCCGAGAATATA
The DNA here is from genome assembly GCA_905147815.2 of Phalera bucephala. Lineage (NCBI taxonomy): Eukaryota > Metazoa > Arthropoda > Insecta > Lepidoptera > Notodontidae > Phalera > Phalera bucephala. The sequence goes on from LR990627.1 coordinate 12,048,161, forward strand.
TTAAGATTCCCCTGAGATCGACATACATATCAACTGGCGACGAGATATAAACGAAATCTACGTGTGTATCGTTAATAATCGGCGATACTTTTAATAATATACTGTGTATAATGGCCGTGGGAAAGATCGGACAATTCGACATACACAAGGACAAATGGGACTTGTATATTGACCGTTTAGAACAATACTTTGTGGTTAATGATGTAAAGCAATCAGTGAAAGTGGCAACGTTAGTAACGGTGGTCGGTGCCGAAGCATACGAACTTATGGTGAATTTGTGTACACCAGATAAACCGGCAACAAAAACTTTCGAATGCTTAGTGACGCTGATGCGAGGACATTTACAACCACAGCCGAGTCTTCTAGCGGAACGGTTTAAGTTTCGGCAGAGGATCCAACGGGACGGGGAAAGTATAGCTGAGTTTGTATCAGAATTAAAAAAGCTATCGAAACATTGTAGATTCTCAGCGGAAAACCTAACCGAGAATTTAAGAGACCAATTCGTGTGCGGGTTGGTTAACGAGCACATCAGGGAGCGCCTGTTCACCGAGGACGACATACAATTCGATGCGGGATATAAAATAGCCGTGTCGATGGAAGCAGCCGAGGCCAATGCGGCGTCGGTGGAGAACTGTACTCGCGGGAGGGGTAGCAGTACTCCGGCGCAGGAGGTGCATCAGCTGGCGGCGAGAGCGCTGGTGGCGAGGAAGGAGCGCGTCGGGAGTGAGCGAGCGTATCGTCGAGCAGCGGTATCGAGCCACCGTAGCCGGGAGGAGGCCGCGTCGCAGAGAATGTCCGGTGGTACAAGTGGTAAGAGCGGAGCGAGTAGCGAAGCGAAATTTGACATCGACAAGATGAGTTATGGCCCGGAGAGGTGTTCCGTATGTGGGGGCAAGCATCAAAGGCATGATTGCAAATTTAGGAAATACGTGTGCCGGGTTTGCAACAAAGAAGGGCATTTAAAGAGGATGTGTCCTAATATTAAAAGAAATGCCCCACTTTTTAACGTGCTAGACGGCGAACGAAATTACCTAAAAGAGAACAATAGTGACAGTGACGAGGTAAATAACTATGCACTCACATCTAATTATTTAAAAAAGTTTGGACCATACACCATAAATGTAAACATTGAACAAGTTAACTTAGATATGGAGGTAGATACGGGCAGCGCGATATCGTGCATTAGTCATGATTGTTATTTAAAAAAATTTAAGCGATGTGAACTTAAGAAAACAAATTTAATTTTAAGGTATTACACAGGTGAAATAGTCGTACCTGTGGGTAAAATAACGCCTACAGTTAAGTTCGGTAGTCAATGTCGGAATTTAGATTTATACATAATAGATCGAGGGAAAACAAGTTTGATCGGTAGGCAATGGTTACACGAGTTAGGTATCAAGTTTTCGTTAGCTAATTGTCATAATGTAGGTAAGGTAGATATTATATTTGACTTAAAAAAATTTAGTTCCAGATACTGTGAAGTATTCTCCGATGGTTTGGGTAGATACACCGGTGGCAAGGTGGGGTTCCAATTGCGAGAGGGAGCCCGGCCCGTGTTCATGCGAGCGAGACCGCTGGCGTACGCGATGCGTGAGCCGGTGGAGTGCGCGTTGGACCAGCTGGTGCGGGATGGCATCATCACACCTGTTTCTACATCGGACTGGGCGACTCCTATCGTGCCAGTAATGAAGAAAGATGGGTCTATTAGGATATGCGGCGATTTTAAATTGACACTTAACAAATGTCTGGAGGTGGATCGTTTTCCCTTGCCTCGAGTAGAAGATTTACTAGTTAAATTAGAAGGGGGGCAACGTTTTACAAAATTAGATTTATCGCAGGCCTATGCACAACTAGAGTTGGACGACTCTAAGAAATATACAGTCATTAATACGCATAAAGGTTTATTTCGATATAATAGACTAATATATGGACTAGCTTCGAGTCCTGGGATATTTCAACGAAAATTAGAACAACTTTTTTCCGATATGCCTCGGGTAGGTGTATTTCTTGACGATTTAATCATAACGGGGGTGGATGATGAAGATCACATGAGGACACTGCACGAAGTCTTTGGTAGGTTACAGAGGTATGGCCTGAAAATTAGAAAGGATAAATGTACATTTTTCGCCAATGCTGTGACTTATCTAGGGTTTGTGATTAGTTCACAAGGCGTGCATACGGCCCCAGAAAAAGTACAGGCCATCAGAGAAGCACCGGTACCCAAGAATGTCACAGAACTGCGGTCATTTATCGGGTTAGTTATGTACTATGCCAAATTTATTCCACGGATGAGTACGTTGATGTCACCATTATATGACCTTCTTAAAAAAGATGTAAGGTTTGAGTGGAAGACGAGACACGAGGAAGCATTTAATGAGGTGAAGCAACTTTTGGTTTCCAGTGAGGTGTTAGCTCACTACTCGAGTGAGATGCCGTTGGTGTTGACCACGGACGCGAGCAGCGTAGGGGTCGGAGCGGTCATCTCACACCTGACGCCGCACGGCGAGCGGCCCATAGCGTATGCCTCAAGAATATTAAATTCAGCGGAGAAGGCCTACTCACAGATCGAGAGGGAAGCTTTAGCCATCATTTATGGAGTAAGAAAATTCCATCAGTACTTATATGGTAGGAAATTTATATTGAGAACCGATCACAAACCATTGGTATCGATTTTTGGTCACAAAATGGGTATACCAATAATGGCGGCGAGCAGAATGCAGCGCTGGGCGGTTATATTGTCGGGGTATAACTATGACATAGAATACGTAAGGAGTGATAAAAACGCAGCGGACGCCTTGTCACGTTTACCCGTGGAAGTGGAAAAGAAACCGGCCCTGGAAACTACATATGTAAATTTTATACAGAAGTTCTTACCCGTGACTAGGAAACTGGTACAGGAGCACACGGGTAAGGACGAAGTATTACGACAAGTTTATATGTACGTACAATCGGGGTGGCCACGGCATGTTAGTGATGAGGCGCTGAAGCCATATTTTCACAGACGACATGAACTATATGCCGATGACGGTTGTGTCGTTTGGGGATATAGGTTGGTGATGCCTAAGTTTCTTAGGAGAGATGTACTCCAGGAATTGCATACGGGACACCTAGGCATCGTGAAAATGAAAAGCATGGCCAGGAGTTTCGTATGGTGGCCTGGTATTGATGCAGATATCGAAAGCACATGCCATGGATGTTACACGTGCGCAACAGAGAACCCAGATCCACCGCGCGCACCACCGCATCCGTGGCCGTATATATCGGAACCGTGGTCGAGGATACACGTAGACTTTTTGGGGCCATTTCATGGTAAAACCTTCCTGGTAATTATAGATTCTACTACTAAATGGATCGAAATCTTCCAAATGTCACGGACGACGGCTGGAAGTGTCATAAAAGTATTACGGGAAACATTTGCAAGATTTGGATTACCTAAACAGGTTGTATCGGATAACGGGCCACCATTTTCGAGTAAAGAGTATGCTGATTTTATGGCTAATAATGGCATAACATTGACGTTCACCGCGGTGTATCATCCTTCATCAAATGGTGCAGCGGAAGGAGCCGTCAAATTATGCAAGCGTGCCATTAGGAAGTCAATGAGAGATGGGGTGGATCTGGATGCAGCACTACAGACATATTTGATGGCGTACAGGAACGTAACTCATAACACGACGGGTTCATCACCAGCTATGTTGTTGCAGCACAGGTCACTTAGATCAAGATTGGATCTGTTAAAGGCGGACAGAACGAGAGAAGACAAAGTACATAACGCCCAACAGAAACAAGGTTTTTATAAAAGGGGGAAGGAAAGAACGGTTAGCGTAGGAGAAGAGGTTTTGCTGAGAGACTATGGGGGAAGAAACACGTGGTTACCCGGCCGCGTACAAAATAAAGTAGGGTCCCGTCATTTTGTGGTAGGTAGGGAAAATGGCCCACCGGTTAAAAGACATTTAGACCAAATAAAAAAAAGAAATATCATACCCATTAAGGTACCCATTATGACACAGACTAAACCAGAGGAGAACGACCCACCGAGTGGTAATGCAGAGGCGGAAGAGGAAGCAGGGGTTGACGGTAGTGATAATGATAGTGTAGATACAAACTCCACCGAGCCACCAGTGGTACCTCTCAAGCGAATTAGGAGACCGGTAGTAAGATATGGTCAGGAGGTTAATTAATTATTGTATGTACTAAATTAAGGGTGAAGGTGTAATATATGTGGGTAGTTCGTAAGTTTAGATATTAGAACATGAAAAATGTCTACCCTCTCTCTTGCCAATTAGACGTTGTAACGTACTACTGTGTTTTCATTGTGCTCCGAGAATATATTAAGATTCCCCTGAGATCGACATACATATCACAAACAATCAAATTAATTCTACGAACTATTTTGTCCCACTGCTAGGCAAAGACCTCCCATAATCAAATCAAATCAGTGTATTTGCGAAACTGGGTTTGAAAGGTAAAAGAGAATAGATCATAATCGACTACGCGGATCTAGTGAGACTCAACATAACTGGGACCAACGGCTAATATAACTTCCGAATCACGGAGATTTTCGGATGTAGGAACTACAAACAGTATTAAAGATGGATTTTTGAGATGGGCAGTAAGGGCAGCTATCTTAAGCGCTGTCGCCACAGAAAAACGGTCTGAGGAGACTTTATTTAACTTTTCTGACATTTTGAGCTACGGATATTGAAAAATAAATTCATTATACAATCAGCCACCAGCTGCCACCACTATTTTGGACTATTGTACACAAAACACTTTTTTTGATGCCAATCGCTCCTATATCTTATAAGGATCAAAGGAAAAGTTTTTTTGCGGTTTCTGACTTTTCTAGTACTCCAACCTCAGTTGTTTCAATAGAGGTTTTTATCCTTACTAGTGGTCGCCCATTGGTCGAAATTCGACCATAATTAATTTAAATTACAAGTTTGAACATTATTAAAGTTCTATTGTCAAAGACCATACTTTTGTAATCACAGATTTCGCCAAGGCTACACTTAATTTGCCTATTTTTTTCAAACAAATTATATGAAATTAAAAAAAAATCTAAAGAATGATTAAAATAAAGAATACCTTTTTTTTATTGAAACAAAATACCGTACGATAAAGAAAATGCTGTCCATTGAACTTGACATACATATTTCGATAATTTAATTAATGATACAAAACTTCTCTGTAAACGATGTATTTTAGTAAAAAATCTTTCATCGTTTGCTGGTTATGTTTGACATTCAGTAAGACTATAGACAAATAATATTAAAGACAAACAATATTAATCTATTCTCAATTTGAAGTGTATTATGTCAAATACATGGTAGTGTGTGTAATGCTTTTTTATTGTATTATTGTTTTTTTTTTATGCATTTAAAAAAAAATATAAGCATTCTGCACTCCTTCTCTATATAAACTATAAGTGTGGGAAATTTCATACTCCTCCGTCCGCGCATTTTTCGTAAAAAGGGGTACAAAGTTTTTGCTTCACGTATTAATATAATGATTAGAAACAGGATCGATTGGTATCAAAAAAGTTTTTGTGCAAAATGCCCAGTTTCTTGTTGATTGCACATTTTTTACATGCATTTAACTAGCTATGTGCGTATGCCTGTCTTTCCGGTTCAAATCTTGAGATCCATTTTTAAAGCACTTGCGGTTATCCGATTAAGCTAATATTTGGCATAGGTCAGTAAATTCGGTGACATTTTAATAATATGGTACCATGGAGCTGGTCTGATGATGAAGTCGGAAGGTGGCCATAGGAACATGTAAACTCTACCACGAGGGGGTTACGTTGTAAAGTTCACATGTTTAGGCTTTTTTGACTAGTACCGATAAGTACTATACAACCAAACCGTGTTATGGGTCTGATGATAAATCCAATAGGAGGCTAATGTAACCACCCAACTACTCAATATAACCACGCCGTATTTGGGCTTGTTGGGTTTGCTTGACGAGAACTTTAGACCTGGATGGTGTCCAAGGTCTGATGATGGAGCCGGAAGGAAGCCATGGAACTCCTTTTTGCCATAACAGTTTGTTATTATATTTAAATTTTGTAGATGCAAAATGTCGTTACAAATTAAGGATAGTCTCTTTGAATTTGGCTTTTGACTTGACTGTCCTTAGTGCCTTGACTCAAAAATCCAACCTGTGATAATCACATTGACCGAAGCGATCGTTGCTTAAACTTGCGCGAGCGCCTGAATAATGGTATTTAAAAACTCCAATCGTCTCAAACGACGCGTAAACTTGGTCTGTTAAAATAAAAATGCGAAACAGAACAAGCGGCCATCAATTCCGTACTTAATTGTACCATTAGACGGTCGGGACCCGGCTGGGGAATAAAAATAAGAAACTATGGAGCTTTTATGTTGTCCGATAACTGGTGGGAACGTTTTTAATTTGATTTCGTAAAGGGTATTTAGGATTCGATTCGGAGAAAGAAATAAATGGATAGTTGGAAGATGTACTCCAATTTAGCACATAAGTAAAGGGTTAAAAGCTAATAATATTAGCTCTGTTAAGAAACTGTTCCACTGCTGGGCACGGCCGCCTCTCAAACTGAGAGTTTAGGACATAGTTCGCCACGCTGGTCCAGTGCGGATTGGCGAACCTCGCACGCTTTCGAGAAACTTAGGCATGCAGGTTTCCTCACGATGTTTTCCTTCACCGTAAAAGCAAGTGATAGTTATTTTTTAAAACGCACATGCTTTCAAAAAGACAGAGGTGCGTGCCTGGGTTTGAAGCCGAGACCTCAGATTTTACAGTCCAACGGTGCCACCACTAGTATTACCTGATTATATAGTAATATTAATAGATGCATAAAACATCATACATAGTTATAGTGCGTAATAATTAATAGTAAATGAATGTTACTATGATTTTTTTAACATAACAATAACTTCAACCAATTTTCTTTAGTTATAGGAACACATAAAATATTTAGTACAATATTAAAGAAGGGCTGAATACCTTCTGTTACGAGGGACTTTCTGCGATATATAAGATGCCCGCATAATAATATTGCACGAAAAAATGTTTCATAGATAAAGTCCTTTTCGAACAATGCTTTGAAAAGCATACTTATAATGTTAAGAGGTATACCTTTTATTAAAAATGCTGATTTCTTTTTAAGGATGTTTAGCATTCTACACACTCTAAGTTAGGGGTAGTTCAGAATATTGATGTATTTTTTTGAGTATTTACAAACAACAATGTGTACAGTAAATAATGCAAGACTTACAATAGTTTAATGTAATTCGGTAACAAAATTAATGTCAATTATTCAACAAATATTATAAACGCGTAATTTAGTGAGGATGAATGTATATTTGTTACTCTCACATGCAAAAAGTACTGAACGGATTTTGATGAAACTTTACAGTATTTTTACTTATACAAGGTGTAACATAATAAACGCAAGACCTCAGACACCCCGATTAGAGAATTGCTTCATAAAGTCAAAAAGAAAGCCAAATTTTCACATTTAAAGGATTTACCCTTTTTTAAAGGACTTTTATACCCCAATTAACAATAAAATTTGTACGTGTATGTGTGCGTTTTGAGAAATACGTTTTAGAAATGCGTTTAGAATCTTCTTCTTGCTATGAATCAAGAATAAATTTATTTTTTTACGCACTGAAGGAGTAAAATCATTTTTTGCAAATTTAAAAAACATGAAAAAAAATACATTTAAAATTGTTGGAATCGATTCAGTTACCGATTTAGAACAAACTTCTTTCAGGTTTTGCGTTTATTATTTTACAGCTTGTATATCGATCTAGCACAAACTACTTTCAGATCTTGAGTTAATTATGTTACGCCCTGTATGATCTATTAATGCTTACCCTAAGTTGAACTCTGTTAGCTCAGAACAGAAATGTAACATTATTGCTAAACGTGAAGTCCTATAATTGGCTCACAGGTGTTATTCTAAGTTATTATAAGATTGCATTAAGCTGTTGGACTTCCATAACAAATTAATAAATAAATAAATATCAGAATAACACATAGGCTTTAGCCTAAATTATAATTGATACCGATAAACGCCTGGAATATTGTTTAAATCATTAAAATAAGTATTTTCTATCGTTCCCCAGTAGGTGCGTTGTAATAAACGAAATTGAACCAAAACTCAAAGCAATAGAACGAATTTAATTACAATATTAACGGACTTGACGGACGATTTAGCGGAGTGGTTAAGAGCTTAAGCCGCTCCACCCACTGTGTTTAATAGTCGCGGGTTCGATTCTCGCACAGGACAAATCTTTGTGTGATCCACAATTATTAGTTCCGGTCTGGGTATTTCTATATGTGAATTTTCATTTTTGTAAACGCACTCATGACACAGGAATAAATCATAATGTGAGGATACGTAGAAAAAGTAGTTAACTAGATGTCATAGTTGTCAAATGAATAATACTCTTTATTGTTTTTCAATTTCGGTTAACAGAGGAAAGCTAACTTATTAGGAACGTATCTAAATTTATTTAATCAACAAAAATAATAGATGTCATACAAAACAAAGGTCTGCAAGCAATTTGAAAAACTGAGAATGTGAAGCGACTTATGTCGTTGACCGTACTCAATTTACTCTTCGAACTCTGTTCCGTGCTACACAGGATAAGGACGAATTTTCAAAATTGATAGACATCGTTCTCTAATTGAAGAGACAGAAGAAGAATTTACTCTTTATAACTGAAAGTTTTGTTTTCCTTATCAAATTTGTAATGTAAAATAATATAAGAGGAGTTAGCACGAAAAAAATGAAGCTAGCGTGCCAACGTTGTATACTACAAATTTCCTCAATAAACATGAATGTGTAAACTAAATAAATAAAAATGAAAGTGACAGGACTACACGATAAACTCCACGTGGTTCAAAACCGCTTCCTCCGTAAAGCCGTAGGAGTCCCCTGGTTCGTACGGAATGTCGATCTTCACTCCGATCTAGGTCTTGAACCTATTCGCGCCTATATTAAAAAGGCGACAACACGGCACTTCGCGAACGCATCTACCCCCTAGCGACTGTCCCAACCGAGGGCGTCTCTTCAAGGCGCCCTCGAGTATGACGCCCCTTGCCCTTCTGGCTCGAGCGTAGTGGTTGCACGCTCGCCCTTAAGTCCGGTGAAGCTGTAAAGGCCTCGCGGCCAACAGCGTACATCACTCACACACATACGGTAACTTCCTATCAGCCGCTACCGCCGTCCGCGGCATATTCTCACCGACCCTCCCAATGCTCTTACATTCCTTCTTTCAGATACACATACCGCACATAGGTTCAGACACCGACCTCGCCGGCGAGGTCGAAGAATCCCTTGCCCGCCGGCCGGTGCAGAGCACCACGGCGAGACACCTAGTATATGCTTTCCCCCATAGCGACTGCCCAAGCCGAGGTCATTCCTGGGTCCTCTTGCCCTTTTGGCTGGAGCTTAGTGGTTGCACGCACGCCCTCTCGTCCGATGAAGCTGTAAAGGCCCAGCGGCCAACAGCGTAGATCATTCACACACACAAATAAAATCACGGTTACTCGCTAGCGTCAATATTTTCGTGCTAAGCCCTCAGTTGACGATTCGAATCGATACTAATTTCGCTGCTCACTGCAGCGTGGTAAGAAAAGCTGTACTCACATGATCCACATACGGAACACAAGTGTGGTATAGTCTTCAAGCGCAGTGCAAACTTTTATTATAGCTCGTAACATCCGTTCGAAGTATCCTTCCGTAATACCGAAGCGTTTTAAAGTTTTCCGATAATTATGACGGCGATAATCGCCGGTCCTTTATTTGTAGGGAACGGGATAAAAATAGCACTGGAATTCTCCTCAGTTGTAACTATCTAGGTTTAGGTCTCTCTTCGCCATCCATTAAAACATCGTAACAGCTTTACTAACTTTCATGTATTTATGGCATAGTTAGTTGTTTGCAATTTATAAAAGCGTTGTTTGCAAACTCCACTGTAATTTTTTTGTAATTGTGTTCAGTTTCCGAACTATCAAATTGTTTAACAACGATATAGGACAAAAGAGAGGGATAGGCCAACCATCATGCAACTCGCAAGCTTGATAGTCTACTCTTCCCTAAAAATAGTGAGTTTAATTTGTACACAATAAGACATATATAACCTTGGGTATCACACAAAACAAACTCCATTTTAATATTTTTGGGTAAGCGCTGTCAAATTACATTTTTCAACGTCAAAAGCCGGCAACAAAAACTTTTTGCTGTGGGGGGGTTTTGTAAAAATAATAGAAACTTATCCAGAACGTAGCTCTCAGGCGTATGAGCCTAATTACACTAATTTTTACCCCTTTTTGTTGCAAAAAAGTTCCACGAACTACATACTGGTTTAATTCATTTTTTTGCCCAACTTTGGTTCCTGTTTTTTTATTATCGAATGGTGCTTATTACGCAGTCTGAATTCTTGATTTTGGTTAAATTTGATTACGATAGGTCCACCCCTATTACATTAGGAATTAATAGGTCACATATCGGAAGTTTTAAGTTATAACAAGGTTTGTCTACCTATCTATCACGCCAGATCCTTTGCGGGTAAGGTAAAGAGTACAAGATCCAACAAGTTCTAGATAATTACGTAATAGAATTGTTTATAATATAAATTACTAGCTGTTTCCCACGACTTCGTACCCGGTCGACAACAGCGCCACCTACCGGGTCTAAGTTATATATAACATCTATGTTACTTCTGGATAAGGTAGCTTTCTTACGGTGAAAGAATTTTTGAAATCGGTCTAGTAGTTTTTGAGTATATTCGTTACAAACATACAAAAATACAAATCTTTCGTCTTTTTAATATTAGTCCGACACTTCAAGAGGTTTTTAGAGCCATTAAAAGGTTGAAAAACAATAAAGCTCCAGGAGTTGATGGTCTACCGTCAGAAGTGTGGAAACAAGGCGAAGAAAAAGTTCAAACTAAATTACAGGAATTGGTGCTTCAGATCTGGGAAACCGAAAAACAACCAACGGAATGGAGTTTAGGTGTTATTTGCCTGATCCACAAAAAAGGCTGTAAAAAGAAGTGTTCAAACTACCGAGGAATAAATAGCTCTCCTTCTAACAGCGTACAAAATCATCTCATATGTAGTGCTTAAAAGACTGGAACCGTACGCGGAAAAAATCCTAGGTGTGGTTACCAGTGTGGGTTTCGACCAAACCGCAGTATCATTGACCAGATCTTTCTCCTCAAAGAGCTGATGGAGAAGAAATGGGAATACGCGCAGAGTATTTACATGCTGTTTGTGGATTTTACCAAAGCCTATGATAGCATTGATCGCGGTGCCCTATATGCCATCCTAAGAAAACTCAACATCCCCAACAAACTAGTTAACATGATTACGGACAAATTTGTGGTTATCACGGGATTGAAGCAAGGAGATGCCCTGTCACCTATGCTTTTCAACCTTGTTCTAGAATATGTCCTCAAAAGCGTGCTTACACTAGACGTTGGACTGTGGAGCTCAATGGAAAGCATAAGGCCATAGGATACGCCAACACTCTGGCCTTGATAGGGGAAACCAGCGATCAAGTTCAAGACTCCGCGAAAGTACTTGAAGAAGAAGCTCTGAAAGAGGGGCTGAGGATCAGTCATGAGAAGTCGGAGTATCTCCATATGAAGCGCTACAAAAATACGCGCGCTCCTCTCAAAGATCTGCCGGTTGGAGATACGAAGTAAAAAGGGATGGCAAAGTTTAAATATCTAGGCTGTACTATAACAGATACAAATACTCGCGACGAAGAAATTGACATCCGCATACAGAACGCACTACGATGTAGAGCCGGCTTACACAAAATGTTGGTGTCCAAACTTTCGAGCAGAACTAAGAAGATCCGGATCTAGAAGGCCCGTTATAAGACCAATATTATTGTATGGGTGTGAAGCTTGGACACCAAAACTAAGAGAGGAAAACAAGCTACTTGTGGCGGTAAGAAAGATTCTTCGCAAAATCTTGGGCCCTAGTCGGAAAATTGACATCCGCATACAGAACGCACTACGATGTAGAGCCGGCTTACACAAAATGTTGGTGTCCAAACTTCTGAGCAGAACTACGAAGATCCGGATCTACAAGACCCGTTATAAGACCAATATTATTGTATGGGTGTGAAGCTTGTACACTAACACTAAAAGAGGAAAACAAGCTACTTGTGGCGGTAAGAAAGATTCTTCGCAAAATCTTGGGCCCTAGTCGGAAAATCAGATGGAAGTTGGAGAGTCCGCAATAACGCTGAGATCGAAGAACTTATGGCTGGCCCTAATATCATAGGAGAGACCAAAGCGTACAGACTCCGATGGCTTCGCCACATTCAAGTATTGGGAGAAGACCTTAGTGTAAAGAAACCCTATCTGGGCCGACCAATCGGCCGCCGACCGGTTGGTCGTCCCAGATATCGCTGGAAGGACATGGTTGAGGCGGATCTGCGTGAGCTCCAAGCCGAATCGCGCAGGACCGTGAAAAGTGACGGAATCTCGTTTCGGAGGCCAAGACTCAGATCACTCAGACTCATCCAGAACTATGTATGCCTGACAGATTTAATGCGCAATTAACAGAACAAAAGCTTGAGAGATAGATATTTGACTAAAATTTTCAAAGTATTTTTACTTTAAAATTACTTATAATAATATTAAAAACTCAAACTCTTATTATGTATTATTATATTTAAATACTAAATTTATAATTTAAACAAGTGGGTCTGTAGCTGCCCGCGGAACTGACACAACTTAAGGTAGAAAATATCAGTCTCTGTTGGAGACTAGAATCTCATTGTACTGGCGACACATTCTGATTATCGGGTTGTAATAGGAAGTATTGTTTGAAAACAGTTGGAGACTAAACATATTGTAATTACGATTACGGGACCTAAACCGAGTGTTGAAATTTAAAAGCGATAGTAGGCCAGGAGATTCGATATTGTAGCTTTCTAATGGTGAAAGAATTTTAATCGGTTCAGTAGTTTTTGAGTTTATTTGTTACAAACATACAAAAATACAAATCTTTCCTCTTTATAATTTTAGTATAGAAGTATAAATAACTTAAGGAATCCTATATCTTATGATAATAAATACATAATTACAAGCAAAAACACTCACTGCATAATATTATTATAATCATATCGCAATAACGTGGAAGTGAAAAAGAAATGCAGCATGAGAGAGTAAAATTAAATTAATGACTAAAATAATAATTTGGAAGTTGTATAATTACTGTTCACACCACTTACAAAGTTGGCACTACTATTTTTCTACCCTCCTCATCTCCTCTCCTCCAATAAATGGACTGATTCATGATAAAGGTATGTAATTTATGATTGTTTTGTTCAGATTGGCTGGATTGTAATAATATTTTCGTGCTACGTTGTGCCGTGCATAACATTTTATTTTTCATTTGATTGTGATGTGTGTATTTTATGTATGTATTGTATGGTCTCCACATTGGTATTTTCTATATTTCTGTATGGGTCTGGGACCTGAACTATTAAAATAGCAGACCTCTTGCGCAAAGATGCTTTTGAAATGTGGTGCCAGAGAAGACTGCTCTGAGTACCATGGACCGCGCATAGGACCAATCCATCCAATCCAATCCAAACATCCATATTGGCCGAGCTCAAGATCACCACCAGACTCTCCACCATCTCCACTCGAAGGATTGTCGAGTTTTTCGGCCACATAGCCAGGAAAAGGGCGACAACCTCACAAAGCTACTGGTGACTGGCAAAGTACGAGGAAAGAGACCAAGAGGTGGTAGCTCTATGCGCTGGTCCGACTGGATCCGATCCGCCCTGGGCACCACAATTTCTAATGCGATACACAGGGCTAAGAACCGAGCTGGTTGGCGGAACATAATTCGCGATATCGTTGTTCCTGGAGGTCACGACCCTGAACATTGAGAATATCGACGCAAGGAGGAGGTGTATGGGTCAATAGGTTCCAATATAGATAGACGGACTATTCGGTTTTACGTACGGGAGACACTGGCCACGACAGTTTTATTGCGGCATGAAGTCCGACCGTTAGCGCTTGCCGGAGCCGTAAACTGTTTATTGGTTTAGTTTATTATTTCTATTTATTAAACTTTTAATTTACTCCATTTTACTGTTGAGGATTTTATTTTTATTGATTCTTCTCTATCTATCTATCTATAACCTCACGCCAGATCCCTTGCGGGGTAGGCAGAGAGTACAGAGTTCCAACAGGTTCTTTCCTTACATACCTCTCTGGCTTCCTCGACTCTCATAGTTCGTCTCATACACGCTCGCCGGTTACGGAGACTCTTGACTTTTCCATCAGATAAGACTCGGTTTATTTGGTCGTGGTAAGATAGTCTAGGTCTTCCCCGGTACCTGCATCCTTCCACTTTCACATTGTATATCTGTTTTGTTATTCTTTCCTCTGGCATTCTTTCTATATGCCCGAACCAACGGAGCATGCCCTGTCTCATCTTTACACCGATACTATCTTTCATACCTACTCGCTGTCTTACTATTATACTATCTTTCATACCTACTCTGATTCTTTGTTAAACAAATAAGACATGCAAGTCTTATAAAGAATCGTTTCACTTTTATTGTGTATGATTCATGATTTTTAGATTTCTTAGGTCAAGTCAAGCCGATTTATACTTAAAAAAAACTTAAAAGAATCTCAAACAGCATTACACAAGAAAATAACTTTGTTGATCTCTTGATTCAATTGTCTGAGAGGCTGAGGCTTACCTCACTGGATCAAGGAGTTCGATTCTCAGAAAGGACAAATCTTTGTGTGATCCGCAATTACCAATTTGTTTTTGTGTTTGTATCTGTGTATGTGAAATTTAAGTTTGTAAATAGACATGGACAAAGTGCCTAACTGTTCAGATTCGAACATTTGTATCTGAAACAGATAAAAGATTTAAATCCGAATGTGCACATTTGGAAAAATTGAATATTTGAATAATATCAGCTATCAGCTAAATTCGTTCGTTCTATGAGACAGTAAGTTTAGTGAATGTAAGAATAAGATTCAGATTGGTACAATTATTTCGTATCTTAAAGTTCTCGTTCATCTGAACTAATATTATGAAGAGGAAAAATTTGTATTTTTGTATGTGTGTAACGAATTAACTCAAAAACTACTGGACCGATTGCAACAATTCTTTCACCATTAGAAAGCTACCCTATCCAGAAGTAACATAGTGTTCCGGCTTGGACGCCTGCCGATGTTGTAGCTCACGCGAAGCTAGCCCAACGTTGCTCCCATCGTCGCTGCAGGCACAACAGGCGTTCATTCAAGACGTTCACTCAGACATTTACTCAGCCGTACATTCAACGATTCAGTCTCTAAATTTTAATATTCCTCTTCCAACCGTCGCCCCACGCTCAAAAGGGCTTCATAATCGCAAGTTCTTAATTGTAAAAGTAACGAAGTAAAATGCTTCTAAATCTAAAAACTGAGTTTCATTGGCTCCAGTATGTTATAAGACACATAGGCTATATAAAATAGACCCGGTAGGTGGCGCTGTTGTCGACCGGGTACGAAGTCGCGGGTAACTGCGAGTGTTTCTTATAACTAAATTATTTCAGCGAAGGTTGACACAGGTCTATTTGTCAATGTAGTCAAGATTCAGTTATAGTTGTGGTATCATCGTTAGTAAAATTAAAAAAAAAACCGCACTGTTACACTAAACACTAATTTTTGTTATAGAAAAGCGGGTGCTTTTCTTTACAAGACATCAAAAAGTCAACAACAGAATATCTCTAGCGCGAACCAACAATGGTTTTCTCAAGTTATATAAATTAGTGTTTCAAGGAGCCCGCTATGAAAACATGTTTACTCTCCGCTCCGAGCGGGACATGTCACACAACCCGGTTCGGTTCCCGGTCACGTTTTATATTGAAACTGTTCGCGGTAGAAAAGTTGCATTCAATGCACTTGCTAGTGTTTTCTGTGGTCTTTCTACAAAACATATATTCCCCAATTGAGAATTGAATTCATATTTTCAAAATCAAAAGGTTTCTTCACATAAATTAAAAGTTGTCTGAAGTTGTCTGCGTCGTTAGTCTAGGCGAATAATGCGCGTAGCGATCACTATGTCAAATCCTAGGTCAGACAAAACAGTGGCTTGCCCGATAAAATGGCAGTAGGATCGCCCCCTATTACATGGGACCTAACATTGTCGACGAAAAGTGGGTGTACACAGTACACCTCTGCCACCCTAACACCGCTTGGAGAATATAGGCATGACGGTGTTTATTTATTTATGTTTTACCTGAGGAAGCTCGCCAGAAAGGATCGGATACGAAAAACACAAAATTGAAGGGAATGCAGAGCCATGGAAGAGAACTACACTCAACTTTGTAGCTATCTATGGGTTAAAAATGATGATGAGGAAGTATTTATGAAGAACTAGTTTCTGCCTACGACTTCGTCCGCGTTGACAGGAGCCCTAGTTTTTCGGGATAAAAAGTATCCTATGTGTTAATTCAGGTAACTATCTGTGATCGTGTAACAAACATGCAAACATCTAAATACCTAAGCATCTAAACCGACGGTGCGTAACCTTGATAGCTAATCAGCCTATACTGCCCACTGCTGGGCAAAGGCCTTCTCTCACAAATCGAAGTGAGAGAGATTAGATCATACTCCACCACGCGGACCCAGTGCGGATTGGTGGAAGCAGGTTTGTGGCCACCTGCTGTTGGAACTTATCAAGCCGCCTTTAAGGCTTCCAACTCGGCTTAACGACTACCACATTAAGTGGTAACCGGGACCAACGGCTTAACGTGCCTTCCGAAGCACGGAGACGCTTGAATATGAAAATGCCACAAACGGTCACCCATCTCAGGCCGACCGAGTCGAACGCTGCTTAACCTTGGTGATCGGTAAGAACACCGCGGTCGCACAGCGCTACGAATGCCTCCTGATCGCTAAAGGTACGGCCAAACCAACGCATTCAGCCGCGGCCGCGGTGGCGTCCCTGGCGTCGATCACGGTGGCGATCAGTATCTCCCTATGATTGCGCGTGCAGACGCCGCCCAGATAGCGCGTGCAGGATGCAGGACGCGTTAGTGTGAACATTTCCATAAAAATATTACTGCAGGAGCTGATCGCCACCGTGCACGCCACCGCGGCTGCGGCTGAACGCGTTTGTTTGGCCGTAATTTAAAAACACCGCGGTACTCGAATCATAGCGGCGCGCCTAACTATATGTAGACATAACACTTTTAATATTATAGCATTTGACGGACGATTTAGCGCAGTGGTTAAGAGCTTAAGCCACTCCGCCCACTGCGTCTAATAGTCGCGGGTTCGATTCCCGCACAGGACAAATCTTTGTGTGATCCACAATTATTTGTTCCGGTCTGGGTATTTGTGTATGTGAATTTTCATGTGTGCAAATGCACCCACGGCACAGAAATAATTCCTAGTATGGGGCTACGTTTTTTTAAACAAAAAGAATAGATAAGAAAAGAAAGATGATGATACGACTTTGTTTGTTGAAATTGTAAATTACTTGAATGACTCATAGAGCTAGTTCGTATAAAGAAAAATAAATTTTCATTGTTTTTAACATGCACTTCTGGCTTTCCCTATGTCTAAAAAAGGCTTTAACTTCCTTTGTAACTCTTTTATGTATTTTCTTTTATGTATTTGTATATGTGAAATTTAATTTTTGTAAACGCACCCACGACACAGGAATAAATACTAGTGTGGGGCTACGTTTTTTAAAATGAAAAAAAAATATATATAGATAGGTTATGAAATAAAACTATTTTTTCGGATTTTATCGCGGTTTATTTTGATTTTTAAGTTCCCGACGTTTCGAGTGCTTTGCAGCACCCATGGTCACGGGAGGGACTGAGGTGGTAGACGTCACAAAAGGCAACACAAGCATAACACTGCGAGACCTCAAGCCACCGTGAGCTCATTCTGCGTAGATCGGACCAACAAAAATAATTAAGAAGTTTGGGGGTACCCTGGAACAACTATGCCTTTTGTGACGTCTACCACCTCAGTCCTTCCCGTGACCATGGGTGCCGCAAAGCACTCGAAACGTCGGGAACTTAAAAATCAAAATAAACCGCGATAAAATCCGAAAAAATAGTTTTATTTCATGTGTAATATTCGCGTAAATCTAAAAACTCAGTAGATAGGTCATGTTGAATATTTGGGATGTCTCGTGTACTGTTGTGCATACGTATAATAATATTACGTGCTTTACAATAGTAAAAGTCTAGCTCCCTCAGCCAACAGCGTGCTACCATAGTACTACCTGACAAAGATAATCTGCGTAATTCTAAGTACGAGGACAAACGAGGGATTCAATAATAAAGTTGAAAAAACCGAAATTACGACGTATCGGAAATATTCGTAGTAAGACGTCCGCTTGATTCACTAGTTAGAGCGTAGGCCTACCATCGGGGGTTCGCGTCTTCCGTTCCTGCACCAAGATCCCCAAGATCCCCCATTATCCCCGACGATGTTAAGTTCCAATATAATAGGGACCGAGTCTTTAGCTATTATCGGGCACACTCCCAAACTCTGGACTAGTTTTTCAATAGAAAAACACTCTTTACGAGGAAGTATTTGAACCCAAGGTCTCATGACCGCCACCGCACTTTGTGGCTGAACCAACAAGGCAGTCTTTGCGAGTATTGCGAAATTCATGTTTGTGATCATGACACAGAAATAATCAGTGTAGGGTCATTTTTAAAAATATATATAAAAAAGTATTCGGAGAAATTAAATTCAACTCTGCACTCCCACTAGGGGATATGGGCGTGACGGTTATTATTAGTATATATTTCGTATTGCTAGGGCCTTAGCAATATACAAGGATCTAATGTAGATAATACTGCTAGTCTATAAGTCGATGATTTATAGCAATAAATCTCATAAAACTTTAAACATAAAGCAAGAGTCCGCCTCAACTTATCGCAGTAACTTGGCCACGGGGCTTCAGCAATGGCGGTTGCTTAAAATATCCGAATAGTTTCAGAAGGCTTAGCACGAACAGATTCACGTAATCCTAACGCTACTGAGTTCATATTCCATACTTTTCACACTAAATATTTACTAAATAAAGTTGATCGTGACGGCGCGCCTTCCCGACGACCTTATGAAAATAAAAATTAAAAGCTTAGTATGAACAAAGTGACGTAAGAGTAATACTATCGAGTTGATATGCTATCCTTTTCACTCTACAAATGTACTAAATATAGACGAACGTGACAGGATAGGACGCTATTTCGATGACTTTACAATAAGGTCAAAAGGTTTGTGCTAAGTCTTTATGCTGAGTATGCTTAGCTCTTAGCTCTTGGCTTAGCATGAACAGACTGGCGTTCGCGTAACGCTATCGAGTTGATATGCCTTCCTTGTCTCACAAACTTATTAAATTTACAATTGAACATTACGATACGACGAGACAACATTACGATAACGTCATCGCGATAAGCCCACTAAGGGCTAAGCACAAATTATTTGACATTATCATTAAGTCATCCTGTTACGTTCATCTTTATTTAGTACATGTGATGTGCGCAAAAGATGGTATATTAACTCGATAGAGTCACGTTAACGTCAATATGTTCGTGCTAAGCCCACAGTACAACCACAGTAGTACAACCGCGTTATTGTTGCAGATTTAGGTTTATGTCAATGTTAAACTCCGAAAATCTAGAATGGGCCGCGGGAAAGCTTAAAATGTTTAATGACAACGCGTTGGAGAGGAAGGAAATCCGGCAGGAGGTTTTAGTTTAAAATGGTGCTAAATCTACACTAATATAATAAACAGTGAAGATTTGTATTTTTGCATGTTTGTAACAAATAATCTCAAAAACTACTGGACCAATTTTAATGACTCACCATTAGAAAGCTACGTTACCTAAAAGTTATATAGGCTATATGAAACATAGACCCGGTAAGTGGCGCTGTTGTCGACCGGGTACGAATTCGCGGGAAACTGCTAGTCTTTTATAACGTAACGTGATTGAAATGACATTTCAATAATTTATTTGTATATGAAAATTTTGTGTGTATTTCATTACTATAATTTCAGTTAAAGCACACCGGTATTGCCATTGCCAAATTATTTTATGACGACTGTTTTGAGGGCAGTCACAACCTATCGATTAGACCAGAGGTTCCCAAACGTTGTTTTTCATATTCCTTTTTCAAAATTTAGCTGGTTTCGGTGGACCCCCTGCAGCTACATTTCTACCATATTCCCTAAAATCGACAAAAAAATGTGAAGAGTAGACCTAACTCACCACGAATTAATAGTTTTCGAAAAAAAAGTGAGAATTGATTGGTTAATTAATAATTGATTGTGCTGTGAGTGGCTGACAAAAAAGTAAATTTGGCCATTCAAAAAATTCCATCCAACTTTACTTTTTTGACATCTACTCACAGCACAAGGAACCAATAAATTCTCACTTATTTCATTTAGCAAACTGTCATTCGGAGTGGTAAAAATAAAAAGAAAAATAGTAATTTTTTTGTGTTGTATTTATTCAAATATGTAATTATTACACTGTTAATTATTATTGTTATCATATTACATTGTAATATGATAACAGTCGTAATGTAATTAAAATTATACATTAATAACGTAACGTAAATTCTACAATGACTTGATGTATTGAAATAATTAATATTTGTCTTCAGTTTTGTTAGGAATAACCGCAAATCTCCCCGTTTCGTGATATTCAATCTGCTCCTTTTTTTGTTAAAGGGTTTGTAACGACACTAAAACTTTTTGCGACAGGATATGACGAGGGAAACGCTATCAAAAGCTTTCTCGCAATTCCCCACAGTCCAGAATATTTTTCGGGTATTTCTGCCTGCAGCCAAAATGTTTGCTACACTCTACTAAATTTCACCTTCAGCTCCTCATTAGTGCTGAGCTCGAGTAGCTCCTCTTGTAATATCACACTCTCCACTTCCGTTTCATCAAATGGATTTATGTTTCATGGTGATATTTGCATCGTCAGAATAAGAAATAAATAAAATAAAAAGAACTGAAAGAAATGAAAGAACTCAATATCGTCAGAATATCTTTAAATCTAATTTTGAAGTCATCATGTAGGGCAATTAAATGTCGAATATATGTCTGAATATCCTTATCAAGGCATTCTAGCTGTGACAAGTTTGAAAATTGGGAAAATACACGCCGACTAATATTTTGCTTCATAAATTTCAATTTTCCAAGAAAAGCTGAAATTACACCCCATGTTTTTATTAAATTGAGGCTGTCCCCTTGTAATTATAAGTTAATGTCATTAAATTTTTAGAACAAATCTGTCAAATACGCAATGTCTGCTTACAAATTGATCAAGTTCTTTTTGTATCTGAATTTTTCCTTTCAGAAACTGTAAAACTGATTCAAAAAGTGAGTAAAATCTTGTTAAACATGCACTTTTCGACAACCAGCTTACTTCAGCATGTAAGAGCAATCGTTGGAAGTCTTCATCTTTTGCATCGCACAATTGTGCAAATAAACGCATATTCAACGCATTGCTTCTTATTTTGTTAACTGCATTCATCACAAATTGAAGCGGTTGGTGCAATCTATCATTAAAAATTTTCGCTACTTAGATGGCTTATAAACCCACGATATCGCCCGACCAGGGCAGGAGCTCCATCTGTTGCCACCGAAATAACGTTTGGGAATGGAATCGATTTTTCCTTAAAAAAATCACTCAGTACATTAAATATTGATTCACCTTTAGTGTCCGTCTCCAAAATTTTCGCGAATTACTATTCGCGAAAACTCTTAATGTCTTTCTTCGTCCATAACAAATCGATAATATGCCAATAATAATGCTTCATTACCAGGTTAAGTTTGTTCGTCCAGTTGAATAGAAAAATGAGTTGTTTGCAAATAATTACACAAGAAACTTTCAATATCAGAGCTCATTTCATCAATACGTCTTTGTACAATATTGTTACTCAAAGGAATTCTTTTGAGTATGTCAAATGGAGATTTATGCAGAACAGTTTTTAAAACTTCTTCAACAGCGGGTAAAATTAACTGTTCTCCAATGGTGTGCGGTTTTCCAGATTTCGCTATAAGTAATGAGATATTGTAAAATGCCCGCAAGCCATCATCGTTACTTTCAGATGTTAAAGCGAACATACTGTGCACGGTGGGTCTCTTTTTATAATTTTCCTTCAGTGCTTGAATTTCAAATTTTTACATATTTTATCAGGATGACACCTTCTTAGATGATCTTCGAGCTTCGATGGTTTCGTAGAGTCAAGTTGCTCAAAACTTTGTTGCGTAAAAGGCATATGGGCAATCGCCTGTGTGCCTTTGATGGATGAAAACCAAATTTTAAATAATCAACACTATACTGTCGACATTTCTTCTAAGATTCAGCCATGTTTCGTATCAGTAACCTACCTGTAAATAAAAAAAAACTTTGTTTTAGTAATCATAAGGCGGTCTTACTCAACAAGATGTGGCTAATTTAACAGAATAGGATTATCTAATTAATTATCGCAATGAAATAAACAAACCGACTGCAAACTGATTCTAATTATTAAAAGCAATAAATCGCTTCATAATACTCTATTATGGATCTTAATCCATAATAGAGTTTTATGAATACGGCTGAACCGATTTTATTGTAATTTAAAACATTTTTTCATAAATATATTTTGATATAATTCTGTAAATTCGATAGAAAATACTATTGAACAATATTTTGATATCAAAACTCCGTGATTTTAATTATTTATTTATTAGTTTGATGCAAGTTACGGGTACGTAAAGACGCGTAAATTTAGCATAAGGAACCTGAAATATTTACAATCATGCATGTCAATCATAATATATCTCTCCTTTAGTGAACCACCACACAGTGGGGTAAAAAAAATTTACAAATAAAGTAGGGACAAAAAGTTCAACCTTTCTCGGCTTTCTGTTCTTTTATGGAAGTATCTAATAATGACTCTGTTCAGTATTTAATTTTTAATAAGTACCTACCACGCGCAAACATTACAAATATACTTACAATATATATTACTTACAATATACAAAATATATTACAACATAAAATAAAAGTATGTATAACAAATAGGCAGGTAAATACATACTTTTTCTGACACTGGCGAACACTACCTCGATTCACTTTACTTTAGTTTTTTTTTTCGAAATTCCGGAAACAAATGAGTAACGTTTATTCTTGGCATTTGTATTTATATTGGTGAAGAATCATTTCATTCGTCCCTTTGCACGTCTGAACAAGCGTTGCGGACGGCGGCGGCGCTTTGCAAGTCTCGACAAGTTGTACTGAATATGGAATATGCAAGTTTTTACAAGAAACAGTCGCTGAGCTGCTAACCCTCATTTTATTTGTTGTAAGGAAATATCGATTTAGGTATCGGGGAAGATATTTAATAGATAATTAAATAGTTTATGACCTTTTTTTTTTTTACTCGGGGAAATCCTCATGGACTTCCGCCAGCCTCGGGGGAACCTGGCGGGGCATATCGGACTCTTACCGACTAAAACCCCACGATGACCGGCATCGATACTTCAGGGAAGGGCTCCGGGATCTCCGTTAGGAACGCACCGGTGCCCCTCTGTATCGTGCTCCGAAGAGCCCGCCTTCGGGGGGGGAGCCTATGGATCCGCTCCCGCCCTGCACCGTCACGGTACTCACGGCGGCATGGGCCACACCACGGCGCCGTCCTCCTCCGGGGCGCGCGTGAAGAACGCTTAGGGCCCCCGCCCCAATATCCCACGACCCCAAGGGCTCCCCTGCGGATGTTGGTGCAGGGGGGGAAATAGTTTATGACCTAGCCCAAGGTGGTGCCTCACGATCGAGATATAAATCTAATGTTATCTGTAAAGAGCGTCTAAAGGATTCCAGATGGACCAGTCCCCTCAAGCAGCACCCGTTCACGAGTATGACTGCTGGAACAGCCATCACTCTCCTTGACCATATTGAAGGGAAGGGAGTGACCCGCGCCAGGCAGCCACCGCAAGCAAAGACATTACAGTGAGCAACCAACCGCGTGAGCCAACGGCGTAGATCACTCACACATACAAAAGCAACTTTATTATCCCGTGTACCTATTGACATTATGTTTCTTTAGAAAAAAAGCGTAGCCCCATTTCAGAAGTTATTCCTGACGTGGGTACGTTTAAAAATATAAAATACATATACAGAAATACCCGGGTCAGAATATTTGTGGGTAACACAATGACTTGCCTTGTGCGGGGATAGAACCCGCGACTACGAGATCTAGTAGTAAGCCGCACAGACTACAGCCTACAGCTTTTAACGACTTCAACAAGCCGCCCATAAATTTAAGACATGTCATTTGCCATTTTGAGACATTTCCAACCATTGCGCTACCGGCATTTGACTCGTCTAATTTTTGGTAATACAGAAGGAAAGAAAAATAGATTGACTATACCACAGAACAAAGAACCCCCTATCTCTCTCTCTTTTGCTCGATCTAAAATTCATAACGTCTACTTTTACTTTACCACTTAATAAAATATAATAAGAAAATTTCACGAAGCTCGTTCGATTTTGAATTGTTACGATTCAAAGTACCTTATCTTAGGCTTTACTATTGATCTTAAGAGCTTTGTTAGACTTACTGAAATATTAATATGGAACGGAATACAAGAGAGCTATTATGTTAAGGACAAGTAGGATGTAGGAGTTGTTAAGGCCAAGATGTCAACATTTTAGGGTTTAGTTAAGATTATCTATAATCACCCACCCCGGAAGAGGTCTGGCGTGACCCCTTGCGGGGTGGGCAGAGGCTTTCCTTACATACTTCTTTTCCTTCCTCCACTCTCGCGGTTCATCTCATATACGCTTGCTAGTTACGGAGACTCTAAACTTGCCCTTCAGATAAGACACGGTCTTTTGGGTCATAGTAAGATAGGTAGGTCTTCCCTAATACCTGAATCGATATTTCCTTACAACAAATAAAATGAGGGTTAAATTAAACGACTGCTTCGTTTGTCTAGTGGCAAAGCACATCGCTTTGTCCTCACGAGGCCCTGTGTTCCAATCCTAGGTCGGACAAATGTAGTTTCTCTAACGAAAACTTCCCAGTATAAGTCCGGAGTCTGTAATTGTACCCGGTTTATGGCAATAGGCTCACCCCCTATTACATGGGGCCTTACATCGTCGGCAAAATGTGGGTGTATTCAGTACACCTCTGCCATCCCTGCTTGGGGAATACAGGCGTGACGGTGTTAAATTAAATAAAACGGGACTATTGAAAAAGTAGATCGATTACGGGTGATAGGCCAAATAGAGTGGAAAGGGGACGCCCTAAGAGATGGTCAGATCTGATATCTAAACCACTGGAGGTTCCAGTCAGCGTGACACTCCATCTGGCAAGTGATCGCAGCAGAGGAAGAAAAAAAAATCTAAAATAAAAAATCCGGAAGAGAGATTGCAAAAGGATACGGGCACTTGCCAGAACTCACATTCGTCTAATCCCTTAGTTCCCAAAGTGGTCCAGGTGGACCCCCAGGGGTCCACGGGAGACTCGACAGGGGTTTACGTTGGCGTGACAAAAAAATGGGGTTCACAATTCGTAAGAATGCGAAAATTTTTTGCTTTCGATAGTGAAGAACTAAAATTTTGGCTTGACTTCACCTGTCAAAGTAGGCAGATAATATTTTAAGAAGCTCGGCGACTGTTGCTTGTAAAAACTTGTAACCTAAACATTGTATCCAAACAATATGATTAAAAAAAAGGAAAGAAAGAGAAGTAAATAAAAATGATAAGCCCGCTAAGTTTCTTCGCCGGATCTTCTCAGTGGAAGCCGCGTTCCGATCCGGTGGTAGATCAGTAGTTAAATTTAATTCAGTAAAATAAATGTAAATTAACTATTTGTACGCGCCCCCGCAGGGCTTATACAAAAAAAATTATTTGAGTTTGAATTTGAGTTTCTCCGGGCCTTTACAGCTTCACCGGCGAGCGTGTAACCACTACGCTCAAGCTAGAAAGGCAAGGGTCAACTAATTCAAGGGCGCCTCAAGGAGTAACGGCCTCGGCTTGGGCAGTTGCCCTCCATAGAGGAGGGCGTATACTAGGTGTCTCGCCGTGGTGCTCTGCATCGGCTGGGGGGCAAGGGAATTTTCGACCTCGCCGGCGAGATCGGTATGTGCTGCTGTGTGCGGTATCTGTATTCGGAAGAAGGGTATCGGGAGGGTCAGTAAGAATATTCCGCGGGCGGAGGTACCGGCTAAAAGAAGGGGAGACCAGTGCGTAGTCAGCGGTACCTACTAGATAGATAGATAGATAGATTACTCTTTATTGTACACCAATACATTTACATAGAGAAAAAAAAAAAAATTAAACAAAGGCACAATTGGCGGTCTTATCGCTAATAGCGATCTCTTCCAGACAACCAAAACTGAAAGACCAAGACAAAAAGATATACAAAAAAATAGAGGGCAGTAGGTGGCGTACATTTATTAGTTAAGTTTTACTTTAATAGGTATAGGTATATATATATATATAGATTTCTTTTTCTGTGAGGGGTAGCGTAGTGACTAAAGCGATCGTCTCAGCAAGACGAATAATCTGTCTTCAATTCTCGTCCGAGGCCACAAGATCGACTACAGATAATCACTTCTATAACTACCTACCAGATACGTCTGTAAGAATAGAACCTGTTTCTTTTTATGGGGCTAAGCTCGCCACACGTTCCCACCATTGTAACTCCTGTAAGCCAGGATCCTCAAAGGTCTTCTTAGATAATACCAAGTTTGGACCTTGGGGTGTCCCGGAAAGCGCATTAAATTAATGCGCTTTCCGGGACACCCCGGCGGGTTCGGCAAATTTGTTGCAGGTTCCAAGACAATTGTCTTGGAACCCGCAACAAATTTAATGAGAAAGAAAAACAGGAGGTGTAGGAAAAATAAAATTCCACTTCCCTCCTTTGCAAAGCGGGAAACACAAAAAAGAAAGAACCTGTTTCGACTATGTATTCTCTGCCGACTCCGCAAGGGCTCTGGCGTGATGATATAGATAGATAGATCGATATTTACCTACACATATTATTACCTGCCCACATTATTATAGCATAAGAAAACAACTCCGACACGACCATTTATAGCTAAATAGGGCTCCTGCTCACACACTGCCAGCTGCAGACACCTAAATTCATGTTTGTCTTTCATCAGTATAACACCGCTCCGGGCGCTGCGTAATAATTAGCCTCCGCGCTTAAGTTACAGTCTGTGAGCGAAATAAACGTCTTAAACTTAGTTCTTTAACGTCTTTAACTTTCATATAATATAGGATAGTTATCCTAGTTATTCTGTTTTTCCTTAGTGGTCAATTTTATAAGCAAATATGATGTGACAACAAAAACAATAAACTAGATACGGTTGGGAAATCATTCATAATACAAAATTCATTCATTCATTTTGTTTATTTTCCCAATCATATCAAGTTTTTTGTTTTTAGTTGTCATACCATATTTGTTTAAAAACTGGCTATGTAAAATAAATATACTGTAGGAAAAATCAAAAAGCAGTTTGCTTTGGATTTACGTTCGTAACCGTGCTATCGCAACCAGCTTCGAGATAGGGATTGTCGTTTCGTCCTTTCATAACTGTGTACTTATCAAGAATATTTCAACTTTATAGCCATCTACTTAAGAAGATATTTATTAAGTCGAGGCCTTTATAAACACCCCCTACTGATGACTCTTTTATTTTGAGTTTTCTCCTCGCCTTTCTCGATTCAGTTTGTAAGCTCCCTCCGCGCACGGAGATCGCGGTAATGTGGAGACAATTGCACCACCTTTCTCCTGAAGATCGATTCGACAACTGGACGCCCGACGACTTCAATACCGATGGTCATGCTAATAACCCATCTATCTCTTTTTAACCGAATTCAAAATGGAGGAGGTTCTATATTCGTCTGTATGATTTTTTTATGTATGTTCATCGATATTTCCGTCAATTGAGGGCAGATTTTCGTAATTTTTTTCGTAAAGCTTAAATTCAGTATAGCCTTAAGGTCCCATTTTATTTTATTGGTATTAGACCTTGGACTTTAAAGATACACCAGGGGACTCCTTGACGACAAACAGCACGAATGTAGAAATTCAGTTATTATGAATATTATATAAATTCTTAAAACTACTTGAAATTGTAAAATAAAAAACTTTTCGGTTGCCGGTTGGTGCAGTCGGTTACTTGGCACCGACTTCCAATATTTATTTTTTGCTTTTTGAAGTTGTTGGTTTCCCTTTATTAAAAAAGTTTGTATTCTTATAGCATCATTGGTGATCCTATTGTATAACTGGCATTATAATTGACGATATTTAATCATTTAAGGTAAGAAAAAACAAACTATATTCACGTAAGCATATGCTAATTTTGAAAATCTTACTAACGACAGAAATATATCGAACACATGGGAGTTTAAGCGTCGGAAGTTGTCGCCCAAGGAGGATCAATCACGACCAAATAAATGGTCTCTTTGAAAAAGGTCAAATATATAGCTCTTAATCGACGGATATGCATGAGGAGATGTATAAAAGTGTGCCCGAATCGTAGTATGTGGCGAACTGTCGCTGCCCATCCCAGAAGGATATAGACCCAGCTGCAAGTTAAGCTCAATTGACAGGCCAATGTCAGACGGAAAACAGTTTTCCTGTTACTCTGCGGCCTTCCTAACTGTCGTCGTGATATTTCATTGTATTATCAACGATAAATCTCGACCAGTCTGTGTCCATTGTCCATCCATAAAAGTGGTACCGGACGGACTAGACAAAACATAATGTATGTCACGCCTGAGACCAATGAAATTTTTTGCACACCCTGGGTCCTTATTTGCTATAACCAATTAAACACAACGCAGTGCGTTACGATAGCTTCATGAAATGATCTTTTAATGGTATGTAGGTACTCCAATCACGTACTTCCTAAGTAGCTTAACTGCAAAGTTACGGCTCTACACCATTATGCAGCCTTAACTCTCTCAGGGCAAGTCATGAGTCTTCTTGAGAGTAAAGGCCGGTCACGGAGACTCGTAACCGGCGAGCTTGTATGAGAAGAACTATGAAAGTGGAACAAGCCAGAGAGGTATGTAAGGAAAGAACCTGTTGAAGCTCTGTACTCTTTGCCTACCCCGCAAGGGATCTGGCATAATGATTAAGATATAAATGTATATACTCTTTTATTCAGCGTTAGTACAGCTTAAACCTGTAAAAGATTAGTTACTTCCTCTCCTAAGCAGTAGTTGGGTGGGCTGCTTGGGTTAGCATGAAAAGATTGGTGTTTCCGTTACGCTAGCGAGTTGATATGCTGTCTTTGTCACACAGCACGTTTAGTGGCTAGCGTTAAGATGTTCATGCTTAGCCCTCAGAATACCATTCACGGTCATTTCACGAAGTTATCATAACGCGCCGCGTTTGGTCATACTAAATAAGGGCCGTGGATATTACCAGCCATTTTGGCTACACTTTTTATAACATTTCTTTGATTAATTAATGTTAGGTTACAACGCCCGCCCTAAGTTTTTATTAAGAATCGCCTTCCTTTTATGAGTGCCTTGTATAATAAAACATTGTTGTACTGGTCAAATTTATGGGTTACTTTTGTATAAAACAAAGTTTTTTTGTAAGGAAAAGTACGGTTACAATAGGCGTTGAGTTTTTTTTAGGTTTCATTTGTATAGCTTCCTGCAACCAGGTCAGACGTTAATTGGTACACGAATGGCGTTATAATCAGCCGCCTAGTAGCTGGGTAGATGCTACGGTGATAAGGGTCCATTCCCTGGCTCGTAGATTAGAGCAAATTTTGATGGTACTTAAAATAGAGTTTTGGGTGACTGCCTCGTTGGTCTAGTAGCAAATTGTGCGTCTAGGTTAAACAAATGTAGTTTTTCTACGGAAAAATTTTCAATATCAGTCCTGAGTCTGGAATTGGGCCTAGTAGGGCAATGGGATGGTTCGCAATAACATGGGATTCAAAATCGACGGAGAGAAGTGAGTGTACACAGTAAATCTCTGCCAACCCCCTTTGGGGAACATAGGCATAATAGTAGTAGTTATGGGATATCAAAATAAGGTTTCGCGCATCACTGTGGTAACTACAGTGATGAAGCGTTTACCAAGGTTAAGTAGCGTTCAACTCGATCAGTCTAAAATTGATGACCGGTTGTTACATTTTCATTTTAGAACGCCTCTGCCCTTCGAGAGTTACGTTAAGACGTTGGCCCCTATTACCACTTCATGTGATAGTCGTTAAGCTGAATTATAAGGCTTATAGACGGCTTGATAAGTTTCAACAGCAGTTGGCCACAATCTGCTTCCGCCAATCTGCACTGGGTTCGCGTGGTCAAGTATGACCTAATCTCACTCACCCCGACAAATCGAGATTTCACAAATGAGAGAAGGTCTTTTCCTTTGATTGAAAGTAGCTCAGAGAACAGAGTAAATTTTATTATAAAAACACCGTCACGCATAAATTCCCCAAGCGGGGCGGCAAGTTAGTGGCAATTTACAAATTGCACGAAAAATAACTTAAACTTTCCAGAAGCACAACAAAGTGTTTCCTTTATATCGGGATGTGTAGTGTTTTCCTGTATTAGCGCCGGATGTAGCGTGCGGCTAATTGTGCAATGATTACAGAACGGCGGCTGTTGCCTGTAATCAGCGTCGTATGTCCTGTACACAGTCACCATGATACCTCTTTGTAGTGGGACTGTCCGGCTAACTTAATTGGGGATCTAAATAAGAACGGATCTGTTGTCTACCCTACCCTGCCCACCCGTAAGGAATCGTGATAGATCTTTCACGCCAAATTCCTTGCGGGGTAGGCAGAGAGGACTGAGTTCTAAAAGGTTCTATAACTTGTTTCATCCCGTCAGTTATATTATTTATTATTACTTAAAAACGTAGCCCTAGGAATACGAAAAACTGCTGTGTCATAGGTGCATTTAAAAACATTAAATTTACATATACAAACGCCCAGATTGAATCAAACACTTGTGGGCTATACAAAGATACGTCTCATACGGGGATCGACGCAGCGACTACCCGATACTGTAGACGTAGCAACTTGGGCTTTTAAAACTAATAAGATTATAACAGTTGAAAAGCTAACAGTATTTTTTTATTTGTCCGACCTAGGATTTCAACCCAGGACCTCTTGATCACAAAGCGATACGCTTTGCCACTAGACCAACGGGGCAATCAGCTAAATACTAAAATAAATATAATAACTTATATGAATATTTTCATACTGTTTATTCTTCTCTTTGTCGACATAAATTATCGTTACATTTTAAGTCACGTCCCAAAAGAAATCAAAATTTCATGGGGATTCTAATCTTTTACAGCACTAATTTGTTGTTAATTGGCACTTATTTTTTGTTTACTATTGTTTTTGTCCTGTCCGCTTTCTGGTTGAAGCCTTAATAGCGTGACTGGATCATTTTGGCTTAGTTTCTTCCTAATTACTCTTTCTTTAGTAAGATTTGTGAGAGAAGGTCGGGCCAAAGACACAATTAATTCTCATGGTTTCAGGCCAATCTCGTATACAACGGGAGTTCTATAGACATACATTGGTTCTGATACAAAATCGTCGCTATAAAAATAGTATGGATATGTTTTAGCGGTCAGGAAGCACAGCCCAGTCCAGTGATTCGTAATGACACTCGAACAGCTTTTATAGAGCAATATGGGTAGACCCATATTTTTTTAATAAGGTTTTATCACTCTTTTTGAAGAAGAGAACCACCACGCTTCTTTGCTATGAATAAGGCATTCTGCCTTTACTGTTGATGGTATTAAATAGCTTTTGGAGCCCCCTCAGTATAGGCCTATTATCAGGATAAAAAGCTCAGCTGTCATACCATCACCGCCCGGCGTCTTACTGTTTTAGAGCAGTTTGAGATCCGTAATAATCTTATACAGTTAGTAGTCAGTCTGATTACAGTAAGTATAATTACAATATTACTGTTTTTAGGAACAAGCCTTCTTTATTAGCTCTGTTAAGAAACTGTCCCACCGTTGGGCACGGGCCTCCTCTCAAACTGAGAGGGTTTAGGCCGTAATCCACCACGCTAGCCCCGTGCGGGTTGGCGAACTTCACACACCTTTGAGAAACTCTCAGGCATGCAGGTTTCCTCACGATGTTTTTCCTTCACCGTTAAAGCAAGTGGTAGTTAATTTTTAACACGCACATGCTTTTGAAATACAGAGGAGCGTGCCTGGGTTTGAACCCGAGACCTCTGACTTTGCAGTACCACTAGGCTATCATTGCTTCTAACAAGACTTTAGTCAACTTATGTAAGCGTGGGAAATTTTCCACCTACACGCAGGACAATTTAAACAGTCAAATCTATTTCGAAAAGACCCTTCCTTTACAAGAAATATCTACAGCATTGAAATAAAATTCATTGTTCCGTTTCAAATTTAAACTGTATAATTGAACAAGTAAGGTCAAAGATGAAAAGAAAATTATGTGTATATATTAATTAAAACCTCAAGTACTTAACGTTTCTAATTTGGGTATATTTTAGAAACCATGTTAATTAAGATATAATTAGATGTTTAATTACAGTATACCGTCGTGGTAGTTGACAAGATTCGTATGTTTATTCTTCGGTGGAAGAAAAAGCTCCTAATTGGAGATCTTTGTAAGATGCAATGAGTATTTTTTTTATAAAACGCTGGTAGGTGGAAGAAGGAAGGGGAGGCCTTCACTTTGCAGTGGGATGATATAGGCTTATATTAATAATAGCTGTTACCTGCGACTACGCATGCGTTTATTTTGTAATTTGACATAGGTAAGTAGGTCTTTCCAAGATAGCATTACTCCGAGACCTGAGACACCTCCACAAAACTATTGGTAATGTGGCTGATTTCATCATCATTTTAGCCTATACTTGTCCACTGCTGAACATAGGCCTCCCCAATCGCTTTCCAGCGTATCCGATGCCACCTGCATCCAACGACTTCCTGCGATTTTCACAACAACGTCGGTCCATCTGGCAGGCGGTCGTCCCACGCTGCGCTTTTCAATACGTGGTCTCCACTCTAGAATCTTTCTGCCCCAACGCCCGTCCGATCTACGCGCTATGTGGACCGCCCATTGCCACTTTAGCTTGCTAATCTTAAGAGCTATGGCGGTGACCTTGGTCCTTCTACGAATCTCCGCATTCCTGATTTGATCGCGTAGAGAAACGCCGAGCATAGCTCTCTCTATAGCTCGCTGACAGATTTAAATCTTATCATATTTATGGCTGATTTAAATCTTTTCTATCAACCCTGCCAAAGTTCGTAATCCAGCGTAATAATTTTAAAAAAGGTACATTTTGAGCTAAGTTTGGTCAGTACATTTCGTGTCTAACTTCTCGTAAAAATATAGGTTCATGTTCATGATCAAAATCATGTTTATGTATCTTAAATAAATGAATATACAAAGTTTCCTGTCCAAGTCATTCATCGTTAAAGAGTCCTCTCGAGAAGAGACAGTCCTGAATGCATCATCGGTTCATGCACGAAATCATGTTTGAGTGTTAAAATCAAACGTGTATGCACAATTTTAGGTGAGTGCTTTTGACCACCGACAAGTTTCTTGTGAGGTGAATCTGACTCCTATATTAGTTCATGGAGGAATTCATGTGTAGGCAAAATTACACATTTTAACTTAACATTACTGCTCGAGATTAATAAAGTTTCATGGTTTATCCCGCTATCCCGCTATAATTCCGGATGGGTTTTTGTTTCCGGGATAAAAACTATTTATTATTTTAAGTTAGGGTATAAATTAGGGTTTCATCGAAATCCGTTCGGTAGTTTTTGTATATTTGTGATTGAAACACAAAGAGACAGAGACAGACAGAGAATAATTCCAAAAAAAATGTTCCATTCTCTATATTGAATTCCAGACCCCGAACTCGTACTGGGAAGTTTTCGTTAGCAAAACTACACATGTCCGGCCTAGGATTTGAATCCAGGCCCTCGTGATCACAAGGCGATGCGCTTTGCCACTAGACCAACGAGGCAGTCGAGTTGAGTCTTAATGAGTTTACGCATACTAGGCATGAAGGCAACCCCACATAGACAAGGCTTGCAATTCGATAGTATAGTATAGCAACGAGACAGTGCGGCAAGAGAATATAAACAAAACGTTTTCTTCTTGGTTAGGCCCTCATTTTTATTTGTCTGCTGCTTGGCGAAGGCCTCCTTTTTACGTCTTCAGACGAAATCGATCTTTGGCCTGTATTATCTATGTCTTTCCCGCATAAGTGTCCAAGTCGTCACGTCATCTTCGTCTCGGTCGATCACGGCGTCTGAGACCGTCCTCAGGGGTCCATACCGTGACGATTTTTCCCCACCCTTACAACGCACGACATGTCCTGCCCAATCCCAATTCAGCTTTGCCGACTTAAAGCCTACATCCGTAACTTGTGTCATAGAACGCAGCGTGGTGTTCCTGACGCGGTCCGTCCGTTTAACACTTAAAATGGTGCGTTACATTGCTCTTTGGCAAACCTTATATCCGGATTTCTGTTATTCAGTCAGTGACCAAGTTTAGTTGGTTAGGACGGGCAGAATGCAAATATCGACGAGTCTACGCTTGAAGGACAAGGGAAGGTCACGCTTCATCATATCCCTCATGGACCAGAAATAGTGTGACAAATACCTACTTGTTACCCAAGGTTTATCTTCTTCTTCTTCAGCCGAAAGACATCCACTGTAGGACAAAGGCCTCCCCTAAAGTCTGCCACAACGACCGGCTTTGAGTTGCTCTCAGACTTTCAACACCCATTGTTTTTGAAAAAATAATCTTTCATACCTTTATTTTTATGATTATAAGTATTGCGAATATTCATTTCTAAATTAATTCAACCCCGTGATAAACTTGATGACAAAAATGATTATGAAATTAATTAAGTGTCTAACCCTGGATAGTAATTAGTTGTTAATATTTCACCAACATTACACATTATAATTCGAGATAACACAAGTTTTGGAAATTAAAACAAATTGACGACATCACTCATCATTTCCCGCCAAAACTCTTTTCATATATTTTCCCGCGATTTCCACGAATAAGTTGTAAAGTATAGTTAGCTAAAAAAATATTTTTAGGAAGTAACCATCTTCTTTTTAACAACCACATATATTAGTAATTGTTAAACAAAATAAAAAAAAGCATGAAGCTAAAAATAACAATATTTTATCGATAATAGTTTTTAACGTAATAGCCACGATTGGCGATTATCATAAAGATATGAATTACTGATAGTATGAAAAATGACTAATTAATCCAAATAAACCCAGTAATGCCATCTAATTATCAACAACGCACCTTCTCTCCCTTCTAAATGTTGAGTGTACTATACTATATTTCTTGGAAGTAGTGGGAATATTTTTTTTAAGTCTGCTAAGAACCCCCGGATTTGTGTTCTACGTAAGTATCCAATAATCACAAGACCTATCACATGATTAAAATGAACTAGTCATTAAGATACTCATCAATGACACGTAATGGCGATACGATACGCCACAAAAATACACAGAATAAGGTTAAGTACCTTATTTTGTGTTTAGTAGGGTGATCCTACATTTATATTAATTTCTGAAAGCGCAATACTATCATAATATAGTAGTAATATAGTAAAACATGAATGTATATACAACGTATAATAGAATTACCGCAAGACCTGAAAGTAGTTTGTTCTAAATCTCAATCTCAACACGCACACAAAAATACAGGTTTCGTGGTTAATTTGGATACCGAAGAGCTTCAAATAGTGGAATAAAATATTTTAAAATTGTATGTTTGATTTTCGTAAAAAATTCGTTAAGCAATCATCTCCGTGATATATCTCCGTGAATAGTGTCGAGTGGCGACCACGTACCGGATGACGTGGCGTGGGCAGGCCCCCTACAAGATGGACCGATGACTTGGTGAAGGTCGCGGGTAGAAGTTGGATGCGTACAACGGTAACATAGCCGGTCGTTGTGGCGGTCTTTAGGGGAGGCCTTTGTCCTACAGTTGTTTTTCTGCAGTGGACGTCTTTCGGCTGAAGAAGAAGAAGAAGTGTCGTAGGTCTTGCGTTATATATTTTACGCCGTGTATATAGTATCATCTACGTATCATTCTCTAAAGCATAATACCATTATTATACATTTATGTATGTATATATTATCACGTCTCCTCCAAGTTACTCAAACGGCAAATTGATCGATCCACTTTGATGTCAATCATAGCACAGTCAAGAACCAGCATCCATTAATTATGAACGGAGTTCGATTCACGTGAAACCACGAGACGGGATGCATTAGAATAATCGGGATTTAGTGTACTAAGCACTCTTGAAACTAATGTCTTTTGAAATATAAATCCTATCCGTAACTATAAACAGGTAAGGAAAATGCAACATAGGAATTATTGCTAGTGTAAAACAACTTTTAAATGAATTTTAATTTTGACAGACCCTGAAAGCACCATCTGTTTGTATAGCACTCGTCAATACCAAAACAAAAAGC
Source organism: Phalera bucephala (assembly GCA_905147815.2). Lineage (NCBI taxonomy): Eukaryota > Metazoa > Arthropoda > Insecta > Lepidoptera > Notodontidae > Phalera > Phalera bucephala. Next base: position 12,084,676 of record LR990627.1, read on the forward strand.
CTAAACACGATCGGGTTATGTTGTGTAGTTGACCAGTTTCTTATGGCCACCTATTGACCTCATCATTAAACCAGCATCGTGGTACCCATATTATTACATTGATTTTTGTGGGTATGTGTGAATGATTTACGCTATTGGCCGCGGGGCCTTTACAGCTTAAGGAGAAACGGCCTCGGCTTGGGCAATCGCTATGGGGGAGGGCGTATACTTGGTGTCTCGCCATGGTGCTCTGCACCGGCCGGCGGGCAAGGAATTCTCCAACCTCACCGGCGAGGTCGGTGTCTGATGCTCTGTGCGGTATCTGTATCCGAAACAAGGGATGTAAGGGCATCGGGAGGGTCAGTGAGAACATGCCGCGGACGGCGGTAGGTTAGGTTCGTAGTCGGCGGCGCCTACGATTAGCGGATTTCTATGATTGAACGCGATATCGGGTTGTCGCCTTTTTAATAAAAGCGCGAACAGGTTCGAGCCCGAGATCGGAATGGAAATCGACATTTATATTAAAGTTACTTACGTACGACAAATTTTAGGCCAATCGAATACCCGCACCTGCTTGAAAAATGAATCACAAAATTTGAACCAAAAATACAGACAGACAGACATACGAACAGTGCAAATTAGATAAAAACTTGTAAATATCGAAAATTGACGTCCTCATGGTGTGTATACTAACATATCATCGACGATGTTAGGTTTATAAATAAGAGGGGCTGTTGCCAATATACCGGGCAAAATTCTGGACTCACGGTCTCTAGGGGTACATGAGTATTTGTACATACTAAACTTATTCGTAATTTGTTCTTGTTGATTTAATTTAAAATTGGTATTTGTAATAGTAATGTGCAAAATTTCGATTAATGCTGCGTACATCACTAACTGATATGCATATCCGAATAACTTATCGTCTTATTTTGAAAAAAATAATACGTATTGTTGGTGTACCTATAATTATAAATACTGTGTTAGATTCTATAATAAAATCCCACTTTACGTCGCTCAACTTAGTGAAAATAAATTTAAATCTTGTATTAAACGAACGCTCTGCAAGCGAGCTTACTATACTCTTAATGATAAAGATAAAAATGCTTGGGTAGTTGCTGTTCCAGCTCCACCTAAATGTGGATAACATGTTCAGCTGTTATTACTCCCGCTCTTCCTTCTAGTAGTTCATTTTATTTTTCTGTAAATGAAAGCACCATTTAGCCATTCTCATCAATTTAGTTTCACCTGATACTACATTGTTCTCCCATACCCAATAACAAAATGTAAATGGAAAAAAATTGTGAAAATACTATTTTAAAAGAGTAACCGTGGAGTTTCTTGCCCTTCTTCTCCGTAGGAATGGCATTCCGAAGTAGTGGTAGAGTCTTTGTTACTATTCTGATGATTCATAAATACTTTAATGGTTTACATGAGTCAAAAAAAAATTCTGAGTCCGTTTGGTCACCATGCTTTTCTACCTATTTTTAATACCTACATATGTTACGCGATTCACTCATATCATTCGACTCATACACCTAAAAATTATACTAGACTTCAGACTTCAGTTATACTAGAAGTACAAAACATTATACTAGGATAGGAACTGAATTCTTGTGTCGTGGACGCATTGGATTTAAAAACACGAAATTTCCATACCAGACCAGAACAAAAATTTGTGAGTAACACAATGATTTGTTCCGTGTGGGATCAAACCCGCCACAACTTGATCTAGGAATTAGGAAGTAGAACGGCCTGCTTCGGAACCACTAGACCAAAACGCCGACAAATTTAATAATAATCCAAGTTTATTGCTAGCTTAAACAAACGACAGCCTTTTTCTTTATATAGATACAAACGAAACACAGTCAGAAATATATTTTACATTTTTTCCGACAACCCTTCATATCTAAACACGAACAGAGGGCTTAGTACGAAAATATTGATGTTCGCACTATGCTAGCGAGTAAGCGTGCTGTCACTTTCATGTATATTTAGTTAATTTCTAGTGTGATAAGAATGGCATATACACTGGCTAGCAGCACGCTAACCTCAAAGTTTTCATGCAAACCCTGCATAAATACATTTCACATTTGTTCCGACAACACTTGATATTTAAACATGTAGATATAGGAGAAGTTTCCGCTTTGTCGGGTCGAGACACAAAGTTAATTTGTACGGGACACGTGTCGTGTTACCAATAATTAGCTAGCCAGTGGTAAACTACGTAGTGCGACTTCGTTAGCACGTTTCACTGCTAGAAGTTCAGACTACTGTAAATTTAGATAAATTTTGGGGTGTAGACATAAAATAGAACTACTTTGAGAGATTTTATCGGGGTTTGTTTTTGATTTTCGGTTTGACTTCAAGTGATTTTCGGAAAAGACTATAGTGTTTGAAGTCCATACAAATAACAATGATGTATAAACATCAAGAGATAACGGATTAATGTAAAATCAAAATTTTGGGTAGCGATGGATATTGGTACATTCTAATAGTCTAACTTTTAAACTTTTTATTTTGGTAATGATGCCAAAGCCGGTCGTTGTGTTCTGTTTCGTTAGCTGATCCCTCTCCAAACTGATTTCGCAGGATCAGTCGACTAATATGTTATTTTTCTTTAGTCGAGTGAACATGGGTTTTTAGGGGAGTCATTTGTCCAGATTTGTACACATAAATGTCGTATGTGGTAAAGGTAATAATTTGAAAGTGCTGCGAACTTAGTTATTTAGCGCAATACATTCTTATTTAATTTTGACAGAATTTAAAAATATCCCGAAATGAATGGACAATTAAAATTCCCAATATAAACAAAATGAACATATGAAAAAGACAATACAAAATAGAGTACCAACATTAATTAAGACGATAGCATCAATCCTCTTTCAAAAATCAATAATATAAGGTATGTAAATACAGAATCAGAGTCAACAAGTGATTAGCTCGATCGTCGAGTCAGACTCAAAGCTAATTTGTAGCGAGGCACGTGTCACTTCGCCGATAATTAGAAGGCCAGAGCCGAACCGCACAGTGAAACTTCGTTAATGCAACGCCTGTGTTTGACTTTACGATCTCAATTTATTTTTCCTGCATAGCAAAGTGATCTTACTATGAGTCACAAAGCTCACTCTCAAAATCAAGCTTGTTACAATAAGCATAAGAGTGCTGGACGAATTTTTGGTCCTACCATGAATCACGTAGCTCACTTTTGATATTCAGCTTATAGGTTATTCTGGTCCCATCCCCAAAACCGATCCCCTGCTTTTTATTACTATTATTGAACTCCTGTCTGATCCACTAAATATATTCTGCATTTCTGATCGGACCTCCAATATGTTTAGAAGGTGGATCAGATCGAAAACGAAAATAATTTAAAATGAAACTGATCCCATAGGGCATCAAATCTGGGGTTTTGACCGGAATAACTCTAGCTAATCACGTCAGCTGTGGTATACTGCGCTTGGAAAGTGCGTGATGGTGTTTTATCTGCAGAGCGAATACATTTTGTAACAAATCAAGTACTCGAGTAAGTATAACAACATAAAAAACAGATTGAGTTTTGTTACAAAGTTTTACATACGTAACGCAGGACCTCAGACACCGCGATGAGATTATCATTATATTGAGAAATACAATTCGAAAACTAATTCTAGTTTTAAAGGTTAGCATTGTCTCAAGAATATTCAAATTAATTGTGGAACTACAACTTAAATCGGTTTATTTTTATGAATTATATAATGAAACATAAAACACTTATTATATTAATACAGGCGCTCGTAGCGCTGTGCAGCAGCGTTTGATTTAGTCGGCCTGAGATTGGAGACCGTTTGTGGCATTTCATATTCGAGCGTCTCCGTGCTTTGGAAGGCGCGGTCAGCCATTGGTTCCGGTTACCATGTAATGCGGTAGTCGATAAATCAAGTTGGAAGCCTTATAGGCGGCTTGATAAGTTCCAACGGCAGGTGGCCACAAACCTGCCTCCATCAATCCGCACTGGGTCCGCGTGGTGGAGTATGACATAATCTCTCTCACTTCGATTTGTGAGAGAAGGCCTTTGCCCAGCAGTGGGTCAGTAATCAGTATAGCCTGATATTAAAATTAAAATGCCGATTTGGCATAAACCACAGTCTTGCATTAATTTATCATGTAAATATTTGAATAATATAATATTCTGTGTTGTATTTCGTTGTATATAAAATATAATATGTTGTATTTCGAACAGTGTACAGACAGCTGCGATAAAATGTAAACAAAATAGGGTAAATAGTGATTTTTACTTAATAGCAGTGATAGCCTAGTGGTTAGACTGTTGGACTGCAAAGTCAAAGGTCTCGGGTTCAAACCCAGGCAAGCACCTCTGTTTTTTTTAGACAGCATGTGCGTAATAAAAATTAACATTCACGTGCTTTACCGGTGAAGGATAAGATCGTAAGGAAACGTGCATGCCTGAGAGTTTCTCGAAGGTGTGTGAAGTTCGCCAACCCGCACTAGGCCAGCGTGGTGGACTATGGCCTATACCCTCTCAGTCTGAGAGGAGACCTGTGATTAACAGTGGGACCGTTTCTTAACAGGGCTAATATTATACTTAATAGTTCCACTAATCATGTGTTCTTAAGGGTACATAGATCTTTTATTTATTTATTAATGAAACTTTACAGCTTGCAATTTTAAACGACAATCATCAAGATAAATAAAATTATTTATATATTTTAATCACTATGGCAATAGGCTCGCCCCCCTTTTACATGGAATCTAACATCGGCGCCCAAAAGTAGGGACACATAGTATACCTTTGCCACCCCCGCTCCGGGATATAGGCCATTTTTTTTAAACTTAACCCCACACTTAGATTAATTCCCGTGTCGTGGGTGCGTTTACAAACATGAAAATCAAATACACAAATACCCAGACCGAAAAAAAATTTGTGAATCTCACAAAGATTTGTCCCGTGCGAGAATTGAACCCGCGACTATTAGACACAGTGAGCGAAGCGTAAGCCGCTCTTAACTACTGCGCTACATCGTCCGTCAACCCAACCCTGTTGGGACTCTGAACTCTCTGCCTACCCCGTAAGGGATCGGGCGCGATGATACAGATATATGGAATTATAGTTAAATCGACCAAATAAACCGAGTCTTATCTGATGGAAAAGTCAAGAGTCTCCGTAACCGGCGAGCGTGTATGAGACGAACTATGAGAGTCGAGGAAGCCAGAGAGGTATGTAAGGAAAGAACCTGTTGGAACTCTGTACTCTCTGCCTACCCCGCAAGGGATCTGGCGTGAGGTTATAGATAGATAGATAGATAGATAGATAGTTAAATCGGTCTCCTAACTCAGTCAAAGAAAGTATAAATGGTTATACAACAGAGATGGGCAAATTGTAATCAGATTAATGATTAACAACCATCGTTTGGGGAATTTAGGCGTCAATCAATCAATCAGTCTATCGTAGTCCACTGCTGGATATAGGCCTCTCCTAACACGCGCCTTCGCACCCGGTCCTCCACCTTCCGCATTCAGTCTGTCCCAGCGACCTTTTTGAGGTCGTCGGTCCATCTAGCTGGGGGCCGTCCTACCTTACGCTTACCAAGTCGCGGTCTACGCTCTAGGACACGCTTGCTCCATCGGCCGTCGGTCCTTCTGCAGATGTGACCAGCCCATTGCCACTAATTTAGGCGTGATGGTGTATTAATGATTAACGATTACAATTACATTTTGTAATCTTCATCGATTACGATTACACTTTTATTCTTGAGTCATGGTTGAATATTACAAAATGCAATTTTAATTATTAATCTGATTACATTTTGCCCATCTCTGTTTTACAGAAACATTATATATCTAACGTAGAGAAACTTCCTGTCGGGCTAAATGACGCGGTCAATCAAATCAGTCCTTTGTTACAGTAAAATTATTTTCTTAAAAAAACGAACAAAGAAAACTTTTTCAACAAACTTAATTAACTATTGTCGGCGTTTTCTTATTATATTTCTACTTTTGCTTTGATTGGCTTTATTTAATATTTGTTACCTTCTGGATTTTGATTACAATATTATCTCTTACCAGACAGCCTCGTTGGTCCTGGGTTCATATCCTAGGTCGGACGAAAAGTAATTTTATGATAGAATAAATTCTAGTATCAGTCCGTAGTCTGGCTTTGTGCCCAGTATGATGGCAATAGGCTGGCCGCCTCTTACACGGGACCTAACATCGTCGGCGAAAAGTGAGTGTACACATTAGGTATACCTCTGCCACCCCCGCTTGGTGAATATAGGTGGGACGGTGTTTGATTTTAAAAGCTTTTATTTAACGTGAACTGTTTGTTTGTCGGTTAACTCCCTTTCCGGTTCAAATTTTGTGATCCATTTTTCAAGCATTTGCGGGTACCCCATCAAGGCTGATATACGTATGTAAGTTCAATGACAATACAATAACACGGTACTATGAAGCTGTTCGAATTGTCTTGACGAGTGCTGTAGACGCGGATGGTGTCCAGGGTCTGATAACAGAGCTGGTAGTTGACTATAGGAACTCCTCAAACAAAATATCTCCTTTGTATTTTAGCTATAAAAGATTGTTTTTAAAATATATTATAAAATTCAAATTTTACACTGCCGAGAAACCGTGTAGAGCGCGCGTCAGTGTCCGTGATTCAGATTCGGACCGCTTATACTAAGATGCCAGTTGAGCATCTCTTTATGTATCTTAACTGTTTTTATTCCCTGCAAAGGGCTATAGAAAACTGACAATAATGAAAGCTGATGATATTATACTTCTGGTTCTGTTTCTTTTTGCCGTCTTTTCTCCGTTTTTATAAGAGAAACCTCCTCTGATATAGGTGTGTAATACATACCACGATGACCGTTTTCGTGATTTGGGAAGTACGCTAAAGCTTGAATAGTTCCAACAGTAGGTGGCCACAATCTGGCAGTCACACTGGCAGTATCACAAAGGCCTTCTCTCATAAATCGAGGTAAGGAAAATTAGGTCACTTTCGACCATGCGGACCCAGTGCGGATTGCCCTCTTACTCATCAAGAATCATTCGGTTGATATTACTGATAGTACTTTGACATTTCATTATAACACGTTATTTACAGCAAAAAATCTTCAGACGATTTAATAACCCTCGCGGTGCGCTCCTTCGGCAAGCAGGCACTGGGATAGGCAAATAGAAGACATTGCCCTCTCCCTTGCGTTTCGCTTGAGCAATTCAAAAGACAATACAAAGAAAAAATTGCGTTAAATTAAGGGGCCCGGAATAATGCAGATTAAGCGTTTTTAACAAAATGAAAACCCATCCCTAATATTCATCACGATACCATCAACTGAGTAGCTTAAACGCAAAGTAGCTCCCCTAAAAACACCATTTCTTCAAGTTTATTTTACGCATTTCATTTTTAGCAGCCTTTAATTACCCCAATGTTTAAAGCACATACAAAATTAGATCAAAGAAACTGAAACTTGTAAAAATTACGAGAGAGAAGTAAAAACAAGGTAGAAAAAATGGAGTTAATTAAACGTTCTATTCGCCAGTGGAAATTTGAAAGTTAGCCGTTTTTATTAGCGAGCGCCTTTGTTAATTAATAGCATAATGATAAATACAACCCGTAGATATTAAATTCCGTAGCTCCCACGACGGTGAAATTGAATTGTTTATAGGCATTATTGATTTGAAAGGAGTTTATAATTGGGGTGTTATTAAAAGAGTTACAAAGGAAGGTTAAAGCCTTTTTTAGACATAGGGAAAGCCAGAAGTGCATGTTAAAAACAATGAAAATTTATTTTTGTTTTTACGAACTAGCTCTATGAGTCATTCATGTAATTTACAATTTTAACAAACCAAGTCGTATCATCATCTTTCTTTTCTTATCTATTCTTTTTGTTTAAAAAAAACGTAGCCCCATAGTAGGATTTATTTCTGTGTCGTGAGTGCATTTACACACATAAAAATTCACATACACAAATACCCAGACCGGAACAAATAATTGTGGATCACACAAAGATTTGTCCCGTGCGGGGATCGAACCCGCGGCTATTAGACACAGTGGGCGAAGCGGCTTAAGTTCTTAACCACTGCGCTAAATCGTCCGTCATCAACGGCCCGTGTCAGTCCACTGCTGGAAGTAGGTCTCTCCCATGGCACGCCACTGAGCTCGATGTTCAGCTCTCCTCCAATCCCTGCCCGCTGCCTAACGAATATAATACGTAGTCGTATATATCATGGAATGTTATAGTTGAATAGTGCTGCAAAGCACTATGACGGAAGAAGGTATTTGCAGGTATTTGAAAGGCTAAACATTAAATGAGTGCTTACAAGCAGCTCAGCTTCCTCCCTTATCTTCGTAGTTCCTCTCATGTCTCTTTCCGGCTGGAGCGCAGTTGTTGCAGGCTCGCCCTCTAGTCCGGTGAAACTGTAAAGCCCCCTCGGTCAACAGCATAGACTATTTACACACAAGTAAATATGTTTGTGTGTGTGTGGGACACACACACACAAACATACTTAGCATTAATCGAAACTTGTGACAAGAAGCAAAAATTTTGACCGGCCTGATAACTTAGGCACTGATAGACCAGTCTTTATTTTTCATGATTCATTCCCTTTTTCTCCACAGGAACGAAAAACCGAAATGGTGGCAAAGTCTTAGTTACTTTTCTGAAGATTCATAAAAACTATAATGGTTTACATGAATAAAATATTCTTATTCTTGGGGGTCTGTCCAAGAGCGTGCTCGTCGCGACCCCTGCCAGCTGCTACGGCTGCAATCTTGGACCGAGCAAGTACCGCAGTGCGGGCTAGGGCGTCCCCCCGAGGCGACGCGTACCGGCCCGCCCCCGTCGGTACGAACATAGGCAGAAGCGGCGATGGGGGCCGCCACCCATCACGCCGGGCCCGAACTGGCGAGTCGTGGGGTGCAGAGTGCCGAATAGGCACCTGGAATGTAAGAGTTGGTATGGAAGATAAGATGCATGAGGTGCTTGATGTAATGAAAGAGAGACGCCTGGATGCTCTGTGTGTAACAGAGACTAAGCGAAGGGGCAGTGAAGTCTGTGATCTCCCTGACGGCATGATGGCTCTGTGGTCTGGAGTGCCACAGAGCGATCGTGCCAGCATGGGGGTGGGTATCTTGTTGTCCCGTCGCCTGGCCTCTGGAGTGAGAGATTATGGCCTGCACGATGCGAGAATTCTCTGGGTCCGCTTGAAACTGGGTGTCACTAGAGTGTTTTTGGTTGGAGCCTACGCTCCTGTAAGCTCGTCGACACCCCCGGACCTTGAGAAGTTTTGGGATAATGTCAGGGAAGTTCTGGATCTGGCTGATGCAAATGAAAAGGTGATTTTGTGTGGCGACCTGAACGGATGGGTGGAAACCAGGCAGCAAACTTGCGACGCTGCTCTGGGTCCTTATGGTGATAAGAGAGTGAATGATGCAGGTAAGCTTATTGTAGATGTGTGTTTGGAAAGAGGTCTCCTTGTGTCCAATACAATATTCCAACACAAGGATATTCATATGTATACGTGGAGAAGAAATGAACAGAAAAGCATGATAGATTTGATCCTGGTAGATAACCGTCTCCGAAGTAAACTTCAAGATACCCGTGCGTATCGAGGCCCCACTCTTGAATCGGACCACTATCTCGTAATTGCGCGGTTTAGTGGTTTGTTCAGGAAGTGGAGGCACTGGCGAGAGCGTATCCCCTTCGGAGGCCTTGAAAGAATCAAGGTTGAAAAGTTGCAAGATGAGAGCGTGAGGAGAACGTATGAAGACAGAGTCCGGGACAAGCTTTTGACAGCTGTTTCTTCGGACTCAAACATAGATGAATGCTGGAATTGTCTGAAAGAGAGTTTGGTAGAATCAGCGAAAGAAGTATGTGGCTGCTCAAAGAAGCATAGCAAAAGCAAAAGGGGATGCATGGTGGGACACAGAGTTAAAAAGCTCTGTTGAAAGTAAGAAGAAAGCGTGGCAGGACTATGTCTCTTCTTTGAATCTAAATGACAGTATGACGGAGATGAAGAAAGAAATATACCGGCAATGCAAGAATGCCACTAAAACCTTAGTGAAAGAAAAGCGTGAAAGAGCTAGTGTGATTAAGGAGGAGAGGCTGACGAAGAACTTCGAGAATAACACTAAACTCTTTTGGAGCAAGGTGAGAAAGGCTCGAGGTGATTCGTCAGGCTCCAGAATTGAAAAGATAAAATCTAAGGAAGGTGACATTCTTGCAGACACACAAGCTGTGCTAAACCGGTGGAGTGAATACTTTGGAGAAATGTATGAGAATGCCCCGGATGCTGGTGCCACAGACGAGCCCAGAGGCGAGTTTGCGGCACCAGAATCCACAGAGAACATCACTATGGAAGAAGTTGAATGGGCGATACGAAGTATGAAAAATGGTAAAGCTGCAGGAATAGACATGATATCTGCCGAGATGATTAAATATGGTGGAACTTGCGTCCGGGACGCTTTTTGGGTCCTCGCAAATCTTTGCTGGAAGACCGGTAGAGTCCCTACAGATTGGCGCCGCGCAGTCATAGTACCCTTGTATAAAGGCAAGGGCTCACAATATGACTGCGCCAATTACAGGGCCATCAGTTTGTCAGCTTGGCAGCTAAGGTGTATGGTAAAATTATTGAACGGAGAATGCGCGAGAAGTCCGATGGAGTGTTGTGTGAGGCACAGGGAGGTTTCAGGTCTGGAAGAGGATGTTGGGATCAAGTTTTCTCTCTCCGCAACATCGTAGAAAAGCATCTGGCAGTAGGCCGGAAGGTTTTCTGCGGTTTTGTGGACCTGGAGAAGGCGTTTGATAGAGTCGTGCGAAAGAGACTTTGGGACATTTTGCCAGAGAATGGTATAAACGGCACCCTGTTGCGAGCCGTCCAGTCCACCTACGTGGACAGCAAGGCATGCGTACGGGTGGGTGGTAACATGTTACCTTGGTTTGACGTTAAAATCGGCGTCAAGCAGGGTTGCGTGTTGTCCGCTAGACTGTTTATAGTGTGTTTATAGATAAAAGTCTTCAAAGACTGAATGCGGTGACTGAAGGGGTAAAAATGGGTGATCTAGTGATAAACCACCTATTGTATGCAGATGACGCGGTTTTGATAGCGCCGACAGCCACTGATCTGCAAACACTAGTTACAGTTATGAGAGACGACTGCATGAACAATGGCTTACATTTGAATGTGAAGAAAACCATAATTATGGTTTTTGAACGGGAAGAAACCAGAACGAATGCAAGGATTGTGGTTGGTAACGATGTGCTGGAGCAAGTGAATGAGTTTGTATATCTTGGATGCGCCTTCAGTAAGGATGGGAAATACACCGCTGATATAAAGAGAAGAGTGAATGCGGGTAATAGAGTGAATGGTGCGATGGGAAGGCTACTTGGGAGCCGGCACTAAAGCCAAAAGGCGCAGCTGGCCATGCATAACGGAGTGCTTGTCCCAACGCTGTTATATGGCAGTGAGAGTTGGGTATGTAAGAAGGAGAACGAAAGCAGGATAAATGCGGTCGAAATGCGATCTCTGCGGAAGATGTGCGGAGTCACGCTGACCGACCGTATTCGCAACAGCGTAGTAAGAAAGCGAGTAGGTATGAAAGATAGTATCGGTGTAAAGATGAGAAAGGGTATGCTCCGTTGGTTCGGGCATATAGAAAGAATGCCAGAAGAAAGAATGACAAAACAGATATACAATGCGAAAGTGGAAGGATGTAGGTGCCGGGGAAGACCTAGACTATCCCACCATGACCAAATAGACTGTGTCTTAGCTGAAGGGCAAGTCAAGAGTCTCCGTAACCGGCGAGTGTGTATGAGACGAACTATGAGAGTGGAGGAAGCCAGAGAAGTATGTAAGGAAAGAACCTGTTGGAACTCTGTACTCTCTGCCTACCCCGCGAGGGAGCTGGCGTGATGATATAGATAGATAGATTCTTGGTAATCCAAGATCGGGGGGTGGGGGGGAGGAGGAAGGCCTTTATATATGAAACTATGTTCTTATTAAAGGTTAATATCCACGTGTTGTCTATTAACCACGCGTGTGTGTTACACTACAAACAACTTATTAACAACATCAGAGTAGTTTGATAAAGGAAAGTGTACCAACTTATAGTTACAACGAACTTGTGTTATATTCAGTTAATATAATTGGTTGTAATTGGTATTCAATTTTGTATGGGTAATTGGTTTACAATTAAAATAATTTGTAAGTGACAGCTAAGTTTTACGATTGCTTTGGTAATTAATTAAGAATGTCATACCTATCAATATATAATGCAAGACCTCAGATACCCCGATTAGATAATTGCTACACAAATTCCATACGAAAACCAATTTTCCAAATTTAAAATGTTTAACCCCTTTTTTACTCACCTTTGTATCCCAATTAACAATGAATCTTGTAAGTGTATGTGTGCGAATTGCGAAATACGTTTTAGAAATGCATTTGAAATCTCCGTATTGCTCTAAATCAAGAATAAATTTCACATTTTTACAAACATCTAGGCCAAAACAAACAAATTTGTGGGTCACAAAGATTTATCGCGCGATTGCTCGTAAATTCAGTGATTCCTTTATTTTTTGGGTTTTTTACCACTGGAAAAGTCGTCGTCACATATAGATATGCTTACTAATAACGTAAATTCGAAAGTAACGCCTCAATATTTTCAGGCGAGTTCTTGATCAAGAACAATAAACTGTAAATAACAGGTTATGTTCAAGTTATCAGGTACAGCTAATACCCTATAATTTTACAATAGAAAATAAAGATCTTCTTTTGAGTCAGTCTTAAAAAAAAGGTAAATAAATATTTGAAGTCGGTACCGGTTAGTGCAGTCGGTTACTTGGCAATAGGCCGTGTAAAGAAGCTGCGTGACTGTTTCTCAACCATTACTGAAGACATGCTAGATACGAGTTTCTTTGGAAAAAGTGTTCGTTACTTTATTGCCACTGAGGTCTTTGTTATCCGGTTTATTCCAACCAATATTATAGCGGAGTAGGCTAAGATGATTGTATGAAAGGCATGGTGGTTATAATATTCATAATATTCTGGAAGTTTATAGAGTGCCTTGTTGATGCATAGTGCGAATGATAATCACGAGGTCCTGGGATCAAATCCTGGGTAGGACAAAGTGCATATCGGAGATGGATCGATCGAATATTGAAAAATTAAGGTTTTATCCAACCTAGAATTCAAATCTAGGTCCTGATGTTCGAATTAAATCGACAGGAATCGAATAGTGATATTAATATAATTCCATGTTATATTAAGCGTTATTGATATCCCTAATTTGCTACCTATTAAATAGTTTTATTCTTCACAAGGTTTTTCAGCATGACGTCATACCGTCCCCATTGTAGGACTAAAGTGGCGGTAAAACAGTTGAAGAAATATGAATTGAATTTTTGAAGGCGATTTTTTCGTCTCTGTTCCGGCGCTGCCGTCCATTTCAGCAGTGGACGTGGGCTATTGTTCTCAGCGTTAGGCACGTGTTTTGAATTTAAAGAGCTTTAGAAAAACCACTGGCTAAGGGAATATGGGCTAGGGTGTTTTTTTTGGGAGTAAAAATGAATAAGCTTTGATGAGTTAAGTGTAGAATTGAATTGGGACGTTAAATTTCAGACTCCGTACTGCGACTGATAATTTTTCGATAGATAAAACACACTGCGTACCTAGGAGTATTCACTTCGCATTCTACGCTAGACCAACGAGCTAGACTATCTATATCACCACGCCAGATCCCTTGTGCGAGTAGCTTTTAGTGTTTGATGGCTAGAAAAAAATGAGAACTCCGGTTTCGGTCATTCTACGCAGAGCCTCTCCCTTGCCACCCGCCCGGTCCCGACGCAATTTCAAGGTCATAACAGCGAGCTGACTATATAAGCTAAACAATGACACTTAATTGATGCTTATAAGACTAATCATTGTGTAATTATTAAGGTCATCAATAAAGTAAAATAAACATTGTCACGCCTATACTGCCTTAGCGAGAGTGGCAGATGTGTGCTGTGTACACCCGCTCTTTGCCAACAATGTTTGGTCCCTAGGAGTGAGTACCAGACAGGACAGTACCAGACTCCTGACTGATACTGGAAATTTTTCTATCGTAAATTACATTTTGTGATTGTTGTATGATGCCTGAATAAAACCAGCGGACTGTAACACTACATAAATCTACGGGACGGGTCAAATCTCGTGTGACCCACAGAACTCCCGTGTTTTATTTGTTTGGGTCTGGGTGTTTGTGTATGTGAGTTTCGTGTTTGTTAACGCACCCACGATACAGGATATATTCCTAGTGTGGGGCAAGGCTATTTTAAAAAAACAGTGGCACTCTGAAAGTACCGACAGAAGTGAAAACTTGAACAATTACGTGTGTATTTTTTGAGTCGGGAAATATTTTTGATTTTTTTTATATACAGAGGTGTCGGTAATGGTAACATTGTCGCGAGTTCAATGGTTTATCCCATCTCAAAAAATGCCATCGTGCATGTGTATCTAGGTACATACATACAAAATATATGTACATGCTTATATACAGAGGTGTCGGTAAAGGGAACAGTGTCGCGAGTTCAATTGTTTTTACCCATCTCAAAAAATGCCCAAAGCGCCTATAGAAGTTTTCACTTCAAAAAAAGATTTTATCCTTTAAATTTCAAATGTGTATTAAGGAGCTCTTTTGACGCCACACCAAAATAGTAACCGTGCAGATTTTTTCTCTTCTTTTCTACAGGAATGACATTCCGAGGCGGTGGTAGTCTTTGTTACTTTTCTGATAATTAATTAATGCTATAATGGTTTATATGAATAAAAAAACTATTCTGATTCTGACGTCACACCGCTGCGCTATCTGATGAGGAATGAGTGTGTAGGGGGCGGTGCACTCGGTCGCCTGGCTGTCACCGCGCGCGCACCTCGATCTATGACATGTATTTCAACACAACCTTCCAGAACCTCTTCATCGCTACTCGCGTTATTCACCACTAGGCCGACAAGGAAGTACCATAATATGTCTACTAAACATGACACCAATTTTCATAATAAATGAGATATGCTCTCACTGATTAGCTAGATGTCTTTAGGCGTAATTATAATGAATCATTTATAGCGCGGTAATGATATACGGGTTTACTAAACTCCTGTCTTGGTAGTAGGAGATACCGTAAAGTCATTCTAACCAAGAGATAATTTAAATTATATAGTAAAGTTCATATTTTATTTAGACTGCTTTATAGGTCTGAAAGAGTAGAGTAGGATCATGCTTCGGCTTAAGAGGTCCTGTGTTTGTATCCTAGGTCGGACAAAGTGTGGCTTATCCGTAGACTTTTGCCAAGGATAACGGCAAGGGACTAGTCCCTATTGTGACCTGACATATTCGTGATATGGGGTATTGTCATGAAGGCATTACGAAAAGTATAGTTCGTAATTGCTTTCCTTCGTAATTGGGTCTTAGAGGTGTGCCTGTGCCATCCATTATTGTCATTAGCCGAAAACAGGCCACTGCAATACAAAGACCTTCACCAAGAACCGCTACAACGACCGGTTTTGTGCTATCAGTATCCAACTTTTACAAGCAACCTTCACAACCATAGATCCACTTCGTGGAGGGCCTGTCTACTTCACGACTTACGATACGGCATTGCTTATCACTAATTTTCGAATCTACCAACTGTTGCGAGATGAAAAGAGTATGTCGATAAAGAACAGGACATACCAGCTTTAACCTACCCATAAGAGGTTACATTTAACTATGATTAACATATGTGCTCGTGCCACTTGTGTTGGTGCTACTTTATTTTCCTACCCTGCTAATTCCTTATAATTATGAGCACTGTCTCTGAAGTTCATGCCGCAGCTACGATAGGAATATGTTTATCAATACAAACTGCCGCCCGGCTTTTAAGTGTTTTAGATAGTTCCATACGTTAGGTCATCTACCGCGTAAATTATGATTATGATATTCTATATTCAGAAAAACCAAGCACTAACGTTGTTTAAACCAAAACTTCGCATTCATCATCATACTATACACTTATAATAGCTCAGTAGGCGGTACCTGAAAAGATGGCTACGTAAGGAAATCATAGCGTATGTTTGTATAAATCGGCGTCTTTCTGCAATAATGTCTTAAATACCAAAGTTAAAAATCTGTAAATTGAGCTCTACTGCTGGATATTAAAGTTTATTGTTATATGGTTGATACGTACGTAGGCAGAAGTAGGAGTTGGATCGGTGCGCGTACAATACTAATGCGAGAATCCAAGTTCATTGTTTCCCCATCCATTGTGTTCCGTACTTTAATAAGCCTTCAAGAATAAGAGCCGTCTCGTATGATGTGTACTTTCGACTTGGCAAACGATAATTTTAAATGATTATGAAGTAGCATTGTTTATGGAACAATATGCGTTCACTTGCTTCAAGTTTGTTAACTTATTCGTGTGTTGATGTTTTTAATGTCCAGGGAGCTCTTTAAAGGCTTTGGCATGATGGTAATATCAAGATTATAGTTCTAATTAACAATTCGGTTGGTAATTTAGACGACGGCTTAAAGCTAACAAGCCCACTGGATAGCGTAGTAGTTCGATCCCCGCATGCGACAAATATTTGTATGATGCACAATGTTTCTTTCGGTCTGGGTGTATGTGTATGCAATTTTTTCACGCCTGGAAGCACACCTACGTTACAAAAAGAATAGTTAGTGTGGAGCTGAATGTTCTTTTTAAAAATAAATATCGATGATAATACTGTGCTGCCTACCCCGTACGAAACTGGCGTGACTGTAGTCCGAGAGTGGGCTGTTAGTCTACCGATTCAAGTTGTTTCTTGGTTCTTCAATTGGTGGGTATCTATATATCACGCCAGATCCCTTGCGGGGTATGCAGAGGGTATAGAGATCCAACTGATGCTGGTAGGAATCGGAAATTATATTTTGTTTTTATTATCGTTGTGAATTGTTTAAAATATTTGGTGACACCTAATTATTTTATTGTAATCTTATTTTAATTTCCATTATTCTCCTATTCTAAATTGATTGCGACTAGAATTATATAATAAAAATGACATAATAATAAAAATGACATAATAATAAAAATGACATAATAATAAAATGATTAAATACCATCTATTACAATTTTATTATATAATATCTCTAATCTCCATAATCTTGACTTTTTCATGTTTATTTTTTTTTTTTTTGTATTCAAATATTCTTATCAATGGATTGCATGTTCCTATAATAATCTTGTATTCTTTTCTGTAAAAGCTGTACACTCCTGTAATGACAGTTCACACTGTCCTAAACTGTTACAATATTTATACTGTGATATCTGTGATTCTGTCGATGGTGTGTCTTTATCCTAAATAAATAAATAAATAAATTATGGTCTGGTCGATGGCGATAAATTGTACCCTGAATTTAAGATTTTCATTTATATGAATATTATGGAGTTAAAGAGAGAAAAAGTCGAAAATAAACTCCGACGGCATGGTCCTATGGTAAAGAGCTTAAGCCACTTCGCCCATTGGATCGAAAAGTCGCTGGGTCGATCCCCGTAATGGACACAAATATTTGTATGTTTTAGTCTGAGTGTTTGTGTTTGTGAACTTCATATTTCGTTACACACACCTACGACATAGGATTATTGCCTAATGTAGGGCTACGTTATTTTTAAGTTTGGTTGAACACCAACCTTAAGAATAATCTTTGATACCGCGATGAGCAGAATATAACTCCGTGTAAAATAATATTTTGAAATAATATTTTATTTATTTAATCTTGATACCGCTGCTGACTACTGCCCCGCTGGGTTGATACGTGAATCCCTTAAGGTTTGGTCAAATAGCCGACGGAGCGCGAGGGGAGCGCGACGGACGCGCTCGGCTACGTTCGGTCGTGACGTTTGACGTCGCGCCGAGCGGGGCTGCGCTATGTGGTGTATCCCGTACATTTAAGTACATTACAACTCCCCAAGCCGCGCCCCCACCACGCTACCGTCACGCTGCGTTGGCTATGTGGCGAAGCCTTTAATTTTCTCTTTCCGTCTCTCAAATCCTCCACATTTTTCCCTGAAGCTATAACCACATCTGTCAATTATTAATCCAACAAATATTAATCTCAAAAATTTATCTTTAAAAGATAGTGTTCTGGAATACGATCGATCATTTAGTGTCACAGATTATTTTGATGAATGTGTCCCATTCGCTACTCATGTTATTTTTTATCATTACTAAAGAGATTGGTTCGCAGAAAATCCGATTCATTCAAGATATTTTATCATGCAAGATATTATATTTTAAGTAGTTACACAATATCACGTCCGTTATTGGTGCTGGTACGTCCGTTACCAAAGATGGTGCTGGTAGTCAAAGATGTTGAGAGGGCTTAGCACAAAAAAAATTGACGTTAGCGTGACGCTAGTGAGTATGCGTGCTGTCACGTTCATGTTTATTTAGTAAATTTATAGTGTGACAAGGATGGCATATCAACTCGCTAGCGTCAGGCTATCGTGTACTAAGCTCCCAGATTGACGTTGGCGTAACGTTGTCGAGAAAGCTTGCTGTCATTTACATCTTAATTTTATCTGATTATTAAATCATAGCGTTACGTTATGCCATACTGTTTGTGCTCAGCGCTTATGCCGTCGGCGGGGTAAGCATCCTTCCTAGGCATGAGGTAACTAATTGATCTCAGGTCCTAGTATGTCATGTTGTCACAAAAGTATTGCATTAACGTATAGACAGGACTATTTTGACTTGCTATGACTTTTGAAGATTCGAAAGATCGACTATATTTGTACCGCGCAAGAAAAGTCTGCCGCCCGTGTTAGTGTTTCCTAATTTGGACCTTTGGAACCATTTTACCAAAATAATAAGGAACCGGCCAAAAAATAGGGGGTAAGCCTATTGCCATAAAAGGCTGCTTAATTGAATAAATGATTTTAGTAACTTTTAACGCAATACTAAGAAGTGGTTATATACCGGGTGATTTATGATGATATCGATTGTCTTTTCTTTGTCTGTCTATCAATTTGGACATTTGGAAACAAACATCACTAAATATTATCAACATTCCATATAATAGGTGTGAACCTATTGTCGTAAAAGGCTGCTCTATCAATGATAAATGATTTTAGACGATTTTTACGCAACACTCAGAAGTGGGTAGAGACAGGCGGATTAATGATGATTACACGGACGGCTTGCTCCAGTGGTTAAGAGCTTGAGTCACTCCGATCACTGAATTGAGTAGTAATGGGTTCGATTCCTGCACTAGACAAATCTTTGTGTAACCCACAAATATTTGTTCCGGTCTGGGTGCTTCTGCATGTGAATTTCATAGTTCATCTCTACATATTTGTAATGTCATTCACTAATGCCTCCATATAGCTATTCAGATATAATTGTTAAGTTATATAAGTAAATATACAGCTTTGTTACGAAGAACATGTTGCGCAACAGTGTAATGAATCAAACACGTTGTGAAGTTGGTTCCGTGTACTAACATTAATATATCTAAGCAACGGATACTGCAAAACATCAAACCCCGGCATACGACATAAACACGTTCGTATGTCATTGTTTTTAATACCGAATTTAAATTGTGCCATTGCTGTCCTATGCCATTGCTGCTTCTTGCATAGAGGAAGTTTGTGATGATGTAGTAATTTTATTTAAAAAGTACTTTTTAAGAACAAGCTTTAATGCAGCTAGATCTATCTATCTATCTATATCATCACGCCAGATCTCTTGCGGGGTAGGCAGAGAGTACAGAGTTCAAACTGGTTCTTTCCTTATATACCTCTCTGGCTTCCACCACTCTCATAGTTCGTCTCATACACGCTCGCCGGTTACGGAAACTCTTGACTTATCGTGGTAAGATAGTTTAGGTGTTCCCCGGTACCTACATCCTTCCACTTTCTCATTGTATATCTGTTTTGTTTTTTTTTCTTCTGACATTCTTTCTATATACCCGAACCAACGGAGCATATCCTTTCTCATCTTTACACCGATACTATCTTTTATACCTACTCGCTTTCTTACTACGCTGTTGCGAATACGGTCGATCAGCTTCACTCCGCACATCTTCCGCAGAGCTAGCAGCTAGATAATGGTGAGATTTCAAAAGACCAATCAGTATTAAATATGCATAAGAAATCTCTGTTGTCTGTTGAGGAATTCCTTCGTCCGGAACCAATCCTGGGTGTAGACTGAGGTCATGCTTAGCATAAAAATTATTTGTTATTGGAACTGAACCAACATGTCAAATTTCATCTCCGTAGGATAGAAGGAAGTGGGTCTAATTCAGCTTACAATATTTGACCTATACCAACAAACTCTCAAACTAACAAACATTGCAAGCTTCATAAGAGTTTGTAAGAAGTAATTAGTATGATTCAAAAGTACTAGGATCACCACTTTTCTGTTTATCAGCGGCACATATATATCTTTAGATAAAAAAAAATGCCCGTCACGCCTATATTCATCAAGCGGGGGTGGCAGAGGTGTACTACGTACACCCATATATCGCCGACGACGCTATTGCCATTATAATTGGCACAATTCTAGACTCTAGACAGCGACGGATTTTTTGTCTATATAAAAAGTACCTACTTTGTTCGACTGAGATTTTTTTCGATAGAAAAAGTAGCTAGGACTCGAATCCAGAGCCTAGTTTTCGTCACTCGCACTATGTGATACTCGACCAATGAGACAGATTTTTGTGAACCTATTCTGTCCCTTTGCTAGGCTGAAGGTTTCTCCAAAATCTTCTTCATGGTTTTATGATCGGCCATCTTGGCAGAATTGTATTTCATATAATTCAATTATCGATTCGCAACAGAACGATTAATTAACGAATGCTCTCGAACGCGTGGCGCGCCGAGTACTTCACGCTTGGTAGTGCCAGAGGCCTTATTCGCTTAGCCTAAACGCGACGCGTTACGATAACTTCGTGAAATTCGCACATATTATTGACATTTTTACAAGATAATATTTTATTTTTTTCATACATTTAGCGGTCTCTGCTTTTTTTCACTTTTTTACTAATATAAATGTTTGTACCTACTTATAAAATTATAGCTGCACAAAAACACTTTTTCTACTAAGAGCCATCCTACCGGGTCTGATGGTAGAAAATTCAAAATTGGTTCATAACATGTGGAAGCAATTTTGAATATCTGATTGTCTATGCAGCTTACGCGGTTTTTTATTATTATTATTATTATAAGCCTATACTGTCCTACTGCAAGGCGAAAGCCTACCCTCCTTTCTTCCACTTGCCCGGTCCAGTGAAAGCTTTGCCAGCCCTAATCATAGGAGCCCCGCTCGTCCGGAGACCGGAGAAAGAGTTGGCAATCTTTCTGGGCCTGCCACGCTGTCGTTTCCCGCCTGGTGGGACCCACTAAGGGGTTGTTTTAGCCCAAAACGCTTCCGACATGCGGCAGATATGTCCGGCTCAGCTCCAATTCAGTCATGCAGCTGAGTGGCCTACGTCAGCGATTTGTGTTTTGGAGCACAGAAGCGAGTTTTGCGGTTACATTACTTTTTTTAAATAGCCTAACTCTTCGTTTGCACGAGCGCTTTATCATTGTGTTGGCTTTTCAAAAAATAATGCTGTTAGGCGTTTTTTACATTCAAGCCCTTTTTATCAAAACGATCCTGTGTACCACTGGAGTACTATAAAACGATCATTTCATGAAGTTATCGTAACGCGCTGCGTCACGTGTTTAACTGGCCACAGCGAATAAGGGCCTGGAAATTGACCGCGAAACAACGATGGAACTGTTATGCGTTGGGCAATTCGATTTGAACAACGCACATGCACTATAAATGAAAGCAGGTACAAATAACTTGGATAAATTCTTCGCCGTATTGCTGTGTGAGAGGCGCTCGTAGCGCTGTGCGACCGCGGTGTTCTTATTGATCACCAAGGTTAAGCAGTGTTCGACACGATCGGCCTGAGATGGGTGACCGTTTGTGGCATTTTCATGTTCGAGCGTCTTCGTGCTTCGGAAGGCACGTTAAGCCGTTGGTCCCGGTTACCATTTAATGTGGTAGTCGTTAAGCCGAGTTGGAAGCCTTGAAGGCGGCTTGATAAGTTCCAACAGCAGGTGGCCACAAACCTGCCTCCACCAATCCGAACTGGTTCCGTGTGGTGGAGTATGACCTAATCTCTCTCACCTCGATTTGTGAGAGAAGGCCTTTGCCCAGCAGTGGGCAGTATAGGCTGATATTATTATTATTATATATTCACCGCCGTTTACAGTATTTTGAACACTAAATTAATAATTAGTAAAAACAAACATATTTAAAGCCAAGTTTTTATTCAACCAGGTAATAGTGCAATTTAAAACAATCAATAAAAAACGTGTCGTTTCGTGTTTATTCTTCGTCTGGAGCAAATTTTGTGTGTAGAATCAGGTCATGCTTATCAATAAAATGCATTGTCAGTGGAACTGAACCAAAATGACCTTCCACTCTTTAGCATTAGAGGAAGTGTTTCTAATTTAGTTTGCAAAGTTTGATCTATTCAAGCTAACAAACCTTGCATGTAAAGTTAAAACTTGTAATAAATTCAACTTTTCATGAAAATAAGGATAATATGAATTTAATGAAGTGGTGATTAGGCGACCATGTACTGGATTGGCAAGTCGCGGGTTCAATAGCTGCACGGGTTCGATCATCACGGGATTGACCTGAATTATTTGTGTTCGATTCGGTCTAGCCAAATGCACCTACGAGACGAGAATAAGAGTGAAGTTACATTTATAATTAAAAAATAAATTATAGCAAGTTAACATAAATAAATAACTGACCCACCCAAGATATAAATTAAGCTGTACTGTCCGTTTAATGCCTGACCGACCTTGCACTACAATTTAGACCTACTTCTGAGTGTGACACCGACAAAACGGAAATTAACATTTTCCCATCTACCGGGGGTCGTACTGCTGCATTGTTATGCCTGACCAAGCTTTTCTAGTTTACTTCTACGACGTACTAACAGCATCTAGAAGACTTTAAAGCTTTCAACACCTTTAGTCAGCCTTGGATGATGGAACGGAGAGTAATAAAAAAACCTATTGGATATCTGTACTCTCTGTCTACCCCGCAAGGGATCTAGCATGATGATATATATAGTCAGCGTTTAACAAAGTCATCTCCAGTCTTTTCTTTTGGTTTGTTATTATTTCATTTA
Source organism: Phalera bucephala (assembly GCA_905147815.2). NCBI lineage: Eukaryota > Metazoa > Arthropoda > Insecta > Lepidoptera > Notodontidae > Phalera > Phalera bucephala. The sequence continues at coordinate 12,107,843 of LR990627.1, forward strand.
ACTCGCTTTGTTTCTATATCGGTCTGTCTGTCTTTTCGGTTTAAAAGTTGTGATCCATTTTACATTTGCTGGTATCCGATTGAACTCAACGTTGGCATACATAGCTATATGTGTTATTTAGTGACAAGGCAATTATTGGCATGGAGTTGGTCTGATGATGTAGCCGAAAGATGGCCATAAGACCATGTCAACTATACAACATACCCTACTCGATTTTGGGCTCGATAGATTTGTCTTGATAAGCATTACAGGTGTTGTTTAGATGATATTGTTCAGGGTCTTATGATGGAGCCACAGGAACTCTTTAACTAAGAGACCTCCGTTGTGTGTTCGCTATAAAAGCTAGTTTGAAAAAGTTTTTTTAGGTAATATTCAATTTTACTGTCCTAATCCTGAGCATTGACCTTCTTTTATACTCCCATAGCTCATAATACTTTAAAGAAAACTCTAAAGGAGATATTACATTAAAGGAAAACCAATTATTGTTAATTATTTATTCAGACAATGAAAAACATATTTCCAAAATAAAAACAGTTCCAAATTTAGTTAAGATTTTCTTGCTGGCCTGTTTCACGTCCACATCTCTGCTCAATACTATGGGTACTCCAAAATACGAATTGTACTTTGGCAAAAATATTGTCCTCATACACCCAGCTATCTTAAAATTAAGATGCACCTTCACTAAACCGACTCCGATCTGAGATAGGTTTCTGTAAACATGATTTGGCCAAATAAGGCTAATTAATCCATCTCATGTTCAGTTCGAATATGGTAGCCTGGGGCAAACCATTTCGCACCATCTTGTGTGCTCCAAATACCCATTTACTAGCACATCGGCCAATTTTAATGAAGGTAGAGAAGATTCCATTGGCTTGGCCACTTTTCGGCCTAAAATATTATGACCGCGATGATCTTAACGATCACCAAGGTTAAGCATCGTTTTAGTCGGTCGGTCTGAGATGGGTGACCGTTTATAGTATTTTCATATTCGAGCGTCTCTATCCTTGGTATGTTTGGAAGGCACGTTAAGTCGTTAGTCCCCGTTACCACTTAATGTGGAGTACTCGTTAAGTTGGAAGCCTTATAGACGGCTTGATCAGTTCCAACTGCAGGTGGCCACAAACTTTCCTTTACCAATCCGCACTGGAGCCAAGTGTTGGAATATAAACTGATATATTAATATGGCCTTGTACAATGGCCTCGATAAGTAGATGTTTAATATTAAACTCCCGCAAAACAACAGAAAACCAATAACGTAAGCACAACAATATTAAATCAATATTACGGAACTTATCGGAACTGAAACTTTGTACAATTTCCTTCCATCGAACTACCACTGTTAAGTTGATAACTTTCAAGTGAATATTACATGCATATATGTATATAGGAAGAGTGTGTAATGGGAACGGAAGGGAATATTGGCTTCTCTAATTATGGCTACAAAGACCGTTAACAAGTCTTTGATCAAGGATATGATTAGAGGGCTTATCACGAAAAGATTGACGTAAGCATGATGTTAGCGAGTAAGCGTGCTGTCGCATTCATGTTTATTAAGCATATTTGCAGTGTGAGAAGGATGGTATATCATCTCGCTAGCGTCACATTGACATCAATATTTTAATGCTGAAATCTCTGAGTAAATGTTGGCAAGTATCTCAAATTTCACATTAATTATAATAATAATAATCTATTTAATCCAGAAAATGTGAGTACATTACACAAACAAGCTGTGTTTGCTGCTATTAGTATTCAAATTGCAAAAACTATTACAATAAGTTCAAATATTAAAATAAAAATAACAGTTCATTAATATTTAAATTTAAGGTATAAATAACTAAATAAATTATTAGAACTTAAATATATTATCTTAAAATTCAAAACTGTTACAATTAAAATGTCTCAATTAAAACAACACAATTAAAATGTCACAATTAAAAATGTTGCAATTATTAAAAAGTATTAAAAGTCATAGTCAGGCATTGGTGTATGCAGTGACACCCAGTTCCTCATAAATGGATCGTCCAGTCTATCTACCCCCACAGTCAGGAGGCTGTTGCAGGTAAAGGTAAATGATCCAAACATAGGACATCATATTTAACATACAATTGTTCCACCAAAGAAAAGCTGCTTTTGTAACTATACAATGGTTCAACAACGAGTTGACTCGTGTGCGTCACTAATGAACGTAAAAGGGTCAGATGTCAACCCTATTTTAACAATGTCCACACAAATCCAATCATTTTCGTCACAAAAGATCATTAGCTCGTTATAAAAAGGCTAACCTGGATGCGCATTAAAATCTCCGATGTCAATATCATGCTCAGTACCACAACTATCTATAATTGCACATACCATACCGAGAAAGTGTGTGAATTCTGTTAGCTTATGCGTCACATTGGTGGCATATATACACTGATCACTTACACAGACAGTCTGTGTTTTGTTGTTATTTTAATAGCACACATGCGCGGGTTATCACACGGCACGGCTGCTACACCAGGCAACGCACTGCGCCACCAGAGCAGCGCAACGCCGCCATGGGGTCGGTCGCGCAACACGCCTCCACTATCCACCGCCGATGTCCCTGTGCAGCCAAACTCAGCGTCTATATTATTGAGAAAATGCAGCTCCTCTTGCAATAACCATGTTTCTTGAAGACTTACACAAATTCCATATGTCATCAATTGATTGTATTACGTTCTTACAATTATAAGTCACAATTTTAGGCATTTTTTACCATTAATATTTGTTACTGAACCGTTTACAGCGTCGCGGGATGACATATTACACTTTTTGGCCACAAAGTTTCATCCAAAATTAATTGCAGTGTCGACACTGGTACGAAAAATTTAAAGGCCTTGTGATTTGTTTCTCTCTTGACTGAAATTTTACGTAGCTCAACGGTTTGTTTCGTTTTGTTAAAAATATGTGATATTATGTCCTGTTCTTGTGTATCCTTATGGATATTCGAAATAAAAATGGGGCACTTCCTTTCAGCAGTCTTAAATTTCCCCCTCTCGTTACTGTTCCTCCCCATTTGCCCTTGGTATCGGTATTTTAGTTTTATTTTTTGCTTATGTACTTTAACCTATTCGCCCTGACATTCGCTATTTTGTTTATCATCAACCATCAGGTGCTAGTTAACTTCTTTGATATTAACCAGAATTCCCTCTTGTTCTCGTTTTTCGAATAACGGCGAATTAGGTGATTGAATAAAAATGACGTCCCCGTTAGAATCAGGATTGTTATTTACATGTACAGGCATAGACGTCAGCGGCAACGAGGACTTGTCGTTATCTACAACGGTATTCTGTGTAATTGTGCAGTTAGGATCATCTTGATGTGCACATCCGCCGCGTTTTATTTTTCTATTATTGTTATTATATGTCTGACTATCGCGTAACGGTATTGAATCGAAATTTAAGTTATTCAATTTCTGCTGCAACTGATCCTGAGTAACATACGACGAACTTATACTTTCCACTTGACTTTTGAGAAGGGTAAGGGGATTCAAATCCTTTAAAAGTTTCGTGACATCAAGGTGGTCAAACGTCACAGGATGTAACTTTTCGAGTTGCTTTGCCATAAATATTAGAATAGAATTAGAATCACATCAGGATCAGTAACTTTTAAAAGGCTATAATATCTGTTAAGTCCGTTTGTCGTTACTTTTTGATTAAAACGTAACGACTTTGACTTTTTAACTTGTCACTTGTAAAAGCAGTCACACAAATTCGAGTAAAACTATCATTGTCAATCACAGACAACTTATTTTGAATGTAACATAACATCTTATGAATTATAACATCGCACGGATTACACTTAACTGTTTTGGCCATTTTAAGCTAACTTTGGCAAAGCTCGCGTAAGAGGAACAATGCGGCGCGTACGGAAGCGCGCTCGCGACTAATTATGATTACAAAAATATTTTTTACAGGAAGGTCAATTTTGATAAAAATTTATCTTTAAAAACATGTAACGAGTTTTTAAAATCCAGCTTATTTTTTTTATAAATTTTTCATGCGATTGTATTATTGTATTACCCAGTTGGCGTAAGAATACTTTTAGAGTGCAAAATTCAATGCATCAGCTACCTGCTTCGTTTGCTCAGTGGGTAAACGGTCGCCCTGCAGGGCTAGCAAAGGCGTGGACAAGATTGTGATGGCCTCGAAGCGATGATTTTTTCCACCTACTTAGAATCACTGTTCTATTTTATAGGTAAGCAAATGCGACATGTGTTAAAATAAAATTATTCGAATTGGAACGCAATCCACTAGTTTTATCTCATGTATAGTTCCGGAAACTATGTTTATTTATCAACTTAAACGTTAAAAGACTCCTTCCTCGACAAGAACCACAGGTATAAGCACGAAAAGATTGACGTTGTCGTGACGCTACCCAGTAATCATTCTGTCACCTTCATGGTTATTTTACAAATTTGTAGTGTGTCAAGTATGGCATACCAACTTGCTAGCGTCGCCCTAACATCAATCTTCGTGCTAAGCCCTCAGAACTTCTGTTTTAGTACACTCACAAAACACCTTTCAGTACTGCTCCAATCAAAATTTAAGTTGATATTGGTAAAGTTTCGTTACGAGATTGATGTGTAAATGTACAACAGACAAATCGTTCTAAGAAATTGGTTCAGAAAGCGCTCGTCTTGAACAAAAATTTTGTAAGTAGACTGTAACATGTGTATACAAAACTTTGGCCAGTAGACTCGGGTTTTGTTTTTTCTTGGGGTAGATACTTGTTTTTATGTCAACATTACTGGTTATACGAACGTGTTATTAAATTAGGTCTTTTGCCGGAAAAAAGCCGGAAATGAATGGGTATGCAGTATTAAGAAAATAGCACAGGATTTCTCAACATAGAATTGTTCGTGTAGGCCGAGCAACTCTATAATCTTATTCAATTATATATAAGTGAGACTAGACTAGACGTCGCTCAGCCGTTCAAAAAATTCTTATACACTAGGACTTAAATTCTAGCGTCGCGGGTGCCTTGTGTTCAAAAGATGCATTTTCAACCACAAGCGGTCAAACCGAACCGAACAAATGTAAGTCACACAAAGATTTGTTTCGTGCGGGAATTAAACCCGCGACAACTACTAGGCCAGCGTCCTAACCACTAGACGAAAACGTCGATAAATTGAATAATAATCCAAGTATATTGCTAACTCAAACAAACGACAGATGTTTTCTTTATAAAGAAGCAAACGAAACAGTCAGAAATATATTTCACATTTGTTCCGACAATCCTTCAAATCTAAACATGTACAGAGAGCTTAGCATGAAAATATTGATGTTCGCGTGATGCTAGGCGTCCTGTCACTCTCATGTATATTTAGTTAATTTGTAGTGTGACAAGAATGGCATATCAACTGGCTAGGAGCACCCTAACTACAAAGTATTCATGCAAACTCTGCAGAATTACATTTGACATTTGTTCCGACAACACTTTATATCTAAACATGTAGATAGGAGAAGCTTCCGCTTCGTTAGGTCGAGGCTCAAAGTTAATTTGTGCGGGACACGTGTCGTGTTACCAATAATTAGCTAGCCAGTGTTAAACTAGGTAGGGCGACTTCGTTGGCACGTTTCACTGCTAGAAGTTCAGACTACTGTAAATTAAGATAAATTTTAGGGTGTTGAAATAAATAGAACTACTTTGAGAGATTTTATCGGGGTTTGTTTTTGATTTTCGGTTTGATTTCAAGTGCTTTTCGGGAAAGAACATGGTGTTTGAGTCCATACAAATAAGAATGATGTATGAACGTCAAGAGATAACGGATTAATGTAAAATCAAAATTTTGGGTAGCGATGGATCTTGGTAACATACATTCTGATAGTCTAACTTTTAAACTTTTTATTTTGGTAATGATGTCAAAGCCGGCCGCTGTTTAGTTAACTGATGCCTCTCCAAATTGATCCCGCAGGATCAGTTGACTAATTTATTATTTTTCTTTAGTCGAGTGAACATGGGGTTTTTGGGGAAGTCATTTGTCCAAAGGTGGACACGTAAAAGTCGTATGTGGTAATGGTAATAATTTCTTTTTTAGTTTAGACAAAATTTAAAAAATCACATTATGAATGGACGATTAATATTCGCAATATAAACAAACTAAAAATATAAAAAAGACAATACATAAGCACGCATAGTATCAACATTAATTAAGATGATATCATCAATCCTCTTTCAAAAATCAATAGTACAAAGTTTGAAAATACAGAATCAGAGTCAACAAGTGATTAGCTCGCTCGTCGAGTCAGACTCAAAGCTAATTTGTAGCGAGGCACGTGTCACTTCGCCGATAATTAAATGGCCTGAACCGAACCGCACTGTGAAACTTCGTTAGTGCAACGCCTGTGTTCGACTTTACGATCTCAATTTATTTTTCCTGCCCAGCAAAGTGATCTTACTATGAGTCACAAAGCTCACTCTCAAAATCAAGCTTGTTAAAATAAGCATAAGAGTGCTGGACGAATTTTTGATCCTACCATGAATCACGAAGCTCACTTTTGATATTCAGCTTATAGGTTATTCTGGTCCGATCCCCAAAACCGATCCCCTGCTTTTTATTACTGTTTTTGAACTCCTGTCTGATCCACTTAATATATTCTGCATTTCTGATCGGACCTCCAAGATGTTTAGAAGGTGGATCAGATCGGAAACGAAAATATTTTAAAATGAAACTGATCCCATGGGGCATCAAAACTGGGGTTTTGACCGGAATAACTCTAGCTAATCTATCTATCTATCTATCTATCTATCTATAACCTCACGCCAGATCCCTTGCGGGGTAGGCAGAGAGTATAGAGTTCCAACAGGTTCTTTCCTTACATACCTCTCTGGCTTCCTCGACTCTCATAGTTCGTCTCATACACGCTCGCCGGTTACGGAGACTCTTGACTTTTCCATCAGATAAGACTCGGTTTATTTGGTGACAACTCTAGCTAATCACGTAAGATATGGTATACTACGCTTGAAAAATGCGTGATGGTGTTTTTATCTGCAGAGCGAATACATTTTGTAACAAATCAAGTACACGAGTAAGTATAAAAACATAAAAAACAGATTGAGTTTTGTTACAAAAGTTTTACATACATAACGCAACATCTCAGACACCGCGATGAGATTATCATTATCTATACATATCATTAGAAATCAATTCGAAAAGCAATTCTAGTTTTAAAGGTTTAGTTACCATTTTCTTAAGAATATTCAAAATAACTGTGATACTACAATTTAAATCGATTTATTTTTATGAATTATCAAAAAATTAAACACTTATTATATTAATACAGACGCTTGCAGCGCTGTGTGACCGCGGTGTTCTTAGTGATCACCAAGGTTAAGCAGCGTTTGACTTAGTCGGCCTGAGATTGGTGACCGTTTGTGGCATTTCATATTCGAGCGTCTCCGTGCTTCGGAAGCTGCGTTAAGCCATTCGTTCCGGTTACCACGTAATGAGGTAGTCGGCTTGATAAGTTCCAACGGCAGGTGACCACAAACCTGCCTCAGCCCATCCGCACTGGGACCGCGTGGTGGAGTATGACCCAATCTCTCTCACCTCGATTTGTAAGAGAAAGCCTTTGCCTGCAGTATAGACTGATATTATTATTATAATATTATATATTAAATTGCCAATTCGGAATAAATCACAATCTTGCATTAATATGTTGAATTTCGAACAGTGTACAGTACGACCAAAAAGAGTAGAAATTAAATGAGGGCGCCACTACCTTTTAGCCGGCCACATTGGTTACGAGGAGGGATCAAAAAGTAGTGAGAATGAGAATATAATGACTATTGATAACTTAATAATTTATTTTTCTACATAGTTTCCGGGTCTCTCTACACACCGAGTCCAGCGCTTTTCCAAGGCTTCAATCCCTTTCACAAAAAAAGTTTTGTCTTAGTCCTGCAAAAAGCTCTCCACGGCATCCATCACCTCGTTATCGTCTTCGTACCTGTTTCCCCTTAAGTATTTTTTCAATTTGGGGAACAGATAAAAATCGCTAGCCGCCAGATCTGGTAAATAAGGGGGGTGGTCAACCAATTCGAAGCCAGCTTGCTGAATGGCAGCCATCGCAACTGCCGACCTGTGCGCGGGTGCGTTGACTTGATGAAACAGCACGCCGCTTCGAAGTTTCCCTCTCCTTTTCTCTTTGATGGCATTCCTCAACTTGGGAATTAAAGCTGCATAATATTGGCCTGTTATAGTGGTTCCACGCTCCAGGTAATCAATCAACAATATTCCTTCTGAGTCCCAAAATATTGAGGCATAACCTTGCCAGCCGATGCCACGACACAAAACTTCTTCGGGGTCGGTGATGATGGCCGTTTCCATTGCGAAGATTGCTGTTTTGTCTCGGGATCAAAATGATGGACCCATGTTTCGTCCATTGTTACGAAACGAGACAATAAGTTTTCAGAATCTTCTTGAAACTTGTCCAACAATATCTTCGAAATGTCAAGTCGATTTTGTTTCTGACTGTCGGTTACCATTCTCGGTACCCATCTTGTGGAGACTTTTCTCATATTCTAAGGTTGTTTCAATATGGATTGAATACTTCCATATGAAATGCCCGTTTCTTGAATTAAGTATTGGATGGTAACTCTTCGATCGCTCAATACAATTTTCTCGACTTTCGCAACTTTTTCTTGGGTGACTGACGTCGATGGACGGCCGCAACGATGTTCGTCTTCCGAGCTCGTTCTCCCTACTCGAAATTGAGAAGCCCACCCTGCGACAGTGGAATACGGCAGAGCAGACTCTTCTAATGTTGCCTCCAAGTCGCAATGAATCTCTTGCGTCGTTAACTTTTTTAAACAGAGGTATTTAATAACGTCTCGCACTTCGTTTTTCTCCATTTTCAAGAACACGCTCCAACACGAAGCAAACAAATGACTACATTCAGAAAAACCAAAAGAGAATCAAAGATTTCTTTTTTTAATATTACAAATATGTATCTGAGCTATGCCTGCTAGTATTTTTTTTTTACCAAGGAGTATGTCGTTCTCACTACTTTTTGATCCCTCCTAGTACTTCGACTAAAATGTTTTAATACTTGAATATTATTATAATAGAACTTCTTTAGGCAAGCTTAAAAGGTGTGCTAATAGGCTATCAGTGTACTTACATAATTAAAATGTGAAGATATTAGATTTAAATAAGATATATAAGATTTTATTTCTACTCTTTTTCAACGTTCGTCTGCTATTTTTCCTTTTTTAATGTATATTCTTCGATATTTTCGTCAATTGTTTACCGATTTTAATGTATTTTTTCATTGAGTTCAGCATAGCTCCAAGGTGGTATTATTTTAATTTCATCGGTATTGGACCTTGAACTATAAAGGCACATCAGGGAACTCCTTAACGACACAATACGAATGCGTAGATTGAGATATTATGGGTATAACGTCATTCCTGTAGATACCCTACTATAGAACTGAGTAAAAGTTTAACCGACTTCAAAAAAGGAGGAGGTTAATAATTCGCCTGATTTATTTGCTTATAAACCGATTTTGATGATTCTATTTGCATTGGATTCAGTATTGGGCCTTGGACTTTGTAGATACACCACAGGACTCATTGACGGCAAACGGCAAGAATGTGTAAATTCAGTTATTATGAGTATTATATCACTCCTGTAGGTAACTTACTGTAGAACTAAGTAGAATAATATAATATAGGTGTATAAATATTGATAATTAATTCACTCTAAACTTAAAATTGTAAAATAATAAAAATCACAAACAGGAAAACGAACAAATGAATATTTGTAATCGGTGCGAAGTGATATACTGCAAATATTTATTTTTTGCTTTTTCAAGTCGTTTTCCCTTATTTTTAAATGTTTTTTTTTATTTCGTTTTGAACCCCTATGTACCCTATCAATCAAATTAGAACCTTGCAAAGTATTTACATTTTATTGCAGCTTCATATTATTATAGTTGACTGTATCTATTGACATTGTAATAACTATCTACATTCAAGGAACCGTTTGGACGGATGTAGGCACCGGGGAAATCCTAGACCATCTTACCATGACCAAATAGACCGTGTCTTAACTAAAGCGCAAGTCAAAAGTCTCCGTAGCCGGCGAGCGTGTAGAAGACGAACTATTTATTTATTTATATAAGGATCGCCAACGAGTGATACACATTCAATTACACATTAATTCTCACATAAACATCCTGTCACGTGCTCTCTCAATTAAAGGCAATTACAACTAACAATTAAGTTATAAACATCAAAATCTTATATTAAATAGTTATAATAAAAATGTTAGAAAAAACAACAAAAAAAATTAAGAAATAAAATAAATAATGTTACCAACTCATCACAATTTAAAATAACAAAAGAATATGATGTGGCCTAAAACAATAAAAAATGAATCAATCAACAAGCAAGACACATAATTTATAATACTATTTGTTAAAAACAATACGAGATGATAATGCCAAAAATAAAATAATAATACATAATGAAATATCAAAATTAATAATAAAACAATTCAGGTACTAATATTTTTTGACATAAAATGTTTATAGATTTTGTTTTGAAAAGTTTTGAGTTTGTCATTGAAGATATCTAGGTCTAAGGCTAAACAGAGATCGTTATATAGTCTGACCATCCTGGTTAGGGGAGAGTTTAGTCCTAAATTGGTTTTATGTGACTATGAGAGTGGAGAAAGCCAGAGAGGTCTGTAAGGAAAGACCCAGTTGGAACTCTGTACTCTCTGCCTACCCCGCAAGGGATCTGGCGTGATGGTATAACTATTGGTGAAATTGGTCCCCTAAGTTAAAGAAAGTACGAATGATTATAAAAATAAACGTTATGTATCTAACGAAGACTAACTTCCTGTCGGGCTAAATGACGCGGTCAATTTAAGCTGTCTTTTGTTACAGTCAAATTATTTTCTTAAAAGAAACGAACAAAGGAAAAATTTTCAACAAACTTACTAACTATTGGCGGCGTTTTATTATTATATTTCAACTTTTGTTTCGATTGGCTTTACTTAATATATGTTACCTTCTGGATTTTGATTGCAATATTATCTCTTACCAGACAGCCTCGTTGGTCTAGTGGCGATTGATGCCCGTAGCGATCATGAGGTCCTGGGTTCAAATCCTAGGTCAGACATAAAGTATTTTATTCTACAAAAAGAAGTAAGAAATCCAGTATCATTCCGTAGTCTGGCATTGTACTTGGTATGTTGGCAATAGGCTCGCCCCCTATTACATGGGACCTTACATCGTTGGCAAAAAGTGTGTGTTCACAGTATACCTCTGCCACCACCGGTTGGAGAATATAGGCGTGAAAGTGTTCATTTTTACATGCTTTTATTTAACTTGAACTGTTTGTATGTCTGTCTGTCTTTCCGGTTCAGATTTTGTGAACCATTTTTCAAGCATTTGCGGGTACCCGATTAAGGCTGATATACGTATGTAAGTTCGATGACAATGCAATAATATGGTAGTATGAAGCTGTTCAGATGATGGAGCCGGAAGGCCAACTACTTAACATAGCCCTACCGTGTTTAGGCTTGGTCGAATTGTATTGACGAGAGCTGTAGACGCGGATGGGGTCCAGAGTCTGATAACAGAGCTAGTAGTTGACTATAGGAACTCCTTGAACTTAATATTTCCATTATGTTTTTGCTATAAAAGTTTGTTTTAAAAATATATTATAAAATGAAAATTTTACATTGCCGAGAAACCGCATAAAGCGCGCGTCTGTGTCCGTGATTCGGAATCGTATCGCTTATACTACGATGCCATTTGAGCATCTCTTTATGTATGTTAACTGTTTTAATGCCCTGTAGAGAGCTATAGAGCACTGATGATGATGAAAGCTGATGATACAATTATCTTCTGGGTCGGATTTTTTCCCCGTTTTTATAAGGGAAATCTCTGGAATACGTGTGTAATACATACCACGATGTCCGTTTTCGTGATTTGGAAAGTACGCTAAACCGTTGGTCTGAGTTACCACTTTATGTGGTAGTTAAGCCAAGTTGGAAGCTTTAAGCTTGAATAGTTCCAACAGTAGTTGGCCACAAACTTGCAGCCACAATGGCAGCATCAGAAAGGCTTTCTCTAAGAAATCGAGGTGTGAAAGATTAGGTCATTTTCCACCACGCGGAGCCAGTGCGGATTGCCTTCTTACTTAAGAATAATTCGGTTGATATTACTGACAGTATCTTTGACATTTCATTATAACACGTTATTTACAGGAAAAAATCTTTAGACGATTTAATAACCCTCGCGGTGTGCTCCTTCGACAAGCAGGCACTGGGATAGGCAAATAGAAGACATCGCTCTCTCCCTTGCGTTTCGCTTGAGCAACTCAAAAGACAATACAAAGAAAAAACAGCGGGGCATTAAGGGGCCCGGAAAAATGCAGATTAATCGATCTTAACAAAATGAAAACCCATCCCTAATAATCATCACGATACTATCAACTGAGGAGCTTAAACGCAAAGTAGCTCACCTAAAACACCATTAATTCTTCAAGTTTATTTTACGCATTTCATTTCTTGCAGCCTTTAATTACCCCAATGTTTAAAGCGCATACAAAATTAGATCAAAGAACTTGAAACTTGTAAAAATTACAAGAGAGAAGAAAAGCAAGGTAGAAAAAATGGAGTTAATTAAACGTTCTATTCGCCCGTGGAAATTTGAAAGTTAGCCGTTTTTCTTAGCTAGCCCTTTGTTAATTAATAACATAATGATAAATACAACCCGTAGATATTTCGTAGCTCCCACGACGGTGAAATTGAATTCTTCATAGGCATTATTGATTTGAATGGAGTTAATAATTGGGGTGTTATTAAAATAGTTACAAAGGAAGTTAAAGCCTTTTTAGCCGTAGAGACAGACAGATGTGTATGTAAAAAACAATGATGAGTTATTTTTCTTCTCACGTACTAACTCTATGAGCCATTAATGTAATTTATAATTTTAACAAACGAAGTCGTATCATGACCTTCCTTTTCTTATCATTAAAAGAAATGTGGCTACACTAGGATTTATTACTGTGTTGTGGGTGCGTTTACAAACATGAAAATTCACATACACAAAGACCCAGACCGGAACAAATAATTGGGGATCACACAAAGATTTGGCCCATATAGGAATCGAACCCGCGATTATTAGACAGAGTGGGCGAAGCGGCTTAAGCTCTTAACCACTGCGCTAAATCGTCCGTCATCATCAGCCCGTGTCAGTCCACTGCTGGACGTAGATCTCTCCCTTGGCACGCCACTGAGCTCGATCTTCAGCTCTCTTCCAATGCCTGCCCGCTGCCATACGTATATAATACGAAGTCGTATATATCATGGAATTTTGTAGTTAAATAGTGCTTCAAAGCACTATGGCGAATGAGGTTTTTGCCCAGCATTGGTATTGGAAAGACTAAACGTTAAACGAGTGCTTACAAGCAGCTCAGCTTCCTCCCTTATCTTCGTAGTTCCTCTCATGTCTCTTTCCGGCCGGAGCGTAGTTGTTGCAGGCTCACCCTCTTGTCCGGTGAAGCTGTAAAGCCCCCTCGGTCAACAGCATAGACTATTTACACACACACACACACACACACAAACATACTTCTCAATCATCGAAACTTTTGACAAGAAGTAAAAATTTTGACTGGCCTTATAAAATAGGCACTGATTGACCAGCCTACATTTTTCTTCCATACCCAACAAATTTTTTTTTATTAAAACAGTAACCGTAGAGTTTCTTTCCCTTTTTCTCCACAGGAACGACAACCGGATTTCTCTGACGATGCATAAAAACTATAATGGTTTACATAATAAAATATTCTTATTCATGGTAGTCCGAGATCGAGGGGGGGAAGGAAGTCCTTTATATATGAAACTATGTTCTAATTAAAGGTTAATATCCACGTGTTGTCTATTTAACACACGTGTGTGTTACACTATAAACAACTTATTAACAACATCAGACTAGTTTAATAAAGGAAATGGTACTAAATTATAGTTACAACGAACTTGTGTTATATTCAATTAATATAATTGGTTGTAATTGGTTTTCAATTTTGTATGGGTAATTGGTTTACAATTAACATAATTTGTATGTGACAGCTGAGAATAACGATTGCTTTGGTGATTAATTAAGAATGTCATACCCACCCAATATATAATGGCATTATATTATAAGAACCATTTAAATGATCATATTGAATTCACAACAAAATGCCAAACCAAATTGCGTATACACCCTTAAGATAATAAGACTGTAAAAGTGTTTTTTTTTTTATATAAAAACACCTAAGTATTATTCTTGTATCATATTAAATATGTTTATAGACATGACATTTAAATACACTAACATATGGACCAAAACAAAAATTTGTGGGTCACAAAGATTTATCCCGCGATTCCTCCTACATTCAGTGAGCGGAAAGGCAGTAAGCCTCGTCTTTTTTTGGCGGTTTTTACCACTGGAGAAAGTCGTCGTCTCATATAGGTATCCTTGCTAATATTGTAAATTCGAAAGTAACGCCTCAATATTTTCAGGCGAGTATTTGAATATTTTCATGTTATTTTCAAATTATCAGGTTCAGCTAGTACTCTATAATTTTACAGTAGAACATTAGGTAAATTTTCACTATCGACGGCACTCAGTCAGCCTCGGAAACCAGTGAACTCTTTAGCAATGTAAATGCCATAATAGGCCGTGTAAAGAATCGCTAGCGGGGCTGTTTCCTAACCATTACTGAATACATGCCTGATACGAGTTTCTTTTGAAAGAATGTTCGTTACTTTATTGCTCCAGAGGTCTTTGTAATCTGGTTTTTCCAGCCAATATTATAGTGGAGTAGGCTAAGAAGATTGTATGAAAGACATGGTGGTAATAATATTCATAATATTATGGAAGTTTATAGACTGCCTCGTTGTTGCATAGTGGGAAAGGCAATCACGAGGTCCTGGGTTCAAATCCTGGGTTGAATGAAGTAAATCTTTTCTATATCATCAGGCCAGATCCCTTGCGGGATAGGCAGAGAGTACAAAGTTCCAACAGTTTCCTTCCTTACATACCTCTCTGGCTTCCTCCACTCTCATAGCTCCTCTCATACACGTTCGCCGTCTACGGAGACTGTTGACTTGTCCTTCAGATAAGACACGGTCTATTCTATCGAAAAATTTCGTTTTTGTCCGTTCTAGAATTCGAATCTACAACCTGGTGTTCGAATCAAATCGACAGGAATCGAATAGTGATGTTAATATAATTTCAAGCGTGTTGCAGACGTGTACTGTGTACATTCACTTGTCGATAACAATGTTTAAAGGTCCCAATATGATAGGGGGTGAGCTTTCAGCCATTAGACTGGGGTAAAATTCCAGACTCCGACTGCGACTGATAATTCTTCGATAGAAAAAACACATGAAAACCTAATTTCTTGTGATAGCCACTCGCAGTCTGCGCTAGACCAACGAGGTAGACTATCTATATCGTAACGCCAGATCCCATGCGCAAGTCGCTTTTAGTGTTAACGATGGCTAAAAAGGAGCGAGAACGCCGGTTTCGGTCATTCTTCGCAGCCACCTGCCCGTTCAATGCAAACTTATGGTCATAACAGCGAACTGACTATATAAGCTAAATAATGACACTGGATTTATGTTTGTAAGACTAACATGGTACATTTCACTGAAATAGTTTAAATCGCAGTCCATATATATGCCCATGCCAGATCCCTTGCGGGGTAGGCAGAGAGTACAGAGTTCCAATAGGTTCTTTCCTTACATACCTCTCGGGCTTCCTCCCCTCTGATAGTTCGTCTCATACACGCTCGCCGGTTACGAAGACTCTTGACTTGTCCTTCAGATAAGACGAGATGTTACTGTTAATTATTTAGGAAAGTGAATTTATCTACTAAACGTAATAATTTGCGAACAAACCCAATATATCATCTTTGGTTTGATGATCGAACTACTCGAACAATAATAATCCAATTTGTTATATTGGCTAGTCGAACAAGATGGTCACGCAGCTCTATCAAGGTAGCAGCGTCAAATCAGCAAAATTCAGTATAAAATTATGCAAAATTTGTAGCTTTTTTGTTGCTATTTAGTTGCTAAAACCGCGATTTTGTTGCTTGAGCCGTTCGCGAAAAATCGCAATTACTGCTAAACTCATATAAAGCTAGCATAAAATTTTGATAAATCAATAAATATCAAATCAACTATTAAACCAGAATTTGTTGCTAATTTGTTGCTGCAAGTAAGCACTACCGAAAATTAAAAAAAGGACCGGACGAATTTTTTATATTAGCAATGATTTTCTTAAGACATGCTAGCTCGAACTAGACTTGTTAAACAAAAAATTAAGAGAAGATTTAGTTGCTACATTGAACAATGTTCAAATGAGCCTAAAGAATCAGCAACAAAATAGAAACTAAAAATCGGCCGATTCTTTCGATCAGCAACTATTTTCCTAGTACATGCTAGCTTAAACTAGACTTGTTGAACAAAAAATGCTAAAAAAGTTTAGTTGCTACATTGAACATTGTTCTAATGAGCGTAAAGAATCAGCAACAAAATAGAAAATAAAAAATGGGCCGATTCTTTCGATCAGCAACAATTTTTTTTGTACATGCTACCTTGAACTTGACTTGTTGAACAAAAAATTCTTAAAAAATTTAGGTGCTACATTGGACAGTGTTGAAATGAACCTAAAGAATCAGTAACAAAATAGAAACTAAAAAGCGATTGACTCTTTCGATCAGCAACAATTTTCCTAGTACATGCTAGCTTGAACTTCACTTGCTAAACAAAAAATGCTCAAGAAATTTAGTTGCTACATTGAACAGTGATCAAATGAGCCTATAGAATCAGCAACAAAATAGAAACTAAAAATCGGCCGATTTTTTCGATCAGCAACAATTTTTTTTTTACATGCTAGCTTGAACTCGGCTTGCCGAATAAAAAATGCCGAAGAAATTTAGTCGCTACATTGATCAATGTTTAAATGAGCCTAAAGACTAAGCAGCAAAATATAAACTAGAAATCAGCCGCAACAATTTACCCGATCTATGCTAGCTTGAACTTGAATTGTTGGACATAAGTGCTAAAAAAATTTAGTTGTTGCATTGAACTTGGTTTAAATGAGCCTGAATAGTACTCAATAATATACACACAACAAAATTGGCCGATGTTCACCAACAGCAATGATTTTTTTAAATATTCTAGCTTGAAATTGATTTGGCCAACACAACTGATATCGGTAATTAGTTTTAGCATGGAACTCTATTGATTCGTGCTTTAAGAGTGATTAATTCATAAGACCCTGGGTTGACACATTGGTTTTCGATACTACACTGTTTAAGGAAACTGTACTTTTTTTTCCTTTCCATTTCTAAAAAATATCCAATGCATCGTAAGTATAATCAACGTACGTGAAGTGACTTCAAATACTCTAGGTTTAATAGCGACGTAAATTAGTCGTTCTTATAACCTTCAAGTTAGACAAGAAATCGCTTCCTAAATTTTAGCGATCACTGTTATGATAGTTCTCATCTTAATTGTTAAGGTGAACCTGTTCAAGTAATAATAAATAAAACTAATGATTTCTATAACGAATAATAACTAATAATTTCTATAACAGACAAATCTTTGAAACCTCATACACAAGTTATTGAAGACTTAATCCCAATGCATTTGAGATTTAAAAAAAATGGAATCTACCAAACATGAGATAATGATAGTTGGAAATAATATTATAATACAAGCGAGATAGACAACAAGTTAGGAAATCAGAAAATATTACTTTATAGTTTTCGTATTAAAGGATTTGACCAAGTTTATAGAAATCTAATCACAACAGGTTTAAATCGATAATCGCCACAAATAATTTAACAATTCCATAACCCATAGTTTGGAGGGAATTTTCATTAAATTAATAAAATAAACGAAATGATCATGAAACAAAAACAAGTTAGTGATAGTTCACAACGAAACAGCACTCATTGCAGACCGTAAAAAATGCCCGATTTTTAGTTTCTATTTTGTTGCTTATTTTTCAGGCACATTTGAACATTTGTCAATGTAGCAACTAAATTTTTTTAGCATTTTTTGTTCAGCAAGCCAAGTTCAAGCTAGCATGTACAAAAAAAATTGTTGCTGATCGAAAGAGTCAGCCGATTTTTAGTTTCTATTTTGTTGCTGATTCTTTAGGCTCATTTGAACATTGTCCAATGTAGCAACTAAATTTTTTAAGCATTGTTTGTTCAACAAGTCAAGTTCAAGCTAGCATGTACAAAAAAAATTGTTGCTGATCGAAAGAATCGGCCGATTTTTAGTTTCTATTTTGTTGCTGATTGTTTAGGCTCATTTGAACATTGTTCAATGTAGCAACTAAACCTACTCTTAATTTTTTGTTTAACAAGTCTAGTTTAAGTTAGCATGAGTTAAGAAAATCATTGCTAATATGAAAAATTCTTACGGTCTTTTTTTTTAATTTTCGGTAGTGCTTACTTGCAGCAACAAATTAGCAACAAATTCTGGTTTAATAGTTGATTTAAATTTTATTGATTTATCAAAATTTTATGCTAGCTTTATATGAATTTAGCAGTAATTGCAATTTTTCGCGAATGGCTCAAGCAACAAAATCGCGGTTTTAGCAACTAAATAGCATTAAAAAAGCTACAAATTTTGCATAATTTTATACTGAATTTTGCTGATTTGACGCTGCTACCTTGATAGAGCTTGGTCACGCAGCTTTTGTTCCCCCTAGAACTGCAGGATAATATTATTTTAAGTGACCAGAATGCAATATTTGAAATAAATAAGCCCCTCGTTCATTAGGATCGACATGTAGATCCATGGACACGTTTTCCATCTTTTCAATTCGCCTATTTAAGGATTTAGTAAAAATAATATATTTTGTGTAATTTCTATGCTATTAAAATTTAAAGTACCAGGACGTCATAACAGATAAGGAGATCTAGGTCATAAACGATGTACTTAAAAATATGGATGAGTAAATTATAACGTAATTCAGCTGAAACTGAATGGCAAACTTAAAAATATTTTTTTGCTCACCTTTCTTGTTTGTGTCGCTAGATATGAAATCTCATGTTAATGTTTTTTATTTGCTCTTTTGTTTATTAATATTTTAGGTCGTGTTTACTCGACTGTACTTTTAATTTATTTTCTTCTTTAATTGGAATGTGTGCAAATGGCCTCTATATATTTTGGAAGGTGGTGATTAGCACGAAAAACCATATGTCTTTGGCGAATCGACTTTGTGCGAATCGGCTAACAAAATATTAATTTTTGAAGGTGACGATTCGTAAGATTCGTGCGAGTAAAATTCGTGCGAATCGAAAACTAAGCCGTATTAAGAAGTCCTTTTGACGTCACACTCAGCTGCGCTGTCCGTCTGATTAGTCTACACTCATGCGAGGCAGCCGGCCACCTGGCTGCCGTCGCATGCACCGCGATCTATGACTGGTATGTCATCACAACCTATGATTAAAATCCAGGACCTCTTCATTGCTACGCGCATTATTCACCACTAGACCGACGAGGCAGGATAATATAGCTGTCAATCATTATGAAACCGATTTTCATAATAGATAAGGTCAGATATGCTCTCACTGATTAGCTAGATGTCTTTAGGCATAATTATAATGAATCAATTATAACGCGGTAATGACATACGAGTTTACTGATCTCTTGTCTTGGTAGTACAAGATACTATAATATTAAAATCTATCCAAGAGATAATTTGAATATTATAGTAAAGTATATTTATACTGCTCATAATATATTTAGACTGCGTCCTAGGTCTGAGAGAGTAGAGTAGGAACATGGTTCGGTTTAAGAGGTCCTGTGTTTTTGTATCATGTCAGTCTCTGTTGTGTTTTTGCCATAGGGTTTTTGCTATACAAGCTTGATTAGAAAAAGAACTTATTAAATTATTTTTTTTTATTGATGATAGATACATTTTGATTATTCTTTTTGCTTTGGGCAGTGTGTGTGTGTAGCTCCAGGACTTATTATAATTTCATCGGTATTGGATCTTGGCATTTGAAAATACACCAGGGAACTTCTTAACGAAAAACAATACGAATGTGTAGATTGAGATATTTTGAGTTTATGACCATCCATTAGGTACCTTACTATAAAACTGAACAAACTATCAACGGACGCCAAAAAGGAGGTTAATGTTAATAAATATTAAAATAAGAAATTTTTTGAAAAACATGCTTGTATTGTAACAATACGACGGCGATGTTTTACTAAGCCAAGAAGTTTCTTTGGCCTCCTTACGGCTCAGACTCTGCTCGTCACCTAAGTATATAGTACTTGTCTAGATAAATCAAACGAGCTCAAATACAATAGAGTTACGTTATATATTCTGCGAATTCCTATGGGCACTTTCTGTCTCCACCACCAGACTCTGGCAACTGTAGTCTATAGAACTTATCAAAACAAACTCAACAAGCCCAAAGATGACGGGGCTATCTTGTTTAGTTGAAGTGTTTTAGGGCCATTTAAAACTATAGTACTAATCAAGACAAATCCAGGCTCAAAATCGAAAATCGATTCCAGTGCAATCGATTAGAATTAATTCAACGATAGATTTTATTAAAGTAATTCGATATGCCTAGACCATAATTTAATCATTTCGACTTGCCTTTAGCGCCTAAAGGCCACCGAAAGTGTATGAGCGTAGTTTCGGTTTCGGTCCTAGTTTCGGATAGATTTCTGCCATAACTGAAAATACAATTTTGTGGAAACTGGCCGAAACTCAAAGCGCGAGTCTTACTCGCACGTGTCCAGTTATTTTTAATAACGCAGAACATGTTTCTGTTGAGGTCCCTTTTAAAAACCATAAAATATAACTTCCTAGGGTGCCCAGCTCCAATCACCACCACGCGGGAGCTATACTGCTGTACTGCTTAGCTGCTACGCTAACAATATGATATTCTGTATTCAGAGCTACCAAGAAATCACGTTGTTTAAACCAAAACTTCCCATATATAAAGCATACAATACACTCATAATAGCTCAGTAGGCGGTACATAAAAAGATGGCGACGTAAGGAAATCATAGCGTATGTTTGTACGTATAAATCGGCGCCATTATGCACTAATGTCTTAAACACCAAAGTTAGAAATATGTAAATTGAGCTCTACTGCTGTATATTAAAGTTTATTGTTTTATAATTGAAACGTTATGTAGGCAGAAGTTGGGAGTAGAATTGGTGCGCGTACAATACTAATGCGAGAAACCAAGTTCATTGTTTGCCCATCCATTGTGTTCCGTACTTCAATAAGCCTTCAAGAATAAGAGCCGTCTCGTATGATGTGTACTTTCGACTTGGCAAACGATAATTTTAAATGATTATAAAGTAGCATTGTTTATGGAACAATACGCGTTCACTTGCTTAAGAAGTTTGTTAACTTATTCATATGTTGAAGTTTTTAATGTCTAGGGAACTCTTAAAAGGCTTTGGCATGATGGTAATATCAAGATTATAGTTCTAATTAACAATTCGGTTGATAATTTTGACGACGGCTTAAGAGCTGAAAAGCCCACTGGATAGCGTAGTAGTTCAATCCCCGCATGCGACAAATATTTGTATGATGCACAATGTTTCTTTCGGTCTGGGTGTATGTGTATGCAATTTTTTCACGCCTGGAAGCACACCTACGTTACAGAAAGAATAGCTAGTGTGGAGCTGAATGTTCTTTTTAAAAATAAATATAAATATCGATGATAATACTGTGCTGCCTACCCCGTAAGAAACTGGCGTGATAACTAACTGTAGTCCGAGAATGACCTGTTAGTCTACTGATTCAAGTTGTTTATCCGTTCCCCGATTGGTGGGTGTCATCATATTATCACGCCAGATCCCTTGCGGGGTAGGCCTCTGCCTACCGAGTACCTGGGTACAGAGATCCAACAGGTACTGGTAGGAATCTGAAATTATATTTTCGTTTTATTCTGGTCTGGTCGCTGGCAATAAACTGTACCCTCAAGTTAAGATTTTCCTTTATATGAATAATATGGAGGCGAAGAGAGAAGCAGTCGAAAATAAACACAGACGGCTTAGTCCAGTCGTAAAGAGCTTAAGTCGCTCCTCCCACTGGATGGAGTAGTCGCGGGTTCAATCCCCCAAAGATTTGTGTGTTTTAGTCTGAGTGTTTGTGTTTGAGAACTTCATATTTCGTTACACACACTTTCGACATAGGATTAATGCTTAATGTAGGGCTACGTTTTTTTTAAATTTTGGTCGAAAGCAACTTTAAAAAAATTTTGATACCACGAAGATTACGATAGAATACCGTGTAAACTTTTTAACTATTTAATAAAAATATTAATATACTAATGTTTTATTTATTTAATCTTGATACCGCTACTGACTTCTGCCCCGCTGGGTTGATACGAATCCCTTAAGGTTTGGGTTAAATAGCCGACGGAGCACGACGGGAGCGCGACGGGCGCGCGCGGCTACGTTTGGTCGGGACTTTTGACGTCGCGCCGAGAGGGGCTGCGCTATGTGGTGTATCGCGTACATTTAAGTACATTACAACTCCAAAGCCGCGCCCCCTTCCCGCTCCTGTCACGCTGCGTCGGCTATGTGGCGAAACCTTTTATCTTTTCGTCTCCCAAATCCTCAACGACAATTTTTCCTGAAGCTATAACCACATCCGTCAATTAATAATCCATAAAATATTAATCTCAAAAATTCATCTTTAAAAGATAGTGTTCTGGAATACGATCCATCATTTAGTGTCACAGATTATTTTGATGAATCTGTCCCATTCACTACTTATGATATTTTTTATGATTACTAAAGAGATTCGTTCGCAGAAAATCCGATTCATTCAAGATATTTTATAATTAAATATATTATATTTTACAATATTGCACACACTATCACGTCCGTAATTGCAAAGATGGTAGGTGATGGTAGTCAAAGATGTTCAGAGGGCTTAGCACGAAAAGATTGTCGTTAGCGTGACGCTAGCGAGTAAGCGTGCTGTCTCGTTCATGTTTATTTAGTAAATTTATAGCTTGACAAGTACTCGCTAGCGTCAGGCTTTTTCGTGCTAAGCCCTCAGGTTGACGTTGGCGTAAAGGTGTCGAGAAAGCGTACTGTCATTTACATCTTAATTTAGTAAATTTGTAGTGTGGAAAGGATGGAATATTAAATCGTAGCGATATATGAATGTTAATCAGTTCGTGCTTAATGCTCATGCCCTCAGCGGGGCTAGCACCCATCCTGGGCACGAGATAACTTTTTGATCTTAGGTCCTAGCATGTCATTTGTGACATAAGTTTGACAAGAGAAAACACGTTTTAAAAATTGTATTGCATTAACGTATAGACAGAACTATTTTGACTTGCTATGACTTTTGAAGATTCGAAAGACCGACTATATTTTGTCCCGCGCAAGAAGTCTTGCCGCCCGTGTTAGCCATGCAGAATACATTAAAATTCCTAATTTGGACCTTTGGAACCACTTTACCAAAATAATAACAAACCGGTTATAAAATAGGGGGTAAGCCTTGCCGTAAAAGGCGGCTTAATTGATTATAAATGATTTTAGTCGCTTTTTATGCAACACTCGGAACTGGGTAGATACAGGGTAATTTATTATGATATCTATTGCCTTTTCTTTGTCTGTCTGTCAATTTGGACATTTGAAAACAACCATTCATATATAATCGTTAAGTTTTATAAGTAAATAGACTACATACGCTATGCTACAAAGAACATGTTACGTAAGTGTAATGAATGAAAAACGTCGTGTAGTTGGTACCGTGTACTTAAAGTAACGGACGAGTTAGCGCAGTGGTTAAGGGCTTAGCCCGCCCCGCCCACTGTGTCTAATAGTCGCGGGTTCGATTCCCGCACGGGACAAATCTATGTGTGATCTACAGTCATTTGTTCCGGTCTGGGTATTTGTGTATGTGAATTTTCATGTTTGTAAACGCACCCACGACACAGGAATTAATCCAAAATTAGTGTGGGGAAACGTTTTAAAAAAAAGAACTTCTTACTTAGTATCTAACTTACGGATACTGCAAAACATCAAACCCCGGCACACGACATAAACGCATATGTATCTCATTGTTTCTAATACCGAATTTAAATTATGCCATCGCTGACACTTCCCGCATAGAGGAGTTACGTGACGATGTAAAAAGTAATTAGTATGGTTCAAAAGTACGGGATAAACGACTTTTCTCTTTATCAGTGGCACATAATAAATAAAAATATAATGCCCGTCATGCCTATATTGTCTTGCCGTGCGGGAATCGAACCCGCAACTATGAGAGTCAGTGGGCGGAGCGGCTTAGGCTTTTAACTACTGCGCTAAATCGTCCGTCATTATAATGCATTGTTCTCCCATACCCATGAATGCAATGTATACAAAAAGAATTGTAAAACTCTCATTTTTAAAAAGAGTAACCATGGAGTTTCTTGCCCTTCTCCACAGGAATGACTTTTCCAACGGGTGGAGTTTTCATCATCTCAGCCCATACTTGTCCACTGTTGAACATAGGCCTCCCCAATCGCTTTCCAGCGTAACCGGTCCGATGCCACCTGCATCCAACGACTTCCTGCGATTTTCACAAGATCGTCGGTCCATCTGGCAGGCGGTCGTCTCACGCTGCGCTTGCCAATACGTGGTCGCCACTCTAGAATCTTTCTGCCCCAACGCCCGTCCGATCTACGCGCTATGTGGCCCGCCCATTGCCACTTCAGCTTGCTAATCTTAAGGGCTATGTCGGTAACCTTGGTTCTTCTACGAATCTCCTCATTCCTGATTCGATCGCGTAGAGAAACGCCGAGCATAGCTCTCTCCATAGCTCGCTGAGCAACTCTGAGCTTTTTTATGAGACCTATTGTAAGAGACCACGTCTCTGATCCATATATCATCACTGGTAACACACACTGACTAAAAACTTTAGTCTTAAGGCACTGAGGTATTTTGGATGAGAAGATATTGCGCAGTTTCCCGAACGCTGCCCAGCCGAGTTGGATTCGTCGATTGACCTCTCTCTCAAAGTTGGACCTACCTAACCGGACTACCTGTCCCAGGTAAATGTATTCGTCGACAACTTCAAGAGTAGAGTTCCCAACGGTGAGTGCGGTGGGTACGACATGGACGTTAGACATTATTTTGGTTTTGTCCATGTTCATTTTAAGACCCACTTGTTGAGATACTCTGTTGAGGTCACCGAGCATTCGTCCTAGATCTTCCAGCGACTCTGCCACGACCACAATGTCGTCGGCAAATCGAAGGTGAGTGATGTATTCGCCATTGATGTTGATGCCAAGTCCTTGCCATTCCAAGAGCTTGAAGGCGTCCTCTAAGGTGGCCGTAAACAGTTTCGGAGAAATGACGTCTCCCTGTCTTACTCCTCTTTTTATGGGGATCACCTTCGTGCACTGCCCCTGTACTCGGACTGACATGGTGGCGTTATTATACAAGCACTTCAACACTTCGATGTACCGATAGTCAATGCGGCATCGCTGGAGAGATCTAAGAACCGCCCAAGTCTCGATCGAATCGAAGGCTTTCTCATAGTCCACAAACGCCAAGCATAGTGGCCGATTATACTCCTCGGTCTTATGTATAATCTGCCGCAGCGTATGTATGTGGTCTATGGTACTAAAGCCTTTCCGGAAACCGGCTTGTTCGGGAGGCTGGAAGTCATCAAACCTGCGTTCGAGACGATTCGTAATGACTCTCGAAAACAACTTATAAACATGGCTCAGCAGTGTGATGGGCCTATAATTCTTCAGTAAAGTGTTATCACCTTTCTTGAAAAACAGTACCACCACACCCCTGTTCCATGCTTCCGGCGTTTTCTCTTCGAGCAAGACGGAATTAAACAGCCTCTGAAGGACTTTAAGTACTGGCGTTCCGCCCGCTTTCAGAAGCTCTACGGTAATTCCGTCTTCGCCCGGCGCTTTGTTATTTTTGAGTTGTTTGAGAGCCATCCTAATCTTGCACAGGCTGATGTCCGGGATATCTTCAGTGTAGTGTCGGGTTAGCTTGGCTCTTGGGTCTTTTACCAAGTCAACAACAGGTTCAGCTACTGAGGTATACAACTGCCCATAGAACCTCTCTATCTCCCTGAGCACCTCCGACCTATTCGACGTTATGTTTCCGTCCTCCATCTTCAGCTTTGTCAACTGGCTTTGCCCAATAGACGCGTCTCTTGCGAACACTTTAGAGCCCTTGTTCTGTGCTATGGTCTCCTCAATACGCCTTGTATTGAAGGACCGTAAGTCTTGTCGCAAGGACTTCAAAATCTGTCCATTGAGCTGCCTATAGGACTTAGCATCATCGGAGGTTTGGAGCGTCATGGAACGTCGCTCAGCCATGAGGTTTCGGGTGTAGTTGGATAGTTTTTGAGGTCTATTTTTACGGTGGGGCTTAAAATACTTGAACCCGACCGTATGGACAGTCTCTACCAGCCTGTTGTTGATTTCGTCCACTGATGCGCTGCTGTCTAGCAATTCGAAGCGGTTTGCCAATTCGAGTTGAAAGTTCTCGGGGTTTTGGATATGTGCATTACAAGGTCGGAGCGTAGACTTCATCAGACGCGATCTTTCCATTTTGACATTAATATTTAATGTGCCTCTGACCATTCGGTGATCACTGCCGGTTTTGACCCTGTGGATCACGGAGACATCATTAAATATTTGTCGCTTGGTGCTCATTATGAAGTCTATTTCGTTTTTGGTGGAACCATCAGGGCTCATCCAGCTCCATTTCCTATGAGGCGGCTTCTGGAAGAAAGAGTTCATCATAAAGAGTCCCTCCTTCTCCAGGAATTCGGCCAGCCTCTGACCCCTGGGGTTGCGCTGCCCATATCCAAATTGCCCCACTCTCAACTCATCATCGCCCCGTTTGCCCAGCCGCGCATTGAAGTCACCCATAACCACTGTAAAGTGTGTTTTGGAAGTATGTATGGCTCTACTAATGTCCTCATACATAACTTCGACATCATCATCTGAGTATGTCGAGGTCGGTGCGTAGACCTGTATGACCTTCAGCGAATATCTTTTGGATATTCTGAGTATCAGGTACGCTACCCTGCTCGACACACTAGTGATGGACACAACGTTGTCTATGAGTGACTTGTGGACGATAAATCCGACACCACCTTGGGACTGCTGTTCGCCCTCCCGGTAGTAAAACAAGTTGCCGGATTTTAAGGTTATCGTGTCCTCGCCCTCTCTTCGGACCTCCGATAAACCAACAATATTCCACCGCAACTTGATTATCTCTTCTTCCAGCTCAACAAGCTTCTCATCTGTCCTCAAAGTGCGTGCGTTGTATGTCACCAGGGCCAATTTTCGTTTTTGGTGGTAGCCGAATCTCTGCCGGAGATTCTTAGCACCCCTTGTCCTGTCGTTACCATGGCTGCTACCGTGGCCAGGACGATCAGGACCGCCGGGGACTAGGGGCCTGGTTTTCGTCTTTTCTTCCATAATAGTGATTGGGGGGATTTGCCATACTCGCCACGCTTGGCAGGCGGGTTGGCGAGCGCAGTTTTTGATCGCAGAAGTGTTAAGAGAACGCTGCTGCCCATTCCCTAGTTTTCCCTTAGTCGCCTTGTACGACACCCGATGGGATGAGATGGGTTGGTCCTATTCTAAGCCGGGAACCACGCGGCGGGTGGAGTCTTAAGTAATCAATAATTTCTCTTTTTGACTATTCATAAGTACCTTTTGGTCTACATGAATACAAAAACTTTTGATTTTGATTTTGAATGGGCACAATCCTAGACACCAGACAGCGACAGATTTTTTTCTATAAAAAAGGTACCTACTTTGTTAGACTGAGATTTTTTCGAATGAAAATATACCTAGGACTTGAACCCAGGACCTCGTTTTCGTCACTCGCACTATGTGCTACTAGACCAATATGACAGATTTTTTGTCAACCTATTATGTTCCTTTGCTAGGCTAAAGGTTTCTCCAAAATCTTCCTCATGGTTTTATGATCGGCCATCTTGGCAGAATTTTATTTCGTAAAAATATTTTTTTTTTAGTTTTGGTATAGTGTTCACCTGCATCAATTATCGATTCGCAACCGAACGATTAATTAAGGAATGCTCTCGAACGCGCGGTGCGCCGAGTACTTCGCGCTTGGTAGCGCCACAGCCCTTATTCGCTAAGGCTAAATGCGGCGCGTCACGATAACTTCGTGAAATTCACGAATTTTATTGACATTTTTACAAGATAATACTTTATTTTTTTCCATAAATTTAGGGGAAGCGTTTCTTTTTCTTTTCACTTTTTTCATATAAATGTTTGTACTTATAAAATGATTACTATATTAATTGCACACAATAGATGAAATATCTCCACTGTATAATCCCATACAAAACACTTTTTCTACTAAGAGTCATCCTAGCAGGTCTGATGGTAGAAAATTCAAAATTGGCTCATAGCATGTGGAAGCAATTTTGTATATCTGATTGGTTGAGCAGCCTACGCGGTTTTTTTATTTATTATTATAAGCCTATACTGTCCTACTGCAAAAAGAAAAGCCTCCCTATACTTTTTCCACCTGCTCGGTCCAATTCGAGCTGTTGCCAGTTGTTGGGCCAATACCAGCCCTAATCATAGGAATCCAACTTGTCTCGCCTACTCTTTCTGGGCTTTCCACGCTGCCGTTGCTCGCCTGGTGGGATCCATTGTGTGGTTGTTTTAGCCCAAAACGCGTCCGACATGCGGCAGATATGACCGAGCCAGGTCCATTTCAGTTTTGCAGCTGAGTGGCTCACGTCAGCAATTTGTGTTTAGGAGCGCAGAGCCGAGTTTTGCTGTAATATTACTTTTTTTAAATAGCCTAACTCTTCGTTTGCACGAGGGCTTTTTCATTGCGTTGAGCTGAAGAGACGCAAGTGCTTTTAAAAAAAAATATTCTGTTGGCCGTTTGTTTCATTCAAGCCCTTGATCATGAAAAAAATCGTGTGATGGTATTTTATATACCACTGGAGTACTATTAAACGATCAACGATCAAGACATGTTTTTATTCAACCAGATAATAGTGCAATTCAAAACAATCAACAAAAAAACGTGTCGTTTCGTGTTTATTCTTCGTCTGGAGCAAATTTTATGTGTAAAATCAGGTTTTACTTATCATTAAAACGCATTGTCAGGGGAACTGAACCAATATGACCTTCCAGTCTAGCATTAGAGGAAGAGCTTCTAATTCAGTTTGTAAAGTTTGATACCTAAACAAGCTAACAAACCTTGCAAGTTAAGTAAAAGCTTGTAATAAATTCAACTTCTCATGAAAATTAAGAAAATATGAATTAAATGAAGTGGTGAATAGGCGACCATGTACCGACTGGACAAGTCGCGGGTTCAATACCCGCACGGGATCGATCTTTGTGTGACCATAAAATATTTGTTTCGGCTCGGTCTATTCAAACGCACCTACGAGACGGGAATAAGTGTGGAGATGGATTTATTAATGCCTGACCGATCTTGCACTACAATTTAGGCCACCTATTTCTGAGTATGACACCGACAAAACGGAAATTAACATTTTCCCATCTACCGGGGCTCGCACTGCTGCATTGTTATGTCTGACCAAGCTTCTCTAGTTTACTTCTACAACATACTAACACCATCTAAAAGACTTTATAGCTTTCAACACCTTTAGTCAGCCTTTAACACCTTCGTCTTCTAGTCTTTTCTATTGGGTTATTATGATATCATTTAGAAGGACAATGAAAGTAGGATAAATGCGGTCAAAATGCGAGCTCTGCGGAAGATGTGCGGAGTGAAGCTGACCGATCGTACTCGCAGCAGCGTAGTAACAAAAGATAGTATCGGTGTAAAGATAAGAAAAGGTATGCTCTGTTGGTTCGGGCATATAGAAAGAATGTCAGAAGAAAGAATAACAAAACAGGTACACAATGTGAAAGTAGAAGGATGTAGGTACCGGGGAAGACTTAGCCTATCTTACCACGACCAAATAGACCATGTCTTATCTGAAGGATTAGTCAAGAGTTTCCGTAACCGGCGAGCGTGTATGAGACGAACTATGAGAGTAGCGGCAGCAAGAGAGGTGTGTAAGGAAAGAACCTGTTGGAACCCCGTACTCTCTGCCTACACCGCAAGGGATCTGGCGCGATGATATAGATAGATACATAGATTATTTCATTTAACGCTTTTTTTATATATCGGTCTGTCTGTCTTTTCGGTTTAAATGTTGTGATCCATTTTGCACTTGCTGATATCCGATTGAGCTGAAAGTTGGCATACATAGGTATGTATGTTATTTTGGTGACAACGCAATTAGTGTTACCATGGAGTTGGTCTGATGATGGAACCGAAAGGTGGCCATAAGACCATGTCAACTATACAATACACCCTTCTCGTTTTTGGGCTCAATAGATTTGTCTTCACAAGCATTACATACCCTGATGTTGTTCAGGGTCTTATAATGGAGCCACAGGAACTCTTTAACTAAGAGACCTCCGTTGTGTTTTCGCTATAAAAGCTTGTTTGATTTTTTTTTATTTATAATTATTTAGGTACTATTCAATTTTACTGTCCTAATCCTGAGCATTGACCTCACTGTATACTCCCATAGTTCTTAATACCCTAAATAAAATTCTAAAGGAAGTATTCACATTAAAGAATTGTAATATTTGATACTATAAATGAAATGCAGGACTCACATGGACAGCATTGCAAGCAAGTGACATAACTGACAGTGACACACATTTCTTATTCTAGATTCCCCCACAATAGTTTCTGCTCCTATGTAAACCCTAAATCAGCCATCGGAGAGTCTACCAACTTAGGTTTTATAATTTATAACTTTCTTCACCCTACACTGTCTAACGGGGCGCGTCAGTTGCTGTGTAGATACGTTTGGCAATGCGTCCTGGAACTCCGGTGAACTCAAAATCCCAGAGCCGCACCCTAACACACCCTCAGAGAGAACTTCCACCCCTTTCCGCTCCGACTGCTTCTCTCCCAGGCTCATCGGTCGACCCCCATGCCCCGCTTGAGAAGTCGCGGACTTCGGCTGAGAATTTACGCTGCTTCGCTGGCTAACTCCCAACCCGGAACAACAGAGAGACCCTCTTAGGGACCTACGTTTCAATTGATCTTCATGCCGGTGAATTACCTCACCCCTATCATTCCTAACTGGATAACTCGGACTTACCGGCGGAGAAGTTTCTTAATGATCAAGTAGCTTCAACTGGGGAGAACGTTTGTAACCTTTTTGCCGTACAGTTTTCTTCAGTATTTTCCTCGTCTAATGACCGACCAGCGTCAACCCCTATTGCACAAGATCATTATCCACAACTCTCGCTAAGTGGCGTAGGAATTACGGAAGGAATCGTAACAAAACTGCTGAAATCGGTGGACATAGGCAAAGGTGCAGGAGCGGATAGAATTCCTCCATATTTCATTAAAATGACATTTAAGCAACTGGCACTTCCTTTAACATTTCTCCTTCAGCAATCAATTGATAATAGTACTTTTCCCACCCAATGGAAAATCGCAAATGTTATTCCTATTTATAAAAAACGTGAGAAAAGTAATATCAAAAACTATCGGCCAGTGTCCATTATAAGCATTTTTCCAAAACTGTTGGAATAATTGTAGACTCAACTCTTACAAAACCTTTCTCTCAAATTTCCAACACGGCTTTCGTAAACATAAACCAACCCTCACTAATCTTATGAAATGTCACAGACCTTATTAATGGGGTTGATAATCAAATTCAAATGGATTCCATATACACCGATTTTAACAGTGCCTTTTTTTTTTTAAAACGTGGCCCCGCACTAGGATTTATTCCTGTATCGTGGGCGCCTTTACAAACATGAAAATTCACATACACAAATACCCAGACCGAAACAAATAATTGTGGGTCACACAAAGATCTGTCCCGTGCGGGAATCGAACCCGCGACTATTAGACACAGTGGGCGGAGAGGGTTAAGTTCTTAACCACTAGGCTAAATCGTCCGTATTTGACAGGGTAAATCATGTTATATTATTATATAAACTCAAAAACTATGGTATTCATGGAAATTTGTTAAGCTGGGTCAAATCTTACTTAAAAATTTGAATCCAACGGGTGACGACTCACGGTTTTAGCTCATTACCTTTTGAACCTTCGTCTGGTGTACTGCAAGGTTCTCATCTTGGACCAATCTTGTTCCTGGCTTTCATAAATGACATATCGGACGGCATCAAGACCAGTAGTTGTTCTATCTTTGCAGATGACGTTAAACTGTATAAAAGTATTAGAACACAAAATGATGTTAACCTCCTTCAAGCTGATCTTGATTCTATAAGTGAATAAATTTTATTAAAGAGCTTACAGAGCCTCGCAACAGGCGAATTGGTCCCTAGAACAGTTTTACGGAAAGGAGGGCTTAAAAGTTTCATGTGATGTCTGGGATATTTGTGTAAGATGTTAAAGTTGAATAAAGTTAGCAATTGGGGGCAGTCAACGTTGCTGCGCAAAACTTTAAAAAGAAATATTAAATCAAGGAAGTCCCTCCGTTGGTCTAAGGTCATAACTTTAAATTTCTCAAGACGCTGTGAGTAGCTCTGAATTTTTTTAGAGATGCCTGTTGAGTGAGCTAGGTGTCTCGGAAAGCGTTTTTGAATACGTTCAAGTCTTAGGCTATGTGTTGCATAGTGAGGAGGCCATACTACCACGCAGTATTCAAGAGTACTGCGAACAAGGCAATCGTAGAGTAGAATTTTAGTGTTTGATTTCCGAAAAGACTTTGCATTTCTTATTAGAAATCCAAGAGTTTTTGAAGCTTTTTTAATAACTTGATTGATATGAGGCACAAAAGTAAGTTTCTGGTCCATCAGAACTCCCAAATCTCGAACAATGTCTACAATATTCAGCTGTATGCCATTTATGTGGTAGTTAAAACGCATAGAATTTAATTTGCGTGTAAAAGTTATTTGCGAACATTTCTGGAGATTTAGTTGCATGTCATTATTCTTGCACCAGCTAATGAGTCTATCAACGTCTATTTGTAGTAGTAATGTATCGTTATATGAAACTATCACTCTAGATATTTTTAAATCGTCTGCAAACAAGTACGGAGTTGAGTGCATAAAACAATTTCATAGATTGACTTTCATAGTTCATGTAGGGACTTCAGGAATCCTAGTTCCATATTTGTCTTCATCAATGTGTTGATCCGTAGTCACTTCGAATACCTATCTCCAATCTGGAATCCAGAGTATAAAGTTCATTGTGATAGAAATGAGCGGCTCCAACGTAATTTGACAAGATTTCTTGCATTCAGGGATCCTAGTTGTCCCTACAGGGCCTGCTATAAGATGAGGCTTCGTCACTTTGAAATGGAATCCCTTGAGACCAGACGCAAAATTTGTGATCTTTCTACCCTACATAAACTAATTCATGGCGGTATACTGTCGTCGGAAGCATTAGCTGGCGTCAAAATCACAGTCCCCCGTAATATGCCAAGACAGCCTATCAGAAATACATTTACCCTACCGAGAAACAAAACAAATCTGAAGAAGAATGCCCTCCCTAAACCGACTAATAGATACATATAATACATTGAACTGTGCTGACGATATTGACATCATTCATCTTACTGACATTCCTAAATTTATTAAAATTAGTACTTTATTTTATAAATTGACTTCTTCAAATTAAAATTATAAAAATTAATTCAAATTCTATTTCCAGCTTCATTTTTATTTTATTGTTATATGTATTATAATTTTATAAATTTGGTAATTCTTAATTATACTATTTATTATCTTTATCTTTAACTTAATGATTTACGCGACGCATAAGCCCCACCCCCTTGGCGCTGGCATCGCACGTCGACACGAGCGGTCTTTGAGGATCGTAATGAGCCAACACCTCAGCACTGACCAACAAATCTTTCACCTCCCTAAAAGCCCGCTCACAATCCTCCGACTAACACTATTTCCGCTCCTTTTTCAACAACCCGTACAATGGCACAAGCTTAGTACTCATATTCCTTACAAATTTAGCATAAAAATTAACCAAAACCAAAAAAGAAACGCAACTCCGGCACATTACGCGGTCGGGGTATTTAGGCAATTGCCGAAACTTTACCCGGATCCGTTCTAATACGTCTTTATTAAAAACATAACCTAAATACCGCACCTCTCTTACATTAAACACGCACTTGCTGTTTTTCAGCTTCAAGCCATACTTATGAAGCTTACTGAACATAGCCTCCACTGCCTGCAGATGCTCAAACTCACTCTTACCTCCTATAATAACGTCATCCAAGAAAACCTCTACATTAGGAATACTCCCCAACTAATTACACATGATACGTTGAAAATTACCCGCGCTCGAAGCTAAACCATAAACCAAGCGATTGTACCTATACAACTCCCGATGCGTACTGACTACCGTGAACTTCTTAGTATCATTAAGTTCTATCTGATTGTATGATTGAGATAAATCAATCTTAGAAAAATACCTAGAGCCGCTCAACCGAACAATCAAATCCTCGATCCTGGGCAAGAGATAACGATCCACCACTTGAACAGGATTTAAGGTCGCCTTATAGTCAGCGCAAATCCACAACGACCTATCCGGCTTATTTACCGGCACCAAAGGAGAGGCCCAGTCGGAGCAGTCGACGGGCTCGATGACTCCATCACACAACATTGCGTCCAGCTCGGCGTCAACCCGGTCGCGCAGCGCATACGGTAACGGCCTCGCACGGTAAAACACCGGCGATGCCTCCTAGCGCACCCTAAACGTCGCTTTGCCTCCCGTGAACCGCCCCAGACCTCTACTAAACAAATCCTTAAACCTGCAAAATAAGTTTTTTAACTCATTGTCAATCCTACTCCCCTCACCCGATAAACTGTTACAATTGCTAAATAACGGTACATTTAGTTTTAGTTCAGCCAACCACTGCCTATCCAGGAGAGATGTTGTTCCGCCCGCAATAACAAACAGCTCCAACCTCCTCCTAACATCACCATAAGAAACCATAGGCTTCATAGCCCCCCTGCTGCCTCAGCACCGAGCCATCATAAAAATTTAAACTGAGCCTTGACGGCAAATGTCTAAAGTCTGCGAAATAGTTCTCATTCGTCCGGGCACTAATACACGACACAGCAGTGCCTGTATCTACCTTCATATCAATTAATTTCCCTTCAATAGACACCGGCCTTATAATCATCTAAACACAGATGATAAAAATCCTCCCGACCAAGTACGTCACCCTCTTGGTCCATCTCCGTGTGCAGTAGAGTCCCGCGCCCCATCACCTGAGCCGTCCTGTCCAGGACACACTCGGCGCAAGTGACCCACGCTCTTGTACCTACTACACACATAATTCCGGAATCGACAAGCGCTGTACTCGTGGTTGGTCGCACCACATCCTCTGCAACGCCGAACGACGCCAACTCTATTCCATTTCAGTTCCATACTCCAGGACGTATGATCTGGCAAACTCCTGGTGCCCCCTCTTGTCAGAAACCCAAAACGCCTTCACTGCTTCCCGCTGCACTCGGCACGTCCACCATCGCCGCATCCAGCTCCGCAGCTTTCATTAAAGTAGCGATCTTTACCGCCTTAACAAAACTCAAACCGTTACTTTCCGCAAAATATCTCTGTCAAATAAGATCACTTCTCAGCCCGCACACGAACTGATCACGCAAACTTTCACTGACATTTCCCCCGAGCTTACAATGCCGAGTAATTTTTTTCAGCTCCGCGACATAACTGGAAACATTCTCGTCGGGCACTTGCCTCCTACGCCTAAACTGAAACCTCTCCGCTAAAACCGACGGCACCGGTTGCAAATGGTTGTGCAACAGATCGATCACGCTATTATAGCTCAATTCTGAGGGCTTCTTAGGACTAGCTAAGTTAACCAGCAGTTCGTAGGCTTCATCTCCGATTACCGCTATCAACGTTGGCAGCTTGAGCTCATCCCCGATTTTATTGGCCGCAAAATACATCTCGAGTCGTTCTACATACAATGACCATACCCCCGTCTTTATCTCGAATTCGCTGACTTTTCCGATCGAACTCCTCCTGAGGTAGATGTAAAAACTTGATGCCGCCAATTACTACCTGATTTCGTTCGTATTCACTATTAATCCTCGTTCGCTAATGTAATATTTGATACTATAAATGAAATGCAGGACTCACATGGACAGCATTTACTGACATATTTTTTCAGTTAATCAAAAATAAATTTCCAAAATAAAAACATTTTCATATCACATTAATTCCCAATTTAGTTTAGTTTTTCTTGCTGGTCAGTTTCATGTCCACATATCTGCTCAATGTCGTGTAAGAAAAAGCTACGAGTACTCCAAAATACGTATTGTACTTTGGCAAAAATATGGTCCTCATACACCCAGCTATCTTAAAATCAAGATGCACCTTTACTAAACCGACTCCGATCTGAGGTAGGTTACTGTAAACATGATTTGGCAAAATAGGGCTAATCAATCCATCTTATGTCCAGTTCGAATGTGGTGGCTTGGGGCAAACCATTTGGAAATGGGAATTTGGAGCACACAAGCTGATGCGACAGCACCAGCTTGTGTGCTCCAAATTCCCATTTACTAACACATTGGACGATTTTAATAAAGCTAGGGAAGATGCCATTGGCTTGGCCACTTTTCGGCCTAAAATATTATGACCTTGCCGACGCGAGGCTCTCGTCGAGCTGTGCGACCGCGATGTTTTTAACGATCACCAAGGTTAAGCATTGTTTGAGTCGGTCAGTCTGCGATGGGTGACCGTTTGTAGTATTTTCATATTCGAGCATCTCTATCCTTGGAATATACATCATCATTATCATCAGCCGAAAGACGTCCACTGCAGGACAAAGGCCTCCCCCAAAGATCGCCACAACGACCGGCTTTGGGCTGTACGCATCCAGCTTCTACCTACGAGCTTCACCAGGTCATCGTTCCACCTTGTGGGAGGCCTGCCCACTCCAAGTCTTCCGGTACGAGGTCGCCACTCGAGAACTTTACTACACTACTACTACTTTAATATACACTTATTTATTATTATGGCCTCGATAGCAAGAGGTTAAATACCCAACTCCCGGAAAACAATAGAAAACCAATTACGTACGCACAACAGTATTAAATCAATATTACGGAACTTATCGGAACTGAAACTTCTTGCAATTTCCTTTCATCGAACTTACTACTGTTAAGTTGATAACTTTCAAGTGAATATTATACTAGGTGTAACATAATAAACGCAAGACCTCAGACACCCCAATTAGAGAACTGCTTCATAAATTCAAAACGGAAACCAAATTTTCAAATTTAAAGGTTTTTACCCTTTTTTAAAGCACTTTTATACTCCAATTAACAATGAAACTTGTACGTGTATGTGTGCGTTTTGAGAAATACGTTTTAGGAATGTGTTTAGAATCTTCTTCTTGCTATGAATCTAAAATAAATTTATTTTTTTATAGCGCACTGAAGGAGTAAAGAATTTTTTGCAAATTTAAAAAAAATGTAAGATACATTAAAATTGTTAGAATCAATTCAGTTATCGATTTAGATCAAACTACTTTCAGGTCTTGCGTTTATTATGTAAGAGCTTGTATACATGCATATGCATATAGAAAGAGTGTGTAATGGGAACGTAAGGGAATATTGGCTTCTCTAATTATGGCTACAAAGAGCCTTAACAAGTTATTTCTTTGATCAAGGATATGATCACGAAAACATTGACGTAAGCGTGATGCTAGCGAGTAAGCGTGCTGTCGCATTCATGTTTATTTAGCAAATTTGTATTGTGAGACGGATGGTATATGATCTCGCTAACGTCAATATTTACATGCTGAGCACTTTGAGTAAATGTTGCCAAGTATCTTAAATTTGCGATTATTGTAGTATTCAATTGGCGTAAGACTACTTTTTGAGAGCGAAATACACTGCATCAGCTACCTGCTTCGTTTGCTCAGTGATTAAAACGATCGGTCACCCTGCAGGGCCAGCAAAGGCGGGGACAAGATTGTCATGGAATCGAGCGATGATTATTTCTTTCTAACTAGAATCACTGTTCTATGTTACAAGCAAGCAAATGCGACATGTGTTAAAATAAAATTATTCCAATTGAACCCAACCCACTAGTTTTATTTCATGTATAGTTTCGGAAACTATGTTTATTTATCAACTTAAATGTTAAAAGACTCCTTCCTCGACAAGAACCACAGGGATAAGCACGAAAAGATTGACGTTATCGTGACGCTACCGTTCATGGTTAGTTTACAAATTTGTAGTGTGCCAAGGATGGGATACCAACTTGCTAGCGTCGCCCTAACATCAATCTTTTCGTGCTAAGCCCTCAGAACTTCGGTTCCAGTACACTCACAAAACACCTTTTAGTACTGCTCCAATCAAAATTTAAGTTGATATTGGAAAAGTTTCGTTACGAGGTTGATGTGTAAATGTACAACAATCGAATCGTTCGAAGAAATTGGTCCAGAAAGCGCTCGCCTTGAACAAACAAGTTTGTAAGTAGACTGATTTCGTAACACGTTTATTCAAAACTTTGGCCAGTAGACTCGGGTTTCGTTCTTTCTTTGGGTATTTGTTTTATGTCAACATTACTGGTTATATGAAAGTGTTACTGAAAATGAACTCTTTTGTATATAAGTTTAATGCTGCAATTAAGAAAACTGTTTTAATTGAAAGGGCTGAAAATAAACATATGGAATCGACACAGAAATCGTAATAATATTATAAATATAATCGCATTAATTTAGAACTAGACTGCCACGTTGGTCTAGTGGCAAAGCGCATCGCTTTGTGATCACGAGGTGCTGGGTTCAAATCCTAGGTCGGACAAATGTAGTTTTTTTGATGAAAAATTCCCTGTTTGAGTCCGGAGTCTGGAATTGTGCCCGGTTTAAGGCAATATGCTCGCCCCCTATTCCATGGGACCTAACATCGTCGGTGAAAAGTGGGTGTACTCAGTTCATCTTTGCCACCCTTGCTTAGGGAATATAGGCGTGATGGTTGGTTATTAATTTAGAAAAACGTTACCCCTCACACTAGAATTTTTTCCTCTGTTGTGGGTGCGTTTACAAGCATAAAACTCACATACACTAACACCAAGACCGGAACAAATATTTGTGGATCACACAAAGATGTCCCGCGCGGGATCCAACACGCGGCTTCTCAATCCAGTGGGCGAAACAGCTTAAGCTTTTAAACACTCGACCAAGCAGTCCACCGTTTCTTTTTACGATAACATTCAATCACTAAATCAATCCAGCCGATTTCAGCAACAGCGAAGGCTTACGTGATGGCTTTACTGGTGTGAATTTACATACCGATAACATTACAGGTTATTTGAATTTTTTTTTATTTAGAATTAATCATTTGTGTATTATTTTAATGCTGCAATTAAGTAGTATTTCAGTTAAAAAAGGCGAAAAAGAATGGGTATGCAGTATTATGGAAATAGCACAGGATTTCTCATCATGGAATCATTCGTGTAGGCCGAGAAACCCTATAATCTTATTTAATTATTACGAAAACCTCCTCTCACAAACCGAAGTGACAGCGATTAGTTCATACCCTACCTCGCGGACCCAGTGAGGATTGCTGGAGATCATTTTGTGGTCGCCTACTGTTGGAACTTATTAAGCCGCCTTGACGTACCTTCCGAAGCACGGAAACCGTTGAATATGAAATTTACACCTATCTCAGATCGACCGCATCGAACGCTGATTTAACGCGGTCGCTCATAAGAGCGCTGCTACCCGCTGATATAAGTTAAAAAGGTAACGATATAAGTTAATAGAAAATATTAACATCTTCACCTCAATATGTAATTTCTATTTAAAAAAAATAGTATACTCACATATTGCCAACAATCTTAGGTTTCTATATCAGGGGATGAGCCTATTGCCATGATACCATGTAGAATTTCAGGTCCTGGACTATGAGCCAGGACTTTTAGAATATCATAATATATGGGGTCTTCCATTAATGTTCGTGCGTTTGTGCACGTCGGGTGATGTTTTTTAGCAACTTTTTAACCCAACCCACGGGGGACCCTGGTGATGCGTGGTGAGGTTTGCTCCCTCCCGACCAAAATCACTCATATTTTTAAAGTACACAGTATCATAAAAAATGTTCAATTGTTAAATGGTCACGTGCCGATGTTCGGTTTAGAAATCGCGCGTTCAATGATAAAAATAAATAAATAAATACGCGTAATATCTCACTAACCCAATTGCGTTATTTATATTAGATTTTTTCCGAATCCCCCTTGCGAGCCTCACGTTAGTGATGGACGCACCTTGATCAATTTTGATTTTGGTTTGCGAAGCGACCTGGATGATTGTTAGCTATAATTAAACTCGATAGGTGGCACTGTTTTAGACCGTATACAAAGCCACGGGAATCTGCTAGTCAAATTATAAACTTCGACATCATATTCTAAATTCATTTGCCGACAACTAAATTTCATTCAACCAATTAAATATCCATCAATGCAGGTGCACCTCACGTTAAAATCTAATAATTATCAAATAGTTATTATGTGCTGCGCCCGTCCGATGTAATAATTGAACTGATAGTTGATTAATATAAACAAATAGACGAAATTAACAGCAACGGATTTAATCATAGAAATTATTGAAGCGGTTAGTATTAATTTTAATATGAATTCTAAACTAAATTACTTATTTATGTGAATTAGTTGTAGTGAACCGTGATATAGTTGGAAGAATGCTGACCTTATGATAAAGGGGTTTATGTTTCAAATCTTGCATGGCAACTGTTTGGTGTGGGTCACTTCCTTCCCTCCAATATGGTCGAGGGGAGTGATAGCTGTGCCAGCAGTCATACTCGTGAACGGGTGCTGCTTGTGGGGACTGGTCCATCTGAAATCGTTGAGACACTTACACTTTAGAAATAACATCATCAGTCTCATATCTCGATCGTAAGGCATCATACTAGAGCTAGATCTTAACTATTAAATTGTAAGATAAACACTGTACTCACACAAAATGATTTAAAAATGAATGAGTTTCTCGTTGCATCTTCATAGTGGAGGCCGCGTATAATACCCCGGCAGGGATTATACAAAATTAATTATTTGAGTTTATGTTTGACTTCTGAGGTTTCTAAATTAGTTGTAAAAAAACTTCCACAGCGACAAGGCTTCCACTGTAGGATATATGTCTCCCCAAAGATCGCCACTAAGATCGGATTTGTGTAGTATGTACCCGGCTCTTACGCGCGACTTTTAACTGTTCATCGATCTCTTGTCACTGCCTACTCCATGCCTTCCTATATGTAGTAGCTACTTAAAAACGTTTCTGCCCCCAACGGCCGTCAGTTCTACGAGCGATGTACCGCACCCACTGCCACTTAAGTTTGGCAATTCATAGAGCTAAAGCGGTGACTTTGGTCCTCTTGGGGATTTTATCGTTCATTATCATAAGAAAACATTACGGTTCTAATAAGTTTTCGAAAGATTTATGAAACGGAGTGCCCAATAAATTGCAAACTAGTGATTAACTTGTAAGTAAGTGATCTACAAACGAAATTCTAAGATTTGATTTTTTTGTGAAATTGTCTGTTATACCTTACAAGAATGTAAAATGTTTACTGTATTTTCTTTTCTAAGAAAAAATAAATGCTGTTTATATTAATTCTGAGAACCATTTTAAAGAAATAGTTCTCTGTGAGGTTTCAAGAAGTTAATTAAGTTAGAACAGTGTTGGTTTAAGCTGTTGAATTAAGCTCTCCGCAACTGGCCTTTTGTCACTTTAGTTCCAACTACGATTGACATTATTATTATGAAATAATTTCATTTAAAATAGAACTCAAATTTAGTTAAAATAGTGCAAATAGGTAAGATTTAGGTAGTATCAAAGTATATGTATCTTTAAGATTATTACATAAATAACTACCTTGCGTACTCCGCAAGGGCTCTGGTTTGATGATATAGATATATTATTATACTAGTGTAATTAATGGGTTTTACTCGAACCTTTAGAAGGCTTGCAAAGCGAGATGGTTCCAACTAGCGTTGAAAAAAACTTGAAACACGCGTAATATCTTTTTCGCGTTTCTTTCAAAATCCATTGTTTTTTCATCTTTTATTCGAAAAAAACAATTGACAGCTGATGCGAAATAAAACATGTTTTACCTAATAAAACTAAAGAAAACGATGGTTTCTTTCACTTACATACAGATCCGTGAACATGAGAAGCTAAATTTTGCCACAGTGAGACCGACGCGAGGTGTTGAGAATTGTAGATGTACTTTGTAATCATATTACTGCGACGATAGGTGTACTTTGTACGTCCACATTTCGCCGACGATGTTTGTTCCGCCTAAAAATATATTTCCTCGCGCGGAGGTGGCAGAAGTGTCCTATGAAAACCTACGTTTCACTTATAATAGGTGTACTTTGTACGCCTATATTTCTCCGACGACAATGGGTCCAAAGGGAAATTGCGGAGGTGTACTTTGTACACCCACATTTCATCGACGGCAAACGACATAGTAAAAGTTTGAAACATCGTTTTAATCCGTTATTTTCAATAAAACCCGTTCTTTTCATAAAAATCTTGTTTTATTCAACAAGTCACGTGATTTTTTTTTTAATTCAAAAATACGAAATCAACTGAAATAAACGAATATCCCGTTTTTTTTCGTGAAATAAAAAATTGGTTTCTTTCAGATTTTTCGACGCTAGATCCAACACATAGTCTCTTATAGAAGTGAACCTATTAAGTGTAATTTTGTGTCGACTATTTGGAGCCCCTTAGTTATTATTATTATAAGCCTACACTGTCCCACTGCAGGGCGAAGGCCTCCCCTCCCTTATTCCACTTGTCCCGGTCCAGTGCAAGCTGATGCCATTCCTTGTCGTAGGAATCCAGCTCGTCTCGCCTCCTCTTTCTGTTAAACATAATGCATTCTTTATTAAACTTATAGTTTTATGAAGTAGATTTATTGTACAATGTGCATACGTTTAGACTATGCCTTATTCTATTGTGATGTGTACTTGACTCAGTTGAAACGTCATATATTGAAAATTTGAAGTCGAAAATTTCTTAATATCACCGTCACGCCTATATTCCCCAAGCAGGGGTGGCAGAGGTGTGCTGAGTAGACCCCCGTTTCACCGACGATGTTAGGTCCCATGTGTATGTTAGGTAGGGGGCGAGCCTGTTGCCATATACCGGGCACAATTCCAGACTTCGAAACTCATACTGGGAATTTTCGTTAGAAAAACTACATTTGTCCGACCTAGGATTTGAACCCAGGACTTCGTGATCACAAAACGATGTGCTTTTCCACCAGACCAACGAGGCAGTCTCACTACTACTACATTTAATATCGCCCGTTCTAAAGTAACCTTTTGATGAATTTGTGTCACTTACAAAAAGCATCGTAATAAAAAATCGATACACTTAATTAACAAAAAAAAAACGCTTGATTCAAAACACTTAAGGTATCAACTTTATGTTAGGGGGTCAATTCTACTAACAAAAATACGGCAACAGTCTAACTTAACCGACGCGACGCGTTCAGCTGTTTTTGAATTCCAACAAGTGCACAACTAAATAAGTTGAGAAAAATCACAACAGTCGCACATCGATCTTCGATTGGTGTAGCTTACGTCTGAGCATTTCTTATAAATAATTTTAATTTTAAAAGATATATTAAAAACAAGCTTACATAGCAATAACTTTTGCTTAGTTAGGCAGATCTATTGGCCATCTT
Organism: Phalera bucephala; assembly: GCA_905147815.2. Lineage (NCBI taxonomy): Eukaryota > Metazoa > Arthropoda > Insecta > Lepidoptera > Notodontidae > Phalera > Phalera bucephala. The sequence continues at coordinate 12,151,629 of LR990627.1, forward strand.
TCGGCGCCATCATTAGATCTTTGACATTTACCAAGACACATCTAACAAGCCTAAACGCAATTTGTTGTTATGTTGAGCAATTAGGTAGTTCCGTTGGCCACCTCACAGCGCTATTATCAGGACGTGGATACTATCCGGCTGTACAACAAGCCCACCTAAAATGGGGTTATGTTAAGTCAACGGAACCACTCAAGGTTTCGTTGACTGCTTTTCGGCGTCATCAGCAGACCCTAAACACTATCTGGTTGTATAGTACTAGTCAATACTAATCTAACGAGATTGAACACGCGGCGTTTAAGTTCTGTAGTTAACATGTTCCTATGGCCACCTCTCGACTCCATCATCAGTTCAGCACCATGGTACCATATTATTGCATTGTCATAGAACTTTCAAACGTATGTCAAATTTTAGCTCAAGTACTATTAAAAATGGATCACAAAATTTGAATCGGAAAGACGGACAGTGTAAGTTAAATACAGGCTTTAAAACATATTGATGTTCCATTAGCTGGCAAAAAAAAAGATAATGACAGCCTTGACTGGAATGCCGTGTGGTTGAATATGACTTAATAATTTCTTTCACAAGACAGAAGAAAAGGCACCATTAAGGCTGATTTCTTAAAAGTCTTTACAAGACTTGGTCAAGCGGTTAAGAGCTTAAGTTGCTCTGCCTACTCGATCGAGAAGTTACAGGTTCGATTCCTGCACGAGATATTTTTTTTCTGGCCCAAGAATGTTTATTTCAGTCTAGTTATTAGTGTATATAAATTTTGTTTGTGAACTTACTCATGACAAATGACTAATTTCTAGTGTGAGGCTACTTTTTGGTTTTAATAAATTAGCATTTGTGTCGAACCGTTAACAAAACTGAATATTTAAATTTGCAAGTTAACATAATCGGACCCCAATGCCGTTTACAGTAACAAGATGGAAAACGAACCCGTTTGAAATTTTCAATACATTTTTTTTTCTATTGAATGGAAATATTTATAAATTACAAATAATATTATTAAGATTTTTAATACAGATAATGTAACACTTTCAATTGAAACCTCTTTTTAACTTCAATGAGATTTTGTTACCTATATAATAAAGAATAAATAAAAAACATTATATTTATTATACTTTTCACATTATTAAATGTCGCTGACTTTTTTTCATTTTTTATATCTATTTATTTAAAAAGTAGCCTCAGACTAGGAATTATTGATATGTCATGGGTGTGTTTACAAACCTGAAAATCACATACACAAATATCCAGACAAGACATTTCAGGGTCACACAAAGATTTGTCCCGTACGGGAATCGAACCCGCAACTACTAGATTCAGTGGATAAAATTAAAGCTCTTAACCACTGGACCAAACCGTCATCAAATGAGTTAGAAAATGAACAAATACTTATTTATACACACATTTCTATTCTTCTATACCATTACAATATCTAACATTGACTGCTACATACTTATCAAACCTTAGTGTTTTGTTTATATATGATTTCATATAGTGTGACATCTATATCCCCAATCGGGGGTGGCAGAGGTGTACTTATTATTTATTTTATTATTGTCATTATATCTGGACCACGATAAGACTCCTAGGACCAACGAAATAATTAGTGAACTAATAAATCTATGCAGTTAAATATAGAATAAATTCTTCAAAACCTACAGAAGCTACTTTTTGTTACATTACCTTCCGAATGCTATATAGAAATTTCTTTTTTGCATAACTCTATAATGCAAATGTCATGTATTAAGTAAAATAATACCATAATAAATGCGGGTGTATAAATAAAGCTTAATTTTCATTCAATATCCATGGTGCGAAACATTATTTCGTCTACGTCAAATTGTAGCGCTTAGCAATTTCGTAGCCTTCCGGAGCATTCCCGTAGTAGACAGTAGACCGTAGCAGTTACGAGTTCAATTTATCATCAATAGATGGCGTAAGTATACACTTAACTGATAACCCTATACAATGGTAACGTTATATTACTGTGGTTATCTTTTTCTTTTCTTTTTTATATAACATGGCCCCACACTAGGATTTATTCCTGTGTCGTGGGTGCGTTTATAAACATGAAATTCACAAACAAAAATATAGGTTAGGTTATATTCTGATAACGTACATATCAAGCCGTGAGTTGTTTAGGATATAATATGGAGACATAAAATGCTTATATATATATAATTTTTCTTCAGGTGACTAACTTTTAAGATATTGTCTTGACGTGTATGTAGAATTAATAAAAGAAATATATATTAAACTTTACTTTCGATTTAGAAATACAAGGTTCATTGCTTACCTGTAGGTTTATGGAAACTTTTGTGTGATAGTCATTGCACTGCATACGAAAAAAAATTAAGAAATCTTATGTCACAGAAAACTTGTAACAAAATTGAAAAACGTATGACATTATGCGCTTACACATTTTGCCTCTTTACATTTTATGTATAGCGTATTTTGTGTGGGGGTGTCATTTTGCGTATTGAACATTAGGCGACAAAGGGATACAAGTGCATTTTCATCAAAAATATTGTCCAGTATTAGCTTTCAAAATGATTACAAAATATAATGATCGACGTATATATACACACATTATGAAAATAAGTTAATGAAACCAATTTCGCTAATTGCAAACACGAGCAGAATCACTTCTATAATATGAGGACTCGAATGGATGAGCACTAAATCTAATTTCAACTTTATTACAATGTGCTCTGAGTCAATAATCTCTTTGATGTTATTTGACTGCACTCCTAAATAATTTGTTAAGATGCTTCAAAGGGAGGAGACGAATTTAATGGTGTTCTAATTAGGAGGTTATGTTTGATGGAATTCATTTTTGTTTATGTCAAGAAATTGTGGCCAAATAGGAAAATAAAATATCTATCTTTTTAGCTGTATTAGAATAATTTTAAACGACTTTAAATACGAATGAGGTTGATTATTAAGCAAGGTTTTAAGCTTGTTATTTCATCATCACACCAGATCCCTTGCGGTTTAGGTAGAGAGTACAGAGTACAGTTCTTGCTTGATAATTTATGTATTTACTAGTACCATTTAGGAATTGCATACAAAGTCTAGGAAAACATAAATTAGTTTCTAAAAAATACATCAATTTTCGAAGAATTATAAAAAAATATACACCGTCATGCCTACATTCCCCAAGCGGGGATAGCATGAGTGTGTTGTGTGTTGCTATCTTCAAAGTGGGTAACTTTTGTTCGACGATGCTATATTCCAATGTAATAGGGCTATTGATATTGTAACGGGGACAATGCCAATGATACGGGAAAATTTACAAATTGTCCGACCTAGGATCCGAATTCAGGACCTCGTGCTCACTACGCGTATTATTTGCCACTAAACCAACAAGGCAGTCAACAGTCAAGGTATTTAAGATATTAATGCACGTATTAAAAAGTCCTTAAACACATTTCCTAAATTTCCTCGACATTGTAAAATATTCAAATGCTCATATACCCTTTAGACACATTCTTTACGAAATACGGTACTATTAACTATCAACACCTGAAAACGTACTTTATTTTACCAGGAACATTGTTCAACACTTCCATTTAAAAGCGGAATATAAAATCTCATGTGGTTTCCGTCTAAAACAATATAAGGAGGTGTAAAAATCCCTATTTGAGTTATGTTTAATTTCCTCCGCTGCGCCGGCGCTGAGGATAATCGTGTTCGAAGTAATGCTACGTGTTTTCCTGTTACCTAACATAATTAAACATTATTGTTAAGTGAGCTAGGGTTATTTCCGTTGTGTTACAATGTTGTTTTACATCATTATTATTTTATGATATGGATGACCTCGTTGGTCTAGCGGCGTTTAGTGCAGGGGGCGATCACGAGGTCTTGAGTTCAAATCTTTATAAGAGAAATTGAGCTTTTTGTAGTGAACAAATTTCAGTCGCAGTCCAGTGTTATCATGTTTCTGGCGTCATGATCACATTTCACAAGTGGAGTGCCAGAGGTTATAGTGTATACCTACTCATTGCTGACGTTGTTAGACGCCAATGTAATTGGGATCGCCCCGAGAGTATAAGATTTTTTTTAAATAAAAACCTTAGCCCCTTCCTAGGATTTATTCCTGTGTCGTGGGTAGGTTCAAAAACATAAAAATTCACATACACAAATACCCAGACCGGATCAACCAATTGTGGGTCACATAAAGATTTGTCCCGTGCGGTAATCTAACCAGCGACTATTAGGCCCAGTGAGCGGAGCGACTTAAGCTCTTAACCACTGCGCCAAACTGCCGCCATGTTCGTCCGTTGTTGAAAGAATTTAAGACGTACCATCAATATGTTAAGACAATAAAAAATAATACAATCAGCGTTTATAAAAATTATGCTGAAAAAATTTTAGTTGCTATGGCTATTATATTTAAACTACTTTTAGGCCTCGAACACGAAGTCAGCGGGAGCGGGGCGGTGGCGGCGGCGGCGCGGGGAGCGGCGCGTTTCAATGCATACATTTATATGTAACTGGCCTCGAAGGCAGTGGAGCGGGGAGCGGGCGGCAAGCGGCGTACGAGCGGTGCATACCAATCTAGCGGTGCCCGCGCGTCTGCATTGACATAGTGTTGAGTTGTAGTATTATTTTTTTTTATTTTTAACGACCGAAGTTTTAAAATTGCCGCCGACGTGTTGGAGCAAATTAATACAATGATTTGCTTCTTCACCCGGTTATAGGAATTTACATCTTCTTTTGCCCACAATAAATCAAATTTTAGGAAGGAATTAGTATCAAAACGATGTTGTCGTCGCTGTTTAGACATTTCGTTCGCGAACAAAGATACTAATTTCTCGTAACACAACACCACGCCGCTCTAGCGCCAAGCGGTCTGCCCGCTGGCTTTGAGACCGGGTACAGCGTTGCCGCGCCGCTCCCCGCGCCGCGCGCACCTCGTGACCGAGGCCTTAGAGTGTGTTATTGGACAGCCATTTGCCCAAAATATTATTTCACATGTCTTTTGAAAACTCAATCGAATCGCATATACAATGTGTAACGTAATTAACGCAAAACGTCAGACACCCCAATTAGAGAATTACTTCATAAATTTAAAAAAAAATAATTTAAAGGTTTGATCCTTTTTTAAGCACTTTTATACCCCAATTGACAATGAAACGTGTATGTGTGCGTTTTGAGAAATACGTTTTAGGTATGCATTTGAAATCACTTTATTGGTATTAATCAAGAATAAATTTAGTTTTTTATAGCGCACTGAAGGAGTAAAAACATTTTTAACAAATTAAAAAAAAGTAAGATACATTAAAAATAGTTAGAATCAATTCAGTAACTGATTTAGAACAAACTTCTTTCAGGTGCGTTTATTATGTTACACCTTGTATATATAAATTATATTATGTCGTATTTCATTTAGAAAGGTTCACTGTTACATTGTTATTATATAGTTTGGAGGCAGGAGAAAAGAGTTCATTGCCTTTTTAAATACTTTAATTCCTGTAAGTATAATAAAATGGTTTTAAGTATTACAAAATGTAAATTTTTATATACCTTTTTTGGTGTGTGTGTGTGTGTGTGTGTGTGTGTGTGTGTGAATGATCTACACTGTTGGCCGCGGGGCCTTTACAGCTTTACCGGACAAGAGGGCGAGCGTGCAACCACTACGTTTTATATACCATAAAATATTCTTAGAATGCAAACAGTCATTAGAAAAAATTACTATTTAAAGTACTTACATAGTTACATATACAAGCTGCCTCGTTTGTTTAGTGGCGGTGGTATAGTGCGATTCAAGGTCCAGGGTTCAAATCCTAGGTCGGACAAAATGTGATTTTTTAACAGAAAAAAAGCTGATCTGGGGTCTGGCGGTACAATGGAGATGAACAAATATAGTTTTTCAATAGAAAAATGACCAGTATCAGCCCAGAGTCGGGAATTGTGCCCGGTATATGAGAATAGTACACCTCTGCCACCCCTGCTTGGCGAATATAGGCGTGCCGTTTTTTTTTATTTATATTTCGCTTGATGACAGCGTTAGTTCCAATTTTGTCTGCGGGCCAAAAGATCCTTGTCGAGCTGTACAAAAGGATCGGCGTACTTACGGTGCTTCACTTTTGACATGGGCAGCGAGGAGACCTTTTTTCTTAGTATATAATAACTACCATTGTATCATAAGTATCTATCATTCAGAGGCTCGAATTTACTCGAAAAGCATGGAAATAATTTTACGAGGAGTGTAAACGTCTCGGAGATATCACGGGCCTGCGCACCGTTTACACTGCCATAAAGCAGGGGACTTAGCATGAACAGATTGACGTTAGCGTAACGTTGTCGAGAAAACGCGCTGTCACGTTTATCTTTAAACCTCGTATTCATTCTATGAGAAATTACAAATGTCGAAGGAAAAAGCCGAAGTCGATCGACTGGGTGAGGTTCCTCGACATCTTTTTGTGACCTCTGTCGTCCATATTTGTTTATTCCAGCGTTTCCCATGTGATGAGTCGCGATCCGACACCGAGCCACGAAAATAAAATACCGGGTCGCAGCATTGTCTTATTGTTTACAATCAATCATATTCGTTTATGATCAAGAAACGTGTTGCTTTTGTGTCAGTGCGAACGTTTGCTCTGCTGTTGCACTGAGGAGTGATTGGTGGTCGTCATGCGTCCTGCGTAGCTTTTGTTTTACACGCCCTGCGCTCCCGGTATTGTTCTCGCTCGCTACCACATGGAGATGGACATTGAAATGTGATTTTTATTAATTCGATATGAACTAGAAGGGTTAAAAAACTTATGGTCGGTCACATTAAATTATGGGAAACAATAAAATTACTGGGCCAAGGCAAATAAATTTTGGGAATCGCTGGTTTAGTCGATTACACGACTGTTATCGACTAAACCAGCGTTTCCCAATGGTTTCCCTAAAGAGGTAATAATTACCTATGGATATGCCCTTAGTACGATAATAACGAGCCAGTATCGGGTCCAATCGCAAGGTAAATGGCGGTCAATCATACAAATTCGTATCGTTTTTGATCGAAGATATACTAGTAACCATAGTAAGACCTAGATGTTAAAACGGTGGACCGGCCGCAAGTTAGTTATCCCCCAGAGACAAACATTCCATGTCAATATATATTACGTCATTGGGTTTCATACATCGTTCATCCATTTCGTTGCGCATTACACCTTTAAACTTTATGACTTGTGTTCCTTAATAGAACCGACGTGGCTTAGGTCACGTGGTTGCCAGACTTGTTAGGCAAGGTCACCCAACGTCGCTCGATTTTGCTGCACGTCACAAGCTACACGTGTCGAGGGAAACTTGTTTCCCATAGTCCGCCAAGGATCTTTTGGCTCGTGGTTGACATTGGCAGGGTTGGCTTGAAATTAGTGTTACCATTTACTTCCATGAAGATATTTCAACGGGTTAGACCGCATAGTTAGTAATTAAATAAAAATATTGGGTTAATTGTATAGCAAAGGGGAACTCTGCGACTGTCATGAAGTAACATTTCACTTGATGACAGCGTTAGTTCCGATTTTGGCCGCGAACCAAAAGATCCTTGTACGACGATTGTTCAGATTTTTGCCACGAGAAAAAAAGATCCTTGTCGCACTGTGAAACGATGCAGCGAAAAAGAATAAATAGGTCACGCAGTTTCGCCAGACTTGTTGGGCCATTGTTGGGCAACGTCAACCAACGTCACTCGATTCTGCAAGACGTCACAAGTCAGACCTATTGCGTGATTTTTTTCCCTAATGAATACATGAGGTTTTATTTTATTAATTTTATTGCAAGATTCTCCGTAACGAGATCATTTATAAGAGGGGGAAAAGCCAGAGAAGCATGTTAGGAAATAACCCCTTGGATCTGGCGTAATGATATAGATAGATTTTTATTGCAGTATATAAATGATGGCGTATCAACTCGATAAAGTTACGATAGTCAATCAGTTGGTGCTGAGCCCTTCGAGGAACGTCTGAAATAAAGGTGTAACGCAAAACCCGCCATGATAACAATGTAACATGCGCGTAAAAAATTTACACAGGCTTATAAAAGTTTTATATTGTTTGTGATCATCTTACTCGGCGCTATACTTTTTATCTGCTTCTAAAATACAGCAGTAAAGATATTTTTTATTGATGACGATAAAAGTACGCGGAGGTGTGCAAAGTTATAACCGAATTTGGTACTTGTTCGTAATGGTGAAAGGTTTCGGGTTTGGCAATTTGGAATTCGCAAATACTTTTCTTGTCTGATGCAAAATCGGGTAAATTTAAATGTTGAAATAATCTACGAACATAAAATCAATGTAGCTTATTTTATTCGCCTAGACTAATTCTAAATTCCACAAAAAATTGTTAATGCTTCATTTATTGTTTCTTGTGTGAGCGCGTGTGTGCATTAAATAATGACGTGACGGACGATTTAATGTAGTGGTTAAGAGCTTAAGCCGCTCCGTCCACTGTGTCTAATAGTCGCGGGGTCGTTTCCCGCACGGGACAAATATTTGTGTGACCCACATTTATTTATTTCAGTCTGGGTATTTGTGTATGTAAATTTTCATGTTTGCAAACGCACCCATGACACATGAGTAAATCCTAGTGAGGGGCTACGTTAAAAAAAATAACTCGTTTTTTCTTAAGCCGTAGCCCCACACTAGGCATTGTTACTGCGTAGAGGGGGGGGGGGGGGGGGGGGCGTTTACAAAACTATATACTATGGTTTACACACATGCAGTTCACATACACAAACATCCCGACCGAAACAATATTTGTTGGTAACACAAAGATTTGTCCTGTGCGGGATCAAACTCGTGACTAATCGATCCAGTGAGCAGAGCGGCCAACTCTCTTAATCACTGGACTAAGCTGTCGTCGTAATATTTGTCATGCTATTATACTTACTTGCTTAAGTACTTGTGTTTTATGTGTATCTAACAGGAAAAATGGCTTCGCAACCACTCAGCGAAAACAGATGTTATTTTATCAAATAAACCAAATGTAACATAGTTTTATATAAGACTGCCTCATTGGTCTAGTGGCGAACAATGTGCGTAGCAATCACGAGTTCGTGGTTTCAAATCATAGTTCGGACAAAAGTAATTTTTCGATAGAAAATTTTCCAGTATCACTCCGGAGTCTGGTACCATGCTCGGGATGGCAATAAGCGAGCTTATTGCCATCCCGAGCATCCCTATTACAGGGAATCTAACATTTTCGGCGAAAAACGGGTGTACACAGTACACCTCTGCCACTACCACTTGGGGAATATATATAAGCGAGATGGTGTTAATTTTATAGGAGACGATGTACTGAATTGAAAGTACCACTCTAAAGTAGAATGTTGGTCATATTTATGTCCTTCAAATTTGGAGGATTTTTGGCAAGGGTCTTAAATACGACGCTAACTAAATCACTTCCAGTTGATATTTTGGCAAAAAATACTTTTCTGCATATATCTCATTGGCCGTTTGGTGACAAATTGTATAAGTATTTACAAAATTAGAATGTACCGAATATAGATATCTAAATATAGACATATAGAACACCTAAATCAAGATTTAAGAAGCCAATATTATTTCAAAAATATATTAATTATTTGAGCTGTTAAAATCAAATCTAATCAAAATCAATTTATTGTTAACGTAATACTGATCAGGTTAGTAATAACTCTGCCTCCTGTGCTAGTATACACCGTGTTACAGGGGACAGTGTCTTCCCTGTTCTGAATTACACAATTTAATATTACATAAAAATATAATTATAAAAAGGAAAAGAGGAAAATAAATATTTTTTTTCTCCGTTTATTTTCAACAGAATTTTACAATTTCTATTTAATATTTTCTGACCCTCTCGAATGAGATAATTATGTACTTACACAAGTTACTAGAGAGAGATAATTATGTTCTTAACACGAAGAAAAAGAACTTAAAGAACAATTAAAAGCTACAGAACATAAGAGGCGTAACCGGCGAGCGTGTATGAGACGAACTATGAGAGTGGAGGAAGCCAGAGGGGTATATAAGGAAAGAACCTGTTGGAACTCTGTACTCTCTACCTATCCCGCAAGGGATCTGGCGTGTTAATATAGATAGATAGATAGAGAACATGAAAGGAACCTGACTACATTATACCATGGCCGGTGTGGAAATCTTTAAATCGGCTCCGCACTTAAGTAGGCAGATGCAGGCAAAATTTGTGCTCATAGGAGTTCGGAGATCTAAATTTAACAGCCTACTATTGTGGTGTGACTTAACAAACTATGTCACTCCTGCTGCCCCTTATGCCCCACTACCTGTACTATAGAAGAGCTGAGTACAGCCACAAATGGCGCGGTTGTGCTAGCCACACACTTTAGCGGAACAAATGTTCCACTAAAGCTATGAACCACTGACAGGAAAAGAAGACACCGAAAGATGTCCACTACAACACATAGGCCACTCCCCAATTCCGCAAATAAATGTGTATTTAAACCTATTGTTATTTTTAGTACTATCAGTAGCATTCATATCAGTAGTGTATCGTGTGGCCATAGCAAATAAGGGTCTGCTACAACCGCCTGGAAAAAAATAGGTATGACGGTGTTATACTCGCAAGGTAACTGGCGCGATGATATAGATAAATACATAGATTTAAAAAATCACTAAATACAAAGGGGTAAATTGTAACGTACAAGACTAACCCTCAATCATCCTCAGCTACTTAACCACAGACGCCTTGGTTCTGTAGTTAAGAGCTGAAGCTGCTACAACCGACCCGATCGAGGGATGCGGTTCGATCCTCGCATAGGACAATCTGTGTGACTGACAAATATTTGTTTTGGTCTGACTGTCTGTGTATGTGAATTTCATATTTGTAAATGGACCCACGGTACAGGAATAATTCCTATTGTTCTTATCCGGCTAAGCTGTGAAGGCCCCGCGGCCAACAGCGTAGATCATTCACACACACAAAAATTCCTATTGTGGGAATATTGTTACTCCTTTTTTTTAAAAAAAACCTTCCATTGACTTGCAAGTTGTTGCCCTAACTTTTAAGCTTCTATCCCAGAAACTGTTGGCTCAAAAGAAACAAAACGATATTTCCCCAGATTCTACGTAAGTATATTTGTTCGGCAAGTCATAAAACCCGACTTAGAGCGAACTAGTGGTCCTCCAGACATATTGCTCCCGACCGATATTGAAAACCTGAGTTGTATACACCGCCGGTATTTGGGCATCACTCCACGCCTTCGCTCCGAACTTATCAAACGAACCCAAATTGAAAGCTAGCTACTGCTGCGAGTATTCGGAGATTCCTTTTTCAAATGTTAAGCTTAAAATCATCGATATATTATTTGAACTAGTTCAAAGGTGAACCCTGAAAAATAAGAGCATAATTCTGTTCCTCCAGTGAAAGGTGAAAGTCGAAAATTATAGTTTAGAGAAAATCGACTTTAAAGATTTTAAATTCCTCTCACTTTTTCTACTGCCCTTAATTACATGTTAATTACGCTTATTGACAGACACTTACTTAAAGATTATTTTACTCAAAGACTCAATAAATTATTTTAAGTAGTTTTCTTAATTTTAACTAAAATGTACACTTATATTGTTTATATATTGTTATTTGACATAATGTTTTTATACTTTTTTGTGTAAATTGATGTTAATTTATATAAATCATAATACACATGGTTTCGGTTTAATATTGAAGTGGTGTTTAATGATATATGTATTTAACACGTAAAACGCTATTCAAAAATGAGTTCATTTATTGAATAACATTGGTGTACTGTACATTGTATTGTATTGTACTGTAATTATATCAATTTTTACCATTTTTAATCTATGTTTTGCTGATCGCGTAAAAGTTTTAATTTAAGTTGAATCAGTAAAGCAAAAAAAACATTGAAACAATCAATTTAGTTCACTTTGTGAAAATTAGAAATATATTGGTAATATATATAACACATTGTTGTTTCACAAAAATGCTTAATCATTATATTAATACGTGAAGCAAAAACTTTGTACACCTTTTTACGAAAATTGCGCGGACGGAGGAGTATGAAATTTTCCACACTTATAGTTTATATAGAGAAGGAGTGCAGAATGCTAATATTTTTTTAAAATGATGCATAAAACATACATTAAATCAATTAAAAACATTACATACACTACCATGTATTTGACACAATGCACTTCAAATTATTTGTCTATAGTCTTACTGAATGTCAAACAAAACCAGCAAACGATGAAAGAGTTTTTACAAGGAACATCGCTTACAAAGAAGTTTTGTATCATTAATTAAATTATCGAAATATGTATGTCAAGTTTAATGGACAGCATTTTCTTTATCGGATGGTTTTTTGTTACAATAAAAATGAATAAAAAAAGGTATTCTCTATTTTAATCACTTTTGTTTTATTTTTATTTAAATTTCATATAATTTGTTTGGAAAAAATAGGCAAATTAACAGTGTACCCTTAGCGAAATCTGTGATTATAGAAGTATAGTCTTTGACAATAGAACCTTAATAATGTTCATACTTATAATTTAAATTAACTATGGTCGAATTTCGACCAATGGGCGACCACTAGTTATATTAATTCAGTGAAAGATGATACAATATTTACAAAAAAAACCTTTCTCAATTTAAGCGTTAGGAACATAGGGATCAGATTGAATAATAGCGGATTTTTTTCTGATGAATAATGTGCAAAAATATCAAAAGTGCTATAACTGTAGTTGTAGAATCACCTTTCACTGAAGGTACAGAATTATGAATGTAGTCTTATTTAGAATTAGTTCGATAAAAACATAGCCAACGTGAGGATATTTTTAAATGCTGCATTTTGTAAAAAATCCGTAATAATAAATAACATTATAAAACATCGCTATTTTACAAAGTTATTTATTATTATCGTCTGTTTTTATAGTGTTTTTATTTATGAGTAGTAGTAGTGCAGTCAGTTACTTGGCACCGACTTCAAATATTTATTACTTGCTGCTAGAAGTCGGTTTCCCTTTCTTTAAAAAGTTATTTATTTTATAATTTTAAGTGATTATTTAAGTGAATTAATTATTAAAATTTATGTACCTATATAATATTATTATGCTTAGTTTTACAGTAAGGTAGGAACAATGTAATACCCATAATAAAGGAATCTATACATTCGTGTTGTTTGCCGTTAAGGAGTCCCCAGGTGTATTATCAAAGTCCAAGGTTTAATACCGATTTCATTAAAATAGGGCCACTTCGAAACTATACAAAACCCAACGTTGTACGTTGTAGATACGTTGAGACTACGATTTATTCTATTGTGTTGTGTACTTGACTTAGTTGAAATGTCATATATTGAATGAGATTGAATATTTGAAGTCGAAAATTTCTTAATATCGCCGGTTAAAGTAACCTTTTGATGAACTTGTGTCAATGTTTACAAAAGGCATCGGTAATATGACATCGATAAACTTAATAAAAAAAAAACACTTGATTCAAAACGCTTAAGATATCAACTTTATGTTAGGAGGTCAATTCTATCAACAAAAAACCGGCAACAATCGAACCTAACCGTCGTCGTGTTCAGCGGTTTTTCAATTCCAATAGGTGCACAACTAAATAAATTGAGAAAAATCACAACAGTCGCACATCGATCTATGATTGGTTATGACTGACGTTTGAGTATTTATTATAGGAAATAGTTATGTTCGATTATCTGTCCATAAATGATATTGACTGCCTTGACTAGGTCCGCGTGATGGAATATGACTTTATCTCTTTCACCTCGAATTATCAGAGCCCTTTGCCCAGCAGTGGGACAGTAGGGGCTGATTAATATAAGGTTAATTATGATAGTAACGTAAAAAATAATAGAAAGTTTTTTTTCTTGTCAGAAATGAATGTCTTCTTCAGAAATGAATTTCTTGTCAGAAGGCCTGCCCAATCCATGCCAGCTTAAGCTTAAGTCTAAGCTTAAGCTGCTGCCTATTGTTTCGAAAAAATATGGGTTCGATCCCCGTACGGGACATATCTTTGTCTAGCCTATTAATGTTTGTTTCGTTCTGGTTATTTGTGTATATAAATTTTGTTTGTGAACTCACTCGTGACACATGATTAATTCCTAGTGAGGGGCCACGTTTTGTTTTTAATAAATTAAAATTGGTGTTGAACCGTTAACAAAACTGAATATTTACCTTTGCTTATTAATACGTATAATCGGACCCCAATGCCGTTTACAGTAACAAGATGTAAAACGAACCCGTTTGAAATTTTTAATACATTTTTTTCTATTGAATCGAAGTATTTAGAAAATATAATAATAATAATAATAATAATAATAATATTAGCCCTGTTAAGAAACTGTTCCACTGCTGGGCACGGGGCTCCTCTCAAACTGAGAGGGTTTAGGCCATAGTCCACCACGCTGGCCTAGTGCGGGTTGGCGAACTTCACATACCTTCGAGAAACTCTTAGGCATGCAGGTTTCCTCACGATGTTTTTTCTTCACCGTTAAAGCAAGTGATCGACTGCATCGAGAAAATATGGGTTCGATCCCCGCACGGGACATATCTTTGTCTAACCTACAAATGTTTGTTTCGGTCTGGTTATTCGTGTATATAAATTGTGTTTGTGAACTCACTCATGACTAATTCCTAGTGTGTAGTAAAACGTATGCCCACACAAGGCCCCTCGGGGCATAATTTAAGGCCTTCAGGCATGAAAAAGTCGGCGGGACAAGTGACGGCTGCGAACCCTAGTGGTGGCGCCAGTCTGGTCCCCAAAAGCGCACAAATAATCTGCGGATCTAGGGGATATACAGCGTCTTCCGGTCTGCCCCTGGTTGCCAAGGTGGAGGGAAGGTGGAGGCCATATCTCCCTTAAGAAATGCAAACGAAGAAGCAGGCTCGCCAAGCGGAGGAAGCGCATCGCGCTCGCAAGACAATCTGCCGTCTCTCAGACGCCTGCACAGGAGGCGACGCTCTCCTAACTGGCAAGAGAGGTCAGCGACGAAGCCAGGGACACTACAGGGGATCTGAAGCGAAGTCACCTGAGATCCTCCTACAAGGATGCCCTGACCACAACTAGGATGGCCATCATTGCGGATGACTATCCTTAAACGATGCTGGAGGATGAGACCGCCTGGCAATTCAAACAGGCTATCTGGGAGAGGATGTGGAGCGATCCGGTCCTCACCGTGGAATGGAAGGGGATCCAGGGCGGCATCATCAGCATAACATGCTCCAGTGATGAGGCGATCACCTGGCTGAGGCACTACGACGGTCAAACTGTCAGTGGTGTTAAAGTCAGGGTGATCAGGGATAGGGACCTACCCCGTCCCGTCAAAATGGCGTGGAAGAGAACACGCATACATGAATAGGTCTCTCTGTCTGTGGAGCTTCAGATACTTCAGCGGCTCCATAAAATAATAAATACGGAACGCTAGAGAGTCGTGAACACGATCACAAAGGGGCCGCAGACAAGGAGCATCATCCTGATGGATCAGTCCTCGGCTGATGTCATCAAAGAAGCCGGGTAAATGCTGCACGCTGGACTAGAACGCACCTTCTTCAAAGTCCTCGAAACTCCAGGGGACAGACAGGAGGCTGTGAGAGGATGACAATGCCCCAGATAGCAGTGAACCGGAGGAGAGCTGCAAGGACGGGAGCCCTAGCTTGGACTACCAATGCAACGCAACCGAGCAACAAAGGAGCTTGAGATCGCCAGCTGCGTAGGGCTACATTTGATTTAGCACTTACACATACAAGAACCCTATATTTACAGGGGACAGATAAGGGGCCTTGATGAAGCGGGGTGGGAACCTGTTTCACAACTGCATGACATGAGGACCTGCATTTTTGTCAGGAATGGCATAAACGCTTTGCCTCTGTCCATTTTCTGTTAAAGGGACCTCACCACGGTGAAGTTAAGAAGTCATCTTCTCGGCTGCTTATCTGCCCTACGAATATGCGGACCCGGTTACAACACATCTGCGTGACTTGGTTGAATATTCCTGCAACAACAAGTTTGAGCTAATCATAGGGTGAAACGCCAACGCGCATCACGTCGTCTGGGGCAGCTCAGACACTAATCAAAGAGGGGAAAAACTTCTAGACTATCTGGTAAGTACTCCTTTACAAATTCTCAATAGAGGCAATAGGCCCATGTTTGTAAATAAGTGCAGGGCGGAAGTTATTGACATTACAGTTGCCTCCAACAGAGCGAGTACGCAGGTAAGCAACTGGCAAAATATAACGATCGACGTACATATATACCCATTATGACAACAAGTTAATGAAACAAATTTCGCTAATTGCAAACAAGAGCAGAATCACTTCTATAATAAGAGGACACGAATGGATGAGCACTGAATCTAATTTCAACTTTATTACAATGTGCTCTGAGTCAATAATCTCTTTGATGTTATTTGACTGCACTCCTAAATAATTTGTTAAGATGCTTCAAAGGGAGGAGACGAATTTAATGGTGTTCTAATTAGGAGGTTATGTTTGATGAAATTAATTTTTGTTAATGTCAAGAAATTGTAGAAAATTAAGTATCTGCCTTTTTAGCTGTGTTAGAATAATTTTAAACGACTTCAAATACGAATGAGGTTTATTATTAAGCACAGTTTCTTTGCTTGATCTTTCTATCTATATTACGATCACGCCAGACCCCTTGCGGGGTTGGCAGAGAATACTTACATATTTTATATAATTTATATATTTTCTAGTACCGTTTAGGAATTCAATACAAAGTCTAGGAAAACATATATTAATTCCTAGAAAAATATACACTTCCTAAGAAATATAAAAAAAATCTTTTAAAAAAACGGTAAATCGACTTCAAAAAGCAAAAAATAAATTTTTGTATTCGGTGCTGGTTGGTGCAGTCGGTTACTTAGCACCGACTTCAAATATTTATTTTTTGCTTTTTGAAGTCGGTTTACCTTTTTTTTTAAAGATTTTTATTCTTCAATTTTAAGTGACGAGTGAATTATTTAGTAATATTTATATACTGATATTATATTATTTTGCTGAGTTGTACAGTAGGGTACCTACAGGATTAATATAATGACTATAATAACGGAATCTATACTTTCTCGCTGTTCGCCGTTAAGGAGCTCCCTCTTGTATCTTCAAAGTCCCAAGGTCCAATACCAATAACATTTAAATAGGACCACCTAAAAACTATACTGAACCCAATGCAAAAAAAAATCATCAAAATCGGTTCATAAGCAAAGGAGTTACAAAAAAAGGACGAATTATGAACCTCTTTTTTTGAAGTAGGCTAATATACTGCTTAGTTCTATAGTAGGGTCCCTATAGGATTAACGTAATACCCATAATATCTCAATTTACACATGCCTATTGTTTGTCGTTAAGGAGTTCCCTAGTGTATCTTCTAAGTCCAAGGTCCAATGCCAAAGAAATTAAAATGGGACCACCTTGGAGCTAAACTGAACCCAATGCAAAAAAAATCATCAAAATCGGTCCACAATTGACGGAAATATCGCTGAACATAAATTAAAAAAAAGCATACCTACAACCGAACATAGAACCTCCTCCTTTTTGAAGTCGGTTAAAAATAATAAAATTCGTCATACCTATATCCCCAAGTGGGGATAGCAAAGGTGAATTTTGGTCGACGATCGTAGATTTTATTGTAATAGGGAGCCTATTGATACTGTACCGGGCACCATGCCAATGATACGGGAAAGTTACATTTTGTCCGACCTACGCTTAATATTTGCCACTAAATCAACAAGGCAGTTCAAGGCAATCAGTAAAGCCATTTAAGATACGTATTAAAAAGTCCTTAAACACATTTCCTAAATTAGTTCGACATTGTATACATTTCCTAGGAATTGTAAAATACTCAAATGTTCATATACACTTTTAGACACATTCTTTACGAAATACGGAACTATTTTCTATCAACACCTTAAAGCAGACTTCATTTTAAAACGAACATTGTTCAAAACCACCATTTAAAAGCGGAATATAAAATCTCATGTGGTTTCCGTCTAAAACAATATAAGGAGGTGTAAAAATCCCTGTTTGAGTTATGTTTAATTTCCTCTGCTGCGCCGGCGCTGAGGATAATCGTGTTCGAAGTAATGCTACGTCTTTTCCTGTTACCTAACATAATTAAACTTTATTGTTAAGTGAGCTAGGGTTATTTCCGTTGTGTTACAATGTTTTATATCATTATTTTTTTATGGATTACCTCGTTGGCCTAGCGGGGTTTAGTGCAGGGGGCGATTACGAGGTCTTGAGTTAAAATCTTTATAAGAGAAATTAAGCTTTTCGTAGTGAACAAATTTCAGTCGCAGTCCAGTGTTATCATGTTTCTGGCATCATAATCACATTTAACAAGCGGGTTTGCAGAGGTATTTACCTACTTATTTATGACGATGTTAGACGCCAATGTTATTACATTGGATCGCCCTGTGAGTATAAGATATTTTTTAAATAAAAAATGTAGTCTCTAGGATTTATCCCTGTGTCGTGGGTGGGTTCACAAACACGAAAATTACATACACAAATACCCAAACCGGAGCAACTAATTGTGGGTCACACGAAGATTTGTCCCGTGCGGGAATCGAAGCCGCGACTATTCGAACCAGGGAGCGGAGCGGCTTAAGCTCTTAACCACTGCGCCAAACTTCCATCATGTCCGTCCGTTGTTGAAGGAATTTGAAAGTACCATCAATATGTTAAGATAGTGAAAAATAATATTAACAGCGTTTATAAAAGACATTATGCTGAAAAAACTTCAGTTGCTATGGCTTATATTTAAACTACTTTTAAAATGTGTTATTGGACAGCCATTTGTCCAAAATATTATTTTACATTTCTTTTGAAAATTCGCAAATCGCAGTGACAATCAATTCGCATATACGATGTGTAACGTAATTAACGCAAGACCTCAGACACCCCAATTAGAGAATTGCTTCATAAATTTAAAAAAACTAATTTACAGGTTTTGACCCTTTTTTAAGCACTTTTATACCCCAATTAACAATGAAACGTGTATGTGTGCGTTTTAGGAATGCATTTGAAATCTCCTTATTGCTATTAATCAAGAATAAATTTAGTTTTTTATAGCGCACTCAAGAAGTAAACGCATTGTTTTTGATTAAAAAAAGTACGAGCCATTAAAAATAGTGGTTCCCGGCTTAGAATAGGACCAACCCATCTCATCCCATCGGGTGTCGTACAAGGCGACTAAGGGAAAACTAGGGAATGGGCAGCAGCGTTCTCTTAACACTTCTGCGATCAAAAACTGCGCTCGCCAACCCGCCTGCCAAGCGTGGCGAGTATGGCAAATCCCCCCTTTGGGGAGGCCTATGTTCAACAGTGGACAAGTATGGGCTGAGATGATGATGATGATTAAAAATAGTTGGAATCAATTCAGTAACCGATTTAAAACAAACTTCTTTCAGGTGCGTTTATTATGTTACACCTTGTATATATAAATTATATTATGTCGTATTTCATTTAGAAAGGTTCGCTGTTACATTGTTATTTTATAGTTTGGAGGAAGGAGGAAAGAGTTCATTGCCTTTTTAATTCCTTTAATTCCTGTAAGTATAATAAAATGGTTTTAAGTATTACGAAATGTGAATTTTTATATACCATTAAATATTCTTTGAATGCAAACAGTAATTAGAATAAGTTACTATTTAAAGTACTTACATAGTTACATATACAGTCTACCTCGTTTGTTTAGTGGCTGTGATATTATGCGATTCGAGGTCCAGGGTTCAAATCCTAGGTCGGACAAAATATGATTTTTTAACAGAAAAAAAGGTCATCAGGGAGTCAGCAATGCAATAGAGACGAACAAATATAGTTTTTCAATAGAAAAATTACCAGTATCAGTCCAGAGTCGGGAATTGTCCCCGGTATATGGCAATAGTACACCTCTGACGACCCCGCTTGGGGAATATAGGCGTGACGGTGCTTTTTATTTATATTTCACTTGATGACAGCGTTAGTTCCGATTTTGACCGCGGGCCAAAAGATCCTTGTCGAGCTGTACAAAAGGATCGGCTTACTTACGGTGCTTCAATTTTGACATAGCCGGTGCGGTGTCCTTTCTTCTTAGTCCATAATTCTACATAAATAACAACCATTGTATCATAAGTATATATTATTCGGCGGCTCAAATTTACTCGAAAAGCATTGAAGTAATTTTACGAGGAGTGTAAACGTCTCGGAGCTATCTCAGGCCCGCGCACCGTTTACACTGCCATAAATAGTGGACTTAGCATAAACAGATTGACGTTAGCGTAACGTTGTCGAGAAAACGTGCTGTCACGTTAATCTTTAAACCTCGTATACATTATAGGAGAAATTACAAATGTCGAAGGAAAAAGGCGAATCTTTTCGTGGCTTCTGTCGTCCATATTTGTTTAGTCCAGCGTTTCCCATGTGGTGGGTCCCGACCCAACACCGGGCCACGAAAATAAAATACCGGGTCGCAGCATTGTCTCTTTGTTTACAATCAATCATACTCGTTAATGATCAAGAGACGTGTTGCTTTTGTGTCAGCGCGAACGCTCGCTCCGCTGTTGCACTGAGAAGTGGTGGTCGTCACACGTCGTGCGTAGCTTTTGATTGCACGCCCTGCGCCCCGCGCCCCGCATATTATTCCCGCTTGCTGTCACATGGACATGGACATTGAAAAGAGTTTTTTATTTTTCCTATATGCATTAGAAGGGTTAAAAAAACTTGTGGTGGGTCAGGATGGACGATCACGATGGGGAAACATTAAAATAACTGGTTTAGTCGATTACAGCATTTCGACTGCAGAGGTTACATCAATGCCGTAATATATACCTATGGACATGCCCTTACTACGATAATAACGAGCCAGTATCGGGCCCAATCGCGTGGTTAAAATGGCGGTCGATCATACAAATTAGTTTCGTTTTTGACTGATATACTGGTAATTATGGTAACACCTGAACAGTTAAAATAATAGACTGACCGCAAGTTAGTTATTTCCCAGAGACAAACATTTCATGTCAATATACATTACGTCATTGGGTTTCATACATCGTTCATCCATTTCGGTGCGCATCACACCTTTAAACTCTATGACTTGTGTTCCTTAATAGAACCGATGTGGTTTAGATCACGTTGTTGCCAGACTTGTTAGGCAAGATCACCCAACGTCGCTAGATTTTGCTGGACGTCACAAGGTACACGTGTCACGGGAAACTTGTTTCCCATAGTCTGACAAGGATCTTTTGGCACGTGGGCATTAAATGTTCCTACTTCCATGAAGATCTTTTAACGGGTAAGTCCGCATAGTTAGTAATTAAATAAAGAGATTGGGTAAATTGAATAGCAAACGGCAACTCTGCGATTGTCCTAACATTTCACTTGATGACAGCGTTAGTTCCGATTTTGGCTACGAACCAAAAGATCCCTGTACGACTATAGTTCAGATTTTTGCCACGAGAAAAAAGATCCTTGTCGTATTGTGAAACGACGCAGCGAAAAAGAATAAATAGGTCACGTGGTTTTGCCAGACTTGTTGGGCCATTGTTGAGCAACGTCAACCAACGTCACTGGATTCTGCATGGCGCCACAATCTAGACTTATTGCGTGATTTTTTCCCTAATGAATACGAGGTTTTATTTTATTATTTTTATTGCACGAGTCTCCGTAACGAGACGATCTATGAGAGTGGAAGAAGCCAGAGAGGCATGTAAGGAAATAACCTCTAGGATCTGGGGTGATGATATAGATTTTTATTGCAGTATATAAATGATGGCGTATCAACTTGATAAAGTTACGATAGTCAATCAGTTGGTGCTAAGCCCTTCGAGGAACGTCTGAAATAAAGGTGCAACGCAAAACCCGCCATGATAACAATATAACAAGCGCGTAAAAAAATTACACAGGCTTATAAAAGTTTTATATTGTTTGTGATCATCTTACTCGGCGCTATACTTTTTATCTGCTTCTAAAATACAGCAGTAAAGATATTTTTTATTGATGACGATAAAAGTACGCGGAGGTGTGCAAAGTTATAACCGAATTTGGTACTTGTTCGTAATGGTGAAAGGTTTCGGGTTTGGCAATTTGGAATTCGTAAATACTTTTCTTGTCTTCTGCAAAATCGGGCAAATTTGAATGTTGAATATAACCACGAACATAAAATCAATTTAGCTTATTGTATTCGCCTAGAGTAATTCTTAATTCCAGAAAAAAATAGTTTTACTTCATTGATTGTTTCTTGTGCGAGCGCGTGTGTGCATTAAATAATGACTTGACGAACTATTTAGTGTAATGGTTACGAGCTTAAGCCGCTCCGTCCACTGTGTCTAATATTCGCGGGTTCGTTTCTCGCACGGGATAAAACTTTGTGTGACCTACAATTATTTCTTTCGGTCTAGGTATTTGTATATGTGAATTTTTATGTTTGTAAACGCACCCATGACAAAGGAGTAAATCATAGAGCGGGGATAACAATAAAAAAAAATAAAAAAAATAATTGTTTTTTCTTAAGCCGTAGCCCTACACTAGGTATCGTTACTGCGTTGAGGGAGCGTTTCAAACAAAAATTTGTGGGTAACACAAAGATTTCTCCCGTGCGAGGATCAAACTCGTTACTAGTCGATCCAGTGAGCAGAGCGGCCTACACTATTAACCACTGGACCAAGCTGTCGTCATAATATTAGTCGCTAATATTCTTACTTGCGTAAGTACTTGCGTTTTATGTGTACCTAACAGGAAAAATGCCTTCGCAACCACTCAGCGAAAACAGATAACATATTTGTTGTTATTTTATCAAATAAACCATATGTAACATAGTTTTATAGAGGACTGCCTCTTAGGTCTAGTGGCAAACAATGTGCGTAGCGATCACGAGTTTCTGGTTTCAAATCATAGTTCGGACAAAAGTAAATTTTCGATAGAAAATTTTCCAGTATCGGTCTGGAGTCTGGCATTATGCCCTGTATGACGGCAATTGGCTAACGCCCTATTACATGGGACCCAACATCGTCGCCGAAAAACGGGGATACATAGTACAGCTCTGCCACTGCCACTTGGGAAATATATATTAGCGAGACGGTGTTAATTTTTTATTTCATATAAAACGATGTATTAAATTCAAAGAACCACTGTAAAGTAGAATGTTGTACGTAATGAGTTCTTAGATTTACGCGAATATTACACATGAAATAAAACTATTTTTTCGGATTTTATCGCGGTTTATTTTTTGATTTTTAAGTTATGATTTTGATTTGATGAAATTTTGATCACGTTTATGTCTTTAAAATTCGGGTGTGTTTTGGCAAGTGTCTTAAATACGAGGCCAACTAAATCACTTCCAGTTGACTTTTTGGCAAAAACCACTTTTCAGCATACATCTCATTGGCCGTTTGGGGGTCAAATTGTTTAAGTATATACAGAATTGCGATGTCCCGAAAATATAGATATCTAAATATAGATATATTGCAAACCTTAAACAAGATTTAAGAAGCAAATATTATTTCAACATCAGTTATTTGAGCTGTTAAAATCAAATGAAATCTAAATCGATTTATTGCTAACGTAATACAATGTGATCAGGTTAGTAATAACCTTGCCTCCTGTGCTAGTACAAACCGTGTTACAGGAGACAAACAATGTCTATCCTATTCTGTATTACATTATTATTACATAACTAACATAATTATAAAAAGAATAATATATAATAATATATAAGCCCTGTTAAGAAACTGTCCCACTGTTGGGCACGGGCCTCCTCTCAAACTGAGAGGGTTTAGGCCATAGTCCACCACGCTGGCCCAGTGCGGGTTGGCGAACTTCACACACCTTCGAGAAACTCTTAGGCATGCAGGTTTCCTCACGATGTTTTCCTTCACCGTTAAAGCAAGTGATAATTAATTTTTAATACGCACATGCTTTCGAAAAGACAGAGGTGCGTGCCTGGGTTTGAACCCGAGACCTTTGACTTTGCAGTCCAACGTCTAACCACTAGGCTATCAGCCTTCCTACTATAATACCTAGTATCGGCAAGTACAGCACAGGGAGAGAACAGCGGTGTTAAAAAGAATAAGAGAAACAAATTATATGGTACGTCAACAATATACATATTATAACACCTTTGTCATATAGTGTATATATATATATATATATATATATATATATATATATATATATATATATATATATATATATATATATATATATATATATATATATATATATATTGATACAGGTGAGGAAGTTAATGATTAATAATGAGTATTACATTGATTTAATTTAATTATAATTAGCGAGGTAAATCATTGAGCAGCAAAAAAGGTATTAAAGTTTAGAGTTTATAAAGGATTAAAATATTTCGATAATTCGTTTTTAAAATTGTCAATGGTCTCATGGAAAATGTCAACGGCCATTTTTTTCTGAGCCGCCGCAAACAGTGTTATACTGACAACATATTCTTGTTAAGGGTGATCGTCGGCCTATGTTGGTTCTATGGGCAGGAATATGGAAAATTTTTGTGATGGGATATCTTGGAATTCTACTCGGTGCCGCAAGCAACAGTTCGCGTTAAAATAATTTCTATTTAATTTTCTCTGACCAACCCCAATAAGATAATTATGTACTTACACAATTCCAATAAATATTGTTAATATAAATGAATGAACATAGTATAACACGACGGCAAACCCTTGAGCTAGATGCTCCCTTGCTCTTCTGACTCGAGCGTAGTGGTTACACGCTCGCCCTCTTGTCCAATGAAGCTGTAAAGGCCCAGCGGTCAACAGCATAGATCATTAACATACATACACATCACGGCCAGTCTGGAAGTCTTTAGACTTCGGTCCCAAATCGGCCGAAGCAAGGAAAACATGCTCAGGTGGGGATTCACGGACAGTAATAATCTGGAGTGTTTGTTTGTGCAACCGAAACGATGTCCCACCTTATATCATGCTCTGCTTGCCCTAATATTTGCACGCAGTAAGATATGATGACTGCTTCCTACTACAATCAGTGTGCCACTTTCTTATCATGTTTACCGTCGAAACGCTTAGAAGAAGTAGCATACAGAATACTATCACATCATCCCGCGAAGGCATTATAACGAGCCGCGATTGGTCATAGCGAATAACGACCGGTTCCTATATTCAACTCGTGGATAGCTTTCCTACTACGGATAGAATGTTGACATTTATTGTATGGAAAATATGTCAAAATTCTACTGACAGTAAGCAAATTTATTTTTGAGTTGAATATAGGAACCAGCCGTTAGAGACTGCTAGAACCGCTTGGAAAAAATAGGCATGACGGTGTTTTTTTATTAATACAGTATTTAATTGCATTATCCAATTAATCAATCAATCAATCAGCCTATCGCAGTTCACTGCTGGACATAGGCCTCTCCTAACACGCGCCATTGCACACGGCCCTCCGCCTTCCGCATCCAATCTGTCCCAGCGACCTTTTTGAGGTCGTCGGTCCATCTAGCTGGGGGCCGCCCTACCTTACGCTTACCAAGTCGTGGTCTCCACTCTGGGACACGCTTGCTCCATCGGCCGTCGGTCCTTCTGCAGATGTAACCAGCCCATTGCCACTTTAGCTTGCCATTATCCAAGTATGCGTTAAATTATAACGTACAAGACTAACCCCCAATCATCCTGAAACTACTTAAACCACAGATGCCTTAGTTCAGTGGTTAAGAGATTTAGCCGCTACACCCACTAGTGCGAGAAATCGCGGGTTCGATCCCCGCACAGGACAAATCTGTGTGACCCACTAATTTTGTTTCGGTGTAAGTGTTTGTGTGTGTGTAAGTTTCATGTTAGTAAACGCATCCACAGCACAGTAATATTGCTTTCCTTTTTTAAAAAAACCCTTACATTGACTTTCAAGTTGTTGCCTTAACTTTTAAGCTTCTAACCCAAAAACTGTTCGCTCAAAAGAAACAACGATATTTCCCCCGATTCTACGTAAGTATATTTGTTCGGCAAGTCATAAAGTCCGACTTAGAGTGAACTAGTGGTCCTTCAGACATATTGCTCCGGGCCGATATTGAAAACCTGAGTAGTATATACCCCCGGTATTTGGGCATCACTCGACGCCTCCGCCTCGAACTTATCACACGAACTCAAATTGAAAGCTACTGGGCTGGTACTTGGAGATTCCGTTTTCAAATGTTATCCTCAGGAACATCGATATATTATTTGAACTAGTTCAAAGTTGACAGTCTGAAAAACTCCTCAAAACTAGGAGCGTTATTATGAGTGTGGTCTTTTGATGAATTACTAGTTCGATAAAACATACCTAACGTAGGGACGCGTTAAAATGCTGCAGTTTGTCAAATATGTATCCAAATAAATCATCTGAGGTCATTAACAATTTAAAAGTAATTTCCACAGTTGCTTGCTGCAAGCAGGCATAGATGCGTAATTGTACGCGGTCGTTTCTTGGCTGTGATTTTGTTCGTAATCCGAAATCCAGTATGATTGCTATATCGATGCTGTGGGACTGCTCCCACAAGGATCTTTTGTCCCGCGACCGAAATCGGAATTAACGCTGTCATCAAGTGAAATGTCACTTCATGACAGTCGCAGAGTTGTCATTTGGTATGAAATTAACCCAAATTCTTTCAATCAGTTCCATGCAGACCCACCAGTTGAAATAATTCCCTGGAAGTAGAAAAAATTTCTAAATGGTGACCCTAATTGCCAACGCCCAATGACCCTAGACAATGTCATGCATAGGCCAAAAGAACCTTGTCGCACTACATGAATGTTATGACCATAAACTCTGAAATAAAATACATTGAATTATTCAGTAAATCAAATGAAATACTCGGTTTGAATTACTTCTATGCCAAAAACAAAATAACAGCATAACTAAAGGAAGGCATATCACGAAGATATTGACGTCAGCGTAACGCTATCGATTTGAGACGTTATACTATGCACACTACAAAGGACATTGTCGAAAATTGCCCCAGGACCAACAAACATTTGACCCATGCCATCATTATTAGTCTATTTTATTAAAATAATGGCAAATATCCGTATCTAACGGACAATTTGCAATCTAAAACGAATATTTCAAAGTATTGTAAGTACTTATATCGAAGTCGCCAAAATCTTTGTTGTATGATACACAACACACAATATAACCTCATAAATTCTCTAAAGGCATTTATTATTAAGTGGAAAAGCGGGACAATTCAGTAGCTATTATACATATTATGGTTTTTTTTTGTCAATATTAAAGTTAACAAAATAAAACGTTAACATAATTGGCACAATATAAACCACTGAGGTTTGTGACTTATACCAAGAATAAATAAATAAATCTACATCAGGCCTATGAGTGTACAAAGTATATAAATTAAATTAATTTGAATGTTTCATACTGTTTGATAGCAAAATATAAAAGAAATCAACCGTTATCAACCTAACTAAAGAGTTACGTAGGATTACATTAATTGGTACAACAAACACACGCACACAATGAGTCGAACTAAGAACCTAGGAAATAACATTTTAGCTTAGATTTAATATTATTTTGCGTTAGATTATCTTTAATAGAGGAGGGTAGTTTGTTGATAAGTCGAGGAACGAGGAACCGCGCAGTTCTCTCGCCGTACATATTGTTTGCTCGTGTTAGGCAAAAACACCCACGAGCCACTGCCCTCGTAAATATAGGATGATCAATTTTGTGTCGTAATTGTAAATTAAAAAATTGTTCTTTTAGTAGGTTGTATTTAAACTGAACATGGACTGGCAAAGCTTGGTATTAATGGCTACTGAATTAACCTCAAAATCTAATACTTTTCGTGCAATATTGCGATTCCCCCGGTTGTCCACTTCATAATAAATGCCTTAAGAGAATTTATGGGTGATTTAAAATCATACAAGTATTTTTTCATTGCTGTTGGTTCTGGGGAAAATCATGTATGAGCGCAGAACAATGTCCTTTTACTAAATAAAAATACACGTGACAGCACGCTTCCTTGACAACGTCAGTCTGTTCGTGCTAAGCTCTCAACAGAGTATCTCATAAGACTGCGTATAGGTATGAATTAAAGTATAGGTGTAAGTATGAGAAAGAATATGCTTCGGTGGCTCGAATATATAGGAATACTAGCAGTTTTCCGCGACTTCGTACCCGGTCGACAACAGCGCCACCTACCGGGTCTATGTTATATACCCTGTTACTTCTGGATAAGGCAGCTGTCTAATGGTGAAAGAATTTTTGAAGTCGGTCCAGTAGTTTTGAGTTTATTCGTTACAAACATACAAAAAAAACAAATCTTTTCTCTTTATAATATTACTAACAGGTCTCCCGACTTCGTACCCGGTCGACAACAACACCATCTACTGAATCTATGTTTTATAGCCTATATTACTACTAGATAATGTAGTTTTCTAATGGTGAAAGAATCATTAAAGTCGTTCCAGTAGTTTTTGAGTTTATTCGTTACAAAGCTTCGTCAACTGGCTTTGCCTATTGGGCAAAGCCAGTTGACGAAGCTGAAGATAGAGGACGGAAACGTAACGTCGAATAGGTCGGAGGTGCTCAGGGAGATAGAGAGGTTCTATGGGCAGTTGTATACCTCAGTAGCTGAACCTGTTGTTGACTTGGTAAAAGACCCAAGAGCCAAGCTAACCCCACACTACACTGAAGATATCCCGGACATCAGCCTGTACGAGATTACGATGGCTCTCAAACAACTCAAAAATAACAAAGCGCCGGGCGAAGACGGAATTACCGTAGAGCTTCTGAAAGCGGGCGGAACGCCAGTACTTAAAGTCCTTCAGAGGCTGTTTAATTCCGTCTTGCTCGAAGAGAAAACGCCGGAAGCATGGAACAGGGGTGTGGTGGTACTGTTTTTCAAGAAAGGTGATAACACTTTACTGAAGAATTATAGGCCCATCACACTGCTGAGCCATGTTTATAAGTTGTTTTCGAGAGTCATTACGAATCGTCTCGAACGCAGGTTTGATGACTTCCAGCCTCCCGAACAAGCCGGTTTCCGGAAAGGCTTTAGTACCATAGACCACATACATACGCTGCGGCAGATTATACAGAAGACCGAGGAGTATAATCGGCCACTATGCTTGGCGTTTGTGGACTATGAGAAAGCCTTCGATTCGATCGAGACTTGGGCGGTTCTTAGATCTCTCCAGCGATGCCGCATTGACTATCGGTACATCAAAGTGTTGAAGTGCTTGTATAATAACGCCACCATGTCAGTCCGAGTACAGGGGCAGTGCACGAAGGCACTATCCCCATAAAAAGAGGAGTAAGACAGGGAGACGTCATTTCTCCGAAACTGTTTACGGCCACCTTAGAGAACGCCTTCAAGCTCTTGGAATGGCAAGGACTTGGCATCAACATCAATGGCAAAAACATCACTCACCTTCGATTTGCCGACGACATTGTGGTCGTGGCGGAGTCGCTGGAAGATCTAGGACGAATGCTCGGTGACCTCAACAGAGTATCTCAACAAGTGGGTCTTAAAATGAACATGGACAAAACCAAAATAATGTCTAACGTCCATGTCGTACCCACCGCACTCACCGTTGGGAACTCTACTCTTGAAGTTGTCGACGAATACATTTACCTGGGACAGGTAGTCCGGTTAGGTAGGTCCAACTTTGAGAGAGAGGTCAATCGACGAATCCAACTCGGCTGGGCAGCGTTCGGGAAACTGCGCAATATCTTCTCATCCAAAATACCTCAGTGCCTTAAGACTAAAGTTTTCAGTCAATGTGTGTTACCAGTGATGATATATGGATCAGAGACGTGGTCTCTTACAATAGGTCTCATAAAAAAGCTCAGAGTTGCTCAGCGAGCTACGGAGAGAGCTATGCTCGGCGTTTCTCTACGCGATCGAATCGGGAATGAGGAGATTCGTAGAAGAACCAAGGTTACCGACATAGCCCTTAAGATTTGCAAGCTGAAGTGGCAATGGGCGGGCCACATAGCGCGTAGATCGGACGGGCGTTGGGGCAGAAAGATTCTAGAGTGGCGACCACGTATTGGCAAGCGCAGCGTGGGACGACCGCCTGCCAGATGGACCGACGATCTTGTGAAAATCGCAGGAAGTCGTTGGATGCAGGTGGCATCGGACCGGTTACGCTGAAAAGCGATTGGGGAGGCCTATGTTCAACAGTGGACAAGTATGGGCTGAGATGATGATACAAAAATACAAACCTTTCCTCTCCAATATTAGAATAGATATAGATTGACGATGGAAAGAATTGCAAAATAGATATGAAATGCAAGATTAAAAGGATGTCTTTTCGAAAACATGTGCGTATTGAAAATTAACTATCACTTGCTTTAACGGTAAAGGGAAACATCGTGAGGAAACCTGCATGCCCGAGAGTTTCTTTAAGGTGTGTAAAGTTCGCCAACCCGCAACCCTCTCAGTTTGAGGAAGCCCGTGCCCAACGGTTGGACAGTTTCTTAACAGGGCTAATACTATAGATAACTTACGGGGTACAGAGTTCTACTAGGTAAATGAGCAAATTATATTTTGATAGTATTATTCCATTGCGTACATATTTTATCAATATCCTGGTTTTAATAAGCATAGCAGCAAGCTATCGCGCAATGTAACATAGGGAAAAATAGAATAAATTATTACCTAAATAAAAACAATATACCTAACTGCGTCAAATATGATTCATTAATCAGCCTTTATCTACCTATTGCTGAGTGTAGGCCTCTCCTCTATATAAAATATGATTAGGTAACTAGAAATCTTTTGTGTTTATATTAATTGTGGTTTGTATGAAAACCGTACCATAAATGTAAAGTTTTTTTTTTTAATAATAGCCCCATAGGTTTTATTTCTGTGTCGTGGCTATGTTTACAAACATGCAAATTACTCAGACCGATAAAAATATTTGTGGGTCACACACATATTTGTCTCGTGCGGGAATCGAACCCGCGACTATTCGATCCAGTCGGAACGGCTTAAGCTCTTAACCACTGCAGCAAATCATCCGAGGTACTCGTATAATAAGATTCTATAGGTATAGAATAGATGAACAAGTTTTGGAAGACTTCCATAGTAATTTTAGCCATTGTGTCACATACACTGGTCCACGCCGTCCTGAAGCGTTTTGCGATAACTATCTCACTTGGGGGGCGGCAAGTACACGCGGCCATACCACTTCTAGTGTTGTATTTTTTTTTATTTATTAAAACAAAAAACAGTTACATATTATTAATGCTATAGTATAATTATCTACCATTGTTTACGGATTGACTGACATACAAAATAAAAGTTAGAAGTTCAGACGTTTAATTTTGGTAAAAGGTTTCATATGAGAAATTAGGGTCATATTTGGATTACGTCTCAGTATTTTAATAATAATAATGTATTTATTTTCTCATCACAATAATTGTACATGTTGTGCTTAAAACTAACTAAACAGTTTTCACTATATTGTGAGAGACTGGTGCCTGAGATAGGTATAGCAATACCTGTGTTACAGGTCACCAGGTCCCCACTCTACTTTAAGACTCTGTTATTTAGTTAGCAAAGGCAATATCCTATAGCCTGATTGTTGTAGGCGAAGTGATGAAAATTATAAATAATAATAATAATTAAAATTTAGCATAATAAGAATACATTACTATTATATAAGAATTACTAAAGCATATAACTATATTAAAATTTTATCCCATGCAAAAATATGTATGTATTTTAATGGCCCGATTCTTGAATAGTCGGTTGTAGAGGGCGAAGATGTCAGCGTTGGTAAAGCGTGTGTTATAAGTGTCTGCAGGGCGACGATGGCCTTAGTCTTGCAGGTGCCTATGTGGAATAGCCGAGGTACGCACACCCCCCGTCGATAGACAGCTCTCGGTACTGTAAGACATAATTCGTTAGTAATTTCTGTACAATAAAATCTGTTGTTACATAAACCATGAAGCAACGTTACTTATAGAAGTGACCGTCGTGATTTAAAAACTTAGGTTATTTTACAAGGTGTTACATAATAAACGCAAGACCTGAAAGTAGTCTGTTCTAAATCGGTAACTGAATTCATTCCAACCATTTTTAATGTATTTTATATTTTTTCAGCGTACAGCGTTCAGCGTACTTACAGCGTAGTAAGAAATCGAGTAGGTATGAAAGATAGCATCGGTGTAAAGATGAGAAAGGGTATGCTCCGTTGGATCGGGCATATAGAAAGAATGCCAGAAGCAAGAATGACAAAACAGATATACAATGCGAAAGCGGAAGGATGTAGGTACCGTGTAAGACCTAGAATATCTTACCATGACCAAATAGACCGTGTCAAAGTGTTTAAAAAATGGGTAAAAAACTTTATATTTCCAAATTCGGTTTTCTTATTAAATTTCTGAAGCAAGCTTATCGGGGTGTCTGGGGTCTTGCGTTAATTACGATACCTTGTATTGTTTTAACAACTGTGCATAAGAAATTTTAGGTGTCTGTGTTCTAGTGTTTTCCATCTTTCTATCTATCTATATCATCACGCCAGATCCCTTGCGGGTAGGCAGAGAGTACAGAGTTCTAACTGGTTCTTTCCTTACATACCTCTCTGGCTTCCTCCACTCTCATAGTTCGTCTCATACACGCTCGCCGGTTACGGAGACTTTCGACTTGTCCTTTACATAAGACTCAGTGTATTTGGTCTCGGTCTAGTGTCTTATTTTTGTGATTTCTATGGTTGTGTCTATTATTCGTGACTAATAAATAAACAAATATACACCGTCACGCCTATATTCCTGGGGGTGGCAGAGCTGTACTGTGTAGTCCCTTTTTTTGCCGAGAATGCTAGGTCCCATGTAATACGGAGCGAGCCTATTGCCATATACTTGCAGGCAGAGTTCCAGACTCCGGACTGATACAGGGAGATTGTCGATAGAAAAACTCTATTTGTCCGATTAGGATTTGATTGTGTATAAAATCAGTAACGTACTTGGCCTAAAACGTCATGGTTACTTATTTTCCACGTACATATAGTCAGGCAAGGATCTTTTGGATAACATTGACAGAGGCGTTGGTGTGAAATTAGTGTTATCATGTAGTAATTTTTTCTACTTCCAAGGAGATATTTTAACAGATGGATTCGCACTTTTACTAATTAAAACAAGATCTTGGTTAAATTTCATAGCAAACTGTGCGACTGTCATGAAGTGACATTTCATTTGATAACAGCGTTAGTGCCGACTATGGCCACGAGCCAAAAGATCCTTGTCGCTCTGTACCCAGTATAAAAATGTAACTATGTACGTTTATTATAACAGTAACAGAAAAATATAAGTTGAAACGAATGTCGCGAGTGTGCTGTGATGCATGGCGGTGTTGCCATGAATAATTTAACCATTACAAGCACTCCCAATTTCCTGCCTACGGAAATTATGATATTCCTGATAATGTTATATCACGGATCCAAAATAATATTTAACATGTGTGAAAAGAAAGGGAAGCATTTATGGGAATTGTGAAAATAAGATTTCATCATATTACGTAGCACACTGTACAGAAATAATTGGCATATTTTTATTTTCTGGGTCATTCAGCTGTGTGCTATACTAACAATAATATAGATAATAGATATCTCTATATCATATATATATATATATATATATATATATATATATATATATATATATATATATATATATATATATATATATATATATATATATATATATATATAAGATACTCTTATCTTATATAGATAATAGATATAGAGTATCCTTTATCCCTTTATATTTTTTTTGTGCTTCCGACTTAACTAAAAGCACAAACTATTTAGATGTCTGTGAAAAATTCCACCTCTTACCTCTCTTCAAAAGGCGAGAGAGCCCAGATTGTATTTTCCTCATAAGATTATCTTCAAATATTCTTGACTGTTCAGAGCTTTTTAAGAAATTATTCTTGAATGTCCCACCCAAAGCTACTAGATTTAATCCTCAAATTCATGTTTCCCACGTATCCACTAATAATGGACAAAACACATACCTCGTGCGAGCAAGCAGGAATATATATATATATATATATATATATATATATATATATATATATATATATATATTAATAAGTTAAGAAATAAGTTGAGAAAGCAATTCAATTTAGATTTATTCTCAACAAGTATTACATGTGCAAGACGGCAGCTTAACCTTGATTTCTTTGAATGAAATTATTATAATAAATAACATAGGACATTACTACACCCTGTACCTGTTCAATTTTTTCCACATTGTCGGAAATTTCCTCTTTGTATAACTTCTTATTCATATAGCTCACGCAATATCATTTTCATAATCCACTACTATCCGTGAAGTCCTGTAATTGGCTTTCCTTTGTTATTTTTAGTTTCTATATTGTATTAGCTGAAGGTCTTCCACTAAATAAATAAATAAACGTTTACAATACATTACGATTACTTTTTATAGAAGTATTGGAAATAACTGCTTATATCAATTTCCCGATTAACGAAGCGGGTGATTAATTTAAAGGTTAAGATTACCTGCTTATACGTTTTGTGTGCAACTCTTAAGTACCTAATTATGTTTGTGAACCACAAATATTTATCTCGTACTGGGTTGTTGAAGGCCGATGGCGATTGTGCGAGGCACACGGGGGTTTCAGGTCCGGAAGAGGATGTTCGGATCAAGGTTTCTCCCTCCGCAACATCGTAGAGAAGATAGATAGATAGATAGATAACTCTTTATTGTGCACCAATTACATAGATATTAAAATACAAAAAAAAGAACTTAAAGTTACACAAAGGGCGGCCTTATCGCTAAAAAGCAATCTCTTCCAGGCAACCTTGGGATGGAGAAAACGATTTCGTTGTGGAATAAACGGGGGTCTTATTACATAGAAGTTTTAACTTATAGCAATAAATACTTAAATATAATATAAAAATGCATATACATACTACAAAAAATTTTTTTTACCACACATACACATAATTAACTATCACGATACGACGGCAGGACCCGGTGAACAAGTAGATAAGTAATACTTCCTCACCTGGCCCTTGAAGCTCTCTAGCGACGATGCACGCCGTATACTGTGGAATACTATACCTATTCCACAGTCGTACCGCCTGGACAGTAAAAGACTTATCATAGAAGCTGCTATTGTGAAGGGGCATTCTTAGGCTAAGATTTTCTGAGGACCTGAGGCATTGGGTGCCAGTGCTTTTCAGGTACTCGAAACGTTGTTTAAGATAGGAAGGGGAAGAAGGGTTAAATAATATGTTGTAAAGAAGGGAAAGAATATGCGCGTTCCGGCGAAGTCGAATGGGTAGCCACTTGAGTTTTGTACGAAATTCGGATACATGGTCATATTTGCGCAAGCCAAATATGAACCTAATTGCGAAATTTTGGAGCCGCTCAAGTTTATCTAGCTGTTTCTCCGTTAAATCTAAATAGCACACATCGGCATAATCTCGAATAGGAGGGAGGAGAGATTGTGCCAGAGCAACCTTAGTGGCAGTGGGTAGGAAATTGCGAAGTCTTCGCAAAGAGGCTGCTGTAGCAAATGTTTTACAACTAATAGCTTCTAGTTGTGGACCCCATGTCAGACAACGGTCTAGCAAAACCCCAAGATTTTTCACAGATTCGCTATAGGGAATTATAGTGCCGTCGAAGATAATTTGTGGGAGAGTTAAACAATTAATTCTATTGATCATTCGAGAGCTGCCTATAATGATAACTTGCGTTTTGACGGGATTCACTGTCAATCCGTAAGATTTGCCCATCTGGCAGTGGGCCGGAAGGTTTTATGGATCTGGAGAAGGCGTTTGATAGAGTTGTGCAAAAGAGCCTTTGGGACATTTTACCAGAATATGGTATAAATGGCAAGGCAAGGAATTAATGATATGGTACACTGATGGATCCAAAATAAAGTCTGGAACGGGAGCCGGTATATGTATACACAGAAGGATACAATCTAAGTTAAAGCATGGGCAGATTTGCGTCGATATTTCAAGCAAAGACCTATGCGATAAATATATGTGCAAAAGAGATATTGTACAAACGAATTACAGGCAAGAGAATCTACATCTGTAGTGACAGTCGGGCTGCCCTCAAAGCCATCAGCTCTTATGAGCTAAACTCGACACTGGCTGTGGAGTGTGCATACCTTCTTGATAGATGTGACAGTCAGATTAGTCTGGGTCCCTGGGCACACGGGGGTTGATAGAAATGAGCGTGCGGATGGCTTAGCCAGAAAGGGAGCATTGGAGAAACTTGTTGGTCCATAACCGTTCATAGGCATACCAGATGGCGCCTACAGAGGCGCGCTCTACAAACATGCCCAAGAACAACACAGGAAAGAGTGGGAAACAAATACAGGGCTGAGACTCCAAGGAATTTCTCTCTACATGGTGGGACAGCGATAGCAAGAGACTACTTAAACACATTAGACCACAACTGAGGCAACTAATTGGAGCATTCACAGGCCACTATGGCACAAAAGAACATCTACACAAGACGAACCTCTCCAGCGACGTGGTATGCAGGAACTGTGGTACAGAGACTGAAACCATGAAGCACGTCCTCTGCCACTGCGACGCTCTGGCGGCGCGTCCAATGAAGCTACTGGGAGTGGCCTATCTAAACCCAGAGGAACTACGACTCTGCCCCACTGCTGAAATCTACAGACTGGTACAGGGAGTATTTGATCCTTCAGGTACGTAAGAGCATCATGGCAAGGACAGCATAAAAGATTCCATTGGGTCGAAGTGCGCTTGAGGTCTCCTCGGTCCGATAAGCCAACAATAAGATAAGATGGCAAAAATGGCACTCTGTTGCGAGCCGTCCGGTCCACTTATGTGGACAGCAAGGCATGCGTATGTTACGTTGCAAATTTACTACATAAAGATGAACGTGACTGCACGTGTTCTCGACAGCGTTATGATAAATTCAATGTGTTCCTGCTAAGCATTCAGAAATGCCTACGCAGTTTATTAGAATTATATGAAAAACTTCATCAATACCTGTTAATGGTGTATTTCATATAATTTTAAATAACTTCACCCAATACTTACTCGTGAGTTGGCAGTTGCCGAAACTTGAACATCAAAATTGCTTCGCCTGCGTCGTAGCTTACGTTCCCGGGTGTAATATACACCGCTCTCACTTCGCCGCTGATAAATTTCATTACAGCGAACCACCCGACGCCCACTTCTTCCAGTTAATTAAAAACTGTAAAGTGCGGACGAGCCCTAATTGTGCACACAGAGCCTAGCAAAAAAAAGAACACGTTAGCGTCAGGCTCGCGAGTGAGCGTGCTGTCACATTCATGTTTATTCAGTATATTTGTTGTGAGACAAGGATGTCATATCAGTTCGCTAGGGCCACGCTAACTTCAATGTTTTCTTGCTAAGACTTCAGGTTTGTTAATCATGTATGTGTGAGCGCGGGGAGAATATTTATTACGGTGTATCGTGGAGGAATGACGAGGGAGAATTGTGTGTATGTACCACGAACTAGAAAAAAAGGACTCGGCGCCCTTTATTTATTTACTAATATACTAATTTTTTTTTTTGGTTGAGGGTAGTTCAGTTTAAAGGTTTTAAAAATTTACAGCTGATAGTTTTATTTTATTTAATAATATACAAACTACACATGTAATGTTTATTACATGCTAAATTGATGTACAAACCTTTGGTGCACCTATTTACTTAATAACTTCTCCTCTGCCTATCTTACTGCTCTATATTATACTGCACCTTCACTTCTCACTTCCATTTTCCTGCCTGCTGCGTGTTGTATCTTCTCTTTTGCACTATGGATCTTTATGCGAAGTTGGCCAACACCATGGAAGACTTGACAGCAATATTTACGTCTAGGATGGATACCTATGAACAGGATCTCAAGAAGGCTGCAGACTCTGAGACACCAACAGTACATAAAACCTTAGCCAGCCTTTCACAAGAGTTCACCGAATTCAAGTACCTTGTCTGGAAGACCTTAGGGGCACTAAAATCACAAATTGAGTTACTGTTGCTGGGCTTGGATCGGCACGAGATGGCATCCCGTAGGAAGGTGATTCTTTTACATGGAGTTCCCGACGTTTCTGATTGCCACTCCAAAGTTATAAACATTTTAAAGGACAGGATGAAGATGATAAGTGTCTCTGCTTCCGATGTTGTAGTGTGTCACCCTTTAGGAATAAACTCCAACAAGCCTCGACCCATTCTTATGCGATTCCAAAGCCATTCTCTGCGAAGCCAAGTATGGAACAATAAGGCCGCCTTGAAAGGGTCCGGGCTAACTCTCTCAGAGTTCCTAACCAAACCCCGGCATGAGGTTTTTATGGAAGCCCGTAGAAGATATGGTATGAAGCAGTGCTGGACCACCGATGGTAAAATCGTCATCCAGCTGCCTGACAAATCGCGGAGAAAAATTGAGACGGCGGCTGAACTTCGTCAAGTGTTGGTCCAATTTCCTCCTGCTGGCGAAATTGTGAGCTCCAAAAAACAGCCGAGCGACGGGCCTGCTGCATCTTCATCGTTTGTTCCGGAGAAGAGAACACGAAAACCTCCGAAGTGAGAGGTCGTGGTGTTTTTTTTACTGTTTACCAAACACGTCTTCCTAGTGCGTAATTCTAATACTGTCTTGTAATGCTGTTTTTTTTTTTTTTAAAGCGATCACAGTACTTTTTTCTTTGTGTAATTTCACAGTGTGTGTTTAATTTGTTTACAATTAGTTTGTTTTTATTTTATCAAAATTCTAGTTATGCTCACTACAGATAAATAATATCTGTAGTGACAATTGATGTGATCGTCTAGAAATCGTCTTTTTTTTTTTTTACGTGTTTGGATCATTGTACTTTTATCCGTTGTTCCACAACCGGCGAGTGCACCGAGGGTATGATTATATCAATTTTTTTTTTTTAATATATAGTATCTAGTTAGTATATAGTATCTAGTTTTTATATTAAATATTATTATTTTATTTATTTACTTACATATGGATATATTTGATAATAGTGATGACAGCTTTGTTTCTTGTTCTTCTTCTGAGATATTCGACGAACAGTACTCTAGTGCATTTAGTGATGACGACAACAACGACTCAATTCATTTACATGATCGACTTCTGTCCGTTTTCTTAAATCAGCGGAAATTTTTCAATGCTGTCCACATTAACGCCCAAAGCATTCCTTCCCACTACTCTGACCTTTTAGCATCCTTCGACTCTGATCTTATTCATGCGGTTCTGGTTTCTGAAACCTTCCTTAAACCCACTCTTCCTTCTGTGCAGTTTGCGCTACCTGGATACAAGTTGTTACGCAATGACAGAACAGGCAAGGGATGTGGAGGGGTTGCCATATATCTACGAGGTGATATCTCTTGCAAGGTGGTTGATCAGTCGCCAAGCGAGTATTCTAAGTTTTCTGAACATCTCTTTCTCGAAATTAATTTTAATCATACAACATTTCTTTTAGGAGTTTACTACAGCCCATCATGTCAGATTGATTTCTTCTCCTCATTTGAGTCAAAATAAGAATACTTTTCGACTTTACACGATAACATTATTATTCTTGGGGACTTCAACACTTGCTTGTTAAAGGGGGACGGACAGTCGTAGCAACAAACTCCGGTTCCTTGTCTCTTCTGTTAACATGCATATTTTACCGCTGACAGCTACTCACCATCCTCCTCATTGCACTCCTTCACTCTTAGACCTTATCTTAGTTTCAGATTCTAGCAAAGTAGCTACGCATGGGCAAATTCCTGCCTCCTTTTCTTATCATGATTTGATATTTCTCTCCTACAAAATTCGCTCACCAAAACGCTCCTCTAAATTTCTTTTTCTTCGTAGCTTCAAAAATATTAACGCTGAGCAGCTTAAAATGGATGTGGGCCGTATAGACTGGACTTCTGTTTACAACTGTGTAGATGTAGATGCCAAAGTATCAGTGTTTAACAAACAGATACTTGATTTATATGATACTCATGCGCCATTAAAAAAAGTGAGGGTGAAACATAGACCCGCGCCATGGCTATCAGATTCTATAAAAAAAATGATGGCTAAACGGGACAAAGTGAAGAGACGGCATAGAAAGTTTCCTACAGAAGAAAACTGGTGTCTATATAAAAAGCTTCGAAACCGCTGCAGTCGTCTATGTAGGGATGCGAAGCGACGCCACATACACTCTTGCATTCAAAACTTTAATACAGCACAAGTTTGGCAATTCCTTAAGACGTTTGGTATTGGCAAAATCTCTTTTGAAAATACCAGCAACTTAGACCTTAATGCACTTAATGCTCATTTCTCTAATCCTCCTGCTCCTCTAAAAGATGATATAAAATCTCTTACTCTCAAGCTTCTCTCAAACCTCCCTTTGCCTGGATGTGCTTCATTCTCTTTCAGCCCGCTTACGGAGCATGACATAAAGAAATCTATCCTGTCAATATCCACGAAAGCCCTGGGTGATGATGGTATTCAATTACAAAT
Organism: Phalera bucephala; assembly: GCA_905147815.2. Classification (NCBI taxonomy): domain Eukaryota; kingdom Metazoa; phylum Arthropoda; class Insecta; order Lepidoptera; family Notodontidae; genus Phalera; species Phalera bucephala. The sequence continues at coordinate 12,192,067 of LR990627.1, forward strand.
GCTTACACCTATACTTGATAAACTTTTGCCAGTTATCACCCATATAGTGAATTGTTCCTTGGAAACTTCCACTTTTCCAAGTGCGTGGAAAAAGGCATATATTCTCCCTTTACCCAAAATTCCAAATCCCCTTTTACTGTCTCATTTTAGGCCCATATCTATCCTCCCTATTCTCTCTAAGGTGCTTGAATGTGTTGTACAAAATCAATTGTCTCAGTATCTCTCCTCTAACAGCCTGCTGAGTCCATTTCAATCTGGGTTCCGGCCAGGTCATAGTACAGTTACGGCTCTGGTTAAAATAACTGACGATATTCGATTGGCCATGGAGAACAGATTACTAACAGTACTAGTTTTACTTGACTTCAGCAGTGCTTTTAATTCAGTCGATTTTGACATCCTCATAGGCACCTTGTCTTCTCTCAATTTCTCTGCTCCTGTAATTGCGTGGTTTAACTCTTACCTTCGGGGGCGCTCGCAGGCGGTTCGTTCTGAAGAGAACTTCTCTGCATGGTGTAATCTTGCTGCGGGTGTGCCTCAGGGTGGTGTCCTTTCTCCTCTTCTCTTCTCCACTTTTATAAACTCTATCACTAAAGTCATTACTTCTCATTATCATCTGTATGCAGACGACTTGCAGCTTTATCGTCACTTTAAGGTTGGGGAAATCAATCATGCGATTGGCGCCATCAATGATGATCTCGAAAACATCAGTAATTGGGCGAAATCGTTCGGTCTCTTGGTCAATCCTGCCAAATCTCAAGCTCTCATCATTGGTGGCAAACACTACATGAACGCCCTTAATATAAATCTACAAACACTCCCTTCAGTTGTCCTTGATTCTGTTCCTATACCTTATAGTAATACTGTTAAGAATTTAGGTGTTCTTATAGACTCCAATCTTGCCTGGAGCTCTCACATAACGGAAGTAAGCAGAAAGGTCTACGGCACTTTTCATTCTCTCAAGCGTCTGCAAAAGTTTTTGCCTTATCAAACTAAAATAAGTCTTGCTCAGTCTCTCCTTCTTCCACTTTTAGACTATGGTGATGTTTGCTTCCTAGATGCTACTGAAGAACTGGTCAATAAGCTCGAACGTCTGCAGAATTTATGTATTTGTTTCATTTTCGGTTTACGTAAATTTGATCACATATCAGAATTCCGATCGAAACTGAAATGGCTACCTATCCGGCTGCGACGGGACTTGCACATTCTCTCTCTTCTCTACTCCATTCTACATAATCCTAAATCCCCAGTGTACCTCCGAGAGCGTTTTGACTTCCTGATTCCAAGGGACAAACCCTGCCGTACAGCTACATCTCTCCTTCTTCGTACCCCTCTTCATTATTCCAGTCGTTACGACGAGTCCTTCACTGTGCGTGCTGTGCGTCTATGGAACTTACTTCCTCGTTCCATTCGTGCAAGCTCTTCTCTGGATGTTTTCAGGGGAAGAATCAAGGAACATTTCCTATCTTGATTTCATTTAGATATTTATGTTTATGTATATATTATAATTATATATATTAATATTTGTATCGTAAGTACTAAATATATGTATTTATTTGAAAATACAGTATTTATTTTATATCTTCTGACGTTATATTGTATAACTGCCCTCTTATTCTTCTCTTCATCTCTCAACACTCAAAGGTTCGCTGGAAGATAACTCATATTTGAGTTAAGCTCGCCTTTTTGTATACTGCCTAAATATAAACTTTTTTTCTTTCACTTCTAACTGTATACAATAAAGAATAAATAAATAAAATAAATACTAATATACATATGCGGACTTAATGCCTGCGGCATTTTCTGCCAGTGTATTAAGATAGGGCGGTGTGAGACAAGTGGGGTAGGTGCAACAGATAAAAGATAAAAAAGTTACAAGAATAAATATAAATAACAACTAATTAACTATTTATAAAACTTAGTAAATACAAATTATATATAACGATATTATACATAATACATATTTATATATACCACAAATAAATAAATACATATATAATTATACAATACATACATGAACTAAAACTGTGCGACATAACGACATGGAACAACTAACATTGAGGTGGATCCAACATTTTATGCAAGTAGCCATCCTGAGTTCCAGAGGCAAAGCATTCTAAAGAAGGATAGACTGGACAAAGAAGGAAGAGTGAATGAAATCAGTAGTATGAGGGGGGCACTGAAGAAGACGATTATCAGAAGAGCGAAGATGTTAGGACAGCCCCCAGCTAGATGGACCGACGACCTCAAAAAGGTCGCTGGGACAGACTGGATGCGGAAGGCGGAGGACCGTGTGCAATGGCGCTTGTTAGGAGAGGCCTATGTCCAGCAGTGGACTACGATAGGCTGATTGATTGATTGATTGAAGATGTTTATCGTGATTTGAGCATAAATACTGAAATTGAGAATATATATAAGCGGACGAGACTGGACTAAAGGATAGATAATAATGTAGTCAATGCCCTCAGAGTTCTACGCTGCCGAATAGGCAACCACTTTAATAGTGGTCGATGCTCCGACACATGGTCATATTAACGCAAATTGAAGACGCATCAATGCAGTTCTTAATTAGGCGGTCTAATTTATTGAGGTATACTTCGACCTGAATGCAGATTGCATTCAGGTCGAAGTAGCACACATCACCATAGTCGAAAATAGGAAAGATCAGGGACTGCACAAGCATTGCTTTTGTGTTTCGTAACGTACCGATGACCGGTCGAAAGTGAAGCAACACCAACCTAACCGGGTTCTTAAAGGCTTGTTTCCAGACTTCCAACATTTTATTCCTACCACTGCCAAGAAATATATAGTACAGTCCACATGAATAGGGAAAGAAGGTGCGTTGTTAATAACTAGATGGCATTACTGGGTATAATTGGATTAAGAATATATTATAGATAGAAGAAGCCATTTTACATATTATTCGTAATTCATCTCTTTATAATAGTGCCCGTAGATTTTAAGTTAAGAGTAATTCAAATCAAAACAAATCAAAATTCAATATTAAAAATATCATATTTTTGGGCTTTATTGCTTATTTTTTGTATTGTTTTTTTAACACATACCCATAAACTTTTGTTGGTTTGGTTGTTAAAAAAACTCCTAGAAGATTGTTACATCATAAAAATTTATAAGGCACCTGTTGTTTAGCTTAATTTTAGAAAATTGGTAGATAAAAAGTCTAATGCAAACATAACATTTCATAAAAAATCGACTATATTAGTCGAGATGTCTTCACTCGTACGTATAATATGCGTAGTACATACATACATATCTAATAATTCAATGAAAAATACAAATACTTTTGAACATCCTTAGATTAAAACTGGTCTAGACGGCACATGACTAACAAAAATTGGTAGCAAAAATAACTGCATAAGTATAAGTGTAGTCTTATTTTGAATGAGTTCGATCTAGCGTGATCTAACATGAGGACGCATTCAAATGCTACATTTTTCAAAACTACCATAATACCATAAACATCTTATACCTGAAGTCATTTATAATTTGAAATATAATTTCTACAGTTGCTAGCTACGATTAAGTAAAGATGTGTAAGTCGCGCCCCTCCGTCCGCGTCCATCAGAACTTCTTAATACGAACCTAGCTCCCCCCTTATATCAGCCGCTACCGCCGGCTTCGGTATGTTCTCACCGACCCTGCCGATGCCCTTACTTCCCTCCTTTCGAATACAGACACCGCACACATCTCGGCGGCGAGGTCGAATAATCTCTTGCCCGCCGGCCGGCACAGCACCACGGCGAGACACCTAGTATACGTCCTCCCCCACAGCGACAGCCTAAGGCCGAGGCCGTTCCTCCTTGAGGCGCCCTCGAGCTAGTTGTCCCCTTGTCCTTCTGGCTTAATTTTTGCTCGTTCACCCTCTTGTCCGTTGAAGTTGTATAGGCCCCGCGGCCAACAGCGTAGATCACTCACACACACAAAAAGATGTGGGAGTGTATCCAAACGCGGCCGCTTCTCGCTCGTCATTTTGTGCTTGATCTAGTACGAATGATCGCTACATATTATAAAACAAAGTCCACCCGTCGCGTCTGTCTATCTGACTAACTTCAATAACCACCGAACGGATTTTAATACGGTTTTCAGCAATGGACAGAGTGACTCAAGAGGAAGGTTTATGTGTTTAGTTCATTTGGGCGAAGCCAGGGCGGATTGCTAGTATACATCTATGATAGGCAATGATTTAAATATAACTACCCACAATTTATGATCGCGGCTAAATGGTAACCGATGACAAATTACGGCACTTTGATAGATGTGACAAATCTGCATCAGTAATAAAATCAACATAAATACATAATGTGTTAACTAAAACAATTTAACATATTCTAAATCAAACTTTATTGAGCCACAATAAAGATCAATTTCCATAAGAATATCCTCGATATTTGATACGTTATTGCGTGGCTTTTGGAAATGTAATCAATGTAAAATGTCGTCCATTAAATGGTTTGCATACCAGGGCTCTAATTCGCTTGGAACAACCGCGGCGCGTTACGATAACATTGTGAAATTATTTAAAATTTTAGTGGCTGAGACCACACCGAAATTTAAAAGGCGCATAATAATCAACATCAACATCAAATACAAATACATCATCAAATTGTGTAATGATATTCTACATGTATTTCTTCGGAATTTGTATTCAGTATCACCACTACAACTATTGCTGTTAATTCCGCGAGGATACAAAACAACAATCTGTATAATATGTATATAGAAGTAGATCACAAATGCACCATCTTTAGCTAAGATATCACGTACAAATGCACCATTTTTAGCTGGGATAACACGTACAAATGCACCATTTTTAGCTAAGATATCACGTACAAATGCACCATTTTTAGCTAAGATATTACGTAAAAATGCACCATTTTTAGCTAAGATATCACGTAAAAAAGCACCATTTTTAGCTAAGATATCACGTACAAATGCACCAATTTTAGCTGGGATATCACGTACAAATGTACCATTTTTAGCTGGGATATCACGTACAACTACACCATTTTTAGCTAGGGTATCACGTACAAATGCACCATTTTTAGCTAGGTTATCAGTACAAATGCACCATTTTTAGCTGGGATATTACGTACAAATGCACCATTTTTAGCTAGGATATCACGTACAAATGCACCATTTTTAGCCAGGACATCACGTACAAGTGCACCATTTTTAGCGGGGATATCATGTATAAATGCACTATTTTTAGCTAGGATATCACGTACAAATGCACCATTTTTAGCTAGAATGTGACTGCCGCGTTAGTCTAGTGGCGAATAATGTGCGTTCCGATCACGAGGTCCTAGGTTCAAATCCTAGGCTAGAAAAATGTAGTTTTTCTATCGAAAAACTCCCAATATCAGTCCAGAGTCTGGACTTGTGCCAGCAATAGGCTTGCCCCCTATTACAGCGAATCTAATATAGTTTGCAAAAAGTGGGTGTACACAGTACACCTCTGCCACCCCCGCTTGGCGAATATAGGCGTGACGGTGTTTATTTATTTATCGCAGTCCTAAAGGGCTCTTTGATTGTTTTCTCACATGGGTGGCGACAAATTCACGCGGCCAAGCGACTTTTAGTGTCTTTTTATTAAGATTTCCGTAGAAATAGTCAAAATACCTGTAAAGTTCATGAACTGATCGTGCAATGTATGCCACTGGAGAACCAAAAACAAGCCTTTCACGAAGTGATCATGACGCGCCGCGTTAAGTGTTAAATTAGTCATAACGAATAAGGGCCCAGGTTGCAACAATTTGTTTATGTGTGCCGTCAATGTATCGCGCCAAATGCGGTCTGATGGTCTGGCGGTCTGGGCGTCTGGCGTTAAGCGCCCGTTTACGCAGCCACAACGCTTTGTGACTGCCACTTTGACGTTCCACTAGAATACAAATAGTCCGACAAGGATCTTTTGGCAGGTGGTCCAAAACTAACGCAGTCATGGCACAACATAACAATTCGCGGTTTGGTATGAAAGGACAATACCCAAAATCCTATGGAAATTCGGACAAAATTGCGTCTCCTACTTTAAAGAGTACGTAATGTACCTAGAATGTTATTAAGAAACAGCCAAAAAGAATCTAATGGGATATTTGGATAATCGTGTTTTTCCGAGAACGTTTTTAGGTAATTAAACTTCATTTTAATAAGCTGCTTGATAAAAAAATACCCATGTCTATTATAAAACTAATATGTTTGCCTAGGCTCAAACTGAAACCAACTAACTATAGGTGTAAACATTTTGCTACAACAAATATAGAACATGATAATGCATAACAAATTATTATTATTAGATATAAAACACTTACTGAACCAGGTGCAACCCAAGAGGTCAAAAGGTTTAGCATAGAATTTCTTAGTTCATCCATATAATGAACTCGTTCATGGCGTGGCACAACCAACGAACAGTTACTACACTGCCGTGGTATGTGGCTGTATTAAATTTTGAAACAAAATTCACTTGCATTTATCACAAAAAAATATCTAGTAGCTACAGAAACACTTGTAGAGCCACTTTATTCGCAGAAAATTACGCACACCAGGTTACCGTAATGACAAAACTGTCCTTATGATTGTGTTATACAGCGATTTTAATAATCACAACCGAGTTAGACAGGAATATGATAAAGTGTACCTACAGTATAAATAAAACATGCTTGAGACTATGTTTTTAATACATGTAAATCATTGTACTTTGTGCTTTACACAAGTAGGCATATATATAGTGTAATAAATCTAGCACTGATTTTATAAAATAAAATAGCAGGTTAAATGAAAATTACCGACAATTTAATAAAAACAGAAATACAATGTAATTGCTTATACCAAATTAATAGATTCACTTCTAAACCGAACTCCCTAAGCAACCGTATCCGACGAGCGTCGAGCCAAAAGTGTCTGCCTTCTAGCCGGCCCCTGGTTCTGCGCTCTTGTTTACTGTGAAATTTGCCGCCATGAAGTTGGGCGACAGTGCTGACATCTAGTTTTTCAGCTGCATGCATAACACGGCCTCTCCTGATAGGGGAACGTCCTCGTTCACTTCTCCCGACAAAGCTTCACAAGGGCGTGATACCAGCTCAATTGGATTTCCAGGTGCACTCGGCAGTGACTCGTCAACTTGAACTACAGGTTGGCCAATTAGAGTCAACCAGATTTATTCGTAATCTGTACCTGCGTAAAGATAATAAATAAATCTAAAGTAATCCAGCAATTATGATGATTTGTACGGTCTATTATTTGGTGATAGATAACAAGGTATGCTGTTATTGTTTGAGAAACGGCACCTATGGAACCATACTCATCATGGAACCATGTTTTTGCCTGAATCATTAGAGACAAAAAAAATACAAAGGCCAACTCCCAAAAAACTGGGTGTGTGTATAGGTTTGCATGTGTAAGGTCTGCTCACAGGTGAGGTCTGCTCTCAGGTGAGGCCTGCTCTCAGGTGAGGCCTGCTCTCAGGTGAGGCCTGCTCTCAGGTGAGGCCTGCTCTCAGGCGAGGCCTGCTCACAGGCGAGGCCTGCTCACAGGCGAGGCCTGCTCACAGGCGAGGCCTGCTCACAGGTGAGGTCTGCTCACAGGTACTAACTTTCAAAGAAAGCCGCACACGTCTCCGGTATCCACTCGCACTTCCACGGCACCATGAATTTTGCAGCGGCTTGAGTGCACTTCCCGTAGGATCCTGCGACCAACTGCAGTTCGTAGCACCCATGAGGTAATGCCTTCACAACGCAGTAAGGACCACGCATGACAGAGTCCAGTTTTCCCGTTGATTGAACCTGTTATGTAAAAAAGACTAAAGATATAACTTCAAATTTTCGAGGAGGATGTCTGCCGCGGTTAACACGAGCATCTTAATCCAGTTGGTTTCACCTTAATCGCTCGGCTGTTCGTCGCCTCGACAAAGCACGGAGAGCCTCTCTATTAGGACTAGAGCTTTCTAGAGCCACATCTCGAATAAGATTACGTAAAACAGGCGTCACGACATTTGTGTTGAATGCTTTAGTGAGCTTATTGTTAGGTGTAACTTCCACATAACGCTCGACCAGTTTTCCTGACGATAATTACTCTGTATTTTAATCATGTTCAATACAGTACCTACGGCAGTGGCGCTAACGTTGACCGTTAGTTAGGTGCTTTAACGTTAAAATCGTGACCTAAATAGGTTTCGGACCTTTTACTACACAAGGCCTGAATGTGACCAGGCTGACCGCAATTGAAACATTTATTGCTTTCAAAACGTCTTTTTCGGATCACATTAGAATGATTTCCTGTAGAAATATCGCGTTGTGTTCGCGAGTGTGGTACGGAAGCGTATTGTTTTGACGAAGTGGGCTTAATGTAAATTGAAAAGAATTCTACTAATTCACTAGGCACCAGCTTAGCATTTGTAGCAGCTGCTCGAATATGCAGGTCCGTTATACCGCGGATTATAATGGCAGAAATTAATTGATCACTTAAACCTATCACGATACGTAGTCGGAGCAACGAACGACGCGCATAATCTGCGTAGGTAGAAAATCTGTCAGAATTAGTATTCATGGTATCGAACAGAATGTTAATTTCTTTTTTAAAGCTGCTCCAGCTTCGGTCGGATGTAACCCATTCGCTTAGCCAAGCTTCGAGTTTCCCCTTTTAAGTAATTGCCAATCCGAGACAAACACTCAATATCACTCCAATTATTAATAACTCTAGCCCAATCTACCTCTTGGCACCACACCTCAATATCATGCAGATCGGGTCGAAGTTAGAAATATAATAAGGTTGGTTAGATCTCACCGCAGTGTTGAAGGATCGCAAAGCGTTCATGAACGCGTCTGCTGGTGCTGGCTCTAAGCTAACCGGGCTGCTCACTGACTTCTCCTGAGGAGCAGTAACACCCCGCACAGCTGGCAGAGGATTCATCTCGTCCCACGGGGTGACCACAGCGGCACGGCAATGGTGGTGTGCTCGGTGGCGCCATACTCGCAGAGGCAGTGGTAGACTCCAGCAGGGGTGCGGTACCTGTGGCTGGCAGCGACGGTAATGGTGTCGGACATGGTTGCCTTTCTAACGTATTTAATTGATTCAAAACGCATTGCAGCTGTTGCCTAATATCATTACTAGAAGATCTATCGCGCCTGGAATACCGGTGTCGACTTCTATGTCTACTCCTACTTCGGTGTTGGCGAGCACTTGGTCGTTGGTCAGACATTTTACCAAACCGCTAGATACCAACGAAAATTCGTATCAAAAAGTTCTAAAAACAAAAATTTTATTATAATGGGGGTAGATATAAAACTGTTACGCAATTATTGAAAGTGAAAATAACTGTTCTAGTGTTTTAACTTTAAACTAATAATGCTATTATGGCACGTAACGGAACTAATACTTTGTATTACGCACGAAAATTATTAAATTAAACGTAAGATTTAATTTAACATTGTCAAAAATCTACCTCCAAACAAAAAAATAAAAACTTCACGGTAGAATTAAATTATCTTTAACCTAATGGATTACTAAAACAGTCACTTATAAGCAATTACATTTTTAGCTTAAAAATCAACTCAAATTTAACATATAAACGAATTTAATAAAAATATCAGGTACCGAAGCGAATTGGACACGTTTGACGAATCCCACTTCTGATGTAATAAATCTAGCACTGATTTTATAAAATAAAATAGCAGGTTGAATGAAAATTACCGACAATTTAATAAAAACAGAAATACAATGTAATTGCTTATACCAAATTAATAGATTCACTTCTAAACCGAATTCCCTAAGTAACCGTATCCGACGAGCGTCGAGCCAAAAGTGTCTGCCTTCTAGCCGGCCCCTGGTTCTGCGCTCTCGTTTACTGTGAAGTTGGGTGACAGTGCTGACATCTAGTTTTTCAGCTGCATGCATAACAATAGGTAATTTTTGTATTCAATTTACCCGATAGAGAAATTTTCCTGGTGCGTAAGGACGAAATAGGTTACTAAAACATATTTACCGGGCTGCTCTAAAACGAGAGTGAAGTTTTCCTAGTGTATGTATTTTCTATTCTATCTATTTCTTTAGTACGCTCTGTTGACTAATTGGTTTAATAAATTTAAGTACACAGTGTCGATCGGGCCGTTGTTGTTATCGGTTGGCTATTGTATTATTGCATTGTTTTAATTGTGCGTAAACACATTCCTGATATATCTATCGCGCGGTCCCAGCCGGCATAACCGGTTTTGGGTCGAGGGATTGCGCCGGCGAATAACTAAGTGTTATGAATGAACCTACAGTAGATATTGAATTAATAAATTCTTTAAGCGGCGAAGATGAGGAATTAGACACAACACAAGGATTTTGCGAAGACAATACACAAGATAAGGGGAAGAAATATTCCTCTGTTAGTAAAAAAATGCGCCGCGTGGTTCCCGGCTTAGAATAGGACCAACCCATCTCATCCCATCGGGTGTCGTACAAGGCGACTAAGGGAAAACTAGGGAATGGGCAGCAGCGTTCCCTTAACACTTTTACAACCAAAAACTGCGCTCGCCAACCCGCCTGCCAAGCGTGGCGAGTATGGCAAACACCCCCAACCAATATGGAAGAAAGCAAGAAAACCAGGCCCCTAGTCCCCGGCGGTCCTGTTCGTCCTGGCCACGGTAGCAGCCATGGCAACGACAGGACAAGGGGTGCTAAGAATCTCCGGCAGAGATTCGGCTACCACCAAAACCGAAAATTGGCCCTGGTGACATACAACGCACGCACATTGAGGACAGATGAGAAGCTAGTTGAGCTGGAAGAAGAGTTAAACAAGTTGCGGTGGAGTATTGTTGGTTTATCGGAGGTCCGAAGAGAGGGCGAGGACACGATAACCTTAAAATCCGGCAACTTGTTTTACTACCGGGAGGGCGAACAGCAGTCCCAAGGTGGTGTCGGATTTATCGTCCACAAGTCACTCATAAACAACGTTGTGTCCATCACTAGTGTGTCGAGCAGGGTAGCGTACCTGATACTCAGAATATCCAAAAGATATTCGCTGAAGGTCATACAGGTCTACGCACCGACCTCGGCATACTCAGATGATGAGGTCGAAGTTATGTATGAGGACATTAGTAGAGCCATACATACTTCCAAAGCACACTTTACAGTAATTATGGGTGACTTCAATGCGCGACTGGGCAAACGGGGCGATGATGAGTTGAGAGTGGGGCAATTTGGATATGGGCAGCGCAACCCCAGGGGTCAGAGGCTGGCCGAATTTCTGGAGAAGGAGGGACTCTTTATGATGAACTCTTTCTTCCAGAAGCCGTCTCATAGGAAATGGACCTGGATGAGCCCTGATGGTTTCACAAAAAATGAGATAGACTTCATCATGAGCACCAAGCGACAAATATTTAATGATGTCTCCGTGATTCACGGGGTAAAAACCGGCAGTGATCACCGAATGGTCAGAGGCACATTAAATATTAATGTCAAAATGGAAAGATCGCGTCTGATGAAGTCTACGCTCCGACCTTCTAATACACATATCCAAAACCCCGAGAACTTTCAACTCGAATTGTCAAACCGCTTCGAATTGCTAGACAGCAGCGCATCAGTGGACGAAATCAACAATAGGTTGGTAGAGACTGTCCATACGGTCGGGTCTAAGCATTTTAAGCCCCACCGTAAAAATAGGCCTCAAAAGCTATCCGACTACACCCGAAACCTTATGGCTGAGCGACGTACCATGAGACTCCAAACCTCCGATGATGCTAAGTCCTATAGGCAGCTCAATGGACAGATATTGAAGTCCTTGCGACACGATCTACGGTCCTTCAACACAAGACGTATTGAGGAGACCATAAAGCAGAACAAGGGCTCCAAAGTGTTCGCAAGAGCCGCGTCGATTGGGCAAAGCCAGTTGACGAAGCTGAAGACGGAGGACGGAAACGTAACGTCGAATAGGTCAGAGGTGCTCAGGGAGATAGAGAGGTTCTATGGACAGTTGTATACCTCAGTAGCTGAACCTATTGTTGACTTGGTAAAAGACCCAAGAGCCAAGCTAACCCGACACTACACTGAAGATATCCCGGACATCAGCCTGTACGAGATTAGGATGGCTCTCAACCAACTTAAAAACAACAAAGCGCCGGGTGAAGACGGAATTACTGCAGAGCTTCTGAAAGCGGGCGGATCGCCGGTACTTAAAGTCCTTCAGAGGCTGTTTAATTCCGTCTTGCTCGAAGGAAAAGCGCCGGAAGCATGGAACAGGGGTGTGGTGGTACTCTTTTTCAAGAAAGGTGTTAACACTTTATTAAAGAACTATAGGCCCATCACACTGCTGAGCCATGTTTACAAGTTGTTTTCGAGAGTCATCACGAATCGTCTCGAACGCAGGCTTGATGATTTCCAGCCTCCCGAACAAGCCGGTTTCCGGAAAGGCTTTAGTACCATAGACCACATACATACGCTGCGGCAGATTATACAGAAGACCGAGGAGTATAATCGGCCACTATGCTTGGCGTTTGTGGACTATGAGAAAGCCTTCGATTCGATCGAGACTTGGGCGGTTCTTAGATCTCTCCAGCGATGCCGCATTGACTATCGGTACATCGAAGTGTTGAAGTGCTTGTATAATAACGCCACCATGTCAGTCCGAGTACAAGGGCAGTGCACGAAGGCGATCTCCATAAAAAGAGGAGTAAGACAGGGAGACGTCATTTCTCCGAAACTGTTTACGACCACCATAGAGGACGCCTTCAAGCTCTTGGAATGGCGAGGACTTGGCATCAACATCAATGGCGAATACATCACTCACCTTCGATTTGCCGACGACATTGTGGTCATGGCGGAGTCGCTGGAAGATCTAGGACGAATGCTCGGCGACCTCAACAGAGTATCTCAACAAGTGGGTCTTAAAATGAACATGGACAAAACGAAAATAATGTGTAACGTCCATGTCGTACCCACCGCACTCACCGTTGGGAACTCTACTCTTGAAGTTGTCGACGAATACATTTACCTGGGACAGGTAGTCCGGTTAGGTAGGTCCAACTTTGAGAGAGAGGTCAATCGACGAATCCAACTCGGCTGGGCAGCGTTCGGGAAACTGCGCAACATCTTTTCATCCAAAATACCTCAGTGCCTAAAGACTAAAGTTTTTAGTCAATGTGTGTTACCAGTGATGATATATGGATCAGAGACGTGGTCTCTTACAATAGGTCTCATAAAAAAGCTCAGAGTTGCTCAGCGAGCTATGGAGAGAGCTATGCTCGGCGTTTCTCTACGTGATCGAATCAGGAATGAAGAGATTCGTAGAAGAACCAAGGTCACCGACATAGCCGTTGAGATTAGCAAGCTGAAGTGGCAATGGGCGGGCCACATAGCGCGAAGATCGGACGGGCGTTGGGGCAGAAAGATTCTAGAGTGGAGACCACGTATTGGCAAGCGCAGCGTGGGACGACCACCTGCCAGATGGACCGACGATCTTGTGAAAATCGCAGGAAGTCGTTGGATGCAGGTGGCATCGGACCGGTTACGCTGGAAAGCGATTGGGGAGGCCTATGTTCAGCAGTGGACAAGTATAGGCTGAGATGATGATGATGATGATTAATAAAAAAATGAGGATGGAGACAGTACTTACGAGCAAGGATAATTCACCAGAAGAAGGATGGAACACAGTTCCTGGAAGAGGGCGTAAACGCTTGAGAAGACACGTTGAGAAAGAATTATCAGATGATAAAATACAAGTTAGCGTGTCGTGCAAAAACCCGCTTCCGAAACAATTTTCGTTAGCTAGACTCTTTAACGCTAATAACATCTTAAACATCTGCCAGATTAAGTATGTCCACAAATACAAGATGCTCATTACATTTGAGAAAGAATCTAGTGCGGATATGTTTTTACAATGTAAGACGTTTTTGGATATGGAATGGAGATGCCAGAAGACATCCGAAGTCGGGATTTCGTACGGTATAATTAAGGATGTTGACATTGATAGTTCTGAGGAGGACATATTAAAGAATCTTTTGGGTGAGTTTGAGATTATTTCTGTAAAGAGGCTAGACAGACGCGGTGACAATGCGAATTCGGCAGAGAATAAGGGGTGGGTTGCGAGTGAAACTGTTCGTCTTGCATTTAAAGGGGGATCTCTTCCACCGTATGTATATATTTTTGACATGAGGGTTAAAGTAGAACCTTTCATATTTCCTGTAACCCAATGCTCCAGATGTTGGAAATTCGGTCACACTACAAAAATATGTCCTGCAAAAAAAATCGTTTGCCCTAAGTGTTCTGAAAACCACGATAATTGTACTACCACTATATTTTCATGTGTAAATTGCAAAGGTGCACATATGGCATTACAAAAAATATGTCCGGCATATCTTAAGGAAAGGCGAGTTCGTGAATTGATGGCGGAGTTCAACTGTACCTATAGAAAGGCGCTTACTATGTATGTGCCGATGTCTCCTGTCCCGGAACCGGTGACATCTCGTTCTGCCAGACACATGCCAGAGGAAAAGCGAAATTCAGTCATTGAACCTATGGAAGTTCAAGCGGTTCCTTCTACTGAATCTTTTCGCAATTCTACTGAGACTGTCAACAATCAACTCGAGAATACCGGTCGTGAATTTTGTTCGGCTTATCCTGTAGTCAATACAACTAAACCACGCAGACAAGGGCGCCCAAGGTCAAAGCCGAAAAAGAATCCGCGTCCGTCCACACCTGCACCGAATTGGAATTACGCCTCATCGGTATTATCGGATTACGCAGAAGGTTCCCCTCCTCCTTGTTCAGATCAACCTAGAATTGCTTCATCAGAGAAACATTCTCCTAATGTAACTTTTCTTCAATTATTAACAAAATTAAAAAACATAATATTAAACAATGAATCCTTAGAATTAAAAATTCAACAATTTGTAGGTACTGTTACAGAATGGCTTATAACTAATTTCGTTAAATACTTGTCCGTTGGTTTATTACTTTCTACACTCATTAAAAATGGATAATTCTAGGTCAGTCTTTCAGTTTAATGTAATACAATGGAATTGTCAAAGTCTGAGACCCAAGTCGGTTTGTTTGGAATCACTACTGAATAAGGAAAGTATTCATATTGCTGTTTTATGTGAGACATGGCTTGAGTCTGATAGTAATTTTAGAATTAAAGATTACAATACTTTTCGATCAGACAGAGATGATGGATACGGCGGGGTAGCTATTTTAACTCACCGTTCAGTCAAAGCTGTTGCTTGCCCTATTTATATATTGCAGGTTAACATTCTCAATTTTCAACATGTACAAAATATAATCTCGATTTATTGTCCTTCTTCAGTAAGTACTTCTTTAAATGATTGAGATCACATTTTTTCTCTTTGTAGCAGCAACACCCTAATTTTAGGCGATTTTAATGGTCATCACTCTAACTGGTCGTACAAAACTGATCAGAGAGGATGTCACATCTTTGATTCCATGATTAACCATGACTTTATTCACTTGAATGATGGGAGTCCGACTAGAATTAGAATGACTAGTGGCACTTTACAAAAATCTTCACCAGACATATCATTTATTTCTTCAGACTTACTGTTTGAGTGGAAAACTATTAATGAGACGCTTGGCAGCGATCATTTAATAATTAAAATATCATATACCGCTAATTCATCTCTGGAATTTCACAAGAAAATAAACTTTAAAAGAAGTGATTGGAACTCTTATACGTGTTATTTACATTCACTTTTCTCTGACTTTCCTTTTCCTTCGGATCCGCAATGTCTCTATGATAGATTTGAAAACTCCATACAAAAAGCTGCAGAAGCACATATACCTTATATTAAGATTCCTCAGGATATTTGTAATAGTTTTTCTTCAAAACCCTACTGGACTCCAGAGCTTTCGAAAGCGGTGGCAGAACGTCGATTAGCTCTAACCAATCTGAGACGTAGTCCATCTCCTGCGAATTTCGACATTTTACAGAAAGAAATCAGCAATGTCCAAAGATTTATTCGGAGAGCCAAAAGCTCTTCGTGGCAAAGTTTCTGCTCTTCGATAGATGAAACTAATTCTTCATCTGATATGTGGCGTAGAATGAGATAGATGAAAGGTCGGCGATCGCCTGGTATCAGTGTAGACATAGAAAAAGCAACACTTTTATTGAAAAGTCGCACTCCAGATTTTGTCTGTCCCCCGCCTCCTCACTTTGTATCTGTCAATAGCCAAATAGAATCTGAAATTTCTCTGTGTGAGTTAGAAAGTTGTCTAAAGAAAAAAGATACTGCTCCTGGCTGCGACGAAATATCCTTTTCCATGATAAAATATCTTCCTCCTAGTGGTAAATCGCTACTCCTCATACTATATAATAAATGTCTTGCGCTTGGTTTCGTGCCTTCACAATGGAGAACAGTCAAAGTAATTCCCATTCCTAAACCGGGAAGGGATCCCACATCTTTGTCTTCGTTACGCCTTATTTCTCTTATTTCCTGTTTGTGTAAAATCTTCCATGCCATTCTAAACAAGCGGCTTGAATGGTATTTCGAAAAGCATAATATGTTTCCAATCGAGATGACAGGGTTTCGTAAAGGTAGATCTTGTCTTGACAATCTATCTCGACTTGCTACTTTTATTCAACTAGGATTCTCCAAAAATCTAGCTACAGTCGCTTGTTTCGTCGATATTGACAATGAATATAATAATGTGGGCATTACCTGTTTATTATAAATGTTAGATCAGTTGGGTGTCGGGTCTAAGGTTTGTTTTTATCTATGGTCATACCTTAAATTTGGATCGATTTATATTTCTGCTTTAGGCGGCGATTTATATTTCTTCTTTTTGATATTCTGACTAGTAATATTTGTAGGTTAATACGTATTGTTGAAATCTCCCAATACGCGGATGATTTTGCGCTATATGTTTCGAATAAAGATATTGATACAGCCACGAATAAATTGCAAACTGCCCTGTACTATTTAGATCAGTTAGTAAGTGACTTAGATTTAGAAATTTCCCCTACAAAGAGTAAAATCTGCGTCTTCAAAAAGGGTGGTTACAGGGGTATATTGTTTGCTCCATCAATAATTCCTGTTCTATTTCTCTAGTAAGTCAAGTTAAATATTTGGGTGTTTGGTTCGATAGTCGTTTAAGATGGGGCAAGCATATTAATGAAACAGTTTGCAGGCTGCCAAATTTATGAATTTACTAAAAGTTTTATCAGGTTCTAGCTGGGGACTTCATCAAAAACATTTAAGGAGATTATACATATCTATAATTCGCAGTAGAATTGACTACGCCTCTTTTCTATACGACAATAGCGTTAAATCACAGTTACTTAAGTTGGACAGATTGCAGAATCTCGCTCTTCGTATTGTTGGTGGTTTTATTCGTAGCACACCAATCCATGTTATGGAAAAAGAGCTGTGCCTGCCCCCCCTTAGTATTCGTAGACAATATCTAGCTGGAAAGTATTTACTCAAAGCTAAATCGTTTCAGGATAATAAAACCCTCATTTTAATTGATAACCTCTTTGCGTTAAGGTGTGTAAGGTATTGGTCTGGAAAAAAGCCTCCTCTTCTCGTTTCTACAGTCGATCTTTTGAATCCTTCTATTGTGCATTCCAGCTCTCTACTTGAAATGTTTCAACTTGAGTCATGGGTGAGTAACATTAACATTTCTCAAATAATTAATGCGAATATTCCAGCAATAACACAAGCCAAACGTCTTTACAACATTGAACATATTAAACATATTTGTTCCACCTATATAGAAAGTCAGTACTCAGGATTTTACTTAATTTATACTGACGGATCCAAAGATATTTTTTTAGGAGGGGCGGCATTTTTAGATCCTCAGCTAAGGAGTTCTATGAAACTAAAGATTGACTCGAATATTTCTATCATGCATATTGAACTGATTGCTATTGCAGAAGCTCTGGCATATATTGAATCAATTGATTTTGACAAATTCGTCATTTTGACGGACTCCAAAAGTGCATTGCAACATCTAGCTCGGTACACCTTGCATGGGCGAGGTAGCCCGATAGCTTATATTATTTATGAGTTATTCATTAGGTTACAAAATCAAAAACTATTATTATCCAATGGGTTCCATCACATGTGCAATTAAAAGGTAACGAGGAAGCTTATTAGCTAAGCAGGCAATAGTGGATGGAGTTCCAATTAATATATATCCCTTATATTCGAACTACATTTTTCAAGTGAAAAAGCTTTGTTTGGATAAGTGGCAAGAGTATTTTGATGAACGTTCAAAAGAGAAAGGTATATGGTACCGTACTATTCAACCACACGTCTCGTTCGTTCCTTGGATTGATGACGTGAGTCTAAATAGACCGACTTTAACTGTTGCGCTCAGACTTCATTCCGGCCACATCCCATCTAATAAGTTCGCACATCTAATGAAAAAAACAACTTCTCCCAACTGCCCTTACTGCGGCGTTATCGAGGACGTGCAACATATTTTGATGGAGTGTGTTCGGAAGTCGGACCTTAGACGATCCCTTTTTAAATCGAATACTATTTCAGATGTTGGAGTATGTAACAGTATTCATCAAGACCGTGTAGTGCTGAAGCTAAATTTTTATATAAATTAGTAGGCTAAGTTGTTATAATATGTTATAGGTGTTATATTATATTAGTAAAATATGTCTGTATTGATATTTACAAGGCGATGTGGTCGCTAAGCGACAAAGCCTTACAAATAAATAAAAAAAAAAAAAAAATTAAGCATATTATGATGTCTCGTTGGATTCACATAGTGTTGTAGAATTGGAACTTGTGGGTCATTTAGGCATCGAACGATACAAAAGGCGTGCGTGAGATGTGATGTTCTGGTGTGGTATGGGGCGTGATATGGAGCAGGCCGTGCGCCGATAACGCGCGTGCGCTGAGCACGTGACGGCGCCGCCGCGGGAGCCCATGAACCGCATCCGTGGTCAAAGGTGGTTTCAGTTATTTTAGAGTATAATAAAACCTATTATATAGTATTGGTTGATTATTTGCCAATTTTATAGAATTGAACCTCTTTGTAATATTAATTCGAGAGCTGTGATTAGCGCTATGAAAGACCAATTTGCTAGGTTTTTTATACGACCAACTATCCTAATTTTGCGCAATCAAACGGCTTGTGGACAAGTATAGGCTGAGATGATGATGACGATGAAACGGTTTGAGTTAAAAAGCAGTAAGAACAGAAAAAAAATTTGTAAAAATCTCTTGCAACGAGCTCTGATCCCTATTTAGATTTGCTTAGCCTAAGAGCTACTCCAAGGGATGACATAGGTTCACCCTCTCAGTTATCGATGGATCGCAGGTTGAAAACTCAATTGCCTATTCATATAGAAACACCCTCAGAGCCCTCAGCGGAATAATTCTGAGGATTATGCGAAAATTGTTCGGAATAAAGTGCGAAGCATTTATGACATGCATTCGCGTCGTTTGCAGGAATTACAGCCAGGTTATTGTAAAAGGTGATAAAAATAGTATTTACCATTCTAAGGCGCGGTGGTAAGCTAGTATGACGGAATTAGCGTAAATTAGAGTATTGCTTCATAAATTCAAAACGAAAACCAAATTTCCAAATTTAAAGGTTTTTACCCTTTTTTAAGCACTTTTATAACCCAATTAATAATGAAACATGTAGTGTATGTGTGCGTTTTGAGTAATACGTTTTAGGAAGGCATTTAAAATCGCCTTATTGCTATAAATCAAGAATAAATTTAGTTTTTTATAGCGCACTGCTTTTTCAAAATTAAAAAAAATTTTAGATACATTATAAATTGTTGGAATCAATTCAGTTACCGATTTAGAACAAACTACTTTCAGGTCTTGCGTTTATTATGTTTAAGTTTTCTGAAGGTGGTTATGATTAGATTTATTTTATTTATAATAATGCGTATTCTTGTTATACGCATCATAATAAATAAATAAAAAATATTTGTGTTTATTAAAGGGGAAAATGTTGTGGTGTTTTAGTTATCTGCGGTTAGGTTTATGGTGGATTGTCTATGATTCATATATAGTTATTGGAGTAAATGTAATACAAATAATAATCGTTACTTTATCACACATAGAATTTCTAGATTTATTGTGGCAGGGATCTTACCATGACCAAATAGACCGGGTCTTATCTGAAGGATAAGTCAGGAGTCTCCGTTACCGGCGAGCGTGTATGAGACGAACTATGAGAGTAGAGGAAGCCAGAGAGGTATGTAAGAAAAGAGCCTGTTGGAACTCTGTACTCTCTGCCTACCCCTTAAGGGATCTGGCGTGATGATATAGATAGATAGATTGTGGCAGATTAAACCAGTAGTTGAGACCACGCCCAATTTTAAGAGGGGGGTAAAAATCAACTGGCTGTATGATACACGGTTTCTATCTGTTTATCATGAAGCCAGATCCCTTGCATGGTAGGCAGATACAGACTCTGTACGAAGTTTTGTAATTTTTACATTATTTAAATTGAAAATTTAACCTGTTTTGCTAGCAATATTTTTTATCCTACCTACCATATGCTTATCGTGAATATATGTATGGAATATCCCGTTAACGTCCGTCAATTACATACATTGTGCTTGTGTGTGTACTACCTCGAATACAATAAATATGAGCTGATTAGGTTTAACGATCAGTTGGCCCTGGTCTGTCGCATGTAAACGAGTATAATACCAGCTGTTCAAGATGCTGCCGAAAGCTGTACTTTTTACCTTCCTGGGTATAGGTGAGTGAAACACACAGTTTTATTTATAAACAGGCTTTATATATAAAAGAATTTTCTTTATAAACCAATTTTAGCGGTATCCCAATAGAATAACGGATACTTGGTTTAATTTTAGGCGTTTTTATATTAAGGGCCTACCGCAATCGATAAATTATCGACCGGCCGTTCCTCTATGAAGTAATTGCATTCTTGTCTTAGTAAAAACAAATTTTATCATTTTCTAACGTGTTTAAACTTAGCCTCACACTCGTATTTATTCCTGTCGTGGGTGCCCATACCGGGACAAATAATTGTGGATCACACAAAGATTTGTTCCGTGCGAGAATTGAACCCGCGACTATAAGACACAGTGGGCGGTTTAAGCTCTTAATCACTGCGCTTAATCATCCGTCCAACTAAACTACATTATGAAATAAAAAACTGCATTACAAGAACTTTGCTAGAATTCTGCCGTCCAAATCATAAATACAACTTATGGGCTTATTAAAAAAATACAATGTCTCTATACACGGTCTTGTTTAAGTCTTCCTGGAGCGAAAGCCTAGTGAACAATAGGCATTGGATACATTACCTGGGCTTAACGACGACTAAAATTATACCGTGTGTAACCGCAAATTATCATATTCGCGTAATTTTGAATTATGGGAACGGCTAAACCAAAGTGTTCAGTCGCGTCTGCGATGTCGTGTACGGTGGCGATCAGTTCCTGCAGTAGAATTTCTATGGACGTTTTTAAACCAACGTGGGTCTTCCGAAGGTAATCTGTGCGGCGTCTCCACGATCATAGGGAGATAGATACTGATCGCCACCGCGGACGCGGTTGGACGCGATGGTTTGGCGTACCTTAAAGCTAAAGTAAGCTGATCATTCATGTTCTTTCTACTCTATCTCATTACGCGAGATCCCTTATATTCCAGGCAGGCAGAAACTATCAACTTTCAACAGATTTTTTCCTTACAAACCCTGTCTGGCTTATGTTCTTCCATTTAACCACGTTTTTATTAACTTTCTTTCTTGTTTGTCTGTTTGTTTGTTTGCCTATTCGGTATAAATTCTGCAAACACTTTTAAAGTAAGTTTTCGATGTGCTAGTGACTTACATGGGTCAGAACTGTACCTTCCAGAAAAAAGAGAATTACAAATAATTGTGACCCTTGCAAGCAAACTGAACCGACCGGATGAATGTTAGTCCGAAATTAACGATATATCTATTCAGAGATTCATATATTTATATATCTTACCATTTAGATGTGGTGAATCTTAGGTCTTGTTAAATCTTAGGATATACATTACTCTGGGCTGTTACAGTAAAATATATTTATGGATATATAAAAAAAATATATGATTGTTTTATTTTATTTCTATAGTAAAAATATGCGGCTTGTCGCGTTGGTCTATCGGCGAATTTTGTGCTTTGCAAGTATGAGTCCGGAGTCTGGAATTGCGCCCGGTATATGGCAATGGGCTCGCCCCCTGTACGTCGGACCTAACATCGTCGGCGAAAAGTAAATGTATACAATAAATCTCTGCCAGCCCCACTTTGAGAAATTAAATTAAAAATATGTGTGAAGTAAAGAGCAACTAACTGTTAAAGTTCGGAGTTAAAAAAATACTTGAACTGCTTGAGATACGCATATCCAAGGTGTAACACAATAATCACAACACCTGAAAGTAGTTTGTTCTAAATCGATCACCGAATTGATTCCCACAGTTTTTATTGTATCTTACTGTTTTTTAATTTGCAAAAAATGCACAAGAGAACAACACGGCTGAAACACAAGTTTATTGTAGTACGGTACGAGCGCGACGCGAGGAGCGCTGAGCGCTAGCGGCGAGCGGCGAGGAGTGTTCCGCGACTCCTTTAGTGCGCTGTAATAAACTCAAATTATTCTTGATTCAAAGCAATATGGAGACTTCAAATGTATTTCTGAAACGTATTTCTCAATACGTACACATACACGTACAAGTTTCATTGTTAATTGGGGTTTAAAAGTGCTTTAATAGAGGTTAAAAAATTTAAAAATTTGGTTTTCGTATCGAGTTTGTGAAGCAATTATCTAGTCTGAGGTATTGCGTTATTTCCGATACAGCTTGTATATTGTGTAGAGCGTGGAGATCTGAATTAATTTCATATTGTATGTAGTAGGGAAGTTTTAATTATAATTTCTATTTCAGAGCCTGCTTAATTACCTACATCAATTGAGTTTCCTACTTTTGCCTATGATTACAAAATAAATGATATTTTTACTAGCGTAGTCATATCTTACCAAGTTATCATATTTTGCTAATTGCTTTCTTGTGTATCTATTCGGTTCATATTTGCAACTTATTTTTAACTACCTTACCAACATAGTTGGCTAACATAACTGGCACACAAAGCTAAAACCATAAAATAATTAAAAAAAAAACACCGTCACGCCTATATTCCCCAAGCGGGGTGGCAGATGTGTACTGAGTACACCCACGTTTCGCCGGCGATGTTAGGTCCTATGTAATAAGGGGCGAGCCTAATGACATACACCGGGCACAATTCCAGACTCCGGACTCATACTGAGAAGTTTTTTCGTTAGAAAAACTTCATTTGTCCGACCTAGGATTTGAACCCAGGACCTCGTGATCACCAAGCGATGCGCTTTGCCACTAGACCAACGAGGCAGTCTAAAATAATTTAAATAAAATAAAATATATTATTCACATATCATCTTCTTAAAACGGATTAAAAAGTACACAATTTTTTATAACCAAAAACGTGGGGTGCATATAAATAGATGTTGCATATTCACCTAAGTCACTATTATAATATTAATAGCCCTGTTAAGCAACTGTCCCACCGTTGGGCACGGAACCCCTCTTAAACTGAGAGGGTTTAGGCCATAGTCCACCACGCTGGCCCAGTGCGGGTTGGCGAACTTCACACACCGTCGAGAAACTCTTAGGCATGTAGGTTTCCTCAGGATGTTTTCTTTCACCGTTAGTGCAAGTGATAGTTAATTTATTAATACGCACTTGCTTTCGAAAAGACAGAGTCCTCTGACTTTGCAGTCCAATGGTCTAACCACTAGGGTATCATACTTTTAGTCAATTTTATTAAATGCAAATGATATAAACTGTTGTGTGAATCTTCTTCTTAACGACAGCTACTCATCTATTTTGAATATAATCACAAAAATGTAACTGATAATGGCCTATTTAACCATCCTCGAGTAAAGTGCTGGTTAGTTACTTCTCGTTAGCGTTTAATCTTAGTATCGGATAGTATTTTAAAATTTATATATAAACTTACTTGCTACCTTAATTCTCAATTAGTCTACTTCAGACTTTGCTCGAGGGTGTTAGATGAGGCACTAAGACTTTTATGATATTATTTTATTTACTTTGTACTCTCTGCCTACCCCGCAAGGGATCTGGCGTGAGGTTATAGATAGATAGATACATTTTATTTACTATATTCGCTACGTAGTACTTACATAGTTTAATTTCAGGTCTCATCGCCCAGAGTGTTAACGGACATTTTTACGAATCTGATAAAACGAAAGAGAGTTGCTACAAAAATAATCCAAATGCTGCGGTATGTGTCCGATATTATTATATTTATATACTTAACATATTGTGTGTATGATGTGTTGCATATCGTGGGCATACCCAAGACATGCAATCGGTTATAGAACCACAGCTTAAATAAGAATTGCAACAAATTACAGATAAGCTGGGCTACCACAAAGTCTTTAGCAGTATTATTGTAATACTACATTACTAAAAAAAAATGTTTATTACTCACCACTAAAAGTATTGTAAAACATTACATATTTCGGTATTCACAGTATAAACAGACAACATTAATTCTGTATTATATCTAACACAATTAAAGTGTGTATGGTGGTCATGGAGGATTAAACAAAGATTTTGGACCCTATCTCCTGAACTAGGCGGAGCCTGTATCTCAGGAGACAGTGCTCAGCCATGAACATTATTTATCAGTGTTAGCTACTTGATTTCTTTGTGTCACTGTTAGTATATGTTTGTTTACTTTAAAAAAAAACGTAGCCCCACACTAGGAAAAATTCCTGTGTTGTAGGTACGTTTACAAATACGAAATTCACGTACACAAACACCCAGGCCGAAACCAACATTTGTGGGTCACACAAAGATGTGTCCGGGAATCGAACCCTTGACTCCTCCCTCCAGTGGGCTAAGCGGGTTAAGCTCTTAATCACTAAACGAAGCCGTCCGCCACATTAACGTGAAGAAGAGAAAAAGCGATAAAATGCATATATCCGTCTACCAGGAGAAAGAGCCTGGTAACCCTCAGGCATCAATGCTATGAACTATTTACCAAGTTAAAATGAACGAATTTTAGCGAAGCATCGACGACGACGACGAATATTTGTGAGACCTACAAATATTTGTCAGTTACAAAAATTTGGCTGTTACACTTAACCGCCGAAATCTTATGCATGCGGGTAAGAATGTGTTCATAGCATAAACAAATGAATTTTATTTGGTTACAGGCAGGCTTTATGAAATTAAATCAGTGTTCAAACACACTTTCGCCTTCTATCATATCAATAGCTGAGTCGAATGTTCCCGCTGCTGAAGTAACGAAAATGTAAGTAGGGTAAACCATACTTATGTTGACACCCCATGAGTCATGGCCACTTTGATTTAACATACGAATCATTAGACATGTTATAACATAAATCGCCTTTAACACCGTAATGCCTGTATTTCCCACGCGGAGGTTGCAGAGCTGTACTGAGTACACCCACTTTTAGCCGACGATGTTATGTCCCATGTAATAGGGGGCGAGCCTATTGCCATATACCAGGCACAATTCCAGACTCCGGACTTATATTGGGAATTTTTCGTTAGAAAAATAACATTTGTATGACCTAGGATTTGAACCCAGGACCTCATGATCACAAAGCGATGCGCTTTGCCACTAAACCAACGAGGCAGTCAAAGAAAAGAAAACGTTTATCTACTACTAACTTTAATAATTTTTAAATTCTGCCGACCGAAATTTTGATAGCACTCATGTAATATACCAGGGCAGCAATTCCTGCCTCCATTTTGAGTACGGTCAACGCTCTAACTCATTATAAATCACTTTTAGAGTAGAAGTAAATAATGTAGCCACCCGTTAAACGTTTTCTTAGCGCCTTAATGGGGCATCTTTTGGCACAGGAGTTAGCATTAATAATAACGCAGGTGACGCAGAAACAGCACTTTTATCGCTAATTTGCACGTCTTCAATCTCAAAACTAATAATTCAACACCTGCTTTTCTTCAAGAATTTTCAAATCTTTACCATTGTAAATAATACCAAATTTCCATACAACAGTTTTTCGCCCTATTGGACCCATTAGTCGTCAGCGTCAGTCTTATTTATTAAATACATATATTTTTTTTTAAAAAAGCGGAACCAACTTTTAAAGCTAAAAATAAATATTTAAATTACAATTCGTGGCACAACGTAGCATAACTTCTCAATTATTTCTGTACAGTCATACTTGTTATTACATATATCAAAAAAGAATATTGCTTCCAGAAATAATCGTCTAGACTTTAGGCTCATTAAGTAATAGTTTCCGAGTAGAGTGGCATATGTAGGAAAACTGTGATAGTATCAGTTCTGCATGGATTTCATGAATTTACCTTAAACGTTCTGCAGACATTCCACATATTTATTATGAAACAGATTCCAAATTACCACAGCATACTCTAATTAAGATCTGACTAAAGACTTGTAGAGGTGGTTGTAAGTGCTAGCTAGCATTCTTAAAACCAGTTGTGGATCGCATCATAAATCCAAATCCAATCACAAATACATACGGTATGCGTTTTTTATAATATTGTCAATTTGCTCATCAAGGTGTAATTGTTGAACCAGAAGCAAGCCCAAATCTCGAACAGTAAAAGTCTTTGATAAGGTATTTTTTTAATATTTTGATTATGATAAGTTAATAATTAAAGTCTAGACGATAATTTCTGGAAGCTTTGTTCCTTTTGATAAATGTAATAGCACATATGCATGTACAGAAATAACTAATAAGCTATGCTGTTGTGCCATGAACTATAATTCGACGCGAGTTTGGACGTCCCTTATTCGCAATTTCTTCTCTTCGCACAAACGCTAATGCCCGAGCACCTCTACATCGCATGAATAAAAATGATTCAGTACAATGGTTTATTTAATGACTTAAATTTGTTTGCTTTATCACCTTATACATTTCGAAATTATATAATCAAGTAATAAAAGAAAACTGAAATATTATAGATACATAATTTGGTCCTTATAATTACCTTCTAGAATAATTGTCAACTAGCTTGCTTTATATGTACATTTTTTATATTATATTTTTTTTAACATTCTATATAATATAAGTAAAACTCATGAATTAAATATTGTCATATCGTTTTGCCATATCTCGTGGATAACGTTGTCAGTGCACATCTATATTTTTAATAAAAATGTACTATGTGTAACTGTTTGTTAATCCCTAATAAATAAAATGAATGGTTTGTTTAATTAATTGTAAAGACATCGTGCAAGAATGCTGTTTGCTCCAAACAAAGCTGTTTCTTAATTATTGGCAGAATATGCACACAGACTTCGGAGGCAAAAACTTGTTTTAAAAGTTTGATCGAAGCCCTAACTCCGTGCCTGAATTCTGACGAAAGCGAGGAGCTCAACTACTTAAAGATTCTTTTCGATCGCGCACTAGATTACTCGTGCCGCGACAATGGAAAGGCAATTAAGGGTAAGTTACTTGAACTAGCTATATGCTCCCGCGATAGTGACTTTTGGTTGAGCACCATTTAATTACATGACGACTTGTGTCCAGACTTAAATATTGCCGAGCCTAATTCCGAACATTGGACTGCTACTGCGAATTTTTCAATAGGAACACTCAAATTACATTTTGTCCCACCTGGAACCTCAGGATCACCAGAAGCACCGTATGCCACTAGATCAAAAAATATCGCTTTAATAGCAAGCCGAACTAAAAAGGACAAAATATAGGTATTTGTCCGTATCCTATTATTTGAAGAACACAATAGAATTTCAAGCAGTTAGTTTCATTTTAGTAATATTTTAATCTTGTCTATAGACATACTCTACGCATTTAATAATTGCTTGAGTGTGTTTAGTTGTTGGTTTAGTTATGAAGCGACTCATACTTCTTTGTGAAGCGATGACAGATGACAGCTGTCAGATGACGATTGACCGATGACAGATAGTGGATGTAAGATGGCTGAAGGCGCTAAGTTGTTATTCGATTGCAACAGGGCGAGCGATCGGACGTATCGCAGAGCAGCTAACCTCTCTGCATTCCATGTGACAATATTAATTTCCAACTACTGTGTGCATCCTCGAATATTTTGCTGCCAATGTTTGGATAACAAGAAAGGTCAATCTACGGTCAAGACGTTAGTGTTATTTCAAGATTTCCTTCATGTTCGGCCACGATACAGCCGATTATTAAAACGAAGATAAGCCCACCTTTCACCGTTACCAGCATTAAAGCGGCCATCCCGAAAAACCTTATCTTCGACATATTTATAATAACTCTTCTTTTTTAAATAGCTACCAATGAACTATTCATAACATTTGATGTCAAGCACCCCACGCTTTTTCACAATTATTATTATTAACGGACTCTTCATAATTAAAAAATATTTCCTCCCTTTAAGTTCGGCTTGCTATTAAAGCGTGTTTTAGTTTTTTTTAACTATAAATTAATAATAGGTGAGTTTTCCCGGATTTGATGAAGTTAATTAAGGTAATACCACTGTTTAAATCATGCGGTAGTAAATATCCAAACAACTATAGGCCAGGGGGTGTCTTGCCAGTGCTTAGTAACGTATTAAAGAAGATAATCCTAATTCAATTGTTAGACCATTTAAATCACGATCACCAATATATCTTTACCAAAGGGCGTAACGCCGGTGTAACCCTAATAAAGCGTATCTTTGATACCTGGGAGAACTTACACGCCGCCATAGGCATTTTTTGTGACCTTTCCAAGACATTTGATTGGGTTAAACATAAAACACTATTACTAAATTTTAAATACCAAGAAATCCAGAGTAGAACGCTTAATCTTTTAAAATCTTATTTAAAAGACAGGGAACAGTGTATTCAAATAACCCGAACTAAATCTCTGAGAGCTTTAGTAACAACGGGTCTACGTGCGAAGTTAGTGTTATCTGCTGACCAAACATTTTTTATTTTTATAGTAGGTAGACATAAATAGTTTTAATGAGGTAAATATCGCTATTTTTCAAGTAAATTATTGATTCACAACTAACAATTTAGTGCTTAAGAACAAGAAAACTAAATGTATAAGATTTTCTTTACCAAATGTGAAAAGTAATGTATATGATATTATACTAAATAACGAAAACCTAGATTTTATCAATGATACATCTCTCGTAGCAATTACGCTTGACTCAAAGTTACAATTGGGACCTCATATTAAGACTTTAGGTTCACGGCTCAGTTTCGCTGTTTATGCCATAAGAAAGATCAGACAACTAACTGTATATGTATCTATACATATACTTCTATACGAATCCGTGTAAAAAAATTCTTGTTATTTTCAAAATTAAACAAGGATCTTATTAAATCCATAATGACCTACAATAAAAGCATTAACATTTCTTACTATTTCACTAATTAAATAAACCAGGCTTAATGTTGAAGTGTACATACATGCCAAAAACAACATTGACTTTTTAATATTTTTATCTGTAAATTGTACTTCCTAAACATTTTTGAAGATGAATGGAATAATAATTGGTAGAACATTGGAATTAGGTGGAAAGATTATTAGAGATTTCGCATTAGACCTGGCGTGATGATACAGATATAGATTGTATTTTGTATAGAAATAAGCCTTCTACATAGCGTCTCGAAGCGATGCTACGTACTTTAGATGTACACGAAAAATCTACAATTTTCTTACAATATCATAAACTGCTGCTATTCTAACAACTTGGAAGTTGCACCCATCTGAAGCTTTGCATACAACGAGATGCGCGTAACAGTAGTCTCACATTTATCTGCTATTTTCAGAATTCATACAGGAGGATGGCGTAAAATGCATGAAATCTAAGTCTACTGAGTTGAATCAGTGTATCGATGAAAATATTGTGGTAAGTAAAATTATTATATTATTTAATTAATATTTAATTAAATAATATAATATTCGTATTGAAAAAGGCTTGCTGGAAGGCGTGTTCTGTCAAATATTTCCAATCTATGTGTAGGTAGTCAAATACAAAGGCCGGCGTGACTTTATAAAAATATATTTATTTTACAATACAAATTAATAATGAATATACAAAATACTATGCAGTCAATAGTATTGCTTAAGGTTCGTGCCGATTCAAGATTTTCGTAAGCCGATTCCGCAAAACAGTACTTGGAATTAATTTGCATCAATCAATCAGCCTATCGCAGTCCACTGCTGGACATAGGCCTCTCCTAACACGCGCCATTGCACACGGTCCTCCGCCTTCCGCATCCAGTCTGTCCCAGCGACCTTTTTGAGGTCGTCGGTCCATCTAGCTGGGGGCCGTCCTACCTTACGCTTACCAAGTCGCGGTCTCCACTCTAGGACACGCTTGCTCCATCGGCCGTCGGTCCTTCTGCAGATGTGACCAGCCCATTGCCACTTTAGCTTACTGAGTCTGTGAGCTATGTCGGTAACTTTGGTTCTTTGTCGGATTACCTCGTTACGAATTTTATCCTTCAAAGAGACGCCGAGCATAGCTCGCTCCATAGCCCGCTGTGCGACTTTGAATTTGTGGACTAGTCCCACTGTGAGTGGCCACGTCTCAGCCCCGTAAGTCATAACAGGTAGGACGCATTGGTTATAGGCTTTAGTCTTCAGGCATTGCGGTATAGGCGAAGAGAAAACGTGACGTAGTTTGCCAACCTGCTGCCCAACCTAATTGGATCCTGCGGTTGATTTCTTTCTCGAAGATGTTTCTGCCAAATTGGACAACTTGTCCAAGGTAGGCATATTCCTGAACAACTTCGAGCATCGAACCATCGACGTAGATCGGTCCCGGCGTGACATGTTCATTAAACATGATCTTGGTTTTATCCAAGTTCATGCCGAGACCGACACCTCGAGAGGCTCCATTTAGGCTATGCAGCATTTCGCTTAACTTTTCCAGTGACTCTGCCACGATGACGATATCATCGGCAAACCGAAGGTGTGAGATGTATTCGCCGTTGATGTTAATGCCCCATCCAGTCCAGTCCAGCGTCTTGAAGACGTCTTCGAGTGCATTGGTGAAGAGCTTGGGGGATATTACATCCCCCTGTCTTACCCCTCGACGCAGCTCGATCGGGTTGGTCTTTTGGTCCTGGAGCTGGACGGTCATTGTGGCGGTATCATACAGACATCTCAACACCTCGATATAGCGCCAATCGATGCCACATCGCTGCAGAGCATCCAAAACCGCTCAGGTTTCGATGGAGTCGAAGGCTTTCTCGTAGTCCACGAAAGCCATACACAGCGGCTGATTGTACTCTTCGGTCTTCTGTACAATCTGCCGAACAGTATGGATGTGGTCTACGGTGCTGTAGCCTTTTCGAAACCCGGCTTGTTCCGGTGGCTGGAACTCGTCAAGTCTTCTGGCGAGGCGGTTTGTGAGTACTCTCGAGAACAACTTGTAGACGTGGCTCAGGAGTGCGATGGGTCTGTAGTTCTTCAGCAAGGTTTTGTCACCTTTTTTGAAGAACAGAACCACCGCACTCCCGCTCCACGCTTGAGGTGTTAAGCCCTGGTGGATGACGGAATTAAAGAGACTCGCTAGCTTTTTCAGGATTGGAGTCCCGCCTGCTTTTAGGAGCTCAGTGGTGATTCCGTCATCGCCTGGCGACTTGATGTTTTTGAGCTGCTCGAGAGCCACTCTGACCTCGTCCTGGTTGACATCAGGGATGTCTTCCGTGTGGTGGCGTGTGAGTGGGGCTCTGTGGTCGTCAGCGCTGGGTCTCGTGGGTTTAGTCATCCGTGATGCGTACAGGTCTTTGTAGAAACTCTCAATTTCCTTGAGTATCTCCAACTTGGAGGTTACGGTTCTGCCACCCGCAGTTTTAAGTTTCGTCAGATGGGATCTACCTAGCTGGCGAGCGAAGACTTTGGTGCCCCTGTTCTGTTCAATCGCAGCCGCGATGGCGCGGGTGTTGGAACATCGGAGGTCACGTCGCACCCGGTTCCGGATCTTCCGGTTGAGGTTCCTCCCATCCGGCGAAGACGCCTGCGTGGATGACATTTCCCGTCTCTGCCTCATAAGTTCAAGAGTCTCGAGCGAGAGTTTAGACTCTCTGTTACCGCTTTTGCCGGGAAACACCCTTCGAGACATATCCTGTAGCGTTTTGACCACTGTGTCGGTTTTCTCGTCAACATTGCCTTCGGTTTCCAGCAGGTCGAAACGAATTTGAAGCTCCAGTTGGAACTTTTCGGACCCTAAAGCTATTTGAGGCGCAGTGGGTCTGAGAGTAGACCTCATCATGCGACGCCTTTCGGCCCTGAAGTTTATATTAAGAGCGCCTCGGACAACTCGGTGATCGCTGCCGGTATTAAACCTGTTGATCACGGAGACGTCTCTAAACATAGACTTCCTGTCAGTCATAATGAAGTCTATCTCGTTCCTCGTCACAGTGTCGGGGCTTCGCCATGTCCACTTTCTATGAGGTTTCTTCTTAAAGAACGAATTCATCAAGAAGAGCCCCTGCGACTCCAGAAAGTTGACCAGCATCTGCCCCCTGTGGTTTCGGCGCCCCACGCCGTGCGGTTCGATTATCGTTTCGCCGCGTTCTTGTACTCCCACTTTGGCATTGAAGTCCCCCATAACAACGTTGTAGTGAGCCTTGGTGGTGCCATGTAATGCCTTGGCTATGTCTTCATACATGGATTCGGCTATGTCGTCGCAGTATGTCGAAGTCGGCGCATATACCTGTACCACCTTCAGGGTGTATCTGTCGGTGATTTTAATTATGAGGTACGCTACCCGTGTCGACACACTGCTGACTTCCACAACGTTGTTAGTGAGAGCTTTGTTGACCAGGAAACCGACACCGCCCTGAGAGGGCCGATCACCTTCCCGAAAGTAGAACAGGTGGCCTGACTCAAGGGTTATCGTGTCCTCGCCCTGTCTTCGGACTTCGGATAACCCCAATATGTGCCAGTTTATGCGACCTAGTTCTACCTCGAGTTCAGTGAGATGTTGGTCCAGCCGTAGAGAGCGTCCATTGTACGTAGCCAGGGTCAGGTGTTTTTGGTAGCCTTGTGTCGTAGCCCGGAGATTCTTCGCACCCCCTGCCCCGCTGTTACTGCGACCGCTACCGTAGCAGCGGACAGCGGGACTACCGGGAACTGGGGGCCTTTGGTTTAGGTGCCTTATCATGTTAGGAGGTGTTTGGCCTACTATACCATGCTGGCCAGACGGGTTGGTATAGGGTTTATTCCGAATTTTCCTTTTCTGGTCCTTGATCGGACGACGTTACTGCCTTTGGTGGACTCTTACCACCAGCCTAGCAAAAGTAAGGCTACTGGGGCATTCTAAGTTTTTCTTTCGCTTCCAGCCCAGTAAGGAAGTTTTTGCATTAATTTGCATGAGCAATGTTATTATTGCATCATCATTGAAAGTACTTGTACTGAGCTGTTGGTCTGGTATACATAACTAGGTAGTTTATTTTTGTTTACGTAAAGTTCCCCTGACAGTTCAAACGAGACATTGAGCTTAAGATAAAAAAATGGGTTTCTTTTTTTATTAAATTTTGTTTATTTTTGTATACATTAGTCCCTACAAGACCGGGCAAAATTCATAATCTGCGGCTTATAATCTATACTTTGGACTAATACTTTGGATTGTAATGCAGTAACCAGCGTTGTTCATTCAATTATTGTATTTCGTACGAATCGTGTAATGGAAGAAAGTTTCACATTATTTCATAATCAATAATGGAAATCACCGGTCAAGGCGTGTCCTTTAAAATATTGTTATAAATTAGTTTTGAATTGATTATATATCTATTTTAACGTCTCTGCAGTCTTGTTGTGTAAATTTCATTACCAAATTTTATCAGGTATTGGTCAATTTCAGTGAAGGTTATACACAAAAACGTCAAAAAGTATCGTTATATTTTGAGATTATAATTATTTTAAAGTTAATGTAGATTCATATTTACAATACTTTGCCTGCGTCTTTTTGCGACCAATTTCTTCTCAATGCTTTTTTCAGAGAGAGGTAGTTCTAAAAAACTTACTGACTTGGTACAAATCTCGACATCAGAGCCATTTGGACGGATGTCCAATTTTTGCGAAGATCCCCGATGTCCTTTGCTCCCAGCGAGATCAGGTTGCTGATTTCCTCCGAGATCACCAACTTGATATCCTCCTTGTGCAGGAAACCTTCCTCAAGCCCGCACAACGCGATCCTAGGATCGCAAACTATAACCTCGTGCGTAATGACAGAATCGGCTCCCGCGGAGGCGGTACTCTCATTTACTACAGGAGGTCCCTTCATTGCATCCCTCTCGATCCCCCCGCGCTCACCAACATCGAAGCCTCGGTCTGTCGCATCTCTCTCACGGGGCACCAGCCCATAGTGATCGCCTCCGTATACCTTTCCCCCACTAAATCCGTTCTCAGGAGTGACTTTGAAGCACTCCTTAATCTGGGAAGCGCCGTCATTCTGGCGGGTGACTTCAACAGTAAGCACGTGGCCTGGAACGGTCTCACCACTTCCCCTAACGGTAGGAGCCTTGACGCCCTGGTCGACGTTCTCGACTTTGATGTCATCACACCTATGCACCCTACCCACTATCCTATCAATCCCAACCACCGACCCGACGTCCTGGACATGGCGCTTCTGAAGGGTGTCACCCTACGGCTACACTCCTTGGAAGTAGTCCAGGAACTCGACTCTGACCATCGACCTGTAGTCATGAGACTCGGTTGCCCCCCTTCCGCCCCTCAGCGACCCAAAAAGACGGTGGTGGACTGGCATGCGCTAAGCACGGCCTTGGCGAATGCCGAATCTCCCCCCCTCCCTCTCAGCTCGGACTCCATCCCGTCCCCTCAGGACACCGATCAGGCCGTAGATGCCTTCACCGAACACATCCGATCGGCTGTCAGTCAATCGTCCAAGCAAGTCGAGGCGGAAGATCTCTACCTCAACCGCTTTCGACTGCCGGACGATGTTAGGGATCTCATTCGTTCCAAGAATGCTTTTATCCGAGCGTACGACTTCTACCCCACCGAAGCCAATCGGGCCCGGATGCGCGCTTTACAACGAGAGGTAAAGCGTCGTGTCGCGGAGGTCCGGGAGGAACGGTGGGGTGACTTCCTAGAGGGCATCGCGCCATCGCATCTGGCATACTGGCAGCTGGCGCGTAGCCTCAAATCCGACTCCACGACTGACATGCCCCCGCTGTCCCGCCCTTCAGGCGCACCCCCAGCCTTCGACGACAACGAAAAGGCCGAGCTTCTCGCCGACTCCCTCGAGAGCCAGTGCGCCCCCAGCTCTCAGTCCGTCGACCAGTCCCACGTCGACGCGGTCGACAGGGAAGTCGAGCGCAGGGCATCCCTCCCCCCGTCGATTCCTTGCCTCCTATCACCCAAACGGAGGTCGAAGATCTGATTATGGGTCTCAAATCTAAAAAAGCCCCC
This sequence comes from Phalera bucephala, assembly GCA_905147815.2. Lineage (NCBI taxonomy): Eukaryota > Metazoa > Arthropoda > Insecta > Lepidoptera > Notodontidae > Phalera > Phalera bucephala. The sequence continues at coordinate 12,227,444 of LR990627.1, forward strand.
GACCCTGACGGCATTTCGAATCGCGTTCTGAAATGCCCGCCCGCACAACTCATCTGCCTCTTAGTGGCCATATTGAACGCCGCCATGACGAACTGCACCTTCCCCGCCAAGTGGAAGGAGGCGGACGTCATAGGCATTCCCAAGCCCGGCAAACCTCGCAATCTCCCCGCGAGCTACCGCTCTATCAGTCTCCTCAACTCCCTGGCCAAGATATACGAGCGCCTACTTCTGGTGAGGCTCAAAGACTTCATAACGTCCAGGGGTATCCTTATCGACGAGCAGTTCGGCTTTCGAGCCAAACACTCTCGCGTCTACCAAGTGCACCGCATCACGGAGCACATCCTCTCCGGTCTCAATAGACCCAAACCCATCTACACGGGCGCCCTCTTCCTAGACGTCACGAAGGCATTCGACAAAGTCTGGCACCACGGCTTGATCTACAAGCTCTATCAACTGGGTGTGCCGGACAGACTCGTGCTCATCTTACGAGACTTCTTGTCGAATCGCGCCTTCCGTTATCGCGTCGAAATGACGCGCTCCACTTCCCACTCCATCAGTGCTGGAGTACCACAGGGCTCAGTTCTCTCTCCGCTCCTGTTTAGCCTTTACACGAACGACATTCCTCGTTCGAGTAAGGCGCATCTAGCCCTATTCGCGGATGATACCGCTCTCTACGTCTCGCATAGGAATAAGGGTTTCATTACCAGAAACCTTCAGGCATCCGCCAATTCCCTAGGGAATTGGTTCAGGAAGTGGCGTATTGAGGTGAAGCCGGACAAGAGCACTGCGGTGTTTTTCTCCAGAGGTGCCACCCCGCGCCACTCCCTGCGCCGCCCTAGAAGTAATCTCGGCCAAGTGACCATGTTCGACCGACCCATTCCCTGGGTCAAAGAGGTCAAATATCTAGGGGTCACCCTAAACAGTACCATGTCCTTCGGCCCGCACATCAAGCGGGTCCGTCACCGAGCATCCTTTGTGCTTGGTCGTCTCCATTCGTTAATCTGCAAGCGGAGTAAAATGCCCCTTAGAAATAAGGTGACACTTTACAAAACTTGCGTTCGACCCATTATGACTTATGCGTGTGTTGTGTTCGGGCATTCGGCCCCCTCTCACATCGATAAACTCCAAGTGGTTCAAAACCACTTCCTCCGTAAAGCCGTAGGAGCCCCTGGTTCGTACGAAACGTCGACCTCCACTCCGATCTAGGTCTCGAACCTATTCGCGCCTTTATTAAAAAGGCGTCAACACATCACTTCGCGAACGCATCTACCCATGCGAATCCGTTAATCGTAGCCACCGCCGACTACAATCTCCCCCCCGACCCCTGCCGCCACCGCCGGCCGCGACATGTTCTCACCGACCCCCCCGATGCTTTGTCATCCCTTCTTTCCGCTCAGAATACGGGCGACGACGACGACGTAGTAGTAGATCCCCTCCCATAGCCGGCGGTTGACCGGTGCACTTAGTAGTGCACCCGTCCCCCTACAGCGACTGTCCCAACCGAGGGCGCCTCGAGGGTGGTTGCACGCTCGCCTTTAAGTCCGGTGAAGCTGTAAAGGCCTCGCGGCCAACAGCGTACATCATTCACACACACACACATACACACGGTACAAATCTCGACGTCAGAGCCATTTGGACGGATGTCCAATTTTTGCGAAAATCAGTTTTTAACTAAAACATATGCAGTATTTTCCCTCGTTGTTACTATCTAGACGATATATTTCTATCACTCTTCGTTCCAAATAAAGTTTTCATAGTAATGGTTGGATATAGTAGCTTACAATTATACATTGTGAATTTTATTTGAGATGTTTAAGTCGTGAACAAACCTAAAACGGGTTGTTTTTTGTGGTCATATGTAAAGATCAGTTCTAAAATAATAGTCATTTCTAGGTCTCGGTTTAACAATGTACCCTCAGAAAAAAAATAGCTCCTGTAAAGTCACTAATCTAACAACGGCCTTATAGTTCAGTGCATCAGTCCCCGAATTCGACGAAAAAGAAACAGCGCCATTATTGTCCCTCAATAAGAACGAATTCACATAAAGGCCGAGAAATATTTAATATTTTAATGTCATATATTTAACACAATTTATTTTGGAAAATATGATCTCAATAACCTGACGTGTCTCAACACGATTAGTCACACTTATAGTGCTTACTAAAAATGATATAATTCTTTATTACACCTTTTTTATTACTATGCAAATCCAACTTGAAGAATAAACACAACTTTAAAGTTATTCGTGTTCAAAGATTTATCCTGTGTCTTTACACTAAGGCACATAATACAAACACCATGACGAACTCAGTATCAGATTGTCACGTAAACTGGCTACTAACGAAATTTCGTGCGTGAATTCGTATACGCCGATTTTAAGGAAATAATACCGGACGTCTAAAATCCTGGAGTTTTTAACAAGTATGTTATCTTTACCTAATTGTAATATTTGTGTTTGTGGTTAGATTACTTCGTAAATGAATTGATTAAAATACGTGTATTAATGCCTATTTCTTATTTTATAAGTATCAAAGTTATAATCTTAGTCGCTTTCTGGCTATTTGGCCATAAATTTCATTTCATAGAAATCTGCTTTCTTAAAAAAATCCTTATCTCACTTGCTGTTAATAAAGAACTAGTTACCATTTAAAAACTTTTTTATTTAGATATTGTGTATTTTTACCGCAAATTTGTCTTATTTGTGAGTTTATTGTTAGTGGTATATTTTATTTTATTAAATTAAAATGCCAAAACAAAAGAGTAACAATCTTGGGTTTGAAAAAATAATCAATAAGAAAAAGATAATAAATAGAAAAATAAGAACAATCCAGAGGTTTACGCTAAATATAAGAAATAAAATAAGGAAAAATACCAAAAAGGAGGATAAATTTCTATTGATGAATAATTAACATTAAGAGACCAGAAAATGTTAGGAATGAAATGAGGAGAGAATGTGCATAACATCTTACCAACGCAAAAAAGATGAAAAAGCAAGAAAAAAAACCGCTTTATTAAATGTAATAGCCCACCTCCTTTCTAGTGATAAAGGAAATATTAATATTATGGCATGATTGACGAATATACAGAAAAATCTAGTTCACTTTAGAAAACAGAAAAACACATGGTACCATAATTTTATGCCTTAACTAGATTATTATTTTACAGTTCTATTAACATGTTTAAATTAGAATATAAAACCAAAACACTTTCTTATTAATATGGGCTCATTTTTTTTAAAAACCCCTTTGATTCTATTTAACTTGTTAGCATTATCTCATTATTCTTATCACTTATTTCTTCGGATATTTTTTTACCTTTAAAAGGATTATAAATAAGCTAAATCTCAAGATTTTATTTTAGTAAAGAAAGCACATCAGCAAAAAAAAAACAATTTTTTTCGACCGGTGCCACTTTTTTGAGAACGAGCCATTAATCATAAAATGACATATCGGTAATGACCCACAGGCCAAAAAACTTCCGATTAATAAGAAAAATGTCGGTGCGGTGTTCGAGTGCATTGAAACAAAAATGGCGTCGTGTCCTCACTCGGCCCACGCCGCGCTCCACAATATGTTCGACTACGTCCAGAACGACGCTGCGCTACCGGTGAGTTACCATCATGGGTTACTATGTTGCAATAACTTTATGTATGCCACTGGCTGGATTATAATTAAATGATCATTTAACGAAGTTATCGTTACACGCTGCGTAACGTGTTCGATTGTTAATAGCGAATAAGGTCCTGTGTCAGTTTGTAATTTGGCTCGTTCGGTACAAGTACCAGTAGGTTTGTTGCTTTGAACGATCCAGGGTTACAAACTTAATTTTGGATTGAAATACTCGTTAAATTTGATAAATCATAAAATTACTATACTGATCCAAATAGAAGTTCCAAGTAATTGGGACGCCAACAAAGCACGGTGCTGCTCCACCGGTAAGTTACTATGTTATGGAACCAAACAGGCATTTTGACCTGTATAATATTGTGTGGTGTGTGAATGATCACCGACACATCTGTATATAAAAAAATTCAAAAAAATGTATATTTTTTATCTGTACCTGACAAGTCAAAAAATACACACACAATTGTTCAAGTTTTCACTTCTGTTGGCACTCCCGGAGTGCCACTGTTAGTTTTTTTTTATATACAGAGGTGTCGGTACCGGTAACAGTGTCGCAAGTTCAATTGTTTTTTCCCATCTCCAAAAACGCCCAACGCGCCTAAAGAAGTTTGCACTTCAAAAATTCAAAAATATAATCCCATCGATTCAAAAAATACACACGTAATTGTTCAAGTTTTCACTTCTGACGGCACTCCCGGAGTACCACTGTTTGTTTTTTTTATGTTAATACCCAAAAGTTTGTGAGGATGGATGTATATTCGTATTTCTTTCATGCAAAAACTACTAAATGGATTTTAATGAAACTTTACAGTAATATATCTTATACATCAGAATAACACGGAGGCTATAATTTATAATGATATTACAAAATGACCGCCAACGCAGCTGCGGCTAACAGTTATTAAAAAATACATTTTTTTTATCTATCTATAGATAGATAGATAAAAAAAATGTATTTTATATCGCCACGTGTGTGTGTGACTCACGTGCGATTGGGCCCACGCAAGCTTGTAACATTATCTACATACCTACCGCGTGGTAGGGTATTTCTTTCAACTTAAGATTATACTGATTTACTGTCAAATGAGTATTACTAGAGATATGGACTAAATCAAACATTCTGTTCATTACGATTTCCGTAATTTCCTCGAGTCTATGAATCCTGTTGTTACGAGTACCATTTTATTTCGTACAAATGTTAGCAGTAGCAGGACTGTTACGATAGGAATCACCGTCAGATTTCTTAACAAGAGCTTTTATTTGTATTTAAGTTGCCACCTAAAATGTCCATACATAACGAAGAGCTTGCTTCTACGCTGTGATATGGTATTGAGAGTTGGTATGTAAGAAAGAGAATGAAAGCAAGATGAATTTGGTCGAAATGAGAGCTCTGCGTAAGATGTACGGAGTCGAGCTGACCGACCGTATTGGCAGCAGCGTAGTAAGGTAAGTATGAAAGATAGTATCGGTGTAAAGATGAGAAAGGGTTGTTTGGGCATGTATAAAGAATGTCAGAAGAAAGAAGGACAGATATACAATGCGAAATTAGAAGGATGTAGGTATCAGGAAATACCTTGACTATTTTACCATGGCCAAATAAAGAGTGTTTTATCTGAAGGGCAAGTCAAGAATCTCCGTAACCGGCGAGTGTAAATAAGACGAACTATGAGGGTGGAGAAAGCCAGAGAGGTCTGTAAAGAAAGAACCTGTTGACATTTTGTACTCCCTGCCTACTTCGCAAGGGATCTAGCGTGATGATATAGAATTTACGGACAAGAATATTTCCACTTACTTGAATTTAAAATTATCGAGAATGGACTCAGATAAAAATTAGGACTCCAGGCCGCTCACGTAGAAAGTGAAGCACCTTAAGTAATTCGATACATTTGTACAGCCAACTGCCTCATACGAACAACTGAAAAAAAAATTAAAATCATTCCACCTTCTTTAGTGAATTGGTGTAAAAATAATTCTGCAACCCAAAAACTGTCAAAGAATTACATATACAGGTAATCTGGTACTTTTATCATTTTCCAAGTCACACATATGTAGTTCGGTGGGGTCCTTCACTTTCGAGGTGTCCTTTTTTCTTAATCCGTGTTATCGAATACGTATATTAATTGCTTTTTTCTTTCAGGTAATCACCTCAGCCTGTATGTTACCGATTTTCGTTCTTTCCTTTGCACGAGCATTGTGGTTTTTCTAATTAAATTGTAAAGTACACTTACTTATTTAATATTGGGATGTTAACATACTTCATCTTAATATAGTAACAGTCAGTAGTCAGTGACATCATTACATATTTTAATAAGTGACATTTACAATATGTTTTATTTATGAATCCTTATACTGTCTTCATTCATGTATGGTGCGACAAGGATCTCTTTGCACTTGGATGACATTGCAACGGGGCGTTGGTGTCAAAATAATGTTACCATTTAGTACAATTTTCCTACTTTCAGGCAAATATTTCAACATTTGGGTCCGCATCTCAGATCATTTAACAAAACTAGATATGTGGGGGAGGCGTGGTGCGTGCGAACATGACATGCTCAAAAGCTTAAAATCACGACACAAACAGTTCGTCGCGTTATAAATAAAAAGTAAATAAACTTTTACAGGAGAATTTTTTTATTCAATATCTCATAGTTAAGACTTTTCGGACATAACAAATATTCATTTGACAACGACGACATTCGAGGTCACTGCATCTGAGCTGGCGCGTCATAAAAACGCCTCGATTCCAGTGACATTTGCCTTTAGCAGTACGTCTATACAAGCTGTAACATAATAAACGCAAGAGCTGAAAGTAGTTTGTTCTAAATCGATAACTGAATTGATTCCAACTATTTTTAATGTATCTTACTTTTTTTTTTTAATTTGCAAAAAATGCTTTTACTCCTTCAGTGCGCTATAAAAATCTAAATTTATTGTTGATTCATAGCAATAAGGAGATTACAAATGCATTCCTAACCAGTATTTCTCAAAATGCACACATACACGTACAAGTTTCATTGTTAATTGCGGTATAAAAGTGCCTAAAAAAGGGGTAAAAACATTTAAATTTGGAAATTTGGTTTTCGTTTTGAATTTATGAAGCAATTCTCTAATTGGGGTGTCTGAGGTCTTGCGTTTATTATGTTACACCTTGTATACATTACTCATAATCCTATAAATATTATAAATGTGAAAGTTTATATGTTTACCCTAACTGTCTATATGTTTTGCTGGTTTCTGTTGCGCTGTGCTAAATAAATATCTTTAAATCCAATGCCTATAATGCATATCGGTTTCAAAGCTCTGTCAACTTATACAAATAGGAGCTACTTATTTTTCCGCAAACTGTGAGGAATTTGTTATAAATATTTGACCATGTATCCTGTTTGGTAAATTTTGTGGTTGACATAGGTCATGCCAACTAATCAACAAAAGAACCTATATATATATATATATATATATATATATATATATATATATCATATATTATATATATGGGCAGCGTGACCATCTTTCGAATATTGACGACGGTAAGGTTAAGGTAAATATCGATAGGACGAGACAGCAAGCGGTGGAGAATATGGTTATGCTCGATTTAATTGAAAAAGTTGGTCTAATCTATAATAGACTATTTAGTTTTGATCGATAAGAAACGAAATTGGGCAAAATTAGACCCCTTTAAGTAGTAAAAGTGCTTAATGGTCATCGTCACATTTTAAAGTTTCCAATTAGAGGGCAATATTACCTACACGTAGGCTCATGTCAGTTAATAAAAAGGTGCCTCAGATTGGAGTTCCTTCTGAAGTAAATGATTGTGCTAGTAGTATTTATACGTATGTATGTGATAATAGTCTATGTATAATCTGAAACAAACTGAATCATGTCTCCTCATTTTAAAAGATTAAAAATTCTACCGCTGCCATGTATACTACCGCTACCATGTATGTTTATTTATGAATGTTCTATTTTATAAAAACCAATTCAGATCTGTTCACATTTCAAACTAGAGCGAGACATCAGGACAAACTTTGCTTGGTACCTGCAAAAACAAAATTGTTACACAGTAGTGAATTTTGCATGGCCCCAAAAATTTATAATAAAATTCCGTTCACGATCCGCAAATAACTGAAATACAAAGCTTCAAAAGGCTCTTCGTAGCTTCTTGATTAATAAATGTTATTACTCAATTCAAGAATATATGAAATGTAACAATAACACTCCAGTTTGTTCGACAATTAGAATTGTTGGCATATATATAATGACATAATACATACCCAGATTTGTTATACGTATTCTAGCGATATGAGTGGCTTTGTATGCCTATATGGCAGGACGTAGAGATCTGTAACCCTATTATTAATTACCACCCATTTGTACCTATTGTTCACAAATAAAGCCATTGAAATGAATTGAATTTTAAGAAACGTAGCCCCAAACATGACTTTCATATGTACAAATACCCAGACTGAAACAAATATTTGTGGGTCACACAAAGATTTGTCCCGTGAGGAAATCGAACCCGCGACTAGTCGTTTCAGTGGACGGAGTGGCTTTAACGCTTAACCACTGTACCAAACCGTTCAAATTCATCCGTCAAATATAATTTAGTTGCAACCTTTTATTTGGCTTCCAATATTTGTTTGTTAGTATGTTTAGGTCAAATTTTATGAGCTGAATAAGGCCCACTCCCACTTACCCTACGGAGTTGATATATAGCATGTGGGTTCAGTACCGATGACTGATTCTACATTCAGGATTGTCTTCAAACGAAGAAATTCGTCAACAGTCAATAGCATAGACACGAGATTTTGTATACACATTTCATTTTCATTGGTCTTTTTAAATTGCATCCTTATCTGGCTGCTGCACCCGAGTTGGCTCCCGATAAGAGAACTCCTCAACTAACAACGTCACTGACACGAAATTTTGTATAGGCATTTAATTATGATAGCCTGTTCTAAGTACGACTATGAAATGCCTGCTGTACTAAGGATTGGCTGCACATAAACGAATTCTTTACCGGTCAAAATTTTGTAAACGCATGTGATTTTGATTGACCGTTTTAAACTTGCACCATTACCTGACGCCACGAAAGAGTGTTTTTACGTCTTATTAAAATAAAATTTATAATAAAATATATGTACGTCGTTATGGCATATGAGTGATTATAAATCCAATTTATCCTGTTTTTGTTATTTTGTGGCTGCGTACATAATCAAAATTGTTATTTATCCCGTACACATAGAAATTAATAGTCATATCAACGCGACCAGGCTCGATAAAAAAACAATTCAGATATGTTTGCAAGGCTATTAATAGTACGACCAAGTTATTTGTGAACTGAGAACCGTCACTGTGTTCGCTTCAATGTTGCCGTTCTATGAATAATGATTATGGAAGTGGGAAATCTAATGTAAATTGACACTTAATTATAGTGTTTACTGTTCATGTAAAAAAAACAACGTCACACCTACGTTTTCTAAGCGAAGTGGCAGAAGTGTATTGTGCTCTCTTATTGCTATTATACCGCTTAGCCCACCCCGCCCATTGTGTCTTATAGTCGCGGGTTCGATTCCCGCACGGGACAAATCTTTGTGTGATCCACAATTATTTGTTCTGGTCTGGGTATTTGTGTATGTGAATTTTCATGTTTGTAAACGCACCTACGACACAGGAATTAATCCTAGTGTGGGGCAACGTTTTTAAAAAATAAATAAAAAATAAAAAGATTGAAACTCGGCAATAGTTTACTAAATATATATTGAAATGCGGAGAGCTGGGGCACGTCCCGGGAATCTTTAGAGAAAATGCCCACACAAAATGGTCTTCTCATTTGTATATTATTATAATCTTAATCATGAAATATCTCTTAAATTAAGTCTTTAATTAGTTCCATTTGGTCATCGTCCAAATAGTGAATCATTCTCCTTTTACATATGTTTTCCATGCATCATCTCTGTCACTCCTGATTCAAATAATACTTGTATTACACATTTGTAAAAGTTGTTATATTGGCCTATACAAATAAATAATTTTGAACTTTTGACTAGGACTTTAAAATTAATCACAGCCACAATTATTCAAAACCTACTAAAATCCTCCTAAATCTTCCATCCATCCTTCTAAATTCCTCATGTCCCACATATATTGATAACTTATGACAATAAGTGACATCTATACCTTAAACCTTACCTTATAGCAGTGATAGCCTAGTGGTTAGACCGTTGGACTGCAAAGTCAAAGGTCTCGGGTTCAAACCCAGGCACGCACCTCTGTCTTTTCGGAAGCATGTGCGTATTAAAAATTAATTATCACTTGCTTTAACGGTGAAGGAAAACATCGTGAGGAAACCTGCATGCTTAAAAGTTTCTTGAAGATGTGTGAAGTTCGCCAACCCGCACTGGGCCAGCGTGGTGGACTATGGCCTAAACCCTCTCAGTTTGAGAGGAGGCCCGTGCCCAACAGTGGGACAGTTTCTTAACAGGGCTAATATTAGTTAGTTAGTTATACCTTAAACTAGGGCGGACATCATAATCGTCATCAATAAAATTTGTGACATACCAGTTAATCAATCATATAATCAGTAACATTTTCTCTATCACTTTCTTCTAGGTGCTTTTTTCGACAATTTGAAAACAAACCTTCAATTAGACATAAAGTAAACTAAAGATCAAAATAAAAGCTGTGAATGCTTATATAGCGCATTAATGCATAAATACAAAATTAAAATATTATAATAGCTTTCGGCACGAATAAAAACGTTGTAATATACATAAGTAAACAATGAAAAAACAGCATGAAAACTTTGACGTTATCGTGATGCAAGCGTGAAATCGTTCTGACCCATTCATGTTTATACATATAGTAAATTTGTGTGACAAGAATGGTAAATCAACTCGCTAGCGTTACGCTAACGTCAAACCTTTTGTGATACTCTCAGGACATAATACTATTGCTGTAGCGTCGGCGTAGCACCTCGTAGCACACCTCGTAGACGTTCTTAGCGTCTATAGTAAACCCTCGGAGTACCATTTCTGAATGACTTTTGTCTTCAATAGCTTTCGCATTGCCGGGCTGCCGGTTGGTATAGTGGCAAATAATGCGCTTTGCGATCACGAGGTGCTGGGCTCAAATCCTAGGTCGGACAAGTGTAGTTCTTCCATAGAAGAAAATCCAGTATCAGGCCGGAGTGTGGAATTGTACCTAGTATATGGCAAAAGGCTCGCCCCCTAATACATGGGATCTAACATCGTCGGTGAAAAGTGGGTGTACACAGTACACCTCTGCTACCCCCGCTTGGGGATTATAGGCGTGTATTTTTTGGTATAATAAAATAAATTACTTCTTTAGTATTTCATTGTGGTTTATTAAGCTGAATGTTATATAATACAAGCTTCTTCTCTGGTAACAATCTTGGCTTAATGATTAATGTCCAAAAACGAGCTCGTTAACATAGCAATAATGTTTGTTTTTTATGTTTATGGCATCACGACGACGCGTATTTTGCCAATGTCAAGTATTACGAATACAACTACTCACTTCCAAATTAATTCAACTCCCCGATATACTAGATGACAACGATGATTATGAAATTGATGAAGTGGCCCACCCTGGATAGTAAAGCGATGAATACTTTACATACCAATTGCGACGGCCATTTTGAGAGAAATCGAAAAAGCACGTATAACTTTGTTACAATTACCTTTACTCATGCACATATAAGAATACATAATGGTTAATATTTCACCAACATTACACATTATAATTCGAAATAACATAAGTTTCCAAATTAAAACAAGTTGACGACATCATTAATTATATAATACACACACACACACACACACACACACATAGCGTCACGCCTATATTCCCTAAGCGGGGGTGGCAGAGGTGTACTGAGTACACCGACTTTTCGCCTATTGCCATATACCGGGGACAATTCCAGACTCCGGACTTGTACTGGGAAGATTTTCGTTAGAAAAACTACACTTGTCCGATGTAGGATTTGAACCCAGGACCTCTCGATCACAAAGCGACGAGCTCTGCCACGAGACCAACGAGGCAATTATATAATAGTTAATTATTAAACTGCCCCACTGCTGGACAAAGGTATTTTCCCACTGATCGAGGTGACAGAGATTAGGTTTTACTTAACCACGCGAACCCAGTGCGGATCAGTGGAGGCAGGTTTGTGGACACCTGCCGTTAAAACTTATTATTTTTTATGTTATTAAAGTCTCCGTAACCGGCGAGCATGTATGAGACGAACTATGAGAGTGGAGGAAGCCAGAGAGGTATGTAAGGAAAGAACTTGTTGGAACTCTGTACTCTCTGCCTACCACGCAAGCGATCTGGCGTCACGATATAGATAGATAGTTTAGAGACCTTTACCAACTTCGAGTAAGTAACAAATAGAGATTAAAACATTAATCAATGAACGGCCGATGTTTTCATCATCAGATAAAAGTTATCTACCTATCTCATCACGCCAGATCCCTTGCGGGGTAGTCAGAGTGCAGAGTCCCAACAGGTTCTTTCCTTACAGCGACTTCCCGGGATTCCTCATATTTCGTTTCATGCACGTTCAACGATTACGGTGACTCTTGATTTGCTCTTTAGATAAGACACGCTCTATTTGATCCCGGTCTAGGCCTCCCCCGGTAAATTATGTCTTGTTGTTTAGGTAGTTTTGACCTTTTATAATGTTCATCTAATTTTGACGCTACTCTTATCCAGTGAGTTATGCATGCTGCAGTGTATAGGGGTTTAGGAAATCTGGATTTAGTCATCGACTTATGGGTCTGACTCTACCTACATTGTCCCAATTTTGTATTTTATTTCTGTTTTGTCATTTTTTCCGACATTCTCTCTATATGTCCGAGTATACCCTTTTTCATCTTTACACTGATACTTTTTTTCATACCTACACGCTGCTGGCGAATGCGGTCGATAAGCTTGTCTCTACACATGAATAATACATATTATTAATTATTATTAGAATATTATTATTATGTATATGGTAGGCAAAGCCTACCCCGTAAGGGATCTGGCGTGATGATATAGATAGATTAAGAATTCTATTTCTATGATCACAATAAACACTTTCATGCAATGTTTTGAGATTAATTTAGATATGCAAATAGCTATCATAAACAGATCATGACCTAAGTATACACAATTATCGTGTTCAAATAGTTGACATAATGCTCCATGGTTCACCACTTGACAAGTGCTCTATAATGTGAGCGCAAACAAACAACCTATAGGTTTATCTTTGTCTGACGTAAATGACGTGGCAGCGAGCAGAGTACTCGATATGAAACAAGAACTTATCATGAAAAATGAAATTGATGCTAACGTACTGTAGATAGTTAAATCCTCGAAGACGCGCCTCAGTCTTTCTCCTTATCGTAAACACTCCTTGTTACCTATAACCAAACGTGGCACGCTACGAGAACTTTATGAAATGATCGTGTGGTATTTTGTACGCCACTGAAGTACCATCAAAAGATCATTTCTTTAAGTCATCATTACGATCACCTAATTGAATGCATCACGTCATATGTTTCAGAGGTTTCGCGAAAAAAAACTATGTTTTTGTGCTCACTGCACTTCAAGCAGTTCTTTCCTTACATACCTCTCTGGCTTCCTCCACTCTCATAGTCGGTCTTATACACACTCGCCGGTTACGGAGACTCTTGACTCGCCCTTCAGATAAGACACGGTCTATTTCATCAGTTTTTTATTTCATTCTGCATTTTATTAGACAATTATAAAATTTGTTTTTCCGTCGTTTATTCGTATACGTCGTTTATTATCGCTCAATACATCCGTCCCTTATTATTCTTTTGTAAAGTAATTGCATTACTGTCATTCACCCAGTCGATAAATGGTCGATCGCGGTAGGTCCTTAATTAGTCATAGCCAAAGAAATCTTAATAACAAAACACTAAAAGTGAAATAGCGCATGATTCTGTTCGAAACACCTGTCTTCGCTTGGCCATACATGCACAGTTTAAAAATAAATAGACGCAGGTACACGTACCTTAACTAATTATAGTTACAAGTTTTGTGAGACTTTCATGCTAACTTTTATGCTAACTGGTTACGTGGCTACACCACTGTATCGCGTACATTGGGCCACCCAGTCCTAACTAGCGCCCGCGGGAAATTCTCATCGACCCTCCCGTTGCCCTTACTTCCCTTCTTTATAATACAGATACCGCAGACAGTATCAGACACCGACCTCGCCAGCTATGTTGAAAAAATCCTTTCTCGCTGGGCGGTGCAGTGCGCCACGGTGAGACACATTGTATTCAACCTCCTCCACAGCGACTGCCCAAGCCGAGGCCGTTTATTCTTGAGGCGCCCTATAGTTTCCCGCTTGCCCTCTTAGTTCGAGCGTAGTGGTTGCTCGCTCGCCCTCTTGCCCGTTGAAGCTATAAAGGCCCCGCGGCCGAAAGCGTAGATCACTTACACACACAAAAAAAACATCCTGAATCAATTTGTGTTATTTTCTTCACATATATGGCGACAAGATTATATGACTTCTAGTGATTTATTATAAGAATTTCTATGGCCATAGCAAATAAGGGCCTATGATCCGTAAAGCCTCTTATTTTTATTATTACATTTGCCCCGGTCTCTCAGTCAGAAACTAATCACCCGCAGTTGAAAATAAAAGTCGTTTCGCCCCTTGCGCTACCATCTCTGTTTAATAATTGACTACTACAACTAGGCATGACAACGATTGCTATTTTTCATTTGATAAAATCCTTCATTCATAATATGATCTCAAATTATAATTTTCACAAAGTATGCTATTCTCAAAATATCACATATTTTATAATAAGCACCACAATTTAATTTAAACTTACGATTTAATTTCACATGTGTAATTTCACTGGTAACCGTTTTTAATTTGCTAAGAGTACTGAGTTCTTAGATTTACGCGAATATTACACATGAAATAAAACTATTTTATGGATTTTGTCGCGGTTTATTTTTGATTTTTAGTTCCCGACATTTCGAGTGCTTTGCAGCACCCTCCCGTGACCATGGGTGCAAATTTATTATTTCTACCTATCTATATAGATAGAAATAATGAACTGCATATATGGATAGAAATTTATGTATGACTAAAATCTTAATTATTACCTATACAAGGATATCTTCATTTTATAAATTATTGTAGCGACCTACCGCTAGATAGATTAGACTAATTACCAACACGATTCTCTATACATGTGAAGAACGTAATATGATAGTTCGCACGACGTAAGACATACATATACAGGGAAGATTTACGAAACGGCGCAGTAAGGACAGCTACCTTAACCGTTATAGCAACAGGAAAACGGTCTTAGGCGATTATCCTTAACTGTGTGCCACATTTTGAGCTGCATTTACGGATGTTGAATAAAACTTTCAGTTAGCAAGATAATGAGAAGTTTACACAAAACCTTTTCTTAATGCCAAACGATCCTGTTTCTTATAAGGATCAAAAACCACTGACGTTGGATGCATTTTGTGGGAAATCATCCTGGATTCGATAACCTTAAACAATATAAGTATAAAATAAGTGAAACAAACCAACTAAAAACATTAAGCATGTATTTACTCCACAAAGAAAAAACCCGCATAACAAAAAATAGTTTGTATTTCCATAAAATACATGTCACTATTTCATTCCCTTTAACAAGAGATATCTAGATAGATAGTTGCGACTGACATTCTGAGACAAAAATGACCTCAAAGGACACAGTTCTGCGCCCATACATGCTTTGCCGCAAAACCAACAGCAATGAAAAAATACTTGTATGATTCCAAATCACCCATAAATTCTTTTAAGGCATTTATTATTAAGCGAACAAGCGGGGGAATTGCAATATTGCAGGTTATAATTCAGTAGGCGTGTGTGTTGTCATTCAGCAAAGATGTCGGCGACTTCGATATAAGTACTTACAATACTTTGAAATATTCGTTTTAGATTGCGAAATGTCCGTTAGATACGGTTACTTGCCATTATTTTAATAAAATAAATAAATAATGATAGATGTTAAATGTTTCTTGGTTCTGGCGCAATCTTCGACAATGTCCTTTATTTTATTTTTGTATAATTGCCAATTTTTTTTCTGACTGTCCTTTTTTTAAAAATGTATAAATGCAACTTAAAATGTTTTTCTGTACCTACAACGGTTATGGGAGCTGCCCTTCCTGCCCCATCTCAAAAATCCACCCCGTATACAAGCCTCCGGCAACAACTCTTAGGGGAGTGGCAGGACCCGGCACACAATATCCTTCTTGCTGGAAGATCTTCCCTTTACCAAATCCTTCACAATGTTCCTGCCACATTATAAAGAGACAAGAATATGCCTAAAGCAAATGAAATGAAATACTCTGTCAATTGATCATACATTAATGATCATATTGCATAACGAATGGAATTGACGTCACAAATTCGGAAATCGGCAATACACGTTGGACAGTTGTGTACCGGCAATTATGATTAGTAACTTGTGGCAAATGACGACAAACTAAGCACGAAAACGTTGACATTAGCGTGACGCTAGTGAGTTATCGTGCTGTCACGTTCATGTTTATTCAGTAAATATTTAGTGTGACAAGGATACTATATCAACTCGTAAGCGTCACGTTCACGTTAAAGCTTTCTTGCTAAGCTCTGGTCACAGTTGATTAGGTCCTACATATCGTTACTATGCAACTAGCCAGACAAATTAGCTGGATGTGGGTTGAGTAGTTCGGTAGTTTGCTAAAGAGTTATAATAATGTGCATAAATCAGCCCCTAGTCTCCCTCAACTGAGAAAAAGCCTTTTTTCACAAATAGGGGTAGGAGAAATTAAATCATACGGATTCAGTGCAGATTGGTAGAGGCCACTGGCTGTAGAAACTTATCATGCTATTAAGTCATGACTATTAAGTTCTATTTTGAAGCACGTTATATCCTTTACTGCAATTTTGCCTTGTTCTTGGACATAGAACTTAACATACACACACACACACCATAGTGTAAATTGTGGTATTATTCAGGTGGAATTCAAAGGATGTCAAGTTCGGATATTTAACATAAACAAAGCCGTGTACACGAGCCGCGTCCGCGCTCGCTTCACAACTTTTATTAGTATTGGAAAAGTTTTATGGAGCGGTTTTTGTAGCTAAACTTTTATTCGATAAAAAGTTCAATGTTTACCGAGTTATTTATCGTTTTTTAACGAACGCGCCTCTATCTCCCGCGAAATTGGGTATGAAAGTGATCGAAAGTATCGAGTTCGGGCAAAGTTTGCCGCCGCCCGATTGCGGTGAACCAACTAAGATTGGTTATGAAGAACACGGATAATGGATGGGATCATTTACTTTGTATTACTTTTTCATAATATAGTACGAGGGCCACTCTGAAACTTTCGTATAACTAAAAATGAGTTTTTTGATTAGAGTTTTCGTTATTAAACCTTTTTAAGAACTCACACAGTTTGCAAAGTTTTACAAAAATGAAAAAAACTGACTTTTTCCTGTCCGCTTCAAACTGCTCTCATATCGCTACAGTTTCGCCTAGTGCGGGGTCCACTGTGAACTAAGAATGTATTATTTTTTATTTGTTTAATAAATATCATTTTATTTTAATCCTGGCGTGGCGTATTTTAATCCTTAAACGCCGCCAGCGTATTTTCTGGCCACAAAACTATATGCATAATTAGTTGCAACAGCAGGTGGTCACAAACCTGCCCCCATCAATTCGCACTGTGTCCGCGTGTTGGAGTATGACCTAATCTCTCTCACCTCGATTTGAGGGAGAGAAGGATTTGAACCAGCAGTGGAACAGTATAGGCAGATATTATTATTATAGAAACTGTATAAAAGCCATGCCGAACTGGTATTAGGCACTGCTGAGCAAGCACGGGATCCAAGATTCGCGCACGGGACGTAACTTGGTCGTGTCTTGTACGCAAGTCAAAATAGTCTTGTTTAAATTTTGGACTAAAAAAAACAAAAAAATACACCGTTACGCCTATATTCCCCGAGTGGGGGTGGCAGGGTTGTATGCAGTATGTAATGCAGATGTTCTACCACTGGCAATTCCTGCGGTACGGCAATTGGGCAGGAGACGGACGCCGGGGGGGTTTTAGGTTTCACATAACTGCTACATCACCAAGCCCAGGATGTGGCAGTATGCGGCATGCATTTCACCCCCGAAACAAAAAAAAAAAAGAAGGTCCCATGTTATATAGGGGGCGAGCCTATTGCCATATACCGGGCACAATTTCAAACTCCGGACTTATACTGGGAAGTTTTCGTTAGAAAAACTACATTTGTCCCACCTAGGATTTGAACCTGGACGTCGTGATCACAAAGCGATGCGTTTTGCCACTAGACCAACGAGGCAGTCATATAACTCATGTGCAAATGTCCCTATTTCAATTACATGCAGACAAGGATATATTGAAACTAACGCTGTCATCAAGTGAAATGTCACTTTATGATAGTCGAGTTCCGAAACTTTCTGCGCGGCCTGGCAAATGCCTCTATTTCTAAAAACTTTCTAGAATCTGGGGGCCAATTCTCGTAATTAAAAGTGTTCAAAATCGAGTTTCGAGCTAATCTCAATGTCATAAATCTCACAAATGGTATTCTCGTAAAATATCGATATCGATCGAATCGAAATCGAACCAAAAGTTGAAAAAAATGTAAACGGATTCCGATAAAATTTGGCACTGACATGAACAACAAAACATCGTCAAATGGAAGATTTCAGTTAGATATTTCTTATTTAGACTGTGTCAGCTGCGATTCACATGTAATGAACAAATGATTAACGATATATTTTAAATCAAACAACTTCACTTCCTTCTTATTCGCTTCACTCTTGACAGAGTGGTCGTGGTCACTATGAGGTTTAGTCACTGAAGGCTGATGTAGCTCGCCTTACGATATCTCTCCACTTAGTTCGATCATTTGAGATTGTGGTGCACTCGATCAAAGCATCTCCCACTACGGACTTAATTTGGTCAGTTCACCCCATTGGTGGAACAACTTCACATTATAGCGAAATTAGACTAAGATTATACTGCAATCGGATCGATAAGTCAATTCATAATTCAATTTCGATTCAGTCAAGTTTCAGTATCAATCAAATACGAGAATTGGCCTTCTAGTCTCTTTTACTTATACCCCCAAGTTTAGTACGAAATGATAGACGTTAGCGTGACGCTAGCAAGTAAGCAAGCTGTTACGTTAATCTTTATCTAGTAAATTTGTCGTATGACAGAGATGGCATATCATCTCGCGAGCATCACGGTAACATCATTTTTTCGTGCTAAGCTCTCTAGTAATTCATCAGCTTATATAGTATAATGTCATAAAATTAATAAAACAATCCTGGCAAAAATATTTAATTATAGAACTAAAGCTAAAAGTTCTTAACAAACGAATTCTCAAGTAATTATTGATAAATTACCGAAGTTGTGTCGTAATTTACGAACTCAAGCCCTTCGCGAGGAAGCTTTGTTTGGAAGCCGAGATAATTAGACGCGCCACGAATATGGTCGGTTCTCTTTTAGTATTAGTAACAGTGTTCGTTAAGGTCCTGTAAACATGTTTTTATATAGTAATAAATACAAAACATCGTTATTATTTCGATTGCTTCGTTAGTCTAGTCGAATAATGCACTTAACGAACTCAGGACGGGTTCAAATCGTGGGTCGGACAAAAAGGTTTTTTTATAGAAAAAAAATCAGTATGAGTCCGGAGTCTGGCAATACGCTCACCCCCCCCCCCCCCCCTGTTCCATGGGGCCTAACATCGTCGTCGAAAAGTGTGTGTACACGGTACACCTCCGCCGCCCCTGGCTGGGGTATATCGGCGTGACTGTGGTTATTTCTTTGTCCAAAATCACGGAATGGCCTGTCCTAGCGGGACATTCAAAATACTCGACGTCTCCTGACATACCTACGCGCGAGTTGGGCAAAATGTGTAAAAAATAAATTGCGATAAAAATATTTCACAGTGTCAGTGTATACATCGGTGATAGCCCAGTGGTTAGACAGTTGGACTACTAAGTCAGAGTTCTCGGGTTCAAACCCCGGCACGAACCTCTGTCTTTTCGAAAGCATGTGCATATTAAAAAATAATTATCATTTGCTTTAACGGCGAAGGTAAACATCGTGAGGAAACCTGCATGCCTAAGAGTTTCTCGAAGGTGAGTGAAGTTCACCAACCCGCACTGGGCCAGCGTGGTGGACTATGGCCTAAGCCTTCTTAGTTTGAGAGGAGGCCCGTGCCCAACAGTGGGACAGTTTCTGAACAGGGCTAATTTTATTATTTTAATATATTAAAAATATTTCACGGTCTTTTATGGTTTTTAAGTCGTTTCAAGGGCAACATCAAACGCCTCAATCCCTCCCGTGACCATGGGTCAGCACCCATGACATTTGACGTCCAAAAGTCATTGTTATTCCGAAGTATTTAGGAATTTATTTAATTGCAATTAAAATTGGTTGATCCCACAATTACAAAAAAATATTGAATAATGCCCAGTACTGAAAACGCGACAGTTGATAACGCTAGTGACCCACGAGAGGCGGGCCGTGCCGTGACGTCGCCGCGTGACTCAACGTCACAAGCTCGACACGGCACAGATAAGCGAGGTGGCGGCGTGACGTCGACTGACGTGTGTCATTTACAACGTTTCCGCTCGTTTACTCGACAGTCGACACCGATACCGCTAATCGGCCTAAATTGGCATAATAAACGGCGTATTGACGATATTCTTATTAAACGAAGCCCCTCACTAGGATTAATTCCTGTGCCGTGGGTGCGTTTACATACATGAAAATTCACATACACAAATACCCAGACCGGAACAAATAATTGTGGATCACACAAAGATTTGTCCCGTACGGGAATCGAACCCGCAACTATTAGACGCAGTGGGCGGAGCGGCTTAAGCTCTTAACTACTGCGCTAAATCGTCCGTAACTCGCGCCAGCTTACTAAATATTTCTTATCCGGTGAGGCTGTAAAGGCCCCGCGGCCAACAGCGTAGATCATTCACACACACACAAAATTACCCACCTCCTTCCACTAAAATACACATAATACCACAAACATTATAATTGAGACTCATGCTATAGTATGCAATGTTCTAGCTATCGCCCAATTTAAGCAACGTGCTACTTTGTGGCGCGGAGCTTCGAAACGCAGAATAAACTGTTAGTCCCAGTTACCACTTCATGTAGTAGTCATTAACCCAAGTTGGAAGACTTACGGTGGGCTTGATAAGTTCTACCAGCAGGTGGCCACAAACCTGCCTCCACCGTCCATATTATGAAGTGTTAAAAGATAGGCATCAACGTATTACAAGTATTACAGTCTTTATATGTATATATATTCTGAAAACGTATCGCCCCACATGTAAAAAGCTTATCACAAATGATTAATCTAAGTCAGTACTGTTGTATGTGATACCTTGCCAAAAATTATTGGGTATCCATATTGGCATATCCAACTGTGAAAACTGTTCCAAAAAATGTAAATTTACTTAAAAAGGATATTTAAAATACCAGAAAGTATTTTACAGCAATAAAGTAAGTGTATGTTAAACTGTATTTATTTGTTTTAAGCATCGATATATTATTCGTATACAATTAATATACCTATGGTTTCAAACTGCGCATGTATAACAAAGCAGCGACCGTCGTTTTGTGCGCTATATTTCTAGTAGGTATCTTATTATAACGATTTCTGTGGTATTTACCAATCGGGCTTGGGTCTTTTAACAATTTATGTTCAAAGACCGAAAACGCTCATTGATCGAAAAAACAGCTAACAACGCGTCGTTGTCACTGTAAAATATCCACATCGCGAGATTCGTGTTATGGCTCTTATGAAAACGCCTATGACGCGTTGTGACAATCGCAGAAAGACCACATAGCGAAATTCGTGTCGTGGCTGTCATGCTATATAGCTACAACGCATTGTGGTAATGAAGAAAAGCCATGACGCATGTGAAACCATATTAGAATACGACGCACAGTGATTTGGACGCCTAAGAGTTACTCAAAGGTGTGTAAAGTTCGCCAACCCGCACTGGGCCAGCGTGGTGGACTATGGCCTAAGCCCTTAATTTCAGAGGAGGCCCGTGCCCAACGATAGCACAGTTTCTTAACAGGACTACTATTATTTTTTTTTTTATATATTGGGATTACTTAGTATTTAAAAAAAAAAACGAATTATCAAGTAATTCATTATTAAATACAAATTATTAATTATTAGTAAACTTACAATATACTCAAAACAATTATATCCGTCGTGATATGGCTGCACCAACTAGTGCTCAGAAGGCGAAGGCGACCACAGCGCGTTGTGGACGTATAGCGCGATAGCCACGAAAGGAACTTCGCTATTCGGTCTTTCTGTGATCGCTACAACGCGGCGTGAGCGTTTTGATGAGAACCATAACATGAATTTGCGATGTGGATATTTTACAGTGACCACAGCGCGTTGTGAGCTGTTTCGGTCTTTAAACGTAACATATTACGAAATTTCGGATTATCTTGACAGTAAAACAGATTGGGTTTGAGCAGCTCCTCAATCAGCAACATTAAATAATGCTGTTAAATATAATTTTGAAAAAAAAAATATTTATCAGAAAGTGCAAGCAAATTATGTTAAAAGTTGCTGCTGAGTTTCTCGACGGATCTTCTCAGCGGAGGCCGCATCCCAATCCGGTGGTAGATATAAAAAATGTAATTTTCACGTTTGTGTTTTTGTATTGGCCTATACAAATAAATAATTTTAGATTTTTTTGTCTTTGACATATAGAAAAAAAACCATCGTTAAGCCTGTTCTCCCCAAGTCAATTATAGCGTTCTGGAATTACTTCGTTGATTTTAAGCTAGATATCAGAAACATGGCTTAATACGTGCACAGAAATCATAATCATCTCCGTAACAGGCGAGCATGTATGAGAGGAACTATGAGAGTGGAGGAAGCCAGAGAGGTATGTGAAGAAAGAACCTGTTAGAACTCTGTGCTCTCTGCCTACCCCGCGAGGGATCTGGCGTGATGATATAGATATATAGAGATAAAGAGAAGTCGTATAGCCACATGAACTTGTCCCCACACATGTGAGAAAATTATCACAAAATGCTTCAAGACTGCGTGGACCAATGTATATGATACAGTGGCTAAAGTTTGTGTGGAAATCTTGCTAAACTTGTAACTGTACTTATAAAGAAATACAGTTCATCAGAATATATTTTTACAGAAATAATATGATTGACCTCTTTCTTCAGGGCCTCAAAATTACTCAAATGGCGATTGAGAGAGCTATTCTTGAAATTACGTTGCGGCACCGAATCAGAAACAAGGAGATCCGCAGGAGGACCAAAGTCACTGACATAGTACTTAGAATTGCTAAACTTAAGTGGCAGTGGGCGGGGCACGTTTTCGTAGAACTGACGGTCGTAGGGGCGGAAAGGTTTTCGATTGGGGACCACGTACCGGAAGACGTGGAGCGGGCAGGCCCCCTACAAGATAGAACAATGACCTGATGAGGGTCGTGGGTTACAGTCGGATGCTTGCAGTCGGTCAAAGCCGGTCGTTGTGGTGGTCTTTAGGGGAGGCCTTTGACCAGCAATGGACGTCTGCCGGATGTAGATTAATAAGTGAGTATGTGTCTATTTTCAAACTGTGCATGAATATCAAAACGGCAACAGTGGTTTTGAATTAGTGTTGTAAGAAATGAGCATCTACGGAGTAACATACTTAGGCTGTATGTGTTACGGTGCACCTGTATGGGCCAACAGGGCTACGATAGGAGCGGCACGGCAGAAACTGCTTCAGAGTCAACGCTTGGCACTGATATTTTTGTATAAGGCATACAGGACGGTCAGTACAGAAGCCCTACCAGTACTTGCGGGTGTGCTGCCAGTCGATCTTGAGGTTTAGAGACGCGCGTCAATGTATTTCTACACGAGAAAACTTGAACACCGAGTTTCTATTGCCTCGAGACCGTTGTAAAATCACTAGATTATTCAAACCGCAATCAATCACCTATGAAGATCTCCTGACCGAATGGTAGGAAATATGGGATACAACAATAAAGGGCTGTCACCTCTACCTGTTCTTTCCATCCGTACATGAGCATTTGGCGAGAACATGGCTGGTGGTGGACCACTATGTGGTTCAATTTCTCACCTGACATGGCAACTTTAAGAGTAAATTATTCTCGTTTAAACTGGTACCTTCACCGCTTTGTCAGTATTCCACGTCTAACTACGAGTATGAATAATCAGCACACTATGTTCTTTGGGAGTGCAGTCTCTGGCACAACGAGCGTACCATTATGTTAAACAGTCTGCGAAATACATCTGGGGTAATCTACTACACGGATCTTGTAGAAACTCGGGCTAATTTCCGTGCGTTCAAGCGTTTTTGCCATACCTATTACTGGAATCGAACATGAGGCTCACAAATAGGCCCTGTTAATATTTCTTCGTGACCGTGGTGCTTTACAACTGGGCTTATCCTAGTTGTAGTTTCCTTCTCTATGGCTGATCTGCCAATTTTTATTTTTTTGTGTCTCCCACTTTGCAAAGGCGGGAAGTGGAATTTTTATTTTTCCTACTCCCCCTGTTTTTCTTTTTAATTAAATTTGTTGCGGGTTCCAAGACAATTAAATTGCTTCCCGGGACACTCCAAGGTTCAAACTTTGGCGTCATTTGAGGAGACTATTGTGGATCCTGGCTTAGCCAGTTGTTACAATGGTGGGAATGAGTGGCGGGCCTAGTCCCGTAAAAAAATAAAATAAGAAAGAAATGAGCTCTGAGTCGAGCACTCGAACCTCAAGTCGAAGCTCGCGAGCGATAAACGCTCAAGCTTTAAAGGCTCCAGAGCCCTAAAGGCGCGAGCTTTCAAACCTCGAGCTTTAAAGGGTCGCGACTCGTAAGGAGTCTGCTCATAAAGGTTCGAGTCAAAGCCTTCAATTTTGCCTATACGAGTACTAATAAGTTTATTATTATGATTATATAACCTTATCTTTTAATTTTTAGTACGATTAGCCAAATATTGTACTAAATGATTATTGTTATGTATGTCTATCACCACGCCAAATCCGTTGCGGGGTAAGCAGAGAATGTTAATGTAAGGACTTCAATTCACTCCGATGTCTCGTTAACCCTTTATCGGGGGATGTTTTGTGTAAGCTTTTATTTAACATGTAATTTTCGTATGTCTGTCTGTCTGTCTGTCTTTCTTTCTGCTTCAAATTTTGTGATCCATTTTCAAGCATTTGCGAATATCCGAATAAGCTGAAATTTGGCATGAGTATGTAAGTCTGATAACAATATAATAATATGGTACCATGGATCTGATCCGATGTTGGAGTCAGAAGGTGGCCATAGCAACATGTGAACTGTACGACATAACCCTCTCGTGTTTAGGCTCGTTAGATTGGTCATAAGAAGTACTATACACACAGATGGCGTTCAGGGTCTGATGACGAAGCCGAAAGGTGGCCAATGGAACCACCTAACTAATTAATATATAATAAAAATCCCTTGAATTTAGAGACATTTGAAAGACTGCGTGGCGATTGTAACATTCTTATCAGGACATGTTATAAAAATTATATTAACCAAATAGAAAATATTATAACTAAAAACCCAAAGGCATTTTGGACTTTTATAAAGGGTAAAAGAAAGGGAAGTAATGCGTATCCGGCAACTATGTATTACAGTAACAAAGTTTGTTCAAATGGGGAAGACATATGCAATTTATTCGCAGAAAACTTCGCACAAGATTATAATCGTCCTACGAATACATCACCAACATCCCCAAAGATACATTACCCAAACACATCTCTTTCATTCTGTACCTTGGCTTTCAATCGCAATGAAATATATAGAGCATTAAAAGACTTAGATGAAAAAAAAGGAGCAGGTAGCGATGGGATCCCATCCGTTTTTACTTAACGGTGTGCTAAAGGTTTAGTTTCCCCGCTATATCAAATTTTTAACAGATCTTTACAAGAGGGTACTTTTCCATTTTGTTGGAAAGAAGCGTTAGTAGTTCCTATATATAAATCTGGAGACAAAAACTTGGTGACTAACTATAGACCAATCTCGATACTAGTTACTTTTGGAAAAACAGTTGAAAAGTTAGTCAGCAAATATCTTGCGTGGAACCTAAAACAACAATTTACAGAATATCAACACGGGTTCATAAAGTCTCAATCTACCAATACCAATTTACTATGTTTCAAATCCGCTTTGTCGGAATGGCTTGACAAACGTATACCTGTCGACGCAATTTATACAGACTTTAGCAAGGCTTTCGATAAAGTGGATCATTACCTTCTCATAAAAAAACTGTCAGATATGGGTGTTGGTGGCAGACTAATCAGATGGTTTGAATCTTATTTAGAAAATAGATCGTCTAAGGTGGTGGTACATGGTCACGCGTCAGTAGCATATCAAGCCACTTCTGGGATTCCTCAGGGCTCACATCTGGGACCAATACTTTTCAGCGTTTTTATTGATGATATATCACTTATTTTAAAAAATTCTTTATTCTGTCTGTTTGTTGACGATCTCAAGATTATGAAGCCGATCAATAATAGAATAGATGCTGATGTGTTACAAGAGGACTTAAACAGACTTTGTAATTGGTGCAGATGTAACAAAATGACCTTAAATAAAAGTAAATGCTATTACATCCAATTCACCCGTAATAAACACATTCAAGAAAGTAAATACTACTTAGAGGGGGACGAAATTGGTCATGTCTATAATATACGCGATTTAGGGGTTCAACTAGATAGTGAACTCAAGTTTGATCTACATATATTGAATACCGTCTCACGTAGTTTTAAAATACTTGGATTTATTATAAGGAATTGCAAAGACTTTAATAGACCAACTACAAAAATTAAATTATTTAATACGCTAGTCCGTTCTATCCTGGAATATGGTTCAGTGGTCTGGAACCCCACATTACGAGGTATATATAAAGCGGATAGAAAGTGTCCAAAAAAGGTTTCGTTACCATGTCTGCTATGGAGACCATTTGGCAAAAAAACTTACTAGTTACACCGAAAGGTTGAAACATAATAATATTATTAATTTGAGTAGTCGTAGGAAGTTAATAGACTCTATTTTCTTACACAAGATACTGAACGGCAACATAGATTGTAGTAAATTGGTAGGAAAATTACAAATTAATGTTCCCACTCGCATTCCCAGAAAAAACACTTACAATATGTTTAACATTCCAATCGCGAAGACGAATCTCGGGCATTTCGCCGCTGTACCAAGGCTCTGTAGGCAATATACACATGGATATACAATATATACATGCTATCCAAAAAAATGGATATAGATTTCAGCACACACCTGTCAAAATACAAAAAAGTCCTTACTGCAGATTTTGTAACTCTCATTGTTTTTTCATCTTTACCGATTAATTTTTAGTATATTTTAGTAATACTCAATTATTATTATAAGTTGTTAACTTAGTTGTTTTTAATTTTTGTTGTGCATGCTGTGGTCTCCTTTAATTGGAGGAATACACATAAACGAGACCCAAGTATCTTTTGTTAATATCAAAAATGTGTATATTTTCTGTTGGAGATCCATATAAATAAATAAAATAAATAAATATCAACCTCCCCATGTTTGGGCTCGTTGGATTTGTCTTGACGAGTACTTAACACCCGGATGGTGTCTTGGGTCTAATGATGGAGCCGAAGGATAGCCTACGGATCTACCAAACTACTCAACATAACCCCGCCGTATTTGGTCTCATTAGATTTTTCTTGATGATTTCTTTAGACTTGAATGGTGGCCAAGTTCTTATAGTGGAGCCGAAAGGTGACCAACGGAACTACTCAACTACTCAATAAAACCCTATCATATTTTGGCTTGTTGGATTTGTCTTGACGAGTACTTTACACTCAGATGATGTACAGAATCTGATAATGGAGCTAGAAGGAAACCTTATAAATAAAGGTTTATTGTAATAAGGACTTCCATTATATTTAGACTTAATTTAATATAGTAAATACTCTTAAGATTTAACAAGGACGTAATTTTAAGAATATAAGGATAATTGTGAAACACTAAAACCTCGCAGGACTATACACGCTGCCATTTTTATCGTCCTGGAGCGAGAACCCTGCTAATGTATCCAATACCTACTACTACTACCTACTATCCATTGGTAAAGTATATATGACAATAAATAAAAACTGACCTTTTTTAAACCTTGTAAACACAATAAAGAAGAATCCCATATCGAGCTCAAAATGACATTGAACTGCCCCGCAACGCATCAGCTATTTGGTAATATGCACTACGAGATACGATAAGAATAATCACATGCACGCGCACTCCAGCTTTTGCTAGCGTCCGGACACGACACGATTTACTTACCTACATCCAGTGATATGGGTGAAGCGCGGCGCGGAGGGCGGCGGTGTCACAAAGGATGGCGCCAGCGCATTAATTTTTGTACTAATTAAGTAATAGGCGTCATCTTGTGGTCGGCATTGCTTTGTGCGATTTGCCAACAAAACGTTAACATTATAAACATAATGTTACAAAACTGCATTATTTTTTTCAACCGCGGTATGTAAAATCAACGAGCACATTATGAATATTGCTAACTAATACTTTAGATCGGTTAGGTCAATGGGGCTTCATAAACATCATTTTTTTGTGGCGGGCTCAATGATCCTTGTAGGACTGTAACTGCCAACGTAATGTCTCCCGTGCGCAGCCACTTCATATACTTATCTATTACTTTCTTTGCTACCGCGTAGAGTTTATTATTCGCGTAAAATAAAGAACTAAAGGTATTTTTTAGTTGTTGTAAAGACTTTTTGGACTTGTATCTAAAAAACTGTCGGCTAATTCTGTGATAGCGTAAATCCTCTCGTATTAGGGCAGAATAGTAGGTTGATAATATATAATATCTTGCTGCTCCAAAATGGTCTCGTTTCGGTCGACCTCAAAGGAATTCAGATAAAGTAGGTACCTACTCTGCAGAATTCAGGATTTCCACGAATCTCAATTTTCACATAGTATGATTTATTAAAACCTAAATTAGAAAAATCGCCAGAAAAGTAGCTAAATTGGCAACGGGGCTTCAGCACAGTGTATTACAGAGAAATTGCTTCCAAAGGTAGTCTATTATATGTACCTATTATTAAAGGGCTATTCTGTGTGTGTGTGTGTGTGTGTGTGAATGATCTACGCTGTTGGCCTCGAGGCCTCTACAGCTTCACCGGATTTTAAAGGCGAGCGTGCAACCACTACGCTCCAGCCAGCCAGAAGGGCAAGAGGCGACATACTCGAGGGCGCCTCGGAGAGGCGCCCTCGGTTGGGACAGTCGCTGTAGGGGGACGGGTGCACTACTAAGCGCACCGGTCGACCGCCGGCTATGGGAGGGGATCTACTACTGCGTCTGCGTCTACGGCGTCGCTCGTATTCTGAGCGGAAAGAAGGGATGACAAAGCATCGGGGGGGTCGGTGAGAACATGTCTCGGCCGGCGGTAGCGGCAGGGGTCGCGAGGGAGGTCGTAGTCGGCGGTGGCTACGATTAACGGATTCCCATGGGAAGATGCGTTCGCGAAGTGACGTGTTGACGCCTTTTTAATAAAGGCGCGAATAGGTTCGAGACCTAGATCGGAGTGGAGAAGGGCTATTCTATTTCACGAGGTTATAAATTTTATTGAAAACGTGTTACTAATTACAAGTTATAAGTATACATCGTTAGTAATTTTAAAACAAACCTTGAAGTTACTGTACTGAACCTTACGCAAAAAGAACCATCAAAATGGGTACATAAACAAAAAGTATATACATACATGTATACGATGTTTGATAAAATGGTACTTTCCTATCACGGTCTGTATTAAAACATGATATATTCCGTCTTCGAATTGTTTATGGTCGTCCTGTTTTGTGAATAAAGTAGAAATGGTTTCTCTGTATGCGGATCAGTCCACAGAGTATATAACGCAGTGGATTGTTCCGCTGAGGTGTGTGTGGGCACCTTCAAGCCATCGCCGCGCGGTACCGCGCCATTTTGCCAAACTTACCTACACTCACGCGCTTTACTAATATTGCAAGGAAACGGAAACATCTAGGTTTTTGAAACATACAAAAAGACAACAGTTGATAGGTACCCTACTAATACTACTACATCATTGAGTCTAAAATACTTGATGATATAATCTGAACGAGACCAAACACTACAGGGCTATGTTAAGTGGTTGCGAAGTTTCGTTGACCAGTTTTCAGCTCCATCATCAGACCCTTGAGATCATCTCAGTCGAACGGTCTTCTCAAGACGAGTTAAACATCCCCAAACACGACAGGGCTATGTTGAGTAGTTGCGGAGTTTCTGTGGCCTCTTTTCGGCTCTATTATCAGACCCTGACATCATCTCAGTTGAAAGTTCTTATGTATGTATCTATCTATATCATCACGCCAGCTTCCTCGCGGGGTAGGCAGAGAGTACAGAGTTCCAAGTTCTTATCAAGACAAGTTAAACCCTGAACATCATCTGGGTCTAAAGCATTTGCCAAAACACAAACAAGCCCCCACACCATGGGACTATGTTGAGTCGTTGGGTAGTTCTGATGGCCATCTCCCGGCCATCATATGACCTTGAACATAATCTGGGTCTATAGTACTCGTAAAGACAAATCCAACAAACCCAAACACGCTGTTGTACAATTGACGTGTCCATTAGACCAGCACCATAACACCGTGTTAGTAGTATTTAATGAATACCTAAAGTTTTCGTTTTACTGGTTTCGAACATGTTTCATATGATTATATAACCTTATCTTTTAATTTTTAGTACGATTAGCCAAATATTGTACTAAATGATTATTGTTATCTATGTCTATCACCACGCCAAATCCGTTGCGGGGTAAGCAGAGAATGTTAATGTAAGGACTTCAATTCACTCCGTTTAACAAACGTCCCGCACTAACCGCCCTTCCCAACCGCGTAATGTTGGCAGCATGGAATGATTTACCACCTTTTGGGGGTTTATGTTGATGACATTAGAATAGGAAATAATAAAATCATTGTTGCTGTAGCTTGTATTTCTATACATATTAAACTTAAGAGATGGATATATTTTAAACATTAAGGGTTTTAGTAATTAAATAAAGGGAATATACATTTTTATCATCATAACCAAATATTAAAACCATTATTAAAATAGAAATAATAAGGTATTACGCTCGACGTATTGCATTGCAAGTAGTAATTGCTGGGCCCGTGGCTTCTAGATTATAAGATCTTTATTTGGTAATTTTATAATATGACAAGGATGGCATATCAGCTCGCTAGCATCACGTTAGCATAATTTTTTTGTGCTCAATCATCGACTTATACAGTACCTACTATATCAAAAATTAAAAAAAAACGTGAAAAAATATTAAATTATACAAAAAAAGTTAAAAGTTCTTAACCGACGAATTCTCAAGTAATTATTGATAAATTACCGAAGTTGCGTCATAATTTACGAACTCAAGCCCTTTGCGAGGAAGCTTTGTTTAGAAGCCGAGATAATTAGACGCGCCACAAATGCGGTCGCTTCCCTTTTAGTAAGAACAGTGCTTGTTAAGATACTGTAAACATATTTTTATACAAGATGTATCGTAAATAAATCAAGACCTCAGACACCCCATATGGAAGAATATCTATAATCTTTCTTGCTCTTTTTAAAAACGTAACAAACACTAGGGACTATTCCTGTATCGTGGGTTAGTCTATCTATCTATCTGTAACCTCACGCCAGATCCCTTGCGGGTTCTTTCCTTACATACCTCTCTGGCTTCCTCGACTCTCATAGTTCGTCTCATACACGCTCGCCGGTTACGGAGACTCTTGACTTTTCCATCAGATACGACTCGGTTTATTTGGTCGTGGTAAGATAGTCTAGGTCTTCCCCGGTACCTGCATCCTTCCACTTTCACATTGTATATCTGTTTTGTCATTCTTTCCTCTGGCATTCTTTCTATATGCCCGAACCAACGGAGCATGCCCTTTCTCATCTTTACACAGATACTATCTTTCATACCTACTCGCTGTCTTACTATGCTGTTGCTAATGCGGTCGGTCAGCTTCACTCCGCACATCTTCCGCAGAGCTCGCATTTCTACCGCATTTATCCTACTTTCATTCTCCTTCTTACATACCCAGCTCTCGCTACCATATAACAGCGTTGGGACAAGAACTCCGTTATGTATGGCCAGCTGCGCCTTATGGCTTAAGTGCCGGCTCCCGAGTAGCTTTCCCATCGCACCATTCACTGTGTTCCCTGCACTCACTCTTCTCTCTATGTCAGCGGTGTATTTCTCATCCTTACTGAAGGCGCATCCAAGATATACAAACTCATTCACTTGCTCCAGCACATCGTTACCAGCCTCAATCCTTACATTCGTTCTGGTTTCTTCCCTTTCAAAAACCATAATCTTGGTTTTCTTCACATTCAAGTGTAAGCCATTGATCATGCAGTCGTCTTTCATAGCTGTGACTAGTGTTTGCAGATCAGTGGCTGTTGGCGCTATTAAAACCGCGTCATCTGCATAAAGTAGATGGTTTACCACTAAGTCACCCATTTGTACACCTTCATTCATCGCTTTCAGTCTTTGAAGACTTTATTAGTACTTTGTACTTTGGGTTAGTATTTTAAAAAAAACACCGTTACTCCTATATTCCCCATGCGGAGGTGGCAGAGGTGTACTGAGTACACCCACGTTTCGCCGACGATTTTAGGTCCCATGTAATAGGGGGCGAGTCTATTGACATATACCGGGCACAATTCCAGACTCCGGAGTCTGGTCCGGATCCGTACTGGGAAGATTCTGATCTAGGATTTGAACCCAGGACCTCATGATCACAAAGCGATGCGCTTTGCCACTAGACCAACGAGGCAGATTAGTATTTAAACATGAAATTCTACTAAAATATCTGGGCCGAAATAATCAACACAATCCAATGAGAGGAACGGCTTAAATTCATAACCACTGAAACAAGTCATAGTCAGTCGAACAGGACAAATCTTTGTCAGACCCAAAAAGGTTTGTTTTGGTGGTTGGGTTCGGATATTTGTGTGTGTGTGTGTGTGTGTGTGTGTGTGTGTGTGTGTGTGTGTGTGTGTGTGTGTGTGTGTGTGTGTGTGTGTGTGTGTGTGTGTGTGTGTGTGTGTGTGTGTGTGTGTGTGTGTGTGTGTGTGTGTGTGTGTGTGTGTGTGTGTGTGTGTGTGTGTGTGTGTGTGTGTGTGTGTGTGTGTGTGTGTGTGTGTGTGTGTGTGTGTGTGTGTGTGTGTGTGTGTGTGTGTGTGTGTGTGTGTGTGTGTGTGTGTGTGTGTGTGTGTGTGTGTGTGTGTGTGTGTGTGTGTGTGTGTGTGTGTGTGTGTGTGTGTGTGTGTGTGTGTGTGTGTGTGTGTGTGTGTGTGTGTGTGTGTGTGTGTGTGTGTGTGTGTGTGTGTGTGTGTGTGTGTGTGTGTGTGTGTGTGTGTGTGTGTGTGTGTGTGTGTGTGTGTGTGTGTGTGTGTGTGTGTGTGTGTGTGTGTGTGTGTGTGTGTGTGTGTGTGTGTGTGTGTGTGTGTGTGTGTGTGTGTGTGTGTGTGTGTGTGTGTGTGTGTGTGTGTGTGTGTGTGTGTGTGTGTGTGTGTGTGTGTGTGTGTGTGTGTGTGTGTGTGTGTGTGTGTGTGTGTGTGTGTGTGTGTGTGTGTGTGTGTGTGTGTGTGTGTGTGTGTGTGTGTGTGTGTGTGTGTGTGTGTGTGTGTGTGTGTGTGTGTGTGTGTGTGTGTGTGTGTGTGTGTGTGTGTGTGTGTGTGTGTGTGTGTGTGTGTGTGTGTGTGTGTGTGTGTGTGTGTGTGTGTGTGTGTGTGTGTGTGTGTGTGTGTGTGTGTGTGTGTGTGTGTGTGTGTGTGTGTGTGTGTGTGTGTGTGTGTGTGTGTGTGTGTGTGTGTGTGTGTGTGTGTGTGTGTGTGTGTGTGTGTGTGTGTGTGTGTGTGTGTGTGTGTGTGTGCGTGCGTGCGTGCGTGCGTGCGTGCGTGCGTGCGTGCGTGCGTGCGTGCGTGCGTGCGTGCGTGCGTGCGTGCGTGCGTGCGTGCGTGCGTGCGTGCGTGCGTGCGTGCGTGCGTGCGTGCGTGCGTGCGTGCGTGCGTGCGTGCGTGCGTGCGTGCGTGCGTGCGTGCGTGCGTGCGTGCGTGCGTGCGTGCGTGCGTGCGTGCGTGCGTGCGTGCGTGCGTGCGTGCGTGCGTGCGTGCGTGCGTGCGTGCGTGCGTGCGTGCGTGCGTGCGTGCGTGCGTGCGTGCGTGCGTGCGTGCGTGCGTGCGTGCGTGCGTGCGTGCGTGCGTGCGTGCGTGCGTGCGTGTGTGTGTGTGTGTGTGTGTGTGTGTGTGTGTGTGTGTGTGTGTGTGTGTGTGTGTGTGTGTGTGTGTGTGTGTGTGTGTGTGTGTGTGTGTGTGTGTGTGTGTGTGTGTGTGTGTGTGTGTGTGTGTGTGTGTGTGTGTGTGTGTGTGTGTGTGTGTGTGTGTGTGTGTGTGTGTGTGTGTGTGTGTGTGTGTGTGTGTGTGTGTGTGTGTGTGTGTGTGTGTGTGTGTGTGTGTGTGTGTGTGTGTGTGTGTGTGTGTGTGTGTGTGTGTGACTTTCATGTTTGTTAAGGAACCCACTATACAATAAAGTTGCTAATGTACATTTGCAGTAATGAGAAGAGTATTTTTTTATGCAAACTAAACAGATTGCATAAAAACATACTCGTTTTACTGAACTGATCATAAGCTGTCTCGCCAGCTCGACCGAGATGTCTATCTATCTATCTATATCATCACGTCAGTTCCCTTGCGGGGTAGGCAGGGAGTACAGACTTCCAACAGGTTCTTTCCTTACAGACCTCTTTGGCTTCCTCCAGTCATAGATCGTCTCATACACGCTCGCCGGTTACGGAGACTCTTGACTTGTCCTTTAGATAATACCCGGTCTATTTGGTCGTGATAAGATAGTCTAGGTCATCCCCGGTACCTACATTGTTCCTTTTTCGCATGATGTCACAAGAAATGTCAAATCATTTTTACTCCTTGTACCAAGATGAAGATAATTTTAAAACACACACGCCTATATTCTCCAAGCGGGGGTTGCAGAGGTGTACTGAGTACACCCACTTTTCGCTGACGATGTTAGGTCCCATATAATAGGGGGCGAGCCTATTGCCATATACCGGGCACAATTCCAGACTCCGGACTCATATTGGGAAGTTTTCGTTAAAAAAACTACATTTGTCCTACCTAGGATTCGAACCCAGGACCTCGTGATCACACAGCGAGGCGTTTTGCCACCAGAACAACGAAGCAGTCATATTTTTTTAAAACTATATAAAATATTATGCCAAAACAACATACAAGAAACGGCCATTTGTAACAGACAAACGGTATCATGTAGCAACAAATATTATAAATTTCACTGCAGAGTATTATACAGCTGGGCGTCCAAACGCCATAACTCAGTACTTGAGCGAGCAGCGTCAGCGGCACAACCATGCCGAGGATCCTTCTCCAACGAGTGGACTTGTGGCAAATAAATAAACTATAACACTGCAGCAATCTAACTTGCTCTGACCAATTGAAGGACGATTTAGCGCTTAAGAGCTTAACCGCTCCACCCACTATGCCTAATAGTCGCGGGTTTGATCCCCGTACGGGATAAATCTTTGTGTGACCCACAATTTTTTGTTTCGGTCTGTGTTTGTGTTTGTAAATGTTTATGTTTCTTAACGCACCCATGACACAGGAATAAATCCTAATGTGGGGCTACATTTATTTAAAAATAACCATTGGTTTGTACCTCGTTGGTCGAGTGGCGAATAATGCGCTTTGCGATCACGAGGTCCTGGGTTCAAAACCTAGGTCGGACAAAGATAGTTTTTCTATCAAACTAATAGATAGATAGAGTACTCTTTATTGTACACCAGTGACATTTACAATTAATCACATACAAAAAAAATATTAACAACAGCTAGGTACAATTGGCGGTCTTATTGCTAAAAGCAATTTCTTCCAGACAACCAATGTATTGGAAGAAGCAATATAAGGAATAGGGCAGTTATGGTGGCGTACACTATAAACCTAAATAAAACATATTATCATCATATTACCTACATACATATCATAGTTACAATACAACATTATATACATACATATACTATACACATATAATACTATGCTAATATATAAATATATCTTGCACACAAAACAGAGTGTGTAAAGGGAGTTTATAAATGAAGAAAGTGGTGGTAAACCATTTTTTTAAAGGAGGCCAACGACTTTGCACGGCGGACTGTCACAGGCAATGCATTCCACAAACGAACGGCTTGATTAGATAAGGATTTATCGAAGTAGTTGGTAGAATGCATTGGTATTTCCAGCTTTAGGTACTCCGATGACTTTAGAAACCTTGAATGTGTTTCGTGAAGGAATTCAAATCGTGAGAGAGAATAGGTCACGAGAATCCAGTGCCGATTGGTGGAGGCAGGTTTGTGGCCACCGCCTTGCAAATTGTTTGGTCATTCCTATTTTTGAGCATCATTTAACGCCGTCACGCCTATATTCCCCAAACGGGAGTGGCAGAGGTGTACTGAATACACCCACTTTTCGCCGACGATGTTAGGTTCCATGTAATAGGAGGCGAGCCTATTGCCATATACCGGGCACAATTACAGACTCCGGACTCATACTAAGAAGTTTCCGTTAGAAAAACTTCATTTGTCCTTCCTAGGATTTGAAACCAGGACCTCGTGATCACCAAGCGATGCGCTTTGCCACTACACCAACAATGCAGTCACACAAGCATCATTTAAATACATTTAAATGTTTTTTTATGCAGTTTCCCCTGCAGTAATTGATACCAATGCAGTGATAGCCTAGTGGTTAGACCGTTGGACTGCAAAGTCAAAGGTCTCGGGTTCAAACCCAGGCACGCACCTCTGTCTTTTCGAAAGCATGTGCGTATTAAAAATTAATTATCACTTGCTTTAACGGTGAACGAAAACATCGTG
This sequence comes from Phalera bucephala, assembly GCA_905147815.2. Taxonomy (NCBI): domain Eukaryota; kingdom Metazoa; phylum Arthropoda; class Insecta; order Lepidoptera; family Notodontidae; genus Phalera; species Phalera bucephala. The sequence goes on from LR990627.1 coordinate 12,264,163, forward strand.
AGAAAATATGCATGCCTAAGAGTTTCTCGAAGGTGTGTGAAGTTCGCCAACCCGCACTAGCCCAGCGTGGTGGACTATGGCCTAAACCCTCTTAGTTTTAGAGGAGGCCCGTGCCCAACAGTGGGACAGTTTCTTAACAGGGCTAATATTATAATTGATACCATCTTATTTAAATTGTTACCAAATTATTTCCATCTATCTATATCATTACGCTAAATCCCTTTCAAGGTAGGCAGAGAGTACAGAGCTCTAACAGGTTCTTTCCTTACATGCATCTCTGGCTTCCTCCACTCTCATAGTTCGTCTCATACACGTTCACCGGTTACGGAGACTTTTGACTTGTTCTCCAGATAAGACTTATTTATTTTAAAATCTAAATTACCTATTGTAGCGGCACTAGCGAGGTTGCGGTGGGTGTTGTTAATGATAAAATTCTGTTTTGTTAATTATTGTTTATTTCACTTCATGTATACAATGTTCCATATAAATGTTAACAATTACTAAAAATGCTGACTCTAATCGAATATGTTTGTTAAGGAATGCACCCGGTCGCCACAAGTGTTAGTTGTGCACTGATGTTAATAATTCATGATGCTTGTGTAAACAAATTGCATAGGTTTGCGATTCGTGTGTTCGGTTGCTGATCGAACACTATGAAGAGACTGAGTTCTTAGATTTACGCGAATATTTTTGATTTTTAAGTTCCCGACGTTTCGAGTTCTTTGCAGCACCCATGGTCGGGAACTTAAAAATCAAAAATAAACCGCGTAAAAATCCGAAAAAATTGTTTTATTCGCCTATGAAGAGAATTAAATTGCCATTGCTCAGAGAATTAGTATTGCCATACAATGTAGCATTGATCTGGCATCTGGCCTTCTAGGCACACTGCCAAGCAACGGCGATTTAGGACATATATAATTTTTGTAAATATTATTTTTTTATTTGTACATGCCATTCTCATGAATAGTATAACTTATTTAATTTAACTTAGATCCACCTGATGGACCCGCTTATCTGAAATTAAATTGTTGTTTTACCCGAACTATTGCGGAAATACGCATAATGGACGGTTAAGGATAAAAAGTTGTTGAAACATAACTTCTCTATCCTTAACCGATAACTATAAAATAACAATTATTTTATAAATAGCAACTTAGTCGTATATTTAGGAAAATCCGCAACGATATACAGGAAATTAGAATGAATAATCACATTACTCATAATACCTATCAACAATATTTATTGATGTCGTTTATTTTTATATAATTTCAATGTTAATTCTGTTAAAACAAGTTAAAATAAGTTAAGTTAATAGTTAAAATTAATCTAATCAGTATCGCTACAAATGTTGCTAGGGATGGTTTGTTAATTTTATGTACTCTCTACCTGGCTCGCCAGAGATCTGATGTATGATTTATGGACCCCTTGAAGCAACGAGAGCGACAAAATAATGGCGATTGTTCTCATGCTATCACGAGAATTAATACTCCTCCTCGTACCACGAGTTTATTCGTAAATTATAGTATACTTGCTGTAAACCGCGACTTACATACGACTTACGAAATTTAATCAAATTTTTTTATCTAAAAATAGCCTAAGTTACTCCTTATAACATTGGCTATTCGCCAGTGACAGCGGAGATTAGCCGGAATAATTCTAAAAATGGTGTTTTTGTTATTAGTACCTTATATTATTTATATGCATTAAGTAAAAAGCTGTTATTTTAACATTACAAGCAGACACTTCAATTTTATTTATTTGTATAGGTATAGATTATGCTTCGTGATATGTATTAGCATCGTCACGCCTATATTCCCCAGAGGGGGTGGCAGAGGTGTACTGAGTATACCCACGTTTTGCCGACGATGTTAGGTCCCATGTAATAGGGGGCGAGCCTATTGCCATATACCGGGCACAATACCAGACTCATTCTCCGGACTCCGGACTCATACTGGGAATTTTTCGTTCGAAAAACTACATTTGTCCGACCTAGGATTTGAATCCAGGACCTCGTGATCACAAAGCGATGCGCTTTGCCACCAGACCAACGAGATTAGATATTTTTTAATAATAAAATAAACACCGTAATGCCTATATTCTCCAAGCAGGAGTGGCAAAAGTGTACTACTTCTCACCGAAGCTATTAGGTCCCATTTAATAGAGGCGAGTCTATTGGCACCATACCGGTTACAATGTCAGACTCCGGACTGATACTGAAAATTTTTCTATAGAAAAAGTAAAGTTATGACATTTTACCTCTTTATCTATAATGTAAATAAAAAAAAAGAAAAATCTTGTCGATCTTGTGAAAATCGCAGGAAGTCGTTGGATGCAGGTGGCATCGGACCGGTTACGCTGGAAAGCGATTGGGGAGGCCTATGTTCAGCAGTGGACAAGTATAGGCTGAGATGATGATGATGATGATGAAATCTCGGAATGGTCGAGAAGAGTAATGGCTGCTTCTCAAGTCATCCTCGTAAACTGATGCTGGCGGTGGAGACTGGTCCGTCCTTTGTCCTTTGACTGATTAAACCTGTAGTTCTGTTGAACTTTGGCTGCTTCGGCTTCACACTGGAGCTATAACCAAGAATTTTGTTCGCACTCATTATATATTAAGCAGTTTTATATTATTATTATTTTCATATATATTTTTTTAATACGAGTATATACCTTTACAAAGTCTTTATTTTGTAAATAAGAAGACTGTGTAGACACTGATTGATACCATGAGTGTAAGCACATTTATGTTTAGTCTATACTTAAGCCTATCTACTGAACTCGTTCTGCATTGTTCTCCCAAACCCTATTAACGCAATGTATAAAAAAGAATTGTAAAACTCTCATTTTAAAAGAGTAACCGTGGATTTTCTTGCCCTTCTTCTCCACCGGAATAACATTCCGAATGGGTGTAAAGTCTTAATTAATCATTATTTTTCTTCTTGACTATTCATAAGTACTTCTTGGTCTACATGAATAAAAGACGTTTGATTTTGATTTTTTGAAATAAACAAAGCCATATCTTTTATTAACTATGTACATACATAAGAGAAAACGGTGTTATAATACTCCTTTACTAGTTTCGGCTCCATATGGAGCATCTTTAGTATCGTATTGGGCAAAGATACTAACCGATACTGGAAATTTTTCTATAGAAAAAGTACAGTTATGAGATTTTATCAAAGGACTAATAATAATTTAAATCTTGACATATCCTACGCTGACATAAAAATACGAACTACTGACAACACGAGATTTCTTAGTATAATATTAGACAGTCAACTTAAATGGAAACACCGTATTGACAATATATGTAAGAGTCTAAATCAATATTCTTATGCGCTTCATAACTTATCAAAAATAGACAATGAATCTGCTGTTCTTGTTGCCTATAATGCATATGTATCATCCACGTTACGTTTTGGAATAATATACTGGGGTAACTCTGTAAATATTGTGATTGCTTTTAAGGCTCAAAAGAAATGTTTACGTGCAGTATATAAACTTAAATCTACTTAGAGTGTAAAACCATACTTTAAGAAACTTAATATTCTTACATTACCCTGTATGTATATATTCGAGACAGAAAAAAATTGTCAAGTAAACTTTCACCTATTTGAAACATTGCATTCTAAAAGGCGTCTTAATAAAATTCAAATGTCTGCTCATTCTACAGCTCTATATTCCGATAAAATTTTATGCATGGCTCCTAAAATTTATAATAAAATTCCTGGATACATTAGAAACCACACTGATTTAAATATATTCAAAAATAGCTTGCTCGAACTTCTAAATAAAAAGACATACTATTCTGTGTGTGAATTTCTTAATGATACAATAACATCCTATAGCAACTATTTAACTATTTAGGTTTATTGATTATATTATTGTAATTTATAGCTAATATTTTGTACGTCATTGAATGGCCAAACATAGCGCTCATAAATTACTACTTAAAGATACTACGAGTACCTCTTTTACCTATGTTTCACAAATAAATAATTTCGACCATTTCGAAAATTCGACCTAATATTCGATCCCAGGACACCGTGATCGCATCGTACATTAGCATCCAACGAGCTCAAAAACAGCGGGGTTATATTGAGTAGTTGGGTAGTTACATTGGCCACCTTTCGGCTTCATCATCAGACCCTAAACACTATCTGGTTGTATAGTACTTTAATAGCAATTTAACAAATCCAAACACGAGGGGGTTACGTTGTATAGTTCACATGCCAACTTCGGAAGCCAGCACCAGACCAGCTCCATGGCTCCATACTACCGTATTGTAATCGAACTTACATACGTATGCCAATTTTTAGCTTAATCGGACACTCGCAAGTGCCTTAAAAAACGGATTACAAGATATAACCAGACATACAAACATTGCAAGTTAAATAAAAGCTTGTAATAAAGTGCAGGGCTAGGTTGTCCCATTGACAGCCGAAGTGCTGCCGACTGTCAATGGAGGACACCCACATAAAATGCCCGAGTTTCCGAAACACTAACCAGTATCCATAAAGGGTTTTCTCAAAATAAAAAGAATACTGCCTCGTTGATCTAGTGGCATCACTTTGTGATTACGAGGTCCTGGGTTCAAATCCTAGGTCAGGCAAATGTAGTTATTCTAAGGAACAATTTCCCAGTATAAGTCCGGAGTCTACGTAAGGTGGGTGTACTCAGTACACCTTTGCCACCCCTGCTTGCGGAATATAGGCATGGCATTGCAATGAATGTTAGTTTGTTAACGTTAAATCTTGCAAACTAAATTAGAACTAGTTCCTCTTATTCATTGGAGTTGACATTTGACATGTTGGTTCAGCCTAAGCCCAGGGTTGGCTCCAGACGAAAGAACTTCTTAACGACCAGCAGCAAAGACTCGAATGTTTGTCTACACATATTATATTATTGGTCGTTTTAAATTGTACTGTTGTGTTGGCCGTTTGAAATGCGTATCTGGCTACATAAAATCAAGTTTTTATATTTTTTTTCTAATAATTAGTTATAAACTCGCTCGAGCAAAGTCGGGGCCGTATCACAAAATTATCATTAATGCGAGCTGCGAGTTATTTAGTGGCTCGGATGCCGGAGGTCGGGGCACAGTTCACACGCCCTCTAACCTCATTATTGAGCGAAACTCAATCCCGCCAACACGCCCGACCTTCCTGCGCACTTAGTCACCGTAAATTATTGTCAAATAACTATTAGATGACGGCAAATGTTGCCATCGATCGGTGCGAGGGAGCAAGTTTAATGAACACAGATTATACCAGAGCTTGATCTATGTATATCATCATGTTAGTTCTTTTAAAGGTTAGGTAAAGAGTATAGAGTTTAAGGTAACGAGTAAAAGGTTATTCCCTTCACTTTTCTCGCTTCCTCCACTCTAGTTAGTCATAGTTCTAATTCAGCTCACCGGTTTCGAAGACTCTTGGCTTGCCCATCAGATATGACAAGGTCTGCTTAGTCATGATGATGACAGAGATAAGATCATACTCGGTGGAGTATGATCTTATCTCTGTCATCATGCGTGGTGACGCAGACCCAGTACAGTTTGTGGAGGTAGGTTTTGTGGCTCTCTGCTGTTATAACTTAGAAATATTAAGTCACCCATAAGGCTTCAAACTTTACCTAATGACTATGAAATGAAGTAATAACCGGAATCCAATACAATAAATTGATTCCAGTTATATGGTTAATGTAGTTTAGTTTCCGTAGAACGGAGAGTCTCGAATGTGAAACGCCATAAACGATTACCCACCTATTTCTTTTTTTTTACGTAGGGAAATCCTCATGGAATTCCGCTAGCCTCGGGGAAAGCTAGCGGGGCATGTCGGTCTCCTACCAACCAAAACCCCATGGTGGCTGGCATCGATACTTCGCGAAGGGGCTCCGGGATCTCCGTTAGTAACGCACCGGTGCCCCTCCATGTCGTGCTCGTGCAGTCTCTTGATCCGCTCCCTAGTGCACCATCACCGTGCTCCTCGGGGTCGCGAACAGTACCAACCAGCCAGGCTACACGTCCTGTATACAAACTCAACGCGAAGTTGTCTGAACTATTTGCGCTATTTGGCGCCCCCTAACGACTACTACTGCGCCTGATTTTTGCATAATTTTCGATAATCATAAATTTCCCACAACCAAAACGTTAAACTGAGGCCAAAAATATGTGACTACAAGGAGACGAAGTCTTTGCGAAAGTAGTATACTTTTATATGACGTCAAAGCCATATAAATTTTTAAATGGTTTATTCATCTCTGTGTTCTCCGTTTCTGAATATATAAAAAAGAAGATGAATAATCCTAAAAAGATACAATATTTTATCGTCAAAAGTTAAGAGTCGCGGGTTCTTTTCCTGCCTAGAACAAATCTTTGTGTGGCTGAGAAGCATTTGTTTCGGCATAGGTGTTTGTAATGAATGGCATGTTTGTAAACACACTGCAAGACAAGAATAATTTTTAACTGTGGGCCTACTTTTTATTAAAAATCACTCGCTATTAAAATAAAAGAACGAAAGGCTTAGCACGAGAAGTTTGACGTTAGCGTGATGCTAACGAGTATGGCGAGTGAGGCGCTCGCAGCGCTGTGCGACCGCGGTGTTCTTACTGATCACCAAGGTTAAACAGCGTTCGACTCGGTCGACCTGAGATGGGTGACCGTTTGTGGCATTTTCATATTCGAGCGTCTCCGTGCTTCGGAAGGCACGCCAAGCCATTGGTCCCGGTTAACACTTAATGTGGCAGTCGTTAAGCCGAGTTGGAAACCTTAAAGGCGGCTTGATAAGTTCCAACAGCAGGTGGCCACAAACCTGCCTCCACCAATCCGCACTGGGTCCGCGTGGTGGAGTATGACCTAATCTCTCTTACCTCGATTTGTGAGAGAAGGCCTTTGCCCAGCAGTGGGCAGTATAGGCTGATGTTATTATTATATCATAGCGAGTATGCTCGATGTCACAATCATGTTTATTTAGTAAATTAGTTGTTTGATAAGGATGGCATTTGAACTCGATAACGTAATTTTTTTCGTGCTAAGCCGTCTGTACCTTCTATCATGACTAATAGAAATGACTCTCACAAGTGACAGAATTTATAATGTATATGTATTGTGTTTGCCAGTGTTCAAGAGGAAGTTCTATGACTTTCTATTAGATATTCTAGATTAAATATTGTATTTTTTGTATACTCGTAGATATATTATTAGCTAGCCGTAACCCGCGGCTTCGCACGCGTTTCTTTTGTAATTTGACATAAGTAGGTAGGACTTTGTTAATAGCATTATTCTAAAACACCTCCATATCAGTTTCTTTTAAATATGTTCAGCCGTGTTAATATGGAGAAATAAAATCAACTAACCCCAAGACTTTTTTTATTTCAGTCCCGAGCTAAAAAGTAGTCTTAAACAATCTCTGAAAATTCCTCCATTTTCCAGTGATAGTCTATTTATAATCGGTTCCACCGTTCTGGATATTAACACATAAACACAAATCCCAAATCCATATTCTTGTGCGCTGTGCGGGGATCGTACCTGCGACTATTTGACATAGTAACGGCCGAATATCCATACGTTACTTAAATGTTTAAGTCACACTTAACCGTTTCCGACGTCGTTAACTTGCATTTTCGTATTCTCAAACATCATTTAAATCAACTTCTTAAATTTAATTGAACTTAAATGGCTACTTAAACCAAAAACTGTATTTTCAAACGCCACTTAGTGTTTGACGTCTGTCAAATCTTCACTCAAATAGCTCTTAAGACCCCGTCAAAGTTAAGAATGGTTCCAAGCAATCTTAAATTATTTTGAAGAGGACTTTGGGTGTCAAAACCAAAAATATCCCCCCCCCCCCCTATAATTTTAGATTGTGCAGTACTGCATAATATTGCCATGTCAGAGCATGACTATCTAGGGGATGATACATTGCCCCAGGATTTCCCTGGTGGGGATATAATGGAGGACGGCCACAATATCAGCAATGAAAATTTCCTTGTTAGAAGTATGATAATTAATACACATTTTTCTAGTTAAAATGTGTTTATTTTTTATTAACAATTATATTTTCATAATTATATATTGCCTACCTTGGAGAGATGTGGCGTGATGATAAAGGTAGGTAGGTATATTTTCATTTAGTCACTATTTAGTGGTGACTTGATCTTTTTCATAACACCGATGTCTCTACAATGTAAAATCACATCACATATTGAATATATGACGTCACACAATGATGTATACAGGAGATAAAGATAAAAAAATAGATTTACATTTTCTTTAACCACATTTTTCTTGGACTTCTGTTTTAGATTTTGATGTAGATGTCGCAGTCGCCAAGTTCTGTGACCAGTCGTAGCTACGACGTTATATTGGTGAATAATTTCTGACCATGTATTTTTCTTTTTAATAATGAATGCTGCATTTGTCTCTTTATTCTCGATTATGCGGAGAAACCTAAAATTAAATATGCGGTTTGAAAACTAAGCATTTGTATTTTGTAGCTAAAACTGTTACAATCAAATAGTCATCACAAAACTTACGTATTAATTAACAAAATTCTTTCTTTCTCTGCACTGGTGTAAAATTGCACCCCTCTTTTTCTTGCCTTTTCAACCACGTTGTAGATAATAAAACTAAAATATTGCTACTAGATCTTTAATAGATAGTTTTTACTTGAATTTTTCTTCCTTCATCAATCGAATGTCAATATTGACAAACAATTATTATTGCGTTTCGTAGTTATGTTGTTTGAATACCCATTTGGCCGTTAGCTCTTAAAATTTTATAAACTTTTTCGATTTTGAATTCCAAATGTGTTTACGGGCGTCACGGGACTGTATTTTAATTTAAATTTTAATATTAAATTCTAATTAACCCCTTACTTATCCTTAGAAATTTTGCATAAAATGAAACTACTACTTGTATCATTAATATTATAAACGAGAACAATTTTTTTTTTCGTTTTTTTATCCTAATGCTGCCATATTTAAAACATTTGAGGGACACTTAGCTAATCATGGTCCTAAATGATAACAGCAGTATTTGTGAATACCACATAAATATAAGTTGCTATTTAAAATGAGCAGCTCTCAACAAATTTTTGATTGAAGTGACGTTTGAGTATTCGGCCTTAAGTTAAGCAGTCTACGTTCTATCAGTTAAACCAAGTCATCTTTGTATTGCAAAAGTATTTATAAAGTCAACTGTAAAATGAGTAAATTGTTGTTGTAGAACAATTTCAACAGGCCCCCAGGCTTCCAGTCACGTAAAAATCCACCAAATGCATATTCGAGTGATTTTATATACTACTTACACGGATAATATCGGCATGATATAGTGTGTGAACAAAGTTACCTATTTCATATTACTATTTTACGACTTAAGATACGTCAATACTATCTATCAATTTATATCATCACGTCAGATCTTGCAGGGTAGGCAGAGAGTACAGATTTCCAACAGGTTGTTTTCTTACAGACCTTTCTGTCTTTCTCCACTCTCACAGTTCGTCTTATACACGCTCGCCGGTTACGGAGACTTTTGACTTGCCCTTCTGATAACACACATTCTATTTGGTTATGGTAAGATAGTCTAGGTCTTCCCCAATATCAACGTTCTTCCACTGGCTCATTTGATATCTGTCTTGTTTCTTGCATATTAAGTTTCTTTATTATCCGTTCAGCCATTTTAGTATAATGAAATAATAGATATTCCTCAGAAGTCATGCATATTTTTCGTAATGGAAAGTGTTTTGTTTTATTTTTCGGTGTAAGACACCTTCATATAAAGTTTCAATTAAATTCGTTTAACCAGCTATATCGCAAGAACCGTGATTCTTTCCGGGATAGATACGTTCTCGAAATAATATTCATGATACTATCTCAAATATTTGACGGACGATTTAGCGCAATGGGTAAGAGCTTAAGCCGCTCCGCCCACTGTGTCTAATAGTCGCGGGTTTGATTCCCGCACGGGACAAATCTTTGTGTTATCCACAATTATTTGTTCCGGTCTGGGTATTTGTGTATGGGAATTTTCATGTTTGTAAACGCACCCACGATACAGGAATAAATCCTAGAGTGGGGCTATGCTTAAAAAAAAAAATCGAAACCTAAAACACCTTGAAACTGTTAGTAAGATCCATTCTGCCCTTTAAGTATGAAGCCCTTTTAGAATAACGGCTATCCCGGAAGAACCGTTTGTGAATATTTTGTCAACTTCCACCAGACTTATTTCTCTTCAACTATCTCTATTACCGGGTTCAGTCTTAGACCCACTTAACCCGCACAGGTGGTCTTTGTAAAATATAAACTAAGCTATAGTGCGATCTTATTCAACACACACCACTTACGCCGTCTCATAAAAAACGTATACAATACCTTTCTTTTTAAAACGGATTATCAGTTTATCTTTTCATTTTTTTTGTTAATATTAATATTTCTGATTTAAAACTTCTTTACCTACCCTGACAAAGAGTGTAATCTAGCGTAATAATATCTTAAAACGGTTCATTGCCAGCTAAGTATGTAGCAAAGTTTTGTCAGTTAATTTTGTGTTAGTCTTCTCGTAAGATATTAATCGTCGTTAAAGTTTCGTATCCAACCCATTCATCGTTAGAGTTCTCTCCGGAAGAAACAATCCTGAATGCATCATCGGCTTATACACCAAACATATTTAAGTGTTTAAATCAAACGTGTATGAACAATTTCCAGTGAGTACTTTTAACTACTGCATAGTTTTTCGTGAGGAGACCTGAGTTCAAGATCAATTCATGAAGGTTTTCTGAAGTTTTGTGGATCTGGAGAAGGCGTTTGATAGAGTCGTGCGAAAGAGACTTTGGGACATTTTGCCAGAGTATGGTATAAACGGCACTCTGTTGCAAGCCGTCCAGTCCACTTATGTAGACAGTAAGGCATGTGTACGGATGGGTGGCAACATGCCACCCTAGTTTGACTTTAAAATCGGCGTCAAGCAGGATTGCGTGTTATCCGTTAGACTGTTTATAACATATCTGCATAAAAGTCTTCTAAGACTGAATGCGATGAATGAAGGGGTAAAAATGGGTGATCTAGTGGTAAACCACCTGTTATATGCAGATGACGCGGTTTTAATAGCATCAATAGCCACTGATCTGTAAACACGACTAGTCACAGTTATGAGAGACGACTGCATGAACAATGGCTTACATTTGAATGTGAAAAAAACCAAAATTATGATTTTTGAACGGGAAGAAACCAGAACGAATGCAAGGATTATGGTTGGTAACGATGTGCTTTAGCAAGTGAATGAGTTTGTATATCTTGGATGCGCCTTCAGTAAAGATGGGAAATACACCGCTGATATAGAGAGAAGAGTGAATGCAGGGAATAGAGTGAATGGTGCGATGGGAAAGCTACTTCGGAGCCGGCACTTAAGCCAAAAGGCACAGCTGGCCATGCATAACGGAGTGCTTGTCCCAACGCTGTTATATGGCAGTGAAAGTTGGGTATGTAAGAAGGAGAAGAAAAGCAGGATAAATGCGGTCGAAATGCGAGCCTTGCAGAAGATGTGCGGAGTCACGCTGACCGACCGTATTCGCAACAGCGTAGTAAGAAAGCGAGTAGGTATGAAAGATAGTATCGGTGTAAAGATTAGAAAGGCTATGCTCCGTTGGTTCGGGCATATAGAAAGAATGTCAGAAGAAAGAATGACAAACAGATATACAATGCGAAAGTGGAAGGATGTAGGTACCGGGGAAGACCTAGATTATCTTACCATGACCAAATAAACCGTGTCTCATCTGAAGGGCAAGTCAAGAGTCTCCGTAACCGGTGAGCGTGTATGAGACTGAACTATGAGAGTGGAGGAAGCCAGAGAGGTCTGTAAGGAAAGAACCTGTTGGAACTCTGTACTCTCTACCTACCCCGCGAGGGAGCTGGCGTGATGATATAGATAGATACATAGATAAGGCGTAAAAAACCAAATTTTTCATATAGGCACTTCAAGCGCCAGTTTCATGGCTGCCTTGTAGCACTGAGCCCACCATTTTTTTAATTCGTCTATAGAGCTTTTAAAGTATCATTAACCCACGCTAGAAACTTCTTTGCCTTCCTTAGAATAACCGTCAGTATTGAAGAATTATTTACACTTTAATTGTCGTCCCACGTCTCTAACACAGTTTACAAGAAGATTTACTATTATATACATACCGCGAGTCATACACACACGCACTAAAGTGCGTCTGTGTATGACTCGCGAGCAAAAAAGTGCGTCTATTCGAAAGGAACCGAATGCACCCGATTGAACTCGAATGTTGGCCATCGCCGCACTGTGACGCTTGTCAAAGAGTTTCTACTACTTAGTATATAGATAGTGTCGAAAATGATTGTGGTTAGTTGAGCTGGACGCTCTAGCTGCCTGACTAAACGACTAGCACATTAAAGCCCGTACAGAATGAAAATCTGTTGTGAATCTAGTTTTAAAACTAACGTTTCAGTTCAAACAATCAGTTTTTAAAACTAGATTGAACTGACTGATTTACGATCTGTAATACGGGCCTAAGTGATAACCGGGATGAATGGCTTAACGTGCCTTCCGACACATAGAGAGTCTCGAATATGCCACAAACGGTCACCCATCTAAAATCAACCGTGCCGAACACTGCTTTACTTCATATATATTTGAATATGCTTTTTATATTGAAAATATTCACCAATGTTTGTCAAATTATAATTATTGCTGATATGAATAACTGAGAATGATAAACGACTAACGATGCCAACTGTACTCTAGTGACACACAAAATACAATTACAAGGTTATGTCACCAAGTTATCGTAACGCGCCGCGTTTGATCAAAGCGAATAAGGTTCTGTCGGCACCATTACTCCGAGTGGGGAAATTCGCTTTCACTGAAAATTGTGTAATCGACGACCGGCAGCGGCTTCTTATTTTAAATATTACCCTCGGAGGTTGTAATGGTGCGCTGGGATAGGCTATGTCGAAATGCGAGCATTAGTTTGATCGCGGATGTCCGGTTGTTGAAGATAATACTGGCAACATTGTTTACTTTTAGATTTTTACGGAGTTTTGGCGAGAAATCGACGAGTGATGTTGTCAATTTGTTATAATTTCCAAAACTCGTATCTTGTACGAGTTTAGAATAAACTACGCTTTTTCACGATAGTGACCTTGATTTAAATAATATACAATAGAAGCCTACATCATTTGACCCTTCCGAAACACCGGGCGAGATGTTATTAGCATTGATAGTGATGCACTTGATTGGCGATTAAAGCACCCTTTCAAACGGTGTTGGGATACTTAAAAAATAGAGTTTTAACACGCTTTTATTAACTTGACCTGTAACTATGTAACGGAATCTTTCAATGTAATTTAGACCAACATCAAGGCGTCCGACCAACTTGAAAATTGTTACACGTATCAAGACTGATGACAATAGAATAATTTTATTAATTTGACGTTCTATCCTGATCAGGATCACCAGGATTAGAAAATATGATTAATTTTACAAGTTAAGTATCATCTACGTTGAGAAAATAAGAAATTAAATTATAGTTAAAAAAAAACACGCTTTGATAGCAAAGCGAACTAAAAAGGAGAAAATATTTTTTAAGTATCAAACATTTGTTAAATTATTTTTACTGTGGAAAAGATAAGGGTGGTTTTTACCATATATTTATCGGCGATTAGGTTTCCGGAATGGCCGTTTCAATGCTGGTAACGGTGGAAGGTGGGTGTATCTTCATTTTCACAGTCGTATGGTGCCCGATCATAAAGAAAATCCTGAAATAACATTAAACTTTTGTCTATTACACTGATCTTCCTTGATATTCTTACTCTGGTTGCAAAATATCAGAGGAGACTCGCAATAATTGAGAATTAATATTGTCACATGGAATGCATAGAGATTAGCTGCTCCGCAATACATCTGATCGCTCGCACATCGACTAACTGTCACCGGTCGATCGTCATCTGACTATCATCGCATCACAACTAAACACACTAAAGCAATTATTAAAGGCATAGAGTATGCCTATAGACAAGATTAAAGGTTTCTAAAATGACAATAACAGCTTGACATTCCATTAAATGTGATCCTCAAATATAGCTTAAATAATACGGTCTGACATATTTATAAGAACTCTACTTTAATAAATAGATACGAAAGAAGGATTTATAACGTTTGATGCCAACCACCCACGCTTTTTAACAAACTCTTCATACTTAAAAATGATTTTCTCCTTTTTAGTTCGGCTTGCTATTTAAGCGTGTTTCTTTTAGCTTTTTTAAAGTATAATTTATTATCACTAAGTTACAGGTGTTATAAAATGAACTGTACGTGTCTCCAGCGGCTGTATTATTTGATGGTGTGTGTTGTTTTACAGTCAGAACGCTTCTCATCAAGGACAGTGTCAAAAGATCTGCTACGCTTTGATGAGCTCATAGAACAAAATGATATATTTGGCACATTTGTTTTCGTGCTGTTTAGTTATTTAATAATCATGCAGGAAAACTTAGTAATATATTTTTGTACAAAAACACGAATAATAATTTCGATATATTGCTGGTTAGTCAAATTAGCTCGGCTTGCCAATTAAGGAGTGGAATAATTTGGTAAAATACCAAAATTAATTCCAAAAACAAATGATTACGGCCTTTATATCGATTCAGTACAAACAACAATTAAACCTCACATTATTTAGCTATAAGTAATATATTTTACAATTTTATAATTACAAAATTGGGGTAAAATTCCTTTAAGCTAGGATCCCTAAACACACACACACATCGTACACGGGCATCACGCATCATATAGTTCGTAACTGTGGCCGACTTTTGTTTGTTTACATTGCTCTGTCTAGACAAATCTTAGTCTACGCTTAAAAGTATCATACTCATTATTTATTCATAAACGAAATTATATTTTCCGTGTCACATTGTGACTCACAGCGGGCATCAGTCGGGACGATTATAGCGAATTGGCTCTCGCACTTCCCACCGTGCCATCTCTTATATGCAATTGAAATCAAATCTAAATATCTTTATTTCAGACACAGTCAATATAAAATAATACATGATACACTAAACAATTTGGATAGTAAAATAAAAATAAATGAAACTAAATTAAATTTAACAATAAAAAATTGAACGTTTGAAAAAACAATAATAATTTGATTTGTAATTTAGACGAGGGCTGGACTGTCTCACATGCACTCTTGGCCAGTTCTTCATAATAGCACAATCCAGGCCAACCCGTCATTCTATCAGCTAAAGGTTATTGTGTACAAGTATTGTGTATGTTAGTTTTTATGTTTGTAAACGCACCCACGACACAATAATAAATCCTAGCGTGGGGCTACGTTTTTATTAAACAAAAAAAATGTTATTAAAAAGAAAAAAAGGTAGCGATAGGAGATGCCGCGATGCAGGTCCCTTGCGCGATATCGCTGCTACAAATTAAACGCTATGACAAATTAAACAAAAGGCTGCGCGTCACGAAAACTTCCTAAACTTATCATCTAATGGTACTCCAGTGACTCACAGAATACAATAACACGATACTTTCCCTATCATAACATACCGCGTTTGGTTATAGCGAATACGGGCCCAGCTCGTTACTCACACATTGGTGAGCTAGCTTCAATTAGCTAATTAGAAGTCACCGAGCTAAATAATGGGATTTAGTTAATGTGGACTGCTAATAATTTCTGCAAGTGCACATCGAAAATTATAATATGTAACCGTTGTATTACCATGCACTGTATGTATTACATGTCTACGACAAAATTCAATGAATAAAAACAATTTTCTACAAATACTAAACATAAATCTTAATTCCAAAAACAAATGATTACGGCCTCTATATTGATACAGAAGTTTATCCTGTTAAACACATTCAATGTTCAGATTCGGTCTGGTCTATAGTACAAATAAATGAAATTGAATTATCTATTTGTAATGTCAAAATAACAGCTTTTTACTAAATGCATATACCAAAAAAGTAAGTATATATAGCACTTACATAACAAAAAATCAATTTCTAAAATGTTTATCTGTCTGTTTGTTCCGGCAATCTCCGAAACGGCTAGACCGATTTTAAAGGGAGTTTCATTGTCAGATAGCTGATGTTGCGTGCACCAATAACCATATTGTACATTGTAACTAGTATGTACATGTATAGCTACGTAGGTAAGATGCGCCCGCGCAGCCGTCCTTTAATTTGTCAGTTGTAGTACTAGCCGCTAGACGAATAAACGTGTGCCCGTTCATTAAAAAACTGTTTTAATTTCCTTGTCCCTGGCACCCTGCCGACAGGTTACGGGGCCAGGTAGACACGCTGGCTAAAGACTTATCGCGTAAATAGTGATTGGAATTGATAATTAATCGTAAATAAGTAAAAGCAATTATATACGACGGCGTGCACATGGACTGTTGCTACCTGCTACCCGGTGCATTCCTATTGTTTAATGAAGATTACGAGCGATTTATATTATTACTAGCCGTAACCCGCGGCTTCGCACGCGCTTCTTTTGTAATTTGACATAGGTAGGTACGACTTTTTGGGATAGCATTATTTCAAGACATAAGAGACACATCCATTTTAGGTTTCTTTTAAATCCGATCAGCCATTTTAATATGGAGAAGCAAAACAACTATCCCCAGGAATCTTGCATATCCCGAGCTAAAACGTAGTCATAAACAATCTCTGAAAAATCCTCCATTTTCAAGTGTTACTCTATTTAAAATCGGTTCCACCGTTCTAGATATTAACACGGAGAAGCAAAATTTTTTTTATTGTGCCCCTATTCGCTTGAAATATTTTCTTTATTTCAAAATCACAAATCCCAAATCAATATTCTCGTACGCTGTGCGGGGATCGTACCTGCGACTATTTGACGAAGTAAGTTAAGCAGTCTACGTTTTATCGGTTAAACCAAATCGACTTTGTTTTGCAAAAGTATTTATGAAGTCAACTTAAAATAAATATATTCTGCAAATCTCAATATGTTACCGCTACATGACAACATGATTAACATCGGAGCCATCTTACCGATTATATCTGCGTCTTAATATAGTGTAATGGTCGCAATTTAGCTAAGTGCTATTGCAATATTGATGTCATTAATTCCTCGGCGATTTATGTGAAGCCATACCGGCGTACACACTTTGGAGATCATTCGAGACCATGAAGCAAATATAAAGAGGAGTCGGCCTAAGCAACTGTGCACGGTGTCTTCCAACTAGGCTCTGACGTCATCGCGGTTTACGTCAGGTTTACGTCAGTCTGTAATTCTCAGCTAGATGACAAATGTGTGTGTGTGTTTGTGTGTGTGTATGTGTGAATGATCTACGCTGTTGGCCGCGGGGCCTTTACATCTTCACCGGACAAGAGGGTGAGCGTGCAACCACTACACTCGAGCCAGAAGGGCAAGGGGGCAACTAGCTCAAGGGCGCCTCAAGGATGAACGGCCTCGGCTTGGGCAGTCGCTATGAGGAGGGCGTATTCTGGGTGTCTCGCCGTGGTGCTCTAAACCGGCCGGTGGGCAAGTATCCGAAAAAAGGGATGTAAGGGCATCGGGAGGGTCGGTGAGAACATGCCGCGGACGGCGGTAGCGGCTTATAGGAGGGTAATTAGGTTCATAGTCAGCGGCGGCTACGATTAGCGGATTGGACGCGTTCGCGAAATATTGGGTTGTCGCCTTTTTAATAAAGGCGCGAATAGGTTCGAGACCGAGATCGGTATGCAGATCGACATTCCGTATGAACCACGGGGCTCCGACGGCTTCGCGGAGGAAACAGGATTCAACCGTTTGGAATCTATCGATGTGAGAGCGGGCGGCGTGCCCGAACACCTCACATGCGTACGTCATGATGGGCCGTATACAAGTTTTGTAAAGTGTCACCTTATTCCTAAGGGACATTTTACTCCGCTTGCAGATCATTGGGTAAAGACGACCGAGCACAAAGGCTGCTCGGTTACGGACTCGCTTGGTATGCGGTCCGAAGGTCATGGTATTGTTTAGGGTGAACCCTAGATATTTGACCTGTTTGACCCAGGAAATAGGTAGGTCAAACATGGTCACTTGACCGAGATTACTTCCGGGGTGGTGCAGGGAGGGGCGTGGGGTGGCACATCTGGAGAAGAACACCGCAGCGCTCTTGTCCGTTTTCACCACAATACGCCACCTCCTGAACCAATCCCCTAGGGTATTAGCGGCTGCCTGAAGGTTTCTGGTAATGAAACCCTTATGCCTATGCGCACCCATTTGTAAGCTTGTAGATCAAGTCGTTGTGCCAGACATTGTCGAACGCCTTCGCGACATGAAAGAAAAGGCCACCCGTGTAGACGGGTTAGGGTTTGTTGAGGCCAGTAAGGATATGCTCCGTGATGCGGTCCACTTGATGGTCGCAGGAATGTTTGGCTCGAAAACCAAACTGCTCATTGACGAGAATACCCCTGGACGATAGAAAGTCTTTGAGCCGTGACAGGAGAAGGCGCTCGTAGATCTTTGCCAGGGAGTTGAGGTGACTGATCGGGTGGTAACTCATGGAACCGTCACGAAGTTTACCAGGCTTAGGGATGCCTATGACGTCGTCCTCCTTCCAATAAGTTGAAAAGGTGCAGTTCGTCATGGCGGCATTAAGGATGGCTACTAAGAGGCAGATGAGTTAGGCGGGAAAGCATTTGAGAACGCGATTAGAAATGCCGTCAGAGCCGGGGGCCTTTTTCGGTTTAAGACCTTTAATCAGCTCCTCAACCTGTGGTCTATGGAACCTATCAAAACAAACCAAATGAGCCCGCACACGATGGTGCTATCTTTGTCATTGAATAGTTCGTGTAGCCACCTTCCGGCTTCATTATTAGACCTTGGACATAATCTAAACCTATAAGTACTCGTGAAAATAAATCTAACGAGCCCAAATACAACGGGGTTATGTTGAGTAGTCCGGTAGTTCCATGGGCCACCTTCAGGCTCCATCATCAAAACCTGAATACTATATGGATCTACAGTACTCGTGGAAACAAATCGAACGAGTCCAAACATGACTGGATTATGTGAGGTATTTATTTAATTAGACTCTGGACACCACTGTGCTCTATAATACTCCGTGGTCGGGTAATACTTCTGGTTAGAACTCATCAAAACCAAACAACTTATCAAAAAGAAACCCAACAAGCCGAAATACGGTGGGTATTTTTAGTAGTTGCGTAGTTCCATTGGCTACCTTCTGGCTCCATCATCGGACCCTGGACACGATCCGGGTCTACAGTGCTCGTCAAGAAAATATTATTGGACTATTTTTTTTAGGAATTTCCGTCCACCGTCATAAAAACATAGATAGAGATAACTTTGACTTTTAACCCTTGTTATCAACTCTTGTCACCAACAATCGGGAAAACCTAAACAACCACACGTCATAATACAATGTATATACAGAGGGATACGTTATTTAGCATCCAGTGTATATTTGGACATCATTCGAAAACGATATATTCTTGCGGACATATTTTATTTTGTTTTTTCTTTTTATCGTACGCAAAAATGTATTCAAAAACATTATTTTTTTTCTTTGCTCTGCAAGTAATCACCTCATGTAAGTATTCACTTTTGTGCGTCACAAACGTTACCACGTGGAGGTTGCTTTGAGCAAAACTCTTAAAATACGAGGTAGTAGAGTTAGAGACAAGACTTTGTCTATTAAAATGTATATTTATAATTGCGTACTATAACGTAGTTCGGTTTGTATTCTTCCAGCGGTCCTCGTCCAAGGTCAAGGTCTCGGCATTGCCCAGCTGTATCAACAAGAGGCAGTACAGAGGTGCCACGACAACAATGCAGAAAACAAGCTGACACTAGTTCAGGTGTGTTCCCACTGATATTCTATTTACAATAAATCAGCATTTTCTGTCCTTCAGAAGGTAGGTGTTGGGCACAGACCTTCTCTCACAAATCGAGGAGAGAGAGAATGGTTCAAATAATATATATAGCCTGTGGCGGTGGAGATAGAAATGCCACAAACGGTCATCCATCTCGAACCGGCCGAGCGAAACGCTGCTTAACCTTGGTGGTCGCTACGAACACTGCAGTATCCCAGCGCTACACGCGCCCCTTTTTATGCTCATATATGATACCTATGTACAAAAGTTCTTATTTATCACTCGTAAACCGCCGCAAAAAGTCACATGAATATTCAAACCAAGCATGCATCATTATGTCGCCTTCGTTCGGTCCGATAAATATTTTACAGTGCAAAAATTGAACAATAATTTTTTATTTGGTGTAGAACGGCTTCGTCGAATTCGAAAGCTGTTCCTCAAGACTTACGGACATTCAAGACATGATCCTAGACTTGGTGGCCGCTAAGAAGCGCGGTAACGTGGCCGAGGCGTCGAGAAGGTAAGTACTTTGTTGATCTACAATCCACGTTCGATTCACCTCTAAGTATGTCCCTTCAGTATAGTTAGCGCGATGTTATTAGTAATATTACAAACAATCATGTAGTTTCTAACAGACGTCGCGTCTTCAAGCCTCATGCCTTCTAAAAATGCATCAGTCACGTAAAAGTTTAAGAAATTCGTGTGATCTTACATGTCGCATCAACTTACATTTATCCCTACATGTTACGCTTTTTATTTTGTATATGTATATGATTACTGTAGATTTAAGTTTTTGCAACTGAAAAATGTTTCTTAAATTGTTTGAAACAGAGTACTTCTATTTTTCTACCATGGGAGCGATGTAGCAGCTAGTCAACGGTTTACCTTTTAGTGTGATGTTACAAACTGATTCTCAATAAATTTAATTTATTTTTTGGGTTAAGTTTGAGAATAAACGAAGCTGTTTTATTTGACAGGCACTGCGCAAAGTCTGCTCAGGCAAAGTCTTGTGCGCGCACGTTGAGCGACGCCGTGGCTCCGTGCATTACGACCGAGGAGCATGACCAGTTCAATACCCTTGTGACGCTTTACGACCGCGCATTAGATTACGCCTGTTTCCAAAACGGAAGACTCATGACGCGTAAGTTACTTAGATTTAATAATGATACGTTCTTTTGTGTAGATAACACTCGCACACACGATAGCAAAATGAAGCAATAGTCATGAGCAAAAAAAAATAATTTAGGTCTTAATGTTTAGTGGTGATACGATTGATAGATAGTCGAACCTACATTGCTTCAGACAAATTCGAGTAACACTGATTATCGACACACCTTGTCTAAAGTTTCTTTAAGGGTAAGTGAATATGAAGCACAATAGGGTTACAATACAAATATTTGTTACTTCTTTATTGAAAGACAAACACACACTCTAATAGTGTAACGTTTGGTACTATTCTGTGATTCGTTTTTACGTTACCCAGTCACCACTCGGCGCGGGGCGATATTATTTTTTATACTCAATAACGCGTCCGAATTATTTCCGAAATTCTTAGTGATCGACCTGCTGCAATAGTCTTACCACATATTCCTGACACTTTCAGAATTCATTGAGAACAACGGACTGGAATGCATCGCATCTTAATCTGAGGACTTGAAACAATGCTTCACCACGTTTGGTGGTTCAGTAAGTTAAAATCAAAATTTATAACAGACAAGACCCCGTTTGTTTAGCTTATCTTATGTACACACATATTTGAAGCCTGTGTTTGTCTATTTATAATTCCTTGCTACAAAAATGTCTGGCAATAAACATGAATTTATTACTCACATGAAAACATATCCAAGTAGTTGCGGATGACAGAAAGATTTGATTTTGCAGTTATCGAACCCGCTTATATTCCATCTGGTGAGCGGAGCAGCCTATGCTCATATAACTAAAAGTCATCAGCAGTCACTACAATTTAAGCCCCTTTTTATTTGTGTACAGGGGTGATAGATAACTTGCTCGCCACGCTTAACTTCAAGTCAACAACACCCTTTATTTTATAATTAAACCCCTTGTTTTACAATAAAAGATGCCGACTAGACATTTAAGTCATTTATTGTTATATCGTCACTAATAAAAATATAACATTCTCAAGAACTTAACTACAAGAAGTTTCGCGGGTTCAGCATAGAACGTATTCGGGAATATTTTGATAACCATAAGATATTTTACAAACTACAGGAATCGCTAGAATTTGATCAACGGGCCATCTGCGTTGTCACAACAATGTCGTCGTGCTGCCTCATGCCCGCGTTCATACTCCGCGGCATGTTCAGCTACATGAGCCAGGGAGTGCCCAGCGCTGGACTGTCGGTAAGACAATGCTTCCAGTATATCGTGGCACTGTTTTACAAAAACCCATGGCTACAGAGACACCTAACGACACATAACTTGCCAAATCTGACGAATTTGTGATCAATTATTACTAGCTTCTTTTGGTGTAAATGTGACTTCAAGTGATACTTAAATACTATTTTAGTTTACAAAATCTATAAGGACGTTACGATCATTGTCACCGACAGAACTTTTATGTATGGTTATTTTGGAATTATCTAGTGACAATAAAATGTGACAACAATATCCTCACTTATATGAATGAAACGTATAAAGGACTTCAATCCCAATGTATTGTGATTTCAGGTAACCACCACCAGGATTGCAAACCTCTTTTAATAATGTGATAATAGGTACATATCGTGTTGGTACTTCAAAACACTTAGATGCCAAACGCGTATCTGATTTGTAAAATATACTGAGCTGGCTATGGCTTAGCACGAAGAGATTGAAGCTAGCGTAATACTGTCGAGTTGACATGCCATCCTTTTCACATTACAAATTCATTAAATACAACGTTACATACTAGTAACGTCAAATTGTTCTATATTTCCCATTTTGAAAAAATCAATAAATGCAGTTTCTACTTCAAAAAATAATGAAATAAACTGATGATATGCATAATATTTTGCTTTTCTTTCTATTCCCTGCTCTCCGTTATCCACTTCCGCTACCCTACCCGGCTACATTCACTACCTTATGGATCTGCTGCTGGACTATAGGGGAACATCAAACTACACTGTAGTTTGAAGTCTGTGTGGAACACTGCTCGGTAGCAGTTATATGGTAGGCTGCCATCTAGCTGTCAACCTTGGCAAATGGCCTCAAGAAGCCCTGACTACATGTGATAGATAAGTTTTAATTTAATATTTCCATAAGACACTTAAACTTGTATTAGAAGAGAGAGTAAAAGAAAATTAAAAATTAAATTTTAAAACAACCTATTATATATAAACTATCTACCTACAAACACATCACTTTAGTCTATAATGCTCATTAAGACAAACACGGCGAGCCTAAACAGGACCATTCGGTTCCACCATCATAAAGCCGGCTCCATGGAACCAAATTATTGCATTGTCACAGAATTTACATAAGTGTGGCCAGTGCTTGAGAAATGTTGTGCTAATTTTGAACCAAAAGTGAGGTATATTCAGCCGGAAAATAACTTAGACACCCGTTCACGTAACGCATTTATTCACAGACAAGGGAATACAAGACAATTTACAACTACCTCCTGTTCAATTATTATTAGCATACCTTACACCTCCACCCTTAATCTAACACCTTCTATAAACATTAATGACATAAGGACCCCCCCGACCCCTGCCGCCACCGCCGGCCGCGACATGTTCTCACCGACCCCCCCCGATGCTTTGTCATCCCTTCTTTCCGCTCAGAATACGGGCGACGACGACGACGTAGTAGTAAATCCCCTCCCATAGCCGGCGGTTGACCGGTGCACTTAGTAGTGCACCCGTCCCCCTACAGCGACTGTCCATACCGAGGGCGCCTCGAAGAGGCGCCCTCGAGTATGTCGCCTCTTGCCCTTCTGGCTGGCTAGAGCGTAGTGGTTGCACGCTCGCCTTTTAGTCCGGTGAAGCTGTTAAGGCCTCGCGGCCAACAGCGTACATCATTCACACACACACACATGACATAAGGAAAATATTAAAAAAATGTGTAACATTTAAAATAAATACCTACTAACTATATTTAGTTTTACATTACATACAATTCCTATATGCGAAACCGGTCGATCGGCTTACGCATACGCTTGGGGTACTTTACCGACGGCAGGTCACAGCTGGGCGGCGTGGTTGCCGTGGGTGGTGGCGAGGACTGTGGAGGCATTCCAAAAACCTCAACAGGCTCATGCGCAACGTCGTGCTCACCGCTATCGCCTTCCTCCTCACTTTTACCCCGATCTACCGCAGATGAACTTATTCGGGTGTTTATCTGTAGTTTCCACAGTTACACCGCAATTCCCTGGACAGGGAACATCAGACATGCGTGATCTTTTTCGTATTTGCTCTATGTGTTTAGTGTGATGTCGACCGTTACCTTCCCTAACACAGAACCGACGTGATCCATCCTTATGTACTACGGAACCCTCTTCCCACTTCTGTTGACCTCTATATTGTCCGAACCATATAGGGTCCCCCGGCTCGAGTTCGCGTAAGTTGCCCCGCGCGTATCTGACCTGTCGCCGTTGCGCCTCGCTCACGCGGTCTGCGACTGCACGCTCGCCTCGCAACAAATCTAACCGCGAACGTAATGAACGTTTCTGCAATATATTTGCAGGAGTTTCCCCCGTCGTCGCGTGTATTGTGTTTCTATAAGCCAGTAAAAATGTTTGAAGAGCTGTATCGATATCAACTCCATCTGTGACAGCTTTCTTGATCGCATTTTTACACAATTTAACCGCGTTCTCCGCTGCTCCGTTTGACGCCGGATGGTACGCGGGGGAAAATGATTGTCGGATTCCATTATTTTTAAGGAATAATTTAAACTCTGTGCTCGTAAACGGTGGGCCCTGATCTGATACCAATTCTATTGGCAGTCCGAACCTCGCAAATGTATTTCTCAATATTTTGATAACTGCCCCTGCCGTAGTGCGTGGCATTTTAAAGACTTCTAACCACTTCGATGTGGAATCAATAATGACGAGAAACGTCAAACCACGTAGTGGACCCTAAATGTCGATATGTAGCCGCGACCACGGCTGCGCCGTGTAGGGCCAGGGTTGCGGGGGCGCGCGTGCCGGCGCCGGCAGTTCGGCCGCACAGGTGCTGCACTGGCGGCACAGCTCCTCTATGTCCCTATCGATATTCGGCCACCACACGTAACTACGAGCCCACGATTTGGTTTTTACTATTCCCATGTGGCTACTATGTAGTTGTCGAAGGATTTGTGACCGTAACGTTAAGGGCACAATAATTCTGTAACCCTACATGAGACAATTTCCTTCACAATAAATTTCATTGCGTCGTATAAAATACGGTCTCAGACATTCCTCACTACACTGTGCCGGCCAACCCGTCTGAGTGTAAATAAGTATTCTACTTAACAAGGTATCCGCAGCCATCGACTTGCGAATATCATTGTGAGTGATCGGTAAAAAGTCCTCAACGAAGTTGAGATAAGTGATTTCCTGCAAGTTAACTTCTTTACTACGTTGCGAGGGTAAACGCGATAGGGCATCTGCGCTGTTCTTAGCCGACGATATATACTGAATATCGTAGTCGTACCCCGATAACAATACTCCCCACCTTTGCATACGACTAGCTGCCATCACGGGAATGCCAGCTTTACTTCCAAATATTGATGTTAAAGGCTTGTGATCGGTTCTCAAAGTAAATTTCCGACCATATAAGTACTGATGAAATTTCCTTATTCCATCAACAATAGCCAAAGTCTCCCTTTCTATTTGTGAGTATGCCCGCTCGGCCCTAGTGAGCGACCGCGACGCGTAGGCCACGGGGCGCTCCCCGCGCGGCGTGTCATGCGATATCACCGCGCCCACCCCCACGCTGCTCGCGTCTGTCGTCACTATCAGCGGTAGGTCTGGCGAGTAGTGCGCAAGTACTTCGCTGGAAGCCAACAAACGCTTCACTTTCTTAAATGCCTTTTCGCACTCCTTACACCATGAGTACGTAACCCCTGATCGCAACAAATTATACAATGGAGCTAAAATAAAACTTATATTTTTCACAACTTTGGCGTAATACATCACCATTCCTAAAAATGATCTCAACTCTGTCACATTTCTAGGTACAGGGGTATCTGTTATAGCCTTAACCTTGTCCGGACAAGTATGTACTCCCTTGTTCGATATCACGTACCCTAAATATGTGATACGCTCTTGAAAGAAACTACATTTTGCTTTTTTTACCTTGAGACCGTTCGACTCCAATATTTTAAAAACCTTATCCAAATTATCCAAGTGGGATGCGGTATTTAATCCCGTAACAATAATATCATCTAAGTAAACTCCTACATAGGGCAAATGAGCAAACAGTTGTTCTAATTTCTTTTGAAAAATACCCGGACTGGATGCGAGCCCGTACACTAAACGGTTATATCGGAACAGACCCTTATGTGTGTTAATTACCGTACTTTTGCTACTATCGTCAAGCTCAAACTGTGCGTATGCTTGCGAAAGATCAATTTTTGAGAAACGTTGCCCACCGTGTAGGTTCGCCAACAAGTCCTCAACTCTGGGCAGAGGGTAACGATCGACTATCAGCACTTTGTTAAGCGTTAGTTTGTAATCAGCGCATATCCTAATGTTACCGTCCTTCTTGACGACTGGCACAATAGGCGTGGCCCAGTCGGAGCGGTCCACAGCCGTGAGCACGCCGTCGCGAACCAGCTGCTCGAGAGCGCGCTCCACAGGCTCGCAAAGCGCGTACGCGAGTAGACGCGCGCGCATGAACACCGGCCTCGCCCCTTCGCGCAAATGTATGCTGACCTGGCCCCCGGTGAAGCGCCCCAGCCCGTCCGAAAACACGTTACAATATCTGGAGCTAAACGTTTCGAAGTTAAAATTCCCATAAGATACATGATTTACATTTTGATCGTTCTTTACGCTAGGTATAGTTATGCCTAAGTCCGCTATCCACTGTCTGCCCAGTAATATAGTTTTGCCATTATTTATCACATACAAATCCAGGTACTTACACTTATCTTTATATTTTACTAACGGTTTAATTACACCCAAAGGTCGTATCGTTTCGCCTGTGTAGTACCTAAGTACTAAATTACATTTTTCTAACTTGATATCTTTAAAATGTTTGTTATAAAATGCGTGACTTATACACGACACTGCACTCCCTGTGTCACACTCCATTGCAATGTTTATATTATCAATATTAATATTTATAAAAATCGGTGGATAACTATCTAGCGCTAATTGATTTATTGTCCCTACCTCGTCACTGCCGTTACTCAACTCAGCCGTGTCTTCAATATAGTTGTGTCTGGTATCCCTCAGCCTCGGACACACTCGTCGTAGATGGCCGGTCTTGTTGCACACGCGACACACGTAGAGCACAAACCTACACGACCGCGCGTCATGCTGTCCGCCGCACGCCTGGCATCGCCAGCGCCCGCTTGCCTGGCTGCCGAGCTCGGTGGCACCAGCCGCAAATTCGGCCACTTTGTTGCTTCGCGTAGCCATGTCACGTGTTCCGCTTGTTGATCTCATAGTGCGTATAGTCTTCTCACCCTCGTACGTCTATAACCTTGTTGCATTTTAATAGGTACACTTGCGATCGCCTGACATTCCAATGAAGCGGTCTTACGAGTATCTTCAACTTGCCCTTTCACCGCGGCCGCATTTCTCAGCTGCTTCCATATTTAGCGCCAAACTACAAGCTCTTTGGAAATCTAACTTCTCTTCCGCAAACAACCGTTGTCGAATGGTTTCGCTCATCAAACCACAAATTAACTGATCACGTAAGCTTTCGTTAAGCCACTGTCCAAATTCGCATGATCTCGACAACTTTTTTAATTCCGCGATGTAATTCCTTATTTTCTCGCCAGTATTTTGGTTCCGATGATGAAATTTAAATCGTTCCGCTAAAATACTTGGGCGTAGCTGCAGGTGCTTTTCCATAATGACCGTTAATTCTTTGAACGCCTTGGCGGTTGGTTTATCCGGTGTGCACAGATTCACCAGCAACTCGTAACTTTTAGCCCCCATTACAGTGACTAAAGTCGGCACTTTCAGCTCTTCAGAGATTTTATTTACTATGAAATATTGTTCGAGACGTTCCACGTACAACCGCCAGTTGTCCGTTTCCACGTCAAATTCGGTAATTTTGCCGATCGACATCGTTAATGTTTACAGCTCGTTCTATTAAGTTATACACACGTGAATTCGTAAGTAATCGTTGCCAATGAGGTATATTCAGCCGGAAAATAACTTAGACGCACGTTCACGTAACGCATTTATTCACAGACAAGGGAATACAAGACAATTTACAACTACCTCCTGTTCAATTATTATTAGCATACCTTACAAAAAGAACTGACAAAAACAAAGCAAGTCAAATAAAAGCTTGTAAAGAGCGATTACATGATTCTTAGGGATCCCAGATTCAAAATTTTCTCAGAAGTCGGTGCGTTACGCGAATATTTTGTCACTAATGTCGATCGTTACGGGAACACGTCGGTCGGTAATAGTCGGGATGCTGTCACGGTCGTCACGCAAAAGCAGCGCTTTATCATACTGGATAGCGCTTTCAGCGAGCGATATGCCTGTTTAAGGGCTGACAGGTGGAATATCGCAAATACTGCAGCGGATCAGAGCCAGCCGGGGTAAGCCGTAGTGATTAAATGTGTTCTATTATATATATGACAAACCACGGGTTAATCTGTTTACAGGGGTTTATGTTACATACGTAACACCTATAAAAATCGCTAGGTACCCTTTTTATGTTCAAAGGGCGACGAACCAGACTTGTAATTTTGGGAACTAGCCTACGACAAGGGAAAATAAACTGATATATGCGGGGGAGTTTTTTCTTACAATTTAGTTGGCTTTTAATAAGTTTAAAAAGTTATGACAGTTGGAGTAACACAATATACCACTGCCTACCCTGATTGAGATTTAGGGTGATGATATAAGTAAATAGAAAAATCTTTAATAAACATATATTCTACAAATCTCAATACGTAACGGCTACATGACAATATGATTAACGATGGAGCCATTTTACCGATTATACCTGCCTCTTAATGTAGTGTAATAGTCGCAATTTAGCTAAGTACCATTGCAATATTGATGTGATTAATTCCTCGGCGATTTATGAGAAGCCATACTGACGTACCCACACTTTAAAGATCATTCGAGACCACGAAACAAGTATAAAGAGGAGTCGGCCTGAACAACTGTGCCCTGTGTCTTACAACTAGGCACTGACGTCATCGCAATGGGCAAGGTATACGTCAGTCTGTCATTCTCAGCTAGATGGCAAATATAGAAGTTTAACTTCCTCTTCATCCCACGCATTGACACGCTTGATAGGGAAATATAATAAAGCCATCTCCTCTTTGTATTTGCTTCGTGTTCGAGACTAACTACTTTCGAATCTCGAATCAAATCACTGAGTTATTACGTGCGAGTTACTGATTAGCGAAGCTATGTCTAACAAAAATGTTACGCAACTTGATGATCGCGGGGTTAGCGGGGATGTTTGTGTTTTCATAGACAATTAATTAACGGAAAGCAAAAATCATCGCCTCTTTCTTCCTGCAACCTACAGATGCGCAAGAAATAAAAACTCTTATCAATAGCCTACCAAATGATATAGCTCCAGGACTTGATGGTATAAATAACACCTTAGTGAAATCCATTCAGGATGCTATAATAGACCCTCTCATTTTTATCTTTAATAGAAGTATGGAATCCGGCATTTTTCCGAATGTTTGAAAAACTGCTGTGGTTTCTCCAATATACAAATCTGGAGCAAAAATAGCCCTGATAACTATCGCCCGATTTCGCTGTTAGGAACATTTTCTAAATTATTAGAAAAAATAATTAGTAAGCGATTAGTGAAATATCTGGAACAACATAACTTAATATCTGAAAAGCAATTTGGTTTTCGCCAAGGCAGATCAACAAATGATGCAATTTTCAAATTGACATCTTCAGTTGCAACACTTCTTAACAAATCTGCAAACTGTATGTGTGTGTTTTTGAACCTTTCGAAAGCCTTTGACACTGTTTCTGTCCCCATCCTTTTGACTAAGTTGGAACACAAGGGTATTAGAGGCACTCCTTTGCAATGCTGGTTCAAAAGCTATTTATCAGCACGGAATCAACGTGTAAAGGTTCTAACTATCTTAGCCACACTCAAAATGTCACATTTGGTGTACCTCAAGATATATGAATGACATCCATAATTTAGCCCTGAATAATTCAGAAATAATCTGTTATGCAGATGACACTGCATTACTTGTACATGGACGAAACTGGGAAAATACTTTTATGGGAAAGTGCTGAAAAGGCAATGGAAACTATATGCAATTGGTTAAACGACAACCTTCTAACTTTAAATGTAACGAAAACCAATTACATGTGTTTCCACAAGACACCTTCACCATCTATGAATATGCATATGCACGCGTGTGATTGTTTAGGAACAGGCGCTTGCTCCTGCGAAATCCTATCTAGAGCAAAAAGTGTTAAATACCTTGGGATAGTGATAGACCAAAAACTTAATTTTCAATAGCACATACATTTTTTATCAGGTAGAGTAAGAAAAACAATTAACATCATAAGACAAATCAGAAATGTAGCCTCCATAGAAACATTAAAAATAACCTACTTTGCTTTGTCACAATCCCTTCTTTCATATTGTCTTCCAGTTTGGGGTGGTGCTGCGAAAACGCACATGCTTCCGTTGGAGCGTGCCCAGAGGGCAGTACTAAAAACAATGCTGAAAAAAAACCATAGGTACCCAACCACTTCACTCTATTTATTTATTTATTGGTCTACCAACAATTGTTACATCAAAATAGAAAAAAAAAATATATATAGCATTGAATCTTAATCTAAATGTACAATGTCAAGGGTAAACACTTCATGCAATAAAAAAATATCAAGTTGGGTTACGTAGAAAGTTAACAAAAAATCGAAATCGAGAAAACAATGGTGAGACAAAAATCTATTTTTACATTATAGGGGGACAAAATAAAGAAAAAAAAAATATATGCAATAATAAATAAATAATTACCTATGTTGGACCTGGTACTTAAGTTTACCAAAGCTTGTGTGGTATGCATCAATAGATTTACTCATTTTATTAAAGAGCTTACAGAGCCTCGCAACAGGCGAATTGGTCCCTAGAACAGTTTTACGGAAAGGGGGGCTAAAAAGTTTCATGTGATGTCTGGGATATTTGTGTGGGATGTTAAAGTTGAATAAAGCTAACAATTGGGGGCAGTCAACGTTGCTGCGCAAATCTTTAAAAAGGAATTTTAAATCAAGGAAGTCCCTCCGTTGGTCTAAGGTCATAACTTTAAATTTCTCAAGACGCTGTGAGTAGCTCTGAGTTTTTTTAGAGATGCCTGTTGAGTGAGCTAGGTGACTCTACAATGAAGCTAAAGTGTTAAGTGTCCGCCAACTATAACTATATATACAAACTATATTAGGTTCAGTATTATTCATGCAAAAAAGCATCCTACAATCCTTAGATTACACAGACCTGACCAAAAGAAGACTTTTTAGAGTTTCGTTACCGGTAATTCGCACAACTTTTGCTAAAAGATTTCATCCCTATATAACTGCTATTATTTACAAAAATATATCTAAGTTATGTGACATCCGATTGTGCTCAGTACATGGGGCTAAAAGTAAGATAAAAGAATGGATAACACCCTTTCATATGAGGAAATTGAAAAAATAATAAATACATTACTATAATAGGTACTTACATACCATATATTATACATAAATATATCTTAATTACATCTATAAAACTATGTGCTATAAAATACTTCATTGTTATTATGTTTTTTTTATTTAAAAATTACGTTTCAAAATTGGACTGATTTTTAGTTTGTTTATATTTTTGTTACTTTTTTACCGCTATTTTCGGTGTTTTTTGGATTTTAATAACAGATTTTATAACATTTAATGTTTAGCAAGTTACCTGTACTTGCGTGCAATTGTCGTAGACGTATTTTTAACATCTCTTTAGTTTGGGACCCCTCGATACAGGCATGCCTAGTGAGGGGACCATGTATAAGAATTTATATAATGAATGAACCGCCAATTTACAAATTTTTAAATGTGTAATTGTGTTCTTGTGTTGTAAATTTAAATTTGTATTTTGAGAATAAACATTTTTCATTTCCATTTTCAGTGATTAATAACATTAATAACAAAAACTAGTAATTATTCACTTAATACGCACTGTTGGCAATATAATGTACTTACTTTTAATTTTACTATAAAATCTGCATATTACAGACACGACGATACGACGCGATAACATTGTTACACTGAGATTTCTAATCATGTTTTAAATATTCATATTCATATAAAAAATACTAGTTGCTACATAACATATTTATACTTATATTCAAATTTTTTCCTTCTATATTCCATAAATTCTCACATAAATAATCATGTATTGATTCCTCCAATGCTCTTAAAAATCTTATCCCTTTTCAGTCTTTATCCAAACAATAAAATTCTTTGACATTATTCCTGTCTTTAACTACTTAGGTAGGTATATATTTATAACACAGGTGGATTAAAATTAAAAAAAAATATTTTAAAATTTAGAAAATTATGTTAAATAAAAATAATGTTTCTTACATTTTAATATTGTCCTACATTTTAATATTTTAAATTTGACCTTCCCTAATACATCGGACCAAATGCATTAAGTACGTATGATTGAATTTAAACATTCGTCGTTTTTTATATGGTGTCAACAGGCGGTATATACATATTAACGATTTAAAATATTTAATTCAATAAAAATAGATTGCTAATATATACAAGTACACAAAATTGTCCGCGGAAATATGAAAAAAAAAGAAAATACGAATCAATATCACAATTCACCTCACTTCACTTTTGATTCCAAGACTCCGTCATGTCCCGTGCTCACCTCAAGGCACCTACAGCTCTAATTTGCACCAGCGTTAGACGTCAATTACTCCCTATTAGCAAATTCCAAAGTTGATATTCTTCTTTTACATTTTCTCCCACTTTTTTTAATTTCTTATCTCTATTCATCGTATCTTCGTCTTTCTAAGCGTATCTCAACTCAATAAAAAGATTTTCCGTTTAATTAAAACTCTTGTGCAGAACTGCTTAAAGGCAGCCCTGGTAGGGTCGCCATGCAATGATGTGTGTTTAGGGCGACAGAGTGTCGAATGAAACAGGTATTTATTGTTGGTGCAATAATGTTTAATATACTAGTCCACACCTCATGCGCTACCGTATATATATTAGGGTGGTGCATCACATACTACTTAAACTTCACCAATCGCCACCATCGCAATCCTTGCAATAAGGCTAAAAGTCCCAACTACAAGGATGCCTAATCAGCAATGTATTGAATTTTGAACGTTAGTTTCTTAATCCCGCTTCAGTGAAGATCAACGTTTGTAAAAGTTGGCTAAAAGTTAGGACGAACCCTTTAAATATTAACTCCATCGTAATGACTTAGTTTATGAAAATATTGTCGCGGGAAAGATTTTAAAAGAAGGACAATAACCGGAAGCTTGCTTTTGCCGGCTGATTTGTTATAAAATGAGATTCTTGATAAAATGACTACGAAAACAAAGTAGGGTACTTAGGATGGTTAGCATTCTAATAATAAATTTGATTTATTAAACTAATTTTGTACATGATTCTGACCACCTAGCATATCTCGGCGAAATATGGGCGTACTATTTACACCTCTGCTTATCACTAAAAAGACAACAGGCATAGGATGTATTATTTATTATATAATGTAGTTATTATAGAGTAAGGTAAAAGTCATCGTAAACGGCGAGCATATCATCACGGCAGATCCTCTGCGGAGTAGATAGAGGTAATTTCCTTAAAGACTTCTCTGGTTTCCTCCACTCTCATGTTTCGTCTCATACACGCTCGCCTGTTACGGAGACTCTTGACTTGTTGCTCAGATAAGACCCGGTCTATTTGGTCGTGATAAGATAGTCTAGGTCCTCCCCGGTACCTACATCCTTCCACTTAAACTCAAATACAAATATTATACATGAAATAAAACTATTTTACGGATTTTATCGCGGTTTATTTTTTTTATTTTTAGTTCCCGACGTTTCGAGTGCTTTGCAGCACCCATGGTCACGGGAGGGACTGAGGTGTTAGACGTCCAAAAGGCATAGTTGTTCCGGGGTACCCTCAAACTTTTTAATTATTTTTGTTGTTGTTGGTCCGATCTACGCAGAATGAGCTTACGGTGTCTTGAGGTCTTGCAGTGTTATGCTTGGTTTTGGATTTGATTATATTAATTACCGGATCCCAAGACGATGGAAGCACCCAGCCATCTTCTCTATTGAAATTAGGATGTTTTTTAATTTCAATAGCCTCGGGAACCATCCTTGGTAGGAATCGGTGTTCTTTCACGAGGATTTGTGGTCTATCAAATCTGATGTTATGGCGGGTGCGGTCAAGGACATGTTCACAGACTGCAGACTTCTTTGAGCGACGGTGTTTTAGGTCAGCTATGTGTTCTTTAACCCGAGTTTTTACCGGTCTTTT
Source organism: Phalera bucephala (assembly GCA_905147815.2). Classification (NCBI taxonomy): domain Eukaryota; kingdom Metazoa; phylum Arthropoda; class Insecta; order Lepidoptera; family Notodontidae; genus Phalera; species Phalera bucephala. Next base: position 12,298,668 of record LR990627.1, read on the forward strand.
TGTTTGAGAGAAACCACATTCACATAAAACCGCGATAAAATCCGTAAAATAGTTTTATTTCATGTGTAATATTCGCGTAAATCTAAGAACTCAATATAACAAATATTATATTTTGAATAACTTAGAAATTGTCAATTTACATTTTATTAGCTAATCTAACTATTAATCTACAATCGGACGGGTATGGGACCTCCACTTATAAAGATCTGGCAAGTAACTCGGTGGGCTTGACTTGTTTATTTAATGCTCTTTCTAGTTTTGGAACGTGAATACAAGATGTTAGTTTGACAAATATTTTACAGTTCTGCATGTTACTCAGATTCGACTTATGATGGTATGGAGTTAATTAAGATAGTAAACACAAAATGACGAATTCCAATAAACTTGAACACGGCTCTCCTATATTTTTTAAATACTAATCAGCACCCGGCAACTCCACAAAAAAGTAAATACTTACGCAGAGATAAGCAACTGATAAACTATTGTTTTTGCGTCATTGTATTTCCCATGAGCTCTGACTAAGTACTCTCGTTTTTGTTTTTATTTCTCGGACTAGTTTTCCTACTGACTTGACACCTGATACAATGTATTAATTAACCAAAACATAATAGAGATAAGCGGGCTTAGTACACAAAAATTTTGACGCTAGTGTGACGCGAGGTATTTCACACAATTAAACTGAATATCTGTTACATTTTCATCCAATATAATTTATGTAACGCAGATCAGACATATCATTAACACTTAACTAAAACCGATTATAAACTGAATATTTAAACAATACACCTGTTGTAATCGCAATACATAGGACCAAAGCGTAAATAAATAATTTCCGGCCATCATTGAAACGCATGGGGTACTATCTAGTGATGTGAATTGGTTCTATAAAAACCGGAAAATCAACGGTTAACACATGCACCGATTTTTTATCGGTAAAACTAAAAAGAAAGACCGTCACGCCTATATTCCCGAAGCGGGAGTGGCAGAGGTGATTTTTTTTATTTCGGACTAAGTCCGCTACTTATTCCCACACTTGTAACTCCTCTAAGTCAGAATCCACAATGGACAAGATAACACCAATATTTGAGCCTTGGGGTGTTTCGGGAAGCGCTTTAATTCTCTTGAAACCCGCAACAAATTTAATAAGAAAAACAGGAGGAGTAGAATAAATTAAATTTCACTTCCCTCCTTTGCAAAGCGGAATACACAAAAAATGACAGATTAGCCATAGAGAAAGAGACTACAACTCGATTAAGTCCAGTTTTAAAGCAACAAGAATACGATAAAAATATAAACTGGGCGATTTGTGAGATATTTATTTGATTTCAGTAATAGGAATGGCAGAAACGCTTAAGCGCACGGAAATTATCCCGTGTCTCTACAAGGTCCGTATAGTAGATAACACTAGACGTGATGATTTTGCTGATTTTTACCGGTAATTCAAAGTCAAAATATTTTATATGCATAGGCCAACAAAATACCAAATTACTAAAAGTTTTCTGAACGCGCCTTATTCTTCTATAAGTAACTCCCGACAATGTAAGTTACCAATTTAAAAAGGATCCTACCTATAAAAAATGGTCTATGTGATTCATAACTAAAACTTAAAAATTCTGCGGGGAATAGGTACGTGAATTTGTTACGTAGTTAAATATTGCTCAATTAAAAGGTTGGCGGGAGCGCGAGGATAGGTAAGTATGTAGGTCTACATTCCACAACTTAACTATTACTTGATTGGTATAAGTTAATTATTTTCACTACGTCAATATACGTGCTAGGTAAAACCGCAGAATATTATAGTGCTGACTGAACCAATTTTTTCCCCGAGATTGTCTGGTTTTTGTCTCCGGAGACTAATTTCGCCTGCGGTACACAACACTAGTACTGTGCCTCAGTGATGAACCCTGGTGAATATTAATCGACTCGATCGCACCGCAATCGAAATTTTAAATCGATTACATTGAACATTTATTTTAAAACTTGCGGAATAATTACGTTTTTCGAACGAAAGCTGTTGTATCGGTTGGTAATATGGCATATAAATAAGTTACCAAGTGGTGCGTTGGTGCACTTGGCACAGGACAGTGGGCCTTTTTAAGTTCGAATCCATTTTTCATCGGTAGGTATAACGTATTATAATTTTATGCAAAATTAATAAAAGAAACCTTAATAATTCTTTCTTTATTTATTATTTTCAATTTGTTTAGTAATTTTCATATTCTATTTTGATTTTAGCTAGGAATTAAATTCTGAACTCTGCTTTTTGAACGCATGCACATACTTACATACTTTTATGTACAGATAAACCATTAAGACTTAAAGTAAGATTGCACAACATTTAAAAAGATTTGCTAATAAAATATGAAACTAAAAAAAACACTATTATACATAAACAGTTCAAAACTTTTCAAACTACCTAGGCGATGTGAGGAGCAAAGTCTTTGTTTGGCTCAAGCTCTGTAGCGATAATTTCTAGCAAATAACTATTCATTGTCAGTCCGTTATTTGGTCTCCTTTTTAAACTCTCATATTATTCGGGATACTGTGATAAGCTTACACAATCAAAGTAATACACCTTATAATTCTTTAGGTCTTAAGTTGTTAAGTTATGTATTCTAAAAATACATACCTAGAACCTATCTATTTATGTCTATAGACAATGTGAATTTGAACCATCCAATTAACAGTTATAGAAAGGCAGACAAAGTGACACTTGGTGATAGAGTGACATTTATATACAAGAAAAAGCTTTCACCTATTGAGGCATATTTGACAAAATTGTACCTGTAAATATTACATGCTTAAAATACACAGTAATTCCTGTTACGTACAGACACAGCACACAATGAAACCCAGAGTAGTTTGAAAACAAACAAAGCAAAGCGGATAATAGTCTGGGGCCGCGCCGGTGCGGTGGCGCACCGCGGGCGGTTTGAATATTTCATAAGTGCGCAACACTAGCCCGGCGATTTGTGAAATCTCCACATATCGACGAGCTATCGCCGCACACGACACACAACGGGTAAATGAACGCAGTCCAAATATTTTGGAGGTTACTCGCTAAACATGCAACATTTCACAAGTATGACAAATCGTATGAAATTCTTTTTTTTCATTTCTTGTAGTTACTACTATTCTTTACGAAGGTTGTATCACCCTGATTACGTGACTAGAATATTTAAGAAAAACGCTTTGGATTATTAAGGGTTCTGAGAGGTTAGCACGAACAGATTGACAATACCGTAACGCTGTTCCCTTGATATGCCGCCTTTTTTACATACTTCAACTTTATTAGATAAAGATGAACATGACAGCACAATTTCTCAACAACATTACAATAATATCAAACAGTTCGTCAATAACACCCAAATGATGAGCTCTTCTGCAAATTGGCACCAGTGTACTATACTTTGCTTGAACTTTGGTTGCTTGCGATATTTTACGTATGAAATAAAAAATAACATCATTTATAAACACTGATAATAATCAATTGGATCAATGGTCACTCGAGAGTGATGGTCCTAAGTATAACACTCTGTGTAAAACTGATTTACACGCGACGAAACGGTCACGGTCAAGTTCATAATGATAATATTATTTGATTAAACTTATCAATTTACATAACAGCTGCGAGTTGTTTAAATTATAGAATAAATCATCTATCTATATCATCACGCAAAATCCCTTGCAGGATTGGCAGAGAGTACAGAGTATATAACAGAATAAATAATATTAATTTAAAAAGATATTTTCGAACAAAAAACGCAACGAAGATATCTTGCTTAGTTGAGCAGTTCCTGTGACTTCCTTCCGGCTCCATCATCACCTTGGACATCATTCGGGTCTAAAGACAAATCCAATGAGCCCAAGAATGGCGGGATTACATTAAGGAGTTGGGTGGTTCCATTAGCCAGCTTCATTATAAGACCCTAATCACTATCTTGTATAGTACTCGTCAATACCACTCTAACAAGCGATGTATAGTTGACATGTTCCTATGGCCATCTTCCATTCCATTACATCTTCCAGAAACCTTTAACAATAAGAGTTCTTCTTCTTCTTTTCGTGTCAATGGTTCATATCTGTCCCGCTAGGTGAGTGGCTGGTACAATCGCGCTGTCCGTGGTCGGGCTCAGCCCTTCCCTTGTACAGGTGGTGGGGCACAAAGGGCAGACCAGCTAGTGCGACATAGGCTGTGAGGATATACGTGAAGACAATAAAAATTTCATTCCAATAAGATTTTATTATAACACACTTGCCATATTGAACTAAACTTATTTTTTTTTTAGATGCAAACAGTCATACAAAACCTTTAGTATTTGTCCTGCAGTGGATGTCTTTCGGCAGAACATAGATAGAAACGGTAATACGTTTTAAAATTTTAGTTAGCAACATTTTAACTCTTCTTAGACAAACATGCTATAATAATATGTAAATGGCTCAAAACTCGGCCACATTGATTGCCTAGGCAGACAGCAGGCAGCCATCAAAACCTTCATGACTAATGAAGTAACCTTAGAATGTTACATTTTTCATGGCCAAATGCTTCTTCTTCTTTTAATTAATAGCCTCACGATTTAACAGTGTATTTCGCCAATGTCAAGCTATCATAGAATATATCAGTAAATTATAAAAATTGGCTTGTTGTCGCCAGTACGGTAAAAAACAAAAGCCCACCAAATGCTAATTTGACACTCATTTATTCTGACAATAATACAATCATACTTTTGACAATCGCTCATTCCAATACCTATACCTATAGCTATTAAATACACGGACAAAAAACCAAGTAACAGTTTGAGGCCGGTTCGCCACTTTAGTTTCTCTTTGTTCTTCTGTCAAACGTGCCTTGTTATTGAGATTGGTAAATAAATATACCGCCATTTCAGTTCCTCACTGAAAATTGCTTAAATTTTTTGGTGTTTTGCCACGTCCATATATACTTTTGTCGTCATTGGTTCCTTCTGAGAATTAAGCAATTGAACCTCTTGGACACGCTGTCATTTTGGTCACCGAGTCCCGGGATGGTACCGGGCTAAGTTTGCAAGTTATAACAGAGGGCTTAGCACCAAAATTTGGCGTTAGCGTGACGCTAGCGCGTAACATGCTGTCACGTTCATGTTTATTCATTAAATTTTACTATGACAAGGATGGCATATCAACTCGCTAGCGTCATACTAACGTCAACATTTCGAGCTAAGCTCTCAGATCTAATCTTCTGGATCGCATTTGGGTTACGTCTCTTCTACGTGAGACGTGATCATTCCCATGCTGGCGGGCACATTCCGGCCGCGTAAACAATTATGCTGGACTGCGCACAATTGTCCTTCCGCAAACATTTAAGCTGTCGCCACATAGCCAACGGACAACAACGTGACGGAGCGGGACGACGGTGCAACACCCGCGCCGGCGGACGCAACTCGGCGCGTACACCACACTGCGGGTGCGACGGTACCAACCTTATACTCTATGGTACCAACGGCATCGCACCGACCGCTAAACATCAATACTACAGTCCGACTAGGGTCTTTTGGGCAGTAGCCAAAATCGGAACTAACTCTGTCATCAAGTAAAATTTCACTACATGACAGTCGCTTGGTTGCCGTTTGCTATTAAATTTACCCAAGTTTTTTTTTTAATTAGTAACAGTGCGGACTCACCTCTCGAAATATCTCCATGGAAGTAGGAAAATTGAATGTGGACCCTAATTTCACACCAAACACACAACAGTGTCAGTGCCATCCATGGGCCAAACGATTCTTGTCACACTATAGCGTCCCGCTCGCACCCGTATTGGCGTTTCGTTCTCCGTGCTTGTTTGTAATCGCTTGTGACACGGCGACGGCGGCGGGTCGCGACGTTTGCCGACACGCCGAGCGTGACGAAGCTGTGTGGCGTACATTTCAATACATTACAAATCCCCAGGTCGTGCCAGTGGCGTCACGCCACGTTCACGCCCCGCCCGCAGTGTAGGCAAAGCTTAGGAACAGTCGTTTGCGTCCGCGAAATAATGCACTTCAACTGACGTATATACGGTCGTTCAACTGTTTCACAACAAACCCATCATTGGGAAAGGTGATATTTATTCAGCCATGCAATGCGCAATGGAGCGTGTTTTTGTAAAAGATATGGCAGTAATTAAAACCGGATTCGGTATATTTTTGATCAGTTGAATATTGAAGTAAAATGGTAGTTATCTGTTATTCAATAGATTTATTGGATATTCTCATCAAAATTCGTAATTGATATGAAACCAAATAACAATTTGACGTTATTTTTTAGTATCTATTTGCAATTGCCAAATTTCCTGTAAGTGAATTGAATATACCTACAAGTCTAAACGTATTAATTAAAATAAAAAATAGTAATGTGTGATATATAACTTTTTAGCTCTTTAATTGTAACCTGTGTCGAAATAGTAGCGTTAAGTATTAAGATATATACTATACATACATTCAGGTCTGACCTAAAGCAAATGAGGCTATACAGCGTGCCAAAGAAATAGACATATATTCGAAATACCACCGAATATTATTTGTTCTCTGTAAACGTTTGTCGGACGTCTTGCCTCAGTGATTAAGAGATTAAGCCGGTCTGCCAACTGGATCAAGTATTCGCGGGTTCGATCCCCTTGCAGGGCCTTTATTCGCTATGCCACATGAGATTCCCCGCAAGTAACGTGTGACGTCATAACAAGCAGTGAACGTAAACACGCTTCCTTGACGAGCCTTCGCGTGGAATTACAAAATGGTATTCGGTATGCCGTAAGGAATGTTGTCTACGGCAATTTTATTTTTAATTTGAGATTTCGCTGGATTCGTTCATAATCTTACATCTGTTAATTTCGGTAAAGTATCGGTTTTTCGAATTATCGTTTCAACTTATTCAATTTCGGTAAAAATATATTTATATGTGCTGATAACATGGTTTTAAGTATGTGTCTATTGAAAACTAAGTAAATAAGTAGGGCCAGATATAAAAAAGGCAACTTTAATTAACATTAAACAAAGATCCAAGTTTTAGAACGTACGAATGTCAAATACAATAACCTATACCCACACCTAAACAAACAAAGACTTGTCCCACACATATATATAGTTTGTTTTTTTTAAGTGGTCAATTTTACATAAAAATATTGTGTGATAACTTAAGGCAATACAATTGGTTCAAAATTCGTTTATTTTATTCATTCATTAATTCCCCAATAATTGCTCTTTGTCCGAACCGACCACTTTAGTGTCTTTAGTTGTCACACCATGTTTTTTCATAAAATTGGCCACTTAAGAAAAACCAGACTAAACCTAGCACCATTCCGATCTCAGCCTTGAACCTATTCGCACCTATAAAAAAGCCCTTTTTAGCTGCTGCCGCCTACGCACTTGAGTCGCCTCCTATCAGCCGTTATTGCTGCCCGCGCCATATTCTCAGCAACCCTTACAATGCCCTTACTTCCCTCCTATCAAATACCGATATCACACAGAGGATTAGACACCGACCTCGCCGGCGACGTGGAAGAATCCCTTGTCCGCTGGCCAGTGCATCTCTGCACTGGCCAGCGGACAAGTTTTTTCCATGTTTACCACGGCGAGACACCTAATGTATGCCTTCCCCCATAGCAACTGCCCAAGCCGAGGCCGGTCCTCCCTGAACCTAGTTGCCCCTATGCCCTTCTGCCCCCCACTTCGAATACCGGCGTGACGGTGTTTATTTTTTATTTTAAAGTTTGTTTTGCAAATATACATACAGTGAATTAAAAGGTATACTTGTTTATTTAGTTTATTTACTATGTATCTTTATCTTTACTAGCTATCTAATTACACAGATACATAAATAGATACATAATCTATGTATCTATCTAAATTAAAGCATTAATAAAGAAAATAAAAAATAAAATAATAAAAACAACATCAAGCCAGATCCCCTGCGAGGCAGGTATGTATATAAATGAAACAAAAGTATAAATGAAACAAAAGTAATTGGTAAATCAAACAAGTTTTATTTATGAATAACAAATCAATAATCACATGCAAGTCATTTGGTATTGTTAAATGGAAACTTGTACATCCTCATCAGAACAATAACACACACCATCTTTGTAACCTATGACCACAATAAATGCTATTTTATTTGATTTGAACAACAAACATTCAAAATTATACAGTTTGGTATACCACACAGTAATGGTTCCACTTTGCTACCAAGGTTACCACACCATAATTATGCAGCTATAATTGAAAAACAAATTGAAATAAAAACATTTGTCTTTCATTCATTAGTATAAAAATTCCCACCACAGATGACATCACCGCACATCTTTCTCTACAAGAATGGGTCAATTTGGGTGTTCTAATTTTCTCAACCATCAGCAATTCTGTAAAAGAAGTTTCATATGAAAGATATGATTTTTAGATGCAATATGAGTGCTTCATAATATATGCAACACATTAGTTGATGAACAATTAAGACTCACTAATAGAAAATGCATTATAATAACCCTACATTCTACTTGTAATGAAAATTGATAATGAAAAATAGCCTATTATGTTATTTTAAGTCAACATGATCCACCTATGCCCTATAATTAAATCAATGATACAAATATTTAATTCACCACAAAATGAATAATGTAGCACACCACAAATTATTTGTCTTTATAAAATAACAAAAGTCACATTTATTTTGGTAGATACGTACCTGTTTTTATGATCACAGTTTTAAATGGGCCTCCTAACGCATTTAATTGGTAGGTTAGGTCTTTCCACATTTCTCGATGACCTTCCTTGGGGAGAACAATTGATGTACCCAGATTCCACCTGTGGGTGGGTAAATATGCTAATTGGGCTGTAGAAGCTTTCGTCCAGTTCATTGTGACTATAAACTAAAACAAAACACCATATTTTTAAGATAAATGTGTACACTATTGTTGAAATTGAGAAGTTCACTTTAATAGATGAGCCACCACAATTTTCCAATGTCACTGGTTATGAGTAATAATTTATTACTACGACGACGACGCGATGATCATAATATATCATTTAAATTGCAATAAAACTATTTAAAAATGTTTGTTTACATTGAATTACCTTAGCAAGTTTTTAACATGTTTTCAATAACACGCAAGCGCGGAGCGTGTTATTTTGACAGTTCGAAACATGGCGTGTGACGAGCCTTGTCATGTTTTCAAATCTGACAGTGGCATACAGAATTCCATTCCACGCCAATAACATGTATGTTTGATAACACGTCTTGTTTCGTGTTTAAATTGTCATAGCGAATAAGGGCCCAGGAATAATCTTCACGCACAAATTATGGTTTCGCTCCGAGTATTTGTGTATGTAAATTTCACGTTTATAAACGCACTCACGACACGAATAATTCCAAGTACGGGGCTACGTTGAAAAAAAACACGGACTGCGCTTCACAAAGGACATTGATAAACTCCCTATGAGGTTAGAATTGGTTTCGTTAACCACTCCCAGTGGAAGTAATGTCCGTCAGTCGGACGCAGTATCTCTCCAGATTGAACGTCCAGGGAATTGGCCTCGCAGCTGCTCCCCCATCTAGTTTCAATTTAGATCGCTCTCACATTTGCAGATTTGATTATGGAATTATATAGAAGGGCTAGTGCTCTATCCTTGATTACACAGTTATTATAAACAGTTATTTAAATTTAAACACAGTTATTGTAAAGAGCTGAACATCTTATTAGTAGCAGTCCGAATAAGCAACACGCACACAGACGCGCGCTTTACGCGGCATGCCGACAGCTCAGGCGCCTTCAAATGGTACCGTGGTACCGTGAGGAGGCAACGCGACACCAGCGCTGCTGCCGCGCTGCCTTGTAAATCCATAAAATGAAAAACGCGTGACCGCAATCTTCAGCCGCGCTGCGGCCACATGTCCGTTCATGGATCAAGTTCTCGAACCTAGCGCCATAAGCGCGTCCACAGCGCTGTCTCCGCACGCTACTTTGCAGCATATATGAAGGCGATCTTAGAGGACTTACCTGCTGATCAATTCCAAGAAGCCGCATAGAGCGCGCGTCTGTGTGCATGATCTTTATCAGAGACCGCTAGCACTGATATGTTCAACTGTTTACATATATGAGCTGTGTTGATTACCTCGTCAATCTAGCGGCGCATAGCGCAGATAGCTATCAAAAGGCTCTAGCGTAAGTCCAGCTAATGTAATCCATTGCCTATTGTTCACTGGTAATAAGAATGAATAAAACGACAACTAATAAGTAACATCTACCTACTGACCTATCCATAGCTTGGATGAAAATCCGGTACTCCAAAGGTATCTTACCCAGGTACACAGACAAAATATTTATCGATTGATTGATTCATTTAATCTTTTTATTCTGCCCATTCATAAAGACGCTATAAGCAGACCTAATCAGCTTATTTGTTTAACCTTTTTAATCATAAATCACTGGCAAATACGTCGAAATAAATGTGTCGCGTACTCGTGCAGCGCTCGTCAACATTTTGTGAACACAACAGCTGATTTCCCCTTGGCTCTCCCAGCTTAGATTTAAATGTTCATTCCGTCAAAATAATAACTGTTTTTTACATATTTTTTTAATTACTCATAATTTATCCATCGAAAATTATGTTTGTTATTTTGAAGAGTTACGAATCATCGTATTTGATATATAAATATTTGGAATCAATCCGGATTAATGACGGCTCGCGTTCGATTCGCTGGGTTTTGAATTTTCGAGGAAAGTCAATGCACGTCGATGGAAAAATATAACCTTTGTAGCCGATTATCTGTGGTCGTTGCTTTTGTAATGACAATCTGTCTTTAGAAGTAGATTGAGATTTAGATCGTATAGGTAAAGCACATAGCCTTATATGAGGAATATCTCCAGATAAGGGCATTAGTACAAAGGCCTCTAGTACAAAAAATGTTTAATTTTGGTATATGTACATCTTCAAAGATTATAAATATAACTAACATTAAATATAACCGAACTTTGACATAATACTTAATCACAAATTAAATGAGTAATGATAGCAAAAACATTCTAATATAATTCGTAGCCTTTGTCTGGCACTGTACTCAAAAAGAGACCATTTGACAACACAAAAAAAAACCTTCCACATGCCACTTGGAAGACACTTTAGTGGGGAAACAGGTTTCCCTGTCTTATTTGTCTTATATTGTTATAGATTGGGTACCAACATACTTTGTTTCCAGATCTAGTACACAGTAAGTGTTTTCTAGCTATATCTATCTATATCATCACGACAGATCCCTTGCAGGGTGGGCGGAGGGTACAGAGTTCCAACAGGTTCTTTACTTACATGCCTCTCTGGCTTCCTCCACTCTCTGATAAGGGTTTTCTATGATACAAGAATTATTATAAAGGGTTTAATTTCATATAAGCAAAGCTCTAAATCGGTAATTCCTCAACTCTCGTTATATAGAAGATATCTATAGAAAGAAAACCTCTATAGATGACATAACAGATAGAGACTGCACCGATATCTGATAAGTAATGATTGATTATTATTGCCCGGTAGTAATGAGTTTCGACAACAGGTGTGCTATAACAGGTGCTTTAAAGATTTTTGTTGGGATGTACCTACACTATATAACATAACATGTTATAGAATTTAATTAAATAAATCTATTTTGAATAAGTTAGACAGACTGGTTATAAGAAAAAATATATGTACATATATATGTTGTATTTGTGTTGTATAGCAATGCAAACAACGGGAATGTGTTATACTACAAATGACATGTGATTTTTTAGAGAACATTTATGTGGTATACTTCAACTTTATCCTATAGCTCTAAACAGCTACATGTGTTTTATATCGAGAACGAAGGACACAGTATAATAAGTGATCAAACGAATTTACCTGAAGTGAAGTTCGATCATAATTATACGAAGTCCTTCGTTCGATGACATTAGTACCCTACCCGCCCTGCCCGTTGGTAAAGTTGAAATATACTACTTCTAAAAGGAATGGTCGCAGAGGTTATGTCCACAGATACCATAGAGGAGGCGTTGACGTTTCAAGTCTCTAAAGGATGTGTGGCTGCCAAGCGAGTCGAGAGAGCTGCATATGTTTTATATCTTCGAACGAAGGACTTCATATAATAATGATCGAACTTCACTTCAGGTAAGTTCGTTTGATCACTTTTTATATATAAACTATCTACCGACAAACACATCACATTAGTCTATAATGCTCGCTAAGACAAACACGGCGAGCCCAAACAAAACCATTCAGTTGCACTATCAGAAAGCCAGCTCCATGGAATCAAATTATTGCATTGTCATAGAAGTTACATAAGTGTGGCCAGTGCTTGAGAAATGTATTGCTAATTTTGAATAGGAATAACTGATATAAACAACGGAAGATAAATAAAACCTTCTAAAAACCGATAACAAGTTTCTCAGGGATCCCAGGTACAAAATTTTGTTAAGAGGTTGTGGCGTTACGCAAATATATCATTACAAATGTCGATCGTTACGGGAACACGTCTGCAATAGTCGGAATGCTGTTTTTTATGTTTGTCCCGCAGAAGCAGCTCTTTATCATACCGGATAGCGCTTTCAGCGAGCGATATGCCTGTTTAAGCGATGACAGGTGGAACTATCGCAAATACTGCAACGGATCAGAGCCGGCCGATATAAGCCGCTGTGATTAAATGTGTTCTATTAAGATATATGACAAACCACGGGTGAATTTGTTTACAGGGGTTTTATGTAAAATTGCATTTTCAAAGGGTAACGAACCAGACTCGTAATTTCGGGAACTAGTCTTTGACAAGAGAAAATAAACTGATATATGCGGGAGAATTTGTCCTTACAATTTAGTTGACTTAGAGTTGAATTAGTTTAAAGAAGTTATGACAGTTTGAGTAACACAGTATACAAAAGCAAGAGATCCTACTTGCCTATCCCGCAAGAGATCTGGTGTGATGATATAGTAAATATAAATATCTTCAATGAAAAAAACATTCTCGTTACAAATAATTATAATCTGCAAATTTGTATACGTAACCTCTACATGACAACAATTAACGTTGGAGCCATCTTACCGATTATACCTGCGTTTTAATGTAGCGTAATAGTCGAAATTTGGCTGAGTGCTATTGAAATATTAATGTGATTAATTCCTCGGCGATTTATGAGAAGCCATACTGACGTACACACACTTTGGAGATCATTCGAGACCACGAAGCAAATATAAAGAGGAGTCGGCCTAAGCAGAATCAGAATCAGAATATATTTTATTCATGTAAACCGTTACAGTTTATAAATCGTCAAAATAGTAACAAAGACTCTACCATCACTTCGGAATGTCATTCCTGTGGAGAAGAAGGGCAAGAAACTCCACGGTTACTCTTTTAAAATAGTATTTTTACAATTTTTCCAGCTTCATTTTGTTGTGGGGTATGGGAGAACAATGTAGTATCAGGTGAGTCTAAATTAAATTAACCAAGTTAAACTATTCATGAGAATGGCAACATGGTTTTCACATTTACAGATAAAGAATTGAGGAAGAAAAATGATCAATTTTATCTAACTACTAGAAGGAAGAGAGGGAATAATAATAGCTGAACATGTTATCCACATTCTGGTGGAGCTGGAACAGCACCTATCCAAGCATTTTTTATCTTTTAAATAATCATCTAGAGCATTGGTCGTCACACTTTACTGGCCAAGGGCCACACATGACAAAGTGAGTGCCAGGGCCGGGCCAGAGTATGTAAAGGCGCCATAAGAGCCTTTGCACACATATGTATTCAGCACACTTCGTTATTTACTTCGCACTAGCTGTGCCCGCGATGCATACGACGTCGTTCGCGTGGGAGTTGATATCGAAATAAGTACTCATACATATTGATCATTAGAATATTTATTAGAAAAAGATAATTTAATTTATAAACATAGGTAGGTAAGAAATGATTAAAAAAGTTCAACATCGTAATCAAAAATACGTAGGTTTTATAATTAGGAATTATGGTGTTGAACTTTTTTAATTATTTCTTATATTGATTGATTATATATATTGGCATCTTTTGGACTACATGCAAAAAGTTCGAAAATGAAGCTTCACAGAGATATGTTGAAGAAAATATGGTTAAAAGAAATTGTGCGCAGGCTTGTAAAGATTTGTACTTGCTAGGAGCATTTTTCCAAAATTCATTGTACTCCTGCTTTTCACGGTGCTTAATGAAACTAGCTTTTAGCTGCTTGTCGTGCTTTAGTTCAATAATTTCATTCATTAATTGTGTTTTAGAAAATCTAAACTGGCAAAATAATTTCATATCTTCGTTTTCAACATGCCAAGGGTTTTCCACGAGTATAAAGCAGTTCTTAATTTCCCGCACATCGTCAAATCTATGTTGTATTTCTCTCAGATATTCTTTCAAATAGGATATCAAATCTTGATGGATAGTACTGTCGGGAATAGAAACTTCGGATTTCAGAGCAGAATCAGTTGGAAAATTTGAAAAATCTCCTGCTTCGAGTTCGTTTAAAAATAATTGCAGTTTGTCTTCAAATGCAAACACTTTATTTGTCATTTGCCCAATTAATTTGTTAGGTCCTTGCATCTCTAAATTAAGACTATTGAATTTCATAGTGATAACGGTCAAAAAAGCTGCAAGTGTCCACCAGTCATTTTGCTGTAGTTGGGGGAATACTTTGCCACTTCGTTGCAAAAAAAGAATTATTTCGTGTTTTAAATGAAAGAACCGTTCTAATACTCTTCCTCTGCTTAACCATCTGACGGCTGTATGTAAAATAACATCGGCATAATTAGCTTGTAATTCTTCAAGAAGGTCTTTGAATTTTCGATGAATAAGTTCGCGCGCGCGAATAAAATTTATAATGTTTACAATCGTATTTATCACGTCCTTTAATATGTTATTCAAAATTTTACATGCTAAAGTTTCTTGATGCAGCAAGCAATGAATGGGCAACAAATTAGGTAAATTCCATTCCTTCTTCATTAAAGCAATCAAACCATTATTTGCACCCACCATTGACGGACAACCATCAGTACACACTGATATCAACTTATTTACAGGTATTCTGTGTTTTTCTACAAATTCTTTTAGAACGTCCATAAAATCATAACCTCTCGTATGACCCTTCATGGTAATCACTTCTAAGAAGTCTTCTTCTATGATTCCGTCCATGGTGCAGTACGGAACAAATAATGAGCACTGAGACATAGAAGTTATATCCGTAATGGAATCGCAAGCAAGACTGAAGTATTTGCAGTTTTTCAGTTTGTCAATTACTGCCTCAAACAAATTTTTCAAAATATCTTCAATACGGCGGCAACAGGAGGATTCAGAAAGTGTAAGCTTTTTTATTTGTGCCATTATTTTTTTACTATTTGATAAATTTTGAAATAACGTTTGAGAAACAGTTATCATACACTCTTTCATCAATTCAGCATCAGTAAAGGGTTTCATGCGTTTTGCAAGAATGTTACACACTTGGTATGCTTTTGTAACAGCCTCATTTTGCCCGAACGCTGTCGACCGCTGTCGTTATGTCCACCTATAAAACAAAATTCTTCCTTCCAATTTTCTTGAAAACTTCTATTTTCGCAGTTATTTTTCTTTTAGTAGCACGGGCGACGAGCGGCGAGCAGTGAGCACGGGTCAACGCTACCCGCTCGCCGCCCGCGGGAGACTATCGTATCGTGAGTTCGTCACTCGTCACTACTCGTCAGTCACCGTCGCAGGATTCGAACACAAAGTCCGTTATTGATATTGTTTATGATTAAGACTTATGATTAAGATGCCGCGTGGTTCCCGGCTTAGAATAGGACGAACCCATCTCATCCCATCGGGTGTCGTACAAGGCGACTAAGGGAAAACTAGGGAATGGGCAGCAGCGTTCCTTTAGCACTTCGACGACCAATAACTGCGCTCGCCAACCCGCCTGCCAAGCGTGGCGAGTATGGCAAACACCCCCAATTATGGAAGAACGTAAGAAAACCAGGCCCCTAGTCCCCGGCGGTCCTGTTCGTCCTGGCCACGGTAGCAGCCATGGTAACGACAGGACAAGGGGTGCTAAGAATCTCCGGCAGAGATTCGGCTACCACCAACACCGAAAATTGGCCCTGGTGACATACAACGCACGCACGTTAAGGACAGATGAGAAGCTTGTTGAGCTGGAGGAAGAGATAAACAAGTTGCGGTGGAATATTGTTGGTTTATCGGAGGTCCGAAGAAAGGGCGAGGACACGGTAACCTTAAAATCCGGCAACTTGTTTTACTACCGGGAGGGCGAACAGCAGTCCCAAGGTGGTGTCGGATTTATCGTCCACAAGTCACTCATAAACAACGTTGTGTCCATCACTAGTGTGTCGAGCAGGGTAGCGTACCTGATACTCAGAATATCCAAAAGATATTCGCTGAAGGTCATACAGGTCTACGCACCGACCTCGGCATACTCAGATGATGACGTCGAAGTAATGTATGAGGACATTAGTAGAGCCATACATACTTCCAAAGCACACTTTACAGTGGTTATGGGTGACTTCAATGCGCGGCTGGGCAAACGGGGCAATGATGAATTGAGAGTGGGGCAATTTGGATATGGGCAACGCAACCCCAGGGGTCAGAGGCTGGCCGAATATCTGGAGAAGGAGGGACTCTTTATGATGAACTCTTTCTTCCAGAAGCCGCCTCATAGGAAATGGACCTGGATGAGCCCTGATGGTTCCACAAAAAATGAGATAGACTTCATCATGAGCACCAAGCGACAAATATTTAATGATGTCTCCGTGATTCACAGGGTAAAAACCGGCAGTGATCACCGAATGGTCAGAGGCACATTAAATATTAATGTCAAAATGGAAAGATCGCGTCTGATGAAGTCTACGCTCCGACCTTCTAATGCACATATCCACAACCCCGAGAACTTTCAACTCGAATTGTCAAACCGCTTCGAATTGCTAGACAGCAGCGCATCAGTGGACGAAATCAACAATAGGTTGGTAGAGACTGTCCATACGGTCGGGTCCAAGTATTTTAAGCCCCACCGTAAAAATAGGCCTCAAAAGCTATCTGACTACACCCGAAACCTTATGGCTGAGCGACGTACCATGACACTCCAAACCTCCGATGATGCTAAGTCCTATAGGCAGCTCAATGGACAGATATTGAAGTCCTTGCGACACGATTTACGGTCCTTCAATACAAGACGTATTGAGGAGACCATAGAGCAGAACAAGGGCTCCAAAGTGTTTACAAGAGACGCGTCTATTGGGCAAAGCCAGTTGACGAAGCTGAAGACGGAGGACGGAAACGTAACGTCGAATAGGTCAGAGGTGCTCAGGGAGATAGAGAGGTTCTATGGGCAGTTGTATACCTCAGTAGCTGAACCTGTTGTTGACTTGGTAAAAGACCCAAGAGCCAAGCTAACCCGACACTACACTGAAGATATCCCGGACATCAGCCTGTACGAGATTGGGATGGCTCTCAAACACCTTAAAAACAACAATGCGCCGGGTGAAGACGGAATTACCGCAGAGCTTCTGAAAGCGGGCGGATCGCCGGTACTTAAAGTCCTTCAGAGGCTGTTTAATTCCGTCTTGCTCGAAGGAAAAACGCCGGAAGCGTGGAACAGGGGTGTGGTGGTACTCTTTTTCAAGAAAGGTGATAACACTTTACTGAAGAATTATAGGCCCATCACACTGCTGAGCCACGTTTATAAGTTGTTTTCGAGAGTCATCACGAATCGTCTCGAACGCAGGTTTGATGACTTCCAGCCTCCCGAACAAGCCGGTTTCCGGAAAGGCTTTAGTACCATAGACCACATACATACGCTGCGGCAGATTATACAGAAGACCGAGGAGTATAATCGGCCACTATGCTTGGCGTTTGTGGACTATGAGAAAGCCTTCGATTCGATCGAGACTTGGGCGGTTCTTAGATCTCTCCAGCGATGCCGCATTGACTATCGGTACATTGAAGTGTTGAAGTGCTTGTATAATAACGCCACCATGTCAGTCCGAGTACAGGGGCAGCGCACGAAGGCAATCCACATAAAAAGAGGAGTAAGGCAGGGAGACGTCATTTCTCCGAAACTGTTTACGGCCACCTTAGAGGACGCCTTCAAGCTCTTGGAATGGCAAGGACTTGGCATCAACATCAATGGCGAATACATCACTCACCTTCGATTTGCCGACGACATTGTGGTCGTGGCGGAGTCGCTGGAAGATCTAGGACGAATGCTTGGTGACCTCAACAGAGTATCTCAACAAGTGGGTCTTAAAATGAACATGGACAAAACGAAAATAATGTCTAAAGTCCATGTCCTACCCACCGCACTCACCGTTGGGAACTCTACTCTTGAAGTTGTCGACGAATACATTTACCTGGGACAGGTAGTCCGGTTAGGTAGGTCCAACTTTGAGAGAGAGGTCAATCGACGAATCCAACTCGGCTGGGCAGCGTTCGGGAAACTGCGCAACATCTTCTCATCCAAAATACCTCAGTGCCTTAAGACTAAAGTTTTTAGTCAATGTGTGTTACCAGTGATGATATATGGATCAGAGACGTGGTCTCTTACAATAGGTCTCATAAAAAAGCTCAGAGTTGCTCAGCGAGCTATGGAGAGAGCTATGCTCGGCGTTTCTCTACGCGATCGACTCAGGAATGAGGAGATTCGTAGAAGAACCAAGGTCACTGACATAGCCGTTAAGATTAGCAAGCTGAAGTGGCAATGGGCGGGCCACATAGCGCGTAGATCGGACGGGCGTTGGTGCAGAAAGATTCTAGAGTGGAGACCACGTATTGGCAAGCGCAGCGTGGGACGACCGCCTGCCAGATGGACCGACGATCTTGTGAAAATCGCAGGAAGTCGTTGGATGCAGGTGGCATCGGACCGGTTACGCTGGAAAGCGATTGGGGAGGCCTATGTTCAGCAGTGGACAAGTATAGGCTGAGATGATGATGATGATTAAGACATGTAATGTAGTTGACTATTGAAACAATTTACTTTGCCGCGGGCCGCACAAATAACGCCCACGGGCCGCAATTTGACGACCACGGATCTAGAGTATAGTAAGCTCGCTCGCAGAGCGTACGTTTAATACAAGATTTGAATTTATTTTCACTAAGTTAAGTGACGCCAAGTGGAATTTTATTATAAAATCTAACACAGGACCCCATGAAAGACGTGTGAATTTTAGACAGACGAAATTGCGGTTGATCCAATTTATTTCGATGTCGCGTGTTGTAGCAATGCCTATCACCTAGCTGATTAAATAGATCAAAATTTTTCCGTGTGTACATTATGTTTTCATAATTATACTGACATGGGACCGTCACAATATTGGCTTCTATAAACAATTCTCTTAAAGAGTCGCGACTACTTAAGTTATAGATAGCAACTTTGCACTGTGTCTTTCAACTAGGCCCTGACGACATTGCGATGGGCGAAGTTTACGTCAGTCTGTCATTCTCAGCTAGGTGGCAAATATAGAAGTGTAACTTCCACTTAATCCCATGCCACCCCACGCAGTGACACGCTTGATAGGGAAATATAATGAGGCCATCTCCTTTTTATATTTGCTTCGTGTTCGAGACTTAATACTTTGAGATCATGAAGCAAATCGCTGAGTTATTGCGTACTAGCGTACTGACTATGGAAGTTATTTCTAACAAAAATAATGCGCAACTTAATGATCGTGGAGTTAGCGGGGATGTTTGTGTTTTTATAGATAATAAATTCCGTTGTTTCTGGAGTTGTTGAAGCAGTATCTCACAGCACACGAAGGCATATTTTTAAATAAAACTTAACACTCGACGGTGTCACGTTGCGGAAATCACTTGGAACATATGGCACCAGAATGTAGGCAGTCAAATTTTATTTTGCTATAAAAAATTAACTTTGTGTATTGAGTTCTTAGATTTACGCGAATATTACACATGAAATAAAACTATTTTACGGATTTTATCGCGATTTATTTTTTTTTTTTATTTTTTTATTTTTAGTTCCCGACGTTTCGAGTGCTTTGCAGCACCCATGGTCACGGGAGGGACTGAGGTGTTAGACGTCCAATAGGCATAGTTGTACCGGGGTACCCTCAAACTTCTTAATTATTTTTGTTGTTGTTGGTCCGATCTACGCAGAATGAGCTCACGGTGTCTTGAGGTCTTGCAGTGTTATGCTTGGTTTTGGATTTGATTATATTAATTACCGGATCCCAAGACGATGGAAGCACCCAGCCATCTTCTCTATTGAAATTAGGATGTTTTTTAATTTCAATAGCCTCGCGAACCATCCTTGGTAGGAATCGGTGTTCTTTCACGAGGATTTGTGGTCTATCAAATCTGATGTTATGGCGGGTGCGGTCAAGGACATGTTCACAGACTGCAGACTTCTTTGAGCGACGGTGTTTTAGGTCAGCTATGTGTTCTTTAACCCGAGTTTTTACCGGTCTTTTTGTTTGTCCTATATAAGAGAGACCACATTCACAATCAAGCTTGTAAACTCCTGCATCTTGTAGAGGGATCTGACACTTGACCGATGGTAAAAATTGACTGATCTTCTTCGGCGGCTTAAAAAATGTTTTAATCGAAGCACGCTTCAAGATGTAGCCAATCTTGTCCGTGACTCCTCTCATGTACGGTAGTACAGCAGGGAGACGCTCAACTGTGGCTGGTTTCACTCGGTCACTGTGACGTTGGCGTGGGACTCGAAGCTTATTGTCGTGCAGGACTTGCTTGACATGTTGAAGCTCGGCAGCCAGATGTTTCTTGTCACAGATCCCTTGTGCTCTCTGAAACAAAGATTTACCCACGGTAGCTAACTGTGTTGGATGGTGGTGAGATTCACCGTTTAAGTACCTATCAGTATGGGTCTTTTTACGATAAACCGTATGGCTTAAGGTGTTGTTGGGGTTACGAATTACTAACACATCTAGGAAAGCTAGGGAATTATTTGCCTCCAACTCCATTGTAAACTGAATTTTAGGGTTAATGGAGTTAAGATGATTTAGGAATACATGAATTTTGTCAGATGGTAATATTGTGAAAGTATCATCTACGTACCGCTTGTAGAAACTTGGCTTTACAGGTGAGGTACGAAGGGCTGTCTCCTCAAAGTCTTCCATGAATATATCGGCAACAATGGGAGATACAGGGGAGCCCATCGCCACGCCATCTACTTGCTTGTAGAACTGCTCCTTCCACAATAAGTAGCCAGATGTAAGGCAGTGTCTCAATAGTTCTAAGTATTCCGCTGGCATGTTGTTCTCCGCTAGTTTCCTTTCTACAATTTCGACACAGTCTTGTACAGGTAGGCATGTGAATAGTGACTGGACATCGAAACTGACCATAGTTTCATTGTCAGTAAGATGTAGATTTTTGATCTCACTAACAAAATGGTATGAATCCTTAACATGTGCTCTGGTGTGTCCTTTGAGTGCCGAGAGCACTTTCGCTACGTGCTGAGCCGATCTGTAGGTTGGTGTGTCGATTTGGCTAACGATTGGACGTAGGGGAGCATTCGGTTTATGTATTTTTGGGAGCCCATACAACTGTGGCGGTTTTGCGCACGAAGGTATTAGCGATTTGACGTCCAGATTCAATGTTTCGGAGTACTTCTTTATTAAATCACTCGTTTGTTTTAATATATTGGTGGTTGGGTCTGTCTTGACCTTTTTGTATGTATTTTCATCCGATAAAAGTTCTTGTATTTTGACATTGTAATCTGACGTATCCATAATGACCGTAGCATTTCCTTTATCCGCGCGGAGAACAGTAATATCCTTTCTATTGCGTAAGGTTTTCAACGCTAAATATTGATTTTTAGGAAGATTTAGTTTGGGCACTGAACTTCGACGTAACATGGATGAGACATCCTGACGTATTGCCTCCGAATCTTCCCTTCCTATGCTATTTTTGGATAGGACGTCTTCAACGGCGCTGACAATTTCCTCATACGGTATCCTTCGAGGTGTTACAGCATAATTTAAACCTTTAGATAGGACTTTTACGATGTTTTCATCCAATGTTTGTTTTGACAGATTGATGACTGCGCGTGATTCGTTGTCTATGGTGCACGGTTGCGTTTCGTTACACCGTAATGATTTGTTCTTGACATTTGATTTAGTTGTTAATTTATTATATTTAATTATGTGTTTATTTTTGCATTCATTATATTTAGATGTTTCACGCTTATTTAAGATATCAATGCATTTATTAAAATCAAATGTAGTTAACACTGTCTTTAGTTCATTGGATGAAATTTCTATATTTCTGCTGAGGTGGTGTAGATCGGAACGGGTTTGATGAATCACCGTCCGTAACAACTTTTTACTTGCCTGGTTTAGGATCTTAGCGCTTCCTCGTATGCCTTTCTTGGTAGATATCTTGACACACGTAGGAATGAGATTATGGTCTCTGCATCTCTTCAAGAAATTTAAGGATGTTGTAAATCTTGCGCGCTTAGTCTTGAGATCTTCTAACCGGCGTACTTTATTAGCAATTTCCAGTCCGTACTGGTTCACATATTGAGTTCTTAGATTTACGCGAATATTACACATGAAATAAAACTATTTTACGGATTTTATCGCGATTTTTTTTTTTTTTATTTTTTTATTTTTAGTTCCCGATAAAAAAAAAAAAAAAAAAAAAAAAAAAAAAAAAAAAAAAAAAAAAAAAAATCGCGATAAAATCCGTAAAATAGTTTTATTTCATGTGTAATATTCGCGTAAATCTAAGAACTCAATATGTGAACCAGTACGGACTGGAAATTGCTAATAAAGTACGCCGGTTAGAAGATCTCAAGACTAAGCGCGCAAGATTTACAACATCCTTAAATTTCTTGAAGAGATGCAGAGACCATAATCTCATTCCTACGTGTGTCAAGATATCTACCAAGAAAGGCATACGAGGAAGCGCTAAGATCCTAAACCAGGCAAGTAAAAAGTTGTTACGGACGGTGATTCATCAAACCCGTTCCGATCTACACCACCTCAGCAGAAATATAGAAATTTCATCCAATGAACTAAAGACAGTGTTAACTACATTTGATTTTAATAAATGCATTGATATCTTAAATAAGCGTGAAACATCTAAATATAATGAATGCAAAAATAAACACATAATTAAATATAATAAATTAACAACTAAATCAAATGTCAAGAACAAATCATTACGGTGTAACGAAACGCAACCGTGCACCATAGACAACGAATCACGCGCAGTCATCAATCTGTCAAAACAAACATTGGATGAAAACATCGTAAAAGTCCTATCTAAAGGTTTAAATTATGCTGTAACACCTCGAAGGATACCGTATGAGGAAATTGTCAGCGCCGTTGAAGACGTCCTATCCAAAAATAGCATAGGAAGGGAAGATTCGGAGGCAATACGTCAGGATGTCTCATCCATGTTACGTCGAAGTTCAGTGCCCAAACTAAATCTTCCTAAAAATCAATATTTAGCGTTGAAAACCTTACGCAATAGAAAGGATATTACTGTTCTCCGCGCGGATAAAGGAAATGCTACGGTCATTATGGATACGTCAGATTACAATGTCAAAATACAAGAACTTTTATCGGATGAAAATACATACAAAAAGGTCAAGACAGACCCAACCACCAATATATTAAAACAAACGAGTGATTTAATAAAGAAGTACTCCGAAACATTGAATCTGGACGTCAAATCGCTAATACCTTCGTGCGCAAAACCGCCACAGTTGTATGGGCTCCCAAAAATACATAAACCGAATGCTCCCCTACGTCCAATCGTTAGCCAAATCGACACACCAACCTACAGATCGGCTCAGCACGTAGCGAAAGTGCTCTCGGCACTCAAAGGACACACCAGAGCACATGTTAAGGATTCATACCATTTTGTTAGTGAGATCAAAAATCTACATCTTACTGACAATGAAACTATGGTCAGTTTCGATGTCCAGTCACTATTCACATGCCTACCTGTACAAGACTGTGTCGAAATTGTAGAAAGGAAACTAGCGGAGAACAACATGCCAGCGGAATACTTAGAACTATTGAGACACTGCCTTACATCTGGCTACTTATTGTGGAAGGAGCAGTTCTACAAGCAAGTAGATGGCGTGGCGATGGGCTCCCCTGTATCTCCCATTGTTGCCGATATATTCATGGAAGACTTTGAGGAGACAGCCCTTCGTACCTCACCTGTAAAGCCAAGTTTCTACAAGCGGTACGTAGATGATACTTTCACAATATTACCATCTGACAAAATTCATGTATTCCTAAATCATCTTAACTCCATTAACCCTAAAATTCAGTTTACAATGGAGTTGGAGGCAAATAATTCCCTAGCTTTCCTAGATGTGTTAGTAATTCGTAACCCCAACAACACCTTAAGCCATACGGTTTATCGTAAAAAGACCCATACTGATAGGTACTTAAACGGTGAATCTCACCACCATCCAACACAGTTAGCTACCGTGGGTAAATCTTTGTTTCAGAGAGCACAAGGGATCTGTGACAAGAAACATCTGGCTGCCGAGCTTCAACATGTCAAGCAAGTCCTGCACGACAATAAGCTTCGAGTCCCACGCCAACGTCACAGTGACCGAGTGAAACCAGCCACAGTTGAGCGTCTCCCTGCTGTACTACCGTACATGAGAGGAGTCACGGACAAGATTGGCTACATCTTGAAGCGTGCTTCGATTAAAACATTTTTTAAGCCGCCGAAGAAGATCAGTCAATTTTTACCATCGGTCAAGTGTCAGATCCCTCTACAAGATGCAGGAGTTTACAAGCTTGATTGTGAATGTGGTCTCTCTTATATAGGACAAACAAAAAGACCGGTAAAAACTCGGGTTAAAGAACACATAGCTGACCTAAAACACCGTCGCTCAAAGAAGTCTGCAGTCTGTGAACATGTCCTTGACCGCACCCGCCATAACATCAGATTTGATAGACCACAAATCCTCGTGAAAGAACACCGATTCCTACCAAGGATGGTTCGCGAGGCTATTGAAATTAAAAAACATCCTAATTTCAATAGAGAAGATGGCTGGGTGCTTCCATCGTCTTGGGATCCGGTAATTAATATAATCAAATCCAAAACCAAGCATAACACTGCAAGACCTCAAGACACCGTGAGCTCATTCTGCGTAGATCGGACCAACAACAACAAAAATAATTAAGAAGTTTGAGGGTACCCCGGTACAACTATGCCTATTGGACGTCTAACACCTCAGTCCCTCCCGTGACCATGGGTGCTGCAAAGCACTCGAAACGTCGGGAACTAAAAATAAAAAAATAAAAAAAAAAATAAATCGCGATAAAATCCGTAAAATAGTTTTATTTAACTTTGTGTGTTTTCTCTAGTACGTAGTACAAATACTAATAAACTTCACCAATCGACACCATCGCAATCCTTGCAATAAGGCTAAAAGTCTCAACCACAAGGGTGCCTAACAAGCAATGTACTGAATTTTCAAATTTAGTACCTTAGTCCCGCTTCGGTGAAGTGTCAAAGTTTGTAAAAGTTGGCTAAAAGTTAAGGACGAACCATTGTAATATTTACACCAACGTAATTACTTAGTTTATAAAAATATTGTCACGGGAAAGATTTTAGAAAAAGGACAAGAACCGGTTTAATAAGTCTACTCATAAAATATACTTCCGAAAACAAAGTAGGCAAAGAACTTAGGTTAGGTGGCATTTTATTAATACAATCAATTTATTATGAACTTGTTTCTGCACGTAGTTCTACCCGCCTTAAACACCTCAGCGAAATATAGGCGTACTATTTGTACCTCTGCCTACCACTAAAAAGAAACAGGCGTAGGAGGTACTATTTGTTAAATTATTTTACTAACTTACCAACACGCGTTTAATTTAACATAGGCAGGTCTGTCTTTCCGGTATAGCACAGATCCTATATGTTATTTTAAGTTCTAAGATATGGATCTTAGGTCTTAAAATAACATAGATCTTAGGAAAGGGTGTAGTGTGTACACCGACATATCGCGAACGCTGCTCGGTCCGAATAACGCTGCTAGGAGACGAATCTGTTGGTATACCTGGCACAATTCTAAACTGCACTCTGCACCAGACTGATGATTGCTTATTTTTTTTCTATAAATTTCAATAATAATTCTCCGACCTCGTATTCAGAAGTAGTTCCGCCTAGTCTTCGATGCGTCCAATCAGGACCGCAACACATCGGTGAGACCTGGACTAGACTCAGGTAGGTATGTGCATTCTATTGGGATGACAAACGTGGGACGTTGGTTTTTAAATAAATTAATTCCATATCATTTAAGATGATCTTCTTAAAAACAAGCTTTTATAGCAAAACCAGGACAGTAACTTGCTTAGTGAGGAATTCCAACGGCCTCCTTCCGGCTCCATCATCCGAACCTGATCACCATTTAAGTCTATAGTACTTTTCAAAACAAATCAAACGAGCCCAAACACGGCAGGGTTAAATTGTGTAGTTGACGTGTTGCTATGGCTTTCCTACCAGCTCTATCATCAGACCCTGGCCATCACTGTAATCTATGGAACTTATCAAAACAAACCAAATGAGCCCGCACACGATGGTGCTACCTTGTTCATTGAATAGTTCGTGTAGCCACCTTCCGTCTTCATTATTAGACCTTGGATACAATCTAAACCTAAAAGTACTCGTCAAAATGAATCCAACGAGCCCAAATACAACGGGGCTATGTTGAATAGTCGGATAGTTCTATTAACCAACTTCAGGCTTCATCATCAAAACCTGAATACTATATGGATCTGCAGTACTCGTGGAAACAAATCGAATGAGTTCAAACATGACTGGATTATCTGGAGTAATTTTTTAATTAGACTCTGGACACCACTGTGTTCTATAATACTCCGTGGTCATTAGAACTTTTAAAACCCAAACAACTTATCAAAACGAAACCCAACAAGCCGAAATATGATGGGTATTTTGAGTAGTTGCGTAGTTCCGTTGGCTACCTTCCGGCTCCATCATCAGACCCTGGACACGATCCGGGTCTATAGTGCTCGTCAAGAAAATATTATTGGACTATTTTTCTTAAAAGGAATTTCCGTCGACTGTCATAAAAAACATAGTGATAACTCTGTCTTTTACCCTTGTCACCCACAATCGGGAAAACCTAAACAGCCACACGTCATTATACTATGTATATATAGAGGGATACTTTACTTAGCATCCAGTGTATATTTGGACATCATTCGACAACGATATATTCTTGCGGACATATTTTATTTTTTCTTTTTATCGTACGCAAAAATGTATTCGAAAACATTAATTTTTTTCTTCGCTCTGCAAGTAATCACCTCATGTAAGTATTCACCTTTGTGTGTCACAAACGTTAACACGAGGAGGTTGCTTTGAGCAAAACTCTTACAATACAAGGTAGTAGAGTTAGAGACAAGACGTTGTCTATTAAAAGGTATTCTTCCAGCGGTCCTCGTCCAAGGTCAAGGTCTCGGCATTGCCCAGCTGTATCAACAAGAGGCAGTACAGAGCTGCCACGACAACAATGCAGAAGACAAGCTGACACTAGTTCAGGTGTGTTCCCACTGATATTCTATTTACAATAAATCATCATATTCTATTCCCAGGAGGTCTCTGCCTCGCACAGATCTTCTCCCACAAATCGAGGTGAGAGAGGATGTTTCAAATAACACCACGCACCTGTTGTGGTAGAGATAGAAATGCCACAAACGGTCATCCATCTCAAACCGGCCGATCGAAACGATGCTTAACCTTGGTGGTCGCTACGAACACTGCAGTATCCCAGTGTTGCACGCGCCCCTTTTTATGCTCATATATTATATATCTGATACCCACTTACAAAAGTTTTTATTTATCACTCGTAAACCGACGCAAAAAATTACACGAATATTCAAACCAAGCATGCATCATTATGTCGCCTTCGGTCGGTCCGATAAATATGTTTACAGTACAAAAATTGAACATTGATTTTTATTTGGTATAGAAGGGCTTCGTCGAATTCGAAAGCTGTTCTTCAAGACTTACGGACTTCCAAGAAATGATCTTAGACTTGGTGGCCGCTAAGCAGCGCGGTAACGTGGCTGAGGCGTCGAGAAGGTAAGTACTTTGTCGATCCACAATCCACGATACTGACAAAATTTCGGTTCACATCTAAGTATACCCCTTCAGTATAGTTAGAGTGATGTTGTTGGTAACATTACACACAATGGTGTAGTTCCCAACAAAGATCGCGTCTTCAAGCCTCATGCTTTCTAAAAATGCAACCGTACTGTAAAAGTTTAAGAAATTCTTGGGATCTTACATGTCGCAACAAAATTCATTTATAATTACCTGTTGCGCTTTTTATTTTGTATTTATTTTGTCCACCTATGCACACCTAAAAAATGTCGCGAAATTTTTTCGGATCAGAGTATTTCGATTTTTCTATCATGGGAACGGTTTAGCAGCTCGTCAACGGTTTACCTTTTAATATGATCTTACCAACCGATTCTCAATGAATTCAATTAATGTTGTTTGAGAATAATCTAAGCTGTTTTATTCAACAGGCACTGCGCAAAGTCTGCTCAGGCAAAGTCTTGTGCGCGAATGTTGAGCGACGCCGTGGCTCCGTGCATAACGACCGAAGAACGCGACCAGTTCAACACCGTTGTGACGCTTTACGACCGCGCATTAGATTATGCGTGTTTCCAAAACGGAAGAGTCATGACGCGTAAGTTACTTAAGACTTAATAATGTGACGTATTTCAAGTAGATAACACTCGCACACCCGATAATAAATTTATTAAATCACATGACGAACACACACTCTAATAGTGTAAGTGTCGTTTGGTACTATTCTTTTAAACTTTAGCACCCTGTTAAACAATTGCACCCTTGCACTCTGTATACGAGTGGTTGCTGCAATCGTCTCACCAATAATTTGGTCTCGCACCTGTTCGTCCCGTTTTCACCCCTTGATTTGATTCGTTTTTACGTTACCCACTCACCCCTCGTCACGGGGCGAAATTGTTTTTTTTATATGTATCAATAACGCGTCCGAATTATTTCCGAAATCCTTACTGACCGTCCTGCTGCAATAGTATCACCACATATTCCTGACACTTTCAGAATTCATTGAGAACAACGGACTGGAATGCATGGCATCTAAATCTGAGGACTTTAAGCATTGCTTCACTACGTTTGGTAATTCAGTAAGTTAAAATCAAAATTTATAATGGATAAGATCCCCGTTTGCTTAGCCCCGTTGAAACGAATGATAACAACATCTTATGTACAAACATGTTTGAAACCTGTGTTTTTCTATTTATAATTTCTTCCGTCAAAAATGTCTGACAATAAACATGAATTTGTAACTTATATGAAAGCGTATCCAGGTTGTTGTGGATGACAGAAAGATTTGTTCTTTGCAGTTATCGAACCCGCGAATATTCTATCTGATGAGCGGAGCAGCCTATGCTTATATAACTAAACGTCATCTGTCGTCACTACAATTTAAAGCCCCAATTTAAACTTGCTCGCCACGCTCAACTTCAAATCACCAACACCATTTATTAAAAATTAAACTCCTTGATTTACAATAAAATACATTTTACATCCTCACAAATAATAATATTACATTCACAAGTACTTACCTAAAATAATTTTTGCGGGTTCCGCATAGACCGCATTCGGAAATATTTTGATAACCATAAGATATTTTACAAACTACAGCAATCGCACGATTTGGATCAACTGGCCAACTGCGTTGTCACAACAATGGCGTCTTGCCGCCTTATGCCCGCGTTCATACTCCGCGGCATGTTCAGCTACATGAGTCAGGGAGTGCCCAGCGCTGGACTGTCGGTAAGAGAATGCTTTCAGTATATAGTGAGACTGTTTGACAAAAGCCCATGGCTACAACGACACCTAACGATACATAACTTGCCAAATGTGACGAATTTGTGATCAATTATTACTAGCTTCTTTTAGTGCACTTAACTGTGACTTCAAGTGATACTTAAATACTATTTTAGTTTACGAAATCTATAAGGCCGTTACGATCACGGTCACCGACAGAATTTTTATGTTTGGTAATTATAGAAAAAAATGTGACAACAATATTTTCACTTGTATGAATGAAACGTGCAAAGGTACTTCAATCCCAATGTATTATGATTTCAGGTAACCACCGCCAGGATCGCAAACCTCTTTTAATAACTTGATAAAAGGTGCATATTGTATTGGTATTTGAAAACACTTTGGTGCCAAACGCGTATCTGATTTGTAAAATATACTGAGATGGCTATGGCTTAGCACGAACAGATTAAAGCAAGCGTTACACTGTCGAGTCCATCATTTTCACACTACAAATTCATTAAATACACCGTTACCTATTATAACAACAACAAATTGTTCTATTATTTCCATTTTCAAAAATCAATAAATGCAGTAATTTCATTAATAATTAATAAAATAAACTGATGATATTTTGCATTTGTTTCTATTTCCTGTTCTTCGCTATCCGCTTCCGCTACCCTAACCACTACATGAACTACCTTATGGATCTGCTGCTGGACTATATAACTCTCAAACTGCACTGTAGTTTGAAGTCTGTGTGAAACACTGCTTGGTTGCAGGTATATGATAGGCTGCCAAATAGCTGTCAACCTTGGCAAATGACCCCAAGAGGCTCTGACAACACGTGATAGATTAATTTTAAATTAAAATTTTCATTAGACACTTATAATTATTTTAGTGTAAGTATAAAAATTAAATATAAAATTATTTTTTAAAGCAAACTATTATATTTAAACTATTTACCTACAAACACATCACCTTAGTCTATAATGCTAGCTAAGATAAACGCGGTGAGCAAATAATAAATAAATAAAAAAGCCCAAAAAGGACCATTCGGTTACACTATCATAAAGCCAGCTCCATGGTACCAAGTTATTGCATTGTCACAGAAGTTGCCTAAGTGGGGCTAGTGCTTGAGAAATGTATTGCTAATTTTGAACCGGAAAAACTGATATGAACAAAGTAAGTTAAATGAAAGCTTGTAAAAAGCGATAACAAGATTCTTATGGATCCCAGGTTCTAAATTTTGTCAGAGGTACGGCGCGTTACGCGAATATTTTGTTACAAATGTCGATCGTTACGGGAATACGTCGGCAATAGTTGGGATGCTGTTTTCACGGTTGTCACGCAAAAGCAGCGCTTTATCATACCGGATAGCGCTTTCAGCGAGCGATATGCCTGTTTAAGGTATGACAGGTGGAATTATTGCAAATGCTGCAGCGAATCATAGCCGGCCGTGTTAAGCCCCTGTGATTAAATGTGATTTGTTTACAGAGGTTTTATGTAAAATGCAAACACCCAAAAACATTGTAAGGTACCGCATGGTACCGTATGGTTTGCATGTTCAAAGGGTAACGCGAACCAGACTTGTAATTTTGGGAACTAGGCTTTGACAAGCGAAAATAAACTGATATATGCGGGAAAGTTTATCCCTACGATGTACTTGACTTTTAATTGTTTTGTAAATTAGTTTTAAAACTTTATGACAGTTTAAGCAAACACAGTACACCACTGCCTATCCTGCAAGAGATCTGGTGTGATGATACAAGTAAATAGAAAAATCTTAATAAACGTAAACATTCTGAAAACAAATAATTATATCCTACAAATCTGAATACGTAACCGCTACTTGACAACATGATTAACGATGGAGCCATCTTACCGATTATACCTGCCTCTTAATGTAGTGTAATAGTCGCAATTTAGCTAAGTATTATTCGAATATTGATGTGATTAATTCCTCGGCGATTTATGAGAAGCCATACTGAAGTACCCACACTTTGGAGATCATTCGAGACCACGAAGCAAATATAAAGAGGAGTCGGCCTAAGCAACTGTGCACTGTGTCTTCCAACTAGGCCCTGATGTCATCGCGATGGGTGAGGTTTACGTCAGTCTGTCATTCTCAGCTAGATGGCAAATAAAGAAGTGTAACTTCCTCCCCATGCCACCCCACGCAGTGACACGCTTGATAGGGAAATATAATAAGGCCATCTCCTCTTTGTATTTGCTTCGTGTTCGAGACTGACTGATTTGAGATCTCGAAGCAAATCGCTGAGTTATTATGTGCGAGTTACTGATTGGAGAAGCTATATCTAACAAAAATTTTGCGCAGCTTGATGATCGCGGGGTTAGCGGGGATGTTTGTGTTTTCATAGACAATAAATTCTGTTGTTTCTGGAGTTGTTTAACCAGTACCTCAGAGTACATGAAGGCATATTTTTGAATAAAACTTAACACTCGATGGTGTACCGTTCCAACAATCCATTTTTTTTTTTGCTACCAAAACATTACTTTCTCTAGTACGTCATACAAATGCAATGATGTGTGTTTAGGGCGACTGGGTGTGTCGAATGAAACGGGTCTTGTTGGTGCAATAATGTTTAATATACTGGTCCAAACCTTATGCGCTACATATATACCTGGGATCTGGTGACCTGTAACACAGGTATTGCTATACCTATCTCAGGCACCAGTCTCTCACAATATAGTGAAAACTAGTTAGTTTTAAGCACAACAAGGACAATTATTGTGATGAGAAAATAAATACATTATTATTTATTATATATATTAAGGTGGTGCATCACACACTACAAAATAACTCAGTGATTCAAAATTAAACTTCACCAATCGCCACCATCGCAATCCTATATGGATTAATAAGGCTAAAAGTCTCAACCACAAGGATCCCTAATCAGCAATGTATTGAATTTTCAACTTTAGTATCTTAATCCCGCTTCAGTAAAGTGTCAAAGTGTGTAAAAGTTGGCTAAAAGTTAGGACGAACCCTTTAAATATTGACTCCATCGTAATGACTTAGTTTATGAAAATATTGTCGCGGGAAAGATTTTAGAAGAAGGACAATAGCCGGAAGCTTGTACTTGCTGACTGATTTGTTATAAAATGAGATTGTTGATAAAATGAGTCCGAAAACAAAGTGGGGTACTTAGGATGAATAGCATTCTTATAATAAATTTAATTTAATAGACACTAATGTTAAACGTGATTCTGCCTACCTACCTGCTTATCACTAAAAAGAAAACAGGCATGGGAGGTATTCTTTACCATACAAATTATTTATTATAGAGTAAGGTAAGATTCTCCGAAACCCGCGAGCATATCATCACGACAGATCCTCTGCGGAGTAGATAGAAGTAATTTCCTTACAGACCTCTCTGGCTTCCTCCACTCTCATACTTCGCCCCATACACGCTCGTCGGTTACGGAGACTCTTGACTTGTCCTTCAAATAAGACTCGGTCTATTTGGTCGTGATAAGATAGTCTAGGTCTTCTCCGGTACTTACATCCTTCCACTCAAACTTAAATACAAATAATATATTTTGAATAACTTATAATTTGTCAATTTTCATTTATACCCTAATCTAACTATTAAACTATAATTGGACTGGTATGCGACCTCCGCTTATAAAGATCTGGCAAGTAACTCAGCGGGCTTATAATTTTTATTTAATGTTTTGAAACGTGGATACAAGATGTTATTTGGCCAAATATTTTACAGTTCTGCATGTTTCGCTAGTTTGGCAGCATGCAAATATTAGCAGTTATAGACATAAAACTGAAATAACATCACACTGAGTAGCTCGAAGTGGGGCAACCCGGACACAAGGGTCCGAAAGAGAGAATTGCGCTTTCCTCGGTATCGCTTTCATGTTCGAAGTTATGCGCTTACGGCGTCCAACCATTGAAAAATAGAGGTGAGACAGGGCGCATCGATTTCTTATCTATGAACGACGTCGTAACTGTTCAATGACACTACTGACAATGGTCATTATGTAGGCGCGTCGATAAGCATGTCACGAGTGCCATCTAATCTGTCGCCGCGAGGTGGGCGGTTACATTAGCGATAGAATACATATCGCTTAGTGCGTGAATATGGTTGCCAAAAAAATGTTATTTAAGGTTTTGGCACTTATGCGACGGGGCGGAACGCGGACGCGACGTGGGTAGTTTTGGTGTATTGAACTATACAGGAGATGCCACACATAAGCGATGGCATGATGATATAGATAGTTTGATAAAGTATTGTGATCCAAAGCTTTAACACATACACAGGGCGCATCGATAACGTATATTTTGTGGACAGTATTCTCTTAAATTGGACACGTTCGTGAAAAGGCGATCGTAGTTGCGCGGATGCACTCAGTGTTATTTTTAAGTCACACAGTAGACTGTTGAAACCCGATGTTCTTTGCAACCAGTGACTTCTCAATACCGCCACTGTGTTGGTGTGCGCTGATCCTTATAGTTGTTAGAGTGACACTCGTTATTAGGGCTCCTTACTAGATTTAGGTTTTCTATTTCAAAACTCATTCAGTGTCATAATTTTAATGGTAGTTAAAGTCAAACCGTCGTACCACGCGTTGAGCAAGACCTGATTAGTATCACAATCATTAATTATTGTCTGTTACGATAAAAAGAAATGTTATTCAAGTATTTTTCATGGAGGATGGGTACTGTGACAGTTGTGTCAAAGAAAATTATACTTTATTCAATGGCAATAAGAGGCATGACCCGTTTCTATACTAATGGTTTTATGCCTTAATATCATTGAATTAAATATTAATTGAATATTAATTTAATTAGAGGCGCCCGTAGCGCTGTGCTACCGCGGTGTTCTTACCGATCAACGAGGTAAAGCAGCGTTCGACTCGGTCGGCCGGTGATGGGTGACTGTTTGTGGCATTTTCATATTCAAGCGTCTCCGTGCTTCGGAAGGCACGTTAAGCCGTTGGTCCCGGCTACCACTTAGTGTGGTAGTCGTTAAGCCGAGTTGGAAGCCTTAAAGGCGGCTTGATAAGTTCCAACAGCAGGTGGCCACAAACCTGCCTCCACCAATCCGCACTAGGTCCGCGTGGTGGAGTATGACCTAATCTCTCTCACCTCAATTTGTGAGTGATATTATTTTTATTTATTATAGTAAAGAATTACAAGTTATGATGGTTTGAAATTAATTAAGATGGTAAACACAAAATGACGGGTTCCAATAAACTTAAACGGCTTTCCTATATATTTTTAAATACTAATCAGTACCCGGCAACTGCACAAAAAAGTAAATACTTTCGCCTCCCGCTGTCATCATCTTGAGCTTCGTTCGCAGAGATAAGCAACTGATAAACTGTTGTTTTTGCGTCTTTGTATTTCCCATGAGCTCTGACTAACTTCTCTTGTTTTTGTTTTTATTTCTCGGACGAGTTTTCCTATTGACTTGACCCCTGATACAATGTAGTAATCAACTAAAACATAATAGAGATAAGCGGCTTTAGCACGACAATGTCGACGTTAGTGTAACGCGAGGTATTTTACAAAATTAAACTAAATATCTGTTACATTTTCATCCAGTATAATTAATGTAATGCTGAACAGACATATCAATAAACACTTCAGTAAAACCGATAATAAATCGAATATTTAAGCAATACACCTGTTGTAATCGCAATACACAGGACCAAAGCGTAAATAAATAATTTCCACCCATCATTGAAACGCATGGGGTAATGTCTAGTGATGTGCACTGGTTCTATAAAAACCGGAAAATCAGCGGTTAACACATGAACTGATTTTTCATAGGTAAAACTAAAAAGAAGCAACGTCACGCCTATATTCCTCAAGCGGGAGCGGCAGAGGTGAACTTTTTTTTATTTGGGCCTAAACCCGCCACATATTCCCACAATTGTAACTCCTTTAAGCCAGGATCCACAATGGTCTCCTTAGATAACACCAAGATTTGAGCGTTGGGGTGTCTCGGGAAGCGCTTTAATTGTCTTGGAACCCGCAACAAATTTAATTACAAAGACCCGCTTTGTAAAGGACCTTTACAAAGCGGAAGACACAAAAAATTGCCAGATCAGCCATAGAGAAAGAGCAGTTGTAAAGCACCACGCATACCATACAAACCTTAACTGGGCCTATTTCTGAGCCTTATTTTTTATTCCAGTAATAAGTATGGCAAAAACGCTTGGGTGGACGGAAATAATTCCTGAGTCCCTATAAAGTCCGTATAGTAGATTACGCCAGACGTATTTTGCAAGAGTTCGTTTGCAAGGTTGTTCAAGAATATCTTTACCTAGGGCAAACTCTGCAGTTGGGGAAAAACAACTTCGAGAAAGAGGTCAACAGAAGAATACGGCTGGGCTGGGCAGCATTTGGGAAATTACGTCGAGTATTTACATCGCCCATTCCACAAAGCCTAAAGACAAAAGTCTTAAATCAGTGCACCCTGTTATGACATGGAGCCGAGACGTGGACACTCACGGTTGGAATGGTCCATAAATTTAAAGTCACTCAGCGAGCTATGGAAAGGGCTATGCTCGGAGTTTCTCTGAAGGATAGAATCCGGAACGAAGTCATTCGACAGAGAACCAAAGTTATCGACATAGCCCACCGGATTAGTAAGCTGAAGTGGCAATGGGCCGGTCACATTAGCCGAACAACCGATAACCGCTAGGACAAACGAGTTCTTGAGTGGAGACCGCGGACTGGCAAACGTAATGCAAGACACCCTCAGGCTAGGTGGAGTTATGACCTTCGTAGGGCGGCTGGCAGAAACTGGATGCGAGTAGCCGAGGATCGTACCCAGTGGCGTGCACTTGGAGAGGCCTATGTCCAGCAGTGGACTGCTATAAGCTGACGATGATGATGATTTTGCAATCTGTCTAACATGATGTTACGCTCGTGTCAGTACCAGTTTAAAGGAGAATAATAGGCTCTTAAAGTTGCCATGCTCTGTGAGAAATTAAGCAACAGTGGTCAACCTCCAGCCAAAAGTGTACTGCGTCCCTTGTGATAGGTCGCAAGCCTATTGACATATACTGGGCACAATTCCAAACCTCGGACCGATGTTGAGAATTATACAGCGAATTTTTGAAATCCTAGGTAGGATAAATGTAGCTTTTACATTCATCCTACCTAGGATTTAGACCCAGGTGCTCGTGATCGCAAAATGCATCAATCACCACTAAACCAACGAAGCAATCAGTTTTATTTTTACCGGTAATTCAAAGTCAATGTCAAAATATTTTATTTGCACAGGCCAATAAGAGCGCTTAATAAATTAGTGAAAATACTGGAGTTTTCTGAACGCACCCTTATTCTACAATTTTATCTACGTATAAGAAACTTCCGACAATGTTAGTTACCAATTTAAAAAGGATTCTACCTACAAAAAATTAGTCTATGTGTTTTCGCAACTAAAACTTAAAAATTCTACGGGGAATAGGTACGTGAATTTATTACGTAGTTAAATATTGCTCAGTTATAAGCTTGGCGGGAGCGCTAATGTAAATCGCGAGGATAGGTAAGTATATAGATCTACATTCCACAACTTTCCTATTACTTGATCGGTAAAAGTTGATTATTTTTACTAAGTCAATATATGTGCTTAGTAAAACCGCAGAATATTATAGTGCTTACTGAACCAGTTTTTCTCCCGAGATTGTCCGGTTATTGTCTCCGGAGACTAATTTCGCCTGCGGTACACATCACTAGTATTATGCCTGTAATGAACTCTGTTGAATATTAATCGACTCGATCGCACCACAATCAAAATTTTAAATCGATTACATTAAACATTTATTTTAAACCTGGTGGAATAATTATGTTTTTCTAGCGAAAACTGTTGTATCTGTTGGTAATATAACATATGAATATCCCAGTTATCGAACAGTGCGTCGGTACACTCGGCACAGGATAATAGGCCTTTTTAAGGTCCAATAGGTTTTTCACCGGTAGGTATAACATATTTTAATTTTATGCGAAATTAATAAACGAAACAAAAATAATTCTGACTTTATTTTATCTGTTAAATTTCTGTCGTGATTTTCTTTCCTATTTTAATTTAAGCTGGGAATTAAATTACAGTATTTTACTGTACATATTTCTATGTACAGTAAAATAATTAAAACTAAAGTTTGCACAGCATTTAACAAGATTCCTCACTAACAAAATATGAAACTGGAAAACCACTGTTATACATAAACAGTTAAAACTCTTCAAACTACTTAGGCGATGTGAGGAGCAAAGTTTTAATTTGGCGCAAACTCTGTAGCGATAAATCCTAGCAAATAACTAGTAATTGTTAGTCCGTTATTTGATCTCACACAATCAAAATAATACACATTATAATTCTTTAGGTCTTAAGTGGTTAACTTATGTATCTTCAAAATACATACTTAGAACCTATCTTTTTATGTCTATAGACAATGTGAATTTGAACCATTTGATTGAAAGTTATAGACAGGCCGACAAAGTGACACTTGGTGAAGGAGTGACACTTGTATACAAGAAAAAGCTTTCACCTATTGAGGCATCTTTGACAGAATTGCACCTGTAAATATTACATGCCTAAAATACACAGTAATTCCTGTTACACACAGGCACAGCACACGATGAAACCCACAGTAGTCAGAAAACAAACAAAGCAAAGCGGATAATAGTGTGAGGCCGCGCCGGTGCAGTGGCGCACCGCGGGCGGTTTGAATATTTCATAAGTGCGCAACACTAGCCCGGCGATTTGCGAAATCTCCACATATCGACGAGCTATCCCACACTATCGCACACGACACACAACGGGTAAATGGACGCAGTCAAAGTATTTTGGAGGGTACTCGCTAAACATGGAACATTTCACAAGTATGACAAATCGTGTGAAATTCTTACTACTTTTCCTTACAAAGGTTGTATCACCGTGAATTCGTGACTAGAATATCTAAGAAAACGGTTTTGGATCATTAAGGGTTCTGAGAGCTTAACACGAACGGATAGACGATACCGTAAAGCTGTTTACTTCATATGCCGCCTTTTTTACATACTAAAAACTTCTTAGACAAACACGCTATAATAATATGTAAATTACTAACGGCTGAAATTGATAACGGCGATAAAAATAATTAATAACGGCTGAAAACTCGGCCACAGACGGCAGGCAGCCATCAAGACCTTCGTGACCAATGAAGTAATCTTAGAATGCAACATTTTTCATGACCAAATGCTTCTTCTTCTTTAATTAATAGCCACACGATTTAACAGTGTATTTCGCCAATGTCAAGCAATAATAGAATATAACAGTAAATTATAAAAAATGGCATGTAGTCGCCATTGCGGTAAAAAATAAAAGCCAAACAAATGCTAATTTGACACTCATTTATTATGACAATAATATAATCATACTTATGACATCATACTTTTGACAATCGTTCGTTCCAATACCCATCAAAACCTATTAAATATATGGACAAGAAACCAATTAACATTTTGAAGCTGGTTCGCCATTTTAATATTTTGAGATCATGAAGCAAATCGCTGAGTTATTGCGTACTAGTTACTGACTATGGAAGTTATTTCTAACAAAAATGATGCGCAACTTGATGATCGTGGAGTTAGCGGGGATGTTTGTGTTTTTATAAATAATAAATTCCGTTGTTTCTGGAGTTGTTGAAGCAGTATCTCACAGCACATGAAGGCATATTTAATACTTTGAGATCATGAAGCAAATCGCTGAGTTATTGCGTACAAGCGTACTGACTATGGAAGTTATTTCTAACAAAAATAATGCGCAACTTAATGATCGTGGAGTTAGCGGGGATGTTTGTGTTTTTATAGATAATAAATTCCGTTGTTTCTGGAGTTGTTGAAGCAGTATCTCGCAGCACATAAAGGCATATTTTTAAATAAAACTTAACACTCGACGGTGTCACGTTGCGGAAATCACTTGGAACATATGGCACCAGAATGTAGGCAGTCAAATTTTATTTTGCTATAAAAAATTTACTTTGTGTGTTTTCTCTAGTACGTAGTACAAATACTAATAAACTTCACCAATCGACACCATCGCAATCCTTGCAATAAGGCTAAAAGTCTCAACCACAAGGGTGCCTAACAAGCAATGTACTGAATTTTCAAATTTAGTACCTTAGTCCCGCTTCGGTGAAGTGTCAAAGTTTGTAAAAGTTGGCTAAAAGTTAAGGACGAACCTTTGTAATATTAACATAAACGTAATGACTTAGTTTATAAAAATATTGTCACGGGAAAGATTTTAGAAAAAGGACTAGAACCGGTTTAATAAGTCTACTCATAAAATATACTTCCGAAAACAAAGTAGGCAAAGAACTTAGGTTAGGTGGCATTTTATTAATACAATCAATTTATTATAAACTTGTTTCTGCACGTAGTTCTACCCGCCTTAAACACCTCAGCGAAATATAGGCGTACTATTTGTACCTCTGCGTACCACTAAAAAGAAACAGGCGTAGGAGGTACTATTTGTTAAATTATTTTACTAACTTACCAACACCCGTTTAATTTAACATAGGCAGGTCTCTCTTTCCGGTATAGCACAGATCCTATATGTTATTTTAAGACCTAAGATATGAATCTTAGGTCTTAAAATAACATAGGTCTTAGATCTTAGGAAAGGGTGTAGTGTGTACACCGACATATCGCGGACGCTGCTAGGTCCGAATAACGCTGCTAGGAGACGAATCTGTTGGTATACCTGGCACAATTCTAAACTGCACTCTGCACTAGACTGATGATTGCTTATTTTTTTTCTATAAATTTCAATAATAATTCTCCGACCTCGCATTCAGAAGTAGTTCCGCCTAGTCTTCGATGCGTCCAATCAGGACCGCAACACATCGGTGAGACCTGGACTAGACTCGTAGGTATGTGCATTCTATTGGGATGACAAACGTGGGACGTTGGTTTTTAAATGAATTAATTCCATATCATTTAAGATGATTTTCTTAAAAACAAGCTTTTATAGCAAAACCAGGACAGTAACTTGCTTAGTGAGGAATTCCAACGGCCTCCTTCCGGCTCTACTTTTCAAAACAAATCAAACGAGCCCAAACACGGCAGGGTTAAATTGTGTAATTGACGTGTTGCTATTGCTTTCCTACCAGCTCTATCATCAGACCCTGGCCATCACTGTGGTCTATGGAACTTATCAAAACAAACCAAATGAGCCCGCACACGATGGTGCTACCTTGTTCATTGAATAGTTCGTGTAGCCACCTTCCGGCTTCATTATTGAACCTTGGATATAATCTAAACCTAAAAGTACTCGTCAAAATGAATCCAACGAGCCCAAATACAACGGGGTTATGTTGAATAGTCGGATAGTTCTATTAGCCAACTTCAGGCTTCATCATCAAAACCTGAATACTATATGGATCTGCAGTACTCGTGGAAACAAATCGAATGAGTTCAAAGATGACTGGATTATCTGGAGTAATTTTTTAATTAGACTCTGGACACCACTGTGTTCTATAATACTCCGTGGTCATTAGAACTTTTAAAACCCAAACAACTTATCAAAACGAAACCCAACAAGCCGAAATATGATGGGTATTTTGAGTAGTTGCGTAGTTCCGTTGGCTATCTTCCGGCTCCATCATCAGACCCTGGACACGATCCGGGTTTATAGTGCTCGTCAAGAAAATATTATTGGACTATTTTTTTTAAAAGGAATTTCCGTCTACCGTTATAAAAACGTAGTTACTGATAACTCTGACTTTTAACCCTTGTTATCAACCCTTGTCACCCACAATCGGGAAAACCTAAACAGCCACACGTCATAATACTATGTATATATAGAGGGATACTTTACTTAGCATCCAGTGTATATTTGGACATCATTCTACAACGATATATTCTTGCGGACATATTTTATTTTATTTTTTCTTTTTATCGTACGCAAAAATGTATTCGAAAACATTATTTTTTTTCTTCGCTCTGCAAGTAATCACCTCATGTAAGTATTCACCTTTGTGTGTCACAAACGTTAACACGAGGAGGTTGCTTTGAGCAAAACT
This sequence comes from Phalera bucephala, assembly GCA_905147815.2. NCBI lineage: Eukaryota > Metazoa > Arthropoda > Insecta > Lepidoptera > Notodontidae > Phalera > Phalera bucephala. The sequence goes on from LR990627.1 coordinate 12,340,545, forward strand.
CTTACAATACAAGGTAGTAGAGTTAGAGACAAGACGTTGTCTATTAAAAGGTATTCTTCCAGCGGTCCTCGTCCAAGGTCAAGGTCTCGGCATTGCCCAGCTGTATCAACAAGAGGCAGTACAGAGCTGCCACGACAACAATGCAGAAGACAAGCTGACACTAGTTCAGGTGTGTTCCCACTGATATTCTATTTACAATAAATCATCATATTCTATCCCCAGGAGGTCTCTGCCTCGCACAGATCTTCTCCCACAAATCGAGGTGAGAGAGAATGGTTCAAAATTTACCACGCACCTGCTGCGGTGGAGATAGAAATGCCACAAACGGTCATCCATCTCAAACCGGCCGATCGAAACGATGCTTAACCTTGGTGGTCGCTACGAACACTGCAGTATCCCAGTGTTGCACGCGCCCCTTTTTATGCTCATATATTATATATCTGATACCCACTTACAAAAGTTTTTATTTATCCCTCGTAAACCGACGCATAAAATTACACGAATATTCAAACCAAGCATGCATCATTATGTCGCCTTCGGTCGGTCCGATAAATATGTTTACAGTACAAAAATTGAACATTGATTTTTATTTGGTATAGAAGGGCTTTGTCGAATTCGAAAGCTGTTCTTCAAGACTTACGGACTTCCAAGAAATGATCTTAGACTTGGTGGCCGCTAAGCAGCGCGGTAACGTGGCTGAGGCGTCGAGAAGGTAAGTACTTTGTCGATCCACAATCCACGATACTGACAAAATTTCGGTTCACATCTAAGTATACCCCTTCAGTATAGTTAGAGTGATGTTGTTGGTAACATTACACACAATGGTGTAGTTCCCAACAAAGATCGCGTCTTCAAGCCTCATGCTTTCTATAAATGCAACCGTACTGTAAAAGTTTAAGAAATTCTTGGGATCTTACATGTCGCAACAACATTCATTTATTCTTACCTGTTGCGCTTTTTATTTTGTATTTATTTTTTTCCACCTATGCACACCTAAAAAATGTCGCTAAATTTTTTCGGATCAGAGTATTTCCATTTTTCTATCATGGGAACGGTTTAGCAGCTCGTCAACGGTTTACCTTTTAATATGATTTTACCAACCGATTCTCAATGAATTCAATTAATGTTGTTTGAGGATAATCTAAGCTGTTTTATTCAACAGGCACTGCGCAAAGTCTGCTCAGGCAAAGTCTTGTGCGCGAATGTTGAGCGACGCCGTGGCTCCGTGCATAACGACCGAAGAACGCGACCAGTTCAACACCGTTGTGACGCTTTACGACCGCGCATTAGATTATGCGTGTTTCCAAAACGGAAGAGTCATGACGCGTAAGTTACTTAAGACTTAATAATGTGACGTATTTCAAGTAGATAACACTCGCACACCCGATAATAAATTTATTAAATCACATGACGAACACACACTCTAATAGTGTAAGTGTCGTTTGGTACTATTCTTTTAAACTTTAGCACCCTGTTAAACAATTGCACCCTTGCACTCTGTATACGAGTGGTTGCTGCAATCGTCTCACCAATAATTTGGTCTCGCACCTGTTCGTCCCGTTTTCACCCCTTGATTTGATTCGTTTTTACGTTACCCACTCACCCCTCGTCGCGGGGCGAAATTGTTTTTTTTATATGTATCAATAACGCGTCCGAATTATTTCCGAAATCCTTACTGACCGTCCTGCTGCAATAGTATCACCACATATTCCTGACACTTTCAGAATTCATTGAGAACAACGGACTGGAATGCATGGCATCTAAATCTGAGGACTTTAAGCATTGCTTCACTACGTTTGGTAATTCAGTAAGTTAAAATCAAAATTTATAATGGATAAGATCCCCGTTTGCTTAGCCCCGTTGAAACGAATGATAACAACATCTTATGTACAAACATGTTTGAAACCTGTGTTTTTCTATTTATAATTTCTTCCGTCAAAAATGTCTGACAATAAACATGAATTTGTAACTTATATGAAAGCGTATCCAGGTTGTTGTGGATGACAGAAAGATTTGTTCTTTGCAGTTATCGAACCCGCGAATATTCTATCTGATGAGCGGAGCAGCCTATGCTTATATAACTAAACGTCATCTGTCGTCACTACAATTTAAAGCCCCAATTTAAACTTGCTCGCCACGCTCAACTTCAAATCACCAACACCATTTATTAAAAATTAAACTCCTTGATTTACAATAAAATATACTGTTACATCCTCACAAATAATAATATTACATTCACAAGTACTTACCTAAAAGAATTTTTGCGGGTTCCGCATAGACCGCATTCGGAAATATTTTGATAACCATAAGATATTTTACAAACTACAGCAATCGCACGATTTGGATCAACTGGCCAACTGCGTTGTCACAACAATGGCGTCTTGCCGCCTTATGCCCGCGTTCATACTCCGCGGCATGTTCAGCTACATGAGTCAGGGAGTGCCCAGCGCTGGACTGTCGGTAAGAGAATGCTTTCAGTATATAGTGAGACTGTTTGACAAAAGCCCATGGCTACAACGACACCTAACGATACATAACTTGCCAAATGTGACGAATTTGTGATTAATTATTACTAGCTTCTTTTAGTGCACTAAACTGTGACTTCAAGTGATACTTAAATACTATTTTAGTTTACGAAATTTATAAGGCCGTTACGATCACGGTTAACGACAGAAATTGTATGTTTGGTAATTATAGAAAAAAATGTGACAACAATATTTTCACTTGTATGAATGAAACGTGCAAAGGTACTTCAATCCCAATGTATTGTGATTTCAGGTAACCACTGCCAGGATCGCAAACCTCTTTTAATAACTTGATAAAAGGTGCATATTGTATTGGTACTTGAAAACACTTTGGTGCCAAACGCGTATCTGATTTGTAAAATATACTGAGATGGCTATGGCTTAGCACGAACAGATTGAAGCAAGCGTTACACTGTCGAGTTCATATGCCATCATTTTCACACTACAAATTCATTAAATACACCGTTACCTACTATACCAACAACAAATTGTTCTATTATTTCCATTTTCAAAAATCAATAAATGCAGTTATTTCATTAAAAATTAATAAAATAAACTGATGATATTTTGCATTTGTTTCTATTTCCTGTTCTTCGCTATCCGCTTCCACTACCCTAACCACTACATGAACTACCTTATGGATCTGCTGCTGGACTATATAACTATCAAACTGCACTGTAGTTTGAAGTCTGTGTCAAACACTGCTTGGTTGCAGTTATATGATAGGCTGCCAAATAGCTGTCAACCTTGGCAAATGGCCCCAAGAGGCTCTGACAACACGTGATAGATTACTTTTAAAATAAAAATTTCAATAGACACTTGTAATTATTTTAGTGTAAGTATAAAAATTAAATATAAAATTATTTTTTAAAGCAAACTATTATATTTAAACTATTTACCTACAAACACATCACCTTAGTCTATAATGCTAGCTAAGATAAACGCGGTGAGCAAATAATAAATAAATAAAAAAGCCCAAAAAGGACCATTCGGTTACACTATCATAAAGCCAGCTCCATGGTACCAAGTTATTGCATTGTCACAGAAGTTGCCTAAGTGGGGCTAGTGCTTGAGAAATGTATTGCTAATTTTGAACCGGAAAAACTGATATGAACAAAGTAAGTTAAATGAAAGCTTGTAAAAAGCGATAACAAGATTCTTATGGATCCCAGGTTCTAAATTTTGTCAAAGGTACGGCGCGTTACGCGAATATTTTGTTACAAATGTCGATCGTTACGGGAACACGTCGGCAATAGTTGGGATGCTGTTTTCACGGTTGTCACGCAAAAGCAGCGCTTTATCATACCGGATAGCGCTTTCAGCGAGCGATATGCCTGTTTAAGGTAAGACAGGTGGAATTATTGCAAATGCTGCAGCGAATCATAGCCGGCCGTGTTAAGCCCCTGTGATTAAATGTGATTTGTTTACAGAGGTTTTATGTAAAATGCAAACACCCAAAAACATCGAAATGTACCGCATGGTACCGTATGGTTTGCATGTTCAAAGGGTAACGCGAACCAGACTTGTAATTTTGGGAACTAGCCTTTGACAAGCGAAAATAAACTGATATATGCGGGAGAGTTTATCCCTACGATGTACTTGACTTTTAATTAGTTTTAAAACTTTATGACAGTTTAAGCAAACACAGTACACCACTGCCTATCCTGCAAGAGATCTGGTGTGATGATACAAGTAAATAGAAAAATCTTAATAAACGTAAACATTCTGAAAACAAATAATTATATCCTACAAATCTGAATACGTAACCGCTACTTGACAACATGATTAACGATGGAGCCATCTTAACGATTATACCTGCCTCTTAATGTAGTGTAATAGTCGCAATTTAGCTAAGTATTATTCGAATATTGATGTGATTAATTCCTCGGCGATTTATGAGAAGCCATACTGAAGTACCCACACTTTGGAGATCATTCGAGACCACGAAGCAAATATAAAGAGGAGTCGGCCTAAGCAACTGTGCACTTTGTCTTCCAACTAGGCCCTGATGTCATCGCGATGGGTGAGGTTTACGTCAGTCTGTCATTCTCAGCTAGATGGCAAATAAAGAAGTGTAACTTCCTCCCCATGCCACCCCACGCAGTGACACGCTTGATAGGGAAATATAATAAGGCCATCTCCTCTTTGTATTTGCTTCGTGTTCGAGACTGACTGATTTGAGATCTCGAAGCAAATCGCTGAGTTATTATGTGCGAGTTACTGATTGGAGAAGCTATATCTAACAAAAATTTTGCGCAACTTGATGATCGCGGGGTTAGCGGGGATGTTTGTGTTTTCATAGACAATAAATTCTGTTGTTTCTGGAGTTGTTTAACCAGTACCTCAGAGTACATGAAGGCATATTTTTGAATAAAACTTAACACTCGATGGTGTACCGTTCCAACAATCCATTTTTTTTTTGCTACAAAAACATTACTTTCTCTAGTACGTCATACAAATGCAATGATGTGTGTTTAGGGCTACTGGGTGTGTCGAATGAAACGGGTCTTGTTGGTGCAATAATGTTTAATATACTGGTCCAAACCCTATGCGCTACATATATACCTGGGACCTGGTGACCTGTAACACAGGTATTGCTATACCTATCTCAGGCACCAGTCTCTCACAATATAGTGAAAACTAGTTAGGTTTAAGCACAACAAGGACAATTATTGTGATGAGAAAATAAATACATTATTATTTATTATATATATTAAGTTGGTGCATCACACACTACAAAATAACTCAGTGATTCAAAATTAAACTTCACCAATCGCCACCATCGCAATCCTATATGGATTAATAAGGCTAAAAGTCTCAACCACAAGGATCCCCAATCAGCAATGTATTGAATTTTCAACTTTAGTATCTTAATCCCGCTTCAGTAAAGTGTCAAAGTGTGTAAAAGTTGGCTAAAAGTTAGGACGAACCCTTTAAATATTGACTCCATCGTAATGACTTAGTTTATGAAAATATTGTCGCGGGAAAGATTTTAGAAGAAGGACAATAACCGGAAGCTTGTTCTTGCCTACTGATTTTGTTATACTCGTAAAATGAGATTGTTGATAAAATGAGTCCGAAAACAAAGTAGGGTACTTAGGATGGTTAGCATTCTTATAATAAATTTAATTTAATATAAACTAATGTTAAACGTGATTCTGCCTACCTACCTGCTTATCACTAAAAAGAAAACAGGCATGGGAGGTATTCTTTATCATACAATTTAATTATTATAGAGTAAGTTAAGATTCTCCAAAACCCGTGAGCATATCATCACGACAGATCCTCTGCGGAGTAGATAGAAGTAATTTCCTTACAGACCTCTCTGGCTTCCTCCACTCTCATACTTCGCCCCATACACGCTCGTCGGTTACGGAGACTCTTGACTTGTCCTTCAAATAAGACTCGGTCTATTTGGTCGTGATAAGATAGTCTAGGTCTTCTCCGGTACTTACATCCTTCCACTCAAACTTAAATACAAATAATATATTTTGAATAACTTATAATTTGTCAATTTTCATTTATAGGGTATAAATGAAAATTGACAAATTATAAGTTATGGTTTGAAATTAATTAAGATGGTAAACACAAAATGACGGGTTCCAATAAACTTAAACGGCTTTCCTATATATTTTTAAATACTAATCAGTACCCGGCAACTGCACAAAAAAGTAAATACTTTCGCCTCCCGCTGTCATCATCTTGAGCGTCGTTCGCAGAGATAAGCAACTGATAAACTATTGTTTTTGCGTCTTTGTATTTCCCATGAGCTCTGACTAACTTCCCTTGTTTTTGTTTTTATTTCTCGGACGAGTTTTCCTATTGACTTGACCCCTGATACAATGTAGTAATCAACTAAAACATAATAGAGATAAGCGGGTTTAGCACGACAATGTTGACGTTAGTGTGACGCGAGGTATTTTACCAAATTAAACTAAATATCTGTTACATTTTCATCCAGTATAATTAATGTAATGCTGAACAGACATATCAATAAACACTTCAGTAAAACCGATAATAAATCGAATATTTAAGCAATACACCTGTTGTAATCGCAATACACAGGACCAAAGCGTAAATAAATAATTTCCATCCATCATTGAAACGCATGGGGTAATGTCTAGTGATGTGCACTGGTTCTATAAAAACCGGAAAATCAGCGGTTAACACATGAACTGATTTTTTATCGGTAAAACTAAAAAGAAGCAACGTCACGCCTGTATTCCCCAAGCGGGAGTGGCAGAGGTGAACTTTTTTTTATTTGGGACTAAACCCGCCACATATTCCCACAATTGTAACTCCTTTAAGCCAGGATCCACAATGGTCTCCTTAGATAACACCAAGATTTGAGCGTTGGGGTGTCTCGGGAAGCGCTTTAATTGTCTTGGAACCCGCAACAAATTTAATTACAAAGACCCGCTTTGTAAAGGACCTTTACAAAGCGGAAGACACAAAAAATTGCCAGATCAGCCATAGAGAAAGAGCAGTTGTAAAGCACCACGCATACCATACAAACCTTAACTGGGCCTATTTCTGAGCCTTATTTTTTATTCCAGTAATAAGTATGGCAAAAACGCTTGAGTGGAGTGCAAGGTTGTTCAAGAATATCTTTACCTAGGGCAAACTCTGCAGTTGGGGAAAAACACCTTCGAGAAAGAGGTCAACAGAAGAATACGGCTGGGCTGGGCAGCATTTGGGAAATTACGTCGAGTATTTACATCGCCCATTCCACAAAGCCTAAAGACAAAAGTCTTTAATCAGTGCATCCTGTTATGACATGGAGCCGAGACGTGGACACTCACGGTTGGAATGGTCCATAAATTTAAAGTCACTCAGCGAGCTATGGAAAGGGCTATGCTCGGACTTTCTCTGAAGGATAGAATCCGGAACGAAGTCATTCGACAGAGAACCAAAGTTATCGACATAGCCCACCGGATTAGTAAGCTGAAGTGGCAATGGGCCGGTCACATTAGCCGAACAACCGATAACCGCTAGGACAAACGAGTTCTTGAGTGGAGACCGCGGACTGGCAAACGTAATGCAGGACACCCTCAGGCTAGGTGGAGCAATGACCTTCGTAGGGCGGCTGGACGAAACTGGATGCGAGTAGCCGAGGATCGTACCCAGTGGCGTGCACTTGGAGAGGCCTATGTCCAGCAGTGGACTGCTATAAGCTGACGATGATGATGATTTTGCAATCTGTCTAAGATGATGTTACGCTCGTGTACCTATTATTCTCCTTTATACAGTACCAGTATAAAGGAGAATAATAGGCTCTTAAAGTTGCCATGCTCTGTGAGAAATTAAGCAACAGTGGTCAACCTCCAGCCAAAAGTGTACTGCGTCCCTTGTGATAGGTCGCAAGCCTATTGACATATACTGGGCACAATTCTAGACCCCGGACCGATGTTGAGAATTATACAGCGAATTTTTGAAATCCTAGGTAGGATAAATGTAGCTTTTACATTCATCCTACCTAGGATTTAGACCCAGGTGCTCGTGATCGCAAAATGCATCAATCACCACTAAGCCAACGAAGCAATCAGTTTTATTTTTACCGTCTTAATTCAAAGTCAATGTCAAAATATTTTATTTGCACAGGCCAATAAGAGCGCTAAATAAATTAGTGAAAATACTGGAGTTTTCTGAACGCACCCTTATTCTACAATTTTATCTACGTATCAGAAACTCTTGACAATGTTAGTTACCAATTTAAAAAGGATTCAACCTACAAAAAATTTGTCTATGTGTTTACGCAACTAAAACTTAAAAATTCTACGGGGAATAGGTACGTGAATTTATTACGTAGTTAAATATTGCTCAGTTATAAGCTTGGCGGGAGCGCTAATGTCAATCGCGAGGATAGGTAAGTATATAGATCTACATTCCACAACTTTCCTATTACTTGATCGATAAAAGTTGATTATTTTTACTAAGTCAATATATGTGCTTAGTAAAACCGCAGAATATTATAGTGCTTACTGAACCAGTTTTTCTCCCGAGATTGTCCGATTATTGTCTCCGGAGACTAATTTCGCCTGCGGTACACATCACTAGTATTATGCCTGTAATGAACTCTGTTGAATATTAATCGACTCGATCGCACCACAATCGAAATTTTAAATCGATTACATTAAACATTTATTTTAAACCTGGTGGAATAATTATGTTTTTCTAGCGAAAACTGTTGTATCTGTTGGTAATATAACATATGAATATCCCAGTTATCGAACAGTGCGTCGGTACACTCGGCACAGAATAATGGGCCTTTTTAAGGTCCAATCGGTTTTTCACCGGTAGGTATAACATATTTTAATTTTATGCGAAATTAATAAACGAAACAATAATAATTCTGACTTTATTTTATCTGTTAAATTTCTGTCGTGATTTTCTTTCCTATTTTAATTTAAGCTGGGAATTAAATTACAGTATTTTACTGTGCATATTTCTATGTACAGTAAAATATTTTTTTTTTTTTTTTTTTTTTAAATAACTCTTTAGTTTCATTAACTGTAACCTGTGTCGAAATAGTAGCATAAAGTATTATGATATTATACTATGCATACATTTAGAAATAGCGTAAAGCCATTTGGGCTATACAGCATCCCAAAGAAATAGACATATACTCGAAAAACCACTGAATATTGTTTGTTCCGCGACAAAAAAAAATACACGTTTCTAAGGCATTCGGGTAAACGTTTGACGGACGTCTTGCTTCAGTGGTTAAGAGTTTAAGCGGGTCTGCACACTGGATCAAGTATTCGCGGGTTCGATTCCCTCACGGAAATAATCTTTGTGTGACGCACAAATGATGGTTTCGCTCTGAGTATTTGTGTATGTAAATGTCATGTTTATAAACGCACCCACGACACGAATAATTCCTAGATTGGAGCTACTTTTAAAAAAGAAACACGGACTGCGCGTCACAAAGGACATTGATAAACTCCCTATGAGGTTAGAATTGGGTTCGTTAACCACTCCTAGTGGAAGTAATGTCCGTCAATCGGACTCAGTATCTCTCCAGATTGAACGTCCAGCTGCTCCCCCATCTAGTTTCAATTTAGATCGCTCTCGCATTTGCAGATTTGATTATGGAGTCATATAAACGGGTTAGTGCTCTGTCTTTCATTACACGGTTATTATATGTAAAGAGCTGAAAATCTTCCATCCTCCAGGCGTCTTCAAATTAGCCGCAAGGTACCGTGAGGAGGAAACGCGACACCAGCGCTGCTGCCGCGCTGCCTTGTAAATTCTTAAAATAAAAAAAACGCGTGGCTGCAGCGCATCAGCCGCGCTGCGGCCACACGTCCGTTCATGGATCAAGTTCTCGAACGTAGCGTCATCAGCGCGTCCGCAGCGCTGCAGCCGCGCTGCCTCAGCACGCTACTTTGCAGCATATATGAAGGCGATCTTAGAGGACTTACCTGCTGATCAATTCCGAGAAGCCGCATAGAGCGCGCGTCTATGTGCATAATCCTTATTAGAGACCGCTAGCACTGATATGTTCAATTGTTTACATATATGAGTTGTGTTGTTTACCTCGTGGGTCTAGCGGCGCATAGCGCAGATAGCTATCAAAAGGCTCTAGCGTAAGTCCAGCTAATGTAATCCATTGCCTATTGTTCACTGGTAATAAAAATGACCAAAACGACCACTAATAAGTAATATCTACCTACTGACCTATCCATAGCTTGGACGAAAATCCGGTAGACCAAAGGTATCTTACCCAGGTACCCAGACATAATATTTATCGATTGATTGATTCATTTGATCTTCTTAATTTGCCCATTTATAAAGACGCTATAAGCAGACTTAATTAGCTTATTTGTTTAACCTTTTTTATCATAAATCGCTGGCAAATACGACGAAATAAGTGTGTCGCGTACTCGTGCAGCACTCGTCAACATTTTGTGAACACAACAGCTGATTTCCCCTGGGCTCTCCCAACTTAGATTTAAATGTTCATTCCTTTAAAATAATAACTTTTTTCATATCTTTTTAATTACTCATAATTTGTTCAACGAAAATTATGTTTGTTATTTTGAAGAATTACGAATCATCGTATTTGATATATAAATATTTGGAATCAATCCGGATTAATGATGGCTCGCGTTCGATTCGCTAGGTTTTAATTTTCGAGGAAAGTCAATGCACGTCGATGGAAAAATATAAATTTACCTTTGTAGCCGATTATGTGTGGTCGTTCCTTTTGTAATGACAATCTGTCTTTAGAATTATAATCTTAAATATGTGATTGTAGTGTAATAATAATTCTTATCGCCACCATGATCCCGCCAATAAACCACTTTGGTTTATTATACCATCCACACAATCAATATAGTATAAATACTTATTTCTCGATGCGTCCTAGATTACGACAACCATATCAGATTCCGCTCCGCGTGATACAACCGTGTTCGTAACATCCAGATTTCGCTTCACCAACACAAATCGTGTTTACTATTTATTTGAAGGTTTCTCTTATTTTTTATGAAGGGCTCGAGTCCACGAAGTCGCGATGTTGGACGAGGTCCCGAGGCGCGTGGCTCTTGCGAAAATATTGAATTTTATACAAAGTTGAGCAGAACTTTGTGTGTGCTGCTTCAGCTGCATTCTACTTATGAAATTGCTTTTGATTGGGGAGTACGGGCGGAGATAGTCACACATGCGCCAGGCGGTGTCCCATGATTGCCCCGCCGTGTCCCGGCCGCGCACACCGGGCGTGTGACAGGGGCGAGCGCGGACATGGTGTATGTGTATGTGGAGGTGTGTGTGGGCGCACAAAACAGCGGATTTGTATTACAAAAGGCCGCGCGTGTGCAACTAATGTACGCTAATTGTTTAAACACACAAGAAACAGCGCGCGGAATACGCAACTATTTGCAACTCACAATTACATTAAATGAATGCATTGTGTTTGTATCACAGCAAATTTTCTGTACAATTCTTTTAGCTAAAAGATTATTGTATAAAAAGAAACTCTTTGAACTTTAATTTCAGACTGAAATAACGAGAGAAAATGCATGACTTACAACCAGGTTTTTTGTAGTAATGGAAGATTGCATTATATGAATGCAAGTGCAAAGAACCGAGAGAGGGGGTTTTTCGGTGCGAGTCGCGACAAGTACCAGGACACTCCCGACAACTCGAGCCCAGGATGTCCGAATAAAACTAATATAATATACATTCGAGGTCTACCATGGGTACTAAACGTATATTCTCCTCAAACAAATCGAGAAGAGAGAGATGATACTCCATCACACGGACGCAGTGCGGATAAGTGGAGGCAGGTTTGTGGCCACCTTCTGGGATCTGAGGGAACTTATCAAGCCGCCCATAAAGCTTCCAAGTAGGCTTAACGACTACCGCATTAGGTGGTAATCAGTACCAAAAACTTTACGTAAGGTCCGATGGAGATGCTTGAATATGAAAATTCCACAAAGATTCATCCAGCTCAGACTGACCGAGTTGAATGCTAATTATCTTTGGTGATCGCTAGAACACTACGGTACTCCAGCGTTAAGAGCACCTCATATTAGATTGATCACTACACAAACACCATAAAAAATTAGCTGATTTGATCAGTTTTTGGTTTTATGTTTCGATCTGAATAAAGTAATATTTGTGTTTATAAAAGTACCCAAGATATGTAAATAATTCCTAATTTCGGGCAATGTATTTTAATCTCTTAATGTCGAGGCAAACGCTTAACGATCCTGAAGTTATCTGCTTAATAATTATAATAGTAAATCTTTCAAGCTAAATTAGAATGAGTTCCTCTTATTCATTGGAGTTTTGGTTGATTTCCGATGACAATGCATTTTATTTGCACCTGATTTTAAACCCAGGATTGGACCCAGACGAAAGAACTTCTTAACGGCCAACAGCATAGACACATATTTTTGTCGGTTGCATAAAATCATCAAAAAAAAATTTTTTGTAATAATTATTTATAAACTCGCTCGAGCAAAGTCGAGGCCGTACCACATAATTAACATTAATGCGAGCTGCAAGTTATTTAGTGGCTCGGATGCCGGAGGTCGGGGCACAGTTCTCACGCCCTCTAACCTCATTATTGGGCGAAACGCAATCCCGCCAACACGCCCGACCTTCCTGCGCACTTAGTCACCGTAAATTATTGTCAAATAACTATTAGATGACGGCAAATGTTGCCATCGATCGGTGCGAGGGAGCAAGTTTAATGAACACAGATTATACCAGAACTTGATCTATGTATATCATCACGCTAGTTCCTTTAAAGGTTAGGTAAAGAGTATAGAGTTTTAAAAGGATTTTCTCTACAGACTTTTCTCGCTTCCTCCACTCTCATATTTAGTCTATTGAGTCATGGTGAGAGATATTAGGTCATACTGCACCACATAGACCCAGTGCGAATTGGTGGAGGAAAATATTTTTGCCATCTGCTGTTTTTATTAAGCCGCTCATAAAGCTTCTAACGACTGCCAAATAAAGTAGTACCCGAAACCAATGGGTACCTTAATGGATACCTTTCGTATCACGGAGACTCTCGAATATGAAACGCCACAAACGTCACCCTCCTGAGACCAACTGTGCCGGACGCTGCAACCTTGCAGTTGCTAACGTACAGCGCTACGAACTCCTCAGCAACCAACGTGAATAGAAATCGTAACAGTAGTTGGTCTTGAAAGCTATGTTCTAGGTTCAAGCCACAAGGAGACACGTCATGTATGCAAACTCAACGCGAAGATGTCTGAACTATTTGCGCTATTTGGCGCCCCCTAGTGACTGCTACTGCGCCTGATTTTCGCATATTTTCTCATTTCCCACAGCCAAGGCGTTAAAATGAGCGCAAAAATATGTTACCATAAGGAGACGAAGTTTCTGCGACAAGTAGTATACGTTTATATGACGTCAAAGTCAGATACATTTTTAAATGGTTTGTTTATCCCTCTGTGTTCTCCGTTTATGAAAATATAAAAAAGAAGTTGAACAATCCTAAAAATTTACAACATTTCGTCGCCAGAAGTTAAAAAAAAAACTCGCTAGCGTAATTTTTTCATGCTAAGCCCTCTGTACTTCTATCATGAGTTATAAAAATGATTATACAAATGTATTTTAAAAAATATGAATAACAAAGCAAGCAAGCAAAACGCGATATGTAGCGACGTTAGCTATTTTTTGATATAAAAAGTAGCCTAAGTCCTTCTCTCTGATAAAATGTATCTCTATGTCAAATTTGATCAAAATCTGCTAAGCGGTTTAGGCGTGAAATTGTAACAGACAGACAGAGTTACTTCCGAATTTATAATATACTAGCGGCCCGTCCCGGCTTCGCACGGGTGGACATTTATTATTTAAATATAGTCTATGTTACTCAGCGATAACTTAGCATTCTAATGGTGAAAGAATCTTTGAAATCGGTCCAGCAGTTTTTGAGTTTATTTGTTACAAGCATACAAAAATACTAACCTTTCCTCTTTATAATATTAGTATAGATGTACTGCTATTTTTTTTGTAAAAGAAAATATTTTCTTTAAATACATAAACTAACTTTTAGTGTCTCATGAAACCTCGAAATTAAAAATTTAATCTACTATGTGTGGTCAGGGCCTCTCGGATCATGTGCCTTAGTTTTGCTCTTTTTGCTGCTTGGATGCGAAATGGTTGCCATTTGGCAGCCTATCACTAAGCAACGAAGCAGTGACAGACCTCAAACTGTAGTCGTATTTGATATTCCCCAGTAGTCCGGTAGCGCATTTCTAATCAACAGTATAACGAAAGAGGATAATAGAAACAAACGCATAATATTATACAGGTCATCAGTTTATTTACACGCGTAACAAATGTAATCAAGGAAAATATCCATTTATTTATTTAAGTACGCACTGTTTTGTTTTATTTTTGAAAAGATTTTGAAAAGGAAAAATATACCAGTTCAAGACTTAGCACGAACAATTTGATGATCAGATGTCCAACTGCGTTGTCAGAACAATGGTGTCGTGCCGCCTCATGCCCGCCCCGACGTCCTGGACATGGCGCTTCTGAAGGGTGTCACCCTGCGGCTGCACTCCTTGGAAGTAGTCCAGGAACTCGACTCTGACCATCGACCTGTAGTCATGAGACTCGGTTCCCCCCCTTCCGCCCCTCAGCGACCCAAAAAGACGGTGGTGGATTGGCATGCGCTAAGCACGGCCTTGGCGGATGCCGACCCTCCCCCCCTGCCTCTCAGCTCGGACTCCATCCCGTCCCCTCAGGACACCGATCAGGCCGTAGATGCCTTCACCGAGCACATCCGATCGGCTGTCAGTCGATCGTCCAAGCAAGTCGAGGCGGAAGATTTCTACCTCAACCGCTTTCGACTGCCGGACGATGTTAGAGATCTCATTCGTTCCAAGAATGCTTCTATCCGAGCGTACGACTCCTACCCCACCGAAGCCAATCGGACCCGGATGCGCGCTTTACAACGAGAGGTAAAGCGTGGTGTTGCGGAGGTCCGGGAGGAACGGTGGGGTGACTTCCTAGAGGGCATCGCGCCATCGCATCTGGCCTACTGGCAGCTGGCGCGTAGCCTCAAATCCGACTCCACGACTGACATGCCCCCGCTGTCCCGCCCCTCAGGCGCACCCCCAGCCTTCGACGACGACGAAAAGGCCGAGCTTCTCGCCGACTCCCTCGAGAGCCAGTGCGCCCCCAGCTCTCAGTCCGTCGACCAGTCCCACGTCGACGCGGTCGACAGGGAAGTCGAGCGCAGGGCATCCCTCCCCCCCGTCGATTCCTTACCTCCTATCACCCAAACGGAGGTCGAAGATCTAATTATGGGTCTCAAAACTAAAAAAGCCCCCGGCTCTGACGGCATTTCGAATCGCGTTCTGAAATGCCTGCCCGCCCAACTCATCTGCCTCTTAGTGGCCATATTGAACGCCGCCATGGCGAACTGCACCTTCCCCGCTAAGTGGAAGGAGGCGGACGTCATTGGCATTCCCAAGCCCGGCAAACCTCGCAATCTCCCCGCGAGCTACCGCCCTATCAGTCTCCTCAACTCCCTGGCCAAGATATACGAGCGCCTACTTCTGGCGAGGCTCAAAGACTTCGTAACGTCCAGGGGTATCCTTATCGACGAGCAGTTTGGCTTTCGAGCCAAACACTCTTGCGTCCACCAAGTGCACCGCATCACGGAGCACATCCTCTCCGGTCTCAATAGACCCAAACCCATCTACACGGGCGCCCTCTTCCTAGATGTCGCAAAGGCATTCGACAAAGTCTGGCACAACGGCTTGATCTACAAGCTCTACCAATTGGGTGTGCCGGACAGACTCGTGCTCATCTTACGAGACTTCTTGTCGAATCGCGCCTTCCGTTATCGCGTCGAAATGACGCGCTCCACTTCCCACTCCATCAGTGCTGGAGTCCCACAGGGCTCAGTTCTCTCTCCGCTCCTGTTTAGCCTTTACACGAACGACATTCCTCGTTCGAGTAAGGTGCATCTAGCCCTATTTGCGGATGATACCGCTCTCTACGTCTCGCATAGGAATAAGGGTTTCATTACCAGAAACCTTCAGGCATCCGCCAATTCCCTAGGGAATTGGTTCAGGAAGTGGCGTATTGAGGTGAAGCCGGACAAGAGCACTGCGGTGTTCTTCTCCAGAGGTGCCACCCCGCGCCACTCCCTGCGCCGCCCTAGAAGTAATCTCGGCCAAGTGACCATGTTCGACCGACCCATTCCCTGGGTCAAAGAGGTCAAATATCTAGGGGTCACCCTAAACAGTACCATGTCCTTCGGCCCGCACATCAAGCGGGTCCGTCACCGAGCATCATTTGTGCTCGGTCGTCTCCATTCGTTAATCTGCAAGCGGAGTAAAATGTCCCTTAGAAATAAGGTGACACTTTACAAAACTTGCGTTCGACCCATCATGACTTATGCGTGTGTTGTGTTCGGGCATTCGGCCCCCTCTCACATCGATAAACTCCAAGTGGTTCAAAACCGCTTCCTCCGTAAAGCCGTAGGAGCCCCCTGGTTCGTACGGAACGTCGACCTCCACTCCGATCTAGGTCTCGAACCTATTCGCGCCTTTATTAAAAAGGCGTCAACACGTCACTTCGCGAACGCATCTACCCATGCGAATCCGTTAATCGTAGCCACCGCCGACTACGATCTCCCCCCATCATTCACACACACACACACACGCCTCATGCCCGCGTTCATACTCCGCGGCATGTTCAGCTACATGAGTCAGGGAGTGCCCAGCGCTGGACTGTCGGTAAGACAATGCTTTCAGTATATAGTCAGACTGTTTCACAAAAACTCATGGCTACAGCGACACCTAACAACACATAACTTGCCAAATGTGACGAATTTGTGATCAATTATTACTAGCTTCTTTTGGTGTAAATGTGACTTCAAGTGATTCTTAAATACTATTTTAGTTTACAAAATCTATAAGGCCGTTACGATCACAGTCACCGACAAAACTTTTATGTTTAGTAATTGTAGAATTATCACAATTCTGACAACAATATCTTTACTTGTATGAATGAAACGTGCAAGGAACTTCAATCCCAATGTATTGTAATTTCAGGTAACCACCGCCAGGATCGCACACCTCTTTTAATAACTTGATAAGGTAGGTACATATTGTATTGGTACTTGAAAACGCTTAGGTGCCAAACGCGTATCTGATTTGTGAAATATACGGAGATGGCTATGGCTTAGCACGAACAGATTGAAGCTAGCGTAACACTGTCGAATTGAGCTTACATCCTCTTTACACTACAAATTTATTAAATGCAACGTTACCTACTATAACGTCAAATTGTTAGATTTTTACCATTTTCAAAAATCAATAAATACATGAAATAAAACAATTATTTCGGATTTTATCGCGGTTTATTATGATCTTTAAGTTCCCCGCGATAAAAATAAAGCGCGATAAAATCCGAAAAAATAGTTTTATTTCATGTGTAATATTCGCGTAAATCTAAGAACTCAGTATCAATAAATACAGTCTGTACTTAAAAATTAATGAATTAATATTTGTGTGTAGATAAACTGATGATATGTATAATATTTTGCATCTGTTTTTTATTTCCTGCTCTCGGTTATCCGCTTTCGCTACCCGCTACATTTACTACCTTATGGATCTGCTGCTGGACCATAGGCTAACATCAAACTACACCGTAATTTGAAGTCTGTGTGGAACACTGCTTGGTTGCAGTTATATGGTAGGCTGCTATCTGACTTTGGCCATTTGCCAAAGTTGACAGCTTAAATTAATATAAAGCTCTGACCACATGTGATGGATTATTTTTAATTTAATATTTCCGTAAGACACTTAAAATTGTTTTAGTGTAAGTATAAAAAGTTTTTAACACATTACATTAGTCTATAATGCTCGCTAAGACAAACACGGCGAGCCCGAACAGGATCATTCGGTTCCACCATCATAAAGCTAGCTCCATGGTACCAAGTTATTGAATTGTGACAGAAATTACATAAGTATGGCCAGTGCTTGAGAAATGTATTGCTAATTTTGAACCGGAAAACTTATATGAACAAAGCAAGTTAAATAAAGGTTTGTAAAAAGCGATAACGAGATCTTAGGGATCCCAGGTTCATACTTTCTTCAGAGGACGCGGCGTTACGCGAATATTTAGTTATAAATGTCGATTGTTTCGGCAACACGTCTGCAATAGTCGGGATGCTGTTTGTTACGGTTGTCCCAAAGAAGCAGCGCTTTATCATACCGGATAGCACTTTCAGCGAGCGATATGCCTGTTTAAGGGATGACAGGTGGAACTATCAAAAATACTGCAACGGACCAGAGCCGGCCGGGATAAGCCGCTGTGATTAAATGTGTTTTATTATATATATGACAAACCACGAGTGAATTTGTTTACAGGGGTTTTATATAAAATGCCAACGCCCGTTAGGTACCCTTTGCAAAGGGTAACGAACTAGACTTGTAATTTTGGGAACTAGCCTTCGACAAGGGAAAATATGCATATGCGGCAAACTGGTATATGCGGGAGAGTTCGTCCTTACTATTTAGTTGGCTTTTAATAATTTTTAAAAGTAATGACAGTTTCAGTAACACAGTACACCACTGCCTACCCTGCAAGAGATCTGGTGTGATGATATAAATAAAAAGAAAAATCTTTAATAAACATAAACATTCTGGTTACAAATAATTATAATCTGCAAATCTGAATACGTAACCGCTACATGACAACATTATTAACTTTGGAGCCATCTTACCGATTACACCTGCGTCTTTATGTAGCGTAATTGTCGCAATTTAGCTAAGTGCTGTTGCAATATTGATGTAATTAATTCCTCGGCGATTCATGAGAAGCCATACTGACGTACACAAACTTTGAAGATCATTCAAGACCACAAAGCAAATATAAAGCGGAGTCGGCCTAAGCAACTGTGCACTGTGTCTTCTACCTAGGCCCTGACGTGATCGCGGTGGGTGAGGTTTATGTCAGTTTGTCATTCTCAGCTAGATGGCAAATATAGATGTGTAACTTCCTCTTCATTCCACGCCACCCCATTCAGTGACACGCTTGATAGGGAAATATAATAAAGCCATCTCCTCTTTATATCTGCTTGGTGTTCGAGACTGACTAGAGTTAGTAGATCGCTGAGTTATTATGTGCTAGTTACTGACTAGAGAAGCTATTTCTAACAAAAATGATGCGCAACTTGATGATCGCGGGGTGAGCGGGGATGTTTGTGTTTTTATAGATAATAAATTTTGTTGTTTCTGGGGTTGTTGGAGCTGTATCTCACAGCACACGAAGGCATATTTTTAAATAAAACTTAACACTCAATGGTGTCACGTTGCGGAAAGCACTTGGAACAAATGGCACCAGAATGTATGCAGTCTAATTTTTTTTTGCTACAATATATTTACTTGTGGTATCTTCTCTAATACATAGTACAAATAACGCAATGCTTTAAAATTAAACTTCACCAATCGACACCATCGCAATCCTTGCAATAAGTCTAAAATTCTAATCCACCATCCACCATGTATTGAATTTTCAACTTTAGTACCTTAGTACCGCTTCGGTGAAGTGTTAAAGTTTGTAAAAGTTAAGGACAACCCCTTTTAATTTTTACACCTTCGTAATGACTTAGTTTATGAAAATAATGTCACGGGAAAGATTTTAGAAGAAGGACAAAATCCGGTTGAATTGTTCTACTCATAAAATATAATTCCGAAAACAAAATAAGATAGGTGGCATTTTAATAATAAAATTAATTTATTATGAACTTGTTTCTGCACGTAGTTTTACCCGCCTTAAACATCTCAGCGAAATATAGGCGTACTATTTGCACCTCTGCCTACCACTAAAAAGATAACAGGCGAAAGAGGTACTATATGTTACATTATTTAACTAACTTACCAACACGCGTTTAATTTAACATATGCAGGTCGGTCTTTCCGGTATAGTACAGATCCTATATCTTATTTTAAGACCTAAGACACCTCCATACTAAGTTTCTTTAAAATCCGTTCTGTCGTGTTAATATTGTGAAATATAAACTATTCCGCAGAAATCACGCATTTTTTCTAGATAAAAAGTAACCTAAAATAATCTCTAAAAAGTCCTTAATCTTACGGTGAAACTCGGTTTCGCCTTTCCAGAGATTAGCTCGGTCAAATAAACGTGTTGTTGTCGTGCAAATACTCGTAGCCATATAAGGATAATTAACATAATTTTTTTTTAATTTAGTTTTCTATCTATCTATCTATCTATATCATCACGCCAGATCCCTTACGGGGTAGGCAGAGAGTACAGAGTTCCAACAGGCTCTTTCCTAACATACCTCTCTGGCTTCCTCTACTCTCATAGTTCGTCTCATACACGCTCGCCGGTAAATTTAGTTTTGTTTATTAGTATTCTTCTTCTTAAGCAGTGGACTACGATAGGCTGATTGATTGATTAGTATTCTCGAGCGGGTATCATACTTGGAACTATTTGATATAGTATGTTGAGCGGTCTACATTTTAACACATAAACCAAGCTTCCATCGTTTTGCAAAAGTATTTGAAAAGTCAACTTTAAAATTAGTAAGTTTTCTTTATTCTTTCTTTATTGTATACACTGGGATGAAAATAAGTTTACAATTTAAAAGTATACAGAAGGCGAGCTTAACTCAAATATGAGTTATCTTCCAGCTAACCATAGAGTGTTGAGAGATGAGAAAGTGAATAAGAGGGCAGTTATACAATATAATGTTAATAGAAAATAGCAAAATGTGATATGAAATAAATATTATATTTTCAAATATACATACTGTCGCGTTTCCGAACGAGGCATCTTGTGTCATTTTTTTTAATTTAAGATTTAAAAATAAAATTTTGTAACTCCCATTCTTTTCTCACCCAAAACGTCGGTAGGTTAAACGTTTAAATAAACGCAATAGACTCAGCAAAATAGTTTTATTGCATAGTAAACACGTGGCGGCGGCAACATATGGTCCTTCGAGCCGGATTTCAAGAGGACTGCGACCTTCACATCCCTTCAGACGTTTGGGTGTTCAAGCAAGATACTAAAAAAGCAGGGACGATTGCCAGCCGGTTACATCGCTTTCAAACGAAGAAACGGTACGGCCAGCCATCTATCCTATCCAAATATCTATCCACCCTTGTGTTAACTCTGTGGTAATCCAATTACAGTGATTGAGACGCAGTAAGTAGCTGTTTGCAAAGCAAAAGCAGTGTGTGCCGTCGCTAGCGCTAACTGCAGTTCGCAAAACGTGAGTGCTCCACCTTTTACTGATCTCCAGAATGAGCACAGAATCAGGCACTAGGTCAAAGTCTCCATGCAAAATCACAGTCACGGATGACGAGAATATGAACAGACTAATAAGTGATTTAATTAAGAAGCGAGGTATTGTCAAAGGTCGCTTAACAAGACTTTCGAATCACATTAGTCGCTATGACACTAGCAAATCTCTACCTGATCAAGCTCAGATAGATCTAAGACGAAATAAGAAGAATCTGTTTTGGAGGTAGATCTTGACGAACAGTTAAGAGTGCGAGAATTATTTGAAGATTGTTATTATGACACATTAGCTAGGGCTGAATGTATGCTACGCGGTGATGAAGTTGATACTATTTCTAAACCGACTCCTAGTAGTTCAGTTAAGCTTTCTACCATATCAATACCAGTTTTTGATGGTTCTGCAGAGCAGTGGCTCCAGTTTAGAGACACATTTCAATCGTTAATCCACAATTCAAACAATATTCAAAGCATATAAAAGTTCCATTACTTGAGATCATCTCTTAAGGGCAGTGCGGCTTTGGTTATTGATTCGGTTGAATTCTCCGCGGCAAATTACGAGGGGGCTTGGGAGTTACTCCTCACAAGATTTAACAACACCAGATTACTAATACATAACCACGTAAAGGCTTTATTTAACATTCAAACGCTGACCAAAGAATCACCAGCATTGCTGAGGAAGTTAATAGATATTATACTCAAAAATCTACGCGCATTAAAACTTCTAGGTGAACCGGTAGATACCTGGGATACCTTAATTATTTACATTATAGTAACAAAATTAGATAAAATCTCAGAACGCGAATGGGAACAACACAAAACTATGCACTCCAATCAAGCTGGTGATTCCAAATCAGTTTTGAAATTAAATGATTTGTTGAATTTTCTAAAGGACCGAGCTGACATGCTGGAAACATTACAGTTGTCGCACGGTAGCACGAGTCACAAAGGGCACAGCACAATTACACAAAATCACTCGAAAATACACTGCAATGTTTCCACAAATAAGTCGCAAAGCCAAAGTAAAAAGTCGTGTTTTCTTTGTAAACAATATCATCCATTGTATAAATGTCAATATTTCTTAACTTCCAGTTTAGAATCTAAATTAAAACTAATAAAAGATAACAAGCTTTGCGAAAATCGTTTACTTATCGGTCATAACGTGAATGAATGTAGATTCGGTTCTTGCCGGTTTTGCAGATTAAAACATAACTCGTTAATTCATCATAAAGTTAGTCACAAGGCGGGGCTGCAAATCTCAGCTGATAATAATAAAACTATACCAGCTGTGATTATGCACTCGGCCGTCAACGCTGCCGACTCGCATGACAACAACAAAATATGCAACAATAATGCTCGAGTAGATGTTTTATGCGCTCATTACCCATGTATGCGACCTGTGTTGTTGTCAACGGCACTAGTTGAAGTGCGGGATAGTCGTGGTAATTATCATTTAGCTCGCGCGATTTTAGATTCTGGCAGCGAAAGATGTATAATTACGCAATCGCTATGCGACAATTTAAATTTACCATTAGTACAGTCCACTCAAGAAATCCGTGGCGTGGGTAACTCGGTAACAAGATCAACGGTGATTTGCAATATCGAGGTTAAATCACACATGGATACATACGTTATGCGAATTCAATGTTTTGTTTTACCTAATATTACGTCCGTGTTGCCAGCGTTACCGCAACAACTTGCGAAGTTCGAGATCCCTGGCAACGTACAACTAGCCGACCCCGAATTTCATGAATCCCGAACGATAGATATCTTAATAGGCGCAGATATATTTTGGGACTTATTATGCGAAGGTAAAATGCGATTACCCCAAGGTCCATACCTACAAAATACGCGGTAAACGGTATGCGAAAACCGAACCACGTACGATGCAATTTTTCTCATTTATTAGAGAACCAACTGCGGCTATTTTGGGAGCTTGAGGAGCCTAAGCTTTGTGACACGCGCACCGACGAGGAACGGGAATGCGAAAACCATTTCGTCAAAACCACAACTCGTAACAAGGACGGGAGGTTTTGCGTCACGATTCCCCTCAAGTCTTCGCCTCAAAGTTTAGGTGAGACGTTTCCTCAGGCCCTCAAGCGATTAATATCATTAGAGAAAAGATTGCAACGTGATCCAGAATATAGAAAATTGTACACGGACTTCATGCATGAGTATGTAGCTTTGGGGCACATGACGCGAATTGACTCATTCGGAGTTCCTCATTTTTTTATGAGTCACTACGGTGTTCTGCGTGAGCACAGCGAGAGCACCAAATTAAGGGTGGTATTCGATGCGAGTGCTGCCTCGAGCACTGGAGTATCCCTTAACGATATACAGCACATAGGACCTCCTATACAAGGTGACTTACTTGCTATTCTACTACGTTTGCGCCTCCATAAATACGTGGCTTGCGCTGACGTTGAAAAAATGTACCGACAGGTTGAGGTTATCGATAATCAACGCGAATTACAGCTTATCCTCTGGCGTGATGACCCGTCACACGAGGTGGGTGTTTATCGTCATAACCGTATTGTTTATGGGACTGCATCCGCTGCCTTTATGGCGGTCCGATGTTTAAAGTAAACGGCTGCGAACTGCTCGGATCCAGACGTCAAAAGGATAATTTATGAGGATTTTTTCGTTGATGACCTTATTACATCGTCCGATAATAAAGACAAATTATTAGAACATTGCGAAAAAACGTGCAAAACTTTGTTATCGGGATGTTTTCCTTTACAAAAGTGGTTATTTAATTTTCATTGTGACCAATTACTTGCCGACCCGTTTCATGAGGTCAAGCAACTAAATTTAGACATAAACCGCCAAACTAAAACTTTAGGTATCGGTTGGAATAATTTATCTGATGAATTCCAT
Source organism: Phalera bucephala (assembly GCA_905147815.2). Classification (NCBI taxonomy): domain Eukaryota; kingdom Metazoa; phylum Arthropoda; class Insecta; order Lepidoptera; family Notodontidae; genus Phalera; species Phalera bucephala. Next base: position 12,364,721 of record LR990627.1, read on the forward strand.
TATAACACGCAATTTAAGCGGGATAGTATAGTAACTAAACGGTCCATATTATCCCACGTTTCACAAATATTCGATCCGTTTGGATTATTAATTCCTACAATAATGATTGCGAAGGTTTTATTGCAGAAATTATGGTTATTAAAATTAGATTGGGATGATGCGCTCCCCAGCGATGTCGTAGATGCGTGGAACAGGTTCGCAACTGGCTTATCTGCACTCGAAAGTATTCGAGTACCGCGTCACGTACTGGGTATTGTGGCATCGCATATCGAGCTGCACATATTTACTGATGCGTCATTAACAGGATACGGTAAGCATGCGTTTTCATTCGTGTCGTAAACAATACCCACTCCGTAGTATGTGTCAGGCTACTATGCTCCAAGAGCAAAGTTGCACCAGTGAAGCCCGTGAGTATTCCGAGGCTAGAATTTCGCGGTGCTGTAACTGGTACACGTTTATATTCTAAAATACGTGAATCTCTTCATTGTGAATTCAAACACGTCATGTTTTGGACGGAATTAACAATCGTATTGGGATGGCTACGCATGGCCCCCAATTTACTTAAAACTTTCGTTCAAAACAGGGTCGCCGAGATTCACGAAATCACAAAAGACTTACCATGGTGGCATGTCAACGGGAAGGAGAACCCAGCCGACTTAGTGTCACGTGGGGTTCCCTTAGCAGACCTCGCCATCTCTAAATTGTGGTGGGAAGGACCTCCCTTTCTACATGAGTTCGCCTTCAATTGCGGCGATCCTGTTTCAGAGTTTTATTCGTCGGAGGTGCAAACCGCCTTACCTGAGGTCAAACCTATTAAGCTAAATGTTTTACTTACAAAGATACCTACCAAAATATTTCCATTTTCTAGATATTCTCAGTTAGAACGAATGAGGCGCGCCCTGGCTTACGTGTTACGTTTTATTTACAACTTGCGCAACAAAACAAATCATCACACGGGTGCACTCACTTTGGACGAACTGAGAAAATCAGAGTTAATCTTAGCGTGGTTTTCTCAATTAGAATCTTTTGGCAAAGAATACAATTTAGTTTTGAGAAATCAGTCGCTGAAAGGGAAGCCTAGCTTATTCAAGCTAAACTTGTTTATTGACGAAAACAATTTAATGCGTGTTGGTGGACGAATTGGTTATTCGGACTGTTTCGAATACGAACAAAAGCACCCCATTTTGCTATCTTCCAAACATCGCTTTACTGTATTACTTATGCGTCACGAGCATAGACGTCTGTTTCATCTTGCACCTCAGGCGTTGCTGTACGATATTCGCCAACGCTGGTGGCCTATAGGTGGCAGAAATCTAGCGAGAAAAATAGTTAACGATTGTATTGCGTGCAAAAGACTAAAGGGAAAAACGTTGACTCCTATTATGGGCAATTTACCGAAAGAACGAGTAACTCCTACCTACCTATTTCGATATTGCGGTGTAGACTACGCAGGGCCTGTGCTTACACTGAATCGCAAAGGAAGAGGCGCTAAGACTACCAAGTCCTACATATCTATATTCGTTTGCTTTATTACGCGAGCAGTTCACTTGGAACTGGTATCCGATTTATCCACTGAGGCATACATTTTAGCTCGAAAGCGTTTTATATCGCAACGTGGCAAGCCAGATGAAATATTCTCTGATAACGGCAAAAATTTTGTTGTTGGCCAAAACAGAGTTTTTTAAGTTTTTGAATTCTTGTTCCGAGGACATCGCTCAGTACGCGCTTAGCCAAGGTATACGATTAAGATTTATACATGGTTATTCTGCTCATTTTAAAGGATTATGGGAAGCCGGAATAAAATCCTGGAAGTTTCACTTAACTCGGGTCATAGGTAACGCTCACCTCACGTTTGAGGAGCTGACTACAGTGTTGACACAGGTAGAAGCTATACTTAACTCCCACCCTTTGTCTCCATTGTCTTCCGATCCACATGACTTCCTTCCTCTCTGTCCTGCACACTTCCTGGTTGGTCGTCTGCTTACTGCACCGGTGTATCAGGACATGCGAGATGACACTTCAAAGCTGCTGACCCGCTATGGACGAGTGGAACAGATACGCCACAACTTCTGATCTCGTTGGGCCAAGGAATACGTCTCCGAGCTTCAAACGCGCTGCAAATGGAGAGATAATGTCGGGAGCCTACAGCCCAACACCCTGGTGGTGATTAAAGACGATAGACTTCCCCCGTTGAAGTGGTCGCTTGGAAGAATAACGAGCACCGTGGTTGGCAAGGACGGCATATCGCGCGTAGCTGACATTCGGACTGCGTCAGGAACAGTGGGGCGCAGTTTTTCAAAAATTTGTCCTTTGTTTCATGAAGAAGAGGTGGAGCAATGTTCGAGTACTAATCTTTGAAGCTACAACTTCCAAGGCCGGGGGCATGTCGCGTTTCCGAACGAGGCATCTAGTATCATTTTTTTTAACTTAAGATTCAAAAATAAAATTTTGTAACTCCCATTCTTTTCTCACCCAAACGTCGGTAGGTTCAACGTTTAAATAAACGCAATAGACTCAGCAAAATAGTTTTATTGCATAGTAAACACGTTGCGGCGGCAACACATACATATACTCAGTTACTTACTACACAAATATTAAATACATATAATTATAATACAAACATAAACATACATACCGAAATAAATCAGGATAGAAAATGTTCTTCTTCTGAAAATATCCAAAGATGAGCTTGCACAAATGGACTGTGGAAGTAAGTTCTACAGACGCACAGCACAAACAGTGAAGGACCCATCGTAACGACTAGAAGAATGAAGAGGAGCACGAAGAAGTAGAGATTAAGCTGCACGGCAAGGCATATCCCTTGGAACAAGAAAGTCAAAACGCTACCTGAGGTAAACAGGGGATTTAGGATTATGTAAAATGGAGTAGAGTAACGAGAGAATGTGCAGGTCCCGTCGTTGTCGAATAGGTAGCCATTTCCATTTCGCCATTATGATTTCACTTATATGGGTAGTATCGACCTGATCTAGTGTATAAGAAAAGTATCTTATAGTATAATTTATACTTTTAAATTAAGTTTTATCAAATTTGTTTAGGCGTTTAGGGTGTAAAAATAATAGGGGAATATAGGCGTATAATTCATACTGCTCTCCTGACAACTGAGAGAACGACAAGACGGGGTTGTCAAAATATTGTCATCTCTTTGGAACTCTCAGCTCCTCCTTCGTACAAGCCGCCTTAGCGACACAGGGGTGGAAAGGGTATTCTATCACTATCTACACCCACATATCGCAAACGTTACTAGGTCCCATTATACTAGGAGACGAATCTGTTGGTATACCTGGCACAATACTAAACTGCGCTCTGCACTGGACTGATGATTGTTTAATTTTATTTTCTATAAATTTCAATAATAATTCTCCGACCTAGTATTCAGAAGTAGGTCCGCCTAGTCTACGATGCGCTACAGACCACCGAGGCAGTCATATTCCTTTCAGCCGTAGACGTTTCACGTCCCATCGGGACCGCAACATCGGTGAGACCTGGACTAGACTCGTAGGTATATGCATTCTATTGGGATGACAAACGTGAGACGTTGGGTTTTAAATGAATTAATTCCATATCATTTAAGACAAGCTTCTTAAAAACAAGCTTTTATTACAAAACCAGGATAGATATCTTGCTTAGTTGAAGAATTCCAACGGCCTCCTTCCGGCTCCATCAACAGACCTTGATCACCATTTAGGTCTATAGTATTTGTCAAAACAAATCAAACGAGCCCAAACACGGCAGGGTTATATTGTGTAGTTGACGTGTTGCTATGGCTTTTCTACCAGCTCTATCATCAGACCCTGGCCACCACTGTACTTATCAAAACAAACCCAATGAGCCCGCATAGGATGGTCCTATCTTTTAAATTGAATAGTTCGTGTAGGCACCTCCCGTATTCATTATTAGATCTTTGAAGCAATGTAAACCTATAAGTACTCGTCAAAATGAATCCAACAAGCCCAAATGCAACGGGGTCTGTTGGGAAGTCGGGTAACTACTGTAGATCCAATGGAACTCCATTGGATCTACAGTACTCGTGGAAACAAATCCAACAAGTTCAAATACGACTGGATTGTTGAATATTTTTTTTTAATAGACTCTGGACACCACTGTGCTCTATAATACTCCGTGGTTTATAGAACTCAAAACCAAACAACTTATCAAAAAGAAACCTAACAAGCCGAAATACGCTGGGTATTTTGAGTAGTTGCGGAGTTCCGTTGGCTACCTTCCGGCTCCATCATCAAACCCTGGACACGATCCGGGTCTACAGTGCTCGTCAAGAAAATATTATTGGACTATTTTTCTTAAAAGGAATTTCCGTCCACCGTCATACAAACATAGTAAGTGATAACTCTGACTTTTAACCCTTGTTATCAACCCTTGTCACCCACAATCGGGAAAACCTAAACAGCCACACGTCATAATACTATGTATACATAGAGGGATACGTTATTTAGCATCCAGTGTATATTTGGACATCATTCGACAACGATATATTCTTGCGGACATATTTTATTTTGTTTTTTCTTTTTATCGTACGCAAAAATGTATTCAAAAACATTATTTTTTTTCTTTGCTCTGCAAGTAATCACCTCATGTAAGTATTCACTTTTGTGCGTCACAAACGTTACCACGTGGAGGTTGCTTTGAGCAAAACTCTTAAAAAACGAGGTAGTAGAGTTAGAGACAAGACTTTGTCTATTAAAATGTATATTTATAATAAGTGATCAAACGAACTTACCTGAAGTGAAGTTCGATCATTATTATACGAAGTCCTTCGTTCGAAGATATAAACTATATTAGCAGCTCTCTCGAGTCGCTTGGCAACCGCGCGTCATTTAGAAACTTCAAAAACCTCTATGGTATCTGTGGACATAACCTCTGGAACCATTCCTTTTAGAAGTAGTACATTTCAACTTTACCAACGGGCAGGGCGGGTTGGGTACTTATATCTTCGAACGAAGGACTTCGTATAATAATGATCGAACTTCACTTCAGGTAAGTTCGTTTGATCACTTATTATACTGTGTCCTTCGTTCTCGATATAAACTATATTAGCAGCTGTTTAGAGCTATAAGGGTAAAGTTGAAGTATACCACGTAAAGGCTTTTTTTCTTTTTTTTTTTTTGAGCGTGACCTCTAAAAAGTAACATATCATGAGTATATTTGTACTATAACACATTCCCGTTCTTTGTATTGCCATACAACACAAACACAACAAATATATACACCTATATTGTTTCTTACAACCAGTCTGTCTATAATATAAACTTATTTAAAATAAATTTATATAATCAAATTCTATAACATGTTATGTTTTGTAGTGTAGATCCATCCCAACAAAACCTTTAAAGCACCTGTTATGTACCTTTATACCACACCTGTTGTCCAAAATTCATTAATACCGGGTAATATTAATCAATAATTACTTATCAGATATCAGTGCAGTCTCCATCTGTTATGTCTTCTATAGAGATCTTTCTTCTATAGATATCTTCTATATAACAAGAGTTGAAGAATTGCCCATCTAGAGTTTTGTTTATATAAAATTAAATCCTTTATAATAATTCTTGTATCATTGACAACCATTATGAGACGAACTATGAGAGTGAAGAAAGCCAGGCAGGCATGCAAGGAAAAAACCCGTCGGAACCTTGCACTCTCTGCCCACCCCGCAAGAAATCTGGCGTCATAATATGGATAGAGATAGATAGCTAGAAACCCTTACTGTGTACTAGACCTGAAAACAAAGTCTGTTAGTACCCAATCTATAACAATATGATACAAATATAACAGGGAAACCTATTTCCCCACTAATGTGTTTTCCAACAGGCATGTGGTTCTTTTTTTTTTTTTTTTTGTCAAATGATCTCTTTTTGAGTACAGTACCAAACAACGGCTACGAATTAATTTGGTGATTATAAGAATGTTTTTTGCTATCATTACATATTTAATTTATGTTTTTTTTTTTTTTTTTTTATGTCAACATTCTGCTATATTAGTTGTCCGTTATATTTTTAATCTTTAAAGATGTACATATATCAAAATTTAACATTTTTTGTACTAGAGGCCTTTGTACTAATGAGCTTATATGGAATTAAGTCCGGTGAAGCTGTAAAGGCCTCGCGGCCATCCGCGTACATCACTCACACACACACATCTTATCTGGAGATATTCCTCACATAAGGCTATGTGCTTTACCTATATAATCTCGCCCCCCCCCCCCCAATTTTAGAGTCTGGAACGATGGGCAGTATTAATGCGTGGTAAACAAACATAACCTACCCCAGTGTTATTACTATACCACTATTATTAATTCAATTTAAATTTCGAAACTATCCCGGAATCATTTCCATGTTCTGAGTGTGCGCCGACAAATAAATCCTTGGCTACATAAATCTTTATGTATTACTTAACGATTCGTTCCTGCGCAATAACGCCCGCGAACATTCGTTTTGGCAATACGATCGGGCCACACCTGAACCAATTACATTACTGATGACAAAATACACTCCTAATTTAGTAATAACTTGAGAAGCGAATAAGTTACAGTCTGCTAAACCGAACCACGGGTTACAACTGTATCATATTGGGAATCCTATTCATAACTGAATTATTTCATACCATGAAATTTTCATTTCATACCACACTTCCTTTGCTTCTTTGTATGTGACTGTATTTATAAGTAAAAAAAAATTGCAATGCGTAACTTTCTAGTTAGTTCTAGATGTCCAACCGTGAGAATTGAGTGTTACTCAACTTATTATTATGTATCCCCCATTAATAATAAATAAATAATATCAAGTTCCTTAGGACTTAGATTATTGCTGATACTACATAATATTTATCATACCTGTAATAAGCATATGCTTTTGATTATTCTTGTTTAAGATAATCCATACTTTCAAATAATGTAACTCAATATTTCATCCACCGTAGCATGTCAACATAATATCATTAAATTTTCAAATGGATATTATTATCAAGTCATTTGCATGACTTTATGTTCTTTTATATATAGATACCTATTTATAAGATACATGTAACATGTGGATGTAATAATTTAAATATAACAATACCAAAATTGCAAATTTTTGTATGATATCTCAATCCAATATTTTTTACTGAAACACCTTTAAATAAATTACAACATATATAGTGCTCTAAAACCAACTTGTTATTTTAATGGTAGCCGTTTGTGCTTGTGTTATCATAACTATACCAGAAACATCACTAGTGTTCAAAATAACTGTACACATTCCAAACTAATTACAAAACTATTTTTTATAGTTATTAATTTCTTGAATAATCTTATTTAATTACATATTATTTATTGATTATCATATGATCAAACAAAAATACAGTAAAACCATCTAATTCTCCCAATGATGAATTGATGTATAGCTTTCCATTGTGTGTGCCTCAAATTTCTAATATTATTAAGTACACTATAATTGATGCAGGAAATAATCAAAAACCCAAAACCATTGAACTCATTACATGATAGAAAACTGAATAGGTACTAATAAATATTTTATTAGTATATTTATTATGACTGTGAGGTCTATTGCCAGCATTAAGATTTTGTTTTATTGTTTTTTTTTTTTTTTTTTTTTTTATATATATCAATTATTAAACAATAGTGTTTCTAACAATAATGTTTCTATACATAATGTTAAACATATGTATGACAAGATTCACTTGTCTGAAGTGCAAGTACTTGCACAAAACCAATAAAATTATGTTTGTCGTTGAAGGCATTATTAGTGTCATAGATACATACCAAAGTCAGTGAATACCCTTAGCCTCCAATATTATGGTTTCTTTGTAAGACCCATTATGTATTCCTGATTGTTTTTCTGAATTTTTCAGCAACTTAAAAACCAAGTCCTTGTGTAAAATGCCTATCATGCTTTTTGTACCTCACTTTCTTTGGTAGGAGATTTCCAATGTCCAACGTGATGTTGTTTTTGGTGAACTGATAGGTACACTGTGACTTAATATTTTCACACCCAGGATGAGGATTGTTGTTCTATATTGGTTACAACGGTGGTCGTTTTATGAAATTTTAACTACTGGCTATGACTAGCTAGTTAATAATTCCATATTGATAATCCACTATATTAACACTCCTTTTATGCAAAATATATACTGCTGACCTTAAAGGTTCTTATCTCAATAAAGGTTTCATGACTGTATTGTTAGGATTTATCTTTTCTGGCTACCCTGCAAGGAGCCTAGGTTGATAATATTGATAGATAATTATTAGTTTTATGTTAACTGGATAGACCAGGTATTTTATATTATCTTTTAAGTATCTTTGTGCATAACACAAATTATCCCACAACCTGCCTGCCGCAGCATCCGTAGGATAAGATATTATATTTGGAATGTATCTACAGTCCTGTTGCTTGTCAGTTACAACAGGCATTGCCATTAGTATATTACTTTGGCTTATTTGGTTATAAACCCTGTTCAGGAATAAGTATTGCTGGATTTAACTTTTTTAATACAAGTACTCATAATTTTGCACAATTCTTTGTGTCATAAGCTCCAGTTTGGGCTATTTCAGTATTATTATACAAGTATGTCTAATAATGAAATCAATAAAAACACTATGTTTCTGCAAAGGAGTGACTTTTGTTATTAATAATGTATTGTTATACATAAACAATGTCACTTTAATTACCCTTTCAGTAAGTCTCCTTTTGGAGATATAATATGACAAATTGCTTATAGTTTATAGCAATAGTCTTTGTATTTACTGTGTTAGGCATGTTTAAGGTATGTATTTTAGGTAACATTTTTGATTCTTACCATTTTAGAAATGTGAACTGCACAGGAACACCTCATGGATGAAACCTATGAGTAGAATGACCTTCAGCACATATCTCGTATGGGCCCCAAGTCTTGCGGACCACGCCGATGTATCTCGTACATCACTCGTGTCCTTGAATTATCGTCAAGTCTTGCGGACCACGTCAATGTATCTCGTACATTACCCGTGTCCTTAAAATGCCGTCGATCCTTAACAATCATCATAATTGATGAACGTCCCCCTAATTTCTCTTATTGGAGGTATAACATTGCCAATTTATAGACGGTTAATAATCGTTTTCAGGTATATTTCGTGTTAAACTGTTTGTACACGAATAGGGACATAGACTTCATAAGTTTACTTTTCGGGCGACGAAGCTTTCCCAAATTTTAATATGACGAAACTCACGTCTCCAAATATTAGATATTATATAAATAAACAAGTTAAGCTGAAAACAACACACATAAACAACTATCGGTTGATCTTTTTAGAATGTACTCCTTTGCCAGGACGTAAACTTTTCTAAATTTGCCTATACGATGTTTTAAATTTATTTCACACGGTCACTTGAGTATATTACAACCTTTTTGTTATATCATTTTAGTGCCATAACAAGTTATTAAATTAAATGTCGACCAAAAACTTTATTACAAAGCGTCGGCTGCCGCGCTTTCAAAAGAATGGTTCCAGAGGTTATGTCCACAGATACCATAGAGGTTTTTGAAGTTTCTAAATGACGCGCGGTTGCCAAGCGACTCGAGAGAGCTGCTAATATAGTTTATATCGAGAACGAAGGACACAGTATAATTGCGTACTATAACGTAGTTCGGTTTGTATTCTTCCAGCGGTCCTCGTCCAAGGTCAAGGTCTCGGCATTGCCCAGCTGTATCAACAAGAGGCAGTACAGAGGTGCCACGACAACAATGCAGAAGACAAGCTGACACTAGTTCAGGTGTGTTCCCACTGATATTCTATTTACAATAAATCAGCATATTCTGTCCTTCAGAAGGTAGGTGTTGGGCATAGACCTTCTCTCACAAATCGAGGAGAGAGAAAATGGTTCAAATAATATATATATAGCCTGTGGCGGTGGAGATAGAAATGCCAGAAACGGTCATCCATCTCGAACCGGCCGAGCGAAACGCTGCTTAACCTTGGTGGTCGCTACGCACACTGCAGTATCCCAGCGCTACACGCGCCCCTTTTTATGCTTATATATTACATATATGATACCTACTTACAAACGTTCTTAATTATTACTCGTACACCGCCGCAAAAAGTCACACGAATATTTAAACCAAGCATGCATCATTATTTCGCCTTCGTTCAGTCGGATAAATATATTTACAGTGGATAAATTGAACATTGTTTTTTTTATTTGGTATAGAACGGCTTCGTCGAATTCGAAAGCTGTTCCTCAAGACTTACGGACTTCCGAGAAATAATCCTAGACTTGTTGGCCGCTAAGCAGCGCGGTAACGTGGCGGAGGCGTCGAGAAGGCAAGTACTTTGTTGATCCACAATCCACGATACTGTCAAAATTTCGGTCACCTCTATGTATGTCCCTTCAGTATAGTTAGAGCGAAGTTGTTGGTAATATTACAAACAATGCTGTAGTTTCTAACAGACGTCGAGTCTTTAAGCCTCGTGCCTTCTAAAATTGCATCTGTGACGTAAAAGTTTTAGAAATTCTTGTGATCTTACATGTCGCAACAACACATTTATCCCCTTTGTATCTAATATTCCTGTAGATTTAAGTTTTTCCACCTGTGAACATTTGAAAAATGTTTCTAAATTTGTTTGGAACAGAGTACTTCTCTTTTTCTACCATGGGAACGGTTTAGCAGCTCGTCGCGAGTACCTTTTAGAGTGATATCACAAACTGATTCTCAATACCTCGTTGGTCTGGTGGCAAAGCGCACCGCTTTGTGATCACGAGGTCCTGGGTTCAAATCCTAGGTTGGACAAATGTAGTTTTTCTAACGAAAATTCCCAGTATGAGTCCGGAGTCTTGAATTGTGCCCGGTATATGGCAATAGGCTCGCCCCCTATTACATAAGACCTAAGATCGTCGGCGAAACGTGGGTGTACTCAGTACACCTCTGCCACCCCCTCTGGGGAATATAGGCGTGACGGTGTTTTTTTTTAAATAGAGAAAACATAAAAGTAAAAAAAAAACAAAAATAAAAAAATATATAGGCTCACATGCAATATAAGTTAGTAGGGTATAAAGGCGTGACGGCGTGTTTTAATTTTTAATTAATTCAATTTATTTTGTTTAAGTTTGAGAATAAACGATGCTATTTTATTTAACAGGCACTGCGCAAAGTCTGCTCAAGCAAAGACTTGTGCGCGCACGTTCAGCGACGCCGCGGCTCCGTGCATGACGACCGAGGAGCGTGACCAGTTCAACACCCTTGTGATGCTTTACGACCGCGCATTAGATTACGCGTGTTTCCAAAACGGAAGAGTCATGACGCGTAAGTTACTTAGACTTAATAATGTTACGTTTTTTTGTGTAGATAACACTCGCACACGCCATGACAAATGAATCATTAGTCATGATAAAAGATTTTTTTTTAAAGTCTTACTGTTTAGTGGTGTTACGATTGATAGATAGTCAAAACTACATTGCTTCAGACAAATTCGAGTAGCACTGCTTGTCGACACACCTTGTCTAAAGCTTGTGTAAGGGTAAGTGAATATGAACCACAATAGGGTTAAAATACAAATATTTGTAGCTGTAGCTTCTTTATTTATTAAGTCACATGACGAACACACACTCTAATAGCGTAACGTTTGGTACTATTATGTTAAACTTTAGCACTCTGTTAAACAATTGCACCCTTGCACTCTGTATACGAGTGGTTGCTGCAATTGTCTCACCAATAATTTGGTCTCGCACCTGTTCGTCCCGTTTTCACCATTTGATTTGATTCGTTTTTACGTTACCCACTCACCCCTCGTCGCGGGGCGATATTATTTTTTATATTCAATAACGCGTCCAAATTTATTTCCGAAATTCTTACTGACCGTTCTGCTGCAAAAGTCTTACCACATATTCCTGACACTTTCAGAATTCATTGAGAACAACGGACTGGAATGCATCGCATCTAAATCTGAGGACTTGAAGCCATGCATCACCACGTTTGATAATTCAGTAAGTTAAAATCAAAATTTATAACAGACAAGATCCCCGTTAATTTAACTCCGCTAAAACGAATGATGACAACATCTTATGTACACACATATTTGAAACCTGTGTTTGTTTATTTATAATTTCTTCTTACAAAAATGTCTGGCAGTAAACTTGACTTTGTAACTTACATGAAAGCGTATCCAGGTAGTTGTGGATGTCAGAAAGATTTGTTCTTTGCAGTTATCGAACCCGTGAATATTCTATCTTGTGAAAGGAGTAGCCTATGCTCATATAACTAAACGTAATCAGTCGTCACTACAATTTAATGCCCCTTTTTATTTGTGTACAGGGGTGATAGATAACTTGTTCGCCACGCTCAACTTCAAGTCAACAACACCATTTATTTCAAAATTAAACCCCTTGTTTTACAACAAAAGATGCCGACTAGACATTTAAGTCATTTATTGTTATATCGTCACTAATAATATTTTAACATTCATAAGTACTTACCTAAAAGAAGTTTCGCGGGTTCAGCATAGAACGTATTCGGGAATATTTTGATAACCATAAGATATTTTACAAACTACAGGAATCGCACGATTTGGATCAACTGTCCAACTGCGTTGTCACAACAATGGCGCCGTGCCGCCTCATGCCCGCGTTTATACTCCGCGGCATGTTCAGCTACATGAGTCAGGGAGTGCCCAGCGCTGGACTGTCGGTAAGACAATGCTTTCAGTATATAGTGAGACTGTTTGACAAAAACCCATGGCTACAGCGACACCTTACAACACATAACTTGCCAAATATGACGAATCTATTACAAGCTTCTTTTGGTGTAAATGTGATTACAAGTGATACTTAAATACTATTTTAGTTTACAAAATCTATAAGACAGAACTTTTAAGTTTGGTAATTTTAGAATTTTCACAAAAAAATGTGACAACAATATTTTCACTTGTATGAATGAAACGTGCAAAGGTACCTCAATTCCAATGTATTATTATTTCAGGTAAGCACCGCCAGGATCGCAAACCTCTTTTAATAACTTGATAAAGGTACATATCGTATTGATACTTGAAAACACACACACGCACAAATCTGATTTGTAAAATATATTGAGATGCCTATGGCTTAGCACGAACAGATTCAAGCTAGCGTTACACTGTTGATTTCACATGCCATCATTTTCACACTACAAATTAATTAAATACAACGTTACCTACTATAACGTCAAATTGTTCTAGTTTGCTCATTTTCAAAAATTTCTAAATGCAGTTTCTTCTTTAAAAATTAATAAATTAAATTGATGATATGTATTATATTTTGCATTTGTTTCTATTTCCTGATTTTCGTTATGCGCTTCCGCTACCCGCTACATTCACTACCTTATAGATCTGCTGCCGGACTCTACGGGGAACATCAAACTACACTATAATTTGAAGTCTGTGTGGAACACTGCTTGGTTGCAGTTATATAATAATAATAATAAATCATTTATTTCGGGTTACTTGGACCCATATAAGAGAAACAGAATAACAAGATATTTCACAATTACATTCAAACAACACATTCTAATAGAATAAACAAAATATATGTGCACTTTAAATTATAATAAATCATTGCATTTTAGTCAGCTTCCAGATTACAATATTACAAAATTAAGTTAAAATAAATGAAAATAAATAAGATAATTAGAAATTAATTTTTATAATAAATGAATTCTTTAATGTGTCATTTAATAGGCGAGTCACAAAATTTTGATATTATTAAAATAAATAGGGAATTTGACTCAGATGCAATCCCACCCATCTCTGCAAAAAGGGAGAGTCCCAACGCTCGCTCAACACTTTTAAAATCCCATTAGTACTCCCGCGTATGCTACTCCAGAGTGAGGTGGCCCGCTTTCTGATGATGGTAAAGAAATCGTCAGTTCGTGCCTCGGCAAACATGGCAGACGCGCTACAGAACCGCGGCAGGATATATGATAGGCTGTCAACCTTGGCAAATGGCCCCAAGAAGCCCTGACAACACGTGATCGATTATTTTAAATATAACATTTTCGTAAGACACTTATAAGTATTTTAGTGTAAATATTAAAAGAAAATTTAAAACATTATTTTTAAAAACAACCTAATGTATATAAACTATATACCTAAAATCACATCACCTTAGTCTATAATGCTCGCTAAGACAAATACGGCGAGCCCAAACAAGACCATTCGGCTCCACCATCATAAAGCCAGCTCCAAGGTACCAAATTATTGCATTGTCACAGAAGTTACATAAGTGTTATATGCTTAAGAATGTATTGCCAATTTTGAACCAGAAACACTGACAAAAACACAGCAAATCAAATAAAAACTTATAAAAAGCGATTACAAGATTCTTAGGGATTCCAGGCTCAAAATTTTCTCAGAAGTCGGTACGTTACGCGAATATTTTGATACTAATGACGATCGTTACGAATCCACGTCGGTCGGCAATATTCTGGAAACTGTTTTCATGATCGTCACGCAAAAGCAGCGCTTTATCATACTTTAGCGCTTTCAGCGAGCCATATGCCTGTTTAAGGGATGACAGGTGGAATATCGCAAATACTGCAGCGGATCACAGTCAGCCGGGGTAAGCCGCTGTGATTAAATGTGTTCTATTAATATATATGACAAACCACGGGTAAATTTGTTTACAGGGGTTCTGTGTAAAATGCAAACACCAAAAAAACCGTAAGGTACCTTTTTGCATGTTCTAAGGGTAACGAACCAGACTTATAATTTTGGGAACTAGCCTTTGACAAGGAGAAATAAACTGATATATGCGGAAGAGTTTGTCCTTATGACGTACTTGGCTTTTAATTAGTTTTAAAATTTTATGACAGTTTAAGCCGTAACCGGCGAGCGTGTATGAGACGAACTATGAGAGTCGAGGAAGCCAGAGAGGTATGTAAGGAAAGAACCTGTTGGAACTCTGTACTCTCTGCCTACCCCGCAAGGGATCTGGCGTGAGGTTATAGATAGATAGATAGATAGATGACAGTTTAAGCAAACACAGTACACCACTGCCTACCCTGCAAGAGATCTGGTGTGATGATATAAGTAAATGGAAAAATCTTTAATAAACGTAGACATTCTGGAAACAAATAATTATATCCTATAAAGCTGAATACGTAACCGCTACATGCCAACATGATTAACGATGGAGCCATCTTACCGATTATACCTGCGTCTTAATGTAGTGTAATAGTCGCAATTTAGCTAAGTACTATTTCAATATTGATGTGATTAATTCTTCGGCGATTTATGAGAAGCCATACGTCAGTACACACACTTTGGAGATCATTCGAGACGAAGCAAATATAAAGAGGACTCGGCCTAAGCAACTGTGCACTGTGTCTTCCAACTAGGCACTGAAGTCATCGCGATGGGCGAGGTTTACGTCAGACTGACTGACGTTCGAAACTGACTGATTTGAGATCTCGAAGCAAATCGCTAAGTCTAACAAAAATGTTGCGCAACTTGATGATCGCGGGGTTAGCGGAGGATGTTTGTGTTTTCATAGACAATAAATTCTGTTGTTTCTGGAGTTGTTTAACCAGTACCTCAGAGTACATAAAGGCATATTTTTGAATAAAACTTAACACTCGATGGTGTACCGTTCCAACAATCCATTTTTTTTGCTACAAAAACATTACTTTCTCTAGTACGTCATACAAATGCAATGATGTGTGTTTAGGGCGACTGGGTGTGTCGAATGAAACGGGTCTTGTTGGTGCAATAATGTTTAATATACTGGTCCAAACCTTATGCGCTACATATATACCTGGGACCTGGTGACCTGTAACACAGGTATTGCTATACCTATCTCAGGCACCAGTCTCTCACAATATAGTGAAAACTGTTTAGTTAGTTTTAAGCACAACATGGACAATTATTGTGATGAGAAAATAAATACATTATTATTTATTATTATTATATATATTAAGGTGGTGCATCACACACAACAAAATAACTCAGTGATTCAAAATTAAACTTCACCAATCGCCACCATCGCAATCCTTACAATAAGGCTAAAAGCCAATTTTTTGTTGAAATAGGTAAAACATTAGCAGAAGGCATTCTTACTCAGGCGACTCTACGAAATTCAGCTCATCACTCTCACTTATCATCTACCTCGTTCGTACTATTGGAGACTGATCCTCAGGAAGTAGATGGCATACTCATGGCTCTCGCTTCTGGTAGTGCACCAGGCTGTGATGATATACCAACGAAATTCCTAAAGGTGGCTAGAGACTATACGTACCCATAATCTAGCCAGCTAGCAAATGCATGCTTTGAAAAAGGTATTTTTTTTTCAGGCTTTTAAAAAATCTATTATTACTCCCATATACAAGGGAGGGGACGCAAGCGATGTCAATAATTACAGACCGATATCAGTTCTACCATACATTTCAAAAATTTTAGAAAAATTACTTAACATTAGACTCATTAGCTATCTTAATAAATATAACATTCTATCCAAATCTCAATATGGATTTAGAAAAGGATTTTCCACTCAAGACGCTATTACCGCCTTGACCTCGGAGATTGTATCAAAGGTAGACAAGGGTGATAAATGTCCAGTGGTGTTTTTGGACCTCAGAAAAGCCTTTGATACGGTTTCCGTCCCCATTCTTCTGCAAAGACTTGAAAATATAGGTATTCGAGGAACTCCTCTTTGTCTTTTTAAAAGTTATCTCCGGAATAGGACACAACAGGTTAAAATCAATAATTTATATATTAACGAGGAAAACATAATGTTCGGAGTCCCGCAGGGAAGTGTCCTAGGCCTAACACTTTTTCTTGTCTATATAAATGATTTGTGCAATCTGCGAAGCAACGGTGGGCGGAACTTCTCTTATGCGGATGACACTGCGGTCGTTTATTACAAGATGCTGCTATCAAAGGCCTGGTTGAAATAGCTAGCTGGCTCAATGCAAATTTGTTAACTCTTAATATAACTAAAACGAACTTTATCTGTTTTATTCTAAATCAAAGAATCCAACCAGGAACGGACATTGAGTTGAAAATCCGTGGGTGTGACAACACTGCTGAGCCTTTCAACTATAGTTGTAAATGCCCAATTATAAAACAGGTTAGTACCATAAAATATCTGGGTGAAATGCTAGACCAGCGATTATCATGGCATTCTCACATTGAAATTATTATGAGTCGTACTAGGAAATTTATTTAGATGTTTAAAACATTACGCCATGTGATGTCAGCCCAACTATTAAACAGAATATATACTGCCTTGGTGCAGTCTATTATAACATACTGTACACCTGTGTGGGGCGGCGCAGCAAAAACCAAATTCCTTAATCTTAAAAGGGCCCAACGATCGCTCATTAAGGTCATGTATTTCAAACCATACAGATTCTCTACAGATGACCTCTATAGAATTAGTAATTTATTAACGGTTAGAAAATTATATCTTCTATACAGAACCCTAAATCTTCACAAAACATTACCTTTTAATATGGAATATCTGAGTAGAAGCCGGAAACATACTGTTGCCCATTCTGAAAATGTTAAAACTGTCTTCAGACGTCAGTATAATACGCAATCTGCATTTATATATAACAAACTAAATCAAAAACTGAATATTTACCCAATGAAGTTATATGAGTGCAAAAGAACTGTAATAGAGTGAATAAAAACGCTAACATACGAAGATGTTGAAAACATCTTAGTTAGAATCAGCTAAATGACAAGAGTTACCAGTGCGCGAAACACCTCACAAACACAGACATCCACACACACATGCACACACAGAAACACACATGCACACACACACTATACTAGAATTAAATTGCATGTGAGCCTATATATTTTTTTATTTTTGTTTTTGATTACTTTTATGTTTTCTCTATTAAAAAAAAAACACCGTCACGCCTATATTCCCCAGAGGGGGTGGCAGAGGTGTACTTAATACACCCACGTTTCGCCGACGATGTTAGGTCCCATGTAATAGGGGGCGAGCCTATTGCCATATACCGGGCACAATTCCAGACTCCAGGCTCATACTGGGAATGATAATAATAATTCTCTATTTTATATTTCTGTAAGTCAATTTTATATTTTGTTGCTACCGCCTTAACATTGTCTGCATAATTATATGTATAAGGGAAGTGCAAGACAACCCCAACACAAGTATTCATATTACTTACTGGGGCTGCCTCAATTTTACATAAATCTACAATATATGAGATGCCAATACACCATTTTTTTTTTATTTAAAAGACCCAACTAAAAGGATCCCTTATTAGCAATGTATTGAATTTTCAACTTTAGTATCTTAATCCCACTTCAGTAAAGTCTCAAAGTTTGTAAACGTTGGCTAAAAGTTAGGACGAACCCTTTAATATTTACTCCATCGTAATGACTTAGTTTATGAAAATATTGTCGCGGGAAAGATTCTAGAAGAAGGACAATAACCGGAAGCTTGTTCTTGCCTACTGATTTTGTTATACTCGTAAAATGAGATTGTTGATAAAATGAGTCCGAAAACAAAGTAGGGTACTTAGGATGTTAGCATTCTTATAATAAATTTAATTTAATATAAACTAATTTTGAACGTGATTCTGCCTACCTAAAATATCCCGGCGAAACGTACTATTTACACCTCTTCAGATAAGACCCGGTCTATTTGGTCGTGATCAGATAGTCTAGGTCCTCCCCGGTACCTACATCCTTCCACTTAATTAAATTATATTTTGAATAACTTAGAAAATGTTACATGTTATTAACTAATCTAACTACTAATCTACAATCGGACGGGTATGGGACCTCCACTTATAAAGATCTGGCAAGTAACTCGGCGGGCTTGTCTTTTTTATTTAATGCTCTTTCTAGTTTTGGAACGTGAATACAAGATGTTAATTTGACAAATATTTTACAGTTCTGCATGTTTCTCAGCATGCATATATTAGCAGTAATAGTAAAGAATTACAACCTATGATGGTATGGAATAAATTAAGTTAGTAAACACAAAATGACGAGTTCCAATAGACTTAATTGGCTTTCCTATACATTTTTAAATACTAATCAGCACCCGGCAACTCCACAAAACAGTAAATACTTTCGCCTCCCGCGGTCATCATCTTGAGCGTCGTTCGCAGAGATAAGCAACTGATAAACGATTATTTCTGCGTCATTGTATTTCCCATGAGCTCTGACTAAGTACCCTCGTTTTTGTTTTTATTTCTCGGACTAGTTTTCCTACTGACTTGACCCCTGATACAATGTAGTAATTAACCAAAACTAATAGAGATAAGCGGGCTTAGCACGACAATTTTAGCGTTAGTGTGACGCGAGGTATTTTACAAAATTAAACTGAATATCTGTTACATTTTCATCCAATATAATTAATGTAATGCTGAACAGACATATCAATAAACACTTAACTAAAACCGATAATAAACCGAATATTTAAACAATACACCTGTTGTAATCGCAATACACCAAAGCGTAAATAAATAATTTCTGGTCAGTGATGTGAACTGGTTTTATAAAAACCGGAAAATCAACGGTTAACACATGCACCGGTTTTTTATCGGTAAAACTAAAAAGAAACACCGTCACGCGTATATTCCCCAAGCGGGACTGGCAGAGGTGAACATTTTTTTTATTTCGGACTAAGCCCGCTACACATTCCTACACTTGTAACTTCCTGTAAGCCCGAATCCAGAATAGTCTCCTTAGATAACACCAATATTTGAGCCTTGGAGTGTTCCGGAAAGCGCTTTAATTGTCTTGAAACCCGCAACAAATTTTATTAGAAAAAAAGGAGGAGTAGAAAAAATTCAATTCCACTTCCCTCCTTTGCAAAGCGCACGGCACAAAAAATTCCCAGATCAGCCAGAGAGAAAGTGATTACAACGAATATGATAGCCAGTTATAAAGCCCCACGAATATGATAACAATCTTAACTGGGCGATTTGTGAGCCATATATTTGATTCCAGTAATAGGTATGGCAAAAACGCTTGAGCGCACGGAAATTATACAGAGTCTCTACAAGGTCTGTATAGTAAATAACACGACGTATTTTGCTGTCTAACGTGATGTTACGCTCGAGGTGCCAGTACCAGTTTAAAGAAGAATTATTGCCTCTTAAAGTTACCATTCTATTCTATTCTATATCATCACGCCAGCTCCCTCGCGGGGAAGTTACCATTCCCTGTGAAAAATTAAGCAACACAGTGGTCAACCTCCAGCCAAAAGTGTACTGCGTCCCTTGTGATAGGCAGCAAGCCTATTGACATATACTGGGCACAATTCCAGACCCCGGACCGACGTTGAGAATCATCGAACGAATTTTTGAAATTCTAGGTAGGATAAATGTTATTTTTACATTTATCTTACCTAGGATTTAAGCTCAGGTGCTCGTGATCGCAAACCGCATCAATCGCCACTAAATCAACTAGGCAATCAGTTTTATTTTTACCGTCAGATTTTTACCGGTAATTCAAAGTCAAAGTTAAAATATTTTATTTGCATAGGCCAACAAAATACCAAATTACTAAACTAACTAAATACCGGAGTACTTAATAAACTAACAAATTACTAAATACCGGAGTTACCCCCGACCATGTTAGTTACCAATTTAAAAAGAATCCTACCTATAAAAAATCTGTCAATGTGTTTTCATAACTAAAACTTAAAAATTGTACGGGGAATAGGTACGTGAATTTGTTACGTAGTTTAATATTGCTCAGTTAAAAGCTTGGCAGGGGCGCGAATGTAATTCGCGAGGATAGGTAGGTAAGTATGTAGGTCTACATCCCACAACTTACCTATTACTTGATTGGTATAAGTTGATTATTTTCACTACCTCAATATACGTGCTTAGTAAAACCGCAGAATATTATAGTGCTTTTTGAACCAGTTTTTCTCCCGAGATTGTCCGGTTATTGTCTCCGGAGACTAATTTTGCCTGCGGTACTCATCACTAGTACTGTGCCTGAGTAATGAACCCTGGTGAATATTAATCGACTCGATCGCACCACTATCGTAACTTTAAATCGATTACATTGAACATTTCCTTTTTAAACCTTGCGGAATAATTATGTTTTTCGAACGGAAACTGTTGTATCGGTTAGTAATATGGCATATGAATAAGTTATCGAGTGGTGCGTAGGTGCACTCGGCACAGGATAATGGGGCTTTTTAAGTTCGATTCGATTTTTCATCGGTAGGTATAACGTATCTTAATTTTATGCGAAATTAATGAACGAAACAATTCTAATCCTTACTTTAATTTTTAATTCTCAATGTCTTCCGTGATTTTATTTTGATTTTAGCTAGGATCTAAATTCTGAACTCTGCTTTTTTGAACTCATATAATACGCATGCACATACTTACACATTTCTATGTACAGGTAAATAATTAAGACTTAAGTTTGCACAACATTTAAGAAGATTCTTCACTAATAAACTATGAAACTATAAAACCACGGTCATACATAAATAGTTCAAACTTTCCGAACTATCTAGGCGAGGTGAGTTTTAATTTGGCTCACACTCAGTAGCGATAAATCCTAGCAAATAACTAGTAATTGTTAGTCCGTTATTTGATCTTCCTCTCAAATCTTTATTAATTGCATACCATGGTCTAGTGGGATCAATTTTAAGATACGGTATATTGTATTGGGGTCACTCGACCGATCGAGAATCAATATTTAAATCCCAAAAAAGATGTATAAGATTGATGTGTGGTCCGAATACGCGAGAGAGTTGTGGTCAACTTTCAAAGAAATTGGAATTCTATTTGTACCGTCCCTATATATTCTACAAGTTGCGTTGTTTGTGAAAGAAAACATTAAACAATTTTAAACTGTGTCTAATTTGCGCACAGTCCCAATTCGAAATCAGTACAAAAATAATATCTGTACCCGTAAATGTAAAACCGCATTGGTACGGAAGAGTTTTCTAGGCATGGCAGTAGTTATTTATAATAAATTACCGGATCGGATTAAGATCATGGACATAAATAATTTTAAAAAGACCTTGACATTGCTATTAATCAACAAATGCTATAACTCAGTAGATGATTTTATAAATCACAAATGTATAAAGTGAATTATCAGCTATTTAATATATATATATATATATATATATATATATATATATATATATATATATATATATATATATATATATATATAAATATTAATCATAATGGCATAACACCGATTTACAAGAATTATTTGTGACATTATAATTGTAAACTATATTTAATTATCCTAACCACTGACATTTGTACGCCTCACAGGCAAAGTATAGAGATCTTTATAGTATTGTATATATACAAGGTGTAACCTTGTATATATATATACAAGGTGTAACAATGCAAGACCGTGTGCGTGTAATAAATGCAAGACCTCAGACACCCCGATTAGAGAATTGCTTCATAAAGTCAAAACGAAAACCAAATTTTCAAATTTAAAGGTTTTTACCCTTTTTACAGCACTTTTATACCCCAATTACCAAAAAAACTTGTACATGTATGTGTGCGTTTTGAGAAATACGTTTTAGGAATGCGTTTATATTCTTCTTGCTATGAATCAAGAATAAATTTAATTTTTTATAGCGCACTGAAAGAGTAAAAGTATTTTTAGCAAATTTAAAAAAAATGTAAAATACATTAAATATTGTTGGAATCGATTCAGTTACCGATTTAGAACAAACTGAACAAGACCTGAAAGTAGTTTGTTCTAAATCGTTAACTGAATTGATTCCAACAATTTATAATGTATCTTAAATTTACTGAGTTCTTAGATTTACGCGAATATTACACATGAAATAAAACTATTTTTTCGGATTTTATCGCGGTTTATTTTAATTTTTAAGTTCCCGACATTTCGAGTGCTTTGCAGAACTCATGGTCACGGGAAGGACTGAGGTGTTAGACGTCCAAAAGGCATAGTTGTACCGGGGTACCCTCAAACTTCTTAATTATTTTTGTTTTTGTTGGTCCGATCTACACAGAATGAGCTCACGGTGTCTTGAGGCCTTGCAGTGTTATGCTTGGTTTTGGATTTGATTATATTAATTACTGGATCCCAAGTCGATGGAAGCACCCAGCCATCTTCTCTATTGAAATTAAGATGTTTTTAATTTCAATAGCCTCGCGAAACATCCTTGGTAGGAATCGGTATTCTTTCACGAGGATTTGTGGTCTATCAAATCTGATGTTATGGCGGGTGCGGTCAAGGACATGTTCACAGACTGCAGACTTCTTTGAGAGACGGTGTTTTAGGTCAACTATGTATTCTTTAACCCGAGTTTTTATTGGTCTTTTTGTTTGTCCTATGTAAGAGAGACCACATTCACAATCAAGCTTGTATACTCCTGCATCTTGTAAATGGATGTGACACTTGACAGATGGTAAAAACTGACTGATCTTCTTCAGCGGCTTATAAAATGTTTTAATTGAAGCACGCTTCAAGATGTAGCCAATCTGGTCTGTGACTTCTCTTAAGTAAGGTAGTACAGCAGGGAGACGCTCGACTGTGGCTGGTTTCACTCGGTCACTGTGACGTTGGCGTGGGACTCGAACCTTATTCTCGTGCAGGACTTGCTTGACATGTTGAAGCTCGGCAGCCAGATGTTTCTTGTCACAGATCCCTTGCGCTCTCTGAAACAAAGATTTACCCACGGTAGCTAACTGTGATGGATGGTGGTGAGATTCACCGTTTAAGTACCTATCAGTATGGGTCTTTTTTCTATAAACCGTAGTGCTTAAGGTGTTGTTGGGGTTACGGATTACTGAGACATCTAGGAAAGCTAGGGAATTGTTTGCCTCCAACTCCATTGTAAACTGAATTTTAGGGTTAATGGAGTTAAGATGATTAAGGAATACATTAATTTTTTCAGATGGTAATATTGTGAAAGTATCATCTACGTACCGCTTGTAGAAACTTGGCTTTACAGGTGAGGTACGAAAGGCTGTCTTCTCAAAGTCTTCCATGAATATATCGGCAACAATGGGAGATACAGGGGAGCCCATCGCCACACCATCTACTTGCTTGTAGAACTGCTCCTTCCACAGTAGGTAGCCAGATGTAAGGCAGTGTCTCAATAGTGCTAAGTATTCCGCTGGCTCTTAATTTTTTTTTTAATTTTCAAAAAATTCTTTTTCTCTTTTAGTGCGCTATAACAAACTAAATTTATTATTGATTCAAAGCAGTATGGAGATTTCAAATGCATTCCTAAAACGTATTTCTCAAAACGCAGACATACACGTTCAAGTTTCGTCGTTAATTGGGGTATAAAAGTGCTTAAAAAAGGGGTAAAAACCATTAAATTTGGAAATCTGGTTTTCGTTTTGACTTTGTAAAACAATTCTCTAATCGGGGTGTCTGAGGTCTTGCGTTTATTATACTGTGTCCTTCGTTCTCGATATAAACTATATTAGCAGCTCTCTCGAGTCGCTTGGCAACCGCGCGTCATTTAGCCAATTAAAAAGTCAACGCCGCCTCTATGGTATCTGTGGACATAACCTCTGCAAGCATTCTTTTGAAAGCGCGGCAGCCGACGCTTTGTAATAAAGTTTTGGTCGACATTTAATTTAATAACTTGTTATGGCACTGAAATTGTATAACAAAAAGGTTGTAATATACTCAAGTGACCTTGTGAAATAAATTTAAAACATCGTATAGGCAAATTTAGAAAAGTTTACGTCCTGGCAAAGAAGTACATTCCAAAAAAGATCAACCGATAGTTGTTTATTTGTGGTGTTTTTTCAGCTTAACTTGTTTATTTATATAATATCTAATATTTGGAGACGTGAGTTTCGTCATTTGGGAAAGCTTCATCGTCCGAAAAGTAAACTTATGAAGTCTACGTCCCTATTCGTGTACAAACAGTTTAACACGAAATATACCTGAACACGATTATTAACCGTCTATAAATTGGCAATGTTATACCTCCAATAAGAGAAATTAGGGGGACGTTCATCAATTATGATGATTGTTCAGGATCGATGGCATTTTAAGGACACGGGTGATGTACGAGATACATCGACGTGGTCCGCAAGACTTGACGATAATTCAAGGACACGAGTGGTGTACGAGATACATCGGCGTGATCCGCAAGACTTGGGGCCCATACGAGATATGTGCTGAAGGTCATACTACTCATAGGTTTCATCCATGAGGTGTTCCTGTGCAGTTCACATTTCTACAATGGTAAGAATCAAAAATGTTACCTAAAATACATACCTTAAACATGCCTAAAACAGTAAATACAAAGACTATTGCTATAAACTATAAGCAATTTGTCATATTATATCTCCAAAAGGAGACTTACTGAAAGGGTAATTAAAGTGACATTGTTTATGTATAACAATACATTATTAATAACAAAAGTCACTCCTTTGCAGAAACATAGTGTTTTTATTGATTTCATTATTAGACATACTTGTATAATAATACTGAAATAGCCCAAACTGGAGCTTATTACACAAAGAATTGTGCAAAATTATGAGCACTTGTATTAAAAAAGTTAAATCCAGCAATACTTATTCCTGAACAGGGTTTATAACCAAATAAGCCAAAGTAATATACTAATGGCAATGCCTGTTGTAACTGACAAGCAACAGGACTGTGGATACATTCCAAATATAATATCTTATCCTACCGATGCTGCGGCAGGCAGGTTGTGGGATAATTTGTGTTATGCACAAAGATACTTAAAAGATAATATAAAATACCTGGTCTATCCAGTTAACATAGAACTAATAATTATCTATCAATATTATCAACCTAGACTCCTTGCAGGGTAGCCAGAAAAGATTAATCCTAACAATACAGTCATGAAACCTTTATTGAGATAAGAACCTTTATGGTCAGCAGTATATATTTTGCATAAAAGGAGTGTTAATATAGTGGATTATCAATATGGAATTATTAACTAGCTAGTCATAGCCAGTAGTTAAAATTTCATAAAACGACCACCGTTGTAACCAATATAGAACAACAATCCTCATCCTGGGTATGGAAATATTAAGTCACGGTGTACCTATCAGTTCACCAAAAACAACATCACGTTGGACATTGGAAATCTCCTACCAAAGAAAGTGAGGTACAAAAAGCAGGATAGGCATTTTACACAAGGACTTGGTTTTTAAGTTGCTGAAAAATTCAGAAAAACTATCAGGAATACAACATGGGTTTTACAAAGAAGCCATAATATTGGCGGCTAAAGGTATTCACTGACGGTGGTATGTATCTATGACACTAATAATGCCTTCAACGACAAACATAATTTTATTGGTTTTTGTGCAAGTACTTGCACTTCAGACAAGTGAATCTTGTCCTACATATGTTTAACATTATGTATAGAAACATTATTATTAGAAACACTATTGTTTAATAATTTGAAATATAATTTATAGCTATTTTATTAAAAATAAATAAAAACTTAATGCTAACACGTTAGACCTTACAGTCATAATAAATATACTAATAGAAAATTTATTAGTACCTATTCAGTTTTCTATCATGTAATGAGTTCAATGGTTTTGGGTTCTTGATTATTTCCTGCATCAATTATAGTGTACTTAATAATATTAGAAATTTGAGGCACACAATGGAAAGCTATACATCAATTCATGATTTGGAGAATTAGATGTTTTTACTGTATTTTTGTTTGATCATATGATAATCAATAAATAATATGTAATTAAATAAGATTATTCAAGAAATTAATAACTATAAAAAAAAAATAGTTTTGTAATTAGTTTGGAATGTGTACAGTTATTTTGAACACCAGTGATGTTTTCTGGTATAGTTATGATAACACAAGTACAAACTGCTACCATTAAAGTAACAAGTTGGTTTTAGAGCACTATATATGTTGTAATTTATTTAAAGGTGTTTCAGTAAAAAATATTGGATTGAGATATCATACAAAAAATTGCAATTTTGGTATTGTTATACTTAAATTATTACATCCACATGTTACATGTATCTTATAAATAGGTATCTATATATAAAAAGAAAATAAAGTCATGCAAATGACTTGATAATAATATCCATTTGAAAATTTAATGATATTATGTTGACAAGCTACGGTGGATGAAATATTGAGTTACAGTATTTGAAAGTATGGATTATCTTAAACAAGAATAATCAAAAGTATATTCTTATCACAGGTATGATAAATATTATGTAGTATCAGCAATAATCTAAGTCCTAAGGAACTTGATATTATTTATTTATTATTAATGGGGGATACATAATAATAAGTTGAGTAACACTCAATTCTCACGGTTGGACATCTAGAACTAACTAGAAAGTTACCCATTGCAATTTTTGTTTTTACTTATAAATACAGTCACATACAAAGAAGCAAAGGAAGTGTGGTATGAAATGAAAATTTCATGGTATGAAATAATTCAGTTATGAATAGGATTCCCAATATGATACAGTTGTAACCCATGGTTCGGTTTAGTCGACTGTAACTTATTCGCTTCTTAAGTTATTACTAAATTAGGAGTGTATTTTTTAGTATTTTTAGTATCAGTAATGAAATTGGTTCAGGAGTGGTCCAATCGTATTGCCAAAACGAACGTTTGCGGGCGTTATTGCGCAAGAACGAATCGTTAAGTAATACATAAATATTTATGTAGCCAAGGATTTATTTGTCGGCGCACACTCAGAACATGGAAATGATTCCGGGATAGTTTCGAAATTTAAATTGAATTAATAATAGTGGTATAGTAATAACACTGGGGTAGGTTATGTTTGTTTACCACGCATTAGTACTGCCCTTCGTTCCAGACTCTAAAATTGGGGGGAGGGGGGCGCGAGATTATATAGGTAAAGCACATAGCCTTATGGGAGGAATATCTCCAGATAAGGTGTGTGTGTGAGTGATGTACGCTGATGGCCGCGAGGCCTTTACAGCTTCACCGGACTTAATTCCATATACGTTCATTAGTACAAAGGCCTCTAGAACAAAAAAAAAAAAATGTTAAATTTTGATATATGTACATCTTTAAAGATTAAAAATATAACTAACAGTAAATATAGCCGAATGTTGATATTAAAAAAAAAAAAAAAAAAAAAAATCATAAATTAAATATGTAATGATAGCAAAACCATTCTTATAATCACCAAGTTAATTCGTAGCCTTCGTTTGGTACCGTACTCAAAAGGAGATCATTTGACAAAAAACAGTTGGAAGACACATTAGTGGGGAAATAGGTTTCCCTGTTATATTTGTATCATATTGTTATAGATTGGGTACTAACAGACTTTGTTTTCAGGTCTAGTACACAGTAAGGGTTTCTAGCTATCTATCTATCTCTATCCATATTATGACGCCAGATCTCTTGCGGAGTGGGCAGAAAGTGCAAGGTTCCGACGGGTTCTTTCCTTGCATGCCTGCCTGGCTTTCTTCACTCTCATAGTTCGTCTCATAATGGTTGTCAATGATACAAGAATTATTATAAAGAATTTAATTTTATATAAACAAAACTCTAGATGGGCAATTCCTCAACTCTTGTTATATAGAAGATATCTATAGAAGAAAGATCTCTATAGAAGACATAACAGATAGAGACTGCACTGATATCTGATAAGTAATGATTGATTAATATTACCCGGTATTAATGAATTTTGGACAACAGGTGTGGTATAAAGGTATATAACAGGTGCTTTAAAGGCATGGATCTACACTACATAACATAATATGTTATAGAATTTAATTATATAAATTTATTTTAAATAAGTTAGACAGACTGGTTGTAAGAAACAATATATGTGTATATATTTGTTGTTTGTGTTGTATGGCAAAACAAAGAACGGGAATGTATTATAGTACAAATATACTAATGATATGTTATTTTTTAGAGGTCACGCTCAAAAAAGAAAAAAAAAAAAAACTTTTATGTGGTATACTTCAACTTTACCCTTATAGCTCTAAACAGCTGCTAATATAGTTTATATCGAGAACGAAGGACATAGTATAATAAGTGATCAAACGAACTTACCTGAAGTGAAGTTCGATCATTATTATACGAAGTCCTTCGTTCGAAGATATAAGTACCCAACCCGCCCTGCCCGTTGGTAAAGTTGAAATGTACTACTTCTAAAAGGAATGCTTGCAGAGGTTATGTCCACAGATACCATAGAGGCGGCGTTGACTTTTTAATTGGCTAAATGACGCGCGGTTGCCAAGCGACTCGAGAGAGCTGCTAATATAGTTTATATCTTCGAACGAAGGACTTCGTATAATAATGATCGAACTTCACTTCAGGTAAGTTCGTTTGATCACTTATTATGTTCCATCTTGTATGTATATATATATATATATATATATATATAATACAATAAATAAAATAACTCTGTAGCGATAAATCCTAGCAAATAACTAGTAATTGTTAGTCCGTTATTTGATCTTCTTTTTAAGCTCTCATATTGTTCGGGAAACTGTGATAAGTTTACAAAATCAAAGTAATACACCTCATTATTCATTAGATCTTAAGTGGTTAAGTTATTTATTCTAAAAATATATACCTAGAACCTATCTATTTATATCTATAGACAATGTGAGTTTGAACCATCCGATTAACAGTTATAGACAGGCAGACAAAGTGGCACTTGATGAAGGAATGCCACTTGGTGAAGCAGTGACACTGGGTGAAGGAGTGACACTTGTATACAAGAAAAAGCTTTTACCTATTGAGACATCTATTACAAAATTGTACCTGCAAATACTACATGCCTAAAATACTTAGTAATTCCTGTGACACACAGGCGTAGCACACAATGAAACAGCGTAGCACAGTAGTTAGAAAACAAACAAAGCAAAGCAGATAATAGTGTGGAGCCGCGCCGGTGCGGTGGCGCACCGCGGGCGGTTTGAATATTTCATAAGTGCGCAACACTAGCCCGGCGATTTGCGAAATCTCCACATATCGACAAGCTATCGCCGCACACGCCACACAACGGGTAAATGAACGCAGTCCAAGTATTTTGGAGGGTACTCGCTAAACATGGAACATTTCACAAGTATGACAAATCGTGTGAAATTCTTTTTCATTTCTCGTAGTTACTACTTTTCTTTACAAAGGCGGTATCACGTTGATTTCATTACAAGAATTATTAAAAAAAAGGCTTTGAATTTTAAGTGTCCTGAAAGCTTAGCACGAACGGATTAACCATACCGTAACGCTGTCTAGTTAATATGCCGTATTTTTTACTACAAATTTACTAGATAAAATTGAACGTGACAGCACGATTTCTCGACAACGTTACAATAATATCAAATAGTTTGTGCTCAGCCCTCTGCTTTCAATAACACCCAATTGATAAGCTCTTCTGCAATGTGGCACCAGTGTAATAGATACTTCGCTTGAACTACTGTTATTTGCGGTATTTGCTACGAATAACGTATGACGCATCATAGAAATAAAAAATAATATCGTTTATAAACACTGATAATTGGATCAAAGTCACTAAGTCAAGTAGATAATGTTGTTTTATTAAACCTATCAATTTACATAACAGCTGGGAGTTGTGTAGACTATAGAATAAATAATTTTAATTGAAAAATATATCTAACAAATAACACAACGAGGATATCTTGCTTCGTTGAGCAGTCCCTGAGGCTTCCTTCCAGCTCCATCATCACCTTGAACACCATCTGGGTTTAAAGTACTGGGTCTAAAGTAAAGCCAACACGAAATCCGAGCCCAAGCATGGTGGGGTTACATTACATTACAGGGCCACCCTTCGGCTTCATCATCATACCCTGATCACTATCTTGTATAGTACCAATCAGCCAGTCAATACTAATCTAACAAGCCTAAACACGAGGCGGTTACGATGTATAGTTGACATGTTTCTAGGGCCATCTTCCGGCTCCATCATCAGACCAACTCCAGATTATTGCACTGTCACTGACTTTACATACGTACGCTAAATTTCAGCTCAATAGGATAAAAATAGATCACAACATTTGAACCTGAAAGATAGACATACGAACAAATTTTTCTCGGGGAAGAGTGAGGTGTATGGGACTTTAGGACCACTCTCGTGTGTGTTTGAGCATTTGAAAACATCTTAGAGGACACAAAATTGCCTATTTCGTATTCACGGTGTGTTTATCGTGGCTTAGAGAAACTCTCTACAATGGAATCTCAAAATCACTCGGAATACCAGGAATTCCGGCACCTAGATGTGTACGAAGTACAACCCTAAGGTAGTACTTTCTTTAAAACCCCCAGTAGCAGAAACCTTTAACAATAAGAGTTCTCCTTCTTCTTTTCTGGTCAATGGTTCATATCTGTCCCGCTAAGTGAGTGGCTAGCACAATCACGCCATCCGTGGTCAGGCTCAGCTCTTCCCTTATACAGGTGGCGGGGCACAAAGGGCAGACCAGCAAGTGCGACATAGTCTGTGAGGATATACGTAAAGACGATAAAAATTTTCATTCCAATAAGATTGTATTATAACCCACTTGCCATATTGAACTAAACTTGATTTTTTTTAGATGCAAACAGTCATACAAAACCTTTACTATTTGTCCTGCAGTGGATGTCTTTCGGCTGAAGATAGATAGAAACGGTAATACGTTATAAAATTTCAGTAGGCAACACTTTAACTCTTCTTAGACAAACATGCTATAATAATATGTAAATGGCTCAAAACTCGGCCACATTGATTACCTAGGCAGACGGCAGGCAGCCATCAAGACCTTCATGACTAATGAAGTAACCTTAGAATGAAAGATTTTTCATGACCAAATGCTTTTTCTTCTTTTAATTATTAGCCCTACGATTTATCAGCGCATTTCGCCAATGTCAAGTAATAATAGAATATAACAATAAATTATAAAAATTGGCTTGTTGTCGCCCTTACGGTATAAGCGGACCAAATGGTAATTTGACACTCATTTATTCTGACAATAATACAATCATACTTTTGACAATCATTCGTTCCAATACCCATCACAACCTATCAAATGTATGAACAAGAAACCAACTAACATTTTGAAGCCAGTTTGCTATTTTAGTTTCTCTTTATTCTTCTGTCAAACGCTATGGTCATACGTGCCTTGTTATTGTGATTGGTAAAATAATATACTGCCATTTCAGTTCCTCACTGAAAATGGCTTAAAATTTTTGGTGTTATGCCCGTATATATTTTTGTCGTCATTGGTTCCTTATGAGAATTATGCAATCACACCTCTTGGACTCCCTGTCATTTTGTTCACCGAGTCCCGGGACTAAGTTTGCAAATTGTAACAGAGGGCTTAGCACCAAAATTTGGCGTTAGCGTGACGCTAGCGCGTAACCGTGCTGTCACGTCCATGTGTAATTATTAAATTTTACTATGACAAGGATGGCATATCAACTCGCTAGCGTCATGCTAACGTCAAAATTTCGTGCTAAGCTCTCAGATCTAATCTTCTGGATCGCATTTGTGTTACGTCTCTTCTACGTGACACGTGGACATTCCCATGCTGGCGGGCATATTCCGACCGCGTGAGCAATTATGCTGGACTGCGCACAATTGTCCTTCCGCAAACATTTAAGCTTTTGCCACATAGCCAACGGAGCGGGATGACGGTGCGACGCCCACGCCGCCGGACGGCAACTCGGCGTGTACACTGCGGGCCGCGGCCGCTAAATAACATTACTACAGTCCGACTAGGCTCTTTTGGCCAGCAGCCAAAATCGGAACTAACTCTGTGAAATGTCACTAAATGACAGTCGCAGGGTTTCCGTTTGCTATTAAATTTATCCAATTTCTATTTTTAATTAGTAACCGTGCGAACCCACCTCTTGAAATATCTCCTTGGAAATAGGAAAATTAAATGTTAACCCTAATTTCACACCAAACACCCCCCATCCATGGGCCAAAAGATTCTTGTCACGCTATAGCGTCCCGCTCGCACCCATATTGACATTTCGTTCTCCGTACGTGTTTCTAATCGCTTGTGACACGGCGACGGCGGCGGGTCGCGACGTTTGCCGACACGCTGAGCGTGACGAAGCTGTGTGGCGTACATTTCAATACATTACAACTCCTCAGGTCACGCCGGCGGCGTCACGCCACGGTCACGCCCCACCCGCAGTGTAGACAAAGCTTAGGAACAATCTTTTGTGTCCGCGCAATAATGCACTTCAACGGAAGTATATACGGTCGTTCAACTTTTTCACAACAAACCCAACATTGGGAAAGGTGGTATTTATTCAGCCATGCAATGCGCAATGGAGCGTGTTTTCGTTAAAGATATGGCAATAATTAAAACCGAAGTCGGTATATTTTGACCAGTTGAATATTTAAGTAAAATGGTACTTATCTGTTACTCAATGGATTTATTGGGTTTTACTACGCTCAGAATAAGGGCGACGACGACGTAGTCGTAGATCCCCTCCCATAGCCGGCGGTTGACTGGTGCACTTAGTAGTGCACCCCGTCTCCCCACAGCGACTGTCCCAACCGAGGGCACCTCTAGGCGCCCTCGAGTATGTCGCCCCTTGCCGTTCTGGCTCGAGCGTAGTGGTTGCACGCTCGCCCTTAAGTCCGGTGAAGTTGTAAAGGCCTCGCGGCCAACAGCGTACATCACTCACACACAGGGTTTTACTAATTAAAATTCGTAATTGATATGAAACCAAATAACTATTTGACGTTGTTTTTTAGTATATATGTGCAATTGCCGAAGTTCCTGTAAGTGAATTGAATATACCTACAAGTCTAAACGAAATTGTCGTATAGAATTGTTACGTATGAAATATAACTTTTTAGCTCTTTAACCTTAACCTGTGTCGAAATAGTAGCGTAAAATATTATGATATCTACAATACCTACATTTTGAATCGACCAAACGCCATATATTCCAAATACCACTGAATATAATTTGTTCTCTGTAAAAGTTTGTCGGACGTCTTGCTTGAAGAGTTTAAGCCGGCCTGCAAACTGGATCAAGTATTCGCGGGTTCGATCCCCTTGCGGAAATAATCTTTACGCACAAATTATGGTTTTGCTCCAAGTGTTTGTGTATGTAAATTTCATGCTTATAAACGCACCCACTACACAAATAGTTCCTAGTATGGGACTACGTTTAAAAAAAAACATGGACTGCGCTTCACAAAGGACATTGATAAACTCCCTATGAGGTTAGAATTGGGTTCGTTAACCACTCTCAGTGGAAGTAATGTCGCTCAGTCGGACGCACTATCACTCCAGATTGAATGTCCAGCGAATTGGCCTCGCAGCTGCTCCCTAATCTAGTTTCAATTTGGATCGCTCTCGCATTCGCAGATTTGATTATGGAGTTATATAGAAGGGCTAGTGCTCTATTTTTGATTACAAGTTAATATATGTAAAGAGCTGAACATCTTAGTAGTAGCAGTCCCAATAAGCAACACGCACACAGTAGCGCACTCTACGCGGCATGCCGGCAGCTCAGGCGCCTTCAAATTAGCCGTAAGGTACCGTGAAGAGGTAACGAGACACCAGCGCTGCTGCCACGCTACCTTGTAAATCCATTCAGTAAACAAGGCGCGACTAAAGCGCTTCAGCCGCGCTGCGGCCGTTCATGGATCGAGTTCTCGAACCTAGCGCCATCAGCGTGTTCGCAGCGCTGCAGCCGCGCTGCCTCCGCACGCTACTTTGCGGCATATATGAAGGTGATCTTAGAGGATATTACCTGCTGATCAATTCCGAGAAGCAGCGAAGAGCACGCATCTTTGTGCATGAATCCTTTTAGGAACCGCTTGTATTCTAATGCTCAACTGTGTACATATATTAGCCATGTTGATTACCTCGTCGGTTTAGCTACGCATAGCGCAGATAGCTATCAAAAGGCTCTAGCGTAAGTCCAGCTTATGTAATCCATTGCCTATTGTTCACTGGTAATAAAATGACTAAAACGACCACTAATAAGTAACATCTACCTATCCAAATATCATAGCTTGGATGAAAATCCGGTTCACCGAAGGTATCTTCCGGCCAGCTGACGAGCCGCGCATCCTCTCAATGTCGTTTTGCGTTTGTTATAGGTGTTATTAATGTACTAAATTAGTATAGTTATGGAGATGTTACTTATTGAAGTGCTTTTCTTATTTTTTAGGATCAGTATACAGTAGGCATTGGATACATCACCGTGGATGTACACAGTATACTTCTTCCACCCCCGCTTATGGATTAATAAATTCTCAAGTCATATTTTTCAAGTAGTTATAATTACGAAACAAAGAAAAAATAAAAAATAAAATCAAACTTTTCGCATAAATTCCCAGACAAAATATTCATCGAATTTGATCTTTTTAAATTGCCCATTTATAACGACGCTATAAGCGGACTTAATCAGCTTATTTGTTAAACCTTTTTTATCATAAATCGCTGGCAAATACGTCGAAATAAGCGTGTCGCGCTCGTCAACAATTCGTAAACCACAGCTGATTTCCCCTGGGCTCTCCCGGCTTAGAGTTAAATGTTCATTCCTTCAAAATAAATATATATTTTTTTTTAATTACTCACAATTTATCCATCGAAAATTATGGTTGTTATTTTGAAAAATTACGAACCATCGTATTTGATATTTAAATATTTGGAATCAATCCGGATTACTGATAGCTCGCGTTCGATTCGCTGGGTTTTAATTTTCCAGGAAAGTCGATGCATGTCGATGGAAAAACATAAATTTACCTTTGTAGCCGATTACGTGTGATCGTTCCTTTTGTAATGACAATCTGTCTTTAGAATTATAATCTGAGCTACCATGATCCCGCCAATAGACGACTATGGTTTATTACACCATCCACACAATCAACTTAGTATAAATACTTATTTTTCAATGCGTCCTAGATTACGACAATCATATCAAACCAGCGCCAGATACCGCCCCGTGAGATACACCCGTGTTCGCAACACCCAGATTTCACTGCACCAACAAAAATCGTGTTTACAATTTTTATGAAGGTTTCTTTAAACTCGAGTCGCCGAAGTCGCGATGTTGGACGCGGTACCGCGGCGCGGCAATATTGAATTTTATACGAAGTTTAGCAGAACTTTGCGTGTGCTGCTTCAGCTGCATTCCACTTATGAAATTGCTTTAGATTGGGGAGTACGGACTGGGACGTTCACACATACGCCAGTCGGTGTCCCGTGACTGCCCCGCCGTGTCCCGGCCGCGCACACCGGGTGTGTGACGGGCGAGCGCGGACATGGTGTATGTGTATGTGCAGGGGTGTGTGGGCGCACGAAACAGCGGATTTGTATTACAAAAGGCCGCGCGTGTGCACCTAATGAACGGTAATTGTTTAAACACACAAGAAACAGCGCGCGGAATACGCAACTATTTGCAACACACAATTACATTAAATGAATGCATTGTATTTGTATCACAGCAAATTCTCTGTACAATTTTTTAAGCTAAAAGATCATTGCATAAAAGAACTCTTTGAACTTTAATTTCAGACTGAAATAAAGAGAGAAAATGCATGACTTACAACCAGGTTTTTTGTAGTAATGGAAGATTGCATTGTACGAATGCAAGTGCAAAGAACCGAGAGAGGGGGTGGTTTTACGGTGCGAGTGGCGACAAGTAGCAGGACACTCCCGACAACTCCAGCCCAGAATGTCCGAATAAAACTAATATAATATACATTCGAGGTTTACTATGGGTACTAAACGTATATTCGGTCCCGAGGCGCGTGGCTCTTGCGAAAATATTGAATTTTATACAAAGTTGAGCAGAACTTTGTGTGTGCTGCTTCAGCTGCATTCTACTTATGAAATTGCTTTTGATTGGGGAGTACGGGCGGAGATAGTCACACATGCGCCAGGCGGTGTCCCATGATTGCCCCGCCGTGTCCCGGCCGCGCACACCGGGCGTGTGACAGGGGCGAGCGCGGACATGGTGTATGTGTATGTGGAGGTGTGTGTGGGCGCACAAAACAGCGGATTTGTATTACAAAAGGCCGCGCGTGTGCAACTAATGTACGCTAATTGTTTAAACACACAAGAAACAGCGCGCGGAATACGCAACTATTTGCAACTCACAATTACATTAAATGAATGCATTGTGTTTGTATCACAGCAAATTCTCTGTACAATTCTTTTAGCTAAAAGATTATTGTATAAAAAGAAACTCTTTGAACTTTAATTTCAGACTGAAATAACGAGAGAAAATGCATGACTTACAACCAGGTTTTTTGTAGTAATGGAAGATTGCATTATATGAATGCAAGTGCAAAGAACCGAGAGAGGGGGTTTTTCGGTGCGAGTCGCGACAAGTACCAGGACACTCCCGACAACTCGAGCCCAGGATGTCCGAATAAAACTAATATAATATACATTCGAGGTCTACCATGGGTACTAAACGTATATTCTCCTCAAACAAATCGAGAAGAGAGAGATGATACTCCATCACACGGACGCAGTGCGGATTGGTGGAGGCAGGTTTGTGGCCACCTTCTGGGATCTGTGGGAACTTATCAAGCCGCCCATAAAGCTTCCAAGTAGGCTTAACGACTACCGCATTAGGTGGTTATCAGTACCAAAAACTTTACGTAAGGTCCGATGGAGATGCTTGAATATGAAAATTCCACAAAGATTCATCCAGCTCAGACTGACCGAGTTGAATGCTAATTATCTTTGTTGATCGCTAGAACACTACGGTACTCCAGCGTTACGAGCACCTCATATTAGATTGATCAATACACAAACACCATAAAAAATTAGCTGATTTGATCAGTTTTTGGTTTTATGTTTCGATCTGAATAAAGTAATATTTGTGTTTATAAAAGTACCCAAGATATGTAAATAATTCCTAATTTCGGGCAATGTATTTTAATCTCTTAATGTCGAGGCAAACGCTTAACGATCCTGAAGTTATCTGCTTAATAATTATAATAGTAAATCTTTCAAGCTAAATTAGAATGAGTTCCTCTTATTCATTGGAGTTTTGGTTGATTTCCGATGACAATGCATTTTATTTGCACCTGATTTTAAACCCAGGATTGGACCCAGACGAAAGAACTTCTTAACGGCCAACAGCATAGACACATATTTTTGTCGGTTGCATAAAATCATCAAAATTTTTTTTTTGTAATAATTATTTATAAACTCGCTCGAGCAAAGTCGAGGCCGTACCACATAATTAACATTAATGCGAGCTGCAAGTTATTTAGTGGCTCGGATGCCGGAGGTCGGGGCACAGTTCCCACGCCCTCTAACCTCATTATTGAGCGAAACGCAATCCCGCCAACACGCCCGACCTTCCTGCGCACTTAGTCACCGTAAATTATTGTCAAATAACTATTAGATGACGGCAAATGTTGCCATCGATCGGTGCGAGGGAGCAAGTTTATTGAACACAGATTATACCAGAGCTTGATCTATGTATATCATCACGCTAGTTCCTTTAAAGGTTAGGTAAAGAGTATAGAGTTTTAAAAGGATTTTCTCTACAGACTTTTCTCGCTTCCTCCACTCTCATATTTAGTCTATTGAGTCATGGTGAGAGATATTAGGTCATACTGCACCACATAGGCCCAGTGCGAATTGGTGGAGGAAAATATTTTTGCCATCTGCTGTTTTTATTAAGCCGCTCATAAAGCTTCTAACGACTGCCAAATAAAGTAGTACCCGAAACCAATGGGTACCTTAATGGATACCTTTCGTATCACGGAGACTCTCGAATATGAAACGCCACAAACGTCACCCTCCTGAGACCAACTGTGCCGGACGCTGCAACCTTGCAGTTGCTAACGTACAGCGCTACGAACTCCTCAGCAACCAACGTGAATAGAAATCGTAACAGTAGTTGGTCTTGAAAGCTATGTTCTAGGTTCAAGCCACAAGGAGACACGTCATGTATGCAAACTCAACGCGAAGATGTCTGAACTATTTGCGCTATTTGGCGCCCAATATGTTACCATAAGGAGACGAAGTTTCTGCGACAAGTAGTATACGTTTATATGACGTCAAAGTCAGATACATTTTTAAATGGTTTGTTTATCCCTCTGTGTTCTCCGTTTATGAAAATATAAAAAAGAAGTTGAACAATCCTAAAAATTTACAACATTTCGTCGCCAGAAGTTAAAAAAAAAACTCGCTTGCGTAATTTTTTCGTGCTAAGCCCTCTGTACTTCTATCATGGGTTATAAAAATGATTATACAAATGTATTTTAAAAAATATGAATAACAAAGCAAGCAAGCAAAACGCGATATGTAGCGTCGTTAGCTATTTTTTGAGATAAAAAGTAGCCTAAGTCCTTCTCTCTGATAAAATGTATCTCTATGTCAAATTTGATCAAAATCTGCTAAGCGGTTTAGGCGTGAAATTGTAACAAACAGACAGAGTTACTTCCGAATTTATAATATACTAGCGGCCCGTCCCGGCTTCGCACGGGTGGACATTTATTATTTAAATATAGTCTATGTTACTCAGCGATAACTTAGCATTCTAATGGTGAAAGAATCTTTGAAATCGGTCCAGTAGTTTTTGAGTTTATTTGTTACAAGCATACAAAAATACTAACCTTTCCTCTTTATAATATTAGTATAGATGTACTGCAATTTTTTTTGTAAAAGAAAATATTTTCTTTAAATACTTAAACTAACTTTTAGTGTCTCATGAAACCTCGAAATTAAAAATATAATCTACTATGTGTGGTCAGGGCCTCTCGGATCATGTGCCTTAGTTTTGCTCTTTTTGCTGCTTGGATGCGAAATGGTTGCCATTTGGCAGCCTATTACTAAGCAACGAAGCAGTGACAGACCTCAAACTGTAGTCGTATTTGATATTCCCCAGTAGTCCGGTAGCGCATTTCTAATCAACAGTATAACGAAAGAGGATAATAGAAACAAACGCATAATATTATACAGGTCATCAGTTTATTTACACGCGTAACAAATGTAATCAAGGAAAATATCCATTTATTTATTTAAGTACGCACTGTTTTGTTTTATTTTTGAAAAGATTTTGAAA
Organism: Phalera bucephala; assembly: GCA_905147815.2. Classification (NCBI taxonomy): domain Eukaryota; kingdom Metazoa; phylum Arthropoda; class Insecta; order Lepidoptera; family Notodontidae; genus Phalera; species Phalera bucephala. The sequence goes on from LR990627.1 coordinate 12,404,686, forward strand.
AGGAAAAATATACCAGTTCAAGACTTAGCACGAACAATTTGATGATCAGATGTCCAACTGCGTTGTCAGAACAATGGTGTCGTGCCGCCTCATGCCCGCCCCGACGTCCTGGACATGGCGCTTCTGAAGGGTGTCACCCTGCGGCTGCACTCCTTGGAAGTAGTCCAGGAACTCGACTCTGACCATCGACCTGTAGTCATGAGACTCGGTTCCCCCCCTTCCGCCCCTCAGCGACCCAAAAAGACGGTGGTGGATTGGCATGCGCTAAGCACGGCCTTGGCGGATGCCGTCCCTCCCCCCTGCCTCTCAGCTCGGACTCCATCCCGGCCCGGATGGGCGCTTTACAACGAGAGGTAAAGCGTGGTGTCGCGGAGGTCCGGGAGGAACGGTGGGGTGACTTCCTAGAGGGCATCGCGCCATCGCATCTGGCCTACTGGCAGCTGGCGCGTAGCCTCAAATCCGACTCCACGACTGACATGCCCCCGCTGTCCCGCCCTTCAGGCGTACCCCCAGCCTTCGACGACGACGAAAAGGCCGAGCTTCTCGCCGACTCCCTCGAGAGCCAGTGCGCCCCCAGCTCTCAGTCCGTCGACCAGTCCCACGTCGACGCGGTCGACAGGGAAGTCGAGCGCAGGGCATCCCTCCCCCCCGTCGATTCCTTACCTCCTATCACCCAAACGGAGGTCGAAGATCTAATTATGGGTCTCAAAACTAAAAAAGCCCCCGGCTCTGACGGCATTTCGAATCGCGTTCTGAAATGCCTGCCCGCCCAACTCATCTGCCTCTTAGTGGCCATATTGAACGCCGCCATGGCGAACTGCACCTTCCCCGCTAAGTGGAAGGAGGCGGACGTCATAGGCATTCCCAAGCCCGGCAAACCTCGCAATCTCCCCGCGAGCTACCGCCCTATCAGTCTCCTCAACTCTCTGGCCAAGATATACGAGCGCCTACTTCTGGCGAGGCTCAAAGACTTCGTAAATCCAGGGGTATCCTTATCGACGAGCAGTTTGGCTTTCGAGCCAAACACTCTTGCGTCCACCAAGTGCACCGCATCACGGAGCACATCCTCTCCGGTCTCAATAGACCCAAACCCATCTACACGGGCGCCCTCTTCCTAGATGTCGCAAAGGCATTCGACAAAGTCTGGCACAACGGCTTGATCTACAAGCTCTACCAATTGGGTGTGCCGGACAGACTCGTGCTCATCTTACGAGACTTCTTGTCGAATCGCGCCTTCCGTTATCGCGTCGAAATGACGCGCTCCACTTCCCACTCCATCAGTGCTGGAGTCCCACAGGGCTCAGTTCTCTCTCCGCTCCTATTTAGCCTTTACACGAACGACATTCCTCGTTCGAGTTAGGCGCATCTAGCCCTATTCGCGGATGATACCGCTCTCTACGTCTCGCATAGGAATAAGGGTTTCATTACCAGACACCTTCAGGCATCCGCCAATTCCCTAGGGAATTGGTTCAGGAAGTGGCGTATTGAGGTGAACCTGGACAAGAGCGCTGCGGTGTTCTTCTCCAGAGGTGCCACCCCGCGCCACTCCCTGCGCCGCCCTAGAAGTAATCTCGGCCAAGTGACCATGTTCGACCGACCCATTCCCTGGGTCAAAGAGGTCAAATATCTAGGGGTCACCCTAAACAGTACCATGTCCTTCGGTCCGCACATCAAGCGGGTCCGTCACTGAGCATCATTTGTGCTCGGTTGTCTCCATTCGTTAATCTGCAAGCGGAGTAAAATGTCCCTTAGAAATAAGGTGACACTTTACAAAACTTGCGTTCGACCCATCATGACTTATGCGTGTGTTGTGTTCGGGCATTGGCCCCCTCTCACATCGATAAACTCCAAGTGGTTCAAAACCGCTTCCTTCGTAAAGCCGTAGGAGCCCCCTGGTTCGTACGGAACGTCGACCTCCACTCCGATCTAGGTCTCGAACCTATTCGCGCCTTTATTAAAAAGGCGTCAACACGTCACTTCGCGAACGCATCTACCCATGCGAATCCGTTAATCGTAGCCACCGCCGACTACGATCTCCCCCCATCATTCACACACACACACACACACACACACGCCTCATGCCCGCGTTCATACTCCGTGGCATGTTCAGCTACATGAGTCAGGGAGTGCCCAGCGCTGGACTGTCGGTAAGACAATGCTTTCAGTATATAGTCAGACTGTTTCACAAAAACTCATGGCTACAGCGACACCTAACAACACATAACTTGCCAAATGTGACGAATTTGTGATCAATTATTACTAGCTTCTTTTGGTGTAAATGTGACTTCAAGTGATTCTTAAATACTATTTTAGTTTACAAAATCTATAAGGCCGTTACGATCACAGTCACCGACAAAACTTTTATGTTTAGTAATTAGTACAGTACGAGCTTAATCTAATAGAATAATAGGACATTTGTGAGAGACTGGTGCCCGAGATAGGTATAGGAATACCTGTGTTACGGGTCACCAGGCCCCCGAAACTTAAAGTAACATTTAACATTAGATCAAGTATGAACTAGGTGTGTGATGAAAATATTAAACAACAAACCAAACAAGGTTACTATAAAAGAGAGGATATACAGTTTGTGTGTTTGTGTGTGTGTGTGTGTGTGTGTGTGTGTGTGTGTGTGTGTGGGTGTGTGTGTGAGTGTGAGTGTGTGTGTGTGTGTGTGTGAGTGTGTGTGTGAGTGTGTGTGTGAGTGTGTGTGTGAGTGTGTGTGTGAGTGTGTGTGTGAGTGTGTGTGTGAGTGTGTGTGTGAGTGTGTGTGTGAGTGTGTGCGTGAGTGTGTGTGTGAAAGGATACTTTGTGTATAAGTCAAGTGAGTGTGTGTGTGTTGAAGATTTTAGCTATTTGGTATGAGCAGACATTCAGTTGCCTTATAGTCAAGTGTTTTCAGCCATTTACATAGTGTAGATTTACATACTGTTTTACGTAATGGATATATTGATAGCGAGGAGTTGATTTTATTATATAGATATCCACCCAAAAAGCAATAAAATCTTTGTGACAGTTTAGTGTGAAAGGAATCAGTAGAACAGACATAACCTTTTCTCCGTTTCTTCTTGTTTTAATTAGGATTATATTCCAATTGTGTATGCTTTTTTATTATTATAGATAGAATAAAAGTCTGCCTAACAGTAAGCACATCCCAGTGTTTATACAAATCAATGGTTGGATAACGAAAAGGCAATCCCGCAGCAACCTTGAGTAAAGCTCGCTGAGCTCTCTCAACTTCCAGAAGGTGCACTTTGCTTGCCCCACCCCAAGAAGTTATGCAATAGTTAACTATTGACTGGCAGAGAGCTGAGTAGACCTTTTTAATAGTCTTCGTGTCCGCCACATGCCTTAATATCTTAAAAATGTAGATCATCTTACGAATTCTAGTTACGAGAACGTCAATATGAGCTTTAAAAGTTAGTGTTTGATCTATGTATACTCCAAGATATTTGATGGTACTAGTTCTTTGTAGGGGTTGACAGAGACATGGTGGAATAGCAGTGTGGGAGCAGGTATGGACAGTGATGTTGAGTGAGTTTGGCGGAAGGATATTTTTCTTAGACGCAAAAGCAATGTATTTGGTTTTGTCTACATTTAGCGTCAATACATTACGATTTAGCCATCGACAGATCTCATTAAATCCTCTTTGGGCACTATAAAAAACATCCTCCCACGTATTACCACTAAAGAAGAGCGCTGTGTCATCTGCAAAAGATAGTATTTTTTCGTGTCTGATTTGCAGCTGGCAGAGGTCATTAATAAATATAAGGAAAAGACTAGGACCTAGGACACTACCCTGCGGCACACCGTAGTGCACTGGAAGTTCATCGCTAACCCAATTGTCAATTTTTACAAGTTGCTTCCTATCGCTCAGGTAATCCTTGAATAGTTGTAATGGAAGACCTCTGACACCTATTCTTTCTAATTTATGTAAAAGCAAAGGAATAGGTACCGTGTCAAAGGCCTTGGCTAAGTCAAGGAACACCGTTATACACTTCCTCTTGTCATCAATATTAGTGACAATAGAGTTGATAAGTTGGTTTACAGCGTCATCGGTTGACCTGCCAGATCGAAACCCAAATTGTCCAGTTGAAAGAAGGGTGTTGGCCTCAAGAAAGTTCATGAGGCTTTTATTGATCAGACGTTCCAAGATTTCAGATAATGTAGGAAGGATAGATATGGGCCTATAATTTTGAACGCAGTTTTTGCTACCCCCTTTGTAAATGGGTTTGACAAGTGCTATTTTCAACGCTAAGGGAAAAGTGCCAGTATTAAAAGATAGGTTGCAAATATGGGTGATAGGAAGAGCAAGTGACTTGAAGTATCGCTTTAAGATTTTGCCAGATATCTGGTCTACCCCAACAGCTGAATCTTCTCTTAAGTCCATTATGAGATGTTCAACCTCTTTTTCATCAGTAGGAAGTAAGGCAAATGAGGTAGGGAACACAGGAATAGGAGTTCTGTAGTCGTTAGGTAGACAAAAGTTACCGATAATATTTTCCGCTAGATTCTGCCCTACACCAGTAAAATATTTGTTTGCCTCATCTACACTGGTTTTTGGATGTTCAGTTTTAATAAGCGCTGATGAATGGTCTGTTTTTTTTTGTTAAAACTACATATGTTTTTTATAACATCCCACAACTTTTTATTATTGCTTTGTGCATTTTCTAACTCCTGTTTATCATATATTCTTTTCTGTTTCCTGAGTAGAGCATTACAAAAGTTTCTATATCTTTGGTATATTAGTTTTAGAGTTTCATCATCGCGATTCCTTTTAAGCTTCTTGTGCAGATTATCTCTGTTTCGCATACATCGTAATAAACCGGTGGTGATCCACGGTTTGTTTATTCTTTTCTTACTAGGCACTTTTGCTACATCTGAGTTATCCGGTATAGCCTTGTACAGTAAGGAAATAAGTTGGTTAGTTGCTAAGTTGACGTCACTGTAATTAAGTATCTCCCGAAAATTAGTTTCAGTTATTGCTTTATCTAGTTCTGCATAATTAATGCGTCTCAGCGTTATAGAAGAATAGATAGGCTTTGTTTGCTGATTAATGATAATGGCAACACTTTCATGATCTGTTACAGATGATTCAAAAACAAGGCAAGTGGCTTCTAGCTTAGTTTTGATCAAGATATGATCCAGACAGGTATAACCGTGTGTAGGTATAGTGTGAGCAGGTAATGTACAATGACTAGCCAAAATATTGAGATACTCAAATGAGCGACTATCATTACTGTTAGGAGTTATATCAATATTTATGACCCCACAAATAATTATGTTTTTGTAGTTAGATATTTTTTTTAGGAGTGCATCCATTGAAGCGTTGAAATTATTTGTATTACGCTGGCCTGGAGGGCGGTAGATGCCAATAATGCAAGTAACTGAGTTCAATTTTAGTAATAGACAATTAGCATCAATTAGGAGTGGTTCGTCGCATACCACTTTAAAATTGTTTTTATGATAGATGACCACCCCTTCATTTTGGGTCTTATGGGCAGTTGTAGCCGTATAGCTATATCCCTCAAGGTTAGATACACATTGAGCAGACTGAAGCCAACATTCTGTTAAGACAATCAAGTCCCAGTCAGTGCCCGATCTTGCCATTAAAGTATTAAAGTTGGACATATTACATTTTATGCTTCTTATATTTTGAGTTAGGATTTTTAGCGCATTGCTACCTATCTGGGTAAAAGTACTTACATCTTCAATATCGCAAGTTGCAGATTTTGCCACTAATAAGGAATCCAAACCATTGTGTACAGATTGAATACCTGTACTATCGAATTTTAATAAAAAATGTCTCTAGGCATGACTTGATGGGATGACGGATGTGTAGAAAAGGCACGGAATCCTGAATACAATATATCAGAGAGAGTTGGTAATCATGTTTGTTTGTGATAGTGTATGTGAGTGTATGTGTGATTGTTGTGTCTATAGGTTTGGTGATGTATGTTAATGTATATCCAAGTTTTAGCACATCAGATCTAGTAAATAGCATGCAAATATTAATAACTAATAGTTAACAAAAAACAAAAATAGTAAACAAGAGGAGACCTATAATTAAACTAAAGGCAGTTCTCGCACAGGCATATAGTCACATTGACAACTTGTGCAACTCTTCTTCATCTACAACACGTATCGGCACGTGTCCTTCTTCTTTTTTTACATATACTTTTCCAAACGCTGTCCAGGTATATGCAATCTTTTTGTTTTTAACCATTTGTCTCGCCATGTAGTACAGACGTCCTGCTTTATTTGTAAGGACTTCGGAGATATAGATTTTCTGAACTTTCCCTGGTATGTTTAGATGTGTAGTATTCAATTGGGGCTCTTTAGATAATCGCCTTGTTTTATTGAATACTTTATAAGATGTAAGAATGGATTCCTTTCTATTAGTGTTACTAAAGTTAATTACTATAGCCTGAGTTTTAGTTCGATATATTTCATTGACTTCCAAATCCACTACAGGGGTATCAGGGTACAAAGCTGTCCCAACATTCTTAACAATATTAATCATGGTTTGTTTGCTTTCGTTAGGTTGTTTAGGTACGTTGCGAGTAATTGTAGAATTATCACAATTCTGACAACAATATCTTTACTTGTATGAATGAAACGTGCAAGGGACTTCAATCCCAATGTATTGTAATTTCAGGTAACCACCGCCAGGATCGCACACCTCTTTTAATAACTTGATAAGGTAGGTACATATTGTATTGGTACTTGAAAACGCTTAGGTGCCAAACGCGTATCTGATTTGTGAAATATACGGAGATGGCTATGGCTTAGCACGAACAGATTGAAGCTAGCGTAACACTGTCGAATTGAGCTTACATCCTCTTTACACTACAAATTTATTAAATGCAACGTTACCTACTATAACGTCAAATTGTTAGATTTTTACCATTTTCAAAAATCAATAAATACATGAAATAAAACAATTATTTCGGATTTTATCGCGGTTTATTATGATCTTTAAGTTCCCCGCGATAAAAATAAAGCGCGATAAAATCCGAAAAAATAGTATTATTTCATGTGTAATATTCGCGTAAATCTAAGAACTCAGTATCAATAAATACAGTCTGTACTTAAAAATTAATGAATTAATATTTGTGTGTAGATAAACTGATGATATGTATAATATTTTGCATCTGTTTTTTATTTCCTGCTCTCGGTTATCCGCTTTCGCTACCCGCTACATTTACTACCTTATGGATCTGCTGCTGGACCATAGGCTAACATCAAACTACACCGTAATTTGAAGTCTGTGTGGAACACTGCTTGGTTGCAGTTATATGGTAGGCTGCTATCTGACTTTGGCCATTTGCCAAAGTTGACAGCTTAAATTAATATGAAGCTCTGACCACATGTGATGGATTATTTTTAATTTAATATTTGCGTAAGACTCTTAAAATTGTTTTAGTGTAAGTATAAAAAGTTTTTAACACATTACATTAGTCTATAATGCTCGCTAAGACAAACACGGCGAGCCCAAACAGGATCATTCGGTTCCACCATCATAAAGCTAGCTCTATGGTACCAAGTTATTGCATTGTGACAGAAATTACATAAGTGTGGCCAGTGCTTGAGAAATGTATTGCTAATTTTGAACCGGAAATCTTATATGAACAAAGCAAGTTAAATAAAAGTTTGTAAAAAGCGATAACGAGATCTTAGGGATCCCAGGTTCATACTTTCTTCAGAGGACGCGGCGTTACGCGAATATTTAGTTATAAATGTCGATTGTTTCGGCAACACGTCTGCAATAGTCGGGATGCTGTTTGTTACGGTTGTCCCAAAGAAGCAGCGCTTTATCATACTGGATAGCGCTTTTAGCGAGCGATATGCCTGTTTAAGGGATGACAGGTGGAACTATCGAAAATACTGCAACGGACCAGAGCCGGCCGGGATAAGCCGCTGTGATTAAATGTGTTTTATTATATATATGACAAACCACGAGTGAATTTGTTTACAGGGGTTTTATATAAAATGCCAACGCCCGTTAGGTACCCTTTGCAAAGGGTAACGAACTAGACTTGTAATTTTGGGAACTAGCCTTCGACAAGGTAAAATAAACTGGTATATGCGGGAGAGTTCGTCCTTACTATTTAGTTGGCTTTTAATAAGTTTTAAAAGTAATGACAGTTTCAGTAACACAGTACACCACTGCCTACCCTGCAAGAGATCTGGTGTGATTATATAAATAAAAAGAATAATCTTTAATAAACCTAAACATTCTGGTTACAAATAATTATAATCTGCAAATCTGAATACGTAACCGCTACATGACAACATTATTAACTTTGGAGCCATCTTACCGATTACACCTGCGTCTTTATGTAGCGTAATTGTCGCAATTTAGCTAAGTGCTGTTGCAATATTGATGTAATTAATTCCTCGGCGATTCATGAGAAGCCATACTGACGTACACAAACTTTGAAGATCATTCAAGACCACAAAGCAAATATAAAGAGGAGTCGGCCTAAGCAACTGTGCACTGTGTCTTCCACCTAGGCCCTGACGTGATCGCGGTGGGCGAGGTTTATGTCAGTTTGTCATTCTCAGCTAGATGGCAAATGTAGATGTGTAACTTCCTCTTCATTCCACGCCACCCCATGCAGTGACACGCTTGACCTATCAAGCGTGTATTTCCCTAGGAAATATAATAAAGCCATCTCCTCTTTATATCTGCTTGGTGTTCGAGACTGACTAGAGTTAGTAGATCGCTGAGTTATTATGTGCTAGTTACTGACTAGAGAAGCTATTTCTAACAAAAATGATGCGCAACTTGATGATCGCGGGGTGAGCGGGGATGTTTGTGTTTTCATAGATAATAAATTTTGTTGTTTCTGGGGTTGTTGGAGCCGTATCTCACAGCACACGAAGGCATATTTTTAAATAAAACTTAACACTCAATGGTGTCACGTTGCGGAAAGCACTTGGAACAAATGGCACCAGAATGTATGCAGTCTAATTTTTTTTTGCTGCAATATATTTACTTGTGGTATCTTCTCTAATACATAGTACAAATAACGCAATGCTTTAAAATTAAACTTCACCAATCGACACCATCGCAATCCTTGCAATAAGTCTAAAATTCTAATCCACCATCCACCATGTATTGAATTTTCAACTTTAGTACCTTAGTACCGCTTCGGTGAAGTGTCAAAGTTAAGGACAACCCCTTTTAATTTTTACACCTTCGTAATGACTTAGTTTATGAAAATAATGTCACGGGAAAGATTTTAGAAGAAGGACAAAATCCGGTTGAATTGTTCTACTCATAAAATATAATTCCGAAAACAAAATAAGATAGGTGGCATTTTAATAATAAAATTAATTTATTATGAACTTGTTTCTGCACGTAGTTTTACCCGCCTTAAACATCTCAGCGAAATATAGGCGTACTATTTGCACCTCTGCCTACCACTAAAAAGATAACAGGCGAAAGAGGTACTATATGTTACATTATTTAACTAACTTACCAACACGCGTTCAATTTAACATATGCAGGTCGGTCTTTCCGGTATAGCACAGATCCTATATCTTATTTTAAGACCTAAGACACCTCCATACTAAGTTTCTTTAAAATCCGTTCTGTCGTGTTAATATTGTGAAATATAAACTATTCCGCAGAAATCACGCATTTTTTCTAGATAAAAAGTAACCTAAAATAATCACTAAAAAGTCCTTAATCTTACGGTGAAACTCGGTTTCGCCTTTCCAGAGATTAGCTCGGTCAAATAAACGTGTTGTTGTCGTGAAAATACTCGTAGCCATATAAGGATAATTAACATGAATTCTGTTTTAATTTAGTTTTCTATCTATCTATCTATCTATATCATCACGCCAGATCCCTTACGGGGTAGGCAGAGAGTACAGAGTTCCAACAGGCTCTTTCCTAACATACCTCTCTGGCTTCCTCTACTCTCATAGTTCGTCTCATACACGCTCGCCGGTAAATTTAGTTTTGTTTATTAGTATTCTTCTTCTTAAGCAGTGGACTACGATAGGCTGTTTGATTGATTGATTAGTACTCTCGAGCGGGTATCATACTTGGAACTATTTGATATAGTATGTTGAGCGGTCTACATTTTAACACATAAACCAAGCTTCCATCGTTTTGAAAAAGTATTTGAAAAGTCAACTTTAAAATTAGTAAGTTTTCTTTATCCTTTCTTTATTGTATACACTGGGATGGAAATAAGTTTACAATTTAAAAGTATACAGAAGGCGAGCTTAACTCAAATATGAGTTATCTTCAAGCTAACCATAGAGTGTTGAGAGATAAGAAAGTGAATAAGAGGGCAGTTATACAATATAATGTTAATAGAAAATAGCAAAATGTGATATGAAATAAATATTATATTTTCAAATATACATACTGTCGCGTTTCCGAACGAGGCATCTAGTGTCATTTTTTTTAACGTAAGATTCAAAAATAAAATTTTGTAACTCCCATTCTTTTCTCACCCAAAACGTCGGTAGGTTAAACGTTTAAATAAACGCAATAGACTCAGCAAAATAGTTTTATTGCATAGTAAACACGTTGCGGCGGCAAATTATGGTCCTTCGAGCCGGATTTCAAGAGGACTGCGACCTTCACATCCCTTCAGACGTTTGGGTGTTCAAGCAAGATACTAAAAAAGCAGGGACGATTGCCAGCCGGTTACATCGCTTTCAAACGAAGAAACGATACGGCCAGCCATCTATCCTATCCAAATATCTATCCACCCTTGTGTTAACTCTGTGGTAATCCAATTACAGTGATTGAGACGCAGTAAGTAGCTGTTTGCAAATCAAAAGCAGTGTGTGCCGTCGCTAGCGCTAACGGCAGTTTGCAAAACGTGAGTACTCCACCTTTTACTGATCTCCAGAATGAGCACAGAATCAGGCACTAGGTCAAAGTCTCCATGCAAAATCACAGTCACGGATGACGAGAATATGAACAGACTAATAAGTGATTTAATTAAGAAGCGAGGTATTGTCAAAGGTCGCTTAACAAGACTTTCGTATCACATTAGTCGCTATGACACTAGCAAATCTCTACCTGATCAAGCTCAGATAGATCTAAGACGAAATAAGAAGAATCTGTTTTGGAGGCAGATCTTGACGAACAGTTAAGAGTGCGAGAATTATTTGAAGATTGTTATTATGACACATTAGCTAGGGCTGAATGTATGCTACGCGGTGATGAGGTTGATACTATTTCTAAACCGACTCCTAGTAGTTCAGTTAAGCTTTCTACCATATCAATACCAGTTTTTGATGGTTCTGCAGAGCAGTGGCTCCAGTTTAGAGACACATTTCAATCGTTAATCCACAATTCAAACAATATTCAAAGCATATAAAAGTTCCATTACTTGAGATCATCTCTTAAGGGCAGTGCGGCTTTGGTTATTGATTCGGTTGAATTCTCCGCGGCAAATTACGAGGGGGCATGGGAGTTACTCCTCACAAGATTTAACAACACCAGATTACTAATACATAACCACGTAAAGGCTTTATTTAACATTCAAACGCTGACCAAAGAATCACCAGCATTGCTGAGGAAGTTAATAGATATTATACTCAAAAATCTACGCGCATTAAAACTTCTAGGTGAACCGGTAGATACCTGGGATACCTTTATTATTTACATTATAGTAACAAAATTAGATAAAATCTCAGAACGCGAATGGGAACAACACAAAACTATGCACTCCAATCAAGCTGGTGATTCCAAATCAGTTTTGAAATTAAATGATTTGTTGAATTTTCTAAAGGACCGAGCTGACATGCTGGAAACATTACAGTTGTCGCACGGTAGCACGAGTCACAAAGGGCACAGCACAATTACACAAAATCACTCGAAAATACACTGCAATGTTTCCACAAATAAGTCGCAAAGCCAAAGTAAAAAGTCGTGTTTTCTTTGTAAACAATATCATCCATTGTATAAATGTCAATATTTCTTAACTTCCAGTTTAGAATCTAAATTAAAACTAATAAAAGATAACAAGCTTTGCGAAAATCGTTTACTTATCGGTCATAACGTGAATGAATGTAGATTCGGTTCTTGCCGGTTTTGCAGATTAAAACATAACTCGTTAATTCATCATAAAGTTAGTCACAAGGCGGGGCTGCAAATCTCAGCTGATAATAATAAAACTATACCAGCTGTGATTATGCACTCGGCCGTCAACGCTGCCGACTCGCATGACAACAACAAAATATGCAACAATAATGCTCGAGTAGATGTTTTATGCGCTCATTACCCATGTATGCGACCTGTGTTGTTGTCAACGGCACTAGTTGAAGTGCGGGATAGTCGTGGTAATTATCATTTAGCTCGCGCGATTTTAGATTCTGGCAGCGAAATATGTATAATTACGCAATCGCTATGCGACAATTTAAATTTACCATTAGTACAGTCCACTCAAGAAATCCGTGGCGTGGGTAACTCGGTAACAAGATCAACGGTGATTTGCAATATCGAGGTTAAATCACACATGGATACATACGTTATGCGAATTCAATGTTTTGTTTTACCTAATATTACGTCCGTGTTGCCAGCGTTACCGCAACAACTTGCGAAGTTCGAGATCCCTGGCAACGTACAACTAGCCGACCCCGAATTTCATGAATCCCGAACGATAGATATCTTAATAGGCGCAGATATATTTTGGGACTTATTATGCGAAGGTAAAATGCGATTACCCCAAGGTCCATACCTACAAAATACGCGGTAAACGGTATGCGAAAACCGAACCACGTACGATGCAATTTTTCTCAATTAATAGAGAACCAACTGCGGCTATTTTGGGAGCTTGAGGAGCCTAAGCTTTGTGACACGCGCACCGACGAGGAACGGGAATGCGAAAACCATTTCGTCAAAACCACAACTCGTAACAAGGACGGGAGGTTTTGCGTCACGATTCCCCTCAAGTCTTCGCCTCAAAGTTTAGGTGAGACGTTTCCTCAGGCCCTCAAGCGATTAATATCATTAGAGAAAAGATTGCAACGTGATCCAGAATATAGAAAATTGTACACGGACTTCATGCATGAGTATGTAGCTTTGGGGCACATGACGCGAATTGACTCATTCGGAGTTCCTCATTTTTTTATGAGTCACTACGGTGTTCTGCGTGAGCACAGCGAGAGCACCAAATTAAGGGTGGTATTCGATGCGAGTGCTGCCTCGAGCACTGGAGTATCCCTTAACGATATACAGCACATAGGACCTCCTATACAAGGTGACTTACTTGCTATTCTACTACGTTTGCGCCTCCATAAATACGTGGCTTGCGCTGACGTTGAAAAAATGTACCGACAGGTTGAGGTTATCGATAATCAACGCGAATTACAGCTTATCCTCTGGCGTGATGACCCGTCACACGAGGTGGGTGTTTATCGTCATAACCGTATTGTTTATGGGACTGCATCCGCTGCCTTTATGGCGGTCCGATGTTTAAAGTAAACGGCTGCGAACTGCTCGGATCCAGACGTCAAAAGGATAATTTATGAGGATTTTTTCGTTGATGACCTTATTACATCGTCCGATAATAAAGACAAATTATTAGAACATTGCGAAAAAACGTGCAAAACTTTGTTATCGGGATGTTTTCCTTTACAAAAGTGGTTATTTAATTTTCATTGTGACCAATTACTTGCCGACCCGTTTCATGAGGTCAAGCAACTAAATTTAGACATAAACCGCCAAACTAAAACTTTAGGTATCGGTTGGAATAATTTATCTGATGAATTCCATTATAACACGCAATTTAAGCGGGATAGTATAGTAACTAAACGGTCCATATTATCCCACGTTTCACAAATATTCGATCCGTTTGGATTATTAATTCCTGCAATAATGATTGCGAAGGTTTTATTGCAGAAATTATGGTTATTAAAATTAGATTGGGATGATGCGCTCCCCAGCGATGTCGTAGATGCGTGGAACAGGTTCGCAACTGGCTTATCTGCACTCGAAAGTATTCGAGTACCGCGTCACGTACTGGGTATTGTGGCATCGCATATCGAGCTGCACATATTTACTGATGCGTCATTAACAGGATACGGTAAGCATGCGTTTTCATTCGTGTCGTAAACAATACCCACTCCGTAGTATGTGTCAGGCTACTATGCTCCAAGAGCAAAGTTGCACCAGTGAAGCCCGTGAGTATTCCGAGGCTAGAATTTCGCGGTGCTGTAACTGGTACACGTTTATATTCTAAAATACGTGAATCTCTTCATTGTGAATTCAAACACGTCATGTTTTGGACGGAATTAACAATCGTATTGGGATGGCTACGCATGGCCCCCAATTTACTTAAAACTTTCGTTCAAAACAGGGTCGCCGAGATTCACGAAATCACAAAAGACTTACCATGGTGGCATGTCAACGGGAAGGAGAACCCAGCCGACTTAGTGTCACGTGGGGTTCCCTTACCAGACCTCGCCATCTCTAAATTGTGGTGGGAAGGACCTCCCTTTCTACATGAGTTCGCCTTCAATTGCGGCGATCCTGTTTCAGAGTTTTATTCGTCGGAGGTGCAAACCGCCTTACCTGAGGTCAAACCTATTAAGCTAAATGTTTTACTTACAAAGATACCTACCAAAATATTTCCATTTTCTAGATATTCTCAGTTAGAACGAATGAGGCGCGCCCTGGCTTACGTGTTACGTTTTATTTACAACTTGCGCAACAAAACAAATCATCACACGGGTGCACTCACTTTGGACGAACTGAGAAAATCAGAGTTAATCTTAGCGTGGTTTTCTCAATTAGAATATTTTGGCAAAGAATACAATTTAGTTTTGAGAAATCAGTCGCTGAAAGGGAAGCCTAGCTTATTCAAGCTAAACTTGTTTATTGACGAAAACAATTTAATGCGTGTTGGTGGACGAATTGGTTATTCGGACTGTTTCGAATACGAACAAAAGCGTATTGCTCATGCGTCACGAGCATAGACGTCTGTTTCATCTTGCACCTCAGGCGTTGCTGTACGATATTCGCCAACGCTGGTGGCCTATAGGTGGCAGAAATCTAGCGAGAAAAATAGTTAACGATTGTATTGCGTGCAAAAGACTAAAGGGAAAAACGTTGACTCCTATTATGGGCAATTTACCGAAAGAACGAGTAACTCCCACCTACCTATTTCGATATTGCGGTGTAGACTACGCAGGGCCTGTCCTTACACTGAATCGCAAAGGAAGAGGCGCTAAGACTACCAAGTCCTACATATCTATATTCGTTTGCTTTATTACGCGAGCAGTTCACTTGGAACTGGTATCCGATTTATCCACTGAGGCATACATTTTAGCTCTAAAGCGTTTTATATCGCAACGTGGCAAGCCAGATGAAATATTCTCTGATAATGGCAAAAATTTTGTTGTTGGCCAAAACAGAGTTTTTTAAGTTTTTGAATTCTTGTTCCGAGGACATCGCTCAGTACGCGCTTAGCCAAGGTATACGATTAAGATTTATACATGGTTATTCTGCTCATTTTAAAGGATTATGGGAAGCCGGAATAAAATCCTGGAAGTTTCACTTAACTCGGGTCATAGGTAACGCTCACCTCACGTTTGAGGAGCTGACTACAGTGTTGACACAGGTAGAAGCTATACTTAACTCCCACCCTTTGTCTCCATTGTCTTCCGATCCACATGACTTCCTTCCTCTCTGTCCTGCACACTTCCTGGTTGGTCGTCTGCTTACTGCACCGGTGTATCAGGACATGCGAGATGACACTTCAAAGCTGCTGACCCGCTATGGACGAGTGGAACAGATACGCCACAACTTCTGATCTCGTTGGGCCAAGGAATACGTCTCCGAGCTTCAAACGCGCTGCAAATGGAGAGATAATGTCGGGAGCCTACAGCCCAACACCCTGGTGGTGATTAAAGACGATAGACTTCCCCCGTTGAAGTGGTCGCTTGGAAGAATAACGAGCACCGTGGTTGGCAAGGACGGCATATCGCGCGTAGCTGACATTCGGACTGCGTCAGGAACAGTGCGGCGCAGTTTTTCAAAAATTTGTCCTTTGTTTCATGAAGAAGAGGTGGAGCAATGTTCGAGTACTAATCTTTGAAGCTACAACTTCCAAGGCCGGGGGCATGTCGCGTTTCCGAACGAGGCATCTAGTATCATTTTTTTTAACTTAAGATTCAAAAATAAAATTTTGTAACTCCCATTCTTTTCTCACCCAAACGTCGGTAGGTTCAACGTTTAAATAAACGCAATAGACTCAGCAAAATAGTTTTATTGCATAGTAAACACGTTGCGGCGGCAACACATACATATACTCAGTTACTTACTACACAAATATTAAATACATATAATTATAATACATACATAAACATACATACCGAAATAAATCAGGATAGAAAATGTTCTTCTTCTGAAAATATCCAAAGATGAGCTTGCACAAATGGACTGTGGAAGTAAGTTCTACAGACGCACAGCACAAACAGTGAAGGACCCATCGTAACGACTAGAAGAATGAAGAGGAGCACGAAGAAGTAGAGATTTAGCTGCACGGCAGGGCATATCCCTTGGAACAAGAAAGTCAAAACGCTACCTGAGGTAAACAGGGGATTTAGGATTATGTAAAATGGAGTAGAGTAACGAGAGAATGTGCAGGTCCCGTCGTTGTCGAATAGGTAGCCATTTCCATTTCGCCATTATGATTTCACTTATATGGGTAGTATCGACCTGATCTAGTGTATAAGAAAAGTATCTTATAGTATAATTTATACTTTTAAATTAAGTTTTATCAAATTTGTTTAGGCGTTTAGGGTGTAAAAATAATAGGGGAATATAGGCGTATAATTCATACTGCACTCCTGACAACTGAGAGAACGACAAGACGGGGTTGTCAAAATATTGTCATCTCTTTGGAACTCTCAGCTCCTCCTTCGTACAAGCCGCCTTAGCGACACAGGGGTGGAAAGGGTATTCTATCACTATCTACACCCACATATCGCAAACGTTACTAGGTCCCATTATACTAGGAGACGAATCTGTTGGTATACCTGGCACAATACTAAACTGCGCTCTGCACTGGACTGATGATTGTTTAATTTTATTTTCTATAAATTTCAATAATAATTCTCCGACCTAGTATTCAGAAGTAGGTCCGCCTAGTCTACGATGCGCTACAGACCACCGAGGCAGTCATATTCCTTTCAGCCGTAGACGTTTCACGTCCCATCGGGACCGCAACATCGGTGAGACCTGGACTAGACTCGTAGGTATATGCATTCTATTGGGATGACAAACGTGAGACGTTGGGTTTTAAATGAATTAATTCCATATCATTTAAGACAAGCTTCTTAAAAACAAGCTTTTATTACAAAACCAGGATAGATATCTTGCTTAGTTGAAGAATTCCAACGGCCTCCTTCCGGCTCCATCAACAGACCTTGATCACCATTTAGGTCTATAGTATTTGTCAAAACAAATCAAACGAGCCCAAACACGGCAGGGTTATATTGTGTAGTTGACGTGTTGCTATGGCTTTTCTACCAGCTCTATCATCAGACCCTGGCCACCACTGTACTTATCAAAACAAACCCAATGAGCCCGCATAGGATGGTCCTATCTTTTAAATTGAATAGTTCGTGTAGGCACCTCCCGTATTCATTATTAGATCTTTGAAGCAATGTAAACCTATAAGTACTCGTCAAAATGAATCCAACAAGCCCAAATGCAACGGGGTCTGTTGGGAAGTCGGGTAACTACTGTAGATCCAATGGAACTCCATTGGATCTACAGTACTCGTGGAAACAAATCCAACAAGTTCAAATACGACTGGATTGTTGAATATTTTTTTAATTAGACTCTGGACACCACTGTGCTCTATAATACTCCGTGGTTTATAGAACTCAAAACCAAACAACTTATCAAAAAGAAACCTAACAAGCCGAAATACGCTGGGTATTTTGAGTAGTTGCGGAGTTCCGTTGGCTACCTTCCGGCTCCATCATCAAACCCTGGACACGATCCGGGTCTACAGTGCTCGTCAAGAAAATATTATTGGACTATTTTTCTTAAAAGGAATTTCCGTCCACCGTCATACAAACATAGTAAGTGATAACTCTGACTTTTAACCCTTGTTATCAACCCTTGTCACCCACAATCGGGAAAACCTAAACAGCCACACGTCATAATACTATGTATACATAGAGGGATACGTTATTTAGCATCCAGTGTATATTTGGACATCATTCGACAACGATATATTCTTGCGGACATATTTTATTTTGTTTTTTCTTTTTATCGTACGCAAAAATGTATTCAAAAACATTATTTTTTTTCTTTGCTCTGCAAGTAATCACCTCATGTAAGTATTCACTTTTGTGCGTCACAAACGTTACCACGTGGAGGTTGCTTTGAGCAAAACTCTTAAAAAACGAGGTAGTAGAGTTAGAGACAAGACTTTGTCTATTAAAATGTATATTTATAATTGCGTACTATAACGTAGTTCGGTTTGTATTCTTCCAGCGGTCCTCGTCCAAGGTCAAGGTCTCGGCATTGCCCAGCTGTATCAACAAGAGGCAGTACAGAGGTGCCACGACAACAATGCAGAAGACAAGCTGACACTAGTTCAGGTGTGTTCCCACTGATATTCTATTTACAATAAATCAGCATATTCTGTCCTTCAGAAGGTAGGTGTTGGGCATAGACCTTCTCTCACAAATCGAGGAGAGAGAAAATGGTTCAAATAATATATATAGCCTGTGGCGGTGGAGATAGAAATGCCAGAAACGGTCATCCATCTCGAACCGGCCGAGCGAAACGCTGCTTAACCTTGGTGGTCGCTACGAACACTGCAGTATCCCAGCGCTACACGCGCCCCTTTTTATGCTTATATATTACATATATGATACCTACTTACAAACGTTCTTAATTATTACTCGTACACCGCCGCAAAAAGTCACACGAATATTTAAACCAAGCATGCATCATTATTTCGCCTTCGTTCAGTCGGATAAATATATTTACAGTGGATAAATTGAACATTGTTTTTTTTATTTGGTATAGAACGGCTTCGTCGAATTCGAAAGCTGTTCCTCAAGACTTACGGACTTCCGAGAAATAATCCTAGACTTGTTGGCCGCTAAGCAGCGCGGTAACGTGGCGGAGGCGTCGAGAAGGCAAGTACTTTGTTGATCCACAATCCACGATACTGTCAAAATTTCGGTCACCTCTATGTATGTCCCTTCAGTATAGTTAGAGCGAAGTTGTTGGTAATATTACAAACAATGCTGTAGTTTCTAACAGACGTCGAGTCTTTAAGCCTCGTGCCTTCTAAAATTGCATCTGTAACGTAAAAGTTTTAGAAATTCTTGTGATCTTACATGTCGCAACAACACATTTATCCCCTTTGTATCTAATATTCCTGTAGATTTAAGTTTTTCCACCTGTGAACATTTGAAAAATGTTTCTAAATTTGTTTGGAACAGAGTACTTCTCTTTTTCTACCATGGGAACGGTTTAGCAGCTCGTCGCGAGTACCTTTTAGAGTGATATCACAAACTGATTCTCAATACCTCGTTGGTCTGGTGGCAAAGCGCACCGCTATGTGATCACGAGGTCCTGGGTTCAAATCCTAGGTTGGACAAATGTAGTTTTTCTAACGAAAATTCCCAGTATGAGTCCGGAGTCTTGAATTGTGCCCGGTATATGGCAATAGGCTCGCCCCCTATTACATAAGACCTAAGATCGTCGGCGAAACGTGGGTGTACTCAGTACACCTCTGCCACCCCCTCTGGGGAATATAGGCGTGACGGTGTTTTTTTTTAAATAGAGAAAACATAAAAGTAAAAAAAAACAAAAATAAAAAAATATATAGGCTCACATGCAATTTTAGTTAGTAGGGTATAAAGGCGTGACGGCGTGTTTTAATTCTTAATTAATTCAATTTATTTTGTTTAAGTTTGAGAATAAACGATGCTATTTTATTTAACAGGCACTGCGCAAAGTCTGCTCAAGCAAAGACTTGTGCGCGCACGTTCAGCGACGCCGCGGCTCCGTGCATGACGACCGAGGAGCGTGACCAGTTCAACACCCTTGTGATGCTTTACGACCGCGCATTAGATTACGCGTGTTTCCAAAACGGAAGAGTCATGACGCGTAAGTTACTTAGACTTAATAATGTTACGTTTTTTTTGTGTAGATAACACTCGCACACGCCATGACAAATGAATCATTAGTCATGATAAAAGATTTTTTTTTAAAGTCTTACTGTTTAGTGGTGTTACGATTGATAGATAGTCAAAACTACATTGCTTCAGACAAATTCGAGTAGCACTGCTTGTCGACACACCTTGTCTAAAGCTTGTGTAAGGGTAAGTGAATATGAACCACAATAGGGTTAAAATACAAATATTTGTAGCTGTAGCTTCTTTATTTATTAAGTCACATGACGAACACACACTCTAATAGCGTAACGTTTGGTACTATTATGTTAAACTTTAGCACTCTGTTAAACAATTGCACCCTTGCACTCTGTATACGAGTGGTTGCTGCAATTGTCTCACCAATAATTTGGTCTCGCACCTGCTCGTCCCGTTTTCACCATTTGATTTGATTCGTTTTTACGTTACCCACTCACCCCTCGTCGCGGGGCGATATTATTTTTTATATTCAATAACGCGTCCAAATTTATTTCCGAAATTCTTACTGATCGTTCTGCTGCAAAAGTCTTACCACATATTCCTGACACTTTCAGAATTCATTGAGAACAACGGACTGGAATGCATCGCATCTAAATCTGAGGACTTGAAGCCATGCATCACCACGTTTGATAATTCAGTAAGTTAAAATCAAAATTTATAACAGACAAGATCCCCGTTAATTTAACTCCGCTAAAACGAATGATGACAACATCTTATGTACACACATATTTGAAACCTGTGTTTGTTTATTTATAATTTCTTCTTACAAAAATGTCTGGCAGTAAACTTGACTTTGTAACTTACATGAAAGCGTATCCAGGTAGTTGTGGATGTCAGAAAGATTTGTTTTTTGCAGTTATCGAACCCGTGAATATTCTATCTTGTGAAAGGAGTAGCCTATGCTCATATAACTAAACGTAATCAGTCGTTACTACAATTTAATTCCCCTTTTTATTTGTGTACAGGGGTGATAGATAACTTGTTCGCCACGCTCAACTTCAAGTCAACAACACCATTTATTTCAAAATTAAACCCCTTGTTTTACAACAAAAAATGCCGACTAGACATTTAAGTCATTTATTGTTATATCGTCACTAATAATATTTTAACATTCATAAGTACTTACCTAAAAGAAGTTTCGCGGGTTCAGCATAGAACGTATTCGGGAATATTTTGATAACCATAAGATATTTTACAAACTACAGGAATCGCACGATTTGGATCAACTGTCCAACTGCGTTGTCACAACAATGGCGCCGTGCCGCCTCATGCCCGCGTTTATACTCCGCGGCATGTTCAGCTACATGAGTCAGGGAGTGCCCAGCGCTGGACTGTCGGTAAGACAATGCTTTCAGTATATAGTGAGACTGTTTGACAAAAACCCATGGCTACAGCGACACCTTACAACACATAACTTGCCAAATATGACGAATCTATTACAAGCTTCTTTTGGTGTAAATGTGATTACAAGTGATACTTAAATACTATTTTAGTTTACAAAATCTATAAGACAGAACTTTTAGGTTTGGTAATTTTAGAATTTTCACAAAAAAAATGTGCCAACAATATTTTCACTTGTATGAATGAAACGTGCAAAGGTACTTCAATTCCAATGTATTATTATTTCAGGTAAGCACCGCCAGGATCGCAAACCTCTTTTAATAACTTGATAAAGGTACATATCGTATTGGTACTTGAAAACACACACACGCACAAATCTGATTTGTAAAATATATTGAGATGCCTATGGCTTAGCACGAACAGATTGAAGCTAGCGTTACACTGTTGATTTCACATGCCATCATTTTCACACTACAAATTAATTAAATACAACGTTACCTACTATAACGTCAAATTGTTCTAGTTTGCTCATTTTCAAAAATTTCTAAATGCAGTTTCTTCTTTAAAAATTAATAAATTAAATTGATGATATGTATTATATTTTGCATTTGTTTCTATTTCCTGATTTACGTTATGCGCTTCCGCTACCCGCTACATTCACTACCTTATAGATCTGCTGCCGGACTATACGGGGAACATCAAACTACACTATAATTTGAAGTCTGTGTGGAACACTGCTTGGTTGCAGTTATATGATAGGCTGCCAAATAGCTGTCAACCTTGGCAAATGGCCCCAAGAAGCCCTGACAACACGTGATCGATTATTTTTAATATAATATTTTCGTAAGACACTTATAAGTATTTTAGTGTAAATATTAAAAGAAAATTTAAAACATTATTTTTAAAAACAACCTAATGTATATAAACTATATACCTAAAATCACATCACCTTAGTCTATTATGCTCGCTAAGACAAATACGGCGAGCCCAAACAAGACCATTCGGCTCCACCATCATAAAGCCAGCTCCAAGGTACCAAATTATTGCATTGTCACAGAAGTTACATAAGTGTTATATGCTTAAGAATGTATTGCCAATTTTGAACCAGAAACACTGACAAAAACACAGCAAATCAAATAAAAACTTATAAAAAGCGATTACAAGATTCTTAGGGATCCCAGGCTCAAAATTTTCTCAGAAGTCGGTACGTTACGCGAATATTTTGATACTAATGACGATCGTTACGAATCCACGTCGGTCGGCAATATTCTGGAAACTGTTTTCATGATCGTCACGCAAAAGCAGCGCTTTATCATATTGTAGCGCTTTCAGCGAGCCATATGCCTGTTTAAGGGATGACAGGTGGAATATCGCAAATACTGCAGCGGATCACAGTCAGCCGCGGTAAGCCGCTGTGATTAAATGTGTTCTATTAATATATATGACAAACCACGGGTAAATTTGTTTACAGGGGTTCTGTGTAAAATGCAAACACCAAAAAAACCGTAAGGTACCCTTTTGCATGTTCAAAGGGTAACGAACCAGACTTGTAATTTTGGGAACTAGCCTTTGACAAGGAGAAATAAACTGATATATGCGGGAGAGTTTGTCCTTATGACGTACTTGGCTTTTAATTAGTTTTAAAATTTTATGACAGTTTAAGCAAACACAGTACACCACTGCCTACCCTGCAAGAGATCTGGTGTGATGATATAAGTAAATGGAAAAATCTTTAATAAACGTAGACATTCTGGAAACAAATAATTATATCCTATAAATCTGAATACGTAACCGCTACATGCCAACATGATTAACGATGGAGCCATCTTACCGATTATACCTGCGTCTTAATGTAGTGTAATAGTCGCAATTTAGCTAACTACTATTTCAATATTGATGTGATTAATTCTTCGGCGATTTATGAGAAGCCACACAGTCAGTACACACACTTTGGAGATCATTCGAGACGAAGCAAATATAAAGAGGAGTCGGCCTAAGCAACTGTGCACTGTGTCTTCCAACTAGGCACTGAAGTCATCGCGATGGGCGAGGTTTACGTCAGACTGACTGACGTTCGAAACTGACTGATTTGAGATCTCGAAGCAAATCGCTAAGTCTAACAAAAATGTTGCGCAACTCGATGATCGCGGGGTTAGCGGAGGATGTTTGTGTTTTCATAGACAATAAATTCTGTTGTTTCTGGAGTTGTTTAACCAGTACCTCAGAGTACATGAAGGCATATTTTTGAATAAAACTTAACACTCGATGGTGTACCGTTCCAACAATCCATTTTTTTTTGCTACAAAAACATTACTTTCTCTAGTACGTCATACAAATGCAATGATGTGTGTTTAGGGCGACTGGGTGTGTCGAATGAATCGGGTCTTGTTGGTGCAATAATGTTTAGTATACTGGTCCAAACCTTATGCGCTACATATATACCTGGGACCTGGTGACCTGTAACACAGGTATTGCTATACCTATCTCAGGCACCAGTCTCTCACAATATAGTGAAAACTGTTTAGTTAGTTTTAAGCACAACATGGACAATTATTGTGATGAGAAAATAAATACATTATTATTTATTATTATTATATATATTAAGGTGGTGCATCACACACAACAAAATAACTCAGTGATTCAAAATTAAACTTCACCAATCGACACCATCGCAATCCTTACAATAAGGCTAAAAGCCAATTTTTTGTTGAAATAGGTAAAACATTAGCAGAAGGCATTTTTACTCAGGCGACTCTACGAAATTCAGCTCATCATTCTCACTTATCATCTACCTCGTTCGTACTATTGGAGACTGATCCTCGGGAAGTAGATGGCATACTCATGGCTCTCGATTCTGGTAGTGCACCAGGCTGTGATGATATACCCACGAAATTCCTAAAGGTGGCTAGGGACTTTATCGTACCCATAATCTGCCAGCTAGCAAATGCATGCTTTGAAAAAGTTATTTTTTCTCAGGCTTTTAAAAAATCTATTATTACTTCCATATACAAGGGAGGGGACGCAAGCGATGTCAATAATTACAGACCGATATCAGTTCTACCATACATTTCAAAAATTTTAGAAAAATTACTTAACGTTAGACTCATTAGCTATCTTAATAAATATAACATTCTATCCAAATCTCAATATGGATTTAGAAAAGGATTTTCCACTCAAGACGCTATTACCGCCTTGACCTCGGAGATTGTATCAAAGGTAGACAAGGGTGATAAATGTCCAGTGGTGTTTTTGGACCTCAGAAAAGCCTTTGATACGGTTTCCGTCCCCATTCTTCTGCAAAGACTTGAAAATATAGGTATTCGAGGAACTCCTCTTTGTCTTTTTAAAAGTTATCTCCGGAATAGAACACAACAGGTTAAAATCAATAATTTATATAGTAACGAGGAAAACATAATGTTCGGAGTCCCGCAGGGAAGTGTCCTAGGCCCAACACTTTTTCTTGTCTATATAAATGATTTGTGCAATCTGCGAAGCAACGGTGGGCGGAACTTCTCTTATGCGGATGACACTGCGGTCGTTTATTCCGGAGTTTCTTGGAAGGCGGTACAAGATGCTGCTATCAAAGGCCTGGTTGAAATAGCTAGCTGGCTCAATGCAAATTTGTTAACTCTTAATATAACTAAAACGAACTTTATCTGTTTTATTCTAAATCAGAGAATCCAACCAGGAACGGACATTGAGTTGAAAATCCGTAAGTGTGACAACACTGCTGAGCCTTTCAACTATAGTTGTAAATGCCCAATTATAAAACAGGTTAGTACCATAAAATATCTGGGTGTAATGCTAGACCAGCGATTATCATGGCATTCTCACATTGAAATTATTATGAGTCGTACTAGGAAATTTATTTGGATGTTTAAAACATTACGCCATGTGATGTCAGCCCAACTATTAAACAGAATATATACTGCCGTGGTGCAGTCTATTATAACATACTGTATACCTGTGTGGGGCGGCGCAGCAAAAACCAAATTCCTTGATCTTAAAAGGGCCCAACGATCGCTCATTAATGTCATGTATTTCAAACCATACAGATTCTCTACAGATGACCTCTATAGAATTAGTAATTTATTAACGGTTAGAAAATTATATCTTCTATACAGAACCCTAAATCTTCACAAAACATTACCTTTTAATATGGAATATATGAATAGAAGGCGGAAACATACTGTTGCCCATTCTGAAAATGTTAGAACTGTCTTCAGACGTCAGTATAATACGCAATCTGCATTTATATATAACAAACTAAATCAAAAACTGAATATTTACCCAATGAAGTTATATGAGTGCAAAAGAACTGTAATAGAGTGAATAAAAACGCTAACATACGAAGATGTTGAAAACATCTAGTTAGAATCAGCTAAATGACAAGAGTTACCAGTGCGCGAAACACCTCACAAACACAGACATCCACACACACATGCACACACAGAAACACACATGCGCACACACACACTATAGTAGAACTAAAATTGCATGTGATCCTATATATTTTTTTATTTTTGTTTTTGTTTACTTTTATGTTTTCTCTATTTAAAAAAAAAAAACAACGTTACGCCTATATTGCCCAGAGGGGGTGGCAGAGGTGTACTGAATACACCCACGTTTCGCCGACGATGTTAGGTCCCATGTAATAGGGGGCGAGCCTATTGCCATATACCGGGCACAATTCCAGACTCCGGACTCATATTGGGAATGATAATAATAATTCTCTATTTTATATTTCTATAAGTCAATTTTATATTTTGTTGCTACCGCCTTAACATTGTCTGCATAATTATATGTATAAGGGAAGTGCAAGACAACCCCAACACAAGTATTCATATTACTTACTGGGGCTGCCTCAATTTTACATAAATCTACAATATATGAGATGCCAATAAACCATTTTTTTTTTATTTAAAAGACCCAACTACAAGGATCCCTTATTAGCAATTTATTGAATTTTCAACTTTAGTATCTTAATCCCGCTTCAGTAAAGTCTCAAAGTTTGTAAAAGTTGGCTAAAAGTTAGGACGAACCCTTTAAATATTTACTCCATCGTAATGACTTAGTTTATTAAAATATTGTCGCGGGAAAGATTTTAGAAGAAGGACAATAACCGGAAGCTTGTTCTTGCCTACTGATTTTGTTATACTCGTAAAATGAGATTGTTGATAAAATGAGTCCGAAAACAAAGTAGGGTACTTAGGATGGTTAGCATTCTTATAATAAATTTAATTTAATATAAACTAATTTTGAACGTGATTCTGCCTACCTAAAATATCCCGGCGAAACGTACTATTTACACCTCTTCAGATAAGACCCGGTCTATTTGGTCGTGATGAGATAGTCTAGGTCCTCCCCGGTACCTACATCCTTCCACTTAAACTCAAATACAAATATTATATTTTGAATAACTTAGAAAATGTTACATTTTATTAACTAATCTAACTACTAATCTACAATCGGACGGGTATGGGACCTCCACTTATAAAGATCTGGCAAGTAACTCGGCGGGCTTGTCTTTTTTATTTAATGCTCATCTAGTTTTGGAACGTGAATACAAGATGTTAATTTGACAAATATTTTACAGTTCTGCATGTTTCTCAGCATGCATATATTAGCAGTAATAGTAAAGAATTACAACCTATGATGGTATGGAATAAATTAAGTTAGTAAACACAAAATGACGAGTTCCAATAGACTTAATTGGCTTTCCTATACATTTTTAAATACTAATCAGCACCCGGCAACTCCACAAAAAAGTAAATACTTTCGCCTCCCGCGGTCATCATCTTGAGCGTCGTTCGCAGAGATAAGCAACTGATAAACGATTATTTCTGCGTCATTGTATTTCCCATGAGCTCTGACTAAGTACCCTCGTTTTTGTTTTTATTTCTCGGACTAGTTTTCCTACTGACTTGACCCCTGATACAATGTAGTAATTAACCAAAACTAATAGAGATAAGCGGGCTTAGCACGACAATTTTAACGTTAGTGTGACGCGAGGTATTTTACAAAATTAAACTGAATATCTGTTACATTTTCATCCAATATAATTAATGTAATGCTGAACAGACATATCAATAAACACTTAACTAAAACCGATAATAAACCGAATATTTAAACAATACACCTGTTGTAATCGCAATACACCAAAGCGTAAATAAATAATTTCTGGTCAGTGATGTGAACTGGTTTTATAAAAACCGGAAAATCAACGGTTAACACATGCACCGGTTTTTTATCGGTAAAACTAAAAAGAAACACCGTCACGCCTATATTCCCCAAGCGGGACTGGCAGAGGTGAACATTTTTTTTATTTCGGACTAAGCCCGCTACACATTCCTACACTTGTAACTTCCTGTAAGCCCGAATCCAGAATAGTCTCCTTAGATAACACCAATATTTGAGCCTTGGGAGTGTTCCGGAAAGCGCTTTAATTGTCTTGAAACCCGCAACAAATTTTATTAGAAAAAAAGGAGGAGTAGAAAAAATTTAATTCCACTTCCCTCCTTTGCAAAGCGCACGGCACAAAAAATTCCCAGATCAGCCAGAGAGAAAGTGATTACAACGAATATGATAGCCAGTTATAAAGCCCCACGAATATGATAACAATCTTAACTGGGCGATTTGTGAGCCATATATTTGATTCCAGTAATAGGTATGGCAAAAACGCTTGAGCGCACGGAAATTATACCGAGTCTCTACAAGGTCTGTATAGTAAATAACACGACGTATTTTGCTGTCTAACGTGATGTTACGCTCGTGGTGCCAGTACAAGTTTAAAGAAGAATTATTGCCTCTTAAAGTTACCATTCTATTCTATTCTATATCATCACGCCAGCTCCCTCGCGGGGAAGTTACCATTACCTGTGAAAAATTAAGCAACACAGTGGTCAACCTCCAGCCAAAAGTGTACTGCGTCCCTTGTGATAGGCGGCAAGCCTATTGACATATACTGGGCACAATTCCAGACCCCGGACCGACGTTGAGAATCATCGAACAAATTTTTGAAATTCTAGTTAGGATAAATGTTATTTTTACATATATCCTACCTAGGATTTAAGCTCAGGTGCTCGTGATCGCAAACCGCATCAATCGCCACTAAACCAACTAGGCAATCAGTTTTATTTTTACAGTCAGATTTACCGGTAATTCAAAGTCAAGGTTAAAATATTTTATTTGCATAAGCTAACAAAATACCAAATTACTAAACTAACTAAATACCGGAGTACTAAATAAACTAACAAATTACTAAATACCGGAGTTACTCCCGACAATGTTAGTTACCAATTTAAAAAGGATCCTACCTATAAAAAATCTGTCAATGTGTTTTCATAACTAAAACTTAAAAATTGTACGGGGAATAGGTACGTGAATTTGTTACGTAGTTTAATATTGCTCAGTTAAAAGCTTGGCAGGGGCGCGAATGTAATTCGCGAGGATAGGTAGGTAAGTATGTAGGTCTACATCCCACAACTTACCTATTACTTGATTGGTATAAGTTAATTATTTTCACTACCTCAATATACGTGCTTAGTAAAACCGCAGAATATTATAGTGCTTTTTGAACCAGTTTTTCTCCCGAGATTGTCCGGTTATTGTCTCCGGAGACTAATTTTGCCTGCGGTACTCATCACTAGTACTGTGCCTGAGTAATGAACCCTGGTGAATATTAATCGACTCGATCGCACCACTATCGTAACTTTAAATCGATTACATTGAACATTTCCTTTTTAAACCTTGCGGAATAATTATGTTTTTCGAACGGAAACTGTTGTATCGGTTAGTAATATGGCATATCAATAAGTTATCGAGTGGTGCGTAGGTGCACTCGGCACAGGATAATGGGGCTTTTTAAGTTCGATTCGATTTTTCATCGGTAGGAATCATGCGAAATTAATGAACGAAACAATTCTAATCCTTACTTTAATTTTTAATTCGCAATGTCTTCCGTGATTTTATTTTGATTTTAGCTAGGATCTAAATTCTGAACTCTGCTTTTTTGAACTCATATAATACGCATGCACATACTTACACATTTCTATGTACAGGTAAATAATTAAGACTTAAGTTTGCACAACATTTAAGAAGATTCTTCACTAATAAACTATGAAACTATAAAACCACGGTCATACATAAATAGTTCAAACTTTCCGAACTATCTAGGCGAGGTGAGTTTTAATTTTGGCTCACACTCAGTAGCGATAAATCCTAGCAAATAATTAGTAATTGTTAGTCCGTTATTTGATCTTCCTCTCAAATCTTTATTAATTGCATACCATGGTCTAGTGGGATCAATTTTAAGATACGGTATATTGTATTGGGGTCACTCGACCGATCGAGAATCAATATTTAAATCCCAAAAAAGATGTATAAGATTGATGTGTGGTCCGAATACGCGAGAGAGTTGTGGTCAACTTTCAAAGAAATTGGAATTCTATTTGTACCGTCCCTATATATTCTACAAGTTGCGTTGTTTGTGAAAGAAAACATTAAACAATTTTAAACTGTGTCTAATTTGCGCACAGTCCCAATTCGAAATCAGTACAAAAATGATATCTGTACCCGTAAATGTTAAACCGCATTGGTACGGAAGAGTTTTCTAGGCATGGCAGCAGTTATTTATAATAAATTACCAAATCGGATTAAGATCATGGACATAAATAATTTTAAGACCTTGACATTGCTATTAATCAACAAATGCTATTACTCAGTAACTCAGTAGATGATTTTATAAATCACAAATGTATAAAGTGAATTATCAGCTATTTAATATATATATATATATATATATATATATATATATATATATATATATATATATATATATATATATATATATATATATATATATATATATATATATAAATATATATATATAAATATTAATCATAATGACATAACACCGATTTACAAGAATTATTTGTGACATTATAATTGTAAACTATATTTAATTATCTTAACCACAGACATTTGTACGCCTCACAGGCAAAGTATAGAGATCTTTATAGTATTGTACATATACAAGGTGTAACCTTGTATATATATATACAAGGTGTAACAATGCAAGACCGTGTGCGTGTAATAAATGCAAGACCTCAGACACCCCGATTAGAGAATTGCTTCATAAAGTCAAAACGAAAACCAAATTTTCAAATTTAAAGGTTTTTACCCTTTTTACAGCACTTTTAAACCCCAATTAACAAAAAAACTTGTACATGTATGTGTGCGTTTTGAGAAATACGTTTTAGGAATGCGTTTATATTCTTCTTGCTATGAATCAAGAATAAATTAAATTTTTTATAGCGCACTGAAAGAGTAAAAGCATTTTTAGCAAATTTAAAAAAAATGTAAAATACATTAAATATTGTTGGAATCGATTCAGTTACCGATTTAGAACAAACTGAACAAGACCTGAAAGTGGTTTGTTCTAAATCGTTAACTGAATTGATTCCAACAATTTATAATATATCTTAAATTTACTGAGTTCTTAGATTTACGCGAATATTACACATGAAATAAAACTATTTTTTCGGATTTTATCGCGGTTTATTTTAATTTTTAAGTTCCCGACATTTCGAGTGCTTTGCAGAACCCATGGTCACGGGAAGGACTGAGGTGTTAGACGTCCAAAAGGCATAGTTGTACCGGGGTACCCTCAAACTTCCTAATTATTTTTGTTTTTGTTGGTCCGATCTACGCAGAATGAGCTCACGGTGTCTTGAGGCCTTGCAGTGTTATGCTTGGTTTTGGATTTGATTATATTAATTACTGGATCCCAAGTCGATGGAAGCACCCAGCTATCTTCTCTATTGAAATTAGGATGTTTTTTAATTTCAATAGCCTCGCGAACCATCCTTGGTAGGAATCGGTATTCTTTCACGAGGATTTGTGGTCTATCAAATCTGATGTTATGGCGGGTGCGGTCAAGGACATGTTCACAGACTGCAGACTTCTTTGAGAGACGGTGTTTTAGGTCAACTATGTGTTCTTTAACCCGAGTTTTTATTGGTCTTTTTGTTTGTCCTATGTAAGAGAGACCACATTCACAATCAAGCTTGTATACTCCTGCATCTTGTAAATGGATGTGACACTTGACAGATGGTAAAAACTGACCGATCTTCTTCAGCGACTTATAAAATGTTTTAATTGAAGCACGCTTAAGTAAGGTAGTACAGCAGGGAGACGCTCGACTGTGGCTGGTTTCACTCGGTCACTGTGACGTTGGCGTGGGACTCGAACCTTATTGTCGTGCAGGACTTGCTTGACATGTTGAAGCTCGGCAGCCAGATGTTTCTTGTCACAGATCCCTTGCGCTCTCTGAAACAAAGATTTACCCACGGTAGCTAACTGTGATGGATGGTGGTGAGATTAACCGTTTAAGTACCTATCAGTATGGGTCTTTTTTCTATAAACCGTAGTGCTTAAGGTGTTGTTGGGGTTACAGATTACTGAGACATCTAGGAAAGCTAGGGAATTGTTTGCCTCCAACTCCATTGTAAACTGAATTTTAGGGTTAATGGAGTTAAGATGATTAAGGAATACATTAATTTTTTCAGATGGTAATATTATGAAAGTATCATCTACGTACCGCTTGTAGAAACTTGGCTTTACAGGTGAGGTACGAAAGGCTGTCTTCTCAAAGTCTTCCATGAATATATCGGCAACAATGGGAGATACAGGGGAGCCCATCGCCACACCATCTACTTGCTTGTAGAACTGCTCCTTCCACAGTAGGTAGCCAGATGTAAGGCAGTGTCTCAATAGTGCTAAGTATTCCGCTGGCTCTTAATTTTTTTTTTAATTTTCAAAAAAATGCTTTAACTCTTTCAGTGCGCTATAACAAACTAAATTTATTATTGATTCAAAGCAATATGGAGATTTCAAATGCATTCCTAAAACGTATTTCTCAAAACGCATACATACACGTTCAAGTTTCGTCGTTAATTGGGGTATAAAAGTGTTAAAAAAGGGGTAAAAACCATTAAATTTGGAAATCTGGTTTTCGTTTTGAATTTGTAAAACAATTCTCTAATCGGGGTGTCTGAGGTCTTGCGTTTATTATGTTCCACCTTGTATGTATATATATATATATATATATATATATATATATATATACACATACAAGGTGGAACATATATATATGTATATATATAATACAACAAATAAAATTACTCTGTAGCGATAAATCCTAGCAAATAACTAGTAATTGTTAGTCCGTTATTTGATCTTCTTTTTAAGCTCTTATATTGTTCGGGAAACTGTGATAAGTTTACAAAATCAAAGTAATACACCTCATTATTCATTAGATCTTAAGTGGTTAAGTTATTTATTCTAAAAATATATACCTAGAACCTATCTATTTATATCTATAGACAATGTGAGTTTGAACCATCCGATTAACAGTTATAGACAGGCAGACAAAGTGGCACTTGGTGAAGGAATGACACTTGGTGAAGCAGTGACACTGGGTGAAGGAGTGACACTTGTATACAAGAAAAAGCTTTTACCTATTGAGACATCTATTACAAAATTGTACCTGCAAATACTACATGCCTAAAATACTCAGTAATTCCTGTGACACACAGGCGTAGCACACAATGAAACAGCGTAGCACAGTAGTTAGAAAACAAACAAAGCAAAGCAGATAATAGTGTGGAGCCGCGCCGGTGCGGTGGCGCACCGCGGGCGGTTTGAATATTTCATAAGTGCGCAACACTAGCCCGGCGATTTGCGAAATCTCCACATATCGACAAGCTATCGCCGCACACGCCACACAACGAGTAAATGAACGCAGTCCAAGTATTTTGGAGGGTACTCGCTAAACATGGAACATTTCACAAGTATGACAAATCGTGTGAAATTCTTTTTCATTTCTCGTAGTTACTACTTTTCTTTACAAAGGCGGTATCACGTTGATTTCATTACAAGAATTATTAAAAAAAACCTTTTTTTTTTTTTTTTAAACGTAGCCCCACACTAGGATTTATTCCTGTGTCGTGGGTGCGTTTACAAACATGAAAATTCACAAACAAATACCCAGACCGGAACAAATAATTGTGGATCACACAAAGATTTGTCCCGTGCGGGAATCGAACCCGCGACTATTCGACACAGTGGGCGGAGCAGCTCAAGCTCTTAACCACTGCGCTAAATCGTCCGCTTTGAATTTTAAGTGTCCTGAGAGCTTAGCACGAACGGATTAACCATACCGTAACGCTGTCTAGTTAATATGCCGTCTTTTTTACTACAAATTTACTAGATAAAATTGAACGTGACAGCACGATTTCTCGACAACGTTACAATAATATCAAATAGTTTGTGCTCAGCCCTCTGCTTTCAATCACACCCAATTGATAAGCTCTTCTGCAATGTGGCATCAGTGTAATAGATACTTCGCTTGAACTACTGTTATTTGCGGTATTTGCTACGAATAACGTATGACGCATCATAGAAATAAAAAATAATATCGTTTATAAACACTGATAATTGGATCAAAGTCACTAAGTCAAGTAGATAATGTTGTTTTATTAAACTTATCAATTTACATAACAGCTGGGAGTTGTGTAGACTATAGAATAAATAATTTTAATTGAAAAATATATCTAACAAATAACACAACGAGGATATCTTGCTTCGTTGAGCAGTCCCTGAGGCTTCCTTCCGGCTCCATCATCGCCTTGAACACCATCTGGGTTTAAAGTACTGGGTCTAAAGTAAAGCCAACGCGAAATCCGAGCCCAAGCATGGTGGGGTTACATTACATTACAGGGCCACCCTTCGGCTTCATCATCATACCCTGATCACTATCTTATATAGTACCAATCAGCCAGTCAATACTAATCTAACAAGCCTAAACACGAGGCGGTTACGATGTATAGTTGACATGTTTCTAGGGCCATCTTCCTGCTCCATCATCAGACCAACGCCAGATTATTGCACTGTCACTGACTTTACATACGTACGCTAAATTTCAGCTCAATAGGATAAAAATAGATCACAACATTTGAACCTGAAAGATAGACATACGAACAAATTTTTCTCGGGGAAGAGTGAGGTGTATGGGACTTTAGGACCACTCTCGTGTGTGTTTGAGCATTTGAAAACATCTTAGAGTACACAAAATTGCCTATTTCGTATTCACGGTGTGTTTATCGTGGCTTAGAGAAACTCTCTACAATGGAATCTCAAAATCACTCGGAATACCAGGAATTCCGGCACCTAGATGTGTACTAAGTACAACCCCAAGGTAGTCCTTTCTTTAAAACCCCCAGTAGCAGAAACCTTTAACAATAAAAGTTCTCCTTCTTCTTTTCAGGTCAATGGTTCATATCTGTCCCGCTAAGTGAGTGGCTAGCACAATCGCGCCATCCGTGGTTAGGCTCAGCTCTTCCCTTGTACAGGTGATGGGGCACAATGGGCAGACCAGCAAGTGCGATACAGTCGGTGAGGATAGACGCGAAGACAATAAGAATATCATTCCAATAAAATTTTATTATAACCCACTTGCCATATTGAACTAAACTTGATTTTTTTTAGATGCAAACAGTCATACAAAACCTTTACTATTTGTCCTGCAGTGGATGTCTTTCGGCTGAAGATAGATAGAAACGGTAATACGTTATAAAATTTCAGTTGGCAACACTTTAACTCTTCTTAGACAAACATGCTATAATAATATGTAAATGGCTCAAAACTCGGCCACATTGATTACCTAGGCAGACGGCAGGCAGCCATCAAGACCTTCATGACTAATGAAGTAACCTTAGAATGAAAGATTTTTCATGACCAAATGCTTTTTCTTCTTTTAATTATTAGCCCTACGATTTATCAGCGCATTTCGCCAATGTCAAGTAATAATAGAATATAACAATAAATTATAAAAATTGGCTTGTTGTCGCCCTTACGGTATAAGCGGACCAAATGGTAATTTGACACTCATTTATTCTGACAATAATACAATCATACTTTTGACAATCATTCGTTCCAATACCCATCACAATCTATCAAATGTATGAAAAAGAAACCAACTAACATTTTGAAGCCAGTTTGCTATTTTAGTTTCTCTTTGTTCTTCTGTCAAACGCTATGGTCATACGTGCCTTGTTATTGTGATTGGTAAAATAATATACTGCCATTTCAGTTCCTCACTGAAAATGGCTTAAAATTTTTGGTGTTATGCCCGTATATATTTTTGTCGTCATTGGTTCCTTATGAGAATTATGCAATCACACCTCTTGGACTCCCTGTCATTTTGTTCACCGAGTCCCGGGACTAAGTTTGCAAATTGTAACAGAGGGCTTAGCACCAAAATTTGGCGTTAGCGTGACGCTAGCGCGTAACCGTGCTGTCACGTCCATGTTTAATTATTTAATTTTACTATGACAAGGATGGCATATCAACTCGCTAGCGTCATGCTAACGTCAAAATTTCGTGCTAAGCTCTCAGATCTAATCTTCTGGATCGCATTTGTGTTACGTCTCTTCTACGTGACACGTGGACATTCCCATGCTGGCGGGCATATTCCGACCGCGTGAGCAATTATGCTGGACTGCGCACAATTGTCCTTCCGCAAACATTTAAGCTTTTGCCACATAGCCGACGGAGCGGGATGACGGTGCGACGCCCACGCCGCCGGACGGCAACTCGGCGTGTACACTGCGGGCCGCGGCCGCTAAACAACATTACTACAGTCCGACTTAGGCTCTTTTGGCCAGCAGCCAAAATCGGAACTAACTCTGTGAAATGTCACTAAATGACAGTCGCAGGGTTTCCGTTTGCTATTAAATTTATCCAATTTCTATTTTTAATTAGTAACCGTGCGAACCCACCTCTTGAAATATCTCCTTGGAAATAGGAAAATTAAATGTTAACCCTAATTTCACACCAAACACCCCCCATCCATGGGCCAAAAGATTCTTGTCACGCTATAGCGTCCCGCTCGCACCCGTATTGACATTTCGTTCTCCGTACGTGTTTCTAATCGCTTGTGACACGGCGACGGCGGCGGGTCGCGACGTTTGCCGACACGCTGAGCGTGACGAAGCTGTGTGGCGTACATTTCAATACATTACAACTCCCCAGGTCACGCCGGCGGCGTCACGCCACGGTCACGCCCCACCCGCAGTGTAGACAAAGCTTAGGAACAATCTTTTGTGTCCGCGCAATAATGCACTTCAACGGAAGTATATACGGTCGTTCAACTTTTTCACAACAAACCCAACATTGGGAAAGGTGGTATTTATTCAGCCATTCAATGCGCAATGGAGCGTGTTTTCGTTAAAGATATGGCAGTAATTAAAACCAAAGTCGGTATATTTTGACCAGTTGAATATTTAAGTAAAATGGTACTTATCTGTTACTCAATGGATTTATTGGGTTTTACTACGCTCAGAATAAGGGCGACGACGACGTAGTCGTAGATCCCCTCCCATAGCCGGCGGTTGACTGGTGCACTTAGTAGTGCACCCCGTCTCCCCACAGCGACTGTCCCAACCGAGGGCACCTCTAGGCGCCCTCGAGTATGTCGCCCCTTGCCGTTCTGGCTCGAGCGTAGTGGTTGCACGCTCGCCCTTAAGTCCGGTGAAGTTGTAAAGGCCTCGCGGCCAACAGCGTACATCACTCACACACAGGGTTTTACTAATTAAAATTCGTAATTGATATGAAACCAAATAACTATTTGACGTTGTTTTTTAGTATATATGTGCAATTGCCGAAGTTCCTGTAAGTGAATTGAATATACCTACAAGTCTAAACGAAATTGTCGTATAGAATTGTTACGTATGAAATATAACTTTTTAGCTCTTTAACCTTAACCTGTGTCGAAATAGTAGCGTAAAATATTATGATATCTACAATACCTACATTTTGAATCGACCAAATGCCATATATTCCAAATACCACTGAATATAATTTGTTCTCTGTAAAAGTTTGTCGGACGTCTTGCTTGAAGAGTTTAAGCCGGCCTGCAAACTGGATCAAGTATTCGCGGGTTCGATCCCCTTGCGGAAATAATCTTTACGCACAAATTATGGTTTTGCTCCAAGTGTTTGTGTATGTAAATTTCATGCTTATAAACGCACCCACTACACAAATAGTTCCTAGTATGGGACTACGTTTAAAAAAAAACATGGACTGCGCTTCACAAAGGACATTGATAAACTCCCTATGAGGTTAGAATTGGGTTCGTTAACCACTCTCAGTGGAAGTAATGTCGCTCAGTCGGACGCACTATCACTCCAGATTGAATGTCCAGCGAATTGGCCTCGCAGCTGCTCCCTAATCTAGTTTCAATTTGGATCGCTCTCGCATTCGCAGATTTGATTATGGAGTTATATAGAAGGGCTAGTGCTCTATTTTTGATTACAAGTTAATATATGTAAAGAGCTGAACATCTTAGTAGTAGCAGTCCCAATAAGCAACACGCACACAGTAGCGCACTCTACGCGGCATGCCGGCAGCTCAGGCGCCTTC
The DNA here is from genome assembly GCA_905147815.2 of Phalera bucephala. Taxonomy (NCBI): domain Eukaryota; kingdom Metazoa; phylum Arthropoda; class Insecta; order Lepidoptera; family Notodontidae; genus Phalera; species Phalera bucephala. Next base: position 12,442,672 of record LR990627.1, read on the forward strand.
AAATTAGCCGTAAGGTACCGTGAAGAGGTAACGAGACACCAGCGCTGCTGCCACGCTACCTTGTAAATCCATTCAATAAACAAGGCGCGACTAAAGCGCTTCAGCCGCGCTGCGGCCGTTCATGGATCGAGTTCTCAAACCTAGCGCCATCAGCGTGTTCGCAGCGCTGCAGCCGCGCTGCCTCCGCACGCTACTTTGCGGCATATATGAAGGTGATCTTAGAGGATATTACCTGCTGATCAATTCCGAGAAGCAGCGAAGAGCACGCATCTTTGTGCATGAATCCTTTTAGGAACCGCTTGTATTCTAATGCTCAACTGTGAACATATATTAGCCATGTTGATTACCTCGTCGGTTTAGCTACGCATAGCGCAGATAGCTATCAAAAGGCTCTAGCGTAAGTCCAGCTAATGTAATCCATTGCCTATTGTTCACTGGTAATAAAATGACTAAAACGACCACTAATAAGTAACATCTACCTATCCAAATATCATAGCTTGGATGAAAATCCGGTTCACCGAAGGTATCTTCCGGCCAGCTGACGAGCCGCGCATTCTCTCAATGTCGTTTCGCGTTTGTTATAGGTGTTATTAATGTACTAAATTAGTATAGTTATGGAGATGTTACTTATTGAAGTGCTTTTCTTATTTTTTAGGATCAGTATACAGTAGGCATTGGATACATCACCGTGGATGTACACAGTATACTTCTTCCACCCCCGCTTATGGATTAATAATTTCTCAAGTCATATTTTTCAAGTAGTTATAATTACGAAACAAAGAAAAAATAAAAAATAAAATCAAACTTTTCGCATAAATTCCCAGACAAAATATTCATCGAATTTGATCTTTTTAAATTGCCCATTTATAACGACGCTATAAGCAGACTTAATCAGCTTATTTGTTTAACCTTTTTTATCATAAATCGCTGGCAAATACGTCGAAATAAGCGTGTCGCGCTCGTCAACAATTTGTAAACCACAGCTGATTTCCCCTGGGCTCTCCCGGCTTAGAGTTAAATGTTCATTCCTTCAAAATAAATATATATTTTTTTTAATTACTCTCAATTTATCCATCGAAAATTATGGTTGTTATTTTGAAAAATTACGAACCATCGTATTTGATATTTAAATATTTGGATTACTGATAGTTCGCGTTCGATTCGCTGGGTTTTAATTTTCCAGGAAAGTCGATGCATGTCGATGGAAAAACATAAATTTACCTTTGTAGCCGATTATGTGTGATCGTTCCTTTTGTAATGACAATCTGTATTTAGAATTATAATCTGAGATATTTGACCATAGTGTAATACTAATTCCTATCGCCACCATGATCGCGCCAATAGACGACTATGGTTTATTACACCATCCACACAATCAACTTAGTATAAATACTTATTTTTCAATGCGTCCTAGATTACGACAATCATATCAAACCAGCGCCAGATTCCGCCCCGTGAGATACACCCGTGTTCGCAACGCCCAGATTTCACTGCACCAACACAAATCGTGTTTACAATTTTTATGAAGTTTTCTTTAAACTCGAGTCGCCGAAGTCGCGATGTTGGACGCGGTACCGCGGCGCGGCAATATTGAATTTTATACGAAGTTTAGCAGAACTTTGCGTGTGCTGCTTCAGCTGCATTCCACTTATGAAATTGCTTTAGATTGGGGAGTACGGACTGGGACGTTCACACATACGCCAGTCGGTGTCCCGTGAGTGCCCCGCCGTGTCCCGGCCGCGCACACCGGGCGTGTGACGGGCGAGCGCGGACATGGTGTATGTGTATGTGCAGGGGTGTGTGGGCGCACGAAACAGCGGATTTGTATTACAAAAGGCCGCGCGTGTGCACCTAATTAACGGTAATTGTTTAAACACACAAGAAACAGCGCGCGGAATACGCAACTATTTGCAACACACAATTACATTAAATGAATGCATTTTGTTTGTATCACAGCAAATTCTCTGTACAATTTTTTAAGCTAAAAGATCATTGCATAAAAGAACTCTTTGAACTTTAATTTCAGACTGAAATAAAGAGAGAAAATGCATGACTTACAACCAGGTTTTTTGTAGTAATGGAAGATTGCATTATACGAATGCAAGTGCAAAGAACCGAGAGAGGGGGTGGTTTTACGGTGCGAGTGGCGACAAGTAGCAGGACACTCCCGACAACTCCAGCCCAGAATGTCCGAATAAAACTAATATAATATACATTCGAGGTTTACTATGGGTACTAAACGTATATTCTCCTCACACAAATCCAGATGATACTCCATCACACGGACTCAGTGCGGATTGGTGGAGGCAGGTTTGTGGCCACCATCTGTTGGAACTTATCAAGCCGCCCATAAAACTTCCAAGTAGGCTTCACGACTACCGCATTAGGTGGTAACCAGTACCAGAAACTTCACGTAAGGTCCGAAGCATGGAGATGCTTGAATATGAAAAATTCACAAAGGTCTATCCATCTCAGACTGACAGAGTCGAATGCTAATTATCTTTGGTGTTCGCTAGAACAGTACGGTACTCCAGCGTTACGAGCACCATATATTAGATTGATCATTACACAAACACAATTAAAAATTAGCTGATTTGATGAGTTTTTGGTTTTATGTTTCAATCTGTAAAGTATAAAGTAATATTTGTGTTTAAAAAAATACCCAAGATATGTAAAAAGTTCCTGATTTCAGGCAATGTATTTTAATCTCTTAATGTCAAGGTAAACACTTGATGACCATGAAGTTATCTGCTTAATAAAAATAATAGTAAATTAACATTAGATTTGATCAAAACAATAGTTAATTTATATTAAAATGGAACTCGTAGTAGACCTCCTCTTCGCCACATGTCCGGTAGGACGGACATTTGAGAATGTCTTCCACATAACGGTATGTGTTTAATTAAACCGCACAGCTTACACTCTTAGTTCAATTACGCAGACGAATACGAAAATAATTGTATGTATGGTTGCTGGGGCTATTAAAATCATGTCATTTTGTGACTTATTTCTCCTTAAAGTGGTAATGAACTCAAACTCAAATAATTTAATTTGCATAAATCCTGTGGGAGAGCTTATAAATAGTGAATTTACATTTTTTATCTAATTTAACTACTTATCTTCCACCGGATCGGAATACGGCCTCCACTGAGAAGATCCGGCGAAGAAGCTCAGTGGGCTTATCTTTTTTTATTTAATCCTCTTTCCCTCTTTTCTTTTTTTTTTTTCAATCATATTGTGTGGATACAATTTTTAGATTGCAATTAAATAATAATTTATGATCTAGTTTCAGGGTCCTGCTTAACGATCGAGATATGAGGCTAATGATGTTATTTATAAAGAGTGTCTAAAAGATTCCAGATGGACCAGACCCCACAAGTAGCGCGTTCACGAGTACGACTACTGAAACAGCCACCACTCCCCTCGACCATATTGGACGGAAGGGAATGACCCGCGCCAGTCAGCCACAGTAATCCTTAAAGACATTATAGAGAGTATGACCAAACCATAAGAGTAGGTATCTGTTAATAGAGTACTGAGAATTGTTTTATTCCTTTCCATTATATACCTATCTTCATCCGCAATCAAACGTCCACTCTACAGTGGATTCCTTGATATCCGAGCATGCACACAATAGTTGAAGATTATGTCACATGAAATGCAGTGAGGTTAGCTGCTCCACGATACGTCCGACCGGTCGCCCCGTTGCCCATCGAATCACACAGTAGTATCAGGGCCGTCCGCAATCTCATATCGACTATCTATCATCGGTCGGTCGTTATCTAACATCTGTCATCGCACAGACAACTAAACACACTCAGGTAATTTTTAAAGGCATATAGTTTGTCTATAAACAAGATTAAAAGTTACTAACTCACTGAATGACAAAGTTGATATTTTCGCATCGACACTGATTTGGTTATTTGATATACACGCTCCAATTCCCACCGATGATATCAAGCTATTAATGAGTAAAAATGTGGCACTGAAATTTAAATTTAAAGTGAGATCCACAGATTTCAACTGGAATAAATACGTCGCCATTCGGAATCACTGCAACAAGGTGTGTAGACATGCTCAACGCCAACATATCCATACTTCTGTCCAAAACGGTAACCTAGCAAAAGTCTGGAAATTTGTAAAGTCAATGGGGATCGGTAAATTGCGACAAGAAAACATTTTCAAAGATTTAGACATCAATCTTCTTAATAAACATTTCTCTGCTTCGTCTAACTTTGATAAGACTGCAAAATTAAATACATTAAACAATCTTTCATCCATTCCGATGTCCTATTATTCTCCATTTGTTTTTAGTCAATTTTCCGGTTGTGATGTTAAAAAGAGCATAGAATCGATCACATCCAATGCAATTGGCAGCGATTGTATAACCCGTCATATGATCCTCCCTATCCTGGACGAAATCCTACCTATTATTTGCCATATTTTAAATCATTCCATATCCAGTGGACACTTTCCATCGTCATGGAAAGAGGCTCAAATAACCCCGTTACCTAAAAAATTTAATCCTACTTCTCTCTCCGATTATCGTTCCATATCCATATTACCTTTCCTATCCAAGGTCAGTCAGGATCAGATCAGTAATTTCCTTAACAAGAATTGTCTCCTTAATCCTTTTCGGTCCGGTTTTCGGCCTGGTCGTAGTACCGTTACTGCCCTGGTAAATATTACGGATGACATCAGACTTGGAATGGAAAATAGTAATCTAACTATACTTGCATTGCTGGACTTCAGCAATGCTTTCAATATGGTGGATTTTGATATTCAACTTGGAGTGCTATGCTCTATTAACATATCTCCAACGGCGATTGACTGATTTTATAAATACCTGTCTGGTCGCCGGCAACGCATTCACATCGAAGATACTTACTGTTCTTGGTGCAATATCAGTGCCGGTGTTCCGCAGGGTGGCGTTTTATCTCCTTTATTTTTCACTGCCTTAATTAATTCTATTTCCAACCAATTACGTTCTTCATACCACCTTTATGCAGATGATCTCCAAATTTACATACAAGCTCCGTTGGCCAGGCTGTCGGGGGCTGTTAATACTATTAATAATGATTTAAATAAAATATGCGACTGGAGTAAAAGCTATGGCCTCATGGTCAACCCAGTTAAAACGCAAGCTATTGTTATCGGTAGCGCTAGGCTTACTACACGTGTAGACTGGTCCCAACTTCCCCAAATTAAATTTGACGGTATCACAATACCAATAAGTACCACGATAAAATATTTGCGGATTTATATTGACACAAATCTCACATGGGGTGCACAACTACAAAATCTCATTCGCAAGATGTTTGCTTCTGCAGGCTCATTGAGAAGGCTACGAAACTTTCTTACATATGCCACTAAAATTGCACTTGCCTAATCCCTCCTTCTTCCTATCCTCGATTATGCAGACGCCAGTTATCTCAATCTCACCAAGAGCCAACTTAATAAACTTAAGGAGTTTCAAATTCATATTTGGTTTGCGGAAATATAATCATGTTTTAGAATTTCGTGCTAAGCTCATCATCATCATCAGCGTATAGCAGTCCACTGCTAGACATAGGCCTCTCCAAGTGCATGCCACTAGGTACGATCGTCGGCTACTCGCATCCAGTTTCTGCGAGCCGCCCTACGAAGGTGGGCTATGTCGATAACTTTGGTTCTCTGTCGAATGACTTCGTTCCGGATTCTATCCTTCAGAGAAACTCCGAGCATAGCCCTTTCCATAGCTCGCTGAGTGACTTCAAATTTATGGACCATTCCAACCGTGAGTGTCCACGTCTCGGCTCCATATGTCATAACGGGCAGGACGCACTGATTAAAGACTTTTGTCTTTAGGCTTTGTGGAATGGGCGATGTAAATACTCAACGTAATTTCCCAAATTCCGCCCAGCCCAGCCGTATTCTTCTGTTGACCTGTTTCTCGAAGTTGTTTTTCCCTAACTGCAGAGTTTGCCCTAGGTAAACATATTCTTGAACAACCTCGAGACTAGCGCCATGTATTGCAACAGGTTCCGGCACTACATGTCGGTTATACATTACCTTGGTCTTGTCCAAGTTCATGCGGAGGCCTATGTGTTCGGAAGAATCGGCTAGGCTGGTCAGCATCTGTTGTAAATACGAGGCATGCCTTTTAAGTTTTGTCCTTTTTATTGTCTTTCAAAGTATTTACCACGTAGCTTAATACACTTTTTCATTCGCTCAAACCGGTTATTATAACATTTATTCCACTCTAAAGTGGGGGTGTTCAAAATGGCTGACTTAAAAGCGTCGACTGCTTCTTCACCGGACTGGAACCTTTGACCACGAAGACTTTTCTTAATTTTAGGAAATGTAAAGAAATCGTTAGGGCTTAGGTCAGGACTGTATGGAGGATGGTCAAGAATTTCTACTTTTTCCTGCTTCAAATACTCAATCGTTTGACGAGCGCTGTGTGAGCTTGCGTTGTCGTGGTGCAGGATGATGCGTCGCTTTGAGTTAGATTTTCGAAGTTCGTCGATGACTTGTGGTAAACGAACTGTGGTATACCATTCTGCGTTAACCGCTCTACGATCTTCAATTGCAATAGTCGCAACATGGCCGGTTTTTCCAACGAACGTGGCCACCATCTTCTTTGAAGTGATTCGAGAACGAACAACTTTAATCGGTTTTGGCTCGTCTTGAAAGACCCAGATCGTAGATTGTTGTTTGGAATCAGGATCGTAGGCATAGATCCAAGATTTGTCACCACTGATGATATCGTAGACGTGATTTGACTCTCTTTGGTTGAACCTTTGTAGAGTTTTCTTACACCATCTGACGTGGACCGCCTTGTGATCGTCGGAAAGCAGATGCGGTATCCAACAGCAAACTAGTTTTCTCACACCAAGCGCTTCATGCATGATGTTCTGAATGGTTGTCCCTGAAATGCCTAATAGAGCCTCTATCTCTCGATAAGTCACATGACGATCTTCGAGAATTAGTTGTCTCACAGCAATGATGTTATCTTCAGTGAAGACGGATTTTGAGCGTCCTTCGCGAAATTTGTCACTAAGACTAGTATGTCCACGCTAGAATTCTAAATACCAGCGTTCGACAGTCCGCAGACATGGGGCTTCACCACTGAATACAGATGTTAGCTCTTTAAAACACTGAAGCCGTGTCAGGCCTCTTCTAAAGTTGTAGAAAATTATTGCACGAACATTTTCCTTAGAAAGATTCATTTTCGTACGTAACCTGACAGATTTATATATAGTGAAATAAACATAATGCACTAAAGTCAGTCAAGGTAGGGATTGGGGTAAACACAAAAGGTTAGAAATTATTTATGACAGCGTCTCACTAATGACAGCAGAGAGGAAATGGTTCTTAACCATCGTTTTAAAACCAGCCAATATCTGCGCACGTCTAATTGACACAGGTAATGCATTCCACAAACGGACAGCTTGAACTGAAAAGTATTTATCATAGAAATTTGTGGAATGCATTGGTGTTTTTAGTCTGAGATTCTCCGATGACCTTAGGAACCTTGAATGTGTTTCATGTAGAAAGTCAAATCGTTCTTTAAGATAGGAGGGAGATGTTGAATTAAACAGGACGTTATATAAAAGCGATAACAAGTGAGCATTCCGGTGAAGACGAATTGGCAGCCACTTGAGCTTAAGAGCTACATTAAGCCGCCACTTTACGGAAGACCTGCCCGAAATCAGCCTAGACGAAATCGTGATGGCTCTTGAGCAGCTAAGGAATAGAAGAAGAAGCCCCTGGATAGGACGGAGTTATTAAAAGCAGGCGGTAAACCGGTGCTAAAGGAACTCCAAAATATTTGTAACTCTGTCCTCTTTAATGGGAAAACTCCAGAGGCTTGGGGTAGGAGCGTGGTCGTATTGTTTTTCAAAAAGGGTGATAAGACCCAACTGAAGAACTACCGCCCTATTTCGCTCCTGAGCCACATTTATAAGCTGTTTTCAAGAGTTATCACGAATCGTCTTGCGCGAAGGCTCGACGAATTTCAACCTTCGAAACAGGCCGGGTTTCGAAGAGGGTATGGAACCATAGACCACATTCACACTATACGGCAGATTATACAGAAGACCGAAGAGTATAATCGGCTCCTGTGCTTAGCATTCGTGGACTATGAGAAGGCCTTTGACTCGATCGAGACCTGGTCAGTTCTGAAATCCTTGCAACGATGCCAAGTCGACTGGCGATACATCGAAGTGTTAGGAAGTCTCTATAACGCCGCGACCATGACCATCCAGATACAAAACCAGCAGACCAACCCTATCCCAATGCATCGAGGAGTGAGACAAGGGGACGTTATTTCCCCCAAATAATTCACAAATGCATTGGAGGATATGTTTAAGACGCTGGAATGGGAAGGTCATGGCATAAACATAAATGGCAGTCATATCTCACACTTGAGATTTGAAGGCGACATCGTCATTATGGCCGAAACGTTGCAGTACGAGTATTTACAACAGATGCTGACCAGCCTCGCCGATTCTTTCGAACACATAGGCTTCCGCATGAACTTGGACAAGACCAAGGTAATGTATAACCGACATGTAGTGCCGGAACCTGTTGCAATACATGGCGCTATTCTTCGATGTGAATGCGTTGCCGGCGACCAGACAGGTATTTATAAAATCAGTCAATCGCCGTTGGAGATATGTTAATAGAGCATAGCACTCCAAGTTGAATATCAAAATCCACCATATTGAAAGCATTGCTGAAGTCCAGCAATGCAAGTATAGTTAGATTACTATTTTCCATTCCAAGTCTGATGTCATCCGTAATATTTACCAGGGCAGTAACGGTACTACGACCAGGCCGAAAACCGGACCGAAAAGGATTAAGGAGACAATTCTTGTTAAGGAAATTACTGATCTGATCCTGACTGACCTTGGATAGGAAAGGTAATATGGATATGGAACGATAATCGGAGAGAGAAGTAGGATTAAATTTTTTAGGTAAATAAACATATATATATATATATATATATATATATGTGTATATATATTTGTAACATAAAATTAGTAACATTTTTAAATTATTCACCTTAATTATACTTGCTTTTTAAACAACACGCTGATACGCTTATCATCGAATCCTAGTTCGGGTAATAATAACATAATAATAATAATAATAGGGGTTTAACTTTGGGCTTGCCCCCTATTACATTAGGACGTAATATCGTCGACTTAGTGTGAACCTGTGCCACCGCCGCTTGAGGAATATAGACGTGAAGGTGTTCATATTTTTACTCATATGATATGTTTTACTCAAATTGTTTTCACTGTAAACTCAGCAAAATCTTGCTTAACAAAACATGCCAAAAATTAAATAATTTTAATCCACAAGACATACGAACCGGAGCGCGCAACTTCGGCTTACTTAATGTTAGATTTGATTCTGAAACTTAAGCTCCCTGAAATATTGAAAAGTAAACTTTACACGTGTTTTCGTTAAAGGAAAACCGTCTTAAGTAGGACATTCTCTTTGTTATCCGTGTGGTGCAAGAATCCGTAGTTACATAGTTGTCATATAGCGGTATCATTTCTTCTGCTAATATTTAAAAGATTAAAAGGAGTGAAATGCATTTTAGATCTAGTCTTACCGTATTTATTTACTAGCTGTTACCCGCGGCTTCGCACGCGTTTATTTTGTAATTTGACTTAGGTAGGTAGGAGTTTTTGGGATAGTACTATTCCAAGACTTTAGAGACACCTTCATATTCAGCTTCTTTGAAATCCGTTCAGCCGTGTCAATATAGCGAAATAAAAACAACTATCCCCCAGGAATCTTGCATTTCCCGAGCTAAAAAGTAGTCAACAATCTCGGAAAAATCCTTCATTTTCCAGTGGTAGTCTATTTAAAATCGGTTCCGCCGTTCTGGATATTAACATGGACAAACACATTTTTTTTAGTGTGCCCGTATGGTTTTAAAATATCTACGCAGTCTACGTTTTATTGCTTAAACCAGGTCATCTTTGTTTTGCAAAATAAGGTCAACTTAAAACTTAATAAATGTATGCTGTAGAACAATTTCAACAGGTCCCTAGGTTTATGTGTGTGTGTGTGTGTGTGTGTAAATGATCTACGCTGTTGGCCGCGGGGCCTTTACAGCTTCACCGGACATGAGGACGAGCGTGCAACCACTACGCTCGCGAGTGGTTGCACGCTCACTACACTAAGATATATATAGGTATATGACATCGTCGACGAAAAGTGGGTGTGCTCAGTACACCTCTGCCACCCTGCTTGAGGAATATAGGCCTCATAGTGTTAATTTTATATTTAAAGAAAAGTTTTTTTCGTTTTAACAACTTCCGGCTCAATCCTGATGACGGAGGGCTAGGTCCAGTGGTTAAGAGCTTAAGGCGCTCCGCCCACTGAATCAAGTAGTCGTGAGTTCTGTCCCCGGAAGGAACCTATTATTATGTGATCGACAAGGGTGTGGGTGTTTCTGTATGTGAATTTCTTGTTTGTAAACGCACCCACGACAGAAGAATAATTCTTAGCATGGGGCTACGCCTTTTGAAAAGAACCTTACTATGAATAAAAGTAGGGTCCCTATTTTTAATAAAGAATATTGAGTATGCTTCACTGAACCAGGAATCATGGGATTTTCGGGACGCGTGGAGTCTGGTCCTCTGGGAAATCTCCGACAGATATTGTTTCCAAATGGCTCATTTTAAAGTTTAAGGCCCGCGTCACGCGAACTTCATAGAGATGAGTTGGGCACCTATCCCCTCTCCCAATATCCAATGTAAAATAGAGTAAAGTAGAGAAACAAGTCAAGCCCAGCTGTGTGTTGCCTTTACCTTGGGGATACCAGAAGGTGGAAAAAAAAATTACTTAAAGAGGAAATACAATATAAAATAAAACATTACAACCATTAGCGATTCGTTAAATTTAGAGCGATTTGAATAACAAAAATTGTCTAAGACTGGTAAGTGCGAGTAAGGATAGAACAATAGATGTTTATTAAGGCCAAAGATTATAATCACTACGTTTATTAAGGCCTACGATTGCGTGACACGTCATGACACATTAATTATATTTACGTTTTTTTTTAGTATACAAGGTGTAACAGAAATAACGCAAGGACTCAGACACCCCGATTAGATGATTGCTTCACAAATTCAGTACGAAAATCAAATATCCAAATTTAAAGTCTTTTAAGCACTTTATACCCCAATAAAGTTCAATTGAACTTGTACGTGTATGTGTGCGTATTGAGAAATAAGTTTCAGAAATACATTTGACATCTCCGTATTGGTTTGAATCAAGAATGAATTTAGTTTGTTCTGGCGCACGGGAGGAAAAAAAGCATTATGTGGAAATTAAAAAAAAATTAAGATACACTAAAAATTGTTGGAATCAATTCAGCTACTGATTTAGAACAAACTACTTGCAGGTCTTGCGTTAATTATGTTATAGCTTGTATTGTTATATATTATTATTATTATGTATAACTATCTATATCATCACGCCAGATCCCTTGTAGGTTAGGCAGAGAGTACAAAGTTCCAACAGGTTCTATCCTTACATACCTCTCTGGCTTCCTCCACTCTCATAGTTCGCATACACGCTTGCCGGTTACGGAAACTCTATAATATATAACTAATATAGTGTACGAGTAATTATGATTTTTTATAATATATTTTAAATTTTACCTGTACTTGTTACTTACTTGTAATTGTTTTTATGTATTGAAAGTGTAACAAAAAGTGTTTGCGCGCCATCTGTAACGAGTGACGACACTAACGGACGACATGAAGTCATCTCTGCATGTTGGAAATGAACGGCCAATCACGCGGCGAGCCCTACCGACGTCATCTGCGCCGAACTTCAGAACATTACATTCGAAAATTCGATTCACGCACGATATACGTTTCTTATTCATATATATATATAAAAAAAGATAAATATATGGAAGAAGTTGAATGGGCGATAGGAAGTATGAAAAACGGTAAAGCTGCGGGAGTAGACATGATATCTGCCGAGATGATCAAATATGGTGGAACTTGCGTCCGGGACGCTTTCCGGGCCCTTGCAAACCTTTGCTGGAGGACCGGTAGAGTCCCTACAGATTGGCGCCGCGCAGTCATAGTACCCATGTATAAAGGCAAGGGTTCACAATATGACTGCGCCAATAACAGAGCCATCAGTTTGATCAGCTTGGCAGCCAAGGTGTACGGTAAAATTATTGAACGGAGAATGCGCGTGAAGTCCGATGGAATGTTGTGCGAGGCACAAGGGGGTTTCAGGTCTGGAAGAGGATGTTCGGATCAAGTCTTCTCACTCCGCAACATCGTAGAGAAGCATCTGGCAGTGGGCCGGAAGGTTTTCTGCGGTTTTGTAGATCTGGAGAAGGCATTTGACAGAGTTGTGCGAAAGAGACTTTGGGACATTTTGCCAGAGTATGGTATAGATGGCACTCTGTTGCGAGCCGTCCAGTCCACTTATGTGGACTGCAAGGCATGCGTACGGGTGGGTGGTAACAGGTCACCCTGGTTTGACGTTAAAATCGGCGTCAAGCAGGGTTGCGTGTTGTCCGCTAGACTGTTTATAATATATCTGGACAAAAGTCTTCAAAGACTGAAAGCGATGAATGAAGGTGTACAAATGGGTGACTTAGTGGTAAACCATCTACTTTATGCAGATGACGCGGTTTTAATAGCGCCAACAGCCACTGATCTGCAAACACTAGTCACAGTTATGAAAGACGACTGCATGATCAATGGCTTACACTTGAATGTGAAGAAAACCAAGATTATGGTTTTTGAAAGGGAAGAAACCAGAATGAATGTAAGGATTGTGGTTGGTAACGATGTGCTGGAGCAAGTGAATGAGTTTGTATATCTTGGATGCGCCTTCAGTAAGGATGGGAAATACACCGCTAACATAGAGAGAAGAGTGAGTGCAGGGAACAGAGTGAATGGTGCGATGGGAAAGCTACTCGGGAGCCGGCACTTAAGCCATAAGGCGCAGCTGGCCATACATAACGGAGTTCTTGTCCCAACGCTGTTATATGGTAGCGAGAGCTGGGTATGTAAGAAGGAGAATGAAAGTAGGATAAATGCGGTAGAAATGCGAGCTCTGCGGAAGATGTGCGGAGTGAAGCTGACCGACCGCATTAGCAACAGCATAGTAAGACAGCGAGTAGGTATGAAAGATAGTATCGGTGTAAAGATGAGAAAGGGCATGCTCCGTTGGTTCGGGCATATAGAAAGAATGCCAGAGGAAAGAATGACAAAACAGATATACAATGTGAAAGTGGAAGGATGCAGGTACCGGGGAAGACCTAGACTATCTTACCACGACCAAATAAACCGAGTCTTATCTGATGGAAAAGTCAAGAGTCTCCGTAACCGGCGAGCGTGTATGAGACGAACTATGAGAGTCGAGGAAGCCAGAGAGGTATGTAAGGAAAGAACCTGTTGGAACTCTGTACTCTCTGCCTACCCCGCAAGGGATCTGGCGTGAGGTTATAGATAGATAGATAGAGATAGATATATAAAAAATGTAATAAACGAATTAAATTAATTTTATACTATAATAAGCAATTCATTTCCCTGTTCACCACATCTATATCATCTAAAAGCCTGATCCTGGACAAAGCGAGTCACGTCGCAAATAAAAAGCGATTTTAGTGTGTTAATATTAGGATAGATAGTTATGTATACCCGACCAGTAATAATAATATAATAATAATAATAATAATAATATTTTATTTGCAAAAAATGGTACAACAGTATGTAACAAACAGTGGTAAGTAATTAAGATAGAATACAGTATTACAATAATTGGTTGTACAGTGGCCTTTAACAATAGCACCATTGACTCCTAAACTGAGTTAAGACTCGTACTATAGGAGTCCGTGGCTCTCCGTTCTAGGTGTATGATAACAAACCAAGTATGAGCATTTATGATTTTGTTGTTACTTAATTAATGTTTACAAGTTCTTTTATTTCAGTACCGTAAGGAGTTTTTCAATATCCTCATAATTTTGCAACCGTAACCAATTGTTCAATTTGTTTTTGAGGTCATATTTATTTAAGTGATAAAGATTGTTAGCCTTGTTTATAGTATTATACAATCTAGAACTTAAAGCGTTATACTGTCTAGTCGCGAAAGCCGTTCTACATTGTACAGAGGGACATACGAGGGCACCGCTTCTTTTTTGCATGGTCTTACTGTCGAGGGGAAGTTGCGAGTGTCGTCGAAGCATGGTGCGCATTATAAATAATTGCCTAACTGTTAGTACTTGGCATTCTTTATATAGCTCAGCAGTGGGAAAGTCACGCGGTTTAGAATGCATCACTTTTAGAATAGCCCTCTGTGCTCTTTCTAGTTGAATAAATACAGTTTTATAGGTTCCACCCCATACGGGAATGCAGTACGTCAGGACTGATTGCACTAAGGCCACATATACCATGTGCATTATATAGAAATTAGTACAACTTCGTAAGTTTTTAAATATATACAGTAGCCTTCTAATACGAGCTTACAGTAAGAGCTTCAACATGAGGACGCCAGTCCATCCGCTCGTCAACCACGACACCAAGATATCGAGTACTAGATACTCGTGTTATCGGAGCACAATGACATTTACTTGTTTGACAATCACAAGTATGTGCAATGAGACATGTGGATATTGCTGGCGGAGCAGCAGAGTTTGGCAAGTGGAAACGCAGATATTTGGTTTTGTCAATGTTTAGAGTCAGTAAGTTTTTGGATATCCATTGCTGAGTCTCCCGCAAAGCATTCTCGGCCGCACTATTTGCTTTTTGCCAGTCTTTTTCATATACTAATAAGGCTGTATCGTCAGCATATGTAAAAATATCACAATTAGAAAGTTTCATATTGCAGAGATCGTTGACATAAATCAAAAACAATGTTGGACCGAGAATGCTTCCCTGCGGCACTCCGTAATTAATCGTTGCCTCCTCACTTATAAGAGTATCAATTTTGACTGACTGAGTACGATTAGTTAAGTAATCTCTGAAAATATCTAAAGATAAACCTCGAATTCCAATGCGATCCATTTTGGACAAAAGTATGGGAACTGAAACCGTGTCAAAAGCTTTCGATATATCCAAAAAGATCCCATAACATTTATAGCCGCTATCTAGTTTATTTACAAGTACCTCAGTAAACCTAGCTACCGCATCTTCGGTAGACACACCAGAACGAAAGCCATACTGGTTTTTAGAGATTATGTCATATTTGTTGAGATAGCTGGTTAAGCAGTTATTTAATATGCGTTCAAGTATCTTAGACATAGTGCTTAGTACTGATATGGGTCTATAGCTAGTGACACGGTTCCTGTCGCCATTCTTATATATAGGCGTGACCAGGGCTTTTTTAAGGCTATTCGGAAATACGCCAGAGTTTATTGAGAGATTACATATGTGTGTAACGGGCTTAACAAGACTGATCCTGGACAAAGCGAGTCACGTCGCAAATAAAAAGCGATTTTAGTGTGTTAATATTAGGATAGATAGTTATGTATACCCGACCAGTACACAGCTCAGTGCAAGTACTTTAGAAGATGATGCAATAAAAACAAAGTATTGCTCATACAAAATAATTCCAAGTACTGTTTTGCTGAATCGGCTTAACATGCCTCAGCTGCGTATTTATCATGTAAACAGATATCAGGTTACTTGTTTAGTCTCAGTCCAATTCTAATAACTGTTTTGATTAATATGCAGATATTAATTAATAAAACGCACACTGCGTGGGTGTCTTCTAGAATGAGTTGTTTACTTGACGATGCCTATAAATAGCCATCGCCAAGCAATGTACATTCAATATCGACTTAGCTCTCTTACCGTTCGCACTAACGATAAGCAATACTAATTGACTGCATAGTATTTTGCGTATTTATTATTAATTTATATTGTTTTTCTTTCTTACTTTAGGATTTCAGTCGCGATATGTGCTGGAACGGTCATATCTGACAAGCTAATTAATTAAAAGTAATTAAAAGTAAGAAAGTAATATATTAAAAGGAAATAAATTATATTGAAAGAAATAAATAATAAACGTTGTTCTGCCTATAAAGGCTAAGGTTAAATTAAATAATATTATAATAATAGATAAAATTATTTTTTTCGGACACAAATGGCCGAATCTATGAACTTCTTCTTTCATTGTATAAAATTTTTATTGTGTACTTTGTTTTAAATTGTATTTTTTTTTTTGTGTGTTATTTTTAAATTGTATTTTTTTTGTGTTATTTTTAAATTGATTTTTTTTTTATTTTGTGTGTAATATTTATCTTATAAATGTTTTATCGTGTTTTCCAAATTTGTAAAATCAAATAATAAGTATTCAAAATCAAAACTGAATCAGATTCAGATTATTCCAAAAGAAATTCTCGATATAATTCTGCGTTACGACGGTAACGAACAGTTACTTAATCTTTTCATCCAAAGGTGTGAATATGTAGTTAGAAGCTTTTCAAGGGAAAATAATGCCGCGCAACAATTGTATATTTACCATAGCATTACAAGTAAATTAACCGATAGAGCCGCGTTACTAGTAAGCGAATGGATTAATATCAATTCTTGGGATAGCCTAAAGGAACATTTTGGAGATCCTAGAACAGAAGACTTATACGAGGATTACGTAGATAACACTGACCTTGAGACTGACGATTATTTATATGATTATGAGCCAGTAGACGAAGTCATAGACGAAAGCCTCGATATTATTATACCTCCACCGCTAATTTTGTCTGATGAATTTCTTGAAAAACCCCCCAAAATAATAAATATTAATAATAACGATTTTTCAAAATTGAGTGAACAAAAAGATGTCCCTATAATTGACATTGAAGAACCTCCCAAAATAGTAAATATAAATTTTAACGATCCTTCAAAATTAGACGAATCAATACCTGTCGAAGAGGATAGTAATATAACTATTAGGATAGTAATACTACTTGATTCACTTTCTAAAATAAAAGTTTCTAAAATAACAGTTTATTAGCGGATGACTCACCAGATAGACATACCCCAACTTCAATAAATATTCCATCTTCTGACGAAGATGAAATACTTATTATTTTAGTAAAAGCTACATTACATACGAATACCCCAAAATTAATCAGATCATTCCTCCAATACATATATTTTTATTTAATTAAAAGGTTCAGACTTAATAAAATTAGAGTTCGAATGAAATCGATAAAATAAGACACATTAATAATAAAAATTTAAAACCATGATTAGACATGATATCTGCCGAGATGATCAAATATGGTGGAACTTGCGTCCGGGACGCTTTCCGGGCCCTTGCAAACCTTTGCTGGAGGACCGGTAGAGTCCCTACAGATTGGCGCCGCGCGGTCGTAGTACCCTTGTATAAAGGCAAGGGTTCACAATATGACTGCGCCAATTACAAAGCCATCAGTTTGATCAGCTTGGCAGCCAAGGTGTACGGTAAAATTATTGAACGGAGAATGCGCGTGAAGTCCGATGGAATGTTGTGCGAGGCACAAGGGGGTTTCAGGTCTGGAAGAGGATGTTCGGATCAAGTCTTCTCACTCCGCAACATCGTAGAGAAGCATCTGGCAGTGAGCCGGAAGGTTTTCTGCGGTTTTGTAGATCTGAAAAAGGCATTTGACAGAGTTGTGCGAAAGAGACTTTGGGACATTTTGCCAGAGTATGGTATAGATGGCACTCTGTTGCGAGCCGTCCAGTCCACTTATGTGGACTGCAAGGCATGCGTACGGGTGGGTGGTAACAGGTCACCCTGGTTTGACGTTAAAATCGGCGTCAAGCAGGGTTGCGTGTTGTCCGCTAGACTGTTTATAATATATCTGGACAAAAGTCTTCAAAGACTGAAAGCGATGAATGAAGGTGTACAAATGGGTGACTTAGTGGTAAACCATCTACTTTATGCAGATGACGCGGTTTTAATAGCGCCAACAGCCACTGATCTGCAAACACTAGTCACAGTTATGAAAGACGACTGCATGATCAATGGCTTACACTTGAATGTGAAGAAAACCAAGATTATGGTTTTTGAAAGGGAAGAAACCAGAATGAATGTAAGGATTGTGGTTGGTAACGATGTGCTGGAGCAAGTGAATGAGTTTGTATATCTTGGATGCGCCTTCAGTAAGGATGGGAAATACACCGCTAACATAGAGAGAAGAGTGAGTGCAGGGAACAGAGTGAATGGTGCGATGGGAAAGCTACTCGGGAGCCGGCACTTAAGCCATAAGGCGCAGCTGGCCATACATAACGGAGTTCTTGTCCCAACGCTGTTATATGGTAGCGAGAGCTGGGTATGTTAGAAGGAGAATGAAAGTAGGATAAATGCGGTAGAAATGCGAGCTCTGCGGAAGATGTGCGGAGTGAAGCTGACCGACCGCATTAGCAACAGCATAGTAAGACAGCGAGTAGGTATGAAAGATAGTATCGGTGTAAAGATGAGAAAGGGCATGCTCCGTTGGTTCGGGCATATAGAAAGAATGCCAGAGGAAAGAATGACAAAACAGATATACAATGTGAAAGTGGAAGGATGCAGGTACCGGGGAAGACCTAGACTATCTTACCACGACCAAATAAACCGAGTCTTATCTGATGGAAAAGTCAAGAGTCTCCGTAACCGGCGAGCGTGTATGAGACGAACTATGAGAGTCGAGGAAGCCAGAGAGGTATGTAAGGAAAGAACCTGTTGGAACTCTGTACTCTCTGCCTACCCCGCAAGGGATCTGGCGTGAGGTTATAGATAGATAGATAGATGATTATACAAACTTGACAACCTGAATACTTAAGATATGGAACCGATAAACTCGATAATAAAATTTCTAATTTTTCTAAATATTATCAGTCAACAACTTAAATTAATAAAATCATTCTTTAAATATTAAATTCAAAGCTTAATAATTCTTATATTTTGACCATTAATTACATGTTTCAAAAACAATTAATTTCGTTAAATTTGCGAACGTTATTAGAAACCCTTTAATCCCAAATTACAAATAACTCAAACAAGATCCTTTCACGAAATTTTTATAGATATAATTTTCATTAGAAGGCAAATACTTTCTAACAATACCAGATTCCTTTAGTAAATTAGGCAATCAAAGTTTTAAATAGAATAATACTAAAGATTAGTAATGTTACAAAAAGGCATAGGAAGGTGAAAGTTTCATTAAAGGATATTAAACGTCCTCCGCAGGTTCGCGCTCCTGATACTCGTACAGGCAGCCCAAAACCTGGCCCTTCAACTTCAGAAAATTGAAGATAACCCTGGAATCTTCCCAGTTAAAGAAGGACAATCATTCATTAGCACCTATAATTGGAGTATAATTAAAATACTAGATTTTAAATTAGTTAGTAACAGTATCGAATATAACGTTAACAAATATTATGAGGTTAACGATTATTTAAAACAAAAACTAAATGCATTTCACTTTCTTAGATGGAAATATTATAGATGCACAAATGCAAACTGAGTATATTATGAGTTTAACATTAGAACGCTATAATCAATTAGTTCCAACAACCAGAATTAAAAGAGGTATTTTAAATCCCCTAGGCTCAATAATTAAAGCCATTACAGGCAATTTAGATAATGAAGACGCAATCAGATACGATTCCTTAATAAGTCATATTTAATCCAAACAAAATGCTATTGATAACAAAATAACGTTAGTTTCCGAAACAATTGGAGTATTAGTTAATCTGACAAACTCTACAAGAAATAATTTTATTGAAATAGATAAAACAATTAACGAAATAGAATCCATTCTAAACAAAACCCAATTTCAACATAGTAAAGAAATTGTTTTGAATACTTTTGATTTAACTATCCACAATTTTCAAATTTTGTTAACTGAGTTAGATGAGGTAGAAACAGCTTTCAGTAGATTAAATATTTTACGTCAATCCATATTAGACATAGATGAATTGTTATCAACTCTTAAAGACATAGAGAGAATAGATAAATTAATGTATTCAGTAAATACTGATAATTTGATAAAAATTGAATATTGTATAGACATAAGAGCATATATCAAAGACAAACGAATAACGTTTATTATGTCAATACGAATTGTCCAATTAGATTTCTATAACTACTACAACCTTCATCCTTTTCCCATGTATAATCCTCATTTAAACCTAACATTCTTATTAACGCCTCAATATTCCCAAATCCTGGTCAGAGGGTCAGATATACTTCCACTGTCACAACCGTGCAAAGAAATAGACATAGGAGAATTTCTGTGTTATGAGGATAATTTATCTGGCATTAATGAAGACTTGTGCATTACAGATTTGATGAAATTTTCTTCACGAATTACATCATGTTCTCTACTTACAACAAAATCTTCAAAAGTCAAGGTCAAATCTATTCGGCCTGACACATGGTTATTATATTCAGGAAAACAGACATTTCTCACAGAACACTGTGAAAATGATTTTAACCAGTATAAAATTTTTGGCACTTATATATTAACCCTAAATAATGAATGTGAAGCCAAATTAGAAAACATCACATTAAGCAAACGTCTCATACAATTAACTAATCAAGTCTTCCATCAAGTTCCAGTTATAAATTTACCAAGCATTACGGAAGCAGAAAACGTCTACAAGCAACCAATCAGCCTAGATGAAGTAAATCTAGAAAACCTTCAGTTCCTGTCACATGTGTTAAATAGTAAAAGTGAAAAACTCAGTGAAAACCACGTATATTCAGTAAATGTGCATAGCATAAGTTTAGGCACTATAATCATTTATATTACTTTAATAATTGTGCTTTTGATTGTTTTATATATTAATAAATCTAAAATATTGTCCTAATGTGAACATGAGCAAAATCAACAGTCTCAAAAATCGAACGCTGATTTTGAACTTATGGAGGGAGGAGTTATATATACTAGACCAGTACACAGCTCAGTGCAAGTACTTTAAAAGATGATGCAATAATAAGTTATTGCTCATATAAAATAATTCCAAGTACTGTTTTGCTGAATCGGCTTAACTTGCCTTAGCTGCGTATTTATCATGTAAACAGATATCAGGTGACTTGTTTAGTCTCAGTCCAATTCTAATAACTGTTTTGATTAATAAGCAGATATTAATTAATAAGACGCACACTGCGTGGGTGTCTTCCAGAAAGAGTTGTTTACTTGACGATGTGTATAAATAGCCATCGCCAAGCAAAGTAAATTCAATATCGACTTAGCTTTCTTACCGTTCGCACTAACGATAAGCAATACTAATTGACTGCATAGTATTTTGAGTATTTATTATTAGTTTATATTGTTAAATAAATATAATTTTATAAAGTCACGCCGGCCTTTATATTTGACTAGATACAGTAAGTGATTATTTTGAATAATGCTTTATTTACTAACACAACCAGAGGGTACACAAAAAATCTATATATGAATAATCCTTCAAGATTGGCTCTTTAGCAATTTTTTGAATGTAATTGGAGATTTAGCATCTTTTACACTTTTAGGTAAATTATTAAATAGGTGCTCTTTCATGCATAATACTTTTTCCCGTAGTTTGTCCTAGAATATATTATACCTACTAATATGGGTTGCCTGTCTTGTCATACGATTACGATAGTCAATTTTCTTCGTGAATGTAATTTATAAATTTTTCTGTATAATTGTGATTTCAAAAAAAGAAAAGTGATTCAATTGCATTGGTATTTTTGTTTGTATGTTACCTCATATCTGTTTTTTTACTTTTATTTTTTACATATAAGTTTTATGTTGATCCGATCATGCATTTCACTTCTGAAAGTAAAATACCTCTGTCTTTTTTTTTAATTTTTGTAGCGTATATCACCCCACTTTACAAAAAGGCCGCTCTTACTTGGTAACATTAATCGAAAAATAGTTTTTTTTAAAGTAACTGTGGTATTTCCGTCAAACATCATTAAAATATAGTTACTGATAACCCCGGGCTAAAACCCAGCGTTATCAGTACATTATAATTTTTAAATTGTAGGAAAACTTAAATAGCGACACATCATTACAGCAACTATATATAAGCTATATTTCATTCAAGATCCAGTGTATATTTGGACAACATACGCAAACGACAAATTCTCAAAAATGTTTTCAAAAACATTATTTTTTTTCCTGGCCGTGCAAATAATTACCAAATATTCATGTGAGTACCTATTTACTTTTGTACGTCACATATTTAACGATGTGGAGGTCGCTTTAAGCAAGCATCCCCTCAGCCGTTGAATAGACAAAACAATATAAATTCAAAAACCCTATTACATGGGACCTAACATCGTCAGTTAAAAATGCCGCCTGCCACCCCCGCCTGGAGAATGTGACGTGACAGTGTTTTTCAAAAACGGGCTTGTTAGAAGTGTTTTTTTTGGAAATTTGAATACATTAGATTAAATTTTATTGTATACGAAATTGCGTGTACGACATTCTAATATTTATTTTTATACATTGTACATATTTTTATAACAAATAACATTCTTCAAGAATCTTCTGTTGTTTGGGCGTATTTTTCGGAGTTCACGGTTGTCTATTAAATTACATATTTATGATTGCGTTCTTCAATGTGGTTCGGTTTGTATTTTTCCAGCGGCCCTCGTTCAGGGTCAAGATGTCACCGTTGTCCAGAAATTTCAGCAAGCGGCAGAACAGAACTGCCACACCATTAACGCAGAAGACAAGCTAACACTAGTTCAGGTGTGTTTCCCCTAACATTACATTTATCCAAAGTACCTATATTTATAGTACTCAAGTAAAGAACCCATCAAAACACTTCTTGCTTGTAACACGTCAATTGCCGTGAAACGTCACATAAGTATACACAATGAGCATGCAACGTTCACTTTAGTGCAGTCAGATAAATTTTTACAACGAATTTTTTTTAATTTCATGCAGAATAGCTTTATCGAAGTTGAAAGCTGTTCTTCAGGATTTATGACCGTGCAGGACATGATTATAGACTTGTTAACCGCTAAGCAGCGCGGTACCGTGGCCGAGGCGTCGATGAGGTGAGTACTTTGTCGATCCACTATACTATCCGCATCTCGGTTTCATCGTCGTCGTCAAAGAACATCGTCGAAAATGGCCTCAGAACCAACAAACATGTGACCTATACCATAATTATTTATCTGTTTTATTTCTAGTACTTGCAAATATCCATATCTAACGAACAATTTGCATTCCAAACCAAATATTTCAAAATAAGTAAGTAAATCGATGTCGCCGTCTTTTCTGAATGTCAAAGTTGTTGGAGATATCAATCCTATCAATCGGTTATATTCAATCAATAACATTTAACCAAAATCGATTTGATTATAGCTTTTGTATGTTTATATATACATTATATATACATAAGGATTTTACAGATGTATTGCTGGCTACTGAATTATAACCTCAAAATCTTATATTTTTTGCAATAATGCAATTCCTCCGCTTTTCCGATTAATCCGATGCATGACAGGTAAGTTGAAATCATACAAGCATTTGTTAATTGCTGTTGGTTCTGGGGCGAAGCATGTATGGACGCAGAACATTGCCCTTTGGCTCTTCGATATACTGAGGAAGATATTTGTTGTTAATAATTACACAAATAATGCTGTAGTCCCCAGCAGACGTTGCCTCTTCAAAGCTCGGATTATCCTTCTAAAAATGCATCCATACTTTAAAACCTTTAGGAATTCTGGTGATCTTTCTTGCACGTCGCAAAATGCTTTATAAATACTACTACGCTTTTTAATTGTGTATTGTCTTATTTCACCTATGTATGTACATCTGTTGAGTGCCTCTTGTTTTGTTCGAAAGAGAGTAATTCTATCTCTAGTTCTATCACGGAAATGATTTAGCAAAAAGCCAATAGTTTACCTATTAGTGTTATCAAGGGTGTTCTCGAGAATAAACGAAGCTGTTTTATTCGACAGGCACTGCGCAAAGTCTGCTCAAGCAAAGTCTTGTGCGCGCACGTTGAGCAACGCTGTGGCTCCGTGCCTGACCACCGAAGAGCGTGACCAGTTCAACATCCTTGTGACGCTTTACAACCGCGCCTTAGATTACGCGTGTTTAGAAAACGGAAGAGCCATGACACGTAAGTTACTTAAACCAACTCTTTATTTCCACGTAATGTGACCTTTTGTTAGGTGCATATCACTCTAAAACGTTATAACAAAATTAAGTATTATATAAAATTTATACAAGGTGTAACATAATAAACGCAAGACCTCAAAGTAGTGTGTTCTAAACCGATAACTGAATTGATATGAAATAAAATGTCATTTACCTAAGTTTTGTTTTTAATTTGCAACAAATGCTGTTACTCTTTTATTGCGCTATAACAAAACAAAAATTATTCTTGATTTAAAGCAATATGGAGATATCAAATGCAGTTTTAAAATATATGTCCCAATACGCACACATACAAGTCCAAGTTTCATAGTGGTGTATAAAAGTGTTTAAAGAAGGGGTAAAAATATTAAATTTGAATATTTGGTTTTCGTATTGACTTTATAAAGTAATTATCTAATTGAGGTGTCTGAGGTCTTGCGTTATTTACGATAGACCTTGTATATATATGCAATCAATCAATCAATCAGCCTATCGTAGTCCACTGCTGGACATAGGCCTCTCCTAACACGCGCCATTGCACACGGTCCTCCGCCTTCCGCATCCAGTCTGTCCCAGCGACCTTTTTGAGGTCGTCGGTCCATCTAGCTGGGGGCCGTCCTACCTTACGCTTACCAAGTCGCGGTCTCCACTCTAGGACACTCTTGCTCCATCGGCCGTCGGTCGTTCTGCAGATGTGACCAGCCCATTGCCACTTTAGCTTACTGAGTCTGCGAGCTATGTCGGTAACTTTGGTTCTTTGTCGGATTACCTCGTTACGAATTTTATCCTTCAAAGAGACGCCGAGCATAGCTCGCTCCATAGCCCGCTGCTCCATGGACCGACGACCTCAAAAAGGTCGCTGGGACAGACTAGATGCGGAAGGCGGAGGACCGTGTGCAATGTCGCGTGTTAGGAGAGGCCTATGTCCAGCAGTGGACTACGATAGGCTGATTGATTGATTGAATATTTACTGGTCTAACGTCTGATGGATATTACAAATATCATAGAGTAACGTTCGGTACTATTCTATTTAACTGGTAAATTACACTCCTTTACTTTGTATGCTAGTTGATTGCTGCAATAGTCTCACCAATAATTTGGTCGAATTTCCACCCCTTTTTACGGCACTCACTCGCCTCTCACGCGGTACAAAATCATTTTTCATATTCATGAAACACGCGTTCGATCCTCATAACAATATTAGTACAGACATACAAATTATTTCCGAAACTCTCACTGACCGTCCTGCTGCAATAGTCTCACTGCACATGTTCATGACTCTTTCAGGTTTCATTGAGAACAACGGAGTGGAATGCATCGCTCACTCTGAAGCCCTGCAGCAATGTTTCAACGCATTTCATTCGGTAAGTTTAAGCCAATATTTATAGCACACAAGATCTGCGTTTAGTAAGCTCCGTCAATAGACGAATGATGACATCATTTCATATACACATATTTGAAACTGACGTATAGTATCTTATGTCTATTTATATATAAATATATTTAAAAAAAATAGGCACTAGATTATCTCCTGGAACGTGGGTGTGTTAATAAATATGATTATGTCATGCACATCTTGCATATCCAGGTTGTTAAAAGTAGGTGTGAGTCACAGAAAAAATCATCCCATGCGGAAATCGAACCTGCAAATACTCGATTCAGTAAGCCGAGCCGCCTACGCTCATATTACTAAACAGTCGTCAATCACAATTTAAAGCCCCTTTTATTTGTATGTAAGGTTGGTAGATAACTGGCACACCTCGCTTCATTTCAGGTGTCAACACCATTTTTTAAAAATTATACTCCTTGATTTAAAATAAAAGATGCAGACGAGATTTATTTACTGTTACATCGTACCAATGATAAGATAACAGTAAGAAGTTACCCAAAAGTAGTTTGAGGGTTCAACACAGAATGTACTCTGGAACATTTTGATAATCATAGAATATTTTACAACCTACAGGAATCACCTGATTTCGATCAGCTGTCCAACTGCGTTGTCACAAAAATGGCGTCGTGCCGCGTCACGCCCGCGGAAATACTCCGCAGCATGTTTAACTACATGAGCCAAGGAGTGCCCAACGCTGGACTGTCGGTAAGACAATGTTTCCAGTATACTAGTATAGCGAGACTGTTTCACAAAAACCCACCTAACGACGAATAATAGCTTCTACATATAAATTTGCCAGAGCAATTGGGATGATTATGAGATCAATTATTACTAGCTTCTTTTGGTATAAATGTGACTTTTCATGATACTTAAATACTATTCAATTTGAAAAGTTTTATTATATCATAACACTATCACGATCACAGTTTCCGCCAGATTTTTTGTATCAGGTAATTTTCATATCATTATAAAAACTTGTGACAACAATTTCTTCACTTGTTTGAATTCAACGTGCAAAGGTACTTTAATCCTAATGTATTTTGATTTTAGGTAACCACCGCCAGGATCGCACGTCTTCTCAAATAACTTGATTATACATATTGAGTTCTATCTATCTATCTATATCTATCTATATCATCACGCCAGCTCCCTCGCGGGGTAGGCAGAGAGTACAGAGTTCCAACAGGTTCTTTCCTTACATAACTCTCTGGCTTCCTCCACTCTCATAGTTCGTGTCATACACACTGGCCGGTTACGGAGACTCTTGACTTGTCCTTCAGCTAAGACACGGTCTATTTGGTCATGGTAAGATAGTCTAGGTCTTCCCCGGCACCTACATCCTTCCACTTTCGCATTGTATATCTGTTTTGTCATTCTTTCTTCTGGCATCCTTTCTATATGCCCGAACCAACGGAGCATACCCTTTCTCATCTTTACACCGATACTATCTTTCATACCTACTCGCTTTCTTACTACGCTGTTGCGAATACGGTCGGTCAGCGTGACTCCGCACAGCTTCCGCAGAGATCGTATTTCGACCGCATTTATCCTGCTTTCGTTCTCCTTCTTACATACCCAACTCTCACTGCCATATAACAGCGTTGGGACAAGCACTCCGTTATGCATGGCAAGCTGCGCCTTTTGGCTTAAGTGCCGGCTCCCAAGTAGCCTTCCCATCGCACCATTCACTCTATTACCTGCATTCACTCTTCTCTCTATATCAGCGGTATATTTCCCATCCTTACTGAAGGCGCCTCCAAGATAAACAAACTCATTCACTTGCTCCAGCACATCGTTACCAACCACAATCCTTGCATTCGTTCTGGTTTCTTCCCGTTCAAAAACCATAATTTTGGTTTTCTTCACATTCAAATGTAAGCCATTGTTCATGCAGTCGTCTCTAATAACTGTGACTAGTGTTTGCAGATCAGTGGCTGTTGGCGCTATCAAAACCGCGTCATCTGCATACAATAGGTGGTTTATCACTAGATCACCCATTTTTACCCCTTCAGTCATCGCACACAGTCTTTGAAGACTTTTATCCAGATACACTATAAACAGTCTAGCGGACAACACGCAACCCTGCTTGACGCCGATTTTAACGTCAAACCAAGGTGACATGTTACCACTCACCCATACGCATGCCTTGCTGTCCACGTAGGTGGACTCGCAACAGGGTGCCGTTTATACCATACTCTGGCAAAATGTCCCAAAGTCTCTTTCGCACGACTCTATCAAACGGGAGAAAACTTGATCCGAACATCCTCTTCCAGACCTGAAACCTCCCTGTGCCTCACACAACACTCCATCGGACTTCTCGCGCATTCTCCGTTCAATAATTTTACCATACACCTTAGCTGCCAAGCTGATCAAACTGATGGCCCTGTAATTGGCGCAGTCATATTGTGAGCCCTTGCCTTTATACAAGGGTACTATGACTGCGCGGCGCCAATCTGTAGGGACTCTACCGGTCTTCCAGCAAAGATTTGCGAGGACCCAAAAAGTGTCCCGGACGCAAGTTCCACCATATTTAATTGAGTTATATTGAGTTGATACTTGAAAACACTTAGGTGCCAGACGCGTATCACTTTAGAAAAAGTATTCTATGTACAGAAGCAAGCGTAACACTATCGACTTGACATGCCATCCCTTACACACAACAAATTCATTATATAATACAACGTTACCACTATCACGACAAATTGTTTGTGTTAAAGCCTCAGGTCTTTTATTTTTTCCTGATTTCAAAATCTTTTAAGAATACATATTTTTTTTGACTTAATTTTAAGTTATGGGTAAAAATAAACTGATGATATGAATAATATTATGCGTGTTTCTATTTCCCGCTTTCAGATATCCTCTTTTTCGACAAAGCATTTCTCCCATTTCGACATAGCCTCTTCCAGCGCGCCATTACAGCCTCTGAGGGCAATTTTAAAAATAATGTGTTGCTGTGAGCGTCGATTATACAATTTTCAGTAAAAGCGAATTTCACTACTCGAAGAAATGGTGCCGGCAGAGCCTTTTTCGCTTTGATCAAACGCGGTGTGTTACGGTAACTTCGTGACATGATCTTGTAAAGGTCTCTATGTCACTGGAGTTCCATTAAACGAAGTTGTTGTAACGCGCCACGTTACGAGTTTAATTAGACATAGCGAATAAGGGCCTTGACATGCGTCGAAGTGGCTGCGCCTCTATTGTGCCTTTTATTCGAAATTATCATAATCTGTTTGTGGACTGATATTTGTAGTAGAGGCGAGAATTTGACGTGTCTCGCTCATGGGCGTATAACAAAATCGAAAGGAATAGTAAGACAGTGTGCGGGTACGTCCGAGCTGAAATGCACACACTCACACTATAGTAAGACTATCGGTCGCCATTACATAACAAAATTCGTTTGACAGAAGTCGTTTTCGGAGTAAGAAATTAAAATGCGTCACAAGCGTGTTCATACGAGCTAAAACTTGCACACCGTTCACGCGGACTAACCTACTATTAGGCTTCACTTTTAGTTTAGCGAGATTCCGTCCGCCTTTTTTTATACGTCCATGGTCTCGCTACAAAACTTTGAAGTCATTACGGTGTCATCTCTGTTGTTTACTGGTTTCCAAGGTATTTTGACAGCAACATAACAGAGATGACACCGAAACGACCTGAAAGATTTAAAAAGAAACATGGTTAATTCTCGAATAAGCCTAAAATTGTGAAGCCTATTCTGAAATAAGTTCCATAATGGCCAAAGCCAATCGAATTTGCCACAGCGACGCAAGCATTCGTTCGCGATTAGAACTATACATTCAGCAGCCTACATGGGATTTTACCGCTCTATGTACTTAAATAAATGCTAAAAAATCGGAACGTTAAAAATATCAACGCATTAGGTATATTGCAGGAACAGAATCAGCAAATTCTATTTGAGGGGTTCGTAATCTTTATGTCACTTACAACCTACAAGAATCAAATGTTATTATGATTGTGTGAGTGTGAATTTCATAAAATGGCACCAAGGATTAATAATAGGAAAATACAAACCCCATTCGTCTTTAGACTAAACGCACCAAAACCCCTAATGTGCTGTGCTCCTTAGGACACGCCTCGCAGGGGAGAAAGACTTTTCTCACTCACACCGTGGTAAGAAAAGTCGGCCAGGGCCACACGGAGCCGTCTTCGGAATTACGTGTCCTTTGCGTTCACAATCACAAAGACCCCTGTAATTGAAGTCTTAGGGGTTGTTGGAACCATGGAACTATGGAAAATCAAAGTAAAGTATTTTTATTTTTGTTATTACACACACGTACACTTAAGTGTTTTTGGAAATTAAAACTGTAAGAACTGTAACTGACATTAGCAGGTATTGTTTTTCTGACGGAGACAATTTAGTGTCCCACAGTGTCATACTACGGATGCACTCTCTGTCCAATTAGCAACGCACATATTTTAGCCTTAGTAAATATTTTTAGTGATAGCTAAGTGGTGAGACAGGTGGACTGCAAAGTCAGAGATCTCGGATTCAAACCCAGGCACGCACCTCTGTATCTTCAAAAGCATGTGCGTATTACAAATTTACTATCACTTGCTTTAAAGTTGAAGGAAAACATCGTGAGGAAACCTGCATGTCTGAGAGTTTCTCGAAGGTCTGTGAAGTTCGCCAAACCGCACTGGGCCAGCGTGGTGGATTATGGCCTAAACCCTCTCAGTTTGAGAGGAGGTCCGTGCCCAACAGTGGGTCAGTTTCTTAACAGGGCTATTATTATAATATTTTAGCCGGGTTGGAAATGCGCAATGGATATACATACTTTTCTCTGACACATTGTGTTTTACATGTAAATGCAGCATTGTGTATCAACATGACATCACTTCACTGTAATAAAGACTGATTAAGAAGAGGAGCCTTTTCGCAATTTATCCATATCCGTTAATCTCGCAGCCAAGTATTATATATTAGATTTTATTAACATTGATTTCATATGACTGCCTCGTTGGTCTAGTTGTGAAGCGCATCGCTTTGTGATCACGAGGTCCTCAGTTCTAATCCTAGTTCGGGCAAATGCAGGTTTTCTAACGAAAACTTCTCCGTATGAGTCCGGAGTCTGGAATTGTGGCCGGTATTTGGCAATAGGCTCACCCCCTATTACATGAGACCCAACATCGTCAGCGAAAAGTAGGTGTCCTCGGTCCCCCTTCACCACCACAGTTCTTCAAAAGATATTTACAATCGTTTCACTTATTTTAAATCGGCAAAAAAAAAATAGTTAACCGGATTGCCAGTTAGCCTGCGCTCTCTCACTGCTAGGCAAAACCTATCACATTTCGAGGTGAGACAAAATAGCGTCCACCACTCGGACCAAGTGACGAATGGTGAAGAAATGGTGGCGCAGTTATATATGTGAGATGCCAAGCGAGAGTGTAACTCGCTAAACGTAAATAATAATGACGAGAGAAAACCTCTACGTCTGAGAGAAACTAATAAGTTTTCCGAAACAGAGACTAAATTTGCTTAATGTTGCTAAATTAATTAATAGCGATATTATGTATATAGGCAGCAAGTTTCAACATGTGTTTTCAGGGTTAATACGTCGGTGAAATGTGGGTGTCGAATGTTTGTCATTTTCTACATACAACGTACATGGAAGAAGTGTACACTTCCCCCTAAAATACCACATACTATTTAGTAGAGCATAATCAAACAATCAATAAAAAAATGGGTTTATGATTTTAACGAACACACAGGAGAGTAGAGGAACGAGGGAGGAGAAGGATTAGTTATACTACATTCTTTCGTGTTAATGGTTTATACGTCCTTGATATTCGGCTATGAGAATGTGTTACTTTGGATTGTTAAATCAATTTCTTGTAAGCCCTTTCCAATTTTTTAATTAAAATACGCATTGTCTTAGGGCTCAATGCATCAATGCAATCCATCAATGCTATGCCACGGAATTTAATAGGATTTTAAATCCAGAGGTGTTCAATTCAAATCATGTAGAATTCTATGGAATGTTAACACAATATTAAATAAATCTAGCGTTTATCAAACCCCAGATCAAAGGTTTACTAGAACAATAGGTGACATTAATGTCAGTATTGTCAGCTTATGAGAACGTTAAAAAATCACTCTTAGCTTGCATTAGACAGACTCTAACCATATGACACACTAAAGCCCTGTCAACGCCATCCAGAAGCCAAAAGATCCTTGTCGCACAGTACAACTCGTTGGTGTGAAAAGTCTCCTAATGCAGTCGTAATAGGGTTAACAATTAATAAAATTTTCCTACCTCTCAGGAGTTACTTCAACAGGGTCCGCAGGGTTATTAATTAAAAAAAGAACTTTGGTAAATATTATAGCAATCGGTAACTCTGCGACTGTCATGAAGTAACATGTCACTTGAGGACAGCGTTAGTTCTGATTTTGACCGCGGGCCAAAAGATCCTTGTGGGACTGTATACCATTCTACGTCACGTTATATCGTAATATGGTCGATACCATTACAGTGCCTATAGGTCAAATGTCACGTATAGCACTTACATACGTAATAGGTATTGATAGTAAAGCGATAGTTTGTTTATCACATTCTGATTTCTGAGAATTTATTAAAAATTCTAATGACGTGATATCGTTTGAAACACTTTAAAGGCCAATAGTTCAACAGGCGTTGGGTTATTCCGACGACACTGACTCATGTCTTATCACTATTAGACTCGTTACCTAAAATATAGTTTTCTTGTACAATGGATACCGGACTAGGGTTTTCTCAAAGCAAGAAAAGTAGAGAAATTCACTACAAATCGAGACGAGCTAAATTGCCTCGAGAAGTCGAGAAATTATATACTGTTCCCTATATACGCAACAGATTATCAGACAAAGCAATTAATGTTCTAATGTTTTTAAAAGCCTGTTTTATTAGGATAAATATGTAGAAAATATATTCATTAGCTTAACTTATAGCTATTGAGAATTAAAATGAATGATCTAAATATTCCGAAATGTGACCTCTGCGGAAGGTGTGTGGGGTAAAGCTGGCCGACCGTATTCACAACAACGTAGTGGGAAGTATTGATGTAAATATGAGAAAGGGGATGCGCCTGTGATTCATAAAAAAAGAATTTCGGAGGAAAGAATGGCAAAACATATATAGAATGCGAATGTGGAACCAGAAAAGACCTAATCTATCTTACCATGACCAAATTATTTTTTTTTAAACGCACTCTATGATTTATTCCTGTATCGTGGGTGCGTTTACATACATGAAAATTCACATACACAAATACCCAGACCGGAACAAATAATTGTGGATCACACAAAGACTTGTACTGTGCGGGAATCGAACCCGCGACTATTAGACAAAGTGGGCGGAGCGGCTTAACCTCTTAACCTTATTATTATACCTTAACAAATAGACCGTGTCTTATCTAAAGGGCAAGTCAAGAGTGAATGTGACGAACTATGAGAGTGGAGGAAGCCAGAGAGGTCTGTAAGAAAATAATCTTTTGGAACTTTGTACTCTCTGACTATTTTGCCTGTTTATTTTTTTCGAACACCTTGAGAAACTCGAGAAATTGCGGTTGAGAATTCTCGAAACAAAATATTTCGAGAAATCGAAAACCCTATACAGGACTCCTGACAGTTGAGTGAGTTACTAGACGGGGTTGGTAAAATATGCTGGCTCGCACGGACAACTTTCCTCGCGCAAGGCAAAGTTTTGTCGGCCCGTGATTCGAATCTTGGACGCAAATCAAAATAGTCTTGTCCATACTTCGATACAATCGTTTTTTAAAACGAGTTTTCTCGTGTCATACTTTTGCCACGCCATGCTAGCATGTAAGACAAAATGTTACACAGGCTTAATCTGATCCAATGAAGAATCTATTGCCTATTTGCTATGATAAGTATCATGAAAAAAATCTTTTATAAAAAAAGGTAAACCGACTTCAAAAAGCAAAAAAATAAATATTTGAAGTCGGTGCTGGTTGGTGCAGTCGGTTACTTGGCACCGACTTCAAATATTTATTTTTTTGCTTTTTGAAGTCAGTTTACCTATTTTTATAAAAGATTGTTATTTTACAATTTTAAGTGAATTATTGAATTATTCTATAGTAGGGTACCTATAGGATTGACGTAATACCCATAATATCTTAATTTACACATGGCTATTGTTTGTCGTTAAGGAGTTCCCTGGTGTATCTTCTAATTCCAAGGTCCAATATCAATAAAATTAATATGGGACCACCTTGGAGATATACTGAACCCAATGCAAAAAAATTATCAAAATCGGTCCACAATTGACGGAAATATCACTGAACAAACATAAAAAAAGAAAAAAAGCTTACATACAACCGAACATAGAACCTCCTCCTTTTTGAAGTCGGTTAAAAAAGGTAAGAATCTCATGAACTAAGACTTCATGGCTAAGCAGCTATCAAGAAAATATACACGAAAAGAAAGCTGCTTAAAATATGCGCTATACATTGTTTTGACGATTAATTTACTTGGGTTAATTATATCTGAGTTATCTGAAAAAAAACCTTGAATAATTAATACGTGACGACGATTTGAAGCACGAAAAAAAGTGCAATTTTAGTCGTTTTGACACACTGTTCACCCCAATTCCTCCGAAAAGCCATCGCTACCCTGTGGTCCATTCCGATCTCAGTCTCGAACCTATTCGGGCCTATTTTAAAAAAGCGACAACCCGCTGCTTCGCGAACGCGTGCAACCATCAGAACCCCCTAATCGTAGCCGCCGGCTACGCACCTGACTCCCTTCCTATCAGCCGCTACCACCGCTTGCGGCATATTCTCACCTCCGACCCTCCCGATGTCCTTACTTCCCTTCTTTCGGATACAGATACCGCACACAGGATCAGAAACCGATCAAGTCTAGCAAGGTCGAAGAATCCCTTACTAGCAATCCCTTGCCCGGCGGCCGGTGCAGTATAGTAAATGCCCTCCCCCATAGTGACTGCATAAGCCGTTTCTCCTTGAGGTGCTCTTGAGCTAATTGCTCTCCTGCCCTTCTGGCCAAAGCATAGTGGTTGACCACTCGGCCTCTCTTGTCCGGTCAAGCTGTAAAGGCCCTGCAACTAACAGCGCAGGTCACTCACACACACACAAACACACACACACGTTCACTCTTGTCAAGGTCAGCAAGTAAGGTCAAACTTCAGACAAAAATTGTCAAGGTCATTCACGTTACTAATTCCCTTAACACCGCACTTGACCGCACGTCTCGACTCACGGAACTGACGTGCTTCTAGCAGGTGTCAATCTCAATGCGCGGACTTGGATGCGCATTGAGATTGAGTACCTTCACGATATACCCAACATAAGGGGGTGGTAGTATATCTTGCGGTATATATAATATTTAGAAATAGATTATACTTACGAGACTATACTACACTCTTAACAAATCACCAATGTAATGTCACCGCACTGTACCTGACTCAGGTCAGATATAATCACCACCCGTAGCATACGCCACTTAACCAACGAGGCGGTAGTATTCCTCTCGTACTCGTATCACGTCCCGTTGAGATCACAACATCTCGGTGAGATGGCTCAAACCCAGAAGACCAATTCTCGTATTAAATCAACACTGATACTGAATATTGACTGAATTGAGATTTAATTTTGATTTGAATTTTTCGATATTATATCAAGTAGTTTAATTTAATATATATTGTTAATCATTTTTGATCACATTGAGTTAAATCTAACCTACCACAGTAGGCAAATAGCAAAATATCTTACTGAAATCTGTAATTTGACGTTTGTTTTGTATAATAGTACGAGTATATTTGTTGTTCATGTCAGTTCAAAACTTTATGGGAACTTTCGGTCAAATCTGGATTCGGTCGATACCGATATTCTACAAAAGTCCCACTTTTGAGGTTTATTGACACATTGAGCTTAGATCGAGACTGTATTTTGAACACTTTTAATTACGAGACTTGGCCTTCAGGTCTCACCGAGGAGTGTGTGTGAATGATTTACGCTGTTGGCCGCGGGGCCTTTACAGCTTCACCGGACAAGAGGACAAGCGTGCAACCACTACGCTTTAGCCAGAAGGGTAAGGAGGCAACTAGCTCAAGGGGGAACGGCCTCGGCTTGGGCAGTCGCTATTCTCATCGAGGTATTGCGTTCTCTGCGATATAAAATAGAGTGAATACTTTTTATATAGTAAGGATCTTACTGGTGTATTTCCCTCCGCCTGCGCAATACTGCCAGTAATAAGGGCCCTAATACTTCTTGCGATCTTCCGCAAAACCGAATCATAAAACCCACCGGTTAAATGCGATTATTATTATTTCTTGGTTATACTTTTTTTTTATTTTCAGCCGGAAAAATGCCATTTATGGGCTAGGCCAGGTAAATAACATATACAAGGTGCAACATAATAAACGCAAGACCTCAGACACCCCAATTAGAGAATTGTTCATAAATCAAAACGAAAACCAAATTTCCAAATTTAAAGGTTTTTACCCATTTTTAAGCACTTATATACCCCGATTAACAATGAAACTTGTACGTGTATGTGTGCATTTTGAGAAATACGGGTTAGGAATGCATTTGTAATCTTCTTATTGCTATGAATCAAGAATAAATTTAGTTTTTTATAGCGCACTGAAGGAGTAAAAGCTTTTTTTGCAAGTTTAAAAAAAATGTATGGTACATTAAAAATAGTTCGAATCAATTCAATTATCGATTTAGAACAAACTACTTTCAGGTCTTGCATTTATTATGTTACAGCTTGTATATTGCGTATATATGTTGGGTTCTAATGTCAAGCTCCCTTTCGGTTTTGTCAGTGCCCACGTGTATTTTAAAAACTTACGTACAAATCTGCAGATATCTAGTATTATTATTTAGATGTTATGATTAAAGTCTGTTGATAAACAGATGTTTGAGATTCGACTGTTCTAAGATTTGAATACAAGACCGCATGATCGCCACCTGCCCTTAACACGACAATTGTTAGATGAACATCAGGCGTAAAACGCAATACCTCAGTTAATTGTCAGTCGTGTCAGAGTCAATTACTCATGCGAATAGTGGAGTACAGAGAGCACTCAATCTACCAATGTGACTGTAAAATATTCATATGGTTGCTATGTGGCGTAGATCGTATATATACAAAGTACAGCGAAAGCATATTTCCAGCTGGGGTTTCTGTTTAAAATAAACTGCTACCGCAGCTTGAATAAACAAATTATTTAAATAGCCATCTTTCTATTACAAAATATTTATCAAGTTCTATTTTATTATCAAGTTATTTTTTACTGTCTAATAGCAAGAAAAAAATGGATAAATATTTTGGATTTGAGGTTTATTTGAATAATTATTTTGGTTTTGGGTATTTTTGATTTTAGTTTTTAAGGCAAAAGGTTGTTTTAATTTTTAATTTTAAAGGAATCTAATTTATAAAAGTCTGACTGACCGACAAACAAAGCATTGCTTAGAGCGTCAAAAGCATAAAATTTTGCACAGAAAATCCATAAGCACTAAGATTTTTACATTCATTCTCTAAGGGTTATAGGGAGTAAAGCTTTATTGATGGGAAATCTCACAATTGGCAAAAAAAATTTGGTTTAAATAAGCATAAAAGCAAACAACCTTTAGACCATGTCCTTGGATGGTTGGTCAAATGCTTTCAGAATACTAACATAAAAGTATAGTGTGACAAGGATCTTTTGGCCCATGGATGACATTTACAGGGGTGTTGCTGTGAAATTAGTGTTAACATTTAATAAAATTTTCCTACTTCCAAGGAGTAATTTTAACAGCACGGTTACTAATTATTGAAGAACTTGGGTAAATTTCATAGCATACGGCAACTCTGCCACTGTTATGTAAGTAGGTTTTGGAATTGTGCATAATCCATATCACCAAAATCAACTAAATACGTTCGGTGTTAAAAGGTTTTCACTCCCTTACTCCAAATAATATCAAAATCCTTTATATGATTAACAAGTCTTCAGTCCGGCAAGGCTCTTTTGGCCCGCGGGCCAAATCGGAACGAACGCGTCATCAAATCGTCGCCGTTTGCTATGAAATTTAACCATTTTTTTATTAATCAGTAACCGTATGTACCTGTTGGAATATATCTCTGGAAGTGGGAAAATTTTACTAAACGGTAACCCTAATTACACACCAACGCCTTCTTATCAATGGCATAAGCCAAAAGATCCTTGTCGCGCCATAGATACTTTTATATATCTGAAAATAAAAAGTTAAATGCCCAAAGTAGTTACCTGCGAACGGAGCATTGCCAAATTAAAATAATTAATAATAAATTAATTAAACACCGTCACGCCTACATTCACCCAATCAGAGGTCTCATGTTAGGTCCCGTGTAATAGGGCTATGTATGTATTTTACCACATACCGGGCACAATCCCAGACTCCGGAATGATACTGGGAATTATTCACGACTAGACCAACGAGGCAGTCGAGGCATTGTATTCTTTGATAGTCAATTTATCTTCGTTACTCTCCTTTTGCAATAAAAGCAGACGTCCTACTTATTACTTGCTAGGATCTTACCGTGACCAAATAGATGTCCTTTCCCTGTATCAAATCTATTTGCTTGCCAAATTTCGTCAAAATCTTTTCAGCGGACAGAGTTACCTTCGAATTCGCCTTCATATAAATGTGGTCTGATGATATAATTAACAAAATACACTAGCAATCATCAATTGCCGTGTAAAATTACATTTTGCTACAACCTGGAAATTGTAACTGCCCACAATTGCGCATCCGAGAATGGAGATTGGAGCAAAATTCTAGCAATTTGTTGAACAATTTAAAATGTTTGTTTGGTTGATTCATTGATTTGTATGTAACGTACGGATTGACTGTTCTGGGTAATGGAAGGTTTTGTGTTGTTATATTAAATAGAAATGCCATTACGACTAAATTACCCAAACAGGAGTACCTGAGCGATAATATTAGATCCTAAGGTAATGTAGAATGAGCCAAAACGGACTGCTTTTGTTTTTTTTATGACGAAAACACAAATACCAAATATTTGACACCAGGAGCTCGTAATCAATAGCTACACCATCCTACTAGAGCATTAATTTCCCATTAGCCATTGGCATGCGTATAAAATAAATTATCTACTGAGTTATCATTGACAGGTTTCTCTTCCCTCGTTTCAGATCTTGTTTTTAGAAAAGATATATGATACACCAAATTGAAATTCTTAATTCTTCTTAGCCCGCAGGGCAGCTTGTGGCGAGCTATTGGTGAGTAACGACCCGAGTGCTTCAGAGAGTCGGGCAGGGCCCCCAACTCGGCGTGTCTTCGTCAGTCGAGTGGAAACCGAAGGGTGGGCACCCTTCGGTGGGGACTCTCGGCTCTGGCTAGCTTTAATTGGCCGTCCAGAGAGGAGCTGTGAGAGCTGTATTGACGTAGGAAGATAATGCGTTTCTACGTCGATGTACTCCAGGGGTGGAAGTGTTAAAGGGTGCCGCGAGTAACTTCGGAGAAAGCGCAGCACACCTCTCTACACCCCTGAGCCGCTCACACCGGTGTTGCCCTCAGTTGTCCTAGGACGACCGTTTAAGGGCCCATCTAGTAAGCGGCGAGTCACCGCCGGCCACGCATAATTAGGTATCACTAATTATGGCC
Organism: Phalera bucephala; assembly: GCA_905147815.2. NCBI lineage: Eukaryota > Metazoa > Arthropoda > Insecta > Lepidoptera > Notodontidae > Phalera > Phalera bucephala. The sequence goes on from LR990627.1 coordinate 12,481,788, forward strand.
GGTGTCCGTCCCTTTTGAAATAGTCCAGTTTTTGTCCATCAAACCTGATTTACATAGCCCTTGTTTTCTTTCCATAATTTACAATAGTCCTTGCACCTGCCGGGGTCAGTTCGCTGGTTATGTTTTTTTTCAATTCAGCAAGTGATCTCAGCAGGTGGCTTACATAACATTAACTTCTCGCAAAGGGCCTCTACGTGTTGGACCCATGTCCCTATGCAAGCCTTTCAAAGGTCCGGGTAAAGCCCGTGAATCTCAGTATAATACCAACAATAATTATTATGAAATTCGAAAGTACCTAGGAATAACAATGACATATGGACCTCGTACCTCTTTTCCATAAATCTGGTTACCGTTAAGCACTCAAAACGTTACAAAGTTAAATTAATAAAAATCTGATCACAAGCAATTGCCCATTTTCTAAAGATTAATCTCGCACCTGTTCCGCAGCTTCGAATGACTAAACTGTATAAAAAGACCTAACTTATTACACAGATCGCTTCGTCTCCTTGCCTGAAACAATCGAATTAACATCTTCATTAGCCCTGTCCCCTCCAATCCTAGACTGAGAATACTAGCAATCAGAGAAAATTAAAGGCATTACGCGCTCGTATCACGAGCAGTGATAGCCTAGTGGTTAGACTGTTGGACTGCAAAGTCAGAGGTTTTCGGTTCGAACTAAGGCGTGCATCTCTGTCTTTTCAAAAGCATGTGCGTTTTACAAGAATAATTATCGCTTGCTTTAACGGTGAGGGAAAACATCGTGAGGAGACCTGCACGCCAAAGAGTTCCTTGAAGGTGTGTGAAGTTCGCCTACCCGCACTGGGCCAGCGAGGACAGTGGCCTAAACCCTCTTAGTTTGAGAGGAAGTCCGTGCCCAACAGTGCTAATATTTATATAATTTTAACCGTATCATGGTAGCAAAGTTCGCAGGTAGTATCATGGTAGCAAAATTAATTTTAAGGATAATTTTGTTCCCGAATAATTGCTTGATGGCGATATTGATATATGTAGATAGATAGATACAGAATGCTAGATAATCCTTAATACTTAACCTAAGGTTGACACAGAATTAACACACAGCAATTGCCCATCTTCTGAAGCTTTAATCTCGCACCTGTTCCGCAGCTTCAGATGACTAAATCGTATTATGATATCTAACTTATTACACAGAGCGCTTCGTCTCATTTCCGGGAACAATCGAATTAACATCCACATTAGCCGCGGTCCCCTCCAATTCTTGACTGAAACAGCGCGGAGGCTAGAGCAAAGGACACACAAGCGAGAGCAATCAGACGAAATTAAAACAAGGTGTTACGCAGACATTATACGCGATTCGGGAAAATTGAGCTCTTTGTGACTGTATCATAAAACCAAATTTTGGGGATTTAACTTTTCATATTCGAATTCGAAAGTACCTATAGGTGTTTTAATCTCACGTCGTTTTAGTAACCTAAACCATAGTGTTATACTCTAAGACCTAAATAGCTAAGTACCTAACCTATAATTGTCATAATAAAAATACTATTCTTTTTCAACAATAAAATAGCAAGCAGTTATTGCGAGAAAACTGAAGGTCACCTGTAGTTAGCAAGGCAATAATTTATTCAAACCTCAAAAAAAATATCCTTGGTATCAGTTAATTATTAAAATAATCATTGGGGTGGCCCAAAAAAGAAGAAAATATATTAAAATGGTGCAAATATAAAATACCATGTACATAATAACATCATCATAATACACGACGTCATGTTTTGTTGACTGTGCCGATCGCGGCAATTATTTTATCATGTATAACATTATAATGATACACCTACACCTCCACCAGACAGGCTTTACCTAGTGTGGAAGGCACTAGTACAGGCACTAGCTTCTCTGTCTATCTGTATCATCCCGCCAGATCCCTTGCGGGGTAGGCAGAGAGTACAGAGTTCCGATAGGTTCTTACCTTACATACCTCTTTGGCTTCTCATGTTCCTTTTACGTATCTAATGCTTAGTTTTTAAGGATTTGCATGCGTTTAATTTTTGAAAAAAAAAACCCTTACATCTCCATTCGTTTTCGGACGACTATATTATCATATCGCTGGTTGAAGGTGATAATGTCGGATCTTTACAATTTAAACTTTTTTAATATATATTCTAATTTTCACAACAAAAAGCTTGATTTCTTTTGTTCTTGCTTTGATAGTAGTGTCACTACCATTCGGTCAACGAATGTGGTTAGAAATGTTGCTAGTTATGAATTCCTAACCAGTACCCAGTGCACCTCAGTGCAAGTACAATAAAAAATGATGCAATAAATATAAAGCATATCTATTCCGAGAACTATTTAGATTATTCAGCATCACTTGACTTAACTGCATACTTGATAAACATATCTTTGTCAAATTACATGTTTAGTCTCCGTTCAGTTCCACTAACTGTTTTGATTAATAAGCAAATATGAATCATAACGGCGCACTCTGCGTAGGCGACGCCTTCGCGACGCTGACATGTTTGTTTGGGGATGCCCATAAAAGGTCATCACCAAACAAAGAACCTTAAATATCCGTCTCGCCGTAGGGCAAATAACATCGTCTCTAGCATAGTACCAATAATATCCTCTAAGCTCCCTTACCGTTCGCATGAACCTTAAGTAATATTAAAAACGACTGTAATATTTTGAATATCTATTATAATAATTATATTTGTAAAACAAAATATATTTTTATAAAGCCACGCCTTCTTATTTGACTAGATATAAATTTCAAATTATCATGCCAATATTATCTCTGTCCATGCGATACATCTGGCAAGCGCTAGTGAGCTCTCCGCCTAGCTTGAAGATTAACGACAAAGTGTCGGACTCAATTAAGGCCGGTGTCACACAAACTTAGCGACTGCAAGCCGACCGCACTCCACCGACACATCATCTGGATTCGATTAAAAGCTAATCTACTAAGTGTTATGTGATCGCAAGACGGAGCGATGTAGAGCGAGTATAAAGATTTTATATATTAAGACATTTCAAGTTTTATTCTACTTACCCCAGCAGGCCTGACAGGGGCGCATGACTTTTCTCGCGCAGAACAAAATTTGTGGGCCCGTGATCCGAAGCTTACACCCAAGTCAAAACAGCCTTTTCTATATGGCAATACAATGCAATTCTTGGAACGAGTTTTCTCATGTCAAACTTTAGTCACGGCGAAACGGTTATTTAATAACGATTTTGACGGGCGATTTAGCGCAGTGGTCAAGAGTTTAAGCCGCTATGCCCATTGTGACTAATTGTCGCGGGTTCGATTCCGCACGGGACAAATCTTTGTGTGATCCACAACCATTTGTTCCGGTCTGGGTATTTGTATATGTGAATTTTCAATTTGTAAACGCACCCACGACACAGGAATAAATCGTTTAAAAAAAAAAGAAAATGCCTAGTGCAACAAAATCTGTGGCATATCTTTTGTCGCGCCACCTGTGCTGGCCCTGCTGCTTATCGACACATTGCTGGACATCCATGTTTGTGAACCAATGAAAAGTGTTATGTCATAACTAGGTACCTCTTGTCAATATGAATTAAATGACCGTATACTTTTGACACTCATTCTTATGTCCTAATAATGAAACAAATAGACGTTTTTAGGTTAATTCGTCTGTGGGTCCTCTGTAAGGGTAAGTCCCTTTTGCGTAAGCTATTTGAATTTATTTTCTTACTTATAAAATTACACCTTAACTAACTATAATATTATACTCATATTTGTAATTATGGTCTCTTATATTCCTATCGGCTCCTATATATATGGGCCAAATTACTACTGACTGGTCCCCACATAAAAAAAGGCAACGCGGTAGGCCTGGACGGAGATGGTTGGATGAACTGGATGCATTATTAAGAACTAGCCTGAGATGGCAAATATCAGGGGAGATTGGAAAAAGTGGAAGGGCGCCTTTGCCCAGCAGTGGGACAATTATGGCTTTTAATAATAATTACAATATTAACCTCAAAGCCGCTCACACCGGTGTTGCCCTCAGTTCTCTTAGGACGACCGTAGTCACCGCCGGCTACGGATACTTAGGTATCACTTATTAAGGGCGGTGTCCGTCCCCTTTGAAATAGTCCAGTTTTTGTCCATCATACCCCATTTATATACCCCTTGTTTTCTTTCCATAATGTACAGTAGTCCTTGCACCTGCCGGTGTCAGTTCGCTTGTTATGTTTCTTCATTTTCAGCAAGTGATCTCAGCAGGTGACTTATATAACATTGACTTCTCGCAAGGGGCCTCTACATGTTGGACCCATGTCTTCATGCAAGCCTTTCGAAAATCCGGATAAAGCCCGTGAACCTCAGCGAGATACAAATAATTATAATGTGAAAACGGCGAGATTAGATTTGCGCAAATGTTTAAATCTCGGTGTACTGAGAATAATGGTAATGATCAAGAATAGTGGCCTTAGGATTAACATTTAGTGAAATTTTCGTACTTCCAAGAAGGTATTTCAAAACAGGTCGGTTCGCACGATAAATAATAAAAAAAAGAACTTGAGTAAATTTTATAGAAAACGGCAACTCTGCGATTGTCATGAAGTGACATTTCACTTAATAACAGCTTAGCTTTGGTTATGGCCGCTGGCCACGATCCTTGTACGACTTTACGCACGTTAATACACACTATCGTGCGTAAACTAGATTGTCTCTACTTTGAGTCCTGTCTCAATACCAACATTATCATCAACCGCCGCTAGACGTCTGCTGCAAGACAACAACCTCCTTAATATCAAAATACACTTCAAACTATTACATTTCTATTATTACTATACTCTCTACGCGTATGAAGCGTAAACGTGATGCAGATGACTTGTTATGCATGGACGAAATTCGTCAATTATTATCCGCTACAGCTGCACAATCCGAAGCCAAATTTACCGCCTTGCAAGCATCGATAGCTGAAGTGATAGCACAGAATGTTGAGATTAAGAACACCATTACATTTATCTCTAAACAATATGACGACATGCTGGTTAAAATTAAGAATTTGGAATCGGAACGCAAAGAGGACCGCTCTTACATTCAACAACTCGAGGATAGATTAGAATTAGTGGAAAATCAGTCGCTTTTGACAAAAGTAGAAATAAAAAATATTCCTAGAGAACAAGGGGAGGGAAAGGAGGACCTCTGTACACTAATAAGGGAGGTTACCAATGTACTCAACACTCCAATTCAACAAAATGAAGTAAGGGATGTTTTTCGAGTCAGTAAGAAAGACGATGCGCCAGTAATTGTTGACTTTATTAATGCCTCTACGAAAGAAAGTATTATTAGGCGGGCACGGCAGTTTAATAACAAAAACAAAAATAGCAAGTTAAATATGACCCATTTAAAAAAAAAGGACCTGCCAGGCCTATTTATATCTCAGAAAGATTAACACCAACAGCCCGTCGTATCTATCATCTTGCACGTAATTTTGCTAAAGAACACGGCTATAAGTATTGCTGGACATCCTTCGGAAAGGTTTTTCTTCGACAAACAGAGGGCCAGAAACAAATACTCATCAAATCGGAGGCAGACCTTAAAAATCTTTCTGTGGCAACGTGACTAGCACCTCAAATCACTAACATATCATATTATTACTATTTTCATTGTAATGCAACTGTATTTTCATTTTTTTGTTTTATTTTGAATGAACTTAAATTATTTATGCTATTAGTTTATATCACGTTAACAACACATCTAATATTCTACATAATATGTTTATTACGATCAGTTACACACACTACACATTTACGCACACACCAACACAAACAGATAAATAGAGATACAATATTTAATAAGTTTTCACTATTTTACTCAAATTTTAACAAAAAGCCGTTGATAACTTCTTTAAATATCAAATATTGATTTGTGCTTCTTTCTTAAACTATCTTAACAATTACTGATTCAAACCAATATATCTCTAATGAATTGGATAATATAAGTGTAGACTCAGCCTATAATTAAGACTCAGAAACGTGTAATATGCACATTAATAAATGTTCTAAGTTTTTTTTTTTTTTAAAAAACGTGGCCCCACACTAGTATTAATTCCTGTGTTGTGGGTGTATTTACAAACATGAAAATTCACCTACACAAATACCCAGACCGGAACAAATAATTGTGGATCACACAAAGATTTGTCCCGTGCGGGAATCGAACCCGCGACTATTAGACACAGTGGGCGGAGTGGCTTAAGCTCTTAACCACTGCGCTAAATCGTCCGTCAAGTCTCTTAACATTAGTCGCAAGTAAGTCTCTTAACATTATTTGCCAAAATATTCGAAGCGTATACAAAAACTTTAATAGCCTAGTAGCTGAACTATCTAGATTTACATTTGAAATAGACATAATTATTTTAACATAATGCTGGTTGAACGATCAAAAATCTATTCCTAACATTCCCAATTACATAACTTATTCCACCCGAAAATGCCTGAACCAAAATGATGGTATTGTTATTTATGTCAATAAAAATATTAAATGTTCCATAGAAGAACATGAACCTATGGGAGCTAATTTCCTTTCGATCAAAATCCATCCAGACATATATATTTTAGCCGCATACTAGGCATGCCTTTTAAGTTCTGTCGTTTCCATATTTCCCGGCAATTTTGAATTTGGAACTGTTCTATATTCGAATGTGTTTAAGTTTTAAATCTCAAAACAATTGAATGTATTAGGATTAATGCTATTGTTTAGTCACAGCGTCGATTGGAATCTGTCAGGTTACGTACGAAAATGAATCTTTCTAAGGAAAATGTTCGTGCAATAATTTTCTACAACTCTAGAAGAGGCCTGACACGGCTTCAGTGTTTTGAAGAGCTAACATCTGTGTTCAGTGATGAAACCCCATGTCTGCGGAGTGTCGAACGCTGGTATTTAGAATTCCAGCGTGGGCATACTAGTGTTAGTGACAAATCTCGCGAAGGACGTCCAAAATCCGCCTTCACTGAAAATAACATCATTGCTGTGAGACAACTAATTCTCGAAGATCGTCATGTGACGTATCGAGAGATAGAGGCTCTATTAGGCATCTTAGGGACAACCATTCAGAAGATCTTGCATGAAGCGCTTGGTGTGAGAAAGCTAGTTTGCTGTTGGATACCGCATCTGCTTTCCGACGATCACAAGGCGGCCCGCGTCAGATGGTGTAAGAAAACTCTGCAAAGGTTCAACCGAGGAGAGTCAAATCACGTCTACGACATCATCAGATGTGACGAATCTTGGATCTATGCCTACGATCCTGATTCCAAACGACAGTCTACAATCTGGGTCTTTCAAAACGAGCCAAAGCCGACTAAAGTTGTTCGTGCTCAAAGCACTTCAAAGAAGATGGTGGCCACGTTCGTTAGAAAAACCGGCCATGTTGCGACTATTGCACTTGAAGATCGTAGAACGGTTAACGCAGAGTGGTATACCTCAGTTTGTTTACCACAAGTCATCGCCGAACTTCGAAAATCTAACTCCAAGCGACGCGTTATCCTGCACCACGACGACGCAAGCTCACACAGCGCTCGTCAAACGATTAAGTATTTGAAGCAGGAAAAAGTAGAAATTCTGGACCATCCTCCATACAGTCCTGACCTAAGCCCTAACGATTTCTTTACATTTCCTAAAATTAAGTTTTCTTAATTCTTCGTGGTCAAAGGTTCCAGTCCGGTGAAGAAACAGTCGACGCTTTCAAGTCAGCCATTTTGAACACCCCCACTTTAGAGTGGAATAAATGTTATAATAACTGGTTTGAGCGAATGGAAAAGTATATTAAGCTACGTGGTGAATACTTTGAAAAACAATAAAAAGTACTATAAGGTTCTAGTTGTGTTTTTTTCTTCAAACGACAAAACTTAAAAGGCATGCCTCGTACAGATCACCGTCGATAAGAAGTAACGATATTTTCTTAAATTCGATAGAAAGTATCATTGGTGCAATAAATTCTACGAAAAACATAATTCTCATAGGTGATATCAATATTGATGTAAAATCAAATAACAACAACAAAAATAGTACTACTTACTTAAACTTAATTGCTGAATTAGGCATGTTACCGGGTCATACTTACCCTACAAGACTACACAATTGCCTGGACCATGTTATGTTAAAAACTGTACATCGTGCATCAGTTTATGTAAATAACACTACCATTACGGATCATGCTATGTTAATACTCAATGTCTGTCTTTCTCACTCTAAACCGAACAAGACCAATTTTACGAAAAGAATTGACTATGACGCATGTGTAAGGCACAAAGAGACTGTAGATTTTTCATTTATCACTCTTACTAGTAATGCCAATGATGCCACTGCTTTATTTGTTGACAAGCTGACTAATTGAATTAAACTCTAGAGTCTGTCACATTCAGTCTAAGAAAAAAATAATTAAACCTTGGTTGACACCGGGGCTTTTACGATGTATACGCAACCAAGACAAACTTCATAAAAGATATAATAGGGATCCTAATAATTATATTGTCGAAGTAACATATAAACGATATCGGAATTTCTGTAATTTACTATTAAGAAAATGTTAAAGAAATTACGAAAGGTCTTTGCTATTTAATGCAAAAACCAATAAAGAATCATGGAGTGCTATTAGATCAATTATGGACTTTTCGAAACTAAAAACATCAGCTGAGGCCTTATTGCATTCCAACGGAAGTGCGGCGCATGATATTGAAAATATTAATAAATACTTTTCAAACATTGGTAAGCATTTAGCTGATGCTGTTGACATCTATAATACACAAAACCATCCGTCTTACAGATTTGACATACGACCTGCATTAAACTCTATGGTGTTACTTCCGCCTGATGAAGCTGAACTGGATTCAATCATTATGAATCTTAAAAATAACTGTGCCACTGGTTGGGACTTAATCCCTGTGAAACTCCTTAAATTAGCTAAACATATTATAGTCCCTCCGCTTACTAAACTGGTTCAGTTATGCTATAGGCAAGGAATCTTTCCGAAGGTTTTTAAAAGATCGTTTATAACTCCTGTTCACAAGGGTGAGTCTCAAGACGAAGTATCAAACTATAGAAAGAAAGAAACATTTATTAGATAGGCTAAAAGTAAAGTACACTACACAAAATGATAACTATAAAATAAAATAAAACAAGTAACGAGTGCACACGTTCCGTCTCGCCCCCACTCGGTTCGTGCGCCCGCGCCGCAAAAAAATGATGCAATCGATAATACGTCGATTGTATCACTCTCCACAGGCGCAAGCGAGCGCCCGAGCGAGGCGCGCAGTTAGCAGTCTTGAGCAGACCAGTGGAGTGAGTGCGTGGTGAATGATGACACCGGTAAGCATCGTATTAAAAAGCGAACGTCATAATTTGCCAGCCAGAGCTGTGTCTATTAATATTAATGACGTAGCCACTTAAACATTAATCAATAATTATTTTATTTTATTTATAGCTACAGTATCAGGCTTTGCGTATAACAATTGTTCAAGAATATCTTAGCCAATAATGCCTCGAGATAAACGCCACACGCCGACACCCGCCCGGGACTCGGCACACCCACCTACCACACGCGGCCAATTTCAGTCTTACCGTCACTTTCCAAAATTCTAGAAAAATCTTTAAATAAAATCATAAAATTTCTCGAACACAATAATATGCTATCAAACTCACAATTTGGTTTTAGGCCAGGAAAATGTACAGTAGATTCAATTAGTGATCTCACGAATTTTGTAACTGCTCAAGTTGATGCAAGACGTAAATGTATAGGTGTTTTCCTTGACCTAGCTAAAACGTTTGATACTTTCCCGATTCCTACCCTTGTGAACAAGCTAGAACGTATTGGTATTCGCGGTAGTGCTCTTGCAATCCTAAGGGATTTTCTGTGCGATCGTGTACATCAGGTCAAAATTGGTGAACGGGTGAGCTCTGATGCACTAGTTACTTATGGAGTTCCACAGGGCAGCATCCTTGGTCCGAGTCTTTTTCTGATATATATACAAGGTCTTGTGCCAACAACCTCTACTGAATGGAAATATTTTTACTTATGCCGATGACACTGCTTTAATATTTCACGGCCTTCATCGAGTTTACCAATGGCTATGTACAAATCTAATAACACTTAATTTTTCAAAGACCACATGTGTGTACTTCTCATTGACTAAATCTAACTTAGCACATAATATAGAAGTAAAGGCTCATACATGTGATTATCCATTTAATAGAAATTGCTCATGTGTCATAATTGCCAGATCCACAAAAGTTAAATATCTTGGTGTAATTATAGATGACAAGCTAAGCTGGCGCCTACATATAGATCTCACAACTACACGTATAAGGAAGTTGATATGGGTCTTCAAGAGGTTGAGATATGTAGCTGACTTTACACTTCTGCGCACGATCTACTATACACTTGCACAGTCTGTCCTCAGATACTGTGTTGAGGTGTGGGGTGGTGCCTGCAAAACGTACATGATTGATCTAGAAAAAGCGCAAAGGGCGTTGTTGAAAGTTATGGCGTTTAAACCACATAGATTTACCACAAAACTACTATACGAAGAATGCCAGGTGCTAACAGTGAGGCAACTGTATATACAGCAACTACTTACTTGTTGTGTAACATAAAGTCACCCCCTATAACGGTGAAACTTATACTTTAAAACGTACAGTGCCATACGTTTGTATACCTGTGAGATGTCACACAGCTGAAGCCAGACGACAACAAAGCATCATGGCCGTATATTTATACAACAAAATTAACAAACGTATTAATTTCCACCCATTAAGTACTCGTGATATGAAAATAAAAATAAAAAACTGGTTATTAAATTTAGATTACGATCAAATTGTGATTTTATACTATTGTGATTTTATACTACATATGCACACACACACACACACGTACACACACACACGCACACACACACGCACACACACGCACACACACACGCACACACACACGCACACACACACGCGCACACACACACACACATCATAATATTTTATTCAAATTGTTTGCATTTATTTCCATAAAATAGTATAGTGTCGAACCAAAATGAGAGCAGACACTGACTTCTGTAACACAGGTCATATAACCTAGCTCAGGAGTCAGGGACTTCATAGGGTTATGTCAAAATATTTTATGTGAATAAAGATTATTATTATTATATATGTATCTCGCTGCGATTCAGGGGCTTTACCCGGACCTTTGAAAGGCTTGCATGGGGACATAGGTCCAACACGTAGAGGCCCTTTGCGAGAAGTTAATGTTATGTAAGCCACCTGCTGAGATCACTTGCTGAAAATGAAGAAACATAACAAGCGAACTGACCCCGGCAGGTGCAAGGACTATTGTAAATTATGGAAAGAAAACAAGGGCTATGTAAATGAGGTTTGATGGACAAAAACTGGACTATTTCAAAGGGGAAGGACACCGGCCATAATTAGTGATACCTAATTACCCGTGGCTGGCGGTAACTCGCCCCTGATTATTATTATTATATATGTATCTCGCTGAGATTCACGGGCTTTACCCGGACCTTTGAAAGGCTTGCATAGGGACATGGGTCCAACACGTAGAGGCCCTTTGCGAGAAGTTAATGTTATGTAAGCCACCTGCTGAGATCACTTGCTGAAAATGAAGAAACATAACCAGCGAACTGACCCCGGCAGGTGCAAGGACTATTGTAAATTATGGAAAGAAAACAAGGGTTATGTAAATGAGGTTTGATGGACAAAAACTGGACTATTTCAAAGGGGACGGACACCGGCCATAATTAGTGATACCTAATTACCCGTGGCCGGCGGTGACTCGCCGCTTACTAGATGGGCCCTCAAACAGTCGTCCTAGGACAACTGAGGGCAACGCCGGTGTGAGCGGCTCAGGGGTGTAGAAAGGTGTACTGCGCTTTCTCCGAAGTTACTTGCGGCGTTATGCCCTTTAACACTTCCACCCCTGGAGTACATCGATGTAGGAACGCATTATCTTCCTACGTCGATATAGCTCTCACGGCTCCTCTCTGGTCTTTTTAGGAAATAACAACCCAGGGGTATCATACTATCGATGTAGAAGTTAATTCTGCAATTTTTGGCTTTCGTGTCTGTTTGTCTGTCTACCTGTCTGTCGGAGGGTATGAACCAGCATCACGCAAAAACTACCAAGCGGATTTTGATGAAACTTTGCATACGGATACTTTATAATGTTGGCTAATATGTTGTATAGTATTTATTTCGGAAAATTATAAGGTTTTTCCAGAAAAAATGAAAATAAGCTTAACATTGGATTTCTAAAAAGACACTTTACTTTAAATCTGTTTGATGGATTTCAATGAAATTTTGTGTAATTGTAGCCTGTACAAAATATTGTGATATTTTGTACAGTGTATACTTATATTTTCGAAAAATTTAACAGTTTACGAGGAAAGTATAAAAAAGTCGATTTTGATAAATCACTCGTTGTTCCAAAACTACTTTTTAGAAGTCAGTGAAACTTAGCATGGAGATATTTCATATGAGTGATAATATAGTTAATATTTAAGTTGTCGGGAAATCAAACAGTTTGTATGGAAAAGTAAAGCATCTGTATCTATACATACTACATATAATAAATAAACTGTAAGGAAATCATGTCTGTACATGGAATATTTTTAGGAAATAACAACCCAGGGGTAACATTATATCAATTTAGAATCTCTATCTACCCCCCGTCGATTCCTTGCCTCCTATCACCCAAACGGAGGTCGAAGATCTGATTATGGGTCTCAAATCTAAATAAGCCCCCGGCCCTGACGGCATTTCGAATCGCGTTCTGAAATGCCTGCCCGCCCAACTCATCTGCCTCTTAGTGGCCATATTGAACGCCGCCATGACGAACTGCACCTTCCCCGCTAAGTGGAAGGAGACGGACGTCATAGGCATTCCCAAGCCCGGCAAACCTCGCAATCTCCCCGCGAGCCACCGCCCTATTAGTCTCCTCCACTCCCTGGCCAAGATATACGAGCGCCTCCTTCTGGCGAGGCTTAAAGACTTCGTAACGTCCAGGGGTATCCTTATCGACGAGCAGTTTGGCTTTCGAGCCAAACACTCTTGCGTCCACCAAGTGCACCGCATCACGGAGCACATCCTCTCCGGTCTCAATAGACCCAAACCAATCTACACGGGCGCCCTCTTCCTAGATGTCGCAAAGTCATTCGACAAAGTCTGGCACAACGGCTTGATCTACAAGCTCTACCAATTGGGTGTGCCGGACAGACTCGTGCTCATCTTACGAGACCTCTTGTCGAATCGCGCCTTCCGTTATCGCGTCGAAATGATGCGCTCCACTTCCCACTCCATCAGTGCTGGAGTCCCAGAGGGCTCAGTTCTCTCTCCGCTCCTGTTTAGCCTTTACACGAACGCCATTCCTCGTTCGAGTAAGGCGCATCTAGCCCTATTCGCGGATGATACCGCTCTCTACGTCTCGCATAGGAATAAGGGTTTCATTACCAGAAACCTTCAGGCATCCGCCAATTCCCTAGGGAATTGGTTCAGGAAGTGGCGTATTGAGGTGAACCCGGACAAGAGCGCTGCGGTGTTCTTCTCCAGAGGTGCCACCCCGCGCCACTCCCTGCGCCGCCCTAGAAGTAATCTCGGCCAAGTGACCATGTGCGATGGGGAGGCTACTTGGGAGCCGGCACTTAACCCAAAAGGCGCAGCTGGCCATGCATACCGAAATGCTTGTCCGAACGCTGTTTATAATATATGATTATAATATATGAATATGGCAGTGAGAATTGGGTATGTAAGAAAGAGAAAGAAAGTAGGATAAATGCAGTCGAAATTCGAAAATCTGCGGAAGATGTGCGGAGTTAATTTGACCAACCGTATTTGCAACAGCGTAGTAAGAAAACGTATAGTTATGAAATATATAAGTATAAAGTTGAAAAAGGATATGGTCCGTTTATTCGGGCCTATAGAAAGAATGTTGGAAGAAAGAATGACAAAACAGATATACATTGCAAAAGTGGACGGATGTAGGTACCGGGGAAGACCTAGACGATTTTACTATGACCAAATAGACCGTGTCTTATCTGAAGGGCAAGTTAAGAGTCTCCGTAACCGGCAAACGTGAATGAGATGAACTATAAGAGTAGAGGAAGCTAGAAATGTCTGTAAGGAGACAACCTGTTGGAACGCTGTACTTTCTGCTTAACCCGTAAGGGATCTGGCATGATGATACAGATAGAGAGATCGATAGACTTTTTGGCGAGATTCCATCCGCTTTTTTTATACTTCCATGTTCAGGGCATATTCGCGGCTGGCGAGGCGCCAGGGCCGGCTTGTCGTATCCCACAGTTTCTTCCGGCATATTAATCATAATTCAATAATGGCTAACGGTGAAATAGGTAATTGTTGATAATTTTGTATTCTTTAAATGGTAATGACGTTGATTTCCGTGGATACATTTTTGTAACTAGGTTTTCGTAATTAACTAATTTTGATACTGAATTCATTTTAAATAATGAAATTTTGAAAAATAGTAATTAGTTACATTATGTGGTACTATTTAATACTTTACTCAATTTATCCGTAGTTGTCATGAATCTTCACGCGTATACATACGAAGAAACATAATGATGAATGAAAAAATCAATCATAATCCCGCCAAAAAGCTTCCTTTGTTTAATATGAATGTGGGAAAGGATTCTATTATTAGGGATTCTATTATTATATTCTAGCATTTATATTTAATTCTTTTTTTTTTTCTTTTTTTTAAAAACGTAGCCCCACACTAGGATTTATTCCTGTGTCGTGGGTGCGTTTACAAACATGAAAATTCACAAACAAATACCCAGACCGAAACAAATAATTGTGGATCACACAAAGATTTGTCCCGTGCGGGAATCGAACCCGCGACTATTCGACACAGTGGGCGGAGCAGCTCAAGCTCTTAACCACTGCGCTAAATCGTCCGTCAATTGGTGTTGGTACATCACTATGCGGCGGAGAGGCCGCGGGACGCGGGACGGGGATGGCTGGGAGCGATGACAGCCACGGCGAGGGACTGCGTCATAGAGTAAAGTAGTATAGTGGAAAGACTGCGTCTTTGTCCGCCGTTCGAAGCACACATATTTAATTCTGTCTCCGTAATAGGGAATATGCGTGTAATTCAAATAAGGGTCAAATTTTTTTTTTACAAACTTTATCGCAATAGTTTAATGTCTATACCAATATTTTTTTAATAACATTACTTTTTTATTAATAAAATAATTATTGAAAGTACAAAAAATGAGTAGGAAATTCAAAGTAGCGGGAACGCCACGCTATTGGTCAGATCGAATATGACGTCAAAGGCTACAATACAAATGTCAACAAGTGCATATTTGTTGGATGTTTGCTATTGAGTTAGTTTTATTGTTATTTTTTGTTGTCGATTTACACAAAGATAAAATTTTAGTTTAAATTATTTAAGTTAATTCTTACGTTAAAGTGATCTTCGCAGCAATATAAACAAGTTGATGGAGATACCATGTATCTTTTTCTGATTTTACACCACGTTCTCCTTATGTCCGCACCTATCGGGTACATTTCTTATTGTATTTTTACACCTAGGCACAACACAGTGTTGTTCTATTGTATAATAGTCGCAAAATACAAAATAAAAATAAATTACAGAATAAAATACTTCTACAGCTGTTCACTAATTGGTTGTTATTAGACTTTGACGTCACGCCAAACGCGCCAAAATGGCGGGCGTTTAAAATGCTCTTATCTGTTTGCTATCTTCAACATTTTTTTTTTGGCCCTTTACATTTTGTTTTTGACGCAATTTTTTTTTATGCAGTTATATATTGATGTAATCTATCGTATAAAAATATAAAAAAATACACGCATACTCCCTATTGTCTTGTTACGCGTGTCTAAATTATTATACAGTCCATTGCTCAGTCTCCGTTTATTTCCTACCAACGCCCGTAGGATAATTCTCATCATATTTACATAGAGTGGGTATGACATCGAATAATTAATACAGTCATACAAGGATCTTTTGGCCCGCGGCCAATATCGGGACTAACGCTGTCATCATGTGAAATGTCACTTCATGACAATCGCAGAGCTGCCCTCTGCTATGGAATTTACCCAAATCCTGTTTTTAATTAGTTACCGTGCGCACCCACTTGTTGAAGTATCTCTTTGGAAGTAGGAAAATTTTACTAAATGTTAACCCTAATCTCACACCAACGCCCCCATTCAATGTCATCCACGGGTCAAAAGATCCTTATCGGACTATAATAAGTAATTGACGACGTCCACGGTCTAGTAGCCAGAACGTAGGGCACTCCGCTCACTATGATCGACTACGGGTACCCTGTACGTGAAAATATTTGTTTGACCAACATAGATTTAATTTCATGTTTTTAAACGCATGCACGGCACTGAAATCGTCTTCTTCTTTAAGTAATGGCTTCACACTACTTTTCAGTGTATTTTGCCAGTGTCCAGTGAGATGCATAATCGTGTTTGTTTAAATTAATTCAACTCCCCGATGAACTTGATGACGACGATGATAATGAAATTGATGAAGTACCCCACCCTGGATAGTAAAGCGATGGATACTTTACATACCAATTGCGACGGCCGTGTTCAGGAAAACGAAAAGGCAAATTTTATCACTTTGTTTCAATTACCTTCACTCATGCACATATAAAAATACATAATGGTTAATATAACACGAACATAACACATTATTATTCGAAATAACACAAGTTTTAGAAATTAAGACAAATTGACAACACCACTCTTAGATTTCCCGCCAAAACCTCCCACAGAATTCTTTACTAGCGTCAACGAATTTTTTTTTTAAAAGACATGGTTCTAACGATGCATGAAACAACAGGCAGTGCATGAACTACGTGCGCAGTGACCGACAATGCGGTCTCTAGACTTAGTGGTCTGTGCTCAGATATCAACCCCACAACTTAATGTACCTTTTACTTACAAACACGTGTGAACTTTGTTCGCCAGTATTTCAGCCAACCCAAGTTTCAGAATCGAATCTAACTTGAAGTTAGTTGAAGTTGCTCCTCGCAACTCTCTCTTTGTGTCTTTAAGTTACAGATTGGAAATATTTTACATTTTGTTTACTTTATTACAAAGGGAGTGACGCAGTCTATTTAATTTATAATCTATCTATATATCTATACACTATGAGAGTAGAGGAAGTTAGAGAAGTCTGCAAAGAGAAAATCTTTGGGAACTCTGTACTCTTTACCTACCCTCCAAAAAAATCTGGCGTAATAATATAGATAGATTAAGGTCAAATCAAAGATGTAAACAGATCTATTTATTTAATTAACAAATGTCCAAGATGCTCCACCATTTCCCATTCGCTATCTCTCTCATCATCATCATCATTTCTCTCGATATGTGGGCGTACAGAGTACACCTCTACCAATTGGGGTGTATAGGCAGATAGGCGTGATGGTTTATTTTGTTTTAATTTATAAAATAGGAAGATTTCCGAAACACAAATTGAATACAAATAAAATCTAATGTAAAACAGAGTAAAGGAGTCAAGCCCAGCTGTGTGCAGATAAGCCTCTTTAGAAACCACAGATATTGGAAAAATATCACTTACAGAAAAAAAAATATATATGTATAAACAATTCAAAGGGTAAGTGTAATAAAAACATATCTAAGACTGGTAAGTGCGAATGCGGATAGAATAAAAGATGTTTATTAAGACCTGCGACATAGTGACACATGTTAATATTATGTATGTATGAGGACATTAGTAGAGCCATACATACTTCCAAAGCACACTTTACAGTGGTTATGGTTGACTTCAATGCGCGGCTGGGCAAACAGGGCGATGATGAATTGAGAGTGGGGCAATTTGGATATGGGCAACGCAACCCCAGGGGTCAGAGGCTGGCCGAATATCTGGAGAAGGAGGGACTCTTTATGATGAACTCTTTCTTCCGGAAGCCGCCTCATAGGAAATGGACCTGGATGAGCCCTGATGGTTCCACAAAAAATGAAATAGACTTCATCATGAGCACCAAGCGACAAATATTTAATGATGTCTCCGTGATTCACAGGGTAAAAACCGGCAGTGATCACCGAATGGTCAGAGGCACATTAAATATTAATGTCAAAATGGAAAGATCGCGTCTGATGAAGTCTACGCTCCGACCTTGTAATGCACATATCCAAAACCCCGAGAACTTTCAACTCGAATTGGCAAACCGCTTCGAATTGCTAGACAGCAGCGCATCAGTGGACAAAATAACAACAGGCTGGTAGAGACTGTCCATACGGTCGGGTCCAAGTATTTTAAGCCCCACCGTAAAAATAGACCTCAAAAACTATCCAACTACACCCGAAACCTCATGGCTGAGCGACGTTCCATGACGCTCCAAACCTCCAATGATGCTAAGTCCTATAGGCAGCTCAATAGACAGATACTGAAGTCCTTGCGACACGATTTACGGTCCTTCAATACAAGGCGTATTGAGGAGACCGTAGCACAGAACAAGCGCTCCAAAGTGTTCGCAAGAGACGCGTCTATTGGGCAAAGCCAGTTGACGAAGCTGAAGACGGAAGACGGAAACGTAACGTCGAATAGGTCAGAGGTGCTCAGGGAGATAGAGAGGTTCTATGGGCAGTTGTACACCTCAGTAGCTGAACCTGTTGTTGACTTGGTAAAAGACCCAAGAGCCAAGCTAACCCGACACTACACTGAAGATATCCCGGACATCAGCCTATACGAGATTAGGATGGCTCTCAAACAACTCAAAAATAACAAAGCGCCAGGCGAAGACGGAATTACCGCAGAGCTTCTGAAAGCGGGCGGAACGCCGGTACTTAAAGTCCTTCAGAGGCTGTTTAATTCCGTCTTGCTCGAAGAGAAAACGCCGGAAGCATGGAACAGGGGTGTGGTGGTACTGTTTTTCAAGAAAGGTGATAACACTTTACTAAAGAATTATAGGCCCATCACACTGCTGAGCCATGTTTATAAGGTGTTTTCGAGAGTCATCACGAATCGTCTCGAACGCAGGCTTGATGACTTCCAGCCTCCCGAACAAGCCGGTTTCCGGAAAGGTTTTAGTACCATAGACCACATACATATTAGATTATACAGAAGACCGAGGAGTATAATCGGCCACTATGCTTGGCGTTTGTGGACTATGAGAAAGCCTTCGATTCGATCAAGACTTGGGCGGTTCTTAGATCTCTCCAGCGATGCCGCATTGACTATCGGTACATTGAAGTGTTGAAGTGCTTGTATAATAACGCCACCATGTCAGTCCGAGTACAGGGGCAGTGCACGAAGGCGATCTCCATAAAAAGAGGAGTAAGGCAGGGAGACGTCATTTCTCCGAAACTGTTTACGGCCACCTTAGAGGACGCCTTCAAGCTCTTGGAATGGCAAGGACTTGGCATCAACATCAATGGCGAATACATCACTCACCTTCGATTTGCCGACGACATTGTGGTCGTGGCGGAGTCGCTGGAAGATCTAGGACGAATGCTCGGTGACCTCAACAGAGTATCTCAACAAGTGGGTCTTAAAATGAACATGGACAAAACGAAAATAATGTCTAACGTCCATGTCGTACCCACCGCACTCACCGTTGGGAACTCTACTCTTAAAGTTGTCGACGAATACATTTACTTGGGACAGGTAGTCCGGTTAGGTAGGTCCAACTTTGAGAGAGAGGTCAATCAACGAATCCAACTCGGCTGGGCAGCGTTCGGGAAACTGCGCAACATCTTCTCATCTAAAATACCTCAGTGCCTTAAAACTAAAGTTTTTAGTCAATGTGTGTTACCAGTGATGATATATGGATCAGAGACGTGGTCTCTTACAATAGGTCTCATAAAAAAGCTCAGAGTTGCTCAGCGAGCTATGGAGAGAGCTATGCTCGGCGTTTCTCTACGCGATCGAATCAGGAATGAGGAGATTCGTAGAAGAACCAAGGTCACCGACATAGCCGTTAAGATTAGCAAGCTGAAGTGGCAATGGGCGGGCCACATAGCGCGTAGATCGGACGGGCGTTAGGGCAGAAAGATTCTAGAGTGGAGACCACGTATTGGCAAGCGCAGCGTGGGACGACCGCCTGCCAGATGGACCGACGATCTTGTGAAAATCGCAGGAAGTCGTTGGATGCAGGTGGCATCGGACCGGTTACGCTGGAAAGCGATTGGGGAGGCCTATGTTCAGCAGTGGACAAGTATAGGCTGAGATGATGAGGTTCGTTTTAGAGTATATAAGTATTGTTATATATTATTATTATAATATAGTTATGTATAATAAGTATTGACTCTACGAGTATACATATATGATTTTATATAATATAATTTAGATTTTAGTTATTACTTTTTTATGTATAGAAAATGTAACAAAAAGCGATTTTAGTATAAACATATTAAGAGAGATACAGTATGTGTTTGATAATGATTATTGCTTCCATTATACATTATTTACTAACACAATCTGCGGGTACAAAAAATTATATTAATGAATAATCCTTCAAGATGTGATTCTTAAATCATTTTTTTCAATATAATTAAAGATTAAGCATCTGGTTTACTTTTGGGTAATTTAGTATATCGGTGCCTCTTCATGCATAATACTTTCTTCCCGTAGGTTGTCCTACAAAATATTATACCTACTAATATTGTTGGCCTGTCTCGTCATACGTTTATGATAGTCAATTTTTTTCGTGAATGTAATTTATGAATATATGTTTCTGTTTAATGGTGATTTCAAAAAAAGGAAAGGTCTTCCTTTGCATAGTTTTTTTTGTTTGTATGCTACCTCATATCTCTGTTTCTTATATTTGTACTTTTTACATATAATTTTATGTTAATCCGAGCATGCATTTCACTTCTGAAAGTAAAGTGCTTCTTAGACACTGAAGTTAGTTTTTCTTTTCTAAAAATATTTAGTAGCGTATATCACCCCACTCTACAGAAAGTCCCCTCTCACTTGTTTATATTAATCGGAAGATAGTTATTTTGTTAAGGAATTATAAATATTTCCATCAAACGTTATTCAAATGCAGTTAATGATAACCCCGGGCCGAAACCCAGGGTTATCAGTTCATTGTAATTTTTTAATTGTAGGGATAATTAAATAGCGACACGTCATTACACCAAGTATATATAAGCCATATTTCATTAAAGATCCAGTGTGTATCTGGACATCATTCGCAAAAGACGAATTCTCAAAAATGGTTTCAAAAACATTACTTTTTTTCTTCGCCGTGCAAATAATTACCGAATATTCATGTAAGTACCTATTTACTTTTTTTGTACGTCACATATTTAACCATGTGGAGGTCGCTTTGAGGAAGCATCCCCTAAGCCGTTGAAAAGACAAATTTACAATATTTATTCAAAAACCCTATTACGGCTAGCGAAAAGTAGGTGTACTCAGTACAGCTCTGCCAACCCCGCTTTGGAAATATAGGCGTGACGGTGTTATTCAAAAACGGGCTTGTTAGAAGTAATTTTTTTGGAAGTTTGATTATATAGATTAGTTTAAATTTTATTGTACACGACTTTGTGTTCACGATATTCTAATATTTATTTTAATGTATTATATATTTTTATAATAAAAAGACATTCTTCAAGAATCTTCTGTTACTTGGGCGTATGTTTCGGAGTTCGTGGTTGTCTATATTTATGATGGCGTACTTCAATGTGGTTGCGTTTTTATTTTTCCAGCGGTCCTCGTTCAGGGTCAAGGTTTCAACGTTGTCCAGAAGTTCCTGCAAGCGGCAGAACGGAGCTGCCACACCAACAACGCAGAAGACAAGCTGACACTAGTTCAGGTGTGTTCCCTCTAACATTGTATTTATCCATAGTACTATATTTATAGTACTCAAGTGAAGAACCCATTAAAACAGTTCTTGGTTGTCACACGTCAATCGCCGTGAAACGTCACATAAGTATACAAAATAAGCATGCAACGTTCACTGTAGCCAGATAAATTTTTACAACACATTTTTTTTAATTTTATGCAGAATGGCTTTATCGAATTCGAAAGCTGTTCTTCAGGATTTATGACCGTGCAGGACATGGTTATAGACTTGTTAACCGCTAAGCAGCGCGGTACCGTGGCCGAGGCATCGATGAGGTGAGTACTTTGTCGATCCACTATACTATCCGTATCTCGGTTTGTACTCAGCTACTCGTTTAGAAAGGCATCGTCGAAAATGGCCCCAGGACCAACAAACATGTCATCTATAACATAATTATTTTTCTTTTTTATTCTAGTACTTGCAAATATCCCTATCTCAATTTGCAATCCGAAACGAATATTTCAAAGTACTGTAAGTGCCTAAATCGAAGTCACCAACGTCATTTCTGAATGATCAACTTCGTTATCGAATTACGGTTGGGGATAGGATTGACTATCACTCTGTTATATTCAATCGATAACCTAAATCGATTTGATTATTGCTTATGTATTTTAACATAACGATTTTACATATGCATGTTGGCTGGTAAATTATAACCTCAAAATCTAAAACATTTTGCCATATAGCAATTCCCCCGCTTGTACGTTTAAAAATAAATGCATGAAGATAATTTACAGATAACTTGAAATGTGTGTGAACTGTTGGTTCTGGCGCGAATCATGTATGGACGCAGTACAATGTCATTTGGCTCTTCGATATACTTACGGAGATATTTGTTGTTAGTAATTATACAAATAATACTGTAGTGCCCAGCAGACCTCGCGTCTTCAAGGCTCGGATCATCCTTCTAAAAATGCATCCGTACTTTAAATGCTTAAGGAATTCTAGTGATTTTTCTTGCACGTCGCAGAATGCTTTATATTTACTTCTACGCTTTTTCATTTTGTATTGACTTATTTCACCTATGTATGTACATCTGAAAAGTGTGTGGTATTTTGTTCGAAAGAGAGTAATTCTGTTCTATCACTGAAATGTCTTGGCAGCAAGTTAACATTTTACCTTTAAGTGGTATCGAGAATGTTCTCGAGAATAAGCGAAGCTGTTTTATTCGTCAGGCACTGCGCAAAGTCTGCTCAGGCAAAATCTTGTGCGCGCACGTTGAGCGACGCCGTGGCTCCGTGCCTGACCACCGAAGAGCGTGACCAGTTTGACACCCTTGTGACGCTATACGACCGCGCATTAGATTACGCGTGTTTCGAAAACGGAAGAGCCATGACACGTAAGTTACTTAGACCAACTCTTTACTTCCACGTAATGTGACCTTTTGTTAAGTACATATCAATCTAAGACGTGATAACAAAATTAAGTATTATATAAAATTTATACAAGGTGTAACATAATAAATGCAAGACCTCAAAGTAGTGTTTTCTAAATCCTACAATTTTTAATTTACCTTACTTTTTTTTTTAATTTGCAAAAAATGTTGTTACTCCTTTATTGCGTTATAATAAACACAAATTATTCTTGATTCAAAGCAATATGGAGATATCAAATGTATTTCTAAACTATATGTCCCAATACGCACACACACAAGTACAAGTTTCATAGTGAGATATAAAAGTGCTTAAAGAAGGGGTAAAAAATATTAAATTTGAATATTTGGTTTTTCGTATTGAATTTGTAAAGCAATTATCTAATTGGGGTGTCTGAGGTCTTGCGTTATTTACGATACACCTTGTATATTAAAACGTCTTAATATTTATTGGTCTAACGACTGATGGATAGTGCAAATTTCATAGTATAACGTTCGGTACTATTCTATTGATCTGGTAAATTACACCCTTTTACTTTGTATGCTAGTGGTTGCTGCAATAGTCTCACTAATGATTGGGTCTCGCACCCTTTCGCCCCCTGATTTTACCACTTGTTGTAATTCGCCCCTTTTCACGGTACTCAGTCGCCTCCAACGCGGGACAAAATCATTTTTAATATTTATGAAACACGCGTTCGGCCCTCATAACAATATTAGTGCAGTCATAAAAATTATTCCTGAAACTTCCACTGACCGTCCTGCTGCAATAGTCTCACCGCACATGCTCACGACTCTTTCAGGATTCATTGAGAACAACGGACTGGAATGCATCGCTAACTCTGAGGGTCTGCAGCAATGTTTCAACACATTTGAAAATTCAGTAAGTTAAAGCCAATATTTATAGCACACAAAATATGTCATGCACATGTTGCATATCCAGGTTGTTTAAAGTAGCTGTGAGTCACAGAAAGATTGCTCCCTGTGGAAATCGAACCCGCAAATACTCGATCTAGTGAGCCGAGCAGCCTACGCTCATATTACTAAACAGTCGTCAATCACAATTTAAAGCCCCTTTTTTGTGTGTGAGGTTGGCAAATAACTGGCACACGTAGCCTAATTTCAGGTGGCAACCCTATTTATTAAAAATTAAAGAACTTTATTTAAAATAAAAGATGCAGACGAAATATTTATTTACTGTTACATCGTACCAATAATAATATAACAGTAAAAAGTTACCCAAAAGTAGTTTCGCGGTTTCAGCACAGAACGTACTCGGGAACATTTTGATAATCATAGAATATTTCACAACCTACAGGAATCACCCGACTTGGATCAGCTGTCCAACTGCGTTGTCACAAAAATGGCGTCGTGCCGCGTCACGCCCGCGTTCATACTCCGCGGCATGTTCAGCTACATGAGCCAAGGAGTGCCCAGCGCTGGACTGTCGGTAAGACAATGTTTTCAGTGTATAGTGAGACCGTTTTACAAAAACCCACCTAACGACGCATAACAGCTTCTACATATAAATTTACCACAGTAAATGGGATGATTATGAGATCAATTATTACTAGCTTCTTTTAGTATAAATGTGACTTTGCATGATAATTAAATACTATTTAATTTGATAAGTTTTTTTTTTATATAATAACACCATCACGATCACAGTCTCCGCCAGATTTGTTGTGTTCGGTAATTTTCGAATCATACAAAAAATTGTGACAACAAAATCTTCACTTGTTTGAATTCAACGAGCAAAGGTACTTTAATCCTAATGTATTTTGATTTCAGGTAACCACCGCCAGGATCGCACGTCTTTTCAAATAACTTGATTTTACAAATTGGGTTGGTACTTGAAGGCTTAGCACGAATAGTTGAAGCAAGCGTAACACTATCGAGGTGGCATGCCATCATCATCATGCCTTTACACAACAAATTCATTAAATACAACGTTACCACTATAACGACAAATTGTTCGTGTTTAAGCCTCAGGTCTTTTATTTTTTCCTCATTTCAAAATCTTTATAAGAATACATATTTTCATTAACTTAATTTTAAGCTATGTGTATAAATAAACTAATGATATGTATAATATTATGCGTTTGTATCTATTTCCGTTCTCAGTTATCCTCTTTTCTGACATAGCATTCCTCGCATTTTGACATAGCCTCTCCCAGCACGCCCTTACAACCTCCGAGGGCAATATTAAACAATTTTCAGTAAAAGCGAAGTTCCCTAGTTCGGAGTAATGGTGCCGGCAGATCCTTATTCGCTTTGATCAAACGCTGTGTGTTACGGTAACTTCGTGACATGATCTTGTAAAGGTCTGTATGCCACTGGAGTTCCATTAAAGGGTCATTTCACGAAGTTGTCGTAACGCGCCACGTTACGAGTTTAATTAGACAGCAAATAAGCGCCTTGACATGCGTCGGAGTGGCTGCGCCTCCAATGTGCCTTTTATTCGAAATTAGGATAATCTGTTTGTGGACTGATCTTTGTAGTAGAGGCGAGAATTTAACGTGTCTCGCTCATGGACGTATGAAAAAGGCGGAAGGAATCTCGCTAAACAAAAAAATTAAACCCAATAGTAAAGCAGTGTGTGTGTACGTACGAGCTGAAATTCATACACTCACACCATAGTAAGTCTGTCGGTCCCTATTACATAACAAAATTCGTTTGACAAAAGTCGTTTTTGCAGTAAGAAATAAAAATGCGTGACAAGCGTGTTCGTACGAGCTGAAACTTACACAGTTAACGCCAACTAACCTACTATCAGTCTTCACTTTTAGTTTAGCGAGATTCCGTCCGCCTCGTTTATACGTCCATTATCTCGCTACAACACTTTGAAATCATTAAGGTGTCATCTCTGTTGTTTACTGGTTTCTAAAGTATTTTGATTACTTACATTATCTTTGACCGGAATGCCTTAGAAAACAGCGACATAACAGAGATGACACCGAAACGACCTGTAAGTTTTAGAAAGAAACATGCTAAATTCTCGAATAAGCCTAAAATAGTGAAGCCTATTCTGGAATAAGTTCCGTGTGTGTGTGAATGATGTACGCTGTTGGCCGCGAGGCCTTTACAGCTTCACCGGATTTAAAGGCGAGCGTGCAACCACTACGCTCTAGCCAGCCAGAAGGGCAAGAGGCGACATACTCGAGGGCGCCTCTTCGAGGCGCCCTCCGTTGGGACAGTCGCTGTAGGGGGACGGGTGCACTACTAAGTGCACCGGTCAACCGCCGGCTATGGGAGGGGATCTACTACTACGTCTACGTTGTCGTCGCCCGTATTCTGAGCGGAAAGAAGTTATGACAAAGCATCGGGGGGGTCGGTGAGAACATGTCGCGGCCGGCGGTGGCGGCAGGGGTCGGGGGGGAGATCGTAGTCGGTGGTGGCTACGATTAACGGATTCGCATGGGTAGATGCGTTCGCGAAGTGACGTGTTGACGCCTTTTTAATAAAGGCGCGAATAGGTTCGAGACCTAGATCGGAGTGGAGATAACGGAATAAGTTCCATAATGGCCAAAGCCAATCGAATTTAGCATAACGATGCAAGCATTCGTTCGCGATTAGAACTATGCACCCAGCAGCCTACATGGGATATTACCGCTCTAGGTCCTACTTATATTATAAATGTGAAAGTTTGTATGTTTACATGTTTGTTACTCAATCACGCAAAAACGGCTGAGCAGATTTTGATGAACTTTGGCACATAGATAATTGTTTACTTGCATTATCACATAGGATACTATTAATCCCGGTAAAATGTCATGTTCCTGTCTAAAGTCAACGCGGACGAAGTCGCGGGCAGAAACTAGTACTTACAGAAATAAATGCTAAAAAATAGTAACAACAAAAATATCAACTCCACCCTACGCAGTGGGTACATTGCAGAAACAGAATTAGCAAATTCTAAACAACTGTTTAAGTGGTTCGTAATCTTTTTGTCACTTTCAACCTACCAGAATGAAGACAAAGTGGTTGAAGATCGCTAAAACAGGTTTTCGTTTGAAATGTTATTATGACTGTGAATTTCAAAAAACGACACCAAGGTTAAATAATAGGAAAATACAAATCCCTTTCGTTTTCAAACTAGACCCAACAAAACCCCTAACGTGATCCTTAGAGTACGCCTCGAAGGGGAGAAAGACTTTTTCAGCTAACACTGTGGTGGCGGCCAGGGCCACACGGAGCCGCCGTCGTCTTCGGAATTACGTGGCCTTTGTGTTCACAATCACAAAGACCCCTGTAATTAAAGTCTTAGGGGTTGTTGGAACCATGGAACTATGGACAATCATAGTAAAGTATTTTCGTCCGTACACTTAAAGAGGTTTTGGAAATTAAAGCTAGAACTGTAACCGACATTAGCAGGTATCGTTTTTTTTGACGGAGGCAATTTAGTGTCCCCCATTGTCGCACTACGAATGCACTCGTTGTCCAATTAACAACGTACATATTTAAGCCGGGTCGGAAATGCGCAATGGATATGCATACTTTTCTCTGACACATTGTGTTTTACATGTAAATGCAACATTGTATATCAACATGACATCACACCACTGTAATAAAGACGGATTAAGAAGAGGCGACTTTTTGCAATTTATCTATATCCGTGAAACTCGCAGCCAATTATAAAATATCAGATTTTATTTTATTGACATTGCATTGACATAAATGACTGCCTAGTTGGTCTAGTTGCAAAGTGCATCGCTTTGTGACCACGAGGTCCTGGCTTCAAATCCTAGGTCGGGATTTTTTTTTAATGTAGCCCCACACTGGTATTTATTCCTGTGTCGTGGGTGCGTTTACAAACATGAAAATTTACATACACGAATACCAAGACCGGAAGAAATAATTGTGGATCACACAAAGATTTGTCCCGTGCGGGAATCGAACCGGCGACTATAAGACACAGTAGGCGGGGCAGCTTAAGCTCTTAACGCTCGAAAACTTCTCCGTATGAGTTCGGAGTCTGGAATTGTGCCCGGTATATGACAAAGGGGGTGCTAAGAATCCCCGGAAGAGGCATGGCTACCGACAACGAAGACTATTGGCCCTGGCAACTTTTAACACGCGCACACTGCGAACTGACGAAAAGATCGACGAGTTAGAGGAAGAATTGAGCAAGTTACACTGGGATATCATAGGATTATCTGAAGTCCGAAGAGAGGGTGAGGACTCGATAACACTTAAATCCGGTAAATTGCTCTATTTCCGGGAGGGCGACCAGCAGTCCCAGGGTGGTGTCGGGTTTATAGTCCACAGGTCTCTCGTGAACAACGTTGTCAAGATCGAGAGTGTGTCGACCAGGGTAGCGTACCTGATATTCAAAATGACTGAAAGGTATTCACTGAAAATTATACAGGTATACGCACCGACTTCGACACACCCCGACGATGAGGTAGAGGCTATGTATGAGGATATATCTAGAGCCATACATACCTCTAAAACTCACTACACCGTTGTCATGGGGGACTTTAACGCGAAACTGGGCAGACGAGGCGAGGAAGTTCTTTCTATATGCCCGAACCAACGGAGCATACCCTTTCTCATGTTTATTCTCTTTGCTTTCTTACTACGCTGTTGCGAATACGGTCGGTCAGCTTCACTTCGCACATCTTCCGCAGAGCTCGCATTTCCACCGCATTTATCCTACTTTCAATCTCCTTCTTACATAGCCAGCTCTCGCTGCCATATAACAGCGTTGGGACAAGCACTCCATTATGTATGGCCAGCTGCGCTTTTCGGCTTAAGTGCCGGCTCCCAAGTAGCTTTCCCATCGCGCCATTCACTCTGTTCCCTGCACTCACTCTTCTCTCTATGTCAGCGGTGTATTTTCCATCCTTACTGAATGCGCATCCAAGATATACAAACTCATTCACTCGCTCCAGCACATCGTTCCCAACCACAATCCTTGCATTCGTTCTGGTTTCTTCCCTTTCAAAAACCATAATTGTGGTTTTCTTCACATTCAAATGTAAGCCATTTTTCATGCAGTCGTCTTTCATAACTGTGACTAGTGATTGCAGATCAGTGGCTGTTGGCGCTATCAAAACCGCGTCATCTGCATATAGTAGATGTTTTACCACTAGATCACTCATTTGTACACCTTCATTCATCGCTTTCAGTCTTTGAAGACTTTTATCCAAATATATTATAAAAAGTCTAGCGGACAACGCAACCCTGCTTGACGCCGATTTCAACCTCAAACCAGGGTGACATGTTACCACCTACCCGTACGCATGCCTTGCAGTCCACATAGGTGGACTGGACGGCCCGCAGCAGAGTGCCATTTATACCATACTCAGAGGAAACAGAGTAAAACAGAGTAAAGGAGTCAAGCCCAGCTGTGTGCAGATAAGCCTCTTTAGAAACCACAGATATTGGAAAAATATCACTTACAGAAAAAAATATATATATGTATAAACAATTCAAAGGGTAAGTGTAATAAAAACATATCTAAGACTGGTAAGTGCGAATGCGGATAGAATAAAAGATGTTTATTAAGACCTGCGACATAGTGACACATGTTAATATTATGTATGAATGAGGACATTAGTAGAGCCATACATACTTCCAAAGCACACTTTACAGTGGTTATGGTTGACTTCAATGCGCGGCTGGGCAAACAGGGCGATGATGAATTGAGAGTGGGGCAATTTGGATATGGGCAACGCAACCCCAGGGGTCAGAGGCTGGCCGAATATCTGGAGAAGGAGGGACTCTTTATGATGAACTCTTTCTTCCGGAAG
This sequence comes from Phalera bucephala, assembly GCA_905147815.2. NCBI lineage: Eukaryota > Metazoa > Arthropoda > Insecta > Lepidoptera > Notodontidae > Phalera > Phalera bucephala. The sequence continues at coordinate 12,511,734 of LR990627.1, forward strand.
CCGCCTCATAGGAAATGGACCTGGATGAGCCCTGATGGTTCCACAAAAAATGAAATAGACTTCATCATGAGCACCAAGCGACAAATATTTAATGATGTCTCCGTGATTCACAGGGTAAAAACCGGCAGTGATCACCGAATGGTCAGAGGCACATTAAATATTAATGTCAAAATGGAAAGATCGCGTCTGATGAAGTCTACGCTCCGACCTTGTAATGCACATATCCAAAACCCCGAGAACTTTCAACTCGAATTGGCAAACCGCTTCGAATTGCTAGACAGCAGCGCATCAGTGGACAAAATAACAACAGGCTGGTAGAGACTGTCCATACGGTCGGGTCCAAGTATTTTAAGCCCCACCGTAAAAATAGACCTCAAAAACTATCCAACTACACCCGAAACCTCATGGCTGAGCGACGTTCCATGACGCTCCAAACCTCCAATGATGCTAAGTCCTATAGGCAGCTCAATAGACAGATACTGAAGTCCTTGCGACACGATTTACGGTCCTTCAATACAAGGCGTATTGAGGAGACCGTAGCACAGAACAAGCGCTCCAAAGTGTTCGCAAGAGACGCGTCTATTGGGCAAAGCCAGTTGACGAAGCTGAAGACGGAAGACGGAAACGTAACGTCGAATAGGTCAGAGGTGCTCAGGGAGATAGAGAGGTTCTATGGGCAGTTGTACACCTCAGTAGCTGAACCTGTTGTTGACTTGGTAAAAGACCCAAGAGCCAAGCTAACCCGACACTACACTGAAGATATCCCGGACATCAGCCTATACGAGATTAGGATGGCTCTCAAACAACTCAAAAATAACAAAGCGCCAGGCGAAGACGGAATTACCGCAGAGCTTCTGAAAGCGGGCGGAACGCCGGTACTTAAAGTCCTTCAGAGGCTGTTTAATTCCGTCTTGCTCGAAGAGAAAACGCCGGAAGCATGGAACAGGGGTGTGGTGGTACTGTTTTTCAAGAAAGGTGATAACACTTTACTAAAGAATTATAGGCCCATCACACTGCTGAGCCATGTTTATAAGGTGTTTTCGAGAGTCATCACGAATCGTCTCGAACGCAGGCTTGATGACTTCCAGCCTCCCGAACAAGCCGGTTTCCGGAAAGGTTTTAGTACCATAGACCACATACATATTAGATTATACAGAAGACCGAGGAGTATAATCGGCCACTATGCTTGGCGTTTGTGGACTATGAGAAAGCCTTCGATTCGATCAAGACTTGGGCGGTTCTTAGATCTCTCCAGCGATGCCGCATTGACTATCGGTACATTGAAGTGTTGAAGTGCTTGTATAATAACGCCACCATGTCAGTCCGAGTACAGGGGCAGTGCACGAAGGCGATCTCCATAAAAAGAGGAGTAAGGCAGGGAGACGTCATTTCTCCGAAACTGTTTACGGCCACCTTAGAGGACGCCTTCAAGCTCTTGGAATGGCAAGGACTTGGCATCAACATCAATGGCGAATACATCACTCACCTTCGATTTGCCGACGACATTGTGGTCGTGGCGGAGTCGCTGGAAGATCTAGGACGAATGCTCGGTGACCTCAACAGAGTATCTCAACAAGTGGGTCTTAAAATGAACATGGACAAAACGAAAATAATGTCTAACGTCCATGTCGTACCCACCGCACTCACCGTTGGGAACTCTACTCTTAAAGTTGTCGACGAATACATTTACTTGGGACAGGTAGTCCGGTTAGGTAGGTCCAACTTTGAGAGAGAGGTCAATCAACGAATCCAACTCGGCTGGGCAGCGTTCGGGAAACTGCGCAACATCTTCTCATCTAAAATACCTCAGTGCCTTAAAACTAAAGTTTTTAGTCAATGTGTGTTACCAGTGATGATATATGGATCAGAGACGTGGTCTCTTACAATAGGTCTCATAAAAAAGCTCAGAGTTGCTCAGCGAGCTATGGAGAGAGCTATGCTCGGCGTTTCTCTACGCGATCGAATCAGGAATGAGGAGATTCGTAGAAGAACCAAGGTCACCGACATAGCCGTTAAGATTAGCAAGCTGAAGTGGCAATGGGCGGGCCACATAGCGCGTAGATCGGACGGGCGTTAGGGCAGAAAGATTCTAGAGTGGAGACCACGTATTGGCAAGCGCAGCGTGGGACGACCGCCTGCCAGATGGACCGACGATCTTGTGAAAATCGCAGGAAGTCGTTGGATGCAGGTGGCATCGGACCGGTTACGCTGGAAAGCGATTGGGGAGGCCTATGTTCAGCAGTGGACAAGTATAGGCTGAGATGATGAGGTTCGTTTTAGAGTATATAAGTATTGTTATATATTATTATTATAATATAGTTATGTATAATAAGTATTGACTCTACGAGTATACATATATGATTTTATATAATATAATTTAGATTTTAGTTATTACTTTTTTATGTATAGAAAATGTAACAAAAAGCGATTTTAGTATAAACATATTAAGAGAGATACAGTATGTGTTTGATAATGATTATTGCTTCCATTATACATTATTTACTAACACAATCTGCGGGTACAAAAAATTATATTAATGAATAATCCTTCAAGATGTGATTCTTAAATCATTTTTTTCAATATAATTAAAGATTAAGCATCTGGTTTACTTTTGGGTAATTTAGTATATCGGTGCCTCTTCATGCATAATACTTTCTTCCCGTAGGTTGTCCTACAAAATATTATACCTACTAATATTGTTGGCCTGTCTCGTCATACGTTTATGATAGTCAATTTTTTTCGTGAATGTAATTTATGAATATATGTTTCTGTTTAATGGTGATTTCAAAAAAAGGAAAGGTCTTCCTTTGCATAGTTTTTTTTGTTTGTATGCTACCTCATATCTCTGTTTCTTATATTTGTACTTTTTACATATAATTTTATGTTAATCCGAGCATGCATTTCACTTTTGAAAGTAAAGTGCTTCTTAGACACTGAAGTTAGTTTTTCTTTTCTAAAAATATTTAGTAGCGTATATCACCCCACTCTACAGAAAGTCCCCTCTCACTTGTTTATATTAATCGGAAGATAGTTATTTTGTTAAGGAATTATAAATATTTCCATCAAACGTTATTCAAATGCAGTTAATGATAACCCCGGGCCGAAACCCAGGGTTATCAGTTCATTGTAATTTTTTAATTGTAGGGATAATTAAATAGCGACACGTCATTACACCAAGTATATATAAGCCATATTTCATTAAAGATCCAGTGTGTATCTGGACATCATTCGCAAAAGACGAATTCTCAAAAATGGTTTCAAAAACATTACTTTTTTTCTTCGCCGTGCAAATAATTACCGAATATTCATGTAAGTACCTATTTACTTTTTTTGTACGTCACATATTTAACCATGTGGAGGTCGCTTTGAGGAAGCATCCCCTAAGCCGTTGAAAAGACAAATTTACAATATTTATTCAAAAACCCTATTACGGCTAGCGAAAAGTAGGTGTACTCAGTACAGCTCTGCCAACCCCGCTTTGGAAATATAGGCGTGACGGTGTTATTCAAAAACGGGCTTGTTAGAAGTAATTTTTTTGGAAGTTTGATTATATAGATTAGTTTAAATTTTATTGTACACGACTTTGTGTTCACGATATTCTAATATTTATTTTAATGTATTATATATTTTTATAATAAAAAGACATTCTTCAAGAATCTTCTGTTACTTGGGCGTATGTTTCGGAGTTCGTGGTTGTCTATATTTATGATGGCGTACTTCAATGTGGTTGCGTTTTTATTTTTCCAGCGGTCCTCGTTCAGGGTCAAGGTTTCAACGTTGTCCAGAAGTTCCTGCAAGCGGCAGAACGGAGCTGCCACACCAACAACGCAGAAGACAAGCTGACACTAGTTCAGGTGTGTTCCCTCTAACATTGTATTTATCCATAGTACTATATTTATAGTACTCAAGTGAAGAACCCATTAAAACAGTTCTTGGTTGTCACACGTCAATCGCCGTGAAACGGCACATAAGTATACAAAATAAGCATGCAACGTTCACTGTAGCCAGATAAATTTTTACAACACATTTTTTTTAATTTTATGCAGAATGGCTTTATCGAATTCGAAAGCTGTTCTTCAGGATTTATGACCGTGCAGGACATGGTTATAGACTTGTTAACCGCTAAGCAGCGCGGTACCGTGGCCGAGGCATCGATGAGGTGAGTACTTTGTCGATCCACTATACTATCCGTATCTCGGTTTGTACTCAGCTACTCGTTTAGAAAGGCATCGTCGAAAATGGCCCCAGGACCAACAAACATGTCATCTATAACATAATTATTTTTCTTTTTTATTCTAGTACTTGCAAATATCCCTATCTCAATTTGCAATCCGAAACGAATATTTCAAAGTACTGTAAGTGCCTAAATCGAAGTCACCAACGTCATTTCTGAATGATCAACTTCGTTATCGAATTACGGTTGGGGATAGGATTGACTATCACTCGGTTATATTCAATCGATAACCTAAATCGATTTGATTATTGCTTATGTATTTTAACATAACGATTTTACATATGCATGTTGGCTGGTAAATTATAACCTCAAAATCTAAAACATTTTGCCATATAGAAATTCCCCCGCTTGTACGTTTAAAAATAAATGCATGAAGATAATTTACAGATAACTTGAAATGTGTGTGAACTGTTGGTTCTGGCGCGAATCATGTATGGACGCAGTACAATGTCATTTGGCTCTTCGATATACTTACGGAGATATTTGTTGTTAGTAAATATACAAATAATACTGTAGTGCCCAGCAGACCTCGCGTCTTCAAGGCTCGGATCATCCTTCTAAAAATGCATCCGTACTTTAAATGCTTAAGGAATTCTAGTGATTTTTCTTGCACGTCGCAGAATGCTTTATATTTACTTCTACGCTTTTTCATTTTGTATTGACTTATTTCACCTATGTATGTACATCTGAAAAGTGTGTGGTATTTTGTTCGAAAGAGAGTAATTCTGTTCTATCACTGAAATGTCTTGGCAGCAAGTTAACAGTTTACCTTTAAGTGGTATCGAGAATGTTCTCGAGAATAAGCGAAGCTGTTTTATTCGTCAGGCACTGCGCAAAGTCTGCTCAGGCAAAATCTTGTGCGCGCACGTTGAGCGACGCCGTGGCTCCGTGCCTGACCACCGAAGAGCGTGACCAGTTTGACACCCTTGTGACGCTATACGACCGCGCATTAGATTACGCGTGTTTCGAAAACGGAAGAGCCATGACACGTAAGTTACTTAGACCAACTCTTTACTTCCACGTAATGTGACCTTTTGTTAAGTACATATCAATCTAAGACGTGATAACAAAATTAAGTATTATATAAAATTTATACAAGGTGTAACATAATAAATGCAAGACCTCAAAGTAGTGTTTTCTAAATCCTACAATTTTTAATTTACCTTACTTTTTTTTTTAATTTGCAAAAAATGTTGTTACTCCTTTATTGCGTTATAATAAACACAAATTATTCTTGATTCAAAGCAATATGGAGATATCAAATGTATTTCTAAACTATATGTCCCAATACGCACACACACAAGTACAAGTTTCATAGTGAGATATAAAAGTGCTTAAAGAAGGGGTAAAAAATATTAAATTTGAATATTTGGTTTTTCGTATTGAATTTGTAAAGCAATTATCTAATTGGGGTGTCTGAGGTCTTGCGTTATTTACGATACACCTTGTATATTAAAACGTCTTAATATTTATTGGTCTAACGACTGATGGATAGTGCAAATTTCATAGTATAACGTTCGGTACTATTCTATTGATCTGGTAAATTACACCCTTTTACTTTGTATGCTAGTGGTTGCTGCAATAGTCTCACTAATGATTGGGTCTCGCACCCTTTCGCCCCCTGATTTTACCACTTGTTGTAATTCGCCCCTTTTCACGGTACTCAGTCACCTCCAACGCGGGACAAAATCATTTTTAATATTTATGAAACACGCGTTCGGCCCTCATAACAATATTAGTGCAGTCATAAAAATTATTCCTGAAACTCCCACTGACCGTCCTGCTGCAATAGTCTCACTGCACATGCTCACGACTCTTTCAGGATTCATTGAGAACAACGGGCTGGAATGCATCGCTAACTCTGAGGGTCTGCAGCAATGTTTCAACACATTTGAAAATTCAGTAAGTTAAAGCCAATATTTATAGCACACAAAATATGTCATGCACATGTTGCATATCCAGGTTGTTTAAAGTAGCTGTGAGTCACAGAAAGATTACTCCCTGTGGAAATCGAACCCGCAAATACTCGATCTAGTGAGCCGAGCAGCCTACGCTCATATTACTAAACAGTCGTCAATCACAATTTAAAGCCCCTTTTTTGTGTGTGAGGTTGGCAAATAACTGGCACACCTAGCCTAATTTCAGGTGGCAACCCTATTTATTAAAAATTAAACAACTTTATTTAAAATAAAAGATGCAGACGAAATATTTATTTACTGTTACATCGTACCAATAATAATATAACAGTAAAAAGTTACCCAAAAGTAGTTTCGCGGTTTCAGCACAGAACGTACTCGGGAACATTTTGATAATCATAGAATATTTCACAACCTACAGGAATCACCCGACTTGGATCAGCTGTCCAACTGCGTTGTCACAAAAATGGCGTCGTGCCGCGTCACGCCCGCGTTCATACTCCGCGGCATGTTCAGCTACATGAGCCAAGGAGTGCCCAGCGCTGGACTGTCGGTAAGACAATGTTTTCAGTGTATAGTGAGACCGTTTTACAAAAACCCACCTAACGACGCATAACAGCTTCTACATATAAATTTACCACAGTAAATGGGATGATTATGAGATCAATTATTACTAGCTTCTTTTAGTATAAATGCGACTTTGCATGATAATTAAATACTATTTAATTTGAAAAGTTTTTTTTTTTATATAATAACACCATCACGATCACAGTCTCCGCCAGATTTGTTGTGTTCGGTAATTTTCGAATCATACAAAAAATTGTGACAACAAAATCTTCACTTGTTTGAATTCAACGAGCAAAGGTACTTTAATCCTAATGTATTTTGATTTCAGGTAACCACCGCCAGGATCGCACGTCTTTTCAAATAACTTGATTTTACAAATTGGGTTGGTACTTGAAGGCTTAGCACGAATAATAATAATAATAATAATGCTTTATTAACTCACCACAGAAATAACAGGTAGTAACATTAGTTTTACATTAAAGTTGTGGGAGTCTGGTGCCTAAACTAGGTGAGAACCTGTATTTCAGGCCACCAGGCCGCCACCCCTCGAACAGTGTCACACTAAAGAAAGTAGAAAATAAAACAAAAACAAACACAAGAACAAAAACAGGCAAAAACAGAAAACTAAACTAAAAATAAAAAAAAAAAAAAACAATCAGCCTGTAATGGGGTAACAATAACATAGCAGACATGTTCTGTATATTAATATGTATGGGTGTGTGTGTGTGTGTGGGTGTGTGTGTGTGTGTGTGTGTGGGTGTGTGTGTGTGTGTGTGTGGGCGTGTGTGTGTGTATGTATGTGTGTGTGTGTGTGTGTGTTTGTGTTTGCGTATATTTGTGTGAGAAGTTACACTTCCGCAATAATCAGTTTTTCGGTTTGTTCGTAGTTCAATGTCTGAAGCCATGCAGTCAGAATCTTTTTACAACAATATCGAGTTAGAGGGAAAACGGCTAGTATTCTATTTATATTATTGTAAATATAACGCCCGAGATAACAGAAGAACCTAGTGGAAAACTTGGTCGAGAGTCTAATATTACGAAGTTCGACAGGGTTATACCTCCTTTTGTTAACAGTCAATGATGGGGAGTACTCTAACAGTGAGTGTTGTCTTAGTACTGTGTGTAGTATGAAAAGTTGTCTGACCGTTAGTACTCTGGTTTTTTGGTATAGTAGTGTAGTGGGATACCGAAAGGGTAAGAAAAATGAGACCTTAAGAATAGCTCTCTGTGTCCGTTCCAACTCAAGAAGATTTGTCTTATTTGCACCTCCCCAGGATGTAATGCAGTATCTAAGTAGTGATTGCACAAGTGCTGAAAAAACTAGTCCTCGCAACTTCTCGTCCGTAACGTGTCTTAGGGTTTTAAAAACATAAATAAGTTTACGAAGTCTCTTATTTAGAGTGTTAATGTGGCCATGAAATTTAAATGTACTATCAATTATAATGCCTAGGTACGTTAAGCTAGTAGCCCATTGCAGATGGACACATGAACAGGACCTAGCTGCCGGTTCCGTACATGTGTGTGCAATTATTGGGTATTGATTTAAGGAAGGGGACAGAGAGCCATTACCTATTTTAAATGTTATATACTTGGTCTTATCGGCGTTTAGAGTAAGTATATTGTCACGTAGCCACTCAGACACAATATCAAAACCAGACTGGGCGTGAAAAAATAATTCTTTCCATGAGCTTGCACTAAATAAAAGCGCTGTGTCATCAGCAAAGCTAACAATTTTACCATTGGAAAGGTTGAGCATGCACAGATCGTTAATATAGATGAGGAATAGGGTCGGTCCGAGCACGCTGCCTTGCGGGACACCGTAGGAGATACTACACTCCTTACTAGTAAACTCATCTATTTTAACGGTCTGGACCCGATCCTTTAAATAATCTTCAAAGATTTTCAGTTGCATCCCTCTGACCCCGATGCTTTCCATTTTTTTAATAAGAATGGGGACAGAAACCGTATCGAAGGCTTTGGCAAGATCAAGAAAGACACCTAAAACCCTCTGCCCGCTGTCCAGATTAGTAACTATGTAATCAGTTAAATCATGCACTGCATCGGACGTGGATTTTCCAGTGCGAAATCCATATTGGGTGGGAGAAAGAAGTTTGTGGCTCTCCAAGTATGCCATCAGTCTAGTGTTCATAATTTTTTCAAGGACTTTTGAGAATGCTGGAAGTACAGCTATGGGCCTGTAATTATTTACACAGTTTCTGTCTCCATTCTTAAAAATAGGATGAATAAGAGATTTTTTAAATACTTTTGGAAAAATGCCCGAGGTCAGGGCCAGATTACATACATATGTAAGAGGAGGTACGAGTATTTCTTTATATTTCTTTAGTAGTTTCCCAGATATTTTGTCCCACCCTGCAGCACAATCACTTCGAATACACATTACAGTCCTCTCAATTTCACCCTCATCAGTTGGCAGAAGCACCAGTGACTGAGCAGTTCTGTACATAGGTATTCGTACCGGCATTGTAATTCCGGCAGTAAGACTATCAGCTAGAGTTTTGCCAATATTTGCAAAGTAATTATTTATGGCATCAACCGACTGCTTGGGGGATTGGAAACTAGAAAACAATTGAGATGCCGACTGTCTCTTTTTTTTCCGGTGTGTTATATTATTGATTGCTTCCCAGAGCTCTTTATTATTGCTACCAGCCTCGCCAATGACCCTTTGTTCATAATCCCTTTTTATCTTTTTCAGAAGACTATTACAAAAGTTTCTGTATCTTAAGTATGATACTTTTAAGGTGTCATCATCTGGAGTCTTTTTTAACTTTTTATGCATATTGTCTCTGTGTCGGATACATCTCAGAAGCCCCGTAGTAATCCAAGGCTTTGAAATTTTTTTACGACTAGGGATTTTTACCAAACTTGTATTAGACTCTATCACTGCGGAGACGAGATTAGTTAGGGTTTCTGCCGCTAAATTAGCATTCTTCATAGCAAAAACTTGCGAAAAATCAAGTTGTTTCATTTGTAAATCTAATTGCTTAAAATTCGTCCGTGTTACGTATTTATTACTGTTATGGTTAGACATGTTTTTAGCCAGAAAAAGAAAGACAGTTTCATGGTCTGTAAGCGCAGAATGTGCTACAAAAGTTTTTGCAGGTAAAGAAGTTTTAAGTATTATGTGATCAAGACATGAGTGTTGGCGGGTAGGAAGTGTGTGTGCCGGTAAAGAGCCATGTGATGCAAGTAAGTTTAAGTAATTGTTTTTGATAGTATCATGGCATTGATCACTTATATTTATATTAATATCCCCGGAGATAATTATATTAGCATAACGACTTATACTCAATAACAGTGTATCTAAGGAGTCTAGAAAGTCAGTGACATCTTTATATCCTGGGGGTCTATAGATTGCCAGTAGAATTGTATTCTGGTCGATTATTACTTGAAGACAGTTTGCATGCGAAAGTGGTGTTTCTTTTACGTTTACCTGTAAAGATTTGCGCACGTATACAACTACACCTTCGTTTTGGGTTGTGTTACAAATGGTTTTGAATAAGTTGTACCCATTCAAATCAGGAACGCAGCCCGTGCTAGGTAGCCAGCATTCTGTCAGTGTAATAATATCCCAATCAATTTTAGTCCTCTCCATGGTAACAAGGAAACCGGCTATATTTTTTGAAATGCTTCTGATGTTCTGATTTAAAATTTTTAAATATTGATTGTTTTTCGGATTAAGTTGAAGACAGTCATCCAAATCACAATATGACGATTCCGACACAGAGACAGAGTCAATATTGTGTATATTGTCATCTATATTACCGAATTATGATTTTGTTTTTAAAGTATATCACATCGAGGGAACTAGTATTAGGATAAGTGAGAAGGTAAGTGACTCTGATGAAGCTATGGAGCAATAGCTGTAGCTCATTAAGGAGGTAGTGCTTATTGTGAGTGTAATAAGAGAAATGTTTGTGTTTGTACGTTGTGAATCTGTGACTATACGCATGTGTATGTTTGTGTAGTGTATATGTGTATATATTTGATTTTTTAGCTTGTTGTTGAAGGTAGACAATTAGTAAGCTTTCACAGTTCGTATCATAATAACATAATGTAGCAAAGTCGGTTAGTATCAACATTTTCAATAAAAAATCTATTGATAATTTCAAAAATAGTCATTCGGTATGAATTAAAGAATTTAAATCCGCTTCCGATGTAATTCGAATTTGGGGACAATTTACACCTTTTCGCAGGTATACAATTCCATTTGAAGTCCAACAAAAAGAGTAATCATGACTATTTTTGAAATTCCTGGCCAAATGATACAATTTCTTACTATTGAAGGTTAGGCTCTCCGACACGTATATGGGTTGAACTGGCACCTGCAGATTTAGGTGATTAGTGTTTAACTTTTCCTTTATACTCTTGTTCTTATTGAAATTCCTGACTCCTTTAAGAAGTTTATCTTTTAAGAGCACTGAAGCGAAATCCACTATAACCGGGTTTGAGTTGTCTTTTGATGTTACTCTATATACATCTCTTATATTACTAGTCTCAATACATACATCCAATTTCTTAGCTAGGCTCACAATTGTGCTGCAAAGATTATCCTTCGTTTCTCCCTGTGACTTCGGTATATTCCTGATCTCGATACCAGCTAGACGAGTTTTACGCTCCAGTGCATCAATTTTCTCTTCAAGGTTTTTAATATGCTTTTTGTCTTCAAGCCTCTCCCTTTCCAAACTAGTAATCTTTGAGAAAAATTCGTCATATTTCGCCGACATAGTTTCGACGCTATGTCGTAACTCCTGGAAACGCTTATTCTGTTCTTTTGAAAACTCGGAAAACATTTCTTTTATGATTCTCATCAGTTCCGGATTTTCTTCACTCTTCTTCTTATTCTTCTTTTTACGTTCCGCAACTGTCGCCGAGTTGGTGGCATTTTCAGTGGGGTGGAGGGACTCTTTTGCCTCTGAGGGCGCAGCAACATGTTCGTCTGCTACAGCTCCAACTTGAAACGTCGGTGTCAGTGGGGAATGGGGGGGTGTTCTCTTGAGTGGCATTGTACTGTACAATAGGATAGCACAGTTATCGTAAAACGGTACAGTGTTGTATTTTCTTGGGCCAAACACCAATGCACTACCCCGCTATCGCTTCCGCCTATGAATAAGGGCAAGCGACAAGTGTCCCAGCGACAACCGTTTGACTTGACGTATGTGCGGTGCGTAGCTCGTCCAAATCCTTCCGTCTCACCTATTGCTGTCTTCGTTGCGCCACACTCCGCGTAGCCACTGTGTTTATGCGCGCCTGGTACTTCAACAAATATTCACTTAATAAATTAATTCAAATAATATTAATATTTTTTATTTGAATAGTTGAAGCAAGCGTAACACTATCGAGGTGGCATGCCATCATCATCATGCCTTTACACAACAAATTCATTAAATACAACGTTACCACTATAACGACAAATTGTTCGTGTTTAAGCCTCAGGTCTTTTATTTTTTCCTCATTTCAAAATCTTTATAAGAATACATATTTTCATTAACTTAATTTTAAGCTATGTGTATAAATAAACTAATGATATGTATAATATTATGCGTTTGTATCTATTTCCGTTCTCAGTTATCCTCTTTTCTGACATAGCATTCCTCGCATTTTGACATAGCCTCTCCCAGCACGCCCTTACAACCTCCGAGGGCAATATTAAACAATTTTCAGTAAAAGCGAAGTTCCCTAGTTCGGAGTAATGGTGCCGGCAGATCCTTATTCGCTTTGATCAAACGCTGTGTGTTACGGTAACTTCGTGACATGATCTTGTAAAGGTCTGTATGCCACTGGAGTTCCATTAAAGGGTCATTTCACGAAGTTGTCGTAACGCGCCACGTTACGAGTTTAATTAGACAGCAAATAAGCGCCTTGACATGCGTCGGAGTGGCTGCGCCTCCAATGTGCCTTTTATTCGAAATTAGGATAATCTGTTTGTGGACTGATCTTTGTAGTAGAGGCGAGAATTTAACGTGTCTCGCTCATGGACGTATGAAAAAGGCGGAAGGAATCTCGCTAAACAAAAAAATTAAACCCAATAGTAAAGCAGTGTGTGTGTACGTACGAGCTGAAATTCATACACTCACACCATAGTAAGTCTGTCGGTCCCTATTACATAACAAAATTCGTTTGAGAAAAGTCGTTTTTGCAGTAAGAAATAAAAATGCGTGACAAGCGTGTTCGTACGAGCTGAAACTTACACAGTTAACGCCAACTAACCTACTATCAGTCTTCACTTTTAGTTTAGCGAGATTCCGTCCGCCTCGTTTATACGTCCATTATCTCGCTACAACACTTTGAAATCATTAAGGTGTCATCTCTGTTGTTTACTGGTTTCTAAAGTATTTTGATTACTTACATTATCTTTGACCGGAATGCCTTAGAAAACAGCGACATAACAGAGATGACACCGAAACGACCTGTAAGTTTTAGAAAGAAACATGCTAAATTCTCGAATAAGCCTAAAATAGTGAAGCCTATTCTGGAATAAGTTCCGTGTGTGTGTGAATGATGTACGCTGTTGGCCGCGAGGCCTTTACAGCTTCACCGGATTTAAAGGCGAGCGTGCAACCACTACGCTCTAGCCAGCCAGAAGGGCAAGAGGCGACATACTCGAGGGCGCCTCTTCGAGGCGCCCTCCGTTGGGACAGTCGCTGTAGGGGGACGGGTGCACTACTAAGTGCACCGGTCAACCGCCGGCTATGGGAGGGGATCTACTACTACGTCTACGTTGTCGTCGCCCGTATTCTGAGCGGAAAGAAGTTATGACAAAGCATCGGGGGGGTCGGTGAGAACATGTCGCGGCCGGCGGTGGCGGCAGGGGTCGGGGGGGAGATCGTAGTCGGTGGTGGCTACGATTAACGGATTCGCATGGGTAGATGCGTTCGCGAAGTGACGTGTTGACGCCTTTTTAATAAAGGCGCGAATAGGTTCGAGACCTAGATCGGAGTGGAGATAACGGAATAAGTTCCATAATGGCCAAAGCCAATCGAATTTAGCATAACGATGCAAGCATTCGTTCGCGATTAGAACTATGCACCCAGCAGCCTACATGGGATATTACCGCTCTAGGTCCTACTTATATTATAAATGTGAAAGTTTGTATGTTTACATGTTTGTTACTCAATCACGCAAAAACGGCTGAGCAGATTTTGATGAACTTTGGCACATAGATAATTGTTTACTTGCATTATCACATAGGATACTATTAATCCCGGTAAAATGTCATGTTCCTGTCTAAAGTCAACGCGGACGAAGTCGCGGGCAGAAACTAGTACTTACAGAAATAAATGCTAAAAAATAGTAACAACAAAAATATCAACTCCACCCTACGCAGTGGGTACATTGCAGAAACAGAATTAGCAAATTCTAAACAACTGTTTAAGTGGTTCGTAATCTTTTTGTCACTTTCAACCTACCAGAATGAAGACAAAGTGGTTGAAGATCGCTAAAACAGGTTTTCGTTTGAAATGTTATTATGACTGTGAATTTCAAAAAACGACACCAAGGTTAAATAATAGGAAAATACAAATCCCTTTCGTTTTCAAACTAGACCCAACAAAACCCCTAACGTGATCCTTAGAGTACGCCTCGAAGGGGAGAAAGACTTTTTCAGCTAACACTGTGGTGGCGGCCAGGGCCACACGGAGCCGCCGTCGTCTTCGGAATTACGTGGCCTTTGTGTTCACAATCACAAAGACCCCTGTAATTAAAGTCTTAGGGGTTGTTGGAACCATGGAACTATGGACAATCATAGTAAAGTATTTTCGTCCGTACACTTAAAGAGGTTTTGGAAATTAAAGCTAGAACTGTAACCGACATTAGCAGGTATCGTTTTTTTTGACGGAGGCAATTTAGTGTCCCCCATTGTCGCACTACGGATGCACTCGTTGTCCAATTAACAACGTACATATTTAAGCCGGGTCGGAAATGCGCAATGGATATGCATACTTTTCTCTGACACATTGTGTTTTACATGTAAATGCAACATTGTATATCAACATGACATCACACCACTGTAATAAAGACGGATTAAGAAGAGGCGACTTTTTGCAATTTATCTATATCCGTGAAACTCGCAGCCAATTATAAAATATCAGATTTTATTTTATTGACATTGCATTGACATAAATGACTGCCTAGTTGGTCTAGTTGCAAAGTGCATCGCTTTGTGACCACGAGGTCCTGGCTTCAAATCCTAGGTCGGGATTTTTTTTTAATGTAGCCCCACACTGGTATTTATTCCTGTGTCGTGGGTGCGTTTACAAACATGAAAATTTACATACACGAATACCAAGACCGGAAGAAATAATTGTGGATCACACAAAGATTTGTCCCGTGCGGGAATCGAACCGGCGACTATAAGACACAGTAGGCGGGGCAGCTTAAGCTCTTAACGCTCGAAAACTTCTCCGTATGAGTTCGGAGTCTGGAATTGTGCCCGGTATATGACAAAGGGGGTGCTAAGAATCCCCGGAAGAGGCATGGCTACCGACAACGAAGACTATTGGCCCTGGCAACTTTTAACACGCGCACACTGCGAACTGACGAAAAGATCGACGAGTTAGAGGAAGAATTGAGCAAGTTACACTGGGATATCATAGGATTATCTGAAGTCCGAAGAGAGGGTGAGGACTCGATAACACTTAAATCCGGTAAATTGCTCTATTTCCGGGAGGGCGACCAGCAGTCCCAGGGTGGTGTCGGGTTTATAGTCCACAGGTCTCTCGTGAACAACGTTGTCAAGATCGAGAGTGTGTCGACCAGGGTAGCGTACCTGATATTCAAAATGACTGAAAGGTATTCACTGAAAATTATACAGGTATACGCACCGACTTCGACACACCCCGACGATGAGGTAGAGGCTATGTATGAGGATATATCTAGAGCCATACATACCTCTAAAACTCACTACACCGTTGTCATGGGGGACTTTAACGCGAAACTGGGCAGACGAGGCGAGGAAGTTCTTTCTATATGCCCGAACCAACGGAGCATACCCTTTCTCATGTTTATTCTCTTTGCTTTCTTACTACGCTGTTGCGAATACGGTCGGTCAGCTTCACTTCGCACATCTTCCGCAGAGCTCGCATTTCCACCGCATTTATCCTACTTTCAATCTCCTTCTTACATACCCAGCTCTCGCTGCCATATAACAGCGTTGGGACAAGCACTCCATTATGTATGGCCAGCTGCGCTTTTCGGCTTAAGTGCCGGCTCCCAAGTAGCTTTCCCATCGCGCCATTCACTCTGTTCCCTGCACTCACTCTTCTCTCTATGTCAGCGGTGTATTTTCCATCCTTACTGAATGCGCATCCAAGATATACAAACTCATTCACTCGCTCCAGCACATCGTTCCCAACCACAATCCTTGCATTCGTTCTGGTTTCTTCCCTTTCAAAAACCATAATTGTGGTTTTCTTCACATTCAAATGTAAGCCATTTTTCATGCAGTCGTCTTTCATAACTGTGACTAGTGATTGCAGATCAGTGGCTGTTGGCGCTATCAAAACCGCGTCATCTACATATAGTAGATGATTTACCACTAGATCACTCATTTGTACACCTTCATTCATCGCTTTCAGTCTTTGAAGACTTTTATCCAAATATATTATAAAAAGTCTAGCGGACAACGCAACCCTGCTTGACGCCGATTTCAACCTCAAACCAGGGTGACATGTTACCACCTACCCGTACGCATGCCTTGCAGTCCACATAGGTGGACTGGACGGCCCGCAGCAGAGTGCCATTTATACCATACTCAGGCAAAATGTCCCAAAGTCTCTTCTTCTCCTAATTTAAATCGGCCTAAAACATGAGTTAACTGGGTTGCCAGTTAGCCTGCGCTCTCTCACTGCTAGGCAAGACCTACTAAATACTACTATAACTATATAATGACATTATTTTAAAAACAAATAAATCTCATACTAGTATTTTAAGCGTATGCAAGCAACAAAACTTTTGCACCAAGTTAAAGGTAGATGGAAGCACGAACACCAAAAATCTAACGATTTTTAATGACAAACATCGGCTCCCTAAGGTACTCATAGTTGGTGGGCGACAGTGTACTGGATTAGCTTTAGAGCTCATACAATCAAGACGAAACACACGTTATGGAAAATATAGTATCTCATCCATTACAAAACCTTATGCTAATTCAGATGAAATTATAAAGTCTTGCATCGGATTGGAAGATTCTTCCAATAATTACTTGATTTTATGTATGGGTGAAGACGACACAAATCCTACTAAATTACTTATTAACTTAAGTCATGTACTAAGATCCATAAGTAAAACAAATGTAATTATATTAAATATATTTGAATGAATTAATGTATAATAGGGAAATAAAAATTATACGTAAACAATTTATACATTGCACATATATAGAAACAAAATTGATTGATAGTAATTATTTTAAATAACAATATTTATTCGAGACAGGTAATAAAATTAATTCCACTATTGACATGAATCATTACACCCAAAATTTCCTGAATTTTTGAAAAGAACCCAATATTTTCTCATAGTAATAAACAACAACCAAAGTACAAGAAGGGAACAATCCCCTTTTATTTTCCGATTAAAAAGCAGCTTGATTCCAATATTAGTAAAGTAAACAAAAATAATGGGAATTTTGATTTTAGTTGCAACAATCAAATGTAGGTATAAAAAAGGGCACTATCCCCTTTTATTTTCCTATTATAAAATCAGATCCAACTAAATGTGTAAAATGAATGGAGGTGAGTTCTACCTTTTTTCTTGAGTAATAGTAAACCTAGAGGCAAAATTCCTAATAAAATAATTTTACTACATCAAAATATTGCTGGCTTATTGAATAAAATGGATCAGTTACAAATATGTTTTAATGAATTTTCAACCAGTGGTAAATCAGTTCAAATTATATGCCTGTGAGAAATATTTGTACAATTAGCAGATGAATATAAAAACTTCAAGTTGGTAAGCTATTTTTTTAGGCAACGCGGAGGTGTTTGCATTTTAGCAAGTAAACATCTTGAATGTGAACCCATACAGCTTTGCAAACATATCGCCATGGAAAAATCATTCGAGTGCTGCAGCATAAAGATACCAAATCAGCAGTGTATTGTATTATGCGTATATAGAACACCCAATTCAGATACAACAATATTTTTAATAGTCTGTTGTTTCTTCTAAATAAATTGAGCATAGAATCTAAGAAAAAAATTATCTTAGTTGGCGATACGAATAAATATATTGAAAAATAATTCATCATCGGAAAAATATATGGATATTCTCTCAAATTACAACTTGCGCTGACGTTTACAATGAAATAAATCGTGAAAAAGCTTTTAATAAATTTTATGATATATTTACATTCGTGTATAATTTAAGTTTTCCCGTAAATAGAATAAAAATGACATATAACAACACAGGACCTAGATGGTTAACTAAAGGTATCGAAACATTAACAATAACTAAACGGAAATATAGATGTTCTAAAAATAATTCTGATGAAAATTAACTTTCACAAGATATAATAAATTACTAAACGATTGTGTAAGAACCTCAAAAAATATTGTATATAATAACTTTTAAAGCCGATCAAAAAACAAATGCAAGGCAACTTAGACGTATATTAAAAATAAACTAGACGAAAACTGTAATAGTAACAGCATAGACAACATAGAATACAATGGGGAAATAATCTATGACGCGACACAAATAGCTAATGCTTTTAATAAGCACTATATTACAGCGTATTAGACACTAGACAGAAAGTAAAACTAATCCCAAATATTCACAAATTGACTGCTAGGTTATGACTCTATTTGTGCATATATATATATATATATATATATATATATATATATATATATATATATATATATATATATATATATATATATATATATATATATATATATATATATATATATTGTTAAAAGTGTGTAAACGAAATTGCAAAAGTACTTTCAATAATATACCATTTAATAAATCTCTCGTTTGTTCAAGGAATATTTCCTGAAAAACTTAAAACTTCTATTGTGAGACCTCTCCACAAAAAGAAATCCAAACAAAATTTAAATAATTACCGACCCATCACACTAGTTACAGTTTTTTCCAAAATTATTGAAAGGGCTATCTATGTATCTACGTATTATACAATCTTTAGATAAATTCAATATAGTTCCGGAACAAATTGGGTTTCAAAAAAATTAATCTACCACTCTATGGAATCTCTAACAAACAGGTTAAGCAGTAACAACTTAAGTGTAACTTATCAAAGACAAAAATTTGAGAATTATAAAGCAAACAACCAACATTTATACATATCATATGAAGACACAAGAATTGAAAACGCCACTGACTTTAAATTTTTGGGCATTATTCTAGATAGGCACTGCAGTTGGAAATCACATAAACAAAGTGTTAGTAAAAAGATAAATAGATTCGTATATGCACTGAGAAGGATACGAAGAACAGTAAGCGAAAGGGCTGCAATAACAGCTTATTACGGGTATGTACAGTCAGTGTTAAGGTACGGGTTATTGTTGTGGGGAAACGCGACGAATGTTCATAGGGTGTTCGTATCACAAAAAAGTGTATTAGATCGATTGCCAACGTAGGACCATTAGATTCATGCAGACAAATATTTAGAAAACTAAAAATTTTAACGTTAACTTGAATTTATATTTTGGAAGTTGGAATATTTGTGAGAAAACATCCGTATTTATTTCAAGAAACCAGTGAATATAAGATTTATCTATCTAGAGATAAAACAAAACTATTATTACCGAGCTCTAGAGCCTCACTTCACCAAAAGAACTCCTATTATATGTGTGTAAAAATATTTAATAATATACCAAAATGCATAAGAGAAATGACAATGAGTCAATTTAAAAACACATTGACTAAGTGGCTCAACGAAAAGTGTTTTTATAATATGAAATAATTTTTATTAATATGACGTATTAATCATTGCATCCACTCCTGACATTTTATTATGGACATTGTGCGTATTATTTTATTTTAAAATGCCAATTATCGATGATGTAACTATTATTATTAAAATCAATTATTTATCTGACATTTTCATAATAATTGTAATGTGAACAATAATTAATGTTGTATTTTATAAGTATGATAAATTTGCATGCTGAGTTCTCGGCGAAACATGTAGCACTGTAATAATATTATTATAACAAACACCCTTGTATAATACCATGTTTCAAGCACTAAATGATTTATCTGTCTATCTAACTATAACTAAGACTATATCATATATCGGGGTGAGAAGGGATAGGTCATACTCCACCACGCGGACTAAGTGACCAATGGTGAAGAAATGGTAGCGCAGTTATATATGTGGGTTGCGCTTTCACCCTGACTCACACCTCTGGGATTTTCTAAATCCTAGTAAGAGTGTAACTCGCTAAAGGTAAATAATAATGTTGAGAGAAAACCTCTACGTTCGAGAGAAACTAATAAGTTTTCCGAAGCTGAGACTAAATTTGCCTAATTAGTGTAATAATAGCGATGTTATGTATATAGGCAGCAAGTTCCAACAGGTGTTTTCAGGGAAAATACGTCGGTGAAATGTGAGTGTCAAATGTACATTTTGTACATAGAAGCAGAATTATACACTTCCCTCTAAAATACCACATACTATGCATAGCTAGACGTGGCTGTCGCTTAGCTAACAATATCGCGGAAACGGGAATCAATTCTAGAGCGACAAGGCTCTTTTGGCCTGCCATTGTCATCCATGGGCCAAAAGAGTTGAGAGTACAGTCGTACAAGAATCTTTTGACCCGTGGCCAAAATCGAAACTAACACTGTCATCAAGTAAAACGTCACTTATTGAGGGTCGCAAAGTTACCGTTTGCTATAAAATTTACCTAAGTTATTTACCTGTTCAAATCTCCTAGGAAGTAGTAAAAAAAGTTTAAATGGTAGAGTCCGTCTAATGATACCTGAGAATGAAATATGGAGGCAAATTTAAATAAATTAGTTCGTGCAACCCCGGATGAACTTGGAATAAATAGATTCGATACTTGATTATTTGAATGACTAAAAATAGTTGAGCATGACTAAAAATCATGTAAATGACGAGAGAGGAAAAGAAATGGGGAGAAAGTTCCATATAAATTATAGTATTCTAACGTACTACATTCTTTTGTTTATAAGTCCTTGATTTTCGTCTATGAGAATCTGATACTTTCAGTTTTTAAATCAATTTCTTGTAAGCCTTCCAATTTTTCAATTAAAATACTCATGGTCTTAGGACTCAATGCGTCCTCTATGCAATCCATCAATGCAATGCAACGGATTTTAATACATTTTAAGTTCAGAGGTGCTAAATTTAAATCATGTAGAATTTTATGGAATACTGACCCAGCATTAAATAAATTTAGCGTGTAGCAAAACCCAGAGAAAAACCAGTTCGTCCATATTTATAGTTCTCTAGAACAATAGGTGACATTAATGTCAGTATCGGCAGCTTATGAGAACGTTAAAAATTACTCTTAGCTTTCATTAGACTGACTCTAACCATATCACACACTAAAGCCCTGTCAACGCCATCCAGAAGCCAAAAGATCCTTGTCGCACAGTATAACTCGTTGGTGTGAAATTAATAAGTCTCCTAATGCAGTCGTAATAGGGTTAACAATTAGTAAAATGTTCCTACCTCTCAGGAGTTACTTCAACAGGCCCACCTGTTCGCAGGGTTACTAATTAAAAAAAGAACTTGGGTAAATATTATAGCAAACGGTAACTCTGCGACTGTCATGAAGTGACATGTCACTTGAGGACAGCGTTAGTTCCGATTTTGACCGCGGGCCAAAAGATCCTTGTGGGACTGTATACCATTCTACGTCACGTTATATCGTAATATGGTCGATAACATTACAGGTCAAATGTCACGTATAGCACTAACACACGTAATAGGTATTGATAGTAAAGCGATTGTTTGTTTTTCACATTATGAGTTCTGAGAATTTATTAAAAATTCTAATGACGTGATAGCGTTTGAAATATTTTAAGGCCAATAGTTCAACAGGCGTTGGGTTATTCCGACGACACTGACTCATGTCTTATCACTATTAGACTCGTTACCTAAAATATAGTTTCCTTGTACAACGGATACCGGACTAGGGTTTTCTCAAAGCAAGAAAAGTAGAGAAATTCACTACAAATCGAGACGAGCTAAATTGCCTCGACAAGTCGAGAAATTATATACGCAACAGATTATCTGACAAAGCAATTAATGTTCTAATGTTTTTAAAAGCCTGTTTTATTAGGATAAATATGTAGAAAGTATATTCATTAGCTTAACTTGAGAATAAAAATGAATGATCTAAACATTTCATCCAAACAAATTCTTATAAAACATACGAATGCAAGTATTGTTATTACGAGTGAACAAGTTTCTATCTTAGATGCGCCTTTAGGAGAGATAAGAAATACACCACTGACATAGAGAGAAGAGTAAATGCAGAGAAAAGAGTGAATGGTGCGACGGGAAAGCTACTTGAAATCCGGCTCTTAAGCCAAAAGGCGCAGCTGGTCATACATAACGGAGTAGTTGTCCCAAAGCTGTATATGTAGAGTTGAGTATGTAAGAAAGAGAATGAAAGCAGGATAAGTGCGACCGAAATGTGAGCTCTGCGGAAGGTGTGTGGGGTCAAGCTGACCGACCGTATTCACAACAACGTAGTAGGAAGTATTGATGTAAATATGAGAAAGGGGATGCGCCTGTGATTCAAAAAAAAAGAATTTCGGAGGAAAGAATGGCAAAACATATATAGAATGCGAATGTGGAACCGAAAAAGACCTAATCTATCTTACCATGACCAATTTCTTTTTTAAACGCACTCTATGATTTATTCCTGTATCGTGGGTGCGTTTACATACATGAAAATTCACATACACAAATACCCAGACTGGAACAAATAATTGTGGATCACACAAAGACTTGTAGCGTGCGGGAATCAAACGCGCGACTATTAGACACATTGGGCGGAGCGGCTTAAGCTCTTAACCTTATTATTATACCTTAACAAATAGACCGTGTCTTATCTAAAAGGCAAGTCAAGAGTGCATGAGACGAACTATAAGAGTGGAGGAAGCCAGAGAGGTCTGTAAGAAAAGAATCTTTTGGAAATTTGTACTCTATGACTATTTTGCCTGATTATTTTTTTTTCAAACACCTTGAGAAACTCGAGAAATTGCGGTTGAGAATTCTTGAAACAAAATATTTCGAGAAATCGAAAAACTCCGACTCCTGACAGTTGGGTGAGCTACTAGACGAGGTTGTTAAAATATAGTCGGCTACTGCAGGGCCCGCACGGACGACTTTTCTCGCGCAAGAAAAAGTTTTGTCGGCCCGTGATTCGAATCTTGTACGCAAATCAAAATAGTCTTGTCCATACTTCAATACAATCGATTATTAAAACGAATTTTCTCGTCTCAAACTTTTGCCGCGCCATGCTAGCACGTAAGACAAAATGGTACTCAGGCTTATTCTGATCTAATGAAGAATCTGTTGCCTATTTGCTATGAGAAGTATCATGAAAAATGATAAGAATCTCATAAACACAATGTATTGAATAAAATTAAATTTTCAAAAACAAATATCTTCTAAAAGGCCTTTTTTAATATAAATGGTAGATATATTCGCAACGGCTAAGCAGCTATCAAAAAATATACGAAAATTGTTAGATGAACATCAGGCGTAGAACGCAATACCTCAGTTAATTGTCAGTCGTGTCAGAGTCAATTACTCATGCGAATAGTGAAGTACAGAGAGCACTCAATCTGCTAATGTGACTGTTAAATATTCATATGGTTGCTATGTGGATATAGTATATCTACACAGTACAGCGAAAGCATATTTCAAGCTGGTTTTCTGTTTCAAATAACATGCTACCGCAACTTGAATGAACAACAATTTAAATTGGCATCTTCCTATTACAAAATATTTCAATCAAGTATTTTTACTGTATAATAGCAAGAAAAAAATGTATTTTTTACTGTATACTGTAAAGAGTTTACTTGAATTTTGGTTTTGAGTATTTTTGGATTTAGTTATTAAGGTTGTTTATATTTTTTAATTTTAAAGGAAGCTAATTTATAAAATTCTGACTGACTGACACACAAAGCTTTGCTTAGACCGTCAAAAACCGAAAAGCATAAAATTTTGCGTAGGTGTTCCACAAGCACTAAGAATTTGACATTCCTTCTCTAAGGGTTATAGGGAGTAAAACTTTATTGACGGGAAATCTCACAATTAGCAAAAAAATAATTATTTATGTTAATAATCACAAAAACAAACAGCCTTCAGACCAGGTCCTTAAATTGTGTGTCAAATGCTTTCAGAGTACGCACATAAAAGTATAGTGCGACAAAGATCTTTTGGCTCATGTATGACATTGACAGGGGCGTTGGTGTGAAATTGGGGTTGACATTTAGTAAAATTTTCCTACTTCCAATGAGATATTTCGACAGGTGGGTCCGCACGATTACTTATTAATACAAGAACTTGGGTAAATTTCATTGCAAACGACAGCCCGTTGAAATATCTCCCTGGAAGTAGAAACATTTTGGTAAATTTGAACCCTAATATCACACCAATGCCTTCCTGTCAATGTCATAAGCCAAAAGATCAATGCCGCGCTATACATACTTTTATATCTGAAAATAAAAAGTTAAATGCTCAAAATGAAAATGCTTAACAAAAAGGAAAACCGACTTCAAAAAGCAAAAAATAAATATTTGAAGTCGGTGCCGGTTGGTGCAGTCGGTTACTCAACACTGACTTCAAATATATATTTTTTTCTCTTTAAAGTCGGATTTCCTATTTTTTTAAATTTTACAAATTGAAGTGATGAATAAATTTATATTTATATACCTATATTATAATATTCTACTTAGTTATATAGTAAGGTACCTACAGGATTAAAATAATATTCACAATAACTGAATTTACACATTCGTGCTGTTTGCCGTCAAGGAGTCCCGTGGTGTATCTTCAAAATCGGAGCTCTGCTGAACGCAATGCAAAAAAAAGCATCTAAATCGGTCCACAATTGACGGTAATATCGGTGAACATACATAAAAAAAGTAAAGAAAAAGCATACACACAGACGAACATAGAACCTCCTCCTTTTTGAAGTCGGTTAAATAAAATAAACACCTTCACGCCTGTATTCCCCAAGCGGGGGTGGCAGAAGTGTACTGTGTACACTCACTTTTCGCCGACGATGTTAGGTTGAATGTATTAGGGGGCGAGCCAATTGCCACATGCCACAATTCCAGACTCCGGACTGATACTGGGACTACATTTGTCTGACCTAGGATTTGAACCTCGTGATCGCAAAGCGCAGTATTCGGGACTAGACCAACGAGGCAGTCGAGGCGTTGTATTCTTTGATAGTCAATGTATCTTCGTTTATCTTCTTTTGCAATAAAAGCAGTCGTCCTATTTGTTACTTACTAGGATCTTACCATGACCAAATAGACCGTGTATTATCTGAAGGCCAAGTCAAGAGTCTCCGTAACCAGCGAGCGTGTATGAGACGAACTATGAAAATGGAGGAAGCCAGAGAGGTCTGTAAGGAAAGAATCTGTTGGTACTCGATAGGCAGATATTGCGTAAGGAATCTGGCGTGATGATAGATAGATATTTTACTTACTAGCTGTACCCGCAGCTTCGTACGTATTATTTTTAGGCGCATATTTCACTCCCAGCTTTTTTTTTGAGACAATGGGTAGCCTATGTCCTTCCCCTGGATAAAATCTATTTACTTGCCGAATTTCGTCAAAATCTGTTCAGCGGTTTGGGCGGTAAAAGGTTACAGACAAACAACAGACGGACGGACAGACAGAGTTACCTTCGAATTCGCCTTTTATAAATGTGGTCTGATGATATGATCAACAAAATACACTAGCAATCACCGATTGCCGTGTAAATTACATTTATGCTACGACCTGGTAATCGTAACTGCCCATAATTGGGCATCCAAGAGTGGAGATTGGGGAGAAATACTAGCAATTTGTTGAACAATTTAAAATGTTTGTTGGATTGATTTATTGATTCACAACAAGCTGCGCGACGTGACGCGACTGCCGACGCCACAAATTGTTGCAACCGATTTGTGTGTATTAAAAACATTGCGAATGTTTGATGCAAGTAACGTACAGATTGACTGTTCTGGGTAGTGGAAGGTTTTATGATGTTATATTAAAAAGAAATGCTATCACGACTAAATTACCCAAACAGGAGTAGCCTAGCGCTAATATTAGATCCTGAGGTAATGTAGACTGAACCAAAATGGACTGCTTTTGTTTTTATTTTTATGACAAAAACACAAATACCCCTGCCTGACCAAATATTCGACAACAGGAGCTCGTAATCACCGGCTACACCATACCCTACTAGACCATAAATTTCCCTTTAGCCATTGGCTAATCAAATAAAATATCTACTGAGATTTCATTGGCAGGTTTCCCTTCCGCCGTTTCAGATCTTGTTTTCAGAAAAGATATGATAAGATGTTACACCAAATTGAAATTCGTAATAAATATTATACCAACAATAATAATTGTGAAATTCAAAAGTAACTCGGAATAACAATGAAATATGCACATCAAAAACCTCTTTTCCATAACTATGGGTACTGTTAAGCACTCATAACGTTATAAAGTTAAATTAATAAAAATCTTATCACCGCCATTGCACATCTTCTAAAGGTTAATCTCGCACCTGTTCCGCAGCTTCGAATCACTAAATTGTATTAAGATATCTAACTTATAACACAGATCGCTTCGTCTCATTGCCGGGAACAATCGAATTATCATCCGCATTAGCGGCGGTCCCCTCCAATCCTTGACTGAGAAGACTGGAAGCCTCTAAAGCAAGAGGCACACAAGCGATAGCAATAAGAGGAAATGAAAGGCATTACGCACGCGTTAAACGCGCTTCGGGAAAGTTAAGCTCTTTGTAACCATATCACGAGCAGTGATAACCTAGTGGTTAGACCGTTGGACTGCAAGGTCTCGGGTTTGAACCCAGGCACGCACCTCTGTCTTTTCGATAGTATGTCGAAAACATTGTGAGAAAACCTGCACGCCTAAGAGTTTCTCTAGGTTGTGTGAAATTCGCCAACCCGCACTGAGCCAGTGTGGTGGACAATGGCCTAAGCCCTTTCAGTTTGAGAGGAGGCCCGTGTTTAATGTTGGGACAGTTTCTTAACAGGGCCAATATTATATTATTTTAACCGTATCGTTATAGCAAAGTTCGCAAAAAAAAAAATTTTAAGCATAATTTTGTTCCTGAATAATTGCTTGATGGCGATGTTAATATATGTACATAGAAAAATAAAGAATGCTAGACAATCCTGATTACAGAATCAAAGGTTGACACAGAATTAACACTCAGTAATTGCCCATCTTCTAAAGCTTTAATCTCGCAGCTGTTCCGCAGCTTCAGATGACTAAATTGTATTAAGATATCTAACTTATCACACAGAGCGCTTCGTCTCATTGTCGGAAGCAATCGAATTAACATCCGCATTAGCCGCGGTCCCCTCCAATTCTTGACTGAAACAGCTCGAAGGCTAGAGCAAAGGGCACACCAGCGAGAGCAATCAGACGAAATTAAAACAAGGTGTTACGCAGTCGTTATACGCGCTTCGGGAAAATTGAGCTCATTGTGACTGTATCAAAGAAGCAAATTTTGGGGATTTAACTTTTCATATTAGAATTCGAAAGTACCTATAGGTGTTTTAATCTCACGTCGTTTTAGTAACCTAAATCATAGTGTTATACTCTAAGACCTAAATAGCTAAGTACCTAACCTATAAATGTCATAATAAAAAATACTATTTTTTTGTATATCTGTACTATTTTTTTGTGTATCTGAGTTTGTATATCTTGGATGCACATTCAGTAAGGATGGAAAATACACCGCTGACAT
Source organism: Phalera bucephala (assembly GCA_905147815.2). NCBI lineage: Eukaryota > Metazoa > Arthropoda > Insecta > Lepidoptera > Notodontidae > Phalera > Phalera bucephala. Next base: position 12,539,419 of record LR990627.1, read on the forward strand.
AGAGAGAAGAGTGAGTGCAGGGAACAAAGTGAATGGCGCGATGGGAAAGCTACTTGGGAGCCGGCACTTAAGCCGAAAAGCGCAGCTGGCCATACATAATGGAGTGCTTGTCCCAACGCTGCTATATGGCAGCGAGAGCTGGAGTAGGAGTGGAGGCTGGAGAAGGAGTATGAAAGTAGGATAAATGCGGTGGAAATGCGAGCTCTGCGGAAGATGTGCGGAGTGAAGCTGACCGACCGTATTCGCAACAGCGTAGTAAGAAAGCAAATAGGTATGAAAGAGAATATTCGGTGTAAAGATAAGAAAGGGTATGCTCCGTTGGTTCGGGAATATAGAAAGAATGTCCTAAGAAAGAATGACAAAACTGATATACAACGCGAAAGTGGAAGGATGTAGGTACCGGGGAAGACCTAGACTATCTTACCATGACCAAATAGACCGGGTCTTATCTGAAGGACAAGTCAGGAGTCTCCGTAACCGGCGAGCGTGTATGAGACGAATTATGAGAGTAGAGGAAGCTAGAGAGGTATGTAAAGAAAGAGCCTGTTGGAACTCTGTACTCTCTGCCTACCCCGTAAGGGATCTGGCGTGATGATATAGATAGATAGATAGATAGACTATTTTTTTCAACAATAAAATAGCAAGCAGTTATTGCGAGAAAACTGAATGTCACCTGTAGTTAGCAAGGCAATAGTTTATTCAAACCTCAAGGGAAATATCCTTAGTATCAGTTAATTATTAAAATAATCTTGGGGGGGGGGGGGCAAAAAAAAGAAAATTTATTAGCCTGGTGCAAATATAAAATACCATGTACATAATGACGTCATCATAATACACGACGTCATGTTTTGTTCAGTGTATCGATCGCGGCAATTATTTTATCATGTATAACATTATTATGATACACCTACACCTCCACCAGACCTAGTGTGGAAGGCACCAGTACTTCTAGCTTCTCTATCTATCTATCTGTATTATCACGCCAGACCCCTTGCGGGGTAGGCAGAGAGTACAGAGTTCCATTAGGTTCATACCTTTGTCTCTGGCTTCTCACGTTCCTTTTATATAATGCTTAGTTGTTAAGGATTTACATGTGTCTTATTTTTGGAAAAAAATAATCTTAAAACAACTCCATTCGTTTCCGGACGACTATATTATTATATCGCTGGTTGAATGTGATAATGTGACAGACGATTCAACGCAGTGGTTAAGAGCTTAAGGCGCTTCGCTCACAGTGTATAATAGTCGCGGGTTCGATTCCCGCACGGGACAAATATTTGTGTGACCCACAATTAATTGTTTCGGTGTGGGTATTTGTGCATGTGAATTTTCATGTTTGTAAACGCACCCACGACACGGGATAAATACTAGTGTAGGGCTACGTTTAAAAAAAAAAGTGTGGGATCTTTACGACTTAAACTTTTTTAATATGTGTTCTAATTTTAACAACAATAAGCATGATTCCTTTTGTTCTTGCTTTGATAGTAGTGTCACTATACCATTCGGTCAACGAATGTGGTTAGAAATGTTGCAAGTTATGAATTCCTAACCATTACCCAGTTCAGTGCAAGTACATTAAAAGATTATGCAATACATACAAAGCATTGCACAAGCAAATCTATTCCGAGAACTATTTTGATTATTCAGCATCACTCGACTTAACTGCATACTTGATAAACATAGCACTACATGTTCAGTCTCCGTTCAGTTCCACTATCTGTTTTGATTAATAAGCAAATATGAAATATAACGGCGCAGTCTGCAGGAGACGCCGTCGCCGACGCCGACTTGTTTGTTTGGCGATGCCTATAAAAGGTCATCACCAAACAAAGAACCTTTAATAACCGTCTCACCGTAGGGCAAATAACATCGTCTCTACCTTAGAACAATAATATAGAGGATATTGAGCTCCCTTACTGTTCGCATGAACCTTAAGTAATATTAAAAACGACTGTAATATTTTCAATATCTATTATAATAATTATATTTGTGAAACAAAATATATTTTTATAAAGTCACGCCGGCCTTCTTATTTGACTAGCTATAAATTTCAAATTATCATGGCAATATTTTATTATTAACACATAATTGCTTATCTCTGCGATATGCGATCTCTGCGATGTTCATGCGATACATCTTGCAAGCGCTAGTGAGCTCTCCGCCTAGCTTGAAGATTAACGACAAAGTGTCGGACTCGATTAAGGCCGGTGTCACACAAACTTAGCGACTGCAAGCCGACCGCACTCCACCGACACATCATCTAGATTCGATTAAAAGCTAATCTACTAAGTGTTATGTGATCGCAAGACAGAGCGATGTAGAGCCAGTAAAAAGATTTTATATATTAAGACGGACATTTTAAGTTTTATTCTAGTTGCCCCAGCAAGCCTGGCAGGGGCGGCAAGACTTTTCTCGCGCAGAATAAAATTTTGTGAGCCCGTGATCCGAAGCTTGCACACAAGTCAAAATAGCCTTTTCTATATGGCAATACAATACAATTCTTAGAACGAGATTTCTCATGTCAAACTTTAGTCACGACAAAACGGTTACTTATTTAATGACTATTTAGCGCAGTGGTTAAGAGCTTAAGCCGCTACGCCCATTGTAACTAATGGGTCTGTACAAACGTTAAAATCTCAGTATACTGTGTACACCTCTGCCTGCACTATCCAGAATAATGGTCGTGAGAGGAAAGTTTTTATATTTTTCAGGGTAATTTTGAATACCGACACTTTTAATTAATAATAATAATATATAATAAGCCCGCAGGGCAGCTTGTGGCGAGCTGTTGGTGAGTAACGACACCACGGACCCGAGTGCTTCAGAGAGTCGGTCAGGGCCCCCAACTCGGCGTGTCTTCGTCGGTCGAGTGGAAACCGAAGGGTGCCCGCAGGACTCTCGGCTCTGGCTAGCCTTAATTGGCCGTCCAGAGAGGAGCCGTGAGAGCTATATGGACGTAGGAAGATAATGCGTTCCTACATCGATATACTCCAGGGGTGGAAGTGTTAAAGGGCATAACGCCGCGAGTAACTTCGGAGAAAGCGCAGCACACCTCTCTACACCCCTGAGCCGCTCACACCGGTGTTGCCCTCAGTTGTCCTAGGACGACCGTTTGAGGGCCCATCTAGTAAGCGGCGAGTCACCGCCGGCCACGGGTAATTAGGTATCACTAATTATGGCCGGTGTCCGTCCCCTTTGAAATAGTCCAGTTTTTGTCCATCAAACCTCATTTGCATAGCCCTTGTTTTCTTTCCATAATTTACAATAGTCCTTGCACCTGCCGGGGTCAGTTCGCTGGTTATGTTTCTTCATTTTCAGCAAGTGATCTCAGCAGGTGGCTTACATAACATTAACTTCTCGCAAAGGGCCTCTACGTGTTGGACCCATGTCCCCATGCAAGCCTTTCAAAGGTCCGGGTAAAGCCCGTGAATCTCAGCGAGATACATAATAATAATATCCTTAATATAATTATCCTTCATGTGCATAAAATCAAGAGAACAATTGCCACCCTGATTATGAAAATACGAATTTTGAGAGATAATAGTGCTAACTAACCACTAGTAACTAGTTTATAGTGCGACAAGGATCTTTTTGCTGACGTTGACAGGGGGCGTTGGTATGGGCTTAGGATTAACATTTAGTCAAACTTTCCCAATTTTCCTAGGAGATATTATGGGTTACTAATTCGAATAAGAACTTGGATAAATTTTATAGCAAATGGCAACTCTGCGATTGTCATGAAGTGACATTCACTTGATAACCGCTTTACTTTCGACTTTGGCCGCGGGCCATCCTTGTACGACTGTACGCACGTTAGTACGCACCATCGTGCGTAAACAGGGTTGTCTCTACTTTGCGTCCTGTCTCAAAACCAACATCATCATCAACCGCCGTCAGACGTCTGCTGCAAGACAACAACCTCCCAAATATCAAAATACACTTCAAACTATTACATTTCTATTATCTCTATACTCTCAACCTTTAGAACTTAGATCCAATAATAAAAATAAGAAATCTTCCCGTTAGCACTGAATACAAATCGCAAGTGTATTTACACAGCGAGATCACTATCGGCTATCGCATTTCCGCGCCGTTTGCTGGCAGACGCATGGCGGCGGTTAAGCCGCATTATTGTGTCTTTAAGTTTATATTTCAGGGCCATGGACGTATTAAAAAGCGGATGGAATCTCGCTAAACAAAAAGTAAAGACCGAGTAAGTAAATCAGTTACCATGTACGTACAAGCTCAAAATCACGCACTCGCACAATAGTTAGCCTATCGGCCGCAATTACGCAAAAACGTCGTTTGACAGAAGTCGTTTTCGTAGTTTCATTTTTTGTTCAAACGACGGGATTCGTCAATAAGGATGGAAAATACAGCGGTATCATAGAGACAAGGGTCAATGCAGGGTATAGAGTGAATGGTGCGATGGAGAAGCTATTGGGAGCCAGCACTTAAGCCAAAAGGCGCAGCTGGCCATGCATATCGGAGTGCTTGTCCGAACACTGTTTATATGGCAGTGAGAGTTGGGTATGTAAGAAAGAGAATGAAAGTAGGATTAATTCAGTCGAAATGCGAGCTCTGCGGAAGATACGCGGAGTCGCGCTGACCAACCGTATTCGCAACAGCGTAGTAAGAAAGCGAGTAGGTATGAAAGATAGTATCGGTGTAAAGATGAAAAAGGGTATGATGCTCCGTTGGTTCGGGCATATAGAAAAAAATTCGTAAGAAAGAATGACAAAACAGATATACAATACAAAAGTGGATGGATGTAGGTACCGCGGAAGACCTAGACTATTTTACCATGACCAAATAGACCGTGTCTTATCTGAAGGGCAAGTCAAGAGTCTCCGTAACCGGCGAGCGTGTATGAGACGAACTATGAGAGTGGAGAAAACCAGAAAGGTATGTAAAGAAACAACCTGTTGGGACTCTGTACTCTCTACTTAACCCGTAAGGGATCTGGCGTGATGATATAGATACAGAGATCGATAGACTTTTTTAGCGAGATTCCATCCGCTTTTTTTATACGTTCATATTTAGGGCATATTCGCGGCTGGCGAGGCGCCAGGGCCGGCTTGTCGTGTCCCACAGTTTCTTCCGGCATATTAATCATAATTCAATAATGGCTAACGGTGAATTAGCCAATTGTTGGTAACTTTGTGTTCTTTAAGTGGTATCGACGTTGATACATTTTTGTAACTAGGTTTTCGTAATTATCTAATTTTGATAGTGAATTCATGTTAAATAATGAAATTTTGAAAAATAGTAATTAGTAACATTATGTGGCACCTATTTAATACTTTACTCAATTTATCCGTAGTTGTCTTGAATCTTCACTCGTATACATACTAAGAAACATAATGATGAATGAAAAAATCAGTCATAATCCCTCCCAAAAACTTCCGTTGTTCAATATGAATGTGGGAAAGGATTCTATGAGCATTTATATTTAATTGGTTTTCATATTTACATAGAGTGGGTATGACATAGAATAATTAATACAGTCATACAAGGATCTTTTGGCCCGCGGCCAATATCGGGACTAACGCTGTCATCGTGTGAAATGTCACTTCATGACAATCGCAGAGCTGCCCTCTGCTATGAAATTAACCCAAATTCTGTTTTTAATTAGTTACCGTGCGCACCCACTTGTTGAAGTATCTCTTTGGAAGTAGGAAAATTTTACTCAATCTATCTATATCATCACGCCAGCTCCCTCGCGGGGTAGGCAGAGAGTACAGAGTTCCAACAGGTTCTTTCCTTACATACCTCTCTGGCTTCCTCCACTCTCATAGTTCGTGTCATACACACTCGCCGGTTTCGGAGACTCTAGACTTGCCCTTCAGCTAAGACACGGTCTATTTGGTCATGGTAAGATAGTCTAGGTCTTCCCCGGCACCTACATCCTTCCACTTTCGCATTGTATATCTGTTTTGTCATTCTTTCTTCTGGCATTCTTTCTATATGCCCGAACCAATTGAGCATACCCTTTCTCATCTTTACACCGATACTATCTTTCAAACCTACTCGCTTTCTTACTACGCTGTTGCGAATACGGTCGGTCAGCTTGACTCCGCACATCTTCCGCAGAGATCGCATTTCGACCGCATTTATCCTGCTTTCGTTCTCCTTTTTACATACCCAACTCTCACTGCCATATAACAGCGTTGGGACAAGCACTCCGTTATGCATGGCCAGCTGCGCCTTTTGGCTTAAGTGCCGGCTCCCAAGTAGCCTTCCCATCGCACCATTCACTCTATTACCCGCATTCACTCTTCTCTCTATATCAGCGGTGTATTTCCCATCCTTACTGAAGGCGCATCCAAGATATACAAACTCATTCACTTGCTCCAGCACATCGTTACCAACCACAATCCTTGCATTTGTTCTGGTTTCTTCCCGTTCAAAAACCATAATTTTGGTTTTCTTCACATTCAAATGTAAGCCATTGTTCATGCAGTCGTCTCTCATAACTGTGACTAGTGTTTGCAGATCAGTGGCTGTTGACGCTATCAAAATCGCGTCATCTGCATACAATAGGTGGTTTATCACTAGATCACCCATTTTTACCCCTTCAGTCATCGCATTCAGTCTTTGAAGACTTTTATCCAAATACACTATAAACAGTCTAGCGGACAACACGCAACCCTGCTTGACGCCGATTTTAACGTCAAACCAAGGTGACATATTACCACCCACCCGTACGCATGCCTTGCTGTCCACGTAGGTGGACTGGACGGCTCGCAACAGGGTGCCGTTTATACCATACTCTGGCAAAATGTCCCAAAGTCTCTTTCGCACGACTCTATCAAACGCCTTCTCCAAGTCCACAAAACCGCAGAAAACCTTCCGGCCTACTGCCAGATGCTTTTCTACGATGTTGCGGAGGGAGAAAACTTGATCCGAACATCCTCTTCCAGACCTGAAACCTCCCTGTGCCTCACACAACACTCCATCGGACTTCTCGCGCATTCTCCGTTCAATAATTTTACCATACACCTTAGCTGCCAAGCTGATCAAACTGATGGCCCTGTAATTTTTTTTTTTTTTTAAACGTAGCCCCACACTAGGATTTATTCCTGTATCGTGGGTGCGTTTACAAACATGAAATTTCACATACACAAATACCCAGACCGGAACAAATAATTGTGGATCACACAAAGATTTGTCCCGTGCGGGAATCGAACCCGCGACTCTTAGACGCAGTGGGCGGAGCGGCTCAAGCTCTTAACCACTGCGCTAAATCGTCCGTCAATTGGTGCAGTCATATTGTGAGCCCTTGCCTTTATACAAGGGTACTATGACTGCGCGGCGCCAATCTGTAGGGACTCTACCGGTCTTCCAGCAAAGATTTGCGAGGACCCAAAAGGCGTCCCGGACGCAAGTTCCACCATATTTAATCATCTCGGCAGATATCATGTCTATTCCCGCAGCTTTACCATTTTTCATACTTCGTATCGCCCATTCAACTTCTTCCATAGTGGTGTCCTCTGTGGATTCCTGTGCCGCAAACACGCCTCTGGGCTCCTCTGTGGCACCAGCATCCGGGGCATTCTCATACATTTCTCCAAAGTATTCACTCCACCGGTTTAGCACAGCTTGTGTGTCTGCAAGAATGTCGCCATCCTTAGATTTTATCTTTTCCATTCTGGAGCCTGACGAATCACCTCGAGCCTTTCTCGCCTTGCTCCAAAAGAGCTTGGTGTTATTCTCGAAGTTCTTCGTCAGCCTCTCCTCCTCAATCACACTAGCTCTTTCACGCTTTTCTTTTACTAAAGTTTTGGTGGCATTCTTGCATTGCCGGTATATTTCTTTCTTCATCTCCGTCATACTGTCATTTAGATTCAAAGAAGAGACATAGTCCTGCCACGCTTTCTTCTTACTTTCTACAGAGCTTTTTAACTCTGTGTCCCACCATGCATCCCCTTTTGCTGTGCTATGCTTCTTTGAGCAGCCACATACTTCTTTCGCTGATTCTACCAAATTTTACTAAATGGTAACCATAATAAGAACCTGTTGGAACTCTGTACAGATGATATAGATAGATAGATAGATAGATAGGTAACCATAATCTCACACCAACGCCCCCTGTCAATGTCATCCACGGGTCAAAAGATCCTTGTCGGACGATGATAAGTAATTGACGACGTCCACGGTCTAGTAGTCAGAACGTGCGGCACTCCGCTCACTATGATCGAGTACGGGCTCGATCCCTGTACGTGAAAAATATTTGTTTGACCAACATAGATTTCATTTCATGTTTGTAAACGCATGCACGGCACGGAAATCGTCTTCTTCTTCTTCTTCTGTAAGTTATAGCTTCACACTAATTTTAAGTGTATTTTGCCAGTGTCCAGTGAGATGCTTTATCGTGTTTGTTTAAATTAATTCAACTCCCCCATGAACTTGATGACAACGATGATAATGAAATTGATGAAGTACCCCACCCTGGATAGTAAATCGATGGATACTTTACATACTATTGCGACGGCCGTGTTGAGGAAAAACAAAGAGGCAAATTTTATCACTTTGTTTCAATTCGCTTCACTCATGCGCATATAAGAATACATAATGGGTAATATTCCACAAACATTAGACATTATTATTCGAAATACAAGTTTTGAAAATTAAGACAAATTGACAACATCCCTCTTAGATTTCCCGCCATAACCTCCCACAAAAATCTTTACTAGCGTGAACGAACATTTTTTTAGAAAAGGACGTGGTTCTAACGATGCATAAAACAACAGGCGTCTGCGTTCTGTGCTCAGATATCAACCCCACAACTTAATGTACCTTTTGCTTACAAACACGTGTGAACTTTGTTCGCGAATATTTCAGCTAACCCAAGTTTCAGAATCGAATCTAACTTGAAGTTCTCCCTGTGTATCTTTAAGTTTCAGGTTGGAAATGTTTAACATTTTGTTTACTTTATTACAGAGGGAGTGAAGCTGTTCTATTGAGTTTATAATGTATCTACCTAGTATATACTATAAGAGTGGAGGAAGTCAGAGAGGTCTGCAAAGAAAGAACTGTTGAAACTGTACCTTCTAAGTACCGATAGATTAAGTTCATGATCAAAGATGTAAACAAATCTATTTATTTAATTAACAAATATCCAAGATTCTCCACCATTTCCCATTCGCGATCTCTCTCTCATCATCATCATTTCTCTCGATATGTACAGAGTACACCTCTGCCAATTAGGGTGTATTTTCGGATAGGCGTGTGATGGTGTATATTTTGATTAAATTTATAAAATGAAGAGTAGAAGAACGAATACAAATAAAATCCAAACAAATACAATACAAAAATGCAATTGTTTGCATTAATAAAAGTAATTAAATATAGCAAAGTCGCATCTTTAAAATAATACGCATCGCTCAGACTTAAATAACAAAATAGAAGGTACGTAGTAAGTCAAGTAGTAACAAAGTCAAGTTATAAGTAGTACACTCAGGTAGTGACTGTAATACATGATGCGGGCGGCAGAGACCTACGGCAACCGCAGAAAGCGTATACAGTGCTTTTTAGACATTTCACTTGATGATGATGATTAGTTCCGATATCACTTTTTAAACATGTTCCTTTTTAGACATGTCACTTCATGACAGTCGCAGAGTTGCTGCTTGTTTTGAAATTAACCTGAGTTCTTTTTTTTTAATTACAAACCATATGTGTATATGATCTACGCTGTTGGCCGCGGGGCCTTTATAGCTTCACAGGAAAAGAATTAGATACCGTGGGGGACTTGTTGAAATATCTCCTTGAAAGTAGAAAAAATGTACTAAATGGTTACAAAAATTTCATCCTCCGTTATGTCATCTGTAAGCCAAAAGATCCTTGTCTGCCTATACGAAGTATTTACTTTGTGGATAGCCGCCATCTAGCCTAGCATTTAATACATTTGGCATGGCAACGAATATGCACGGCAAAAGGTCGGAAGCTCAAAGTAAAGACTGAAGCCGGAAGCCGTACCACCGACATAATGTGTGGCACATTTGACATCCCATAAACACGCACACCAAAAAGCCGAAGGACTAAAATTTGTAGTGTGAAAAGGATAGCGTTACGCTAAAATCAATATGTTTGTACAGAGCCCTCACAATGCGTTGTCCCGTTAGGCTGTAAAAATGGATATTTCTCTGTCTATCTTATTTCACTGTAAGCCAACGGCGCAAAGAATTAATTATTCTGTAGCGAAACCGGGTAAGTGCTGCGTGTCTGTGTCAATTTAATTTTCATTCGAGGGTTACGAGGTCGACACGAATTCACCAACATGCGCTTTACCCAACTTAAATGGACCTCTCCATCTTAAAAGAACGAGGATAGCCTATGACCGTAATTGTGGATTCACTATTAAGGTAAATACAGACTAGTCCAACGTCCCTAACGAATGTAACGAATTCTGACTATTCAGATGACATCCGAGCACGCACCATGCACAGATAGATGTTAGCGTAACGCTATCGAGTTGATATGCCATCCTTTTCATTCTACAAATTTACTAAATTAAGATGAACTTGACAGCACGCTAACTCGCTAGCGATACGGTAGCGTCAATGTTTTCATACTAAGCCTTCTGGACTAAATACTGAGGTACTTACTTTGCATGAAAATAATTAAATTTGTTAGTGTGTTTGTAACATACCTAATTATCTTAATGAAAATACAGTTTGTTTGAACCTAGTGTATGCAAATAAAAAATAATCTAACTTAAAAACCCGATGGTTTGATTTCTCTCTAGTACTCTTTCTGAAAAACAAATATTACTTTGCTTTTTAATAAAAATTAGTAGTAGCTAGTAATATTATTTTTACATATTAATCGTAATTATGTGTATGTAATCGAAACGGAAGCTAAGTAAAATTATACTAATCTTAACTTAATAATTAGTAGGTAGATATTTTGTATTTTAATGCATATTTATTACTCATGGTAGAGTCATTAATTAAACATCTGGCTATCCGTTATCTTTAGCTTATAAAGTTTTAAGTCAATCCCCTAATATCGAAATGGCTCTGGCTTGGAAATGTAGGGCAGGCCATGTTAAGCTGGTCCATAATGGAAGCGTAATTCGTTTGTCGCCAACAATGTTGCGATGGTTACATCAACTGCATCGTACCAAACTAAACAATAATCCTTTATAAACTGCTTTCAGCTAAATGGTTCGAATTTTATGCTCCATTCGCGAAACACTTTTGACACATTTGATACATTTAAATCAAAATCAAAAGTATTTTATGAATGTAGAACAATAGAGTAAATATGAAAGCGAAGGACACTCATTTCAAGACTCTACCACCCGTTTGTAATCTCATTCCATTCCTGTGAAGAAGAAGTGACTGTCGTTCTGATCAGTAGATCGAGTATTCGTGGACTCGATAATCACATGGAAATAATCTTTGTATGACCTACAAATCTTTCTTTACTAGACTTCTATGCATATATATTCTATCTTTCTACACTAAAGTTGGAGCCGAATATTAAATCTCTTATAATATGGGACTTTTACTACACTAAAAATCCCTCCTGTGGTCTCTTTCTTTTTTCTTTCCTTGGGGGTCGCCTGCCTATGTGCTTTTCTATTACGTATATAAACGTATTTTTATACTAATGTAGGCACGTTGTACGGCAACAATATTGTCCGTTCAGTCGGAGCGACAATCAGTCATTTGTTATTGTTAATTACTAATCCGCAAATGAATAATAGCCTGGACGTGGCGTTTATAATTGCCGAATTAGTCAAATGATTTATTGCAGTTAGATCATAGAGTCTGGAAATCGCAAAATGTTGGTATGTTCTAATGAGTAGCCCGTTTTTTTTTTCAAGGTAATTATTTAATTCGTTCCAAGACAATAAGCGTTAATAAAGAACTTGATCTGTTGCAGATAACTAGAAATGGCACTGTCTTAAAAGTATAGGTATTCAAAGATTTATCCCAAGATGTACAGAATCATTTCGGAGTAATGAGAAATGTTGAAATTTTTATTTTTAAACCGAAGTAAATAGAGATAATTTATTTTTAATATTACCAACAACTGTATCCATAATTCACTGTGATATAAAAACAACGCATGAACTGCAATGCAAACTGAATTTAATTGTGTGCTGCAAGTAGTTGCGTATTCCGCGCGCTGTTTTTTGTGTGTTTAAACAATTAGAGTTCATTAGGGCGCACACGCGCGGCCTTTTGTAATGCAAATCCGTTGTTTTGTGCGCCCACACACACCTGCACAGACACACACCCCGCCCCGCGCCTGACACACGACCGGTAAGCGCGACCAGGACACCGCTAGGTCTGTGTGTGACCGTCCCCGCCCGCACTCTCCAAATCAAAAGCAATTTCATAAGTGGAATGCAGCTGCAGCGGTACAAACAAAGTTCTGCTCAACTTCGTATAAAATTCAATATTTCCGCAAAACCGCACGCCGTGGGACCTCGTCCAACATCGCAACTTCGCCGACTCGAGTTTAAAGAAACCTTCATAAAAATAGTAAACACGATTTGTGTTGGTGAAGAGATAAATCTCGGTATTGCAAACACGGTTGTATCTCGCGGGGCGGAATCTGGCGCTGGTTTGATTCGATTGTTGAATTGTGTTGCCTGGAGAAATATCGCGAATTCAGTTGGACAACATCGCCGAGTCATATTGCTTGCGGCGGGACAGGGGTAGATGATATGTAATCGATGTCAAAAACTCTTAAAGTTATGCTGGTATGATCCCAGCTTTGATATTTTATTTATTCTTCGATATATTACATATGTTAAAGGTCCTGTGAATACATACAAAACGCTACCTACATTAAAAATGCTTTAGAGAGCAATAGGGAATATGCGTGTATTTTTTTATACGATAGATTACATCAATATATAACTACAAAAAAATGTAAGCGTCAAAAAAAAAGGTAATGGGCAAAAACAAATGTTGAAGATAGCAAACAGATAAGAGCACTTTAAACGCCCGCCATTTTGGCGCGCTTGGCGTGACGTCAAAGTCTATAATAAGTGATCAAACGAACTTACCTGAAGTGAAGTTCGATCATTATTATACGAAGTCCTTCGTTCGAAGATATAAACTATATTAGCAGCTCTCTCGAGTCGCTTGGCAACCGCGCGTCATTCAGACAATTAAAAAGTCAACGCCGCCTCTATGGTATCTGTGGACATAACCTCTGCAAGCATTCCTTTTAGAAGTAGTACATTTCAACTTTACCAACGGGCAGGGCGGGTTGGGTACTTATATCTTCGAACGAAGGACTTCGTATAATAATGATCGAACTTCACTTCAGGTAAGTTCGTTTGATCACTTATTATACTGTGTCCTTCGTTCTCGATATAAACTATATTAGCAGCTGTTTAGAGCTATAAGGGTAAAGTTGAAGTATACCACATAAAGGTTTTTTTTTTTTTTTGAGCGTGACCTCTAAAAATAACATATCATTAGTATATTTGTACTATAACACATTCCCGTTCTTTGTTTTGCCATACAACACAAACACAACAAATATATACACATATATTGTTTCTTACAACCAGTCTGTCTAACTTATTTAAAATAAATTTATATAATCAAATTCTATAACATATTATGTTATGTAGTGTAGATCCATCCCAACAAAACCTTTAAAGCACCTGTTATATACCTTTATACCATACCTGTTGTCCAAAATTCATTAATACCGGGTAATATTAATCAATCATTACTTATCAGATATCAGTTCAGTCTCTATCTGTTATGTCTTCTATAGAGATCTTTCTTCTTTAGATATCTTCTATATAACAAGAGTTGAGGAATTGCCCATCTAGAGTTTTGTTTATATAAAATTAAATCCTTTATAATAATTCTTGTATCATTGACAACCATTATGAGACGAACTATGAGAGTGAAAAAAGCCAGGCAGGCATGCAAGGAATGAACCCGTCGGAACCTTGCACTCTCTGCCCACCCCGCAAGAGATCTGGCGTCATAATATGGATAGAGATAGATAGATAGCTAGAAACCCTTACTGTGTACTAGACCTGAAAACAAAGTCTGTTAGTACCCAATCTATAACAATATGATACAAATATAACAGGGAAACCTATTTCCCATTTTATTACATTTTTTGTCAAATGATCTCCTTTTGAGTACGGTACCAAACGAAGGCTACGAATTAACTTGGTGATTATAAGAATGTTTTTGCTATCATTACATATTTAATTTGTTTTTTTTTTTTTTTTAATATCAGCATTCGGCTATATTTAATGTTAGTTATATTTTTAATCTTTAAAGATGTACATATATCAAAATTTAACATTTTTTGTACTAGAGGCCTTTGTACTAATGAACTTATATGGAATTAAGTCCGGTGAAGCTGTAAAGGCCTCGCGGCCATCAGCGTACATCACTCACACACACACCTTATCTGGAGAGATTCCTCACATAAGGCTATGTGCTTTATATATAAAACCCCCCCCCCCCCAATTTTAGAGTCTGGAACGAAGGGCAGTACTAATGCGTGGTAAACAAACATAACCTACCCCAGTGTTATTACTATACCACTATTATTAATTCAATTTAAATTTCGAAACTATCCCGGAATCATTTCCATGTTCTGAGTGTGCGCCGACAAATAAATCCTTGGCTACCTAAATATTTATGTATTACTTAACGATTCGTTCTTGCGCAATAACGCCCGCGAACGTTTAATTTTTTTTTTTTTTTTGCAATACGATTGGACCACTCCTGAACCAATTACATTACTGATACTAAAAATACTAAAAAATACACTCCTAATTTAGTAATAACTTAAGAAGCGAATAAGTTACAGTCGACTAAACCGAACCATGGGTTACAACTGTATCATATTGGGAATCCTATTCATAACTGAATTATTTCATACCATGAAATTTTCATTTCATACCACACTTCCTTTGCTTCTTTGTATGTGACTGTATTTATAAGTAAAAACAAAAATTGCAATGGGTAACTTTCTAGTTAGTTCTAGATGTGAGAATTGAGTGTTACTCAACTTATTATTATGTATCCCCCATTAATAATAAATAAATAATTTCAAGTTCCTTAGGACTTAGATTATTGCTGATACTACATAATATTTATCATACCTGTGATAAGAATATACTTCTGATTATTCTTGTTTAAGATAATCCATACTTTCAAATACTGTAACTCAATATTTCATCCACCGTAGCTTGTCAACATAATATCATTAAATTTTCAAATGGATATTATTATCAAGTCATTTGCATGACTTTATTTTCTTTTTATATATAGATACCTATTTATAAGATACATGTAACATGTGGATGTAATAATTTAAATATAACAATACCAAAATTGCAAATTTTTGTATATCTCAATCCAATATTTTTTACTGAAACACCTTTAAATAAATTACAACATATATAGTGCTCTAAAACCAACTTGTTACTTGAATGGTAGCAGTTTGTGCTTGTGTTATCATAACTATACCAGAAAACATCACTGGTGTTCAAAATAACTGTACACATTCCAAACTAATTACAAAACTATTTTTATAGTTATTAATTTCTTGAATAATCTTATTTAATTACATATTATTTATTGATTATCATATGATCAAACAAAAATACAGTAAAAAGATCTAATTCTCCAAATGATGAATTGATGTATAGCTTTCCATTGTGTGTGCCTCAAATTTCTAATATTATTAAGTACACTATAATTGATGCAGGAAATAATCAAGAACCCAAAACCATTGAACTCATTACATGATAGAAAACTGAATAGGTACTAATAAATTTTCTATTAGTATATTTATTATGACTGTAAGGTCTAGCGTAATAGCATTAAGTTTTTTTTTTTTTTTTTAATAAAAATGGCTATAAATTATATTTCAAATTATTAAACAATAGTGTTTCTAATAATAATGTTTCTATACATAATGTTAAACATATGTAGGACAAGATTCACTTGTCTGAAGTGCAAGTAATTGCACAAAACCAATAAAATTATGTTTGTCGTTGAAGGCATTATTAGTGTCATAGATACATACCACAGTCAGTGAATACCTTTAGCCTCCAATATTATGGTTTCTTTGTAAAACCCATGTTGTATTCCTGATTGTTTTTCTGAATTTTTCAGCAACTTAAAAACCAAGTCCTTATGTAAACTGCCTATCATGCTTTTTGTACCTCACTTTCTTTGGTAGGAGATTTCCAATGTCCAACGTGATGTTGTTTTTGGTGAACTGATAGGTACACTGTGACTTAATATTTTCACACCCAGGATGAGGATTGTTGGTTTATATTGGTTACAACGGTGGTTGTTTTATGAAATTTTAACTACTGGCTATGACTAGCTAGTTAATAATTCCATATTGATAATCCACTATATTAACACTCCTTTTATGCAAAATATATACTGCTGACCTTAAAGGTTCTTATCTCAATAAAGGTTTCATGACTGTGTTGTAGGATTAATCTTTTCTGGCTACCCTGCAAGGAGTCTAGGTTGATAATATTGATAGATAATTATTAGTTCTATGTTAACTGGATAGACCAGGTATTTTATATTATGTTTTAAGTATCTTTGTGCATAACACAAATTATCCCACAACCTGCCTGCCGCAGCATCGGTAGGATAAGATATTATATTTGGAATGTATCCACAGTCCTGTTGCTTGTCAGTTACAACAGGCATTGCCATTAGTATATTACTTTGGCTTATTTGGTTATAAACCCTGTTCAGGAATAAGTATTGCTGGATTTAACTTTTGTAATACAAGTACTCATAATTTTGCACAATTCTTTGTGTAATAAGCTCCAGTTTGGGCTATTTCAGTATTATTATACAAGTATGTCTAATAATGAAATCAATAAAAACACTATGTTTCTGCAAAGGAGTGACTTTTGTTATTAATAATGTATTGTTATACATAAACAATGTCACTTTAATTACCCTTTCAGTAAGTCTCCTTTTGGAGATATAATATGACAAATTGCTTATAGTTTATAGCAATAGTCTTTGTATTTACTGTTTTAGGCATGTTTAAGGTATGTATTTTAGGTAACATTTTTGATTCTTACCATTGTAGAAATGTGAACTGCACAGGAACACCTCATGGATGAAACCTATGAGTAGTATGACCTTCAGCACATATCTCGTATGGGCCCCAAGTCTTGCGGATCACGCCGATGTATCTCGTACACCACTCGTGTCCTTGAATTATCGTCAAGTCTTGCGGACCACGTCGATGTATCTCGTACATCACCCGTGTCCTTAAAATGCCATCGATCCTGAACAATCATCATAATTGATGAACGTCCCCCTAATTTCTCTTATTGGAGGTATAACATTGCCAATTTATAGACGGTTAATAATCGTTTTCAGGTATATTTCGTGTTAAACTGTTTGTACACGAATAGGAACATACACTTCATAAGTTTACTTTTCGGACGACGAAGCTTTCCCAAATTTTAATATGACGAAACTCACGTCTCCAAATATTAGATATTATATAAATAAACAAGTTAAGCTGAAAAACACCACAAATAAACAACTATCGGTTGATCTTTTTAGAATGTCCTTCTTTGCCAGGACGTAAACTTTTCTAAATTTGCCTATACGATGTTTTAAATTTATTTCACAAGGTCACTTGAGTATATTACAACCTTTTTGTTATATAATATCAGTGCCATAACAAAATTATTAAATTAATTGTCGACCAAAAACTTTATTACAAAGCGTCGGCTGCCGCGCTTTCAAAAGAATGCTTGCAGAGGTTATGTCCACAGATACCATAGAGGCGGCGTTGACTTTTTAATTGTCTGAATGACGCGCGGTTGCCAAGCGACTCGAGAGAGCTGCTAATATAGTTTATATCGAGAACGAAGGACACAGTATAATAACAATCAATTAGTGAACAGCTGTAGAAGTATTTTATTCTGTAATTTATTTTTATTTTGTATTTTGCGACTATTATACAATGGAACAACACTGTGTTGTGCCTAGGTGTAAAAATACAATAAGAAATGCACCAGATAGGTGCGGACATAAGGAGAAAGTGGTGTAAAATCAGAAAAAGAGACATGGTATCTCCATCAACTTGTTCATATTGCTGTTAAGATCACTTTAACGTAAGAATTAACTTAAATGTGTAAATCGACAACAAAAAATAACAATAATACTAACTCGATAGCAAACATCCAACAAATATGCACTTTTGTGTGTTTGAGTGATATACGCTGTTGGCCGTGCGGCCGTGGGGCAGCTTCACCGGACTTAAAATATGCACTTGTTGACATTTTTATTGTAGACTTTGACCTCATATTCGATCTGAGCGCTCGTAGCGCTGTGCGACCGCGGTGTTCTTACCGATCACCAAGGTTAAGCAGCGTTCGACTCGGTCGGCCTGAGATGGGTGACCGTTTGTGGCATTTCATATTCGAGCGTCTCCGTGCTTCGGAAGGCACGTTAAGCCGTTGGTCCCGGTTACCACTTAATGTGGTAGATTTTAAGCCGAGTTGGAAGCCTTAAAGGTGGCTTGATAAGTTCCAACAGCAGGTGGACACAAACCTGCTTCCACCAATCCGGACTGGGTCCGCGTGGTGGAGTATGACCCAAATCTCTCTTACCTCGATTTGTGAGAGAAGGCCTTTGCCCAGCAGTGGGCAGTATAGGCTGATATTATATTCGATCTGACCAATAGCGTGGCGTTCCAGCTACTTTGAATTTCCCACTCATTTTTTGTACTTTCAATAATTATTTCCTTAATAAAAAAGTAATTTTATTTAAAAAATATTGGTATAGACATTATTCTAATGCGATAAAGTTTGTAAAAAAAATATTTAACCCTTATTTGAATTACACGCATATTCCCTATTGTGAGAAAAAAGTTTTTTTTAAAACGTAGCCCTACATTTATTCCTGCATCGTGGGTGCGTTTACAAACATGAAAATTCACATACACAAATACCCAGACCAAAACAAATAATGTGGGCACACAAAGACGACGGACGATTTAGCGCAGTGGTTAAGAGCTTGAGCTGCTCCGCCCACTGTGTCGAATAGTCGCAGGTTCGATTCCCGCACGGGACAAATCTTTGTGTGATGCACAATTATTTGTTCCGGTCTGGGTATTTGTTTGTGAATTTTCATGTTTGTAAACGCACCCACGATACAGGAATAAATCCTAATGTGGGGCTACGTTTAAAAAAAAAAAAAAAAAAAAAAAATTGTACCGTGCGGGAATCGAACTCGCGACTATTGGACTGAATTTTTTGGCAAATTTATAAGTTTCCCAAAGATGAATGCCGCGTGGTTCCCGGCTTAGAATAGGACCAACCCATCTCATCCCATCGGGTGTCGTACAAGGCGACTAAGGGAAAACTAGGGAATGGGCAGCAGCGTTCCCTTAACACTTTTACAACCAAAAACTGCGCTCGCCAACCCGCCTGCCAAGCGTGGCGAGTATGGCAAACACCCCCAACCAATATGGAAGAAAGCAAGAAAACCAGGCCCCTAGTCCCCGGCGGTCCTGTTCGTCCTGGCCACGGTAGCAGCCATGGTAACGACAGGACAAGGGGTGCTAAGAATCTCCGGCAGAGATTCGGCTACCACCAAAACCGAAAATTGGCCCTGGTGACATACAACGCACGCACATTGAGGACAGATGAGAAGCTAGTTGAGCTGGAAGAAGAGTTAAACAAGTTGCGGTGGAGTATTGTTGGTTTATCGGAGGTCCGAAGAGAGGGCGAGGACACGATAACCTTAAAATCCGGCAACTTGTTTTACTACCGGGAGGGCGAACAGCAGTCCCAAGGTGGTGTCGGATTTATCGTCCACAAGTCACTCATAAACAACGTTGTGTCCATCACTAGTGTGTCGAGCAGGGTAGCGTACCTGATACTCAGAATATCCAAAAGATATTCGCTGAAGGTCATACAGGTCTACGCACCGACCTCGGCATACTCAGATGATGAGGTCGAAGTTATGTATGAGGACATTAGTAGAGCCATACATACTTCCAAAGCACACTTTACAGTAATTATGGGTGACTTCAATGCGCGACTGGGCAAACGGGGCGATGATGAGTTGAGAGTGGGGCAATTTGGATATGGGCAGCGCAACCCCAGGGGTCAGAGGCTGGCCGAATTTCTGGAGAAGGAGGGACTCTTTATGATGAACTCTTTCTTCCAGAAGCCGTCTCATAGGAAATGGACCTGGATGAGCCCTGATGGTTTCACAAAAAATGAGATAGACTTCATCATGAGCACCAAGCGACAAATATTTAATGATGTCTCCGTGATTCACAGGGTAAAAACCGGCAGTGATCACCGAATGGTCAGAGGCACATTAAATATTAATGTCAAAATGGAAAGATCGCGTCTGATGAAGTCTACGCTCCGACCTTCTAATACACATATCCAAAACCCCGAGAACTTTCAACTCGAATTGTCAAACCGCTTCGAATTGCTAGACAGCAGCGCATCAGTGGATGAAATCAACAATAGGTTGGTAGAGACTGTCCATACGGTCGGGTCTAAGCATTTTAAGCCCCACCGTAAAAATAGGCCTCAAAAGCTATCCGACTACACCCGAAACCTTATGGCTGAGCGACGTACCATGAGACTCCAAACCTCCGATGATGCTAAGTCCTATAGGCAGCTCAATGGACAGATATTGAAGTCCTTGCGACACGATCTACGGTCCTTCAACACAAGACGTATTGAGGAGACCATAAAGCAGAACAAGGGCTCCAAAGTGTTCGCAAGAGCCGCGTCGATTGGGCAAAGCCAGTTGACGAAGCTGAAGACGGAGGACGGAAACGTAACGTCGAATAGGTCAGAGGTGCTCAGGGAGATAGAGAGGTTCTATGGACAGTTGTATACCTCAGTAGCTGAACCTATTGTTGACTTGGTAAAAGACCCAAGAGCCAAGCTAACCCGACACTACACTGAAGATATCCCGGACATCAGCCTGTACGAGATTAGGATGGCTCTCAACCAACTTAAAAACAACAAAGCGCCGGGTGAAGACGGAATTACTGCAGAGCTTCTGAAAGCGGGCGGATCGCCGGTACTTAAAGTCCTTCAGAGGCTGTTTAATTCCGTCTTGCTCGAAGGAAAAGCGCCGGAAGCATGGAACAGGGGTGTGGTGGTACTCTTTTTCAAGAAAGGTGATAACACTTTATTAAAGAACTATAGGCCCATCACACTGCTGAGCCATGTTTACAAGTTGTTTTCGAGAGTCATCACGAATCGTCTCGAACGCAGGCTTGATGATTTCCAGCCTCCCGAAAAAGCCGGTTTCCGGAAAGGCTTTAGTACCATAGACCACATACATACGCTGCGGCAGATTATACAGAAGACCGAGGAGTATAATCGGCCACTATGCTTGGCGTTTGTGGACTATGAGAAACCCTTCGATTCGATCGAGACTTGGGCGGTTCTTAGATCTCTCCAGCGATGCCGCATTGACTATCGGTACATAGAAGTGTTGAAGTGCTTGTATAATAACGCCACCATGTCAGTCCGAGTACAAGGGCAGTGCACGAAGGCGATCTCCATAAAAAGAGGAGTAAGACAGGGAGACGTCATTTCTCCGAAACTGTTTACGACCACCATAGAGGACGCCTTCAAGCTCTTGGAATGGCGAGGACTTGGCATCAACATCAATGGCGAATACATCACTCACCTTCGATTTGCCGACGACATTGTGGTCATGGCGGAGTCGCTGGAAGATCTAGGACGAATGCTCGGCGACCTCAACAGAGTATCTCAACAAGTGGGTCTTAAAATGAACATGGACAAAACGAAAACAATGTGTAACGTCCATGTCGTACCCACCGCACTCACCGTTGGGAACTCTACTCTTGAAGTTGTCGACGAATACATTTACCTGGGACAGGTAGTCCGGTTAGGTAGGTCCAACTTTGAGAGAGAGGTCAATCGACGAATCCAACTCGGCTGGGCAGCGTTCGGGAAACTGCGCAACATCTTCTCATCCAAAATACCTCAGTGCCTAAAGACTAAAGTTTTTAGTCAATGTGTGTTACCAGTGATGATATATGGATCAGAGACGTGGTCTCTTACTATAGGTCTCATAAAAAAGCTCAGAGTTGCTCAGCGAGCTATGGAGAGAGCTATGCTCGGCGTTTCTCTACGTGATCGAATCAGGAATGAGGAGATTCGTAGAAGAACCAAGGTCACCGACATAGCCCTTAAGATTAGCAAGCTGAAGTGGCAATGGGCGGGCCACATAGCGCGAAGATCGGACGGGCGTTGGGGCAGAAAGATTCTAGAGTGGAGACCACGTATTGGCAAGCGCAGCGTGGGACGACCACCTGCCAGATGGACCGACGATCTTGTGAAAATCGCAGGAAGTCGTTGGATGCAGGTGGCATCGGACCGGTTACGCTGGAAAGCGATTGGGGAGGCCTATGTTCAGCAGTGGACAAGTATAGGCTGAGATGATGATGATGATGATGAAAGATGAATTGTTTTCTAGTACATTTAGAAATTCTTCCCTACTCTTCACGATACGAAATTGTAAAAAACATGGAGCTTCAGACTCTACCGCCTGTAGCTAAATTAACTTTCTACCATCGTTTCTACAATCAACGGCGCCTTGTTCTGACCCTGGTATTTTTTGTTACAAATTGTCATTGTAAATTTTTTATGTATTGTAATAGGAAACTTGTCGAAAACATAAGAAAGTATGGGTATGACTGCCTCGTTGGTCTAGTGGCGTATAAAACGCTTGGCGGTTACGAGGTCCTGGGTTTTAATCCTAGGTCGGACCAATGTAGTCTTTCTATCCAAAATTTCCCAGTATCAGTTCGGAGTCTGGAATTGTACCCGGTATATGGTAATAAGCTCTGGGCCTATTACATGGGACCTGACATCGTCTGCGAAAAATGGGTGTATACAGTACATCTCTGCCAATCCTTTTTGCGTAATATAGGCGTGACGGTATGGGTATGACAATTTACAACAAAAGGAACGTAAAGAAAATAGATTTATTTCTCTCTCTATTACTATATAAAATAACAGATACATTTATAACAGAACACTCTAAAAACCACGGAGGTTTGTTCCGAGTGCCATAATAATTCTAGGAAAACGAAATAGTATGCATAAGTACCCACTAATTAGTTATCACAACAGTGCGACGATCGACTGAACTACAATAATATAATAGTTATTATAAATTAGTTGTGGGTAAAAATGCTAGGAACTAGGTTAGACCAGGCTTATGTACAACGGTTGAACGCTAACCTCGTTAAGCCGTAATCAAATGTGAAATGATTACACATTCGGGCGTGCCCTGTGATGTTATATTCAGGTGTAATACCGGCGTGTGCTAATCCTGCAACACATGTCACCGGCTTTGTCCATCAGCTAGGATTCAACTGTGCTGACTAGGAATTTTTTATTAGCCTGCATTATCACAATGATGGTAGAAATAGAATAGTGACAAAACCTGTGATAGATTAGGGTGAAAATTGTTGTCCCTATAGAACAAAGAACTTGCTATAGAATTTAGTAGCACATACAAGGTGTAACATAATAAACGCAAGACCTGAATGGAGTTATTTTTAAATCGATAACTAAATTGAGTCTAACTATTTTTAATGTATACATTTTTTTGCAAAAAAATACTGTTACTCCCTTAGTGCGCTGTACGATAAACTAAATTTATTCTTGACTCAAAGCAATACGGAGATTTCAAATGCATTTCTAAAACGTATTTCTTAATTCGCACACATACACGTACAAGTTTCATTATTAATTGGGCTATAAACGGGCGTAAAAAAGGGGTTAAAAAATCATATTTGGAAAATTGGTTTTCGTATGGAATTTGTGAAGCAATCATCTAAACGGAGTGTCTGAGGTCCTGCGTTATTTATGATGCACCTTGTATATACTTTTTGTAGAGTGCTCTATAGTATTTTTCGCATGGGATGGGTAGACAGTTCTAATTACCTACCAAAAATAATATTTAATTCATTGATGTTAAGGCATGAAACCATAAGTATAGAAACGGGTCATGCCTCTTATTGCCATTGTAAAAACTATAATTTCGTTTGGCAATTAGTGAAAAATACTGAAGTTGACATGCTGGAAAAGGCACTTCTGGAGACCGGTGCACCCGCAACCTGGACTTTTTTAATAAGATAAACAGTGCTGTGGGTTCATTTACAAGGTCTCCTAAAGATGTGTCTTGTGCGGTGATTGAACCTGCGACTACTTAATCCAGTGGATGAAGCGACTTAAGGTCTTAACCACTGGACCAAGCCGTCCATTTTACTCTTTAAAACTATTATCATTAGTCTTATACTACTCTTTGGTTGTGTGTGTATGTGTATGAATGATCTACGCTTTTGGCCGCGGAGCCTTTACAGCTTCCCCGGACGAGAGGACGAGCATGCAACCACTACGAACAAAAAAAAACATGGTTCGTCTGTACGTATTTGTTTTTTTTTTATGTATGTTCACCGATATTTTCATCCATTGTGGACCAATTTTGATGATTAATTTTGCGTTAGGTTCAGTATAGCTTCGAGGTGCTCCTATTTAATTGCATCGGTATCAGACCTTAGACTTTGAAAATACACCAATTAACTCCTTAACGACAAACAATATGTACAATAGTCTAGATTGTGTTATTATAGGTGTTATGTTAATCCTTAAGGTACCCTACCATTGTACTAAGCAGAATATTAACCGACTTCATAAACGACGAGGTTCACAGTTCGTCTGTGTTGTTTATTACTTCTTTGTTTATGGTCCGATTTTGATGATTCTTTTTACGTTGGCTTAGCTTTGAGGTGGTCCCATTTTAATTTCATTGGTATTGGACCTTAGACTTTGAAGATAGACCAGGGGACTACTTAACGACAAACAGCACGAATATGTAGTTTGACTTATTATGAGTATTGTCTTAAAATTTAATTCTTAAAATTATTAAAATATATTTATATAGAAGCAGCCAGTCGATCGGTGCAGTCAGTTACTTGACACCGACATCAAAATAATTATTTTTGCCTTTTTTTTCGATTTCCTTTTTTTAAAAAAGTTATTTATGTGGAACCGTGTTGAGTCTTACAATTTGTCGAGTTTAGCTCGACTTGCTCTAAGATGTTCATGTGTAGATATGGTTATCGGAACTTGAAGAGAATGCAAATGTAGTGTGATAGTGAATTTTGTATTCAATCGTGGTATGAGGTAGACAGCAGTTTAATACTTCAACAGAAGCACAGGAGCCGCTGTTGAGTATTCGTACATACCGCACTACGCTCGGAGTGCCTTTACTCGTCACCCACTCGTGTCGTTAGGGTTGTCTATCCAGACTTCTGATAGTTTTACCACGCGTTAAAAAACGTCCATGCAAATAACAGCTTTACATCGATATTTGTTGGGATATTGGACATCACTAATGACGAATGTCACTTGTCAATATATGTAGTTTTCTTCTTGGCACCTAAAAACCCGTGCGTGCGCATATCTGCAGCTGTATTAATTACATGTGCTTATTCTATATAACATAATAACTGCAACCCGGCTTCGACTAGGACCAACTCATCTTGTCACGTCTCGTACAAGGCGAGTAAGGAAAAAAAACTCCCTAGGAATGGGCAGCAGCGTTACATCAGACCCTTCTACGACCAAAAATCTGCGTTCGCCAATCCGCCTGCCAAGCGTGGCGAGTACGGCAAATACCAAATATAATGGAAGAAAAGAAAAACACGAGGCCCCTAGTCTCCGTCGGTCCTGTTTGTCCTGGCCGCGGTAGTAACAACAACAGGACAAGGAATGCTAAGAATCTCCGGAAAAGATTCGGCTACCACCATCAACAACGAAAATTAGCCCTGGTGTCATATAACACATGCACATTCAGGACAGATGAAGAGCTAGTGATAGCCTAAGGGTTAGACCGTTCAAACCCAGACACGCACCTCTGTCTTTTCGAAAGCATGTGCGGTTTAAAAATTAACTATAACTCGTTAAGGAAAACATCGTGAGGAAACCTGCATGCCTAAGAGTTTCTCAAAGGAGTGTAGAGGTCGTAAACCCACACTGGGCCATCGTGGTGGACTATGGCCTAAACGCTCTCAGTTTGAGAGGTGGCCCGTGCCGAACGGTGGGAGAAGCTAGTTGAGCTAAAAGGGGAGATGGACAAGTTGCACTGGAGTATAGTTAGTTATCGGAGGTCCGAAGAGAGGGCGAGGACACGAGAGCCTTAAAATCCGGCAACTTGTTTTAATACCGGGAGGGCGAACAACAGTCCCAAGGTGGTGTCGGATTTATCGTCCTCAAGTCACTCATAAGCAAAGTTGTGTCCATCACGAATGTTATGAGCAGGGTAGCGTACCTGAAACTCGGAATATCCAAAAGGTATTCGCTGAAGGTGATACAGGTCTACTCACCTACCTCGGCACACTCAGATGTTGAGGTCGAAGTTATGTATGAGGTATGTACATTAGTATGTTAATGTACATACTAATGTTCATACCTTATACATAATCTACTAATGTCGAGCCATATATACTTCCAAAGCACACTTAACAGTAGTTATGGGTAAATTTAATGCACGACTGGACAATCGAGGCGATGATGAGCTGAGAATGGGGCAATTTGGATTTGGGTAACGGAACCCTAGGGGTCAGAGGCTGGTCGAATTTCTGGAGAAAGAGGGACAAGAGTCCCTTATAAATAAAGATTATCAGGAACTCTTTATTCCAAAAGTCGCCTCATAAGAAATAGACCTGGATGAGCCCTGATGGGTCCACTAAAAATGGGTAGACTTCATAATGAGCACCAAGCGATAAATATGTAATAATGTCAGAGCCTCTGCCGTATGGTCAGAGGCACATTAAATATTAACGTGAAACTGGAGAAAATTGCGTCTGATTAAGTCTACGCTCCGACCTCCTTATGCACATATTCAAAACTCCGAGAACTTTTAACTTGAATCGTCAAACCGCTTTGAATTACGACGGACGATTTAGCGCAGTAGTTAAGTGCTTGAACTGTGTCTACAAGTCACGGGTTCGATTCCTGCACGGAACAAATATTTGTGTGACCCACAATTATTTGTTTCGGTCTAGGTATGTGTGCATATGAATTTTGTGTGCATATTAGTAAACGCACCCACGACGCATGAATAAATCATAGTGTGGGGATACGTTTTAAAAAAATATATATATTGCTAGACAGCAGCGCATCTGTGGGCGAAATAAACAACAAATCGGCAGAGACTATCCAAGCGGTTGGGTGCAAGTATTTTAAGCCCTACCGTAAAAATAGGCCTCAAAAGCTATCTGACCACACCCGGGACCTCATGGCTTAGCGACGTTCTATGACGCTCCAAACCTTCTATGATGCTTAATCCTGTAGACAGCTCAATGGACAGATATTGAAGTCCTTGCGACACGATTTACGGTCTTTCAATACAAGACGTATTGACGAGACCATACGCAGAGAAAGGGCGGCTCCAAAGTGTTTGCAAGAGACGCGTCTATTGGGCGAAGCCAGTTAAAAAAGCTGAAGACGCAAGACGGAAACGTAATAACGTAACGTTAGAGATGCTCAGTAGCTGAACCTGTAATTGACTTGGTAAAAGACCCAACAGCCAAGCTAACCCGACACTATACTAAAGATATCCTGGACATCAGCCTGTACGGGATTAGGATGGCTCTCAAACAACTCAATAACAACAAAGCGCCGGACGAAGACAGAATTACCGCAGAGCTTCTGAAAGCGAGCGGAACGCCAGAAGCATGGAACAGGAGTGTGGTGGTACTGTTTTCAAGAAAGGGGATAGATAACACCTTTTTAAAGAACTATAGGCCCATCACATTGCTGAGCCATATTTATAAGTTGTTTTCGAGAGTCATCACGAATTGTCTCAAACGCAGGCTTGATGACTGCCAACCTCCCGAACAAGCTGGTTTTCAAAAAGGTATTTATACCATAGACCACATACATACGCTGCGGCAGATTATACAGAAGGAGGAGTATAATCGGCTACTATGCTTGGCGTTTGTGGACTATGAGAAAGCCTTCGATTCGAACGAGACTTGGGCAGTTCTAAGATCTCTTCAGCGATGCCGTATTGACTGTCGGTACATCAAAGTGTTGAAATGCTTGTATAATAAAAGTACCATGTCAGTCATGTCATTTGAATGTGAAGAAAACCAAAATTATGGTTTTTGAACGGGAAGAAACCAGAACGAATGCAAGGATTGTGGTTGGTAACGATGTGCTGGAGCAAGTGAATGAGTTTGTATATCTTGGATGCGCCTTCAGTAAGGATGGGAAATACACCGCTGATATAGAGAGAAGAGTGAATGCAGGTAATAGAGTGAATGGTGCGATGGGAAGGCTACTTGGGAGCCGGCACTTAAGCCAAAAGGCGCAGCTGGCCATGCATAACGTAGTGCTTGTCCCAACGCTGTTATACGGCAGTGATAGCTGGGTATGTAAGAAGGAGAACGAAAGCAGGATAAATGCGGTCTAAATGCGATCTCTGCGGAAGATGTGCAGAGTCACGCTGACTGACCGTATTCGCAACAGCGTAGTAAGAAAGCGAGTAGGTATGAAAGATAGTATCGGTGTAAAGATGAGAAAGGGTATGCTCCGTTGGTTCGGGCATATAGAAAGGATGCCAGAAGAAAGAATGACAAAACAGATATACAATGCGAAAGTGGAAGGATGTAGGTGCCGGGGAAGACCTAGACTATCTTACCATGACCAAATAGACCGTGTCTTAGCTGAAGGGCAAGTCAAGAGTCTCCGTAACCGGCGAGTGTGTATGAGACGAACTATGAGAGTGGAGGAAGCCAGAGAGGTATGTAAGGAAAGATCCTGTTGGAACTCTTTACTCTCTGCCTACCCCGCGAGGGAGCCAGCTCCCTCGTGATGATATAGATAGATAGATAGATAGACCATGTCAGTCCCAGTACAGGCGATTCCCATAAAAAGAGGAGTAAGACAGGGAGACGTCATTTCTCGGAAACTGTTTATAGCTGCCTTGGAGGGTGCCTTTAAGCTCTTGAAATGGCGAGGACTTGGCAACGACGACATCGTAGTCATGGCAGAAACGCTGAAAGATCTAGGACGAATGCTCGGTGACATCAACAGAGTATCCCAACAAGTGGGTGGAAAATAAACATCGACAAAACGAAAATAATGTTTAATGTTTATGTTGTACCCACCGCACTCACCGTAGAGAACTCTTCTCTTGAAGTTGTCAACGAATACACTTACCTGGGACAGGCATTCCGGTTAGATCCAACTTTCAGAAAGAGGTCAATCGACGAAGTAGCTGGGGAGCGTTCGGGAAATTGCGCTCCTTCTCCGCAACGCAATACCTTGCGCAACGCAATACGCCAGTGATGACAGTGTTGTAAAAACGCTCGAGTTGGCGCTTAAACGATCGAATTTTCAACGTGCTTCAACGCTCATAATCGTTGACTCAGCGCTAAACTCTCACATTCAGCGCTCATTATTACAACACTAGATGACATACGGATCAGAGACGTGGTCTTTTACAATAGGTCTCAAAAAAAAGCTCAGAATCGCTCAGCGAGAAATAGAAAAAGTTATGCTCGGCGCTTCTCTACGTGATCGAATCAGGAATAAGGATTCGTAGAAGAACCAAGATTACCGACATAGCCCATATGTTTAACAAGCTGAAGCGGCAATGATCGGGTCTTATAGCACGAATATCGGACAGGCGTGGAGGCAGAAAGATTCTTGAGTGGAGACCACGTATTGGCAAGCGCAGCGTGAGACGACCGCCTGCCAGACGGACCGACGATATTGTAAAGATCACAGGAAGTCGTTGGATACAGGTGGCATCGGACCGGTTACGCTGGTAAGCAATTGGGGAAGCCTATGTTCAGCAACAAACAAGTATAGGCTGAGATGATGAATAACTACACTAGACATATAAACAATACTGTATTTGACGTGCTGTTGCGCGCGACTTTGCACGCATTTAATTTGTAAGTTTATATTATGTCCAATTTACACAATACTATATTTATAAATGATAGCCTATGTGTTATTCTAATGTATAAACTATATTACTGTAATGTTTCATCGAAATCCGTTTCTTAGTTAAAAGAGAGGAACAGAAGAGGAACAATCAATCATACATCCATCCTCACAAACATTCGCGTTTATAAAATAAGTAGGATGTAAAGGATAAGTGACCGATGACCTGGCGAAGGTCGCAGGTAAAAATTGGATGAGTACAAAGCCGGTAGTTCTGGCGTTCTTAGGGAAGAGCTGCCCTGCAGCGGAGGTGTTTGAGCAGATCATGATGAAGGGACTCGTGTGTAACATTTAATTCGTTATTATTTCTACTGATACTCTTCCTGTCCGAATCGCTATAGCATACCCACCCATCTTAATTTTTTGTGTCGGTAAAATACCTGACAACCCTAACCAATGTCGATGTAAAGGAACACAATTTCCCACTCTCACAGCACATTTTGCAAGAGCGCGCTACTCAGCTAATACTGACTGATAGATTTACATCCTAAAGGCAAAATTAACATATAACTACCTACTTGATTTGGTAATATAGGTAAATTCAAAAGTAACGAAGCCCTGTATACCTTTTAAATTGATTAAACTTGTGCAAGCGGAACTTGTGGAAAGTAAAAAATAAATAAAACCATATAATTTAAAATAGAAAAATATATTTTTGGCAAAACACTTGAGAGGGATTACTTATTCTATTTATAAACTAAAAGGTCCTCAAACATAGAAGCACGTAGGTTGATCTACAGATTTACAAAGAAATAAGTAACGTTCTCAGTAAGTGTAGATATTTGAGAAATTACATATTCCCAAAAATACATCCTACATATCGCCCCAGAGATCAATCCGCCCACAAGCTCTTTAGCTACGCAACTAATTCAATTCCGTAATAAAAATATTTTATAGATACGTGCGTCGTTGTACGGCAGAGTTGAGCAAAAATGAATTGTGAAAAAATTAAGTTGCAATTAAATATTTTGTTTATTGTTCCGGCTTAGTTTTAGTTTTTAGGTTTCCGACATTTCGAGTGCTCAATAGCACCTATGGTCACGGGAGGAACTGAGGTGTTTGACGTCCAAAAGTCATTGTTATTTCGCAGTACTCTAGGGGGATTAATTTAATTGGAATTGGCATTTCTATTGATGCATCCTACAATTGAAAAATGCCCAACATTGTCGTATGGACAGACCTACGGTAAATAGCTAAGAGACACTTAACTTCTCAACAATTTTCAAAATCAATCACAATGGACAACATGTGATCCACACGCCGTTATTTACGGAAAGGTACCTACTACCTACTGTGTTTTTGTTCTATAATTTACATACACGTACCTAACAATTATAAAACATACATTTTAGTGCTCTAGTTTGAGTCGAGTTGGTGTCAAATTGTTAAGGTCTGCGACAGCTCTAGAACGGACTATGAAATTTGTCTTTCTAGTTATATTTCATCTCCTTACTCTAACAATATCGAGTACAATAAAATTATTTGACTCAAGCATTTGTTTGGTGTACCCAATAATATAATAGAGTTGCCATCTAGTGACAGACTTACGCGCATTACTGTGATTAGACTCCGGACGGAATTTAGTGGATACTACGCTCCGAGATAAGCATTATTTTAAATAGAAATAAAATGTTTCAAATAAAAGAGAGCTATTTAAAAGCATGCAAAAGGAACTGTTTATTTTGAAGGAATAAGAATTAAAATCTAATCTGAGACAGCCCAAGGGAAATCAGTTGTGGTTCACAAAATGTTGACGAGCGCTGCACGGGAACACGACACACTTATTCCGATGTTTTTGCCGCGATTTGTAGTATAGCCGATGGTTTATTACAACTGATTAGCTGATAGCAAGACGACAAATACGCGTGTGTTTTTATTTTTAGTGAATATTACCTAATATCTTTTTTAGATATATAGTTTATAATGTTAAAAATATTGCACTACCACTTCTTCTTCTTTCGAGTGAATGGTTCATATTCGTCCCACTAAGTCTGTGGCTATCTCAACTGTGCCATTTGCGGCTGTTTTTCCCTTGTGGTGGTTTCCCTTGTGGTGGTTTCCCTTGTGGTTGTTTTTTGAGAAGACAGAAAAGTTAATGCTTACTAATTTTGTCTATCTTACACAGTTTTCTTAAATTCTGCTATAGAGCGTATGCGATTAATGTTAAATAAATTAAATCATTTATAATTACAAATGTATTACACCTAAGTGGTCGTATGTATATTGTAGTAATAACCTTTAATTGGCGAAGAATTGTAATATTATGTACATTGTGTTTTATAGTCATTAAGCTATTGGAAATCTGAATAAAAAGGAACATAACTTTTAAATTATTTGCTTCATATTATTTACTTACAACATACACCTAACATACACCTATTTTAAATATAACACCTGTTTCAGTCAGATTAATCAAACATGAAACACGATCTCACGCTCAACAGATATCAGAATAAGGGTGAAAAGTTTGCATAATCAGCCTGGAAAAATATTTTCACTTCTCATCTGCAGATCCCAGGCAATAGCTACGAGTATATTTTAATCTCCGTGAAACCATTGTTGGAATAGAAGAACGTCTGCTTTAGGCATCTATAGCCGACAAAGAATATCCGAGAACCGGATATAATGTAAAGAACGACTATTCCTTGTAGTTGACTTACATAATATTTATCCTAACAGAAAAATTGAGACTAAATATAAATTTAGTGTTAATTTTTCCTAACAACTAGAAACATACTTACAGACAGAGGATTATAAATATAGGCGCTCGTAACGCTGTGCGACCGCGGTGTTCTTACCGATCACCAAGGTTAAGCAGCGCTTTACTCGGTCGGCCTGAGATGGGTGACCGTTTGTGGCATTTTCATATCCGAGCGTCTCCGTGCGTCGGAAGGCACGTTAAGCCGTTTGTCCCGGTTACCACTTAATGTGGTAGTCGTTAAGCCGAGTTGGAACCTTAAAGGCGGCTTGATAAGTCCAACAGCGGGTGGCCACAAACCTGCCTTCACCAATCCGCACTGGGCCCGCATGGTGGAGTATGACCTAATCTCTCTCACCTCGACTTGTGAGAGAAGGCCTTTGCACTGCAGTGGGCAGTATAGGCTGATATTGTTACACATTAACCGCTGATTTACCGCCCGCCGAAAATAATATCTGTGCCCCATTATTTCCTACCAAAATCCGTATAATTCATACTAACAAAGGCACTAGTATTGAGCACTGCCTCCTTCCCAGCGTCTGTTGTACCTACTCGTCATGCAATATTCATAATAAAAAAAATAATGTCGTGTCGGATACACAGTACTTTATTGATATTGCCGAACAACCGATAAATTTATTCTTTCAATATTCTGTTGGATAGCTAACGTTTTTAAGGCTACGTGTTGTTGTTGTTGTTTTTTTTTATATAAAAAGGGATAACGTGGGGAAAATCTAATATATTGTGGTTGACTTATCTGTTTTATTAAATTAATTATATTATATATTAATAATATTATTAAACGAGTTTGATGTCATAAATTATATAGGCAACATGCTTTTGGAGAAACACTTCCTTATTCTTCTTGTGAAAATTAGAATTATAGCCAAGAAATACCTAAAAAATAAAATATAAGATTTGATTTTCAATAAATCAATCCTTTTCTTAAATTCTTCAGGGAAGGCGTACAGAATACTAGGCATGCCTTTTCAGTTCTGTCCTTTCCATATTTCCCGGCAATTTTGAATTTGGAACTGTTCTATATTCGAATGTGTTTAAATTTTGAATCTCAAAACAGTTGAAAGTATTAGGATTAATCTATCTATCTATCTATAACCTCACGCCAGATCCCTTGCGGGGTAGGCAGAGAGTACAGAGTTCCAACAGGTTCTTTCCTTACATACCTCTCTGGCTTCCTCGACTCTCATAGTTCGTCTCATACACGCTCGCCGGTTACGGAGACTCTTGACTTTTTCATCAGATAAGACTCGGTTTATTTGGTCGTGGTAAGATAGTCTAGGTCTTCCCCGGTACCTGCATCCTTCCACTTTCACATTGTATATCTGTTTTGTCATTCTTTCCTCTGGCATTCTTTCTATATGCCCGAACCAAGGGAGCATGCCCTTTCTCATCTTTACACCGATACTATCTTTCATACCTACTCGCTGTCTTACTATGCTGTTGCTAATGCGGTCGGTCAGCTTCACTCCGCACATCTTCCGCAGAGCTCGCATTTCTACCGCATTTATCCTACTTTCATTCTCCTTCTTACATACCCAGCTCTCGCTACCGCGTATATATAACAGCGTTGGGACAAGAAGTCCGTTATGTATGGCCAGCTGCGCCTTAGGGCTTAAGTGCCGGCTCCCGAGTAGCTTTCCCATCGCACCATTCACTCTGTTCCCTGCACTCACTCTTCTCTCTATGTCAGCGGTGTATTTCCCATCCTTACTGAAGGCGCATCCAAGATATACAAACTCATTAACTTGCTCCAGCACATCGTTACCAACCACAATCCTTACATTCGTTCTGGTTTCTTCCCTTTCAAAAACCATAATCTTGGTTTTCTTCACATTCAAGTGTAAGCCATTGATCATGCAGTCGTTTTTCATAACTGTGACTAGTGTTTGCAGATCAGTGGCTGTTGGCGCTATTAAAACCGCTTCATCTGCATAAAGTAGATGGTTTACCACTAAGTCACCCATTTGTACACCTTCATTCATCGCTTTCAGTCTTTGAAGACTTTTGTCCAGATATATTATAAACAGTCTAGCGGACAACACGCAACCCTGCTTGACGCCGATTTTAACGTCAAACCAGGGTGACCTGTTACCACCCACCCGTACGCATGCCTTGCAGTCCACATAAGTGGACTGGACGGCTCGCAACAGAGTGCCATCTATACCATACTCTGGCAAAATGTCCCAAAGTCTTTTTCGCACAACTCTGTCAAATGCCTTCTCCAGATCTACAAAACCGCAGAAAACCTTCCGGCCCACTGCCAGATGCTTCTCTACGATGTTGCGGAGTGAGAAGACTTGATCCGAACATCCTCTTCCAGACCTGAAACCCCCTTGTGCCTCGCACAACATTCCATCGGACTTCACGCGCATTCTCCGTTCAATCATTTTTATTATTGAACGGAGAATTAATGTTATTAGGATTAATGTTATTGTTTAGTCACAGCGTCGATTGGAATCTGTCAGGTTACGTACGAAAATGAATCTTTCTAAGGAAAATGTTCGTGCAACAATTTTCTACAACTTTAGAAGACGCCTGATACGGCTTCAGTGTTTTGAAGAGCTAACATCTGTGTTCAGTAATGAAGCCCCATGTCTGCGGACTGTCGAACGCTGATATTTAGAATTCCAGCGTGGACATACTAGTGTTAGTGACCAATCTCGCGAAGGACGCCCAAAATCCACCTTCACTGAAGATAACATCATTGCTGTGAAACAACTTATTCTCGAAGATCGTCATGTGACGTATCGAGAGATAGAGGCTCTTTTAGGCATCTCAGGGACAACCATTCAGAAGATCTTGCATGAAGCGCTTGGTGTGAGAAAGCTAGTTTGCCGTTGGATACCGCATCTGCTTTCCGACGATCACAAGGCGGCCCGCGTCAGATGGTGTAAGAAAACTCTGCAAAGGTTCAACCGAGGTGAGTCAAATCACATCTACGACATCATAAGTGGTAACGAATCTTGGATCTATGCCTACGATCCTGATTCCAAACAACAATCTACAATCTGGGTCTTTCAAGACGAGCCAAAGCCGACTAAAGTTGGTCGTTCTCGAAGCACTTCAAAGAAGATGGTGGCCACGTTCGTTGGAAAAACCGGCCATTTTGCGACTATTGCACTTGAAGATCGTAGAACGGTTAACGCAGAGTGGTATACCACAGTTTGTTTACCACAAGTCATCGCCGAACTTCGAAAATCTAACTCTAAGCGACGCATCATCCTGCACCACGACAACGCAAGCTCACACAGCGCTCGTCAAACGATTGAGTATTTGAAGCAGGAAAAAGTAGACATTCTTGACCATCCTCCATACAGTCCTGACCTAAGCCCTAACAATTTCTTTACATTTCCTATAATTAAGAAAAGTCTTCATGGTCATGGGTTCCAGTCCGGTGAAGAAGCAGTCGACGCTTTTAATTCAGCCATTTTGAACACCCCCACTTTAGAGTGGAATAAATGTTATAATAATTGGTTTGAGCGAATGGAAAAGTGTATTAAGCTACGTGGTGGATACTTTGACAAACAATGAAAAGTACTGTAAGGTTCTAATTGTGTTTTTTTCTTCAAACGACAAAACTTAAAAAGGCATGCCTCGTATATATAAATAACGTTAGTAAATGGAAACTTCACAAATGAGTCCTCAATTAATCTTCGCTGTAACGCAACCGCAAAAACCGGCAATATCCGGATAAAACATTTAAAAACGGTAAACACCGGCAACGTTCGAATTAAATCGCACATAACGTACGTTTAAAACCGTATTATGTGTTCGTTTGGATCAACAGACGCAACCCTGCATGTGGTCGTCATTTCATTGATCCTCATGCGGTTTTATTAATGTCGACTTGCTGTCGATTATTATTTTCCCATGTTATATTTCCCTTGTTTTTAATGATTTCTTACCTTCTTTGTTCCTTGGAGACATCGATCTTCTGTATTAGATTGATGCTTGAAGATAAAGGACTAAAAAATCTAATTCTTTTATTATGCAATGTAGATGGTAAGTGTTTAATACCCTTTAGTTTCGGCACGATATAATAAATTGTCGACATATGCTGAACAGTCTGTATATAATACAAATATTTGTAAGTTAACATTTGATGATGTTTATAGCTTGGCAGCCACTTTGTGAACGGAGTGCACTTACGAGTACAATTAGTACACGCTATTACAGTCCGACCGGTTTTTTATACTTTCAGCTGCAGAATTTCGATGTTTCCTATTACTAGTCGGTGTTGTCGGTGGCTTGTGTTCGTGTCGATAGAGTTAAAAATTTATATATTACATCACAAATTCAATCACAGTCAAGTATAAAATGTGAGAAACGCGGACCACCAGCAACATAATTACGAACTATTTAAAACAGTACTCGGGAAAAGTTTTGATTTCGCTTGAAACTGCAACCCCTCGCGGTGGTAATCAGGTTAATTGGACTTCTGACTTGATGTGTGTATGACTAACAGAATTCTGGGCTGGTGCGAGGAATTATATTATTCAGCTCAGCTTTGTTGCCTGTTACTGAGGTAAAACAATATTCACGCAAACGTTCTCCACACACGCGTACCTACGGTATTTTGCTAAATATTCATTTGTAAGTTCGTAGGTACGTTTCGTTCATCGTACATTTGCTAATTCTTTATAGCGCATATGAAAATACCTTTGAGTTAAAAAATATATTCTTCTTATGCTCAAAGCCTAAAAGTCTAAGGCTTCTAACATTCTTCATATGATCCTATTCGATCAAAATGTATATGAAATAGTTGTGTCTATTTTCTCTGATAGTGATATAAATACCACGACAGTAATTACCAGAAGGGATGGCCCTGGGCGTTTGGAACACATTAATATTTCGTCAGTCCACATTTTACGAAAATGGTCTCAAACTCTCCTCCAGAGAGGAAGTCAATTCTCGTAACGGGATATTTGACTGATATTAAATGATATTTACTTCTTTAAGAGTCTTTTACGGAACTCACAGGACGCACGAGTGGCACCGTTCTACTACCTTACCTAGTAACTACAAGAGTCGTGAAACCATGCATGGAACAACAGTTCTCGCTCTGAATCGTAGTTATGCAAGAAGGTAGAAGTTGTAGATTAGACATAGGTAGTGGGGCTAATAGAATATTCAAGAACTGCTTAAAACAAACCTTTCATAACCAAAATATAATCGCATCTTAACCAATATATATTTCTTGAAGAAAGAAAACAAAAATCAAACTCATTTATGAATAGGTTTCCGAACAATCCTTGTGAACAAATCCGCGCCGGATTGGGCCGCGAGACGGCTTTTGGAGAAACTTTTAATTTTATTGGCAGCTCGATATCGCAGATCAGGCTGAAAGGTGCCGTTTGACTCCGGATTACCGGTAATCTCAGCTTGATCCGTTGAACGCCGTAATCGGCTATTTGTTAATTATTTTCATTTTAATCATGGATATTTATTGTAAGGGAGCGGTTGGTTGAGAAGAGAGAAGAAGAGGATAGCACGAGTGACGATTTTATATGTATGTCTGATCTGCCCTTCCGTCTTGCATAAGTCAACAAAATATAAATTCGGTAAGACACTGTCTCGAGAATTATGAAACTGGATATCAGGCCAGTAAGACTATCGCAGAGTGGTATCCTAGATTGGGTAGGAGAAGCGACCGATGGACAAGACAAGATAAGACTGATGGCATTACCAGGAGGAATCTATGTAAACTGGCAAAGGACGGAGATAGTATGCGTAAACAAAAATAGTTGGCGTAAAGGCAATTGTTATGATGATAATAGTCTTGTTTATTTATTAAAACCTTTGTCAGAGATAGTATAATAGCATTATTACAAGAAAAGGTTGTGTCTTTTAAATAATTTGTTTAATAATAGTGTGGACCTTGGGAATATTTATAATCCTCCATAAGTATGTTTCTAGCTGTTCGGAAAAATTGAGACTGTGAAATTTAGTGTTAACCAACCGCTCCCTTACAATAAATATCCATGATTAAAATGAAAATAATTAACAAAAAGCCGATTACGGCGTTCAACGGATCAAGCTGAGATTACCGGTAATCCGGAGTCAAACGGCACCTTTCGGCCAAAATACCGTAGGTACGCGTGTGTGGAGAACGCTTGCGTCAATATTGTTTTACCTCAGTAACAGGCAACAAAGCTGAGCTGAATAATATAATTCCTCGCACCAGCCCAGAATGCTGTTAGTCATACACACATCAAATCAGAAGTCCAGTTAACCTGATTACCACCGCGAGAGGTTGCAGTTTCAAGCGAAATCAAAACTTTTCCCGAGCCCTGATTTAAATAGTTTGTAATTATGTTGCTGGTGGTTCGCGTTTCTCACTTTTTTACTTGACTGAGATTGAATTTTATATGTTATCTATACCTGCACCTTAGTAACTCTATCGACAAGAACACGAGCCACCGACAACACCGACCAGTCATAGGAAACATCACAATTCCGCGGAAGAATATCACAATAAAATCGACCGGATTGTAATAGGGTGTACTAGTTGACTCGTAAGTGCACTCCGTTCACAAAGTGGCTGCTTAACTAAAGACATCGTCAAATTTTTACTTACAAAATATTTGTATTATGTACAGTTCGTTCATATGTAAAAAAGAAAGAAAGAAGAAGAAAGAAAATACATTTATTTAACCACATACACCCATATACACATAAACAAAATATAAATATACAAAATACAGCCCTGTAGCCTTATGTCAGAGATTGTATGGGGCTAAACAGGCTAATGACTCAGCATGTTGCTGCACCATAAAAACTTATGGTCTAGCAACATGCTGATATGTCGATAATTTGTTATATCGTGACGAAACTAAAGGGTATTAAACACTTACCATCTTCATTGCATAATTATGTAAAAGAATTAGATTTATAAGTCCTTTATCTTCAACCATCAAACTTATACAGAAGATCGATGTCTCCAAGGAACAAAGAAGGTAAGAAAACATGGGAAATATAACATGGGAAAATAATAATCGATAGCAAGTCGACATTAATAAAACCGCATGAGGATCAACGAAATGACGACCACATGCAGGGTTGCGTCTGTTGATCCAAACGAACACATAATACGGTTTTAAACGTACGTTATGTGCGATTATATTCAAACGTTGCCGGTGTTTACCGTTTTTAAATGTTTTATCCGGATATTGCCGGTTTTTGCGGTTGCGTTACAGCGAAAATTAATTGAAGACTCATTTGTCAAGTTTTCATTTATTAAGGTTATTTATATTTATTCCGTATGTACGCCTTCTGTGAAGAATTTCAGAAAAGGATTGATCTTTTAAAACAAAATATTATAAATGTTATTTTTTAGGTATTTGTTGGTCATTATTCGCATTCCCACGAGAAAAATAAGGAAGTGTTTCTCCAAAAACATGTTGCCTATATAATTTATGGGCATCAATCTCATTTGACACAAAAGATAAGTCAACCAAAATAGATAAAAATTTTCCCTCTTTATATAAAAAAAATCAACAATAACAACACGTAGCCTTAAAATTGTTAGCTATGAAACAGAATATTGAAAGAATAAATTTATCGGTTGTTCGGCAATATCAATAAAGTACTGTGTATCCGACACGACATTATGAATATTGTATGACGAGTAGGCACAACAGACGCTAGGAAGGAGGCAGTGCTCAGGGCTAGTGCCTTTGTTAGTATAAATTATACGGATTTTGGTAGGAAATAGTGGGGCACAGATATTATTTACGGCGGGCGGTAAATCAGCGGTTCGTAATGTATCGGAGAGCTATTCAACGGTTCGCAGCTACCGCCCGACAGCGCGCCGCGCAATTTACGACATCATATTTTTACAACTAGTTACGTTCGCCGTGATTTGTCATTTTATCAGTTTGTTCATAAGTGTGCGTTTCATTTATTTGGCATACTAAAAATACTATTTCACTGAGTAAACGATATTGAAGATTCAAATCCCAGCTTGCCTCTCTGGGGTTCTGGAACCTATTTGCGACTTGAGGTTCCTAAGGTCATCGGAGAATCTAAGTCTGAAAATACCAATGCATTCTATAAACTTCTTTCACAAATCCTTTACTAATCAAGCTGTTTGCTTGTGAAATGCTTTGTGTTACAGTCCGACGTGCAAAGTCACTGGCTGCCTTTAAAATGATAGTCAAGGTTCACTTTCTGTTTGCTGGTTAATATGTAATCCTGTCATAATTTAGTTAATTTGTATATTTGTGTCATTATGTACTGTGTGTATATTAAAATAGTTATATAAACATTTAGAGTACGCCACCAACTGCCCTATATTATACTATCTATTGCTTCTTCCAACGCACCGGTAAGAGATTGCTTTTAGCAATAAGACCAATTGTACCTACCGCCATAAATTTCTTTACTTTAATTATGCTGGTGTACAATAAATAGTACTCTATCTATCTATCTAACCTGTGAACATGAGTCCAGTAGAGAGGTTATAGATTTCGGTAACTATGTAGGCCCTAACAGCTTTCCTTCCCTTTCCCGCCTGAACAACGAGTTAGGCGTTGGTGTGAAATTAGGGTTAATATTTATGTGAACCCTAATGTCACAACCCCTGTCAATGTCAT
This sequence comes from Phalera bucephala, assembly GCA_905147815.2. Lineage (NCBI taxonomy): Eukaryota > Metazoa > Arthropoda > Insecta > Lepidoptera > Notodontidae > Phalera > Phalera bucephala. The sequence goes on from LR990627.1 coordinate 12,580,784, forward strand.
CCATGGGCCAAAAGATCCTTGAAGCACTACAAATAATCTATCAAGTTATAATTCTTTCACACCTCCTGTCTATATATAGGCGTGACAGTATGAACTCCTGTCTTCTGTTATGGCTTGTTGTTTGTGGCTGTTGATTACATAGGCAGCAGCCACAAGATCTATTTCGACCAAGACAGCACATAAGTTGACAACAATCAACAAACGTTCGTAATTAATTTTTAGTAATCATAGAGCGACAAAATGCACGGTAATAAGTGGTCAATATCAGGACTACTCATTGCTGAACAATGTCACAAGTAGAGATGGGCAAAATGTAATCAGATTAATGATTACTATTGCAATTTGTCATATTCATTATTTCAATCAAGACTTTTGTAATCGTAATCGTTGAAGATTATAAAATGTAATTGTTAATCATGAATACACCATCACGCCTATATTCCCAAGGTAGGGGTGGTTAATCATTAATTTGATAACATTTTGCCCATCTCTGGTCACAGAGCATTCTTGTCACACAATACGCTAAAAAGATTGCTAGTATATACAAGCCATTAGTTTTAAATGACTTAACAGTGGCCTTAGACACAGTGTTCATCGAAGACAATGGTAAACGAACTACTTTTTTGCAGTACGGTTAGGTATTGCAATGGTAGTCACAGTGGTGGTCACAGTCAGGCACAGGTAGGTACAGAAGATAAATAATTTAATTTGAAGAGTTTTATTTCTAATAAACACCGTCACGCCTATATTCCCCAAGCGGAGGTGGCAGACGATGTTAGGTCCCATGTAATAGGCGACGAGCGGTGTAGATTGTCATATACCGGGCGCAATTCCAGACTCCGGACTCATACCGGGAATTAGAAAAACTATATTTGTCCGACCCCGGACCCAGGACCTCGTAATCCAAGCGGCACGCTTTGCCACTAGACCAACGAAGCAGCCTATTTTTCATTAAAATAGAAAATATTTGATAGCTATACGAACTTGAACGTCGTGTGAATAGAGCGAATAGCGATGACAAACTGAAGTAAGCCACGCTCACCACGATGACGCCAAGTACTTTAGAAATTCCACAGGCTCGCTAGCTTAGGTCATCTCCTCTTCGTATTTGTTTCGTGGAGCGACTGATGAGAATTATTAGTCATTCCTTTCCACAACTCTACAATAATGATGATCGCAGTGCTCACACCAAAGGGACCGAAGAAGCGTAGATATTTTTAGTAATAGACATCTGCCTGATATTTAGGTCGTAGAGAGGCATTATCATTAAGAAAATTAATTAAATTTCACAACATTTCTAAACTAACAATATTTCTAAAGACTTAGATATTAATCTCCTAAATCAACATTGCTCTATTTCGTCTCACATGGATAAGACATTAAAATCAAATACTCTTAATTTTCTTTTATCCATACCGGCGCCCATCAGGCTGAGATGATGATGATGATACCGGCGCCCGATTATTCTCCATTTGTTTTTAGTCAATTCCTTGCTTGTGATGTTAAAAAGAGCATAGAATCGATTACATCCAATGCAGTCGGCAGTGACTGTATCAGCCGTAATATTATCCTACCTATCCTTGATGAAATCCTTCCTGTCATTTGCCATATCTGTAACCATTCCATATCCAGCGGCCACTTTCCATCTTCTTGGAAAGAAGCCCAAATAACGCCTCTCCCGAAAAAATGCAATCCCACGTCCTTCTCTGAATATCGTCCCGTATCTATATTACCTTTTCTATCAAAGGTTCTCGAGCGCCTCGTCCACGATCAACTGAGTCAATTCCTTAATAAAAATTCCCTTCTTAATCCTTTCCAGGCTGGCTTCCGTCCTGGTCACAGTACCGTTACTGCGTTGGTGAATATTACGGATGATATAAGGTCAGGAATGGAAAATAGTAATTTAACTATACTTGCACTGCTTTACTATAGCAATGCTTTTAATACTGTGGACTTTGATGTTCTACTTGGGATTCTTCCCAACAGCGATTGACTGGTTTCGTAACTACCTGTTTGGGCGCCGGCAACGTGTTCGCATTGAAGAAAACTACTCTTCTTGGTGCAACACTAATGCCGGTGCTCCACAAGGTGGCGTTCTCTCTCCTTTACTCTTCGCTGTTTTTATTAACTCTATTCCCAACCAACTACAATCTTCATACCACCTTTATGCTGACGATCTGCAAATCTACACTCAAGCTCCATTAGTCAGGTTGCCGGAAGCTGTTAAGACTATTAATGATGATCTATCCAAAATAAGTACTTGGAGTAAGGAATTTGGTCTCAAAGTCAACCCAACTAAGACACAGGTTATTATTATTGGTAGCTCTAGAATGACTTCCCGGATTGATTGGTCACAATTACCCCAAATTAAGTTTGACGATATTACCATACCAATAAGCGAAATTGTTAAAAATCTGGGAATTTATATTGACAGAAATCTCACTTGGGGCCCGCAACTTCAAGAAGTTAGTCGCAAAGTTTTTGCTTCTGCAGGGTCCTTGAGAAGACTGCGCAATTTTCTCCCTACTGCCACTAAAATTGCTCTCGCGCATTCCCTTCTACTCCCTATAATCGACTATGCAGACGCCAGCTATCTTGATCTCACAGAGACCCAATATAACAAGCTTGAGCGACTTTAAAATTTTTGCATTAGATTCATATTTGGCCTTCGCAAATATGATCACATTTCTGAATTTCGTTTAAGACTCAAGTTACCAATTCGCCTTCGCCGGAATGCTCACATATTATCTCTTCTTTATAATATCTTATTTAATCCAACATCTCCCACTTACCTCAAAGAACGATTTCAATTCCTTCACGACACACATTCAAGGTTTCTAAGGTCATCGGAGAACCTAAGGCTGAAAACACCAATGCATTCTACCAACTACTTCGATAAATCCTTTTCTAATCAAGCCGTTCGCTTGTGGAATGCATTGCCTGTAACAGTACGACGTGCACAGTCGTTGGCGTCCTTTAAAAATATGGTTTACCACCACTTTCTTCATTTATAAACTCTTCATTGCACACTCTCTGTATTGTGTGTAAGGTATATTTATATATTTGCATAGTATTATATGTGTATATATGTATGTATATAATGTTGTATTATAACTATGATATGTATGTAAGTAAAATGATAACAGTATGTTTTATTGAGGTTTATAGTGTACGCCACCATAACTGCCCTATTCTGTATGTTGCTTCTTCTAATACATTGGTTGTCTGGAAGAAATTGCTTTTAGCGATAAGACCGCCAATTGTACCTATTTTTTTTTCTTGTATGTAGATAGATAGATAGATAGAGTATTCTTTATTGTACACCAGCGAACAGAAAAATACAATGTGATATTAACTTAAGATAGAGGCACAATTGGCGGTCTTATTGCTAAGAGCAATTTCTTCCAGATAACCAGTACGTTGGAAGAAGCAACAGATAAAAATAGAGGGCAGTTGGTGGCGTACACTATAAAGATATATATTCTATAAAATACTATAAGATACTACTACATACATATTGATACACAGGACTTGATATACTAAACATATAAATCTAATTCAATGCAATTATACGTCAATTATTAAATTATCCAACCAGGAAAAAGTGATCTTTAACCAATGTTTTAAAAGAATGCAACGTCTTTGCACGTCGGACCGTAACAGGCAATGCATTCCACAAGCGTACGGCTTGATTAGTAAAGGATTTATGAAAGAAGTTTGTGGAATGCATTGGTATTTTCAGCCTCAGATTCTCTGATGACCTTAGGAACCTCGAATGCGTTTCATGAAGGAATTCAAACCGTTTTTTGAGGTAAGAGGGAGTTGTCGGATTATATAAAATGTTGTATAAAACCGATAGTATGTTAGCATTCCGGCGATAGCGGATTGACAGCCACTTGAGTCTTCCACGAAATTCAGAAACATGGTCATATTTGCGTAAACCAAATATGAACCTTATACAAAAATTTTGAAGGCGCTCAAGTTTATCAAGTTGGGTCTCAGTAAGATCAAGATAGCTGGCGTCTGCATAATCTAATACAGGAAGGAGAAGAGATTGTGCAAGTGCAATTTTAGTGGCCGTTGGCAGAAAATTGCGTAGCCTTCTTAAAGATCCTGCCGATGCAAAAATCTTGCGACTGAGTTCCTGCAGTTGTGGGCCCCAAGTAAGATTGGAGTCTATATAGATCCCCAGATTTTTTACAATTTTGCTTATGGGTATTGTGACACCATCGAACATAATTTGCGGAAGCTGTGACCAATCAAGACGAGAACTAAGTCTGGAGCTACCTACAACAATGACTTGCGTTTTAGATGGGTTAACTTGGAGACCGTGACTTTTACTCCAGTCACATATTTTAGTCAAGTTATTATTGATGGTATTAACTGCCTCCGACAACTTGGCCAATGGAGCTTGAGTGTATATTTGGAGATCATCTGCATAAAGGTGGTAAGAAGAACTTAATTGATTGGAAATAGAGTTAATAAAAACAGCGAAAAGTAAAGGAGATAAAACGCCACCCTGTGGAACACCGGCACTAGTACTACACCAAGAAGAGTAGGTTTCTTCGATGCGAATACGTTGCCGGCGACCAAACAGGTAGTTATGAAACCAGTCAATTGCCGTTGGAGATATGTTAAGAGAGCGCAGCACACCGAGTAAAATATCGAAATCTACAGTATTAAAGGCATTGCTAAAATCGAGCAGTGTGAATATAGTTAGGTTACTGTTTTCCATACTCAATCTTATATCATCCGTAATATTCACCAAAGCAGTAACAGTACTGTGACCAGGACGGAAACCGGACTGAAAAGGGTTAAGGAGAGAGTTTTTGTTAAGGAATATACTTATTTGATCATGGACGAGGCGCTCAAGGACTTTAGAAAGGAAGGGCAGTATGGATATAGGACGATATTCAGAGAAGGAGGTGGGATTAGATTTTTTCAGTAAGGGTGTTATTTGAGCTTCTTTCCATGAAGATGGAAATTGCCCGCTGGATATTGAAAGGTTGAAGATATGGCAAATAATAGGTAGGATTTCGTCAAGGATTGGAAGAATAATATTACGGCTGATACAATCACTGCCGACTGCGTTAGACGTTATCGATTCTATGCTCTTCCTAACATCACAAGCGGAAAATTGATCAAAGACAAATGGGGTATAAATTGGCGCCAGAATAGAGGAAAGATAGTTAAGCGTATTTAATTTAGTTGTCTTATTAAAATTAGACGAAGTAGAGAAATGTCTTTTAAGAAGATTGAGATCTAAATCTTTAGGGGCGTTATCTTGGCGAGATTTTCCGACTCCAATTGATCTAAGAAATTTCCAGACTTTTGCTGGATTTCCGTTTTGTACACAACTATGGATGTGTTGGCGTTGAGCATCCCTACACACCTTATAACAGTGATTCCGAATGGCAACATAGTTATTCCTGTTACAGTCAGTGGGTCTAGTTTTAAACTTCGATTTTAGTGCCACTTTTCTGCTCATAAGCGACTTGATGTCATCGGTCAGCCAAGGCGCCGGAAGGTGTTTTACTTTCACTGGGCGAATAGGAGCATGTACGTCGAACAATCGAATTAACGCTGATGTGAAAATGTTTACTTTGTCATCCAGCAAATCAGACATTAACAGAGACTTCCAATCAATGTTCGCCGCGTCTTCCTTGAGTTTCTCAAGATTGATGCCACTAAAATTACGCTGCAACAGGATTTTAGCTTTGGCCTTAGGTGGCCGAATTTTATAAGATAGGAAGAGTAAGTCGTGATAGGAGAAGGCGTCAGTTGAACACTGGCCGTGCTTAGCGACATGTTCAGTTGAAGAAACAAGGATGAGGTCAAGTAGAGACGGAGTATGTAATTAATTGTAAATATCACTGGTGTACAATAAAGAGTACTCTATCTATCTAACTCTAAATGTTATCGCAAAAAGTTGTTTTGAAAGACCTGCTTACTGGATACTTAACGAAAAATAAGATGAAAACACTAAGCTTTTATGTCCAAGGCGAGAAGACGCAATAATTAAATTTACCCGTAGTCGAGAACAAAAAAAAACTTGATGAAATATTGCGGTTAAAGAAACTACTAGTTTAAACGTTTTCTTTACGGACAAGACTTACTGCTGTTTAAATTTAATTAACTACGTACATACTTGATCTGCCAACTTAATAAAACCTGCGTTTAAACCCCGACACGACTTTAAAACATAAAATAAATACCGTCACACCTACACTCCTCAAGAGGGGTAGTTGAAGGTATGCTGGGTACAGCCAGTTTTCGCTGACAATCTTAAGTCTCATGTAATAAGGAGCGATCCTTCGAGGAGCACTAGACTCCGGATAAATAATGGCAATTTTCAATACGTAAACTAAACTTCGTTTGACCAAGAATTCGGACCCAGGATCTAGGGATTTTTACGCGCATTATACGCTACAAGATCAACGAGGCAGTCTAGCCTTGTAGGTAAGTACGTACTTATACAGTAAAATTAAAACCTTGCAATGCTAGTATGTCTGCCTGTCCTTCCGGTTCAATATTGTGATCCATTTTTTAAGCACTTGCGGTTATCCGATTGAGCTGAAATTTGTTATACGTTTGTAAGTGAAGTCGGAAGGTGGCTATAGACACATATAGACTATACAACGTAACCGGCTTGCTAGATTGGTATTGACATATTTTATACAACCAGATAGTGTTCAGAGTGTGATGATGAACCCGAATGATGGCTAATAGGACGACCCAACTACTCAATATAACCCCGCCGTGTTTGAGCTCCTATTGGTCTGAACAAGTACTTTAGACCCAGATTTTATCCAAGATCTAATGATGGAACCAGAAGGAAGCCATAGGACCTCCTGAATTAAGCAAGATATCTTCGCCGTGTTTTTCCTATAAAAGCTTGCTTTTAAATAGTTGTTTTAATTATTTAGCATAAGGTCACGAATCAATTTGACAGCTACGAAAATCATATCTCCTACATTTGCCCAAGGAATTTCAATAAGTTTCTTGGCTGTGCCTTTCGTATTATGCAGATTATAACAATTTCTGCGAATTAAATGACGCCAATATCAATTAGCGTAATACGCATATGGAAGAGTTTAAGCGTCAATTTGTTTTAATTCACAAAACTTGTCTTATTTTGAGTTATATTTTTTGCCAAATAGCTACGTTTTGGCAATGCCCATTTCGTGAGAGAGTGAGCGAGTCTTCACACTCCCAAGGGTGGCCCGAAGACGGAACGTCGCATCGATATCGCGAATGTTCTGCCCACATGTTCTCATAACCTTTTGCTTTCCAGAAAAGGACTGTTCGATCAATTTACAATTTGGTCCCGAGAGCTTCTCTTAAGAAAAAATTTAGAGAAATAGATATTCTTACTATTGCAACACAATTTATATAAGAAAATCTTCTATAATATTTTTTTTTTTTTTAATATAGCCCCACACCAGGATTTATTCCTGTGTCGTGGGTGCGTTTACAAACATGAAAATTCACATACACAAATACCCAGACCGGAACAAATAATTGTGGATCATACAAAGATTTGTGCCGTACGGGAATCGAACCCGCGACTATTAGACACAATGGGCGGAGCGGCTGAAGCTCTTAACCACTGCGCTAAATCGTCCGTCAAAGTAACTTAAGAGTCTCCGTAACCGGCGAGCGTGTAAGAGACGAACTATGAGAGTGGAGGAAGGAAGCCAGAGAGGTATATAAGGAAATAATATGTTGGAACTATGTTGTCTCTGCCTACCCTGCAAGGGATCTGGCGTAATGATATAGATAGAATATTAGTAATTTTGAAAAATATAGCGACATTCATCATGTAAATACACGGAACAAAGATGTACAATAGTACATTCTACTCGACTCCACAGAATTAGTAATTCTTTAATGGGGCAATATATACGCTTCTACAACAAATTACCCATAGATATCCGAAACAGGCCTATCAATAAGTTTAAAAGGCAATCAAAACCAGACTGTAAGAAAGGGTATTATAAAATTTCGGATTATCTTGACGATAAAACAGATTGGGTTTAAGCAGCTCCTACAGCGACAATGGCACAAACTTCATGGGAGCAAGCAGAGTGCTTAATGAACAATTTATTAATAATGATAATTAATAACTTTTTAACAGCAATAACAGACAGAGGCCGAGTGCTGGGGGTCTCTGGAAAGCCGCTGTTAAGAGTCAAAAGTATCACCTCAAAAGAGTCATCGATGAGCAAAAACTCATCTATAAGGAGTACTCCACGTTACTAGCTCAACTGGAAGCATGTCTGAACAGAACAGACTGTAGAAAAGGTCTAGACGAGATCAGTTCGGCTATCAAGAAGATCAAGGAAAATGAACCAAGCATCCTAGCGAATGGAGTCACGTACCACGATATTCATCACTACGTGGCCATTTACGCATTGTTGGCACGCATTGCCCTAGCCATAATCATCTACCTGTGGCGTCGGATGCGGACGCGTGCCACCCCCTAGTCTACGGGCTTCCACATCCAGCAGCGCGGCAGCGAGTCGACCTCAGACGCGACGGCATCAGAACGACTTACAATCTCTACTCGTCGCGATCATCGCAGCCCTCCGAGCGGAGTGGACCGGGCGACGTCACTAGTGATACGAAAACAATTTACTACTACTGAGTTCTTAGATTTACGCGAATATTACACATGAAATAAAACTAATTTTTCGGATTTTATCGCGGTTTAACGGTCACGGGTCCCTCCCGTGACCATGGGTGCTGCAAAGCACTCGAAACGTCGGGAACTTAAAAATAAAAATTAAACCGCGATAAAATCCGAAAAATTAGTTTTATTTCAATTTACTACTATTTAATTTTACATTTTTTAATATTTCTATTTATATTTTTCACTTTTGTATATCATTCATCACATTCTCATCATCTCGTGCCCAGGAGCATGTACGGTGCAAACAAGTACATTTTCATACGCCAGCACTTCATCTGCGGCGCGCGGCATTTCGTCATACACGATCAGTTCGCAATTATCATTAATAGCTTGAACTCATACGTCATTTATCATAACAATTATCATAAATAAACACTTATCATCAATCTATAAGTGTATCCATCAAATATCGGGCCAAGTGTACGGTCGAAGACTCTACAATTATTGTATTTTCATTGATTTTGGATTGGTGTTAGTTGAGGTTATTAGTAATGTGATTTTTTATCGATAACCAAATGCTAACACTTATTTCACCGCGTCGATAGTCTTATTATTGTAAATTAATACAAACACCGTCATGCCTATATTCCCCAAGCAGGGGTGACAGAGTTGTACAGAGTCCACGCACTTTTCGCCGACGATGTTTGATCTCATGTAATAGGGGCGCGCCTATTGTCATATACCGGGAACAATACCAGACTCCACACTCATACTTGAAGTTTTTCATTAGAAAAACTACTTTTGTCCGACCAAGGATTTGAACCCAGGACCTCGTGATCACAAAGCGACTTGCTTTGCCACTAAACCAACGAGGCAGTCAGTTTACAGTTAATTCACTGGACCAAGAGCTTTTCTTAAACAAACATTCAAAGAAATAAATATTCCAATTGACGTCCACAATTTTTATTTGAAAATCATAAATATGATTATGTAAATAAAAAAAAAATCTTTAAATAATGTATGTGATTCTACAATATCTTGTATGATATACGAAATGTGTCTTTTAATAAGTTCAAAAAGACTATCGAAACTGAATTGTATTAAAGGATACTTCAAAATGAAGATAACCTGAACAGGAAAACTGATTGGGTTTGAGCAGCTCTTTAATCATCGAATCTAAATCATATGATGTGAAATACATTTTGTTAAAAAATGACATTGCAAGCCGAAAGATTTGTAGAACAAAATTTAACTTAAAGAAACTTTTATGCCGGATTTTCTCAAAGGATGTAATGTTTCAGGTTTTAAGTGCATTTTATTGGCTTCTTTATAAATTGATTATTTTTGACTTTGACTTTGTGTACATAAAGAATTAAGCATAAAAACTTGAATCTTAAAATGTGTGGTTTTATGTTCTCAGTGTCACAATATTTGAGTAAAAAAATAAAAATAAAATAAAAATTGTTTATTTCAGACATTCAGTCCATATAAGTACAAACACAAAAAATTATTACATAATAAAATTTATACAAAAAAATAAAAATAAAATTTATACACAAAAACAAAAAAAATAAAAATAAATAATGATTTAAATTAAAAATATAATGAAATAGAATAATAATACAAAATAATGAATAATGAAACATAATCAAATTATTATTATTATTTCCCTTTTAAATTACCCTTCGGACCAGGGTCCTCCAGAGAGGGGATGAGAATCGGTCCGCAACAGTCCTCAGGATGCCGTTGTGACCGCCGCGCACTCGGTTAATTAGGGACACAGTTTTCTTCCGAATTATGGCATGAAAACCATCAGTGCCATAATGCGCAAACATCCCCGATGCACTACAAAAACGAGGCAGCCCCAACATCATCCTAAAGATGATGTTATATTGTACCAGTAGATCCTCCAGCGCCCTTTTGGTGTAACTGACCACAGACTCCCCGTATAGAAATTCTGACAATACGCTTTAAAGAGCGTGATCTTAACTTGATCAGTACAACGGGAGAATCTGCGAGCCAGCATGTTCCCTCTGACAGCTAGAGCCCTACGCTCCCTCTCGATGTCGACATCGTCCCTAAGGCCGTCGGTTATAAAATGCCTCAAATATTTAAATTTCGTAACACGATTAATATTTAATCCATTTAGGGTGATATTATGTAAATAATCAGCGCATACACCGTCGGCCTTAAAGACCATATATTCGCATTTTCTTACATTGTATATGAGTCCATGCACATTCGCATAGGCCTCGCATGGTCGTAGCAACTCTCTAAGACCCCCCCACCGTTGGGCTCAGCAGCACCATGTCGTCCGCGTAGCTAATGTTGTTAATGCTAACGCCATCTATTCGACAACCGACAGTCTTTCTGCTCAGCTCGACGATAAGGTCGTTTATATATATGTTCAACAGCTTGGGAGACGTTAGCCCCCCCTGTCTCACTCCGCTGTCCAACCTATACATTTCAGAGAGTGTGCAATTCCACCTTACAAAGTTTGATTGATTGGCATACCAATATTTAAACAACTTAAGAACTTCTACTGGTATACCCCTATCTCTCAACTTTCTCCAGAGCACGTCGTATGATACGAGATCAAACGCCTTGGAGAGGTCAAGAAAACAGGCGTACACCGGCGTTTTGCGGTCTGTATAATATTGTACAGTATGCTTGAGACTTATGATTGCGCTTTCGGTAGATAGTCCGGGTCTAAACCCAAACTGAGCGTCATGAAGATTCTGATACTTGTCTAATCAAGAAGCAAGCATACTGTCCAGTATCTTAGCAATCGTTGTGGCTAGTGATATGGGGCGATAATTTTCTTTATCCGAGATATCACCTGTCCTGTTCTTCACAATAGGCACTACGACAGTTTTCATTAAGTCATGTGGTATGAATGAGTGACTAATGCAAAAAACATGGCCAGGACCCTCGTCAGGGGGACTCCAGCGTATCGCAAGTGCTCAATACTGAGCCCGTCATGTCATTTACCGCCTGTCATTCCCTTTAAGATATCTCGTACCTGACTAGCAGAGAATTGAACGAGTGATTCCCCTCCCTGACCGTCGGGTTCAGAGTCAATAAACATGGTAGAAGGACCTAAAGGGAAGCACACTTTAAAATTTTCCATGAACATATTAGCAATCTGTTGTGGTTCACTATATTCCCCCACGCTCATCGGCAGGCCAGGCTTAATATCGTGCTTTGCCGTAGCCTTCCAAAATTTACCAAACTGTTTTGCTAATCTATGCTTGGCTAAGATATCCATTTTTAGTTGTTCTTGGTTGTTTTGGCTCCACTTTAAACGACTTTTAAAGATTTTACGAGACTCATGCATTTCCCTGCAAACGATGCCAGAAGTTGGCCGATTATGTAAAATCCAAATTTCAAATTTAAGTCTGGCAGCCCGATGAGCTTCGCGAACATGCTTGTTCCAGCCACATAAATGCCTGCCTTTATTACGTTTATTACAACGTCTCCCGCTAGTCCTGACGGCCGCGTCACACAAGATATGCACAATATTATCATACATTTCGGTTATAATAATTTTATGACCTTCCAAGCTGCATGACCCTCGTCTGCAGTCGGTAAAATCAATGTGACGCAATTTGTCGTTACATTTTTTTTTTTAAATCAGTTTCTATGTCTCTACTTTGCGTCCTGTCTCAATACCAACATCATCTTCAACACCGTCAGACGTCTGCTGCAAGACAACAACCTCCCAAATATCAAAATACACTTCAAACTATTACATTTCTATTATCACTATACTCTCAACCTTTAGAACTTAAATCCAATCATAAAAATAAGAAATCTTCCTTTTACCAATAAATACAAATCGCAAACATATTTACAAAGCGAGATCACTATCGGCTATCGCATTTCCGCGCCGTTAGCTGGCAGACGCATGGCGGCGGTTAAATCGCATTATTGTGTCTTCACGAGTATATTTCAGAGCCATGAACGAATAAAAAGGCGAATGGAATCTCGCTAAACAAAATGTAAAGCCCCATAGTAAGTCAGTTAGCATGTACGTACGAGCTCAAACGCACGCACTCGCACCATAGTTAGCCTATCGGCCGCAATTACGCAAAAACCTCGTTTGACAAAAGTCCATTTCGTAGTTTCACTCTTTATTCAAACGATGGGATTCGTCAATGGATGGAAAAAGAAAAGGAAATACAGCGGTATCATAGAGATAAGGGTTAATGCAGGGTATAGAGTGAGGGCGGGCGAAAGGCTATCCCACCACACGCGTCCTTCGAGGCGCAGTGGCATAGCTTCTCGCCTATTTTGCTCGTCTGTCCCGGCAAGCAATTTGGCGTGGTCTTGGGAGTAGCGCATGGTCGCGACGATCCCCAAGGCAAGTGTGACTGTATCCTGCTCGCGGTTGCTGCCTGCTATTGGTCTGGTCCTTCTGAACAGACATAACAGAAACAGTCATGCGCTTACCCTTCCCCACTCGGTCCCGTCCCTCCCTTTCCTTCTCCTACCCAGTCCACTTTTCCCCCGGCTTTAGCCGGAAGGTTGTGGCGCCTGGCTGCGCCCCTCCGCGGGGTGCAGCAGGTGGCGCCTGTCGTTTTGGGTGGTCGGTCGAGGTCAAAAGCGCGGCGCTGGAGTGCGCCGTGCATTTTAGTACAGGGAATGACCTCCCGACCGCCCGCTGGGCTATGGGGCCCTTTTGGGTCCCTAGCCCGGCCGTGCTGGGCCGACCGGCTGCTGCTGCTTGCTGCCAGAGGGGCGGCGCGGCGGCGGCTTTGAGGCGGGATGGGTGTGGGTCGGGCGCCTGGTTCCCCCCTCACTCTCCATCTGGAGAGAGAGTTGGGTGTAGCAGGTGGCGCCGCCCCTGTTAGGGAGCCGTTCGGGCGCCCGCCCTTAGGGGTGTGGCGCAGATCGGCTTGGTGGTACGGTGGTCGGTGTAGGTTTGCGTAATCTCTCGACCGAACCGGGCCGACCGGCTGCTGCTGCATGCCGCCAGAGGGGCGGTGCGGCGGCGGCTGGACGGTTCGCGCGCGTGTGGCGCGAGGGGGCGTGGAAATACCCATGGCCTCGGATGTCAAAGTACATGGGTGTCTCTACCAAATTACCTGGGTCGCAGACTCGGGGAGTCTGCCTCCCTCGAGAGGGAGACGCCGCGTTGGGTGACATCAACGCGGCGTCTACGTAGGGAGAGGACGTACGAAAGTACGCAGGGAGCTGGACTCCCAAGGTGGGCCCTCAACAGGGCAGGTCGCGTCGGCGTCGCGGTGCGTACCTAACGGCGATCCCGTGACCCCGACACTATGCGGCAAAGACGGTGTCACCGCAGGGTTTTTAGTCGGTACACTTGATCCATCAACAGCCGGGGCTACGCCCCCGAGTGTTGATGGATCAAGGACTCCGACAAAATCCTCCTTCCCTGTAATAAAAAAAAAAGGTATAGAGTGAATAGTGCGATGGAGAAGCTACTTCGGAGCCAGCACTTAAGTCAAAAGGCGCAGCTGTCCATGCATAACGGACTACTTATCCCTACGCTGTTGTATGGCAGTGACAGTTGGTTATGTAAGGAGGAGAATGGAAAGCAGGATAAATGCGGTCGAAATGCGAGGTCTGCGGAAGATGTGCAGAGTTAAGCTTACCGTCCGTAATCGCAACAGCGTAGTAAGAAAGCATGTAGTTATGAAATATAGTATCGGTGTAAAGATGAGAAAGGGTATGCTCTGTTGATTGAAGCCTATAGAAAAAATGTCGAAAGAAAGAATGACAAAACAGATATACAATGCGAAAGTGGATGGATGTAGGTACCGGGAAAGACCTACACTATTTTACAATGACCAAATAGACCGTGTCTTATCTGAAGGGCAAGTCAAGAGACTCCGTAATCGGCAAGCGTGTATGAGACGAAAGACGAGAGTGTAGGAAGCCAGAGAGGTCTGTAAGGAGAGATCCTGTTTAAACTCTGTACTTTGTGCCTACCCCGCAAGGGATCTGCCGTGATGATATAGAAAAAGAGATCGATAGATTTTATTAAGCGAGATTCCGTCCGCCTTTTTATACGTCCATGTTCAGGGCATATTAATCATAATTCAATACTGAGTAACGGCAAATTAGCCAATAGTTGGTAATTTTGTGTTCTTTAAAAATACGAAAATCAACGTAGATACCACGGTATCTACGTTGATTTTCATTGATATATTTTTGACACTAGGTTTTCGTAATTAACTAATTTTGATACTGAATTCATTTAAAATAATAATATTTTGAAAATATAGGAATTAGTAACATTATGTGGTACCTATTTAATATTTTACTCAATTTATCCATAGTCGTCATGATCTTCAAAAAACCACTCATAATCCCGCTAAAAAACATCCTTTGTTCAATAAGATATAGGAATTTTTGTAATGCTATAGAGCATTAGGGAAATAGATGAATATATATGATAGTCAGGAGATAGAAAAGGCACAAAGCAATAATATAATGTGGTGGGATGTGATAAAAATATATGTAGTTTTAACAAAAAAAACAGACGATTCATCAGCGCTTATTAAAACTGAACATCCAAAAACCAGTGTAGATGAGGCTAACAAATATTTTACTGGTGTAGGGCAGAAGCTAGCGGAAAACAGTATCGGTAACTTTTGGCTGACCAACCTTATTTGCCTTACTTCCTACTGATGGAAAAGAGCTTGAACATCTCATAACGGGCTTAAGAGAAGATTCAGCCGTTGGGGTAGACCAGATATGTGGCAAAATCTTAAAGCGCTACCTCAAGTCACTTGTTCTTCCTATCACCCATATTTGCAACCTATCGTGTAATACTGGCACTTTTCCCTTAGCGTTGAAGATAGCACTTGTCAAAACAATTCACAAAGGGGGTAGCAAAAACTGCGTTCATAATTATAGGCCCATATCTATCCTTCCTACATTATCCAAAAACGTCTGATCAATAAACGCCTCAGGAACTTTTTTAAGGCTAACACCCTTCATTCAACTGGACTATTTGGGTTTCGATCTGGCAGGTCAACTGATGACGCTGTAAACCAACTTACCGACTCTATTGTCACTAATATTGATGATAAGAGGAAGCCTTTGACACGATACCTATTCCTTTGCTTTTATATAAATTAGAATGAATAGGTGTCAGAGGTCTTCCACTACAACCTTTTTTTTATATATACGTAGCCCCACACTAGGATTTATTCCTGTATCGTGGGTGCGTTTACAAACATGAAAATTAACTTAAACAAATACCCAGACCGAAACAAATAATTGTGGATCACACAAAGATTTGTTGCGTGCGGGGATCGAACCCGCGACTATTAGACACAGTGGGCGGAGTGGCTTAAGCTCTTAACCACTGCGCTAAATCGTCCGTCTGAACTGTACAAGGATTACCTAAGCGACAGTGCACTACAGTGTGCCGCAGGACAGCGTCCTAGGTCCTAGTCTTTTCCTTGTTTTTATTAATGACATGTGCCAGCTGCAACTCAGATACGGAAAAATACTATACTTTGCAGATGACTTTATTAAATTCATTAAAAACCGTACATTTAACCAATTGGACCTACACCAACCACCCGAACAAGCCGGCTTTCGGCGCGGCTTATCAACTACCGACCATCTTCATTCCCTTAACCAGTTAATTGAAAAGCATCCACAATTTAACCTTCCACTTTACCTGCCATTCGTAGATTACTCCAAAGCCTTCGATAGCTTGTCACACGCAGCCATATTTAAGAAAGAGAGAAACAAGGAATAGAACTGATATACATTCACCTACTCCGAAAAATTTAAAACGATATTTCTACATCCATTCTTATTCACACAACTGGGCCTTTCTTTCCTATTCAAAAAGGAGTCAAGCAAGGTGATCCACTCTCTCCCAAACTGTTCACAGCCACTCTGGAGGAAGTTTTTCGAAACCTCAACCAAGTTTGGAGAGGCAAGGATATTGTCGTTGGTGAGAGGCGATTGACTAAACTGCGGTTCGCCGACGACATTGTCCTTTTCCCTTCGTCCGAACCTGAGTTAGGCCTAGTGCTCGAAGAACTGGCCATGCAAGCGCTGAGCTTAGGCTTCGAATCAACATGGATAAAACGTAATTGATGACCAACAGCGCGCAACGTAGGGTAAAATTCCAAAGGTTGGAGATTGAGTATGTCCAGGAGTACATATATCTTGGCCAATTAGTCTTATTCCAGGCGAGGCAAAGCAAGGAAGTTGCTCGTCGCACCGAAATCGCCTGGAAGAACTATTAGTCAATGAAGCAATTAATGAAGGGAGCTCTCCCTCTTTCATTAAAAAGGAAACTCATGGACGTTCTCCCCACCCTCACCTACAGAGCGCAGATATGGTCGTTAACTGATCACCAAAAGTCCACCCTTGGGATTTGCGAACGAGCAATGGAGCTCAGCATTCTTGGAGTCAAATTAACAGATCGTATCAGGAACTCGGTCTTGCGCTCGAACACAAAAATCGTTGATGTAGGCCAATCAGCTGCAAGGCTCAAATGGAACTGGGGTGGACATATCTGCCGCATGTCTGATACGCTTTGGGCAAAAATTACGACAGTGTGGGTCCCACCTGTCAGGAAACAAAGGCACGGCAGGCCCAGAAAGAGGTGTCGAGATGAGCTGGACTACTATAACGAGGATTGGCACCAGCTTGGACTAAACCGAGATGAGTGGAAGAAGGAAGGGGAGGCCTTTGCCTTGCAGTGGGACAGTATAGGCTTATAATAATTTGCAGATGACATAGCGCTCTTCTTTAGTAGTAATATCTGGGAGGATCTTTTTTATAGCACCCAAAGAGGATTTGATGAGATCTGTCTATGGCTAAACCGTAATTTATTGACACTAAATGTAGACAAAACCAAATACATTGATTTTGCGTCTAAGAAAAATCTTCTTCCGCCAAAGTCACTCAACATCAATGCCCATACCTGCTCCCACACTGCAGTTCTATCATGTCTCCGTCAACCCCTAAAGAGAACTAGCACCATCAAATATCTTGGAGTATACATAGATCAAACACTATCTTTTAAGGCTCATATTGACGTTCTCGTAACTAGAATTCATAAGATGAACTACATTTTTAAGATATTAAGGCAAGTGACGGATACTAAGTCTATTAAAATGGTCAACTCAGCTTTCTGCCTGTCAATGGTTAATTAAGCTATCGCATAACTTCTCGGGGTGAGGCAAGCAAAGTGCACCTTCTGGAAATTAAGAGAGCACGGCGAGCTCTACTCAAGGTTGCTGCGGGATTACCTTGTCGTTATCCAACCATTAATTTGTATAAACACTGGGATGTACTTACTGTTAGGCACACTTTTATTTTATGTATAATAGTAAAAAATCATACACAATTGGGATATAATTCTAATTTAAAAAACATAAACATAATAAAATAAGGTTATGTCTGTCCTACTGATTCCTTTCACACTAAACTTTCGCAAAGATTTTATTGTTTTTGGGAGGATGTCTATATAACAAAATCAACTCCTCGCTATCAATATACCTATTACGTAAATCAGTAAGTAAATCTACACTATGTAAAAAGCTGAAAACACTTGACTACTCATATAAGGCAACTGAATGTCTGCTCATACTAAATAGCTAATATCTTCAACACACACACACACACTCACATTCACTTGACTTACACACAAAGTATCCTTTCACATACACTTGACCTCACACACACACACACATAGAGAGAGACGTGCACCTACAAACTGTATATCCTCTCTATTTTATAGTAAACTTTATTTAATTTGTTGTTTAATATTTTCTTCACACATCTAGTTTATACTTGATCTAATATTAACTTTAAGTTTCGGGAGCCTGGTGACCCGTAACACAGGTATTCCTATACCTATCTCGGGCACCAGTCTCTCACAAATATCCTGTTATTCTAATAGATTAAGCTGGTACTGTACTAATTGTTATAATGCACATTTGTGATGAGAAAATAAATTATTTTATTATTATTATTATGTATCTCGCTGAGATTCACGGGCTTTAGCCGGACCTTTGAAAGGCTTACATGGGGGCATGGGTCCAACACGTAGAGGCCCTTTGCGAAAAGTTAATGTTATGTAAGTCACCTGCTGAGATCACTTGCTGAAAATGAAGAAACATAACCAGCGAACTGACCTCGGCAGGTGCAAGGACTATTGTAAACTATGGAAAGAAAACAAGGGCTATATAAATGAGGTTTCATGGACAAAAATTGGACTATTTCAAAGGGGAAGGACACCGGCCATAATTAGTGATACCTAATTACCCGTGGCCGGCGGTGACTCGCCGCTTACTAGATGGGCCCTCTAACGGTCGTCCTAGGACAACTGAGGGCAACACCGGTGTGAGCGGCTCAGGGGTGTAGAGAGGTGTGCTGCGCTTTCTCCGAAGTTACTCGCGGCGTTACGCCCTTTAACACTTCCACCCCTGGAGCGTCAATATAGCTCTCACGGCTCCTCTCTGGACGGCCAATTAAGGCTATCCAGAGCCGAGAGTCCTGCTGAAACCGAAGGGTGCCCGTCTTCGGTTTCCACTCGACCGACGAAGATACGCCGAGTTGGGGGCCTTGACCGACTCTCTGAAGCAATCGGGTCCGTGGTGTCGTTACTCACCAACAGCTCGCCACAAGCTGCCCTGCGGGCTTATTATTATTATTATTAATAATTGCATGGAAATTCAATTGTCAAAAGCTGACGAATTGTGGGAATTGAAAGAAAGAAAGAAAATACATTTTATTCAGCCACACAGCATAGTAATGGTGGTACTAAAATGAACAACAAAGATAATAACTAAAATTAATAACAAAAATAGTAACAAATAGAAATAAAACAAAAAAACAAAAGAAGAGCTAGCCAAAACATTTACAGACACCAGAGGTTGTGTGGGGCTGAATAGGACACTGCCTCACCATAACGATGGATCATGGTGCAGCGCTGGTATTCTGGCAGCACCATAAGGATGACGTCAGAGATGCCGACTTGGACTTAAGGGAAATAATTAAAAATATACTTACATAAATATTCATATATAATGACTTATATTACGTTGAAATACATTACGTTATTATTACGGAATTGATTGTAAGAACATTTATTTTTAATTGATTCCCATATTAACATAGATTTTTGCCGAAAGATTTTTGTACGATTGTATTAGTTATTAAATGTCATACCTACGTAAGACATTCAATTTTAACATTTTAACACCAAACATTTAAATAACTAATACAGTCGTACAAAAATATTTTAGCCTGCGGCCAAAATCGCAACTAAGCGATACTAGTTAGTCATCAAGTAAAATGTAATTTCATGATAATTGCAGAATTGCCCTTTGGTATGAAATTTACCCAAATTCTTTTTTTAATTAGTTACCGTGCACCACTTGTTGAAGTATTGCCTTGGAAGTAGGAAATTTTAAATTTTAACCTCACACTCACCAATGCTAACCTCACACCAATGCCTACGTCATCCGCGGGTCAAAAGATCCTTGTAGGACTATAATAAGTAATCGACTATGATCGAGTAGTTACGGGTTCGATCCCCATACGAGACAAATCTTTGTTTAACCAACATACATTTATTTCAGTCAAGGTGTTTGTGCATACATGTTTATGTTTGTAAACGCATGCATTACACAGAAACCTTTACTAGCGTGAACTAACATTCTTTGTTAGAGGAATTGGTTCTAACAGTGCATGAAACAACAGACAGTGCTCATTCCGATCTCGGTCTCAAACCTATTTGCATCTTTAAAAAAGGCGACAACCTGATATTTCACGAACGCGTCTAATCATATGAACCCGCTAATCGTAACCGCCGCCGACTGCGAACCTGCGATGTTCCCTTTGCTTACAAACACGTGTGAACTTTGTTCACCAATATTTCAGTTAATTCAAGTTTCAGAATCAAATCTAACTTAAAGTTAGTTGAAGTTGCGCTCGCAACTCTCCCTGTGTGTCTTTAAGTTTCACATTGTAAATATTTTACATTGTTTTAATTTATTACAGAGGGAGTAAAGCTATTGTATTAAGTTTATAATCTATGCTTATAATTATATACTATGAGAGTAAAGGAAGTTAGAGAGGTCTGCAAAGAGAAAACATGTGGGAACTTTACCTACCCTACAAAGAATCTGACATAATAATATAGATAGAATAAGGTAATAATGAAAGATGTAAACATATCTATTCATTTAATTAACAAATGTCCAAGATGCTCCACCATTTCCCATTCGTGATCTCTCTCATCTATCTATCTATCTATAACCTCACGCCAGATCCCTTGCGGGGTAGGCAGAGAGTACAGAGTTCCAACAGGTTCTTTCGGCACTCTGCACCCCACGACTCGCCAGTTCGGGCCCGGCGTGATGGGTGGCGGCCCCCATCGCCGCTTCCACCTATATTCGTACCGACGGGGGCGGGCCGGTACGCGTCGCCTCGGGGGGAAACCCTAGCCCGCACTGCGGTACGTCTTCGGTCCAAGATTGCAGCCATAATGACTGGCAGGGGTCGCGACGAGCACGCTCTTGGACAGATCTCTCTCATCTTCTGCCAATTAGGGTGTATAGGCGGATAGGCGTTACGGTTTATTTTGTTTTAACATAATAACAAAATAGAAGGCACGGCAAATCAAGTGGTAACAAAGTCAAGTTATAAGTAGTACCCTCAAGTAGTGGCTGTAATACATGATGCGGGCGGCAGAGACCTACGGCAACCGCAGGAAGAGTATACAGAGCTACAAGGATGTTTTGGGCTCGTGGCCAAAATCGGAACTAACGCTATCATCAAGTGAAATGTCACTTCATGACAGTCGCAGAGATGATGTTTGCTATGAAATTTACCCAAGTTTCTTTTTTAAATAGAATCCATGTGTGTGAATGATCTACGCTGTTGGCCGCGGGGCCTTTATAGCTTCACCGGACATGAATTAGAAACCGTGGTAGATCCCCACCTTTTGAATATGTCCTTGAAAGTAGAAAAAAAAATACAAAGTGTTACCACACTAATTTCACATCATGGCCCCTTCTGTCATGTCAAAAGTCCTTGACTGACTTAACGAAGTATTTACTTTGTGGGTAGCCGCCATCTAGCTAAGCATTTTATACATTTGGCATGGCAACCAACATATATGGCAAAAGGTCGGAAGCTCAGAGTAGAGACAGAGACTAACGCCGGAAGCTGTACCACCGGCATAATGAGTGGCACATTTGGCATACCGTAAACATGCACGCCAAAAAGCCGAAGGACTAAAATTTGTAGTGTAAAAAGGATGGCATATTAACTCGATAGCGATACGCTAAAATCAATCTGTTCGTACTAAGCCCTCAAAATGCGTTGTCATCGTCAAAAAAGGTATTATTCATGGCATGGTATCCCGTTAGGCTGTAAAATGGACATCTCTCTGACTATGTTTATTTCATTGTAAACCAACGGCGCAAAGAATTAATTATTCTGTAGCGAAACCGGGTAAGTGCAACATGTCTGTGTCAATTTAATTTTTATTCGGGGGTTACGAGGTCAACACGAATTCACCAACATGCGCTGTATACTTACCAAACTTAAATGGACCTCTCCATCTTAAAGAGATGAGGATAGCCGATGACCTTAATTGTGGATTCTCTATTAAGGTAAATACAGACTAGACCAGCGTCCCTAACGAATGTAACGAATTTTGACGATTCAGATGAAATCAGAGCACGTACCATGCTCAGATAGATGTTAGCCTAACTATCGAGTTGATATGCCATTTTTTTCATGCTACAAATTTGCTAAGTTAGGATGAACTTGACAGCACGCTAACTCGCTAGCGATACGGTAGCGTCAATGTTTTTATACTAAGCTCTCTGGACTCAATACTTAGGTACTTACTTTTCACGAAAATAATTCGTTAGTGTGGTTGTAACATACTTATTTTAATGGAAATACAGTTTGCCTGCTTGAACTTAGTGCATGAAAATGAATAACAATCTAACTTAAACCACGATAGCTTGATTTGTCTCTAGTACTTATTTTTTTCTGTAAAACTTATATTACTTTGCTATTTATAAATATAGTAGTAGCTAGTAATTTGGTTTTATGTTAATCCTAGTTATGTGTATGTAATTGAAACGAAGGCTAAGTAAAATTATACTAATCTTTGACTTAATAATTAGTAGGTAGTAGTTGTAGGTGTAGTAGGTATTTTGTATTTTTAATGCATATTTATTAGTTATGGTATAGTCATTAATTATACATCTGGCTATCTATTATCTTTAGCTTATAAAGTTTTAAACTATCAATCCCTTAGTATCGAAATGTTTAGGGACTAGGGACTGCAGGACAGGCCAAGTTAAGCTGGTCCATAACGGGAGCAGAATTCGTTTGTCGCCAACAACGTTGCGATGGTTACGACTGCATTGTACCGTACTAAACAATAATCCTTTATAAACTGCTTTTAGTTAAATGGTTTGAGTTTTATGCTCAACTGGCGAACCACTTTTAGCACACGTGATACATTGAAATAAAAATCAGAAGTATTTTAGTAATGTAAGAAAGAAAAGAAAGAAAGAAAAGGATGCTTATTTAAAGATTAAAACCCGTTTGTAATCTGTCCATTCCATCTGAAGAAGAAGTGACTGTCATTCTGGTCAGTAGATTGAGTACTCGCGGACCGATAATCACACGGAAATAATATTTGCATGACCTACAAATCTTTCTTTCAATCTAAGTGTTCGTGTATGTAAATTCATATTTGTTAACACGCTGACGACTATAGTTTAGTACCTAGGCAGATTTGATTTTAATAAATATGTTATATTAGTTTCGTTAGTTTCCTCACAGAGTTTATAGGTACAAAAGATATGATTTGAGTTTGATATCTCAAATATTTATGGCATAATTTAGGCATAGCTAGAACGGCAGCCGAATATTAAATCTCTTATAATATAGGACTTTTACTACACCAAAAATCCCTCCTGTGGTCTCTTTCTTTCGCTTGGAGGTCGTATGCTTATGTGCTTTCCTATTACGTTTATAAATGTATTTTTATTCTAATCAAGGCACATTGTACGGCTACAATATTGTCCGTTCAGTCGGAGCGACGAACAGTCATTTGTTATTGTTAATTACTAATCCGCAAATGAATAATAGCCTGGACGTGGCGTTTATAATTGCCGGATTATTCAAATGATTTATTGCAGTTTGATCCTAGTGTCTGGAAATCACAAAATGTTGGTATCTTCTAGTAACTAGCTCGTTGTTTTTGTTTAAGGTACTTATTTAATTAGGTCCAAGACAATAAGCTTTAATAAAGAACTTGAACTGTTGATAACAAAAAGTGGTACTGTTTTAGAAGTATTGGTATTCAGAGATTTATCCTAAGATATACAGAATAATTTCGGAGTAATAAGTAATGTTGAAATGTTTATTTTTAATCCGAAATAAATAGAGATAATTTATTTTGAATTACCAACAACTGCATCCACAATTCATTGTGATATAAAAACAACGCATGAACTGCAACGCATACTGAATTTAATTGTGTGTTGCAAGTAGTTGCGTATTCCGCGCGCTGTTTTTTGTGTGTTTAAACAATTAGAGTTCATTAGGGCGCACACACGCGGCCTTTTGTAATGCAAATCCGTTGTTTTATGCGCCCGCACACACCTGCACAGACACACACCGCGCCCGCGCCTGACACACGACCGGTAAGCGCGACCAGGACACCGCTAGATCTGTGTGTGACCGTCCCCGCCCGCACTCTCCAAATCAAAAGCAATTTCATAAGTGAAATGCAGCTCAAGCGGCACACACAAAGTTCTGCTCAGCTTCGTATAAAATTCAATATTTCCGCGAGAGGCGCGCGCCGCGGGACCTCGTCCAACATCGCAACTTCGCCGACTCGAGTTTAAAGAAACCTTCATAAAAATAGTAAACACGATTTGTGTTGGTGAAGAGATAAATCTCGGTATTGCAAACACGGTTGTATCTCGCGGGGCGGAATCTGGCGCTGGTTTGATTCGATTGTTGAATTGTGTTGCCTGGAGAAATATCGCGAATTCAGTTGGACAACATCGCCGAGTCATATTGCTTGCGGCGGGACAGGGGTAGATGATATGTAATCGATGTCAAGAACTCTTAAAGTTATGCTGGTATGATCCCAGCTTTGATATTTTATTTATTCTTCGATATATTACATATGTTATAAGGTCCTGTGAATACATACAAATATAGCAAAACGCTACTAAAAATGCTTTAGAGAGCAACAATTAAAAAAAAATGATTTTTATGCGACTTATTTTTTAAGTACCCACACTAGTACTTATTCCTGGGTCGTGGGTGCGTTTACAAACATGAAAATTCACATACACAAATACCCAGACCGAAACAAATAATTGTAGACACACAAAAATTTGTCCCGTGCGGAAATCTATCCCGCGACTATTAGGCTGAATTTTTGTCCAAAGTATTAGGCAAATTCATAAGTTTCCCACAGATGAAATATATTCTAGTAATTTTTAGAAATTCTTTCGTACTCTTCACGATACGAGACTGTAAAAAACACGGAGCATCAGACTCTACCTCCTGATTTAACTTTCTACAATCAATGGCGCATTGTTCCGACCCCGGTATTTTTTTGTTGTGAATTGTCATAGTAATTTTTTTTTTGTTTTCTAATAGAAAACTTATAGAAAACATAAGAACCCCGAACGAGGCAGTTATACCCAGTATGGGTATGACTGCCTCGTTGGTCTAGTGGCGTAAAAAACGCTTGACGGTCACGAGGTCCTGGGTTTTAATCCTAGGTCGGACAAATGTAGTTTTTCTATCCAGAGATTCCCAATGTCAGGACGGAGTCTTGAATTGTGCCCGATATGTGGTAATAGGCTCGGGACCTATTACATGGGACCTGACATTGTCTGCGAAAAATGGGTGCATACAGTACATCTCTGCCAACCCTTTTTGTGGAATATAGGCGTGACGGTATGGGTATGACAATTTACAACAAAACTTTACTGAGTCAAACAAGGCGCTATCAATTGCGTAAAGGGAATAGATTTATTTTTCTCTTTATTACTATAAAAATAACAGATACATTTACAACAGAACACTCTAAAAACCACGGAGGTTTGTTCCGAGTGCCATAACAATTCTAGAAATAAAATGCAGAGCGACAAAAGTAATTAAGTACCAACTAATTAGTTATCACAACAGTGCGACGATCGACTCAACTACAATAATATAATCAATCAATCAATCAGCCTATCGTAGTCCACTGCTGGACATAGGCCTCTCCTAACACGCGCCATTGCATACGGTCCTCCGCCTTCCGCATCCAGTCTGTCCCAGCGACCTTTTTGAGGTCGTCGGTCCAATAATATAATAGTTATTATACATTATTTGTGGGTAAAAATGCTAGCAACTAGACTAGACCAAAAGCTAATATACAACGGTTGAACGCTAACCTCGTTAAGCCGTAATCAAATGTGAATTGATTACACATTCGGGCGTGCCCTGTGATGTTATATTCAGGTGTAATGCCGGCGTGTGCTAATCCTGCAACACATGTCACCGGCTTTTGTCCATCAGCTAGGATTCAAGTGTACTGACTAGGAATTTTTTATTAGCCTGCATTATCACAATGATGGTAGAAATAGAATAGTGACAAAACCTGTGATAGATTACGGTGAAAATTGTTGTGCCTATAGAACAAAGAGCTTGCTATAGAATTTAGTAGCACATACAAGGTGTAACATTATAAACGCTAGACCTGAAAGTAGTTTGTTTTGAATCGATAACTAAATTGAGTCTAACTATTTTTAATGTATACATTTTTTTGCAAAAAATACTGTTACTCCCTTAGTGCGCTGTACGATAAACTAAATTTATTCTTGATTCAAAGCAATACGGAGATTTCAAATGCATTTCTAAAACGCACTATTCTATTTCTTAATTCGCACACATACACGTACAAGTTTCATTATTAATTGGGCTATAAACGGGCGTAAAAAAGGGGTTAAAAATCATATTTGAAAAATTGGTTTTCGTATGGAATTTGTGAAGCAATCATCTAAACGGAGTGTCTGAGGTCCTGCGTTATTTATGATGCACCTGGTATATACTTTTTGTAGAGTAACTGCTCTATAGTAGTTTTCACATGGGATCCACGCATGGGATGGATAGTGGCAGTTCTAATTGCCAAACCAAATTAATATTTAATTCCATCATATTAGGACATAAACCCATAAGTATAGAAACGGGTCATGCCTCTTATTGCCATTGAATAAAGCATAATTTCGTTTTGCAATTAGTGAAAAATACTATAGTTGACATGCTGGAAAAGGCACTTCTGGAAACCGGTGCACCCGCTACCTGGACTTTTTTAATAAGATAAACCGTGCTGTGGGTTTATTTACAAAGTCTCCTAAAGATGTGTCTTGCGCGGTGATTGAACCTGCGACTACTTAATCCAGTGGACGAAGCGACTTAAGCTCTTAACCACTGGACCAAGCCGTCCATTTTACTCTTTAAACTATTATCATTAGTCTTATACTACTCGTTGGTTGTGTGTGTGTGTATAATCATACAGATCATTCGATCTACGCTTTTGGCCGCGGGGCCTTTACAGAGGATAAGAGGACGAGCATGCAACCAGTACGAACAACAAAAAACAAGGTTCGTCTGCACGTATTTGTTTTTTTTATGTATGTTCACCGATACTTGCATCAATTGTGGACCGATTTTGATGATTAATTTTGCGTTGGGTTCAGTATAGCTTCGAGGTGGTCCCATTTTAATTGCATTGGTATCAGACTTTAGACTTTAAAAATACACCAATGAACTCCTTAACGACAAACAATATGTGCGAATGTGTAGATTAAGTTATTATAGGTGTTATGTTAATCCTAAAAGTACCCTACCATAAAACTTAGTCGAATATTAACCGATTTCAAACAAGAAAAAGGAGGATTCACAATTCGTCTGTATTTTTTATAACTTCTTTGTTTATGATCTGATTTTGATGATTCTTTTAAAGTTGAGTTAGCTTTGAGGTGATCCCCTCATAATTTCATTGGTATTGGTCCTTAAACTTTGACGATACATGAGAACGACAAACAACACGAATGTGTAGTTTACGTTATTATGGGTATTCTGTCTTAAAATTGTAAAATATATACACTGAAGTCGGTGCCAGACACTCGGTGTAGTCGGGTTTTCGGCACCGACATCAAAATAATTACTTTTTGCCTTGTTAGTCAATTTCCTTTTTTAAAAAAAGTTACTTATATGCAACCGTGTTGAGTCTTATAATCTATCGAGTTCAGCTCGACTTGCTTTAAAATGTTCATGTGTAGATGCAAATGTAGTGTGATAGTGAATTTTGTATTCAACCGCGGTATGAGGTAGACAGCAGTTTAATATT
Source organism: Phalera bucephala (assembly GCA_905147815.2). NCBI lineage: Eukaryota > Metazoa > Arthropoda > Insecta > Lepidoptera > Notodontidae > Phalera > Phalera bucephala. The sequence goes on from LR990627.1 coordinate 12,608,818, forward strand.
TCAACAGAAGCACAGGAGCCGGTGTTGAGTTTTCGTATATACCGCACTACGCTCGGAGTGCCTTTACTCGTCACCCACTCGTGTCGATAGGGTTGTCTATCAAGATAGTTTTACCATACGTCCTCATGAGCGCCTTTTCAATGCGTGTTGTACAGCGCTTTAGAGCCACGCGTTAAAAACGTCCATGCAAATGAGAGCTTAACATCGATATTTGTTAAGATATTGGACGTCACTTGTCAATATATGTAGTTTTCTTCTTGGCGCCTAAAAACCCGTGCGTGCGCATATCTGCAGCTGTATTAATTACGTGTGCTTATTCTAAATAACATAATAACTGCAACCCGGCTAAGAATAGGACCAACTCATTTCGTCACGTCTCGTACAAGGGAAAACTAGGGAATGGGCAACAGCGTTAGATCAGACACTTCTACGACCAAAAATCTGCTCTCGCCAATCCGCCTGCCAAACGTGGCGACTACGGCAAATAGAATCAGAATCAGAATATGTTTTATTCATGTAAACCATTACAGTATTTATGAATCGTCAGAAAAGTAACAAAGACTCTACCGCCACTTCGGAATGTCATTCCTGTGGAGAATAAGAGCAAGAAACTCCACGGTTACTCTTTCCAAATAAGAAATTACAAACTTTTTCATCTACATTCTGTTGTGGGGTATGGGAGAACAATGTAGGTTGGTCATCAGGTGAGTCTAAGTTAAAAAAGCGAATAATACTATTTATGAGAATGGCTACATGGTTCCCTCATTTACAAAAAAAAATTACATGTTGTGTTAAATTAATAGAAGGAAGAGAGGAAATGTTAACTAACAACAGTTGAATAGGTTGTCATGACTCAAGTGGAGCTGGAATAGCATCTATCCAAGCATTTTTATCTTTTAAATAATCTTCTATTGAATAATAAGCTTGCTTACAAAGTGTTCGTTTTACACAAGCTTTGAACTTATTTTCATTAAGTTTAGTGACGTCAATGGGAATTTTGTTATAAAATCTAACACAGTGCCCCATAAAAGACGTGTGAATGTTTGACAGACGAAACTGCGGTTGATCTAATTTATTTCTATGTCGTGTGGTATAGCAATGCCTATCACCTAGCTGATTAAAAAGATCTAAATTTTTTTCTAGTATACATAATGTTTTCATAAATATTAATTTTGACATGGGACCGTCATGATATTAGCTACTTTGAATAGTTCTCTTATAGAGTCGCGACTACTCAAGTTATACTAAGTTATACTAGTAATACCAAATATAATGGAAGAGAAGAAAAACACGAGGCCCCTAGTTTCCGTCGGTCCTGTTTGTCCTGGTCGCGGTAGTAGCAACAACAGAACAAGAGATGCTAAGAATGTCCGGAAAAGATTCGACTACCACCAACAACCACGAAAATAAGCCCCGGTGACATATAACACATGCACATTTAGGACAGATGAAAAGCTAGTAATAGCCTAATGGTTAGACCGTTCAAACCCTGGCACGCACCTCTGACTTTTCGAAAGCATGTGCGTTTTAAAAATTAACTATAACTCACTATAATGGTGAAGGAAAACATCGTTAGGAAACCTGCATGCCTAAGAGTTTCTCAAAGGAGTGTAGAGTTCGTCAACTCGCACTGGGCCATCGTGGTGGACTATAGCCTAAGCGCTCTCAGTTTGAGAGGTGGCCCGTACCCAACGGTGAGAGAAGCTAGTTGAGCTGGAAGAGGAGATGGACAAGTTGCACTGGAGTATGGTTATCGGAGGTCCGAAGAGAGGGCGAGGACACGAGAACCTTAAAATCCGACAACTTGTTTTAATACCGGGAGAGCGAACAACAGTCCCAAGGTGGTGTTGGATTTATCGTCCTCAAGTCACTCATTAACAAAGTTGTGTCCATCACGAGTGTTTCGAGCAGGGTAGAGAACCTGAAACTCGGAATATCCAAAAGCTATTCGCTGAAGTTCATACAGATCTACTCACCTACTTCGGCACACTCAGATGATGAGGGCGAAGTTATGTATGAGGTATTTTCATTAGTATGTTGATGTACATGCTAATGTTCATACCTTATACATCATCTACTAATGTAGAGCCATATATACTTCCGAATCACACTTAACAGTAGTTATAGATGAATTTAATGCACGACTGGACAATCGAGGCGTTGATGAGCTGAGAATTGGATTTGGGCTGCGGAACCCCAGGGCTGGTCGAATTTCTGGAGAAAGAGGGACTCTTTATCAGGAACTTTTTATTCCAAAAGTCGCCACATAAGAAATAGACCTGGATGAGCCCTGATGGGTCCACTAAAAATGGGATAGACTTCATAATGAGCACCAAGCGATAAATATGTAATAATGTCAGAGCCTCTGCCGTATGGTCAGAGGCACATTAAATATTAACGTGAAACTGGAAAAATTGCGTCTGTTTAAGTCTACGCTCCGACCTCCTTATGCACATATTCAAAACTCCGAGAACTTTTAACTTGAATCGTCAAACCGCTTTGAATTACGACGGACGATTTAGCGCAGTGGTTAAGAGCTTGAACTGTTCCGCCTGTGTCTAAGTCGCGGGTTCGATTTCTGCACGGAACAAATATTTGTGTGACCGACAATTATTTGTTTCGGTCTAGGTATGTGTGCATATGAATTTTGTGTGTCTATCTATCTATCTATAACCTTACGCCAGATCCCTTGCGGGGTAGGCAGAGAGTTCCAACAGGTTCTTTCCTTACATACCTCTCTGGCTTCCTCGACTCTCATAGTTCGTCTCATACACGCTCACCGGTTACGGAGACTCTTGACTTTTCCATCAGACAAGACTCGGTTTATTTGGTCGTGGTAAGATAGTCTAGGTCTTCCCCGGTACCTGCATCCTTCCACTTTCACATTGTATATCTGTTTTGTCATTCTTTCCTCTGGCATTCTTTCTATATGCCCGAACCAACGGAGCATGCCCTTTCTCATCTTTACACCGATACTATCTTTCATACCTACTCGCTGTCTTACTATGCTGTTGCTAATGCGGTCGGTCAGCTTCACTCCGCACGTCCTCCGCAGAGCTCGCATTTCTACCGCATTTATCCTACTTTCATTCTCCTTCTTACATACCCAGCTCTCGCTACCATATAACAGCGTTGGGACAAGAACTCCGTTATGTATGGCCAGCTGCGCCTTATGGCTTAAGTGCCGGCTCCCGAGTAGCTTTCCCATCGCACCATTCACTCTGTTCCCTGCACTCACTCTTCTCTCTATGTCAGCGGTGTATTTCCCATCCTTACTGAAGGCGCATCCAAGATATACAAACTCATTCACTTGCTCCAACACATCGTTACCAACCACAATCCTTACATTCGTTCTGGTTTCTTCCCTTTCAAAAACCATACTCTTGGTTTTCTTCACATTCAAGTGTAAGCCATTGATCATGCATTGAATTTTGTGTGCATGTTTGTAAACGCACCCGCATAATTAAATCATAGAGTGGGGATACGTTTTAAAAAAAATATATATTGCTAGACAGCAGTGCATCTGTGGACGAAATAAACAACAAATCGGCAGAGACTGTCCATACGGTTGGGTGCAAGTATTTTAAGCCCTACCGTAAAAATATGCCTCAAAAACTATCTGACCACACCCGGGACCTCATGGCTTAGCGACGTTCCATGACGCTCCAAACCTCCTATGATGCTTAATCCTGTAGGCAGCTCAATAGACAGATATTGAAGTCCTTGCGATACGATTTACGGTCTTTCAATACAAGACGTATTGACGAGACCATACAGCAGAGAAAGGGCGGCTCCAAAGTTTTTGCAAGAGACGCGTCTATTGGGCAAAGCCAGTTAAAAAAGCAGAAGACGCAAGACGGAAACGTAATAACGTAACGAAATAGGTTAGAGATGCTCAGTAGCTGAACCTGTGATTGACTTGGTAAAAGACCCAACAGCCAAGCTAACCCGACACTATACTAAAGATATCCTGGACATCAGCCTGTACGAGATTAGGTTGGCTCTCAAACAACACAGTAACAACAAAGCGCCGGGCGAAGACGGAATTACCGCAGAGCTTCTGAAAGCAAGCGGAACGCCAGAAGCATGGAACAGGAGTGTAGTGGTACTGTTTTTCAAGAAAAGGGATAGATAACACCTTATTAAAGAACTATAGGCCCATCACATTGCTGAGCCATATTTATAAGTTGTTTTCGAGAGTTATCACGAATTGTCTCAAACGCAGGCTTGATGACTTCCAACCTCCCGTACAAGCTGGTTTCCAAAAAGGTATTTATACCATAAAACACATACATACGCTGCGGCAGATTATACAGAAGGCTGAGGAGTATAATCGGCTACTATGCTTGGCGTTTGTGGACTATGAGAAAGCCTTAGATTCGAACGAGACTTGGGCAGTTCTTAGATCTCTTCAGCGATGCCGTATTGACTATCGGTCCATCAAAGTGTTGAAATGTTTGTATAATAAAACTACCATGTCAGTCCGAGTACAGGCGATTCCCATAAAAAGAGGAGTAAGACAGGGAGACGTAATTTCTCGGAAACTATTTATAGCTGCCTTGGAGGGTGCCTTTAAGCTCTTAAAATGGCGAGGACTTGGCAACGACGACATCGTAGTCATGGCAGAAACGCTGGAAGATCTAGGACGAATGCTCGGTGACATCAGCAGAGTATCCCAACAAGGTGAAAAAATAAAAATGGACATAACGAAAATAATGTTTAATGTTCATGTTGTACCCTCCGCACTCACCGTTGAGAACTCTACTCTTGGAGTTGTCAACGAATACACTTACCTGGGACAGGCATTCCGGTTAGGTCCAACTTTCAGAAAGAGGTCAATCGACGAAATAGCTGGGAAGCGTTCGGGAAATTGCGCAACGTCTTCCTTCTCCGCAATGCAATACCTCAGTTCCTTAAGACTAAAGTTTTTAGTCACTGTTTGTCGCCAGTGATGGCAGTGTTGTAAAAACGCTCGAGTTGGCGCTTAAACGCTCGAATTTTTAACGTGCTTCAACGCTCATAATCGTTGACTCAGCGCTAAACTCTCACATTCAGCGCTCATTATTACAACACTAGATGACGTGGTCTTTTACAATAGGTCTCATAAAAAAGCTCAGAATCGCTCAGCGAGATATAGAAAGAGCTATGCTCGGCGTTGCTCTACGTGATCGAATCAGGAATAAGGAGATTCGTAGAAGAACCAAGATTACCGACTTAGCCCATATGTTGAACAAGCTGAAGCGGCAATGGGCGGGTCTTATAGCGCGAATAGCGGACGGGCGTGGAGCCAGAAAGATTCCTGAGTGGAGACCACGTAATGGCAAGCGCAGCGTGGGCCAACCGCCTGACCGGCGGACGGACCGACGATCTTGTAAAGATCACAGGAAGTCGTTGGATGCAGGTGGCAAGCAATTGGGGAAGCCTATGTTCAGCAATAAACATATATAGGCTGAGATGATGAATAACTACACTACGCATATAAACAACACACTCTCACAGCACATTTTGCAAGAGGGCGCTACTCAGCTAATACTGACTGATAGATTTACATCCTAAAGGTAAAATTAACATATAACTACCTACTTGATTTGGTAATATAGGTAAATTCAAAATTAACGAATCGCCCTGTAGACCTTTTAAATTTATTAAACATGTGCAAGCGGAACTTACGGATGGTAAAAAATAAATAAAACCATATAATTTAAAATAGAAAAATATATTTTTGACTAAAGACTTGAAAGGGATTAGTTATTCTATTCATAAACTAAAAGGTCCTCAAACATAGAAACACGTAGGTTGAACTACAGATTTACAAAGAAATAAGTATTGTTCTCAGTAAGTGTAGGTACTTGAGAAATGACATATTCGCATAAAATACATCCTACATATCACCCCAGAGATCAATCCGCCCACAAGCTCTTTAGCTACGCAACTAATTCTATTCCGTAATAAAAATATTTTATAGATACGTGCGTCGTCGTACGGCAGAGTTGAGCAACAATTAATTGTGAAAAAATTAATTGCAATTAAATATTTTGTTTATCGTCGCGGCTTATTTTAGTTTTTAGGTTCCCGACATTTCGAGTGCTCAATAGCACCCATAGTCACGGGAGGAACTGAGGCGTTTGACGTCCAAAAGTCATTATTATTTCGCAGTACTCTAGGGGGATTAATTTAATTGGAATTGGAATTTCTATTGATTGATCCTACAATTGAAAAATGCCCAACACTGTCGTACGGACAGACCTACGGTAAATAGCTATGAGACACCTTAACTTCTCAACAATTTTCAAAATCAATCACAATGGACAACACGTGATCCACACGCCGTTATTTACGGAAAGGTACCTACTACCTACTGTGTTTTTGTCCTATAATTTACATACACGTAATAATATATAATAATAATAATTAGCCCTGTTAAGAAACTGTCCCACTGTTGGGCACGGGCCTCCTCTCAAACTGAGAGGGTTTAGGCCATAGTCCACCACGCTGGCCCAGTGCGGGTTGGCGAACTTCACACACCTTTGAGAAGCTCTTAGGCATGCAGGTTTCCTCACGATGTTTTCCTTCACCGTTAAAGCAAGTGATAATTAATTTTTAATACGCACATGCGTTCGTAAAGACAGAGGTGCGTGCCTAGGTTTGAACCCGAGACCTTTGACTTTGCAGTCCAACGGTCTAACCACTAGGCTATCACTGTTGTATACATACACGTACCTAATAATTATAAAACATACATTTCAGTGCTCTAGTTTAAGTCAAGTTGGTGTCAAATTGTTAAGGTCAGCGACAGCTCTAGAACGGACTATGAAATTTGTCTTTCTATTTATATTTCATCTCCTTACTCTAACAATATCAAGTACAATAAAATTATTTGACTCAAGCATTTGTTTGGTGTACCTAATAATATAATAGAGTCGCCATCTAGTGACAGACTTACGCGCATTACTGTGATTAGACTCCGGACGGAATTTAGTGGATATTACGCTCTGAGATAAGCATTCTTTTAAATAGAAATAAAATGTTTAAAATAAAAGAAAGCTATTTAAAAGCATGCAAAAGGAACTGATTATTTTGAAAGAATACGAATTAAAATGTAAGCTGAGACAGCCCATGGGTAATCAGTTGTGGTTCACAAAATGTTGACGAGCGCTGCACGGGAACACGACACACTTATTCCGATGTTTTTGCCGTGATTTGTAGTATAATAGCAGATGGTTAATTACAACTGATTAGCTGATAGCAAGACGACAACTACGCGTGTGTGTTTTTATTTTTAGTGAATATTACCTTATACCTAATATCTTATTTAGATATATAGTTTATAATGTTAAAAATATTGCACTACCACTTCATCTGCTTTCGAGTGAATGGTTCATATTCGTCCCACTAAGTGGCTATCTCAATTACGCCATTTGCGGCCGCTTTTCCCTTGTGGTGGTTTTTTGAGTAGACAGCAAAGTTAATGCTTACTAAGATTGTCTATCTTACACAGTTTTCTTAAATTCTGCTATAGAGCAAATGCGATTAATGTAAAATAAATTAAATCATTTATAATCACAAATGTATTACACCTAAGTGGTCGTATGTATAATGTAGTAATAACATTTAATTGGCGAAGAATTGTAATATTATGTACATTGTGTTTTATAGTCATTAACCTATTGGAAATCTGAAAAAAAAGAATGTAACATTTAAATTATTTGCTTCATATTATTTGCTTACAACATATAATTACCTATTTTAAATATAACACCTGTTTCAGTCAGATTAATCGTACATAAAACACGATCTCACGATCAACAGATATCAGAATAAGGGTGAAAAGTTTGCATAATCAGCCTGGAAAAATATTTTCACTTCTCATCTGCAGATCTCAGGCAATAGCTATATTTTAATCTCCGTGAAACCATTGTTGAAATAGAAAAACGTCTGCTTTAGGCATCTATAGCCGACAAAGAATATCCGAGAACCGGATATAATGTCCAGAACGACTATTCCTTGTAGTCGACTTACATAATATTTATCCAAACGGAAAAATTGAGACTAAATATGAATTTAGTGTTAATTTTTCCGAACAACTACTTACAGAGGATTATAAATATCCCCAAGGTCCACACTACTGATAAAAAAATTATTTAAAAGACACAACCTTTTCTTGAAATTACTATGACAAAGGTCTCAACAAATAAACAAGACTATAATCATCATAACAATAGCCTTTACGCCACCTAGTTTTGTTTACGCATACGATCTCCGTCCTTTGCCAGTTTACATAGATCCCACCTGTAAATGTGTTAATGCCGTCAGTCTCTTTGATCGTGCATCGGTCGATTCTCCTACCCGATCTAGGATATCACTCAGCGATAGTCTTACTGGCCTGACATCCAGTTTCATAATTCTCGAGACAGTGTCTTACCGAATTTATATTTTGTTGATTTATGCAAGACGGAAGGGCAGATCAGACATACATATAAAATCGTCACTGGCGCTATTCTCTCTTCTCGACCAACCGCTCCCTTACAATAAATATCCATGATTAAAATGAAAATAATTAACAAAAAGCCGATTACGGCGTTCAACGGATCAAGCTGAGATTACCGGTAATCCGGAGTCAAACGGCACCTTTCGGCCTGATCTGCGATATCGAGCTGCCAATAAAATTAAAAGTTTCTCCAAAAGCCGTCTCGCGGCCCAATCCGGCGCGGATTTGTTCACAAGGATTGTTCGGAAACCTATTCATAAATGAGTTTGACTTTTTTTTTCTTTCTCCAAGGAATATATATTGGTTAAGATGCGATTATATTTTGGTTACGAAAGGTTTGTTTTAAGATGTTCTTGAATATTCTATTAGCCCCACTACCTATGTCTAATCAACAACGTCTACCTTCTTGCATAACTACGATTCAGAGCGAGAACTGTTATTCCATGCATGGTTCCACGACTCTTGTAATTACTAGGTAAGGTAGTAGAACGGTGCCACTCGTGCGTCCTGTGAGTTCCGTAAAAGAGTTTTAAAGAAGTAAAAATCATTTAACATCAGTCAAATATCCCGTTACGAGAATTGGAGGAGAGTTAGAGGCCATTTTCGTCAAATGTGGACTGACGAAATATTAATGTGTTCCAAACGCCCAGGGCCATCCCTTCTGGTAATTACTGTCGTGGTATTTATATCACTATCAGAGAAAATAGACACAACTGTTTCATATACATTTTGATCGAATCGGATCGTATGAAGAATGTTAGAAGCCTTAGACTCTAAGGCTTCGAGCATAAGAAGAATATATTTTTATACTCAAAGGTATTTTCATATGCGCTATAAAGAATTAGCAAATGTACGATGAACGAAACGTACCTACGAACTAACAAATGAATATTTAGCCAACATACAAACGCAAAATACCGTAGGTGCACGTGTGTGGAGAACGCTTGCGTAAATATTGTTTTACCTTAGTAACAGGCAACAAAGCTGAGCTGAATAATATAATTCCTCGCACCAACCAGAATGTTGTTAGTCATACACACATCAAATCAGAAGTCCAATTAACCTGATTACCACCGCGAGAGGTTGCAGTTTCAAGCGAAATCAAAACTTTTCCCGAGCTCTGATTTAAATAGTTTGTAATTATGTTGCTGGTGGTTCGCGTTTCTCACTTTTTATACTTGATTGAGATTGAATTTATTATGTTATCTATACCTTTGTACCTTAGTAACTCTATCGACAAGAACACGAGCCACCGACAACACCGACTAGTCATAGGAAACATCACAATTCCGCAGAAGAATGTTACAATAAAATCACGTCAAAGTAAGTGCACTCCGTTCACAAAGTGGGTGCTTAACTATAGACATCGTCAAATTTTTACTTTTATATCGTGCCGAAACTAAAGGGTATTAAACACTTACCATCTACATTGCATAATAAAAGAATAAGATTAATAAGTCCTTTATCTTCAAGCATCAATCTAATACAGAAGATCGACGTCTCCAAGGAACAAAGAAGGTAAGAAAACATTAAAAACAAGGGAAATATAACATGGATAATAATCGAAAGCAAGTCGACATTAATAACACCGCATGAGGATCAACGAAATGATGATGATGAATTGATCCAAACGAACACAAAATAGGTTTTATTCGTACGTTATTTGCGATTTTATTCGAACGTTACCGGTGTTTACCGTTTTTAAATGTTTTATCCGGATATTGCCGGTTTTTGCGGTTGCGTTACAGCGAAGATTAATTGAAGACTCATTTGTCAAGTTTTCATTTATTAAGGTTATTTATATTTATTCTGTATGTACGCCTTCTGTGAAGAATTTCAGAAAAGGATTGATCTTTTGAAAACAAAATATTATGAATGTTATTTTTTAGGTATTTGTTGGTCATAATTCACATTCCCACAAGAAGGAAATAAGGAAGTGTTTCTTCAAAAACATGTTGTATATAATTTATGGGCATCAATCTCCTTTGACACAACAGATAAGTCAACCATATATGTTGTTATTTTATATAAAATAAACAACAATAACAACACGTAGCCTTAAAATTGTTAGCTATCAAACAGAATATTGAAAGAATAAATTTATCGGTTGTTTGGCAATATCAATAAAGTACTGTGTATCCGACACGACATTATGAATATTGTATGACGTGTAGGCACAACAGACGTTAGGAAGGAGGCAGGGCTCAGTGCTAGTGCCTTTGTTAGTATGAATTATACGGATTTTGGTAGGAAATAGTGAGGCACAGATATTATTTACGGCTAGCGGTAAATCAGCGGTTCGTAATGTATCTGAGAGCTATTCAACGGTTCGAAGCTACCGCCCGACAGCGCGCCGCGCAATTTACGACATCATATTTTTACAACTAGTTACGTTCGCTGTGATTTGTCATTTTATCAGTTTGTTCATAAGTTGTGTGTGTTTTATTTATTTGGCATACTAACTATACTATTTTACTGAGTAAACGAGATTGAGGGTTCAAATCCCAGCATGCCTCCCTGGGGTTTTGGAACCTATTTGCGATTGAGGCTCCTAAGGTCATCGGAAAATCGAAGGCTGAACCACCATTGCATTGCACAAACTTCTTTTACAAATCCTTTACTAATCAAGCTATTCGCTTGTGGAATGCTTTGCGTTACAATCCGACATGCAAAGTCACTGGCTGCCTTTAAAATTATGGTTAAGGATCACTTTCTGTCTCCTGGTTCATATGTAATACTGTCATAATTTAGCTAATTTGTATATTAGTGTTAATATGTATTCTGTGTATATTATAGTAGTTAAATAGACATTTAGAGTACGCCCTATATTATTCTATCTATTGCTTCTTCCAACGCACTGGTTGTCTGGAACAGATTGCTTTTAGCAATAAGACCAATTGTACCTACCGCTATAAACTGAATGTATTTCTTTACTTTAATTATGCTGGTGTTCAATAAATAGCACTCTATCTATCTGTCTAACTTGTAAACCGGAGTACAGTAGATAGGTTATAGATTTCGGTAACTATGTAGGTCCTAACATCTTTCTTACCCTCTCCCGGCTGAACCAAGAGCATAGATAGGCTTTGGTGTGAAATAAGGGTTACAATTTATGTTAACCCTAATTTCACAACCCCTGTCAATGTCATCTAAAAAGTCAATAAGATCCTTGAAACACTATAAATAATCTATCAAGTTATAATTCTTTCACATCTCCTGTCTTTTGTCACGGCTTGTTGTTGGTGGCTGTTGATTACATAGGCAGCAGCAACAAGATATATTTCGACCATGACAACACATAAGTTGACAACGCAAAATTATGGCTAATAATCGTTCATGATCAATTGTCAGTAATCATAGAGCGACAAAATGCACAGTAATTAGTGTTCAATATCAGGACCACTCATTGCTGAACAATGTCACAGACAGAGATGGGCAAAATGTAATCAGATTAATGATTACAATTGCATGTTGTAATATTCAATCATCACTCTTCTTCCGAAAAGCTTGATTCGGATAAGAATGCTACACTGCATCACCTTTCTACCACTACAATTCCCGACCATGCTACTTTTGTGTTTACGCGATTAACTGAATGTGACGTTAAGAGAGCCATGCTATCAACAACCTCTAACGCGGTTGTTGGAGACAGTATCAGTAGAAACATGTTGTTACCCTTACTTGATTTCATCCTTCCCGTCCTCTGCTGCATCTTCAATAATTCTATCCTTAGTGGTGAATTTCCTGCTCTTTGGAAAGACGCTTACATTATTCCTTTACCTAAAAACCCAATCCCAAAACTCTCACTGACTATCGACCAATATCCATCCTTCCCTTTCTATCAAAAGTCTTGGAGCTTCTGGTACATAGACAGCTCAGTATCAATAGAATTAATTGGTTAACGCTTCCAAAAATATTCTTCGACGGCACTATAATTCCATATAGCGTACGCGTAAAATCTTGGTGTTTTGCTAGACCGTTGTCTGATCTGGGGTCCACAACTAGAAGCTATTTCTTGTAAACCATTTGCTACAGGAGCCTCTTTGCGAAGACTACCCACAATTTTCTACCCACTGCCACTAAGGTTTCTCTGGCACAATCCCTTCTCCTTCCTTTTCTAGATTATGCTTATGTGTGATATTTAAATTTTAACGGAGAACCAGCTAGATAAACTTGAGCGGCTCCAAAACTTCGCAATTAAGTTCATATTTGACTTGCGCAAATATGACCATGTATCCGAATTACGTACAAGACTCAAGTGGCTACCCATTTGACTTCGCCGGAATGCGCATATTCCTGGCCTTCTTTACAATATATTATTTAACCCTTCTTCCCCTCCCTAACTTAAAGAACGTTTCGAGTACCTGTAAAGCACTGGCACCCAATGCCTCAGGTCCTCAGAAAATCTTAGCCTAAGGATGCCCCTTCACAATAGCAGCTTCTATGATAAGACTTTTACTGTCCAGGCGCTACAACTGTGGAATACTCTACCTATCAGTATACGGCGTGCATCGTCGCTAGAGAGCTTCAAGGGCCAGGTGAGGAAGTATTACTTATCTACTTGTTCACCGGGTCCTGCTGTCGTATCGTGATAGTTAATTGTGAATGTGTAGTAATTTTTTGTACTATATGTCTCTGATATACTGTATTTTGTAGTACGTGTTTGCATTTTTATATTATATTTAAGTATTTATTACTATAAGTTAAAACTTCTGTGTAACAAGTGCACCTCCCTTTATTCCACAACCTATTCGTTTTCTCCATCCCAAGGTTGCCTGGAAGAGATTGCTTTTTAGCGATAAGGCCACCCTTTGTGTAACTTTTAGTTGTTTTTTATGTAATTGGTGCACAATAAAGAGTTATCTATAACTTAATTTTAAGGGTTTTATTTTTCATAAACACCGTCATGCCTATTTTCGCCAAGCGGGGGTGACAGAGGTATAATGATCACACCCACTTTTAACCGACGATGTTAGGTCTCATGTAATAGGGGTCGAGCCTATTGCCATATACCGGCCGCAATTCCAAACTCCGGACTCATACCGGGAATTAGAAAAACTACTTTTGGCCGACCTAGGTTTTGTACCCAGGACCTCGTAATCACAAAGCGGCGCGCTTTGCAACAAGACCAACGAGGCAGTCTATTTTTAATAACAATATAAAATATTTAATAGCTATGCGAACTTAAGCGTCGTGCGAATGGAGCGAGTAGCGAAGACAAACTGAAGTAAGCCACGCTCACCACGATGACGTCAAGTACTTTAGAAATTCCACAGGCTCGCTAGCTTAGGTCATCTCCTCTTCGTATTTGTTTCGTGGAGCAACCGATGAGAATTATTAGTCATTCATTTTCACAACTCTATAATAATGATGATCGCAGTGCTCACACCAAAAGGGCCGAAGAAGCGTAGACATCTGCCTAATATTTAGGTCGTATTAAGAAAATTAAGTAAATGTTTTCGCAAAAAGTTGTTTTGAAAGACCTACTTACTGGATACTCAACGGAAAATAAGATGAAAGCACTAAGCTTTTATGTCCAAGGCGAGGAGACGCGATAATTAAATTTACTCGCAGTCGAGAACAAAAAAAAAATGATGAAATATTGCGGTTAAAGAAACTACTAGTTTAAACGTTTCTTTTACGGACGAGACTCACTGCTGTTTAAATTTAATTAAACTAGGTGCATACTTAATCTGCAACCTAATAAAACCTGCGTTAAAACACACCTATATTCTCCGAGAGGGGGTAGTAGAGGTGTACTGCGTACAGCCAGTTTTCGTCGACGATCTTAAGTCTCATGTAATAAGGAGCGATCCTTCAGGCACTATACTCCGGATTAATAATGGCAATTTTCTATAGAAAAATAAAATTTTGGCCAACTTAAGATTCGAACCCAGGATCTTGGGATCATTACGCACATTATACGTCAATAGACCAACGAGGAAGTCTAGCCTTGTAAAATTAAAACCAAGCTATGTTCGTTTGTCTGTCTGTCCTCCCTGTTCAAATGTTGTGATCCATTTTTCAAGCACTTGCGAGTATCCCATTGAGCTGAAATTTGCATATGTAAGTTCGGCGACAATGCAATAATATGGTACCATGGAGCTAGTCTGACGATGGAGTCGAAAGGTGGCCATAGGAACACGTAAACTATACAACGTAACCAGCTTGTTAGGTTGGTATCCAGATAGTGGTCAGGGTCCGATGATGAAGCCGAATGACGACTAATGGAACAACCCAACTACTCAATATAACCCCGTCGTGTTTGACTCCTATTTGTTCCTACGAGTACTTTAGACCCGAATGGTTTCCAAGGTCTGATGGAACCGGAGGGTAGCCATAGGAACTCCTTAACTAAGCAAGATTTCTATTTTTCGTGTTTTTGCTATCAAAGCTTGTTTTTAAAAAGGTTTTTTTCTTAATTATTTAGCCAGGAAGATCATATCTGGTACATTTGCCCAAGGAATTTAATTAAGTTTCTCGGCTGTGCGTTTCGTATTATGCAGATCATAACCATGCGTGCAGAATTAATCACGCTAATATCAATATCAATTAGCGTATACGGATATGAAAATGTTTCAGCGTTAATTCGCAAAACTTGTCTTATTTTGAATAATATTTTTTATACTGAGTTCTTAGATTTACGCGAATATTACACATGAAATAAAACTATTTTACGGATTTTATCGCGGTTTATTTTTTGATTTTTAGTTCCCGACGTTTCGAGTGCTTTGCAGCACCCATGGTCACGGGAGGGACCAATTCCCGTGACCATGGGTGCTGCAAAGCAAAGCTACGTTTTGGCAGCCCAGTAATTTAGCAACGAGTAAAAATAAGACATATTATACTAACATAACGTTAATAAACAAAAAAGAGATATATTTATATTACCTCGTCACAAAAAACGGTCCTAACTCAGCATAATGCTGGCTACTTAAAGGTTAAGCAACCAGCGCTGGTCTTCCGTTGGGCCGGTTGGTGACGTCACAGATGCCAACAAAACGAAAAAAGACTAATAAATAGAAAGTTTTTTTGTCTTTTGCTTTTTCTTTGGCGAGAAATCGAAGAGTGATGTCGTCAGTTAGTTTTAATTTCCAAAACTTGTGTTACTTCGAATTATAATGTGTAATGTTGGTGGAATATTAACCATTTTGTGGGAGAGTTAGCGAGTCTACACACTCCCAAGGGTGGCCCGAAGACGGAAGGTCGCATCGACGTCGCGAATGTTGTTCTCGCGTGTTCTCATAACCTTTTGAAAGCCTTGGAAAGGATTGTTAGAGCAATTTACATTTTGGCCGAGAGCTACTCTTAAGGAAAAATTTACTGTTACGTCACAATTTATACATGAAAATCAATTATATGTTAAAAAGAATATTAGTAACGTAATAGTCTCCGTAACCGGCGAGATTGTAAGAGACGAACTATGAGAGTGGAGGAAGCCAGAGGAATGTAAGGAAAGAACGTGGTGGAACTATGTACTCTCTCTGAAATATTTGTAACTTTGAAAAATATAGCGACATTCATCATGTAAATACACGGAACAAAGATAATCTTATTGTACATACTCAACTCCACGGAATTAGTATTCTTTAATGGGGCAATGTATACGCTTCTACAACAAATTACCCATAGATATCCGAAACAGGTCTATCAATAAGTTTAAAAAGGCAATCAAAACTAGACTGTAAGAAAGGGTATTACCAAAAAATAGACTAGCCCACTGAGTTTCTCGCCGGATCTTCTCAGTGGAGGCCGCGTTCCGATCCGTGGTAGATGTAAAAAATGTAATAATTTTGACGTTTGTGAGTGCTATTGTATTGGCCTCAGTTGGCCTATACAAATAAATGATTTTTGACTGACTGTCACCGAATAATTTCAGCCGGTATCTGTAAAATTCATCCATTGACATCCGTATCCACGCTTAGTGTCAATCAGGGTACACAATCTTAGAACTGGCATATGAGAAATTCGGTCGAAATAAGTATACAAAATTTAGATGGTCATCGTGATATTAGATTCTGCATGAGCAAGAGTGATTTTTAATTTGATAGAATTTTAATTATGTCTTTTCAAAACACGTTAATAGATGGCAGAACTAAACCATGAAGTTAAATATTTAACGCTAGATGGCGCTGAAATCGTATGCCATTGTTTCATACATAAACAGTTATTGGGTAACCAGCCTTAAATATAATTTTGGTTATAGTAGGGTTCAAATTACGTCATGAGATTCCAAGATGGGCGTCCTGTTATTAAAAATGTTATGACTACTTCTAATACGTTTTTTTTAATATCGTATTATAATCTATGCTTAAGTGTTCTTATGTTATTTCAAATCGTAATAAAAATGATTTTTATTTCTAATAATACTCAATCTAAATTTTATTTTGCGACAAATAGTAAATGTTTAAAATTAAGGCTAGTAACACCACAAGCAAATGGCCGTTGGTGATGTTTTGCAGCGTTGACGGTGCTTTGTTTGTTTTATTTGGTTTAATATTGTTTACAAAGTGCTTTTCCACTAAACTCCGTTAAGTTGTACTTACGTTCCTCCGGCCGTGTTGAATTTCGTACTTGTGACGATTTTGAACTAAAATCTGAGATAGGACTCTAGTCATAGTGGCGATTTGTGATGTTTGTGTTTTCTTTTCACGATGTCCAAACGAATTTGTTGTATTCCTGGATGTTTAAATAATGCTGGTATGTATTATTTTTTATGCATTTAGGGCTTTTAAACTCATCAGCAATATTTTAGTACCTCCTCTCTCACAAGTTAGGTACTGATTAATTTTTTCTTTATTTCAGAGAGCGAGGATGTTTTGCATAAATTTCCTATCCAGCTAAGGACAAAAAACGATTTAATACTTGGATCTATTCCTATGGTGGTGCAAAATAATATGTTTTTAAATGTTTTAAATGAAAAAAATAAATAAATCTCCTTAAACTGTGTTTAAATTGTATACCTAACTGAAGAAAAATAAATAGTCATTGGTAACGGGGTCAGAAGAAGAAGCAGGTGTAGTGTACGTATGTATATCTATAGCTTAATAGTTATAGTAGTCCCAAAACTCGAATATAGATGGCGTTAGGTTGCCGTTACTCATTTTGAGGGTAGAGTTAGGTCTCTATTTCATATTATTATAAAGTACTCTGTGGTGTCAATGGATCAAAGGTTCTGCCATAACCCGTAAGTGTACCCCGAGCACGGACCGTTACACATAAAAGGTTTTACTGTCCGTCAAAAAAAAAAGTATTTGGCAAAGCGAAGATTTTCCAATTAGATGAATGTTGTGGTTGGCGGTGCCTGCCAAGTGCCTGCTACTCCCCGAGAGTTGTCGGTCGTGACCGGGGCTTGAATGTTATGTTAAAATCATTATGATAATGCTAGGTATGCATCAAGCGAACGTTTATGTGTTTATCTTTATAATAAATATCGCGTTCGAGCTATTTTTGGCCAATCGCCGTCAAATGTTCGTGCTCCATATTTTTTCATCTATCGGTAGGTAGTTGCAGCTATGCGTAGGGTCAAGGGTCACACACACCTGTATCCAACACTTCACCGATGGGGATGGAGATAATTCATTAGTTTCATATCCATTGGGTAATTCTATACCTGCGCCATCCCCGAGTTTCACCGATTTTTAAAAATAAAAGAGCAACATTATCTAATCTAAAATATACGTATAGGTACCTACTCTGTTCAAGAAGAAAAGCATAGAGTAATCAAAGATAAAAGCATAGAGAAAAGACAAAAAAGAATTGATATCTGTCAATGTCAAAATAAAATAATGCCTACTCTTATGAAAACATAACCTTACGTTACTTTCCAAATTATAAAAATCTTTTAGATATATAAATGGGTTCCACACAATTCTGTTAAATTTCATTTTAAAATATCTACTACAATGGCGCTCTCATTGAAATCGGGGAAACTGTATCGATCAGTTTACGCAATATCGCGGAACTATTGTGATAAATCCCTTTATAGGAATCGTGATGAAAGTGATAAATCTATTTATCAGCGTCATGAGGAAGGAGAAAAGCCTCGCACTGTACACGGTAAACCTTACCCTGACTGGAGAAAGCCGTGGATAAAACGTGAGGGCGAATTTAAAAGCAAACTGTCAGTATTCGTTGAAAAGAATCCCAATCCCGATTTTTTAAATGTCATGTCACAGTTACCAGAGTTATCTTTTCAAAAAGTAAAAGACTGGTGGTGTAATATGAAGGAACTACAAGAAATAGAGAATCAGAAGTACTTGCCTAAACGTGTCACTACACTAGGATCAAATCTAGCTGCTGTTCACTTCTTCACTTACCGACAGGCTGCAATTAGGTAAATATAACACTATTTCAAAAATAAATAATGTATTTTCGTATTTCTTTCTTCGTATCAAGGGTTTATTTTTTACAAGCTTTAGGAACATATGAAATATACACTGTGATCCCCTTGTAGGATTGTTAGATTGGTATTGAGAAGTACTGTACAACCAGATAGTGTTCTGTAAGTATAATATAAGTCTCTTGATGAAACCAAAAGGTGGCCAATGGAACCGCCTAACTACTCAATATAATACCACTGTTTGGGCTCTTTGGATTTGACTTGACAAGTAGTTTAGTCCTGGATGGTGTCTAGGGTCAGATGATGGATCCGGAAAGAAGCCATAGGAACAATGCCACTAAGCAAGATATCTTCATATTTTTACTATAAAAGCTTGTTTTTAAAAACTCTTCTTTTTGTAATCACCCCTCATCCTTCCAAACAGTTTTATCCTTGGCCAGTGATCACGATTCAGGCTGATATGCATCGAGATCATTGCACCACCGCTTTTTTGATGACAATGTCAGTATTCTGGATTCTTTACCAGCTTTAAAAATATTGTTTCTCATAACAGGTTAAAAGGCTCAAAAGAATGGATTGCTGGTGACATAACTTCACTGAAACTCCCTAGTCATTACGTAGATGGGTATATTGTGGAAGCTGTGGACTGTAGAACTTTTCACTACAATGGCATAAGATATGAGGGATTGCAAAACCTTATGAACCTCAATTCTTTGAAGTGGCTTTCACTAAAAAATAATAAACATGTTGATGTGTGGTGTTTGGATAGAGTAGCAGGCCAGAATGGTAATTCTATAGAGTTTTTAGATATAAGCGGCTGTAAATTGTGTATAGGATGCATTTACGCTTTAGTTAGAATGAAAGCATTAAAATATTTAATTGTAACTGACCCTGGACCCAATATTGAACTTCAAGTGGCCTTGTCAATGTTAGAGAAAGAACGGCCCGAATTATTAATAAAAGCTGTTGGAGAAGGAGACACCTGTGGAGGACCAGCAAAATGAATACAACTGTAGATGAGATCGATGTTACCTTATTATTAAATGATTGTTGACCACACTAATTATTTTTATTTCTTGCTGAAAGGTTGCCCTATGGACTACTGCATTACTTGTTTTATAAGCAAATGTGAAAGATGCTTGTTCTTAATTGTAATAACTAGTATTAAAGATGGGATCTTGACTTGAAAGGTTGATGTTAATGGGAAACCATCTCCCGGTTCAAATGTAACAAAGGGGCTGCCCCAGGGTTCGATTCTCGTTCCTTTTGTATTTTTTATACCCTACAGGACATTATGCTGTTCACGGATGATACATCTCTATTATTCAAAATTAAAAGAGCTGCTTAATTATGACCATGTGAACAACGCACTGTCTAAGGTTGTTCATTGGTTCAACATTAATAATTGTCTCCTTAATGAGGGGAAGACAAAATGTGTTAAATTCACAACGCCTAATGTAAGACAGGTAGCAACCAATGTACAAATAAATGGCGTGGATTTAGACCTTAGTCAACTGTATTTCTATGTTCGAACAATTGTTTGGTAGGTTAAGCTCAGTGGCATATGCCATAAAGAAAATTAGATTATTAACAGCTAGATTTGTTTATTTTGCTTATATTCATAGTATTATGTCATATAGCATTACACTTTGGGGATGCTCTGCAGAACTGAATATCATCTTCATTCTTCAGAAAAGGGATGTTCAAGTAATATACAATTTGGTATCCGAGAGCTTCCCTTAAGGAAAAATTTAAAGAAATAAATATTCTAACTGTTGCCTCTAAATTTATATATAAAAAACCTATATGTTTAAAGAATATCAGTAACTTTGAAAAATATAGCGACATTCATCAGGTTAATTACCACAGAATGGGTAATTCTTTCATTGGGCAATGTATACACTTCTATAACAAACTACCCATATATAAATTTCCAAAACATGCCTATGAATAAGTATAAAAAGGCAATCAAAACTAGACTGTGTAAGACAGGGTATCTTGACGATAAAACAGATTGGGTTTAAGCTACTCCTTAATCAGCAACATAAACAATGCTGTATACAATTTTGAAAAAGAAAAAGATGGTTATCAGAGAGGCCAAACAAATTAAGTTAAAAGACTAACCCGAGTTTCTTGCCGGATCTTCTCAGTGTAGGCCGCATTACGGTCTGGTGGTAGATATATAAAATGTAATAATCTTGACGTTTGTAAGAGCTCTTGTATTGCCCTATACAAAGAAATAATTTTTGACTTTGACTTAGGGTTGATATATTATTCACAGAACCAGGTTCCATATAATTCCTCCACTGTAACTAATTTAAATATAACCTATTTACATACATACAAATTAAACAAAATCCATCATAAACGGTTTATTAATCTCCATATAATGAACTAAACTGTTAAAATAGAGAACTATTGCAAGTGCAATTTGTCAAAGCTGAAACTGGTCAAGGTGGTATAGGGGATAGATAATTTTTAATAGCCTTTTCTGTATCCCACAGCTGGACAAAGGTGTGTGTAGAAAAGTTTCTATACAAATCAATCCCGGCCCTTTACTATGTTGTTCCTGCAAAGTGTCCCATGTCGTCACGCCACGCGACGGTGTTTGCCCACCTTTCCGGTCCCGTACGGTTAGATATAAGTGTGGAATAAAATACAGAACATGTTTTCGAGGTTTTTATGTTTTAACATAAGTTCATACAATGATCCAATATGCTTGAACAAACTGTCCACAACACCGTGGGTGACTTGCTAATAGCTGTTCACAGTTAGTTTTAATTTGAATACAATTTCTAAGTTTAAAGTGCCACTTATTGGTCCTGTAGTTGGATTCATAGACTTTTAAAAAACATGCTTATGTAAAAGTGGTTACTGATTCAGATTTTGTTTTCTGACGACGGTCTTGTCTAATTCAATCTAATATACATTAAATTGAACACTTAAAATCTAAATAAATCATCTAAACAAGATATTTACATTTACCATTTTGACTAAACAATTACGCTAATGCCTTATGTAGAAGAAATAAATAACGAATATGAAATGCTTCATTTATTAAAATGTCCTCCCGAAATATTTGCTAATATTTCTTAAATATAACATTTAACTTGTTATACAACAAAGTTAATTCAGTCTAATAAAAGAAAACTGCCTATAGTCCATTGGTTATTGACTGACAAATCCTAGATTATATGTACTGTAAAACGAATACCTATAGGGTGCCTAATATTGCGTAAGATACTAAGTTTTGAAAGTCAATAAGGCACTAGAAATATGCAGCTTAACATTTTCATTATGATTTTTCATATTTGTTATTGCAATAACACACTAAAGACATTCACTCAAAACTCAACATAATCACCGTCAAAACTAGAATTATTTCAACAAGAGGCAAACTTAAATATGGACAGTTTAAAACAAATTGAAACATTTATAAATATTTTTCACATAAGATGGGTGGTAACAATTCTAAGTGCCAAACGAAATTATTATTTAATTCAATGGTATTAAAGCATAAAACCATAAGTAGAGAAACGGGGCATGCCTCTTATTGCCATTGAATAAAGTTTAATTTTCATTGTCACATAACTGTCACAGTACCCATCTTACATGAGAAATACTATAGTACAAACCATCGCAATCATAAACCATGAAACAAAACTACTATTGTTTATTATAATATTGCAACAAAATGTGTAAATAATTTAACATGTATGTTTTCTTAAAAATCCCATAAAAAAAGTATTTAAAAATAAACTAAATGCAAAATCTGCAACACATGCATATTATCTATCTACCATGTTGTATCAAAAATTTTGATTCATTAAAGTTTCTCTATGAAATTTAATGAAAACACACATGTTGCAGTGCGCGAAAAAAAAAAGTATAAATCTATATAGTTTTCGTTAAAACTGATCGAAATCAAACTCGTTACGCAAATGAATGCTCGATATCGACAAGACTGGTTAATCATAATATCTTTTTGATAATGTAAATTAATTTGAAACGATTTGTAATAAAATGGCTGTTAATAAATTATGTTACAATTATATTTTAGTGGTGTAGTAATATTAAAATCCAATGGCACAGTCTGCGACGAATCAATGAATTTACATAAATATAAAGATATTTAACATTCATAAAAAAAAAACTAATAATCATGGCAATAAACTCACCCACTACAAGTCAAATGAAAGTTATGATGCTTAGCTGTTTTGTAAAAATAAGTATGTATTTCGTTGCAGACTGTACTTACTATAAAAGTGCTATTTCCAGAAATATTTAATGAAAAGAGGCCTATCGCTTGCCCTTACTTTGAATTAATTACCCTGCATTCCAGAACAAAAAAAAAATCATTCACAAGTACACGCGATTTATTTGGTCGGATTGAAGTTAGCGCTTCGCAACACCAATGCGCAACTCACGCCCAGTGGCATGTAATTATAGTATTTTTCACATAGGATAGGTAGTGACTTTTATAATTGCCAAACGAAATTATACTTTATTCAGTGGCAATAAGAGGCATGACTCGTTTCTATACTTATGGTTATTGAATTAAACACCATTGAATTAAAAATTAATTTCGTTTGGAAATCAGAACTGTCACTACCCATCCCATGTGTAAAATACTTTAGTATCCGCCACTACTCCATATCAAACGAAGTAACGGAATTAAACTTAACAAGATGTTTTTTATATCTTTTTTTCGTAGCGACTATGCATGCTCAACCGCTCCTAGAAACTAACTTCATTCCGATAAAGTTAAATCGCGCGTATTGTTCGAGACACAATTCTGTATCTTAAGCGAACGTAAATAAAACTCGAATTTTTTTTTATAATAGCAGTTGGATTGTATTATTAATACGATATGTAAAATGATTTATCAATCAATCAACAACAAAAGTCAATTTACATGAGGATGTAGGAAAAACATTGTAGTGTTCAGCGTTGTAAGTATACATTTTAATAAATATTCAGAAAATTACATAAAATCTATAAGTCCTGTAGTAAACCGTATCAATGGTCGCAATTAACAATTAAAGCAATGTAAAGAAAAAGTTAAAGTTGATTATCTCAATAATATTATTTTTTAGTTTATCGCCTTTCACCGAAGATACAGAATTAACTTCTAACATGAATAACTAATTCAAATTACGGACGAAATTATAATAATGTGTGTACATTACGACTAACTGGTAACAACAGTTCTATTTATTTATGAGTTAGAATGTATGACAACAATGACGATTATGATGAATTGACTACGCGGAGGCGCGTACCAAATCCCGATATTTTATTATCGGCAGCTTAAAAATGACCCAATTTTGATTTATCAGTTTTATGGCTGACGCTCATCAACGACACAACGGAACGGCATTTTTTAAGTTATTTTTAATCTTATTCCAATAATATTAGCACTCATATTTTGTATACTGTGACCTCGGGACTTCGGCATGCCGTAGCGTTTTTGCGACGATACCAATGAAATTAGTGGGCTAAATGAATAGAAAGAAGATTGAAATTGAATGAACAAAATACCGTGCCGTCGTACGCTGTTATAATATTTTTCACATAAGATGGGTAATGACAGTTCTAAGTGTCAAACGAAATTAATATTTAATTCAATGACATTAAGGCATAAACCCAAACCTATAGAAACAGGTCATGCCTCTTATTGGGATTGAATAAAATTTAATTTTCTTTGACACTTACAACTGTCACAGGACCCATCCGCCATGAAAAATACTATAGTAACCGTCGCCTACGTGTTTGTTGAAGTTATTCTGTAAATAGGTATATTATCGGGTTTGGTACTTCCCCCGACTACGCGACTATCGAGATACGATATTATAACAGTGCGAAAATATCTTTTACGTTTTATATTTTTAATAAATTCATTTCACTTCCGGACTCCTAAAGCAATTATCTAAATACTATTAACGCCGAAGAGATCATTTAAAAATACAATTTTGATATACATAACATTTGTATTGGCCGAAATTTCACGTGTATAAATTATATATCTTTTTATCTATAATTAGTATTATCTAAATAAAAACTTAATTACTTTGAGAGCCGGGAATACTTATCACTAGTATAAAATACAACTAATATTTACAATGAGATTATTGTAAAGTATAAATATTGATTTATCTAGTGTCGTTAATGATTTGAGCTATTTTGTAAACCATTGTATTCATAATATTTTAAAAACGGATCGCTACTTCGATCGCTTACAGATAGAAAATCGTAAGATATTTGTTTCACAAATAAACTAGAAATATGTTTTAAAATTTCTACAATTTGTGTCGTATCACTCGATTCACACATGCATGGCATCCGGCAATGCGTTAAAACCACTTCGCACGCCTTAACTGACGATAAATCACCTATACACCGCACATTACTTTAAAAATTAAATAAGTAGATATTACTCTAATAAAATGAAATAAATTTGAAACACTTGGAAGACCCACATCACAACAAATAGAAAACAATACAAAATCATTAGAGATTTAAAAACAGGTGAAATCGTTCGCACCAAAATTGCATACTTCCAACCATGTGGAAACGCCGCCCTGTGGCTTACATCATTTCTTTGGCGACGTTTCTGCATGGCAAAGAAAAAAGTACCTCTTAGGCCTCGTTCAAGCTACACCCATAAATATATTTCCGTCTCGATGCTCTAACGAGTTATGAGTACTACTTTGAGCCAAATTGTCTTAAAACATGGCAATTTATATGATAAATGCATTTATTTATAAATTAGACCAAAGTAGGGTGAAGGTAATAATCATAATCTCAGTTAACAGTATTTCTAGAAACACTTTTCATAGTAATTGATTGAAAACATTTTCGTTTCATGAGTAATTACAACTATAATATTAAAAAAGTTAGTATGATTATCAGAAACAAGAAATAAAAAATGACTCGAGCTACCATAGAACGTTCTCGCACACGATTCGCTCAATATCTAATTGAGCTAAGGCATATATAAAATTAAAACTTTCCTCTCGACAAACATACCATTTTACGGATATAAACATACCTATCTGGAATTGTTGTCAGGCGTGATGATATAGATAGATAAGACTTTTATGACTTTTGAAAAAATACGACTTTTCACCGAATATTTCTTTACGAAAACTATAGGGCACTAGGTATCGGTGCGTTCCATAAAATTAATCTATATTTATAAGAATTTCGTTTTGTTTTGATATTAAAGTACTGTTAACAAAACAAGAGGAAGTAAGAGAGAGAGAGATATCCATCAGAATTTAAGATAAATTAATTGTTTAGAGTAGATTATAGTGAATTAGAATAATACGCAAATGGCTAATTAACTGAATTATTAAAAAAAGTGATTGTGTTTACATGCAGAATGACGCGTGAAGTGCCATTATAAACCCCTTATCTGAAATTCAGAATAATACTCACTAGTCCTCAAAAGTCTTTACCTATTTAGTATTCAAAACCCAACAAGTATGTTTAGTCCGTTTATTAATACAAGAATCACACGACCATTCAGAAACAAAACAAAAAGAACTAAATACACATATACAAATAAATGTATTGAGATCGTGCCCATAATGACGATTTTTTTAGGATTAGACCTATCGACGTAACATTAAATCTTGAAATCGCTGAAATTATCTTGGCAAAACCGCTGAGAAATATTCTCTCCAATGGTAAAGGACTAAACCATTGGTGCGAATGTTCGTATATTATATTTACTTATTCGGAAGGCTATAGCGCTTATAGACGGCAACGGGCAATGGCCTGTCATTAACAACCATCTGTTACGCGTCGCTCAATGTTCTTTAGATTGGTATGAACATTTATTCACAGACTGGATATCCACCCATTGGCTACAGTGCGACAAGGATTTTTTTGCCTGTGGATGACATTGAGAGGTTGAAAATCTTTCAACAGGTGGGTCGCACAGAGTTGACGCACTTGCTCAATGAATTTAATCAAGCTGCACCATGAGGAAGCAGTGAAACAAGTGGAATTATAGAACAAAATAAAAACTTACTTGAAAAAAACTTGGGTAAATTTCATAGCAAACGGCAACTCTAACTCTGACAGTTCTGATTTTAGCCTCGGGTCAAAAGTTCCTTGTGGGATAGGCTATTTGACGACATTGAAAATAAACTATAAATTTTGAGCATCCTAACAGATTATAGGATAAAAAAACACATTTCTCTTAATTTTAAAATAAAATTGTGTATTTTTTACAAATTACACGAAATAAAAACATAATAATTTATGAAATTTTGTCTGTGACGGGAACGCGCTGTGATTGGTTGTATCTCTGGTGACGTCACACGGTAGTAAAAACATGGCCTCCTCGACTGATTGTAGTTCGCGTTTTATGTTTTCTGGGAGTTATATTCGATCTTTTAACTGTATCTGAAACAGCTTTTCGATAATTTTTGATAAATCTTATAACTAGGGGCGTAAATATGCGTTTTCAATTTAAAAATGGAGTCAAATTTTGTGCGAGCTGATAACAACAACTTACCAAAGAATGACGCATTTATGGTTGCTTTTTTCTTTAAGACTAACGCTGACTACTATGCTGCGGAACTTAAAAATGTAAAAACAGCAGTGTAAGGATCCTTCAAACTTATGTTATTTCGGTTTTATAAAAACCGACATTTTTAGCTACTATCTAGTACATATAAAGTTAAATACTACTTATATCAAAGTGATCTTCACACATAAAAACATTTTAACGCGATAAAATGCTTGGGTCGCTTCGAGCTAATTATAATCACATTTTTCGCTTCTTGGGATTCGTTGGAACAGAAACAGTCTGTGTGGACTATTAATAGACGTATTTGTACATTGTGGCATTAAACACCATTATATCCAATGAATTTGAAGAAACATTATGATGTTCACTTCAGCTACTGTTTTATTAGGATAATTAACTTGTTTACGAGCGTGTGACGTCACACATGTTATGTGACCGGTGCCATTACCGTAAAAGCGTTTTGGCACGTATTTAAAAAAATAAACTTTATCATTGCTTTTTATTGAAATTAAAGTAGATTTTTTCGGAAATATTAATGTAGCGTGCTTATTACGCAATAAAGAATAATTTAAAACGGTGTTCCAAAATTAGTCAAATAGCCTATTGTAATTACGATGGATGAATGGATGATTTATTTGTCAATGTTTAGTGCGTGAATGAGCATTCATACTAACCTAAAGAACACTGAGCGATGGAAAATAGTTTGATGTAAATAACGGACCGTTGCTCGTTGACGACAACCAGTGCCCTTTGGGTAATATTATGTCCTTCATAAGTTTAATTTTGATAGGGTAAATGTCTTTATTATAAAGATTATTCTTTATAATAAAGACATTTACCGATTTAACTGAGAGTTATCTCTCAGTTGGATTTTACGAATTATGTTTAACCAAAATATCTAAATGTGATGAAAAAAATGTAAGCGGCTAATGATAAATTTAGACAATTGTCATTATAGAATGGCATAAAAACAACATATGAACAACGCAACGAACCACACTCAATATTATCGAAACATGATAAAACTACTAAAATTAATATTGAATTATCATGGTAGAAATCTAAATGTATAATTAAAATCATCGTTACTCGCAGCGCCGCCAATTCTCACGTACTTAAAATTACCAATTAGTTTTTTATAATTTTTGTTGTTTTTATTATTTAAAAATGTAATCTTGGGTAATAATGAAATACTATAAACGAGTAGCTATACATCATAATATCTAATCACTGTATTAAAATGCATTGAAGCATTAAAAATCGTCACAGAACCTTTCCAACAATCTTATCAACTCCATTGTACAAACGGAAGGAAAATTACACGTATGCTCAACCGTCGACAGTTTCATTTTGAGAGGTTTTAAGATATATCGCATACTCTAACAATCGCAGTTTATAGATAAATTTCAACACAGAAAAAAGACAACGAAAGGTTTCACACGTCCTTGACCTTATTGCAGCGCAATGTAATTGGTTTAAGCAAGACATTGAACCCCTGTCTATCTGATATTCAAAAGTATGTAGTCCCAAGACATAACGCAGGTGATTTTGTCATATTGTTAACTGCCGACCGTTGAATTCACGAAGTCTAGTCCTGCACCACAATGGAGATGGTGTATCCGCATCGCTAACTGGCCGTAGACGTCGGTTGCAACGTCGCGGACGCAACTGGGGAGTTTACTGTAATAAATATAACAATCCTAGAGTAATACCTTCGGCTGGACTTTAGTGCGTAATACTTCGAATCTTCGCCGATGTAAATTGACCTAATAAATCATAAGCATACACTTGAGTTGTATACATTCCATCACTTAAAAATCAACCTGCTCAGTTTCATTATGACGTTCGATTTAGCGCAGTGGTTAAGAGCTTAAGCCGTTCCACCCACTGTGTCTAATAGTCGCGGGTTCGATTCCCGCACGGGACAAATCTTTGTGGGATCCACAATTATTCGTTCCGGTCTGGGTATTTGTGTATGTGAATTTTCATGTTTGTAAACGCACCCACGACAGGAATAGATCCTAGTGTGAGGCTATGTTAAAAAAAGAAAGAAAAGGAAATGATGTTTCTGATTATGACATAATTTAAATGGAACATATATAACTTAGTAACATGTACGATCTGGTCATAACTTGCGATCCTAACCAGCAACAGACAAAAGTTACTATAGAGACTAGAAAATTGTATTACTTCAAAATTAATACTCTTAAACAGATTCCTGAGCAAACAGAGAGAGAGGGAGAACAAAGTAGTAGATATAAGTAAAAACGGAGAAGACTAGAAAAGTGCGGGTTTGTTACTCACTGGTAGGCGTGTTAGCTTCGGAGTGCGGCGTGAGGTTGGACTGCGCCATCAACTTTTGCCGCACCTCTCGAATCTTAAGCTGTAACGCCATCTTCGTCGGGAATATATCCATATGTGTCGCCTGTGCAATAGTAAAAATGAGATGATTTTAATGAACGCATTTTAGGCGATGTTTTGTATCTATTTACAATCACTTTAGATAGATAGAGTACTCTTTATTGTACACAAGTAAAATCACTATTAATAAACAGCTTATTACAGACAAATACGTAAAATTGGGGGTCTTATTTCTAACTTCAATTTATTGCAATTTTTATATATTAATAAAGTTCTAATTTCGTATGATAAGATTTTGCTGTATTGTTTCGTTCATGAACTTCAATGCTAATAACAAAAAACGAAATGAACTTTAGCTTGGTCTAGTAGATTTACGTCGATGGTCCTAGATTAAAAATTCACTTGTAAATGAGTGAGTGTTATGTGTAAACAAAAAGGGCAACATATTATCCCATATTGTTTATTTAATAAAGGTCCCTATTTAAAAATGCTTTAACTACAGTAATCGAAACTATCAATCCGAGTGATAACTTTCAATCGACAGTTACACGAAAACTCGAGTGACGTAATCAAATAACCCGAGTGACACGAGTCACAAAATCCTACTCGAATAGCATCACTAGAGCGAGGTACAAAGCTAGTACAGTACCTGGAAGTGTGTGGTCGCCTGCGTGGTGGGGAACATGCCGTGCTCCTGGAAGAGCTTCAGCACCAGGTGGCGGCGCTGTTCCAGCACTCGGCGGTGGCCCGCCTCGCGCGAGGCCGCTCCCCCCGCGCCGCCCGCGCCCCCCGCGCCCCCGCCCGCGGCGGAGCACGGCGTGCGTGGGGACATCTCCTCCATGCCTTCGGACGACACTACACCGTATAAACCACGACCTTGTTACACTTTCCCGTGCCGCATTGTAAATAAACCTTTATAGAATCGTATGTAGTGAATTACTCGTCTACACTATAATGCTAAGCTCAACACCATTTCAATATTTAACTCAAGGATACGTACGACTCGTACGACGACATCTTAAATCAAATAAATGCCCACTAAGGCGTAGCTAAAGCTTATTTGAAGGCTGGTTGATTCGCCCGAGGTCGCCGCCGGGCCAAGTCGCGAATGTTTTCATTTATTTTAATTATTCCTGTGTCGTGGGAGTGTTTACAAACATGAAATTTACGTGCACATGGACCCAGACCGAAACAAATATTTGTGGGTCACACAAAAATTTATCCCGTGCAAGAATTGGACCTGCGAGTATTCAATCCAGTTGGCAAAGCGACTCAAGCTCTTAACCACTGCACCAAGCCGCCCATTATATTACATTATAAGTAAGCGGGTCGTGTTTCGAAGGACCCTCCCGATGGTCTTACATCCCTTCTTTCGGATACAGATAGCGCACTCAGGATCAGACACCGACCTCGCCGGCGAGGTCTAAGAATCCCTTGCCCACGGCGAGACACCTAGTATACGCCCTCCTCCATAGCGACTGCCCAAGCCGAGGCCGTTCCTCCTTGAGGCGCCCTTGCGCTAGTTGCCCCCTTGCCCTTCTAGCTCGAGCGTAGTGGTAGCACGCTCGCCCTTTTGTCCGGTTAAGCTGTAAAGGCCCCGCGGCCAACAGCGTATGCTAACTTTTCGCTTAGTGTTATGATTCATTATATTTATACCCATTAAATTTCTATACATAATATACTACAATATAATAAAAATTGATAGTACTAACTATCATTCTGTATTGTATTTGTATTTTAGGTACCAAACTTCACGGAACTCTTAAATCAATAAAAGTTTGACTTCAAATATCGAATACAAGATTCTGTCTTTAAACTCACCCCGATATGACTCAAGATTGAAGTCTGGCCCGAAGAATGTGTTCCCGACGAGCTTGGTGGTGGTGTGTGGAGTGCCGTACGAGTGCGGAGTCGGCATACTGCTGCCGTTCAGCACTTCTGCGTCCAACTGCGGGGTCACCACTGTAGCCTCTTCCTCTACATTACCAAAACATAAATTATTATATTGCATAATGGACATTAGAACCTACCAAAATTATAAATCATCTTATGTTCGACTGCTGGGCAGCCTTTCTCTCATAATGCGATGTGGGAAAGAATGAGTCATACTCCACCACGCTGACCCAGTGCGGCATTCCGCACGGGGTCATCGTGAAGGACCAAAATTAGTACAAAAAAACTGATAACAAAATTACAATAAAAAAAAACACCGTCAAGCCTATATTCCCCAAGCGGGAGTGGCAGAGGTACACTGAGTACACCCACGTTTCGCCGACGATGTTAGGTCCCATGTAATAGGGGGCGAGCATATACCGGGCACAATTCCAGACTCCGGACTCATACAGGGAATTTTTTTGTTAGAAAATTACATTTATCCGACCTAGGATTTGAACCTCGTGATCACAAAGCGATGTGCTTTGCCACGAGACCAACCAGGCAGTCAATTTACATTAAATTCATGAAATTAGGTGTAAGTACTCTTATACCGAAAATCCGTAAAGAAAATGAAAGTATCGATACCCAAGCACAATATTACGACGCGCGGACATGGCTAGGGACTGACATTTTGGAGTTCTTCCTACTAATAATATAATAAATGTAAAAGTTTGTATGTTTGGATGTTGGTACTCAACCACGCAAAAACGGCTGAATGGATTTGGACGAAATTCGGCACACAGACAGTTTATTACTTGGATTAACACATAGGATACTTCTTATCCCGGAAAAATGTTAGGTTCCTGTCTAAAGTCCACGTGGACCAGGTCGCGGGCAAAAACTAGTAAAAAATATTTCAGAAGGACAATATATTATTACGTTAAACAAAGTTCAAGTAATAAATAAAACAGATTTCGAACTGTTATTTAGCATCTTTATATTCAAATAATTATTAATTATGTCAATGAAAAGTGCTACGGACATAGTTGCCCGATTTATGTGGAATCAGCCATATACATGCGCAAGCCTGTGGTAAAGACTAGAGATTTGAAAGCACGAACCCATTCCCATCTTGTTGTGTTTCTTCCGGGAGTACAGCTGCGGGCTGCGAGGGACCACCATCGCGCTCGGGCTGCACGCCTCCGGCTTGAATTGCGGCAAAGTACTGAACTTTTGCTCGAAGTTCACCGTCTCCAGCACTCTGCGAAGGGAAGGCTTTATTTAACGATCAGGCGACCGATTACAGTAGGTGGTAGACACTCCGACCCACTGGACCAAAAGATTCGGAGAATTAATGCATAGTAAACACACAATTATGGAAAGTTCGCGTTATGGAAAATCGACACGCATACTTATGGAAAGTTAGCAGAGAATAGTGGCTGTTTTAAGCGCTATATTATGTTGATAACTTCATAATTGTACCCTGCAAAGAACTCAATAAGAAAGGGTTGCTACGGATTTGTCTCCAAAAAGGGTAATTCACATTGCTTCTTATAGCGAAAGGGGATGGACGTACCGATTATATTCTTTTGTAGGGATGGGTGAGCATGACCTTCTTTATTGATCCATACTAGACTGGATAAGTAGGTAGTCGGTAAAACGATTAACTCTTTCTGGGTGAAGTCGATTACAACACTGTCAAACTGTTAAAAAATCAGCTAATAAGTACAAGACGATTTCTTATCATTCGCATATAAGTGAAACACACAGAAAAATGACATACATACACTCACGCCTTTATCCCACTGGGGTAGGCAGAGATTACAGCCACATACGATTCTGACACACCTCGATTCGATCTCGATTTCCGTCGATTTGGAGTGCTACAACTCTTTAGAAAAATGACATTAAAGCAATACATACTTATTTAACTGGGCTATTTTAATCGAGGGTATATAGAAGAGAAGAGGTAAAAAGGAATAAATTGTGACACTATTGGCCTCACAGTAGTACCGGAGAGAAGCCGTTTTACCCATTTATTAAAGGACAAAAGTTTCCTTTAGGACTACAGCTTGTGCTAAGCAGTTCTGTCAGATAGACGATATTATTATACTATTGAGTTCTTAGATTTATGCGAATATTACACATGAAATAAAACTATTTTACGGATGTTATCGCAGTTTATTTTTTGATCTAAAAATCAAATATAACCGCGATAAAATCCGTAAAATAGAATTGTTTCATTATTATACTATTTAAAATTAAATATACATACTTATCCCTCCCATCTTCGTTTCCTTTCTTGAAGAGGCTCTTCTTCTGCGAAGGGCTGGGCAGGTCTGCGTGCGGCGTGTGTTTGGGCGACTGGGGCGGAGGGGCTGTGGGGCTGGGGCCACTGGGGCCGGGGTTGAGGCACAGGCTGTCGGCGCGGGACGTGGCCACGCTAGTATTTGTACTACTGGTCGAGGTTGCCGGCTCGTTACTGCCTGTGGAACCGGTTGAAGTACCTGTATGAAGGATATACAAAGTTATAATTAACTTTACCGAATCTTGATTTGTTTTTATAACCCAAAATAATCGAAATTTTCTACTTGTAAAAATCTTTTAGCAGTGAATGACTATGTTCAGCTGCAGGGAAAAAGCGGCGTTATTTGTAGTTTTTTGTTGTTCCACAGTTTTACCTTTTATGGGACCACTAAACCACCCCCGATATAAGGGTGACCTTTTTGACATCGCTTACAAACTTCGAGATCTCAAAA
The DNA here is from genome assembly GCA_905147815.2 of Phalera bucephala. NCBI lineage: Eukaryota > Metazoa > Arthropoda > Insecta > Lepidoptera > Notodontidae > Phalera > Phalera bucephala. Next base: position 12,643,185 of record LR990627.1, read on the forward strand.
CGAAATCATCATCATCATCATCATTTCAGCCTATACTTGTCCACTGCTGAACATAGGCCTCCCCAATCGCTTTCCAGCGTAACCGGTCCGATGCCACCTGCATCCAACGATTTCCTGCGATTTTCACAAGATCGTCGGTCCATCTGGCAGGCGGTCGTCCTACGCTGCGCTTGCCAATACGTGGTCTCCACTCTAGAATCTTTCTGCCCCAACGCCCGTCCGATCTTCGCGCTATGTGGCCAGCCCATTGCCACTTCAGCATGCTAATCCTAAGGGCTATGTCCGTGACCTTGGTTCTTCTACGAATCTCCTCATTCCTGATTCGATCACGTAGAGAAACGCCGAGCATAGCTCTTTCCATAGCTCGCTGAGCAACTTTGAGCTTTTTTATGAGACCTATTGTAAGAGACCACGTCTCTGATCCATATGTCATCACTGGTAACACACATTGACTAAAAACTTTAGTCTTTAGGCACTGAGGTATTTTGGATGAGAAGATGTTGCGCAGTTTCCCGAACGCTGCCCAGCCGAGTTGGATTCGTCGATTGACCTCTCTCTCAAAGTTAGACCTACCTAACCGGACTGCCTGTCCCAGGTAAATGTATTCGTCGACAACTTCAAGAGTAGAGTTCCCAACGGTGAGTGCGGTGGGTACGACATGGACATTAAACATTATTTTTGTTTTGTCCATATTCATTTTAAGACCCACTTGTTGGGATACTCTATTGAGGTCACCGAGCATTCGTCCTAGATCTTCCAGCGACTCCGCCATGACCACAATGTCGTCGGCAAATCGAAGGTGAGTGATGTATTCGCCATTGATGTTGATGCCAAGTCCTTGCCATTCCAAGAGCTTGAAGGCGTCCTCTAAGGTGGCCGTAAACAGTTTCGGAGAAATGACGTCTCCCTGTCTTACTCCTCTTTTTATGGGGATCACCTTCGTGCACTGCCCCTGTACTCGGACTGACATGGTGGCGTTATTATACAAGCACTTCAACACTTCGATGTACCTATAGTCAATGCGGCATCGCTGGAGAGATCTAAGAACCGCCCAAGTCTCGATCGAATCAAAGGCTTTCTCATAGTCCACAAACGCCAAGCATAGTGGCCGATTATACTCCTCAGTCTTCTGTATAACCTGCCGCAGCGTATGTATGTGGTCTATGGTACTAAAACCTTTCCGGAAACCGGCTTGTTCGGGAGGCTGGAAGTCATCAAGCCTTCGTTCGAGACGATTCGTAATGACTCTCGAAAACAACTTATAAACATGGCTCAGCAGTGTGATGGGCCTATAGTTCTTCAATAAGGTGTTATCACCTTTCTTGAAAAACAGCACCACCACACCCCTGTTCCATGCTTCCGGCGTTTTCCCTTCAAGCAAGACGGAATTAAATAGCCTCTGAAGGACTTTAAGTACCGGCGATCCGCCCGCCTTCAGAAGTTCTGCAGTAATTCCGTCTTCACCCGGCGCTTTGTTGTTTTTTAGTTGTTTGAGAGCCATCCTAATTTCGCACAGGCTGATGTCCGGGATATCTTCAGTGCAGTGTCGGGTTAGCTTGGCTCTTGGGTCTTTTACCAAGTCAACAACAGGTTTAGCTACTGAGGTATATAACTGTCCATAGAACCTCTCTATCTCCCTGAGCACCTCTGACCTATTTGACGTTACGTTTCCGTCCTCCATCTTCAGCTTCGTCAACTGGCTCTGCCCAATAGACGCGTCTCTTGCGAACACTTTAGAGCCCTTGTTCTGCTCTATGGTCTCCTCAATACGCCTTGCATTGAAGGGCCGTAAGTCGTGTCGCAAGGATTTCAATATCTGTCCATTAAGCTGCCTATAGGACTTAGCATCATCGGAGGTTTGGAGCGTCATGGAACGTCGCTCAGCCATGAGGTTTTGGGTGTAGTCAGATAGTTTTTGAGGCCTATTTTTACGGTGGGTCTTAAAATACTTGGACCCGACCGTATGAACAGTCTCTACCAGCCTGTTGTTGATTTCGTCCACTGATGCGCTGCTGTCTAGCAATTCGAAGCGGTTTGACAATTCGAGTTGAAAGTTCTCGGGGTTTTGGATATATGCATGAGTAGGTCGGAGCGTAGACCTCATCAGACGCGATCTTTCCATTTTGACATTAATATTTAATGTGCCTCTGACCATTCGGTGATCACTGCCGGTTTTTACCCTATGAATCACGGAGACATCATTAAATATTTGTCGCTTGGTGCTCATGATGAAGTCTATCTCATTTTTTGTGGAACCATCAGGGCTCATCCAGGTCCATTTCCTATGAGGCGGCTTCTGGAAGAAAGAGTTCATCATAAAGAGTCCCTCTTTCTCCAGAAATTCGGCCAGCCTCTGACCCCTGGGGTTGCGCTGCCCATATCCAAATTGCCCCACTCTCAGCTCATCATCGCCCCGTTGGCCCAGCCGCGCATTGAAGTCACCCATAACTACTGTAAAATGTGCTTTGGAAGTATGTATGGCTCTATTAATGTCCTCATACATAACTTCGACCTCATCATCTGAGTATGCCGAGGTCGGTGCGTAGACCTGTATGACCTTCAGCGAATATCTTTTGGATATTCTGAGTATCAGGTACGCTACCCTGCTCGACACACTAGTGATGGACACAACGTTGTTTATGAGTGACTTGTGGACGATAAATCCGACACCACCTTGGGACTGCTGTTCGCCCTCCCGGTAGTAAAACAAGTTGCCGGATTTTAAGGTTATCGTGTCCTCGCCCTCTCTTCGGACCTCCGATAAACCAACAATACTCCACCGCAACTTGTTTAACTCTTCTTCCAGCTCAACTAGCTTCTCATCTGTCCTCAATGTGCGTGCGTTGTATGTCACCAGGGCCAATTTTCGGTTTTGGTGGTAGCCGAATCTCTGCCGGAGATTCTTAGCACCCCTTGTCCTGTCGTTACCATGGCTGCTACCGTGGCCAGGACGAACAGGACCGCCGGGGACTAGGGGCCTGGTTTTTTTACTTTCTTCCATAATTGGGGGTGTTTGCCATACTCGCCACGCTTGGCAGGCGTGTTGGCGAGCGCAGTTATTGGTCGTCGAAGTGTTAAGGGAACGCTGCTGCCCATTCCCTAGTTTTCCCTTAGTCGCCTTGTACGACACCCGATGGGATGAGATGGGTTGGTCCTATTCTAAGCCGGGAACCACGCGGCAAAACGAAATGAATGTGGATAATAAATACAATCTAGATCCAAGAGTGGTCTTCCACTCGTCCAGTATTTTTATCCCAGGAATACGTTACGATCAAAAAACATTTGAAGAAATTGAATGATTTCTTTTCTTTTTGCTTTCAAAACAATGTACACACACTAGGATTAGTTCCTGTGTATTTGTCCCGTGCGGGAATCGAACCCGCGACTATTACACCCAGTGGGTGGAGCGGCGTAAGGTCTTAACCACTGCGCTAAATCGATTTATCAACCTTCTGTAGACCTACTATTAGGTTGCTAATTGAGTATACCACACCGCACATTTGAAATTACTTATCTACTTATCTAGATACAAGTTAAATTTAAAAACCTATGAGGGTGGAGGAAGCCGGAGAGGTATGTAAGGAAAGATCCTGTTGGAACTCTGTATTCTCTGCCTACCCCGCAAAGGATCCGGCGTGATGATATAGATAGATAGAAAAGACAGTAATTGTGGTCTTTGGGGGAGGGCTTAGTCCTGTAGTAGACGTAGTGTTGCAGAAATGAGAGCTGAAGCCGAGCGTTCACCGCTGAGTCGACGCTCACGAGCGTTGAAACACGTAGAAGACGCGAGCGTTTTAAGCGCCGACTCGAGCGTTTTTACAACACTACGTAGACATCTCAGCTGAAGATAGATAGAACACAATCATTGATCAAATATAGGTACGAAAAGTGGCATTACTTGAAGGCAAATAATAGTAGGCGGTACTTAAAAATTAGCAGTGTTACGCTTTTAGTGTCTTATTACATGCCGAACTGGGCAATTAAAAACTATAAGAATTATACGAAAAAAGGACCAAAAAATTATGGGGTGTTTTATTCTAAGTAACTATCACTTCACATTTATGATATTCTATACTGTGTTGTCTTTATTCGCATTAAAATGATGCATTTTTCAATTATTTTGTTCATTTATAACATCGTATGCAGTCCACAACTTTGTCTTTCTTTTTTGGGTGCGGACCACTCACTTTTGTGTTCTCCCGGCGAGTTTCAGTCGTACAATTTTATTGCTTTTTGTTCATTGCTATGCTAATACAACTTTTCGGCGATACGAGTAAGGTACAATATGCCCTAATTTATGTTTATATCATAACTATAACTACTAATGTCGATATAGGAACGTTTTTTAGTGTAACTTTTGAACCTGGGATTGTGTATTGTACTATACACAATAGATGAAATACGTAGTTTTACTCACCTCGACTGAGTCGCTTCTGAAGAGGCGCGCGGCCGAGCTGTGCCGGAGTAGGCGCCAGAGGGAATGGACAACTTGTTTCTTCCGCATGGGTCTCCCATTCCCTAGTTACATAAAATAAGAATAAATGTGACTGCCTCGTTGCCCTAGTGGCAAAGCGAATCGCTTTGTCACAAACTCCTGGGTTCAAAACCTAGGACCGAAAAATGTAGCTTTTCTAACGAAAACTTTCAAGTATGAGGCCGGAGTCTGGAATAGTGCCCGGTATATGCCAATAAGCTCGTCTCCTTTAAAATGGGATCTAAAATCGTCGGCGAAAAGTTAGTACACCTATGCAACCCCCGCTTGGGGAATATAGCCGTGACGGTGTTTATTTATTTTATTTAAGAATACATGCAGACCTTATAATAAAATTAATTCACACAGTTCATTTAAATAATTATGTTTTTTTTATATAAGGCAAAAATAGTGGGATACTCACGGATTCGGTTTAGGCACTGGGTTACTTTGAGATACTATCACAGATTGACCGCTTTGTACGCTTTGGTTGGGGTTATGATTCGACTCAGTGTCTGTAACAAAAGTAATTCTTGTCATTTGAAGTCAGGCTAGAAATTGAAAAATAAAATCCAATTACCCGGCATACATACTGCTCACTTCCGCGGGAAGTGAGGGAGGGTAAGTCGTATTATGGCGGCACTTACACTCTACTTCCCTTCACACACTATCTATGCAAGGCGCTCCCTTCGTTGGCGATGTTTTTAAACGAGAGTCAAAGGATAGGCCACGCTCACTCAGACTTGCCGGTTTAGAAATCTTTTTGCAATTATGGGGAAAAAATTTGGAAAAGAAATAGGTATATAAAATACAAAAAATATGTGAGGATGACGTATTAAAAAAGCATGGGAAAACAGTATAAAAATTGATTTGGGGATATTTTTATAAAAACAATAATTTCGGGGAAAAGAAAATCTGATGTAGGGAGATTCCACCAAAATAAGAGAAAGACAGGGCGATACTTGAAGTGTGAAAGGAGTATGTGAACAGTCGAAGCTGCCTTAATACTGCTTATTGCTTCATACGTAAAGTGGCGGCAGTAGAAGTATATAAACCGGGTATAAGAATATTTTGCCTGTAAAATTCATATGGTTTTTTTTATAATAAAGATCGTTCAATCCAAGAAGACGCACTCCACTTCCCAGACACTAACATACACTGGTAGATGACTGAACTGAGTAAATATTTTGGGTTTGGATCGGCCCGAGCACATGTAGATCAGCATCTTTTAGTAACACACATGCCTTAACTCCCTTGAGTGTCGGATGCACAGACGGGTGTTCAGATTCAACGCGTTTGGTCAAGTTCAAAGATTTTTTACGTTTATTCAATATTACTGTCAATAATATTGACAACCTAAATGACGTTTCTAAGTGGACCGCTTATAAAATAAAACGTAGAACTTCCGAATTTGTGGTTTGCAGCCGCCATTTTCGTCAAACGGTCATAAAGCGCTCGCGATGACTAGTAATTTTCATGTGTATATTATGGTGTCAATACTTTATGTATGTAAACAATAAGTCTTTTGTTATTTCGGTGATAGTGTAGAAGTGATCGGAACAGTTTTGTTTACATATAATAAGTAAAGGTTGGCTCTAACGGCAAGAAAATAACGTTTTTTATATGTATATTAAATAATTTCAAACATGTCCCAAGAATATAAAACTTCGTAATAAATTATATATCTAAGTGATAAGAAATTTTATAACGAATCCAATGATATGCAGTATATGTTGTTATAGTTTTATTATATCGACTAAATATTATTTTTTTAAAAACCTAGCAGAAAAGTTGCCCATTTAATTGAGGCTCGACACTCCAGGAGTTAAGCTCCAAAGTGCGGTGCACGTCTTTTAAATTGGATAGACATAATTATAAGGTCTTTCATGATACATTACACGATACATTGGGGTTGCCCAACGGACTGTTGACACCTACAAAATTACCTGCATTGAATGTTGGCACGTAAAGCCTTTGCAAGTGCACGCAGTGCATCGGCTGCTGCGGCTCACCGGCGGCGCTGTCCGCGGCCTGGCTCGGCTTCAGCAGCAAGTTGCCGGACGCGTCCACCGACAGCGTCAGCGGATCTAACCGGATTTAACGTAAAAGAAGTCCTCTTTATGATCATCCCACATGGTCATCTATTGAATACTATCACCATACCGCCATAATGAACTAACCATAATGTCATTTATATTATAAAATTTATAGTGATGTATAGTGTTCTGAAGTTGACTATTTAGATTTGCATGTTATTTCCTGTGTTAACCAGGCCTTCGAGAATGAACTGGGCCCCAATTCTACCAACAGCTCCGCTAAAACCGAATCTTAGTCGCTGCCGATTAACAAGAGCTTAATATAATAATAATATTAGCCCTGTTAAGAAACTGTCCCACTGCTGGGCACGGGCCTCCTCTCAAACTGAGAGGGTTTAGGCCATAGTCCACCACGCTGGCCTAGTGCGGGTTGGCGAACTTCACATACCTTCGAGACACTTAGGCATGCAGGTTTCCTCACGATGTTTTCCTTCACCGTTAAAGCAAGTCATAATTATTTTTTTTATACGCACATGCTTTCGAAAAAAGAGAGGTGCGTGCCTGGGGTTGAACCCGAGACCTTTGACTTTGCAGTCCAACGATCTAACCACTAGGCTATCACTGCTGAACAAGAGCTTAGCAATTTTTTTATCCTTAAGAATACGATACTCTGTACTCTCCGCCTACCACAAAAGCCCATGGCGTCATGATATAGATAAATGGACAAGAATACGAAAACAGCGATCAATCACGGTTAAGAGTTGGTTTTAACGGAATTTTATAAGTGGGTATCGTGATACAGGGCATCGCGATACCCGTTCGCAACGCCTAACTACAACCGAAATAGTCGTCGCAATATAACACGGAGAACTATCACCGATACTCCTCTTCATAAGCGTAAAACCGCGTTACAAAGCGAGTTCGTGATGGACGCTATAACGTTGTCTAGCGCCGCTTGTGTGGAGAGAGAGGTTGGGCGTGCCTAGAGAGATGCCGTGTACGCTGTGCGTGAGGCTCTGCGCCTAAGAGAAAAAAGACGTCATAAAAATACTTACACGGAGAACTATCACCGATACTCCTCTTCACAAGTGTAAAACTCTTCAACACTGCATTACTAAGCGCCGTAGACGCCGACGTGGGCGTCTGACTTGACTGCGGCATCGCTATACCGCTGGATATCACTTGGACGCCACAAGTGGGCGTGGGCGAGTTCATAATGGACGCTATAGCGTTATCTAGCGCCGCTTGTGTGGAGAGGTTAGGCGTGCCGAGGGAGATGCCTTGTACGCTGTGCGTGAGACTCTGCGTGCTTGATGCTGAAGCGGGGTGTGGAGAGCTGGGCACTGAACTTGCTAGTACGGATGACTTGTTCACGTGACTGAACGCTGTCCATTGTCTGTGGCTTTCGCCTGTAGGAAAAATGTTTAGATATTTTATACACATTTATATACATATAATAAAACTGTAAGCGAGCCAAATCTACACATTGATTTTTTTTTAATTTTTTTGAGGTACACTTCCTTAATCGATATAGAGGCCCAAACATTTTTTTTTGTCTGTCTGTCTGTCTCTTTGTGTTTCAATCACGCAAAAACTACCGAACGGATTTCAATGAAGTTTAGTAAGGTGATTACTTATACCCTAACTTAAAATAATAAATACTTTTTATCCCGGAGAACTGAAGTATAGCGGGATAATAAAAAAAAATATTAATTTATAATTGTTAGTCGCAAGCTGCAATGTTACGTGTAATTTTGCCTACACATCAATTCCTCCATGAACTGATAATGGACTCTGATTCGTCTCCTCATGAAGGAATTCTTCAGTGGTTAATAGCACGCGCCCAAAATTGTTTATACACGTTTAATTTAAACAATCAAATTTGATTTCGTACATAGACCGATGATGCATTCAGGATACTCTCTTCTGCAGCGAAGTCTTTAACAATGAATGACCCGGAAACGAAACTTTGCATATTCGTTTGTTAAAAGAAAACATGCATCATTCTTGCGGGATAGATTTCATTTCTCCATACTATCACAGCTAAACGGATTTTAAAGAAACTTAGTATGGAGATGTTTTAGGTCAGTATAGAATCTGCGCTATCCCGGAAAGGCCGGTCTATCTAATTGTGTCAAATTACAAATCAAACGCGTGCGTAGCTGCGGGTAACAGCTAGTCTATCTATCTATCTATATCATCACGCCAGATCCCTTACGGGGTAGGCAGAGAGTACAGAGTTCCAACAGGCTCTTTCCTTACATACCTCTCTGGCTTCCTCTACTCTCATAGTTCTTCTTATACACGCTCGTAATACATAAATTAAAAAATATTCTGATTAGCTTTGGTATGGCCCTGCTGCACTGGCGTTGTAATCGGTAATTAGAAATTGAGCAGAGGCATCTAATATTTAATAGCGTCAATTGATAAGTGGCATCGTGTTTTTAATAAAAGCGCATTTGGACGCAGGTGTTAATTTAAAACTTTATAGTTTGCGTTAGCGCAGGTAAAGCAGGAGCATTATGAAAATAGGAGAGATGTCTTATTTCAATAATGAAAACTTGTGTTGGTTTTAATCACGCCAATTCCCTTGTGGTTTGTGGTTGTTACTATTGATTTTTTTATAATATGTATAATGCTGTTAGAATATGTAACAATCTAAATATAATCAAGCAGGTAGGTAGGTACAGTGGGGAAAGCATGTACCTGAATCAGCGTGAGTCGACTTGAAGGCCCCACCTGTCGGTTGGAACACCTTGGAACCGCCTGGACTTGATGCAGTTATGCCGCCGAGTAGATTGTCAGATGAACCAGCCCTAATGTGAGAAAACCGCAGTTAGATTTACTTGCATTGCTTGTGGAAGGGTCCACACGAAAATCGTTTAAACTTTTAATCTTTGGAAATCATAATATCATTAGTCTCAAATCGCGGTATATCTGTAGGTAGACCGTAAACTGATGAAAAAAGAAATTAATTAAATAGAAAAAAGACATGCCGCTGAGTTTCACGCGGGATGTTATCAGTAAAGACTGCGATCCGATCCGATAGAAGATTAGAAAATATTGGAAAGTATATAGAAAATTGACATTTTGAGTTCAGGTTACAGGAACCTTTCCCAAATAACCAGAATTTCTAATAAAAAAGAAACCTTGCCCCACCCCAGGAATTATTCCTATGTCGTGGGTGCGTTCAGAAACATTAAATTCACATGCACAGACACCCAGACCGAAACAAATATTTGTAGGTCATTATCCCGTGGGGAAATGAACCCGCGACGTCTCAATCCAGTGGGCGAAGCGACTCAAGTTCTAAACTAAGCTATCTGTCAACATGTCCACTTACAAAGTCGGAAGAGAAGAGTACCTATTTTTTTTTTTAATGTAGCCCCACATTAGCATTTATTCCTGTGTCGTGGGTGCGTTTACAAACATGAAAATTTATATACACAAATACCCAGACCGGAACAAATAATTGTAGGTGAATCGAACCCGCGACTATTAGATGCAGTGAGCGGAGCGACTTAAGCTCTTAACCACTGCGCTAAATCGTCCGTCACTAGGTATTCTAGTAGTAAAACATCTACTTTACCTAGCTTTGATCGGCTTGGGTCTCCTCGTATGGTCGTGGTGTGAGGGCAAGTAGTCTCTGGTATCCAGCCCTTCTGAGTCCGAATCCGTCACTTTCTCCCCGCATTTGAGATCGATCTCTAGCCCTTGGCTCGACGGTTGAGGTTCTTCGGCCTGAATTGACTTGAAAAATACAAATATGTTAGAATACAAAGGAAATCATCGTGAGGAAACCGGCATGTCTAAGAGTTTCTCGATGGTGTGTGAAGTACGACAACCCGCAGTGGGCCAGCGTGGTGGACTATGGCCTAATCCCTCTCAGATTGAGAGGAGGCCCGTGTCCAACGGCGGGACAGTTTATTAACAGGGCTAATATTATCATTATTAAAATACAAATCTCGACTTTCCGCCCAAGAGTCAGGTAAAAAATACCGAAGACAGAAGAATGGATCGCAATAGAGATTTTAATGAAATTGAGAATTAGATAAAGAATTGGATGTTTTAAAAACATGGAAAGCTTACTCTGTCATGCGTATGACTTCTACGTTTTTTACCACTTTACAGTTGTAAAGTGCTATGGAACGCAGAAGTCATACGTATGTCCGCGTGTACTGATAGTCTAAATTAAGTAACTATTCATTCGACCCAGTATTGTCTGGGTAGAAAATCGATTTTAGTAGTTCTTGCAAGTAGTCTTTCTAATTAGCTCAGCCCTAATTTTTCAAATACCAGCTTATTGTGTAATCACCGGCAATAAGTGATGCTGTTTTAGGACCTACGGACACAAATGAAAACAGGATATGATATGGCCATAGTTACCATTTGTTCGTCGTCGCTAAGCTGCGGCGATCCAATGTGATTGTAGGCGGCGACGGGCACCGGCAGATCCGAACTGTTGGCGAGAGCCCCACTGCCTGCCACTTCTGATGGCGTCCGTGGGCTCTGAATCGAGAACAAAATAAAGGTAGTTGACACGTCTTTGAAAAAAAAATTACTAATGGAAAACGGAAAGGGGAATTATGATAAGTCTCCTCATGATAGTTTTATTCAGAACATCTAGTAAGGGATAGTAGAAAGTAAGGAAGGAAGGCTGAGGTTAAGTTACATCAGACAATTTGACGGACGATTTAGCAATGGCTAAGAACTTAAGCCACTCCTCCACCTGTGTCTAATAGTCGCGGGTTCGATTCCCGCACGGGACAAATCTTTGTGTGACCTCCAAGTATTTGTTTCGGTCTGGGTATTTTTGTATGTGATTATTGATATTTGTAAACGCACCCACGACACAGAAATTAATCCTACTGTGGGGCTACGTTTTATTTAAAAAACAAAATAAAATGAAAGATACTGTTGAGGTCATGTTACGACATAAAGAGATCAAAGTTAAGAAACTTACAGCCGGTTTGCAATATTTAACTCAAGGACAGATTTGCCTACTATGGATAGAATCTTGACATATTTTGTATGAAAAATCTATCAAAATTCTATATTGACACCAGTCGAAGAGATGAATGGAGAAAGAGCATTACCTGTACCGAGAAACGTTTAACTCTTACAATAGATGAAGAGTTGGGTGAGTACAAACTCCCAACTTTTTCTCATTTTAGAGTCACGTAAGTATAGTAAAGACAGCACAGCTTTGTTTCATCATCTCAGCCTATACTTGTCCACTGCTGAACATAGGCCTCCCCAATCGCTTTCCAGCGTAACCGGTCCGATGCCACCTGCATCCAACGACTTCCTGCGATTTTCACAAGATCGTCGGTCCATCTGGCAGGCGGTCGTCCCACGCTGCGCTTGCCAATACGTGGTCTCCACTCTAGAATCTTTCTGCCCCAACGCCCGTCCGATCTACGCGCTATGTGGCCCGCCCATTGCCACAAGCTTTGTTTACAAACATTCTATTCGCATATTGCAAATTTGACGGTAGCAGTAATTTAAAGCTCTATAGGTAGGTACATATAAACTAAATCACCTGTGGCATAGAGCCAGTCGGGTCTTTACTGCTAGATGACTTCCGACGATCTTTATTACACCACTTCCATTCCGGGTGAGCTTTGAAGTGAGCTTCTTTTACCTGCAAAAATACTTTTTTTAAATAAACATGTTATAATGACGATATGAAACTTCTTTTTGTTGTTACGAAAACTTCCAGGCTTCAAGTCAGCGCCGCCTATGGATAATACAGGATTAATCTACAAATTAATCTCCCTCGCAAATCCTGATTTCATTACTCTCTCCCAGGAGAGAGTAATGAAAAGTCAAAGAGGAGTCGAGGCGTGTGTTCTCCGAGAAGTGCAAAAGAGCTTTGCTTACAGCTAACTAAGTTTACACAAATAGTCCGTACATACTTAGCCTACATTATACAAAGTTTACTATCTAGCATACGCTATGCAGTCACAAATTTAAACTGGTCTATGGTTGCTAATTCATTTTATTCATTGCTTTTTTTACGGAATTCCATTGATCAATCTGTACATTGAACAAATATAACACACGCCTAATGTAATGCAGGCCACACATGTAACGGTAAACTTGGGTAAATCTATACGCAGTACCGCGTATTTTTGACTTGTGTATTTGTATTAGAGATGAAACGGATAGTGGTTCGACCGGATACCGGATATTAGCCAAGCTACGAGGCCGAAGCGCCGGATATCCGGCTACCGGATATTCGGCCCTTTATCGCGTTACATGACGCGATCAATTTGAATATTGGCGCGGCGAACAAGATCGGATAAATTCGGGCATGTTCGGGTGTTATCGCACGTGAGCGGAGATCGGGAAGACTCGGGCAGGTTCGAGTGTTATCGCGCGTGTCAGTTTATGTTTGTTTCTCAGTTCGTTTGTTTATTACATTGTTTTTTCACTTGTCGTCGTGGTTTCATGTTTGATAGATAAACAAGAAATGTCATCATCAAAAAAACGGTTGTCAATTTGGCCGTCGTCAAATTTTGGTAATGATTTATAAAAATAAACGGTGGCCATAACCTATTGTGGCATGATTTGCCTTGTGTAAAACAATGAGTATTTTTTGAATTTTACTATCCGGCATCCGGCCGGATACTGAATTACTATCCACGTGACATGGAAAGTACTCACCTCGCTGGCTAGCTCGTTGTACTTCTGTTTCTCCTCCGGTTTGAGCGAGTACCACCACTCGCCCAGTATCTTGCTGACGGTGCGGTTGTCCTGGTTGGGGTGCATTTGGTGCACTATTTGCCTGTGCCGCTTCGAGAATATCATGAACGCATTCATCGGACGCCTGATCCGACGCTCCTTCTGCCATGGATAGAACAAATTAAACGTATATTATATACTCCAACTGTGTAGGATAACGGTCGTTTAATTCGCGAACACACGCGACACGTGCCCCACTTTTTCTTTTAATCACTTAAACAGCAAGTAAAATTTGGTTTTGAGAACCAACCTATGACAATGTAGACAAATGAAGATACCAATAACATCACAAAGAAAAAAAAATCGATACTATAATAATTCGAAACTATGAACCAATCTATGTAAGGGATTTTAACAAATGTTGGAAAAAGCTATATCGATAAAAAAACGCCATCTATCTATCTATATCATCACGCCACATTCCCTTGCGGGGTAGGCAGAAAGTACAGAGAGAGTACAGAGTTCCAACAGGTTCTTTCCTTACATACCTTTCTGGCTTCCTCCACTCTCATAGTTCGTCTCATACACGCTCGGCGGTTACGGAGACTCTTGTCTTGTCCTTCAGATAAGACTCGGTCTATTTGGTCATAGTAAGATAGTCCAGTAATCTTCCCCAGTAATCCTCCTTGCACTATTACAAATATTATTATCAAAACTCCAAAACATAATATTAATTTCTTACATATTACCTCAACATATTAGACTCACGACTTGAAAAGAAATTGATTTATTCTATAGCAGAGCGCGATAAAAAAATACAACCATCTGTTTAGAAAAGGTTTCAAAACAAATTTCATTTATAAATATATTACTCACTATATACCAACACCGTCACGCCTATATTCCCCAGAGGGGGTGGCAGAGGTGTACTGAGTACACCCACGTTTCGCCGACGACGTTAGGTCCCATGTAATAGGGGGCGAGCCTATTGCCATATACCGGGCACAATTACAGACTCCGGACTCATACTGGAAATTTTTCGTTAGAAAAACTGCATTTGTCCGACCTAGGATTTGAACCCAGGACCTCGTGATCACAAAGCGATGCGCTTTGCCACCAGACCAACGAGGCAGTCACCATATATACCAACGATCTCATAATACCGTGAGCATGTGGATTTAACAGTAAAATAGGTACCTTATCCTGCGTGCTGGCTGGCGAGTTGAGCGCAGAAGTGTTCTGCGAAAGCCTTTTACTGGGGTCATCTCCGCTAATGCCCGTGTCCTCACTCTCAAACACCTCGTCGTCTTCGTCAGTACACATCGGAGTCACAGGATCTGAAAACCATGCTTATGATATACTAGTAGTTTACCGCGGCTTCGCACGTCGACAACAGCGCCACCTGTTCCTTTCTATATTACTTTTGGATAACGTAATTTTTCGTGGTGAAAGAATTATAAAAATCGGTGGAGTAGTTTCAGAGTTTATCGATTACAAACACAGAAATCTTTCATCTTCTTTATAATACAAATAATACCAAGCTGTACCTCGCGACTTCGCCCGCGTGCTTTTTCTAAAATAAAAGTAGCCTAAGTTACTCCTTATAATATTAGCTATCTGCCAGTGAAAGTCTCGTCAAAATCGGATCAGCCGATTTAGAGATTAGCCGGAACAAACAGACAGACAGACAGACAAAAATTTTACAAAATGTGTTTTGATATAAGTACATACGCATTTAATAAAAAGGTGTTATTTTTGACATTACAAATACACATTTTAATTATATTTATTTTTATAAAAATAAAAATCAATACAAAACCCAAATTTGCAAATTTTTTACCCCTTTTTTCTATCTATCATCACGCCAGATCCCTTACGGGGTAGGCAGAGAGTACAGAGTTCCAACAGGCTCTTTTCTTACATACCTCTCTGGCTTCCTCTACTCTCATAGTTCGTCTCATACACGCGCGCCGGTTACGGAGACTCCTGACTTGACCCCTTTTTTAAGCACTTTTATACCCTTTACCCACTTTTATACCTTAACAATGAAACTTGTACGTGCATATTGATAAAAATAATTCAGATTTCCATTTGAAATCTCCATATTGCTTTGAATCAGTAATGAATTTAGTTTGTTATAGCGCACTGAAGGAAATTTTTCCTTTACAGCATTTACTGCAAATTTTGGAAAAATATAAAATTCTTTAAATATCGGTTAAATCAATTCAGTTACTGATTTAGAACAAACTACTTTCAGTTCATGCGTTTATTATGTCTCACCTTGCATAAGTCTAAATTACAACTTATCAGCATGAAAAAAAGTAGTGATAGCCTTGTAGTAGAATTCTGGCCTTGTATTCTCGAGGTCTAGGGGCCGTTTTTACTAACAGAATACCGTAAAAATCGAATCATAACCATGACTGTTCCATGGCGTTTAGTTGTATTTGTATTCGAGTACTATACAAATACAGTTAAACGTACTTAATTAGCGGGAGTTAAGACATGGTTTCTATGGAATTTTATAAATAGAATTGGCACCTAGAGTGAAATTACAGCAACACCTCTGGAGTTTTTAAACCATGTTTGATTGTGACCTACTAACAGTGAAGGAAAAGATTGTAAAGAAACTTTCATGCCCAAATTAGAAACTTTCGAAAGACTTTTCAAATTCTTTAACCCGGAGATTGGTGATTAGCTTGACCTTGTCATATTGGTAACAAAAATAACTCGGCGAAATGCCGATGTGCAGTCCTTGTAGATAGTTTTTGTAATATTAGTTCGTCTTAGCAACGGGTGTTTTTATCAGCAATGAATATATCATCATCTCAGTCTAAGCCCGTTCACTGCTAAAAATAGGCCTCCTCAATCGCTCTCGAGCACAACTGGTCCGATGCCACCTGCATCCAAGGAATATATAACACTAGTTTGTGCCCGCAACTTCGTCCGAGTGGATTTTAGACTGGAATCTAACATTTTTCCGATATGAAAAGTATCCTTTATGATAATCCAGGTAATAAACTAACTGCGTGCCAAAGTTCATCAATATCGGTGCAGCCGCTTTTGCGTGATTGAGTAACAAACATCCAAATATCTAAACACCTAGACAAACTTTCAAATTTGGTCATGAATAAGCAATAATGTGTCATACATTAACAATGTGCTATTGAAAATTGAATTTTGTTGCTATAAAATTAGAGTATTAATTTAAATGTCACGTTGTATTTGGTTGACATGTTGTTGCTTATTTGTATTCATTTATAATATATGTAGGATGTAACTGACCACTAGTTTCAGTCTTGATCTGGTCCTCTGACTTGATGTGCGGCGCGGGCGTGTGCGGCGTGTGTGGCGTGTGCGGCGTGTGAGGGGTACGTGGCGTGCGTGGGGTCCGCGGCGAGGCAGGTGCGGGCGGGGCGGCCGCGGGCGGCGGCGAGCCACTCAGCAGAGGCACCAGCGACTGCCACGGAAACGCATTCCCCGACACTGCCGTACCAATTATAATATCAGCCTATACTGCCCACTGCTGGACAAAGGCCTCTCACAAATCGGGGTGAGAGAGATTAAGTCATTAGGTTTGTGGCCACCTGCTGTTGGAACATATCAAGCCGCCTTTAAGGCTTCCAACTCGGCTTAACGGCTCAACGTGCCTTCCGAATCACGGAGACGCTCGAATATGAAAATGCCACAAACGGTCACCCGTCTCGGGCCGATCGAGTCGACCGTACCAATCACTCATATTCCAATTACGTATTTGACATTTACCGATATTAAGGCCCGCCAGCCGTGAATCTAATTTCTAAACTAACGTTTAATACAAAATACAGTTTTTAAAACTAGATTTACGACTGATTTACGTTCTGTAATACAAGTCTTAAGTTATAAAACTCCTGTTCGTAAATCCAGCGACAACTTGACATGTCAAAACTAAACAAAAACTGCCAGCTATGACTACCAGTGTAGAGTTAACAACTAATTCTTTTTTATTGGCGGTATATCGAAATTGTTTTAATTTCCAAAACTTGTATTATTTCGAATTATAATGTGTACTGTTGGTGGAATATTAACCATTATGTATTCCTATATGTGCATGAGTGAAGGTAATTGTAACAAAGTGATAAAACATGCCTTTTCGATTTTCCTCAAAACAATTAGCAATTGGTATATAAAGTATCCATCACTTTACTATCCAGGGTGGGGCACTTCATTAATTTCATTATCATCTTTGTCATCAAGTTCATTGGGGGATGAATTAATTTAGTAATGAATATTCGTAATACTTGACATTGGCAAAATACGCGTCGTCGTGATGCCATAATTCAATCGACATAAATTAAGGTTTCACCACATAGCCGACGCAACCCGACGGTGGCGTGACTTGGAGAGTTGTAATGTACTGAAATGTACGGGAGACGCCACACAGCGCAGCCCCGCATGGCGGGACGGGAAACGTCACAACCGAACTAGCAGAGCGCTTCCGTCGCGCTCCGTCGGCTGTTTGACCAAACCTTTATCGATATATGTAACAATATTTAAATATTTAAAGTTAAATTTCACTCAGTGTGCATTTAAACAATAAACTGTGTGGTAACTGATTTATTCTGTATATAATACCGACTTTTAAGTAATACAAATTGTGGATAAAATATTATCGATATCTTTTATAAATCTGTCATAACAATCAAAACTAATTAAAAAAAAAGTTTTAGTTATATCAATTTATTTTTTAATTTATTTCTATTCTATAATAGACAAAAAATATTATATATACTAAAATATTATAAATATTATATTACTAGCTGTCACCCGCGGCTGCGCACGCATTTAAATGGGAAAAATAAAAACGCGTTTTTCACGTCTTTCCGTGCAATTTTTCCATTTTTCCTCTTCATAAGAACCTTCCTCGGACTTCAACAAATACTACAAAAAAAAATAGCCGAATCGGTCCAGCCGTTATCGAGTTTTGGGCTTAGCAACACATTTAGGCATTCATTTTTATTTATATAGATTATAGACAAAAAAGTAAATTGTGGTAAATCACTGTTAAAAAGTGTTCAATTCTGACAACACTGTAAATTTCGTTCGTAAATACGACTATACGTTGATATGCTGCTAATCACTCAAGTTAGACTGTTATTTTACGTTTTATTTTCTATTAACAGGTAAACAATCATCTCGAAACGCGGCCTCCTGAGAAGATCCGGCGAGAAACTCAGCGGGCTTGTCTTTTTTGTCTAATTCTCCATGCATTTTTTTTCATCATTCTTTGTATAGATACATACATTTTTATATTATACAAAATTATTTATGCCATCCAGCTCCAGTGTGATGCCTTACGACTGAGATATAAGACTAAAAATAATATTTTTAAATAATGAAAAGCTAGAGGATTCTGGGTGGACTAGTCTCCACAAGCAGCACCCGTTCACGAGTACAACTACTTGAGCAGCCATCACCTCCCTCGACCATATTATAGGGAAGGAAGTGACCCGCACCAAATAGCCACTGCAAGCGTAGACTTTTTAGTGAGCATGATTATTATTCACCGATAATCGCAGTATGTGACGTGGGCGGCGGCAGAACTGGCAGCAACTGGTTGGGGTGTACTATAACTGCACTACTGTTCACATTGTTAATCTGTAACAAAAAAATATCAATAAATATCGGCGAGCCTTACAGTAGTCGTATATGATGTGTAACATCGGACATGTTATCCTACTATGAAAAAGATCCGCATCAAATCAAATAGCGCGTACTCATTGGTCAGAAAAATAGCGCGCGCTCGTTGGTCAAATCAAATAGCGCGCGCTTCCCCGGTTTCCTGTTGGCACCATCTCACAGCCATCTCTCCGCCACCGCGCGCGCTCATTGGTCAAATCAAATAGCGCGCGCTCTTTGGTCAAATGTAATAGCGCGCGCTCATTGGTCAAATCAACACATTTCCGCCCCTTTTCCGAAATCACTCCTACAAAAAATATCCAGCAACCAAGAGGAAAGATGTTAAACATCAAAAAAATCACCCACACCAGATGAAGAGTCAGTGAATCATCTTCCATTGCATAACGCCAAAAGAATTTTGATATCACTTTATTGCTATAATCTTACAAATGCATTGCTTTGATACTTCCATCCATCTATATCATGACGCTAGATTCCTTATAGACCACTTTGGCATCCTCCACTCTCATAGTTCGTCTCATACACGCTCGCCGTTTACGGAGACTCTTGACTTGCCATGCTTTGATATTTAATCCAGCAAACTAATTTTCATGGTATGAAATAAATCCCAGTTTAAAACTACTCATTTAACACGCCCATTCATTTTAATACAAAACACGCAATAATACGGCATACTCACGTGGTCGCCATTGTCTAAGCCCCTGTGGTCCAGCTCGGGTTCATTGTTATTTATCTGTTGCGTCAAGTGATTCACCCTCTGTTCTATCTGAAAACGTACAGACAGGAAATTAAACGTAATTACACTAAGAACTTCGTCGCGTCTTCACATCGCCCATACCCCAATGCCCAAAAACGAAAGTTTTTAACCAGTGCGTCCTCCCTGTAATGACATACAGAGCCAAAACGTGGCCACTCAATGTGCGGCTTTTCAAGGCCACCAGTTCAAAGTCGCTCAGAGAGCTATGGAAAAAGCTATGCTCGGAGTTACTCTTAGGGATCGAATCCGAAACGAAGTTATTCGTCAGAGAACCAAGGTTTCCGACATAGCTCAGCGAATTAGCAAGCTGAAGTGGCAGTAGGCGGGTCACATATGCCGCAGAACCGATGGCCGTTAGCGAGGCTGGTTCTTGAGTGGAGACCGCATGTCGGCAAACGTAGTGTAGGGCGCCCTATAGCTAGGTGGGGCGACGATATTCGTAAGGCACCGGGCAGGGATTAGAGGAGGAGAGCCGAAGATCGAGCTCAGTGGCGTGCCATGGGAGAGGCCTACGTCCAGCAGTGGACTGACACGGGCTGATGATGATGACACTTAGAACGTTTCTAATTGGAAGACTTCTAGCTACGCTGAAACATCGATAATATTCATAATCCTACTAATACCCTACTTCATACTTTCCTACTTAATATCCTACTAATATTATAAATGTGAAAGTTTGTATGTTTGTTACTCAATCACGCAAAAACCGCTAAACGGATTTGGATGAAAACATAGTTTACTACCTGGATTAACACATAGGATACCTTTTACCACGGAAAAATGTTAGGTTCCTGTCTAAAGACAGCGCGGACGAAGTGGCAGGCAAAAACTAGTATTCTAACGGAATACATACATTTTGGCATCGATAGGTCATGACAATAAACTTAGGCGGACGATTTAGCGCAGTGGTTAAGAGCTTAAGCCGCTCCGCCCACTGTGTCTAATAGTCGCGGGTTTGATTCTCGCACGGGGCAAATCTTTGTGTGATCCACGAATATTTGTTCCGGTCTAGGTGTATGTGTATGTGATTTTTCATGTTTGTAAACGCACCCACGACACAGAAAGAAATCCTAGTGTAGGCTTATGTTTTAAAAAAAAAAATGTTATAATCGTCCTCTCATAATCGTCATTATCCGTAAGACTTTCACCGCAAGCCAAAGACCTCTCTCATAGATCTCCACAACGAGGACCGGCATTGTACTGTTAGCCTCTCTTATACGCGTACAAAATTAACTACCAATTGTAGCAATATCTTAATTATATTTAAAAAAAGAAATTACCGTCACGCCTATATTCCCCAAGCAGGGGTGGCACAGGTGTACTGAGTACACCCACGTTTCGCCGACGATGTTAGGTCCCATGTAATAGGGGGCGAGCCTATTGCCATATACATGAGAATTTTTCGTTAGAAAAACTACATTTGTCCGACCTAGGATTTGAGGTCAGGACCTCGTGATCACAAAGCGATGTGCTTTGCCACCAGACCAACGAGGCAGTCCTTAATTATATTAACGCACGTCTTTCTCTCATACACTCGCTACTTTCACTCATTCATATTTTCGTACATATATACATAACTATACGTCGATTCATTGCGAGACAATGAACCGACGTATAGTTATGTTGTAGTATAGTATGTTTAATTTCTATATCAGCCCGCCAGATCCCTTGAGATGTAAGCAGAGAGTACAGAGTTCCAACAAGTTCTTTCCTTACCACTCTGGCTTTCTCCACTCTCATAGTTCCTCCCATGTTCTTAAAACATATTGAATATGAATCTTATTGAATACTGAAATACTGGAACTATCTGTGCTATTAAGGTTATAAATAACATGGCTATATACCTATAGCATTCTGCTCGTAGAAAGTCAACGATTTTGTATCTATCTATCTATATCATCACGCCAGATCCCTTGCGGGGTAGGTATTTTTTATTGCACATAAAATTACAATTCTATAGTCCTGTTCTATGAAAGTTACGACTAGAACCTCTTACAAAATATTTCGTAAAAAAAATATGATACATTATCAAATTCAACAGAGTAATATAATTATGATAATTCCCCAAGATAGTGAATACGTACGCAAATTCGATAAACTTTACTATTTATATAGATAATTGTCGTTGTCGTTTAAACACTTACTGTTGCGATAATATTTGAAAGACAACCTGCGGAAATGCATTAGAGGGCTATCATGCTGTTTGGTACATCGATATATTATTTGTACTAAAAAGGCCAGAAAAATAAGAGGACAAATATAGTCATACAAGTATCTTGTGACTGCCTGTACTAGTGGCAAAGCGCATCAAATCCTAGGGTCCAAATCCTAGGTAGGACAAAGTTTTTCTAACGAAAAGTTCCCAGTATGAATCCGGAGTCTGGAATTGTGCACGTTATATGGCAATAGGCTCGCCCCCTATTACATGGGACCTAACATCGTCGGCGATAAGTAGATGTACTTAGTACACCTCTGCCACTCCCGCTTGGGGAATATAGAAGTGACGGTGTACAAGTATCTTGTGACCCGCGGCCAAAATCGGAACTAACGCTATCATCAAGTGAAATGTCACTTCATGACAGTCGCAGAGTTGTCGTTTGCCATGAAATTTACCAAGTTTCTTTTTAATTAGTAATTTTAGTAATTTTGCGGATCCATCTGTTGAAATATGTCCCTAGAAGTATGAAAATTTTACAAAATGATAACCCTAATTTCAGCCGCCTGTTTCCCGGCTTAGAATTGGACCAACCCATCTCATCTTATCGGGTGTCGTACAAGGCGACTAAGGGACAACTAGGGTATGAGCAGCAGCGTTCTCCTAGATATTTCCTCCTTATAGCGGCTATGCTGGCAAGGGAATCGGCGTGGGAGGCCGCATCCTCCTTCTGCGAGACTGTGATGTCCCAGAAGGAGGAGGCCGAGCGGGATCGGGAGAGGGCCGATCCTGCTCGACGAAGGCGACGGCACCGGGGCAGGGGCACAGCCCGCCCAGGCTCCCCAGCCCAATAGCCCGGGGCTTAAGAATACGGGCTAACTCGCGTACCCCGCCGTAATATCTGGCGGGGGAACCCCCTTGCAACAACATCAGCAGAGGGGCCTTCGGGGTCGCGGACGCAAGGGGCGGGGGCCCTGAGCGTCCTTCACGAGCAACCCCGAGGAGGACGGCGGCGTGGTGTGGCTCACATCGCCGTGAGCACCGCGTCCGTGTGGGGGGGAGCGTGTCATCAAGTCTCCCTCCGATGGCGGGCTCGTCAGAGCGCGGCACAAGAGGGGCACCTGTGCGTTCCATACGGAGATCCCGGAGCATCTCCAAAGTGCTGATGTCGGCCACCCTGGGGTTTTTAGTCGGTAGGAATCCGACACGCCCCGCGAGCTTCCCCCGAGGCTCGCGGATGTCCTATGCAGGATTTTCACCAGGTAAAAAAAAAAACCTTTCCAAGCGTGGCGAATATGTCAAATCTCCCCAATTATTATATACGCTGGAAAGCGATTGGGGAGGCCGATGTTCAGCAGTGGACAAGTATAGGCTGAGATGATGATGATGAACCCTAATTTCATACCAACGCCCCCCTGTCAATGTCATCCACGGGCCAAAATATCCTCGTCGGACTATATATGTGTGGTCGTATTTCGAACTAGCAGTTTCCCGCGACTTCGTACCCGGTAGATAACAGCGCCACCTACCGGGTCTATGTATATAACTTTACTTCGGGATAAGGTAGCTTTCTAATGGTGAAAGAATTTTTAAAATCGGTCCAGTAGTTTTTGAGTTTATTCGTTACAAACATATAAAAATACAAATCTTTATATTAGTATAGATTAGTTCGATCCAACTATAGCCAACGTGAGGAGGCGTAAAATTGATAGTTTTCTAAACCCACCTTAAAAACAGGATCTGAGGTAATTAATTTCTACAGTTGCTAGCTACGAGTAGGCATATATCTAAACGAGGCCGTGTTTAGGCCGTCATTTTGTTCGTAATACGTAACTTAGTACGAAAAATGTATTGATGCTTTGTTAACTTACTTGAACAGTTTCCGGTGGCTCGTTTTTTATGAACACGAATTTCTTCTCAGCCGTCGGCTGGGGCATCATAGTCACGTAGTACCTCTTGACCGGATCCTTAACATCTG
Source organism: Phalera bucephala (assembly GCA_905147815.2). NCBI lineage: Eukaryota > Metazoa > Arthropoda > Insecta > Lepidoptera > Notodontidae > Phalera > Phalera bucephala. Next base: position 12,666,945 of record LR990627.1, read on the forward strand.
GTTCAACTACGGACAACAACCGCGCCTGTATCGGCGCGGGCTTCACAATCCTTTTATTATCTTCCATAACTCGAGTCTCGGATAGTTCTGGAGGCCTAGTATCAATCACATTCCGAAGTATGTTATTGTCTCTTGAAACCGGATGATCATCGTCATCGTACTCCGAGACTCGTCTATTCAGAAAATGTTCATGGTTATTCATTAGTATTGGGGACATCTCCTCGCGACGGTACGGGTCGTGGATGCCGTTTCGCTGATGGAGAGGCTGGCGGTATAACTGTTCTAAGTCTAAGCCGTTGGATGTTGGAATGCTTCTATGGACGATTAAGTTGTGCGCTAAGTCATTGGTACTGCGAATTGTGTTCGCGAGACTAGTTTGGATGTTCTGTGTGCTGATGTTATTAATATTGAGCGATATGCTGGAGGGTAGGGTGAGGCTCGACAGAGTTGTGGTCGGCGCGTTGATACTTGTTTGCACAGTGTTCTGCAGGTTAAACCCTGAAGTCTGAATACCTATGACGCTCGGTTGGGACACATTGTTCGTTTGTACGATCGTGGGTCCGTTGCGATTCTCTACCTGGGGAAAGTAAACACGAATGTGTCTAGAGGTAGAACAGTAAGTATTATAAAAGATGATGTTGAATTACGAAGTAAATATAAAGAGGAGTCAGCCTAAGCAACTGCACTGTCTTCCAACTAGGCCCTGACATCTTGTACTAAGTGTTTTACGTCAGTCTGTCGGCACCACTCCTGGTTTTTTTCCATACTACGCTTGTGTTTACATGCCTATTTAAACTTCATTTTTAATGAAAGACAAACCAATAATCCTGTCACAACAGTCAAAATGTCCTTCTGATGACAAGAAAGGTATCACATCCCACTTGCAGGTATTTTTTCCTAATTTATTAAATGTCTTCTAGAATACACATGAAAGCCATCTAAATAATGTACCAATAAGTAATATTAAAATGAACGAATTGTTTAGCTTTTCTGTTCTCAGTTAGATGGCAAATACAAGAGTCCGCAGGATGTAACATCCTCTTCATTCCGCGCCACCCACCCGCCCAATGACATGCTTGATTGTATAGGGAAATCGAATAATGGCATCTCCTCCTTGTAATTACTTCGTGTGTTGAATAGCAAGACTAAAGATATAATACCTGATAATGGTAATTGGGTCCCGGGGAGACTCTTATGACGCTGGTCGCGACCCCGCCGACTGGCGAGGCGACTCTACCAGGCCGGACTAATTCTGGCCTGAGAGTGAATTGATAAAATTAGGATAACTGTGTATTTAGGTAATCGAAAACAATGATTTGAGACAAGGCAATGCCCGCGTACACTAAATTATTTATTTATAATGCCACTTAGCGTAATCGGTGTGATGACAAAACTAATAGCGATATTCGTGTACGCTAAACTCTCTTTCGGCATATTTGACGTCACTAGACAAGATCAAGTATACGTTGAGTAGTGATTTACCTGAAGTATTATTGTACGCGACACTACTTTTCATCATATTGTATGTCATCTCAGTACCTAAATTATTATTGTACACGGTGTTGTCTTTTGCCATATTTGACGTCACTGGATACGATAGTGAGATACCTGAAGTATTATTGTACGCGGTGGTGTCTTTCGCCATATTTGACTTCACTGGACAAGACAGTGAACTGTCTGAAGTATTACTGTACGCGGTGCTGCCTTGCGCCAAAGGACATCGTCGAAAATGGCCCCAGAACCAACAAACATGTGTCTTTATCTTACTGTATTCATACTATATATACGTGTATCTGTTTTATTATAGTAGTACCTTAACGAACAAGTACCTCAATCAAAGTCGCCAACGTATTTTCCGAATGTCAACGTTGTTATCGAATTACGGTTGGAGATGTCAATCCGAATAATCGATTTGATTATTGCTACAGTATTTTTACATAACACACCGTCACGCCTATATTCCCCAAGCGGGGGTGGCAGAGGAGTACTGAGTACACCCACGTTTCGCCGACGTTGTTAGGTCCCATGCAATAGGGGGCGAGCCTATTGCCATATACCGGGCACAATTCCTGACTCCGGACTCATATTGGGATTTTTTCGTTAGAAAAACTACATTTGTCCGACCTAGGATTTGAACCCAGTACCTCGTGATCACTAAGCGCGGCGCTTTGCCACTAGACCAACGAGGCAGTCACTTGCTACTGTATTTTTACATAACGATTTTACAAGTGTATTGTTAGCTACTCTAAATTATAACCTCAAAATCTAATACTTTTTTTTTGCAATAATGCAATCCCCGGCTTGTCCATTTCATAATAAATACACGAAGATAATTTACTGGTAACTTGAAATCATATACGGATTTTTTCATTGCTGTTGGTTCTGGGGCAAATCGTGTATGGACGCAGAACAATGTCCTTTGAGGTGACTGGACAACATCAAATAAGTGTGGAGTAGTAAGGTACCTGAAGTATTATTGTACGCGGTGCTGCCTTGCGCCCAATTTGAGGTGACTGGACAAGATCAAGTGTGTGTGTGGTGGTGAGGTACCTGATGAGGTGGTGGTGGTAGAGGTGGTTGGGCGCGGGGTGGTGCGGCTGCGGCGAGGAGATGGGCACGAACAGGTTGTTGCGCAGCCCCGGCGAGCCGCCGCCCACCGGCGACGCGCCCGGGCTGCCCGAGCGCGAGCTGCCCAGCGACACTGCGCACCGCCACACAACCACGCTTACTATTTACACGATCAATTCGCACTTACGCGTATTCAAGGTGTAACATAATTAACGCAGGACCTGAAGTAGTTTGTTCTAAATCAATTGATTCCAACCGTTTTAATGTATCTTAATTTTTTTTAATGGAAAAACTTTTGTTCCTCCGTCTACTAACTAACTTTATCTAACTAAATTTATTCTTGATTCAAAGCTATGCGGATATTTCAAATGCATTTCTAGAACGTATTTATTAATATGCACACATACACGTACAAGTATCATTGTTAATTGGGGGTATAAAAGTGCTTAAAAAAAGGGTAAAAAAACAACTTTAAATTAGGCAATTTGATTTTCGTATTGAGTTTGTGAAGCAATTATCTAATCGAGGTGCCTGAGGTCTTGCATTATTTACAATACACCTTGTATAACCTCAAAAAAAATGTGTAATAGACACGACTATTTAGCCTATTCTGCTAGTTGTTTTAGCCCATTCGGTTGTTAATTAGTTAGTTGCTATTCGGGCGAATTTTGCGTAGATACTATATCTTCAAATTCTGAATGCTAAATCATGAAAAAATAATAGAACTTCTTGTTACATAGCAAAAACACATAGCTTGTTTATTATCTTTACTATGTGATGTATTATTAGATACCTTAATATGGCAAAAAAATTGAGATTTTATATTAATAAGTACTATTACCAATTTGATATAACAATGAACAAATAATGTGTATCGTGACACGATATAATTACAAATGAAACAAATACGAACGCCCGCGTCGTCCTTACCGCATACACCGCAACGAGACAAATCGCATCCTGTCATTCATTGTCCATTGATTTTTCCGATTTTTTTTTATGTATGTGATCGATCTACGCCTTTTGGCCGTGGAGCCTTTACAGCTTCACCGGACCGGAGTTTGACCTCCGAATAATTGGCGCTTCGGCAGAGAGCGTAGCCGAATATACGGTATTCTGTAAAATCACTATTCGTAGCATCCCTAATATGAACCATGGAAGGAAAAACGACTAGGTAGAGCGATGATCTTCGTAGAGCGACTAGCAGAAAGTGGATGAGAGTAGCCCAGAATTGTACTCAGTGGCGTGCAATTGGAGAGGCCTATGTCTAGCAGTGGACTGCTAAAGGCTGATGCTGAAGAAGAAACGCTTTATAATTATATAGTATAACATTTGTTTGTATTTTACACGTAACACTGGTATAATTGTGGGTCACACATAATTTGTCCCGTACGGGAATCGAACCCGCGACTATTAGGCTCAGTAGGGGGAGTGGCTTATGCTCTTAACCACTGCGCTAAATCGAATTTGTGAAAAGGGCTATAATGTAGCGACTGACCTAGCATATTAGCGGCCTCCGTCTCGTCGGGGTCGAACCGGCCAGTGACGCGGTAGTGCGGCGGCGTGGTGTCGGACTCGCGCGAGGTCTCGTCGCCTTCGACGCCGGTGCCGCTCGATGACAGGGACTTGCTGCTGCTTCTGGAACAAGCGCCGTCACAACTACTACCGAACGTTTACATGTGCTCCTACATTAGAATAATACAGAAACCGCGCGCAGTCATAATTGCACGTCGCGCGGTGAAGCCAAAAATTCAACAAACGCCCCGCACTCACCGCACTTTCCACCCGCGTAATGTTGGCAGCGCGGAAAGTTGAGACTTTATTTCAAAAATTTAAAAATACTTACTCTACCTTCTCTTTATATTTGCGAGGCATGTATATTTGTCAAAAGCAACATAGGTTTATACAAAACTGCGTTTAAAGTCGTTACCGGAAACTACGCGATAAAAATACCCTGCAATTAGGAGTGACATTCGGAAAGACTGCATTAATGATCAAAAGTTTCCTTTGCATGGCACAAATTATATATAATAAACTACCTGACGATTTCAAAGAAACGAATATTTTACTATTTAAAAGAAAATTGCATGCTTTTGTAAAAGATAAATGTTATTAATCGATTAATCACTATCTTTCCGAAATAATTAATATTGTATAGCATTTTTTTTTATCAATTATGACATTTTTCTGTAATTTTTATCTTTTTTATTACTTTACCTATTGTTCGATATTCTATCTATCTATAACCTCACGCCAGATCCCTTGCGGGGTATTACTTTACCTATTGTTCGATATTAATATTTTTTATTGTACTTCTTTATAATTAATTAATTAACTATTGTTTAATATTAATATTTTATTCAACTTCTATATAATTAATTAATGTGACATGATAAAATGTTTATAAAAATTTGTACGCCAAAGAGCAAAACATAGTGCACTGCTAATTATATAATTGTGAGATCTCACCTGTAACCAATGTTTGAAAAATAAACGTTTAAAAAAAAAACTTTTGTTACACTTTTTGAGGTCAATGGTGATGGCATTAAATTAACATGATAATAAAATCATTGTTGCGCAGTAGCGTGTATTTTAATGCAAATAAACTTAAGAAATAGATATACTTGTACTATTAAGGTTTGTAATAATTTAATGAAGGGAAAATATATTTTCATCATCTTAACTATATATTAAAACCGTGACGTAGTAGTTAACTATATTAAAACCATTTAATACTAGAACTTATAAAGTCCTTGGCAAATAAAACTAGGGAAAAATAAAATTGTTATACTAGCAACACTAACAAAATGGACGCCTCTTTAACTATGACAATTACAGACGGAAGAATTAATTCGATATTTAAATAATACGGTACCTGAATGCGTTAGATACGTATGAAATGTGTTCCTATCATGTTTCTTTTTAAGCTCATCAGCATTTTTAGAGGCGGGAATGACACTAGACGGCATAATTCAATTTAATTTGAGACGCCCAGAGCAATATTTAGTACGACGGTCGTGGAGTAGCTAGTCGCATGAACGTGTGACTACCTGCTTCGCAGGTAGTAATTGTTGCTTCAATTTGATGCGCGCCCGCGGCCGATACCCGATTTACATACTGCCACTCGCCGCATAAAGCGATGAGCAATACCGCGGCAGCGTCGACTGTTCACATACTCTTCGCACGGCAAGCATGGCTCTGTATTTTTCTTATGTTTGTAAAAATGCCTACATCAAATTTTCACGCCCCAAAAAAATTTTTATATTAAGCTAATATCACGTGCTTTTACTGAGTCGTTATTCTCATATGAGGATGATAAATTAGAATAAGCACGTAAAAATTTATAGAAATACTAAATAAATGTAAATAAGCAGTGATAGCCTAGTGGTTAGACCGTTGGACTGCAAAGTCAGAGGTCTCTAGTTCGAACCCAGGCACGCTTAAAGAAGAAAAAGAGAGCGCCGTGATAGTAAATGGCGTGTTGATACGACAAATCTTCACGCGGAAGTGGGCTGTGTATGTAACCTGGTGTATTACATTAAAACCGAGAAGGTAGCATGCAGCTACCGGCCGACAGACACTATAGTATTTTTTACATAGGGATGGGTGGTGACAGATCTAATTGCCAAACGACTTATACTTTATTCAATGGCAATAAGAGGCATGACCCGTTTCTATACTTATGGTTTTATGCCCTAACACCATTAAATTAAATATTGCCACTACCCATCCTATGTGAAAAATACTAGAATGTGCATATCCGCTGATTAGCCGTGACTGCTTCTTTTAAACATAAAAAAGGAATTATGCTTATTATACGAAAGTGGAAGGATATGTAGGCACCGGGGAAGACCTAGACTATCTTACTATGATCAAATAGACTGAGTCTTATCTGCAGGACAAGTCAATAGTCTGCGTAACCGGCGAGCGTATATGAGACGAACTATGAGAGTGGAGGAAGCCAGAGAGGTATCTAAGGAAAGAACCTGTTGGAACTCTGTACTCTCTGCCTACCCCGCAAGGGATCTGGCGTGATATTTTAGATGCTTATTGCACTTCTAAAGTTTTTATTTTTCCGTGTATAACAGAGACATGGCCTAAACCCTCTCAGTATGAGAGGAGGCCCGTGCCCAACGGTGGAACAGTTTCCTAACAGGGCTCATATTATTATTATAACACAGACAGCAGTGAGCAATGAATTGGACATGAAATGGGAACGCGTGTAGAAAAAGGAGGAGTGAGCAGATTACTGGATATGGAATTGTCTAGCGTGAGTTTATAAGTAAGTACTTAACAGCTCCGTGTTCAATGCTTTGTATGTAGGCTTAAAAGTATTCATCAAACTGGCGCGACGCATAAACCTCCTGGGACACATACAGTAAATGGTACGAGTTGATTCACCAGGTAAAGCAATAAAAGCAGTCCATGGTAATATTTCTCAATCCACAAAGAGAAGTATGTGTCCCACCATCAGAAATGTATCCATTTTGTACGTCATACTTATTAGTATGAAGTACCAAATGGATACGTTTCTGATGGCCTATTGGCCATATTATTTGACACCGCCCAAGTACAATAAACACCGTCACGCCTATATTCCCCAAGCGGGGGTGACAGAGGTGTACTGTGTACACTCACTTTCCGCCGACGATGCTAGGTCCCATGTAATAGGGGCCGAGCCTACTACCATATGCCCAAGTATTACTAAGTATTTAATAGAAAATAGGCTATTAAATATTTAGTAATACTTGTACTATGTATTTCGGACCGGGTACCCTGGAAAGCGATTGGGGAGGCCTATGTTCAGCAGTGAACAAGTATAGGCTGAGATGATGATAAGGCAATTATCGCTGTTTGATCGATTTTAAACAGACCCAATTTCTTTAGTCCCTGTTTACAGCTTGCCTAAAAGCAAGTCAAAGCACTACTGTTCTACTTCATAACTACACGATCATTAACCCTTACCTCTGCTGCGGTGTATGAGCCGATCCTTGTGCTAGAGGCGTGTTGGAAGACCTGGTGACGCCCCGCAGCGACAGGTGCCGCGAACAGAAACCTCGGCGCTGACTCTCCTTAGTGCAGCCGTCTTTGGAACACAGCCGCCTCCACTGCTTCCCGTTGAACTTCTTCCTGATGCCCGTGGGCGTGGACACTACGTCGCCCTTCTTATATTTGTGCGGGGTTGCCGCTTGAGATCTTATTGAAACATAATAAGTATATTAAAAACAATTATATAATATACCGACTGGATAATCGGAGCGTCGACTAATTATAAACTAATGTTATGTTCCAGAATTGGGACGGAACATGAATACGAATACCAAGAGTATAATTGGTAGAGAAGTGGTTCGTGTTTACATAAAACTACCGCCTCTTCGGAATGTCATTTATAATAAGGGCGAGAAAAATCAATTAGGGACCACTTGCACACTTTAGGGTTAACGGGACCTATCGAGTAACTCGAGGTTATAACGTTAAGTTGCAAGCAATTGAACGTGTCGCAATTTGACGATTTGGCGCAGTGGTTCCGCCCACTGTGTCTAATAATCGCGGGTTCGATTCCCGCACGGGACAAATCTTTGTGTTACCCACAATTATTTGTTCCGGTCTGGGTATTTGTGTACGTGAATTTTCACCCACGACACAGGAATCAATCCTAGTGTGGGGCTACGTTTTTTAAAAAGAGAAAAAAAGAGAAATAGGTAACGCAATTCTTTTATATACAATATGCTAAGGAAGAGCAATTTAGAAAAATCATTAAACTTATACATATACATGTTTGTATTATCTTACCTGGGAGTGGGGGGTTGAGATCTGGGGGTGATACTGCGCTCCAACAAGCTCGACGTGCTGCCGCGGCTCTGCAGGCTACTGCGCTTGCTGTTGCTGCAGTCTGCCGACAAATACCATACTTGTACCAACCAGAGATGGGCAAATTGTAATCAGATTAATGATTACAATTGCATTTTATGATACTCAATCACAGTTCAAGACTAAAAGTGTAATCGTAACCATTGAAGATCACAAAAGGGAATAGGGAATATGCGTGTAATTCAAATAAGGGTCAATTCTTTTTTTACAAACTTTATGGCATTAGAATAATGTCTATACCAATATTTTTTATTAAGAAAATAATTATTGAAAGTACAAAAAATGAGTGGGAAATTCAAAGTAACTGGATCGCCACGCTATTGGTCAGATCGAATATGACGTCAAAGTCTACAATACAAATGTCAACAAGGCTAGACTTGTTTTGTTTGTTGCCCATTTTGTTTTTGACGCTTTATTTTTTTTTTGCAATTATGTATTGATGTAATCTGTCGTATAAATATATAAAAAAAATACACACATATTCCCTATTGTAATCGTTAATCATTAATACACCATCACGCCTATATTCCCCAAGCGGGGGTGGTTAATCATTAATCTAATTACATTTTGCCCATCTCTGGTACCAACACAGTAACAACTAAGTAATACCTTCAGTTAGATTCACAAGCAATTGCGTCACACAACAGATATTTATAATAGGAACAAATTATCTATATAGGACCCGTAGGATCCTCATACTAAAACATCTGAACGAAAAATCTTCAAGCTTCGCATTCTTATTAGTTTCTGTCATCCCACACCGAGATGTCTCGTCTTGTGACGTATCGACTTTATACTAACTTTACTGTCATAGCCGAATTATTACTGCACGTTCCACATTTACAGAGACGTTTTTCGTAGGGAAAATCCTGCATAAGGTATGTCGGTCTACTATGAACTAAACCACGAAGATTACGGTGGCCACCTTCAACATAGATCTCCGCGTGGAACGCACCGGTGCTCCTTTATACCACGCTCCTGAGAGGCCGCCTTCAGGAAAGGAAACCAGTCACAATCCCCCTCATAAAGGACAATTTTCTTTTTCGCAGGGACATATTTTCAAAAGTCTTCAAAGACTGAAAGCGATGAATGAAGGTGTACAAATGGGTGACTTAGTAGTAAACCATCTACTTTATGCAGATGACGCGGTTTTAATAGCGCCAACAGCCACTGATCTGCAAACACTAGTCACAGTTATGAAAAACGACTGCATGATCAATGGCTTACACTTGAATGTGAAGAAAACCAAGATTATGGTTTTTGAAAGGGAAGAAACCAGAACGAATGTAAGGATTGTGGTTGGTAACGATGTGCTGAAGCAAGTGAATGAGTTTGTATATCTTGGATGCGCCTTCAGTAAGGATGGGAAATACACCGCTGACATAGAGAGAAGAGTGAGTGCAGGGAACAGAGTGAATGGTGCGATGGGAAAGCTACTCGGGAGCCGGCACTTAAGCCCTAAGGCGCAGCTGGCCATACATAACGGAGTTCTTGTCCCAACGCTGTTATATGGTAGCGAGAGCTGGGTATGTAAGAAGGAGAATGAAAGTAGGATAAATGCGGTAGAAATGCGAGCTCTGCGGAAGATGTGCAGAGTGAAGCTGACCGACCGCATTAGCAACAGCATAGTAAGACAGCGAGTAGGTATGAAAGATAGTATCGGTGTAAAGATGAGAAAGGGCATGCTCCGTTGGTTCAGGCATATAGAAAGAATGCCAGAGGAAAGAATGACAAAACAGATATACAATGTGAAAGTGGAAGGATGCAGGTACCGGGGAAGACCTAGACTATCTTACCACGACCAAATAAACCGAGTCTTATCTGATGGAAAAGTCAAGAGTCTCCGTAACCGGCGAGCGTGTATGAGACGAACTATGAGAGTCGAGGAAGCCAGAGAGGTATGTAAGGAAAGAACCTGTTGGAACTCTGTACTCTCTGCCTATCCCGCAAGGGATCTGGCGTGTGGTTATAGATAGATAGATAGATATCTTCAGAAGTTTCTTCGTCCTGCCAGATCTGAATTAAGAGCTAGTACAACTCACCCATATGTGAAACGTCTGCTGGGAACATAATGTCCTCTCGGCGCAGGTCGTCGTCGCTCTCGCCGTAGTCGTCGAAGGCACGCTTGCGCAGGTCGTCCATGCTGCCGTTGGACAACGCGCCCACCGTCACCACGCCGCCCGCGCCGACGCCCGGCATCGGCGATGACGTGTAGAAATTGTCCCCGCCCATCTTAACAACGGTAAAGAATAAAATAAGTAACTGTAGTTAGACTTAATTCGCACTTTCAGTATCAAGGCAAGTGCGAGTCGGGGTTTGTCACCGAAGATTTTAGCATGGTTGATAAATTGAAATAATGACCAAACAGATACCTGTTGATATTGTATATACAATGCGAAAGTGGAAGGATGTAGGTACCGGGGAAGACCTAGACTATTTTACCATGACCAAATAGACCGTGTCTTAAAGGCAAGTCAAGAGTCTCCTTAACCGGCGAGCGAAAAAACCTGTTGGAACTCTATACTCTCTGCCTACCCCGCAAGGGATCAGGCGTGATGATATAGATAGATATATTGATTGAGATAAACAAATTAAAAAAAATGCCCGCCCATATTAAAAACAGCGAATGATTAAAATAAATAACTATAGTTCAATTAAATTCGCGCTTGGAATTTCTAGGCAAGTTGGAGTCAAGATTGGTCATCAAAAACGCATAGTTTCTAAATTATAATAAATAGACACCGTTACGGCTATATTCCCCAAGCGGGTGTAGCAGAGATGTACTGTGTACAACCTTTGGCCGACGACGTTATTTCCAAATGTAATAGATGTCGATCCTATTGCCATTAGCGCGCATGATTCCAGACTCCGAACTTATACTGGGAATTTCTTGATAGAAAAACTACACTTTGACACTACAATTGACGGACAATTTAGCGCAGTGGTTAAGAGCTTAAGCCGCTCCGCCCACTGTGTCTAATAGTCGCGGGTTCGATTCCCGCACGAGACAAATCTTTGTGTGATCCACAACTATTTGTTCCGGTCTGGGTATTTATGTATGTGAATTTTCATGTTTGTAAACGCACCCACGACACAGGAATAAATCCTAGTGTGGGGCTACGTTTTTAAAAAAGAATAAGACTTTGTCAGACCTAAGATTCGAACCCAGGACCCGGAATAGCGGTGCGCATCATACGCTACTAGTAAAGACAGTCTACACTCTATTACAGTGTATTTCAACTTTTTTAAAGTCTCAAGCCCCATAAATTAACATTTGCCTAATATAAATATATTTTGAAATAGTTTCTTTTTCTTCTTTTTTACTGAGGCCTACCCCCTAGGGTTCGCGAACCACAGGTTAAAAAGCACTGCTCTAGTAGACAGTCTAAATACATTTTTTATTTTTATTTTGGGTTTTTCTGTTAGATAGATAGATAACACTTTATTGTTCCACCAGAGATACAAAAACCAGATAAAAGAGGCACGATTACAAATTGAAAGTTAGTGTAACAATGGGCGGCCTTATCACTAATAGTGATCTCTTCCAGGCAACCTTTGGATGGAGAGACATAAGAAAGAAGACATAAGACAATTCTTAGTAACAATTCGGAGCATGGAATTGTTTACGGATACCTAGCATTGGCGACAAAAGAGAAGGCGTGGCGGATGATATTAAACATTGAGCATCGTACGTTTTATAATTATAATACATGAAGTAAATTCTATTTTTCGAATGTTAATGTCTATTAGGTAGCGTCATCATAAACAGTCTTGCTTGTTCAAGCGGCAAGCTAGGCAAGCGGTGATTGTTCTTATTTTTAAGTTAATAATTGACGGACGATTTAGCGCAGTGGTTAAGAGCTTAAGCCGCTCTGCCCACTGCGTCTAATAGTCGCGGGTTCGAGTCCCGCACGGGACAAATCTTTGTGTGATCCACAATTATTTGTTTCGGACTGGGTATTTGTGTATGTGAATTTTCATGTTTGTAAACGCACCCACGACACAGGAATAAATCCTAGTGTGGGGCTACGTTTTAAAAAAAAAATATTATTTACATATTTCAAAATCGGTACGATCTTATCGTTTAAGTTGATGCCGAACGCAACCCAAAAAATATTCTTTGTTGGTTAAACAAGTTTCTTAATTTCATAAAAGTAAATCCAGGGACAAAAGTGATCCACGCCCTAAAAAATAAATACGGCACGAAAGCTCTCACATTCGCGGCCCACACACATCCGCAATCCAAACTTTCATTCACATCTGTTACTATAACTCAAAGTGTATCGTACGGTGGAGCTAAACGTGTAGAGTCGTCGAGTGCACTGACCCGACTGGGCACGTGGCGTATGTGCGTGCATTGTATCGATCATGCGTGGGAGTTGCATAGAGATTGGGAATGTGCCCACCACCGACTCCCTATGTGGCTTTAGAGCCAGTATATGCAGCTGTCGCCGTACAAATGGCTTTGAATATCAGAAGTGTTTACCATATTTGGTTTAGAAAACACTCATAGAAGTTAATGTAGCAATATAATAGGAGCCCATAATAGGAAGCCCATAACGCCGTTAATGTACATATCTAAAATCATCAAATTTTCACCTCATGTTGTTAAGTACACTCACTTCCTATAGCACGGGAGGAGCAGAGCGAACTACTCCATTCCGATCTCGGTCTCGAACCTATTCGCGCCTTTATTAAAAAGGCGACAACCCGATATTTTGCGATCGCGTCCAATCATAGTAATCCGCTAATCGTAGCCGCCGCCGACTACGAACCCAACTCCCGTCCTATCAACCGTTACCGCCGTCCGCGGCATGTTCTTACCGACCCTCCCGATGCCCTTACATCCCTTCTTTCGGATACAGATACCGCACACAGGATCAGACACCGACCTCGCCGGCGAGGTCGAAGAATGCCTTGCCCGCCGGCCGGTGCTGAGCACCACGGCGTGACACCTAGTATACGCCCTCCCCATAGCGACTGCCCAAGCCGAGGCCGTTCCTTCTTGAGGCGCCCTAGAGCTAGTTGCCCCCTTGTCCTTCTGGATCGACCGTAGTGGTTGCACGCTCGCCCTCTTGTCCGGTGAAGCTGTAAATGCCCCGCGGCCAACAGCGTAGATCATGACACACTACCTCGAATAAACTTGCTTAAATAAAAAGCAGCAAATCTCAGAAGGAACCAAATTGATATGAATAATGTAAAAGGGCATCAGACAAAATAGACAAACTCCCCCTTTTCACTAAACCAATAACCAGAAGTTAACATAGCACACTCACTTAGTGCGAAGGTATTTTTGACCCAGTATGATATAGAGGCCTGTTGCTACTCTTAATTTTACATCATTAAGCCATCTCTTTGTATTTTTTTAGGTTTTCTTGGACATGGCAATGTTTTCTGTAACCGTGACAAATCGCAAATAGGATTCGGAAAGTCCAGTAGTACGAAACCAGATTTAAACGCTAACCCAAGTCATAACACGAGAAGCATACCTTCTCTCTCACCCCTATTCGTGAGAGAAGGGGTTTTGCCCAGCAGTGGGGCAAATGGATTATTATGCAGTATATCAACTAAGCAATCACTGCCCTGTTAAAAGGTAGACCTATAAATAAAACAGCTGGTTTTACCTGAATGGGTGCGTGATGTATACGCAATGGATGGGTGTGCATGGCGGTGGTTGCGTGCGAACCCGCGTCCTCCAGCTCGTCGGCCCAGGGCGGCTGGAGCAGTCGTATGTCCGCACGTTTCACTTCAACTGTCTCCTCGCATAGATCGCCATCTGTCACCTGCATCAAACAATATAAATCAATAGAGGAGTGACGTTTCAAAGGACTGATTTCCACTAGTTCTAGTGTTAAACCGTCCTATAGAATCGAACGCTTACGAGCGTTGAAGCACGTAGAATACGCGAGCGTTTAAAGCGCCGACTCGAGCTATTTAACAACACTAGTCGAAATACGACCACTGAAGGCCAAAGGCCTCTCCAAAGTAGTGACCGACCATAGCTTCAGCTTCGGCCAAAAAAAGCAAGCACCGAAATTTAACGATCTATTACGATTGCCACTTACGAATGCTTTTAAGTTAATAAAAGTTATAAAGAAAGAATGACAAAACAGATATACAATGTGAAAGTGGAAGGATGCAGGTACCGGGGAAGACCTAGACTATCTTACCACGACCAAATAAACCGAGTCTTATCTGATGGAAAAGTCAAGAGTCTCCGTAACCGGCGAGCGTGTATGAGACGAACTATGAGAGTCGAGGAAGCCAGAGAGGTATGTAAGGAAAGAACCTGTTGGAACTCTGTACTCTCTGCCTACCCCGCAAGGGATCTGGCGTGAGGTTATAGATAGATAGATAGATAGAAAAGTTATAAATAATATTATTTCAGTGTTATTATTGTTAACCAGTTGTGGCTAATTTTAATCATCTCGTTAAGTTAATATAGTCACCATTTATTTTTTAAATTTAGCCAATCATGATCCAAATTTCAAGGGCCTTCGACTTCGGCTAAAAAATCGACCTTCGGTCGGACACTACTCCAAAGATACTTACAATCACCGGCTTTGTGCTGTTTGCATCCAGCTCATTAAAATCATTATTTTTTTCTAAAACAAGTAATAAGTTCTTTTATAAGTCTCTCTCAAATGAAGCGTTAAGGACTCTTTTGACAATATAAAAGGACCTAAATCATCCTAACCTGCATGTGGGTAATCCTGATAATCTAACGAGCCTCTGGACCAACCAGCCAACCTCACTGGTCTAGCGTGCTGGACTAAGGTCCGAATATCCGATAAATATGGTAACACACCAAAAGTATTGACCAGAGTTAGTCAAACAGGGAAATATTTAGAACGTTGTCTTTGCACAACAGTGGGACAATACTGGTTAAGGAACAAACCAGATTAAATAATTCTTAAACTATCAAAAATATATTCTATTGTGTATCTACGCTCGTAAAAAGAACAGATAACCCGTATGTCAACTTACAGACTTAGATAAAATCTAGAAAACAATACAATTGTTATTTTTGGAACACAGCAAGTACCATCACCCATTATTCTCTGAATATAGACTTGTAAATGTTAAAAGAGTACTAGGTACTTTATTCACGAGTTAATTTTCTTGACAAAAATTTTCCAGAGAGCATTTTGGGTTATTATGTTACGCGGATTTTGAACTGCAGAAACTAGCGACAACATGCGACGGCGCTTTTGACGGTAATTTTTTTACGGAAATTCACAACCGTGCAAATTCAAGACCGAAACTTTTGTCGGTCTTGAATTAATTATTAAAAATTTACCAATGCACAACCTTGGATGGCACTTTTGACACTTATACTATTGTGTATTGTAAGCTGGCTAAAGTGCCATCGCATGGTGCCTCTTGTTTGCTGGTACCACGGACAAAGCTCTCTAGCTATACGAGCAAATTACTATCCTATATTACTTGCCTATCACTGCAGGCAACAACATTATGACAAGTCCATGCACTTGTATTCAACATACAACCATATTCCGGAAATTGTATAATACAACAGATGTAAACAACTCACCTTAATAACAACTCTTATCCTTATAGGGGAATTGAGCACCTCACAAACAAGTCCTTCAACAAACACATTTTGAACATTCTCCCGGCTCGGGTCCGTAGTCCTAACCACACATGCCAATCCATTCAGCAAGTGGCTCATTTGTGGGCTCGCGTCACTAATCACATCGTTTTTATGAACACCAAACACATCACTGTACTCGACAGACTCGTTCTCAAGCCCGTCCAGTTCCACTATCACTTTGCAACCTTCAGCTTGACGTATCACTCCTGGTACGTATAATCCGTGCTGCTTAGCGAGCACCCTGTGTTCCCTCCATTCTGATAAATCGATGTTCTGGAACGGGATCGAGTATGATTTGGGTTCGGATGGTGGAGACGGATGTTGGACTATAGGCGACGGCTGCAGCACAGGTTGCTGGTAGCTGGGTTGGTACTCGATTGGTAGAGGTGCGTTCACTGTGTTGTTATTAGCGCAAGTCTGCTGCATCTCTTCGAGTACGGACGGGTCGAATTTTCGTTTTTTGGGTAGATTGCGCACTGGCGCAGTCGGTGTTTGCTGTGCCGGTGGCTGAGCGTTCCCGCTGCTCGCGTTGCCAAGGTTCGTCGGGTTAGCCATAGTTATGTTGGGAGTTGGGTTGGTAGATGATTGAGACAGGCTTACTGTGCCAACACTGCTTATCACCGAAGCTGGGATCTAAAACAGAAAGTATCTTGGTAAACAAGGTAAACATTGAGTAAACTGTAAGTGAATGATGGATTTAAGTTAATTTTCCTTATTATCTACCCTTGCAAAGTGAATTTTATGAATAAATAAATAAGTTTGGTTCACGAAACAAATATAAAGTGGAGATGGCATTATTAGATTTTCCTATATTATAAAGCGTGTCACTGCGCGGGGGTGGCATGTAGTGAAGAGGATGTTACACCCCGCCCACTTGTGTATTTGCCATCTAGTTGAGAATGACCGACTGACCTAAACAACGCCCGCCGCGATGACGTCAGGGCCTAGTTGGAAGAAACAGTGCACAGTTGCTTAGGCTGACTCCTCTTTATATTTGCTTCGTGGTTTGGATTTATTTCCATACCTAACCTAACTGTACCTAAAATTCTGAATCTCATTAAATATATACATATATATGACGGCATTTTAAATTGAGTAGAATAAGTAGTGATTTGTATGTTAGATGAAAGGTTTCGACTCTTGTATAATTACTGTTGATTCATGGTAATAAAACAAGAACTCCATGAAAGCAATGACATAACCTCGTTAATCACAAATGTTAACTACTACTTTGCATTGCATAGACTCGTCGCCAGTATCAAACAACTATGTGTGCTCAATGCGCACCACCCACCATTGGACTGGTTTATTAATTGATTCGAGTAAATAGTGAGAAAATAATAGAGGTCAATGGTCTTTTTGAACCTAATTCTTAACATACACGGTGGAAGAAACAGGGGATAGTACCCAATTCTTACTATGACGACGCTTACAGAAAAAAACAGTTGTTTCATACAAGTTGTAACGCAATGTCGAACTGCTGATTTTTTTCATTCCATTCTTATTAATAATAGGTATAATATAAACTTGTATAAGGGGGTCGGTAGTATGTGTGTATGACTAAGCTGTTGTCCGATTGCCCTCTTCAGCTTCATCGGACACGAGAACGACCGTGCAACAATTATCCCTCAGCCGAAAGGACAAAAAGGGCTCAAGGGTACCTCAAGGAAAAACGGTCGCGGCTTGGGAATTGCACACCTGTCTCTTACACCTTGTATACAAATCTCCGTTTCCCATCCATTTCCGTGTCCCAGCAGTGGGGCAATGCTATTTTATTATTCGCTTCTACTCTTCAGTTTGGACTCTAACTCTACGAACAAAATTCCTCTAAAGCAGAATCTTGACTGTCGCTGATCAATGGTTTCATATTTTGGCACTAACTGCTAGACGCCAAGAATAATAAATCAGCACTAATCCACAGGGTAAAGGCATGGCAGCGGAGTTGTGTTAGAAGAACTCGGACCGGTCTGGTGCACAGACAGAAGCTGACTAGGCAGCATACTGAGGTAAATTTCAATACAAGGCAGAGCAGTTTTACCTATATAGTCACGTTATCATATAGTCATTCAGAACATTTTGACCTGCCAAAGTCAGAACCAAATATTGATTATATATAATAATAATATCTGCCTATACTGCCCACTGCTGGGGACAAAGGCATTCTCTCACAAATTGAGGTAAGAGAGAGATTAGGTCATACTCCACCACGCGGACCCAGTGCGGATTGGTGGAGGCAGGTGTGTGACCACCTGCTGTTGGAACTTATCAAGCCGCCTTTAAGGCTTCCAACTCGGCTTAACGACCACCACATTAAGTGGTAACAGGGACCAACGGCTTAACGTGCCTTCAGAAGCACGGAGAGGCTCGAATATGAAAAAGCCACAAACGGTCACCCATCTCAGGCTGACCGAGTCGAACGCTGCTTAACCTTGGTGATTGGTAAGAACACCGCGGTCGCACAGCGCTACGAGCGCCTCATTGATTAAGTACTTACAAACGACAAAATAATTACATTTTTTACATCTATCATCGGATTGGAACCCGGCTCCACTGATAAATAAAAAAAAGACAAACGAAATTACAATGATAATTTGAATTATGTGTATTCAATATGCCTTGTATGTCGTAATTATCAAATCAGACGATGTTTATATTTTATTTGAACTTGTATAGTACCCTGACACAATGTCTTTCTTTTTTTAAGCGTTTTACAGCTACAAATATCTTACATTTTTATTTAGTGCTATTTTAATTTTAATTAATTGTTTAACTTCCTTTTTCCCTGACATTGTACTCCAATTGTAAGCAAGTACGAACGCATCTACCTATGCGAATCCGTTAATCGTAGCCGCCGCCGACTACGATCCCCCCCGACCCCTGCCGCCACCGCCGGCCGCGACATGTTCTCTCCGATCCCCCCGATGCTTTGTCATCCATTCTTTCCGCTCAGAATACGGGCGACGACGACGTAGATCCCCTCCCATAGCCGGCGGTTGACTGGTGCACTTAGTAGTGCACCCCTCTCCCCCACAGCGACTGTCCCAACCGAGGGCGCCTCTTCAAGGCGCCCTCGAGTATGTCGCCACTTGTCCTTCTGGCTCGAACGTAGTGGTTGCACGCTCGCCCTTAAGTCCGGTGAAGCTGTAAAGGCCTCGCGGCCAACAGCGTACATCACTCACACACACACACACACACACAATTTAAGCAAGTAACAAAGATAATGACATTGTTATTTCCAATTTACTAGTTTATTGTAATCAATTACAGTGCATGATGTGGTTGCCTATAATCGGAATAACATTTAAGCAATACACTGCAAACAAGTATTTTGAAATTATAAAAATTGATGTATATTCTGTTGGTGATCAATAATAAATAAATAAGATCCGGCGGGCTAGTCTTTTAACTTAATTTGTTTTATTCGATTGGCCTTTCTGATAACCATTTTCTTTTCTCAAAATATTTTTCTTATCGTTTCGGCTGACATGTCGAATCTATATAGAAGCAGCCCGAGAACGAAATTTTCTCAAAATTAATATTATACAGCTTTGCGTTTAATAATTCAATTGAGGAGCTGCTGTTTTGTCGTCAATATAAACCGAATATTATAATACCCTTTCTTACACAGCCTAATTTTGATTGCCTTTTTAAACTCATTGATAGACATTACGGATGTCTTTGGAAGAATTACTAATTCTGTGGGAACGAGTAAAATCTACTAAGATCATATTCAGATGCTGTATGTTAACATTATGGATGTCACTATATTTTTCAAATTTACTTATTTATTATTCATTATGCATGGACCTCATCACATGAATTTATTAGTACCTGATCGTCTATGTCAGCGTAGAGGCTGTGCGAGCGATAGTGCAGGTGAGCGGGAGCGGAGGGCTGCGGCTGCGGCGCGCCGCCCGCGTGCGCTCGCTGCATCACCGCCGCCCGCTACCACCGGTCACTCATTGCGTGTGCAATGCACGCCTGCCAATCAAACAAAAAACTAATTCAGCACCATAACTCTTATATTTGTAGAAGTCTACATAAACACTCAAAATTGAACGAAATTTTTAGCAAAGGATATGTCATTGTGGCCGTTACGAGGGTTGGTAAATATTTCAACATGTCGCTGAACAACGCAAGAGTGTACGCAATTTTATTGTAAAGATATATAAAATAAGAAGTTCGTTCTGACATGTCGAATCTATATAGAAGCTGCCCAGAACGGAATTTTCTCAAAATTGTATTATACAGCATTGCGTTTAATAATTCTAACCGGCGAGTGTGTATGAGACGAACTATGAGAGTGGAGGAAGCCAGAGAGGTATGTAAGGAAAAAACCTGTTGGAACTCTGTACTCTCTGCCTACCCCGCGAGGGAGCTGGCGTGATGATATAGATAGATAGAAGTTCGTTCTGATAAATGTATTAAACTTAAGATAATATTTAATACAAGAACGTAAGAAATACTCTTTTACCCATCATTTAATTAAGTATCACTGTATATGTTGCACACCAAATCCTTGCGATTTGACAGCTGCACAGAAATGAAACTGTCAAATCGAACTTCTGATAATAACGCGACTACAGTAAATGTTATGTAAGCGTGTACCAGCCCTCTGAAGCACGCCAAACGGTTTCAGCTGCTGGTAACCTTTGCATACAAGGGAAAAAGTGTACCGAACATATTTTACCAGCATTCTTAACTTTTTGTTTACCTGATCTAAAAAAGATTTCATAAACAAAATAGAACAAGCTATTTTAATCATATTTAAATACTAAAATCTGTCAAGATACTCCTCTACGCGTATAAGATTAAAAATAAACAGAAAAATAATACGCATAAGTTCACAGGCTAAATTTTTAATTACGTCCATCGAAATGTTGTTTTGTTGTGATATCTTAGTTTCTAGTTTATTTTAAAATCGTTTATCAATACATATTATAAAACAAAGTCCCTCCGTCGCGTCTGTCTGTCTCTCTAACCGCGATAAACTCTATAACTACCGAAAGGATTTTCATACAGCTTTCACCAAGGCGCTCGTAACGCTGTGCGACCGCGGTGTTCTTACCGATCACCAAGGTTAAGTAGCGTTCGACTCGGTCGGCCTGAGATGGATGACAGTTTGTGGCATTTTCCTATTCGAACGTCTCCGTGCTTCGGAAGGCACGTTAAGCCGTTGGTCCCCGTTACCACTTAATGTTGTAGTCGTTAAGCCGAGTTGGAAGCCTTAAAGGCGGCTTGATAAGTTCCAACAGGTGGCCACAAACCTGCCTCCACCAATCCGCACTGGGCCCGCGTGGTGGAGTATGACCTAATCTCTCTCACCTCGATTTGTGAGAGAAGGCCTTTGCCCAGCAGTGAGCAGTATAGGCTGATATTATTTCACCAATGTACGGAGATCACTCCAAAATCATCAAGAGGAAGGTTTATGTGTATAATTCACCCGTGCGAAGCCGAGGCGGGTCGGTATTAGTAGGTATATAGGTTTCTTAAACAATTTGTAATTTTATTAGTATTCAATAAAGATTAAAGATCACTCCATCACGCAATTCATGTCACGTTTATGTATCTCTAATGTTCATTGCTGGCTTGACTGCACTCAGACAGTAGAAGGTCGTTACTGGCGCTGGCATTAAGTCCGTCGCGTCGCTGTCACTTCAAAAAGTAGAATGTAAAAAAGGGATTATGCATGAGACACGAAAATATGTTTAAATTTTTAAGTGTGCAAGTATTTTAATATATTTTAATAGCAAATATTCGCCGTCAGTTGAATGTCTTGCAATATTAGAAAATACCTGCCTTGGTCTAGTGGTGTATGATACGGGTAATGGTCAAGAAATCTTGGATTATCTTCTTCTTTAAATTATGGCTTCACACTATTTTTATGTGTATTTTGCCAATGTCCAGTGAGTTGCATAATCGTGTTTCTAAATGAATTCAACTCCCCGATGAATTTGATGACAATGATGATAATGAAATTGATAAAGTACCCCACCCTGGATAGTAAAGCGATGGATACTTTACATACCAATTGCGACGGCCGTTTTGAGAAAAATCGAAAAGACACGTTTTATCACTTTTTTCAATTGCCTTCACTCATGCACATATAAGAATACAGAATGGTTAATATTCCACCAACATTACACATTATTATTAGAAATAACACTAGTTTTGGAAATTAAAACAAATTGACGACATCACTCTTCGAATTCCCGCCAAAACTCCCCTTGGATTATCTTCCTAGGTCGATTAAATTGTAGTACATCTATTAAAAAATCCCCAGTATATTTCTGGAATTCTGCCCCGTATAATGGCAATAGGCTCGCCCCCTATAATAAACTAACATCGTGGGCGAAAAGAGGGTGTGCGTACACAGTTACACCTCTCCCAAGCTCGCATGGGAATAAAGGCGTGACTGGTTTTTTTTTTTTTAGATAATATTTAGTTTATGTGTTTCTTGAGAGAGCCCTTTTTACACACGACTATTTGAACTGACGAAGACGATTAGGCGTCGCGTCGACGTCATAACGCACATACTAATGCACAATAATATATTTATTCCAGTCAACACCCTGCGATTTGGTTATGATCTTCAAACCGATCTCAAGTAAAATCATGTATGGGAATGTGTGAAATCAACGTACTGGTTAAGAGTAAAAAGATCTTATTACATTGGGCCCTCACATCGTCGGAGAAATGTGGGTGTACACAGTACACCTCTGCCACTGCCACTTGAGAAAAATATACGTGACGGTATTCTTTAAGTAGTTAGCTATAGCGGTTCGCATATTCGTACTTAACATACTATCCAGTGGCCTCGGATGGCAAAAAACCTAACGCCTTTTTAACAACGGCTATAAAACATTATCTAGGCATTTTTTTTCATTAAAATATCTAGTCTTAAAAGGCCGAATACATGAATAGAATATTATAGCAGCTCTAATTACATTCTCATTGCCACAGAGCGAAATAATAAAAACGTGTGTATATGACAATTCTGTTTCTTTAATTTTTACAAGTTATCTCCTAAAATCAGCTCTGGGTTCGCGTGGTGGAGCATGACACATTCTCTCATCTCGTACTGTAAAACATGGCTTTGCCCAGCATTGGGGCAGTATAGATGAGAGATGGGCAAAATGTAATCAGAATAATTGCATTTGCATTTTGAAATATTCAATCATGATTTAAGATTAAAAGTGTAATCGTAAACGTTGAAGATTACAAAATGTAATTGTAATTATTAATAGCCTATATTCCCCAAGCCCGCCTGGTTAACCATTAATCTGATTACATTCTGCCCATCTCTGGTATAGATCGATTTATATAAATATGTGTTCAAAGACGTCAAAAAAATGGCTAATAATTGTATTTCATAAGTACTTTTTTAAGAACAAGCTTTTATGCAGCAGCCGGGCTGGTAAAAAGTAAATTAAAAACAACCAATCAATATTAAATATTTATACATAATTCATATCTATGCCGTTGGCCCTTGAGGAATTCTCTCACCTGGAGTCAATCCTGGGTGTACAATCACGTCATGCTTACCATAAAAATGCATTGCCATTGGCACTAAACCTACATGTCAAATTTTAACTCCGTAGGATAAGAGGAAGTGGTTTTAATTCAACTTGCAAGATTTGACCTAAACCAACAAACTATACTATTTTTCTCACAGGATGGATAGTGGCAATTCCAATTGCCTAACGAAATTATACTTTATTCCATCGCAATAAGAGGCATGACCCGTTTCTATACTTATGGTTTTATGCCTTAACACCATTGAATTAAATATTAATTTCGTTTGGCAATTACAACTGTCACTACCCATCCTATGTAAAAAATATTATAACAAACATTGCAAGCTAAATAGGAGCTTGTTAAAAGGGCAACCAGCATGTCACCTGTGATACTGTTTGGTATAACCACGTCTTAGTGTAGTGTAGTATCAGTGATAGCCTAGTGGTTAGACCGTTGAACTGCAAAGTCAGAGGGCTCAGGTTCAAACCCAGGCAAGCACCTCTGTCTTTTAGAAAACATGTGAAGGAAAACATCGTGAGGAAACCTGCATGCCTAAAGAGTTTCTTGCCAACCCACACTGGACCAGCGTGGTAGACATGGCTTAAACCCTCTCAGTTTGAGCGGAGGCCCGTGCCCATCAGTGGGACAGTTTCTTAACAGGGCTAATAATATCAGTGTCAGTGATATCTAGATAAATTGTAAACTCTTCTACGTACCACTTTCTAGAGTAAGAGACATGTAAATTTTAACTATAACTTACTCTACTCTTATTTACTTACCGAATAAAATAACCTCAATAGTTCTAAACTACAAAACATTTTTAAAGCAGTTGTGACGGGTAACTAGTATGTGCTTATATGGAGCTTAAAAAATGCATATTTAAATACCCAAGGTCATGATGGTACAACGCACGCATTGCGCGTATTTACATCATCTAGCAACCCAAGAGAGCGTAACCGAGGACACGGACCAATCAGAATCACACAGAGTACTCTTAACTCTCATCAACATTCTGCAAAAAATATAGCAATGGATACTTTCTGCAATTTCGTTTTATTTTTCGAATCATGTAAACTATTGAGATAAGTATATCAATGTTTTTCTAATCAATCAATTCTGCTGCGCACGCGTTCTTTTTGTAATCTATTTCGTAACATTATTATAAATTATACACTACACGCCACATTTCTTGCGGCGTAAGCAGAGTACAGAGTTCAAATAGGTTCCTAAATATATCTATCTATCTATGTATATCATCACGCCAGATCCCTTACGGGGTAGGCAGAGAGTACAGAGTTCCAACAGGTTCTTTCCTTACATACCTCTTCGGCTTCCTCTACTCTCACAGTTCGTCTCATATAAATAAATAATAATAAAATATAATCTGTCTTATTCTGACGTATAAGCTATATCACTGTAGTTCCATCAAAATCCGTTCAGTAGTTTTCGTCCATACATCCATCCTCACAAACGTTCGCGTCTACAATATTAGTAGTATAATTCAATCAAAACTGTTAAATGCATGTCCACAATATATCCTGTAACGACACTTATCACCCGGTTCAGACACGATGTCGCAATATAATAGGTACTATATCTATAATAGCTCAGTCTCGTAAAAATAGTGAAAAAACTTGAAAATGCAAGGGCCAGCCGATGGTTAAGAAGAGGGGGTGGGGAAAAGGTGATATATGTTAATTAAACATAATCTTCGGGCGTTTTTCGTAAACTTCTCGACTACTTCATGATGAAATAATACAGCTAAACTATTGACCCCAAGAAATCATAATATTCTATCTATCTATATAGACTGCCTTGTTGGTCCTGTGGCAAAGCGCATCGCTTTGTGATCGTGAGACGAGGTCCTGGGTTCAAATCCTGGGCCGGACAAATGTAGTTTTTCTAACAAAAAATTCCCAGTATGAGGTCTGGAATTGTGCCCGGTATATGGCAATAGGCTCGCCCCCTATTACATGGGACCTGAACACCTCTGCCACCCCTCTGGGGAATACAGGCGTGACGGTGTGTATCTATATCATCATAATGTTAAAAGACTTATTTCAATATATAGTCGGATGCGTCTAACTAATAACTAGTAACGTTCCATTACTCTGCAAAATATATTCCTATCATCATGGTGTTACCCTGACTGACCACGATGACGTCACACCTACGATATTATTATTTAATGTATGCATCGCGCGTATCTTGCCGCCGGCTTTGCGGTGTACTGAGCAAATCTCGATATAGGGTTGGCCGGCGGCCTGGTTTCGCTGAATTCGTCCTAGTTTTGGAGATATCCGGCAAATCTAGTCAGGTATACAGAAACAGTAGCATCGCTATACTGGTTGTATACTGTAAACGTCTTATCCATTGAAATATCTTCTGAGAATTTAATTGATTGAAATTCACTGGTATGCAATTCAAATTGGTTAGTGATCATTCAATTCGTTATGTGATGTGGAACACATTTAGGAAATTAAGCATAGACACATAACACATACAACGAATATTATACCAGTGGTAAAACTACGTAATAATGATTCAGAATTAACGCACTCACACAGACAATAATGTCCCTACGAAAGAATTAAGTGATTTTTGAGAGAATTGAGTCTAGCTGTGTCCAATATATTGTCTTCATAGTTCTATCATGACAGACAAAACTCAGACGAGTAAATACTAAAAAAGACTCGTTACAGTCGTACAAAGATCGTTTTGCCCGCGGCCAAAATCGGAACTAACGCTGTCATCAAGGGAAATGTCACTTCATGACAGTCGCTGAGTTGCCGTTTGCTATGAAATCTACCCAAGATCTTTTTTTTATCCACTCCGATCTAGGTCTCGAACCTATTCGCGCCTTTATTAAAAAGGCGTCAACACGTCACTTCGCGAACGCATCTACCCATGCGAATCCGTTAATCGTAGCCACCGCCGACTACGATCTCCCCCCCGACCCCTGCCGCCACCGCCGGCCGCGACATGTTCTCACCGACCCCCTCGATGCTTTGTCATCCCTTCTTTCCGCTCAGAATACGGGCGACGACGACGTAGACGTAGAGGTAGTAGTAGATCCCCTCCCATAGCCGGCGGTTGACCGGTGCGTTTAGTAGTGCACCCGTCCCCCTACAGCGACTGTCCCAACTCTTTTTTTTAGTTAGTAACCGTGCGGACCCACCTGTGGAAACTACTCTTTGTAATTAGGAAAATTTAACTAAAGGTTAACTTCTGAGGTTAACTCTAATTACACTCCAACGCCCTCCCCCCCTGTCAATGTTATCCATGTGCCAAAAGATCTTTTCGCACTATATTAATCATAATGACATTCTTAAAAGTATAAGCTTAAAGGAGTTTACAACTCTTAGTATTTTTTACAGCTACACTACCTATTTCTGTCTTCGCGACTTCCGTCATTGTACTCTCACAAACTTAGCGGTTACGAGAAATCAATTTACAATAATTCACTGGCTCCCTTCACAGATGACCCTAATAATCAAATCCTTACAGTAACATAATAAACATAAAACGCCAAATATACGACTTATACTCCTGACAACAATATTAATATCCCATATGTTCACAGTAATACAACTTCAGCCGAATATACACATTGTCACATTGTGTTAAAGAATATAATTGTTTGACGAATTCAACAACTGATTCACTGGTTCTGAGTCATGAAACCTGCTAGCAAGCGTATTTAAGCTAGACGGAACGAAGTGCCTTTCTCGTGATGAGATTTCAGATTATGATTAAATCGATGGAATACACCTTAATGTTACATAGGTAAGTTATAAGGTGTCTTTATCGTAAGCAGTCAACAAAGTGTTAGTTATATATAATGAAAACAAGCAATAATGAACGTTCTTAAACCCAGCGTCTATTACAACAACAAAATTATTTGCGAACTTAAATAAAATTAGCGCTAAATTGAATCTCAATCAATGAATAATGAGCAACTTTTTGTACGTAGATTTCATCTCTTTCAAATGAGATATTATCCAAAACTGTTGTAAAAGCGGATCCAGGTAAAAATCACAATAGCATACTAAAAATTTACTGATGCATACAGGTCCCTGCTATTATATCGCCATGCCGTTACGGTTCGTGATTTCATGGGGTCAAGACCCAGACAAACACCACCCTCCCGGTAATTTAAACGTAATCGCGATAAAGTTACTTGTGAACCAACAACTTTGGAGAGGAAACCCTTTAAAATCAAGGTAGATAGGCTGGAGCGACAAACAGATCGAAATGCGGGCGCGGAATATCTGATTACCCAGTGCTGTACGGATGTCATTATAGATGGACTTCTATATACTATTATAAAACTGTAACTAGGCTTTATTAGACTGTACATTGAGGAAATTAAAAAAAAATCTTTAAATTATCTTTGCCTTATTTCTCCGAGGTCGAGAAGAAGTCTCTGAATGTGTTCAGTTCCATTTTTTTAGAATTTTTGCCGGAAAAAAAGTTAGGCTTAAAAAGTGCGAATGTGTTGTACCAAAATCGATTGGGAACAGTTACCTTAGATAGTTTTACCTCATCGTAGTGCGCGAACAGGTACTAGACGGAGTCAAGCTTTGGATCTAACATAATGCAGTTTTAAGTCAAATCGAATGTTTGCTAACATAACGCGCTAAGCTTAATAAGGTTCGCTGGAAGATAACTTATATTTAAGTTAAGCTTAACTTATGTATACATTTAAATTGTTAATTTATTTACCATCCCAGTGTATACAATAAAGAATAAAGACTAATGCAGTTTCGTATACATATCGAATTTTTCACTGCACTAAGTTCAAGCGGGCGGAACCGAGAGCAAAACTAATTTTAAATATAAAAATAAGCACTTGAATCATTAGACATTAGCGATTAAGGATAAGAGTAATTGTTCACTTCTCAATGTACCCACGTTACTGGAATAACTTTACACAATAAGCATGGTTATCTCGATTTATTTTAGGTACATAATAAAATAGTACACACTTACCACTTACGTTATTAAGCAATTAAATATCTGCCTAATTGCCGAGTAAGGCAAGATATCAATTTATAGCAGTCTAAAGAAACTTGTTATACGTACGAGTGTAAAAAACTGTTAAAACCGGTGGTGAGTAATAGTATCGAATGACGATAGAGAACAGTGGTATCAGACTCGACAATGGTTAACATCACTATAGATAAAACGTATCTAAATCAAGTTAGCTGAATATTTCACTCTTCTCTACATATGCATTGGTCCAGTACTGCGCTATTTTAAGTTAATTCAAAATAGATTAAGCACGGATCAATAACCCTGGGGCTGAGGTCTTCATCAATCTTTTCACAGTTTTTACAAATGATCGTTTCATTTTTTGTTAGATTTCCGTACAATGAGGAAAATAAAATATTACATACGTTAGTTGAAAATCCGGTTTTTTGGTCGACATAGGTGGTTCGTACGTAATTGGGTGGAAAAAGTGCTGAGTAAACTGATATGTCCGCCTAAGGTCGAGTGGAAAAAAATGAATGAGAAACAGGCCTACCATTGTTTAAAAGGTTACATCCCGTCAGGTTCCGACGACAGATTTTAGTAGTCGTACCTTCTAGAGATGTGAAAACATCGATTAATTTTCACTTGAAAAAATTAGTCACGATATTTCATGACAAAATAAAAGTATTTTATACAAATCAGTTTCTTCATTATAGAACAATATACAAAAAGATAATTCTGTTATATCGATTCGGGGTTTAGTCCCTTCCTCTGCAGTATAAGCCATGTAACTTTAAATACGCTAAAGAAGTTTTGAAGTCGTTACCGCTTCATTGATTTATGTTGTAACTACAGTTTTTTACAAAGTATTGCGAAATGTCTAGCTAAAAACCAAAATCTTGGCGAAAGTAAAATTGTCAGTGCAAGTATCGAAAAAAGCAACATGCATTAGGTAGGCAATTAATTCCGAAGAAAACATGCATGGAAAACTTTCTGCAATCATATGGTAAACGCCAAATGAATTCGGAAGAGTCTAGCGTTTTTCAATGACCAGTTTG
This sequence comes from Phalera bucephala, assembly GCA_905147815.2. Taxonomy (NCBI): domain Eukaryota; kingdom Metazoa; phylum Arthropoda; class Insecta; order Lepidoptera; family Notodontidae; genus Phalera; species Phalera bucephala. The sequence continues at coordinate 12,696,546 of LR990627.1, forward strand.
TGGAAGTAGATAATATATTTATGGGACCAGTTTGAATAGTTAACTTGCGTTTTGAGGTACTCTTTTTTCAAAGCAGGGCTATCTGAAAGTCTAGAGGTCGCATTGCAGAAAAAGGTTACCAATACAGATTTGTTGAATTCTTTTCACGGAAATATGTTATCCGGTTATGTTTGGAGGTAATTAGTTGGATGAATTTTATGTCACAATATTGATTAAAAGATTAACTTTTCAGTTGTTTTGTGTTAAATCTGATGAAAAATAAAGGTTTAAAAAAAACATATTTTTTTATCCGTTACATTACATCCCTAGTACATTCCAGGTATAGGTAGGATATAACATTTTAAAACTGTGTCGTGGTGAATAACGTGGTTTAGATGTAATAGGTCCCCCAAAGTGCAATGGAGAGAGCGTTCTTCGAAATCTCCCTGAGCTAACTCTAAATATAGTCCTTGTGGAGTAAGACCCCAAACCCATCAAACCTACGTCGTTTTATGATACCTAGAATTTTGCTAGCTGTGGTCGAATATTGTATATAGATTATTCTGTCTAAGTGCTATGGGTCAAGCAGTTTTGAAGTAATATTATTAGAGTATAAATGATAATTATAATCAACACAGTCACTGCTCAGTGACGAAATGTTATAATGAAAACCACCGCATCTATTTTCATTACAAATTGAATTGAATTTCTATTCCAAAGGCTTGACTGATATTTTTTATCATTTCAGTTATCATCTTTTATTGACAAATTAGTGAATTTCACTCTGAAATAATTTTGCTATTCTAGGCTTTTGGAGGTCATGTTAAAAATGAGTTCCTGATAAGTATATACAAGGATTTCTCAATGATAGCGGAATACGAAGCATCCTGTCTGATGGTTCATATGAGCACATACATAGTGAGAATTATGATATGATCAAAAACAAATAATGAAAAAGTGTACTTCACTCTATACGAAGGGTTCAGCACACTGCATCTTGTGTTTGAACAGCATAGATCATTCATACACTTCTTGTGAATGAATGATCTACGCTGTTGGCCGAGGGGCTTTACCGGGCAAGAAGGTGAGCATGTAGCAACTACACGCCCGCTGTAAGAACAAGGAGGGCTAGCTCAAGAGCTTCAAGGAGGAACAGCCTTGGCTTAGGTTTTTGCGCTGCGGCTATGGGGAGGTTATATATTAGGTATCTAGCCGTGGTGCGCTTCTCCGGCCGGTAGGCAAGGGATTCTTCGACCTCGTCGGCGAGGTCGGTGTCAGATTCTGTGTGCGGTATCTGTATCCGAAATGAGGGAGTTAAGGGCTTCAAAAGGATCGATGACAATATGCCATGGTAAGGCAAAGAGTTTATTTAGATCCTTGAATACGGCTCTGTTGCTATTACAAATGACCAGATTCGGGCGCCACTTTTTGGCAATTCAGGATCTCCTTAGAGCACGATAATCGTCATTTTTATCAATTTCTTGTAGATTAATATCCTATCACACCCGTGCTTAACCTTTAGAACTAACTATATTTTCGTTAAGTTTTTTTCACTTTCTTTGGTAATACAAGCAACTTTAAATAAAATGATTAATGAACCACCTCAAATAACCCAACCAGCTTAACAAATTTTACTCAAGTTATTTAATTTTATCATAAATGCAATCAATGATATACATTCATTATGCCATTGAAAATATGGTTAATTATTTTTAGTGACAGATCCGATACGGTCCGCCTACACGGTACCATTAAAAGGCCATTTTGTAAAATACCTGTTAATTCTACATACTTTTTTTGGGTAGCCCCATACCTTGTATTAAGATTACAAAAAATAATTACATGAATGCTATCACGACCATTATCTAAGTAGAAGTGGTTAAAGTCTTTGGAACAGCTTACTATATTTTGTCTTAAATGCATCAGCTTTTCTTGTTTTCATTTCTATTTGTGCAAGCTTGTAGATACAGTGGACCCCCGGTTACCCGCCCCCTTCCCGTGTAATCCGACATACCTATAACGTGTACATACAAATTTAATTAGGCAAATCTGCGTTTAATTTACTAAATTCCACATCGTATTTTTTATCTATCTATGTATAACATCACGCCATATCCCTTGCGGGGCAGGCAGAGAGTACAGAGTTCCAACAGGTTCTTTCCTTACATACCTCTCTGGCTTCCTCGACTCTCATAGTTCGTCTCATACACGCTCGCCGGTTACGGAGACTCTTGACTTTTCCTTCAGATAAGACTCGGTTTATTTGGTCGTGGTAAGATAGTCTGTCTTTCCCGGTACCTGCATCCTTCCACTTTCACATTGTATATCTGTTTTGTCATTCTTTCCTCTGGCATTCTTTCTATATGCCCGAACCAACGGAGCATGCCCTTTCTCATTTTTACACCGATACTATCTTTCATACCTACTCACTTTCTTACTACGCTGTAGCTAATGCGGTCGGTCAGCTTCACTCCGCACATCTTCCGCAGAGCTCGCATTTCTACCGCATTTATCCTACTTTCATTCTCCTTCTTACATACCCAGCTCTCGCTACCATATAATAGCGTTGGGACAAGAACTCCGTTATGTGTGCCCAGCTGCACCTTTATAGTACATATAAAATCTTACCATTTTGATATGTAATTCAACTGATTACGAGGTACTCTTTTTCAAAAAGTTCCAGACTACAGAGAGCCTGTGGCAGTACTCTGTAATCCGACAAATTTGATAATCCGACACCCCCTTACAAAAACGTTTGTCGGATTACCGCGGGTGAACTGTATGTTACTCCGAATAGACCGTGTGTTATCTGAAGGGCAAGTCAAGAGTTTCCGTAACCGGCGAGCCTGTGTCAGACCAGACGAGGCAGAAGAAGCCACAGAAGTCTGTACAAATAGAACCTGTTGGAACTCTGTAGTATATGCCTACCCCGCAAGGGATCTGTGGTGATGGAGATAGGTAGATAGATACAAGCTTGTAATTGGCAGCTAAATAATTAAGCAGCAAGTTTGTAAAAATAGCTGTATGGTCCCTAATAAAATAAATTCACCAATGGTTCCCGTACATAATGGAAATATCGTTTGTAAACAGCCGTTGCCGTTGTAAAACAAACTACAACAAACAGGTAAATTACGGTAATAATAACCTTTAAGTGACCTTTGTGATGTAATTTATGGCCGAATGGAAAGTATTTAGATATTAGACAGCTCATTTTCTACAAACAAAAAGACCATTAAGGATAAGGAGAATAAATTAAATCGATTCAGTACTAGTTTAGTAGAACAATCGCTTTACAAGGATTAGGCTCAGGATGACCACTTTCTCAAAATGATCGAATATAGCCTAGTATTTCTGTATTATTTTGGGGATCCGTACCTCAATAGGCAAAAATGGAACCCTTATTGGATCCAATTTATTTTTGAAATCGATGAAAAATTAAAATAGTAACTAGTGACTCTTTCTTATTTAGAACCCTTAGAGCGTGAGTCCTACTCTTACTTAGCCGGTTATTTGTTAATCTATACGCCGCTTAGTTATATATAATATATTACTCTTTCACGCAAAAACTACTGAACGGATTTTGATGAAATTTTACAGTAATAAAGCTAATACATCAGAATAATAAAAAAGCCATCATTTATAAAGATACGCAGACGGAGTCACGGGCGACCGCTAATATAAAGTTTACCAACAGTCATGTTAATGAGTCGGTATCATAAAGTCTAGATATCAGAATAATACTTTAATTTACGTACTTTGTTTTAAATTAATTAAAAGTTAACATTAACGCAAACCAAGAGCATTAAATAGTAAAATACTAAATAGGGACGAATGACAGTCTTTCACATATTATTGCGGTATAAACAACATTTTGTAAAAATGAACAATAAATATTTTTTATCTGATCCTATTCTATCTTAATTCAAGTTAGGGCAATGAACTCTTCTATCAGTTTTTCGTTGTCTTCACTTTAGCCCCTAAACAGCCCCTTATCATCCATCATTAATTTTTAAAGTAATAGTTTCTGCCCGCGATTTTGTCCGCGTTGACTTTAGACAGGAACCTTACATTTTTCTGGAATAAAAAAAATATTCTAGGTGTTAATCTAGGCAATAAACCTGTGTGCTAATTTTCATTCAAATCCATTCAGCCGTTTTTGCGTGAGTGAGTAATAAACATACAAACTTTCACATTTATAATATTAGAAGGATAAGTGATGCAATAGTAAATTTGCCTATATAAGAGACTTAAAGAGGTACCATCTTTTTTTAAAATTACTATACGGAACTCTTTCGGCCCTTCCTAGCCTTTATCCTGCAGTAGACGTCTATCGGCTGAAGATAGAACACTGCATTACCCACACAGATCGTATATCTAAGTTGGAAACCTAGCCACTGCAACTGCCTTTTTATACAAAACAACAAATAAGGAAGATATATTCAAACCTTAAACAGTACTCGAAAACAAAAGTACTTATCTTACACAAAAGAGAAGGTAAAATTGTAAAACCCATTTTGCACAAACTGTTGTTTAATAAATGAAACAGTTCCACCTACTATTATGCATTGATACAACAGTTAACTATTTGTTCTCACGCTCCATATAGACGTGCAAAATCACAGACGATCGTTACTCTGCTTTGTAAATAATTATTTAGTTAGGAGCAAATTTACTACCATTAAGTAGTTAAGAGCAAATAGCCAAAACTTTTACGTTTTTTAAGGCCTTGTAATGGGATAAAAATATTCTTCTTCTTCTTCAGCCGAAAGACGTCCACTGCAGGACAAAGGCCTCCCCTAAAGACTGCCACAACGACCGGCTTTGTGCTGTACGCATCCAACTTCTACCCGCGACCTTCACCAGGTCATCGGTCCATCTTGTAGGGGGCCTACCCACTCCACGTCTTCCGGTACGTGGTCGCCATTCGAGAACCTTTCTTTCTTTCTGCTTTTATATTAAATAAATAAAAAAAACAAACAGTTGAGAATACCTGCAATTTGATTATGTTATTTACAAAATTATAATGTATGATAGAAGAATAATTATATTGATGAATCCTTAAGATCTTTTAACACTAAAATAAATGTAAGAAAACAGGAAAGAAATTAAGTTTTTTGAATTAATAGATCTTAATAAATCAAAGTCAAAGTCAAAAATTATTAATTTGTTTAGACCAATACATTAGCACTTACAAACGTCAAAATGATTACATTTTTTACATCTACCATTGGATCGGAACGCGGCCTCCACTGAGAAGAACCGAGGAGAAACTCAGCGGGCTAGTCTTTTAACTTAATTTGTTTGGCCTTTCTGATAACCATTTCGTTTTCAAAGTTGTATAATACATCATTGTTTAATTTTGCTGATTGAGGAGCTGCTCAAAACCAATCTGTTTTATCATCAAGATAGTCCAAAATTTTGTAATACCCTTTCTTACAGTCTAGTTTTGATTACCTTTTTAAATGTATTGATAGGCATGTTTCGGATATCTATGGGCAATTTCAGGCGCTCGTAGCGCTGTGCGACCGCGGTATTCTTACCGATCACCAAGGTTAAGCAGCGTTCGACTCGGTCGGCCTGAGATGGGTGACCGTTTGTGGCATTTTTGTATTCGAGCATCTCCGTGCTTCGGAAGGCACGTTAAGCCGTTGGTCCCGGTTACCACTTAATGTGGTAGTCGTTAAGCCGAGTTGGAAGCCTTAAAGGCGGCTTGATAAGTTCCAACAGCAGGTGGCCACAAACCTGCCTCCACCAATCCGAACTGGGTCCGCGTGGTGGAGTATGACCTAATCTCTCTCACTTCGATTTGTTAGAGAAGGCCTTTGCCCAGCAGTGGGAATTTAAGGGCTGATATTAATAAATAAAATGGGTAATTTGTTGTACATTGCCCCAAGAAAGAATAACTAATTCTGTGGAGACGAGTAGAATGTACAATAAGATCATCTTTGTTCTGTGTATAAACATGATGAGGGTCGCTATATTTTTTGTTTTCTTTAAAAACGTAGCCCGACCCTAGGATTTATTCCTGTCTCGTGGGAGCGTTTACAAACATAAAAATTCATATACACAAATACCCCGACCGAAACAAATAATTGTGGGTCACACAAAGATTTGCTCTGTGCGGGAATCGAACCCGCGACTATTAGACACAGTGGGTGGAGCGGCTTAAGCCACTGCGCTAAATCGTCCATCGAATATTTATCAAAGCTACTAATAATTTCATAATCCCTAAATCGGAGTAATAGACTTTCAACCTTTAAAACTTACCTAGTAGATTTGACTTAACTACCTATAGGAAGACTAACAATTTTTTAGAAGAAACAAATAATATTATATCAAATGATAGTAGTATTAAATTAATTTATGAATGGACTCACTTATAATGAGCTTAGCTCAAGTCCCCTACCTAAATACTTATCTAAGAGGAACATGTTTGGACAAGTTCAGTAAAGACCCAAGCAGAATGGCCTTGTCCAATGGATCTTACTCAATATAATGTAGGCTGAACAAGATAACAACCATGTATTTGTATACAAAATATAGTATGTGACTCATACTGAGCAATTATCTGTGTATCAGATATCGCCTTCCTGCTCTTCGGAGTCATTTATAGACTGTATAACGTAAAGCATAATATGTTGTCTCTTTCATGTAAAGGAAAAATGGAGGAGATAGGTATTATCTAAATATTCTGAAGCCTATAGTAAGCCATTATTAAAAGTCCGATTTAACAGTGGTATCTGCATAGAATAGTAATGTTTATTACAAGGAAATAAGGTTCAAATATTAGTGATGTTAATTTGAATGATGAATGTAATTACACCTTATGTACTCTTATAAAATGCTATTTCTCTTTGTCTAAAATTCACCTGTCAAAAGGGACTTCTTATGTTGTCTTTAATGTAAGTTTATGCATATTATCTTATTATCCTTGATAGACCGTGTCTATCTAAAGTGCAACTCAAGAGCCCACAGCAAGCATATGATACAGAACTATGAGAGTGGAGGAAGTCGAGAGGTCTGTAAAGAAAGAACCTGTTGGAACTCTGTACTCTCTACCTACCCTGCAAGGAATCTGACATGATGATATATAGAGAGAGAGAGAGAGAGGGAGAGTTATTTAAAAATAGAGCTACTCAACAAAAAACAGGCTGTCTGTACGAGATTGCTGTTACGGCCGGTTCCAATATTTAACTGAAGGATGGATTTGCCTACTACAGATACAATTTTGACATATTTAGTATGGCCAATCTATCAAAATTCTACTGACAGTAAGCAAATCTATCCTTAAGTTAAATATTGAAATGGGCCATTAGGAATAACAGCACCAATTGTACATTTATCTTAAGATAATATATTGTATTTCTGTGCTGTATTTTCATGGTGTACAATGAAGAGTAATCTATCTATTATCTAAGATTACAACTTTATTACCTAACTGAAAATGGCCTATGGGTAATATTACATTCAGAGGTGGGAAAGTGTTGCATAAGTTGCCTCTAATCTATTACTTTTTACTTCTTAATTACTTATAGGATAGTGTACATAATAATGAAGCAATAGTTATAAGATAGTAGTATGTTTTATAACTAAAACATTGTACATACCTAAAATATTATTTGTTACATAAACTAATAGAGGTTATCAGACACTTAGAAACACTATAAAATTTCTCAGCATCCATTTTTAAACAACATTATATCAAAGTATGAGAGTGGAAGCCAGAGAGGTCTGTAAGGAAAGAACCTGTTGGAACTGTGTACTCTCAACCTACCCCGTAAGGGATCTGGATCATGATGTTTTTAGAGAGAGAGATTATATCGAAAAATCAATGGTTTACACATTAATGTTACTCTGGGATTTTAACAAATTTTGTTTGAAATTTATACTATTAGACAATTCTTAAAATGAAGGAAGGAAATAGAATTAATTTTGATAATATTTCCTCATTATTTTCCAATAATAAGATTACACTGTCACATCTATATTCCCCAAGTAGGAGTAGCAGAGATGTACTGAGTACTCCCACTTTATGCCCTGAAGTTAGGTCCCGTAAAATAAGGGGCGAGCCTATTGCCATATACTGTGCACAAATCCAGGCTCTGAAGGTAGTTTTTGAACCCAGGAACTCGTGATCACCAAGCAATGCGCTTTGCCAATTAACCAACCAGGCAGTCATGAGTCAACCAATAAGATATCAATCATTAAATTATGTGGGTCATTATTAATTATTCCAAAATTTCCACAGGAATGACATTCCAAAGTGGTGGTAGTCTTTGTTACTTTTCTGATGGTTCATAAATACTATAATGGTTTACATGAATAAAAAATATTCAGATTCTGATTGCAAACATTATATTAATTGTTTCAAAGCTAATATTCCAAATTTGTATTTAAAACCTCTTAACTGCAGACCATACTGACTTTTATGTATAATCATTTCATTTATCATTATATCATGCTCAGATAACTATAAGAGTGTACACATATACTAATTACAGGTCATTTCCATGCCAGTACCTATTCATATTGATTTTAATGGTCATAATCACGAAAGCAATTTGTTTTCAAATTCACAAAATATGAATGAATAAACCTAATGAGCTGGTAACTCAACAAAACAACCATGTTATTATTGCATACAACTACAATGTAATGAAAAATATTGTGCTCAATATACTTACCGAATACAAAAAGAACAAATGTTCATTTTCAAGGAGACGGCGAATAGTGTTATGTGCGCGATTAATAACATTTGATAGTGCAAGGCTGGCGGTGGCGGTGCACCGCGTAGAGTAATCAGCTGATAAGGGCTGTAAACTAGCTATGGTACGTATAGGAGCGTTGCACACGATCGGCGCATGCTTACAGATTTAACTGAAATCAATTAGCCCCACGGAACGGTGCCGCTGCCAGCCGCGCGTGCTTCTCACTATGACTAATGAAACGTGCCACGGGCAGTGGACACCACGGCTGCGCCGCGATGCACAAAATCGAATGCCATTACTTATTCACTGTTGCATGTTTATTGTCGTGCGGCCTACATGCGCACACATCATATTTAATTTCGTCCCTGCCACACGATAGCTAGATACTCACCGTCGCTTTCCATTGTTCACAGCGCGACGCACAGTGTAAACAACCAAACCACATAATAAAACAAAATGGAAGTCCGACTCGACCGCACCGAGATGAGAAATTTTATGAGCGCTCTCGAGTTGTAAAACCTCGTTACTATCCTATCGTAGTATTTTAGCAGCCCCCCTCCAGTTTATTATCTGCCGTCACCAGATTAAATCGCTCACGATCACAATGCAATATCTGCAATTGTTCACGAAACGCACTGAAATCACTAAACGAATAGTCAAATGCCGATTTACACTAAAATTAATGTTCACTTGAAAATAATAATCATTGAAGCGTTTGACGTCCCGAGACACAACACCCACATCAAAAAATTCTACATGGCGACTGGCCTGGCCCAGCTTTCAATAATTTCCACTCTAACATATTCCTATTTCACTCGTTCACCATTCATTTTATTATTTCTCAATACGAGCGAGCGAGACAGCGACATATAAATATTTCCTATGTATGAATAGAATCGGTGTTGTGAAGTGTCCCGCTCCTCGGCGATGGCCGAGCCGAGTTGAATGGACCCGAGAAGCGTTCAACCATTGGATCGATGACGGTCACGTGATACAAATATGTAGCGCTATAAAAAGCCCGCGAATTTATGAAATGGTATTCATGCAGATTCATGAATTTTATTAATTCAAATACTAGCGTCGTAGTACAAGTGACTGGATACATTGAAGATATTAATAAAATAATGCAACAATTCCTGATGTTTTCTATCAAACTGGTTTAAATATTTAAAAACAACTTTACAAGAATATCGAATAATGTTCATGTTTACGGACAACATTTCTTCAATGGTCACATTTGCTTGCATTATAAAGCTGAAAAATCTGTTAACTTACAATAGGCATCATAATATTATCAAGCAGCATTTAGTTATAGATAGATCAACCCCGATGTCTTGCGGAGTGCCTCATGATATGGGGCCAGAGATGGGCAAAATGTAACCACCCCCGATTAACGAATACAATTGATTGAATATCATAAAATAAAGTCATATCAAACCAAAACCATCATAAATAAAACCAGAAAGGAACTACTCTAATCTTTGGGAACTATAGTATCCTTAAACTTATTCAGATTGCCTTTAAATACGCTTCTCAGGTTACTGTTTATCCAATCATAAGTTCTAATAGTAGAGAGCTTGATCATGGGGTATAAAAACATTCTAAAGCTTAACATAACGCTTCCTTAGTACTGAAACCCGTAGTAATGTATATACATGGTAGTGGTCTGTCCCTCCTCTCCGATCAATTAAAGCGCTACAAAGAGCATATAACACAATCACAAGGTAGATACGTTTCGCCACTCCTGCATCCAGTGAATATCGTTAAAGGTGACCACAGAAATAAAAACAATTTCGTATTAATCGATAGGCTATTTGAAAACGTATTGATGAAATTTGGGTGTCTAGAATAATGTTTGAAACGTCTCTAATTCTCTTCTGGGATAACGACCGTGATTTATATGCATGTAGAACTTAACGTTCCCATCTTTCATCTTAATAGTTTCGTACATTGGTCACCTACAGTTACCAAATCTCGTTCAGCTGCGAAGACAGTGTTTTTATTTATCAATTTGTACTTCATGAAACGCTTTCGACTTTATTTAGTAAGGTGCTACAGTAGGCTTCACATAATAAACAGATCTACTGGATAGCGGGTCTAACTAGTCATTATCAAAAATGACTTATCTTAACGACCATACCGCCTAAGCAGTAGTCAGATATTTAAAAATATCCGAAATCTTTTATATTTTTAAAACGTAAATTTTTGTTACCTATTAGTCTATTTATCTAATTAGCCTATCTATATCATCACGCCAGATCCCTTGTGGATTAGGTAGAGAGAACAGAGTTCCAACAGGTTCTTTACTTACAGACCTCTCTGGCTTTCTCCACTGGCTGGATTAGTAATTTCGTATGGCCTAATGCCACAAATTTCTCAGTTCTCAACTGGATCAGGACAAATATAAAAAAAAACCATGTAATGCTGTTCAAGTTTACTTGCTTTGCACAAGATGTAGTAAAAAGTTGCAATCTTACTATAACTTGTCTGATCTGAAAGACAACATCATAGAGGGTAGGCAGGAAGCCTGTAATATAATACATGAGATTATAAGGCAAATTAATAGAAATTAGGAATAAATAAAATTAAACAAAAAGGTTTTAGATATATTTATTGTGTATGAAAATATATCTACTTACTTAAAATTAAGTAATGACTATAAAACAAGTCTGTTACTACGGAGAAAAATTGTATGGTTTAATTTTTTGCAAATAATAATTTTAACTTTCAACATGCCATAACATAATGAAGAATGCTAATTACATAAAACACAAATTTACCTATAATAACTTAAAATAATGTCTTATGTGTAGCATTTACTTTCTTAACTAGAAATTTTCTCGTGTGTTTTATTATTTTTCTTCTATACAGTTATAATATTACTGGTGATCAGCGCCAGGTGTTATACAGCTATATTTAACATAATATTATTTTAAAGCAGTTTATTCAGAATGTTAGATCCCAAGACCAAAAACAGAGACAATACAGTACATTGTTTTGTTTTCCCAGCGCACAGTGCATGAACCATCAGTATTATTATCCCAAAAACAAGAGGATGCCGTATGTAGTCCTGCGCCATTCTTTTGCATTATTGTGCATGTCACTGAAAAGAAAATCACAGTGGATTGATTAATAGTCCATTAGTGTCAAAATACCCACAACACTAAAATCTTTTTTATAAATGGAAAATCTGAGCTAAACAATAAAATCTGTGTTAGAAAACATGAGTTTATAGCACCGTTGCGCATGTAGGTGTGTACTTTCAAGCGAGCGTACCTATATATTTGTACGGTTTTTGTAATTTAGTCAGTTGGCCCAAACAAGACTCCACAACAGCCGACGTCCATTGGTTCACTTTAATATGCTGGTATGCGGTACCTCCAATAGTATTCTCTATTGCTTCTTTGATAATTTTACTTACATCGTCCACAATGAATTGGTTCTGAAACACGTCATGTCGGTGAAATATGAATCAATATGAAATGTTTTATTTTCAAAGATGGGTAGAAAAGTGAACATTAGACTTACTTCTTCAGCTAGATCATTACATTCTTTAACTTCCATGATTTAAAAACGAAACGCTTCCTGAGTGTGGCGAGTTTTTTGGAAATCGTTTGTTACAAAAACAACAAAATTTTTGACGCTGCAGAAAGAAATCAACTCCTAAATTGGCATTTATTTTCTAAGCGTTGGTATTACTGCTTGATCATCGACATTTGACTTCTATGCTTGTCTATGTTATAGAGCTGCTAAAAACCGGAATTTTGTAAATGTTTAGTATCATAACTAAAAGTGCCGGAAACATATTTGTTTTTATTGGCTATGACTGTCAGCTTACTGTCACTTTTTGATACTGGTAATAAACTTTTAGTTGTCACTTTTTATTATCCTTTTTGCGAGGAGAACATGGATATATTCAGTATCCTATAAAATTAAATAACAATGGCTTCATCCATACAAAACAACAGAGTTTCGTCCCCTGGATATTGTGTGTGTTGTAGAGCGTGCAATATGTGGTGTTGGAGAGCATTTAAATGGCTCCCAGTGTTGTTAATAGTGTCGATTGTAACTTGGTCATATTATGCCTACGTTATCCAGTTGTGCATTTGTTAGTATTTGATTAATATCATATTTATGAATTGCTCAACATCGTTTCTGTAACGTTTATATACGACATTGCTTTTCAGTTACCATTGAGAGTACGGTACAACAGTGTGTCTATTTGGTGTTATATCATATTCTTCTGATTATGTTCACTTGGTCGTACTGGCGAACGATTTTTGCAGATATCAAGCAAATTCCCGACAAGGTTAGTGTTTTTTATACTCTTATATTGGATTTCAAAACATAATAGCCCTCATATTTTCTAATAGTAAGTTAGTAGGGCAACTGCATAGTTGTAGAATGACATATATAGGCAAGAGAAATTGTTTCTAACCAAAAAAATGGTTTCCATATAAGAAAATGGAATCATCAGTACACAACCTTGAGAAAGTTAAGAGCTAATAATGTGCTAATAATCGCAGGAAGTCATTGGATGCAGGTGGCATCGGACAGGTTACGCTGGAAAGCGATTGGGGAGGCCTATGTTCAGCAGTGGACAAGTATAGACTGAGATGATGATGATGATGAATATGTTTATGGAAATTGTTTAAAATCTATAGTTTCCTAAGACTTGACTGTAAAAACTTGCAAATTTTCTCTTAAAATATGCTCATAAATATAAATTATAAACAAACAATGCCAGTAGCACACAACTTTCTAATGCTATACTGAGGTAGTTGGAAATATGGCATTCATTTTTTTTTATATAAATATAATGCATGGGTTATAACTACAGAATGCTGTCCCACATTAACTGTGACATTTGTGGGCTTAAAAAAATCAGCTTTGTAATCACCACATTTAGTAAGATCCCATAGCTATACTAAGTCATTGAGAGAAAAATCTTGTGGTCAAAATTGCTTCAGTGTGTTTATATACCTGTCATTATTTGTATAGCTTAGTGTCTTAGTTGAAGGGCAAGTCAAGAGTCTCCGTAACCGGCGAGTGTGTATGAGACGAACTATGAGAGTGGAGGAAGCCAGAGAGGTATGTAAGGAAAGAAGCTGTTGGAACTCTGTACTCTCTGCCTACCCCGCGAGGGAGCTGGCGTGATGATATAGATAGATTATTTGTATCTAATGCGTATCTGTATTTGTTATTATTAATTGTTGCATCCCAAAGTAAAAATGAATTGGTATACAATAAATTTTGAGCCATTTTTGTCACAAAAAACAAAGTACTGATAGTATTGTTAGTAGAGATGGGCAAAATGTAATCAGATTAATGATTAATAATAATAACACCTCGAGAAGCCCGCGTTAGGCAGTTGGGTGAAGGGCCCGATACAGAAGGCGGTAGTATTGGATACGGCATGCATTGTGAGGAGGTTCCTCTTTTTGGAGCCCTGATCACTTGTAGCTTGGGTCGTAGACCTCGCTGTCAGTGGAGCACATTTTGTTATACAATATATATAAGAATATTTGTATTTTTAGCATTCTTGTCTGCACTGTGCGAATCTGATCCACTTCTTCCCCCCTGTGTTGGTAAAGCCATTCTCCATTTGAATTGCCTCCCTTTGCTTCTTTTATTTCCCCTTGGGTACCAGGTAGTAATAGCCTTACTCCATTTTTCTTCTACTCTCATTAAGTGGCCTGCCCTTTTCGACTTTAGTCTTCTTGTTGTTACTGAGATGTCTTTTAATTTTGTTATTGTACATTTTCGTTCTTTGTCCTTTCTATTCTTTTTATGCCTAGCATGCTACTATATGTAGATTAATGATGACAACTGCATTTTATAATATTCAATCATGATTTAAGATTAAAAGTGTAATCATAAGCGTTGAAGATTACAAAATGTTATTATAATCATTCATCATTAATACACCGTCACGGTATATTACCCCAAGCGAGACTGGTTAATCATTAATCTGATTGCATTATGTCTATCTCTGATTGTAACTCAACTCCTCCCCTTCAGATTTTTTTGCTGCAAAGTTTTAAATAAAATATCAATAATTAAAAAACAATAAACACCATTATGCATATATTCCTCAAGCAGGGGTAGCAGAGGTGTACTGTGTATACCCACTTTTCGCTGACAACGTTAGGTCCCATTGAATAGGGGGCAAGCCTATTGCCATATACCATGCACAATTCCAGACTCTGAACGAATACTGGGAATTTTTAATAGAAAAACTACATTTATCGGACCTAGGATTTAAGCCTAGAACCTCGTGATCGCAAAGTACGTTATTCGCGACTAGGCGAAGGAAGTAGTCAAATAAATTATTTGATCTTACTCATATTGTACCCATAGCGAGTATAAGCAGCAGCAGGAACACACTGGCTGTGCAAAATGGCTCCAAATCTAAATATATAAAAATCATTTGCCATGCGTAACCGCAAAACCTCGAAAATGGCTCCACCATTTTGAATTATTTTTTGTATTTTTTGACTCAATACTGGGGTGGTTCCGGAAAAATCCAAAGCAATAACCAAAAATCGACAAAATCGAAATTGGTAATTTACAAAACGAGGAAGGTAGGGTTTCAATCAAATCAATTTTAGGTGGTATGAAGTTGCAGTCGTCATAAATACATACGTTATTTTATCTTTACTCAAATTGTATCCTAAAATGCTGACTGTACTGCAATGTTCATGGCAGAGTTGGGCATAATTAAATAGCAAAAAAACGAGTGAGCCTTACAGTAGTCACATATGATGTGTAACATTTGACATGTTATCCTACTATGAAATTGAGATGACTCATTGGTCAAATCAAATAGCGCGCGCTCATTGGTCAAATCAAATAGCACGCGCTTCCCTGGTTTCACCGTGCGCCTCATTGGTCAAATCAAATAGCGCGCGCTCAATGGTCAAATCAAATAGCGCGCTTCCCCGGTTCCACTGCGCGCGCTCATTAGTCACATCAAATAGCGCGCGCTTCCCCGGTTTCACCGTGCGCCTCATTGGTCAAATCAAATAGCGCGCGCTCATTGGTCAAATCAAATAGCGCGCTTCCCCGGTTCCACTGCGCGCGCTCATTGGTCACATCAAATAGCGCGCGCTTCCCCGGTTTCCTGTAACACATATCCGTCCCTTTTCCAAAATCACTCCTACAAAAAATATCCAGCAACCGAGAGGAAAGATGTTACGCATCAAAAATTAAATTGCTATTAAGTATTTCGGATTATGGCAGTTTATTAATGGTTTTTAAATCACCCACGTTTCGACTGCTCTACAGCAGTCATGGTCGCAGGAAGGACTCACGCAGTTGACATCCAAAAGTCATTGTTATTCTGGAGTACCTTAGGGGGATTAATTTAATTGCAATTGCAATATCAATTGATCTAATAAAAATTGATAGAATAATTCCCAACACTGATTCATGGGTACAATTTGAGTAAGGAGTATTTGACAAATAAACTATATGTGTTCTCTTTTTATACCACAATTTTATCTCTTTCCTAAGAGGAGCTTTGAGTAAGCGAATTGAGTAAGAGAGAATAACTATCTATATCATCACGCCAGATCCCTTGCGGGGTAGGTAGAGAGTACAGAGTTCCAACAGGTTCTTTCCTTACATTCCTCTCTGGCTTCCTCCACTCTCATAGTTCGTCTCATACACGCTCGCCGGTTACGGAGACACTATATTATACCTAAATATAGCAAAAAAATTCCTAGATTAGCCTGGAGTCTAGCATAGACCCTGGTATAATGGCAAAAGGTTTACCCCCTATTGCATTGGGAGCTAACATCATTGGCGAAAAGTGGGTGTACACAGTACACCTCTGCCAACCCTGCTTGGGGAATAGAGGCGTAACAATGTCATAAGAAACAAGAAACAATGAAATGTTAATTTTTTCAACAATTTTTTATTGTTACATTTCTTAAATATCTGAGTCATTTTTTAAGATGGTCACAATTTACCAAGAACATACTTTAGCAGTTTTGAAATTGAATTCTTTAACAATTACGATATTTATAGTCATTCAAACTTCCACTTTAGTCATCTATACAGAATTTGAAATATCATAACCATGTCTGTTTCTGAGAAAAACTGCTATGACACGCAGATAGGAATACATACAAATATAACTAAAACTCTTTGTATGTAACACTCATTTAGCTTTCTTACTTAAAGTATAACGTTGTGCATAGATTCTGTTTAATGGAAGCTGAGAGTGAATATTTAATGTTTTCATAAGTTGGCAAACTGGTTTTGATACACGCTACATTTATTCACGCTACGAGCGCAACGAGCAAACTTATGTACACCGCAGTAGCGCAGCGCTACTGCGGTGTTCTTACCGATTACCAAGGTTAAGCAGCGTTTGACTCGGCTGACCATTTGTGGCATTTTCATATTCGAACATCTCTGTGCTTTAGAAGGCACATTATAATAATAATAATAATTTTATTCATTTACCACACAGTAGTTACAGTAAAATTATAAACCTTAAAATCTAAAGAAAACATTTTAAACCACATAATTGCCAGAGGTTCCCAAACTAGGCAAAGCCTGTATCTTGGGAAACCAGGTAACAGTTATAAGACAAGGATTAAAACTTATATTGACCAGAGGTAGATTGTGTGTACATAGAAAACTGATGTTTTAAATATAAAAGATACTCAAAAGTCGACTAGGTGTATAAACATATGATGTATGGACGCGTGGGTATGTTTGCGTGTGTGTGTGTGTGTGTGTGTGTGTGTGTGTGTGTGTGTGTGTGTGCGTGTGCGTATGTGTGTGCGTGCGTGCGCGCGTGTGTGTGTGTGTGTGTGTAAAAATATCTATATGATAATTTATAAATTATCTGTTCATAATTAAGGATTCAGTGTGATCATAGTCTTGACAGAGGAGAAATTGTGTCAGTTTCGCCTTTGCTTCTTTTAAGGAAATTTTTTTTAGATTACATCGGGCTATAACCTTATTATACGTAGCCAAATGGCAGTACCGAGCAAATCTTTTAGCAAAACTAGTTTTAACTATGGGTGTGGGTAATTTCACCACGCGTTTTCCTAAAATCTTATCATAAACATGCGAGTGAACAACAGACTTATGGATAGAAAGACAAGCGTTTATAATGTATAATTGTCTGACACGAAGTACTTTTATGTCTTTATAAAGGGCGTCTGTCGGATATAAAAAGGGTTTTTTTTAAATTACTTTTAAAATTGTACGTTGAGCTCTTTCCAAAGTGATTAGATAGGACTTTGCAGCAGATCCCCATGTGCCAATGCAATATGAAATAATTGATTGGCACATGGCATAGTAAACCATTCTTAGGGTACTCAAATTTGCGGAGTTTCTCAATATTCTCATGATCCCCATTAGTTTTCTAACCTTCCCAGCCAGACTATTGATGTAAACTTCAAAGGTTAAATGTTCATCTAAAGTTAGACCCAGATATTTGATATCAGTTGTGCGTTGTAGTAAAACACATCCACAGGCCACAAAAGGGCTTGATAGTGAGCAAAAATGGATTCGTAGATTTAGCTTATTGTTAGGTTAGGTTAGGTTTTGAGGCAGCGGTCATGTGAAAGCACATGTATTTTGTCTTATTTGTGTTGAGTGTGAGTAAATTTAGCTGTAACCATTTTGCAATAATTGACATACCCTTTTCCGCGATAGCATAGACATTTTCCCAGTCACATCCTCGAAAAAGAACAACGGTATCATCAGCATAGCAAATTAGCTCTGCTGATGGTAAGTTAAGATCATGCAAATCGTTCATGTAAATAATAAATAGGGTGGGGCCGAGTATGCTACCCTGTGGCACGCCAAAATTAATTGGTAGTTGGTCGCTCTTGACACCACTTAACCGCACCAACTGCTGCCTGTTTATGAGGTAACTCCTGAACCAGTCCAAGGCTACTCCGCGAATACCCATCACTTCTAGTTTTTTAAGGAGGATAGGTATCGAAACCGTATCAAAGGCCTTGGCCAGGTCCAGGAAAACTGCAATACAGCTGAGACCTTTGTCAAGATAGGTAGATGCAAGATCAGTGAGTAGCGTCACTGCTTCATCTGTAGATTTCTAGTAATTTATGTGATTCTAGGTAATCTACCAGCCTTTTATTGACGATTTTCTCAAGTTATTTTGAGAAAACGTTCAACAGGGCAATAGGCCTATAATTTTTAGGATCATCAGAGGCACCATCTTTGTGTATTGGAGTACGCGACTTTCCATGCAGATGGAAAGAGACCAGTCTGTAAACTTAAATTAAAAATATGAGAAAGTGGAATTGTAATCTGTCTTCTAGTAGCTTTTAGCAGGCAGTTTGTAATCCCGTCTAAGCCAGGAGAACTATTGTTTTTCAGTTGTCTGATTAGTGTGTCTATTTCATCAATATCAGTTGGTGCGAAGAAAAACGAACTCAAAGGGCTACCACGTGTTTTAATTTTTCCTGCTAATGTAAACTCAGTTTCACCTGTTTCGTTGAGAATTTTCTGAGATAGTAATTTGCCCACAGATGCAAAGTATTCATTACAACTATTAAGAGATGTTGCAGGACCTGAATTGGCGGACAGAAGTTGACAACTACTTTGATTTTTTTGAGGAAGATGACATATGGATTTGATAGTGTTCCAAAATTGTTTAGGATTTGATTTCGCCAGCTCAAGTTCGTTAGCTTCATATTGAGATTTTACTTTTTTCAGGATTTCATTACAGAAATTACCTTTTATAAGATGCTTGTAATAAAATATCATTGGGAAATTGTTTAGCTTTAAAATGAAGATGATCACGGTGGCGTATACATCGCAGCAGGCCAGGGGTTATCCAAGGACTTAGTGTAAACCTTGATCTACTGAAACGAATACATTTATAGTTATTAAGCCGTTAGTCCCGGTTACCACTTAATGTGGTAGTCGTTAAGCCGAATTGGAAGCCTTATAGTCAGCTTGGTAAGTTCCATCAGCAGGTGACCACAAACCTGCATCCACCCACCCACCAATCCGCACTGGGTCCGCGTGGTGGAGTATGATCTGATCTCTCTCACCTGGATTGTGTGAGAGAAGGGCTTTGCCCAGCAGTGGACCAGTATAGGCTGATATTATTATTTATTATTATCATGTTATCATTTCATAAAATTCTACATGATTTGAATTAAATACTTCTGAATGTGACATCTTATCAAATTCCGTTCTGCATTGCATTGATGGATTCCACAGAAAATTCTTTGAGTCTTTAGACAATCCGTATTTTAAGTAAAAAACTGAAAGACAAAAAATTGTTTTGATATCTGAAAGCCAATTAGTATTACGTTTCCATAGCTGAAAACCAAGGACTTATAAACCATTAACACGAAAGAATGTAATACATTCTTCCACTCCCTTGTGTGTTCCTTAAAACCGTAAACTTATGTACACGATTTTTTGCGTTTATTCCCTGTTCTTCCGGTGTTGCACGACCTAATTTAGTTCAATTTGCCGCCATTTTTGACTTGGCATTTATTAGTCAGGCACCACCTGTAAGTGGCAATGTTATTTTATTATATATACTATATCATCATGCCAGATCCCTTGCGAGGTAACTAGAATTAATAATATTATTTGTGCTATGGACTAATTTTGATGTGTATGCTGTTATATAATAATGACGACAAGAGTGTAATATATGCCTTTAAATAAATAAATTGCACAAGCCTTACTTGCACTTGACTTATATAATTCCATAACAGATAAGGATGATGTGTATATATGGATTATGTGTATAGATAGATTATGTGTATATGTTTATTTATTTATTAAGATACACCAACAGAGTACATATTAATACGTTGAAAAAAACTAGTATTCAAACAGAAACACATTCCGATATGTACACCAATAACAGGTGTGTACATCATTTACCATTTTACAAAGCTTAAAATCTAAATCGAGAAGAGAATACAAATGATATGCGATACATTAAATTAAATTTTGATAATATGGAATAAGTAGAAAATAGTAATACTATAATTATAACATAAAAACTAAAAAGATAGCAAAAATATGTCAAAAATATGTAATTGTAATTTAGAAAAGATAAAATTATATAATAATGTTCTTCTATCCGTTATTATACTGTGTCCTTCGTTCGAAGATATAAACTATATGCAGCTCTCAGAGCTGAATATGGTTTATATCGAGACTTCGTATAATAATGATCGAACTTCACTTCAGGTAAGTTCGTTTGATCACTAATAATACATATATTTTCATTTTTACAGTACAAATTACCCGAAGCAGAGTTAGAAAAACTACTTAGTGCAGAGTCTGAGGAGGCACAGAGGACAGTATTGGAGAATTTCGCTAAAGACCTTCCCATAGTCACTAGGTATGACAAGCACTTTTTTTTTTATTTTTCCTTTCCTAATTATTTTTGTAAGTGCAGGGATCAGAGTAAATGGTGCGATAGGAAAGCCACTTGGGAGCCGGCACTTAAGCCAAAAGGCGCAGCTGGCCATACATAACCGATTTCTTGTCCCAACGCTGTTATAAGGTAGCAAGAGCTGGGTATGTAAGAAGGAGAATGAAAGTAGGATAAATGCGGTGAAAATGCGAGCTCTGCGGAAGATGTGCTCAGTGAACCTGACCGACCGTATTCGCAACAGCGTAGTAAGAAAGCGAGTAGGTGTGAAAGATAGTATCGGTATAAAGATGAGAAAAGATATGCTCCGTTGGTTCGGGCATGTAGAAAGAATGTCAGAAGAAAGAATGACAAAACAGATATACCATGCGAAAGTGTAAGGATGTAGGTACCGGGGATGACCTAGACTATCTTATCACGACCAAATAGACTAAGTCTTATCTGAAGGACTAGTCAAGAGTCTCTGTAACCGGCGAGCGTGTATGAGACGAACTATGAGAGTGGAGGAAGCCAGAGAGGTATGTAAGGTAATAGCCTATTGGAACTCTGTATTCTAACCCCGCAAGGGATCTGGTGTGATGATATAGATAGATTCTTAAAGATTAAACAGAGTCTGTGTTCAATTAATGCCTGATGCAGTTTGATAGAGCTGGTTTCTGTTGCTGTTTGACCTACTGAGTTCTTCTCATACATAGCTACACAACTTTTGTGTTTACTGCATCACTTAGAGTATCTCTACACCTCCACATGACCATAAACCGAGCGGTCTGTGTGAATCATAAGAACATGAAGCGAAGTGTATGAACAACACCTAAGATCAAGTAGTCACAGGTTCAATTCATGAGACAAATCTTTGTATGACCCACACACCTTTGTGAAGGTCTGGCGGTGTATGGTTATTTCATATTTGTAAATATACCCATGACAGTAATAATAGTGTTAAGGTATTCTTAAGATAAGAAAGATGAAGCGAAAGTGTCAAAATAGTAAATACGTGGTGAACTGTGCTCTCTGCTTACCCCAGTGGGATAAAGACGTGACTGTATATATGTAGGTAAAAAAAAAACTTGTTCTTCACATCATGCTTGCGAATATGTTCTTATGATATCCGTAAACCGCAGTTTGTGCGCAGGTGTGGATGCACATTTGTTATTTTTTTGTTTCATCTATGCAGTTTTATTTTTCTCAATTCTAGACTGATAAATGCGATAAGAAAATACAGAGCACTTTTTTTTCAAACGGAAACTAAAAAAGAAATACTAGGAAACTTTGCCAATACCATTCCCGTACTGACGAGGTTTGTCCTTGTTTTGTTCTCAGCGTAGTTAGAATTGAGGAAAAAGAAAACCTTGGAACTGTGCATTATAAGTAAATTGCTGATTGTTTTGTCACCATTTAGTTTTAGTTTAGTAAGTAGGTGACCATCTAATCTTCTTGTACGAGACTTCATTCAAGTAGTGTTGATAAAGTTAAGTACAAAGGTTATTCAGTAATTTTATACGCTTCATATTACGTTTTGTTAATCCTGTAAACAGTATATACAGGGGTACTGGTTAGAGAAAGGTCATAAAATTAAGGGTTACCACATTTAATGGCAATCCGAACCGATAGTTAACTGCCTTCTGAACCACGAAGACACTTGAAAATGGAATTGCCGCAAACCATCACCCCAGACCCACCGAGCCGAATCCTCCTTAATGAACTAGGTGATGGCTAGAACACCGTGATCATTTGTGGCATTTTCATATAGTCCCAGTTAACATTTCATCTTGCTAGTTGTTAAGCCAAGTTGGAAGCCCTATAGGCAACTAGACAAGTTTCAAAACTCAGGTAGTCCCAAACCTGCCTCTACCGATTGGCAATTGGTTCGTGTGGTGCAAAGAATGGGACAGTATTGGATATTTTATTGTCCGATTCGCTGCTGTTTAATATTTAATTCCGGTCTGATCCACTAAACATATTTTGCATTTCTGATCAGATCATCATTTTTTGGACGGTGAATTAGATCGGAATAGAAAATAATTTTATATAAAACTGATCATGTGGGGAATCAAAAATGGGGGATCTGACCGGAATAACTTCATTGTTTGTGTACAGAACGATGTCGGGCTCGGTCCGCTACTGCAACCGGTGCGTGCTCGTGAAGCCGGACCGAGCACACCACTGCAGCATCTGCGCGCGGTGCGTGCTCAAGATGGACCACCACTGCCCGTGGGTCAACAACTGCGTGTGCTTCCACAACTACAAGTTTTTCATGCTCTTCCTCGGCTATGCACTTCTCTACTGTCTGTTCATAATGGCGACGTGCCTGCCTTACTTCATTAAGTTCTGGAAGGTATACTATTTTATTTATTTTTTTTCTTCTGTGCACGCTTTTTTTTTCAAGTTGGTGTTTTTACTAAACATATTCCTATATACATCTTTTTGCAACGTAATTATCTTAACTTTCTTTTATTAATAATGCTTATTTTAATAACATATTTTACCAAATTACTTAATTTATTATTAGTTTATTTAAAATGATAGGGGTGCTATAAGATTGATGTGTGTATCTGTGTGTCTGTCTGTGGCCTCGGAGCTCTTAGCCAGATGAACCGATTTTGATTAAGTTTATTGTTTGTCTTGATCGCGAATGTTCTTAGCTATGATTGATTTGTGTTGGGAGTTTTTCTAATTTTTAATTTATGTAATTTTTTTCTATGGCTTGTACATATTAAGTAAAACTAAGATGTCTTCTTTATTTTACTTAATATGTCCATGCCGTAGGTATACTTAGTGCTTGTTCACGTATATTTACGATACGACGAGCGTGTTAATGTCGTATTTATGCCAATGTTTGATGCAATTGGAAATTATTTTTTTTTT
This sequence comes from Phalera bucephala, assembly GCA_905147815.2. NCBI lineage: Eukaryota > Metazoa > Arthropoda > Insecta > Lepidoptera > Notodontidae > Phalera > Phalera bucephala. The sequence goes on from LR990627.1 coordinate 12,720,498, forward strand.
TAACGAAAATGTAAAAAATAATAAACCTTACATTCTTTCTCGATAGTAAAACGTTACGCCAATCATTTTGCCCCTCACTATTTTCTATTTTTTAGCATTTAGCAACCATGCCGGTCGATTATCGTGAACAAGTACTCTAAATATCTGTGTCAGATACTTTTTCGATGGCCATATTTTCTTTATTATATTACTTTACATTCGTTTTCTGTTATACTAATAATTTAGTATGTATAACGCCAATTTGCAGATGTATCAGGATTACAAGCATGCCCACTGCGACCGTATGACTGACAAAGGCTCTTATACTAAAATATGCATGGATATGATAAATGTAATTCTATGGATTATTTGATCATTCTCATTTTTTAGACCTTGGCCCTAATTCGCTATGACTAATTAGACGCATACTGCGGCACGTTACGAGAATTTTGTAAAATAGATACAGAACACCATCATACATTGAATTATTACAGTGCGACAAGGATCTTTTAGCTCGTGAATGACATTGGCAGGAGGGCGTTAGTGTGAAAGTAGGGTTAAAATTTAGTATAATTTTCATACTTCGTAAGTAACTCGAAAAAATTGACGCATTTGCCTAACGAGCTTAATCAAGATGCCTGTGGACGCAGTAGACCAAATCGAATTATAGAACGAAAAAGAAATAGCTTTTGAGACATTGCCTGACCTTATTAAAAATGTTAAGAACCTGGGTAAAGGACATTGTTCTGCGCCCATACATGGTAATTGCCCCAGAACCAACAGCAATGAAAAAATACTTGTATGATTTCAAATCACCGTTAAATTCTCTTAAGGCATTTATTATTAAACGGACAAGCGGGGAAATCGTAATATTGCACAAAAAGTATTAGATTTTGAGGTTATAATTCCAATAGCCATTAATACGTGTGCGGCGACTTCGATATAAGTACTTACAATATTTTGAAATATTCATTTAAGATTGCAAATTGTACGTTAGATACGAATATTTGCTATTATTTTAATGAAATAGATAAATAATGATGGCATGGGTCAAATTTTTGTTGCTTCTGGGGCAATTTTCGACAGTGTCCTTTCATATAGTGTTGTAAAAACGCTCGAGTTCTACGTGCTTAAACGCTCGTAAGCGTTGACTCGGCGCTAAACGCTCGACTTTGTGCTCATTTTCACAACACTAATTTCATAGCAAACGGCCATTCTGGGACTGTCATAAAGTGACATTACATCTGACAGCGTTAGTTCTGATTTTTACCGCGGACCATGGATATAATACAATGGATTGAACACTCTGCGAAAAAAACGGGATGACAAGGATACTCACTGAGAGCCCTACGTCTCTTTCTAAGTAGGGTGACCAAACATTAGTACAATTATGGACTTGTTGACATATAATTAACGTATAATTCTCGGGCACTGTTTATTGCCGTTATTTATTCTTTCTACGCATATGCCACATCTTAAATGTACATTTTTTGTAGAATCTGTAAATTCAGCTCCAAATATCGCAAAAATTTAGCATAGTCCCCTAGAGCAGTTTTTCTATATCTACAAGGCTTAAGATAGCTGCCCTTACTGCTCCATGTTAATCCATTCTGTATATTAAGACGAATTGAGAACCTTGTTCGTTTTGAACTCGGTAATAAATGGTTTACAGCGTGTTTAAGCTACATCATAAATAGGTATAGTCCGTATTAGTTCTACCTTATGGTCACCGTACTGCATCGTAATGGGTGCGAGCGTGACACCGGGCTTCTGGTTATTGCTCTCACTCATCATGGTTTCTCGAGTTGTTTCTATCATAGATATTCTGTGAGTAAAGTTTAATTTTCATTGGCAATTTTTTGACAGTACTCAATCCTTTGTTTTATATCCATGCCGCGGACCTAAAGATCCTTGTCGGTCTGTATGTACTACGTAATAGAGAAGACACCTCAACTATTTCTTTTGTATCTATAGTTAGAGTATATACACTCTAGCTCACTTTGTGCCAGGAGTTGTCGCAACTTTTACTAAGTTTTATGTCAAAAATTTACCTTCATGTGCACAGAGATACTTTGTAGAGATGCTGCTTAAAGAACTCGAGAAACATAAGATTTTATTACCTATGAAAAAACAAACATCTTCGCTATAGTGCGAGAGGGACATAACTGATATTTAGTTGGCGTGGAATTAGAGTTAACATTTAGTACAATTTCCCGACTTCCAAGGAGATATTTTAACAACGCTTCGACAACATATTACCCATAGATATCCGAAACATGCCTATCAATAAATTTAAAAAGGTAATCAAAACTAGACTGTGTAAGAAAGGGTATTATAAAATTTCGGATTATCTTGAAGATTAAACAGATTGGGTTTGAGCAGCTCCTCAATCAGCAGAATTAAACAATGCTGTATGGCCAAACAAATTAAGTTAAAAAATAACTAGCCCGCTGAGTTTCTCGCCGGATCTTCTCAGTGGAGGCCGCGTTCCGATCCGGTGGTAGATGTAAAAATTGTTATAATTTTGACGTTTGTAAGTGCTTATGTATTGGCCTAAACAAATAAATGATTTGTTGGTGCATCACTATGCGGCGGAGAGGCCGCGGGACGCGGGACGGGGATGGCTGGGAGCGATGACAGCCACGGCACGGCACTGCGTCACTGTCCGCCGTTCGAAGCACACACGTTTAATTCTGTCTCCGAAATTGTCTTGTTACGCGTAAATTAAGTTTATTATACAGTCCATTGCTCAGTCTCCGTTTATTTCCTACCACCACCCGTAGGATGTCTCATCTTTTTTCCATGGTCCTTCGAGCCGGATTTTGACTTTGACTTTGTCTTTTACAAGTGCCTCCACCCGGTTACTAATTAAAAAAGAACTTAGGTAAATTTCATAGCAACCGGCAACTCTGAAGTGACATTTCACATGATGACAGCGTTAGTTCCGATTTTGGCCGCAGGCCAAAAGATCCGTGTACGACTGTAACCCCGCGTTCTTCATGTTAAGCGCATTTTTTTTGTTTTAAGATTCTTCTCTAGTATATAATAACTCAATTATAATCATTTCACGAAAATATCGTAACGCCTGTTTGGTCATAGTGAATAAAGACCATGTTTGTTCACATCGCGATCAATAGGTTAATGTTGCTTTTAGATAAATTTATTTGTTAGTGCCCGTTCGTAATTAATTATTTCTCGCATTGCTCCCTCATTAGCTTATCATTAAATGTTTCTGTAAAATCAGTTGACGTTTGGCCGCTCGAAGTGAGCACCGAAGTTAGGCAGCTCTCACTTCGGTGAGGCTGAAATGGGTGACTGTTTCTGGCAGATGCATATTGGGTATATGCATATGATATATATGGGTGGATTTATTCCTGTGTCGGCGGTGCATTTCCAAACATGCAAATAAATTCACATACACAAATACCCAGACTGAAACAAATTATTGTGGGATCACACAAAGATTTGTCCCGTGCGGGAACCGAACCCGCGACTATTCGACCCAGTGGGCGGAGAGGCTTAAGCTCTTAACCACTGCGCCAAATCGTCCGTCCGTTTCCGTACTTCTAAAGGCATTTCAAGCCATCGATGCTTGTTACAACTTAATGAAAAATCTGTTAAGCCAACCATAAAGGCAGCTTGATAAGTTCCAATAGAAGGTGACCACACACTTGCCTCCACCAATCCTCTATGGGTCTGCGTGGTGGAGCATGACTTATTCTGTCTCTACTCATTTTTTTTAAATGTGCTTTGACCAGCGGTGAGAATAGTAAAAGTTCTATCTATCTATCTATATCATCACGCCAGCTCCCTCGCGGGGTAGGCAGAGAGTACAGAGTTCCAACAGGTTCTTTCCTTACATACCTCTCTGGCTTCCTCCACTCTCATAGTTCGTCTCATACACACTCGCCGGTTACGGAGACTCTTGACTTGCCCTTCAGATAAGACACGGTCTATTTGGTCAAAAGTTAATAAAAAAAATCAAGTCTATATTCCCCAAGCGGGGGTGGCGGAGGTATACACCCACTATTTGCCGACGATGTGATCATACCGGGCACATTTATGTCAGCCTTCGGACTGATACTAAAAATTTTTCTATCAAAAAATTACTTTTTTGTCCGACCTAGGAATTGAATCCAGGACCTCGTGATCTCGAGGTCGTGATATTTGTGTTAGTCAAATGAGTTTCCTGTCATCAACGATTTGATTTTTTAGTCTGTTTTACTCAGAGAAAGAATTTAGAAATATTTCTGCAATGTAATATTTGTGTACTGCATATCTTAACGTGACTTAAATAAAATACGCCTGTGTGTCAGATTGATTGATCAATTGATCAAAGTTCAAATTCAACTCTTGTTATATATACTATAAAAGTGTTTTTTTTCCACTGATCCATGTTTTCCGTATAAGAAGCAGTTTCTCGCTCGCGTCTATCCCTAGCACACATCCCTCGCACATATCCCTCGTTTCTCACCGATCCCCCCGATGCTTTGTCATCCATTCTTTCCGCTCAGAATACGGGCGACGACGACGTAGTCGTAGTTCCCCTCCCATAGCCGGCGGTTGACCGGTGCACTTAGTAGTGCACCCCGTCCCCCCCACAGCGACTGTCCCAACCGAGGGCGCCTCTTCAAGGCGCTCTCGAGTATGTCGCCCCTTGCCCTTCTGGCTCGAGCGTAGTGGTTTCACGCTCGCCCTTAAGTCCGGTGAAGCTGTAAAGGCCTAGCGGCCAACAGCGTACATCACTCACACACACACACATATCCCTCGCACACATCCCTCGCTTGTTTTGTACGTACAAAAACCTCGCTCCGCTAAGCCGTTTCCACAGGAGCTGCGCTGAGCGAGGCAAGGTAAATTAAGCGATTCTATTGGTTCATAACAAACACATCTCTCGCTACGCATCCTCGCATATCTCAGGTAGAAACGCAGCCTTATACTCAAACAACTGTCTCGTCGGTGTAGTTGCGTATAACGTGCGTAGCGATCATGAGTTCGAATCGCACTTTACATATAATCTTGCTATTACATTGAAAAAGTCCGGAGTCTGGAATTATGTCGCCGGCCATATTCGCATTGCGAACTTCGCATACCGAATATAAATTATAATCAATATCTATATCTTAACATTACAAGGGAAATAAGTATTATCATTCTTAATTACTCCGTATCTCATTCATACGTCATGTCCACTCATGTTTGATATCAAAACACAACTTTAGAGTATCATTATGCGTCATAATGTAGGTATCTAAACTAGGTAGAAAATTTCATATTGTATTAATCATTAATCATACATACACACCTTGACATTTCTCAAATAATACTGTCAGATTTAGTCCATAACTACAATAAAACGTTAAGGAGTTTTTGGATGTATTTTACTATTAAAGATAATATAGTAAAGTTCCACATTGTTTATAGGAAAGTGGTCAGACGAGTACTTTTTGAACAAACTTTAAATGAAGACGAAGAATACAATTAAATATAGACATATATCACCATGGCGATTTTTGAGAAGACCTTTTTCCTGCAGACGACTTTCGGCTGATCATATCATACAGTCTTCACGGCATTTAATTTCAAACTAATTTTCAAATTATAGTCAGGAATCTTTTTTAATGATATTTCGGACTAATTGTTTTTAAGACCGCTTTTTAATATTTAACTCAAGAACTGCCTACTACCAGTAGAATTTTTTATATGGAAAATCTGTCAAAATACCACGGACTGTAAGCAAATCTGTGTATTAGTTAAATTTCTGACCATGTAAGTCATAGTAACATCTGTATTTAACAACGCAGTATTTATAACATTATATTACTGTGTTTATGAGCCTCCCGATGCCCTTACCTCCGACCTCGTTGGCGAGGTCGAAGAATGCCTTGTCCACCGACCGGTGCAGCTAGCTGCTCTGCACCGGGCACGGCGAGACACCTCGTATATGCCCTCCACCATAGCGACAGCCCAAGCAGAGGCTGTTCCTCCTTGAGGCTCCCTTGAGCTAATTGCCCCCTTGCCCTTCCGGCCGGCGCGTAGTTGCATGCTTGTTGCTCGGTGAACCTATAAAGACCCCTCGGTCAACAGCGGAGATCATGCAACACAAAAAACCTTTGACTGGTTCAAATTTCTCACTCTGTACTCCTCTTTCCTTTAACATCGGTATCGCAGTGGGAATGGTTGCTATTGTTTATAAAATAAATTCCGTGTTATCGATGTATTAACAGTGTGGAACTTTATTTTCGACGTACGTCCGATTACGTTTGCATGTAGGTACTTCCATGTTCGTATCATAAACATGGCTAATTTTATCGTACACGATTGTGGAATGTGGAGCATAGATAACTCGAGATACTTTCGTGAACTTTAATATCTGTTGCTTGCATGACATACTTTCGTTTGGCGTTTGGATAGCTGTATTTTGGTCGAAATCAAGTCTCGTATTCATTAGAGATCATATATCCCGCAACACATGTCGCTTGAGATGTCACACGAAGTTGAACGATGTCCCGAAACCTATGTCGTTCACATTTGTTTTGACGGTTGCAGCTTGTCGCCTGATGTGGTTTCAGGCATCGTATGTCTATATGATTGCGGAACAGACACCGCCACTCTATGACTTCTGTTCCTCAACATAAGCGACGCGGCGGCAAGGAACAGGTCACGCGCAGTCGATAGACTTGTCGGGCAATGTCGGATGGCGTCGACCGACTTTGCCCGACATCTTAAGTGATACGTGTTGCGGGGCATTTGTTCCTCTAACGAATACGAGGTTTTATAGTTATTTTCATTAAAATTGAGGGAACCTGCATATTTATTCCTGCATGCATTTTAATGTTGTTTTAGGTATTCCACTCCGTTAATTTAAAGTTATATCAAAATATATTCCAAATAGTATTAAATACAAAACGTAGCAACATGTATTAATAAGCTAGTTAGCTTATGCTTCACAGTACTTCATCGTATTAATCATAGTAAGCATACATAATTTTTACACACGCATCAATGCGTACACTCACACGCATGCGTGCGTACATCTACACGCATGCGTACGTACATCTACACGCATGCGTGCGTACACGTTGACGCACGCAAACGTAATCTTTTTTCTTTCATTTTAGTATTTGGGAAATCGTTTTAATTTATACGCTTATGATTTCTAAGGTTAATAAATAATATTTTTAGGGTGACTTCGGCACCGCGGCCAGCGCGGGCCGGTACCACATCGTGTTCGCATTCTTCGTCGCGCTTATGTTCGCGATATCTCTAGGATCGCTGTTCGGATACCATTGTTACCTGGTCGCCAATAATAGAACTACATTAGGTATGTGTCATTTTTATTAATATGTTTACTGTTATTTTTATACAGATAAATTATATGATAAATATCTTGAATGATTGACTAACGGCAGGCAATTTGAAATGTGAATATTGATATGATTTTGTGAGAATCCTAGTTTTTAATTGACTGCTTCGTTGGTCTAGTGGCGAAGCGCATCGCTTTGTGATCACGAGGATTTGAATCCTAGGTCGGACAAATGTAGGTTTTCTAACGAAAAATTCCCAGTATGAGTCCGAAGTCTGGAATTGTGCCTTGTATATGGCAATAGGCTCGCCCCCTATTAAATGGGACCTGACGTCGTCGGCGATAAGTGGGTCTACTCAGTACACCTCTGCCACCCCCGCTAGGGGAATATAGGCGTGATGGTGTTTATTTTATTTTATTTTTTAGTTTTTAATTTGGTTAATGTAAATGAGAATGTCAGAAGAAAGAATGACAAAACAGATATACAATGCGAAAGTGGAAGGATGTAGGTGCCGGGGAAGACCTAGACTATCTTACCATGACCAAATAGACCGTGTCTTATCTGAAGGGCAAGTCAAGAGTCTCTGTAAACGGCGAATGTGTATGAGACGAACTATGAGAGTGGAGGAAGCCAGAAAGGTATGTAAGGAAAGAACCTGTTGGAACTCTGTACTCTCTGCCTACCCCGCGAGGGAGCTGGCGTGATGATATAGATAGATAGATAGGTAAATGTTTTAATATTGACAATGAATTGAGTCTTTTTACTTCCATCTGCTTCTTTATTTAGTCATATATTACAATAATATTATCACAGATTGTACGGACACGCACATTATTATTCTATATAGTGAATTTTACTGTATTTATGTTGCAATCCGAACGTCCTCCAGTAAACCTGCGATTCAGCAGAACATTGGAATTTGTATAACATTTAACATATCAGTAGCAATTTTGTACTCAAACAACTAACATGTTTTAATTGTAAATTCTAATTAAAACCATTTTAAGTAACAAACAATCTTTATCTCCCACAAACGGGTCACGAATCATCTGTAGGATAAGGAATCAATCACCTTACCCCTACATTTTGGTCCTTCGAGCCCTGCTTTAGTGTTTTAGAATCTTTGCTGCGTTAGCAAATCGGTTTACCTGGCTTTCCACCAGCGGAATCCCCCAGGCGAATTGAGACGTTGCACATAACGTAGCTAAGCTGATAAAGTCACTAAAGATTTAACAAAACTAGTGCCGGGTGAAAACAGTGAACATTTTACCAAGCAGGGAACAACATAACATAAACAAATTTAAGTAACATATTAAATAACAACATAACATAATGTCTACGGATTCGTATGATGATATTCTACAACAACAGGCTGAACTGGTGGAGATCATCAAAGCCATTCAGGCCAACTTCAAGAAAGATAGCCCGTCAAGGAAACAAACTCTTGAATACCATGACGAGCGTCTGAAGAAACTTGAAAACAATTGGTCAACATTTGAGTTTAACAATACTCGTCTTTCTTTACTAAAGACTGAGAAAAAGGGTAATTACTTTGACAACAAGGTATTTGAAAAACTCCAACAATTTTATGAACAAACAAAAACGTTGATTTTGACCTCCAAGCAAGAACTGGAGCGCCGAATCACGCATGAAGAACAAATGCTAAGAGAACAACTGCAAGCAACAGCTAGCATTGAAGAAGGAAACATTGAAGAGAGTGAGTATTTTAGAGAAGCCAGTGAGGGAAGAGGTAGTGACGGCGAACGAAAATACGACGAAAATACCATGACTTTGATTAACGAACAGAAATCTAATGTTAAGGCATTTGAAAGAACAATACGCAATCTGGATATTGGAGTACTTACAGAAAAGTGGCAACTGGAAGACAAACTCAAGATTATCACCCAGCGATGGGAAAACATTGATAAGTTGTACTGGAAATTGGATAACATACTTCATGACGTAAGTGCCCACGAACAAACATATAACAAGCTGGAAAAAATGTACGAAGTGGCTAAAACAATGATTAATAACAAAATCTGGGAGCGCAACCATCAAGAGACATCAGCACCTAAAATAGAATTGCCTAGCTTCGCGGGTAACTATGCGCAGTGGACCACATTCAAGGACTTATTCACGGAAACAGTGCATCAGAACACGTTTATATCAAAATCCCAAAAGATGCAACATCTCAAGTCTAAATTGAAAGGAGAAGCTGAACGCCTAGTTCAACACTTGTCAATAAGCGCGGACAACTACGAAACTTGCTGGAACATCTTAAAACAACGGTATGATAACCTCCGACTGTTATTTACTTACCACGCCAGTGAACTTCTGAATCACCCTACCATCCAACAACCTTCAGCCGCAAGTGTGAAAAGGATGCATGACGTAATTCAAGAAAATGTAAATGCGATTTCAAACCTGAAGATTGAAACCAAAACTTGGGACCCATTATTGGTTCATATTTTTCTGAACAAACTCGACAGTGAAACGAAACAAGCTTATGTGGAGTCTTTGAAAAACCCCAGAGAAATACCTACACTTATCGATTTTTTGAAATTTTTAGAGAATAAATTTATGGCGTTGGAAACAAACATTAAGCCTAGCCGTAGTACGAACGCAGAAAAAGCAACAACTTCGGAGAAACCTATTTACAATTATAGAAAATATAAACAACATAATGAACAGTACAATAATAGTCAGTCGCCGAAGACATTTTATAACTTTATTATAAAATGCCCTAAATGTAACAAGAAACATGGATTATACAGTTGTAAAGAATTTATAGACATGACGTCACAAGACCGACTCATAACAGCGAACAAACTTGGCGTATGCAAAAACTGCCTGTTTAGCCATAACGGAGTTCAATGCACGTCAACGAAGAAATGCAAACAGTGCAATAACAATCATAACACTTTACTGCATGATGCATTACATAACGAACGGGAAAATTCCACGAACAAACAGGGTCAAAGACATACCCATGTGTGTAACGAACAATGCAATGATGTACTCTTAGCAACAGCCCAAATCGAAGTCAAGACCTCATTTGGAACCAACATCAAACTGAGAGCCCTATTAGACCAAGGTTCACAAGTTACAATGATAACAGAAGACGCTGCTCAACGACTGCGGCTGAAGAGAAGCAAGTTGGATGCGGCGGTATATGGAATTGGGTCTTCGCCTACAAACAAATGCAAAGGAATGGTTAAACTATCCTGTAAATCTCTGCATAATGACTTCACATTTGAAGCCGAAGCCTTGATTATGAACAGACTAACAAGTCAGCTTCCGAACAATAACATAAAGAAATCAATCTTTAAACATTTGGAGAACATTAAGCTAGCAGACCCAAAATTTAACATAGCTGGAAACATTAACATATTATTGGGTGCTGACATATACTCAGAAATTTTGTTAGAGGGTCTGATAAAAACAAAACATTCCAATATCGTGGCTCAACAAACCCATCTAGGGTGGATTATTTGTGGGAGATACAAAACATTTCACTGCCATGTTACTATAAACAACCTAGAAGAAATAGCTAAATTCTGGGATTATGAAGATATAACAAATAATAATAAAGAACAAAACGAGCAAGATCCTTGCGAAACATACTACAAGGAAACAACAATCAGGTTAACAGATGGAAGATACCAGGTTCGCCTTCCACTGAAACAAGAGATCTGTGAAAAACTAGGAACATCTAAACCTCAAGCAATTGCACAATTTAAGATGCTTGAACGAAAAATGGCCAATAATGTCAATTTTGGACAAAGCTACAGAGCCTTCATGTCCGAATACAAAAATCTGGGACATATGAAGAAGTTCACAAGTAACAATAGTGTTCTTCAGTACTTTCTACCACATCATGGAATAATACGAGAAAATTCCATAACAACAAAATTGAGAGTGGTGTTTAACGCTTCTGCGAAAACAAGTACAAAATGCAGCCTTAACGACCTGATGGAGAGTGGACCCAATTTGCAAGCCGATCTGCAAGCAATCCTATTACAATGGAGACAGTATCGGTACGCACTAACAGCAGACGTCGAGAAGATGTATAGATACATTGCTATGCATCCTGATGACCAGCCACTACAGACGGTCATCTGGCGTGACAGTCCAGAACAAGCCATGACAGAATTTCAATTGTGCACTGTAACTTACGGCACAAAAGCTGCTCCGTTTTTGGCTTTAAGAACATTACATCAGCTGGCAGAAGATGAAGGCTACAACTACCCGAAGGCCAAACACATATTAAAACAGAATTTTTTCATGGATGACGGAATATTTGGCTGCAACCAAATTAAAGATGCTCAAGAAACTCGAAATGAGCTGATACAATTGTTGAAGAGTGGAGGATTCAACATCCGCAAGTGGGCTAGTAACGAACCAAAACTGGTAGAAGATTTGCCTGAATCGATGAGAAATCCACTCAACGTTCATTTCACAGAGTCGGAAACATCGAAAACATTGGGCCTAAGTTGGAACCCGAAAAAAGATAACTTTATTTTGAAACCAACCTTGAAACCAAACACACAAACAAACAAACAAACAAACAAACAAACAAACAAACAAACAAACAAACAAACAAACAAACAAACAAACAAACAAACAAACAAACAAACAAACAAACAAACAAACAAACAAACAAACAAACAAACAAACAAACAAACAAACAAACAAACAAACAAACAAACAAACAAACAAACAAACAAACAAACAAACAAACAAACAAACAAACAAACAAACAAACAAACAAACAAACAAACAAACAAACAAACAAACAAACAAACAAACAAACAAACAAACAAACAAACAAACAAACAAACAAACAAACAAACAAACAAACAAACAAACAAACAAACAAACAAACAAACAAACAAACAAACAAACAAACAAACAAACAAACAAACAAACAAACAAACAAACAAACAAACAAACAAACAAACAAACAAACAAACAAACAAACAAACAAACAAACAAACAAACAAACAAACAAACAAACAAACAAACAAACAAACAAACAAACAAACAAACAAACAAACAAACAAACAAACAAACAAACAAACAAACAAACAAACAAACAAACAAACAAACAAACAAACAAACAAACAAACAAACAAACAAACAAACAAACAAACAAACAAACAAACAAACAAACAAACAAACAAACAAACAAACAAACAAACAAACAAACAAACAAACAAACAAACAAACAAACAAACAAACAAACAAACAAACAAACAAACAAACAAACAAACAAACAAACAAACAAACAAACAAACAAACAAACAAACAAACAAACAAACAAACAAACAAACAAACAAACAAACAAACAAACAAACAAACAAACAAACAAACAAACAAACAAACAAACAAACAAACAAACAAACAAACAAACAAACAAACAAACAAACAAACAAACAAACAAACAAACAAACAAACAAACAAACAAACAAACAAACAAACAAACAAACAAACAAACAAACAAACAAACAAACAAACAAACAAACAAACAAACAAACAAACAAACAAACAAACAAACAAACAAACAAACAAACAAACAAACAAACAAACAAACAAACAAACAAACAAACAAACAAACAAACAAACAAACAAACAAACAAACAAACAAACAAACAAACAAACAAACAAACAAACAAACAAACAAACAAACAAACAAACAAACAAACAAATAATAAAAATAATTGGAATAAACTTTAGAAAAGAAATATACATGGCCTTGTCAGAAAAAGATATCGGGACCTGTACAGTAGTCGAGCAAAAGTACTTGATCTGTAAGCTAAACAAACCAACATACAACATGCGCAGTAATAACACGCCCTGTGAAATATCACTAATAACCGGCGAATACGCTAAGAGCTGTGAGTACGTTGAGGACACATGCAATAACAAATGGCTCGAGCTGCATAAGCCGAATACGTGGATTTATTTCTGCTGTAGTACATGTGAACTAAAACTTATATGTGATGAACACATCAGTGCAAGAACAACACAAAAAGCAGGAATTATTGAAGTAGATCCTAATTGTATAGTAAAGCACGAAGACGCAACATTTTATACAAAAACGCTGCACGAGAGTTATATAAACATAAATACCGAAATTCACATACCAAAAGTGAACAGCTATGATATAAATAACTTGACAAGTCCTGAAGTCCAATTCTCTCCAAAACTTACAACAAACTTAAAACAAGATGCAGCCAACCTAGACGAACTTAAACAAAAAATAGACGAACTGCAGGTCCAGAGCGAATTAGATAACGGGATAACAAGCCATGATATACACCAATACGCGGTGTCGTACACAAGCCTCGTGGGGCTGCTGGTGGTGGCGGCGGCAGCGTGCAGCTACGTGCACAGGCGCCGCGCCGCGCCCGCGCCCGCGCCGACAGACAACGCAACCGTCAACATTGAGATGAGAACCCTACCGAGGACAACTACTACACGGTTCCAACACTCGAGATCGGAATACGCACGTCCTCAACCTACATTCAACATTTAATTTTAAAACATTTATATCTTTTTATATTATTAACATTTGTGGTTGTATAACTTTTAGGCCTGGCAGGATGTACGGACACGCACATTATTATTCTATATAGTGAATTTTACTGTATTTATGTTGCAATCCGAACGTCCTCCAGTAAACCTGCGATTCAGCAGAACATTGGAATTTGTATAACATTTAACATATCAGTAGCAATTTTGTACTCAAACAACTAACATGTTTTAATTGTAAATTCTAATTAAAACCATTTTAAGTAACAAACAATCTTTATCTCCCACAAACGGGTCACGAATCATCTGTAGGATAAGGAATCAATCACCTTACCCCTACACAGATAACGATACATGTACATTTGGTTCGGTAAATCTTGAATATCGGCATATTCAGTTGATTCCTCTGGCGCATTTATCCTAATAGATATCCGAAAACTTAAAACCTGAAATTTATCTATCTATATCATCACGCCAGATCCCTTGCTGGAATTTATCTTAATTGTAAATATCTACTATATACAAATGTCTGTGATAAGTTGAATTCCAGATTTTACTATTATTTAAGAAACTGTTGAAATAAATCTACCCAATTATAAATCATAAAATATAGTAATTAGATGGATATAGTAGACAAAATTGAATATTAGGCAAATTTCTAACATACATTTTAATAAAACGAGGTCTGGTTGTTGGTTTGAAAAATTTTGGACATGTGTGTAAATACTGGTCATTACTAACATGAGGTTTCTATGACCAAGTACTAAAAATAATTATATTATTATCATTGCTCGTGATATTACTAAATATTAGAGGTGGGCAATTATGAATGATTTACATAATCGAGACATTTACTAATTACTAATATTGATAAAGCCTAAGCAGTGATAGCCTAGTGGTTAGACCGTTGGACTGCAAAGTCAGAGGTCTCGGGTTCAAACCCAGGCACGCACCTCTGTCTTTTCGAAAGCATGTGCGTATTTAAAATTAATTATCACTTGCTTTAACGGTGAAGGAAAACATCGTGAGGAAACCTGCATGCCTAAGAGTTTCTCGAAGGTGTGTGAAGTTCGCCTACCCGCACTGGGCCAGCGTGGTGGACTATGGCCTAAACCCTCTCAGTTGGAGAGGAGGCCCGTGCCCAGCAGTGGGCACAAGTTTCTTAACAGGGCTAATATTATTATATTGATAATCGATCATGAAATTAATAATTACTAATTTTCATAATCGAATGACGTTACTAATTAGTATTACTAATTTTAGTTCAGCCATAATCCCGTCAAAATAAATCATTCATTGAGTCAATCGTTTGTTATCCGTTCCGTAGCATAGTCGTTTTTTGGTTGTTGTGGTTTACTTTGTCTTTTATTTATATTGAACAAAAAACTATGATTAAATATCTTATAGGATACCTTTTAAGCGCAAGTTCATGAATAGTTATATTTTTTTTAGATATCTAATTAAACATGTAAAAAATACTTTTACAACTCTATTACTCAGGACCGTACGCCGCAGGTACATACCAATCCAATCCAATCCAATTTATAATCTATGGCTCCATCGTTAACCGATGATTCTGCCAATGTCAAGTTTGCCAAGTTTAAAAAAGAAAAAAAAGTGACGAACAATCGGTTTAAGTATGTATGAGCGGTAAACTTAACGATAAAACACCAGAACATCAAATTAACTTGGGCAATAAAGAAAACTTGGTAAAGTAGGTACGAAAACTGTTTTTTTTTTTTAATGAATTGCAAAGTCAAAATAAGTAAAAGTAAAAAAAGAGGATAAAAGAAACGCTTATGAAGCATAATATGAAAACAAATATAAGCTATAACCTAATATGATTTACACTGATAAACTTGTACAAAGAGTGAGCCCGCGCCAAATGCCATCGCATCATTCTCATCGGCCATGCCGCCGCGCGTGGCGCGTAATCGACCTTAGCTATTGACTACTAATTCATTACTAATGGTTATAAGCGAGATATCTCGAGAGATTTTCATAATCAAATGATTCCTAGTATATCTCAATCGCCCACCACTACTTAATATACTATCAACTTTCTCGGCTGCACCCCCCGCCTAATAAAACCGGTAAGTGACTGCAATCACTCACTAAATATATTATTACCAAAAAACTAAAGTACAATTTCGTTTCAGATATGCTTGTTTCATACAACCGCATGGGCAGTCCTACCGGACAGATCATAAACTCTATGCTTAAGACACTGGTCAATGGTAATTGCAGTCACTTGCGACTCGTGATCATTTATAACTCGTAATTTGTAGATTTTTTAGTCTGCATAATAGACTATTATAACTAGATATAGTATACTACTTGCCAGCACTTCAATTTACTTTCATTTTAAATTATATTTCCGAGTCCCCAGTCAGATTTTATCAATTAGGTACTTACGGAAGGACTAAGTTTTATGTACGGAAATTCTCTAACGGCCGGTTCCTATATTCAACTCAAGGATAGATTTGCTTACTGTCAGTAGAATTGACAGATTTAACATACAAATATGTCAAAATGCTATCCGTAGTAGGCAAATCCCTTGAGTTGAATATAGGAACCAGCCGTAAGTAGCTTAGCAGTATGTTTAAAAGACTGAAATTTGTAATTACGTAAATTAACGTTGAACTAGTTTATTAATCTTATAATTTTTTCTGGAATAGGCTCCAAACGTTTTAATAAAAAAAACTATATTTTTTATTTTTTGTAAATTATAAAAGATGACCATAGACAATTGTGTTCGACTTTGTTAGTTTAGTTTTTATTATTAGAGTAAAGAGACGTAGAAAATAAAAAATGTATAAAGAAAAATAGTTTATATTATTAAGTAAATAATAAAATCGAGGCTAATCAAATCTATTGATGAATACTAATATTATAAACTTTGAATATTTTCAGAAGCGTTCCGGGCGCCGATGTTCCGAGGCGGTGCCGACAAGAACGGTTTTTCAATCGGTGCTTACAATAACTTCAAAGAGGTGTTTGGGAACAGCCCCAACCTCTGGATGGTACCCGTCTTTACCAGGTAACATTTTTTTATTATTAAGAAACATCACGGGTCTACTTTGATACTGGCAACATTCATCATCTATGGTTATCGGTGAAATAACTGCCTGATCATACAGCATGATTATAAAATATAATAGCGAACGCTAAATAGGTGTGTAATATATACTTGTATTTTTTTTAAATATAGCATATATATGGATTTGTCATAGTGTTTGAGTGTGTCTAGTGAAGAGTGACATGACGTGTGCATGCCCCCTTAAATGTATGAAAAAAGAAGTGAATGACCAATTCTAACAGCTGATCGTGTTCGTTTTGCGTGTATAGAAAAGTGATGGAGATAATAACTTAGTTTTTAGAAGTGAATTCGAACTGAGAATATTATTTTAACTAACTCATGCATGGCATAAACTAAATATAGGAAATATATGAGATTATATTTTTTATAACATATTTTATACATTATATTGTACATGAATAATATACCGTTAAAAAAGTAACAGAAGGAACAGACTAAGAAAATATTTTTTTGGGAATAAAATCCTCTTGATGCTTGTGGATTAAATAAAACTTATATGTAATGAATTCAATAATAAATATTCGAAAACATAGACAATTACATGTTATCGGTTATCAATTTTCGGCCCAATTGACAATTTGTAGTGACAATTTCAAAATTCCCCATACCCATAGCAAAAATATATTTTTTTCCTATTGGTACGATTCTTCGGACCAAGAGGGATCACGAATTCTCATAATCCGATTGATCGGATCACAGGAAAATACAAGTATTCATGGTTCTACTCATCGGACCACAAGTAAATGTGAGTACTTAAAATCAGACCGAGATAGTAAAAAGGTAATAAGTTCTGAAAATAATACCGCTTCAAGTATATAAAATCCTTATTTCAAATTTATTGTTCGAAAAAAAGTCGTCCTATTGATCTGATGACTTGTTCCAAACTGCTGTAATAGGACATCGACGCCGTCACTTTTTGAATAGGACCCAGAGAGAAAAACCAGTCTAAAATAACGATAGTCCTCAGTCCGATTCTTCAATCGGACCCATAGGGAAAATAATTGGTCCGTTCGTTCGGACTAAGCAGTCGGACCACGCGGTCACAGAGATTTCTTTATGTTCTTGAGTACATAATAGTTATTTTTTATAAAGACAGCCCCACTCTAGGATTTATTTCTGTGCAGTGGGTGCGTTTACAAACATGAAAATTCACATACACAAATACCCAGACTACCACCGGATCGGAACGCGGCCTCCACTGAGAAGATCCAGTGAGGAACTCAGCGGGCTAGTCTTTTATTTTAATATGTTTGGCCTTTCTGATAACCATTTCTTTTTGTTTTTCAAATTGTATTAAACATCATTGATTAATGTTGCTGATTGAGGAGCTGCTCAAACCCAATCTGTTTTATCATGAAGATAATCCGAAATTTTGTAATACCCTTTCTTACAGAGTCTAGTTTTAATTGCCTTTTTAAACTTATTGATAGGCATATTTTGGATATCTATGGGTAATTTGATGTAGAAGCGTATACATTGCCCCATGAAAGAATTACGAATTTTGTGGAGACGAGTGGTAATTGTGGATCACACAAAGATTTGTCCCGAACACGCGACTATTAGACACAGTGGCCGGAGCGGCTTAAGCTCTTCCACTGCGCTAAAGCGTAATTGCTTCTAATGAATTAGTAACGGTAATAAAATTAATTAAATCAAAGTTGAGCCAGTTGAAATGTTCGCTGGGTCTTGTCCGGTGCAGCTGTAAAGGCCCCGCGGCCAACAGCGTAGATTATTCACACGCACACACACACACACACAAATGTTCGCTGGGAGTAAACAGCGTTTTGTACACAGCTTGTTTGTAAGTATTGTTTTTTTTAAGGACTGAAAAGTATTAAAAATTATCGGTGTGACCAAATCATAAATATATATATATATATATATATTTTATATGTATTACTAAATTTTATTCATATTTATATCTTCTAGGAGATTTATTAATTATAGGTTATTATACCTCATGAAATACTTTTTCCACCATTATATGTATTACAATAACTTTGACACAAGAAAGACAGCTTTTCCATACGGATCTGGAAAGGACATTGTCGAAAATTGCCCCAGAAGCAACAAAAATTTAACCCATGCCATCATTATTTATCTATTTTATTAGAATAATGGCAAATATCCGTATCTAACGGACAATTTGCAGTATAAAACGAATATTTCATAGTATTGTATGTACTTATATCGAAGTCGCTGACATCTTCACTGAATGTCTCTCAATATAACTTCATATGTATTAATGGCTACTGAATTATAACCTCAAACTCTAATACTTTTTGTGCAATATTGCAATTCCCCCGCTTGTCCGTTTATTAATAAATGCCTTAAGAAAATTATGAGCGATTTGAAATCATACAAGTATTTTTTCATTGCTGTTGGTTCTGGGGCAAATCATGTATGGGCGCAGAACAATGTCCTTTATTACTTACCAATCATGTCATCCATTTAACATACTCTTAACATATCATATCACCTGCAAGCTTATTTTATATTAATATGCAAGACACGTTTTTGTATATATTATCATTGTAAAGGGTATATTTGATCCCATAATTTTATATAAAAACACGTGGCGAGGACGAATCTTTAATGTTATTAAAAACTTTAGTAGGATAAGCCAATTGAAGGTACTTAAAAAATATAGTCATTAGTTCTATTTAACAATTAATGCCCGGCGCTTACTCATGGCATTGGACGGATGGCATATTTAAGCTTACTATTTTCAATTCTGTTTAAATACACTAAGAACTCATATTGCATTGGTGTTTCATGCTGGATCATCTTTGTGATTATGCTAACGATATATATAAATATTTGAATATTATACAGCCGCGTTAGTGTATTGGTGTATAATGTGGCTGGCCATTACTAGGTACTGGGTTCGATTCCTAGGCCGGAAAAAGTGTTATTAGGGTTTTTCTATCTAATTCTTTTGTTTTATTTGACAGCATTAGTCAGCAAAATATACTACATAGTGTACCTTTACCAACCCCGCTTAGGTTATGTAGGCGTGAAGTTTTAATAATGCCTTCCGTACTGTGGCTTTGATGAACGTCGAACGTTATGGTTTATGAAAATGCCTTTTAGTACCGTGCCTCTCACTCATCGGGCACTATGTGAAATTATCATATTTACTCTCTGTTGTTAGCAGGGTGATTATCAATTTACTAAAAAAATTTTTTTCTCTATCTGGATAGTCCGTGCCCATTTTACCTGCCAGAGATGTGAAAAACGGTCGAGATACTTGGCCATTCAAGTCTGATAGTCCAATGGCAATAGTTAGGAAATATTTCCATCGCATTCGCACTGACATGCGTACTGTTCGGTCTCGCCACGTTTCCGTGAGTCCTCTCAAATCGTAATCGTTTTGTCAGCCTCGGAGACGGGTGCGAATTCCCTGTGCGTCGCGAACACCAACTCCAGACGTTCACGACGGCTCAGGAGACCCATGGGTACGAGTCCATGGGCATCACGCGGTCAAGGTCAGATTCCAACGACGAACACCCCTCGGCCAACGCTCGGCACATACCTTGAGAATTTATCGCATATGTAATAGGTACGGGGTGGAGTAACTGGTGTGCTAAACCTTTAACAGGTTATAATTCCCATGATACTTAACTTTAACTATGACGACATCAACGTATATAAAAACACAGCAGTTTCGTATAAAATGTTTGTTGGTTCCACCAATTTTTGTTATTAGTTTTTCCACCAAACTGCTGGTTTTTTTTTTCATTATCGGTACAGGTAGCGTCATGTGTTAACGCTGAACTTGAATGCTCAGAAGTATTTTTTTGGGCCTGTTTGGAGGGGGGGGGCAATACTAGACAGGGAAGGCGGCCTATGCCGGCACGTCATTGGGTGATCAGGGCGTAAACTACAATAACTAGAAGAAAGCTATCTTACTTTGCTGCAAGAACAAGATATATGCAGTTTATAGCTGTCTGTTTTTTACGGCAAAGTAAGATTAAAATAGTTATGCTAAAGAGGTTTTAAGGTAACCCCCCAGTGGCTTACTACGCGCGAGAATTATACATGCTCAAAACTCCCCACCATTTTCGATCACTCTTAAATCGTGACGAGACCTGTAGTGTGGTATTACCTCTAGTAAAAGTGGTATTGTAGTATTGATGACTATCACCTTTTTCAGGTTTAGTTCACTTGTCTCTTTCATCCTGTATATATGTAGATACATAATTAGGTAGCGCGTACGCTATACGTACGTACTTTTACGTAGTTTTAGCAATTGGAAGTCGGTATACGTAGATATAATGTCTTAGGGAGGAAACGAGAGGCACGATTTGCTTGTTGTGTTTTCAAGAAGGTCAAACTCCTTTGTTGTTTTGAAATGCGTCACGGTAACTAGATATAGATCTATCCTACAACAATAGACGCGTACTCACTCGAATATGACCTTTATCGTATTTTTTGCGATGTAACTTTTGAACAACGAATTAAGAACTGCGAATTTCATATTTTATATTGTCATTCAAAACGTAGTATGGAATGGTTGTTTTATCGAGTTGTGTATAAGTTTTTTTTATTCTATTTTGAATTCTATGAGTATGAGGTTAATTCTTATATTAGAAGATTTTAAATATCGGTGCACGGTGAACAGTGCCTTATTCTATCTATCTATCTATCTATAACCTCACGCCAGATCCCTTGCGGGGTAGGCAGAGAGTACAGAGTTCCAACAGGTCTTTCCTTACATACTTCTCTGGCTTCCTCGACTCTCATAGTTCGTCTCATACACGCTCGCCGGTTACGGAGACTCTTGACTTTGAGTGCCTTATTAACATACAGAAAGTATATGCTCAATGTTCCGTAGATAAATTTTATTGTTAGGTTATTCATCACAGTATATTTGATGTTGTATATTGGTGGACAGTAGCTTTAATTATTCTCGAATATATAGTAACATTTCGTAACTACGTTATATCTTTTTTGTTATTAAATACTCAAGATATGTGCGACTGCTTGGCTGGAACGTGTTCATAGTAAATTAATTTTTATTTCAATGTAATTCCAATATAAAATAATATTGTTTCAAGATATGCAAATTGCTTTATAATGCATTTACTTCTGAGCTATATACAACACACAAGACTGATATCGTTAGAAATGTATTTTGTAAGTATGTTTTGTGCACAATAAAATATGTTGTTCTTTGTTTTTGTTTTTTATTTCACAATATTTCACAGTGCTTCGGTCATACGTTTACCAGTGTTATGAAACGCCTCGCTTCGCGTAGCAAGCTGTAGAGCTATTGGCAAGCAAATGGATACAAATATATCATTATATTAAATAATAATAATATTCATTCAGAGCGTTTACTAATTTTCCGATTTAAAATGTCTGTGTGATGTATATTTGAGTTTACACTTTTTCTTCAAATTATATGTCTTTTCTCTTATTCTCTCAGTCTTTCTTGCATGTTATTGGGTGCCATGGATTATTACGTAAAATATGAACGACATGAATACATAATACATATATTAAAATTCTTTTTATAATACACACATAATATCTAATTATATAAAATATGTATTTATTTGCAATAATAAAATAACAACATATTCACATTGAGTTTTTAGTCGCGTTTGCAATCAAAGACCTATATATCACTGTTACAGAGATGAGAGGTCGCACTTATTAAAATATTTAAGAAACTTTAACATTTTATAGATTTGCTTACTGTCAGTAGAATCTTGACAGATTTTCCATACAAAATATGTCAAATTTCTATCCGTAGTAGGCAAACTATCCTTGAGTTAAATATTGGAACCGGCCGTTAGACATTTACCTGCGACATTTATCTGATGGCGCTTTATATGTGGGCTGGATTATTTTTTATTCAGTTTTCAAAACTGACGTCACCCTTAAGTCTTTGTAACTGATATAGGTAAATTTGTCTTTGTTTCCAGACACTAAAAAGTTATTGTGTTCATAATCGATGACACTTTTATCGTCTTATAGCGGTGGTTCCTTCAATCTCGGCTCTAAATTATCTTAGGCAATATTCAATATATGTTCAGTTTACTACATATAACAGTTATATAACAAATATAATAATTTAGTTCATTGTTATTGCTAGTAACATCAAATAACATTATAAGGAATGTTATAAAAATATAATATCTTTCCGGTTTTCATTCACGGTTTATTTTAACTTGATAAACTCTTGTAACTCTTGTAATAGTATTAAACACATGAATTATGTCGTTGTTGTAAGACGATAAAATTGTCACCGTATACAAGGTGTAATGGATAGATCCGAGAAACCTGGAACAGGTTATAGTACTTATTGATATGATACAACTTTTACTACGGGGACGTTTACTTAAAAATAAAATCAGCGGTTTCATACATCGTCTGTACGTATAGTATAGAAACTATAAAATTATCGCCACATAGCCGACGCAGCGCCACGGGAGCGCGACTGTGGCGCAGCTTCGGGAGTTGTAATGTACTGAAATGTACGGGAGACGCCACACAGCGCAGCCCCGCTCGGCGCGACTGCAAACGTTACGACCGAACGTATATGAGCGCTTCTGTTACACTCCCGTCGCGCTCCGTCGGCTATTTACTTTGTAGAAAGCAATGTAAAGTTAAACTTATAAAGTGAATGTTTTATTGGGACACTTTAATTGATGCCTATAAGCTAAATAACATATTTTACATGTATTTCCTTCTTTTTTTTTTAATTCAGTCGATAATTTGTCCGAAACCGTTTTGTTTTCGGTAAATGTTGTCATAGTAAGAGTTGTTCGTATGCAATCATTTTTCCGGTTTTGCGCATCTATACCACTTTGGCATCTGTAACACCCACGCTTTTCTCGCTTTATATGTATTATTTAATATATTTATAATACAAAAATAAAAAAATAAGTATTGTTTATTAATATTTTAGCGTGGAGTTGGGCCGCGAGACTGAGAGATGGAGACTGTGCCCCAGAAAGGGCAGGACCGTCCCGCAAATAGTATAAGGATCCCAAATTTTTCCACTTCTCTATATTTTATTACGATATATTTAAAATAAATTCGTTCTATTAATCAATGTTGCTTTTCATTCATTGGTCTCATTCAACCGTTTCGGTATAAAAAAATAGACAAAATTGCAGTCATTCACTTCTTTTTTTGAGTAGGTAGTTCATTAGTTGGTGTCCCTTTGCATGCTAATTTAGAGAATTAGTGACTTTAGGGGCTTTTTAGATTGCTGTTTTAGGAAAGGGAAGTTAATTTGCACCTTATTACACACGCTATACAGGGTAAATTTGTGTGTAGTGTTTATAGAGCACTATAGAAATAATCCGAATATTCACTCATCTATGGATCGAATGGATTCGCAAAATTGATACCAGGTATTCATAAAGAATTATTGCATCTATAATCGAAAATTACTGCAAAAACTTGCTAAATCACAAAATGTAAAATAATAAGTTATTCTCATTATGTTAACAGCAAAAGTTTAGTTTTGTTGATAAATGTTAAATAATTAAATATTTAAAAAAATATAAATTTTCTTAACTTGGCAGGTTTAAGTAGTAATAAATACTATTTGAAAATTCAAATTTTATTTGTGATATACCTATTATCAACATGGCAAAAATACATAGTCTCATAAGAATGCTTACAAAACACATTTTTTTTTTAATTATAAGCAAATTTCACTGCGTCACCTACAAACGAATAAAAAAAAATATCAGATTGCTTACAAAATATTTTTTTTTGCCAAAGCTAAAAAATATCACACGATTCAATGCATCATCAAGAATCCAACGTATTAAATAACATTACAATTTGATTAAATTAATTAACACAATATACAAAGTGACTGATTTAGACATTCTTGTGGGTGGTCTTATAAAACATTTTCGATGTTTACACATAATTTCCGTTATTATAGCAAGCATTCAGGCATTGCATATTAGCGCTTGCGCTTCTTTCGTTGCAGTAACATGCAGATAAATCACAAAAATAATGCACTTGATTGCAGTGCAGCCTCATTATACAAGGTGTATCGTAAATAACGCAAGACCTCAGACACCCCGATTAGATAATTGATTCACAAATTCAATACGAAAACCGAATTTCCCAATTGTAATTTTTTAACCCTTGTTTTTCTTAGACCCCAATTAACTTTGAAACTTGTATGTGGGTATTGAGAAATAAGTGTTAGAAATGCATATGAAATCTCTGTATTGCATTGAATCAAGAATAAATGTAGTTTATTATAGCGCACTATTTTTTTTTTAATTTGCAAATAATGCTTTATTTGCAAATTAAAAAAGAAAAATAAGATACATTAGAAATTGTTGGAATTAATTGTTACCGATTTAGAACTACTTTTCAGTCTTGCGTTTATTATGTTACACCTTGTATATTGCTCAAGTGATTCACTATCTTTCATGTCTAGAATTTAAAGAAACTACATACTCATTCAGCTAAATACTGCCATTTTTTATGATTCACTTGTACGATCTTTCAACAAAGTCGCGTAAACGCTACGGCAATACTTGCTATGATCTGACGTTTTTAGCGCCGCATATTAGTTTTGGTGATGGAAATCGTAATAACAAAGGATTAGAGGTCAATTAGCCGCGTAGACTTGTCGCCACACTTGTCAGAAAATTATTTGAAAATGATTCAATTCTGAGTAGATCAATATAAGTGATACAGCAGTGTTTTTCAACGTGTGGATCTCGACCCCATAGGGGGGTCGCGAAGCCACTAATTTCTCCTATCTTGGAACCTTTTTTGCCACATGCCATGCAATCGATGTAAAAATATATCTGTAATTAGTACAGTCAGCAACATAAGTAGCTTAACATTCTCAGTTTTTGAAATCGCTTGACAATTTTGTTTGGCATCAATTTAATTTTTTTAAGCTACTTACGTTTGACGTAAATTATGTATTTTTAATTATTTTATGTTGTACGGATTTCATATTTGTAACAAATAAATATAGGTTACAAACAGCGGAGGATAGCGAGGAGCGAAAAAATTTTTTTATTACTAAGGGTGTCGCGTCCTGACAAAGGTTGTAAAACACTGTGATACAGTAGCGAATGTTGGTAATTTGCAGCACATCCAAATGCGGAAAATCTTCCAAAATTTGTAACTCTACTTATAAATTATTATAATTTATAGAAAGGAAACCTTTTACAGCAGTTATTTGTGATGTTTATTCAAACTGTGCATGTATTTCACTTCTAGTGTTTTATTATTACGATCTCCGTGGTTTTGGCGCTTGCTAAATTAAGGTTCCGATTAAAAATAACCCAAAAAATGGATGGTGTAGCTTCGGCGACGGCATCGTGTACCCGGTGCCCCGGCAGGACGAAGAGTCGGAGTCTCTCCTGAGCTCGGAGCGCTGGGAGCGGTGGGGGGAACGCGCACGCCCCTTCGACGAACGAGAGAGCTCGTCTTTCGACGAACTATGAGTGTAGGCTGTTGTAACGGTTCTCGAACAGTGCAGGCTTTGAATGCTATAGGTGTAGTTTGAATGGGGTGTAAAGACTTAAAAGGGTTAGGAGATTTTTTCAAGGTCGTTCTGATATAAGGCATATTCCCTACCGCTCTAGGAATCGAATACAGAAGCAGTATTCCGCCGAGTATTTGTATAAAGTTCCATGGCTAAGGCGAAATTTTACTCTGGTATTTTTACTACCCACAGAATTATAGAATATAGCTTATATTTAAACAGGGAGTTATGAATAAACTATTGACGTTAATGTGACGGTATAGGGTTTGCCATGCTTTTCACGCAACAAATTTACTAATTCCAGATGAGTGACAGCAAGCTTTGTTAATAACGTTATGCTAATGTCAATGTCTTCGTGCTATACTTACAGGTTTATATCGTAGGAAGCGCCGTGGCGCATGATATCGCTACGTTATTTCATACCACACTTCACTAACATGAAAATTGAGGCAACTCGAATTAATGTAGTCGTTTTCTGAGCGAGTTGCTTAATACCAAACATCATGCAGACATATAAGCAAACCCTAATTTAAATTCTAACCATCTACTTCATTTATAGAAAGAGATACGGCAATACTATTGAGTGTTATTAATTTGGTTCATAATTTATTTGAATAGTTTAATTTCCATTGTTGTCAGTACCTGAGACTGAGATTATACGAGTTGGATTTTTAAGATGACATTACAGCATCATCTTACGTATATGATAAAAATAGATTTTTATTTTCTCCTTCCTTAGGACTTAGGATAAACGGGTCAACATGATTCAGTCTTTTAGCTTAAATATCTAGTTAATTACAGTTCCTTGAGTGGTTTATATATTACCTCAAAAATGAACACTATTGCCCGGTTTCTTGTTTTGAGAATTGAAGATAAGCGTCGCTTAAGTACGCCTTAAGTGGAGATCAGTAGCTCTGTTATAAGGTACTGAACTAAACAGTAACTCACAATAGAGGTACTGTTTAATTTTTCTATACATATATTGGACAGAGCGTCTCAGACTGTACGTAAGCTACACTCATCCCGAAATCTCAAAGAAGAAATCAGGTATAGGTATTTGTAATGCAATTTCATAATTCTGATACTTCCACTTATTTTCAGTGCTTCTCATTATGCTAGTCAGTTGTAAATTTGGTATGTGTGTCTCTTAAAAAAAGTATACCACAAAAAGCAAAACGCTGAAAGTATTAAGTTATGGTACGTACGAAAATAAGTTATGGTACTCTTAATTCAATTTTAACCACGAAAAAAAATGGAAAGGTATAATTTTTAAAGTCGCATCCATTAATTAGTTTGTACAAACACAGCCATATACATTCAATAATATTTAATTCACGTTAAAGCCTGCACTATTTGGCCGTTCACAGCTGTGCCATTACTAATATGTACGAATTTTAGGTAAGTATATTGAGTAAATTGGTGCTGAATGGTGTAAAATGTAATAATTACTGACATGAATGAGACACAGTTTCGGTTACTTTGATGAATCTCAGGAGAACATCTTGATATATATTTATAATACAACTAGTATATACTTACCACGCAAGGGATCTGCGTCATAATATAGATAGATAGATAGTACTGCCGTACGACCGCACAATATATGAATTCCATTACACATTATAAATGTAAAACTTTGTTATTCAATCACGCAAAAACGGTTGAACGGATTTAGATGAAATTCGGCACATCATCATAACCAGCCGAAAGACGTCCACTGCAGGACAAAGGCCTCCCCAAAGATCGCCACAACGACCGGCTTTGTGCTGTACGCATCCAGCTTCTACCTGCTACCTTCACCAGGTCATCGCTCCACCTTGTGGGGAGGGGGGGTGGGGGGCTGCACTCCACGTATTCCGGTACGAGGACGCCACTCGAGAACCTTTCTGCCCCAACGGCCGTCAGTTCTACGAGCGATGTGCCCCGCCCATTGCCACTTAAGTTTGGCAATTCTGAGAGCTATAGTGACTGGTTCTCCTGCGGATCTCCTCATTTCTGATTCGATCTCGCAGAGAACCTCCGAGCATAGCTCTTTCCATTGCCCTTTGGGTGACTTTGAGTCTTCTTATGAGGATTTTATCCAGTAATAATGTAAGGTTCCTGTCTAAAGTTAACGCGGACGACGTCGCGGGCGGAAACTAGTGCACTATAAATGAAAATCTTTCCAGAGGCACTAATTTGCTTATTAGTACTAATACTAACTATATCATCACACGAGGTCCCTCGCCGAGCCATTTGTTTGTATAAATCTATATGATTACACCAGATCCCTTGCGGGGTAGGCAGAGAGTGCAGAGTGCCAACAGGCTCTCATAGTTCCGTCTCAACGACGCTTGCCGGTTACGGAGACTCTAGACTTGCCCTTCAGATAAGACACGGTCTGTCTGATTATGGTAAGATAATCTAGGTCTTTCCCGGTACCTACATCCTTTCACTTTCGCATTGGATATTTGTTTTGTCATTCTTCCAACATTCTTTCTATATGTCCGAACAAACGGAGTATACCCATTCTCATTTTTACCAACACCGATACTATCTTTGATACCTACACGCTTTCTTACTACGCTGTTGCGAATACGGTCGGTCAGCTTGACTGCGCACATCTTCCGCAAAGCTCGCAAGTCGATCGCATTTGTTCTGCATTCATTCCCCTTACATATCTACCCATCTCTCACTGCCATATAACAGCGTCGGGACAAGCACTCCGTTATACATGCCCAGCTCCGCCTTTTGGCTTGAGTGCCGGCTTCCAAGTAGCTTTCCCATCGCACCATTCACTCTATTCCCTGCATTCACTCATCACTATATGTCAGCGGTGTATTTCAAAAATATTCTCAAGAAATTAAAGCATCCGTGAAAGAAAAATCATTATGAAATCATTTTAATACTTTTAATGATTAGATCAGAACAGATATAGCGGCGGACTTTATTTTATAATGAGGAACGATATTGTTTTAATAGGACTTATGATTTTATATATGCATAATCATAATATATGCTTACGCGACATAAGTCCACCTGCCTTTGCAAATAATATTGTAAACGACTGAAGGTATAAAAACTGCAAAGAGGTACCCTATATCAATAGAGTTATCCTGAGATTCAAAGTAACTCTTTTGTCTGTATTTTAATTATAGTGAGCTTTGCCTCAAAAAATAAAATTGCGCTATTTCTGGCGACCATTCTTAATGTACATAAACTAAGACTGGTTTTTTGACATAACTTCATTTTATTATCTTTACCATACAATTTAGGCACAAGGAAGGCGAGGATCGTAATTAAGATCGTGATTCAATTTACCCGTTAAAACCTGTTAGTTACTGCAAATTATCAAAAGATATGATTTTTAACCATAATAGGATTTAAGGGTACAATTAAAAATAAACGCTCCGCAAAGTATAGTCGATAGGAGTGGGGATGAGTATCCCTCTACAAAGTATACTTATATATAAAGTATTCTTATATTAGTATATAAGGATACTTTGTAGAGTCAAATTAGTCGCGAATTTTATTTTAATTTTTGATAAGCATAATTTTGTGTGTAGAGACTTGCGGAAATTAGTCTTTTTCGAATAGGTAAGCGTGCTTCATATGTACACAGAAAAATATTTTTTTTTCCTAACGATCATTAAAATATGCATCCAAGTAATTTATGTTCAAAACCAGTTTAAACTGGTATGTTCTGTCGTTTATAATTTATTGTTGTTTTATAAGAACTGATACATTATTTTCTTATATTTGAATAAAAAATATGTATTAGTGAATTTATTATGAAATATTTATTTTTTTCGAACTACTTTTTAAATTACACATAATATTCTTTAATCAATTTATCAATGTAAAGTAACCAACATAGTACTTACCTATATTTTACGCTATGTAAATTAAATAAAGTGCTTACACTGACAAGACTGCTTTGAGAATGTACATATTATTATATAGTTTGTCAACAAATTATAAAATAAAGCACTAATTATTAAGTATGTTAAGTTATAGATATTTTATATTAAGATTTCAACATGAATTGTGTATTTTATATTATTGCTAAATCATTAGACGAATTTAAGATTTTTTCAATTCAAATTACTTCCTTATACAAAAATGTTGTTACTATCAAATAAATTTAAAAAAAATCATTGATTCAAAAATTAACAGTCTGCTGTAAAATTGAACTGATAAAGATTATAGGTAAGATAAAGAAAGAACAATTGAGAGTTTTGGCGGGAAATCAAAGAGTGATGTCGTCAATTTGTCTTAATTATCAAAACTTGTGTTATTTCGAATAATAATGTGTAATGTTGGTGGAATATTAACCATTAGGTATTATATGTGCATGAGCGAAGGTAATTGTAACAAAGTGATAAAACGTGCCCTTTCGATTTCCCTCAAAACGGCCGTCGCAATTGGTATGTAAAGTATCCATCGCTTTACTATCGAGGGTGGGGCACTTCATCAATTTCACATTCATCGTCATCATCGGGTTCATCGTGGAGTTAAATTAATTTAGAAATGAATAGTTATATTCGTAATGCTTGATATTGGCAAAATACGCGTCGTCGTGATGCCATAAACACAAAAAAAGAAAGAACAATTCAACTTCTAGGTGCTTTCATAAGAAAAGATTTATAAATAATTTAGTAATAATAACTCAGCTTATGCTGTCCCATAGCTGAGCAAAAGCTGTCTCTCACAAATCCGGATGAGAGATTATTTGTCAATTTAGGAATGGCGCTGTGCAAATACATAACAGGGGTATCCATTATTTACGTGAACTGTTTTTCTTTTAATTTGGGACCACTCCCTTCCCCCTTGATGCGTTTTAGTGAGATTTGGTGCCCCCCCCCCCCGTCCCTCTTACGTAGGATTCACGCTTTAATTGTGAAAAAAATAAACTCTTGAAGTAAATGTTTTGAACAACCAAGAGATGTTTTCATACAAAATGGGTCACTCGTTCTTCTTTAAGTTAATAGTATAGCGTACCCTGGATAGTAAAGCGGTGGATACTTTACATACCAATTGCGACGGCCGTTTTGAGGGAAATCGAAAAGGGACGTTTTATCACTTTGTTACAATTACCTTCACTCATGCACATATAAGAACACATAATGGTTAATATTCCACCAACATTACACATTATTAGCCGAAATAACAAGTTTTGGATATTAAAACAAATTGACAACTTCACTCTTCGACTTCCCGCCAATATTCATAGTATGTTCTTCTTCTTCTTTAAGTTATGGCTTCACACTAATTATAAGTGTATTTTGCCAGTGTCCAGTGAGATATATAATCGCGTTTGTTTAAATTAATTCGACTCCCCGATGAATTTGATGACAACGATGATAATGAAATTAATGAAATACCCCACCCTGGATAGTAAAGCAGTGGATACTTTACATACCAATTGCAACGGCCGTTTTGATGGAAGTCGTAAAGGCACGTTTTACCACTTTGTTACAATTACCTTCACTCATGCACATATAAGAACAGATAATGGTTAATATTCCACCAACATTACACATTATTAGTCGAAATAACACAAGTTTTGGAAATTAAAACAAATTGTCAACATCACTCTTCGACTTCCCGCCAAAAAACCTCATAGTATGTTCTCTAAATGAAATTTGTCTTTACGATGCATTCGTCAATTCTTTATTTTTATCGGTATCTATACCATCACGTCATATCCCTGGCGGGGTAGGCAGAGATTACAGATTTCCAACAAGTTCTTTCCTTACAGAAATTTCTGGCTTTCTTCATAGTTCGTCTCACTTTTATGGGTATCCTTATAACGATGTCGTTGCATCCCTAAGATATTTTAATACCTGATTTTGTTAATCAATTTTATTGGATGACTGCACAACAATCATGACAAAAAGCGCCTGCGTAAGCTGGTTTCATGGTCACACGGTCTGTTAAAACCAATTCAGACTCTCACAATTCGAGCATCTTAAGCTGTAGGTACCTAAGAAACCAGGTTTAGATAAAATTATATTCACTTGTATGAGAAAAATAAGTATTTATATTTAATGTATATTTTATTTTAATTCCATTGTATCAAAATCATCGAAACAACCTAGTCATTTTTTTAATAATTCTTACACAAGTTCCAATCAAATGCATTTATTTAAAGACATTCCTATATCTTAGCAAATCAGGTCACAAAATTATTATTTTATTTCTATATTATATAAAATAAGTATTAATTAATGCTTATACGGATTGTACATAAGTAGGTGATTCGAATGAATATAGTATGTGTTATGTAAACAAGATTAGTGTGGCTCTTTCTAGTAAGGAAAACTTTAAGCCTTGGGTATGTACTTAATTCGATGGGGCGAGATGGCGACGCGACGCCGACGGGGAAGGATGGCAACGCGACATCGAGGCAATGTTGGGAATTATAATGTAGTGAACTGTACCGGAGATGACACACAGCTCGACGGGGTGCGACGAACTATATCGGAGATGACACATAGCTTGACGCGGTACGATAGGTGCAATCATGTGGGGCTGGGGGTCATCTTTAGAACGTAACCACTACCAACATGTCATCGGCATCGCGTATGTGCCGAAAAACCTTCATATTTGATATCTTAATTTGACGATCTACGATCAAAAAGTTATAATGGTAGTTTAGAGGCCCTGCCTCAATGTTCTTAATGCTGGGACTGCTTTTGAGTACTAGAGTGTTGGACAAAGATGTGGTTTCTCAGGATTTATCATTCCGTGGTTCAAAGATTACAATAGGTAGTTCGTTAGCCCTGCCAAGAAGCGCTCTTTCAGCTAGTTCTTCACGACGAATCCTGGAAGCAATATCTTCGCTAGGTGCTCTAGTTGTCGAGAGCATTTTATGACAGTGCCAGTAGACTACTCTAACGATCGACTATTTCTGATAGTTGGTGACAAGTTTGGATTTATCTGAATTTAAATCTGTGATGGGAGCTCTACTAGGAAGAGCCAAACACAAAATGACATTATGTGCAATGGTTTTATAATTTAAGTATAATGGTGATGTGTTAATAAAGAGAACAAATTACTTTGTGTTTTTCTATGAATGGACTTACACACTCCAATCGCCTATATTCGCCAATCGGGGGTGCCCTTAAGAAAATAAAACGTGAAAGTATTGTAAAGAATGTTTTAATAAAAATCAAAATAGGTGGGTGGCTTAAACACTAATATCGATTGATCACTGGAAATGTAACAAAACAAGTTTATGGGATGATAAAAAATCTTCAATAAATGTAGTTGCATCCCATTTCTACTCACTGGATTGGTAAGTGAAAATGAGCGATGAAAATCAAGATTTGTGTTATCCCGACGTTCATTTTTTTTTTTTTTTTTTTTAAACGTAGCCCCACTAGGATTTATTCCTGTGTCGTGGGTGCGTTTACAAACATGAAAGTTCACACACACAAATACCCAGACCGAAACAAATAATTGTGGATCACACAAAGATTTGTTCCGTGCGGGAATCGAACCCGCGACTATTAGACACCTTGGGCGGAGCGACTTAAGCTCTTAACCACTGCGCTAAATCGTCCGTAATTTTATGAAATTAACAATTGAACAAAGAACATACATTAACACTGGCACATCATAATCACAAAGGAGATTCTTAAAAAAATATATAATTCGTGCTGCCAACAACGCGTTTCTGAGATTTGCCCAATGACGTAATATACAGTCATACAAGAATCTTTTAGCCCGCGATCAAAATCGGAACTAACGGTATCACCAGGTGAAATGTTACTTTATGACAGTCGCAGAGTTGCCATTTACTATAAAAATTATCCCAAGTTATTTTTCTAATTAGTTACCGTGCGGGCCTAATTGTTGAAATATTTCCCTGGAAGTTGGAAAATTTTACTAAATGATAACCATAATTGCACACCAATGCACCCGTGTCAATGTCATCCACGGGCCAAAAAATCCTTGTAGCACTGTACATGATATAACAATGACAACAACTTGTGCCAGGTAAATAATTAGATCGAAAATGTACTTATAACAATGGTAACACCTGGAAGTTAGGATGGCGAACTGGCCGCAAATTTATTTATTCCATTTTATTCCATTCCAAACATTTCCTGCCCATACACAGAGTGGATTTTCGAGACGGGGCAATAAGGGCAGCTACCTCAACCGTTGTAGCTACAGGCAACCAGTCTTAGAAGTAATCTGTAAATGCAGGTCCATAAAAATTCTCACAAGATGAGGATAGTCTTCTAACATTATGCCTGTCCACTTTATAACACCACCCTCGTCTTAAAATCCCACCCTTTATATTACGTCATTGAGTTTTCCGCTTTTTCTATTAAATACTTAAAGCTGCCAACATTCCCCTGATATAACTTGGATTAGCTTCCATTTTTAATATATCTCTAAAAGCCCGCACACACGTGGCTTCTTTCTCCAGACTCTTGGATATTTTATGCGCTCGAAGAGTTATTTCTTTCGGTATACCCGCCAAGCGCGCTGCATTGAAACCGTAGGACTTTGGACAAGCACCCGGAGATAGTTTGTATAAGAACGTTATAGTTTCTTCTGGAATGTGGTCTTCGCTGTCCGGGGTCGATTCGTCCGTTTCCACCATGCAAGCCTGTCACAAAAAATATATATCTTGATCTTGGTAGGTCTACAACAACTATGGTCAGCCAAACCCATAAAATATAGGTAAGTTAAAACCTGTTTCAGTTAATTCTAAGTATCTAAAATGTAAGCACAGATTGCCTAATTATTTATATTACAAAAAAAAATTAACGTTTACATTTTCAGACTAGAATCTAACCAAATATTTTTATTTGCAATAATGTGTTTTACAATGACGACGACAATGTAGTTTTTCTATCGAAAAATTCCCAGTATCAGTCCGGATTCTGGATTTGTGTCCGGTATATGGCAAAAGGCTCGCCTTCTATTACATGGGACCTAACATAGTCTGCGTAAAACCGGTGTACACAGTACTCTATTGCCACCCCCATTTGGGGAATATAGGGGTGACGGTGTGTTTTGTGGTATTTATAACGTATAAAAATGTTTGAGAAACTTGAGAGTATTTACAAAGACATTTTTTTTTATTGATTTTATAAGGACTATTGGTATTACATGATGTCGTAGTGCAAAACGTAACGCAAATGTTTGTCTTATAAGCCCATTGCGTCTAAAGTTTTCACGAATTCAGAGAGAATTAATACATATCTTATATCATCCCACCAGATCCCTTGCGGGTAGGCGGAGAGTACAGAGTTCCAACAGGTTCTTTCCTGACACACCTCTCTGGCTTTCGGCTTTTGGTTCGGGCATGTAGAAAGAATGTCAGAAGAAAGAATGACAAAACAGATATACCATGCGAAAGTGGAGAGTGTAGGTACCGGGGAAGACCTATACTATCTTACCATGACCAAATAGACCTAATCTTATCTGAAGGGCAAGTCAAGAGATAATCTAATATAGTGTATAACTCACCATATGTCCGAGCATGACCCCAGGGTGTGAGCTAAGGTGGTGGACCAGCGAGTGGTAGTGTGTGGAGAACACAGTTCGGCAGCCACGCTGGGCTAGTTCCACGCACACGCCCGACGCTATGGCCGTGCCATCGTACGTGGACGTGCCCCGACCTGCGAGGGTATGGGTATTTACACTTATCGCAAGCTAAATGTAATAACTAATTAACTTATAGCTTTGAAATTGCCAGCACAGGCGGCGCTACAACACATATATAAAATTTTTATGTCGCCACAAGTATGAGAAAACCGTTTTGACTTACGTTGCATGGTGTGCCGTGACAAAAGTTTGACACGGGACTCGTTTGGGATCGTTTATTAATCACGTGATGTTTTTAGAAACCTTTTAACCCCCATGGTTATACGTGGTGAGGTTTTAGACTAGCCCAAACGAAAATAAGGTGTATTTTTTTGTTAAAAAGTATCTTACAAATTTTCAAGGCAAGTCAAAGTAGCACGACACGACGATTCGGTTTAGAAATCGCGCGTACAAAGAAAAAATAAATACGCCTGATATCTCACTACACCCCCCTCCCCCCTTGTGATATTTCGTATTTTTTTCCGATATTTAATGGACGATCTCTTTTAGGAATTGTAGTGTATTGACGTACAGACAAGACTAGTTTGACATGCATACAAGATTCGAATCAGAAGCCAACAAAATGTTGTCTTGCACTAGAGATCTCTTAACGCCCATGCTAGCCCTGCAGGTTTCAGGAACATACCCATAGAAATGTATATAATAATAAGACACTCGAAGTCGTGGAGCCGCGTAAACTTGACACCACACATAAAAAATGATCACAAAATGCTTCAGTGGTCTTAAATCAAATCAAGCGCTATCTTACTTATATTGTTTTACTATTACGGTTTCTGTGTACATACCTAGCTCATCTAACAACACTAATGAGTGTACAGTAGCGTGTTTAACGATGGCGGCGGTCTCGTTCATCTCGACGAGGAACGTGGACTGTCCGGAGAGGATGTCGTCGGACGCGCCCAGCCGCGTGAAAATGCGGTCCACCAGGCTCAGCGTGCACTCTTGCGCAGGCACGTAGCTACCCTGGTGGTGGACAAGTATTTTGTTTGAAATTCTACTAATATCGAGTGAAAGTTTGTATGTTTCGATGTTTGTTACTCAATGACGCGAAAACGCTTCAACAGATTTGGATGAAATTTGGCACACAGAGTTTTTTACTTTGATTAACACATAGGATACTTTTTATCCCGGCAAAATTTTAGGTTCTTGTCTTAAGT
Organism: Phalera bucephala; assembly: GCA_905147815.2. Taxonomy (NCBI): domain Eukaryota; kingdom Metazoa; phylum Arthropoda; class Insecta; order Lepidoptera; family Notodontidae; genus Phalera; species Phalera bucephala. The sequence continues at coordinate 12,757,677 of LR990627.1, forward strand.
TAACGCGGAAGAAGTCACGGGCAGAAACTATTAAATAATAAACACGGTCATGTCTATATTCGCCAACTTACTCTATATACTTTTCGCGGTGCAATAGGGGCGAACGTATTGTCAATATACCGGGCGCTATTAAAGACTGCGGATAAGAAAAAGCTGGGTACATTTAATAATATCAGCCTATACTGCCCACTGCTGGACTAAGGCCTTCTCTCACAAATCGAGGTGAGAGAGATCAGGTCATACTCCACCACGCGGACCCAGTGCGGATTGGTGGAGGCAGGTTTGTGGCCACCTGCTCTTGGAACATATCAAGCCGCCTATAAGGCTTCCAACTTGGCTAAACGACTACCACATTAAGTGGTAGCCGGGACCAACGGCTTAACGTGCCTTCCGAAGCACGGAGACGCTCGGATACGAAAATGCCACAACGGTCACCCATCTGAGGCCGACTAAGTCGAACGCTGCTTAACCTTAGTGATCGGTAAGAACACCGCGGTCGTACAGCGCTACGAGCGCCTACGTCCTCCGCGTTCACTATAAACGTTATCTTATATTTTTTTCGGGATAGAAAGTATTATATATGTTAATCCAGGTAATAAACTATCTGTTTTCCAAATTTCATCCAAATCCGTTCAGCCGGTTTTGGGTGAATGGGTAACAAACATACAAACTTTCACCTCGTCCTTCTCTCACAAATCGAGGTGAAAGAAGTAGATCTATGGCCATCAACTGGAAGGACTTATCAAGCTACCTATAAGGCTGCCCACTCACACCCTACAGTTGTAAGTCAGTCAGTTAATCTGTCGTTTTGACGGACGATTTGGCGCAGTGGTTAAAAGCTTAAGCCGCCCCGCCCACTGGGTCAAATAGTCGCGGGTTCGATTCCCGCGCGGGACAATTCTTTGTATGACCTAAAAATATTTACGTGAGATTTACACTCTACTACTACTAGTTGTTAAAGGACTAAATTCTCGAAGTAAATGTTTTAGTAGCCATGAGATGTTTTTCCAAACACTTTTACATTTATACATACAAAATACATTTTTTTATGTTGCTTATAATAATTTTTGTTTGTCAAAAGTAGACGTATGATTTTCAATCATCCAGTTTAAATGAGATTTTAATGGACAATTTTGAGCTCACGTAATTAATAGATGTTTCCAAAGCATATTACCCATAAGTAGCACCCCGGTAGGTGGCGCTGTTGTCGGACGCGAAACCGTGGGAAACAGGTCGTGTTTTATAAAGGTAAAGCTTACCAAATGTGCGAGCACGGTGAGAAGGCCCACTTGCCGCATGAGCGTGGACTTGCCGCCCATGTTGGGGCCCGTCAGCAACAGCAGGGAGCCGGCGGCGCCGAGCTGCGTGTCGTTGGGGATGAACTCCGCCACTATGGGGATGCACGGGTGACGACCTTCCACTATACTTATGTATGGCTAGAAATACATGAAATATTTTAGACCTAGAATAGATACATTGAATATTTTAGACCTAGAATAGATACATGAAATATTTTAGACCTAGAATAGATACATGAAATATTTTAGACCTAGAATAGATACATGAAATATTTTAGACCTAGAATAGATACATGAAATATTTTAGACCTAGAATAGATACATGAAATATTTTAGACCTAGAATAGATACATGAAATATTTTAGACATAGAATAGATGCATGAAATATTTTAGACCTAGAATAGATACATGAAATATTTGACACCTAGAATAGATACATGAAATATTTTAGACCTAGAATAGATACATGAAATATTTTAGAGCTAGAATAGATACATGAAATATTTTAGACCTAGAATAGATACATCAAATATTTTAGACCTAGAATAAATACATGAAATATTTTAGACCTAGAATAGATACATGAAATATTTTAGACCTAGAATAGATACATGAAATATTTGACACCTAGAATAGATACATGAAATATTTTAGACCTAGAATAGATACATGAAATATTTTAGAGCTAGAATAGATACATGAAATATTTTAGGCCTAGAATAGATACATGAAATATTTTACACCTAGAATAGATACATGAAATATTTTAGACCAAGAATAGATACATGAAATATTTTAGACCTAGAATAGATACATGAAATATTTTAGAGCTAGAATAGATACATGAAATATTTTAGGCCTAGAATAGTGACTGCCTCGTTGGTCTAGTGGCAAAGCGCATCGCTTTGTGATCACGAGGCCCTGGGTTCAAATCCTAGGTCGGAGAAGTTTAGTTTTTCTAACGACAACTTCCCAGTACAAGTCCGGTGTCCGGAATTGTGGCCGGTATATGGCAATTGGCTCGCCCCCTATTACATGGGACCAAACATCGTCGGCGAAATGTAGGAGTACTCAGTACGCCTCTGCCACCCCCGCATGGGGAATATAGGCGTGACAATGTAGAATAGACACATGAAATATTTTAGACCTAGATTATCTTACCATGACCAAATAGACCAAATGTTATCTAAAGGATAAGTCAAGAGTCGCCGTAACCGGCGAGCGTGTATAAGACGAATTATGAGAGTGGAGGAAGCCAGAGAGGTATGTAAAGAAAGAAGCTGTTGGAACTCTGTGCTCTCTGCCTACCCTGCAAGGGACCTGGCGTGATGATATAGAGATGAAATATTTTAGCATTTTAACAGTCGATTTCTTAGTAAAGCATTTAAAGAAACACGGATTACTTGATATTTTTATGTGTGCTGGGTAATTAAATGCCGAATAACGTGCGAAGAACTTTATTAGGCGCTGTACACATAAAAAAGTACGTCGTATGCAGATACATACGCGAAATAATCACACACTAGTACTCCTCTCGTTAGTAGGTACCCAAATGCAGCTTCCAAGTCGCTGAGTCACTCGTAGTATCCGTAAATCGATGCTAAGTCGCCGTTGTATTCCACTTAGATAGCTTGTTCTCCGATTTGATCACTATCGCGTCCGAGAAGAGACTGTGTCCCTCCCCGCGCTCTGTGTTCCTTTTATACGCGTATGAAAGTTCTCGAACGGACGCGAACTCTCTAAGTACATCGAAGAATTATTAGCGGTATTATTATTACAACGAATAGGTACTTGTATACCGCTACCGCGCGCCGGCTATAATTGAAGACTTAGGCTATAATTGAAGTTTCATCACTTAAGCGCGGATTCTAGATCTTTCTAGAACGATCGCTTGGGGACCTAAGTGTGTGTAATGCATTTTAAAATTAACGTTCCCCGATAAGGGGTTTACGAGATATCGGGGTGCATTGAAGTCGTAACAATATTAAGGGAGGCCCAACCATTTATCATAAGAATAATAAGCGACTGATATATTGAGCGCGCGTTCGGAAATAAACGACGTACGCGCAAAAACAAATGTTATCAATTTGCAAAAAGACTACACTATGAAATAAAAATACCGCTTTACAAGAACTTTGCTACAATTATTTGCTATGTTTTAAAGTAAATTCCATTAACTAGTTCTTAAGCGTTTCTGCATTGGAATCAGAAAATGTATTATGTAAAACGATAGAGATGACTTCAGATTTTCGATAGAAAATTTCATATAATCGTGTAATCGTATTCCTTTGACCAGATTATAAAATATGCAGTCAAAAATATTATATTTAAAAATATTAAGTATCTAATCCATATACTTATTAAAGTGCATGTAATACAAAAACACTTTTCGCGGTAGTCCCTTAAAGAAACTACTTAAAATAATTTCTTGAGACTTTAAGTAAAATAATCCTTAAGTAAACGTTTATCTTTAACCGTAATCAATATTCAATTAAATGCCGTAGAAAAAGTGAGAGGAATTATTTAAACTTCAAAGTCGATTTTCTCAAAACTATGATTATCGACTTGTATCACGTTTCATTGAAGGTACAGATTTGTGGGTCACATAAAGATTTGTCCCGTGGGGCCTGTGGAGCTGTTTCGACCACGCGATTAGGTGGTGGCAAAGCGCATCGCTTTGTGATCACGAGGTCCTGGGTTCAAATCCTAGGTCGGACAAGTGTAGTTTCTCTAACGAAAACTTCCCAGTATAAGTCCGGAGTCTGGAATTGTGCCCGGTATATGGCAATAGGCTCGCCCCCTATTTCATGGGACCTAACATCGTCGGCGAAACGTGGGTGTACCCAGTCCCCTCTGCCACCCCCTCTGGGGAATAAAGGCGTGACGGTGCATTATAGATATTGGGCTTTTTGTGTATTTATTTCGTTAGCACGAAATAAAGAAATTAAGAATTTCAAGATAGTTCTTCAATGAATTTTTAGTAATCATTTACGATTACAATATACCAATCAACGATAACATAACCATCCGAACCGAGATAAGTATCCGCAAATTACGAGTGGCTATATCCAACTAACGCAATTAGTACAAATATATGCGATAATATAAGAAATCAAAATTAAATAACGCCAAGTTAAATAAAAAAAAGAACACCGTCACGCCTATATTCCCCAAGCGGGGTTCCAGAGGTGTACACTTTTTGCTGACGATGTTGGGTCCCACGTACTAGGGGCCATATACCAGGCACAATTTCAGACTCTAGACTCTGAATTTTTCGTTAGAAAAACTACATTTGTCCGACCTAGGATTTGAACCAAGGACCTCTTCAGATCATTCACACACACATAAAAATCTTTTATAAAAAAAGGTAAACCGACTTCTAAAAGCAAAAAAATAAATATTTAAAGTCGGTGCTGGTTGGTGCAGTCGGTTACTTGGCACCGACTTCAAATATTTATTTTTTTGCTTTTTGAAGTCGGTTTACCTTTTTTTATAAAAGATTTTTATTTTACAATTTTAAGTGACCAGTGAATTATTCTATAGTAGGGTACCTATAGGATTGACGTAATACCCATAATATCTCAATTTATACATGCCTATTGTTTGTCGTTAAGGAGTTCCCTGGTGTATCTTCTAAGTCCAATGTCAATAAAATTAATATGGGACCACCTTGGAGATATACTGAACCCAATGCAAAAAAAATTATCAAGATCGGTCCACAATTGACAGAAATATCGCTGAACACACATATAAAAAAAAAAAAAAAAAACATACATACAACCGAACATAGAACCTCCTCCTTTTTGAAGTCGGTTAAAAATACAAAGCGATGAGCTTTGCCACTAGACTAACGAGGCAGTCGAAAAAAAAGAACAAGAAAACCTATTTTGTTACCTTCTTATCTTCATCAAAGGAAATCTGAGGTAGACAGACATCTCCAGTTTGTTGTCTCGCGAATTCCGTGAACGCCAATAATATGTCGAGTGTCGCGAGACACTGCACCGCGGTCTCCCATTGGTTGTAGTGGGACGAGAACTTCTCGAATATTCTACGACTAAGATCCTTGAGAACATTGGTCTTTTGTTCTTCGGCGGCCATCATGCGGGCTAGAAAGTCCTGTAAAAATGTACTTAGCTATACACGGTGTAAGGGATAAGGCAGCAATACCTGAAACAGGCGATTTTTTTAGGTGGTATTAGACAACCATAAGATCAAGTATTTTTATTACTATTTAAAGCGTAGCGTGTTCTGCCTGACGAGCTTGGGGTATTGCTGTTTTGTAGACCGTCTTTGGGGTTCTAGTTAGGTCACCCTCACTATAATGTCTTTGCTTGCGGTGGCTGTATGAAACGGGTCGGAAGGGAGTGTCCCTTCCCTCCAATATGGTCGAGGGGAGTGATGGCTGTTCCAGCAGTCATACTCGTGGGCAGGTGATGCTTGTGGGGACTGGTCCATCTGGAATCCTTTAGACACTTTACAGATAACATCATTAGATTCATATCTCGATCGGAAGGCATCACACTGGAGCTAGATCGTAAACTATTTAATTGTAACCTAAACATTGTGTGGATACACAATATGATTGAAAATAAAGAAAAGAGAAAGAGAAGTAAAAAGACAAGCCCGCTAAGTTTCTTCGCCGGATCTTCTCAGTGGAGGCCACGTTCCGATCCGATGGTAGATTAGAGTTAATTAGTAAATAACAATTAAACAATTTTGATTTTTGTCTAGAAAGTAACTCTGACTGTTTTCTGTTTTTTTTTGGGGTATATGACAAAAAAGGGGTAACGCTTCGACTACTTCTGCGCCCTTTTCTGCTACGTTTTCACGCCCAAACCGCTGACCAGATTTTAATAAAATTTGTCAAGAACATAGATTGCAGCCTGGGGAAGGACATAAGACTACCTTTTGTATCGAGAAAAAATTAAATATCTAGTAAATATTTTAAGCTGTAGAAGGAAAGTGCAGGTCTATGACAGAAAGAAAAACATATTTATTTTCTGGAGAAACCAGGGCCACACACAAGTTACAAAATGTTATACTATATGCATTGATAACGCAATAATATTACCCTAACACAGCGCTGGTTTTTAATGAGGTCCCGGTGACGTGCAGACATTGTGCCAGAATATTTAAAAAAAAAAATTACGGACCACGGAATCCACGGACTTTACTGACCATTTCCGTCGGTATTTTTTTAGTATGAGACTTGAAGAAACCAAAGAGTAAGGACAAAACCTTTTGGAACTCTGTACTCTCTGCCTACCCTGCAAGGGTTCTGACGTGATGATATAGAGAGACAGAGATTTAATTATTGGATTGTGATGGTGTGCTACCAGTGTATTCTGGGATACTTTGGTCATATTGCAAGACGGCAGCCAGACAATTTTGATAAATTGGTGGTGATGGGCAGGGTAGATGGAAAAAGACCGCGCGGCCGATCACCTACCCGCTGGCGTGATCAAATCACTGCTCTTACTGGCCTGCTGGCACTGGCTGCAACAATTGCTCTTAGAGAAGCCGAGGATCGGATCAAGTGGAAGGAAGTCGTACACAGGGCCATGAGGGCTTTTCAAGGACACGACCTTAAGTAATGAAGAATACGACTGAAGAAGAAGTGATGTTGCTTCTTCGAGGTTCAGTTGCTTCAAAGTTTTTCTATATTTGTTTCGCATACGTTCATACCTTCGTTTCAGCGGTGGAGAATCTCTTGTAACCTTTCCTTGCGCCTTCTAAATGATACTCGGGGCCGGCTTTGGCCGCCGCGTTCTGGGATACTTCGATCTGGTATCGTTTCTTATCTGTACCCACGTAGGCTAGCTGAAAACGAAGCAACATGTTGACCAGTTAATCAAATTCGAACAGTTTCGATTAAAATGTTATCTTTATTTTTAAGCTTCCGGTGTGAATAATCGTAATTCTTCTCCTAAACAGCTTGACAGATTTTTTTCGTACGAATGGAGTCACCTAGATAGTTTTTAGCTATTACGGTAGATGGCGGTGTTGTCAATCGGGTGCGTAGTCGCGGGAAAATGCTAGTACTGTTAGCAAGTCATCTAAGCCGCATGGACACAAATAGGTAGTCAAACTAAGCAACAAATAGGTCCCACGATAAGGACATCGTTGCCGTGGCAGGCCTAGGTCCAGGAAACGGTGACGATGACCTCAACAGACATAGAGGAGAATGTCCAATATAATATCAGCCTATACTGCCCACTGCTGGGCAAAGGCCTTCTCTCACAAATCGAGGTGAGAGAGATTAGGTCATACTCCACCACGCGGACCCAGTGCGGATTGGTGGAGACAGGTTTGTGGCCACGTTCTGTTGGAACTTATCAAGCCGCCTTTATAAGGTTTCCAACTCGGCTTAACGACTACCACATTAAGTGGTAACCAGGACGAACGGCGAATGTCCATTATTGATAGGAAATTAAGATCGTTTGAGGAAAGGGAGAGAGAGCTTTGCCTAGCGGTGGAACAAAGCAAGGTTAGATAAAAAAACTGTGTAACCTCATATTAGTATATAGTCAAACTGTGTTTAGAATATTTTTCTGTGATACTCACTCTACACTTGAAAAACTTCTCCTGTTCGCTAAGGTATTCCTTGAGTTCGTCTTGTATCTCCTGTATGAGTCGTAATATATTGTCATATTCCTGGTCTACGCCTTCCCCGGGTAATATGCGACCCTCTTTTTCAGCCTCGGTCTGGTTAAAGGCTTCCTGTAACCATAGAAACAGTAGAATACATTTTGATTGCGTGATGATGAAGATATAATAAGGCATAAAAAATAGCTCGTTGGTCTAGTGGCATAGCGCATCGCTTTGTGATCACGAGGTCCTGGGCTCTAATTCGAAATCAGACAAACGTAGTTTTTCTAACGAAACCTTCCCGATATAGAAAGAATGACAACACAGATATACAATGCGAAAGTGGAAGGATGAAGATACCGGGGAAGACCTAGACTATCTTACCACGATCAAATAGACTGAGTCTTATCTGAAGGACAAGTCAAGAGTCTCCGTAACCGGCAAGCGTTTATGAGATGAACTATGAGAGGAAGCCAGAAAGGTATGTAAGGAAGGAATCTGTTACTCTGTACTCTCTGCCTACCCCGCAAGGGCGTATCTGGCGTGAAGTTATAGATAGATTATCAGTATCTATTATCAGATAAAATAACTGACTTTTTCGATCTTTGATGGAATCATCCTCATCACATGATGAAAATTTATACACCGTCAGCCTATATTCCCCAAGCGGGGGTGGCAGAGGTGTACTGAGTACACCCACGTTTCGCCGAAGATGTTAGGTCCCATGTAATAGGGGGCGAGCCTATTGCCTTATACCGGGTACAATTCCAGACTCCGGACTCAAACTGGGAAGTTTTTTCGTTCGAAAAACTTCAATTGTCCGTCCTAGGATTTGAACCCAGAACCTCGTGATCACCAAGCGATGCGCTTTGCCACTAGACCAACGAGGCAGTCTATTAAAATCATCGTATAATACATGGCGCAGTAGATAGGATATAAAATACACATACCTTAAAGAACTTCAAAGTATCTCTATAATCAGGGTATTTTCCATCGGGACTGAACTGTATACTTCTCTTCAAGAGCACAGAGTCAACATCCGCAAATAAATCCACTAACTTCAGAGCGGCAGTGTATCCGTTTAATACTGAAATAAAGTCTAGAACTTTCCGCTTGGAATATGTTTTCTCTTCGTAGAATATCGCCCGAGAGTCGGGATGTTGTTTAGACTTTTTCAAGTTACCTAAAGCGTGGACTCTGAAACAAAATTACACCACTTTAAAATACACCAGCAATAACAATAATATCTGGGCAAAGGCCTTCTCTGACAAATCGAGGTGGCAAAAAATAATCTCAACCAAGGTAGTTTTTTACGGTGTTCAGAAGTTACCCTCAGAAGGTTACTAATTAATAGAGGCATGCATTGCCTATAGGCAATTAAACAGTGCCTACCTTAGTATAATATAATAAATGTAGGTATTAATTATTATTAATTACTATTGTTTCCTCATGATGTTTTCCTTCACCGTTAAAGCAAGTGATAATTAATTTTTAATACGCACATGCTTTCGAAAAGACAGAGGTGCGTGGTGCCTGGGTTTGAACCCGAGACCTTTGACTTTGCAGTCCAATGGTCTAACCACTAGGCTATCACTGATACTGCATGCCTAAGAGTTTCTCGAAGGTGTGTGAAGATCGCCAACCCGCACTAGGCCAGCGTGGTGGACTATGGCCTAAACCCTCTCAGTTTGAGAGGAGGCCCGTGCCCACAGTGGGACAGTTTCTTGACAGGGCTAATATTATTTTATTTATTATTATTACTATTGTAAATGATATTAAGTACCATTGTTAATTATAATGATTCATATTATTTTTATAATTCAAAGTTGTGTACTTGTATTCTTATGAAGTAGGTAGGCAATGCTTAAGGGCCTAACGCGATCGACCATTTATCGACCGGAAGAGTGAAAGTGTTGCTATTTCTTTGCATAAGAATAAAAATCTTTTATAAAAAAAGGTAAACCGACGTCAAAAAGCAAAAAAATAAATATTTAAAGTCGGTGCTGGTTGGTGCAGTCGGTTACTTGGCACCGACTTCAAATATTTATTTTTTTGCTTTTTGAAGACGGTTTACCTTTTTTTTATAAAAGATTTTTATTTTACAATTTTAAGTGACCAGTGAATTATTCTAAAGTAGGGTACCTATAGGATTGACGTAATACCCATAATATCTCAATTTACACATGCCTATTGTTTGTCATTAAGGAGTTCCCTGGTGCATCTTCTAAGTCCAAGGTCCAATGTCAATAAAATTAATATGGGACCACCTTGGAGATATACTGAACCCAATGCAAAAAAAAATTATCAAAATCGGTCCACAATTGACGGAAATATCTCTAAACATACATAAAAAAAAAAAAGCATACATACAACCGAACATAGAACCTCCTCCTTTTTGAAGTCGGTTAAAAAGGGATACATTGAGCGCGCGCTCAAGAATGAATGACGATGTGCAAAAACAATTTTTATCAATTTCAATAAAAACTACACAATGAAATAAAAAAAACTTGCTTGACTAGAACTTTGCTCCAATTAATTGCATCTTAGGCGTTTCTCGTTGGAATCAAAAATCGAAAGTAATAGATGTTTTTAGATTTTCTTTTTATTGAGAAAATTTAGTTTAATCGTGTATTCCTTTCACCAGATTCTAAAATATACAGTCAAAAATCATATTTCTAAATATTAAATTTCGAATCCATATACTTTTTAAAATGCATGGAATACAAAACACGTTTTTATCTCGGTAGCCCCTTAATTGCCTATATGCAATGCACGCCATTGTCAATTAACTACCAATCACCCCGTGTTTACTTGGTAAGTGAGCAGTCCGGAGTCTGGAATAATGCCCCACGTGGTGATTATAATATCTTTGCTCTGCCCGGTATAATTGCAATAGACCTCCCGCCCCTGTAAGATTGCGATGTAACATCGTCGGCAAAAGTGGATAGGACAGTATACACTTCTGCCATCCTCATTGGAAAATGTCCGTAACGCGTGTTTATGTTTTATGGTGAATATATACATATAGACATTACTTACTTCGCCAGCAGTCTCTCCAGATCTGGTAATGTCGTCAAGATGTTTTTGGCATCTTGACACAGCTCCTGGTTTTCAAATAGCGCTTTGACAGCTTGCTGCCTCTCCTTTATGACGTTAAGATTGCAGCTCGGCGCGCACACCCATTGGTACAGTAATCTAAAATTATATTGATATCAGAGATGGGCAAAATGTAATCAGTTTAATGATTACCGTCACGCCTATATCCCCCAGAGGGGGTGGCAGAGGTGTATTGATTACACCCACGTTTCGCCGACGATGTTGGGTCCTATGTAAAAGGGGGCGAGCCTATTGCCATATACCGGGCACAATTCCAGACTCCGGACTCATACTGGGAATTTTTCGTTAGAAAAACTACATTTGTCCGACCTAGGATTTGAACGCAGGACCTCGTGATCACAAAGCGATGCGCTTTGCCACCAGACCAACGAGGCAGTCAGTCATGATTACAATAGCATTTTGTAATATTTAATCATGATTCAAGATTAAAAGTGTAATCGTAAACGTTGAAGATTACAAACTGTAATTATAATCGTTAATCATTAATACACCAACACGCCTATATTTCCCAAGCGAGGGTGGATAATCATTAATCTGATTACATTTTGCCCATCTCTGATTGATTGATTTATTAGAGGTGTCGTACAAGTGTGTTCGAGCCGAGCGTGTTTGAAACGAACTGAGTGGAGGAAACCAGAGAGATCTGTAAGGTAAGAACCTGTTCGAACTCTATACTCTCTGCCTACCTGATATAGATAGATAGACATCGCGTCACGATTTATGAGCGCTCGTTGAAAATGGTGGAGAACTTTGCGAATGTTAGTTATAATAGCTTATGACGTGGCCACTCACAGTGGGACTAGTCCACAAATTCAAAGTCGCACAGCGGGCTATGGAGCGAGCTATGCTCGGCGTCTCTTTGAAGGATAAAATTCGTAACGAGGTAATCCGACAAAGAACCAAAGTTACCGACATAGCTCGCAGACTCAGTAAGCTAAAGTGGCAATGGGCTGGTCACATCTGCAGAAGGACCGACGGTTGATAGAGCAAGGGTGTCCTAGAGTGGAGACCGCGACTTAGTAAGCATAAGGTAGGACGGCCCCCAGCTAGATGGACCGACGACCTCAACAAAGTCGCTGGGACAGACTGGATGCGGAAGGGGGAGGACCGTGTGCAGTGGCGCGTGTTAGGAGAGGCTTATGTCCAGCAGTGGACTGCGATAGGCTGATTGATTGATTGATTTGCGAATGTATACCCTCGCTCGGGGTACGGAAAGAGACTTCTGTCTGTTGCGCATAGGGCCGTCGCCAAACAGAACCAAAAAAGAACTTCTGAGCTTGTAAGAGTGGCGTGACGCAACTTATGCACAATCATCGTTACAAGTAACTAACTTGCTCCGATTTTCAAGCCGCTTGCACACTTTTGTTTTGCCTCGAAACCATATTTTTTTTGATATTTATAATATTTGAATCGTCATCATCAGCCCGTGTCAGTCCATTGTTGGACATATGCCTTTCCATGGCACGCCACTGCTCTCGATCTTTAGCTCTCCTCCTCCAGACCCTGCCCGCTGCCTTACGAATATCGTCGGCCCACTTGGCAACGCCCCAACGGTCATAGGTTCTGCGGCATGTGTGACCTGCCCACTACAATCAGCTTTCTAATTCGCTGATCTATGTTGGTAACCTTAGTTCTCTGACGAATAACTTTATTCCGGATTCGGTCCGTGAGAGAAACTCCGAGCATAGCTCTCTCCATAGCTCGCCAAGCGACCTTGAACTGGTGGACAAGCCGGTGTGTGGATAAATTTAAATATATATCTAATATTTAGTCCTGACAGTATTCGCCGACGTACTTATTTCGCTGGCTGTATTCTGTCTGTGTCTACCCTCTGGGAAATCGGACGTGAGAAATAGTACTGATATTTTTTGAGAAACTAAGAACTAAGGCATGCCCTGAATAATGGTTATAATTAAAAAAAGTAACACAAATAATATTAGGCTACTTGCTGACGATTTTATTCATATTAGCATACATATTGAACTTATAATCAAACTCACCTTTTCCCCATAGATGTCGAACAGAAATTCAGCCTCTCATACAAACATCCCTCATCTTGTACTATTCTCAAGTTCCTCAGCGTGATGGCATCGAGAACCATAGTGCTGCCGCCTTTCCAGCGATTTTCGCCCTTGTCTTCGGGGGGTAAGGTCTGGTTTAATACGTCGGGAGGTGCGTATGAGGTGAACTGCGACATGCCTAATATTTGTATGTCTAAGAGGCAGTCCGTTAGGTAGGATACGCAGCCCCCTAATGCTTTAATTGTAAGGAAACAGTTGGCAGCTGGCGTAAGACCGAGAGCATCGCCTGTAATACGAAAATCATAAATAGAATATAAAAAACGGTGTCTTATCTGAAGGGCAAGTCAAGAGTCTCCGTTACCGGCGAGCGTGTATGAGACGAACTATGAGAGTGGAGGAAGCCAGAGAGGTCTGTAAGGAAAGAACCTGTTGGAACTCTGTACTCTCTGCCTACCCCGCAAGAGATCTGGCGTGATGAAGAATAGAATTAGAAAAAAAAACCCGTCACGCCAATATTCCCCCAACGGGGTTGGCAGACGTGTACTGAGTACACCCACGTTTCGCCGACGATGTTAGTTCCCATGTAATTGGGGGCGAGCCTATTGTCATATACCGGGCATGATTCCAGACTTTGGACTTATACTGGGAAGTTTTCGTTAGGTAGCCTACATTTGTCCGACCTAGAATTTGAACCCAGGACCTCGTGATCACAAAGCGATGCGCTTTGCCACTAAACCAACGAGGCAGTCAGACCAACGAGGCAGTGTAAAATAAAAATAAAAATTGTAAAACCTATATTTCCCAAGCGGTGGCGGCAAAAGTGTATCCACAAATCGCACCTCCGCTCAAATAGCGTCATAACTCAAAAATCATACTGTTTTGTTTTTGAATATTCGATTCCTCACTAATAAACTATATTTTACAACCCGTTTTTTAATTTCTATAAAATGGCATATTACGCTTTCGACCGCTTGATTACGGCGTTTTGACGCGCTTTCGCGTTTCCGCAAATAGATTATGTAACTTGAAATAATAATAAAAGAAACAATTTTGAGTTTTGACACTATTTGAGCGGAGTAGCGATATATACCTCGTTGGTACTCGTTGTCCGAATGCTAAGTTAGTCAAAAACTAGAAATTATGCCAATTATAACGGAAATAGGCTCGCCCCCAGCTTCTTTTACATTTTTCATTATCAGCCTGAAGTCAGAAATTGTGCCCGGCGTAATATCAATTTGGCAGCATGCACCGTGCGGTCCACACCGCTTATAACCGCACCTTATAGAGACTGACGTACGTGGGTCTAGTCCCTCTGCAGGAAGGCAACGAGAAAGAAGATGAATATCAATAGGCTCGCACCAATTATGTTGTTACGTTTGCGGGGTAATTAAATGCCGGATAACGTGCGAAGTACTTTATTAGGCGCTATACACACAAATCAGCACGTCGTGTGCAAATACACACGCGAACTTATCACACATTAGTACTACTCTCGTTAGTACCCAAATACAGCTTCCAAGTCGCTGAGTCACTCGTAGTATCCGTATATATTTTTTTTTATTTTTTTTTTTTTAAAACGTTGCCCCGCACTAGGATTAATTCCTGTGTCGTGGGTGCGTTTACAAACATGAAAATTCACATACACAAATACCCAGACCGAAACAAATAATTGTGGATCACACAAAGATTTGTCCCGTGCGGGAATCGAACCCGCGACTATTAGACACAGTGGGCGGGGCGGACTAAGCCCTTAACCACTGCGCTAAATCGTCCGTCAAATATATATCGTTGCTAAAGTCGCCGGTGTATGCCACTTAAGATAGCTTGTTCTCCGATTTGATCACTATCGCTTCCGAGAAGAGACTGTCCCGTCCCCGCGCTCTGTGTTCCTTTTATACTCGTATGAAAGTTCTAGAACGGACGCGAACCCCCTAAGTACATCGAACAATAGCCGGCGCGGCCCACAAAGCGGTATTATTATTACAACGAATAGGCACTTGTATACCGCGACCGCGCGCCGGCTTTAATTAAAGGGGTGGAACCCTCTAGACGTTTTAGCACTTAAGCGTGGATTCTAGATCTTTCTAGACAGATTGCTTGGGGACATAAGTGTGTGTAATGCATTTTAAAATTAACGTTCCCCGATAAGATATATCGGGGTGCAATGAAGACGTAACAATATTGAGACCGAATATCGTCGATAAATGTGGATGAGCAATGTAAATACATACATAACCGTACAATGTACATCAAATTGACGGACGATTTAGCGCAGTAGTTAAGAGCTTATGCCGCTCCACTCACTGTGTCTAATAGTAGCGGGTTCGATTCCCGCACGGGACAAATCTTTGTGGGACCCACAATTATTTGTTTCGGTCTGGGTATTTGTGTATGTGAATTTTCATGTTTGTAAACGCACCCACGACACAGGAAATCCTAGTGTAGGGCAACGTTTTAAAAAAACATTGGTTATTTGATTAATTATTTTTTAGATTGGAACAGACATATACGAGCATGTATGAGAATAATTATGAGAGTGGAGGAAGCCTGATGGAACTCTATACTCTCTTTCTATCTCTCAACCGATTTGACATTATACACTTTTTTTTTTAAACCTAGCCTCACACTAGGATTTGTTCCTGTATTGTGGGTGCGTTTAGAAACATGAAAATTCACAGACACAAATACCCAGACCGGAACAAATAATTGTGGATCACACAAAGATTTGTACCGTGCGGGAATCGAACCCGCGACTATTAGACACAGTGGGCGGAGCGACTAGCGCTAAATCGTCCGTCATATAGAAAATAAGGCTGAAAATGCCGACCTTCATGTAAGAAAGGTTGTATCCCTTCCGGCCATTCTCCATCTGCGTTAGTCTTGTAGTACTTCTCTGCTAGAGTTTTGAGGGTCTTCTCCGGGGGCCAGAGAGCCTGTGCCTCTCTGCGTGCGCTGTGGCAGTGCGTACTGAGCAGTTTACTGGTACGCGCCGTCGTTGTTTTGCGGTCGTACACGATCTAAAAAGTGTCTTATAGTTATATTTTAACAGAACAAATCAAGGAAAAGTCAAGAGTCTCCGTAACCGGCGAGCGTGTATGAGACGAACTATGAGAGTCGAGGAAGCCAGAGAGGTATGTAAGGAAAAAACCTGTTGGAACTCTGTACTCTCTGCCTACCCCGCAAAGGATCTGGCGTGAGGTTATAGATAGATTGATAGATAGAACAAATCACTTTGTGATCACGAGGTCCTAGGTTCAAATCCTAGGTCGGACAAATGTAGGCTGTCTAACGAAAACTTCC
Organism: Phalera bucephala; assembly: GCA_905147815.2. NCBI lineage: Eukaryota > Metazoa > Arthropoda > Insecta > Lepidoptera > Notodontidae > Phalera > Phalera bucephala. Next base: position 12,774,002 of record LR990627.1, read on the forward strand.
CAGTATAAGTCCGGAGTCTGGAATCGTGCCTGGTATATGGCAATAGGCTCGCCCCCTATTACATGGGACCTAACATCGTCAGCGAAGTGGGTGTACACAGTACACCTCTGCCACCCCCACTTGGGGAATATAGTACTGTAGCCCTAAGTTTATTATTTTTCCCATACTTTTTTGTTTTGTTTAATTTAGTTTAATTTTTATTCTGTAGTTGTGTTACTTAAAACATATCGTTGTAAGCAGTGTTGTGTATACCTGTAAGTGGCATATACACCAGAACTATTGATATTATACGTGTTATGGATTAATTCTCATGTATACGTTGTTGGTATGCCATAAAAAAAAAAAAATGGCGCTACGGTGTGTAACAAATCAGGGATCTATCTGACCTAGAGCTAATATCTATATGTGATCCAGCGCTGGAATTGTTGAGGACTGAATAGGATTTTTTTACTCTGTTTTCTGAACTACTATAATTTATATACTATTTTAAATCTATCTATCTATCTATAACCTCACGCCAGATCCCTTGCGGGGTAGGCAGAGAGTACAGAGAACTTTGCACCCCACGACTCGCCAGTTCGGGCCCGGCGTGATGGGTGGCGGCCCCCATCGCCGCTTCCACCTATATTCGTACCGACGGGGGCGGGCCGGTACGCGTCGCCTCGGGGGGACGCCCTAGCCCGCACTGCAGTACGTCTTCGGTCCAAGATTGCAGCCATAATGACTGGCAGGGGTCGCGACGAGCACGCTCTTGGACAGACTATTTTAAAATTAAAAAATAAACACCTTCACGCCTATATTCCCCAAGCGGAGGCGGAAGAAGTATACTGAGCACACTCACTTATCGACAGACGATGTTAGGTTGCACAAGCCTCGTGCTATTATACCGTGCACAATTCCAAACAACGGACTAATAGTGGGAATTGGTAACAGAAAAATTACACTGTCCCACCTAGGATTCGAACCTAGGACCTTGGGATTGCCCTGCGTATTATGCGCCGCCTCACAATACTAAAACGAGACAGTCAATTAAAAATAATTATTTATAACACAAAATATTTGTAACAATATGATTTGTTCTCTTATTAAAGTTAATATTGAGCTCCTTTCATAATTCGATTATACATACTTACCAAAGCGGGAGGGTAGTGCGCCAATGTAGTGAGAAGCCTTGATGAATGCTTGTCGTCTTGAAACTGACCGAGATGGAATAATCCTATTGATGTGTCCACAAAACACACGCCGTATGTGCTACAGCCGTTGCTCTCCTACATACACCAAAGCAGAACACAATATTAACAAAATATTAATTTTACTAATTACTATAAGAGCTTCACTAAGAATAGAACCCGTTGGAACTCTGTACTTTCTGCCTGCCCTGCAAGAGGTTTGGTGTGATGCTATAGATAGATAGATACAATAATCTGATAGTCTAATTTATTTGCTCGTCCTGGCTATCTTTGGGAGAGGCTTACATATTGTTACGACTTCAATACACCCCGATATCTCGTACACCCCTTATCGGGGAATGTTAATTATAAAATGCATTACACACATTTAGGTCCCCTAGCGATCTGTCTAGAAAGATCTAGAATCTGCGCTTAAGTGCTGAAACTTCTAGAAGGTTCCTCTCCTGTAATTATCGCCGGCGCGCGGTCACAGTATACAAGTACCTATTTGTTCACGTACAAATATGTATGTAATAATAATACTGCTTTATAGGCCGCGCCGGCTATCGTTCGATGTACTTAGAAGGTTCGCGTCTGTTCTAGAACTTTCATACGAGTATAAAAGGAACACAGAGCGCGAGGACGGACACAGTCTCTTCTCGGAAGCGATAGTGATCAAATCGGAGAACAAGCGATCTGAGTGGAATACACTGGCGACTTTAGCAACGATATACGGATACTACGAGTGACTCGGCGACTTGGAAGCAGTATTTGGGTACGTACCAACGAGAGTAGTGCTAGTGTGTGTTTTCTGCTTGTGTGTACTTGCATTCGACGTACTGTTTAGTGTATACAGCGCCTAATAAAGTACTTCGCACGTTATTCGGCATTTAATTACCCCGCAAACGTAACAATATGTTCTGCAGTGGACGTCTTTCGTCTTAAGAAGAAGATTTAACGAACTACGAAACCGGTCAAGTTTGAAAGCTAAATTATGGGAGATCGGGAAGAAGAGGGGGTAAGGCTAGTATAGCTATAGTACACATTTATACCAAAAAAAATAATCAAATATCGAAGTCAAGAGTCTCCGTAACCAGCGACCGTGCACGATCGCGAACTATGAGAGTGGAGAAAGTCAGGAGGGTTGTAAGGGAAGAACCCGTTCAGACTATAAACACAATGACTACCCCACAAGGAACAGAGAGAGCTCAAATATCGAATATTTTAACAGAACTTGGTGGACCTTGAAGCTTGACTTGATACTGGGTTGGGAACTACCAGCTTTATCAATACATGATTTGTCCTAAAGGTGACAGTTAGAAAAACGGCCCAAAACATAAAATGAGTATGGGTAAGGTTTTATTTTGAACTACTTCAGCCATAGCCAATGTGAGGATGGGTTAAATACTGGGCATTAATCTATCTATATCATCACGCCAGATCCCTTGCCGGGTAAAGTACCGGGTAAAGTACCAAAAGTTCCAACAGGTTCTTTCCTCACAGACCTCTCTGATTGCCTACACTCTCAGTTTGTCTCATACACGCTCGCCGGTTACGGAGACTCTTGAATCTCTTGGAACCCTAGCCGAAGCGTTTTAAATATTATTTCTACAGTTGCAAGGTACGAGTAGGCAGGTACAGATACATTTTTTGGTTGTCATTTTGCTTGAGACGTAATCAGTTGCCAATCTAGTGTCAAGTCAAGTGTCATGTTGATTGAGTAATTATCCCTACCTCCTCAGCAATAGCCATCATGTACGCGGCGCTCGCTTCTCCCGGGCCGGGGTCCTGCAGACCGCACACTTGCGTACCCCGCAACGTCACCTGGCATATCTCGCGACGCACCACTTTGTCCCATTTGCTGTTCTGACCAGCTGCAATGTTATCAAAGTTTAGAGTGTGTGTGAGTGATGTACGCTGTTGGCCGCGAGGCCTTTACTAGATATGGGTCGTATTAGGTAAATCACGTACTAAGTACACCTGTTCCTGGTCTGCATAAATACCTATTCCACCTAATCCACCTAATCTCAATGATCTCATACACATACCGTTCCTTAGTGATCTCAATCCGCCTATTTATTCTATATCAAATCCTGATATCGAATTATCGATATTTGAATTAATTGAATGTTAAATTGTTTTGTTTGTTAAGAACGGGTACAGTCATAATAACACTTTTAAGAAAATGGAAGTTTCAATATGGAATCAATTTTTTTTTTTATTAGATTAGATATATCTGCACGAAATTGGTTGAATAAATAAACTAATACTCGTTTTCTATTTTATCATTTAATGATATATTAGTGATGAATTGGTATCTTCCCTTCATACTTTTATACAGGCTTAGGACTGTTAACTCACGAATGTATGAAGTTTTCAATCTTGCGATATTGAATATTCCGCAAAAGTTAAGGGTTCGCAAGATGGCGTATTTAAAAGATTTCAATTTATTATATTTACATTTGTTTTATATCAATACGCGTTGTATAGCGCTGTCTCGCTCCCTCCACCCTTACACGCAAGCGGGATAGCAAAGCGATAAGCATATGAGTGAGTGAGAGAGCGCGGGAACAGGTGTGAGTGAGCGCGCTAAACGGCTAAACATTAGTTTTTATGAATACATGAATATGAATATTAGGTGGATTAGGTATTGTCAGAATTGGATTAGGTGCCGCCTATTCTCGTAAAATACCTGTTCTTTGGATCTGTTCTAATAAATACGACTCACCTCTAGCCTTTACAGCTTCACCGGACATAAGGGCGAGCGTGCAACCACTACGCTCGAGCCAGAAGGGCAAGGGGCGACATACTCGAGGGCGCCTTTTCAAGGCGCTCTCGGTTGGGACAGTCGCTGTAGGGGGACGGGTGCACTACTAAGTGCACCGGTCAACCGCCGGCTATGGGAGGGGATCTACGACTACGTCGTCGTCGCCCGTATTCTGAGCGGAAAGAATGGATGACAAAGCATCGGGGGGGTTGGTGAGAACATGTCGCGGCCGTACGACCTACCAATATGCACCAGTGCATATTGGTAGGTCGTACGCGTGGTGGAGTATGACCACGAAGTATTTACAAAGAGGAGATGGGATTATTATATTTCTCTATACAATTAAGCGCATAGAGTAAAGTAATATAGCGGATCAAGCGTGTCACCGCGCGGAATTAAGCGCGTTTACACCCCGCCCATTTCGCAAATAGCAAAACTAAATGGTCCGTCTATCTCAATTATTAATAATTACTTATTAGTACATTAGTGCTACTTATTAGTGCACGCTGTGCACACCTGTAATAGATTGATATACTATGAATGAGTGAGGCGCTCGTAGCGCTGTGCAACCGCGGTGCTCTTACCGATTACCAAGGTTAAGCAGCGTTCGACTCGGTTGGCCCGAGATGGTTGACCGTTTGTGGCATTTTCATATTCGAGCGTCTCCGTGCATTGGAAGGCACGTTAAGCCGTTGGTCCCGGCTACCACTTAATGTGGTAGTGGTTAAACCGACTTAGAAGCCTTAAAGGCGGCTTGATATGTTCCAACAGCAGGTGGCCACAAACCTGCCTCCACCAATCCGCACTGGGTCCGCGTGGTGGAGTATGATCTAATCTCTCTCACCTCGATTAGGGAGAGAAGGCCTTTGTCCAGCAGTGGGCAATATAGGCTGATATTATTATTATTATGAATGTATTGGCTTAAGTTTTATATGTTTGTATATGTGTAATCGATTGCTGGTGAGACAATAAACTAAAAAAAAATATATAGATGGTGTACGGGGATGTCCGTACTAATAGAGTCTGATAAACTGAAACACTGATAAACTGATAAAATTACTGATATATTTAGATCTTTCCTTAAAGGGTAAATGAGTGATCTGATGAGTAATGAGAACGTGCGGTGTACTTGATTACCGATGACGAACTGATTTGTTGCATATTAAATTTGGATTATAAGTAATTTGCGTATTGCACTAAAATGATGATTCAGCTGTTGTACGGGCATAGTGCATGCTCGTACAGATGGCATTAGTGTGTATTCTAAAAGACGTTTAATAAATACGAAAACATACAAGTAAGAAATGATACCATTCTTGTCATCACTTTATTGTTCTGTCATTCATTAAAATAATATAGTTTTAATAGGTATATAATCATAAGCGTAGTGTAGAAAGAGTTGGTGTGTCGATAGACTGGCATAAACCATACCCACCGCGCTGACGTCAGGGCCTAGTTGGAAGACACAGAGCACAGTTGCTTAACTCCCGTTTACATCTGCTTCGTAAGTATTACCTATTTTATCTCACTTCGATTTATGAGAGAAATCTCTGACTCAGCAGTATGGGCAAGCTGGTCATCTTTTATGTTTTTGTATAGGACGGACTTTTTACCGTTAAAGAGAGGGGCCTTTATCAACGAATCAACTTACTTTTCTTGCATCTCTCTTGCATCATGTCAGGAGTTTCAGTTTGCTCCACACGCGCGACTTTATATCCCTTTGATACAAGAGTTGACGCCATTCTTCCGTATGCACTTTCAGGAAAGCCAGAGTGAGCAAATTCGCCCTAAGGGACAATAACATTTCTCATACATGTGTGTTCATACAAAATATTAGTCCAAAGAAGTGGTTAAGAGCTTAAGACGCTCCGCACACTAAGTCTAATAGTCGCGGGTTCGATTCCCGCACGGGACAGATCTTTGTGTGATGCACAATTATTTGTTCCGGTCTGGGTATTTGTGTATGTTTTTTTTTTTTTTTTAAAACGTAGCCCCACACTAGGATTTATTCCTGTATCGTAGGTGCGTTTACAAACATGAAAATTCACAAACAAATACCCAATAACCTAATTTGGCCCAATATAATATAAAACTTAAAAAAACTAACAATGACCACTTCATTTTTTCTACAACTAACATAAAAAACAACAATGTCAAAATTTTGAGGATATGCTTAAAAGTTACAATAAAACTGTAAAATAAGATTAGAAAAATACATTATTAAAGAATAGAACAGAAATAAATTCTAACTATTGATTTGATTGTAAAATTTACCTTCATATAAGAAAATCCCAGTTCATTAACACCAACAGCTGCATCCATATGGTACAACTCATAGAATTTACCGACTTTGAAGAACAGCACACAATCGAAATGCGATGACTTCATTTCCCACCATTGCCTATGAGCCTATAGATAACAGGTAAGGATTTATATTAAGTTTTGTGAGGCTGAGAGTGGGTAGTGGTATAGAGTTAATTTTTCTTAGCTATAAATCAACCTATTCTGTCCAGCTGCTAGGCAAAGACAGCTCACAAATCCAGGTGAGAGAGGTCATACTCTACCATGTGGTTTCAGGGGAGATAGATGGAGGCACCATGTTGTCACCTGCTGTTTCAAACTTACAATTCAAGCAGACCCATAATAAAACTTCCAATTTGGTATAACAAGTAGCAAATTAAGTGGTAATCGGGACTTATGACCAAATATGACAATGCCACATAGGCACCCCTCTCAGACTAATCAAACCAAAACTTTTTTGACGTGAAAACTTCTTAAGGCGCATTGGACATTTTTGGAGATGGGTAAAAACAATTGAACTCGCGACACTGTTACCGTTACCGACACCTTTGTATATAAGTATGTACATACATATATTGTGTATGTACGTACATAGATACATTAATTAAATTTCATATTTCATTTATTTGAAAATGTATGACGATTCAAAAAAATACACACGTAATTTTTCAAGTTTTTACTTTTGTCGGCACTCCCGGAATGCCACTGTTTGTTATTAAGTATGTATATATGTAAAATTTTACTCTCCCAAGATTGGGTATACTCAGGATCTGCAGGCCTTAGCCAAGCAAGAAATGGATGGGTGGATAAATTACTGTTTTAAGGATAGGAATTTTCTTACAATACTACAACTATTAAGAATTGTTGCCTTTTGGAGAACTATATATCGTCGGCGTCGCGTGAAAACCAAGTTAATCGAATTTTTTACCATAATGGGATTATTTTTCATAAAGAAAAGTTCATAAGCATGGCCATCTATGACTGCCGTGAATCGTAAAATCTCTATGAAGCCTCCCATCTTGAAAGGGGAGACTGCAAAACTCTTGGGGTGTGTGTTTGGTTTTAGACCATACAAGTGCATATAAAAGTACAATACATTATAACAGTATATACTGTTATAATGTATTGTTTTGTCAGTGTTGATTGTGTGCTCCCAGTACAGTTTATAACCAGTGGATTCTAAGATAATTTGAGGTATGTACTAATTATTATTATAAGCCTATACTTTCCCACGGCAAGGCGAAGGTCTTAAATGGATTGACATTTCATAACTACATTTTTATTTCATAAACAAGTTTTTTTTTTATTTTTATTATTTATAATTAGACACTGCGGGCACGGTTTGTCCCGCACCTTTTTTGTGTAGTTTATGTGTTGTTAGTAGTTGCTTTTATATGCACTTGTATGGTACATGCCGCTTATTTTTTTATTTATTTATTTAAAAAAAAATATAGACAAGTGTTTAAGTGGACTTACTGGGGTTTGAGACTTATAAAACTCAGCTGGCACATACAAAGTTGAGGGATCATAATCAGGATGATCTGGTCTCCGTTTTTGCGCATCTCTGATCTTGTCAGCCTTTAACCAGTCAAGCTTACAGTGGACCCAGTTGCCTTCATCAGATATTATGCCTGATGTTTCTCCAACAGGTTTAGTGGCAGCAGCAGCAGCTGGCCTGGAACAAATTATTGTTTTACACAAAGAAAACAATTTCTACACAATACTAAACTTTGGTTATAACCTATTTATCTATTTATATCATCATGCCAGATCCCTTGCAGGATAGACAGAGAGTACACAAGTTCAACAGGTTCTTTTCTTACAAACCTCTCTGACTTTAGTTTTAGCATTAATAATTTTAGCAATGATTTAAGAAGACTATTATCTAGTTGTCATGGAATGTATGTGCCTCTATGAATTACTACGCCTAATACTATCAGTAGGTGTATGACACATATAACTTTAATCATTTTAAAATAAAATCAAAAATCATAATAACTTTGAAATATACTATGATGTGATCAATAAGGTAAACCAGGAGTGCCAAATGATAATTATTATGCACTTGTCTTGCTTTTCCTCATGGTTGATTACACCAGATCCCTTGTGGGGTAGATAATAATAATAATATTAGCCCTGTTAAGAAATTGTCCCACCATTGAGCACGGGCCTCCTCTCAGACTGAGAGGGTTGAGGCCTTAGTCCACCAGGCTGGCTGGCTTAGAGAAACTCTTAGGCATGCATGTTTCCTCACGATGTTTTCTTTCACTATTAAAGGGAGTGATAGTTATTTTTAATATGCTTTCGAAAAGACTCAGGTGCATCCCTAGGTTTGAACCCGAAACCTCTGACTTTGCAGTCCAACGGTCTAACCACTAGGCTATGACTGCTGTGGGGTAGATAATAGGTATATTCACTTGTTGCTAGTGGCCGATTTCATTTGTTTTTTAGCCTTAGGAGATTGAGTAGGTTCATATTTAAAGCTGTCTTGAAGTTTCTTTTCCATAGATGGTTGAACTTTTTCTGTAGAAATATCCATTTTGTTGTCTGCTGAAAGAATAAATAAGGTGTGAGATCCAACATATCATTTCAAGCATTATTTTATTTCCATTTATCTATATCAGTACGCTAGATCCTCTACGGGGTAGGTAGAGAGTACAGTTTCAACAGGTTCTTTTCTTACAAACTTCTCTAGCGTCCTCCACTCCACTTAATAACAAAATTTTATTTATTTTTATTTTCAAGGAAAAGTTACAGCTAGAGTGGGAATAATTACAAAGATGTATAACATAAAGCCAAAATTTAATAAACTTAAAAAATTTAAACCAATATTGAAAAAATAAACACTGTCACACCTCTATTCTCCAATCGGGGGTGGCAGAGGTGTACTGAGTACACCTACTTTTCGCCGACGATGTTAGGTCCCATGTAACAGGGGGCGAGCCTATTGTCATATACCGGGCACAATCCAGACTCTGGACTCTTACTGGGAAGTTTTGGTTAGAAAAACTACATTTGTCCGACTGGGGTCAAATCCTAGGATTTGAAAAACTTCATTTCTCACCTAGGATTTGAACCTAGGACCTTGTGATCACCAAGCGATGCGCATTGCCATCGAGGCAGTTACAAAAATTGAGTATAAAATTGTTGGGGACAAAACTGTTAGTCATGGAAATCTTTGGGGGTGACATTTGTCCTGATATGGATTTCTTTCAGATGATAATTATAGAAGCCATTATTCTAAAGTGATCTGCAGGATGTAGTAGCACCCACCTTTATTCTCAGCATCAGAGTCATCAGAATCCACTGGGTTAAGCCTGATCCTCTTTCTATGTTTTGGTGCAATGGGAACATCATCTTCACTATCGCAATTTTGTTTTAGTTCTGGAGATGGTGTTGGTAGTCTTTCTCGTTTTTTACCTATAATAATAATAATATTAGCCTTGTTAATAAACTGCCCCACCATTTCGCACGAGCCTCCTCTCAAACTGAGAGGGTTTAGGGTAAAAGCCCACCACGTATGTGAATGATCTTTGTTGGCCACGGGGCCTTTACAGGTTCACTGGACAAGAGGGCGAGCGTGCAACCACTACACTCGAGCCAGAAGGGCAAGGGGGCAACTAGCTCAAGAGCGCCTCAAGGAGGAACGGCCTCGGCTTGGGCAGTTGCTATAGGGGAAGGCGTATACTAGTTGTCTAGCCATAATGCTCTGCACCGGCCGGCGGGCAAGGGATGCTTCGACCTCGCCGGCGAGGTTGGTGTCTGATCCTGTGTGCGGTATCTGTATCCGAAAAAAGGGGTGTAAGGGCATCGGGAGGGTCGGTGAGAACATGCCTTGGATGGTGGTAGCGGCTGATAGGAGAGGGAGTTAGGTTCGTAATCGGCGGCTGCTATGATTAGCTGTTGTACGATTATTTCTATGATTGGACGCGTTCACGAATTATTGGGTTGGCGCCTTTTTGATAAAGTCGCGAAAAGGTTCGAGACCGAGCTCGGAATGGAGATCAAGTCCACCACGGTGGCTCAGTGTGGGTTGGCAAACCTTCGAAAAACTCTTAGGGAATGCAGATTTCCTCACTATGTTTTTGTTCACAGTTAAGGCAAGTGATAGTTAATTTTTATTATGCACATGTTTTCGAAAAGACAGAGATGCGTGCCTGGTTTAACCCGTGACCTCTGACTTTGCAGTCCAACAGCCTAATCACTAGGCTATCACTGCTTCTATCTATCTACTGCTATGAGTTTAACAAAATAGTTATCTAGTTCGTAGTAATCAAATAAGCATAGCATTTGCCGCGTGGTTCCTGGCTTAGAATAGGACCAACCCATCTCATCCCATCGGGTGTCGTACAAGGCGACTAAGGGAAAACTAGGGAATGGGCAGCAGCGTTCCCTTAACACTTCGAATACCAATAACTGCGCTCGCCAACCCGCCTGCCAAGCGTGGCGAGTATGGCAAACACCCCCAATTGTGGAAGAAAGTAGGAAAACCAGGCTCCTAGTCCCAGGCGGTCCTGTTCGTCCTGGCCACGGTAGCAGCCATGGTAACGACAGGACAAGGGGTGCTAAGAATCTCCGGCAGAGATTCGGCTACCACCAAAACCGAAAATTGGCCCTGGTGACATACAACGCACGCACATTGAGGACAGATGAGAAGCTAGTTGAGCTGGAAGAAGAGTTAAACAAGTTGCGGTGGAGTATTGTTGGTTTATCGGAGGTCCGAAGAGAGGGCGAGGACACGATAAGCTTAAAATCCGGCAACTTGTTTTACTACCGGGAGGGCGAACAGCAGTCCCAAGGTGGTGTCGGATTTATCGTCCACAAGTCACTCATAAACAACGCTGTGTCCATCACTAGTGTGTCGAGCAGGGTAGCGTACCTGATACTCAGAATATCCAAAAGATATTCGCTGAAGGTCATACAGGTCTACGCACCGACCTCGGCATACTCAGATGATGAGGTCGAAGTTATGTATGAGGACATTAGTAGAGCCATACATACTTCCAAAGCACATTTTACAGTAGTTATGGGTGACTTCAATGCGCGGCTGGGCCAACGGGGCGATGATGAGCTGAGAGTGGGGCAATTTGGATATGGGCAGCGCAACCCCAGGGGTCAGAGGCTGGCCGAATTTCTGGAGAAAGAGGGACTCTTTATGATGAACTCTTTCTTCCAGAAGCCGCCTCATAGGAAATGGACCTGGATGAGCCCTGATGGTTCCACAAAAAATGAGATAGACTGATCATGAGCACCAAGCGACAAATATTTAATGATGTCTCCGTGATTCATAGGGTAAAAACCGGCAGTGATCACCGAATGGTCAGAGGCACATTAAATATTAATGTCAAAATGGAAAGATCGCGTCTGATGAAGTCTACGCTCCGACCTACTCATGCATATATCCAAAACCCCGAGAACTTTCAACTCGAATTGTCAAACCGCTTCGAATTGCTAGACAGCAGCGCATCAGTGGACGAAATCAACAACAGGCTGGTAGAGACTGTTTATACGGTCGGGTCCAAGTATTTTAAGACTTACCGTAAAAATAGGCCTCAAAAACTATCTGACTACACCCGAAACCTCATGGCTGAGCGACGTTCTATGACGCTCCAAACCTCCGATGATGCTAAGTCCTATAGGCAGCTTAATGGACAGATATTGAAGTCCTTGCGACACGACTTACGGTCCTTCAATGCAAGGCGTATTGAGGAGACCATAGAGCAGCACAAGGGCTCTAAAGTGTTCGCAAGAGACGCGTCTATTGGGCAGAGCCAGTTGACGAAGCTGAAGACGGAGGACGGAAACGTAACGTCAAATAGGTCAGAGGTGCTCAGGGAGATAGAGAGGTTCTATGGACAGTTATATACCTCAGTAGCTAAACCTGTTGTTGACTTGGTAAAAGACCCAAGAGCCAAGCTAACCCGACACTGCACTGAAGATATCCCGGATATCAGCCTGTGCGAAATTAGGATGGCTCTCAAACAACTAAAAAACAACAAAGCGCCGGGTGAAGACGGAATTACTGCAGAACTTCTGAAGGCGGGCGGATCGCCGGTACTTAAAGTCCTTCAGAGGCTATTTAATACCGTCTTGCTTGAAGGGAAAACGCCGGAAGCATGGAACAGGGGTGTGGTGGTGCTGTTTTTCAAGAAAGGTGATAATTCTTTATTGAAGAACTATAGGCCCATCACACTGCTGAGCCATGTTTATTTCGAGAAGTTGTTTTCGAGAGTCATTACGAATCCTCTCGAACGAAGGCTTGATGACTTCCAGCCTCCCGAACAAGCCGGTTTCCGGAAAGGTTTTAGTACCATAGACCACATACATACGCTGCGGCAGGTTATACAGAAGACTGAGGAGTATAATCGGCCACTATGCTTGGCGTTTGTGGACTATGAGAAAGCCTTTGATTCGATCGAGACTTGGGCGGTTCTTAGATCTCTCCAGCGATGCCGCATTGACTATAGGTACATCGAAGTGTTGAAGTGCTTGTATAATAACGCCACCATGTCAGTCCGAGTACAGGGGCAGTGCACGAAGGTGATCCCCATAAAAAGAGGAGTAAGACAGGGAGACATCATTTTTCCGAAACTGTTTACGGCCACCTTAGAGGACGCCTTCAAGCTCTTGGAATGGCAAGGACTTGGCATCAACATCAATGGCGAATATACTCACCTTCGATTTGCCGACGACATTGTGATCACGGCGGAGTCGCTGGAAGATCTAGGACGAATGCTCGGTGACCTCAATAGAGTATCCCAACAAGTGGGTCTTAAAATGAATATGGACAAAACAAAAATAATGTTTAATGTCCATGTCGTACCCACCACACTCACCGTTGGGAACTCTACTCTTGAAGTTGTCGACGAATACATTTACCTGGGACAGGCAGTCCGGTTAGGTAGGTCCAACTTTGAGAGAGAGATTAATAGACGAATCCAACTCGGCTGGGCAGCGTTCGGGAAACTGCGCAACATCTTCTCATCCAAAATACCTCAGTGCCTAAAGACTAAAGTTTTTAGTCAATGTGTGTTACCAGTGATGACATATGGATCAGAGACGTAGTCTCTTACAATAGGTCTCATAAAAAAGCTCAAAGTTGCTCAGCGAGCTATGGAAAGAGCTATGCTCGGCGTTTCTCTACGTGATCGAATCAGGAATGAGGAGATTCGTAGAAGAACCAAGGTCACCGACATAGCCCTCAGGATTAGCATGCTGAAGTGGCAATGGGCTGGCCACATAGCGCGAAGATCGGACGGGCGTTGGGGCAGAAAGATTCTAGAGTGGAAACCACGTATTGGCAAGCGCAGCGTAGGACGACCGCCTGCCAGATGGACCGACGATCTTGTGAAAATCGCAGGAAATCGTTGGATGCAGGTGGCATCGGATCGGTTACGCTGGAAAGCGATTGGGGAGGCCTATGTTCAGCAGTGGACAAGTATAGGCTGAAATGATGATGATGATGAAATAAGCATAACATAATTCATTCAATTTAATATAATATTTAAGTCATCATACCGTATGTAAAGACAATAAAGAGTCATTTCTCCCGGTATATCTTCGATAATATTTTAAGCTATTTTTAAACACAACAACGTTAGATACTGATTATATAACTTTAATCGGATTCTGAAGCATTATATCTACACGTTAGAAAATATAATTGCGTACTTACTTTCGAATTTTACTTCTTTTTCACCATTTACTGACGAGTTTAATTTCGGGGTAACTTCAACTTCGGTACTTGCTTTAGGCTTTTTAATGGGAGGAGTTTTGGAAAAATAATTGAATAACGTATTTGCGGCACCAGTACTATTACGTTTAGACATTTTCGTCTATAAAGTTTTACAGTTTTATTTTATACCGACTCGAGATGAAATTTGGCGCAAAATATTGCGAGGCACGGAGTGTCAATGTCAATTAGACTTTATTTATCTACAGGTTGGTGGCATTGGTAAGTTGGTAGCAACGAGGTAGCTACCCATAAAGGTAAAATAGCTACCTATCACCGAGTCCTACCAAATATTTAAAAAAAAAACTGGTCCTTGCTTTGGATTAGATGCCCTAAGCATGTTCTAAGTCCATGTGAAGTCCATTGTCATCCGCTCCGAATACGGGCGACGACGACGACGAAGTCGTAGATCCCCTCCCCTAGCCGGCGGTTGACCGGTGCACTTAGTAGTGCCCGTCTGGCTCGAGCGTAGTGGTTGCACGCTCGATCTTAAGTCCGGTGAAGCTGTAAAGGCGTCGCGGCCAACAGCGTACATCACTAACACACACACGGTAATCTTTGGTTGAGATCTTAGACTGTGTAAATAGCTGACTCAGAGTAAGAATTATGCTCTAAGGTTTCAGAACTCTGAAACGAGTTCACGAGTTGCTCCTTTTACGGCTGTCTCATTTTTTTCGGCTCTTTTACGTGCTCTGTGATTCTTATCATTAACTCGGGCCTACTTTTTTTATATCAATGGGCCTACTAGACTTTCACTTCTGCGCTGCACCAAAAATACACGCGAGCGCTTTTCCAACGCACATTAGTACCACGGAATAAAGAAGTACCTACTATTAGTGAAGCGCTCACGTGAAGTAAAAAACTAAACAGTTATATAAAAAAAAGCTTCCAAAACGCATATTGATAAAGCGCTCGTGTGGATGCGGGACGATGGTGAATATTTAGGTAATCGTTGATTATACTTTATTGGGATGCTATGTAAGCCCCAGATAGCCAACGCTACATGTACACCAAAGATTATTATAATTGATGTACACTCACTTAACGAAGGATGTTAGGTTTAGTAGGCACAACTCCAGACTTCTAACTGCTACTTTTTATAGCTGTTTTGCATTAAAAAAACTATACTTCGAAAGAATATTTTTAGACGAAAAAAATGGTAATGGTGAAGGAACCTAATGGTCCATACACACCGTCACGCCTGTATTCCCCAAGCAGGGTAGTACTGTGTGCCACCAGCTTTTCGCTAACGATGATAGGTCACATGTAATAGGGGGCGAGCCTATTGACATAAAGGCCGGGCACAATTGCAGACTCCGAAATAAAAAGAAAATAATTTTCGTTACAAAAATTATTTTTTTCTGACCTAAGATTTGAATCCAGGAAGGACCTCGTAATCGCAAAGCGTATTATTCACCACTAAACTGTCGAGGCAGTCAAATTCATGGTCTTTATAGTAGATACCTGATATATTATATAGTAATAATAATATCAGCATATACTGTCCCACTGCCAGGACAAAGGCCTTCTCTTGCAAATCGAGGTGAGAGGGATTAGGTCATACTCCGGTTTTGGTGGAGGTAGTAGAGGCAGCCACATGCTGTTGAACCTTATCTAGCCGCCTCTAAGGCTTCTAACTTGGCTAAACGACTACCATATTAACTGGTAGGCGGGACCAACGGCTTAACTTGCCATCCAAAGCACGGAGACGCTTCGAATATGAAAATACCACAATGGTCACTCATTTTAGACCGACCGAGCCGAACACTAATTTACCTTTAGGTAGCTCAGGTTGACTACGTAGGTACCTAAGATACCTGAGACGGTCCTAGCGCTGTCAATTATCAGGCGATACTCCCAATAAACAATTACCAGTTTATACTCCCTTAGTTATACCTCGTTTGCCTCTGGCATTAGTTAGTTATATAATAGAAATAAAACTAGTCATCATCATCATCATTTTAGCCTATACTTGTCCACTGCTGAACATAGGCCTCCTCAATCGCTTTCCAGCGTAACCGGTCTGATGCCACGATCGTCGATCCCTCTGGTAGGCGGCCGTCCCGCGCTGCGTTTGCCAATACATGGTCTTTCTGCCCAACGTCCGTCTGATCTTCGCGCAATGTAGCCCGCCTATTTCCATTTCAGCTTGCTAATCCTATGGGCTATGTCGATGACCTTGGTTTTTCTACGAATTCTCATTCCTGATTCGATCACGTAGAGAAACGCGCGTAGCTCTTTCCATAGCTCGCTGAGCAACTCTGAGCTTTTTTATGAGACCTATTAGTAAGAGACCACATCAGAGAGATCCATCTGTCATAACTGGCAACACGCTTTGTCTAAAAACTTTATAGTCTTCAGACACTGAGGTATTTTGGATGAGAAGACGTTTCGCAATAATAAAACTAGTATGTAATAATAATAATTTAATTTCTAATTGTGTAGTTTTCCTCTTTTATATAAATTAACATGTACCCTAACAGGATATAAAAACTGTACCCTACAGTGGCCGAAGTCTGAAATATACAATTTGACATAATTAGTTAAAATTTGTGTGAACTGTCACTTCGTACATGTTAGAATTCAACCACGAGATAGATAAAAACATTGATTTATTGTAATAACTATTGGTCAAACCCCAAAGACAAGTATGATCATTCCAGCCAGAGAGCTGCCCACGCGTTAACTACTGAACCAAGATTGTCATTCATAGTATTGTAGGATCTGACAATTCTCTTTTAGGTAGGTCGTTTGGTGTCCATATAACAAATTATAAAAAATTATAAGTAAATCGCGATAAAACTCATTAAACAGGAATCTACATACGGAATCTCTGTAACCAGCGAGCGTGTATGAAACGAACTATGACAGTTGAGAAAGCCAGAGAGGTATGTACGGAAAAAAACCTGTTGGATCTCTGTATTCTCTGCCTACCCCGCAAGGGATCTCGCATGGTGACAGATAGATGAATATGGATGAAAATTTTAGTTATTTTTTTTTATCGATGGATATTGGCGTATAATTAAAACTAATACGTAAAATAATCAGAAAAAGGATATATAATTGTCTATATCAACGTTTCCCAAACTTAATTATGCCTTGGCGCAGTCATTCTAATGTTTCCCCATCGTGACCCACCAAAAGTTTTTAACCCTCCTAGTGCTATAGGGAAAATAAAAATACACATTTCAATGTCCATGTCCGAACGGGCGAGAACAATACGCGGGGCGTAGGGCGTGTAAAACAAAAGCTACGCAGGACGCGTGACGACCTCCACTCACTCCTCAGTGCAACAGCGGAGCGAGCGTTCTCGTTGGCACAAACGCAACGCTTCTCTTTATCATTAACGAGTTTGATTGATTATAAACAATGGGGCATTGCTACGACCCGGTATTTTATTTTCGTCGCGACCCACAATATAGGAAACGAACGCGAATGTAGACTATAATGCAATATGTAAATAAACGACTCTCGTTCGCGTTGCCTTTTTGCGCGCGCATTTTATGTTTGCTTCTCTAGTTCGTACAATAAGATGTATATACAATGGATAAAAATATAAAATAGTAGTTACAAATAGTAACTAAGACTTAACCTAAACATTTTGGTGCAAAATGGCAGTGTTACCATAATATTATTGTACAGTCAATATTAATTTTACAAAATCATTTTGTATTTTATTGTTATTAATCCTTTCATTATGGAATGTTTCCATTTAATGCTCAACGTTTACTCCTGGTCGCAATTCTGTTGTAAAAAACACATTCAAGACACCATCATACAAATCATATTCTTTCTTAAATATATTAATTTATGTAATGTATTTCACATTACATAAATTAATATTACATATTTCCCAATTAACATCATGGAGGACATTTAGTACCATCCAATTTCCTGCATTCTACGCTACATCTACGACTAAGATATAATTTACCAATGTTAAGCCACATTATCTGCCGAGGCAACCGAATGTGGTATTATGTATGTGCCATATCATAAACTATACTAGCATCGTGAAAATTATAAACAAAGAATATTTAGTATATTTGAGTTAAGATAGAAATTTAAATCAAAAATAGGTATAAAAAGACATTTCATAACGAAGAATACACAACAAATTAGCTAACTGGGTATAGAAAAATAACTCTAAATAAATATAATTTATTAGAAGACGTGATCCGTAAGTAGAAATAAACTGTGTATCTCTCATTTCGCAAAATATGAACAAATCCATGACACGAAATGAAAACAATTTAGAAGAAAGAAACAATTCTTAATATAAATATATAAGAATTGTTATTTTTCTAAATGTTTCTTTCTTCTAATATAAATAATTACACTTTTATTAAAATATATTTATACCTCTGTACTCTGTTTATAGTTCTTAGAAAATCACCTTTATGATTAGTCTGTGGCTAAAAGAACGTTCCAGATTAAATCAGTCTTTTACATGATTATCTGTGGTTCTGGTACAGATAGTGCGATGGACTTGTGAGGCAGGACTTGTCCTCCGTTGACATACAGCTCGTCTTTCACTATGACGTCTTCGCCGAGGACCGTGCAGTTCTCCATGCGGACCCAGCGGCCGACCACAGACCTCCACCCGACGATACAGCCGTCAAGCCAAGCGTGCTGCCGAACGCACGCGCCGCGAAGGATTGTACTACGTTTTATGCATGCACCTGTAATTCATAATACAGTTTTAACATTTTCGCACTGAATGAATGATAAGACTAAGAGTTAGAATGATGCAAGAACTCTATCCACATTAACTGTATGGAGCTTATGTATATCATAAACGATAATGAATATGATACATGACAATGTACGGTACAGTTTACGGCGGTATAATATGTTTAATTACTTTGAAAGGTACTAAAAAACTTTAGTGTAACTAAGCGATACTGCTATTCCCTGCACTATTAGTTTATAAAAAAACATTCTATAAATCAATACATAATATATTTTTATAACAGAATTGACTAGTCTCTGTAATCGGCAAGCGTGTATGAGACGGACTATCAAAGTGGAGGAAGTTAGAGTTCTGTAAGGAAAGAACCTGTTGGAACTCTTTACTCTCTCCCTACTCCGCAAGGCTTCTGGCGTCACGGTATAGGAGGACAAATAAATAGAATAGACTACGTGTGGCACATCATGTAAGTAAAGGTTGATTCTTATCACTGGTAGGGATGGCGTACGATCGATATGAATTGTTATAATGTAGGTGATACTAAAATAGTCACGAATAATAGAACTATACTAGACGAGTGTGCATGCGCTATTAATAGCCCTAACACTTTTACCTAGTTTTCTTAGCCTATGATTATTAACAGTCTTCAAAACAAAGGAAGGGAAGCCTCCACAGAAATTACCTACGTGGTTATGTTGTTAATCATATACTGTAGCCAGTTCACAACAGATTTTATAACAGCTAAGAAAAGAAAATATATCGACCAATAGAAACTTCCCATGTGTTGAGCTCACTTGTCGTCACGATAGGCTAAATAAACCGCACAATACACTTTATTAGCGTGGCTTAATAAATGGCGTTTACGGCTATCAGAAATTAAACAATACTGTGCATATACGAGCAAGGCAAATAGTGTAGATATACCACTGATAAAGAATGCGCACAACATATATATTGTTTTCTTAAGTCCAAGTTGCGCCAATAAATACTGCTCAGCCAATTTAGCTTAACCACTACCGTAGCGGTTCTGTGTGCCAAATGGTCACTCATCTCAGACTGTCTGAATCGAATGTTGCTTAACTTTGTTGATCTCTAAGAATACCACGGTCGTGCTGGCATCACCCTTTAGTCCTTGATCAAGTTATAATTCCGTACTATTTATATTAATTTCGTATATATATATTGAACATATTATTTTTCCTTATCAACCTCATAGGAACTCATGCATGACATTGGCCTAGTGCGATAATTTCAATTGTAGATCAATTGTGCAATAGAAAAAAATATAGTACAAAATAGCGTCTATACTAGTGAAACATAGTTAATAGTATAGGAAAATATTCTGCATATTTAATTAACATGTAATTTTGTGTCATCATCATCCTCTCAGGCTTTACTTGTCCACTGCTGAAAATAGGCCTCCCCAATCGCTCGCCAGCGCAGCCATGTGTGTATTAATTATAATATAGTGATATTATACACCAGTGGGTGTACTTTAAATAGTATTCTAAATAAACCAAGTCCTAAGATTTAGGTTTATTTTTAGTTTTTAAGTTCCCAACGTTTCATTCTTAAAATATTTTTATTCTATCTATTAATTCGAAAAATAGTAATTTTATCTATTGATCTGAAAAATAGTTTTATTCCATTTATTAATTAGAATAATAGTTTTATTCTATCTACTGATTCGAGAAGTAGTTATATTCTATCTATTGATCCGAAAAATAGTTTTATCCTATTTATTGATGGGAAAAACAGTTTTATTTTATCTATTGATTGCAAAAATGGTTTTATTCTATCTATTGATCCGAAAAATTGTTTTATTCGATCTATTGATCCGAAAAATAGCTTTTTTTTATCTATTCATTCGAAAAATGGTTTTTTCTATCTATTGATGCATAAAATAGTTTTTTTCTATCTATTGATTCGAGAAATAGATTTATTCTATCTATTGATCTGAAAAACAGTTTTATTCTATCTATCTATCTATCTATATCATCACGCCAGTTCCCTCGCGGGGTAGACAGAGAGTACAGAGTTCCAATAGGTTCTTTCCTTACATACCTCTCTGGCTTCCTCCACTCCCATAGTTCGCCCCATACACACTCGCCGGTTATGGAGACTCTTGACTTGCCCTTCAGCTAAGACACGGTTTATTTGGTCATGGTAAGATAGTCTAGGTCTTCCCCGGCACCTACATCCTTCCACTTTCGCATTGTATATTCTATCTATTAATTCGAAAAATAGTTTTATTCCATCTTTTTTATTTTATTAATAGCATATTTATATG
This sequence comes from Phalera bucephala, assembly GCA_905147815.2. Classification (NCBI taxonomy): domain Eukaryota; kingdom Metazoa; phylum Arthropoda; class Insecta; order Lepidoptera; family Notodontidae; genus Phalera; species Phalera bucephala. The sequence continues at coordinate 12,794,951 of LR990627.1, forward strand.
ATAGACAACAGTCTTACCATCTTCAATGACAACATCTGGGCCGATAGTAACATTGGGGCCTATCCGGCAGCCTTTGCCAATAGTGGCTGATGGGTCAATGAGCACGTTGCCCACGACTTCTGCGCCATCGTGCAGCTTATTGGAATTCTTTTGACGAAGACTGTTCAGGTATAAACACATTCCTGAGAAAACAGACAATCTTTGAGAGACTTCAAAATAATCGCAACAGGGCCCTTATTTGCTTGACCATGTAATTATTGGCCATGTAATTTGTTGAAATGATCAGTTAATTTTACTCCAGTGGCATACAAAACACCATTACATGATCATTTCGTGTAAGGGTTACAGAGAATAAGGGCCCTGTAAGAAAAATATCTACATAGTTAATATCAGCTAGTTAATTGGTATGAAGTTTCTTATTTACAGTCCCACAAGGATCATTTGGCACGTTGTCAAAATCGAAACTAACGCAGTCATCAAGCGAAATGTCACTTCATGACAGACACAGAGTTGCCTTTTGCTATAAATTTTACCCAAGTTCTTTTTTTATTAGTAACTATGTCACCTGTTGAAATATCTCCTCGGAAGTAGGAAATTTTACTAAATGGTAACCCTAATTTCACACCAACGGCCCCCTTGTCAATGTATCCACGGGCTTAACGATCGCACCTTGTCGCACTATAATTTATATATTTTGTCACTGCAATGATAAATTATCCATCTTTGAGAGAAAATTGTTATTTGGCTTTTATTAGCAGGGCCTTGTAACATTCACCTTCATTTTTTAGAACACTACTATCTTAACAAACACCAATACTTGTGGCAGTCACAACCATTACCCATGAAAACAAACACACACCGTCACGCCTATATTCCCCAGAGGTGGTGGCAGAGGTGTACTGAGTACACCCACGTTTCGCCGACGTTGTTAGGTCCCATGTAATAGGGGGCGAGCCTATTACAAAACAACATACTTATAATATTATTGCACTCTAAATATGTACCTCTATACTAACTAACAATCATAAAAGTAAGGACTAACATACAAACTTTATGAATGCACTCTGTTAAGTAATGTAGTGGTATAAAGTAGTAAAAAAAATGAGAAGCATATAACCCGATAATATTCAGTATTAATCGCTTATTCTTTATTAACTACTTATTTTTACCTGTCAAGAAGTCTTTTGGTTGCCCCACATCCATCCAGAAACCCTGTAACTCCATGGCATACAACTGGCCATCTGTTGCCATGTATGGAAACACTTCCTTTTCAATAGACATGGGTCGTAGTTCTATTCTATTTAACACTGATGGATTTAATATATACATCCCTGTGAACATAATAAATATAACATTTTGTTTAAATAGCCTGGACCCCACGATGTCTCCACGAAAATCAATCCTGAGTCAACTTTCTAGCAAAAAAGTTCAACGTGTCACAAAGTCTTCACCTCAATCAACCACAAAGACTCTGACCCTCTTCAGGGGTAATCATCTCATCTATGGGAGTCCATATGCATGACATATTTCACCTAACCTTAATACATATTGCATTTTTCTTTTCATAAAATCTTATGGTACTAAGGAAAAAATGCATTGCCTATTGCACATTGCAAAAAAGATTACTCATAGGCATAATTTTTTAAACAATCATTACCAAATGACTATAATAAAGTACTTACCAGCATTAATTTTATTAGATATAAATTCCTGTGGCTTTTCAACAAAACTTTCTATTTGTCCATCCTCTTTATAGACGACCACTCCATATTTGGATGGTTCTTCAACTTTGGTCACTACTATAGTACCTTCCTGAAACAATTAAAAGAAAAAGCCCCAAAATAAATAATTACTCAATAAGCATCCCAAGACAATCACACAAGAGCTTAGGCTTCTATTATACTACTCAAACACTCAGCATGGGCAAAGCATTTGAGGAATATACAAGTATTATTGATAGATCCACTGAAAAAAATACATTGTATGATTCTGAAAACAATATTTTATTATACATTGATGTTTTTGCAGATGTAGTAAATACAAAAACACAAATACAATAAAATACTATAAAAATATATGGATTGAAACATGAAACCTAAAACGAAAGTTCATAAAGCTCCCATTAGCTACTCCCCTTGGGTGAAAAATGTAATGCTTTCAAACACTAATACAGGCTCAAATAATATTCAAGCTTACCTTTCCGTGACCCCTGTGGAATTTGGTGAGTTCTTTAAAGGGGAAATCACAAATGACATCAGAGTTCAGAACAAAGAATGGTTCAGGACTAGTGCTGAGCAACTCACGAGCGAGGGCCAATGGCCCTGCTGTTCCAAGAGGCTCAGTTTCATGTGAAAATGTTAATGAGACACCAAGTTTAGACACTTGCTCTGTTAACTCTTTTTCCATATCTTCAGCTCGGTATGACACAGCCAGTATTACCTAGGACAAATTGAGGAAAAAATACAATACAGATTAATCAAGTATTTTATTTTTATTTTAAATTGGGTCATTAATTAAAAAAGCGATAACGCAAGTATTTTATGTCGTTATTATAAATGAAATAATTACCTGTGTAACTCCTGCTTCAACTAAAGCCTCTATTTGATGTAACAATATTGGTTTATTGGCAAATTCCACAAGGGGCTTTGGCCTACTCAACGTAAGCGGTCTCAAACGAGTCCCGTATCCACCGACTAGAATCAAGGCCCGAATTTCTCCTAGCTTTTTGTCTGACCCGCACATCCTGTTTTCTTTCCAATCTCTTTGTAAACAACACCAAACGCCGGACACTTATCTACCTACTGATAAACTCTGAAAGATCCTAGCAACGTGTCGTAATATACGTCAAACATACAGAGTTGAAATATTTTAACGCCTTGACTTAAAGCACACCAAAATTCACTTAGGACTGAATTATAATTCCGGAATGCATCAATTTATTTTTTATATTTGTACAAAAATTACGTTCTCGTACACGTCATAACATTACTCATTTATCTGTGTCCCACAGAGTACATTTGCCTTTGTTCACAGATTAGACATAATCTATTAATTTACTCTTTGGATATAATATTAAATTATATCTGTGTTATACTTACTAGGGATGTCTCATGTTGATAAAAAAAATATTTTATGTAAAATATTCGCTTTTTGGTCAATAAAATATGCAAAAATAAATCTATTAGTAAAACTATGAGAGTGGAGGAAGCCAGGGGTATGTAAGGAAAGAAGCTGTTGGAACTCTGTACTCTCGGCCTATGCCGCAAGGGATCGGGCGTGATGATATAGATACATAGATAAATCAATTTGTTCCTCGAATGGGACTGATTCACGTTACAATAATGATAATATTATGATATCTTTATGATGAGTTATTGGAGTTGTGTCGATAATTCATATTTAAAAGTAAAGGTTAAAATTAGTAAATATAAAACAACGTCGTTTTTTTTATTTCTTGAAACTTATTTGTCAATCTTAGAATTATACAATGAAGCTAAAATTACCTGGAGGGCGTCATACGACGTTGCCGCTTCGCCGGTCATCGTTTAACACATTGTCTTTCTCTCAATCACACGGATCACCATTTTGAGTGAATGAGAAAGCTATTGTAAGATTGGCAACGTTGCCCTGTACGTGTGCTTGGTGCAATGTTGTGACATATAACTAGGCCATAACAATTGGGCCGCATCCGCTTCAAAGGTAAACATATGAATTAAAATCATAGTGAATACTGAAAATTAATTTATATAGTGAACTTATATCGTGTTATGCAGTGTTTTGTCCATTAAGAACAAGTAAAGTAGGAATTTTTATTATATTTAAAGTAGGAATAAATGAACTGGAATTGGCATCTTACACGCATGTCTTTCTTGCATTCATAACGACGTTTTGTAGCTAAATATGCATTTCATATTAAGGATATACATCATTGGCGATATATAATTACCACATGGTGGCCATATACTATAGATTTTAAGTTTTAAAGTAGGTTTATAAAATGCATTGTTTTACGTCTCACGAACAGTGATGTACATGCAACGCCTGTCGTCTGCTATCGATATTTGCCAAATTCATGCCCTTTCTTGCACATTTATAGTGAAAAATCGAACGTCCCTCGTCACGTCTTACTCCCCGTTCGCGTGAGGTGGTGAACTGCATTACAGCGCTTTCAAAAAATGTACGGTGAATAATTTGTTTTATTTCAGCGCTTTACAACTTGTATTGTAAAAGCGCTCGTGCGGACGACTCCCACTCCCACTTGGGGAATATAGGTGTGCCGGTAGTTATAATTTTTACATCACCTTTACCCTACGTCTGACGTAGGGTAAAGGTTACTCGTAGTAAAAATCGTAAATTACATGAGTCAATTACGATTTTATTTATTTATTTATGAAAAGGTACACCATCGACTCATCACACACAATAGTTAACTACGTAAGATACAGATACAGTCTGAGACAAGGTGACAAGCCTTTATAGGCGTATACAACATTTAAAGATTAATAGTCAGTTCGAGTAATACAAATCAAGGAAATTATAAAACATAGTGAAAGAAAACAATGTCAACATCACAATATGAATTAAATATATAAATTAATAACTTTAATAGGAACAGTTACAAGCAAAACAAACATTTTAAATCGAATATACAAGGTGTAATATAATAAACGCAAGACCTAAGACAATCCAATTAGAGAATTGCTTCATAAATTCAAAACGAAAACCAAATTTCCATATTGAAAGGTTTTTACCCCTTTTTTAAGCACTTTTATACCCCAATTAGCAATAAAACTTGTACGTGTATGTATGCATTTTGAGAAATACGGGTTAGGAATGCATTTGTTATCTCCTTATTGCTATGAATTAAGAATAAATTTAGTTTTTTATAGCGCACTGCAGGAGTAAAATCATTTTTTTCAAATTTAAAAAAAAATGTAAGTTACATTAAAAATCAATTCAGTTATCGAATCAGAATCGAACTTTGGGGCACAGCATCTAACAGCAACATCGAAATCTTGGAAAGATTCCAGACCAAAACCATGAGACTCATGTTCAATATTCCAAAATGCATCAGCAACAAATACATCCTACAAGACTTGAACCTAACATCTGTTCAGCAAGAAATATTCATAAGAAGTCTTAAATACCAGAATAAGCTATCAAAACATGTCAATGCTTTAGCGACAAACCTTAAGGGCTCTGGTAGTACCATATACTCAAGACTGAGGAGGAGTAGTGTTCCAACCCTCCAATACCGATTCCCCATAATATAGTGAGTGAGGTCAATGGATTCTCCTCCTAGCCAAATGTCATACCCAGACTGGGCAACGAAACTAGCAGCTAAATGTGAGAAACAGGTCGCTGTGCTGAGCAGGATGAAAAAAAAATAATTCAGTTATCGATTTAGAACAAACTACTTTCAGGTCTTGCGTTTATTATGTTACAGCTTGTATATGAACTGGGAATATAAATCATAATCAAAGTGCAAACGTACATTTTTTTATATGTAAATATCGCTACGTAAGGCTATATCATTGTAAGATTACATAAACCTATATAAGGGCGAAAGTTTTGCTCAATTTGTTCGACTTGTAGATGTAGAAAAGAAAAAACTTGCAGGAAGTAAATATTTTTTAATCATAAATTCTAATTCCTTATCGATAAATCCTGTACTAGTAATAACTTGCCTATTCACGCACACTAACGCATATTCACAAACTCACACCAACATAAAATTTACACGCTACCCCAGCCATATGTGCCGTCTATACATTCTTCGTCTAAGAATTAACGTGCGAAGTACTTTAATAGGCACTTTACGAACAAAACAGTCCGTTGAATGCAAGTACACACAAGTACTAAACACACACTAGTACTACTCTCGCTAGTACCCAATTACTGCTTTCAAGGTGCTAAGTCAATCGTTAAATCCGTTGATCGCTGCTGAGGTCGCTGGTGTATTCCCCTAAGATCGCTTGTTCTCAATTTGATCGCTGTCGCTTCAGAAGAGAGACTGTGTCCGTCGCCGCGCTGTTCCTTTTATACTTGTATGAAAGTTCTAGAACGGACGCGAACCCTCCAAATACATCGATAGGCAAGTCCAGGTACATCAAACAATAGCCGGCGCATTCCACAAAGCGGTATTGTTATTACGTACCTACTTACTTAACACGACCGCGTGCCGACGATAATAAAAGGGGAAGTACCTTCTAAACGTTTTAGCACTCAAACGCGGATCCTAAATCACGAAAATTAACAGTTCCATCGCACGGATATCAACATGCTTTTCAGGGTACAGATTTATGTACATACAGGCATGGCATACAACGCACCCTCGTGGGGTGGAGAGCACAATGTCAACTCATATAGAGGTCAAACCTGTAATCTTCAGTAAAAGCATTACTACCCAAAGGGCAACACTTCATTTCGCAACCGAAGCTCTATATGTAATCTCAATATAAAGCTTCGAGTGAGGTAAGTAGTTTAATAAGCGTTTTATTTCAGGTAAAATACCACTATAGTTAAAGATAAAATAATCATAAATAGGTCTAGTTATCCCACCCCCGATTGGGGAATATAGACGTGACGGTGTTTATCTAGATATTCTATCCTTACTAAATGTGATCCAAATTCGTTTAGTCATTATGACGTCAAATAGGAATGGTAATGTTGCAGTATTCATTTATTAATATCGACACTAAGCGATAGGCGCTGTAGGACTTCATTAGTGGAGAAGCGTAAAATAATGCATATTTGAAATATAAATTAAAGTTTTAAACTCACAGGTAATTATCACCGTATATTAATTATATGACGTCAATGATTATATGATGTATGTAATGTTAAGTCCATAATTTTGCTATGAAACTTCCCTATAAAAAAATAAGAGGCAATAAATACATACGTGTGTAATGATAATTCAGGATTTTTCACTCCTCCTTTGGTTGTCCTTGATTGACAAAATACAGCACAACACGATATAATTTCACTGCATTCAAATATATTTAGTTATCACAATGATTTTTATATATATTTTAACTGTTGAAACAGACGGGGTGCATTGTTATGGCCTAAGGATAGGTCACAATATTAGACCAAGCACACGTACAGGGTGACGTTGCATACCTTACAATAGCTTTCTCATTCATTCAAAATGGTGAACCGTGTAACTGAGAGGGAAAGAAGACAATAAGTTGAACGATAACCGGCGGAGTGGCAACGTCGTATGACTCCCTCCAGGTGATGTTAGCTTCATGTTTAATCCTATCTCTATCGGCTGGTTTCAATATTCAACACAAGGATGGATTTGCTTACTTCGGATAGAATTTTGACATATTTTGTAAGGAAAATCTGTCATAATCCTACTGACAGTAAGCAAATCTATCCTACGTCTCTTTCTAAGTAGGGTGACCCAACATTGGTACGATAATGGACTTGTTGACATATAACTAACGTATAATAATCCATAATCGTATATAAGTCCATAGTCGTATCAATGATTGGTCACTATACTTAGAAAGATACGTAGGGCTTTAAGTGAATATCCTTGTCGTCACATTTTTTCGCAGAGTGCTCAATCCGTTTAGGGTAATATATCCATTGTATATGCAACCTAGCCATTGTAAAAAAATGTTTTTGGTAGGTATTTTGTAATTTTAACTTGCAACACTACATGGATCAGTTGTCAACTGTCAGTTGTTAGTGGTGTCAGTCTGTTATGTAATGGCTAGTAGGGTAGGCTGTCAGTGTCACTAAATTATTTTGTTCTTGTACATTTCCTATCAAATTAACTAGATAGACGATGGCTGCACCGGCCCGAATGTTACCTAGGCTCAAAGGTAAGCTCTAAAGTATTTAAACTATTCATTACAATTCAAAAACATACTAAAAAAGAGTTTTGAGTTTTAGGAAAGTGTATCACGTCACATTTTCTGTAACCGTGATTAACCTCAGAGCCATAACCTTGTAGTTTGATTGTCACCTGAATTTCCTGCGTGATCCAGATGTAGTTCACGATTTTAGCATTACCATGACATAAAATATCTTCTAATTGATTAAACTCGCCCTGTATCCATGTACTGTCAATGTCGTATTCATTGTGCCTAATGTAACCGAGACCTTCATCTATAAATAATACCCCTGTTCGCGATGGCAATAAACTTTCTAGGTAATTAGGCATTATATAAACCATTGTCTATGTCACGTTAAATTGTTAGCAAGGAATTAGCTGTTTTAGCCCAATAACACAATGGATCAATATGTTGACCTTTGGTACTGTCATTTGTAAGGCAATGGTACGTTGTTACTACTTGATAAATGTTGATAAAGTTGTTTTTGTTTTATTATTATTTATTGCACAACTGATAGCCCTTTAGGAGTAAAAAACTCATAATTTTTTATCATCTTTACATTTTCTTGAAATAGTAAAGGTTTTTCCAATAATAACTCTTATCTGGTTTGTTTCTGACATAATTTTAAAAGAATAACTTTGGCATGTGTTTGCTATCTTGACCATTTTTTTAATTCTTTTAATCTCAATTAATGCTTTTTTTAAATTGTGTCATATGAGTAGAAACATAGTAGGTACATTGTATTATTAGAACAAAACTAATCGTTATATCAAATAAAGTGTATGCAAGTGGGGTTGCAATTATTTGTTATTTAGTAATTTGGCAACAATTAATTATGCATAAACCATTAATATTCTCTATAGTTTCTAACATGGTATATCAATAATTTCATATACATAAAAGATCATGTCTCTCTCTTTAATTTATAGGTGCAGACTTTTTTATAGAAGTGGGATAGTATAGATATTACTTAACAGAATTTTATCTGCCTCGTTGATCTAGTGGTGAATAATGCATGATCTAAAGTTCCTGGGGTCAACTCCTGGATCTTATAAAGAGCAATTATTCAATAGAAAAATTTCCAGTATCAGTCCAGAGTCTGCCACTGTGACTGCTATGATGGCAATAGGCTCATCACCTATTACATGGGACCCAACGTTGGCAAAAAGTGTACGGGTGTATACAGTACACCTCTGCTACCCCTGCTTCGGGAATATAAGCATGACAGTGGTTATAATTTTTTTTTAGAAAGATCTCGTCTTAATTGTAATATTATTATTTCTGTATATTTTCCCAATAGATTGCATGAAACTGACAAATGTCAGGTTCATGTCAAGCAACCCATATGCCGAAACTAGAAAAAACCTAGCATTGACAAGTGACACCAAAGTCATTGTGCAGGGATTTACCGGGAAACAGGGAACATTCCACAGTCAACAGGCCTTGGATTATGGCACTAAGATCGTGGGTGGAGTATCCCCCAAAAAAGCTGGACAGGAGCATCTGGGGAAACCAGTGTTTGGTACCGTGAAGGAGGCAATGATGGCTACCGGTGCAGATGCATCCGTCATCTATGTACCACCGCCCGGAGCAGCTGCCGCTATTTTAGAGGCTATTGAAGCTGAAGTACCACTGATCGTGTGCATCACTGAAGGTGTGCCACAACATGTAAGGCTTTTCTATTTCTATCTACATCATCACACCAGATCCCTTGCGGGATAGGCAGATTGTCCGGTGATGCTGTAAAGGCCCTTTGGCCAACAGTGTAGATCACACACACAAAATAGCAGAGTTTCAACATGTTCTTTCCTTACATACCTCTCTGGCTTCCTTGGTTTGGCACAGCCAAACTTTGAGAGTGGCCTGTGCGGGTTGGCAAACTTCACACACTTTCGAGAAACCCTTAGGCATGCAGGTTTCCTCATGTTTTCCTTCATCGTTGAAACAAGTGATAGTTACTTTTTTATACGCACATACTTTCGAAAAGACAAAGGTGCATGCCTGGGTTTGAACCCCAGACCTCTGACTTTACAGTCTAACGGTCTAACCACTAGGCTATCACTGCTTTCTTGTTAGAGATTAGTTTAATTAAATTATTGACTGCCTTGCTTGTTTAGTGGCGTATAGTGCAGATAACAAGGTTGGGAGTTAAAATTTTAGGTTGAATAGGATTGCTTTTCTGTTAGGAAATCTTCAAATATTAATCAGATGTTTAGAATCATGCCTAGTATAATGACAATATATTGCTTCTTATTACATTTGCATATGTGGGTGTGCATAGTACACCTATCACACTCCTCCTTGCGGAATAAAGGCGTGTCCATGTCTTTGCTCTCTTATCTGCTTGTTATATATTTGGATGTTGCTAGCTAACTTGTTGATACAGTTGAAATGATATAAAATGATGATTTACATTTTAACTTATCAACTTTGTGTAAATAATAAAGTGACGTAACAATTTGTATCAGAATTCATACAATATAGTACACGAATAAGTCCAAATCTTGGTAGATATTGCTTTTGCAAACCTCGAAGAAATGGTTTAAAGTAGATAAGACAAATGTTACAACATTGGATGCATAGTTACGGACGATCATTTGAAATTGAGGATTTGCATAGTCATACAATCAAGAGCGTACGTGGCCACTTTAGGACATATGTCTATCAAAGTAACATTTGTATTTTAAAATCAAGAAAATTAACATTACTGTAAAAATGTTCTAAAGTGCTTATCATCAGTATCAGATGGTTCTTTTTTAACTGTAGTTCCAATTAATTTTTTACTATCAGTTTCCCACGGCATCGTACCCTGTCGACAACAGCGTCACCTACCGGTCTATGTTATATAGCCTATGTTACTTCTGGATAAGGTAGTTTTTTTCTAATGGTGAAAGAATTTTTGAAATCTGTCCAGTTGTTTTTGAATTTATTCGTTACAAACATACAAAAATACGAATCTTTCCTCGTCATAATATATAGATAAGTAGTTTTTAACACGTATTTCAATCTTCTTTCTATGAATTTTATAATTCCAAGTTCGTACATAGATAGGGCAGAAATTGGATGAGATTAGCCGAGGATTGTACTTAGTGGCTTGCAATTGGAGAAACTGGATGGAGAGGAGAACTTCTATAGGCTGATGATGAGGTTGCGTCCTTCTTTCTTTTCTTTTTTAAAATAAACGTATAAATGTAGCCCCACATCAGGATTTATTCCTGTGTCTTTGTACGAATATGAAAATTCACATACACAGAAATGCCCAGACCGAAATCGATATCATCATCGAAAAATAAATTATTGTTGGTTACACAAAGATTTGTACTGTGTAGGAATCGAACCCGCGACTATTCGACCCCGTGGGCGAAGCGGATTAAGCTCTTAACCACTGCGCCAAATCGTCTTTATACAAACGATTGTCGCGCGTATCAGTTAGGTAATATTTAGAAGTGTATCTATATATTACTTAACAATCATGTCAAGTAATATATAGATACACTATTATCTGCTAATAAAGTCAAGATTTGATCAAATTGAGATTGATGATTCCCTATTAAATATTATCCTATTCTATTAAGAATCGAGTCAATGACCTATCTTTATGGCGTGGCGCCGACATTGCCTATTATGCTTTGTCTTATTATAACTTCGGGTGAATGCGGGCATTTAGAACATGTTTATTTAGTTTCAGACGTTTGACGATTTAGTTGCAATTCAAAAGCTCCTTAAAACGCTCATTAAAACAAACTATTCGCGGCGATCATGTCGCGTTTTAAACTTTTTCGTTCGGTACAGCGACTGAACACTGACACGCTATTTTGATACCGTGATCGTCTCCAAACAATACAACATCGATGCTGTCGCAAAATCGCTGATCGCCAATGATGCTAGTTTGTGTTATGGCCCTTGGTCCTTATTGATACTCCAGTGCCATACACATTACACGATAACATCACAAAGTTATAATAATCCGCCACATTTGGTCATAACAAATAAGTGCCCTTATTAGCCCTCGTTTTGAATCCATAAAACAATGTTACCAATATTTTTAGGACATGGTGCGCGTGAAGCACGCTCTTCTGCGTCAGAACAAGTCACGGTTGGTCGGGCCTAACTGCCCCGGCATCATTGCCCCCGAGAAATGCAAGATCGGCATCATGCCGGCGGCGGTCCACAAGCGGGGCTGCATCGGCGTGGTGTCGAGGTCTGGCACTCTGACATATGAGGCATGCCACCAGACCACAGAGGTAAGATTAATGTACTGTCACAATAACACTGCAGACACAATTGGCCATCAATAGGGTAGGGACGTATGTGCCCAACTTGTCGCTAGTAACATATCGGAACAGTACCTTGTCACCGCGTCGATTTTGTTAGGGACCGAAACTTCTTCAGGCGACATAGTGCAACCAACGAAATAGGTGCAAGTACTTTATTAGTAAAATTGATTCGCAAAAGAAGTTATAAAACGAGAATAAATTTGTATTCCAGTTTCCATCATACCTACTTATCAGTGCTGAAATCTCAATTGACTTAAAGGGCAGCATGGTCATGCTTTTGCATGTCCATTCTTTTGTGCGTATGAAACAGATTTCTTTAAAAAAAAATGCCAGAGACTGGGTATTGTCTTGTCATGTGGTTTGCAAAAAAAAATCATTCACAAATATGTTAATTAATAAATAAATCAAGAAGATTTATCTGGAGGAATCGAATCTCTCGGTCCAGTGAGCTGTGTGGTCTACACTCAGACCAGTAGACCAAACCGTCGTCATGGTATTGTGTTATAATATGGTCTTGCTACTTCCCAGGCTGGTCTTGGACAGACCCTCTGCGTCGGCATCGGTGGAGACCCATTCAACGGTACCGATTTCATTGACTGCCTGGAAGTATTCTTGAAGGATCCTGAGACGAAAGGCATCATTCTCATCGGTGAGATCGGCGGTAATGCCGAGGAATTGGCGTCTGAATATCTTACCCAGTACAACACTGTAAGTATGGCATTACTCGATGACCTCGCCTTTTAGTATCCTAGATCGGAATAAGCTCAAATTTAGAGCTTAGACAGTTCGTATTAAGAACTATCTTGAGATTGATATACTGACTCGAATAGGGATAGGGTTCGTAATTACAGAGCAACTGTGTTGCATTTACCTTAGTAAACTCCGGATCTAGTCTACTCCTAGCTTTCGCAAATATTATTTGTCTATTATATTAATTTTGTGAGCTGTGTGTACTTGTTGGCACCGCCTATTTCTGGTAGAAGAAATAATTTACTTTTAATATCCAGTAAGTGCTCACTCAAACGTATGTGAATGGTGCGTAAACGAGTTATGGTTATCGATTCTCTTTGTGTAATTATATAACGATGCTTTGATAGACGCTGACGTCGGCGTATGTAGATAGTAACAAACTTATGAGTACTTCATGAGGAGAAAGTTGATAACTATTTGTATAGTAGGTGACTTGACTTTATCGCAAGTTACGTTCCACTAAATTGGCATAATAATCATGCATATTATTATTTCAACAACCTGACAGAAAATACGAGAGAATCATAGTAAACCTTCAAATACTTATTTATGTGTTATTTTTATGACTTGTTAAAAAATGCACTTGTTGAAAATTGACTGCCTCGGTGGTCTAGCGGCGCTTGTGCTTTGCGATAACGAGGGTTCATATCCTAGATCAGACAAAAGTAGTTTTTATAACGGAAAATTCCCAGTATTAACCCAGAGTCTGGAATTGTGCCTGGTATATGACAGGCTCGACTTGATACATGGGACCTAACATCGTCGGCTAAAAGTGGGTGCACACACTATATGCCACTCCCGCATGGGGAAATTAGTCGTGACGGTGTTTATTTTTATTTATATACAAGTTGGTTGAAAAGTTTTCTTTTTTCAATACAGCCCCAGAAGGTAAAGAAAAGTTCGCGCTAAGGTCTATTGATTTTTATTTATAATCCGCTGTATAGCAGTTTTGTATGTCGTGTATCAGTCGCTAAATACATTATTTACTTTTATCACCAGAGCTTCACGTCAAGGTTGATCTTAATTTTCGTCATGTTACATAACGTACAGACTTTGTACCTAATCCACAGATCAAAGTGATTTAGTTCTTTCGTATTGAAGATAGAATTAAAGTAATTTTATTTTGGATTACCTTCTTGTAATGTGGATTTACATTTTGATAACAAGTTAATGTAATCGTATAACGTAGATAGACTAGGACCATAGAATAGTCTCTAGAATAGGACCGGTAGAAATATCTGAGATTCGATTGAGATCATAAGAGCATTAATAATACGTATCGGTGCCTTATTAATATTGCGTAGCTTATTTAGCATCAAATTGCCCACACAATGGAATGTATATTGATCTTTTTATAATGCTATTCCAGGGCCAAAAGGCGAAACCTGTGGTATCATTCATCGCTGGACTAACGGCTCCCCCCGGAAGAAGAATGGGTCACGCCGGTGCTATCATCTCTGGCGGCAAGGGAGGCGCTATGGATAAGATAAAGGCTTTAGAAAAAGCTAACGTCATAGTCACTCGCTCTCCCGCCAAAATGGGCGTCGAACTGCACAAAGAAATGAAGCGACTAGAAATCATCTAAGCACCTAATTCGACATAAATAAAATCATAACATTATACTCTGTATAGTTTTAGTATACATTGCTCTTATTTATTTTCCAATGTTGTTTCAGCCAACAGATTTATTGTTATACATTATAAATATGGAAAAAGTATGTTTAAATTTCGTGACACTGTTAGCTGTCAGTTTTTGACTTGATCTTTAATAATAAATGTCTATAACTTATATTGTAACAGTTGTACCTGTTCCTGTTAAAATAAAATTATAAATGATGTACGGCACGAAATTGTTAGCGAAGCACAGACCTTAGTATTAAGAAACTCAAGTGTTATATATAAGTGTTACCTATAAACGATCAAATTTCGAGTCCCATGTGGTAGGATGTAAAAATTATGAATTTTTCGCTACATTTCCGATTGGTTGCGCTTATCCGTACTGTATGAAAAAAAATGTAAACTCGAAATACATACATATAGTATTGAACTTTTTTTTTATTTAGTATTTTCGTAGCTGACCGATCGAATTCGCAACAGTCGCGTAGTAAGAAAGCGAGTAGGTGTGAAAGATAGTATCGGTGTAAAGATGAGAAAGGTTATGCTCCGTTGGTTCGGGCATATAGAAAGAATGTCAGAAGAAAGAATAACAAAACATATACAATGCGAAAGTGGAAGGATGTAGTAGGTATGAAAGATAGTATCAGTGAAAAGATGAGAAAGGGTATGCTCTACTGGTTCGGGCATATAGAAAGAATGTCAGAAGAAAGAATGACAAAACAGATATACAATGCGAAAGTGGAAGGATGTAGTAGGTATGAAAGAAAGTATTGGTAAAAAGATGAGAAAGGGTATGCTCCGTTGGTTCGGGCATATAGAAAGAATGTCAAAAGAAAGAAGACAAAATAGATATACAATGTGAAAATGGAAGGATGTAGGGACCGGGGAAGACCTAGACTATCTGACCATGACCAAATAGACCCGAGTCTTATCTGAAGGTCAAGTCAAGAGTCCGTAACCAGCGAGCGTGTATGAGACGTAATATGAGAGTGTAGGAAGAGATATGAGAGGTATGTAAGGAAAGAACCTGTTGGAAATCTGTACTCTCTGCCTACGCCGCAAGGGATCTGGCGTGATGATATAGATAGATCTAGTAGTTTCAGTAATAGATATAATATTACCAATATCATCAGTCATAAATAAATAATAAATCAAGCCTCTACTATCTCGATGCTGGGCACTCACAAATCGAGGTAAGAGAGGTAATATTCTGTGCCGATTGATAGAGGCAGATTTGTGGCCGCCTCCCATTGAGACTTATCAAGCCGCTCATGAGGCTTCCAACTTTGCTTTAACAAATATCACATGAAGTGGTAACAGGGACCAACAGCCTAACGTGCCTTTCGAAGCATAGACATTTTTAAATGGAAAAATCAGGTATTTAATCCATTCTCAAACAATGTAGACTCTCCTCCCACATCTCTATTATTTATTTTACAATATGCAGCGACTATCACTTTAATTTTAGAAGGGCTCAATTATTTCGTACCGGGATATTTCATTTGAGACCTTGCCTGTCGAACTAATGGACTATTACACAAAGCCAATTGTTGCGACCATTCCTTAACAATAAGTGATTGTATTTTCTCTGCCTGGCTAAGTGTCAGTCCAATGCATTATATAGGTGTATTTTTTGATTAACCTTTTGCTACCCACCACTGGAAATGTATATTTTTCACGTAGCGCCGCTGGAAACTATACTTTTCCCGTCATTTGCCCCTGGAGGCAACAAGAATTCTCATTAACCATCAGTGGGGGCAAAAGGGAATAACCCAAAGTTACAAGAGCGCAATGTAAACTATGAATACTCTTATGACTATTCAACACGAAGGGCAAGAGCACTAGCCAACAGTGTTGGGCACTAATTGTTTAAGTTGTTCAATTGTAGGATCAAACAATTGAAATTTCAATTGCAGAAAAAATCAATTGCAATTGACGATTGAAAAATTAATTGTTAATTGTAAGTTTTCACAATTAACAATTGATCAATGGTAATTGTAAAACGTTGCAATTACAATTGATCAATTGTTAACCGTTTTTTGCATGTTTACGATTAAACAATTAACAATTAAACACACGACAGAAAATATTTTAAACACATACAAGATGGCGGACGTGACTTTTAAAGTAAAATGGGTGTCACTTTTGGGGTTTCAGGGAATACTGATTGCGAATATGGCGTGAATTTTTGGATCTAAGATGACGGACGCGACTTTTGAAGTAAAATCGATATGGGTGTCACATTTGGGATATTAAGGGATGCTGATTACGAATATGACGTTAATTTCTGGATGTAAGATGGCGGACGTGACTTTTGTAACAAAATCAATATGCGTATCACTTTTACGGTTTTAAGGGATGTTGATAACGAATATAATTTTAAAATCCAAGATGGTAGACGCGACTTTTTATGAAAATCAATATGGGTATCGACTTTGGGGTTTTAGCGGATGCTGATAACAAATATAACGTCATATACCATAATTTTAAAATCCATGATGGCGGACGCGACTTTTTTATCAAAATCGATATGGGTATCGATTTCGGGGTTTTAGGGGATGCTGATTACGAATATGGCGTTGGTTTCTGGATCCAAGATGGGGGACGCGACTTTTTACGAAAATCGATATGGGTATTGATTTCAGGGTTTAGGGAATGCTGATAACAAATATACCGTCATATACCGTTAATTTAAAAATCCAAGATGGCGGCCGCGACTATTTATAAAAATCGATATGGATATCGATTTCGGGGTTTTAGGGGATGCTGATTACGAATATGGCGTTAGTTTCTGAATCCAAGATGGCGGACGCGACTTTTTATGAAAATCGATATGGGTATCGATTTCGGGGTTTTAGGGGATGCTGATTACGAATATAGCGTTAGTTTCAGGATCCAAGATGGCGGACGCGACTTTTGAAGTAAAATCAATATGGGTATCACTTTTAGGGTTTGAAGGGGTGCTGAGTATAAATATAACGTTAATTTAAAAATCCAAGATGGCGGACGCGACTTTTGAAGTAAAATCGATATAGGTTTTATTTTTGGGGTTTTGGGGTGGGCTGATATCAAATATAACGTTAATAAAGTGTGGAAATATACGTTGAAATATGCGAATATATTTAATAGAAATGAATTTAAGTCCCTACAATATTCCTGTGTCCGCACGATTCACATTCACACACTCTTATGTTTGTGGAAATTAGTTTAGTTTAAACAGCTACTTCTACTATAAGTACACAGACAAAAGTACTCTGAAGTGAGATTGTGTCGAAATGTAGGCGATACTTTGCGCTCCGCAAAAAAGTTATGACCAAATTTCCGTCTTAAGCCCTCAGGCCGAACGATCAGAGACACGCGGGGTCTTAGTGCGCGGGGTATGTGGGGTGCCACAGTGTAATATAATACAGTAAAACATCTTAGTACTTACGGTCCGAATCAAACTCACGCGCATAGAGGCGCGCTCTACACGCCTTCTCGATAGTTTTCCGCATGTAATAAGCGGCAGTTAGCAACTCATGTGGTTTTTAACATATATACTTATATACAATTTTCCGAGTAATCTATCATAAAAACTGTCAATAAGAATGAGATTCGAGAATACTTATATATAATGAGAATACTTATTCGTAAAAAGAGAAAACATGTTTCTAGAGACAATTTGCAATAAAGGTAAATAATATATTTTTGAGCATAAACATTAAAATTATAAACGTTTTCATTATGCTGTTATCAATGTCTATGTTAAATTATATTACGCTGCACTTATATCGAAGAAATACAGGCTTATAACCACTGCAATAGATAAGTTTTAATAAATGATAAAAAAAAAAACAAAAAAAAAAGGTGCTAACCGTAACAATGTTCTGACGGAGAGTGTAGGTAATTATGCCACTAAAACAGCTTAGATGAGTTACTGGATAGATAGATACTGTGGCACTACCGACCGACTCTACCTACCAACGCACGTGTACTTTGTCGGCTCGTACCGGTGCCGAAAGGCGACGAGTAACTAGGGTTGCTACCCGTAGTTTATTATAAAATACGTATTGTACGTTATTTAGGGTAAGTATACTTTGTACTTTATGAGAACTGTAAAGTACGCGAAAATACTTTATTTAGCATATTTTGATTCTTTAAGATTCATTTTACATAAATCATTAAAAAGAAATAAATTGATCGCAATTAAAAGCAAAGTGGATGATGTCTGGTGTTAAAATCCGAATATATGGTAAGCTAGATTTCAGTAAAAACATTGTTACATCTAACTTCACTAACTTAAAGAAAATAGTAAATACTAAATTCTTTAGCATTTCTGAATTCTTACTATTTCTCCAATCTATTTAAGTTATCATAGACTATCAACATGCTGTAAAGGTGTTTAGCAATGATAATAGTGATTGAAAAGTTCTACAAATAATAAAAAATATGGTTTCAAACGAAATAGTGCAGTGAAATAAATAATACTTTATTTTGATACAATGTGCTTTTTTCCTACCTTTAAAAACCAATGTACTTTATTTGCTCAAAAAAAAGTGGAAACCCTATTAGTGATGCGCGCGCACTTGTCGGCTCGTGCCGCTGCCGAAAGGAGACAAATGCGCGCGCGCTATTTATAAACTAACATTTTGTTAGCATGGGGGTGCAGGGGTGCAGTGTCAATACACTTAATTCGAATTTCGAATGGTTTTATATGGTACTGGAACTTGTAAAATATTCAATATTTATATGGACAAAATAGAATTACTTAATTTTTTACAAGCTTTTATTTAACTTGCACTGTTCGTACAGCTTAAATTGGCATACGTATGTAAGTTCGGTTACAATAAAATAATATGGTACCATGGGAATGGTCTGATGATGACGTTGGAAGGTGGCCATAAAAACATGTGAACTGGACAACATAATCACGTGTTTAGGCCGGTTAGATTGATATTGGTGTTAAATTAATATGGATATAATTTTTGGGGTTTTGAGGGATGCTGATAACGAATATAGTGTTGAATTTGCGCCATATTCGTAATCAGCATACCCTAAAACCCCAAAAAAGATGCCCATATTGATTATTCATAAGAAGTCGCGACCGCCATCTTTGATCCAAAAATTAACGCCATTTTAGTTATCAGCATCCCCTAAAATCTCATAGATGATTGTCTTGACTCTTTTTAGAAGGCAAGCTTTCACTCAAACTTCGTACTCCCAATTCAAGCCTTACTACACCAGACAGAAGTGTACATTGTACAATCCCACATTTCGCCAACGTTAGGTTTGCTTTTAACACCTACATTGCGCCGACGGTTTTTTGATGATTAATTGTTGTTTAATCGTAAATATGCATCAATTGTAATTGCAATGTTTTGCAATTACAATTGATCAATTGTAATTGCAATGTTTTGCAATTACAATTGATCAATTGTTGCCAATACTATATGCCATCACAATGGCCAACGTGATGGAGCGATCGATCTCGGAGCACTGGTTCGTTGGTCGCCATTTTAGTGCTGGCCAATTTATTGGTGCGTTACCCAGTTGTCGTTTTTCAACACAGATAAGGATTATTAACCAAATAATGGCCAGTACGTCCACACGTTGGCCAAGCCTTAGCATGCAATGACCTACCACAGGGGCTGCACGTCAGTTTACTTTGTTGTACACGCACAAACTGAACGACCTCTCAACGTGTAGACTGATCACAAATTCCTACGCCAATGTCTTGGCCAACGTGATGAGGAGGCACTATAGAAAGCGTGATAGGCTGGCTTACTTATCGGAAATCGTTCGCAGGGACTTTTCCCCGCGTCCCTCTGGCACGTAGCAGGATCACACGCTATTTGCCGGGAAATAGGAGTAGCTTTATTTATTTTACAAACAAAAGAATATCAATTCAAAGTCTTTAATACGAAAAAAACAGGTCACTAATACATCACATGTAAGAAAATATGATAGGTATTTAGATCTGTTATACAGTTTCTATCAGATGTTTGTCTAATGACAGAATTTTTGTAAATTCCATCTCTATTTTTGATATTCGAAAAAAGCTCTAGGAACACCTATTTCTTCCATATGTTCAGTAAATATATATCACAGCGTAAAGTCGAATAAATTAACAATGAGATAACTTCCTAGGTTTATAATACCTGTTAACTAAACATGCTGTCTTTCACTTAATACATATATATTAAGATTGATTCATCTTTGTAAACTAAAATACTTTTTTAAGATACTAATGTACCACAACGTTACTAATCGAAAAACTGGCTAAAACACTGAGAACATACATATAGATTAATTTAAATGCCACCATATAGGACTGACTAAGGTAGACCTTGTCATAAATTATGCAGGTACAGGTACTAATAGGTATGTTTAAAAGCTATAATACTTATAAACATGCCGGTTTAAACGAGCTTGAAACCTTATTTCAATACTCCTTAATAATAGAAAATGTGTTAATATGTTAGTCATAACGAGCCGTGAACACGGGTCATGGTTATGCTTATATGATCTAATGTCAAAGAAACAAAATTAATGTTTCCATAGACAAAAACTAATTGAACCTCCCAACGTTCTAAAGAAATGATGTAAACAAGTAAATCAGAGGTGGAGTAAAGATGTGCTCACGACTATTAGCTATTAGAGTGCCCACACATTGGCGAATGCTCCATTACCAAGAGGAAATGTGAATGAGATTATGGAAACCATTTGCTATAATGAAGTCACAAAATCCATCGACACGAATGGCATATTATGTCGTGTAATGGTGTAAAAATAATTATACAATTCAAAATGTCAAGGAATTACATAGCACAAGTTACCTGAAACTAAGAAGTTTTCAAGTTACACAGTTCAGTAGGGTGCTTCACTTTCAACATAAGTGACATGGAGTCCCTCTTTGAGGTAAGTAAGTCTATTTACGCGTGCGCTTGTGACTAGCGCCCAACTAGCTCATACTGGCACATCATTTTCTAAAACAAATTAACTGTATGTACGCAGCTTGTGCGAGCGTTTTGAGAGCCTTGCTGAGGTGTCACGAACGTACTGTTACAATAACCACTGTAGAACCGAAGCAGGTTCTGCGCATTCGTCAATCTGTATGCTCCTTCATACACTAGTTCGTATAGAGATCACTCTATACAAACTAGTGTATACTACAAGGCCCACTTCTTAATGATCACATTAAGAAGTGGGGCCTTATAGTAAGTGAACCAAAAATAGATTCTCATCATCAAAGTGATCAACTGAAATAAAACAGTACCTCAAACTAGGCATGTCGATTTAAAATCGATTATAAGAATCTATTTTTTCAAATCAAATAATAAATTTTTAAGATCGCTTTGAAACACAGAATCGATTCAGTAGATCGAATCCGAACGCTGTCGAATCGGATCGATTCGAAATTTAAATATTAAACGGCAGTCAGTAATCGTTAATAAGACAAGTCAAGAGGAAAATCAGGGTTACAAGTAATAGCAAAACACTTTTATCCTTGAAAATAGTACATACAATACACAAGTTTATTTTAAGTCAGTTGTTTTTTGATAATCTCTAAATTTTGAGCCCATCAATAAACTATAAAATTAGACAAAATTATTTTATTTCAATTATTAAAAAAATCGATTCTTATTAATTTGTGGATGGAATACCATCCACAAATTAATAAAAATCGATGTTTTTATCCTCGATTTAATTGAAAATCTTGTGCGAATCGATTCAAAGATCAATTGTTCTTACAATCATCGACATGCCTACCACAAAATAAGTAAAGTTCGTATTTATGTATGAGAATCAATTTCTGGTGAAGCTCCACAGGTTTCACATCTTACAGGTTACCCTGTATATAAATACAGTATGCCCCTTGGCACATAATATGAAGTGTATGAATGCAATATACACATGTAAGAACTATGGGTGCTCAAGGAATTTTGAATAGGCCATACATATTGGTCTTCTACCACCTATCCCTTCGGCCTCTGCCACCTCTGCCCCCACGTCCCCTACCACCTCCTTCTTTGTCCCTTCTTATCTTCATAGCTTCAAATCTTTCAGCCATTTGCTCCAATTCTTCTGGAACTTCTTGATTTGCTTCATCAAGTATCTTAATCAGCTCGCGGGCTTGAGCCCAATCATGTCTAGAGACAAATGTTAGGGATATTCCTGTTTTGCCTGCACGACCGGTCCTTCCTACTCTGTGAACATACTCTTCAATATGCCGTGGAAAATCTAAGTTAATGACATGGGTGAGATCTTTGATATCAATGCCTCTTGATGCAACATCTGTTGCTACCAGGATGTTAACAGTTCCATCTACCATTTCTTCTAAAGCTGCTTCACGATCACTCTGGTCTCTGTCTCCGTGCAGTGATTGGCATTCCACTCCCTTCAAACATAATTCTGTGGTGATGTGTGTTGCTGTAGCCTTTTTGCCACAGAATATAATAACTTTATCACTGGGATCCATATTCTGCAGGAATTCAAACAGGGCAGCCTCTTTATCATCTTCCTCAACAAACATGATTCTCTGAGTAACAGTATGTACTGCAGCAAGATCTAATGATCCAACATTCACTTGGATCGGGTCCTTCATGTAGGATTCAGCTAGGCGCCTTACACCTGTTGGCCAAGTGGCCGAAGTCATCACTGTTTGTCTATCAGGTCTCACATCAAACAATGATTTACGAATCTGTGGCTCAAAACCCATATCCAACATCCTATCTGCTTCATCAAGAACAATGTATGAAAAATTAATAATATTCAAATGTTTAGATACAACTAAGTCATTGAGTCGGCCTGGTGTAGCTATTACAATATCTACTCCCTTAGCAACAACTCTGATTTGCTCTTTGCGGTCACCTCCACCATAGAGACAGACAGATTTAATGCCTCTGTACTGATACTTAGCCACTTCTTTGTCTATTTGCAAAGCAAGCTCTCGTGTGGGAGCCATAATGAGAACTGTGGGTCCTTCCCTTTGGTCCCTCGGAGTTGTCTGCCCATCAATGTGAATGAGGGCTGGCAGAAGAAATGCAAGTGTTTTGCCTGTGCCTGTCTGGGCAATACCAATCATATCATCACCCCTCAATAATATTGGCCAAGCTTGACTCTGTATCGGAGATGGCTCCTTAAAATCTTGCTTGTAAATCTCTTGTAAAATTTCTGGGTAGGGCTGGAATGCTTGCTCAAATGTTAGTACTGGATTGGGAATTGGTCTCAGACCAGGTTTCTCATCAAATGTTCTCTTCACCTGTATGTCATGATTCGCTAAACGCCAACGTGCTACTTCTGCTGGTGACATGGCCGCAACTGCTGGATCTTCCTTATAGAAGTCTTTAGTGATAGGCGGTAAACTCTGCCATCTGGTCTGCTGCTGCTCATCATGAAAAGCGTTGAGCTTGTCCCAGTCGATGACCTGCACACCTTGTTCATTTGTTTTAAAAAACTCTGCAGAGCCACCACTGCTGTTGCTGGTATCATGAGCATTGTGATTCTGCCGCTGCGGTGGTTTATAATCTTCAGTCAACTCATTTATCATGCTTTCGACTTTAGAAATGGCTTCATCAGTGCCGATCAGGGTTATATCAGTCTCATTACCATTTGAATCACCAATTTTAACTTTAGCTTCTGACTCAAATTCAAGATCGCGGATTTTGCATCCTCCTTTGCCGATAATGCGTCCGACTTTCTGGGATGGAACGGATATAACTTTTTTGTTACCTGGCTCTGGACGCGAGAAGTTGCGCCGATTGTCGCGGTTGTCGTTGCGTCGTTGGTCGCCGCCGCTGAAATTCCCACGCTCGCGCCAATTGGTATCATTCCGGCCTCTGCCACCTCGAAAGGTTCTAGCTCGATAAACATGAGTATTCGGCCCTGGAACACTTGGAGCTGGCGGTAAAACTACCGGGTTACTTTCCCAATCATCTTGCCACTCAGCCATTTTATTATACTTCGTTTGGAAAATAAATCAATATAGTATCAATCTAGTATCGAAGATTAAACGATCAACGTTTAATAATTTCAGTTAAACAAGTTATTTTATGTTAAATTGTAATAAACTTGCGGAATAACCAACGTTTTACCAACGGCTATATTGTTAAAATGTAATCGATTTCCACTGACCAAACCAAAGAGTATACAAGCAATCAGCGAGTACGTTTTGTTCTGTACTGTGTTCTGTGTATTATCCAAGAAATAATTTTTGTGACTTTATGGTATTATGTTTTATACACATTTATGAATTATTCTTGATGGTTTTAATTGTAATTTTACATGCAAATAAATAGGATAATTCAAACGTTATTTAGAAAGGGTCTGCGAAAGATCGAACAAAACGCGAAATGGTCTTTTGTTTTTACTTTTTTAGGGGCCGTTCGCACGAGCGGTTTTTTGCAGCGCTGGAATAAATCGCTGTAGGCGATATTTAATCGTTTGCAAAATAAGTGTTCAAACGAGCGTTCAAAAATTACTTGAAAATGTTATGGCTTCACACTAATTTTAAGTGTATTTTGCCAATATTTGGTGAAATGCTTAATCGTGTTTGTAAGATTTCTAAAAGAATTCAGCTCCCCGATGAACAATAATTAGAGATGATCGACTTCATAGATTATAAATAGGATTGGTTTGACGAGGTTGAAAGGGTTGGCGGATAGGTAAGGATTTGAGAAAACTGGCCATATAAGTATAAATTGAATAAGATAACTTAAAAAACAATTATAGACATATTACAAAATTAAATATTGTTAGCAGAACAAGAACATGCGTCACAAGAAGTGGGGAAGAAATGTGGCGGGGACATTCCTATATAAGCGGTTGCCCGCTCAGTAGGACAGTCTTCGCTGTAGAATCAACTCGCTAAGAGGAACTTCTGTCCGCTTGATTGTCAATTTGCCTACTCTGAATTATTTTTCTTGTTTAAAAATAATTTAATTGTATTATTGAGTTATTATTGGTTTTGGTTTATGATTAAAGTATTCTTTTTGTTGTTAAAAAGTGGTGCCATTTCGGCAACCGTGTACTTTTTAAAATTATTTCTGCCACGGATTCCTAAAATCAGAAGTGGGATACGAGCATTTTCACGTGTCGATTCGCTTTGCCTACGAAAAGATTAAAAAAAAAAAGTTATCAGGGTATTCAAATTGACAAGTACAACATTCAGGTAGACAATTTTTGTTATTGCTTTTCAAAAAAAAATTGAAAGGTATATGTTGTTAAGTGAGTGTGGAGGTTATGTGGTAAACTACACCTACATTGAAGCATCTCTGGTGAGTTCGTTCCAAATTGTTTAGTGCGACTGAAAAGTTGTGCTTGCAGAAACTCATTGGTTGTTGCTTTGTTGCTACACATAGTGAGATTTTAATTTTTATCTGTTGTTCTATTGATTAGGTTATTGAAGGTTACGCTTGCGTGTTAATAAGTGACAAAGATGCCTAATAACAGCCGAAAAACAAGCAGTTCGAAGAACCGTGATTCGCGTTCGAGGATCCACGGTTCGCGTTCCGAAAATCGTTATTCGGATTCCAAGAACCGTGATTGGAGTTCTAATCACCAGAACTCAAGGCTTACCCGTACCCGACGTAGCTCTCCTAATAATCCATTAGCTGACCAAATGCAACAAATTCTAGATAAGACTGTCTTCATTAGAAGAACGATGTCACCCGTCTTCATCGCAACCACGCGAGCCGCGTTCCGGCGAGTCGCCAACGACGCCGCCCCGGCCGCAGGTGGTGGCTGCGACTGCAACTGTGGCAGAGCATAGAGCGTCGGCAGTTCCATCATCGCCAGGACGATAGACTGTCGTCATTAGAAGAACGATGTCACCCGTCTTCGTCGCAACCACGCGAGCCGCGTTCCGGCGCGTCGTCAACGACACCGCCGCGGCCGCAGGTGGTGACTACGACTGCAACTGTAGCAGAGCGTAGAGGGTCGCAGTTCCATCTTCGCCAGGACGTTCCGTGAGCGTGATTACAAATTCAGACGTTAACGCGACTGATCACATTATCGACGCGATACGATCAATAAACACGACGGTAAGATCCAACCAAGCTTATTACATCTTTAATTTTGATCCAAACCTTAACGATAGAGAAACCTGGTGCGAAGAAGTAGACCGTGCTAGAATTTTAAATAATTGGAGTGTCTGTCTCGCATTGGGAATTGTCTGAAGGGCGATGCTAGGGCTTGGCTTAACGAATGGGTGACTAGTGACCGTAGTTGGAGCAATTTTAATACTGAATTTAAACCTTCGTGCCCCAGAAAGCCTGACATTGCCAACATCCTAATGAGGTTATGAGTACCAACTCTGACAAATATCCAAAATATGCCGATTATGCTCGCCGATCCTTACTAAAGTTGCGCATAGTATGTGGGTTAATCGATGAGTTTATTTCAGCGATAGTGATAATGGGCATTACGGACCCGTAAATCCAGGCCTCAGCAACTAATGCTAAAGTTATGCCAAATGAGTTGGTAGAATTCTTCTCAATTTTTGTTAAATCTAATACGGCAACTTATAAAAAAAACCTAGCATTACGTCAGGCAGTGATCGTTTCATAAAACCTAGTCATGATACAGACACTTGTAAGCGGAGGTTTGAGGATAATATATGTTTTTTGTGTGGCCAACATGGAAATAAACAAGCTAACTGTAATAAAAGACCCAAACCTGCTTCTAGTGGCAATAGTGACTACAATGGTCAAAAAAAATGTTTCCTTAATAAATAATTTAACTAAGTCTAAACGGTGTAGTTTTGTAAAAAAACCTGGCAATAATATAGAAACTTGCTTTGCAAAGTTAAAATCAGGTTCGCGCGATACGAAAACAGTTAACTTTTGTCAGGAAAACCCTTCGTCAACACTTGGAGGCTGGTAAAACATTTGTGTACATCGATGATGCATTGATTTTGAGCAGTACAGTTGATGAGGGTCTGCTAAACATTCGCAAGGTACTCCAGACCCTGACTAATTCGGGTTTTTCGACTAATTTAAAGAAGTGTTCTTTTCTGTCAACTAAGAGAGTACTTGGGACGTACCATAAGTCAGGGTCAGGTACAGCCGAGCGAACGAAAAGTTCAGGCTTTGGTGGAAGCACCAATTCCGGGAACAGTTGAGCAGGTTTGTCAATTCTTGGGATTGGTAAGCTGTTTCCGCCGGTACATAGCTGGTTTGCTACTAAAACTGCTCCTATAACTAAATTGACAAAAAAGGCATACCCTTCCTTTGGGGTAGTGAGCAGGAAGAAGCACGGCAGGATAGAATTTCGCAGCTTACGAGCGAACCTATTTTGGCTTTATATGATCCTGACTTGCCTATTGAAATTCATACGGACGCAAGTTCTATAGGATACGGTGCAGTGTTTCTTCAAGTTCACGAAAAGGGTCACAAACTAGCACTTGGCTACTTCAGCAAGAGAACTCCGGGTGCTGAGCCAAGGTACCATTCCTATGAGCTCGAGACCTTGGCTGTCGTTAAGGCCTTGTAGAATTATAGACACTATCTGGTCGGTGTTCATTTCACGGTCGTAACTGATTGCAATGCGCTAAAAGCCACGCAACAAAAGAAAGATTTGTTGCCTCGCGTAGCCAAATGGTGTATATATCTGCAAAATTTTAATTTTACATTGGAGTACCGTAAGGGTTATTCCATGTCACATGCAGACTATTTGAGTCGCAACCCGGTTAATGTTTGCGAAGCACGCAAGCGGCGGAATTGGGCTCAGATAGCACAGGCTGCTGATGAGGAAACTCAACAACTGCTCCAAAAACTGATAGACGGACAATTTTACTCTAGCCATTATGTTCGAAAGAATGACCTTCTCTATTATAAGTATTCTCCAGTAGGAGAAAATGCTAGACTGATATGCTTTGTGCCCAGGGGTCACAGACTCAGTTTGCTTAGAATTTTTTATGATGAGCATAACCATCTGGGAGTCGATAAGACATTAGAACTCATTAGGAAACATTTTTGGTTCCCCTCTCTTAACTCGTTTGTTCAAAAATATGTGAATCACTGTCTTGTTTGCATAACGCATGAGAGGTTTCCCAGAGCCCCCATCAAATCATACATTCATGGGAAAAGCTGTGTGACCCCTTTGAGGTCATTCACGCAGATATGTACTGATAGTTATAGATGCCTTTTCAAAATATTGCCTTTAATACCTCATGTTTGGTCAAGATGCTAACGAATTAAAGACTTTTTGCAAATGTAATTTCTTTGTTTGGTACGCCAAAATTAATTGTAACAGATCGTGGTCGTATGTTCCAAAGCTCAGAGTTAACAAAATTTGTAACAGAGTTAGGCATTGATGTGAATTTCATCACACCTGAAATGCATCACTCGAACGGGCAGATTGAACGTTACTGCCGAACACTACTGCACATGGTTCGCATAGAATGCAATCACCGACAAAATGAATAGTCAAAGGTGATGTGGTGACTGTAGCTGGTGTTGAACATAACCAAACAGAAAACCACCTTCGAATTTACTGGTGGGCGTTGAAGCGGCTACGCCGCTTATTCGTCACCTTGTCCGGGATATCGCTCTCGAGGACTCTCATCCGAACCGCGAGGCGCTGAGGGAGGTGCATAGACAAAGAGCATCTGAGCGCTTAAAGATAAATAAACAAGACGCAACCGTTAACGCGGACAGGAGACCTGACCTCCTCGATTATATGAAACTAATACACTTGTTTTTGTTATCAAACAGGCACAAGCAACTGGCAAGCTCGACTCAGGCGTACGTGGCCCGTACCACGTGGTCAAGGCGCTTCCCAATGGTTGATACGAGCTGCAACTGCTGGCAGGCTATTATGGAAAAACTACCCAGGCTGCGGCAGAGGTCATGGTGCCGTGGCGAGGGGAGTGGACTCCCGAGGCGTGTGCTGCCTTCTTTGAGTGTGAGCTTGTGATGCTCTTGCGTGATAAGCTAACGTCGTGCCTATGTCATGCAAGAGCAGAGGTTGCATGGTACGCTAACGTCGTGCCTATGTCATGCAACAGTAGAGGATGCATGGTATGCTAACGTCGTGCCTATGCCATGCATCTGTAGGGACACATGGTATGCTTACGTCGTGCCTATGCCATGTCGTGAGAAATATGCTAACGTCGTGCCTATGTTACTCACCGTCAGAGATAGCTAACGTCGTGCTTCCTCTCTGACTCGAGTGAACGTGGTTCCCTGTGGGTCGTTGTCTTCGGTAAGATCCGGAGCAACGACATTTGTGAAAATTTTAAGTAGTGGTGATGCGACTGAATTGACTGCAGCGGTTCTGTTGCATTACCATGATGTGTGTAATTTCTGGAAAATAATTCTGGAAATTGCAGATAAATTCTAAAGACTTAGAATTATAATTTTGTGTTCGTTTGCATCTCTCAGGCGCAGAATATAGTGATGATAAGGCGGAGCCTGAGCGAGCTGTCAGGAAAGATGTGCCTTTCCGTGAAGAGACTGCGGAGCCTCTATTAGGCAGCTCCAGTGGAGGAGTCTTACAGTTTGAGACACAGGAGCACGAGGACGTCCTCCAGTCAGGAGAGGCCGTGTTAGCAGAACAAGAAAATGCGTCACAAGAAGTGGGGAAGAAATGTGGCGGGGCCATTCCTATATAAGCGGTTGCCCGCTCAGTAGGACAGACTTCGCTGTAGAATCAACTCGCTAAGAGGAACTTCTGTCCACTTGATTGTCAATTTGCCTACTCTGAATTATTTTTCTTGTTTAAAAATAATTTAATTGTATTATTGAGTTATTGGTTTTGGTTTATGATTAAAGTATTCCTTATGTTGGTAAAAAGTGGTGCCATTTCGGCAACCGTGTACTTTTATTTATTTATTTCTGCCACGGATTCCTAAAAATATATATATTAATAATGTGGGGGGCCAACAGCAGGGATCCGTAGTTGTGTTTAACAGGATCAGTTTCTCTGCTCACTCTAATGCGCAGTGTAAGAGAAATCCTTTTTAAGGGAAGCTTGAAATAAAAGGCTGGAACAGTTCACGGTATACACATTGTTAATCCGTTTATACAGTATAGGTATGAGTTATATATTATTATATTAGGTATTATTGTACAAAATTATTATTATACTGTTTACTTTGACTGACAACACAGCTCTTTCAGTTCTAACAAAATTTTTGCCAATCAAAAATTTTCTCAAGGCATACTGTGAAAATATTAAAATTCAAATTTACAACATCTGTCATGTGTACCAGTAATGAGATTATAAAAAACTAAAACCTAATTGCAAACCATTTGGTTCAACAATTATGATGTACAATAAACTTTACAATAGCTTAAATATATCAATTGTTAGATTATGACAGAATAGTTGATAAATTAGAGAAGAGTGAGTGCAGGGAACAGTGAATGGCGCGATGCGAAAGCTACTTGGGAGCCGGCACTTAAGCCGAAAGGCGCAGCTGGCCATACATAATGGAGTGCTTGTCCCAACGCTGTTATATGGCAGCGAGAGCTGGGTATGTAAGAAGGAGAATGAAAGTAGGATGAATGCGGTGGAAATGCGAGCTCTGCGGAAGATGTGCGGAGTGAAGCTGACCGACCGTATTCGGAACAGCGTAAGAAAGCAAATAAGTATGAAAGAGAATATCGGTGTGAACATGAGAAAGGGTATGCTCCGTTGGTTCGGGCATATAGAAAGAATGTCCGAAGAAAGAATGACAAAACTGATATACAATGCGAAAGTGGAAGGATGTAGGTACCGGGGAAAACCTAGACTATCTTACCATGACCAAATAGACTGGGTCTTATCTGAAGGACAAGTCAGGAGTCTTCGTAACCGGCGAACATGTATGAGACTAACTATGAGAGTAGAGGAAGCCGTAGAGGTATGTAAGGAAAGAGCCTGTTGGAACTCTGTACTCCCTGCCTACCCCGTATGGGATCTGGCGTGATGATATAGATAGATAGTTGAGAAATTCTAAGCAAGAGGAGCTTCACATTCAAAAAGGAAATGGTGTAAGGATGAAAAGCTTTAACGAGGACAGGAAAATAAAATGTGGCTAAGGTCGCCAATTACTTGGCCACACAACTCGCACAACGGCGAGTTTCTTATATTCAAATTATATGATAATTAAGATGTACAGCACTGTAACAATGATTACATTTAAGACTGAAAAGGATAGAAGTCGTTTTCTTAGTCAATTTTAATTTTGAGACCCAGGGTAAGTTGGGACTACGGATTAAATTGTTCGATAAAATTTGGCCTTGTATAAATTTGCTTTCACATAATCACGATTCCAATTTTCAAATACCTGTTTATGTGGAAGTAATAGAATGTCAGTACAATAAACAGTACTATCTAAACGGCCTTGGGGCTTGCTAGTTTTGCCAGACCATCCACAGTTTCATTGCTCTGAATACCCGAATATCCAGGAATCCAGGCCAACAAAAGGTTTTACCGGATTCATATGTTTGCTAAATGAATTAGCATGCAGAGATTGCAAGCAACTAAGAGAATCAGTAAATATAATGGAGTAGTATGTAATTTTACGTTAATTAAATGCCAACTAACGTGCGAAGTACTTTATTAGGCGCTGTACGCAAAAAACAGTTCGTCAAACACTAGTACACACGAGCACTAAACACACTAGTACTTCTCTCGTTAGTACTCAAATACACAACATCTTGGATTTCCTAATTAACCCTATATTCTTAATCAGCATCACCTAAAACTCTAAAAATGATACCCATATTGATTTTACACAAAAAGTCGCGTCCACCATCTTGGATTTCAAAAAAAGGATCAACAAAATCGATTCATAATTGGAGGAATGTTCGAGTAACATACATACAAAAAAAAACATACAGTCGAATTGAGAACCTCCTCCTTTTTAGAAGTCTGCTAAATAATACCCCTTTATTCTTAATGATCGATATAAAATGAAAGTGGTTGGTGATGTTTCGAAACATCAATCTTTTATTAAACTTTCTTTATTGTAGATGTATGATTTGAGCTTTTGTAAGAAAAACATCGCTTTAAAAATATCGGTAAATCGATATTTTAGAAGTTGTTTATGCACTTTTTTTCGGATGTCTGTTTGTCATTCTGGTTCAAAAGTAGTGATCCATTTTTCAAACACTTGCGGGCGTCTGCATGAGTTGAAATTTAGCATACGAATATAAATTAGGTGACAATGCAATAATATAGTACCTTAGAGGTATGTATGCCAACACTACATCTGTTTACTGCATTGTACTCACCTAAAGCGAAATCGAAACATAAATAACTCGCAATTTAAAACGTCGATGTGTTTGTTGCCTATTATAAAACCGATATATCGTTTTCACCCTTAGTGCTGAATTCCATGTCGCTGCACGCTACACTTCCCTCTGTGAAGAAGCGCGCGCGCTGACTGATCTAAAATAACTATTTTTCAATCTACCTATTTTTCTATTTATCCGGACAGGAAAGATGAAGAGACATACGAATAAAGAAAGCACAATAAAAGGTTGATGTTTCTATACATCATCAATCACTTTCATTTTCACATTATTTCTTTACACGACAACAATATCATATTATATCGATACACTGATACTTATCATAACGATGACTGCATCACAAAAAAAAACCTTGGTCGCAATCGGAGTCGGGTGAAGTTGAATCCAACTCTGACTCCGACCTGACTGCCTTGTAATGACGTCTCAAGGCAGTCAGGTCGGAGTCGGAATCGGCAAGTGTGATCACGGCTTAATGGCGTGTCAAGGCTGTCAGGTCGGAGTCGTGGTCGCGAATAGGAGTGATCGTTATATTACATAACTGAAAAAAAATAATCTATTATTAATAAATAATCAAATCACCTATTATTTATTACCTCAGGCAAGCGTTATTTTTTGAGCGTTACTTATATTACATATTGTCCGACCAAAACCGCCTACCAGCCTGCCACGCGACACAGCGACACTGACTGACTGGACTTAAGGTCAATTTCACTTAGACGTATAATATTTTTGTCAAAAGTCACGTGTTATATTATGCTCTAAGACAACTACATATGATCTATTTTTAAATGATAATGAAAGTAATATATTATTAGGTTATTTATTATGTTCCGCGCCAATATATTTGTTCGTATTATACGTTATTTATAACGTGTTGGTTACTACGCAAAATTATTTTTTTAATAAATGCGGATCACCGGCGTGATCTTGGATGACGTACTTATGCATTTATCGTGGGTGTGTGAGGGATTGCGGCGTCGCGAGTCAAATTGCTTGCAAATAAATCGTTGGTTTGTTTATTGTAATAACTGTAAATAAAAGTTAGTTTTAGTTACGTGTAAATAATTAATTTATTAAATATATATTTGATTTGTATCGTTTAACAGCTCACGGCGGTGGCGCGGCGTGTTTTGTGACTATAATCTAAAGGTGTCGTTCAACGAAGCGAAGAAATAACTATTATTAATAGCGTATCGTTATAACGCGTTTTTAATATATAGCCGTTGCGAACACTCCTAGTCGCGAAGTGTAATCACGGCTTAAACGCTTAAACGTCGAGCATTGAAAGTAGGACAAGCGCGATTAAAATCAGTCGCGATAAAAAATCGCTCACGTGTGAACGCATGTACTGTTTTCCATTTGTTTCATCTTGACGGTTTTTTCCAGCGCTGCAAAAATACGCTCGTGCGCACGGCCCCTTACAATCTGTTTCATAGTTGTACTCATTGACTTGTTTCTGCGAACCAATGATAACGTACGACACTGGTACATTAACCAATTACCAACAAGAAAAGCGTCGAATAAAATTTGGGGAACATGAACGTCAAGAACTACCGTTCTTGTAAAATAATTAAAAATTAGTGATGTCTGTATTGTAGGCTAAGAACAGAAGTATTGGTATAGTGGGGCGAATAGAGAATATCTAGCAGGCATATTTTAGTCGAGACATTTACGCAAGATGTTAGTTTGAGAATAGAGTATCAAATCATGTAAAAACGTGGCTGAAAATGTGGAATGCATTTATGTTTGTAGCCGTATTTTTGCCTTTTATAGTCAGCATAAGTGGTGCGACACGACATACGGATTTTGTCAGCATAGTATAGATGAAAAATAACGGTTTGTGCCATGCCGTGACTAGACTCTGACACGAGAAAGGTCGTTTGGTTTGTATTGATGAATAGTGCGCTGTTTAAATATGATGTACAAATGTATAAGAATGTAATCTACACCCAGGACCTTAAATATTTGAAGGTAATTCAGGGGAATTCCTTGCATAAACTCAGTATGCGCAGATTACTGCACTGACTTATTGTATTTACTTAAAATTGGGCCATGGCGCAACAAATTGGAACGCGCCGAGTGAGCAGCAAAACGCGCGCCATCTGCACGCCACGCTCACAGGTTCTTAGCACAAACAGCGAACAGCGCGCAAGCTGCATTGCCTCTATGTTCACTCAGCGAGTTACTTAGAGAATGAATGAGATTAGGCGTGACAGTCAAAACAAAACCTTGTGACCAGTAAGTAAAGTAAAATATAGAAAGGAAAAATTACCTAGCACTCCTTTTACATTACACGGAGTACCAGATTAAAAAAATGATAAAAAATAAGATTTGTGCTATACCACAAGTGTTAAATACATTTTAATGCATTCTGCGAGCAACTCTACACTTTAACACATTTCTAATTTTCCGGTCCTGGTGAGTGATCTACGATGTTGGCCGCGGGGCTGTTACGCTTTCACCGAAAACGATCCTGCAATGTGCGCCAACACATTTTGAAGAAGTGAGTTAACACATCAGGCGCAGTGAACTGAGTTAGCGCAATTGCGCGGTGCAACGCAGTATCACACATGTTTCCCTGAGTGATTTGATCCTACGAATCCTACGATGACTTGATACAGAGAGCCCAATGGCTTAAGCTAAAATTAGAACAAGCCTTTGATTGTGTTACTAAATATTTCTAAACTAGTACAGCCCAATTTAGTCGCAGGAGTGATGAAACCCTCATATTAAATTGCTGATTTTGCTGCTGTCCACCGCCTGTAACTTTGACAGCTGCACATTGGATATAGTCATTGATACATTATAATGGATTGAGCTCGCTGAGAAAAAACTACGTCTCTTTCTCAGTAGGGTGACCAAACATTGGTACAATTATGGCTTGTTGACATATAATTGACGTATAATTCTCGGGCACTGTTTATTGCCGTAATTCTTTCTTTCTACGCATATGCCACATCTTAAATGAGCAGTAGTCGAAGTTTTTGATTAATTTGTCCATTTTCTTGCTGACTATACATTTCTTTCAGAATCTGTAAACTCAGCTCCAAATATCGCAGAAATTAAGGATAGTCGCCGAGGGCCGTTTTTTTGTATCTACACCGGTTGAGATAGCGTGCCCTTACTGCCACATCTTAATCCATTCTGTATATAAAGACGAATTGAGAACCGTGTTCGTTTTGAACTCGGTAATAAATGGTTGACAGCGTATTTAAACCAAATCATAAATAGGTATAGTCCGTATTAGTTTTACCTTATGGTCATCTTACTGCATAGTAATGGGTGCGAGCGTGATACCGGGCTCATGGTTATTGCTCTCACTCATCATGGTTTCTCGAGTTTTTTAAATCATAAAAAAAAACAATGTTGTGTGTGTTTCATTTTCTTTAGCAATATTTTGACAGTACTCAATCCATTGTTTTATATCCACGGATATAGTATTTCCGATTAGGGATGCTCGATATTAGAAAAATATGGATATTGACATCGATGTTAACATCGATTCGAAAATATCGATTTACGATTAATATAGACAGAAAAACATCGATGTTTAATAACATGGATGTTGTTTGTGTGTGTGTACACCTCCATAGATAACGTTGTTCAGCGACATCTAGTGTTGATTGAGTGAATTATTAATGTCAAAATTTAGTTAGTTATCGTATTAAATAGATTTTGTGGCTTAGCATCCTAGAGTATACCAAAACAAAATTGAATGAACTAGTTGAGTAAGAAAAAAATCGATGTTCCGATATTATACTCGCACAATTGATGGGTCGATGTTTTAGAGACCTTAACTTCGATGTAAAAACATCGATATTTTCTAACTAAACATAGATGTTTATCGTATATCGACCTATTTCCGATAACTGTTATTTGATTTTCTGTTCCATTCATGTTACAATGAATATTATTGAAAGAGTAGAGTAGAGTATAGTACTGATAAAACCTTATGATGATATGATCCGTATTTTGTGCGTGCGTGCGGTACCGCGGTCCGACGGGATTGCTAGTAGCGGCGGACTATCGACGGACAACTAAACGAACGAACGCGAGTTTTAGTTTACCGTGATAATTCTTATTTACGGTTTCAAATACTATTATAAATACGGCTTGAATATAGCCATAATAATGTCTGTATTCAACATGATTGTCTGATATGTCCTTTGTGCTTGGTCCTAAAAACAGGCGAAATGAGTAACTGGGCTAGAAGGATGCATCGCCGAGCTGCTACATTGAGCAATGTGGTTACGTCTTGCGGGCATCCCAACTCCTTACCGTACCCGAGAAGGCTGGAAAAAGTGAAGTTTGGCGTACCTTTACATGAAGTTTGCAAGGACGATATACCTGGGCCACTGCTTGTTAGTACCGAGTGCATTCAATTGACATAGCTTCCTTGAAATGCCTTGACAACGCCCTTGGGCATCGTCGAAGAAATCATAAATGGGAGCCTTTAATATCCCGACGTTTACTTGAATTGCTATGTATTTGCGGAAGGATTTCGTGTCATTTTCGTTTTAAACTTAGGAAATTATGATTCTTAAAGGATATTGCTGGTTTTGTGGTGCTGATAGTAATGTGGTGGTGTCCAGGTGCTGATCCTCAAGTTGAACAAGGAGGCGCCACTTCGCCGGGACGTGTTTCGAGCACCTGGTCACCAGGGGGCCATGAAGAAGCTCATACATTTCCTTCAGACTGGCAGACTGGTCAATGTGGACAATTATTCAGTGTATACCATTGCTAGTGTTCTTAAAAAGTTTCTCAGGTGAGCAGTTTTCCAGAATCCATAATCTTATTTTTACATTCTGTTCATAGATTTTTGTTGTGATATTTATTAAATAAAAGGCACAAAACTGTGTACAGTCAATCAACACTAATATTTTAAGTAAGACTAGTTTCAAACTAGCCATTATACCTAATTATATGCCCTAATCTATGTTAAATATGAAGAGTAACATGGTAACAAAATAAAAAACAATAAAAGAAAATTTGGACACTTCAGTCAATTTAAATTTACTATTACTAAGTTATTTAAGGAAGTAAATTAATTATTCTTATGAATAAGTTTAATATAGGTTTGGCATTATTATCATAATATAGGATGTCCTCCATAAATCTGTTAAACCCATTGTCATTTTTGTTTACAATAACATTTTGTTATAATGTACTACAAATATTTTCTATCTTAAATTTGTGCAAAACTGATGTGTTATCTATACGTAGTACTTATCAAATTTGCTGTTATTGTTATCCTAGTACTAATAATATTATAACTGTGAAAGTTTTGTATGTTTGTTACTCAACTTGACGGACGATTTAGCGCAGTGGTTAAGAGCTTAAGCCGCTCTGCCCACTGCGTCTAATAGTCGCGGGTTCGAGTCCCGCACGGGACAAATCTTTGTGTGATCCACAATTATTTGTTCCGGTCTGGGTATTTGTGTATGTGAATTTTCATGTTTGTAAACGCACCCACGACACAGGAATAAATCCTAGTGTGGGGCTACGTTTTTAAAAAAAAAAAAAAAAAAAACACAAAAACAGCTGAACGGTTTTGAATGAAATTTGGCACACATAATTTGGCTGCTAAACCTGGATTAATACATAGGATACTTTTTATCCTAGAAAAATGTTAGGTTCCTGTCCAAAGTCAATATGGACAAAGTTGCTGGGATAAACTATTGTTAGCTATGTTTGAAGTTAGTAGGTATATTATGTTTTAAATAATATTGTAGTTAAGCAACCTGTATTATAAATATCTTGTATTATAGGAAAATATTGAATCACTAGTTTCAGTGTTATATTAACTATACCAAAGGCATTTTGTTTGGAGAGGTCGAAGAATCCCTTGGCCGCCGGCTGGTGCTGAGCACCATGGCAAGACACCCAGTATATGCCCTCCTCCATAGCGACTACCCAAGCCAAAGCCGTTCCTCCTTAAGGCGCCCTTGAGCTAGTTGCCATCTTGCCCTTCTGGGTCAAGCATAGTGGTTGCATGCTCCCCCTTTTTTGTCTGGTGAAGCTGTAAAGGCCCAGCGGACCACAGCGTAGATCATTCACACACACACACACACAAAAAGTATTTTATTAAAGTTACCCTTGTAATGTTAATAACTAGTGTCTGCTTAAAAAGTTTCAATGTTTTTGTTATTTTTTCTCCTCCTTTCGTAGATATGTGACCATTATTTTGAACCATGATCCAAACTCAAAATATGTGCTATTTTTACCGTTATGATGCTCAAGAGCTTTCTCATTATCTAGAACCACATGTGAAGGGTATAATGTCATATTCTCTCTCTATTTAATTTTGACCTAAGTATGTACATGACATGAGTGTTGATTACTCTTTGTTATTGTGTAGGAAAATACCTGGGGGAGTGTTTGGTCGTGATGGGGAAATGCACTTGTTTGCTGCTGTGGAGCTACCAGAAGACCAGCAAGTTGACGAAATACGAAGGTCAGTGATTTCTCTATCTATCTATCTATCGATGATATCATGCTAGATCCTTTGCAGAGTAATACAGTTCCATTTCCCATTAATTGATATAATTTATTTTTATTGGGCCTGTTAAAGAGTTTAGCAAGATAATATAATTTGTCAACATTACTTTAAAGATATTTAGAAAAAAGCTATATAATTTTAGCAGCATGATCTTTTTTAATAATTGTAATTTTTTTTATATTTATGTAAGTAGTATTTTGACATGAATCAACTATGGAACAAAAATTCCATGGAATTGAATTCCAGTATGTGCAGAACATCGTATTGCATTTAAAGATATGAATGAGACCTGTTTTTCATGTGGCCCTGACTATTCAAGGCTTATACTTAGGTATTTTTTTGAAAACCTAAAATATTGGCCGAGATAAAAATATTAGGCTGAAATCGGGTATTAGTATAGACTGAAATGGTGCGTGTGCCTTTAGCCCGGAGGTGACCTTGGATGCGCCTTCAGTAAGGATGGGAAATACACCGCTGATATAGAGAGAAGAGTGAATGCAGGTAATAGAGTGAATGGTGCGATGGGAAGGCTACTTGGGAGCCGGCACTTAAGCCAAAAGGCGCAGCTGGCCATGCATAACGGAGTGCTTGTCCCAACGCTGTTATATGGCAGTGAGAGTTGGGTATGTTAGAAGGAGAATGAAAGCAGGATAAATGCGGTCGAAATGCGATCTCTGCGGAAGATGTGCGGAGTCACGCTGACCGACCGTATTCGCAACAGCGTAGTAAGAAAGCGAGTAGGTATGAAAGATAGTATCGGTGTAAAGATGAGAAAGGGTATGCTCCGTTGGTTCGGGCATATAGAAAGAATGCCAGAAGAAAGAATAACAAAACAGATATACAATGCGAAAGTGGAAGGATGTAGGTGCCGGGGAAGACCTAGACTATCTTACCATGACCAAATAGACCGTGTCTTAGCTGAAGAGCAAGTCAAGAGTCTCCGTAACCGGCGAGTGTGTATGAGACGAACTATGAGAGTGGAGGAAGCCAGAGAGGTATGTAAGGAAAGAACCTGTTGGAACTCTGTACTCTCTGCCTACCCCGCGAGGGAGCTGGCGTGATGATATAGTAGTAGTAGTAGTGACCTATTTATCTATTTTTTATCCAAGGATAAAAATTGTAATATTGTATTTCATACACTGTTCGACCTTTTGATTCTAATTTTATGAATCAAAAAATACTGAGTGATGCGAGTAATAATTACCCAGTCTTTAGATGCGAAAGTGTGTTAAGGTCATCCCAATATTTTTATTACATGTTAGCACCAGGTCACAGGTGCTATATTTATTTTAAACAACATTAAGCCACAGCCAAGTTATTTTACCCACATGTAATATGTGAT
This sequence comes from Phalera bucephala, assembly GCA_905147815.2. Lineage (NCBI taxonomy): Eukaryota > Metazoa > Arthropoda > Insecta > Lepidoptera > Notodontidae > Phalera > Phalera bucephala. Next base: position 12,835,507 of record LR990627.1, read on the forward strand.
AAGACATTGAAGTTTCATTAAAATATAGGTAAATTGGGAGATGGACATTTTTGAATCAATAACTTGACATTTATAACTTTTAGATTATAAAAAATCTATCTATCTATATCATCACGCCAGATCCCTTGCGGGGTAGGCAGAGAGTACAGAGTTCCAACAGGTTCTTTCCTTACATACCCCTCTGGCTTCCTCCACTCTCATAGTTCGTCTCATACACGCTCGCCGGTTACGGAGACTCTTGACTTGTCCTTCAGATAAGACTCGGTCTATTATGTCGTGGTAAGAAGACAGATAATTCTTAAAAAATCCATTGCAAAAATATTATCAGACTGAAATCCAAACCGAAAATTTCGTATTGTATACAAGCTGTAACATAATGAACGTAAGACCTGAAAGTAGTTTGTTCTAAATCGGTAACTGAATTCATTCCAATTATTTTTAATGTATCCTACTTTGATTTTAATTTGCAAAAAAAATGCTGTTACTCCTTCAGTGCGCTATAACAAACTAATTTTATTCTTGATTCAAAGCAACCGTAACCGGCGAGCGTGTATGAGACGAACTATGAGAGTGGAGGAAGCCAAAGAGGTATGTAAGGAAAGAACCTGTTGGAACTCTGTACTCTCTGCCTACCCCGCAAGGGATCTGGCGTAATATAGATACATAGATTCAAAGCAATACGAAGATTTAAAAAGCATTTCTAAAACGTATTTCTTATAACGCACACATACACGTACAAATTTCATTGTTAATTGCGGTATAAAAGTGCTTAAAAAGAGGGTAAAAACCTTTAAGTTTGGAAATTTGGATTTCGTTTTGAATTGATGAAGCAATCCTCTAATTGGGGTGTCTGAGGTCTTGCGTTTATTATGTTACACCTTGTATATAGATAATTAAAATTTTTGAAACCAATTCAGTCGTACAGAGAAACAAAAAATATTATACAAAACAAAAGATGGTAAGTAAAAGTAAAGCAAACAGTGTTTTTTCATTCATTTTATCACGATGAAAACTAATTAACCGAAACACGTTTTCTGTATACAAGTATTGTAAACAATTATTCAATTGTTCTACTTAACACGACAAAGGCGACGGCGCCGTAATGTACGCTAAACGGAACAATTTTCATGTATTTGCAAGCACATTATCTCCGCTAATGGACTCCGGCAAGCAAACTGGGATGTGTGGTTACCTTAGTCACTAAGGTTTCGTTCATAAATGTGTAGGTGTAGGGCAGTGTTGGGCAGTTATTAATATATATAGCAGCAGTAGCAATAGTAGTTAAATCAATCCCCTAAGATACTCCGGAATATTAATGTCTTTTGGTCGTCAAACGTCTCAGCCCCTCCCGTGACCATGGGTGCTGTAGATTACTCGAAGCGTGGAAAAATGAGCTGGAATAAAATCCGAAATATAGCAATTTACATTTTTTCATAATTAATTTTTGTCCAACTTTGGTGTATGGATGTTACCAAACATATTCCAGGAGTTCGGGGTATCTTTTTTTAAATTAATCAATCAAGTAACTGAGGATAATTTAAACACCATTAACACTACCAAGTCATTTTTCGTTCCAATGTGATAGGAGGAAATCTGTATTTTTACACATATTTCGAGAAAAGAAAATACGAGCTATTAACTTGTTAGTATGTTTCGTATGTAAAAATAATGTTCGGTTTTGCGAAGTACATTTGAGCTTAAGCTCGCAGTTGATTTGTCTCGTCCGAATATAAATATCTATATATCTATATCTATCTATCTATAACCTCACGCCAGATCCCTTGCGGGGTAGGCAGAGAGTACAAAGTTCCAACAGGTTCTTTACTTACATACCTCTCTGGCTTCCTCGACTCTCATAGTTCGTCTCATACACGCTCGCCGGTTACGGAGACTCTTGACTTTTCCATCAGATAAGACTCGGTTTATTTGGTCGTGGTAAGATAGTCTAGGTCTTCCCCGGTACCTGCATCCTTCCACTTTCACATATCTATAAATATAATAAAACTTAACCGAGCCGAATCTGTACATTGAATATTAGATTCGATATAGAGGCCGAAACAATTGTTTTTGGATTTATTGTCTGTCTGTCTGTCTGTCTCTTGGTGTTTCAATCACGCAAAAACTATCAAACGGATTTCAATGAAATTTGGTATGGTGATAACGCATACCCTAACTTAAAATAATAAATACTTTTTATCCCGGAAACAAATCATAAAAATGTATTATTTTTATTATTGTTAGTCCAGAGCTGCGATGTTACGTTAAAATGCGTGATTTTGTCTCCACATAAATTCTTCCATGAACTGATATTGGACTCAAGTTCGTCTCCTCACGAGAAACTCTTCGGTAGTTGAAAGCACTCGCCTAAAATTGTACATACACGTTTGATTTAAACACTTAATCATGATTTCGTGCATAAACCGACGATGCAATTGTCTGTTCTGGAGAAAAATCGTTAACGATGAACACATTTACTTACACGAAACTTTGTATAATCATTTATTTAGTATATCTCAACATAATTTTGATCATGAACATGAACTGTATATCCATACGTGAAGACTGACACGACATGTACTGACAAAACTATGTTACATACTTAGCTCGCAATGTACCTTTTTTAAATATTATTTCGCTAGTTTACGATATATGGCAGGGTAGGTAGAAAAGGTTTAAAAGTACCCAAGTATTGTATAGGTTTTTTTTTATGAGACGGCGTTAGCGTTGAATAAGATTGCTCGTTAGAGACCTATGTCAAATTATAAAATAAACGCGTGCATAGCTGCGGGTAACAGCTAGTAATATATAATAACCGATTTGGGCCGGGAGGTCTATAATATAATAGTCTGTTTGACTCTGACTATATTTGACCTCTTGACCTATCGAGTCGAAATCTTGTTCACTTATCGTGACATTATATCAGGTGATCCGCTCCTGTTTAGCCTTTACACGAGCGACATTCCTCGTTCGAGGAAGGCGCATCTAGCCCCATTCGCGGATGATACCGCTCTCTACGTCTCGCATAGGAATAAGGGTTTCATTACCAGACACCTTCAGGCATCCGCCAATTCCCTAGGGAATTGGTTCAGGAAGTGGCGTATTGAGTCGAGGCGCCCTCGAGTATGTCGCCTCTTGCCCTTCTGGCTGGCTAGAGCGTAGTGGTTGCACGCTCGCCTTTAAGTCCGGTGAAGCTGTAAAGGCCTCGCGGCCAACAGCGTACATCATTCACACACACACACATATATCAGGTGAGTTGATTTGGCAGCCAGGTCCGTGTCCAAGGGATTCCTGAATGTTTTATACTATCGTTCCTGAAGTTCTATTATGTATATTTGCTGACAACCGCCTACCGGAAGGTGAATCTTCTCGTTACTTACCAAAATAATTCCAAAATGTAGTTCAAAAATATTTTTTACCATGATTTATGACTATTTACCGTTTGCTATAAACTGCTTCGGTATGTATTGTACTTTCACAATACGCGGGTATTATGGATAGGAACAATGGTTGTTTATAGAACACCCGACCTGAATTTTGATGCGGGAAGTTGATGCGCAAACGCATAGTAACGGTGCGCTTCGGTTCGGTCGTCACGCGACGCTGCTGAAATGTCGTAAACAAATTATGTTGGTAATGACCTATGAATCTTTTCGATAGTCTCAAAGTTAAGAATAATATGCGTGTTATATAGACTGACTCGCCTAGCAATGGGTGATTATGAACACAGGTAGACGTGGTGTTGTATAGATATTAGGCGTTGGGAAATCTCAACAGCCTCCCAATTACTGGCTTCCTGCGTAGACAGGGACCGAAGTGCATGGTGCGGCTTGCGGTCCTGGGTTCCCAAGAAGAAATTTTTTGGGGGTTTTCTACAAAAAAATCTCAGTAGCAGTTTAGATTCATAAATTGACAACTATTACAATAGAACCTTAAATTATTGACGAAAGGTACTTCCGTTAGGGAACTGTAAGCGTATTTTGTCATACAGACAACATTTACAGAAATTTCTAAGAGGTTTTATCCTTACTAATTTTTTAGAATATATTTTTATGTTTGTAAAAATTTTATATCCTCTTTTACTTATAACCACTAGGTAAGATAATCTGTGTGATGGTACCTAAAGACTATCTATCCAAGATAGGAACACCAGAATATGTTATAGCAGATCGAATGCAGATCATCATACTTATGCTATTCTCTATCGTTACACTAATTTTCTATAATTATTATCATGAATGGAAGAAAGAAAACACGCATATCAGGTCAGTCAAAGCAACCATTGTTGATGGAATCCAACATATTGTATAATAGGAGCATCATATTGAGTACATTAGCGTAACCACGGCTCGCTCATGCGTTAACCCGACGCTTAACAACTTATACAATGCTGTCGTTCAATCAAATACATTTACAATATTATCCGGGGCATCCAACAATATATTATTTAATTTTGTACTAGACTGAAGGTGACGGTCCGAGAAATGTTCCGAAATACAAGAGCACGAGGATGGGTGTTGGGAATTCTCAACAGCCTCCCAATTACTGGCTTCCTGCGTAGGCAGGGACCGAAGTGCATGGTGCGGCAAGAGCACGAGGATGGGTGTGGTTTTGTTTCAAATTAGGTCGATTCAACGTAGCCAACTTGAGGACGCGCTTAAATGGTACAGTTTGATAAAACTGCAATATTAAAAGGATCTAAGGTTATGGTTTTTGAAAGGGAAGAAACCAGAACGAATGTAAGGATTGTGGTTGGTAACGATGTGCTGGAGCAAGTGAATGAGTTTGTATATCTTGGATGCGCCTTCAGTAAGGATGGGAAATACACCGCTGACATAGAGAGAAGAGTGAGTGCAGGGAACAGAGTGAACGTAACGGAGTTCTTGTCCCAACGCTGTTATATGGTAGCGAGAGCTGGGTATGTAAGAAGGAGAATGAATGTAGGATAAATGCAGTAGAAATTCGAGCTCTGCGGAAGATGTGCGGAGTGAAGCTGACCGACCGCATTAGCAACAGCATAGTAAGACAGCGAGTAGGTATGAAAGATAGTATCGGTGTAAAGATGAGAAAGGGCATGCTCCGTTGATTTGGGCATATAGAAAGAATGCCAGAGGAAAGAATGACAAAACAGATATACAATGTGAAAGTGGAAGGATGCAGGTACCGGGGAAGACCTAGACTATCTTACCACGACCAAATTAACCGAGTCTTATCTGATGGAAAAGTCAAAAGTCTCCGTAACCGGCGAGCGTGTATGGGACGAACTATGAGAGTCGAGGAAGCCAGAGAGGTATGTAAGGAAAGAACCTGTTGGAACTCTGTACTCTCTGCCTACCCCGCAAGGGATCTGGCGTGAGGTTATAGATAGATAGATAGATAGAAGGTCTATTAATTTCTACAGTTGCTACCTACGAGTATGTATGTATGATGTATATTGTTTTTTGGCTATCATTTTGTTCCTGACTGCAATCTAATACGAATAATAAATATATCGATGCCGGCAAAGCGATATTTACGCAGTTTTACTGCGAAATATCGCCTTGGGTTATTAACCTCTTGTTTATTGTATAAACTTTTCCTGTATATTTTCCTTTTATAATTGGGGCACTTTGATAAACTATTGGATCCCTTTAACCACAGTAATAAGGAATTAGACGTTTATTACGTAAGCAATCTTTAAATCTCAAAATATAACGTTCATTTTAAAAGATTTCTGCTATCGATAAAGCTATCTTGAAAGGAATTAGCTGTTTTTACTTTCATACCAGTACATGTATTGATAATGAAAGCCATATTAATATTTTTGAATTGATACTCAGGTCGTCTATTGTAAAAATCCAAGTAGACACTATCTTCCTAGACTATCTTACCATTACCAAATAGACCGTATCTTATCGAAAGTGTAAGTCAAGAGTCTCCGTAACCGACGAGTGTGTATGAGACGAACTAGGAGAGTGTATGAAGCCAGGGAGGTCTGTAAGAAAAGAACCTATTGAAACTCTGTATTCTCTGCTACCCCGTAAGGGATCTATCTATGAATCTCTATCATTAAGCCATCATCTCGATATCATCACGACAAGAGATCTGGCGTGATGTGAAAGAACCTGTTGGAATTCTGTACACTGTCTACAAAGAGTACAGAATTTCGAACAAGTTCTATCCTTACGGACCTCTTTGGCTTCCTCTCATAGTTCGTCTTATACACGCTCGCTGGTTACGTAGACTCTTGACTTGACCTTCAGATCGGACACGGTCTACTTGGTCATGGTAAGATAGTGTAGGTCTTTCGCGGTACCTACATCCTTCCACTTACGCAATGTATATCTGTCCCGTAACGACAACGAAGTATCAGGAAAATTAGTATGACTAATGAAACCGTTAGCTAATGATGTACACATTGACAAACCTCACGTACCTTATAAAAGTTGTAATATATTGTCCACAGACTACTCCTATCACTGCCCGTATGTACGCAGAGGTTGTTGGTGCTACTGTTTGGCACGTTCCGGGTGATGGCCTCTAACGCTGATAAAGCAGGTATGATAAACCTTGGACAAAATAGTGTGTATAGACATTGAAGCTTGGATGCTTTTTTAATTGCTCTGGTTTTAGAAATAACTTTGTTTGATCGTGTGGTTGAATCAGTGAACCGTGAACCGAACTAGACAGACGATTTAGCGCAGTGGTTAGGAGCTTGAGCTGTTCGATTCCCGCACGGGAAAAATCTTTGTGTGATCCACAATTATTTGTTTCGGTCTGGGTATTTGTTTGTGAATTTTCATGTTTGTAAACGCACCCACGACACAGGAATAAATCCTAGTGTGGGGCTACGTTTTTTAAAACACATCAAATCAAATCAATGTATCTCATTCTTGCAATCAAAAACTCGATCATTTTAATCTTCTATGCCTGCCAATCAAAATTAATTTCTATAGGTACTCAACGTCAGCTTAAAGTGATTCAACTGTACTCAGCATTTTACACGACATTTACAGGTCGGAGTCGAAATCTCATATTGTTAACTGGCAAAACAATCTCATCGTCAATAATAAAAACTTGATAATTGCCCGAAAATTTTAAAAGATTCGTTTCATTTGTATAAGCATTTAACATTATTATTATAGCTAAGCATTTAGGTGTGTTGTAATGACTCGGAATGATTCGTTTGATTGTTTTAACTGTCCATATTTAACAAATGTTTTCAGGAAGTACGACCGGTCAATGTTTCTGGTGCAATTTACACAGGTTTTTTCATTAGGTATTTTGTTATAGTTAACGTCAAAAATACTTCCTGACGGTCACAGCCGCTTTTCTAGAAAAAAGTACCATGTTTTGTCGTTTGTATCTTTGGATAGAGAGGGTTTGGGTTTGAAGGTTCTCTAGAGGGATCACAGAATGCAATATGGAAAGTGGTCAGGGCCACATGATATGGACCGACGATCTGTGCCCTAAGTCTGCTTTTTTTACGCGTTTTGTAATTATGACATGTTACAAAAATCGTTCAATTACAATTGTGCCAAAAGTTGGCAATTGTTTAAACTGGTACCTACGACTATGGAAAACCATAAGAATTATTAATAGGTACCATAAAAATTGAAAAGCATTAAATTAGCAGATTGAAAGCTGTCAAAACTAACAATTATGATGTCAATGATCAACAATTTTATTAAAATTGCAATGACGGACTTGGGGCCCTGGTGAAGTTTACGGGAATCAGAAACGTCTTTCGACTGGCATTTAAGAGATTAACCATTATGTTACAATTTTTATATACCAAAGGTCGCGGGTCAATGATCTGAAATCATGTATGCACTTGTGTTAAGTAATCGAAGAAGCTTAATACGTTAGCACACTGGACAACGTATTGCATTTGCTGCTGAAACGAACATAATTACCGGTAATTATGCCAATTACACGCGATCTTGCGTGGGCGCGCGTGATGCAACCGTTTTACATTCATCGTGCGATTATTTAATCTTTCTTCACTAGTCCTCGGGATTATTTGTTGGCCTAGTTGGCTATGACGTCTTCGGCTCTGTTACTTTAGCCGTAACCTTTTTAATCTTTATTGGGGACGTGATGAGATGACCTAGTTTTGGCACGACAAATCGCCGCTTTAATCGAAATGTCACCGAATCCCTGTGGAGAAAATGAGCCGTCCCCATCAAAACTTTATGATCTTTTTTCTTATAGACGAATTCATGAATTCATAATATGAACGTCATTGTTTACTGGGCAATATATACCGATAGATTCGACAGAATACTGGCTTTGATGTTAATACGTGCAAGATTCCACGGCATCCGTTTAGTGTTTATCTAGCTAAATGGAGACGTCTGTAATTGTGCGTTCCTTGTGTGTGTGTGTGTGTGAATGATCTACGCTGTTGGCCTCGAGGCCTCTACAGCTTCACCGGATTTTAAAGGCGAGCGTGCAACCACTACGCTCCAGCCAGCCAGAAGGGCAAGAGGCGACATACTCGAGGGCGCCTCGGAGAGGCGCCCTCGGTTGGGACAGTCGCTGTAGGGGGACCGGTGCACTACTAAGCGCACCGGTCGACCGCCGGCTATGGGAGGGGATCTACTACTGCGTCTGCGTCTACGGCGTCGCTCGTATTCTGAGCGGAAAGAAGGGATGACAAAGCATCGGGGGGGTCGGTGAGAACATGTCTCGGCCGGCGGTAGCGGCAGGGGTCGCGAGGGAGGTCGTAGTCGGCGGTGGCTACGATTAACGGATTCGCATGGGAAGATGCGTTCGCGAAGTGACGTGTTGACGCCTTTTTAATAAAGGCGCGAATAGGTTCGAGACCTAGATCGGAGTGGAGGTCGACGTTCCGTACGAACCAGGGGGCTCCTACGGCTTTACGGAGGAAGCGGTTTTGAACCGCTTGAAGTCTGTCGATGTGAGAGGGGGCCGAATGCCCGAACACAGCACACGCATAAGTCATGATGGGACGAACGCAAGTTTTGTAAAGCGTCACCTTATTTCTAAGGGACATTTTACTCCGCTTGCAGATTAACGAATGGAGACGACCGAGCACGAAGGATGCTCGGTGACGGACCCGCTTGATGTGCGGGCCGAAGGTCATGGTACTGTTCAGGGTGACCCCTAAATATTTGACCTCTTTGACCCAGGGAATGGGTCGGTCGAACATGGTCACTTGACCTCGGTTCCTTCCGGGGTGGCGCAGAGAGTGGTGCGAAGGTGCACCTCTGGAGAAGAGCACCGCCGCGCTCTTGTCCGGGTTCACCTCGATTCGCCACTTCCTGAACCAATCCCCTAGGGTATTGGCGGCGGTCTGGAGTTTCCTCGTGATGCGGGCCTTGTTCCTATTGGAATAATAAAGAGCGGTGTCATCCGCGAATAAAGCTAGTTTAACATCACTCGAACGAGGAATGTCGTTCGTGTAGAGGCTAAACAGGAGCGGAGAGAGCACTGAGCCCTGTGGGACTCCAGCACTGATGGAGTGGGAAGCGGAGCGCGTCATTTCGACGCGATAACGAAAGGCGCGATTCGACAAGAAGTCTCGTAAGATGAGCACGAGTCTGTCCGGCACACCCAATCGGTAGAGCTTGTAGATCAAGCCGTTGTGCCAGACTTTGTCGAATGCCTTCGCGACATCCAGGAAGAGGGCGCCCGTGTAGACGGGTCTTCCGGGCCCATTGAGACCGGAGAGAATGTGCTCCGTGATGCGGTGCACCTGATGGACACAAGAGTGTTTGGCTCGAAAGCCGAACTGCTCGTCGATAAGGATACCCCTGGACGTTATGAAGTCCTTGAGCCTCGCCAGAAGGAGGCGCTCATATATCTTGGCCAGGGAGTTGAGGAGACTGATAGGACGGTAGCTCGCGGGGAGATTGCGAGGTTTGCCGGGCTTGGGGATGCCAATGACGTCCGCCTCCTTCCACTTAGCGGGGAAGGTGCAGTTCGTCATGGCGGCGTTCAAGATGGCCACCAAGAGGCAGATGAGTTGGGCGGGCAGGCATTTCAGAACGCGATTCGAAATGCCGTCAGGGCCGGGGGCTTTTTTAGTTTTAAGACCCATGATCAGATCTTCGACCTCCGTTTGCGTGATAGGAGGCAAGGAATCGACGGGGGGGAGGGATGCCCTGCGCTCGACTTCCCTGTCTACCGCGTCGACGTGGGACTGGTCGACGGACTGAGAGCTGGGGGCGCACTGGCTCTCGAGGGAGTCGGCGAGAAGCTCGGCTTGTGCGTTCCATATAAGTAATCCTTAATCAGCGTTGTGCTGTCGCGGACAAAACATTACATTGGAAGACGTTAGTTTGACGGGCGTATGAGTCGCTCATTGTGGCGACATGAGCCGTGTTTTAATATCGCATACAGTTTTCCCTGACAATGTCACATTCGCCGACAAAAGCGTCTGCGCGATTGTCAGCTGCAAATAAGGCGAGGCACTATATTCGGTCTTATTAGATGCGTCGTGCGTCTGTCCCAACGTCATCGTCGCATATTGAACCATAGACAAATATGTAAAATATTATGCTAATTTGGGTGAATTTGTGTCACAGACACATATGTGTTTGTTATTTTAATTTCTTCCTTTAAAGCTAGTTATAACAGTTGGGTGGTTGCGGCACTTATTTATATTGTTTAACTGAAGAGAAATTATTTCAAGTTTCAAATATCTTTGTAGTATCAATCCATATAAAACCATCCTTTTAACCACTGCGCTAAATCGACGGACGATTTAGCGCAGTGGTTAAAAGCTTAAGTCGCTCTGCCCACTGTGTCTAATAGTCGCGGGTTCGATTCCCGCACGGGACAAATCTTTGTGTGATCCACAATTATTTGTTCCGGTCTGGGTATTTGTGTATGTGAATTTTCATGTTTGTAAACGCACCCACGACACAGGAATAAATCCTAGTGTGGGGATACGTTTTAAAAAAAAATAAAAAAATATAAATGACTTTTTTACTGTCTGCTGACGACATGATTTATCATTTTCCACATCATTTTGATCGTGATTTAATGCGAACAACGTTAAATACTTGCTTTTAAATGATAATTGTTCCCTTGCGTGAAACATTGCAATACCATTTATGCGCATTCCCTTTCGAATACAATTTTAATTGATATGATTGTTAATTTGGCGTCTGTAGTTTTAATTACAGTCTTTGTAGGACGCCACGATTAGATAAACAACAAAAACACTACTAATCGAATAGAAAAAAGAAATTCAATTTGAATAAATGTCTTTATGCATGTTTTCCGTGAAGTTTTTGTGAGCCAATCGATTATGCTTCAGCGTTTTTTGTTATTCCTTCTCGTGGTTGAGCAGTTTTAATCGTTAACTCGCCGAAACTAATAAATTTATTTTGCAATAAGGAAGATAAATACCGGACCGTAAGAGATAAAGGGTCCCCATTTCCTGAACGCAGAAATCTTTTCATCAATTTCGTTACCAAAGGGCCTTAGCACAAACAGATTGACATTATCATAAAGTTGTCGAGAAAGCGAACTGTCCCGTTCATCATAATTTTGTAAATGTGTAGTGTGAAAAGATTGGCACGTCAACTCGATAGCATTATGCTAGCCTCAATCTGTTCGTGCTAAGCCCTTTGCACTATAAAGAAATTCGATTTAATGATAAAAGAAACTAGTTTATTTTTTTCAGGCACAGGTATGACATCGGAAGCCTTGGGCGTATCTGTAGCTCCATCATTTTTCCACTCTTGCGTGTCGGACGGCAAAACGGCAACAATGGAGGACGTGCAGAGATTCAAGGTCAGTTGGATCGTTATTTGTCATATGGCACAGTATGGTCGTATTGACGACATATAATAATATTTTGATGGTTTATCATACGCGAATAAATTGTCGCAGGGAATTTTGGGACTTGAAATTTCTAGTACCTTTTACTCACAATCAGATAATTTGATGATAAGATCGATGGTTTTCTGATATTAATACTCTAACAGTCCTATCCTCGTCCAAATATTGCGTATTATGCATTGAAGATGATAAATTATTTAATATTTGTTCATTACTGCCCATAATTTCCTAGTTGATTTTTCTTTTCGGTTTAGCACGAGATACAACCAAAATCTATTTACATAGAAAGACGTAAAATAACGTAAAGAATATTCGAAATATCAGAGATTTTTTCACAGTTGGTTGAATAAGTACAAATCTTTCGTCCTACATGTTACTATGACGTTAGGAAATGTTAAATTAGTAATGTGATTATTGATCAGTGTCGATAGCGATTGTGTTGACCTGTTTCCATGGTGTTCTGCGGTGAGTGTTATGAGAGATGTCACCTTTATGTTTAGTGCACTAAGAGCGGATATATATTGCGTTTATACGACGTAATCGATTTCTACGAGGGTGATACGGAAAATTCTTAGAAGTGGTTAAATGACAATAATATTAAAGAAGGAATCGAAAACTGACCTTAATAGGACAATGTCTGAGCAGACTCAGCCAGAACAACAATCAAGTATTTGGCACCGTGACGTTTCAGTAAGCGTTGAAAAAAAAATCAATGGAAAAGGTGCATACATCAGCTGCACCGACAAGAGTATAACTCTAAATTAGAAGAAGTAATAGTTATTGCTGAGTCATCCGCTATACAGGCCCGATCTTCCATCATGCGGCTTCTTTTAATTTCCAAAAATAAAGGCAAAATCATGGGATACGATAGCATTTGCTGCCTTAGAGAATGTGGCGGAAAACTAAGGAACAATATTAAATACTAAAACTGTTTCTCTCAGTTCCCATTGTCACGGTGATTTTTGATATTCTACAAAAATTTCAAGTATCACTCTCTTATAGGAAGTAAATACAATCGTCCCCAACGATGACATGACCGTTGTATCAATCAACAATTTGATTTAGACCCCAGTAGTTTGGACGTGTCTGTTTCTTTTAGGGATGTACGCCCAGTTATGTAAAAAATTGTTAATGATGAGTGTTAGTTGTTAATTAAAATTAACATTAAAAGAAAAATCCGTTGAAATTCACGGAACTACAAGATGTCGATTAGCCGGTGTTAGTAAGGGCGAGTGAATGCGCTTTGTAAAGTGATATATCCGTTGTGGCGCACTTTGCGATAGTCGCTGCACCATTATCGACAATTAAACGTATCGAGTTTCGGTGTAATCACCTGATGTGGACATGGGCACATGTGTACACCAGTACACAGCTATTTTGAACCTTATGATGTATGTAGTTTTCCTCGTAACTAATTGATTATTGTGATTGAAGTACTTAGGTAGGCGTACCTACAGAGGCGTAGAAGTTAAACAGATTTTTTCAGAAAACATTTTATAATTAGGGTTCGTCCTTTAATCACGTTGTTTATTAGCAACTTTTTAACCCCTCCCGTCCCGTCCTGGTGATACGTGGTTAGGGTTTAGACCAACCCTTTACTGCAGTCCTTAAATTGAGATTATATTTGGCAAGTTAGGTTTGGATTTAAAAATATAAATAAATATTCCGTGCAGTTTGTAAAAATACGTAGCTTTGTATTGTTCTAATAATATTTCTTTTTTTTTTAAGCCAAGATATTACCCTAGGAAATGGCTATGAAATCAAATAAGTCTTATGTCTTATGTTACAATAGTAAGTGAGCAAAGATATTAGCACCTAATCTCCTTATCGTAATTCACTAGTCAATAAACAGTCTTATCGAGCCTCTAGCGCGGGATTCTATTAGTGCTTCCTTATCAGATAGCCGAGTTAAATTTATATTATCTGTCGCGAATGCAATGCAACTGGCATTGTTAATGCGTCTCTAACTTTTATGATGCGTTTCTTCTAGTTTTATTAGTTTGTCAGTATTGCTTTGTGATCGAATAAGTTCCATTAGTTTTTTTTTATTTATACCAATGCAGATTTATATTTATATTAACTTGTATTACCAGATCTTTTTCGGGGTAAGCAGAGTGAGGGGTAGCACAGAGTTTCAACAACTTCATTCCTTTCAGACATCTCTGCCTTTGTCCTCTCTCATGTAGTTTTCGCAAGCATTTATTAAAATTTAAGTGTAACATTTTTAACTCCTTAATTACTTACAATATTGTATAATATTGATTAGAAATGAATTAATTCATTGACGTTGCCATAAAGTCTAGATGATAGGTGTATTAGTAAAAATCCCATTGATACCATTTTTAGTTAATTAATAGTAGAGAAATCTTTGTTAAAAGAACGTTTGATGTATAGTTTCATCTGATAATATGTTAAAGATAGGTAGGTATTTAATGACTAAACTTAATTATAGTTAGGTAAGTACTTAACAGATTCTACGAAATCAAATGATTCAGAACATAAAACCGCTAACCATGTCTGCATAAGTTGATGCCACTGTCTGTTTGTACGTATGTAAAAATGACTGTACATAGCTTGACAATGTCTACACTTAATTTGTTCATAACATGCGGCAAAAGGCTGAGGTTTCCGTGAGTACTCGTTTACAATTATACAACGATCGTTCACTTTCGATTATGCCACATATTTTATGATCCTTTCGTTACCGGCTTCCTATAATGCTTTTCTTTTTGCACTTTATTAGACAGGTAGCTATTAATAAATACCCTATTTATTTGGCAGAGTTAATATAGTCCCTATTTATTTGGCTGAGTTTTGGCTAAGTTTTGGTTTATATTTTGTTGCCTACATGATTTTTAAACGCGTAGATGACTAGGACTACATACAGGGCAAGGGCTCTGTATGTCCTAATCATCGCCGCGTTTGTCCATTAAAATTTGACGGACGATTCGGCACAGTGGTTAAGAGTTTAAGTCGCTCCACCCATAGACCCGCGCGAATCGGACTACCAACATTCGTGATTACTCTTGGTTCAATGAATCAGAATAAAAGGAAAAAAGGTCACGTGGTCCGATCGATCGGGCTATACGCTATAGGACCACGGGTTCACAGGGGAATATAATTATACGAGTACTATATGGAATACAAACATCTGGGTGATTTGCCGCTGGGTGATCTTTGGGAACGTATTAGTCCGCTTTGATCACACAAGTTATTTAAGTGAAATAACCTGGCTTTAACTGACGATTTAGCGCTATGGTGAAGAGCTTGAGCCGCTCCGCCCACTGTGCCTAATAGTCGCGGGTTCGATTCCCGCACGGGACAATCTTTGTGTGACCCACAATTATTTGTTTCGCTCTGGGTGTTTGTGTATGTGAAATTCCATGTCACGCACCCACGACACGGAAAAAAAAATCCTAGTATGGGGCTACTTTAAAAAAAATAAATCATGGACAAACGCGGCGCGTTACCATATCTTAGTAAAATAAAGACCGTTACGCCTATATTCCCCAAGCGGGGGTGGCAGAGGTGTATCTTCGTAACATGATCGTGTAATGGTATTTATTATACAGGATAGATTTATGAGGTGGGGCAATAAATGCAGCTACCTCAAACGTTTTACATACAGGAAAACAGTCTTAGGAGACTATCCTTAACGTTTTGCGACATTTAGAGCTACATTGACAGGTTTTGAAAAAAATGTACAGTCAGCGAGAAAATGGGCTATTTACACAAAAACTTTTGATGCCTAAATATATCCTGTTTCTTATAAGGATTAAAAACCTCTAATGGACCAACTAAGGTTGGAGTACTAGAAAAGTCAAAAATCGTTAAAATGTATTACCATACATTTTGTAGGAGATCACCGTCGCAAATTACACAAAAAAATTATTAATACAAATGCATCCTTTTACTAATAAGAAGGTACTAGAAAAGTCAGAAATCGCAGAAAAACCGATTTCCTACAAAATGTATGGAAAAATGAGTATAATATTCGATCAAACCACGAAGTTATCGTAACGCGTCGCGTTGCGTGTTAAGTTGGTCATAGCGAATAAGGGCTCTATATACTGCTACTATCAGTAGCAAAGATAGTTCTAGAAAACCCCTCATTCTAGGAGAAATTATAACCCGTGATATTTCCCATATGCAAATGCTTTTCTTAGGCCCACTTACACGAACCAGGGTTAGCGTTACCTATAGACTAACTAGTTGTTATTACGTTAAATTACCCTCAACTGAACCTTATAACCTCCTAGCAGTAGCAAAGATAGTTCTAGAAGAAAAACGGCCTACTAGCACGAACCAGAGTTAGTGTTACCTATTGTCTAACTCAGAAGTTCCCAACCAGGGGGGCCGTCCCCTTTGGGGGGCGTAAAGAGATATGAAGAGGGGCGGAACACAAAAAAAAATAACGCTTAAATTAAACATCATAATATCACATTCTGTTTGACACTGTTTCGAAATGCGAATACGTCGTTCAGAAGAAGTTCAGGAAGTGGTAAATTTGATTGAAGTTTTAAAGTAATGTTTTTTTTTATTGGAATGAAAAAATTAAAGGGGAATGGGGCATGAAAATATTATTTGCAACAAATGAGAGGTTGGAAAATCCTGGTCTAACTCGATGTTATAACGTTAAATTGCCTTCAACTTAACGTTATAGCCTCGACTTACGGCCGGTTTGAATATTTAATTCAAGGATAGCTTTGCCTACTTCGGATAGAATTTTGACATATTTTGTATGGAAAATTGTCAAAATCTACTGACAGTAAGCAAAACTATCCTTGAGTTTAATATTGAAACCGGCCATTACCCTGCGCCGGCGCTAACCCTGGTTCGTCGTGCCGGTGGGCCTTAGTTACTTAGTAGGCTTTTTTGTGTGTGTGTGTGTGTGAATGATCTACGCTGTTGGCCGCGGGGCCTTTACAGCTTCACCGGACAAGAGGGCAAGCGTGTAACCACTACGCTCCAGCCAGAAGGGCAAGGGGGCAGCTAGCTCAAGAGCGCCTCAACGAGGAACGGCCTCGGCTTGGGCAGTCGCTATGGGGGAGGGCGTATACTAGGTGTCTCGCCGTGGTGCTCAGCACCGGCCGGCGGCCAAGAGACTCTTCGACCTTGCTCTTCCTTATTAGGCAATGTTTCATCTGATAACTATCCCTGAATACAACAGTATTGAGACGACGCGGTGACTAATAGAGTAGGGTTGCCACCTTTTCTTGATCGAATAAAGTACATTGTATCAAAACAAAGTATTTTTATTTCACGTTACTATTTATACTACTATTACTTTTAGCAATTTTCAATTACTTTTATCACTACTAAATATTTTACACATCTTTACAGTCTGATAACTTGAATAGATTGGAGAAAGATGGTAGCAATTTGGAAGTGTTTATAGTATTTACTATTTTCTTTAAGTTCGTGAGGTTAGATGTAACAATGTTTTTTTCTTAAATCTAGCTTACCTTAGATTCAGATTTCAACACCAGACATCAGCCACTTTGCTGTGAATTGCGAATACTCCAGTTAAGTCACTCAGCCGTTATACGTAAAATTGCGACCAATTTTTTCTTTTTATTGATTTATGTAAAATGAATCTAAGAAAAATCAAACTATGCGAAATAAAGATGCGAGATATTTTCGCGTACTTCATGTTTTTTTTTAAATTAAATTTATTTAGGGGGTTTTCATCCTTTATTGAACATGTCAACCCCATTGTGAACATCACTAGTTTCCTCGTGGGAGGAAGTTTATAGTTCTTATAAGGTATAAAGTATACTAAACCTAAATAACGTACAATACTATGTAATAAGGTACTGGTGGCAACCCTAAATACGACTCATATGATCCTATAAAATCAAGGACAAATTACTTATATTAGCGTTCTATAAAGCTGGAGTTTTGTACGTCGCTTTATATGTAGTGTATCACCTTTTTAATATATTTTAGACATTATTAGCTGATAAGAGCTTGATTCATGAATAGCGTGGCTCACTTCCTGTGTATTGTTGACTCATCTTACAGAATTTCGTTAAGAAATGTCTCACCGTAGCTTTTTCTTATCTCACATTCTGTAATATTGTATCAACTTGCGTCATATTGCTATTTTATATGTAAAGCTGTGTCTTTATTACTGTCGACAAGCTTTAGAAAATTGTTGCGCGTAAGATTTACGAACATAACTGAGTTGTCGCTAGAGGAAATTTGTCGAACCGTCACGCCTATATTCCCCAGAGGGGGTGGCAGAGGTGTACTGAGTACACCCACGTTTCGCCGACGATGTTGGGTCCCATGTAATAGGGGGCGAGCCTATTGCCATATACCGGGCACAATTCCAGACTCCGGACTCATACTGGGAATTTTTCGTTAGAAAAACTACATTTGTTTGACCTAGGATTTGAATCCAGGACCTCATGATCACAAAGCGATGCGCTTTGCCACCAAAGAAATTTGTCGAAAATATAATAAATAGTAGGGATATAATAGGCGCCGTTAACGCGTGTTTATTTCTTCTTTGGTCTAGTGGCGAATAATGGGCATTACCATCACGAGGTCCTGGTTGAACTCCTAGGTCCGACAAATGTAGTTTTCCCAAAATTTAGTTTTCTAAAAATTCTCAGTATCAGTCCGAAAAGTGGGTGTACACAGTACACCTCTGCCACCCGCGATTGGGGAATATAGGCGTGACAATTAATAATATATTTGTTTTTTAAGCGCGTCTAAGCATGCGGCTGTGAGTAATAGAGACGCGCCTTTATTTATAAGCGATTGGTCTGTCTGTTTTAGAGAGTCGTTTGCATGTAAATGATACATGCAGGTAGATGTACCTATTAATTAATATTGCATGTATTTCTTTATTATGATAACATCATAATTAGCTGTTAAGCCTGTGTTTAGTACTAAAGGAAATCCTGTTTATAACTGCACTGCAAAGATGCTGTTTATTTAGCATGTTGCTTTGATGTTGGTCTATTAGATGCAAGCAAAATTCATGTAGTTTGCGTAAATTAGTTTATAAAATATGCAAGACCTTGAATTCATTGTTCTAATAAAGGTTTAGAGCCGAGGGCAGTCGATACTATTCGTAAGAACACTCAACGCATGCACAATTAAATTAACATATTCTTTTGTCTTCGAAATTGCTTTATATAATCAAGGTAGGAAACTTTAAATCCTCTAATTCGATGATAGGTCTAGTGGTCTGTAGCTATAACATGAGATCCATTAATTATTGTTGTTTTAGGAACCCACGTTTTACAACTATTGAGCGATATACAGAGGTATAACTTTATTATTTCGAGAAACTGCTACCCCTAGAAATCTTACATACAGGCCAAATTGCCAAAAATTGCCAAATATCGTGTATGATAATATCGATATTTGGCTTAGCAAAGTAACGATATTAGCTACTAGCATAACCATCTCGGTTCTTCATTGCATTAAGTTGTCGTTGATTCTGGTTGGAAATTCCTGTTAATTCCATGGAGCAGTAGCGTCATTAGACAAAATGATAGGTACTTATAATTCTTAATTGTTCCATAGAATATATCGCTTACTTGTCAATGACCTATATTTTTTCCCTCCATATTCGTTCCGTTTTTGCAAGGGATCTGGCGTGATGATATAGATAGATAGTAATTATCTAAAACGAGTATCAATATGAATAATTGCCAAGTGACAGTATGAAAATTAAAGCAAAGTCTGCTGTCGTAAAAGTGTTTACATTGTGTTAATTTTTGGCAAAATACAGTCGGTATTGTTTTGTTAATAATATATAGCGTAGTGGTTAAGAGCTTAAGCCGCTCCGCCCACTGTGTCTAAAAGTCGCGGGTTCGATTCCCGCACGGGACAAATCTTTATGTGACCCACAATTATTTGTTTCGGTCTGGGTATTTGTGTATGTATGTGAATTTTCATGTTTGTAAACGCACCCACGACACAAAAATCAATCCTAGTATGGGGCAACGTTTAAAAAAAAATAGATTATCTGAAACAAAACAGTATCATTTTGTTATGTGTCATTGTGTTCCATGGAACTAATGGGAATCACTGGTCGATTACTATGCGGCTCAAATTGAGGCAATGTCCTTTTTGTAATTAATTAATACCCAAGCTTTACTTATGTATAGCTCTACACGATTAGTAGGTATGTTTGAATTATATAATTTCTAATATAGTTCGTGTGTGCGTATCCAGGTCGCGACGAGGATAATGCGACAACTGATCGAGCAGTTCAGCGCGGGCGACCTGTTCGGGCGCGACAACTACGAGTACTACGCGCGTGTCACAGGTCGCATCCTACGCGTCAAGGACGAGTGGATATGCTCCTTCAGGGACCCGCCGCCGCCGCGACACCATCGGGACCAGGAGGCTTATGCGAGTGAGATAACTATCATTACTTTTTAGCTATAGAGCTAATGATTTTTTTCTTTTGAGTGGGGATATCAACGTACCGAAAGACGTGGAGTGGTCAGACCCACAAGGGGGACCGATGACCTGGTGATAATAGCAGGAGAAAGATGGAGATTTCCTTGCCGGCTCGAGATCCGTTAGTATATAGGCGGTATCAGCCGTTATCGACGTCCACGGCATATTAGAACCGACTCTCGAACTCGATGTCCTTACCTCCGTCCTTTTGGAGATAAATGCCGCTTACCGGACTGACTTGCCCATTGAAACTAAAAAGGCTTCTCGCCCAACAGAGAAGGTGATTCATATACACATAAATATATTCATACCATGTACAGCTCAAACTTTTGATATCCAATATTCGCAATTATTAATATCGATCAACAATCTCAATTCAGGTAAGAGACACTAACATGTTCTTTAAAAATTTTAAGGGGAGGAACACAACATGCTGTGTTCGTTACATTATTGGGTGTTCTATCATCTATGTGACTTTTTGCTTTATTTTTAACGCTCCATGACAATGTGTATTTAGCTAACATTCAGTATTTAATCGATATGGTATTCAATACAATACATAGATACAATATATAGATAGATGAATCTGGAAAAAAAAATCAATTAATTTCGCTTTAGAATTTAGATGTAAAGCCAGTAGTGGTAAGACCGTTGGACTGCAAAGTCAGAGGTCTCAGG
The DNA here is from genome assembly GCA_905147815.2 of Phalera bucephala. Classification (NCBI taxonomy): domain Eukaryota; kingdom Metazoa; phylum Arthropoda; class Insecta; order Lepidoptera; family Notodontidae; genus Phalera; species Phalera bucephala. The sequence goes on from LR990627.1 coordinate 12,856,405, forward strand.
TTAAAATCCGGGCACGCACCTCTGTCTTTTCGAAAGTATGTGCGTATTAAAAATTAATTAATTATCGCTTGCTTTTACGGTGAAGGAAAAACATCGTGAGGAAACCTGCATGCCTAAGAGTTTCTCGAAGGTGTCTGAAGTTCGCTAACCCGCACTGGGCCAGCGTGGTGGACTATGGCCTAACCCCTCTCAGTTTGAGAGGAGGCCCGTGCTCAACGGTGGGGCAGTTTCTTAACAGGGCTAATATAAGCCACTAAAGAGAGCGGCTTAAAGAACATGTAACTTTAATAATTTATCAAAATAAATACTGTAGTTATTAACTTCCCTAATGAAACCAAGATTAATGAGAAATTAATTCGAACGTTGTTTTGTAAAACACGGAAACATGGCTATAATGTCATGAGAAACTTATCCAAGAGGTGCGCATTGTTTCGCTTGTTCTCTCAAAGTCATTGACTGCTAATTAAAATTTTAATCCAGACGTATTTTATAGCCGCATATTTTACTTTGTTCTCTAAGAAATATTTAATGGTGCAGAGGAATTTTATTAATTTATATTAATCAATACATGCAACAGCAGGTACATGAAAATTAGTCCATGGCACAAAAGGACATTTCTTGTGAATTACATCATCATCATCATCTCAGCCTATACTTGTCCACTGCTGAACATAGGCCTCCCCAATCGCTTTCCAGCGTAACCGGTCCGATGCCACCTGCATCCAACGACTTCCTGCGATTTTCACAAGATCGTCGGTCCATCTGGCAGGCGGTCGTCCCACGCTGCGCTTGCCAATACGTGGTCTCCACTCTAGAATCTTTCTGCCCCAACGCCCGTCCGATCTACGCGCTATGTGGCCCGCCCATTGCCACTTCAGCTTGCTAATCTTAACGGCTATGTCGGTGACCTTGGTTCTTCTACGAATCTCCTCATTCCTGATTCGATCGCGTAGAGAAACGCCGAGCATAGCTCTCTCCATAGCTCGCTGAGCAACTCTGAGCTTTTTTATGAGACCTATTGTAAGAGACCACGTCTCTGATGAATTACATTACCGTGAATTACATGTTATAGAAAAAAGCTCACCTCATTTTTTCCGATCTACTTAGCTATTTGAGAGCCTTTTGAGCATATTTTTATTACAGCATCAGAACTGACGACACTATGATAATGAAACCGCTACAATAATTAACATAATCGAAAAACATGACCTATACTATCACAATCTCTATGCAAATATGTCGAGTGTTACGATAGCTCATTTGGGGCAGTTGGATTTATTTTTATAATTAATGTTTATAATGCCTGGATAATCTGATCTGATAAGGCAGAGAGTTCAGAGTTCCAGCAGTTAAAAAATATAATATAGACAAATTTACATAGTAAACACAATTATTTCTTAGCCCAAAATACCTATGTTCTTATAACTTCAGTTCACGGTCTACCTCGTCCGGCCCTTGAGCTTGTTGTCGAGCAGTTGTGTCAAGTTATAGTAATTTAAGATCATGTTCAAGTGATAGTAAAAATCAAGTATTTAAGATACTGACTTATTTGACTTAGGGCCTCTTTGACCACCTTTAGATAAACTCTGAAGACTAATGGACAATAAAACTTGCAAGTAAATCTATGTACGAATGTCACTGATTGTGACATTCTTACCTTATTCTTCTCTGTTTAGTCCTATTCTAAGTTTGAATTAGCCAGTTTTAATTAACGAGTAACGCTAATCGAGAAGTAATTAATCAGCACTTTTTTGAGGGAAGAGGTCCTTAGTCCAATGTCCAAGCTTCTCATATCGTCATTAATCTATCTCCGCGAGCAATTAAACATGATATTATGCTTTATAAACACCACCGTGTGAATACTTTTAATCCATGCACGGACTTTTAATTATCATGTTGGCATTGAAGGTGAGCTGACGAAGACAATATGCGGTGCTTAGTTAAAAAAGTTAATTATATTGTAGTTACAACAAAACATTTTTGTTCTCAGGACAATTATCTCTGGAGGCGGAAAAGACTTGGTTGCAATGCGAATGTGATCGCTGGGGAAACAAGTTCAATTTAGAAGGTAAGATTTAACACGATTTCCATAAACCAATAGAAGCCTTATTTCGTAATTAATAAAGTAATTTTTCGCAGGTCATCCGAATGAAAGTCGTTTAAGTTATTGATAGTCAAGTTACTTTGATAGCGAATTTTGTATCGTGTTTCGGTGAGTCGATAAAGAGTTTGTGAATAAGTAATGTAACATCCACATTTGATTCGAAATTTCATACTTCATTGTGGTCATCCATTTGTTATTTGGGTATCGGTAGCACAATGTTGGTAGTTTTTAGGAGGATGTGGTTGGTCACACTAATATTAGACTTGTTATAAATTTGTTTTTATCAAGGTTAGTGAACACCTGGCGATAATATCCATTCCATATGTACCTGCATACAATATTCGACTTTGTTAGTACTGGAATAAAACTCCAATTTACCTACTACATGTAGGTGTCATAACTAGAGATGGGTCGTATTAGGTAAATCAGGTACTAAGTACACCTGTTCCTAGTCTGCATAAATACCTAATCCACCTAATCTCAATGATCTCATACACATACCGTTCCTTAGTGATCTTAATCCGCTTAGTCTATATCAAATCCTGATATCGTATTATCGATATTTGAATTAATTGAATGTTAAATTGTTTTGTTAGTTAAGAACGGGTACAGTCATAATAACACTTTTAAGAAAATGGAAGTTTCAAAATGGAATCAAAAATTTTTTTTTGATTAGGTTAGGTATTTCTGCACGAAATTGGTTGAATAAACTAATACTTGTTTTCTATTTTATCATTTAATGATATATTAGTGATGAATTGGTATCTTCCCTTCATACTTTTTACAGGCTTAGGACTGTTAACTTACGAATGTATGAAGTTTTAGCATTCGCAAGATGGTGTATTTAAAAGATTTCCATTCATTATATTTAAATTTGTTTTATATCAATACGCGTTGTATAGCGCTGTCTCGCTCCCTCCACCCGTACACGTAAGCGGGATAGCAAAGCGATAAGCATATGAGTGAGTGAGAGAGCGCGGGAACAGGTGTGAGTGAGCGTGCTAAACGGGCTAAATATTAGGTGGATTAGGTATTGTCAGATATGGATTAGGTGCCGCCTATTCTCGTAAAATACCTGTTCTTTGGATCTGTTCTAATAAATACGACTCACCTCTAGTCATAACAGTCGTAGTAAATTAATCAGATTTAAATTTGGATTGCTTCTCTTTTATAAATCGCTTTACTTAATTAAAAAAAATGCTTTAGTTCATAACTAAAGCAAAGTAAGAGTATTTATTTGGCGGGAAGTCGAAGAGTGATGTCGTCAATTTGTTTTATGTTTCAAAACTTTTGTTATTTCGAATAATAATGTGTAATGTTGGTGGAATATTAACCATTATGTGTTCTTATATGTGCATGTGTGAAGGCAATTGTAACAAAGTGATAAAACGTGCCTTTTCGATTGCCCTCAAAACGGCCGTTGCAATTGGTATGTAAAGTATTCATCTCTTTACTAGTCAGGGTGGGGTACTTCATCAATTTCATATTCATCGTTGTCATTAAGTTCATCGGGGAGTTGAATTAATTTAGAAATAAATAGTTATGTTTGTAATACTTGACGTTGGCAAAATACGCGTCGTCGAGATGCCAAAAACACAAAAAAAATAATTAAGTGTCTTTTGGCGGGAAGTCGAAGAGTGCTGTCGTCAATTCGTTTCAATTTCCAAAACATGTGTTATTTCGATAATGTGGTGTCTTCTTCGAATTTAGGGTGGGGTACTTGATTAATTTCATTATCATCGTTGGCATCAAGTTCAGTGCATCTCACTGGACACTGGCAAAATACACTTAAAATTAGTGTGAAGCCAGAAGAAGAAGAAGAAAGCAAAATAAATCGAGCCCTAATAAACAATTCACAGATCCAAACATACACATTTTAGGACTTTTAAACCGTTTAACCCGGATATAAGCAATTTTGAACGTAATTTATATGCGTTTATAGTTCATAATTGACTGATTAGGAATAGGTCAGGATTTTCGCCAGGTTACACTGACTTTTATATAAGTAAAGGTGGTAAACTAACTGGGATAGACCGATCATGACAAGTTTTTTGTGATTCGATTCACATAGTATCATTTCAACTAAAAACAAAAAAAAATAACTTTGGTATATGGTTCATTAGAACAAGGTCTATGTTCAATGTAAGTGCTGTTCAAGTTTTTGAGAGAATTTGGTGTGCAACAAGAAGATTTTTAAAGTTAATATAAAAACAAAAATTAAGCCTATTTAAGTTATTATCACTTTTAGGAAGTGAAGTGACGTTATAGATTTCCTGAGTGTTTGTGCACGTTTAATTGGTCGGTCGTTGACGGACGATTTAGCGCAGTGGTTAAGAGCTTAAGCCGCTATGGCCACTGCGTCTAATAGTCGCGGGTACGAGTCCCGCACGGGACAAATCTTTGTGTGATCCACAATTATTTGTTCCGGTCTGGGTATTTGTGTATGTGAATTTTCATGTTTGTAAACGCACCCACGACACAGGAATAAATCCTAGTGTGGGGCTACGTTTAAAAAAAAAAAATAAAAAAAATCTATCTATCTATCTATATCATCACGCCAGCTCCCTCGCGGGGTAGGCAGAGAGTACAGAGTTCCAACAGGTTCTTTCCTTACATACCTCTCTGGCTTCCTCCACTCTCATAGTTCGTCTCATACACACTCGCCGGTTACGGAGACTCTTGACTTGCCCTTCAGATAAGACACGGTCTATTTGGTCATGGTCTATATTAAAAAAAAATCATGTTTGAAAACGCACCTGTGACCCAAGAACGATTCTTAGTACGGGACGTTTTTAAGATCTTGATCTACTGCTATAGAATGAGTTGTTTTCTTATCATGAGTTGTATATAGAGTCGGTTATATTAAAGAATTTTACTTTCGCGTTGTAAGCAGATAAAACTTGTTTTAGAAAGTAATTTTACACTATTAATATAAAAAAAGGTTTGACCAGCTCGATCACAGATGTCGTAAACCCGCGTTTATGTATGCGTGCGCCGTTAAGTGGTCGTTCTATGGGGAAGATGTTGCGTACCTATTTATTTTGTGCCCGCAATGTGGTACTACATACATACATACACTCACGCCTTTATCCCACTGGGGTAGGCAGAGACTATAGTTTGCCACATACTACGATTCTGACACACCTCTTTCGCTTCATCTACGTACATACATCTCTTCATACATTTCCGTCGATTCAGAGTGTTACGCAATTGACCCTTTTCCAAGAGACTATTAATTTGGTCGTGATAGGTTTTCCTTGGGCGACTTCTTCCGACGCTTCCACTCACATTTGCTCGATATATTCCTTTCGTTAGCCGCCTGTCACACATCCTCTCCACATGTCCATACCAATTCAACATACCTCTATCAATCCTAGTCACCACGTCATCCTTTAACTTACATCGGTTTCTAATCACACTATTCTTCATTCGGTCAGCAAGGGTGACTACACATATACTCCATAAAGAGCGCATTTCTACAGCATTCGCTCTACTTTCATGCTTCTTTTGCCATACCCAACATTCACTGCCGTACATAAGCGTAGGTACCAACACACCATTGTGAATAGTCAGTCGAGCCTTTGTTGAGACAGACTGACTACTCACCACGGCGCGTAAGGCTCCATTCACTTTGTTGCCCGCGATCACTCTCCTTTTAATATCACCGTCACACCTTCTATTTCTCGTGAACATACTTCCCAAATAAACAAATTCATTCACTTGTTCCACTCTTGCACCTTTTACATTAATATTACACTCTGTCTCTCTTTCAATCACCATGACTTTAGTCTTACTTACATTAATTTGCATTCCTTTCTTCTTAAATGCCTCATTCACTACATTTACCATGTCTTGTAACTCAGACACCGACGACGCAAGTAACACTTGGTCGTCAGCGTACAAAAGACACTTGACACGTAAATCTTCCATACTTAAACTTCATACTCTATAGAATCTTTCCAACAACTGTCCATATAGAGGTTGAAGAGCCATGTGGTACTACAGTTCGCATAATATGTAAATAATTGAGTATCGAGTATATAGAAAGAATGTCAGAAGGAAGAATGACAAAACAGATACACATTGCGAAAGTGGAAGGATTTAGGTACCGGGGAAGACCTAGACTATCTTACCACGACCAAATAGACAGTCTTATCTGAAGGACAAGCGGCCGTAACCGGCGAGCGTGTATGAAACGAAGTATGAGAGTGGAGGAAGCCAGAGAGGTATGTAAGGAAAGAACCTGTTGGAACTCTGTACTCTCTGCCTACCCCGCAAGGGATCTGGCGTGATGATATAGATAGATAGAATTGAGTATCTTCGTACTAGTCGTTCGGATAAGAATCATGCACACATACGCGCGCCCTACGTGGATCCTCGGCAGCTCTCTGAGTTTGTATTGACTTTTATCGTATACTAGCGTATTTCTCAGCTCTGCGATCAACTCGCGCGTTTACTGTACTTTGTATCGCATCTGGGCGCGTAAGATTACTCTAACCTTACTTTGTTGTAAGAGAGATGTTGATATACATACGTAGTTTATAGCTTTATCTCTTCCACGGCGGAGTGTATAGTTTTGTTTAAGAGCCTGTGGTATTCACCAGGTCTGACCAAGTCTGAGGAGTGCCAGTCGATGCCGGCGCTGGCGGGCGCGGTGGGCGGATGTGCAGCGGGCGGAGTGCTGGGGATCATCCCCGAGCACAGCCTGCTCGACTCCTGCACCAGGCTCTCCATATCTCTCGAGGAAAGCGTATTCAAGGTAATACTCTTCAGTCCCAATCGCATTAAACTATCTTATAAGTAGTGTCCGACCGAAGCTTCGAAGCATCCTTCGGTATTGGCCGAAGCTAGAAGGGTCAAGCAAGCACCGAAACTGAACGATCTGTTAGGATCTTAGACTTACGATTGCTTTTAAATAAAAAAATAAACATATATTAACCACCGTCACGCCTTTATTCCCCAAGCGGGGGTGGCAGAGGTGAACTGAGTACACCCACTTTTCGCCGACGATGTTAGGTTCTATGTAATGGGGGGGGGGGGGGGGGGAGACTATTGCCACATAACGGGTACAATTCCAGACTCTGGACTCATACTGGGAAGTTTTCTTCAGAAAATCTACATTTACCGACCTAGTATTTGAATCCAGGACCTCGTGATCATAAAGCGATGCGCTTTGCCACTAGACCCAACGAGGCAGTTAGCATGCTTTAATTAAATAATATTGTTCCATTGTTATTATTTTTAACCAGTTTTAGGTAATTTCTTCATCTCGTTAATTTAATAGTTAAAATATTTTTTTTAAATTTTGACAATTTTGAACAAACTTTCTAAGGGTTTATTATTATAGGTATATTTGTTAGACCTTCGGCATCGGCCGTAGGTTTTGGCGATGGCCTATTAAATGACCACCGTCTCTGGGGGTTCTGGATTGGTCATGCTCACTATAATGTCTTTGCTTGAGGTGGCTGTCTGGAGCGGGTCACTCCCTTCCCTCCAATATAGTCGAGGGGAGTGATGGCTGTTCCAGTAGTCATACTCGTAAACGGGTGCTGCTTGCGGGGACTGGTCCATCTAGAATCCTTCAGACACTCTTTATAAATAACACATTAGTCTCATATCTCGGTCGTACGGCATCACACTGGAGCTAGATTGTAAGCTATTTAGTTGTAACTTAAACATTGTATCCACACAATATGATAAAAAAAAATTAAAGGAGTGAAGAGAGAGTATTTATTTATTTATTTTATAAGGCACATCAACTACATAAACAATACTAATGACATTTTAGAACAAAACATTTCTAGTGCTTACATCAATTACAGATATGCACAACATTTTTTATAAATACTACAAACAATATAAGTATAAGTATTAAATAAAAAAATACAAGCCCGCTGAGTTTCTTCGCTGGATCTTCTCAGTGGAGGCCGCGTTCCGATCCGGTGGTAGATTTGAAGTTAAATTAGATTTAAAAAGATAATGTAAATTGACTTTTTTTAAGCGCCCCCGCAGGGCTTATACAAAATAATTTATTTGAGTTTGAGTTTAGGCTTTGGCCAACGACGACCTTCGACCTTCGGTCAGACACTACTTATAAGTAACATTGCTAAAATGGATAAATAGGCCAGTATCACTACATACAATTTGGTATTAATATAAACTGCACCATGGACTATCTTGTCTTTATCTGATGGGCAAGTCCACTCTCCGTAACCGGCGAGCGAGGCTGGAGAAGGCAAGGTTTGTAGAGTAAGAACCCGTTGGAACTGTAGCCTATAGTAAGCAGAGATTACAGACTTTCGGCTTACCCCGCAAGGGATTTGGCGTAATGATATAGATAAATTATATAATAATGTTGCATTTCATATTGTGTCTTAGCATTTTATATAAGATTTATAGTATACTTTCGTCTGGGAGATAAATTCTATGCGAAGCTTTTTCCAATCAAGCCAGACCCATAAGTGGGGCAAAAATGGGCAGCCATGAATTATAAGATTCTAGTGAAGGGTCTTCTGTATTTTATTTTATTTTTATTTTATGTCAATGACTATATTTGACACGACTTTTCGACGGACCCGTTATTTATTTTTATTTTATTTAAATAGTCACAGTAACAGACAGACAGATTACATCATTTATCTTAAGACTTACAATAAATCACATTTTTACCATTCCATCTCCATTCAAAAACAGGATCGCAAAAGTAACATGCATAATTATTTAAATACTTCATAAAAAAGAGTTGAAAAAGAGAATAAAGCAATATGTTTATGCCTAACTGATTGTAATTTTATAAATATCTTCCTTAAATTTATTACTATTACCGTTGTAATTCAAAATATCGCATACGTCAGCTATCTCATTGTAGGATTATAACATTCTGTGAATGGGGTTGTTTTGAGAAACATTATTGTTGGAAGGAGGTGGTATGCTAAACATTTTCTTATTACGTCGTGATCGTGATGGTATGTATAAAAATATTTTTTCACAGAGGTTTGTGCCGAAATTACCGTAAGCAATTTTATGCAATAAGGTTAGGTCTGCAATTGTTCATCTCTGCTGAAGACTTTTAGGATTGAATTTAAATTGCAGGTCTCAGTCAGTTCGTCGTCTCAATCGTCGCGCAGCAACTCAAGTCCTCACATGACGCTAGAAGAGCTGCGCGCTATAAACAAGTACGCCGAGAGCACCAAGAGCCTCTCCTACCTACCCCAGGTATTAACTCCACCTACTCTTTGTCGCGCCGCCTATATCCCGAACTGTTTACCTATCGATTCCCAAGTGTGAATTGTTGATAGATTCTATTAAATTTTATGCTATATTAGAAAACACTTCTTTAACTTTAAGGGTGGGTCCAGATTGTGTAACTTGTGTAACTTATCCCAGAAATGTTGATTATACAATATGGTTCCCGATTCGAAAATCGGTTAACATATCTTTTTTATTTAATGCGTCAGCAGAAACTATTCTTTATGTAAGAAAACATATTGAAATGTTTCTATTTATACGAATTTTCAGCATGGGTTAAGGGCAATGCATATTTTAAGCTGCCTTAAACTCGTTTATTTACCTTAAGATCGTTTATGTGCTGAACGATTACAAGATTATATAATATGCTATAAGTTTAATGATGGACAACTCTACACAAATCGGAGTGGAATTATTATTATTAACCTTTACATTACTGCATCGTTGGTCTAGTGGCAAAGCGCATCGCTTTGTGATCAAGAGGTCCTGGGTTCAAATCCTTGGTCGGACAAGTGTAGTTTTTATAACGATAACTTCCCAGTAAGAGTCCGGAGTCTGGAATTGTGCCCGGTAAATGGCAATAGGCTCGCCCCCTATTACATGGGACCTAACATCGCTTGCGAAATGTGGGTGTACTCAGTACACCTCTGCCACCACCGCTTGGGGAATATAGGCGTGACGGTGTTTATAACATTTACATTAGTAGTAATTGTTGTGCTAAGACTACGATAGAACAGTGTCTAGAAAAACTACACACTTTTTTCCAATTTTAAATTTTTGCACTCATGTAACGATGTTGGTTTTGTAAGTTTTATACTCACAGAATTAACATTGTTATATAACAGTGCATCAAGCGTTAAACAACTACTTATATAGCGTGGACCCACCTTTATGCTACAAATCATGATATAAAATATTAAAAGGGATAATATTCTGATCATCAGTAATATATACAAAGGTGTTTTTAAAAATATAAAAAACGAGGACCGCATATTAGTATCAATGTACTTCTAACAATTACAAACTTATCTTCCCGATAGACATTCGGAGGTACATATTTCGACCGACTTAATTTCACCAAAATGATCATTTTTATTTTATTACACTCACGCCTTGTGTTCTGTCCGAGATCATTCTGGTGAAATAAAAACTGATAATTGTGTAAAAAACGTCCTGTTTCAATTCTAGCGCTCACTGAAGGAAATGTTTTATAAGTGATGGTGACGAGAGTTTTCTCAGTATCCACCTGTAGATTCTACAGTCTGTCTCCCCTGTACTGTCTCTGATACAACGTGGACCACTCGCTAACATGCCTGGAGTACTAACACCGACAATAAATCTTTTAAATATGTTGAATTTCTTAAAAATCTTGGCGTCGTATAGTTTGAGCATTAGTCTTATAGCAAAAAACTCTGTTCATTGTATGACTAAAATTATATGATATTGAAGGAATTGTAAATAAATTAGAAATGAAACATTTGTGGCCGCAAATGTCTGCATCGGTAATTTATTTGCACGTGATTTCTATTGGAAATGTCGTAGGATCTGGGACTATCGCCGTGAGAAAGAGTCTGAGCTATAAACTGCGTATGTATACGTCTCTTTCTTACGAAAAGAAACATAACAATAATACTATTGAAGTCATAGTGACAAGTTCCCCAATTGCCGCATCGAATTTACATAAATGTAGTGGAGCCTAGTGAGTATGCGGTTTCTATAAAATATATTAATCGAGACGTCATGCTTGCGTTGCGCTGACGCAGCGAATTCATCTTTCTGTAATTCTAGTCTTACAATTATAAGTAAAGATAGACTTGTCCGAAAATACGTAATATATGTAATGCATTACGACATTTGGATGACATTTGGGCCCTTGATTTTGTGATAATATTTGCATTGTTAAAGGTCCAAAATTAACACAGATGCCAAAATTCGTTACACACTTAAGGACGGTAGGAGGTACGGATGTATTATCCAAATTTGTGAGTAGAATGTGTTCATATTTGTGTCTTTAAGGGTAGGATTTTCTAAAGTAAAATGCAATTTGTAGAATATGGCCATGTTTAAAAAATATCGTCGATTAGGTATGAAGCAATAACTTGCCAGTAGTCCACGTTAAACTCTTACCAGTTGCATGAGTAATGTCTGTTTCCCTTTAAGATAACTTAGGATAACTTGTGGCTGATCTGTTAGTTCTTAGAAATTTCCTTCTATAACCCGATTTTTCTAACTGTGCATTTGTCAACGACAAAATATTACCATGTTGGCAGCATTCGTAGCGTTAGCAATTTTTTTTTACTTGATTGATTTAATTTCAAACCACTTAATCATTGGCCTTTTTTGTCATTGCATTTTTTTTTATTGCGGACGAATTTAGAATCATAAAATTAAAATATTATTTCGTCGTGTCAATACGTTTTTAAATGTAACAGAGTAAGAAAAATATCATACTAACACAACAATAACAATGAAAAAAAAGAACAGCAAAATCAAAGGACAATGGCAAGATCGCATACATGGTTATGCCTGATATCGATTTGAAGCGTCAATATATAAAAATATATGAAAACTATAGGGTTTCCATTACTTAAACATAAATACTGAGAATTTTTACTTGAGATACTGAAAAAAAAAGATATTGACATTTTAAGTCTTAAGGTTATCATCATCGTCATCTCAGCCTATACTTATCCACTGCTGAACATAGGCCTCCCCAATCGCCTTAAGGTTATGTCAATATGAAAAGACTAAATAGTTAGGAATCATGAGCTCTTTATATAAACACTCGGCAGTAACCGTAAAGGATATAATAGTACTCATTTAACTCATTAAATGTAAAGGATATAATAGTACTCATTTAATGAGTTAAATGAGTACTATTATATCCTTTACGGTATTAATTAATAAAATAATAAAGTATTAATTAGCCTTTTATGTAGCCATACTAACATTTCATATTTTGCGGTTATGTCATTATGAACTTAATGAAATTACCTCTTAATAGTTAGCAATGGGTCATTCGTAATTTGTATATACGAGTCGTTTAAAAAGGAGTAACTGGAAACCATTAGAATTTATAATAGTAGGCACTACGTTTAAATGTCAATCAAATGTCCTAAAATGTCAATATCTTTTTTAAGTATGTACTTATTGTTATATGAAATATGAAAAGCTGAATGCTGGTGGACTATGATCTATCTCTCATCTCGATTTGTGAGGCATTTGCCTAGCAATGGGACAGAATTAGTTAATTCATTATTTTTATTATTACTCGGTTACCACCCGTACACTGCAGCATTTAGAGGTGAAATAAAAATGGAGGATTTATAAATATATATTCTTCGGCACATACAATGGCTAAGTCTAGTTGTAGAGTTTGCTCTTGTGTTTTGATCCCAGTCCAAGACTTATATCGCCGAGGATTATTGACGTCAACTGTCATACCTTTCCGGCTCCGAGCGAAGCATACCTACACAAGTTCTTGATGTATAATCGGAGTCCGCTTAGAGAAAGCAATTATCAGTTTAGTACGATAAAATCGAATAACTGCAAGGTTTCAAACAAACAACGAAGCAGACATCCAGGAAGAAAAAAAATACCGAAATCTGTTTTGGATTTTGGTAATTTGAAGTTGTCAATAAATTGACAACACAAATGTCAACTAAATGTTACCAAGTAATACCATTACATTTATTTTCAATCATTTCCATAAACTATTTAATATATGCTAAAATATGTCGTGTGTATGTTTTTTTTTTATTTTAACTATTTAGAAATTATTTCAACTATCTGAAAGTAAATAAAACATTATGACAGTTTTTATAAATCAATAGTCTATAAATAAACATTTATTTAGAAATGTTTATTAGTTTATACTATTGACATTTTTTTCCAATGTGGCTATGAATATAACCAAATAAAGTACTTTAATTTAAAAAATATTGTCCTGCGAGTTTACATACAAAATTAATTTTGTGTAAAGACCGACCGCATTATATCACTAATATCTGCACATGTCGTATTTTTAGACACCTCATAAGACATTCAGGTAGAATCTCGCCACTGTTCTTTGTATTCACCAAAACAAAAGCAAAAAAATTAATGGACAGTTACGGGAGCGATGAGCAATCGAAACGGGTTAAATTAAATCTCGCCAAGCGAATCACTGTGAAGACTGCAAGTGCACAGTTGTGAAAATCGAGTTTTCTACATTAATTATTGTCACAGTGTGATATAACGTGTGTGCACACAACTGTGCTTCATCGAGAGGTCTGTGTGGCAAAATGCCAATACACTATCCAGCTTTTAGCGGCACACCAAAGGTGCGGTGTCAGCACCCCAGACTACTCTTGCGAATTAAATAATATTTATAATTACTTTTGACTCGAGTGATGTATAATTTAATTACAATCTGACTGTTGTGTGATTATAACATTCTTTTCGATTAAATATAATATTGTCAAGGATCTAATAACTGGTAATGGTATTATTTTGTGATAACTCTTTAGGTTCCCTAAATTTCTTACGTTTGTGACCGACTAATAGTAGAACTAACCGTGAATTATTAACATTTTTGTTTCATTTAACCATTGTTTTACAACCAAACCGTTGGTAATCTACATCAACCCTCATAACTTAACATAGTAATTCTTTGGCGCACACAAATTCTTTTGATAGCTAAATTTGTGCAAAGTTCGATACTTCAGTTTCCACGAGGATCGAGGATAATAATCTGTAGTAGTCTGCCAAATCATAAACACAGTAAGTATGACTACACCGGAACATAGTTATTGTGTTTATGATTTTTGCAGCAGTAGTGTATTCTGTAAATTATCCGTTTTCTCAATGGTCTGCACTTATGGTTAACCAGGGTTCGGAACGTCGTGGTTTCTCTGCACTGTGTTTAGAAAAAAATTGTATAGACTAAAAAAAAAACTGTTTTTAAATATACCGATGATAATGTTATGAAGCTGAGTTTGAGGTGAGTCTATCGACTTTGTACGAAATAAGGTGCAGTCTTTTTTATGTTGTATTATAACAAATTTTATTATTATGATAGGGGTGGATAGCTGAATGTTATGCACTTATGTTCATATTTTTATGAGTATGTTATTGATATATTTTTTGGAACTTTCGGTTTTTTCTTTAGTTATGGCTATTCTCGATACCTCATGCGATGGATATTAATCTTTATTACGTCTTTGAAACAAGATTCACCGGACAGTATCTTACCTTTCGCAACCGACTCGTAGGACCTAATGCACTAGATATAAAATACGTTCAACTAATTATAATTGCATATATAGTAAGATGTATTTTGACACTACCTCCCATTCCAAGAGAGTCTTAAAAATCGATAGTATCGTGTCGCTTATGAGACTAAACTTATTTCTTACATACGGAATATTACAAGCGCGATCGTATAGTATATTTATTGTTGTCGCAACGGTGACCTCAGGCGTTGGACCGTTAGAGACCAATGACGAATAAAATATATGGACTTAATATAAAATGGATACGGCGCACTAGCGGTATATTTTACATAAAGATTTCACAAGAGCAAGTCAGATACAGTCAGCAACGTAAGTGGCTAAACATTCTCAGTTTTTCAAATCGGTAGTAATCTTTATTTTACAAACGTTGTTAAAACCAAATTATTAGCACCATATTTCAATATATTTAGAACTACAAAAATAATTGCTTCGATACAAAATAGAAGGGTGCGAGTGATCTGAAAAATTGAGAATGTAAAGCGACTTATGTTGCTGACCGTACATTTGTCCGAAAAACAAAGAGAAGCTAAAACAGCGAATCGGCTTCAAAGTGTGTTCTTCAATCTGGGTAATATTGTTTGTAATATGTCCATATATTTGACAGTCATTTTTTGGGTCGTACAAACTGAGAGCTAGGTAATCAGCGTCGTGTCACCCGTCAGTCCGGCCGATAGTGCGAGTCGCAAATATAACCGATTTATACACTGCTACTGCCGCCACTTCCCGCCAAAAGTAATGAGCGGCAGCGTCGATTTGTCACATAGTCCCTTCCCATTTCAAGCATCTCTTATGTTTGCAAAAAACTTACGACATCAGAATTTTATTTAGCCTATAACGATATTGTTTTCATAAAAATATCCTCACAGCAATTTTTATACTAGCTTTCCCATAGTTTTTCTGATGCATCACCCTCACATCCTAAAGATTTTTTCCAAAATTATTTTTCCCCAATTCCAAAAAGATCTCCGAACCGGGCACCCTGATTGGGCGTGGCCTGTTAGTCTTCACCGCCGCTCAAAAAACTGCCAACAAAGGGAGCGCCCGGCAGTGATAGTACAGGAAGGGAAGTAGAGCGTAAGTGGCGCGTTTATACGAGTACCCTTTCCTCATTTGACGCGGAAGTAAGCAGTGTGTAAATTGGGTAATAGGGATAGATAGGGCTAGGTGCAGTGTGGGTCTCGCGCGAGTGTATGCGTGGTGCGTAGGTGCACGAGCGGCAGCGCGCGCGCATGCGCACGCGCTCGGAGTGGTTCCTGCAGCCGGCCGCGTCGCTGGACGCGCCGCGCTCCCGCGCCGGTACGCCGCCGCCGCCCCCGCCCCCGCGCCCCGCCGCCCGCGCTCGCTGCGCGGAGGAGGCCCGCAGCGAGAGCACGGCTCTCTACGTGCTTGTCGCCTGCCTAGAGTTTTTGTTTTAGAGCCTCGCGCACCCGGTACTTCTCGATGTGTTCGTTCGCTTCGGTGCGGAGGACTAACGGCCGCCGTGCGAAGGCTTCGTTCGCCGCTTGCGTCCCGCGTTCCTTATGTCCCCTTCTGCCGTGTGATATTTTGATAATAATAATAGTAAATTCTTCATTGACATCATTTAATACATATATTTTAATTTGTGTGTACAATTTTTCGTGTAGGAAGTCCACTTGGTTACAGGTCGTGATGTTCGGTCGATAACGATAGACCACAACCTCAAAAATTTTCTCGTTTTAGTCGGTTGTGGCGCCAAATAGAGTGCAATCTTGAACTCGGCAACGGCGGTAGCGAAGCCTTCGCTTCTTACTAACGGGTCGATGTCGCGCTTTATGTGGGGCTTGCTTTAGCTTGGCTCGCATGCGTCCACATTATGTCCGTCTCTAACTAACACCACGCACGTTTCCATAGAGCATGTCCACGTTAAATCTGTGTATAGTACGTTTATAGTTTACTCATAGGTATCGATTTCTTCATCACTCAATATGAATAGATTTCTGTTTTTTTTTATTTTCGAAAAAGCTTTTATTATTTGAGGAAATATAATGTTATTTATTTACCTATATTGTAACAAAATATAGTACTGAATAGATTTTCAATTAATATGAAATTTAGATTAAGTAGTAGTTAAAAGTTATTTTTGGAATGCAAATTCTTCAGCACAATACATGAATTCAGGCATAGTATTATTCCAAAATTAGCAGTACACATAGACAAAAGTTGTAACTCATAAATTTGTGTTCCAAAAATGCAAATATATCACCATAGATTTATTTATAAGCGAGCATGGTGGATGTTGTGACGTAAGCACAAAAGCTTGGATGTCGTCATTGAACCATGATTACATTTTGTACGCATTTTTGCAACAATGTTTAAACGCCTCCATTTTATACAATCGCTGTAATATTTTGCAGTTGAGTGAAATATTTTTCATAATATAATAGCAAGCAAACGCATAATGATTTATGTTCATGTGAGATGAAGCTTTATAAAATGCGAGGGAGGAAAATCCAAGACCACATCACTACACCAAAATGTTTGGAAATAAAGTAAGCTTGTAAATCTGAATGGCTGTGGAGATGCACCTTAATAGGATTACTCCCTTTAATTTTATATCTAAGATTATTTCACCAACGCATTATTTTGGGAAATTAACCTTAGGCCCAGTTTTCAAGTTTTGAAATATAAACGCTTTGTGATATTCAACTTTATTGGGAGAGATTGCAAGAACTGTTGAAAGATCGATTATTGGATAAATTAAACAAGCAAACTACTATCCATTATTAATGGACTAAGGAGTGAAATATAAATAAACACTAAAATTAAATTTACTTTTGAGCTATATACAAACCCAAGTATCAAAGTAGAGTATCATGTTATGGTATTATCGCTAATTTTTATTTTCATACAAATTACAATCATAGACTTGCAACTCTGTTTTGTTGAATTCGATTCATTATATCTGCATTGTTCTGCAAATGTTTCTGTGTGTCATGACGTTTTTCTATAAATTCCGCTGCCTGTATGACGTTTATTTTGAGCCAAATTCCAATTTCGCGGGGTGGTTGGTACTTATAAGAAGTTTGAAGTGTATAAATGCAAATGGTAAATTGATAATTGTCGGTTGATGATACTTTAACGTCGAAATTGTAAAGAAATAGCAGGACATTGCGTTCTGTTCCTTAATCGCATCATCAGCCTTCACAGCATCATTTTCCTGCGCTAGTGGTCTAATGTAAATCAGCGGGTCATAAATTTACACAGAAGTTAATTTCATGGCTCAAATGAGCGTCAAGCAGACAGTGGGCGTGATAATACCGCGTGGCGTGTGCGTTACGTGACCCGTGTGACGTGATGCGTGTATCCTGACGCGTGTGTCGTGACTTCCATTCTATGACCCGTGTGACGTGATGCGTGAGTCTTGACGCGTGTGTCGTGACTAGTATTGTAAAAATTAGCGCTGTAGTCAAGCGTTTAGTGCTGAGTCGACGCTTACGAGCGTTGCAACACGTAGAAGACGCGAGCGTTTTAAGCGCAGACTCGAGCGTTTGGACAACACTAGTCGTGACTTCCGTTATAGGACCCGTGTGATGTGATGCGTGTGTCGTGAGTCCCGTTACATGAAGCGTGTAACACCTTCGTTACACGTGTCATGTATGCGTCCGTCCGCAACACGAGTGGCGTGACACGTGTAACGTGCCGCGTGTGTCACGAGCCCTGTGCCGTGCCCCGAGTGACGTGCCGCGTGTGTGCAGGTGGCGAGCGCCGTAGCTCGCGGCGGCGGTCCCGGCGCGCGCGCGTGTGCGGCGGCGGCGCCGCTTGCCGCGCGCTCGCGCACTCCGACACTGAAATCCCGCTCGCTCTCCAGCCTCGTAAAGTGACGGCCTGACCGGCCTGCGCCTGCCCGCTGTGCCCCTGCACCAGGTAACTCCGCGCACATCCGACCGATGCTACCGAACCCGGTCGACTATTTTATTTTTTATTGCCAGCTTGTCACTCAATTGCGTTTCAGGAACGAGTTCCCGTCGTGGTTAGGTTGGTATGACTGGTTGATGGTATGAATGGTTAGGTGGGTATGTGGCAATGAATATAAAAGCATATGCCTAGAATAAAGGAAAATACGTTGAAGATAGTAAGGACATCTATCACATAATCCATTGATGATGACTTCAGGAATAGAGCAATCTATATCATCACGTCAAAGTATATTGCGAGCAATCTATATTGACAAACAGTACTACCAACCTAACCACAAAGGGAATTCTTTTATGAAACGCATTTTACACATATATGTCACTGGAGAGCGTATGTTTATGTTCTCGAAGCCGTTTTAGAACTTGAAGTATTTGTAGAAGTATAAGACTGTCTATGAAAGTAAAGTGCCACTCGGACAATTTATGAAGACGATTGATGATTATTATTAAAACATGGTTACGAGTTTTTTTAATACAATATCTGGATCGTGCCTAAATTGTCAATCGATTGAGAGGTTATTACGAATTCAAAGGAAATACATATGTATTATTATCTGTATAACGATGTTCAATCGACAAATTCAAAAATAAATAAAAATGTGGAGTTATACAGTATTCTAATTTAGAATATTCGTACCGTTTTCGATAAGTCCAGAGCTGAATTTGTTTGCTCTTCCACGAGTAATTCCCACTCAGTATTATATCCGGGATGATAATTATAAAAGAATATAATATAAAACACAACGCAGTTTTTTACATAAAATTAATCGTAGTCTGTGTGAGTGTTGTGTTGGTTTACTAAATGTAATAAATAGACTTTAGGGTGTCGCTACTAATTCAAAATATTGAATATACTTTTGTAATTGGATATTGTCAGCTTAGAGGGTTTTATCTTTAATTTACTGGTCTGGGGATTTTCTATCATATAATAAAATCGACTGAACTATTTCGATTGATACGAATTCCAAAAATATGCTCTCTAAAATGGAAACATTTATGTTTACAATGGGATTTATTATTAGTGCAGAGGTTCTGTAGTTATCCGTTAATTATCCTTGTAAGAATTGATGTCTTGCTGGGATAGCACAAATTAATATTGTTGTCATATACTAAACATTAAGCAACCTTGTCTGTGCCATGTAAAAACAATATGTACTAGTGTTGGTTCTAAACATGTACTTCAATAGGTATGTTAACTTAAAGCTGCGGTGAATTAGATTAGGTTGATTAGTAATGCAAAAGTATGAAAATCAAGTAATTCTTTACGGCATTAGCGGTGCCAGTGTCAAATTAATACTACTAAACATTCCTGTAAATAAATTATATAGTTAGTATAATTACTTTTTTTAGGTTGTTGAAAATTATGCTTGACATTTCGGCTAAATTGTTATCACACTTCACTACGCATTTCTTTCTACCTCAGTTACTTTAACTTCAACTGTTATTATTTTGCTCATCGTATCCCATTCATAATCCCAAATTATGCCAAAACGAACATCTAACTTTTTATAATCTGCGTGTATTTTGTGATTGAATCAGATTTTCGCCAAATTTGAGCCACATGTAAAAGACTGAAATATCTTTATAAATTTCTCTTACTTATCGAACAAATAGTTTGAATATACATATATATTTTAGTAGAGTAACGGAACATGCAGTCACATTCAGGTATTACAAATATTGCAATTAAAATGTCTATTATTGAATAGTACAAAACTTTAATGGTTGTTTTGTAACTCTCTGTATATAGCTATGATTGGATCTTGATAAATTAACATAGGTGCTAGTTCGTTCTGAAACGTCTTATGATAAATATTTTAGTTTTCAATATTGACATTTTAATAATACGTTTCCTGCGTCGTCATTTTGATAGATAGGCAATTATTTCAATGTAATGTTATTAAGTTTATAAGACTTGTAAAGGATCAAATTTCGTTATCAATTTATTGTATAAAAAATTAGTTATTTTTAGTAACATGGTGTCATGCACAATTTGCACATTATTTTTATAGAATATACCTTTTTATTTTTAAGACTGTTTTAGGTTAGTCCGTTCAATGCAGAAGGGAACAGGTTGTCGTTGTTATAATGTCGTGATGTGTCCATTAGTTCAGGTTCAGTGCCTGTTTGCTAAAGCAAAGTTGTGGATATAAGGCAGCTCAATATATTTTGTTTTTCGAGTTACTTATTAAGTATTAGCGTTTGGTGAGTGACTGTAGTATGGTCGCTATCCTGTGCTATTTCGTGGCCATATTGTGAAGTACCTTTTCATTTCTGTTTTTAATTTTACACTGCACCAATACTGTAACGTATTGGTGCTACAGTATTTCGTAAATTAGTTGTGGTATCCCGAAATTGTTGTCTATAAAGTATAATGCAAGTGGAGTGGTGTTGTACGCGCGTCATTTGGGTATAAGTTTTGTATAGAGGACCTTGAAGTACCTTAAATAAAATTAACGATAATTCATGGCTTGCATTTTTTGGATTCGCGCGTCCAAGTTCCTGTGTTCATTGATTAGTGATAGGGAACTAACGAATGTGGGGGTCACGTTGTTGTTCTTGTCATCACAACGCCGTCAAACGAGTGATCTGCCGAATTGTGATAGCAACAGCGACAAATTAATAATTTTTTTTGTAAATTGTTAACGTTAGCTAATAATATTTTTGTCTTTATTCAAGTACGTCCTATTTTTTTTTTTTAAATTAATATTTTAAAAGAAAAGTTTTTATATTATTAACTAAAAGTAGTAAAACTTTTTGTACAATAATATAAGCTGCTGTAGATTATAGATAGTATATTATTTTTCACTTTATAAGACTGTTCATATGTTATTATTGTAATTTATTGCTAACACTCGAATACACTATACCTTATCATTCCACCGACTTAAGTATTTAACGACACCAGTTGCATTTGAGTATTATTTTCCGTCATAAAAATGTTATAATAGTTTTCGAAGCTTTAAACAAAATTATTAACAGTGTTACTCGCGGTTTTATACATTGATAGTGGATTATTGTTGTTTTTGTTAGGTATCGTAACAGTCTTAGGCGTTTAATGGAGAACTGTTGAAGTGTGTTCAAGCAGTTTCCCATTGATAATTAAATATGGTTCTTATCTAATTCAAATGCGTAAATTATGTGAGAGATAGTGTAGAAGTTTAATCATATTTGAATTGGGTTAGGACAATATTTATTTATCAGTAGGAAAATATTGAAACAGTTTTCATCTAAACTGCGCTGACATTACGACTGGCTGTTGGCCTATAGAGGAGCTGGAGCGGATTATTGAAAAAAATCACTATTTTAAAGAGAAGGATTCCATTTTGATTTTAGTATTGGGAAAAGTGTTCATAAATTGATTAAAATCCTAAGACAAAAGCATCGAGACATCATAATAATTTGAAGGTTTTGGTTGTATATTGTATCGTGTTTTTGAAATATTTGGTGCATTTTTAAGTAACCGCTCCGTCCTAGTAAACAGGCAGGCTAATAATTTGTTAAGATGATAACCAACGCATATCGGTTACGTTCATCACATATAATGAGGGAATTATAATAAATGTTTAATTCCTTATAGTATTATCGTATTTACGGTATTTGCTTTTGTAAATTCTGTTTGTATTTTCACATTATATTTGCACATTTTTCTACACAAATTATAAAGAATTACACAAGAATAAAAATATAACAAATTATAGGTGATTTTTTATTTAAAAATAATTTGTGATGAATCCCAGACATATTCATAAGAAAGTACCCATTATAATATATTTGAAAACGCTTAGGCCTCTTTCACCACCCTCTAGTAAAGTCTGAAACAGACTAATCGACAATTAAAGTTGCAAGTAAGTATGCACGAATTTCACTATTTCTAACTAGCCCTATATGACGGTTAGACTAGCCAGTTTTAATTACCGAGTAACGCTATACGAGTAACTAACAAACTCTACTCGAGGATCGTGAAAGAGGTCCTTAGTTGTACAGTTTAAGGGCACCAAATCTGTACTTACAATTCTACGATATAAACTTACATGATTTTAGGTCCCACATTGTATTTCCCAAATATATATAACGAATAACGAGCCTTACAGTAGTCGCATATGATGTGTAACATTTGACATATTATCCTACTATGAAATTGAGATGACTCATTGGTCAAACCAAATAACGCGCGCTCATTAGTCCAATCAAATAGCGCGCGCTCATTGGTCAAATCAAATAGCACGCGCTTCCCCGGTTCAACCGCGCGCGCTCATTGGTCAAATCAAATAGCGCGCGCTTCCCCGGTTTCCTATAACACATTTCCGTCTCTTTTTCAAAATCACTCCCACAAAAAATATCCAGCAACCGAGAGGAAAGAAGTTACACATCAATAATAAAAAAAACAATAGTTCACAATAGTATTATAGTATACAGAGTTTTAACATAAAAGGAGGAGTTGTATATTTGTTGCATACGCTTCCTACCAAATATAGAGTATATTTCCGCATGCTCCCTCTAAATAATTCTACACTTTTTGCCTGAACTTACATCTTTAACCATATTCCCTTGAACATAAACTTTCGATATATTTCTGTCGTCGCCTAAGAATATGAACCGCTGCACCAAGTCGACGGCATAATCTTCGCTGTCCTTGTTCAACGCGTTTTTATACTTATCTATCTGTCCTCCTTCTGCGTATACATTTATGAGTAACGCATCGAACTCCTTGCCGACATCAAAATTACCGATTTTGTCATCGAGTTTTAAAGCTGCAAAGATAAAAAAAGCTTTAATTGTAGTCACCCACATCATCTACGCTGTCTGATACAAAGAAAAGTACAAAATAGAACCTGAGGAATGAAATATGTAGATATTGAGTTCTAAGATTTACGCTAATATTACACGCATTTTAAATACGATGTTTCAAGTGCTTTGCAGCACGGGAAGGACTGAGGTGTTAGACGTCCAAAAGGCATCGTCGTTCCGGGGTACCCTCAAACTTCTTAATTATTTTTCTTGGTCCGATCTACGCAGAATGAGCTCACGGTGTCTTGAAGCCTTGCAGTGTTATGCTTTGTTTTGATTTGATTGCATTATTTACCGGATCCCAAGTCGATGGGAGCACCTACCCATCTGCTCTATTGAAATTAGGATGTTTTTAAATTTCAAAAGCCTCGCGAACCATCGTTGGTAGGAATCAGTGTTCTTTCACGAGGATTTGTGGTCTAGCAAAAATGTGTAGATGCTAAATTAAGCGAACTGTTGCATGTTATGCCATGAGGTTGGCCTTCAGGTTTGCTTACAAGTTGTATTTAACCTGGATTGCGGATTGCAAATTCGAGATCTACCTAAGAAAATATATCATGTTGTAAGCCTACTACCTGTAAGGTTTGACTGTACCTGTATACTTTTTATCACTATCTACATTGTCATTTATATTATTATTAATCTTTATACGGTATTTCATAGTTACATAAAAATGGTTACCTTTAGTGCCACCTAGCGTCGCAAGGTAGAATGCTTCTTTCCAATCCAAGGAGTATTTGGAATTGCCTTGAAATTCCAGACATGTGGACACGTCCATAGTTCTGCGTATAGCGTCTAATATAGACGCACTGTCTCCACCCGATACATCTTAACACAATAAATTGTAAACTTTATATGGTGACCCAGTCGTTGAACTGGTTTGGCGGAATGTTTGTCCAATTCGAGAGTTTCAGAAAAATGAACTACAACTTTGGATCAAATAACGTATCCGCGGCGGCTCAAAAATGATCTTTAATGCCTACATCTGTTTACCCTACGGATAACTGCAAATGTTAGAGATATTAATAAGACCGCCTTCGCAAATTCAGTCAATGTGGCCGCATTCTGAGCCGCTTCCATATGACTATAGCATATTTGCCGTCAAAACGTTTAAGAAGAAGGTAAAATGTTCGTATATTTGCGGTCAGATATAATGATATAGCATTAAAATATACGCGCCCCCCTACAGTGGGAACTTTGTATCATAAATCGTCAATTGCATTAGCCGTACAAGAACCATATTTCCCGGCATCATTAGGTAATATATAGTTTCGATAAATATGTAGTTTTATGATTCGTAATGTGTTAGATTAAAACTTTCACCATCGTACTCGTAAACACCATTCATCAATTCGGCAGAATGACGACCACTGCTGGACAAACGCCTACCCCTAAGATTGCCATGATGAACGGCTTTGTACTATGTAGTGAGATGATAAAAGTCGCAAGCAACGCCGGCCTTAGCCTTTGATCAGTATAGAGTATCGGAGAACAATGTAGTATCAGATGAGTCTAAATTAAATTAACCAAGTTAAACTATTCATGTGAATGGCTACATGGTTCTCTCATTTACAGATAAAGAAATGAGGACGAATAATAATCAATTTTTTTTAAGTACTATAAGGAAGAGAGGGAATAATAAATAATAATAGCTGAACATGTTATCCACATTCTGGTGGAGCTGAAACAGCACCTATCCAAGTTATATGTTCAAGGCTAATCCAACCGCAGCCATATTTAGCTATTAAAAAAAGTCAGATTTAGCTTTTAACAAAGTCTGTAGATCTACGGATTTATCTAGAAATAATTTACGGAAATAGCAGATTTTATTGCATCAGCCTACCGATTTTAAAAATCGGATCTGGCAACATTGTTTTTCGCGTTTGGCTTTTTGGCGTCCCTTGCCACCTGGCCCCTAGAGCGACCGCCCCTCTCGCTCTATCCCAGGGCCGGTGCTGATCGCAGGTAAAAGCTGGATTGATCAATAATCACAAATATTAATTATTAGTGTATAACTCACCTGTCCCCAAACCGACAGTAATGTTGCCATCGATGAGTCTCCGCACGGGACACAGTCCCGACTTGAGGCGAGTGTTGGAGGCGGGGCAATGTGCGACTGACACGCCTTTATTTGCCAGTAATGTGATTTCGTCATCCGTTAAATGTACTGCGTGCGCCATTATACACTGTGAAGACAATTTATGATTCATCATCATCCGTGCAGTGGACGTCTTCCACTGTTGGATAGGCTTTCCCCAAAGATAGCTACGACAGGGAGCATACAATTTTATAATATATATAACCAAATAGACCGTGTCTTATCTGAAGGGCAAGTCAAGAGTCTCCGTAACCGGCGAGTGTGTATGACACGAACTATGAGAGTGGAGGAAGCCAGAGAGGTATGTAAGGAAAGAACCTGTTGGAACTCTGTACTCTCTGCCTACCCCGCGAGGAAGCTGGCGTGATGATATAGATATAAAAAATAAACATCGTCACGCCTATATTCCTCAAGCGTGGTGGCAGAGGTGTACTGAGTACACCCACTTTTCGCCGACGATGTTTGGTCCCATGTAATAGGGGGCGAGCCTATTATACGGGGCACAATTCCAGACTCCGGACTCATTCTTGGAATTTTGCGTCAGAAAAACTACATTTGCCCGACCTAGGATTTGAACCCAGGACCTCGTGATCACAAAGCGATGCGCTTTGCCACTAGACCAGCGAGGCAGGTTCATAATATATAAATATATTTATATGAATGACTACTTTATAATAATAAGAAACTTGTACAACTCTTTCTAGTAAATGAAACATTTAACTCAAGATCACCCAATGTAGGGAGCTACTAAGAGCTATGCTCGGAGTGTCCCTGCGAGATCGAATAAGGAACGAGGAGGTTTTTATCCCTTAATGAAACCGATAATGGGTGTAATAGGTATAATCCTGCCCACCCTGATTCACGACCAGAGCACTTCATATTAAATAATTTCCAAATTTCAAAATCGTGTCGTTATATGTTGTTCTAGTGTCGCTTTGTGATCACAAGGTCCTGGGTTCAAATCCTAGATCGGGCAAATGTAGTTGTTTTAACGAAACATTCCTAGTCTGATTCCGGAGTCTGGATTTTGTGCCCGGTAGATGGCAATAGGCTCGCCTCCTATTACATGGGACCTAACATCGTCGGCGAAAAGTGGGTGTACTCAGTACACCTCTGCCACCCCCGCTTGGGAATATAGGCGTGATGGTAAGTGTCGTTATATCGACATTACAGTTTACAAGTATTGTTATTAATTCATTAGATACCTACTGCCTAAGTTGATTGCGTCGATCGATCAAGTGATTCACTTTAAATAACTGATAACATGCTGGATTATGATAGATAACAAACTAGAATTTTACCATTTGTTTTGTTTAGAAAGAATTTGTTCAAAGATAGGTAAAATCCTACAAACAATGAAAGAAATAAAGTTTTTAAAATGCTTTCAGAGAGTTTAAAGTAACCCAAATTGACTGTATCCCTTGTAACACATTAAAATATCCAAGTTTTACAAGGTTTATCGTAATTAACGCAAGACCTGACATCCCGATTAGATACTTGCTCCTCAAATATAAAGTTTTTACCCCTTTTTTAAGCTCTTTTATACCCCAATCAACAATACAACTTGTACGTGTGCATATTGAGAAATACGTTTTTGAAATGCATTTGAAATCTCCATAATTTAATATAGATGGATAGATGTATAGAAGAAAGATAGAAGATGAAGAGTTACTTCGTAAGGAGACGAACCCGACTGCAATATTAGTAGGCGAAATCACACATTTTCACGTAACATTGCAGCTCGCGACTAACCATCATTAAAATAATAAGTTTTATGGCTTATCCCGCAATAATACGGGATTGCTTGAATTTTCCGGGATGAAAAGTATTTAATTTTGTTTGTTATAGCGCACTGAAGGAGTAACAGCATTTTTTGCCAAATTGAAAAAGTATGATACATTTTTTTTTGTGGCAATTGCGTTTACATTATGGCATTGTACAAAGTTTACGAATATTCATTTCTAAATTAATTCAACTCCCCAAAGGAACTTGATGTTGTGCTGTTGCTGGATAGTAAAGCGATGGATACTTTACATACCAATTGCGACGGCCGTTTTGAGGGAAATCGAAAAGGCACGTTTTATAACTTTGTTACAATTACCTTCACTCATGCACATATAGGAATACATAAAGGTTAATATTCTACCAAAATTACACATTATATTTCGATATATCACAAGTTTTGGAAATTAAATCAAATTGACAACATCACTCTTCAATTTCCCGCCAAAACTCTATAAGATACATTTAAAATAATTGGAATGAATACAATAACCGATTTAAAACAAACTAATTTTAGGTCTTGCGTTTAGTATGTTACACCTTGTATTGGTTTATTTATTTGTTAATGCAACAATGTACATACACAGATGTACAGGCACGAGCAATAATATAAATGTATTCTAAACTTTGTCAGGTATGTATATCCAACTAGGTATGTCGAACCATTCTATTAAAAATCGATCTTTGGATCGATTCAAATGGAACGCCCCAGAATCGATTCTCGATTAAATCGAAGATTTAAAGTTCAATTCTCGTTTAATCAATTCGACGTCGATTCCTATTAATTAGCCGATTGAATGAAACTATTTTTCTTTGGCTTCCTTTTTTTATCATTTCATAATGCATTCAATTTAGAGATTATCAAATAGACAACTGATATATAATAAACTTATGTTTGGGACGTAGATTTCTAACAAAGAACGTGTTTTGCTATTACTTATAATCCTGATTTACACAACCTAAATAAGTCGAATTTTCGATTACCCCTATTTTTTATTGAGTCGTGAATATATCTGATTCGAAGGCTTTCGGAATCGATCTACTGAATAGATTCAGTAGTTCAGATCGATCTAAAAAATCGATCCTCAGACTCAAAAAGATCGATTAATCGATTTTAAATCGACATGCCTATATCCAACCTGACAAAATAGGTACTTACTCTGTCATTTAATAATTGACTCTTGTCATAAACATCCCCGTAACTGGAGCAAGATGGATTGGTTTCTAATACATATTCTATCTCTTGAAGATTTTCTGATATATGACTCTGAAAAAAAATAAGTTGGCCATGTAATAGGACTTAGATACTTACTTAATTCATAATTTAGTAAGAATTAGCTGTGTCCACAAAGATGATCACAAAACAAAAACAATATTTACACTATTTCCTTAACTTACAATAACATTTCGTATATTTTTTTGGCCCTTGTGAGTAAAAACAACAAAAAACAGACAGAATTATCTTTTTGTTCGGATAAAAAGTCGCAAATCTGCTGAATATACTTTAAGCCAGTGAACATATCAGTCAGCAAAACATTGGTTTAGTATCTTTAAGATTAGGGAGATCAAACATATATACCAAATGAGAGCAGACTGAATTTAAAATGTAATTTATGGTCTGGTGATTATGGTCCTTAATGTCTGGGGACTATTATTTGTTGTCTTCAAATACTTTTAACGTTTTATTATTAGTATTGATTTGAGTTTGAGTTTAATAATATCTAAACATGATACCTGTATCTTGCATCCATACTGATTAGATAATTTTGAAAGCCTATCCATAAGTTGTTTATCACAGCTCACAGCAAATCTTGGAGTTACAACTGGTTCTATTAGATCATTCTGAAAAATAAATACATTTTTGTTTAATTTCAGGTCTGACAGAGTATAGCCCTAGCTACTTAGTCAATCCTTTTTCGATTGAATTGTGTTAAGATTACATCAGAGGTTCAAGTTTATGACCCCAAACAATTTTGATAAGCATATCATATACAATAATATCATAGTGCGTCTTGTATATCTATAGATGACTTCCCAAACCAAGAAGAACTAAATAATATACACATAATATAATAATAACCCTGTTAATAAACTGTTCTACTGTTGGGCACGGGCTTCCTACCAAACTGAGAGGGTTTAGGCCATAGTCCACCACGCTTGCCCAGTGCGGGTTGGCGAACTTCACACACCTTCGAGAAACTCTTAGGCATGCAGTTTTTCTCACGATATTTTCCTTCACCTTTAAAGCAAGTGATAGTCAATTTTTTAATATGCACATGCTTTCGAAAACACAGAGGTGCGTGCCTAGGTTAGAACCTGAGATCTCTGACTCTGCAGTCCACCAATCTAACCACTAGGCTATATTATTATAAAATTTTAGTTGCCTGAAGTAAATGACTTATTATTATTATAATTTATACAACTCAACACTTGCAAAAGTGGCCCATGTTCCGATTGCTATTATCAAAAAAGAATGTGACAAGACCTTGACCATGCACATGTTCAACAAAAGATTTAGCACCCACATCCCTACCAGAGAACAATGAAAAAGTGGTATAAATAAAAAAGGCAAGGAACAAATGATATGGCACACTGATGGATCCAAAACCAACGGGAGCCGATGTATACACAGAAGGATACAATCTAAGTCAAAGCATGGGCAGATTTGTGTCAATATTCCAAGCAGAGACCTATTCGATAAACATTTGTGCAAAAGAGATATTGGACAAACGAATTGCAGGCAAGAGAATCTACATCTGTAGTGACAGTCAGGCTGCCCTCAAAGCCATTAGCTCCTATGAGCTAAACTCAGCACTGGCTGTGGAGTGTGCATACCTTCTTGATAGATGTGGAGCGCGCAACACAGTCAGGTTGGTCTGGGTCCCTGGGCACATGGGGGTTGATCGCAATGAGCTTGCGGATGACTTAGCCAGAAAGGGACCAATGGAGAAACTTGTTGGTCCAGAAACGTTCATAGGCATACCAGATGGCGCCTACAGAGGCGCGCTCTACAAATATGCCCATGAACAACACAGGAAAAAGTGGGAAACAAATACAGGGCCTAGACACTCCAAGGAATTTCTCGCCACATGGTGTGACAGCGACAGCAAAAGTCTACTAAAACACAGTAGACTACAACTAAGGCAACTAATTGGAGCATTCACAGGCCACTATGGCACCAATGAACATCTACACAAGATGAGACTCAGCAGTGACGTGGTATGCTGGAACTGTGGTACAAAGACTGAAACCACGAAGCACGTCCTCTGCTACTGCGACACTCTGGCGGCGCGGCGAATGAAGCTACTGGGAGTGGCCTATCCAAACCCAGAGAAACTACGGCTCTGCCCCCCTGCTGGAATCTACAGCGTGATACAGGGAGTATTTTATCCTTCAGGTATGTAAGAGCATCAGGGCAAGGACAGCACAAAAGATCCCATCGGGTCGAAGTGCGCCTGAGGTCTCCTCGGTCAGATAAGCCAACAATAAGATAAGATCAAAAAAGAAAAAGAACGCTTAATTACTTTTATCTTTGGTAATATGTTTGCTATAGGGTTATCTAATTGAAATTGTTAATTACAAACCTTATATGATAATACTGTTTTAATGAATGATTCCACTTCAGTCAGCTCCTTTTCAGTGTCATTATAATATCCTGCATCATTCTCTTTGTTCATACTAACTTTTCCTATCAGAGCCCTTTGCTGGTGTTTGATAGCACTCTTAACAAGCTCTTTGGTACCTTCCAAATGGAGGGATCCAAAATAGCAGGCTGTTGTGGTACCATTTTTTAATAATCTTTGCTGAAAATACATTGAAATTATAAGTAAATAAATTCTTAACATATAGGAACATATAGCAACTATACAGGAGTCATCAATAATGTCCCACAAGTCCTAAATATCTGTTTATAACATTACACCAGATCTTATGCCTTACAAACCCTTCTTCCTTCATTCTCACACCAATATCCTGCACATGATTATAGTAAAATATGTATGTACCTACTGTCAGCAAATAAGTCACTGAACATTTTGTTCATACTTGGTTTTGCCTATATTTACTAAAATTTGTAAAATTGAGAAGAAAAATTGAGAATGTTCAGTGATATATATCACAGACTGTACCATGCGTAGTTTTATTGAAATACTACTAACCACAACTTGATTATAAACTTCAGCTGCAAACTTTGTGTCGCTATACCTCTTCTCCAAGGGAAATGTGTATTTTGCAAGCCACTCCAGCAGTGGGCGGTCTAATCCCAGTCCAATGTTGGGGAACTGAGGTGCATGTGTGTGGCAGTCTATAAAGCCTGGCATGAGGAACTCATTCTCATTCAGATGAATTATTTCAAATTTAGAAAGTTCTCTTGACTTTAGTTGTTCAAACTCTTCTAAAGAACCTTTTTTTATTATCTGTAAATTAAAAAAGTTTTTTTTTTAACTTGTAAAGCAGGTAATATATATAACTCTATACAAATAATAAATAATAAAAAAAAAATTCAAACATGCAAGCCAAAGGTCTAGGTAAAACCCTCAGCGATATGCATTAACGATAATTTATATAATTAAGTTTACCTTTCCATTGTCTATTGCAATAAATCCTTTGTTTATACTAAGGTCGCTTAATGAATTCGAACTTGTTATTATTCCAACAAACACAAGTTTCTTATCCATCTCAAATTGGAAATGCTATATTCAGGTATTTCAACAATAAAATTAGTTTATGTAAACCACACCGTATATAATGAACTGATATGACTGTAACGAAAACAGAGTACTTTATATAGGATTATGGGATAAAAAGTTTTCGAAAACAAGTTGATCAACTTTTTGATAACAAGTCAATAATATAACGATCATGTTATCAATTAATGTTGCCAACACCTATAATTTTACCTCCTAAATATGGTTCTTAACTCTAAATAAAATCTAAACTTGAATCCCCTGGGTTTTTTTATAATTAATTTTTCTAAGTATTTTTTTTAGAAGTTTTGAGCTATCGGAATTTTTGGTATTTTGCTACTGATACATTATGTCATTGTACATTACTACTTATTCATCATGATAATTATACTAAAGAATACCTGCTCCTCAGGGTGATTAGTGATTACGAATACATTATATTCTGAACATCCAGATTTTCCCTAAATGCTATCAAACAACTCTCATACTACCCGGGACCTATACTATGCCATAATAAGATCAATGTATTAATTTTATTATCTGTTCTTTTATGACGGTGAAGGCTATTATTACCACTTTTTTCCTAAAAAGCCCTAAACATTTAACCTCTGAAGAACCCCTTGACATATTTCCTATATTTAAGGGAAATCTACTGAATTGGCAACACTGTTATCAATAATGTGTCAATTTTTTTTTAAATTTTTCCATCTAGGAAGGCACAAAGATTTAGCCCGCGGCATTAGTGGTATTCTTATTCTTTATAGATAGGTACGATTAACTTGATGACCACGATGATAATTGATAATGTAATTGATGATTACCTCACCCTGGATGGTAAAGCGATGGATACTTTACGTAGGTACAAATTGTGACATCCGTTTTGAGAGAAATCGCAAAATGCACGTTTTATCTGTGCTTCCCGCCAAAATAAAAATCCTGTCATTTTTTTTTTTTATGTTTATGGCATCACGACTACGCGTATTTTGCTAATGTCAAGTATTACGAATATCCATTTCTAAATTAATTCAACTCCCCGATTTACTTGATGACAAAGATGATTATGAAATTGTTGAAGTACCCCACCCTGGATAGTAAAGATACTTTACATACCTACCAATAGGGAATATGCGTGTAATTCAAATAAGGGTCAAATAATTTTTCTTACAAACTTTATCGCATTAGAATAATGTCTACACCAATATTTTTTTAATAACATTACTTTGTAATTCAGAAAATAATTTTTGAAAGTACAAAAAAGGAGTGAGAAATTTAAAGTAGCTGGAACGCCACCAGATCGAATATGACGTCAAAGTCTACAATACAATTGTCAACAAGTGCATATTTGTAGGATGTTTGCTATTGAGTTAGTTTTATTGTTATTTTTTGTTGTCGACTTACACAAAGACAAAATTTTAGTTTAGGTTAATTCTTACGTTAAAGTGATCTTCACAGCAATATAATAAAGTTGATGGAGATACCATGTCTCTTTTTCTGATTTTACACCACTTTCTCCTTATGTCCGCACCTATCGGGTGCATTTCGTATTGTATTTTTACACCTAGGCACAACACAGTGTAGTTCCATTGTATAACAGTCGCAAAATACAAAATTAACAAAAATTACAGAATAAAATACTTCTACAGCTGTTCACTAATTAATTGTTATTATAGACTTTGACGTCACGCCAAGCACGCCAAAATGGGGGGCGTTTAAAGTGCTCTTATCTGTTTGCTATCTTTTACATTTTACATTTTTTTTTGCCCTTTACATTTTGTTTTTGTCGCTGAAATTTTTTTTGCAGTTATATATTGATGTAATCTATCGTATAAAAATATAAAAAAAATACATCCATTTCCCCTATTGCGACGGCCGTTTTGAGGGAAATCAAAGACGCACGTTTTATCACTTTATTACAATTAGCTTCACCCATGCACATAAAGGAATACATAATGGTTAATATTCTAACAACATTACACATTATAATTTGAAATAACACAAGTTTTGGAAATTTAAACAAATTGACATCACTCTTCGATTTCCCGCCAAAACTCCCTGTCCAATTTTAAGTAGTAGTAGTAAAACTACTAGGTAGGTACTTAAAATTTAAGTGTGACACGAAGCTAAAATTACCTGGAGGGAGTCATACGACGTTGCCGCTCCGCCAGTCATCGTTCAACACATTGTCTTTTTTCTCTCTCAATTTTACGGATCACCATTTTGAGTGTTGTTGGCATAGACGAAGAATGCCTAGACACCGCATAGCGCCGCGGTAGCGTGTCAATTTTATGTCCATGTGAGTTTGTGATCTGCGTTAATGTGCGTGATTAGGCAAGTGATTACTAGTACAGCATTTATCGATAAGAAAATTTATCGATAATTTATGCAAAATCGTAGTTGATTCATATAAATTATGATATTGATTTACTACGAGTAATTTATATAAGTTCACACACACGTATTATAATACAAATCTTAAAAACGAATCTGTAAACTCATTGGTAATGCGCATAGCGATCACAAAGTTGTCGATTCCAATCCTATGTCGGAAAATAGTAATTATTCGATAAAAAAATATAGTCCGGGGTCTGGCACTGTGCTCGGTATAATATCAATAGACTCATCCTCTACTACATGAGACCTTATATTGTTGAACGACAAGTGAGTGTACACAGTACACCACTCCAGCTCCCGCTTGGGGAATATAGGCGTAGCGGTGGTTTCAATTTTTACATCACATTTACCCTACGCACGTGCGCTTTTTCAATGCACGTTAATCATGAAACTAGGATGTATGGTCAGCGCATATCGCTGAGGTAGCGTGGCAATTTTATGTGGGAGTTTGTGGATCTGCGGTAGTGTACTTTAATAGGGAAGTGATTACTAGGACACGCCTTAATAACGTAAAAGACAATTGATGATTAAAAAATATATTTATCCGAATCGAACAGAAAACCTTGTTACCTGAGAATCTATAGTAAATATGTTCATTTATTGAATAACATTAGTGTACACTGACACATGTGTAATTATATCAATTCCCACCATTTTTAATCTAACCCTGCTGATTGTGTATAAGGGGTCAATTAAAGTTGAATCAGTAAGACAGAAAAAAAATGGAGCAATCAGTTTAATTCAATTTGTGATACATCCAGAAACTCCGACACTAACTTCGACATCAGGGTTTCTGGGCAGATGGTGGAACGAGTACGTAAATACAATTATCTAGGCACATGGCTAACAGAACAATGGGACAGTGATATAAAGATCAAGAGCCGCAAAGAAATTGCCCGAACTGCCTTCAATACTATGCGAGTTGTACTTTGCAACAGGAGTTTAAACATCAATTTGCGTACCCGTCTTCTTCACTGTTACATCTGGCCCATAATTCAATACGGATGTGAGTCGTGGTCTATCAAGGAACACCTCGGGAAACGTATTGAAGCATTCGAAATGTGGACTTACAGGCTAATGCTGAGAATAAGTTGGACTCAAAAACTCACCAACCAAGAAGTTCTGCGACAAGTCAATCAAGAACGGAAACTTATGACCCTCATAAAAAGACGAAAAACTGCATACCTCGGCCACGTGCTTAGGCACAATAGATATCATCTTTTACAGGTCATTATGATGGGCAAAGTTGCCGGTAAAAGACGTGTGGGCCGCAGAAAAAAGTCGTGGCTCCGAAACATCCGGGAGCGGACGGGAATTGCTAGCGCAGTACAGCTCTTTCGTGCCGCACAGGATAAGGACGATTTCCAAAAATTGATAGCCAACCTTCATTAGTTGGAGAGGCACCAGAAGAAGAAGAAGAAGATAATTGAAGATATATCATATTACACTTAGTTAATTCTGAAAAATCCTTAGTTATATTAATATGCACAAAAAAAACTTCCTCATTTTAAGAGACATGGGCATCAGATTGAAAAATAGCAGATTTTTTCTGCTGCTTAATGTGTAAATATATCAAAAGTGCTATAGCTCGAGTTGTATCACCTGGATGTACAGATTTGCTACAAGAACAATATGGCACTTAAATAAGATTTTTAATACTGAGTTCTTAGATTTACGCGGATATTACACATAAAATAAAACTATTTTTCGGATTTTATCGCGGTTTATTTTTGATTTTAATTTTCCTACGTTTCGAATGCGTTGCAGCACCCATGGTCACGGGCAAAGAGTATATAATCACTACGTTTTAGTCACGAAAAGAACTGAGCTGTTAGATGTCCAAAAGGCATAAGAGTTTCGGGGTACCCTCAAACTTTTTAATTATTTTTGTTGGTCCGATCTACGCAGAATGAGCTCACGGTGTCTTGAGGTCTCTCAGTGTTATGCTTGGTTTTGGTTTTGATTATATTAATTACCGGATCCCAAGTCGATGAAAGCACCCAGCCATCTTCTCTATTGAAATTAGGATGTTTTTTAATTTGAATAGCCTGAATAGCCTTATGAACCATCCTTGGTAGGAATCGGTGTTCTTTCACGAGAATATGTGGTCTATCAAATCGGATGTAATGGCGGGTGCGGTCAAGGACATGTTCACAGAATGCAGACTTATTTGAGCGACGGTGTTTTAGGTCAGCTATGTGTTTTTTAAACCGAGTTTTAAATTATTTTTTTTACTGTAATTATACTTATGACCCTTAAATAATATAAGCTTATTATAAAAAAAATTCTGACACTTCATTATATTATGAATTCTTAATTTGAAATACTTTTCACATATTGATTTTATTAATAAATATTTGTGGTCTTCAAAAAAACCATAATCAAACTGGTGTTCATTTAAAACTTGAAAAACATTTTCATAACTTGTTGAATATAGAACTTGCAATATTACGTCGCGAAATATTTCAAATACGTCCTTCGTGTTAAGTTTACTGTAATGGACACTTAAAAAAGATTTCCACAAAACTTTTTCACTTGGAGATACCTTCTAAACGTTTTAGCACTCAAACGCGGATTCTAAATCACCAAAATCAATAGTTCCTTCACACGGATATCAACATGCTTTTTAAGGGATCAGATTTAACTGTATACGGGCATGGCATACAACGCACCCTCGCGGGGTGGAGGGCTCAATGCCAACTCATATAGAAGTCAAACCTCTAATCTTCAGTAAAAGCATTACTACCCAAAGGGCAAAACTTCATTTCGCAACCGAGGCTCTATATGCCATCTCAATATAAAACTTCCAGTGAGGTAAGTAGTTTACTAACCGCTTGGGGAATATAGGCGTGACGGTGTAGTATTTCTCAATACCAATATAATCAGCCTAAATATGAGGGGGTTATGTTGTATAGTTCACATGTTCCTATACTCACCTTCAGACTCTATCATTAGACCAGCTCCATGGTACCATATTATTGCATTGTCATCGAACTTACATACGTATGTCAAATTTTAGCTCAATCAGATACCCGCAAGTGCTTGAAAAATGCATCACAAGCTTTGAACCAGAAAGACAGGCATACAGAAAGACAGACACATTGACATACGAAAATTGTAAATTAAATAAAAGCTTGTAAAAATAAACTTGAACCTTTCATAAGGTTTTTATTTATATCAATATAAGCGCGAACAAAATATTTAAGAACAAACCTATTGCAATATAATTAATTTAAAAGAGAATAATTTGAAGTTAATTTTACATTGAAACTGCTACTGGTTTTAATCTTCGCTATTGGAGTCCAACATCAAAGCACTCTTTTGTAAGATGTTTTGAAAAGATGCCATTTTACTGAGTTCAACTTTAATGTGCTCTTAGTATTGCATAAACACACTATTCATTTAGGCTGCAATATCTGTAGGCATAACAAAACAAAAAAACATGCGTTAACAATTATTTAATTACCAATTTTCGAAAATTTTATCCATATCGATGTAAATTTTCAATCATTATGACTAATCTCTTTGGGAGTACGATTATTAAGATTCTATCTAAATCTAATCATTTATGCCCAGGAAAAACTATGCATCTTCAAACTAGTTACATATTTTTTCGAAAATACATTTTATCTTTACCATGATACATCAAAACCAAGTCACCGGCCGAAGCTTTCATAATTTAGCTTCATCTGCTTTTTTACACCAATAACATTTGCATTTCAATATAACGCACAATATTATAGTTGTGTGGCACCATGTTTTCACAAACATTTTAATTATATATCTTTTTTTATTAATTGAAAACAAATTAAAAGTGTCCGATAACACAGTCACTAGACAAACAAATATTAACCATTAAATTTGCGTAGAGCCTACGTCAAAATTACAAGTCATAAATTTTGAATAGAAAGAAGTTCGAATCACAAAGCTTTTTAAATTGGTTACATAAATGTTACCAAGTGTCCAGAAAAAGTGTACAGCTGAACTGCCTTTATAATCCCTCTATGTTTTTAATCCTATCTCTATGGTCTAGGCATTCTTCGTCTATGGTGTGACAGATTAGGTTTTTTTAATCTATCATTGAGACTTAAAAATAAGTATTTTATATTAGAACCCAGACTTTAATATTATTGTGATTTTAATTCAGAATTCCAGTAACCTTTAATCTGCTGTTTAATTATCGATTTGGAAAAATACATTACATGCTAACTTAACAATGAAACATGAAACTGATGATGACGGTTTCTGTATTTATCCTTGCATAAGTCAACATAAGTTATATTAGTTTGATTGATTAAAAAAATACCTGTGATAAATATTTAGCTTATTCTGTATAGTGACTACCCATTATTTTAGGGTACACCCACATTAGCGAATGTGTCGCGATGTTGCGGGGCATACATGCTGGTACTGCCACTGTTATTGAAAATGAGTGTAAAGCTTTTAGTGCGCATTTATTACGAAATTCATGCAAAATAGATAAACTATATAAAGACGTTCGCATAATGTGTGTAATCTACGCAGGTGCAGTCAACGTTTTGTTTTCGAAAATCAGAAGTGGTTAGGAAATGACGCGCGTGCGCCGTTAACGCGCCGCGCGAGAATATATGCACTACGTTGAGCGCGTGAATTGCACATGTGCCTCTTAAATACAGGCGCAAGTGCATCGCAATGTGGTTGCACCCTAAAGTTATACATTAACGACGTGTTGTAGTAATCTTATACATAAGGTGATGCCAAGAAGTGTGCGCATGTTCTGCGCCCTCCCGCCAATGGATAAAGTTTCCTGTACGCGCACTCTGAACCCAGAACACGGAATTGGAGACGGCCGCACGAGCCAATGCTTCTTCAAGTCGATTGTTGATCTTACGTGCTTCTTCTAAAGCCTATATAAAACACACCAAGGTCATGAAAACGTCTCTGAAGATTAGTCAAGTTGTTGGATAAAGTATAATTAACCGATTTAGCTAAGGTGCTAGATAAGAGGTTGCTTAACAAGCAATACGATGCATGCCTTTTAAGTTTTGTCGTTTGAAGAAAAAACACAACTAGAACCTTATAGTACTATTTATTGTTTTTCAAAGTATTCACCACGTAGCTTAATACACTTCTCCATTAGCTCAAACCAGTTATTATAACATTTATTCCACTCTAAAGTGGGGGTGTTCAAAATGGCTGACTTGAAAGCGTCGACTGCTTCTTCACCGGACTGGAACCTTTGACCACGAAGACTTTTCTTAATTTAAGGAAATGTAAAGAAATCGTTAGGGCTTAGGTCAGGACTGTATGGAGGATGCTCAAGAATTTCTACTTTTTCCTGCTTCAAATACTCAATCGTTTGATGAGCGCTGTGTGAGCTTGTGTAGTCGTGGTGCAGGATGATGCGTCGCTTTGAGTTAGATTTTCGAAGTTCGGCGATGACTTGTGGTAAACAAACTGTGGTACCACTCTGCGTTAACCGTTCTACGATCTTCAAGTGCAATAGTCGCAACATGGCCGGTTTTTCCAACGAACGTGGCCACCATCTTCTTTGAAGTGCTTCGAGAACGACCAACTTTAGTCAGCTTTGGCTCGTCTTGAAAGACCCAGATTGTAGATTGTTGTTTGGAATCAGGATCGTAGGCATAGATCCAAGATTCGTTACCACTGATGATGTCGTAGACGTGATTTGACTCACCTCGGTTGAACCTTTGCAGAGTTTTCTGACACCATCTGACGCGGGCCGCCTTGTGATCGTCGGAAAGCAGATACGGTATCCAACGGTAAACTAGCTTTCTCACACCAAGCGCTTCATGCAAGATCTTTTGAATGGTTGTCCCTGAGATGCCTAATAGAGCCTCTATCTCTCGATACGTCACATGACGATCTTCGAGAATTAGTTGTCTCACAGCAATGATGTTATCTTCAGTGAAGGCGGATTTTGGGCGTCCTTCGCGAGATTTGTCACTAACACTAGTATGTCCACGCTGGAATTCTAAATACCAGCGTTCGACAGTCCGAAGACATGGGGCGTCATCACTGAACACAGATGACTCTTCAAAACACTGAAGCCGTGACAGGCCTCTTCTAAAGTTGTAGAAAATTATTGCACGAACATTTTCCTTAGAAAGATTCATTTTCGTACATAACCTGACAGATTCAAATCGGCGCTGTGACTAAACAATATAATTAATCCTTACACTTTCAACTGTTTTGAGATTCAAAATTTAAACACACTCGAATATAGAACAGTTCCAAATTCAAAATTGGCGGTAAATATGGAAACGACAGAACTTAAAAGGCATGCCTAGTAGGAAAAGCATTTAAACTATCTTCATGATTCTGTTTTAGTTGAGACCTGGTTTTTCTCTTGGTTTCTTTCTTAGACAGACGTTCGCTTGTTATCTAGGCTCACGTGTCAGAAACTTTTGAGATGGTAAGTTACAATAAAATATTGCTGAAGTTCAAGGGTGAAAAGTCTCCAGCAAAATATTGTGACAGGGGCCGTTGCGCAATACAAAAACATTTCGTGGGAGGTAATTACGTACCTGTTTAAAAAATGTATTTGCAGCGGCACAACGACCAGCGAGTTTACAGGAGTTGGCTTTTAAGAGAAACCAGCGTGGATATAAAGCGCGTAATAAGCGAGCATCATTTTCCAGTCTTGCAAGCTCTCGGTCTGCTATCGAACGTAACTCCATTAGGTCTACCACCTAAAGAAAACAGAAAACATTAATAGATCATCGAAAATTTATTTAGAGTATTAATAAAATGAATAATAGGTACCTTTCGGAGATCGTCTACTTTTCTAGCTAAGCTTTCTAGCATTCCTTCAGCTAGTCTCATTGCACTCAGTAAAGTATTCATCGAGCCATCATCATTATTGGATGTCCAACTGAGAGCTTCTGCTTCAAAACGTCTCGCTTTCTTTTCGGAGTCCGCTCGCAGCCAGTAGGTCCACAATCCAACAATCAGACGACGTCGACTCGGTCCTGCTTTTTTACCTTTTTCTATCGCAAATTCAGCGTAACGACTTATCTCCTGAGGTTGTTCTAATTGAAATCCCGTATCCAGTATCATGTCTATGCACATAGCGTAATACCAAGTTTCACATTCATGCGATACGTGATTTTGACATACATTTAACACTAATCGTACTATGTCTATAGCCTCTGCGATTCGACGCCGAGTTAGAAGTATATAAAATACATCAGGTATAATGTCTATAGATATATCATCAGCTTGAACGAATCGACTGATAGCTAATGCTCGGAAACCTGAGCGTATTGTGGGCGCAAGATGCCCTCTTGCCATTCGGGCACGAAAACTCGCCATGAATAGCTTTCCAACTGCATAAAGCTCGTGTGCTTGAATCGGATACGACAAATTCTTTAAGGACTCTGTTGCCATTGATTCTATATCTATAGTGTTGTCCGGCATGCCTCGATCTAATTCTATCTGTAAGGCATTGGTATACGCATCACATAAATCAACTACAGAACATTCAACGTCTCGAACAGTATTGAGAGCACGTAGAGCAGTCATTCTCGAGACTTTTTCGTCACCTAATGCTGAATATAGCACAGTTGATACATTCAAGCAATAAACAGAGTCAGATTTCAATTTCATATCGTGCATTCGTTGCTTCTGGCGTTGGATATTAAGGGCCGTCATAATGTGACGTACGTTTAAAAATTCGGAAACTTTATGCAAATTAATACGATATATTTTGGTGGCACGTTCTGTCTCGAATTTGCTAGCTGAAAGTTTTCCATTAATCAGATATGCTGATGCTCTAATAGTAAATATTTTACCCAAAAATCTTTTTTTATCAAACGGATCTAGAACTTCCTGATTTATGTGGCACATACTTTCGGCTTCGTCAAGTTTCTCAAAAACATTTTCCACAGCATTACTCAGTACACTTAAATAACAGTATTTGATAAGAAATTCTATAGCTTTAGTCTTCAAATCGGCTTGTAAAGCATGGTGTACTAGTTGTTCAAAAATTGTTATGTTTAATTCAGCGCACGTACATTTGGCAAAATCTGTATTAGAAACCCCTTTTTCTATTTTAATACTAAAAGGTTTATTGTTTTTATCGAAACCTAAATTATCTTGACTGTCAATGATTCCCAGTTGATGCCAATCGTTAATACTTTCAGCTTCGGTTACAGCTCGAAACATGTCAAAAATTTTGTCTT
This sequence comes from Phalera bucephala, assembly GCA_905147815.2. Lineage (NCBI taxonomy): Eukaryota > Metazoa > Arthropoda > Insecta > Lepidoptera > Notodontidae > Phalera > Phalera bucephala. Next base: position 12,898,895 of record LR990627.1, read on the forward strand.
TTTTAATTTCCTCTGAACTAAATTTTTTAAAATGGAAGTTAGTCATTGTGACCCTTTTCACAGTTTTCCTCACTTCCACGTCAAAATCACTTGTTGACTTAGTTTTTAAAATTGGCGTGAATTGTAAATTACTTTTATCTGATTGATTGCTTACTACTGATTCCTGTGGACGTATTATTTCGCTTGATGTTTTTATTGCTTTACTCGCCTTTTGAAGAGAAATGGATTCAGATTGACCTCTCTTTAGGTCAATAGAAGTTCCGATTTTTATCATAGACTCTCTGTTTTTATTGTACTCTTCATAATCTTGAGAGTCGCTTTCAGCGCTGTCGTCTCTAGTAATAATTGTTTCAGTGGAAATACAACTGGCTTGTCGTAAAGGCTCTGTTTCCAATGCCAATATTGACTGAACTATCATGATTGTGCCTCCGCAGTCGGTGCACTTTTGTTTATTATTTTCCAAGTAGTTGACAATACGAGAATGGAATTCCTTTTTTTGGTTTAATGGTAACAGTTCATAGCATGTCTTACGTGAGCTTTTGTTCCTAAATTTCATGATCTTGCAGAATGAATATTTTGGTAAATTATCACATGCCTCTGGGTCGTAATTAAAAGTGCACTCACAAACTAAATTAAAGTTATTAGATGTTGCAGAGTCTACAGTCAAGGTCGAGGCTCCTTTTCGGTTATACTTGCTAAGGGTACCAGCGTTTGCACAGGTTAGTATTTTCAATGCAAAAAGTCTTTTGACAGCTTTTGCGGTTATCATAGCATTATTTTCATACATAATATTTTCTAGAAGTGCTCTCGGTATTTCATTGCCTATCACTGATGCGATTTTTAGCAGCAACTGTTGGTAAGGCGTCAGTGAGTCAATTTGTATCATTATTAGTGCATCAATATTATAAACATTTATATTTGTCTTTAATTCTTCTTTTCTAGTAACTATGCATATTCCAATGTCTCCTTTGTTGTTATTCTCTATCAATTGGTCGAGAGTCAGTTGATCATTTGCGTTTAATGCTTGTGGATGTAATAAAGATGGTTCCGGGAAGTGTAATTCTTCTATATCTTTCCATTGGTTGATTTCTTTAGCTGGAATCCTTTTTAGCTCTAAGGCTCCACTTGAAAATAAATGGATTATAAAACTTTCCACCAGGCCAGGCCTTCCTTTGCATTTAGATTGCAAAGCATTACATAAGTCATTCGGAACCGCGTTAACATCCAATATTTGACATGCTAAAGGAGGTATCCATTCTGAAGCTAAAGGTCCCAATGAAATTTTTCGTATATTATCATTGATTAATATGTTATATAACCAATTGTGAACAGAACTAAATTTAATACGCGTGACCGAAAGTACAGTGAATATTTTTAAAGAGTTAAACATTAGCAATATAAATTCCCACGAGGACGAATCTAGATTTTGCAGATCATCCAAAAATATAACATGCGTATCAGTTATAGCTTTAATTAATTTCTCAAAAATAACTTTGGCCTTTTCTTTACGTTTATTTTCATCTTGAGAATACATTCCTTCATGGTAGGCAAATCGAACTTTTATGATGTTATTTAAATAGCATAAATCATCCAAGTAGACTTGTAACAATTCAACGATCCTTTCCTCTTTAGCGAAGCCAGTGATGGGTTCTTTCAATCCTAGTATTTGATTTATTATTTGACTTAAGGCTAAATATGCAGTTGCGGAGTGTATGGATGTCAAGTTGATAGAGGAAACGCCAAATCCATTGTTCTTAGCGTGGCGTGCCATCCATTCTAACATTCTACTTTTCCCAATACGAGATTCTCCTACCAATAAAAGTGCATCAAAGTCTCTGTACGCTAAATGGCTCTCTTCAAGCCAACTTTGAAAATATTCTATTTCATCGCTTCGGTTCAGCAATGGCGGAATCATTGGTATGTCATATAGTTCTTTAACCCTTATCTCTTCTGTGTATTCATAAATTTTTCCGGGTTCCACGATTCCCTTCAACTCAATTCTCGGTTGAAGTGTAAATCCATTGGTGGACATTTTACTTTTTACAAAAGTGGCCTCGTCACAAGTGATTTTGTTACGGAATCCACACATGAGTCTGGCTGCTTTGTTGACAATAGCGCCTATTACAGTAAATTCTCTGCGCAGAGGATGACCTACAACGCCGCAGTATACCTGACCAGTAGTTACTCCGATAGAAACTTCTGACACACCATCTAGGGCTGACACTGACTTCTTAATACCGTATGCACATTTTAAAGCAGCTTGGGCCTCCGATTCATGTTTGAATCCTCGTAATCCGAAAATCACTAAGATCATTACATCTTTATCAAATAAAATTATTTTGTTTACGCAACCCATAGATTTGTAAACAATTTCACAAGTGATTTGATAAGAATTGTTGACAATCGTTATCAACCGAGAAAATGAACAATCGCTGGGCTTAAGGGTTATAAATAAGATAGAAACTTGTCTCATTTCTGTGAGGTACTCGAGTGGTTGGTGAGCATCGATTTGCGTAAGAACAGGTCTAATCATAAATTTTCGGATTTCAGACCCAATGTTTCGTTTTTCAGCCAAAAGAATACATTTACGTAAACTTAATGCTTCATTTTTTTTCAACGCATCTGCAATATTCAATTCCTTAGAAGTGTCCCATAAAAAATCTGGAAGATTCTCAATCGCACTGAATGGTTTTTTAATTTGTCTAATCATATTTCCGAAGCCTGCAAATGGTTTCGTGACATCAGGTTCATGGGGATCATAAAGAATAGATTTGATGGTAACATATCCGTCTTCGTTAATAATATGGTCGTAATTTCTAGAATAACAATGTCCCCATGCAGTTGGAGTTAGTTTCACTTCACCTGAAGCGCAAACACCTTCGGCAGCCTTAGCTTCTATTACAGGTAGCCCAAAGATAATATAATTCATATCTATACCGGAGCCTATAGGTGCAAATATTATGTTGCCGGCCGATATTGCTAATTTGACTCTCAAATTTACTTTAACGTCAGTTTCATAAGATGCATAGGAATGTTGAATTATTAAAGCACATGCGATCACTGTATGAATAGTATGACACAGAAATGTTCGTTTGTCAGTTTTCCATAAAGCTAAGAATGCGTCGCCAGCAAACTTAAGTATATCACCACCGTGGCTGTAGATGAGTTCTATGAGTGAGCCAAGGTATGTATTGAGGGTTACAGTTAGTCTGTAGGTGCCACCTTTCCCGGAATTACTATAACGTTCTGATAGAGCGGTGTAGCCTGATACATCAGCCATCAAGAGAACCCCTACAAATCGCTTTGGATCTAATGTGTCAAATCTGAAAATTCAAGATAATAATCTTATATAAAGTATTAAATTACTTGGTGGTACTTATATAAACTGTTGTTAGTATACCAAAGTATATGTATATTAACTGTTGGGAAAACAGCACTATCCAATATTTTAAAATTCCAACTGTCGAGTTTGTCTACATATTTAGTTATGAACATTTACTTCTCCATGAGTAGAACTTCGTCCGGGACCAACGTCGACAGTATTAATGTTTGCTTCTTGGTTAATAGTACTTCTACATCCTGATCAGCTTTGTCCTGGCACCCGCTCTTTCGCTCGAAGAATTCTGTGACCCAGTCTTTAATCTCTTTGTATTGAGGCTCATCATCATCGGTATCCTCCTCGAGAATTTCGTTACCTCGTCGTGATATCTTTCTCTGATAGTTCTTCCATTTTTCAGTATTAGCCATCACATTGTTGGAATTCTTTCTAGACCGAGAGCGGGGCTTGCGAAAATTCATCTTGTGGGTTGGGTTAAACTTAAATTTTGGTTGGGTGTCCGAATGTTGTCACTTTATACTTAACCTACACTCATTCCTTAAAATCCATTTGGCCGTGTTTTTTGACTAGGGCGTTTATTTTACCGACGTTTCAAATAGTTCGCGTTTTATTGTGCTGTAGTCAAAGCAAAAGAATTTCGTCTAAAACTTGTTTAAAACCTATTTCATTTGAATAAACATATTGACATTACGGTTTTAATTATAAAAGAAGTTTGAAGGTCCAAGTAGGCTGAATTCTATGAACAAATCCCAGGGTAAATATTTAAACTGAATCGTACCTAAATAATGCACGTTGAGAAGCTCCCCTCATCGTTCGCGTAGATGTGTGTCAATAAGGTTAATGCTATGGCATTTTGCAAATGATTTTACGAATTTATATTTTTTTCTTAGAAATCTAAACATTTAAAAAAGCAAATAACTGTATACTTTACTTATTATTTTATAAATGTTTATTTAACATGATCTTTTTTTACAAATACTTACTCAGCTAGAAAGCACAAATATGACCCAGATTAATGGGTTTAATTAACGGCGTGTACTATTTAGTACATAAGTTGTTTTACGGCGTGTAGCACCAACAGTTCATAAGTTATTTTAATGTAGGTACATTCATATATTCATTGTTACGTAGGAAAATATATCGTTTAATAAGTATAACCTCTGTAAACAATACGAATAATACATATTACGAAGATGGGAAAAGAATAGAAAATTGAAGACAAAATTATAAGAACCTTTGCCACACTGTATACTAATGCTTAGCCGTGACAAAAAAAATCAGATTAACAGATATTAGACATTCTTGGATCTATCTATCATCTACCGAAACAATCCCTATATATAGTATAGTTACAGTTAGGATGGTACCTAAAATCCTAAGATATTACTACATAGAAATATTTTTAAGAATCCACATAAGTAGGTACATATTTTAAAGCAGAGCTTCATCTATAAAGAGAAGTAATACCGGAATGGCATTATTAACGCTGCAGTATATTTGACGTATATCAGTCTGGCTCGTTCCACTGCCAAGTACGCACGTATTGGAGATTATTGATGGGACTATCGAAATGGGGGAAGGAGCTCAGTTTCTGGATAAGGTGCTTGATATCATCAAAGACGAAAGATCTGAAGATACCCCGCTGATCGAATTCAAACATCCCAAGGAATTGGAGGTAAGTGTTGAATATTTTTTAGGTAAATATTGTCGTCTCGAGTAGTAGACGTAAATGCTTCGATTAAGGAATACCATCGGGGTTGGGGGCGTTCTTTGGTATATTTACGATTTAGTTTTCGACGCCCTCTGACATTTCGCTGGAGAACTACCTGAAGTACGTTTTAAATGGTTCTCATTAAGTATTTGTTATACGTTTGTTCTTATTTTAACGTATAAAATAATTCGTTATTATTATACCTTTACCGTTATTTTTAACTTTTACTTTTTTTGAGACAAAAGGTAGCCATGTCCTTCCCCTGGATAAAATCTATTTTCTTGCCAAATTCGATCAAAATCTCTTTAGCGGTTTGGACGTGAAAAGTTTACGGACGAGCAGAAAGACAAGAGTTACTTTCAGAATTTTTTATATTAGTATGGATTAATTATAACCGTTTAGTTTTTACTGGTATTTTATATAATTGCTTAGTTACTACTGGTTACACTCTTGTGAATAGTTCTCACGGTATTAGAGACAAGAACAAACATTACAAAAAAGCTAGGTTTGATCAGTCAGGGGATCAAGTTACCCTAATTATGCCCTAATCAATCAGATTAATGTAATTTTAAGGTAATTTTATGGTTAAATTCCGGTTGAGAGGACGTCATCAATATGTTTTGCATCCATATTGTTTTTTTTTTATGGAAATGAGGAAATAATAATGACTTTGCTGCTTCACCGGAAGCGACCTACATATAGGATGTTTGTTTAATTATACAAATTGATAATTAGCCTCAATACGCCACTTCCTGAACCAATACCCTAGGGAATTGGCGGATGCCTGAAGGTTTCTGGTAATGAAACCCTTATTCCTATGCGAGACGTAGAGAGCGGTATCATCCGCGAATAGGGCTAGATGCGTCTTACTCGAACGAGGAATGTCGTTCGTGTAAAGGCTAAACAGGAGCGGAGAGAGAACTGAGCCCTGTGGGACTCCAGCACTGATGGAGTGGGAAGTGGAGCGTGTCATTTCGACGCGATAACGGAAGGCGCCGATTTATTCCTGTGTCGTGGGTGCGTTTACAAACATGAAAATTTACATACACAAATACCCAGACTGAAACAAATAATTGTGGGTCACACAAAGATTTGTACCGTGCGGGAATCGAACCCGCGACTATTCGGCACAGTGGGTGGAGCGGTTTAACCTCTTAACCACTGCGCTACCCTGTACGTCAAATCGTATATGCTGTATTAATGTATATCGTTAATCGACTAAGCATAATGTGATTTTGTAATCAGCGTAGCAACCCTCCTTCCCGACCGGAAGAAAGTCTTAAGTAATGGGTTTGAACCCGATTAAACCAGTGGCCACATTATCGATTCAACGTTTTTGTCTTCAATGAAATTGTGTTTAAAGTAATTTTAACGGGAAAAAATGGATTTCGTAAATAATAAATGAAAACTGACATAGCTTAATTTGATTAATCTATAAGGCTATCTGTATCACTCTAAATATTGTATGACGAAATATATAAAACTATTGAAAATAACGTATGACGCTGCTGCTGACGGTGCTGTTTTTTGTTATTTGCTATAAATACTTTCAAATTGTTATTAGTTTTCAAGATATATAGGAGTACATATAGGTCTAGCTACAACAATCTAATTGTAGATAACTGTAGTCGCTTATTAATGCTATCTGTCTATCACACAAATAACTGATTATAGATGTCTGATTTGTGAAATTTCTTATTGTTTAATTTTAATATATTAATTTTCAAATTTCAATATAGATAATATAAAGGCCTGTATAATTTCCTCTCCTCTAAAACACTCGTAAAGGAACAAAAGGTAAAATTTAAACGTAAAACTTTTATTTTAAACGATGAACATTCCGAAACAGTCGGAGAGTTTGCTTTTGTCGATTCATGAACTCTGAATAATTTTCAAGTCTGGATAATTATCAACAGAGTTCCAATATGTTCTTTCGTTACAGACCTCTCTCTTTTCCTCCACTCTTATAGTTAATGATAGTTGCCTCATACATCCATCGCTTACGAAGACTCTCGACTTATATTCTGTACTCTCTGCCCAGGTACACCGTGCGGTATCTGGTGTGATCATATAGATAGATAATTAACATCATAGTTAGCCGAAAGATGTTTACTACAATACATAGGCCTCCCCCCAAAGATTGCAAAAACCGGCTTTGTGCAGGTGTGTGTGTGCGTGCGTGAATGATCTACGCTGTTGGTCCCGGGGCCTTTACAGCTTCACCGTACAATAGGGCGAGCGTGCAACCACTACGCTCGAGTTAGAAGGGCAAGGGGGCAACTAGCTCAAGGGCGCCTCAAGGAGGAACGGCCTCGTGTGTGTGTGTGTGTGTGAATGATGTACGCTGTTGGCCGCGAGGCCTTTACACCTTCACCGGACTTAAAGGCGAGCGTGCAACCACTACGCTCTAGCCAGCCAGAAGGGCAAGAGGCGACATACTCGAGGGCGCCTCTTCGAGGCGCCCTCGGTTGGGACAGTCGCTGAAACCTCGTATGTAATGTATGTAAGGGCATCGGGAGGGTCGGTGAGAACATGCCGTGGACGGCGGTAGCGGCTGATAGGAGGGGGCTTTGTGCAGGGCGCATACATCTATTATCCGCGATATTCACTAGGTCATCGGTCCAACTTATCTACCTACCTACCCACTCCGCGTCTACTGGTCCGTGGTCGTCATTTGAGAACCTTTCTGCTTTTATTCTTTTGGTATATTGGTTAACATAAATAAAACATATTTTGATTCAATAAATTGGAACAATAGAGTAGGTGTTATACTGGCTATCTAGCGGATTGCAATTTACTCAATAGCCGGGATCAATTTGATATTTTAAAAACACACATATGATTTTCCTGTAATGGTGACCCATCTCAATACAGTACGTTATCTCTATGTATTAAAACAAATCTGACCCATTCATTTCATAATATCATGTAGGTAAAGAATAAGGACTTCTTATCTAAAACGAGCGATTAGACTGGGTGTATAGTAGTTATTTTTTTTACTTATCAAAATTAAGATGTTGCTTCTTAACGGCAGTGACTTTGGGGCGCTAAACATGTATTGAACTTAACAGGAATTTTTCAGGATATTCTACTAAGCTTTAAACACATATTTACAGGATATTTTAGATTTGGAAATATCAGCAACGGGTGTAAGCAATGACGACTTGGAGCGAAGTGTCCGTGATGTCTTAAAGTATAGCGTTAAGACGAATAAAGGTACCTTTAAGAACCAATTGTACGGCGCCACAGATCCTTATGGACTGGCCGGAGCATGGATTGTGGATGCATTCAACACCATACAGTAAGTATTTGAAAGTACAATACGGCATAAATGTTTCAGGATAAATGGTAGTGTGGTAATAAGTCCGATTATTGGGTTTTAAGAGTAAGTAAGCATTGTTCTGCTAAAGCTACTTAATAAACAGATCAAAAAAGTTTACGTAATCGGAAGTTCCATGGAATGTTGTAATCATGGAATTGAAAAGAAAGCTTGGTCAAGAAAACTGTATTTCAGACTTGTAACTACTGACTTATTCAGTAAAGAATTGGGAAAAACCTTTTTTCTACTTATTCGTAATCCTACGTATCTTTATTTAACCAGCGGTATCACAGTCTCATCTTTTTAGGACACCTACATTAAAATCATCATTTGGTAATAAATTCATAAAAACTTATTTCCAGACAAACTTTCGAAGTGGCACCGGCCTTTACTCTTATCGAGCTGAAAATATTGAAACGGATTCTCACGCTGTTTGGTATTCCTGACGGAGATGGCATCTTTAGTCCTGGCGGCAGCATATCTTTGTTCTATGGCATCGTGGCAGCTAGGTATCAGGCCTTCCCTGAAGTTAAGACTAAAGGGATGCGGAGTCTTCCGGAGATGGTCATCTTTACATCCACTGATGTTAGTTGAGGTTAATTTTTACAAGGTTACAAGGTTTAGCTAACTTGCAATAGTCGAATTTCTGTCTGTCTATCTGTTTTTCCGGTTCAAATCTTGTGATAAATTTTTCAAGCACTTCCGGTTATCAACGGATAATCGCAAGTGCTTGAAAAATGGAACTGAAGCTTACATACGTATAGCAAATTTCAGCTCAATCGTGAGCTGAAATTTGCGACACTTATGTAAGTTTGGTGACAATACAATAATATGGTACCATGGAGCTGGGTTAATGATGGAGTTGGAAGGTGGCCAATGGAGCCACCCAGTTACTCAATATAACTCCGCCGTGTTTGGGCTCGTTGGGTTTGTCTTGACGAGTACTTTAGACACGGATAAGGTCTGATGATGGAGCCGGAAAGAAGTCATAGGAATCCCACAACTAAGCAACACATCTTCGTTGTGTTTTTCCTATGAAAGCTTGTTTTAAAAAGGTCTTTTTAATGAGAATTATGACTTAAAATTACTATTGTAATACATTTTACAGGGCTTGTATGTACTGCAAGTGGGTATTCGAAAATATACTCGGTCAGTAGCCAAGATGACTTTTTATAGCCGTTGGCGCTAATGAGAAACGGATTAATGTACGGGAATAATATTTAACAATGAAGTCACTTGGTCAAAACAAGACGCTTTCGATTGCGGCTGGAGATCAGAAACAAAATGCTTGTTACATGGCTAAGTCCGTGAATTTGAAATTTACCTAGGTTACAATTATTTTTTATAGAATGATTGACGATTATGGCTAACTAGATTCTGCCCGCGACTTCGTCCGTGTTGACTTAAGACAGGAACCTAATATTTTTCCGGGATCAAAAGTATCCTATGTGTTATATACAAACTTTCACATTTATAATTTTAGTAAGATATCATACTTATTTAGCGATAAAACGATTGGATTTGGAGAAATTTGTATAACAAATATCGAAATGTTTCAGAGTCATTATTCAGTGAATAAAGCGGCTAACTGGCTAGGTTTTGGCACAGACAACATTAGGATTATAGACACAAATGAAAAGGGACAGATGCTTACAGCCAAACTCGACGAAGCTATACAGACAGAGAAAGAACTTGGAAGGTATCCTTTATTAGTGAATGCGACTGCTGGTACTACTGTGTTGGGAGCTATTGATGAGCTGGAGGCGGTAGCTGATGTGTGCAGGAAACACGGTGTATGGATGCATGTTGATGTAAGTACACATCTTACCACATCTTCAGACTGCATACATGTTAAGCCTGTGAAAGATCATAATCTGTAAGCGTTATAGTCACTATTACAAAAGTTTAGTTTAGAAAATACTTTCATTATAATAAATCATCATGTACTGAGTGGGTCAGTAAATGCATTCTTTTACAAATCGATGTGAGACAGATACCGCACCCAGCATTAGACACCGACCTCGCCGGCGAGCTCGAAGAATCCCTTGCCCGCCGGCCGGTGCAGAGCACCATGGCGAGGCACCTAGTATACGGCCTCCCCCACAGCGACTGCCCAAGCCGAGACCGTTCCCCCTTGAGGCGCCCTTGAGCTAGTTGCCCCTTTGCCCTTCTGGCTAGAGCGCAGTGGTTGTACGCTCGCCCGCAGCGGTGAAGCTGTAAAGGCCCCGCGGCCTACAGCGTAGATCATTCACACACACATACGCACACAAAAAAGAGATTAAGTCATACCGCCCAAACCATGTGTGGGTAGGTGAAGACAGGTTTGTGGCCACCTGCTGTTGGAACTTATCAAGTCGCTTATAAGGCTATCAACGCGACTTTACGACTACTACATGAGTGGTAGCTGAGAACAACGGCTGAACAGACCTAGAATATAGAGTCCGTTTGAATATTTTTTTCAAAGACTGACTTGGCGAGTTATCTAGATTTTTTCCCAGAAGTTTAACCCATCTATTTTCAACTATTGTCTATATTGTCAATACTTTCAAAAGATTTAATGAATCGTTGTAAATTTTCAGGCTTGTTGGGGAGGCGGATTAATCCTTACACCCAAATATCGATGTAAATTAAAAGGAATAGACAGGTAAGTAGAACTTGGGATTTGGGAGGCATTCACTTTGTTTTAATCTCTCATCTTTGACTGTCTTATTTTCAGAGCGAATTCTATATCATGGAATCCCCACAAAATGGTGGGTGCTCCCCTTCAGTGCTCCGTGTTTCTCGTGCGAGAGAAGGGCTTGCTGTATGAAGCCAACTCTGCGGCGGCCAAATATCTCTTTCAACAGGATAAATTCTACGATGTCTCATACGATACTGGAGACAAAAGTGTGCAGTGTGGAAGGAAGGTACTGCTGATGTCAGTTTAATAGGAAACGGTTTAGATTATTAATGAATTGCTTATGTGCACATAGGTGTGTCCGAAATTATCAAAAAACGTTAGATTTAATGATAGGAGTGATGAGGTAGCAACATAATGATGTTTATTTCCCCTCTGTAAACGAGGTTAGGCAGACTCTACGTATTTAGGCAATAATACGTATTTATTTATTTTACCAATCAAATACATACATCACTCTATATAAAGTACTACTACTAATAAAGAAATTATTCAGGTAGAATATTTTTACCTTCGCCTTATTTGGCTTTTTGATTATTAATGAGTATTAAGTAATTTTTTTTAAAGCCGCCAAATTTTGATGGAACTGAGCTGAAAACTTTTTAACGCATGCCAAACAATTGGTGGGCAAGAACGATCCTTGATTAGGTCCCATCTGAAATCAAACGGAATCGCGACAGGCTTAGAAGGAGATGATAGGGCAATCTTGACATTTAAACGAAGGTCAGCGAAAACAGGAGAGATAGTAGAGAGTAAGTAGCCTGTATTTTTCCACCACACTGCACTGTAGTGGGAAGATACAGGCTAGCAAAAATGCCTTGTCGTTTGTTTAAAGCAAGAGAGGCACTTGGGTAAAAAAAATCAAATAAGAAGTCTGTATCCTCGTGTTACTTTGTTAAGAAATCTGGCGAAGGTATTTAGAAATCATTCAATCCAAAAATCACGCCCCCCTTGCTCCTCATCGCTTATAGTGATGCTTTTTACATTAGGAGGAAGGGTTCGCGCGTTTCTTGGATAGAATGATCTATAGTTCTTGGCATTCCATTACATAAATAAATTAACCTCTGGCATACTTTGTCTGCCATGTTTTGCGTACATCTTGCTTGTTTTTGCAACCTACTGGTTGAGCTACAATTGAAGTTTACCAGAGTTTAACACTTTTGAGGTTGACGCATTCAAATTATGGGTGATATGGAAAGCACGTGGTGACCTTGGCATGGCTGAATTAGCAGATCGCGCAATGGAGGTAGCACAGTTCTGTTTGGAAGAAGTAGCTAAAAGACCTGGATTCAGACTTGTGACCAATGAACTGCAGTGCCCAAATGTTTGCTTCTGGTACATACCCTCCTTCATGAGAGACGAGAAAGAGGATGAAAAGTGGTGGGATCTAATGCATAAGGTAAATAAAGGAAATGAATGAAGTAATTTTACATATATATATACAGCTGTAACATAATAAACGCAAGACCTGAAAGTAGTTTATTCTAAATCGGTAGCTAAATCGATTCCAACAATTTTTAATGTGTTTTACATTTTTTTTAAATTTGCAAAAAATGCTTTGACTCCTTCACTGCGCTATAAAAAATTAAATTTATTCTTGATTCATAGCAACAAGAAAATTCTAAACGCATTCCTAAAACGTATTTCTCATAACGCACACATACACGTACAAGTTTAATTGTTAATTGGGGTATAAAAGTGCTTTAAAAAAGGGTAAAAACCTTTAAATTTTAAAATTTGGTTTTCGTTTTGACTTTATGAAGCAATTCTCTAATCGGGGTGTCTGAGGTCTTGCGTTTATTATGTTACACCTGTATAAGATTGTATTATAACTATGATATGTATGTAGGTAATATACTATATGTTTTATCTAGGTTACGTGTAGTGTACGCCACCAACTGCCTTCTTCTTTATGCTGCTTCTTCCAATACACTGGTTGCGTGGAAGAATTTGCCTTTAGCAATAATACGGCCAATTGTACCTAGCTGTTTTTAATATCTTTTTGTGTGTTAATTGTAGATATGTTTAATTGTAAATCACTGATGTACAGTAAAGAGTACTCTATCTATCTAATTCTTCTTTAAAACGTACCTAATATAATGACATAAATATTCATGTTTTAATGTATGGTAATCGTACAATTTGTCAGCGAATTGATTGTCCATAACTATTATTAGATCGTGGTTTTTCTTTTTTCTATACCCAGAGAGGTCAAGCTTTATCTCAAGCAAGACGAAACCGGTTTGATTGAATATACAGCACTATTTTATAAGGAATATATCCTATCCAAATGTAAAGGTCTTGTCAAAATCGATTTACGTCCGGTTCCTATATTCAACTCAAGGATACATTTGCTTACTGTCAGTAGAATTTTGACAGATTTTTTATACAAAATATGTCAAAAGTCTATCCGTAGTAGGCAAATCTACTTGTAGGCCTCTTTGGTCTAGTGGCAAAGCGCATCGCTTTGTGATCACGAGGTCCTGAGTTCAAATCCTAGGTCGGACAAGTGTAGTTTTTCTAGCGAAAACTTCCCATTACGAGTCAGGAGTCTGGTATTGTGCCCGCTATATGGCAATAGGCTCGCCCCTTATTACATGGGACCTAACAGCGTCGGCGAAACGTGGTTGTACTCAGTACACCTCTGCCACCCCCGCTTGGGGAATATAGGCGTGACGGTGTTTTTAGTGATAAAGGTAGGACATTTAATTTCGTTTATTCTTCATTACAGGTTACACCAAAAATTAAACAGTTGATGACTCTAAGCTCGAAAATGTTGCTCGCGTACTCTCCTCTTCGGCATCATAAGAACTTCTTCCGACTCGCCATCACTTTCCATCCACCTATGGATCAAAGCCAAGCTCTTTCCATGTTGCAAGCCATCGAAGAGTGCGGGAAAATGGTAACACCAGACATGCTAGTTTAAAGAGGATGAGCCTTAAGGTGGATATGTTAAGATTGAAGTTATAAGTAATGGAGTTACGTAATTAACCCCTTACTTGCTACTTACAAATATTAATTATATCGTGGACGTGTTTTCAGACACGTGGTTATGGAAAAAAACGTCTTGATTGAATCTCGTATGTGAGCACCTATACTCAGATTGCTAGACTAAGACTAGAATTAGAAGCATAGAAGATAATTATGTGGTGAAGTATTATCCTTTGTATTGATTCTTCCAATGTATTGGTTTTCTTGAAGAAATTGCTTTTAGTGATAAAACAGCCAATGAATGTACATACTTGTTTTTTAATAAGAATGTTTTTCTTAATTGTAATTTTATTAGTGTACAACAAAAAGAGTATTATATCTATCTAAAACACCTACCTACAAAATCTCTATTGCTAAAGAACTGGAGATATCGCAATATTTTTACGACCCTACTCATAAACGATGATAGGTAACGGGTGAGTTACTCACCGATTTCTCACTCTCTGTCATCTGTCATTTGACACTCAAAAAACAATACAAAGTATTGTTTAATTATTCAGCCGCAATACCTACAATGTTTATTAATATTTGGGTTACAGTTCAAGTATAATTTCGGATACTGATTTGTCTGTAAGATACAATCGTTTCAGATATCTTACAAATCAGTCTCTACAGGATAGTGTTGTTCCTGACAAATATGTAATTGCAGTGTTCTAAAACCATAACTACCAATACGGCAGTTACGGATTTAGAACACGGCACTTAAAGAGTATGGCACGACAATTAAAGAGAATTAAAATATGCTGTATTGTAGGAAAATACATTAGCTATAGAAGTTACAGATTTTACCGTATCTATAAATGAATACGGTAGTCCTGTCGTATACCGTATTTTTGATGACTAGGTATGACGCTTGAATGGCGTTTTATATTTATTATAAAGTACCCCCTTCACTAGGAATTATTCCTGTGTGGTGGATGCGTTTTACAAACATGAAATGCACATGCACAAATACCCAGACCGAAACAAATATTTGTGGGTCACACAAACATTAACGGGGCACATTCTAAGATTCCGGACTGCTCCCTAGAAATTTTCAATAAGAAAACCTTCGCTTGTGTTCACCAGGCGCCCTATGCACTACTAGACCAACGAGGCAGTCAGAATAAAGTTTTAGAACCAATATTATTCAATGTACAGAGTTCCAACAGGTTCTTTCCTTACATACCTCTCTGGCTTCCTCCACTCTTATAGGTCGTCTCATACACGCTCGCCGGTTACGGATACTCTTGACTGTTGGAACTCTGTACTCTCTGCCTACTCCGCATGGGAACTGGCGTGATTATACAAGGTCTAACATAATTAACGCAAGACCTGAAAATAGTTTGTTCTGAATCGGTAACTGAATTGATTTCAACAATTTTTAACAATCTTACATTCTTTTTAAATTAGCAAAAATGCTGTCACTCCTTAAGTGAGCTCTAACGAACTAAATTTATTCTTGATTCAGAGCAATACGGAGATTTCAAATGCATTTATGAAACGTATTTCTCAATATGCACACATACAAGTACAAGTTTCATAGTTTATTGGGGTATAAAAGTGCTTAAAAAATGGGTAATAACTAAAAATATGGAAATTTGGGTTTCGTATTTAATTCGTAAAGCAATTATCTAATCAGGGTGTCTGAGGTCTTGTGTTATTTATGATACATTGTATATAAGGATAGATTATCCAATGTCGTACTTCCGGCTTCAATACCCACTTTCTGAAAACAGTAGAACACAGTTAAGTTATGATACCGCATCCCCTTATACAGGTAGGCCCAAATTGAACTTGTTGTCAATTATTATCAATGTTAGGCTCTATTTGTATAGCGGTGCTTTTAGGTCGTGTTAGAACATTGTATGGAAATGTACCGTGTAAACGCGACCAGACCAATTAAGGGTAATAAACTACTTAACGTGCAACCTGTAACAGATGACAATGGAAAAGGCAAATATTATTCTCTCATGTGGTATAATAAATTGTGGTATTTCTCCTACATTATGTATACTGTTTAATATCAGCCTGTTTTGGACTGAATATTGTAAGATCCGTTAGTAGTTTCGGGAACTTGTGGCGGATGGAAAACTTGGGTTATTGTTAAGCTCGGAGAAGGTTTGACGTCTTATAGATGACCGTTAGTAAAAACAACGCCAAATACGCATGTATCTTAAAAAGAAATATTGCACTAATCCCTGAGAATAGGAAATGGGAAGGAAAATGCTCATGACTCCTTTTTACCTACTTTACATAAGTAGGTAAAAATGACTCTTGTAACTAGGATAAAATTTAACCCCACTTCATAAAAAGTCTAACTTAATAGATTGAACAGTATTTATAGGAATATGACGCAAGGACAGATAGTAATATTAAAAGGAACTACAAAGTTATCATTAGGATATATAGATTCTTCGGGATACGATAAAATTGAAACGAAACGGAAGCATGAAAACATTTATTGAAAATATATTCTCATTTTACATAGTTGGAGCTGTGTAGGCTAAAACCTGGCATTCAGCAAGATCCAGTCGAGGTAGCTGTCGACCTTCGCGTAGATACCAGGGTGGTTGGGTTCTCCACACCGAACGCCCCACGATACCACGCCGATCACCGCCCATCGACCGCTCGACATCTGGTACATCAGTGGACCACCACTGTCACCCTGCAATGAATATAGTATACTTTAATTGCCACAACTTTGGCAAAGGAGCCCGTACAGCTTCAAGAAAACGAACGTGCAACGAGTACGTTCCAGCTGAAAGGATAAGGGGGCAAGTAGCTGAAGGCTTCCCCAAGGAGAAACGGCCACGGCTTGGCTCCCTATGGCGGAGGTTTTGCTTATTTCCTTTATTAGTCGACGTAAGTATTCCAAAGAACTTTTATAAATTGTTTATATGACAACTACCCTGCATGGGATTTGGCGTGATGATGTAGATGGACAAATCAAGGTTCTTGAAGTCTTTTGGCCCTAGGTTGTAACCTAGGTAACTGCTGCAGTGTATAAAATATTTTGTTTTAAAAACTTTTAGGCTTGAGAAATAATTATTTATACAAATTTAGTATTTCAGAGTAGTTAAATCTATATATACTTATTACAAACGGCACCACACCATCGTCGAAGCGACAGCTTGTTAAAAAAAATCAGGATTAAAAATTGATACATACTCAAATTTTACGAAAACAGTGTCAAACTACTTACAGAGGTGATATGCTATTATTCAGTCTTATCTGTAGAAAGTTAGGTACCTGGCAAGCGTCCTTCCCTCCTTCATGTCCACCCGCGCAGATAGTTTCATCAAACACAGACTCTGTGAATGAGGCGACGCACTTATCGTGGTCCCAAATTGGGATTGACACCTCCATTAGCACGTTACTGTTTGGGCCGCCGTAGAACTGCGTTCCCCAGCCTATTAAAATCAAAATAAAAATTATCTTAGATTTGCTTAGCAAATGTATCAATTGTGGTCGATAATGCCCGATAATAAACGGATAATTTGGATCGTAGTTGTGACCTTTTCAATATTAATAGACTTATTTGAAGTCATTGACGTACCACTAAATTTGAAGTGCACTAACTGGGTATGTTCATCGTAATTCGTATGTCGTCACATACTACGGTATTACCATTGCCGAAATCGGCATCGATGATTGATTGTTTCATTCAGTCTGTATACTTAAGTTCTATTAATACGGAATATTCTAGGCAGTTTAAATATTACTTATATTTCATCTCTCCAAATCATCATCTACCAAGTTTTCTCCTCCTCTAAGATACGAAGTTATGGAAGACTTTAAAATAATAAACCAGGGATTTTGAAGAAGAGAAACTAAGTCGATTCAAACATATTTTTTGGTTTGATTGATTCATCCAGATAGAAGATTATGAGGGCTAATGTTCGAGCTCTTATAGTATTAGACAGATACTTTACCGATAACAATCGCAGTTTCGTCAGTAAGCTGTAGATCAGGCGGCGGCAGGCATATGGGCCACACGTAAGTGTTGAACACTGCTTGTCTGTGCAGCTTCAGTATGGCGATGTCGTTCCGGTAGTTGGAGAGCTCAAAGCCCTCATGCTGGCGGATCTCAATCACTCTGAAGTTGTAAGTGCGGGAGTCGTTGCTGCGCTTCAAATCGTACTCGCCGAGACGGACGAACAGCTCTTCTGCTTTCCATCTGAAAAATTAAAGAAGAGTTAGTAGAAGGTAGAAGAAGAGTAGTAAAGTGTTAGGGCATAACATGTCGACATTTGCAGATAATTCTGATCAGATGAGTAATCGATGTTGTCTCAATGTATGAGTCATTATACCGGGTACATACAATGCCCACTACATTTTATCCCACCTAGGATTTAAAATCAAGACCTCGTGGCCGCTTCGCGCAATTTTCGCCACTGACTAAATTAGTAATTCTATCAAAAGTCGAGCTTATAGGCATGACTGTTATCTGTGGTTTGTTATATAACAAAAAAAAAATCACCATCGCTATTGCGGCGAGGGAGAGGCACTGCGTAGAATGACCGAAACCAGCGATCTCGCTCTTTTCATTTCAATCTTTAACTCTAAAAGCGACTTGCTGACATAGACGTTTCACGTTAAAAACAATGGCCGTATGCTCTGACAGCCCCACCCGATTTTTGTTTTACTTTGTAGTGTTCTGACATATTTACCTTCTAGTACAATGTGCAGCGGATAACACGTGTCGGTCGGTGATCAGAACACCCCCACAATACTGTTCGAAGCCCTCGGGTGTGATGGAGGCCATCCATGGCCATTCGCGAGGGTTTGCAGGTCGGGAGCCTAGCACACGGCTTTGGGACCGAGTGCTTAGACCACAACCTGAAGCAAAAGACTAAGTTATTAAGAACAATTTTATTTTCGAAGTGAAAATAACTTGAACATTTTAGACCTTTATAGGAAAATGATATATAGGTAGATGATTGCCAAGGTTAAACAGCGTTTGGCTCGGTCAGTTAGAGATGAGTGACCGTTTGTGGCATTTCCAATTTCGAGTGTCTCCGTGCTACGGAAGGCACGTTGTGCCTTTGCTCTTGGTTACCACTTCATGTGGCAGTCGTTAAGTCGAGTCAGAAGCTGTATAGGTGGCTTGATAAGTTCTAACAGCAGGTAGACATGAACCTGTCTCCGCCAATGCGCACTGGTACTGTGTGGTGGAGTATGACTTAATCCTTACCTTTTTTTCCTGGGGAAAATCCTGCATAGGACTTCTGCGAGCCTCGGGTGAAGATCGCGGGGCATGTCGGAATCCTACCGACTAAAAACCCCAGGGTGGCCGACATCAACACTTTGGAGGGGCTCCAGGATCTCCGTATGGAACGCACCGGTGCCCCTCTCGTGCCACGCTCTGAAGAGCCCGCCATCGGGGGGAGACTTGATGCCACGCTTCCCCCCGCACCGACGCAGTGCTCACGGCGATTTGGGCCACACCACGCCGTCGTCCTCCTCGGGGTCGCTCGTGAAAGGGCCCCCCCGCCCCTTGCGTCCGCGACCCCGAAGGCCCCCCTGCTGATGTAGTTGCAGTGGGGGGTCCCCTGCCAGATATTACGGCGGGGGACGCGAGTTAGCCCGTATTATTAAGCCCCGGGCTATCGGGCTTGGGGGCCTGGGCGGGCTGTGCCCCCGCCTCGGCGCTTTCCTTCTCCTTACCTTAACCTAACCTACATTAATTTGTGACAGAAAGGTTTTGCCCAGCTGTGGAAAATTAGAGACTGATGATAATGAATATAATACCTCTATTTTCTGCTCGGGTAACTTTCATAACCGCCTCGTTCTGTTCCTCTTTTTTGGCCGTGGCAGGCAAGTCACCGGCCAATCCTTCAGGTCCAGCTCTCGTCTTCTGATTTGGACAACATACTCCAATACCCCTGTAATAAAGTTCTTACTAGATCTCTGTTTACGATTATGAATTACTGCAAAGGTATCAATCAAGTTAAAACATGAATTTAGTTTTCTATTCATGATAGTGATGAGCTATTGATTATTACTTGGTAGGTTTATACCTCAAAGTTTGAAGACAAAAGTCTTTGATCAGTGCGTCCTACCTGTCATGACATACGGAGCCGAGACTTGGACACTTACGGTGAGACTAGTCCACCAAATGAAAGTTGCTCAGCGGGCTATGGAGAGAGCTATGCTCGGAGTTTCTCTGAAAGATCGAATCCGGAATGAGGTGATCCGACAGAGAACCAAGGTCATCGACATAGCTCACAGGATCAGCACGCTGAAGTGGCAGAGGGCTGGCCATATTTGCCGAAGGACCGATAACCGCTGGAGTAGACGTGTTCTCGAGTGGAGACCGCGGCTTGGCAAACGTAGTGTGGGACGCCCTGTAGCTAGATGGAGCGATGATATACGGAGGGTGGCGGGCAGCGGTTGGAGGAGAAGAGCCGAAGATCGGGCTCAATGGCGTGCCTTGGGAGAGGCCTATGTCCAGCAGTGGACTGATACGGGCTGGTGATGATGATGAGGTTTATAAGGTAAATTGACTTGACTGAATGCTCAATACTGTAAAATTTATAAACGACTACTTTTAAAATCGTATAAAAATAGCCGGTAGGTTTATCATGTCTGTTCAACTATGTATATCATAATGCCAGATCCCTTGCGAGTTATAACTTAAACTTAAGAAAAAGTTTAAGTTATACTTCGCAAGGGATCTAGCCTAGTGGTTAGACCGTTGGGTTGCAAAGTCAGAGGTCCCGGGTTCCAACCCAGGCACGGACCTCTGACTTTTCGAAAGCATGAGCGTTCTTAAAAAATACCTATAACTTGCTTTAACAGTGAAGGAAAACATCGTGAGGAAACCTGCATGCGTAAGAATTTCTCGAAAGTGTGTGAAGTTCGCCAACCCGCACTGGGCCAACGTGGTGGACTATGGCCTAAACCTTCTCAGTTTGAGAGGAGGCCCGTGCCCAACGGTGGGACAGTTTCTTAGCAGGGCTAATATTATATTAAGAAGTATAACTTATTCCAATAAAATTGTGCTTATGTAGGTTTATCGTCTTTGTCGAATCTCGACGAAATAACTAACTAAAATCACTATTATCAGCCGAAAGAGGCCCATTGCAGGCAAATCCGGTCGTCGTGGTGATCTTTGGGGGCGGCCCTTCTCCTGCAGTGGACGAACTAAAATAAACTAACTTAAATACTTACGACTGCTTTAAAATGCAGGCATAGTCCATGAACCTCAAATAGTTGTTTTTGAATTCGTTTCTCATGCAGTAGCGCACGGGCACACAACGGCCCGCCTTTCCATTCGGCAGGGTACATTGCTGGTCGCCATTGCCCTGATAAACCATGGCTGTTATGATATTATGTAGCGTCCGACCGAACCTTTGGCTTTGGCTACCTTTTGCCAAAAATACTATCTTCGGTTAAAACTTCGGCTTTTGCCAAAATGGGCCGAAGTTTTAACTGAAGTCGAAGGTTTCCAGCAAGCTCCGATATTGAACGATTTCTTACGATTTACGAATTATGAATGCGCTAATGTGCGGTGAAGGATGCGCGGGGACAGGGGTCACATTGCTTTGGGGTGGGTTAACATAACTTTTTAAAAAAATATAGCCTATCATAAACCAAATTTCTTTGGGTTATTAAACCCTCGGTTACGGTCGGCCATAAATTGACCTTCGTTCGGGCACTAACATTATGTGACCTTACTTAAGAGGCGGTATAAAACAAATTGCACGCTTTCGATTTGATATTAAAAATAATAATAATGTCTAAAATTAAAAGTTTACTTTAAGTACATGCTATTTTGAAGGGTTCAAAGTTACTTATTTCATTGATGAAAAAAACACGAAATAATGTCTAATTTTCATATACTTTTCTGATGCGTCTATGTGCTTGAGGCTTAAGAGATTTTATGTAAATATGTCTCTAGTTTTATTCTGATAAGTTAAAACGCATTCGGCACTTGCTGTCGCGGGGCGTGAATATGATTCTATGTAAAATTTTGTTGACTGTATCCGGGCTCTTAATTTTAATGATCATAATTTTGTTCCTGGTATAATTTGAAGCGCTCGGGCTTAGATAAACAGAGTACTCTTTATTGTACACCAGTGAAAGAACAATTAATAAACACGATGTTTTTAAAAACAGGCTTACTGAAACTTTACTTGTAAGTAGGTACGCTATTTTTGCATAAAATTGTAATAATGTTAGTGACTGCGACTGCCTTCTAGTGGAGCATCACGCGGTCACGGGGTTGAATCCTAGGTTGGACAAAGTGTGTTTTTCCTATAGAAAAATTCTTATCAGCAGTCCGGAGTCTGGAGTTGTCCCCTTGAGTTTTTTTAAAAAAAAGGGAATATTGATTAAATTCAATGTTTCTTAAAAAATTCACTATTGTTGCCTTATGACAATCATAGAATGGTATGTTTACAAACGGTGTAAGAAACATATTGAACACTCATTGAATTTTATTTCTCATCAAATACTTTTTAACAATGGACGTTATTCAATATTATTGGTGCAAGTACTGTGTGTATTATATATTAAACAATCGATGGAATTTTTAAACTAATTTTGATCTGCGAACTTACACGGAAAAACCTTATTGAAACGTCCCTTAGTTCTGCGGATCGCGCTCGTATCCTCGCTGCTTCTGAGTGGGAGTCGGGTCTTTGGCTACAGGCGCACCCTTCTGTCCATCTTGGGACCCTATTAGACCCCACTGCATTTCGTGTTGCATTGTGTCTTCGTTTAGGGGTTCCTTGTCTTGTTCCACACCATTGTCAGTGTGGTAGTAGAGTCAACCAGCTCGGCCACCACGGACTCTCATGCCGCAGAAGTGCCGGACGGATTGCGCGTCATGCCAGTCTCAACGGCGTCATACGCCGTGCCCTTGCCAGCGTCAACATGGCGGCCATCCTTGAACCGGCTGGTCTCCATCGAGATGATGGCAAGAGGCCCGATGGTATGACGCTGGTACCCTGGAGGATGGGACGGCCGTTAGTGTGGGACGCTACATGTGTCGACACTCTCGCTCCGTCTCATCTTCCAGCGTCCTCGGTGCGGGCAGGCAACGCTGCACTGAGCGCAGAATCCCTCAAACGCCGCAAATATGATTCCCTTGGCTCGGGATACATATTTGAGGCGTTTGGGGTAGAGACATTGGGTCCGTGGGGGCCGGGAGCCCACCGGATGTTTCGAGAAATTTCGAAACGTTTGGTGGAGTGTACTGGCGACCGGAACGCTGGTATGTATTTTGGTCAGCATATAAGCATTGCTATTCAGCGCGGCAATGCTGCCAGCGTTCTAGGTACACTGCCAACTGACAGTGGCGTGGAACCATTTGGCCCTATGTAAATAGGTATTTTCCTTTTTTACACCCGTTTTTATTAATAATTATTTGCTGTTTTTTTATATAATTGTACATACTGTATTTTGATATAATTAAATACTGCACTGCGGTTTAGCGACCTGTGAATCATCAATATATTCTGTTTCTCAACAAGCCGTTTCAACGCACTACTTCTTTACTCTTTTCCTGAATATGAAAGGAGAGAAGTGACCTAGGACCTAAACAGATCCAAGCGGCTAGTGAAAAGGTCATAGGTCAAAGTTAGCCTTCGGGCAGCGTGGTCCGTCAGCGTAGTTTAGTCCACGAAAATTTATTTGCTTTCGATAGTGAAGAACTAAAATGTTGGCTTGACTTCACCTATCAATGTAGGCAGATAATATTTTAAGAAGCTCAGCGATATACAACATTTAAAAGTATACTATTTTTCTTTTTATTTTTACCACTCGGAATGGGGAGTTTTCTAAATGAAATAAGTGAGAATTGATTGGTTCCTAGTGCTGTGAGTAGATGTCAAAAAAATAAAGTTGGACTAGACTATCTTACCATGACCAAATAGACCGTGTCTTAGCTGAAGGGCAAGTCAAGAGTCTCCGTAACCGGCGAGTGTGTATGAGACGAACTATGAGAGTGGAGGAAGCCAGAGAGGTATGTAAGGAAAGAACCTATTGGAACTCTGTACTCTCTGCCTACCCTGCGAGGGAGCTGGCGTGATGATATAGATAGATAGAGAGATAAAGTTGGATGGAATTACTTTTTTGATTGGTCAACTTTACTTTTTGACATCCACTCACAGCACAATCAATTAATTAATTAACCAATCAATTCTTACTTTTTTTTTCCGAAACCTATTAATTCGTCGTGGTTGGAACTCAGCCGCAATGCAAATTGCCATAGTTAGATCTTATCTTCACATTTTTTGTCGAGTTTTGGGAATATGGTAGAAATGTAGCTGCAGGGGGGAACCAGCTAAATTTTGAAAGTGGTCTATGAGAAAAAAAGTCTGGGAACCTCTGGATTAATCGTAACACATGTGTAGCGACCAGTAGGTTCTTGAAAAAGAATAATACGAGATTATAAAGGAATCATATAATAATATTAACAAGCGAAAATAAAATTGTAGGTATTTTCCTATGACATCGGAAATGGCACTGACCTATAGATGATCGATCTAAATTTAGAATTATAAATTTATACATTGCCAACAAAAAGGACGCAAAAATCCTCGTAGTTCGATGTATCGAACTACGCTGTCTGATCACGCTGCCCTCAGGGAAATAAGTTCCGCGTTTTGCATGTTTATCTTATTTTCTTAACTTTAAAAGCATTTTGAAAGTAAGGCTTACGGCCTAAGACACGAAATCAGAACCACGTCATCGCTACACCTACTATGTGCCACTATGCCAACGATCTCCTAATAGGTGAAGTAACGCATTGAAGCGACTTATTATATGCTACTTCTATACATTTCGGAGTTTATTGCCTAGTGGAATATACTTGCTTCTATACAAGGTGTATCGTAAATTACGCAGGACCTCAGACAACCCGATTGCATATTTGCGGTAGAAATTCAATACGAGAACCAAATTTAAACTTTTTTACACCTTTTTTGAGCACTATACCCCAATTAACAACGAAACTTGTAAGTTTCTGTGTGCATATTTCTCAATATGGTATGGTATACTACACACAATCAATTATTGTTTTGAATCAAGAATAAATTTAATTTGTTATAGCGCACTGAATGAGTAACGGCATATTTTCATAAAAAAGAAATTAATTTACTTTAAGAAATGTTGGAATCAATTCTGTTATTGATTACAAACTACTTTTAGGTCTCGCGTTAACTATGTTACACCTTGTATATTGCTTGAAAGCACGAATAATTTGACCTTTATAATATGGAGAAGAAGTGTTCTCTCTCTTACGGTACAAGTTTACTCTATAAAGATGGAAGATGATAGCATGCTTTCTCCACTATGTATATGTCAAGTTGTTCCTGCTTAGAGTTCTAGTAGAATTTTAGTGGTAAAAGTAAAAAAAATCTTTATACTTGATCAGCGCCCGATATAAATCGCTTCACTAATCCATGATCGGCAGGTATGTCTCGTTCAAATAAAAATTGTTCCCATGCAGGATCCGGAACCTCAACTAAAAGAAACGGTAAATAATATACGCAACCTTGCTATGTCGATACTGTTGTCGGAAAAATATAATTTAAAGTTAATTGTAGATTCAGAATCAGAATCAGAATCCTTTATTTGTTAAACACGGGTAGTACAAAGTTGATAAAAAATTAAGTTTTACCATGTTTTGCCATGTTTTGTACAAATTCAATGGTCATGATTTACATTATTAAATCAAAATATCATGCAATAAAATTAAATATAAAATAACATTATAAATTTGAATATTAAATTATAATTATAATTGATAATAAATTATGTCCTATTAATTTTCACCAAATTGTCATTAAGAAATGTCTCGACAGAATAATAACATTTTTCAATCAATATTGAACACAGTGTTTTTCTAAATTTGTGAATTTGCATATCTTTTATATATTTTGGTACTTTATTGTATATTTTGGGCGCCATTCCCAGAACACTTTTTGTGACTAGAGCAGTCTTACATATTTTATTGCATAAAACATTTCGGTATTGCGCTCTTAATGGACCTCTACGTATTTGTGACATTTGTGTGAACAATTTCGGATTACTTTGACAAATATCGCAACTTATAAAATATATAATGATGGTACTGTTAGTATTTTTAACGATTTGAATAACGGAACACAGCAAACTGTTATATTCAGATAGATTCTTAATTTTTCTTTATTGAAAACTAATATACCAATTGATCCGTTATTAATAATAAATAATTCAATAAAATGTGTGGGATAGAACATTAATCCCCTAAATTCAAATAGACACCTTGATATTCTAATAAATATGATAAGGCAAAAATTAAAATGGAAGTAATTAAAGATGTAAAACACTGTTCTTTTTTTTTCAAAGATTTCAATATATTATGCTGGTATTCTAGTATAAAGCTGCAAGTTTAAGTATTATAGTAAGTACTCACTTTCCAAAGGATGATTTTCTCCGCTCACAAAAGGCAAAAGTAAATATATTAAGAGCATCATGCTACCACTTGCAACTCCGACACCCGAGCTGCAAATATTACCGACCACATATATTTCTGGCCGGATACTTGATAATGATGGTGTTTAATCCACAGGATGTCAGAAGACCGATAGCAAAGCAAAACTGTTGTAAAAATGAGATATAACCCGCATGTATTTGGCTGATAGGTTCAAGGTTTCCGCATATTCATGATTTGAATTTGGCATATGAGTTTCCTGTCCCGTTTTTTCACCATATTACGCTGAAGTAATTAACAGTGAAGTCCCTAATTGTTGACTACTTTTACCGGTTGTGTACATTAGCAACATAGTATTTGCTCGGCTTACTGAATATTAATCATTTTGATTGCTTCCCGCATCTATATCTATACATATATTATCAGTTTTGGTACTTCAAAGCCAGCAACGATAATGTTTTCCTGATGAAATTATGTGCATAGACAACATTCGCCTAAATTTGCTTCATTAACCTGTTACTTACCGATTAAAATATGTATTTAAAAGCCATATAGTGAAATAGCATCTTCTTGGCTACATACCATTTCTTTAGGATTTAATTCTTCTTTCTTCTTGAGTGCTCCAAAAAACCGAATCGGGCTGACATCCTATAAGCTGATTTAATGAAACAGGTCATTAACAATTACTATTAGAAAGCTTGTAAACAATTATTATTCGAAGACTAACAAATTCGAAGCATAGTTTATCCTGGTTGCAACAATGGACTCACGTACGATTTCACAAGCCTCAAAAATTATTTCAATTTTGGTATGGTTATTTCAGACAATACTGTAATTAATACTACCTATAAGGGAAAAAAATGTAACAGTTCTTTTATAAGGAACGGGAAACAATGAAGCCATTTCGATTTAATCTTATATACAATTTTGTTCCTTGTATGCCTAAATATACCACTTACTTCGTTATCATCTACAATAATTTAAAAATAATTAAGCGTTTAGTAATTTTGTTGTCAAAAGTAGGTTATTTCTTTGAAATACTAGTAGGTATGTACCAATAGCTTTCTAAGGATTGGTCGTTATCTCGAGCAAATTTGAGTTTTTTTTTCATTTATGCATGTATAACTCATGCACTTTATATAAGTCTTATCTGAATCACAATAAGTTTAGCTGGTAGTTATTTTGATATGGATAATTTAATCAGTCATTTTAACCGTAACCGGCGAGCTTGTATGAGACGAACTATGAGAGTGGAGGAAGCCAGAGGGTCTGTAAGGAAAGAACCTGTTGGAACTCTATACTCTCTGCCTACCCCGCAAGGGATCTGGCGTTTTAATATAGATATATAGATTTTAAAATTCTTAGGAGACCTATCAAGAAAAAAAAAATTAAAAGGTCAATAATAATCATACTTTTGGCAACTCTGGATTTAAAATGCATCCATATATATTTAAAACCACAATCACGGATAGCATGATGTCATTAATATATATATTTTCTGTTAAAATCTGACTTTTTAAAGCTAATGAAAGGATCGTGACACAGCCATTGTACGGCCACATAATCGAAGCATTGAATCACTTCTGCGAAGTAAACAGAATTGTTAATTAAGCCGCATAAGTTATGTAAATCGGTACCTAACCTAACGAGTACACACGTGTAAACAACTCGTTTAAATTCTAATTTGTTACATGTTGTTTACATGTGTGTACTACTTGCTAATGGTTTTTTTTCGGTGGTTTACTTAGTTATCTACACACTAATAATTGTTACGTATTATACGTATAATTATGATGTATGTTGCGTAATAATAATTATTATCTACTATTTCTGAGTTGCGTGTACTCTTTTCTAAGTTAAAAGAATTGTGTGTTAGCCGAGGGGCCTTTACAGCTTCACCGGACAAAAGGGGGAGCGTGCAACCATTCCGCTCGAGCCAGAAACAGGGGGCAACTAGCTTAGAGGCGCCTCAAGGAGAAACGGCTTCGCATTGGGCTGTTGCTATGGGAGAGGGCATATACTAGGTGTCTCGCCGTGGTGCTCTGTACCGGCCGACGGGTAAGGGATTCTTCGACCTCGCCGGCGAGGTCGGTGTCTGATCCTGTGTGCGGTATCTGTATTCGAAAGAAGGGAAGTAAGAGCATCGGGAGGGTCGGTGCGGCTGATAGGAGGGGAGTCAGGTGCGTAGTTGGCGGCGGCTATGATCAGGGGGTTCTTATTAATAAAGGCGCGAATAGTTGGTTGCACGCTTGCCCTCTTACCCGGTGAAGTTGTAAAGGCACCGCGGCCAACGGCATAGATCATTCACACACACATACACACACACACTCGTACAGCTTGGAGTCTATACGAGTGTATGTCATGAAGGGCCGTACACAAGTCTTGTAAAGTGTCACCTCATTCCTAAGAGACATTTTACTCTGCTTGAAAATTATTGGGAAAAGTTAAAAGACTACCATACGGTCTTGGGTTCTAATGCTCGATCGATGAGGTGGTTAGGTCTATTAAAAATAAATCTAAGTGTCAGTCCGGAGTCTGGAATTGTGCCCGGTATAATGGCCCAATTATATTAGGACCCGACATATTTGGCGACATGTATGCTTAGCTTATATTTAGGCGTATTTTTAATATCACTTTTTTTTACCAACGCCTGGTATAAATGTAGTAGCTTTGATGACTACTAATTTTTCGTTAATTAGTATGATAAATTGTACAGGGATCTAGATGATACCGCAGAAACTTAAATCTGTACCATTATTGCTATTTTTCTTACTACAACTCATCTTGCTACTATAGTAAAGTATAGTTGAGTGGCGTTTGTTAAAAAAGTGCTGCTTCTTCTTTAACGGTGATTATGTTTGTCAATTACACTACAAGCCTAAAGTTCTATGTAAAACTGGCTTTACTTTTGATCAAAATTCTTATTTTCTTAGAAAAGTATCCTAATTTTCACTGTTACAATGAAAAGGTGCTTTTTTAAATTAATCAACTCTTACGTTTTTCTTATGAAGACTATGAAAATGGTAATAGCCTCTTGTGAACAGATCCGGTCATTTGTGAAGTAATTTAATGTATTAGCGTTTGCGCATGTTACTGGCTTCCAGTGTTGGGCAAAAATCAATTGATTAAACAATTGACAATTAACAATTGATCAATTGTAATTGCAGTGTTATGCAATTAACAATTGATCAATTGTAATTGCAATGTTTTGCAATTAACAATTGATCAATTGTAATTGCAAAACATTGCAATTACAATTGATCAATTTTTAATCGTTTTATGCACATTTACGATTAAACAATTAACAATTAATCATCAAAAACCGTCGGCGCAATGTAGGTGTTAAAAGCACACTTAACGTTGGCGCAATGTGGGAGTGTACAATGTACACTTCTGTCTGGTGTTGTAAGGCTTGACTCGGAAGTACGATGCTTGAGTGAAAGCTTGCCTTCTAAAAAGACTCAAGACAAAACAAGACAATCATCTATGAGATTTTAGGGGATGGTGATAACTAAAATGGCGTTAATTTTTAGATCAAAGATGGCGGTCGCGACTTCTAATGAATAATTAATATGTGCATCGTTTTTGAGGTTTAAGAGTATGCTGATTACGAATATGGGTTGATTACGAACAAATTAAACACTATATTCGTTATCAGCATCCCCTAAAACCCCAAAAATGATATCCATATTAATTTAACACCAATATCAATCTACTTGTACTTGTCAGTATCAATCTAACCAGCCTAAACACGAGGGGTTTTGTCCAGTTCACATGTTTCTATGGCCACCTTCGAACTTCATCATCAGACCAACCCAATGGTACCATATTATTGTATTGTTACCGAACTTACATACGTATGTCAATTTCAGCTGATTCGGATACCGTAAGTGCTTGAAAAAAGGATCAGAAGAGTTGAACCGGAAAGACAGACAGGCATACAAAAAGTGCAAGTTAAATAAAAGCTTGTAAAAAATTAAGTATTTCTATTTTGTCCCTATAAGAATTGAATATTTTACAAGTTCCAGTTCCATATAAAAGCATTCGTTCAATACACTGCATCCCTCTGCCAACCCCCCGTGTTATCAAAATGTTTGTTTATAAATAAGTACCTAAACTTTAAAGAAACGCACGCGCACTTGTCGCCTTTCGGCAGCGGCACGAACCGACAAGTGCGCGCGCGTCAGTAGTAGGGTTGCCACCTTTTATTTGAGCAAATAAAGTACATTGGTTTTTAAAGGAAGGTAAAAAAGTACATTGTATCTAAATAAAGTATTATTTATTTCACTTTACTATTTTGTTTAAAAACATATGTTTTATTTCTTTTAGATCTTTTCAAATCTTTTTAAAGGGTATGCTCCGTTGGTTCGGGCATATAGAAAGGATGCCAGAAGAAAGAATGACAAAACAGATATACAATGCGAAAGTGGAAGGATGTAGGTGCCGGGGAAGACCTAGACTATCTTACCATGACCAAATAGACCGTGTCTTATCTGAAGGGCAAGTCAAGAGTCTCCGTAACCGGCGAGTGTGTATGAGACGAACTATGAGAGTGGAGGAAGCCAGAGAGGTATGTAAGGAAAGAACCTGTTGGAACTCTGTACTCTCTGCCTACCCCGCGAGGGAGCTGGCGTGATGATATAGATAGATAGATAGATAGATAGATCTTTTCAATCACTATTATCATTGCTAAACACCTTCACAGCATGTTGACAGTCTATGATAACTTAAATAGATTGGAGAAAGAATTTAAAAGTGCTTATAGTATTTAATATTTTCTTTAAGTTAGAGAAGTTGTACATGTAACAATGTTTTTTTCTTAAATCTAGCTTACCATATATTCGGATTCTAACACCAGACATCATCCACTTTGCTTTTAATGCGATCAATTTTTTTTTTTTAATGATTTATGTAAAATGAATCTTAAAAAATCAAATTTCGCGTACTTTACAGTTCTCATAAAGTACTTTATTATAAACTATGGGTGGCAACCCTAGTTACTCGTCGCCTTTCGGCACCGACACGAGCCGACCAAGTGCACGTGCGTAGGTAGGTAAAGTCGGTCGGTAGTGCCACAGTATCTATCTATTCAGTAACTCATCTAAGCCGTTTTAGTGGCATAATTACCTACACTCCCGTCAGAACGTTGTTAAGTTTAGCACCTTTTTCTCTGGTTTTTTTTTGTCATTTATTAAAATTAATCTACTGCTGTGGTTATAAGCCTGTATTTTTTCGATATGAGTGCAGCGTAATACAATTTAACATATACATTGTGTAATAACAGCATAATGAAAACGTTTATAATTTTAATTTTTATGCTCAAGAATATATTATTTACCTTTATTGCAAATTGTTTCTAGAAACACGTTTTCTCCTTTTACGAATAAGAATTCTAATTATATATAAGTATTCTCGAATCTCATTCTTATTGAGTGTTTTTATGATAGATTACTCGGAAATTGTATATAAGTATATATGTTAAAAACCACATGAGTTACTAAATATCAATTTGGCGATTCGAGTGGCCATTATTTTAATTCTAATAATGGATACATGATGAGAAACCATACAAGTAACTAATAAGTTTAAAGTGGTCATTTTATTCTAAATATTAAGGCCTAATAGCACAAAAAGACAAAATATTTAAATTTGTATTAATTTTCTACCTATTTATATTGTCACGCCAGATCCCTTGTGGGGTAGGCAGAGAGTAAAGAGTTCGAACAGGTTATTTTTTCAAAGAACGCTCTAATGTTAGTTGTTAAAAAAGTGTCCGTCTCGGACGTGCACTGCCACCGCGGCTTATTACATGCGGGAAACTATCGAGAAGGCGTGTAGAGCGCGCGTCTGTGTGCGTGAGTTTGATTCGGAACGTAACTACTAAGATGTTTTACTGTATTATAGTACTCTGTGGTAGGGCACCCCACATACCCCGCGCACTGAGACCCCGCGTATCTCTGTTCGATCGTTTAGGACGAAAATATTGTCATAACGGTCTGGGTATTTGTGTATGTGAATTTTCATGTTTGTAAACGCACCCACGATACAGGAATTAATCCTAGTGTGGGGCAACGTTTTTTTTTTTTTGAAGAAAAAAAAAATACTTTTTTTTTTTTTTCTGAGCGCAAAGTATCGCCTACATTTCGACACGATCACACTTCAGGGTACTTTTGTGTGTGTACTTATAGTTGTAGGTATTTAAACTTACGAATGTTCACAAACATAGAGAGTGAGTGTGAATCGTGCGCACACAGGAGAGACTTGATTTTAGGACTGGGATTGTAGGGACTTGAATTAATTTTTATTAAGTATATTCGCATATTTCAACGAATATTTCCACACACTTTTGAATATTATAGTCATTATGGATGAAAAGGAATATAGTTATATGTCAGATAACACGTCGGATACGGACATCAATGAACAGTTAGATCGAGATGGGCAGTCTTCAGGCCGAGCTAAATCACGTCAATATCTTCACCCCCGCGTCTTGCACTTGCACATATAATCACAGCTCTGTGTCCTTAATGCGCGCCTTTCACTACTAAAATCAGAGGATTCGACAACTGTACGTCCAATTTTCTGAGTCACCTCAAACGGAACATGGATAAGATTGTGTAAATGAATATAAAAGATACATAAATACAAAACCACCGTCACGCCTATATTGCCCAGAGGGGGTGGCAGAGGTGTACTGAGTACACCCACGTTTCGCCGACGATGTTAGGTCCCATATAATAGGGGGTGAGCCTATTGCCATTGTGCATAATTGTGCCCGGTATATTAATTCCAGACTCCGGACTCATACTGGGAATTTTTCGTTAGAAAAACTACATTTATCCGACCTAGGATTTGAACCCAGGACCTCGTGATCACAAAGCGATGCGCTTTGCCACCAGACCAACGAGGCATTCGTTGGTCTGGTGGCACATAAATGGTACATAAATACAAAGAAAAATAATAAAAAAGGTGCAAAAATTCGAAAAAAAAAAATACCGACAAGGGTCTTAAGAAAAGTTGAAGAGGTCCAGCCATATACACAAGAAAAACTTGCACAAAATATGATAAACTATAAACCCCAAAAATGAAACCCATATCGATTTAACTTCAAAAAAAAAAAACTCCAAAAAGTCGCGTCCGCCATCTGGGATTTTAAAATTATCGGTATATTTGTTATCAGCATTCCCTAAACCCTGAAATCGATACCCATATAGATTTTCATAAAAAGTCGCGTCCGCCATCTTGGATCCAGAAACTAATGCCATATTCGTAATCAGCATCCCCAAAAACCCCGAAATCCATACCCATATTGATTTACATAAAAAGTCGCGTCCGCTATGTTGGCTTTTAAAATTAACTTTATATTTGTTATCAGCATCCCCTAAAACCCCAAAGTACATACCCATATTGATTTTGATAAAAAGTCGCGGCCGCCATCTTGGATTTTAAAATTAACACTATTTTCGTTATCAACATCCTCAAAACCATAAAAGTGACACGCATATTGATTTTGTTAGAAAAGTCACGTCCGCCATCTTAGATCCAGAAATTAATGTCATATTCGTAATCAGCATGCCCTAATATCCCAAATGTGACACCCATATTGATTTTACTTCACTCCAAAAATTCACGCCATATTCGCAATCATTATTCCCGAAACCCTAAAAACGACACCCATGTTACTTCAAAGGTCACGTCCGCCAACTTGGATGTGATTAAAATCGTGTGTTTAATTGTTAATTGTTTAATCGTAAACATGCAAAAAACGATTAACAATTGATCAATGGTAATTGCAACGTTTTACAATTTCCATTGATCAATTGTTAATTGTGAAAACCTACAATTAACAAATAATTTTTCAATCGTCAATTGCAATTGATTTTTTCTGCGATTGAAATTTCAATTGTTTGATCCTACAATTGAACAATTAAACAATTAGTGCCCAACACTGCTGGCTTCTAACGTTTGAAGCAAGCAATAATCTTTAGTGGCATTTCTACGCGAAGGCGTAAAATTGAATGTTTGTACTGTTAATTTTATTGTCGGTGCCAGTAATTAATGTGAAAGGGTTTTTGATACGTAACCTGATGCTTCATTAGGAGCTATCATTATTTTATAGCTGATTTAAGAAGATTTTGTTGTTGTATTCTTTTAATAAAACCGTAGCCCCACACTAGAATTTATTCCTGTGTCGTGGGTGCGTTTACAAACATGAAAATCCACATACTCAAATACCCAGACCGGAGCAAATAATTGTGGATCACACAAAGATTTGTCCCGTGCGGGAATCGAACCCGCGACTATTAGACACAGTCGGCGGAGCGGCTTAAGCTCTTAACCACTGCGCTAAATCGTCCGTCTATTAGATTAGTTCAGGACAGAGATTGATAAAAAATGAACACCGTCACGCCTATAATATAATATAAATATATTTACACTGAGCCCATATTATACTTTTTACCGGCTTATTACACCGGGCACTATTCTCGTGGTAGGTATTTTACTGCATTATTGTCGATATTTAATGTTTATTTACTGATTTATGCTAGCAACAAATCACCGAAATAATGGTGTGGTCGAGCAACTGTATTACAACATCATATTTATTTCTTTAATAGTCCTATTAAATAAATAAATAACCAACCAGAGATACAATTTTACAAAGTGAACAAAAGAGTAATTAAAACCATGGTAATTGCTCCCTTACCACGGGCTGTCACAGTGCGTAACTTAATGTCTGAACGATAGTATTTTTATCATCTCGTTAACTGCTACGTTGTTCTAGTGAAGCATAGCTTGGCTAGCGATCATGAGGTTCTCAGTCCAAATCCTAGGTCGCAGAAAGTGTTATTGGAGGTTTTATATGGAAAGATAGTATCGGTGTAAAGATGAGAAAGGGTATGCTCTGTTGGTTCGGGCATAGAGAAAGAATGCCAGAAGAAAGAATGACAAAACAGATATACAATGCAAAAATGGAAGGATGTAGGTACCGGGGAAGACCTAGACTATCTTACCATAACCAAATAGACCGTCTCTTATCTGAAAGGCAAGTCAAGAGTCTCCGTAACCGGCGAGAGTGTATGGGACGAACTATAAGAGTGGAGGAAGCCAGAGAGGTATGTAAGGAAAGAACCTGTTGGAACTCTGTACTCTCTGCCAACCCCGCGAGGGAGCTGGCGTGATGATATAGATAGATAGATTCTATGGAAAAAAATTTAGGAGCTGTCTGGAACTTCGGAGTCTTAAATTTTGTCTGGTAAAACAGCAAAAGCTTCGAATTCTATATGGAAAGAAAGAAAGAAAGATTAGATATTTATTCAGCACAGCACACAAAAAATATATGAAAGGTATATGGCGAGTTTGGGTCCTGTACTGAGTCAGTACAGTACCCAAACTAATCAGTACTAATCAGTACA
Source organism: Phalera bucephala (assembly GCA_905147815.2). NCBI lineage: Eukaryota > Metazoa > Arthropoda > Insecta > Lepidoptera > Notodontidae > Phalera > Phalera bucephala. The sequence goes on from LR990627.1 coordinate 12,934,752, forward strand.
GCTCTTCCATGTCCGCTTGGGATGCGATGTTTTATTGTATTATCAATAGTTTTATATTTTTAGTTTGTTTTTTCGCACTTGTGAATTTTCTCGCAACTTTTTCTGTCATCATAAGCAAGTGACAATCATACTCAAATTATACATAATATCCAAATGAATTTTGTATAACTCGGAGAGCCAAGGTAAATTTCGTAACTCGTGTTGATAACGCTAGCACTCCATGATATTGGATTTACTGGTTTGGTCTACGTCAGTATTAAATTATGTAGGTACATTACATTTCCTAGTGGTGGGCGATCATTAAAATCTCTGGCATCTCGTTGCAAAAGCCGAGACAGCCTTCATAGCGTAACTGGCATTATGTCGCATACCAGCTACCAATTGTTTAGGTTATGTTGTATGCTAATTAGTGTTGCTACATGTTTGATAAAAAAATACGAAACAACTGTCTAAAATTTATTTATTTATTTAGGTACACGGAAAATTTACAGCAAAAAATACATTATACATTTAGTCTCATAGCTTGTAGTTAGTATCATCATGCGGACATTCGTAAAAGAACCAAGGTCACCAATATATCTCATAGGATTAGTAAGCTGATTTGGCATTGGGTGGGCCACAAAGTGCGAAGATCGGACGGGCGTTGGCGCCGAAAGATTCTATAGTGGAGACCACGCATTGGCAAGCGCAACGTGGGACGGCCGCCTACCAGATAGACCGACGATCTTCTGAGGATCGCAGCAAGTCGTTGGATGCAGGTGGCATCGGACCGGCTGCGCTGGAGAGCCATTGGGGAGACCTATGTTGAGCAGTGGACAAGTATAGGCTGAGATGATGAACTACTTCTAGTATTTCGCATTGCCTATATCTTTGTTTCCATTCATTCTATCTACGCCTATGCCTGCCAGTATCCAGTGCCTGTCTATCCCCTTTTCCTTAAGTCACCGTGCTTTACAAGGCACATTAAGTCGTTCATTCCGGTTAGCACATGTAGTGGAGGCCTTATTTATTTATTTATTTGCATAAAAGTTGGTTGTTACATTTTTGGTCTTATTATAGTATTAGAGAGTAGAAGCATTTGTTTAATGACCCCAATTTAAGTTTTTTGGTAAACATTAGAGTCGGAAGGCCTTTAAAATCACCAGGAATTTTATTGTAATGTAAAGTACTTATGGGCGGGTCAATAAATTTCAACAACTGGTTGCCACTAATCTGACTCCTCCAGTCCACCCTGGAGTATGACCCATTCTTTCTTGCCTCGCTTTGTAATAAAAAAGACCTTTGCCTAGCAGGGGAGCAATACAGAATGATTTATTAATTGGCTGATTTATTAGCCTTGCTGGAAAAGAATATTATATAAACTATACACATTTAATTTATAATGATGTTTGACTAGACTCGCAAAATCGAGATTCTAGTAATAGCGGACAGGCTAGCAACACTATTTATTAAATATTCGATGTCGCCAGGCTATGATAATAATAGATTGAATTATACTCGTGCTGTGATGTATATGAATTGGATAGCAGGCTGTTGACCGGTTTATTACCTGTGCCTTGTTAAGTGATCACCTGTTTCATTGACTATGTCAAATATTGATACCTAAATGAAACCTAAATATACGACAAGATTTTCTACGAGAATATTCTAGAGAATTGTGAAGGTTTATATGTAATAAAAACAAATTCGTGTAGATTAATTACTTTTTAAAAAACACCGTCACTCCTATATTCCCCAGAGGGGGTGGCAGAGGTGTACTGAGTACACCCACGTTTCGCCGACGATATGAGGTCCCATGTAATAGGGGGCGAGCCTATTGCCATATACCGGGCACAATTCCAGACTCCGGACTCATATTGGGAATTTTTCGTTAGAAAAACTACATTTGTCCGACCTAGGATTTGAACCCAGGACCTCGTGATCACAAAACGATGCGCTTTGCCACCAGACCAACGAGGCAGAACTTTTTCTATTAATATTATAGCTTAATATATACCTAGTCTAGTCATCAGACAACATTCAAGAGGTATACGGTTTATTGAATCGTCAACATTAAGAATATATCGATGTTGATTGCTTGCCACAAGACGTCGGTCTTGTAGCAGCTATTTAGTGGCAATCAGAGAGTCTTGGGTTTAAATCCTTGGTTGGACAAAGTGTGCTTTTTCTATCGAAAAATTCTGAGATGCGATGCAAAAGGCTCATCCCCGTTAGGACCAAAATTTTTCAGGGTAGAAACAGCATATAGATATAATAAATAAAATCATATAAAACATAGCCGGCGATATGCATTATAGGCATAAGGGTTCTTTTTATTTAAGTAGGTACCTAAAGATTTTATTATTATTTCATAGACTATTTGAAGCTATAGATATTTCACCGCATTGAAAAAGAGACTAGAAGTGAATCACCAAAAGTCCATAAAGAGCCCAAATAGATTCTCTTTACGCTAGTTACGTTACGGATAAGTGCAATTCTACTTACTTATATTATAAATTTGAAAATTTGTATGTTTCGATGTTTGTTACTCAATCACACAAAAACGGCAGAACGGAATTGGGTGAAATTTGGCTCACATATAGTTTATTACCTGGAGTAACACTGGATACTTTTGATCCCGGAAAAATGAAAGGTTTCTGTCTAGATTCAACGCGGAGGAAGTCGCGGACAGAAGCTAGTGTATTATATGCATGACATATTTTTTATTATTTCAATACCTGAAAATTTAATTATAATGTCATAGAGTCTATGACATGGGCTATTTGAAGAAGGTCTACCGCATTGAAAAATAGAATTAAAATTAATCACCAAATGTCCATAAAAAAAACAAAACTAGGTTATCTTTACGCATGTTACGTTACGGATAAGTGCAATAATCTATAATCTCCAATATGCAAATAACGTGAGACCCCTGCGGCAACGCCTGGCATAATATTGGACTGCAATTAAAAGCTGTCCAGTTGCGCAGGAGTAGGCGCGGCAGGGCTAACACGGGTCGCAAGACTTTTCTCACGCGGGATAAATTTTGTCGTCATTCGAATCTTGTAATAAAACTTAACGCTCGTAGCGCTGTGTGATCGCGTTTTTCTTATTGATTACCAAGGTTAAGAAGCGTTCGACTCGGGCGGCCTGAGATGGGTGACCGTTAGTAGTATTTTCATATTTGAGCGTCTCCATGCTTCGGAAGGCACGTTAAACCATTGATCCCTCTATCACTTAATGTGGTAGTCGTTAAGCCATGTTGGAAGTCTTAAAGGCTTGATAAGTTTCAACAGCAGGTGGCCACAAACCTGCCTCCACCAATCCGCACTGGGTCCACATGGTGGAGTACCACCTATTCTCTCTCACCTTAGAAGGCCTTTGCCCAGGTAGTAGGCAGATATTATAATAAAACTTAAATTAAAAATGTACATATCTCCGACTATGAATGAATCATATACAAGGTGTAACATAATAAACGCAAAACCTGAAAGTAGTTTGTTCTAAATCGATAATTGAATTGATTCCAACAATTTTTAATGGGTCTTACACTAATTTTAAATTTGCAAAAAAATGCTGTTACTTCTTTAGTGCGCTATAACAACCTAAATTTATTCTTGCTTTAAAGCAATACGGAGATTTCAAATGCATTTCTAAAACGTGTTCTCAATACGCACACATACACGTACAAGTTTCATTGTTAATTGGGGTATAAAAGTGCTTAAAAAGGTATAAAAATCTTAAAATTTGCAAGTTTTAATATTGAATTTGTGAAACAATTATCTAATCGGGGTGTCTAATGTCTTGCGTTATTTACGATACACCTTGTATAAGACTAGCTATTACCTGCGGCTACGCACGCGTTTATTTTGTCATTTGACATAGGTAGGTCGGTGGAATGGCACAGATCCTGTATATTATTCCAAGACCTAAGACACCTCCATACTAAGTTGCTTTAAAAACCGTTCAGCCGTGTTGGTATGGTGAAATAAAAACTATCCTGCTGGAATCATGCATTTTTCCGAGATAAAAAGTAACCTAAAATCTATCTGTATCATCACGTCAGATTTCTTGAGAGGTAGGCAGAAAGTACAAAGTTCCAACAGGTTCTTTCCTTACATACCTCTCCGGCTTCCTCCACTCTCATAGTAACCTAAAATAATCTCTTAAAAGACCTCCATTTTCCAGTAACATTCCATTCATAATCGGTTCCGCCGAAGTTTAGTACGGACAAGGAAACAGGGAAAGAAAAATGAAAAAGAACACGTGTTTAAGTTTTATTATGGTACAAATAGCCATATGAGCTTAAGAAAAAATCAGATCGACATATAAAATTCAGTCTATCAGTATTCCCGTGTTGGAATCGTACTTGCGACTATTTGCTTAGTAAGTTGAGTTGTCTACGTTTTAAAGCATAAACTAAGCTCCCATCCTTTTCCAAAAGTATTTGAAAGGTAACTTTAATATTAGAAAATTTTCGTTATGGAACAATGTAGTCGGTTATTTTTCTATCAACAGGTTACGTCTTAGCTCGTACAGAACGTCTTTGTAAAATATGAACTAAATTATAGCACGATCTTATTCAACGCTAACGCCATCTCATAGAAAAACACATACTTTATACATAATACCTAGGTACTTTCTTTCTGAAAAGGACTACCTATCTATCTATCTATCTATAACCTCACGCCAGATCCCTTGCGGGGTAGGCAGAGAGTACAGAGTTCCAACAGGTTCTTTCCTTACATACCTCTCTGGCTTCCTTGACTCTCATAGTTTGTCTCATACACGCTCGCCGGTTACGGAGACTCTTGACTTTTCCATCAGATAAGACTCGGTTTATTTGGTCGTGGTAAGATAGTCTAGGTCTTCCCCGGTACCTGCATCCTTTCACTTTCACATTGTATATCTGTTTTGTCATTCTTTCCTCTGGCATTCTTTCTATATGCCCGAACCAACGGAGCATGCCCTTTCTCATCTTTACACCGATACTATCTTTCATACCTACTCGCTGTCTTACTATGCTGTTGCTAATGCGGTCGGTCAGCTTCACTCCGCACATCTTCCGCAGAGCTCGCATTTCTACCGCATTTATCCTACTTTCATTCTCCTTCTTACATACCCAGCTCTCGCTACCATATAACAGCGTTGGGACAAGAACTCCGTTATGTATGGCCAGCTGCGCCTTATGGCTTAAGTGCCGGCTCCCGAGTAGCTTTCCCATCGCACCATTCACTCTGTTCCCTGCACTCACTCTTCTCTCTATGTCAGCGGTGTATTTCCCATCCTTACTGAAGGCGCATCCAAGATATACAAACTCATTCACTTGCTCCAGCACATCGTTACCAACCATAATCCTTACATTCGTTCTGGTTTCTAAAAGGACTACCTGTTTATCAATTTATTATCATAATATCATAACGGTTGGTAAAATGTCTTTCTACCCTGTCTGCCTACCCTGTTAACAACTGGAGTAATAATATTTAATAAAGGTCCACAAAGGGCTAGTATCGCGCACCGATGAGTTCTTTTTTATTTTATGAGAGCTAAGTATGCAACAAAGTTTTGTCAGTACATTTCATGTCAGCTTTCTCGTAAGAATACACAGTTCATCACATGATTTAATACCTCAATAATAGCTACTGTAAAATGGTTAGAAACAAATAACTTATTAATAAATCTTAATAAAACAAAAATTATGATTTTTCGAAATAGGGCCAAACCAACAACACCAATTGAAATTCACTACGCTTTAACAAGAATCGAGGAAGTGGAAGTGGTAAAGTTTTTGGGACTACATGTTGATTGCAATCTTAACTGGAAAGCACATGTAGAATCAGTATGCACCAAACTAAATAAATATTCTTATATGTTATACAAGCTCTCTAAAATTGTTAGCATTACCACCGACATGTCAGCTTACCACGCATATGTAGCATCTACGTTAAACTACGCAATAATTTTCTGGGGTAACTCTGTCGAGTGGGAATCAGCATTTAGGACACAGAAGAAGTGTATACGTGCAATATGTAATCTTCAACCCACCGACAGTTGCAAGACCCACTTTAAAAATTTGAAAATTTTAAGTCTGCCATGCATATACATATATTAGATAGCAGTTTTTGTTAAAATCAACATTGCAATGTATGGAAAACTAAGTGTATGGAAAACTAAGGAGCAGGAGACATATGCATAAGTTACAAGTTACACCCAGCAGAACTTTATTAAAAAGTAGAAGTGTGTATTGCATGTGTCCTAGAATATATAATAAACTACCAAATTGTATCGTCGAAATAGATATGCTGGAAATATTTAAGCGAAGATTAAAGGATTTTTTGATTGAAAATGCATTCTATAGTGTAAAAGAATATTTAAAAAGAAATAATCCAAATAATTATGCAACTATAATATGAATCATTAATGAATGTTGAAATTATATTTTAAAATTGACATTTTAATTTAATTGTGATATTTTCAATAATTCAATTCGACCAGTTCATTTGACAATCTAATCATTATTGACATTTTATTATTTTGACTATGATTATTATTTTATGATTATGATTCAATGAGATATGTAAGTGTTAATGCCTAATCGTATTATATTGTAAAGTTAAATTTTAATACTTAGTAAGTCTGCCAAATTTTGCATGCTTTGTGGCAAAGTGTGGAGTTCTATTTTATAATATAAGACCTGATTGTACCTACCTACACTTGCAGAATAAATTATTATGATTATGATTATTAGAGTTTCTTCGTAAGGAGACGAACCCGAGTGCAACATCTGTAGGCGAAATCACACATTTTAACGTAACATTTCAGCTCGCGACTTATCATAATTAAAATAATAAGTTTTATGGTTTATCCCGCGATAATCCGGGATTCCTTGATTTTTCCGGGATAAAAAGTATTCTAAATTTCAAGTTGGGGTATAAGTTATTACCCTATCAAGTTTCATTGAAATCCGTTTGGTATTTTTGCGTGATTGTAACATAAAGAGACAGAAAGACAGACAATAATTCCAAAAAAAATTGTTTTGGCCTCTATGTCGATAAGGAAGTGTACCTCAATTTAAATTTTCAAAAAATGTTGAACATAATTAAAATAATAAGTTTTATGGTATATCCCGCGATAATCCCGGTTGCTTGATTTTTCCGGGATGAAAAGTAACCTAGATTTTAAGTGAGGGTATAAGTTATTACCGTAGCAAGTTTCATTGAAATCCGTTTGGTAGTTTTTGCGTGATTGAAACACAAAAAGCCAGACAGACAAACAGACAGATAGACAGAAAGACAGACAGACAGAAAGACAGACAGACAGAAAGACAGACAGACAGACAGAATTTTTTAGAAAAATTACTCTTTGGACCGGTCGACCTAAGATCGACCTAGGAGTCGAACTCGGGACCTCGTGATCGCTGCGCGCATTATACGCTACTAGCGAACTGTCAGTCAAAAAAGTCTGGTTTATAAGTCAATACAATACAATTCTTGAAACGGGTTTTCTCGTGACAATGTTTTGTCACTTTGACGGTGGCGTGGTGTGTGAATGACCTACGCTGTTGGTTGCGGGGCCATAACAGCTTCACCGGAAAAGAGGGCGAGTATGCAACTACTACTTTCGAGCCAGAACGGCAAGGGGGCAACAAGCTCAACGGCGCCTCAAGGAGGAACGACCTTGGCTTGGGCAGTCGCTATGGGGGAGAGCGTATACTAGGTGTCTTACCGTGGTGCACTGCATCGGTCGGCGGGCAAGAGATTCTTAGACCTCGCCGGCGAGGTCGGTGTCTGATCCTTTGTGCGGTATCAGTATCCGATCTTTTGTCACGGCAGGTCATACACGGCGCGTAAAGCAAAATAATTATCTCACGCGTAGAGAGACTTGTCGCGCTTGTCGCGCTAGCCCTGCAGGACGAGTTGGTCCGTCGGCGCCAGCGCATGCAATTGCCGTTTCCTATTTAATGCAATTCATTGTACTATTGCATAATTGATGGTTGCTGGTTTATCTACGCCAGTGTGCTTTTGCGATATCTAAGCTTTACTTTAATTTATAGATCCCTTTTACTTTTCTTACTTTCTATACTAGTTGAAATTCCTTGCAGTTGTTAGAGAAAATAATGGGGTGTGACCATCGATAACAAGATACGCAGTCCCGTTCAAAAGTTAACCTAAAAACGTCCCCAATTATAGTTGTAATTTAAACATAAATTAGGGCATAATGAGCCTTACTCGTATCACTTGAAGTTGTATTTGCAGAAAAGCGGAAGCCTGTTAATTTTTAGGACCGTCCACTTTTGTCTGCCTTTTAGTGGTGCCATTTTTCGTGTAACTAGCGTGTGTGGTGTACCTATATGTGATAGATGAGTGTGACCATAAAAACCGTTATAATAAAATACTTTGAGATTTGACTTCGTGATCACCATGCGATGCACTTGACCACTAGACCAACGAGGCTATACTAGACTATAATAGATATCGTATTTGTCAAAGAGCAATGGAACGCAACATTTTAGGTGTTAAACGGACGGACCGCGTCAGGAACACCAAGCTGCGTCCCATGACTCAAGTTACGGATGTAGGTCTTAAGTCGTAAAGCTGAAGTGGGATTGGGCGAGACATGACATGCGTATGGACCCGCAAAGGAGGGTAAACATCGTCACGGTATGGACGCCTGAAGACGGTCACAGACGTGGTCGAACGAAAAGAAGAAGGCGTGGCGACTTGGACACTTTTGCGGGAGAGACATGGATACTCGATCGATTACAAGATCGATTTGTGTAAATAACGTAAAGGGGAAGCCTTTATCTAGCAATAGGATACAGAATTGAGCAGTGATAGCCTAGTTGTTAGACCGTTGGACTGCAAAGTCAGAGGTCTCGGGTTCAAATCCAGGCAGGCATCTCTGTCTATTAAAAAGCATGTGCGTATTAAAATGCTGACGATACCTCTTTGATTTTTAAAGTAGGTAGACATGTTAATAACTTTGACGAAGTAAATGACGCTATTCTTCAACTACATAACTGGTTTACATCCAACAATTTAGTGCTCAATAACAAGAAAACTAAATGTATAAGGTTTTCTTTGCCAAATGTAAAAAGTACTGTACATGATATTATACTGAACAATGAGAAACTTGAGTTCATAAATGATACATCTTTTTTAGGGATTACGCTTGACTCCAAGTTACAATGGGGTCCTCATATTGAGAATTTAGGTAAGCGGCTTAGCTCCGCTGCCTATGCCGTAAGGAAGATCAGACAACTAACTGATGTGGACACCGCGAGGATAGTCTATTTTAGCTACTTTCATAGTGTCATGTCTTACGGTATATTATTGTGGGGTAGGGCAGCGGACATTGAGTCTGTTTTTATCTTGCAAAAAAGGGCTATTAGGGCCATCTATAACTTGAGTAGTCGCGACTCTTTAAGAGAACTGTTCAAAGTAGCTAATATCATGACGGTCCCATGTCAATATATCTATGAAAACATTATGTATACTAGAAAAAATTTAGATCTTTTTAATCAGCTAGGTGATAGACATTGCTATAACACACGACATAGAAATAAATTAGACCAACCGCAGTTTCGTCTGTCAAAAATTCACACGTCTTTCATGGGGCACTGTGTTAGATTTTATAACAAAATTCCCATTGACGTCATTAAACTTAGTGAAAATAAGTTCAAAGCTTGTGTAAAACGAACACTTTGTAAGCAAGCTTATTATTCAATAGAAGATTATTTAAAAGACAAAAATGCTTGGATAGATGCTATTCCAGCTCCACTTGAGTCATAACAACCTATTCAACTGTTGTTAGTTAACATTACCTCTCTTCCTTCTATTAATTTAACACAATATGTACTTTTTTTGTAAATGAGGGAACCATGTAGCCATTCTCATAAATAGTATTATTCGCTTTTTTAACTTAGACTCACCTGATGACCAACCTACATTGTTCTCCCATACCCCACAACAGAATGTAGATGAAAAAGTTTGTAATTTCTTATTTTAAAAGAGTAACCGTGGAGTTTCTTGCCCTTCTTCTCCACAGGAATGACATTCCGAAGTGGCGGTAGAGTCTTTGTTACTTTTCTGACGATTCATAAATACTGTAATGGTTTACATGAATAAAAAATATTCTGATTCTGATTCTGATTCTAATTATCACTTACTTTAACGGTGAAGGAAAACATCGTGAGGAAACCTGCATGCCTAAGAGTTTCTCGAAGGTGTATGAAGTTCGCCAACCCGCACTGGACCAGCGTTTTGGACTATGGCCTAAACTCTCTCAGTGTGAGAGGAGGCCCATGCCCAACGGTGAGACAGTTTCTTAACAGGGCTAATATTTGACATGAAATAAAACTATTTTACGGATTTTATCGCGGTTTATTTTTTTATTTTTAGCTCTCGATGTTTTGAGTGCTTTGCAGCACCCATGGTCACGGTCCCTCCCGTTTTATCTGATAATAGATACTGATAATCTATCTATAACTTCACGCCAGATACGCCCTTGCGGGGTAGGCAGAGAGTACAGAGTAACAGGTCACGGTCCCTCCCGTGACCATGGGTGCTGCAAAGCACTCGAAACGTCGGGAACTAAAAATAAAAAAATAAACCGCGATAAAATCCGTAAAATAGTTTTATTTCATGTGTAATATTCGCGTAAATCTAAGAACTCAATAGGGCTAATATTATTAAGATACAGAATAGGCCACTTAAAAAAGAATATCCTAGGAAAAACGCAGTCATAATCAGACACTTGCGTAATCTATTAAACAGTCATGTCTAGACTTTAGTTGTACCTCGGCACCTATGTAAATAGATTCATGAACTAAGTACTCGAGTAATTACCACCTTGCAGTTAGGCGCAATAACATGATAGTTGATTTAAAACAAATTGTTATTTAGTAGTTCGGCTCTAAAATTGACTATATACAGGTCGTTTTTATTTTATGGTAATTTTTATTAAAATTTTGGACACGCCGTTACCTCTTTTGAGTGTTATCTCTAAAGGGACAATAGGTACATAGTACACCCGCGTTTCGCTGAAGTATTGAAAGCTAATTGTGATAGGTAGTAATGGCGAATCTGCCGCCAATCTTTGGGCACTTCAAGTTTTTGAGAAATGGACATCGTCGAAAATGGCCCCAGAACCAACAAACATGTTACCTATACCATAATTATTCATTTATGTTATTCTAGTAGTGGCAAATATCAGTATCTAACGGACAATTTGGAATCCAAAATAAATATTTTCAAGTATTGTAAGTACTTAAATCGAAGTGGACGACATCTTTACCGAATGTCAACGTTGTTATTGAATTACGTTTGGTGATATCAATCCTATTAATCGGGTATATTCAATCGATTACATTTAACCTTAATCGAATCGATTATTGCTAATATATTTTACATAAAGATTTTACAGATGTATTGATGGCTACTAAATTATAACCTCAAAATGTAATACTTTATTTTGCAATAATGCCATGCTTCCGCTTGTCTGTTTAATAATAAATACATAAAGATAATTTATAGGTGATTTAAAATCATGCAAGTATTTTTTCATTGCTGTTGGTTCTGGGGCAAATCATGTATGGACGCAGAAGAATGTCCTTCGTTAGATTATCTCTGTTTTAGCGACATCATAAGGATTTTTTTTTATTCTCAGTTTGTCTAAACTAAACATATTTCTTAAAAGTTCTTGCTATGATTTGAATTTTAGACATTATAGAGACATATTTACAAAAGTTTTTAGTGGGTACGTACGAGCATTTAAATTCAAATCTTCGCTTTTGTGGGATGTCACCACAATTTCGCCCAAGTCCAGTACAAAGACACATCGCGTAGATAGACTAACCAAGGAAGGTAAATTTGCATTTATTGACGGGAAATAAACAAAAGCGTATTACGAAATACAGTATTGTTCAAACATTCCCATTACTTATAAAAGTCAGCGGACAATGCGACAACAACGTGACTTTATGTAATGCTATAGACACGGCATCTAGGTCAACTAAACTGACTTCGCGGCGAGTAACCATGCTTTGCGAACCACTGACCCATAGAATAACAGATATTACCAAATCGTTTGACTACAATTGATGAATGAATCAAGTTCTGGCTCAATATTATCGTGGTTGGCATCAAATCGTGGCGTTCGAGCGCAGGTAATGAAAACCACTGCCTACGCGTTCCCTTCACTATTTGGTTATCAAACGACGCAACTTCTTTCAAGGTATGTTAAGATTGAGAATCTAATTTTAGATCAGCTTGTTTTCGTCGAATTCCTAATAGATGAAGAGCCTGAAATGTGGAATAAGAACTCGAGGCATTGCTTGTTTCTATATTTTTCATTTCGGTTTTTGTGATCTTATATTGGATAATCTAATTTCTAGCCTACATTTTTTGATTCCTTTAATACAATTAGTATGTTCAGTTACTCCTAATATAAATTGAAAAAAAAACTGCCCTGATTTTCATAGGTACTAGTCACCAAGTTTCACCCGTGATATGCCAAATTGTAGCATCATGTTCTGACATGATGCTACAATTACACCTAACACCCAAAAAAGAAGGTACGGTAGAGATTTTAAACATTAAAATCAATTTTAGTTACTTTGTAGGTATAAACGGACCGTTACACCTATGTTCCCCAAGCGGGGATGGCAGAGGTGTATTGTGTCGGCTTACTTTTCGCCGATGTCATTAGGTCCCATGTAATAGGGCCCCTTGTAGGTATTAGTTTGTTTAAACTGTGAGGTATAATAATAATAACATCAGCTTTTATTGTCCCACTGCTGGGCAAAGGCCTTTCTCACAAATCGTGGTGAGAGAGATTAGGTTATACTCCACCACGCGGACCCAGTGCGGATTGGTGAAGGCAGGTTCTTGCGTGTTTGTGTGAATGATCTACGCTGTTGGCCGCGGGGCCTTTACAGCTGCACCGGACAAGGGTGGAGGCAGGTTTGTGGCCACCTGCTGTTGGAACTCATCAAGCCGCCTAGAAGGTTTCCAATTTGGCTTAACGACTACCACATTGCCTTGCGTGGAGTGCCTTCCAAAGCACGGAGACGCTCGAATATGAAAATGCCACAAACGGTCACTCATCTCCGGCCGACGGAGTCGAACGCTGCCTAATCTTGGTGATCGGTAAGACCACCGCGGTCACACAGCGCTGAGAGCGCCTCTGTAAGGTATAGAATATAAATATTTTTACTAGATGAGCATAACATATGATTTGGGTTTACCCAGTTAATTAGTGCCCGACAATTTGATTATTCGTAGAAGTCTTATGGAAGTGGACGCGTGTCGACCGCCACTCACAAAAACACGGTTTGCCTTATCATTAGTCTCGTTAGCACGGCCATAATTATCACTTATCGTCTTCTGAGTAATTCGTGAGCCGCGGTTGGGGATCAAAAGACTGAAACTGTTGTATATCTAATATAAGCTAATAAAAAAGATGTAATATTTCTTTGTCTAAAAATACATATAGGTTTAGTTTGATGATGATTTATCACCTAACTGACATAACCTATTATTAAGTATCGTTTATAAATGTAATACATTAAAATAAGACCGACACTACCTAATATATGGGAAATGATCTATCTGTGTCATCACGCCAATAAAAAATTGTTATAAACAAAAATATCTACTTTTGATTTAAAAAGCCATCTAAAAACGTTTTTTGTTAAAACACTTTTCTATAGGCTCTACTGTGATAAAACGTGTTTATGCACTGCATGCACTTCAAGAAGAAAATATGATTATTGACTGTATATTTAAGAATCTGGTAAATAGAATACACAAATTAACAAAGTTTTCTCGATAGAAAAAAAAACTAAAATCATCTCTATAGCTTTTCATTTTCTGATTCCAACTCGCAACGCTTAAAACTAATCAATAGAATTTACTTAAAACTTAGCAAATAATTTATTGTAGCAAAGTTCTTGTTAAACAGTGTTTTATTTTATAGAGTACGAGTAGAGAAGTTTATTTCCGAGCGCGCGCTCATATATCCGTCCCTTATTATTCTTTTGTAAAGTAATAGCATCATTGTCACTCCCCCGGTCGATAAATGGTCGATCGCTGAAGGCTCTTAACAGGTAGACCTTTGACGGACGATTTAGCGCAGTGGTTAAGAGCTTGAGCTGCTCCGCCCACTGTGTCTAATAGTCGCGCGTTCGATTTCCGCACGGGACCAATCTTTGTGTGATCCACAATTATTTGTTTCGGTCTGGGTATTTGTGTATGTGAATTTTCATGTTTGTAAACGCACCCACGACACAGGAATAAATCCTAGTGTGGGGCTACGTTTAAAAAAAAAGACCAGGCTGCCTCAAGGAAATTTCTGCGTTAAGTGCCTTTTCTACAACTAATGAAATGAAAGAAATCACGATAGTTAATTTATTAGTTAAACAAATTACAATTATTGATAACACAATATTTTGTTTGGTATCCGAGTCTATCAATATATCTACTGTGCACAATTTCAGACATCGCATGGCTATTGAAAATTTTTCTACAGAAAAACCCGAATGACGTGTTGTTTGACTTAAGAATTCGAATTCGGGATCGTGTTCGCCATCTGTAAGTACGTATTCGTTGCTGCATAGTAAGAGAGGCTCTTTGTGGACTAGTCGCTGAACAAGCCTGTTTATCCAGTAGGTTTGATTAAACTTTTGTACGGAGCCTTTACAACATATCACCGTTTCAAACCTAACGATAATTTATCTCCCTCACTTTCATTAAGAGTGACAAAGACAATGCGGTTCTCGTTCTGCCCCACTTTCGCCGGTTTTGAAGAAAACGATGGAAATGATGTGTACAAGTAACAAGATTTTCGACGGAACCGTTTATTATCTCGACGTGCGAGACAAGGTCAGAGAGTCAGAGAGTACGAAAAGATTGACGTTAGCGTGATACTAGCGAGTTGATATAACATCCTTGTCATACTACAAATTTACTAAATAAACATGAACGTGACAGCACGATTGTTTGCCAGCGTAACACTAACGTCAATCTATTCGTGCTAAGCCCGCTGATGCCTCTTGAACGGAAGACCCTTAGGTTTGACGGACGACTGACAAACAGACACGATTGATGCTGAAGATAGAAATCAGACGGTGTCTTTTAATGTTTGTAGCAATTAAAAATAATTGCTTTATGCTCGTTTTTATATTCGAAGATTTGTGATTGAAATTTTGTTGTTTTTGCGCCGATAATTTTATTATTACTATCAATTTATAATGTTATAAGAAACCTGTTATTTATAGGTGGCTGCTCTATGAACGCTTTAAAACATTTTAAAACCAATAAAAATACATCGCATCTTTAGGCGAGCCTATTGCAAGAAAAGTGCCTTTGATCGAGTCTGTTGAATCGCATTATCCACAATGATTTACGCTTGAAAGTTACCTAAAAAGAACAAAACAAATGAACAAAAAGCAAAGGGAACATTTTTCAAGTTCCACCAGAAAAAAATGAATCTCTTGAATGGTTCATTATCCGGCCAAGTCATTAAGAAGCCGGTCGTCTCATCTAACCATTGATGTGCTTATCACGTCCGACGCTGCGAAATCCAGTTTTAATAGCGAAAAACTGTTACATAACCACTCAAGCATTCGTATTACAGCAAACCACATTATTACGAGTGGATCAACGCATTGCAGAAACTGCGTTTGATGCATTAAGATATGTTATCTGTAACTTTAATATGTTGTGGGTTTTAAGCACATAAATGCAACAAAAATGTAATAAACAAGATAATGGGCAATGTCATACACAAATGTAAATGAAATTATAATAATAATGATTTAAAAAGTCTACAAAAACAAGATTTTTAACGAAAACACGGCGGAGTTACATTGAGTAGTTGGGGAGCTCCTATGGCTCTTACGGGTACATCAACAGACCAGCTCCATGTTATCATATGATTGCATTGTCACCTAAGTTTCACGTATGCCAAATTTCAGCTTAATCCGCAAATGATTGAAAAATGGATCACTTCATCAATTGTCAATTTGAACCGGAAAGACAGACAGATAGACACGAGAACAATACAAGTTGAATAAAGGCTTCTAAAAAGGAATTGTCATCAAAAAATACTACACTGTTGAATACCCAAAAAAGTTATTCCAATAATTGAGTCCTTAGATTTATGGAATATTACCTACATATGATATAAAACTGTTTACTGATTTTATCGCGGTTCATTTTTAAGTTCCCGTCAATTGAACTTATATTAATTTATTTTATAAAGGCGCGATGTCAGCTCGTGGGGACACCGACTCACAACAAGTTTGTCTCCAATTTGAAAGGTGGATGGCCACATCCTCTTCGCATTGAAGCAGATTTAATTTGCAATATTTGGAGCGCTGTTACGGCTGATTAAACTTTGATGTATAATTTCCGGTGTCATAAAAGGAAATTAAACACAGCTTTCATTGATACATAGATAAGGAACGGTATATTTTTGATGCTAATGAATTTAGAAAGAGGCAAAATGTTCGTTTTAATTAATTTTGGATGTGCTTTGTTATTGTAAATTTTGGATATGTTTGGGATACAAAAATATGTAGGTACATTACAGACTGCATACATTCTACGTTTACTTGAGCATTGAAGAAGAGAAAACTCATAAACAAAGTCACAACAATATCCTATGTAAATTTTTATATTTTTTTGTACAAAAGAACAAAAGGTACAACCGAAGCTTTTTGTTTCTTAGTTTTTCTTGAGCCTGACAAAGAGACTGCGGTTGAAGATTGTAAATGGTTACTATGGCCAGTGAGAAATACATTTTATAAAAAAATTCCAATTGACGTCACTAAACTTAGTGAAAATAAGTTTAAAGCTTGTGTAAAACGAACACTTTGTAAGCAAGCTTATTATTCAATAGAAGATTATTTAAAAGATAAAAATGCTTGGATATATGCTATTCCAGCTCCACTTGGATCATGACAACCTATTCAACTATTATAAGTTAACATTCCCTCTCTTCCTTCTATTAATTTAACATAATGTGTACTTTTTTTGTAAATGAGGGAACCATGTAGAACTCTAATAAATAGTATTATTCGCTTTTTTAACTTAGACTCACCTGATGACCAACCTACATTGTTCTCCCATACCCTACAACAGAACGTAGATGAAAAAGTTTGTAATTTTTTATTTTAAAAGTGTAACCGTGGAGTTTCTTGCCCTTCTCCACAGGAAGTACATTCCGAAGTGGCGGTAGAGTCTTTGTTACTTTTCTGACGATTCATAAATACTGTAATGTTTACATGAATAAAAAATATTCTGATTCTGATTCTGATACACACAACTTATTTTAAAACAAAATCCGAAGCAAACGATTTTGTCTAACAAAATAAACGCTCGAGTAATTCGACATCTCGAGCCCCGTTTCAAAGTTGTCAGCAATTAGAGGAGCGTTTTTGCGGGACCAGTGTACAGTTAGTGTGTCCAGGTCGATCGCCATAGATGGAGACTTGTCCCGGAGGAATGCGTCAATATTGCTCGGCGTTCCGCCATCGCCGGTCAACTTAGCGGCTCTAGATAGCCTCCATTCATCGGCAAATGCTTACCGGTTTTGGCATTTTTTTGTTCGTCGTGTGAACAACCGGCATTTTACGCGTCGTTTAAGTGGACGTGGTCGGTGGGCAAATTGGTGTTTTTATAGTGTCGAGATTTGCGGTTCTACAACTGCTGGGTTGTTGATTCGTACAACGAGGAAGTGGGCCTTAATTTAGTTATAATTTTCTTAAAACTAACTTTCTGCATTAAAGACTTAATTTGCTAGCTATCTGGCAATTGAAGTCTTTAATTTTAAGTAATTTTAAGTATTTAAAGAAACATTTTGATACGATATAGATCAATTGCTGAAAATAAGAGGGATAAAATAACAGACCCTATATTATGTACCTACTTGCGTATTCATTTCGAAAAGTAAAGGGTTTTGAATCTATAAAGCTGATCTTTGATGGGTAAAATTAAAATATTAAGCTTTCACACAAAATACCCATTTTCTATGCGCAAATTTTTTTATGCGTTTGGCGTTAAAAGCGCCTGCTAAACATTTCACAATACAGTAAAGATTAACTGAAAATCAGTTCTATTAAAAACGTATAATGTCCATAAACGATTGCAACAACGCGCAGCACCTCTTCCTGTACTTTAAACGGAGTTGTCTCCATTTACGCGGTAATGATGTGGAGCTTGGGTCATTGAGAGCGTCGTCACGTATGAGTGATAGGTGCGCGGACGCAGCCCATTACGCCGTACCGAGAGCCCACATTACGGCAATTGTATCTATTTGTGCCAGCGGGAAGGCATTTCGCTCATTTGAAAGTATATGTTATTGGTAATGTTGTTAAACCAGCATTTTAGAGAATTTCTAGATTAAACCGAGTTTTAAGTACATTTTAGGCTAACTCCTCGGCTAAAGTTAAGTTAGGTTACTTATATAATTTTGCAGATTAAGTGAAACAAAGTAATGCTTAATTTACGTCATTTTGTCCGCCTGGATGATTTTGTTGCTATTTACATAATGCTAGGAGACGGAGAAAATAATTTTTCTTCGAACTGCTTATAGGGACGTGAATTGACTGCTAACATGTGGATGTTATAAACTAATTAATGATATATTTTTTTAATGATAAATAACTACTTTTTACATAAATAGTTTATACTATTGTGTATCTCTTCAAAAATTCAGGGTCCTTTTGCAGCCTGGTCTCCGAAAGCGGCTCCTGAAAATGTAGGCATATTGACAATAAGTTAATTCCGGTAGTTGAAAGAGCTATGTTACTATGTTTATAGAAGGAGCCATCGGAAATGAGGACGTGGATGGACATGAAACTAAATATATAAGAAGGACTTTGTCATAAATTAAATAATTAGAACTTCTAGGAATTCTAAGAAAGACCGAATGTGTACAATGCAGATAACATATACAAAAGTTACGTATTAAATAAATAAAACATTAGGTACAAAAAGGTTATGTTCCTTCATAATGCATTTTGTGAAAGTGATTGAGCTTATGTCAAATTCATGTTTGCAGTGCTGTTGTTTATTTTTACGGAAGTTATTTTCAGCAAGCAGTCGTTCGCAATTTCACTTGCATAGAAATAAGTTTTTTTGTTGCTTTCAATATAAAAGTGTTATAAGTATAGTTTAAATGAGCTGCCATTTATGTTTGACTTGTGTTTACACTATAGGTTTTTTACCAATACTTTTTATAGGAGGCAGTTTCATCTCGTAGTTTCCTGTTTGAAGTTATATCAACTTGAACTTCATAAGTAAGGACTCTTTTTGTCTATGTAATGAGAAGATGATATAGTAGAGATGTAAACTGTAGTGTTCAATAGTTTTATAATTTAGATTAAAGGCCTCACCAGCCTCGAGTAAAGTCGAAAGTAGACTAATTGACAATTAACGTTGTAAGTAAGTCTGTTTAAGGCCTCGGACACGAAGTTAGCGGTAGCGAGGCGGGGGCGGCGGCAGCGCGGGGAGCGGGCGGCGAGCGGCGTACGAGCGGTGCGTACCAATCTAGCGGTGCTGGCGCTTCTCCATTGACGTAGTGTTGAGTTGTAGTATTCTTTTTATCTTTTAAACGACCGATGTTTTAAAATTTTTGGTAGAACAAAGATACTAATTTCTCGTAACACCACATTACGCCGCTCTATCGCCGTGCGGTCTGCCCGCTGGCTTCGAGACCGGGTACAGCGTTGCCGAGCCGCTCCCCGCGCCGCCGCCGCCGCCGCCCCGCTCCCGCTGACTTCGTGTCCGAGGTCTAAGAATTTCACCATCTTAGTAGCCCTATCCGACGATTAAATTAGTCGGTTTAATTGCCGGGCAACGTTAATCGTAAAGTAACTAATCAGCTTTAATCGAGGATGGTGAAAGAGGTCCCGAGTTAACACTAAATAAGGGGCTCATAAGCAGCGTTCGGTGCCAGACTTAGCGCAGTGCAGTTAAGAGTTTAAGCCGCTCCACCCACTGTGTCTAATAGTCGTGGGTTCGATTCTCGCACAAGACAAATCTATGTGTGACCCACAATTATTTGTTTCGGTCTGGGTATTTGTGTATTTGAATTGTTATGTTTGTAAACGCACGTTTTTTTTAGAATAGAATAGGTTGTTTAAAATGGATTACTGTTTTAGGGAATACTACGTGCTTCGGAAGGCCAGCTGCCGTTCGTTCTGGATGCCACGTCGTGTAGTAGTTGAAAAGCCAAGTTAAATGCCTTATAGGTGACTTGATAAGTTGTAACAGTAGGTAGCCAATACCTACCTCCACCAATCCCACCAATTCACACGGGGTCTGGGTGGCGGTATATGATCAAATCTCTCTCACCTCATCTTCTGAGACTGATTTTAGAAAACAACGACAGAGAAATGAGGTCAGTCTTAAGCCTTCCCCTCCTCTCAGCCGCTACCGCCGTCCGCGGCATATTCTCACCGACCCTCCCGATGCCCTTTCATTCCTTCTTTCGGATACAGATACTGCACACAGGATCAGACACCGACCTCACCGGCGATGTCGAAGAATCCCTTGCCCGCCGACCGGTGCAGAGGACCACGGCGAGTCACCTAGTATACGCCCTCCCCCATAGCAACTGCCCAAGCTGAGGCCATTTCGCCTTGAGGCGACCTTGAGCTAGTTGCCCCCTTGCCCTTCTGGCTCGAGCGTAGTTGTTTCACGCTCGCCCTCTTGTCCGGTGCTGCAAAGGCCCCGCGGCCAATAGCGTAGATCATTGACACACACAAGCTAAAGCCTTATTCTCGCAGTGGATCAATTTTACCTCTATTTATTGACACTAAATCTCCCCCATTTTCTTGACTGTCACAGTTCTTGCATAGTGATTCGGTATGTTACAATGTACAATTTCAAAGCATTTGACATACCAAAAATCTTTACCCATCATTAGGGTAAATCATTCATCATAATTCTAAATGATTCTTTCTCTAGCAACGTGATCATAATCTTCCCAGTGAATCAGTAGGTCATTAGCATTGCTAAATTTGAATAAGGAATGCACATTAAAAATATTAATAGTCATTTAAGAGATATGATGCACAGTCGGTCGAATGGAAAGCAGTGTGTGATCATGAATCATTATGTCCGTCGTGTTTATATATTGACATGTTGCAGAGTCAATAAACTGCTCTACGAATATTGAAGCGATCATACCAGTTTGTCAGCTCATTTTATTTCCTTTACTGGTTATATGTCTGTCAAAATAAATATGTGATGTATTTTTTACAATTAACGCTCGTAGCGCTGTGCGACCGCGGTGTTCTTACCGATCACCAAGTTTAAGCAGCGTTCGACTCGGTCGGCCTGAGATGGGTGACCGTTTGTGGGATTTTCATATTCGAGTGTCGTGCTTCGGAAGGCACCTTAAGCCGTTGGTCCCGGTTACCACTTAATGTGGTAGTCGTTAAGCCGAGTTGGAAGTCTTAAAGGCGGCTTGATAAGTTCCAACAGCAGGTGGCCACAAACCTGCCTCCACCAATCCGCACTGGGTCCGCGTGGTGGAGTATGACCTAATCTCTCTCACCTCGCTTTGTGAGAGAAGGCCTTTACCCAGCAGTGGGCAGTATAGGTTGATATTATTATTTTTTACAATTTTAATAGTAGTACGCTTGTATTAGTAATGATTGCGTATTTGTACCGTTTGCCGTATTGACGCTTGGCCCATGGAATTATACCGCAAAATAATTTGTAAAAAATAACACCTCAGGCGAAAGGAGGGTTGGCTCTTTCCTCGCTCCAAAATTTAATTTGGCTATCCAGCGAGGGAATGTGGCCAGCCTTCTTGCCACCATTCCACGTGGACAGGTTTTGTAAGATTAGATTTTTTTAATTTTAATCTATTTAAATAAATCGTATGCGATACCTATACGTTTATTTTTCTTTGTAAATATACTTTTTTAAATGTAAAAATGCATTAGTTAAGGAAATTTTTATGTGCTTGTTTGTTTGTTAGTTTATTGTTAATCATTAATTTTTAAAGCACTTTAAAGTTGTTTTAGATCACTAAAGCATCGTGTAGAATTTTCAGGAATAACTACTATTCGAGGTATGAATGGTCTAACATGGAATAAACAGTTAATTAAATATATATCAATCTACACTTTGTTACATTGTCCTCTGCTTTGCCTTCTTTGTATACTTCTTCTTGTCTAGTTTTGTGTTAGAGAGTAATTTTATATATGAAATTAATGCTCGTTTAACTAATAATTTGACGTTTTTCAATTCGCTAACGTAGCTTCTAGTCTGTTTTCATCATTTCAGCCTATATTTGTCCACTGCTGAACATAGGCCTCCCCAATCGCTTTCCAGCGTAACCGGTCCGATGCCACCTGCATCCAACGATTTCCTGCGATTTTCACAAGATCGTCGGTCCATCTGGCAGGCGGTCGTCCTACGCTGCGCTTGCCAATACGTGGTCTCCACTCTAGAATCTTTCTGCCCCAACGCCCGTCCGATCTTCGCGCTATGTGGCCAGCCCATTGCCACTTCAGCATGCTAATCCTGAGGGCTATGTCGGTGACCTTGGTTCTTCTACGAATCTCCTCATTCCTGATTCGATCACGTAGAGAAACGCCGAGCATAGCTCTTTCCATAGCTCCAGTCTGTTTTGGTTTATTTATATTTCCTTTAATCTTCCTCTGCGCGAAATGAAGCTGACCGACCGTATTTGCAAAAGCGTAGTAAGAATGCGAGTAGGTATAAAAGATAGTATCGGTGTAAAGATGAGAAACGGCGTGCTTCTTTGGTTCGAGCATATAGAAAGAATGTCAGAAGAACGAATGACAAAACAGATATACAATGCGAAAGTGGAAGTATTGGGGAAGACCTAAACTATGTTACCATGACCGAATAGACCGAGTCTTATACGAAGCACAAATCAAGAGTCTCCGTAATCGGCGGGCGTGTATGAGACGAATTATGATAGTGGAGGAAGCCCGAGAGGTATGTTGAACAACCTGTTGGAACTCTGTACTCTCTGCCTACCCCGCGAGGGATCTGGCGTAATGATATAGATAGATAGATACATTTCCTTTATTTCAAAAGCTGCTGTGGTTCTCTAGATAATTTATTGTACGCAATAAATGTTCTGCAATGTTCATTTACTGGTCGAAGCTACTGATCGTAGCTTAATGGAGTTGCTAATTACCTCGTTACCGCCTTCACAACGTCGTCAGGACTCCGTGTCATGTAGGCGTATAAAACATCTGCTGTTTGCTATTTTTTTAGGTATTGCATAGTTAATCGCACATCATTTCCTAATCCGTAATGTCAGCAGGAAATATAAAATATATTAAGGCTTAAAAGAAACTATTAAGCTAGATATGACTATAATGTGATGTAAATAATAGTGCGATAGCCTCTGAAAGATATTAAATGCGAAATTGGAAGGATATAGGTACAGAGACAGACAAAGATCTATCTATGTAACCCTTGCGGGATAGGCAGAGAATACCGAGTACGAACAGGTTCTTTCCGTCACGAAGCCAAAGAGATCTTCTTTGGCTTCCTCCACTGTCATAGTTCGTCGTTCTCTAGACTATTTTACCATACCAAATAGATAGTGTATTATCTGATAGGCAAGTCGAGAGACTCCGTAACCAGTGAGCGTTTATGAGGTGAACTAGAGTTAGGAAAGTAAGCGAGGACTGTAAGGAAAGAAAGTTTTGGAACTCCTTCTCCTCTCTACTGAATTTGCAAAGGTCTGCCGTTACCATAAAGATAGATGACTATTATTATCAATTTGACACTCGGCAAATTATAATACAATCTTGCAACAACCTCATTGCAATAATATACTTATTGTTGATTACAATGTCTTTGCAAAATCATAACACGTATTACTAATTTATTGTATGGTAATAAGTAATAACAAGAGTTGATTCTTATTCAGTTTTCATATTTATTGCCAACGGATAAAAACAATAGCCAACGAACGTACACCTTTCCCAATTATGCTTAAACAACGTACGTTTGTAAAGTGTAGGTATGCGACTTTGGTAATTGTAGATATGTAAATAAGGGTCATATTAGTCTGAAAAGATTTAGTCCTTGCAAATCTGTTGCTCTGATGAGTACTTACGTTCATTTAACGTATTATTTGTATTCTGTGGATGTTTCGTTTATTTTTAAGTTGGCAGAATTATGCGATGTAGGTGCCATAGATTACAAATATAAAAAAATATATTTTAAGTCAAGCGTGAATGATACACAAGTTGTTTGGTTCGTTACTTTGAGATAACATGAAGATGCCTTTAAATCTATTGTCAATTAAAAATTCCAAACATAATATGTAAAAAAAAACGTAAGAAATGGAACGTGGTTTATAATAATCATACACCGTCACGCCTATAATCCCCAAAAGGAGGTTGCAGAAGTGTACTTTTCGCCGACCATGTAGGTTTCAATGTGATAGCGAGCTTGCCAGGGCCAATGTCTGTCTCCGGACTGATATTCAGAATTTCTCAATGAAAAAATAACACGTTGTCCGTTTCAGGATTTGAAGCCAGGAACTCGTGATCTTTACGCGTATTTTTTGCCACTAGGCCAACAAGGCAATATAATAATAATTTAGCATATCCTCTCTCTCACTACTGAACAAAGATTTCTCAAAAAAGAGAGAAGTTGAGTCAGGATTATCTTAAAGACAATCGCATTGAGTGGCAATCAGGACCAACCATCTAAGGTGTCTAGCAAAGCACAACAGCGCCTGTAGATGGAAATGCCACCTATCTCAGATTAACTAAGATGAACATTGATTAAGATTAGTGATATCTAAGAAAACCGGAGTCGCGCAGCTCTCTGGGACATATTATTCTGTAGTACGTTGTGCCTGAAATAGGTACGTTGTGGGAAGAATTGTCAAACGAAAGGTCTTTTATCCAGACAGGTGTCGTGTCTGGCGGAGCCTGCCAGTCCCCGTGAGCTGTAGTTGGGGGCAAAAGCCCCCACATACATATGTATGTCACGCGTCGTGCAAATTTTCATATTGCGTTTTAAACATGTATAGAGAATC
This sequence comes from Phalera bucephala, assembly GCA_905147815.2. Lineage (NCBI taxonomy): Eukaryota > Metazoa > Arthropoda > Insecta > Lepidoptera > Notodontidae > Phalera > Phalera bucephala. Next base: position 12,959,787 of record LR990627.1, read on the forward strand.
ATTGTCTATATTCGGCACCAAATGTAACTTTGTAATGATGTGTAGGGTCGCTACAAATTAATGTTGCACGGAACCCTGAAATAGCTCCCTCACGCATGTCTCAAACACGTTTGATTGTTTCCAAATCTTCCGTGATCGTACGTTAGGATTATAAATAGTAGCTTTATATTCCAAACACATAGCGTTGCTAATACAGGTGGTATAATATATATTTGGGTGCATCCGTTCGCACACTGGAACAATAGAATATATATATATATATATATATATATATATATATATATATAATATCAGCCTATCACAAATCGAGGTGAGAGATTAGGTCATACTCCACCACGCGGACATTTTGACAAAATCGCGGCGATTTCCTCAAAAATGCTTTACTTTGAATAAATACATATGAATCAAATATATTGAGAATTGAGATTAGATATATATATTAGGAAAATACATCGTTTCAATCACGATGTTTGAATCCTAGGATGGACAAAGTAGCCTGGAGTCCTGAGTCTGGAATTTCTTCCCTGTCCCCATTTTATAGTGTAGTGTGTATTAAAATCCATAATATAATCATTTGAATTCATCAATAATCGTATAACTATCTCATTTTATGTCTGTAATAACCCTAAATTATGATTAAATTAAACCTACATACATATTTTCCTATTGGTGTACGTGTCGATGACACATGCATTCGTTACAGTCAAGAATAAACCTTGGACTATTCGAATTAAACCACAAATTATCTATAATATAAACTAATATTCAGACTGTAATTTCGAAAGTTAGTAACATGATGTGTTAAGCTTATTTCACACGTTATACGTGGCTGTCGCCTGGTTGTCAGCTTGGTATTTCTACGGCTATTTATTTTATTTGTGGTTAAACCGCGCATAAAATTGTTGATTAAAATTATTTTAATTGGGTCTATTAATTAATTTAATTGAGTAATTGACTAACCCGTTTCTGATTGAAATGAGCTTTAGAATTTATAAAAATAAATATACGTGGGCTTTATCCATTTAAAAAAAATACGTTTTATTTCTAATGTTACCTGATTATTGTGTTTTGTGGAGTCTTCATTTTAAGTTTATTTATATTTAGTTTATAGAATAAGAATGTATATCTTGCTAAAATAGATAATTTAAAGCAAGAAATGTATATCTTGCTAAAATAAATAATTTAAAGCTTGTCTCTTATTTACATAGATATTTATGGCTATGTAAACTCATTAATGAAGTAACATTAACCAATATGGTTGAGCTAATAAAATAATATGTCTATTTGGTGCCACATTGGAAAAGCATTAGCACAATAATCTTAATTAATCGATATCAGCTGTGATAATCCGAATATGTCGAAATCCAATCGTGTATAAAATTAACATTCATAATATTTCTCCCATTTAATAATCGAGCAGTTAAGTCTAAGAGGCAGCGACTGTATCAGAAAGCTTTACTTATTTTTTAGTTTTCAAATTCTCGCGCAATCCTCAGATCGCTTAACACGAAAAGATTGACGTCAGCGTGGCGCAAGTTGATATGCCATCCTTGTCACACTACAAATTTACTAAATAAACATGAACGTGACAGCACGGTTTCACGCTAGCTTCACGTTACCATCAAAGTTTTCGTGGTAAGCCCTCAGGTTGTCAGAAAGCATTTCATTTATCATCCTTAAATATAGAATACATCCTTAAATATCTCTCTAGTCTTACTGCCTGTCACTAAATCAAAGAGTCCACGGTTCTAACAGGTCAAGAAAGCAAAGGCTATTGATTATTCAATACTCTACCACCGGTTCGGAACGTTATTACCGGAAAATAAAGGTAAGAAACTCTAGGAAAACCTTTCGAAATAGGATTTTTTATTCAATTTTATGCATGGGATATTAGGCTTTCGAAACGCATCCGGATCGAGCCACAAAAACTGGGCTTACCCTTGTTATCGATCTTAAGACTCTTGTCTATTTCTCCGTATGCATCGACATAGCCTCACTTTAGTCTATACAGTAATATAAAGATGAACGATTCGTTTGTTTGTTTGAAATCGATAAACGGCTACGGGTAATGCGGTTATAGCCCGATGAAATCTAAAAAATACTTTCTTAAAAGAAGCAAAGACGAAACTGACGCAGTTTCCCCTCTGTCAAGACTATGATCACACTGAATCCTTAATTATTAATAGATAATTTATAAATTATGATATAGATATATTCTGCAGTTTCTGAATTTACTAAAAATCTTTAATGAGTAATAAACTCACCTAGCACGTACACAAGAAACACTCACACACACAAACCCACACACTTATACACACAAACACACCCACGCGTTTATACATTATATGTGTATACACCTAGTCCACTTTTGAGTATCTATTTATATTTAAAACAACACTTTTCTATGTAAATCTACCTCTGGTCTATATAAGTTTTAATCCGTGTTTTATAACTATTTCTTGGTTTCCCAATAGGGGCTTATATAGATATATAGATACAGGCTTTGCTAGTTTGGGAACCTCTGTCAATTATATGGTTTAAAATGTTTTCTTTAAATTTTAAGGTTTAATTTACTGTAACTACTATGTGGTAAATGAAAAAAATATTATTATTAACTCTAAAACTATTGAAGCGATTTTAATAATTCTTTCAACATTAGAAATCTACATTACCTAGAAGTAACCTAAAGACTTGGAAGGTGGCGCTGTTGTCGAGCGGATGCGTAGCCGCGGTAAACTGCTAGTTATATATAAACTTAAGAAAAAAACAATTTAAACATTAACACTTATTTCATTTATGCACAAATTAATTCAAGACATAACAATAATGCACCAATTATAGTATTAAAATAAAAACCTTGACATTTTTGTCGTTACCTCTCCGCCTATGGTTACATGCCAATAGGCGCCGGCGCCGCACCAATCTCAAAATTTATACTGTGTCCAATTTGACACTATAATTAACTACCTACGGCCCTGTGTCTGCCTGTAGGCATTTTTTTAAGGAGTATGTAACAATACGTAATTATGGAGTATAAACGTACGAATATAAATAAGTGTGAACCTTGTTTAACTATAAAGGTACTTTTAATAAAATCTCTTTAACTATAAAAACACTATTTCTGTTTTTATAATATTTCGCTGTAAAATACGCATAAAAATACTTGTTTTGTACTGCAAAGAATCCGTTTTTAATTTTAATAAAAAGATTTAAAGATGGAACAGACCTTAATGGAACGCTAACTCCATATTTTTTATGATTCAATAATAATCAGGTTTAGCTATTATGCTGACCATAATTTGTTTATAAGGTAATAATGATTTATATGTGTTATAAATAGCTAGGGAATGTTAAGTATGTTTTTTATTAGTAAGTGCTTTTGAATGCATTTGTTTTTAACGGACTTCAAAAAGAAGGGGGTTGTACGCTTGTCTGTCTGTCAAAATTATTAACCTTAAAAAAACAGTTTTTAATGTATAAGATGTAAGTATAAGACGAAAATTATATCTTACTCATCTAAAATGGAACTATGGAAATCTGAGTGACTTGCCAAAGTTCACTACGATTACCAGTTTTCTACAGACACATAATATTTCTTCCCAGTAAAACATTTGAAAAAATGTTCGAAACAATTTCTCGAACAGGTTCTCAATTTTTCTTTAGAGATACGGAACCTAGAAAAATATTATTTGCAAAATTAATATGACAAATTTGTCATCTCAATGACGTTATAATTTCATGCCTGTAATTTTTTCGATCAGATAGACAAATTAAAGGTTTCTTCTTCTTCAAGTTATGGTTTTACACTAATTATAAGTGTATTTTGCCAGTGTCCAGTGAGATATATAATCGTGTTTGTTTAATTTAATTCGACTCCCCGATGAATTTGATGACAACGATGATAATGAAGTACCCCCACCCTGGATAGTAAATCGGCCGTTTTGAGGGAAGTCGAAAAGACACGTTTTATCACTTTGTTACAATTACCTTCATTCATGCACATATAAGAACACATAATTAATATTCCACCCAACATTACACATTATTAGTCGAAATAACACAAGTTTTGGAAATCAGCACTCTTCGACTTCCCGCCAAAACTCAAAATCCAAGGTTTGTAGGTGTTGTGTAAAAATATGAACTAAATAACAGGTTTTTTGTTGCGAATTTGTCGAAACAAATGACTAACTTAGGCTTCGAATGGTAATAATATATAGAATTTTTTGCCTATTAGGTTTTACAAGGCCTCCTACGTGTTGCGAATTTACATAAGACAGCTGTATCCGCTCGTAACAAATGTTACGATCATTATTTACCGTGGGCAGTGAGCTTTTTTGTTTCTTTTGTTGTAGCTTTGTGTTATACAATCTTTATATTTAAGGCCCATTTACGCCTTGCAAGAATCTTGCCTGCTACATGAAAAAAAAAATTGACACGTCTAGTCTATACAATGTGTTATATTCTTGTTCTGGAAGAGTTTATTAAATTTAAAACCTTGGCATACTTCCTTGGTGTGTGCCTAAAATCTTGAATGTTAGTATTTTACTTAAGTTTTGTCAAGTAATTATTGCAACATTTACCTGCCTATTTGTATCAACATTTTTATACAGATAAGAATTGCGTTCAATTTCAACTAAACATATAATTTATACTTTTTTTTTGAACGTATCCCCACACTAGGATTTATTCCTGTGTCGTGGGTGCGTTTACAATCATGAAAATTCACATACACAAATACCCAGGCCGGAACAAATAATTGTGATTCACACAAAGATTTGTCCCGTACGGAAATCGAACCCGCGACTATTAGACACATTGGGCGGAGCGGCTTAAGCTCTTAACCACTGCGCTAAATCGTCCGTCATTACTATGTATACTATTTTTGATGAGTCGCTTTAATTATTTTATTTTCATATCCCAATATGGGCTAGGTACCTATTGTGCTGGTTATACCAGAGACGGGTATAAGTTTCTTTTTTGCTTCCCACAGCAAGAATATTACTTTCAGTAAAAGAGTCATGCTGATTATTGTTTTATTTTCAATGGGTTTGTGTTTTAAATAGGTTTCTCTAGACATCCCTTCGTCCACATTTCACATAACGCCATGAAAACGGAATTCACAGAAAGTAAATTCATTGATATTGATTTTGCTTTAATCGCTTATAACGAACAACCACACACTCTTATCCTGAAATGAATGTCCTCGTTTAAATACGAATTACAATAAAAATTACGTTGAAAGAGTCCGTAACATAGATACTTAGTTACAGATCAAAGCTAATAAAAGGGTGTTAAAATAACATTAATTACTCGTTTTCTGGTGCAGTCGTGTTTGAATGTATATGTAATGCTCAAGGACCGAAACGCTTATTGAGCGAAAAAGCAGTTCACAGCATGTCATGGTCACTGTAAAACATCCATATCGCGAAATTTGTGTTATGGCTCTTATAAAAACGTCCATGACGCGTCGTAACAATCGCAGAAAGACCACATAGCGAAATTGGTGTCGTCGCTATCATGACCACAACGCGTTGTGGCAATAAAAAAGGCCATGAAGCGTTCTGAGCACTAGTCGGCGCAAGCATATCACGACGGACATAATTATTTTAAGTAAATGGAATGACTAATAATGTGTGTGTGAACGTTTTCAGAAGAGCCATAATAAGAATTTCGCGGATGGATGCGCGGAATGTGGATGTTTTACAGTGACCATAACGCGTTACGAGCTGTTTTTTCGCGTTTTTGCGTGTATGAGCGTAACATATATACTAAATACAAAAAAACAATACCTCGTTGGTTTAGTAGTGGATGCTGCGCGTTGCGATCACGTGGTCGTGGGTTCAAATCCTAGGCCGGACTAATGTAGTTTGCTATTGAAAAGTTGTGGACCTAGCATCGTAGGCGAAAAGTGGGGGGAAAATGCAGTACACATCTGCCACCCCCGCTTGGGGAATATAGGCGTAATGGTTTTTATTTTATTTTAGTTCTTTAAATAAACTTTACATTCCTTTTGGAGCAGTCAGGTAAAAAATGTGATGTGAAATGTTTAGCATAGTACATACCTTCTCCTTAACAATATGAGGATGGTACTTTTGTGTTCGCCGATTATAGAAAGCGTTTAAACAGTAACATCAGGCGCCGAACATCGATCTCATTAAGGCGATTGTTTTCATTCGTGTTCTTGGCCGATATTGCTTGCAGAGTTGTAGATCACGTTAAAGATTAAAAAAAAATCTTAGACTACATGGCTGGGGTTTGATCGCAAAATTTGGAGATAGGTTACGTAGCATCTGAGAAAAAACAACAATATTAATTTAGCGAATATTACACAAGTTGACAGCCTCGGGATTCTAGTAGCGATAACGATGTCCTAGGGTTGGGCGAATGTATTTTTTTGATAGAAAATTTTCAGTATCAGTCCGGAGTGACATTGTGCTCGGTATAATGGCAATAGGCTCGCCCCTAACATCGTTGGCTTATAGCCGGTTTTAATATTTAACTCAAGGAACGATTTGTCTAGAATTTTGACAGCTTTTCCATACAACATATGTCAAAATTCTATCCTTAGTAGGCAAATCCATCCTTGAGTTTAATATTGAAACCGGCAGTAAGAGGTTGTACGTAGTACATTTCTGCCGCCCCCGCTTGGGTATATAGGTGTGTCGGTGTTTACTTTATTACACAAATAATTTTGTGCGCTTGTAGCCATGAGAGGAGAAGCTTGTAGCCCTGAGGGATTGCGGTGTTCTTAACGATCAAGGTTCGGCAGCGGTCGGCTCGGTTACTCTGAAATGGAGTCATAGTTGTAATAACAAGTTCATACTTTTTACAAGCATGTATTTTTAACTTGCTCCGTTTATATATCTGTGTCTTTCCGTATCAAATTTTGCGAGTAATTTTTCAAGCACTTGTGGGTATCTGATTGAGCTCAAAATTTGGCATATGTATGTAAGTTCGGTGACAATTTAATAATATGATACCATGGAGCTGGTCTGATGATAGAGCCGGAAGATGGCTACGAGCACGTCAACTACACAATATAACCCTGCCGTGCTGGGGCTGGTTGCATTTTTTTTCACAAATGACTCAGTAGTAAAGTAGGTATTGTTGATGGAGCTGGAAGGAGGCCATAGGAACTTCTCAATTAAGCAACAACGGAGATATCGTTGTGTTTTTACTATATTTTAAATTATAATTATTTGTTTACGATACCCCGTGTTCGTTATCGTGTGTTTAGTCGAAATAAGACCGTAAGCTATATATTATTTTACTTTAAAATAAACCTGCAGAACGAATGCAGTAACCTTACAACAGTAGCGTCATGGTCAAACGCATTATATCTCACTTCCCTATGCGAATAAAAACATAAGAAACTATTATTTTTGTATTTCATTTATCTTGTTGATTGTTGTTGTTGTCTTAAATCGAATATTTATTTTGTAAATAGGCTATTGTTTTGTATCTATTGAAGTACCAAAAGACATTATGTTCGGTGATACTCGCATAACATTATAAACATTCCCAAAGATTAAATTTGACGAGCTGATACCAATAATCAACTAAAAAACGAATGAGCCTTACAGTAGTCCCATATGATGTGTGAATGTGTAACATCTGACATGTTATCCTACTATGAAATTGAGATGACTCATTGGTCAAATCAAATAGCGCGCGCTTCCCTTGTTCCACCGCGCGCGCTCATTGGTGAAATTAAATAGCGCGCGCTTCCCCGGTTCCACCGCGCGCGCTCATTGGTGAAATCAAATAGCGCGCGCTTTCCCGGTTTCATATAACACATATCCGTCCCTTTTCTAAAATCACTCCCACAAAAAATATCCAGCAACCGAGAGGAAAGATGTTACACATCAAAAAATTATGATCAATTTGTAAATCAAAATTAAAATTTTGAATTGCTGAAAGCTGAAAATACGGCACACCAGAAATACACTGCAGACTTGGTATCACATAATTTTGTCATACTAGTTGTTGCTATATGTAATGGGAAGGGGTTGTTACCGTAGAAAATTATTATATTTTGACACCGAACGAAAAAACCACTTATAACCCAATTTTGGTTTAATATTTGATGCTGGCGCGGCCGGTGTGGCGCTCGTAGCGCTGTGCGACCGTGGTGTTCTTAGCGATCACCAATGATAAGCAGCGTTCGACTCGTACGGCCTGAGATGGGTGACCATTTGTGGCATTTTCATATTCGAGCGTCTCCGTGCTTCGGAAAGTACGTTAAGCCGTTGGTCCCGGCTACCACGTAATGTGGTAGTCGTTCAGCCGAGTTTGAAGGCTTGATAAGTTCCAACAGCAGGTGCCTCCAACCTGCCTCCGCCAATCCGCACTGGGTCCGGATGACCTAATCTCTCTCACCTCGATTTTCGAGAGAAGGCCTTTGTTTAGCAGTTAGAGAGTATAGGCTACTATTATTTATTTATATTCGGTACCGGTGGCTAATCAGTAGCATATTGTTGATACCAGCTTAATAGTTGGTATTTCGCTAGCGATACATAAACACCACTGGTGCTCCAGCTATCATTAACACCACTGGTAAGCTACACTGGCTGTTCCAGCTATCGTAAACACTACTAGTGTTTCAGCTATCATAAAAACGTGTTGGTTTATTAGTTCAATGTCATATATTCCAGTCCGAGGTTAATAGTTTAAATGTTATCAATATTTTTTAATTAGATTGTATTTCGCACACTCGCTTTAATTTTTTTATTCTTTGAATTGCGTTATTAATCGTTGGCACAGCTTATTGGTTTAGTACCCCTCTGCCTTTGATGACACCCTATCTTTATATCTTTGGATTGGTCATGCTTACTAAAACATATCTGTTTGCAGTACCCATAAGTTGCGGGACACTCCCTTCCCTCCAATTTGATTGAGAGAAGTCGTAGCTACTTAAATTCTATACTCGTAAACGGGTGCAGCATGCGGAAACTGGTCCACACTTAATCCCTATTAATCAGTGAAAGAGAATTCAACCAAAAAAGACAAGCTTGCTCAGTTTTTCACCAAACTTTCTAAAAGACGGCCGCCTTCCAATCCGCTAATAAATTGAGAATTTGTTTGTTGCTTCAGCAGGTTGTAAGCACCAAATTATTATTAGTTTGAGTATGAAATCCTGCTTGATCACTGTTAAACAGATTTTTTCTACTAACATTTACTGCATGAAGAACTGATACTGTTCAACTACCCAGACAGCTAAACAAGATTATGATTACCTACAACAAGTGAGACTCGTTAAAACAATCATACAATATGGATAAGTTGGAATTGAACGCCTTGACCCAGTTCCTGGCAGGGCACGACCTAAAGATCGCTGCTGCCTGGCGTATACATTGGATAATGATCACATTCAGTAGTTAGCGTGTGTAAACTACACTGACTGATGACATCTGGGCGCATCTTGAATGATGTTGGTCCACCGTGAACTATCGAGTATGTTTTAACACCGACAGTAGTGCTAATATAAAAAGTACGATTTGGACCATTGCATCTGCGTGGAATATTTATTATGTGAACATAATGATTATAAATCTTTAAAAAAAAAAGGTAAACCGACTTCAAAAAGCAAAAAATAAATATTTGAAGTCGGTGCTGGTTGGTGCAGTCGGTTACTTAGCACCGACTTCAAATATTTATTTTTTTGCTTTTTGAAGTCGGTTTACCTTTTTTTTTAAAGATTTTTATTTTACAATTTTAAGTGTCGAGTGAATTATTTAGTAATATTTATATACCGATATTTTATTATTTTGCTAAGTTGTAAAGTAAGGTACCTACAGGATTAATATAATGACTACAATAACAGAATCCATACATTCGTGCTGTTCGCCGTTAAGGAGTTCCCTCTGGTATCTTCAAAGTCCAAGGTCCAATACCAATAACATTAAAATAGGACCACCTCGAAACTATACTGACCAAATGCAAAAAGAATCATCAAAATCGGTTCATAAGCAAAGGAGTTATAAAAAAAGGACGAATTATGAACCTCCTTTTTTGAAGTTGGCTAATATACTGCGTAGTTCTATAGTAGGGTGCCTATAGGATTGACGTAATACCCATAATATCTCAATTTACACATGCCTATTGTTTGTCGTTAAGGAGTTCCCTGGTGTATCTTCTAAGTCCAAGGTCCAATGCCAATGAAATTAAAATGGGACCACCGCGGAGCTATACTGAACCCAATGCAAAAAAAAACATCAAAATCGGCCCACAATTGACGGAAATATCGCTGAACATACATAAAAAAAAAAGCATACGTACAACCGAACATAGAACCTCCTCCTTTTTGAAGTCGGTTAAAAAGGGCAATAATGCATCGATATATCGTAATCAGATACACAGTCCCGTTTAAAAACGTCCTATATATAAACAAATTAGGGCTAACAACATACTGTACCTTACTCGTATCACTTAAAGTTGTTTTTGCAAAAAAGTGGCAGCCTGTTAATTTTTTAGTATCGTCCATTTTTGCCTGCCTTTTGGTGGTGTTATTTTTCGTGCGGCGATCGTGTATATACCTATATTTGATCGATGGTTTAATGACGTAAATTTAAATGATCAGACACACAGGTACTACACCTATATCCTTTTATTAAATGTATTTTTCTTTGCCTATTTTATCCGTCGAAATGGACTACTGATGCTGATTGATAATCATGTATTAAATTTTTAGGTTGACGTAACGCATGATATTGAAAGTTCGAGACTTCGTTCTATAAGTGGTGTTCAATTTCTCATACAAAATTGAATAAAAATATAACATAAAGAGCATGTCGTCGTTAATCGTTAAAGTAAATATTACACCAATGGAGTAGTAATTACTAATTATTATGATTGTTCGCCAACTTACGAAGGTTTCAAAGTTTTGTTTATAATGCCTTCTGATCCTGGTGAATTACTTTTTATAGTATCTAAATGTGAATATTTTTCTTATTTTTAAAAACTACCCAGCCTATTAGTTATAAAATGTACTTGATAAATAGAGACTTAATTGTCTTGCGTCGAAGCAAAGCTTCAATAAAATAACGCGAAAACAATGTACACGCTGACATTTGTTAATACATTGTGTTCGTATAAATATAAGGATAAACATGAACTTATAAAATGTTTATATTCTATCAACTGCGTCAAGGCTTAACATTTTGCGATCCATATAAAACAATTGACCATTACAATGTACCATATTTTATTTTCAAGCACTATAATCATATTGTAATAGTTCGTTGTTATTAAAACCTGAGAATACTCAATACGTACGGCCTTAGACCACCCAGTGTAAAAATACACAGACATATTCCGCGCCATTTTAAAAGCTTACTTTATATGCAAACAGCAAAATAGCAAGTAATAATTTAGTGTTCCGCGATATCTTGATGGTAAAAAGCTGTCGTTAACGGCGATAAGAAAAGATTTATAATTATATCTGTATAAATCATTTTTGCTAGTAACTAGTTGTATACTGAATACCGCCCCGTCTTTATTAGGAAAGATATAAAACATTTTCAGTGTTTTGGTATCATCAGCGATCTTGTCATACATAATAAAGGAAACTAATGTCTCCAATTTATTAAAATAGGTAGGTACCTTAAGAAGTTTCTATAATCTGTTATGTTATAGAAGGATAGCGTCTCTGTTTTCTTTCTGACAATGACGTTAAATGTGACTAATCGAAGGATTAGATAGGGCCTCATTTTTCTTAGTAACGTGCTCATGAGGTACCCCTTTTTTAAAATGCGGCCTTAGAACGAGGTGTGGTAGCAAGGAGAGAACTCTGTTCGGATCAAGAGTGTCAAGAAGCAAGTGCGTCTTTCACACATTTGTTATTATGAATATTATATAAGGCCTTCTAGTATTCATCCATTATTCAGTCCATTATATGCTCTTTGAAGCCTACGTAGTAGGTATATATAGTAGTTGTGCTCTTTGATTTTAAATGTATAGTGAAAGGGTTCAAAGTTGAAATTCCTTAATTTTTTATATTGAGAAATTTAACCGAGGCAACTCACGAGTAAGGTATTCCTTGCCATTGACAGACGTGATCGATACAATTCACTATGTAGGTAATATTTTCTTTTCTTATGATATTCTGTTCTAATATTCTAGGTGTATTAAATTATTCTAAACGTAACTACTAAGTCAGCCAACATTCTGTGATTCGAGTTATTTATAGAAAACAACTAAAGTCTTGAATTTGGATCAAGTATAGTGTTACGCTCTTGAAGTAGATCCATATATTTTGCGTCAGAGCCAGTCGGTCGGCCATGTATTTAATTTTTTAAATTTATATTCGTGTTGAAAGACTATACGGTGAAATCAGATTTCAGACAAGTTGAGTACATCCCATCAAAATCACTCGTTATGTGATTGCTTCTCGTCCCTACGCGGAGAATGGAGATTACATCATTTTTCAAAAGTGAAATTTTATAAAAAATATGGTCGATAATTACGTTTTTTACTCGTCTTTCTACACGTGTCATTATTGATGCCCACATCTGTCCTAAAACTGTCAATCAACGAAATTAAAATTGACAGTTACATTTCATTAAAATTTTATTGTCTCCGAATATGTTTAATCAATTTTCTACTAAAGAATATCGGTAACACGCGAGATTTATGCGTCAATAAAGATGTTAGCACTCATGCAGTGTAACAAAGCGGACGAGGCGTCGTCAAACACCTACAAGTAATAAAACCGAAGCCCGAGGCTTACAGAAGCGAAGTGAAACTAAACCGACACCAACATGATATGACCTCTAACCGCGCCAGAACACGCTTTCTTTGTATGGACTTGGGTTCAGGGATTCGCACTGCTGATTTATTCCGCAGGTCAAGTAACGCCGGACGCGGCTCGTAGAAAGTTGCAAGCTTACCATATCGAGCGAGCGGCCCCGACTGCCAGTTCCATATTAAATATCATATTTAATAATCATTTTATGGGATGGGATAAGCAAACTTGGTAGTACTGATCGCGCTGATAAGATACAAAGTTATGGTAATTAATGCATTAGGTTTTCTGAAACTACTTATTGCAATTAGTATTGCTTCATTTTCTTAATGCGCGAATTAGAATCTTGGGATGTTCAACTTTGAAGATAAACATCTAAGATTATTGTCGTTTATTTAATAGCGGAATACGTCATGAAGATTTTTATGATTTTCCATAAAGCCAGTCACATTCAGTGTCATCATTACAATTCCGTAACGCTGGTACGTGTCTTGGTTACCTTAAAGTACAGAAAAACGGAATTGTTATGTTAACTGTAACTATAATAACTTACCTATCACCAAAATCACTAGTTGTTTGGGACTAAGATAATAGTGATAGCTGGATGCGTACTGCATTAAGGAAGTCGTCGCAGAGATCTTTGAGGGAAGTCTTTGTCCTATAGTGCACCTTTTTCGACTGATAACCTATATCATCACGCCAGATCCCTTGCGGGAAAGGCAGAGAGTACAAAGTTCCAACAGGTTCTTTCCTTACGTACCTCAGAGAGGTTTCCTCCACTCTCATAGTTCGTCTCATACACGCTTGACGGTTACAGAGACTATTGACTCGCCTGCTAATGATTATGAAAATAACATTAATGGTTAACGGAGGCTTTATCAGGCAGCAAATTTCGTTATGAGCGCATTAGCACGTCGTCGCCATAAAGAAAATTATAGAGTGGGCACAAGGGACCATTCTTTGAAGTTATTTATACGTGTGAGTGAATATCAAAACTTCGTAATCTTGTATGCTGGCAGCGGTTCAAATCTCCACGATTAGCGATTGTTTCATGCCCGAGACATAAGCTTATAGACACATAATAATCATGATCAGCTTAAAAGAGTTAATCCTCGAGTATAAGCATCATTCATCAGTATCAGAGAGCTCCAATTTCCGGCTTAAGACATCCAGTTCTGCGCATCTAAGACTCGATCGATTCGATATAGTTACTAATGTTATCATGGAGTAGGTTTTAATCAAGCATTCTTCGTATGTGGTTGCAGGTATCATTGTCATCGCCTGGTTGCCAGCTATCTAAAGCAAACTGGACTACTTATTTCTTTGTGCGTAATAAATGGTTTTGTTGTTGGTCAGTTGACAATTACGGCATCCTGGGTTTTAATCCTGTCGTCTTCTGTCTCTTTTGTCTTTAGTACTTCTATTTGTAGTCTGGAATTATGTTCTATATAATGTCGGCTTGTTTCGTCTTACATTGGGACTCAACAAGATAGTCAGTGGTGTTAGAATACTTTGCCTTGTGCAGTCCTTGGTGGTTGCTGTTTATTTTTATATGTATAATCGTAGGTTATTTTATCTTTGTCTGCTTTTAAGAATGGCTTGGTTGATTTATCTAGTTAATTCATATTATACTCGGTTCTCTCCTTCCCCGCCAAGGATGATGATACAGGAACTCTTATCATTGTATTATCATAATCAACTGATATAACGCCTCACTAGGCATCCTGCTTTTACCCACCTTTTATTAAGTGTTTTATATATTATTATGTATTTTCAGTATTATAAACAATTACTAGAAATGTAAATTACCGATACCGTCGTACCAACTGTGAGGGTCACACGTTTATTTGTATAGTCCGTTTAAAAGTAGGAAAAAAGTTTTATTAGTGCTAGTGAACAGTTGTTTTATAGTGTATTGTGTTTTATAAAGGCAGTGTGCTTTATGCCATAATAATTTTCTAAATTATACCCCAATAACATTACTAAAACAGGGAATAATATAATCAAGTTAATTTTTTCCTTGATGCTTGTAACTAACGCGTAAGCGACGCGTATTACACGGCGCTTATGACCTTTTGGGCGCGGCGTCGTATATTCCGTGTTTTATTTCTGATGCGACTGCACTTCTATTGAGAGGACGACACAAATACATTACCTGCATCTACCCGCTAGAAGTTAACTAAATTATAACAACAAAATCCTGATAGATTTAGTTGAGGATTATATACGTTTTAAAAATGAAGTGCTTAGCTTGTCCTAATCGAGTTGCAGTTGACGAGCTTATTGCATGTGTACTCTGCAAAGGTACATACCACTACAAGTGTTTAAATATGACGGCAGCTATTTTTTTGGAGAATAAAGATGTTCTAAAGCACAATTGGAAGTGCCCTCCCTGCCGAACTAACATCAATTCTCAGCGCCGTGGGAAAACTGATGAAACACCCACTAAGGGAATTTTTCAATGCTCTCCACCCACTGCTACCATCAACTCTGAGGAGATGTCTTTTGAGGAGGATACTGCAAATGTAACAGCTTCATCTAGCGCTCATACTGAGCCTAGTCCGTTAATAGGTTTGGAACAATTCGCGGCTTTATTGGATACAAGACTCGACTCTAAGCTACATACGATCAGGTCAACTCTTACCCATGAAATCAAGCGCGAAATTAAAGATGCTATTGATGCGCTCAAGAATGAGTTAAGTGCTGGCACGTCACAATTATGCATGCAACTATCTAAAATGAAGCAAGAATTGGAAACTATGAGTAATACTGTTAAATTACTTCAAGAGGAAAACTCCCAATTACGCTCTGAGATAAACATGCTCAAGACTGAAGGAATGCCAGGGAATTCGATCCTAGCAGACACAGTTGCTCAACTTAGAGCTGAACTCAACGACCGTGACCAAGGGGCTTTACTTAATGACGTTGAGATTAACAACATTCCGGAGTCACAAAGCGAGTCAGCTATTCATATCGTTCTTAATGTTGCAGTCAAGCTGGGATTGTCTCTGGAGGAACGCGACATAGTCAGCGCTACCCGCGTCGGCCCTAAGAACCCCAGGGTAACAGGTTCAAAGGATAATGAGTCGCGGGTGCGTCCTCGCCCGCTTGTTGTGCGCTTCACACGACGTTCTGTCCACGATCAGCTGCTGCAAAGCGCACGGGTGCGGCGTGGCGCCACTACCGCTGACCTTGGCCTTGCAGCTGATGAGAACCGCCGCTTCTACGTGAACCAGAGGCTCACCAAAATAAATCGGGTCATATTTGGAAAGGCTCGTGCTGCCGGCCGAAATCATAATTGGAGTTTTGTTTGGATCAAGGAGGGACGTATTTACGCAAAGCGCACGGACTCCCCTAATTCCCCTGTCCATCTGCTGCGAACCGAAAAAGATGTTGAACAGGTTTTTGGATGAAATATCATGTCATCATACTATTACTTTCAGAACGCATTTCCATATTTTTCTATACTCGTGTTTGTGTTAGTTTCAAAATACATACATTTGGTTTCTGTAAATTATCTAATATGTATACTACATTACCTTACGTACACTTGCTCTGGGATTTGCTCGCGGCAGTGAAAAAAGCTTTGAAGTGTATCATAATAATATCAATAATTAACTATCTATACATTTATACTGATACCCACCACACACGATTTCACGATAAAACAATAAATATTTACAAAAATGAATTTATATGTGAACATTCATCAGGCGCAAATACTATAACATACTCGTATTTTTCTATTTTCTTGTCAATCGATCCTCTTAAATATCTTTCTATGCATAATGACAGATATAAATACTATATTTTGCATAAACTATCGCGTGGCTTTTTATTTTATAAGGACATATATATTATACTGGTGATATATTTTATCTTTATGTTCAAATTACCGTTCCACTCACATGTCTGCTTACACACTTACAGAAACAAGCTCAGATTCATTTATACCCATACTAAATGACTCCTAAAAGTAAGCTTTTTCAAGTCGGACTTTATAATGCGGGGTCTTTAAATACTTGTAGGAACGAATTCATATTGGCCGTGGAGCATCACGCCCCAGATCTCTTAGCAATAAATGAAACCTGGTTAAGAGAAGGGTGCGAAGCACTTGCTCCTGTAATTCCTGGTTACCGTTTCCGTATGAAACCGCGCCCTATTGAGTTACGTGGGGGCAGAGGTGGGGGTGTAGCATTCTACATTCGCGATGGCTTAAGAGCTGTTACTATAACGCATCCGCAGTCATTGATTGAACAATTATGGGTAAAGATAAATTTAAATGGAGTAAGGTTGGCTATTGGCACTGCATATCGACCACCTTGGCAATGTGCTTCAGTGTTTCTTGACGCTATCACTGACACCATCTCCAGCTTCGCATATATAGACAGGATTGTGTTGCTGGGTGACTTTAATATTGACCAATTTGATACAACCAACTGTAAATACAAGCAGTTTTCGGACTTTCTTCAGTGTTCTGGGCTCAAACAAGTGATCACAGAGCATACTCACTTTACTGATAGCAGTGCAACCCTCATAGATCTAGTCTGCACTGATGTTACAGTAAATAGTGTCAATCTTTCAAATATCTCAGGAATACATGGTCATGCTATGGTCAACGTTACTCTGAGTATAAAAAAAGATAAAACAAATTCACGCTTCATAACATTTAGGCCTATTAAGGATATTAATATAAATAATTTTAATTTAGATTTAGAATGCATTGAATGGAACAAAATTATTGAGCTTGATTCTGTAGATGATATGGTTTTAACATACAACAATTCTATACAAAGGTTATTTGATAATCATGCTCCTATTAAAACTAGTCTCATACGAGACAAACCCACACCATGGATGACTCCTAATCTTAGACTTATGATAACATTACGTGATAAAGCTCTCAAACGCTATCGATCAACAAAGCTTAATGCACATAAGATATACTATAAATCCTTTAAAAAACTGGTCGAAGAAGCGATATATAATGAACAACGTGCTTTCTATAACCAAACTATAAACAACCGCATTAATGACTCGAGAAGTCTTTGGAAAAACTTAAAACAAACCGTTTTGACTAATGATAATAAGGACTATAGTTGCCTGCCTGATAAATTTAGTAATCCTGATGAAATAAATAATCATTTTTTAACATTGCCCAGTTCAAACAAAATTTCAATATCAACACTAACTTACTACGAATTTAATAATTTACCTCATTTGTCATTTAAATTAAAAACTGTTAATGAAAGTGACGTATCAAATGCAATTCTGTCTATTAAATCAAATTCTCAAGGTGCGGATGGTAATAGTATGGAGATGATATTACTAACGATGCCCCAGACTTTAACAGCCATAACGTCAATCATAAATAAGTCTATCGATACTTCAACTTTCCCTACCTCTTGGAAAACAGCTCTCGTCACTCCTGTACCCAAAGTAGCAAATCCAACTAAATTTACAGAACTAAGACCGATAAGCATTTTGCCCTACCTCTCAAAGGTCCTTGAAAGAATCGTGTACCTACAAATGTATAATTTCTTGGAGAAAAATAACATTTTACCGTCAGTACAATCGGGATTTAGGAAAAATGTTGGTACTGCAACGGCTCTTCTGGACGTTGTCGACAATATATTAGCAGCTCAAGACACTGGTCAATGCACATTACTAGTTCTACTAGATTTCTCACGCGCATTCGATTGCATAAGCATACCTTTACTCCTTTCAAAAATGGCATATTATGGTTTTGATCATTCAACTATAAAATGGTTCAGTAGTTATTTAAGTGGTAGATCGCAAAGCGTCAAAGTGCAGAAAAGTGATGGTGCCTACGTTTTTTCTGCACCCAGGGACGTATATAGAGGTGTCCCACAGGGCTCAATCCTAGGCCCTCTCCTTTTTATTTTATATACATCTGATATGATTGCACATATTAAGTATTCCAAATTTCATATTTATGCCGATGACGTACAAATTTACTTATCTTTCAATCCCAAAGACGATGTCACTTCTGTTATTAATAAAATTAATTCTGACTTGGACAGCATAGCAGACTGGTCCATCCAAAACTCTCTATCACTAAATCCAAACAAGTCCAAATATATGGTTTTAGGATCAAAAAAACAAATTGAAACTGCATTATTGCTTGATCTTCCTGTTTCTATACATGGAACTGCTGTTGAGTATGTTGTGGAGACCAGAAATCTCGGAGTGCTTATGGATAACAGATTGCGTTTTGAGAACCATGTGCTAACCGTCGTAAGGAACTGCTTTTTTCGGCTAAAAGTATTATATAAAATCAGACATTTACTAAGTGAAAACATTAGACTACAATTGTGTGAATCATTAGTCTTGTCAAAATTAAATTATGCTGACGTAGTTATAGGACCGTGTCTTCTTTCGCGTAGCAAGCGTATAATTCAAAGGGTACAAAATGCGTGTATTAGATTTTGCTATAAAGTGCCACCGCGGAGTCATATCACACCTTACTTAAACAAAGCTGGCTTACTTAATATGGAATCCAGGAGAAATCTTCATTTTGCCGGACTGTTATGTAATATTATACGGAAGCAGAAACCCAAATATTTATACAACAAACTTGAGTGGTATACCTTCCATAAATCGTACAATTCTAGGCGCGCTGATTGTTTTATTCTTACCACTCCATTTCATAAAACTAGAGCGTTTGAGGGCAGCTTTCGCTATCAGGCTACTAAATGTTGGAATAATCTTCCGCCACCACTGACGAAACCGATGTCTAAAAGTACTTTTAAATCTCTGTATAAGACATGTCTGATAGCGAAACAAGCTGTTCTTTAGCCCTGGACTTGATTTGGTTTTTACTTACCTCACTCCTGGTCTGATATACATTGTAGTATTATATTGTATTAATTATATTGATATATTGTTTTTAATTAAATTATGTTATATATAATTATCTTGTGTAGCAAACTCCATATTGTGTTTATTTACTTGCAGCAACATTATCTATATCTTCTCCATATACTTTTAAACTGTGTCTCTCACCCTACTACCTCGTATTATAACGGGTGCAACAGAAAATCAGCGCCAAGCTGTTTCAAGCGAGGCATCTATGCTGAGTTGTAGCCTTTTCACTGCCGCAGCAAACATATCAATATAACCTGTAATTGTATACACTGTGCCTTATTTGTGGTAGTGAATAAATTATTTTCTTTCTTCTTTCTTTCTTTCTAAATTGTATCTTGAACAGCTCTTATCACTCGCCTTATATATCAAAAACCTGTTAATGCTTGCCAAGTGTTCATTATCGGCATTAGAGACGCTAGCTTCCATTAATTCAATTACACCGTCGTTCATAAACAGCTGTGCTAGATTCCTTATTAGTCGCTAATTTGATGGCCACACATCCCATTTCCTTTCCTTTATAGGTTTTGTACGTATGCTCTTTCCTTCACACGTTGGTATTACGTGTATAGAATTATAATTTTGATAGTATTTATTAGTCGTGGTGATAATTGGGGAGGTATATATCGCAGTGGACGTTTTTCGATGAAAGAAGTATTTATAATGTGCAGTAGTTATTATTCACCTTAAATTCACGAGGTCCAAATCAAATCCCGGTTCGCACCATTGGCTTTTTCGAAACTTATGTGTCACTTGATAATAACGGTCTTGAAGTACTTTTTCGTCTAGGCGAATAAAAATACGTTTTATTGACTAAGATTGAAAGTACAAAATATTGACAAAAGAGCCTTAAAAGTTTGATTTCCTAATTTGATTTCTAAAATCAAAACAGTTGGGCGCAAATACAACAACCATTGACGAGATATCGAGGTACCCATTGTGAATGACAATGCCGTCGGACATGCTCGTTTTGTAATTTACAGTTTATGTGATTCGAAATCTAGAGCATGTTTTAAAAAAATCGATAAGGAAATTAATCAAACCTCTTCTATAGCGTATCCGATTCGTATTCGATAATTTAACACAAAAACTTTGTCATTACCGTGATGCTAGTTATCGTGCTGTCACATTTATGTTTATTTAGTAAATCTGGAGTGTGACAAAGATGGCATATCAACCCACTAGCGTCACGCTAACTTCAATCTTTTCTTGTAAGCTCTCTGCTCGTGTGGAGACAAAACAGTGTCAGCTTTTACTGTTGTTTGGGTTATATTTCTTTTTTCTTTCGACGGGTTATATTTACGTTTAGGTTGCACCTTTTTTTGTGTAAAACTTTGCTATTCACTAAGAATTATTACTAATAATTAATTTGACGGACGATTTAGCGCAGTGGTTAAGAGCTTAAGCCGCTCCGCCCACTGAGTCTAATAGTCGCGGGTTCGATTCCCGCACGGGACGAATCTTTGTGTGATTCACAATTATTTGTTCCGGTCTGGGTATTTGTGTAAGTGAATTTTCATGTTTGTAAACGCACCCATAATACAGGAATAAATCCTAGTCTTGGGCTACGTTTTAAATAGACAAAAAAAAAATAAAAAATTATCCGTGTCGTGGGCGCGTTTACAAATATAAATTTCACTTAAACAGGGACCCAGACTGAATCAAATGTTTGTAGTACATATAGCTCCTATTATATATTATAATAATAATAATAATAAAGCCTTTATTTAACAATCTTACATAAAATATATTTACAATATAAACTTATTTACTCGTTTGACACCGGTCCGTGAAGATTGTCTTGCTGTCCAGCATAGGCCTCCCCTAGAGTACGCCACCGAGTGCGGTTCAGAGCTTGTCTTCTCCAAGTATACCCCGCTATTTTCACAATATCGTCTTCCCATCTACGTCGCTGTCTCCCTTTCTTTCTTTTGTGTTGTCTCGGGCACCATTCTGTTACATCCCTAGACCATTTATCTATGTTACTCCTAATCATATGACCTGCCCACCTCCATTTTAGTTTTTTAATGCAGTACGTAATATCTGTGACTCTTGTTTTGCTCCTTATAGTATCTAGCTTAATTTTATCTTTTAATTTAATGCCCATCATGCTTCGCTCCATACTGTGCTGGCAAGTTTCTAATTTGCGGATGCTTTGATTAGTTAGGCTCCACGTTTGGCACCCATATGTCATAACAGGCAGAATGCAGGAATTAAATATTTTACCCTTTGCTTTCAACGGTACGAAAGGATTCTTCATTATCTCTTTGAGAGACCAGTATCTTTTCCAAGCCAAAGTGACTCTGTTATTTATTTCTTTCTTTGTGAGGTCTATTGGAGATATGATCTGTCCTAGGTATGTGTATTCATCCACATATTCTATATTGTTACCGTTAACGGATATAGGAATGTTTTCAGAGCTTGACATAATTTTTGTTTTTGCAGTATTCATTGATAGTCCCACTTTATCACTTTCATACACCAGTTGCTTTAACATCTTTTGTAAGCTTCTTGGGTCTTCAGCAATTATTATTAGATCGTCTGCAAATCTTAAGTGGTTTAATCGCACTCCGTTAATATTCAATCCGTACTTATCCCACTCGAGACGTCTAAACACGTGTTCGAGAACAGCTGAGAAAAGTTTGGGTGACAAAGGATCCCCTTGCCTTACTCCTCTTTTTATCGGAAAATAATCCCCATCTCTTTCTGTTCGTATCCTTGCTTTCATGTTCTTGTACACGTTGATAATTAGTCGAATATATTTTTTCTCCACTCCTTGTGTTTCTAAGGCTTCCCATATTTTTGCGTGTTTTAGGGAGTCAAATGCCTTATTATAATCCACGAACGCAAGGTAGAACGTAATATTGTATTCACTACTTTTCTGAATTACTTGTTTTATCGAGTGTATGTGATCTATTGTTGAGAACTTGCTGCGAAAGCCTGCTTGTTCTTTGGGTTGGTTTTCATCCAGAGTCTTTGTTAAACGGTCTAGCAGTATCTTTGAAAAGATTTTGTACACGTTCGACATCAAGCTGATGGGCCTGTAGTTGGCTATGTCATCTTTTTTCCCTTTTTTGTGCAGTATTATTATCGTTGACAAAGTCCATTGTTGAGGAATATTTTCTGTGTGTAAAATTTCATTGAATATGTCTGTGATAGTGTTCATCGTTGCTTTGGATGATCCTATTAGCAATTCGTTCGATATGCAATCTCCTCCTGGCGTTTTACCTCTTTTTTGTGATTTGATAGCCTTATTGACTTCGTCTCTCGTTATACACGGAATTTCTTCCTCGTTGTTTTTAACGCAGTCCACTAGCTGGTTGTGTTCCTCTATTATTTCGTCATTGTTGTATAATTCGCGGTAATATTCTGTTGCTACTTCTAATATTTCTATTCTATTTGTCTTACTTTTCTTATTTCTGTGGTGTTTTATGCTGTCGATCCAGGTTATATTTTCTCTTAGTTCAGTCCATGCTTTCTTGATTCCGCCTACTTTTTCTATATGGTAATTTAGTGTTTCAGTTCTTGATTTCTCTCTGTGTTTACGTATTTGCAAGGTTATTTCTTTACTAAGTTTTATTATTTTTTGTTTGTTAGTTTTCCTGTCCTTAAACATATTTTTCCTTTGCATAATCAACCTTCTTGCTTCTAGACCTAATTTGTCTTTTATCTCTCTTGTTGTTCTAATTTTACTTTCGGTTTCTTTTAGTTCCTTTTCTAGAGCATCATACTTTACTTGAATTTCTTTGAGATTATTTATTTTTTCTAATTTAGTGCGTAGGGACTCTAAAATGTTTTCCGGTATTTGTAAAGCTACAGGTTTTCTTGTATTGTAAATATTTTTCCTTGATGTTTTTGGTTCCATTATATACAGTTGACCTCTAAGTAGTCTGTGGTCTGTGTTGTAGTTAAATTGGTTGACAATATTTATATTTGAGAATAATCTTGGTTTGTTTGTGGTAATGTAGTCTATTTCGTTTCTTATCATTCCATTCGGTGACATCCATGTCCATTTTCTATTAATATTCCTATTGTAGTAGCTGTTCATGATGTGTAGGTTGTTTTCCAAAGCGAAGTTTATCAGTCTTTGTCCATTGTCGTTCCTTTTGCCTGATGTATGTGGTCCGAGTGCTTTGTCTTCGTTTATTCTCCTCTTTCCTATTTGGCCATTGAAGTCCCCTATTACAATTATGGTTTTGTGCAAGGTTGGCATTATTTCATTGAGTTTGTTATAGAAATCGTTTTTTATTTCTTCTTTGGCGACATCAGTCGGGGCATATATTTGAACTATTGAAGATGGTTGTTTATGGCCGGGCAATTTAATGTTCAAAACTGCTATCCTATCTGATATGCCTCGAAACTCTATTATTTCGTTTTTGAGATAATTTTTAACCATAAATCCTACTCCATATAGACCAGCTGTTATATTTTTGTAGTAAAATATATATTTTTCGTGTTCTTCGGTTTTCTCAACGGCTCTCCGTACTTCGCTTAAGCCTATTATGTCCCAGTTTATGGTTTCTAATGCATTTTCCAATTCAAGTAGGGATTCTCGGGATTTTAACGATCTTGTGTTTATTGTGGCTATATTTAGTCTTGTTCTTTGTTTTTGTTTATTATTTTCGAAGTATTGTTTGTTCAGTGAAGGGTTCATAGATTTATTTTTATTTACTATAAGCTCTTGGGGGGTGTGGTCTATCTCCCCGCGGTGACCAACCGTATTGGGGATCTGTTTGTTTTTCGTTAATATTTTTCTTGCACTATTTGTTTTATCCACGTTTCCGGTGTCGGATGATTCCTATGCCTTATGTGGTTGCGTTTGTTTCTCCGTCATTGAGAAAGATCTGGCTCTCATGTATGCAAATGCATCAGTTTTTGGCATTTTAGACGGTGCAATAATGTTTTTCCCCTCTGTAGGATAAGATTCTATTTGTATGTTCTTTGGTGACTTAGAAATTTCTCTTTTCCTCTTTTCGGCTTCTGATTTATTTCTTACAATAAGTTTGTTATTCTTAATGAATGCTTCATTTCCTTTTTCCCTCTCTTGTTTCAATTGTTGTTGTAGATTTTTACGCAGTTCAAGGGTTTCTTTTGAGAAATCTTCGGTTAGAAAAGAATTGTGTGGTATTTTTGTTTTATTTTTCATTATTTCTACCTTCTTTTGATATGACGTAAAGGAAATAAGTATGGGTCTGGTTTTTCTTTCATCTTGTTTTCTTCCTAATCTGTGATATTTATTTATTTCAAACTTCTCTATATTAACACTCGTTTTTTGTAAAATATCCATTATAGTAATGAATAGTTCTTCATTATTATTTTCAGTTTCATTGACACCATGTAATATTATATTATTTTTCTTATTCGCCTCTTCTAAATATTTTACTTTCCTGTTCAATGTTTGAACTTCGGATTTTAGGTATTTATTTTCTTTTAATATTGGTTGTATTTTATCGTCTATAGTGCGCATTAAGGTATCAGTTATGCTCTGTGTAATTGTTGTTGTTTGTTTTTCTAATTCTGTTTTCATCAATTGAAATAGTTGTAGCATTTCCTCTGACATACCTTTAGTACCCATAATGCGATAACTATACGTATCAGTATGCGTGCAACGGAACGTAATGCTTCGTCTGTTATGTTGGTATTACTGCGGTTGTGTACGTCAGTGAGACTTGCGAAGTGTCAATTCTGTCCGTTGTTATGACAATAATGTATAAATATCTAACCTCGAAATTGTGATGTTGTTGGTGGTATTTTCCAATATAATCCGTTTTTAGTGAAACTTTTCCACACTTCAGTTGTTATTGGCTTTGTTATGGTGATTTTTTTGTCCGTTCGGATTAATATTTGCTGATTTATACTAGTTATTGAATAAAAACTCGGGAGCACTTTTAACGCACTGTTACTCGTTTGACAGCCGGAAACTATCCGTGTCGTGGGCGCGTTTACAAATATAAATTTCACTTAAACAGGGACCCAGACTGAATCAAATGTTTGTAGTACATATAGCTCCTATTATATATTGCCAGTTACCAAATGGTTAACTAAAGACAAGCGATTCAAATTTGATAGTTGCTCAGATATTTTTTTTCAGTTGGTTTATTATTAAATTGATAAGTGGGCAGTTCCGTGGAGCTAAATATATTATAACAACTTTCAAACTATTTATTCTATGGTATTAATTAGGGCACATACGGTTAATGTTGCTCGGTGTAACCAAATAAGAATGTAATTTTGTGTAGGGCGGTTCAAATTTGTTTTATAATAGCATTCCCATGGCATGCCGCGATTTAATAGTTATTGCACGTAATAAAGTCGTTTAAAATTACTGTATTTGAATATAGGCGTGGTAGCGTGACTGGGAAAAATTGTGTTGTTCATTCGTAAAGTGTTTATAACTATTGTATACGAATGTTCTGTTGGACTGCCGAATGATAACTTCTAGATATACCAATTATATAATACCTGCCTTGTTGGTCTAGTGGCAAAACGCATCGCTTTGTGTTCACTGATCCTGGCTTCAAACCCTAGGTCGAACAAATGTAGTTTTTCTCACGAAAAATTCCCAGTAGTAGCCCGGAGTCTGGGATTGTGCCCGGTATATGGCTTCAGGCTCGCCCCCTGTAACATGGGACCTAACATGGTCGGCGAAAAGTGGATGTACTCAGTACACCTCTGCCACCCCTGCTTAGTGAATATAGGCGTGACGGTGTGTTTTACCATTATTATAAAGAGGAAAAATTTTAATAATTCTTTCACCATTCGAAAGCTACATTATCTATAAGTAACCCGGAAAGTGGCCCTGTTGTCGTCGGAAAACTGGTAGTAATTGTATAAAAACCAGGGGTTGGAACCGGTTTTTATAACCCGGTTTAAAACGTTCGGAATCCGGTTAAAAATAACGTTTTTTTTAATGGGTTAATCAAGAAACCCTTTCAAACTGAACGAAATTAATTTCGATTACCGGTTATTCTATATCATCACGCCAGATCCCTTGCAGGGTAGGCAGAGAGTAAAGAATTCAGACAGGTTCTTTCCTTACATACCTCTCTGGCTTCCTCCACTTTCAGAGTGTTATTACAAAGAAAATATTTTTTTAGTTTTTAATATCGATATTAACCGTTTAAACCCAGCCGCGGCATACAGATTCCAACGGAATATTCTTAATAAGAATATTCCGTTGGAATCTTGTATAGTATCTTAGTCATACAAAGATTTTTTTGGCCCGTGGCTAAAATCAGAAATAATAAGTCAAATGTCCGTTCATGATAGTTGCAGAGTTGATGTTTGCTATAAAATTTACCCAAGTTCCTTTTTTTAATTGATAACCGTGCGGAACCGCCTGTTAAAATATCTCCTTGGATAAGGAACATTTTACTATAATATTTTTCACACAAGGTAGTGACACTTCTAAGTGCCAAACGAAATTAATATTTAATTCAATGATAATAAGACATAGTACCATAAGTATAGAAACTGGCCATCTTATTGCCATTAAATAAAGTATAATTTTCTTTGGCACTTACAACTGTCACAGTACCCATCCTTCATGAAAAATACTATGAATCCGTTAATCGTAGCAGCCGCCGACTACGATCCACCCCCCCCCCGACCACTGCCGCCACCGCCGGCCGCGACATGTTCTCACCGATCCCCCCATGCTTTGTCATCCCTTCTTTCCGCTCAGAATACGGGCGACGACGACGTAGTCGTAGATCCCCACAGCGACTGTCTTAACAGAGGGCGCCTCGAGTATGTCGCCCCTTGCCCGTCTGGCTCGAGCGGGCTCGGCCCTTAAGTCCGGTGAAGCTGTAAAGGCGTCGCGGCCAACAGCGTACATCATTCACACACACACACGAAAAATACTATAAAGGGTAACCCTAATTTCACACCAACGCCCTCTGTCAATATCATTCACGGGCAACAATATCCTTGTCGGACTATATCATCTATATCTTGTATATGACGACGTCTTGTCAAATTAGGCAGAGAACGACTGCTAAAGGCTACGTGTTTTGGTATGAATATTATATTTTCTGCAACAATGCTTTGTCTCGTTTTTAAAAGTAGTGTGATTAAACCTAATGATAAAACCACATACATAAGTACCTATTTAAGATCTTATTCGTGGAATCTGCGCAACAGCGGGTACTCGTAAATGAGAATAAAGTTAATATACGAAAGTAATTGTGACGGGACGGAATAAAACGAGTACTAATTGGAAATTACAACTTAAAAAGGTACCTAATTAAAACGTGTTTTACATCCAAAATATAATGTCGATAATTTGTTAATCACATGCAACGATAATATAATTTAAGAATGTTATGGATACGGATGCCTCTATATTATTATTTTTAAGTATTCTTTCGTGTCTGTTAAGGTAGGTGTCTTCTTACACCGTCACGCCTATATTCCCCAAGCAGGGGTGGCAGAGGTGTACTGAGTACACCCACTTCTCGCCGACGACGTTAAGCCCCATGGGCGAGCCTATTGCCATAAATCTGGACGATTTAGCGCAGTGGTTAAGAGCTTAAGCCGCTCCGCCCACTGTGTCTAATAGTCGCGGGTTCGATTCCCGCACGGGACAAATCTTGTGTGATCCACAATTATTTGTTTCGGTCTGGGTATTTGTGTGTGTGAACTTTAATGTTTATAAACGCACCCACGACACAGGAATAAATCCTAGTGTGGGGCAACGTTTAAAAAGAAATATATATATCGGCACAATTCCAGACTCTGGACTCATACTGGGAAGTTTTCATTAGAGAAACTTCATTTGTCTGAACTAGGATTTGAACCCAGGACCTCGTGAACACCAAGCTATGCGCTTTGCCACTAGACCAACGAGGCAGTCAACGAGGGGTCTTCTTACAACTCTTTTAGGCATTGCTTGAAGATGGGTCTGAAATTGTGCTACAATTTCACTTAATCTGGATACTTTTTAAAATGATTGGCCAGAGACGACCCATCACAAATCCTCGTAGAACATTGAGACCTTTGTCCAGCACTGGGAAAAAAATCGAACTTTCTTTCCCTCAAAATCGCGTTGTAATAATAACTGAATACAGTTTAAAACGCGTTTATAGCCCTCCATGGGAATAAAGTCTGCATATTGCAAAAATATTCACTTTTAAACACATGAAAACACAAAATTTTGCAATGCAGCAATTTCGCGACTTCCGATAATCGCCTATAAAAGTTAACTATTGGAACCAAACATACAAACAAACAAACAATTATATAAACTTAACATACAAACTTTCTATCTATCTATATCATCACGCCAGATCCCTTGCGGGGTAGGCAGAAAGTACAGAGTTCCAACAGGCTCTTTCCTTACATACCTCTCTGGCTTCCTCTACTCTCATAGTTCGCCTCATACACGCTCGCCGGTTACGGAGCCTCCTGACTTGTCCTTCAGATAAGACCCGGTCTATTTGGTTATGGTAAGATAGTCTAGGTCTTCCCCGGTACCTACATCCTTCCACTTTCGCATTGTATATCTGCTTTGTCATTCTTTCTTCTGACATTCTTTCTATATGCCCGAAACATTCATCTTTACACCGATACTCTCTTTCATACCTATTTGCTTTCTTACTACGCTGTTGCGAATGCGGTCGGTCAGCTTCACTCCGCACATCTTCCGCAGAACTCGCATTTCCATCGCATTTATCCTTCTTTCATTCTCCTTCTTACATACCCACACATATACAAACTTTCATATTTATAATATTAGTAGGATGTACTAGTTGTACCCGCAACTTCTTTCGCGTTATTTTCAGGCGTGTATTTCACATCCTTAAGCTTTTTTCAAGACAAAAGATAACCTATGTCCTTCCCCTGGATAAAATCTGTGTCCTTGCCGAATTTGATCAAAATCAGTTCAGCGGTTTAGGCGTGAGAAGGTAACAGACAAAAAGACTTCTATCTATCTATATTATCACGCTAGATCCCTTGCGAGATAGGCAGAGAGTATCGAGTTCTAACAGGTTCTTTCCTAACATACCTCTCTGGCTTCCTCCACTTCATAGTTCGTCTCATACACCCTCGCCGGTTACGGAGACTTACAAACAGAGTTACTTTCGAAATTATAATATTCTCTATCTATCTATTTATATTATTACGCCAGATTCCTTGCGGGGTAGGCAAAAAGTACAGAGTTCCCACAGTTTCTTTCCTTACATACCTCTGGCTTCCTCCACTCACATAATTCGTCTCGTACACGCTCGCCGGTTACGGAGACAAACAGAGTTACTTTCGAAATTATAATATTAGTTAGGATTTTTAAGTATTTCAAGTGGAGATAGGCAGGACACGTCGCAAAATGTGGTGAAGAGGGCGGCGTCAGATCTGGTAGGTTTATGACCGAATGGTGGCCACGGAAAGGATAGGAAGGCCAGTAAAAACATGCACCGGTAATGTGATCATATGCATAGATACGACCTGGCCAAGATTGGCTCAGAATAGAGATATAATATAAAGGGGAGGAGACTTATGCCCTGCAGTGGGTGGAATAAGCTGGTAGTGATGATGATGATTTTACAAAGCATTATTGGCTTTAAATATAAGATTGTATCCATCTTTCCCGCTTAGAAAGGAAGAAGGAACGCGGTCTGGATTTTCGTTTTTTTCAGTCCACTAGGTGACTGGTATTGTATTTCTGTAATTTAGGTTGTTTGAAGTTTAAGGAAATTCATGACGAAACAACCAGTATCAAAATAAGGCAAAATTACTTTGAAAGGGTCGGTGTCATAACGGATGAGCAAGTGAGCATAAAATACATGTATTTAAATGAAGTAATAAAGTACCTTGTGACCAAGGATCTCGTGATTACAAAGCGCATCGCTTTGTGATCACCAGATCGCTTTGTGATCACGAGGTCCTGGGTTCAAATCCTAGGTCGGCCAAATGCAGTTTTTATGACGAAAAATTCCCATTGCGAGTTCGGAGCCTGGAATTGTGCCCGGTATATGGCAATAGACCTCACATCGTCAGCGAAACGTGGGTGTACTCAGTACATTTCTGCCAACCCCGCTTGGGGAATATAGGTGTGACGGTGTTAAGTAGAAGTAGAAGGTGTATCTATATCATCACGCCAGATCCCTTACGGGGTAGGCAGAGAGTACAGAGTTCCAACAGGCTCTTTCCTTACATACCTCTCTGGCTTCCTCTACTCTCATAGTTCGTCTCATACACGCTCGCCGGTTACGGAGACTCCTGACTTGTCCTTTAGATAAGACCCGGTCTATTTGGTCATGGTAAGATAGTCTAGGTCTTTCCCGGTACCTACATCCTTCCACTTTCGCATTGTATATCAGTTTTGTCATCAAGATAACTGGAAAGAACTTTGACTACATCTCAGATAATAGTAGAAGTGACTTTTTGAGCTTTGTTGTTTGATGATTTATAGCTGACTAGCTGTTATACAAGGCTGCGCCCGCCTTTATTATGTAATATCTTTATATATTATCTCACTACTAGTTTCTGCCCGCAACTTCATCCGCGTAACCATTAGACAGAAACTTAACATTTTTCCGGGATTAAAAGTATTCTGTGTTAATCCAGGTAATGTGTGAGCTAAATTTTATCAAAATTCGTTTTTGCGTGATTGAGAACAAACATACAAATATCCAAACATACAAATTTTAACATTTATTGTATTAGTAGGATTACTGAAATACAATATGTTACTTCTGGATAATGTAGCTTTCTAATGGTGAAAGAAATATTAAAATCGGTTCAGCCGTTTCTGAGTTTATCGATTAAAACAAACATACAAAAAAAAATCTCTTTATAATATTGGTAGATTTATAGTGTTCGTGTACTCTTTGGCAGCCTTTTCAGAGACTTGGTCATGAGATTTATCTACACAGGTGTTAGTGCTGTGTGTGGCAAAGTCTGCGCGTCTGCGTCACCGTGATATGAGGTGAGATCATTGTTTATGCTGCATAACGATGTTTGCAGTTCCTGGTAACGGAGATATGCCTGTATGTAGGTAGATAACGGTGTACAAACATGTAGTTATTAAATTCGCATAATCAAAGTCTGGTAATTATGAAATTGGATGCTGGTTGTTATTAGCTTTTCAAGTAGTGATAGATTAATCATCAATACGACGTACATACATCGATATGATTTGAAGAGGGCTTGTCTAATAGTTAAGAGGGTAGGCCGCTCCACTTACTAGATTGAGCAGCCTCGAGTTCGACCCCTACTTGAAACAAATATTTCTGAAACCCATGAATGTTTATTTCGGTGTAGGTATTTGTGTAACCCAGGAATAATTCCTAGAGCGGGGCTACATTTTCTTTCATTAAAAAGTAATACATGTACCTGTAAACAATAAATATATCACACACTTGTGTACCCCTGACGATTGCGAGGTCCTGAATTCAATTCTTAGGTAGGATGAAGTGTAAAGGCGACAATCGCATCGAAGATATTTCGCAAACGACTACGAACCTAACTCTCCCTCTAACTATCAGTCGCTAGCGCCGTCCGCGGCATGTTCTCACTGACCCTCCCGATGTCCTTACATCCCTTCTTTCGGATACAGATACCGCACACAGGATCAGACACCGACTTCGCCGGTGAGGTCGAAGAATCTCTTGAACGCCGGCTGGTGCAGAGCACCATGGTGAGACACCTAGTTTACGCCCTCCCCAATAGAGGAGCCTTGAAGCGCCCTTCAGCTAGTTGCCCCCTTGCCCTTCTGGCCCGAGCGTAGTGGTTTCATGCTCGCCCTCTTGTCCGGTTAAGCTGTAAAAGCCCCGCAGCCAACAGCGTAAATCATTGACACACCCAAGCTTAAGCCTAATTCCCGCAATGGATCAATTTTACCTCTATTTATTGACACTAAATCTCCCCTATTTTCTTGGTCTCAGTTCTTGCATAGTGATTCGGTATGTACAATGTACAATTTCAATATAAAAGTGTTATAACACATAGTTTAAATGAGCTGCCATTTATGTTGTATGTATTTTTGTCTCGAAAAATTCTAAGTAGCAGACCGGCGCCTCGGATTTTGCCCTGTATAATGGCAATAGGCATTCACTTTATCGTTATTTTTCAATTCAACTTTACCGTGAGAAGGGGCGAATTTCGGATCTGAGGTCAAGGCTCACTTTCGGTCGCTGAGCCAACGGAGTAAGTAAGACTACCTACCGTCTCTACAGAGTAATTTCGAATTGGGGTATGAAGTCAAAAGTCGTACCACTTATACATACGTCAGTCGGAACAACATTTTATAATTCACTTCTTTTCACTTTCTCATAAAAGTTCACTCGACCTATTTGTATTGAAAAAGAAAAAACAATTCGCAAAAATAAAAAGTTTTAGAACATAATACGGTTTGGTCCAGTGGTTGAGATCTTAAACCACTCCGCCTACTTGATCGAGGACTCGCGGGTTCGATCCCCGCACTGGACAAATGTTTGTGTGATCCACAAATATTTGTTTGTGTATGTAATTTTTTGTATTTATAGCGTAACTACGACACAGCAATAATTCCAAGTGCGGTAGGTTTATTTTAGAAAAAAAACATGACCAAAGTAATTGTTTAGTCTGCCGGTATGATTCCGCAGTTCCGAATCATCGTCTATAACTAATACATAATTGATTTTCTTCGTTTGCAAGCCTACCAACAATTCATCGTGTAGTAAATAATAGTTTCGCAATTTCCTCTAAATCTTCTTATGACGTTTTATAGACATGTGGGTGTACCCGTTGTTCGCTGTATGGGCAGACAATTCCAGGTAAGCGTAAGAATGGGTTTCCATCTCGGCGGTTCAAGGTTGACCTGCTTCACAAATTTCGTTTTATTGCGGCGAGGCGCCAACGCATTTTGATGAGGCCACACTCCAAATAGCGAAAAATCCATTGCGGTTGTTTTTGTTCTGCATATATTAAATATTATATTTTTTTTAATATATTATTTAGTAGCGACCCGCTCCGGCTTTGCATGGATGAATTATACACATAAACCTTCTTTTTGAATCATCCGTCCATTGGTTAAAACCGTATGAAAATCCGCTCGGCAGTTATTGAGTGTATCGCGTTCAGACAGACAGACGCGGCGGGGGGACTTTGTTTTATAATCTCCCGTGTGATTAGTTAATCATATATATATAT
The DNA here is from genome assembly GCA_905147815.2 of Phalera bucephala. NCBI lineage: Eukaryota > Metazoa > Arthropoda > Insecta > Lepidoptera > Notodontidae > Phalera > Phalera bucephala. The sequence continues at coordinate 12,993,544 of LR990627.1, forward strand.
ATATATATATATATATATATATATATATATATATATATATATATATATATATATATCGATCTATATATATATAAATCGCAAAGCAGCTCGCCATCGCAGTAACATCTTGAACCATGGACTATTTAATCGCTTTTTGTGTGTTTGAAATCATATAATAGTTTAGTGTTCTATATGTATATTGCTTTAGATCATCATCATTATAACTTCCAGCTCATGCCACTTACTGTAGGGCATAGCACCTTCTCTCTTACGCTAAATATCTTAATTCCAAGCCGATGCTGGCGCTTTGGTTGCTTCAAATGTCATCAACCAATTATAATTGAGGTTGAATGTCTTCCTCATTTTTAACCGACTTCAAAAAGGAGGAGGTTCGTCTGTATGTATGTTATTTTTTCTTTTTTTTTATGTATGTTCACCGATATTTTCGCCAATTGTGGACCGATTTAAATGATTTTTTTTTGCATTGGGTTCAGCATTGCTTCAAGGTGGTCCCATTTTAATGTCATCGGTAATGGACCTTGAACTTTGAGGATACACCAGGAAACTCCTTAACGACAAACAATACGAATGCGCAGATTGAGATATTAGGGGTATTACCTCAATTCTATAAAACAAAGTAAAATATTAGCCGACTTAAAAAAAGGAGGAGGTTCATAATTCGTCTGTGTTTTTTTAACTTCTTTGCTTATTAACCGATTTTGATGATTTTTTTTGCATTAGATTCAGTCTAGCTCCGAGGTAGTCCCATTTTAATTTTATCGGTATTGGACCTTGGACTTTAAAGATACACCACGGGGCTCCTTGACGGCAAACAGCACGAATGTGTAAATTAAGTTATTGTGAGTATTATATCAATCCTGTAGGCATCTTACTGTAGAAATAAGTAGCATAATATAATATTACCTATATGAATATTAATAATAAAATCACTCATCACTTAAAACTGTAAAATAAAAACATTTAAATAGAAGGAAAACGGACTTCAAATACCAAAAAATAAATATTTGAAGTCGGTGCCAAGTAACCGACTGCACCAACCGACATCGACTTCAAATATTTATTATTTGCTCTTTGAAGTAGGTTTTCCTTTCTTTCAATTGACTTCACAAGATGCCTTTTTATTACTCTAGCATAAGTAAACGTTGATAAGTACCACGAGATTGGTGTATTTATCTCGCGCACTCGTTACGCAATATTTAAGTGATAAAGTTAACATTTGATTATTACAACGATTTAATTTAATTAAGCAATTTATTATTTCATTATATCGCCGTTTTCGTGTAATTATGACACAAAATGTGACAAAAATAAATGCATAAAGTTCGCGAACGTAACAATTGTACAACTGTATGCTGAGTCGTAAAGTACGATAAAATATTATGTCAACTTCGCAACTGCATTGCGGTTTGTGTAGGTCGACCTTTTTTTATCGGACCACACGGCTGGGTCCTTGGGTTCACATAATATAGACTTTGAAGGAGAAATGAGGTTGCGGTGTAAGTACAAATCATGAATATGATACTGTATATTGGGAACAAAATTCACTATTAATGTAAAATGGTATCGCAACAGGCTAAGGCGGTGTTTGTGAGATAGACGTCTATGAGAAACTGGTTCATTAATAATAATATTAGCCCTGTTAAGAAACTGTCCCACCGTTGGCCATGGGCATCGTCTCAAACTGAGAGGGTTTAGGCCATAGTCCACCACGCTGGCCAAATGCGGGTTGGCGAACTTCACACACCTTCGAAAAACTCTCGGGCATGCAGGTATCCTCACAATGTTTTCCTTCACCGTTAAAGCAAGTGATAGCTAACTTTTAATACGCACATGCTTTCGAAAAGATAGAGGTGCGTGCCTGGATTTGTACCTGAGACCTCTGACATTGCAGTCCAACGGTCTAGCCACTAGGCTATCACTGCTCTGGTTCACTAACTAGCCAAAAACCACACAGTAAGGAAAGGGGAGCCAATCTTAGCTCTGTAGCAAGATACTTTAAGTTAGTTTAAAAAATCTGGAGAAGATCTGTAGGTCTGGAGAAGGTCTGTCTGATATTATAATGATTTTAGTCAAGTTCGTAGCTTTTAATTCTGAAATCAAATTATGATTCAATAAAGAACGATTATAATGCTGGCCTATTATCAATGTGAATTACTACTACATAATCGGGAATCCTTTACTGGTGCTGCGTGGTGTAGCTGGGGATCAGGAGGTCTTGAATCCGAATCCTTGGTCTGACAAAGCATTTTTGAGCATATTTATCGAAAACATTTTCAGTATTAGAATCTGTACCTAATACACTCGGGTGCTAGAGCAAAGGTTTAAACACAACATACCTCTGTTCTTTGGGGTATATATGTTAATGTGACGGTGTTTATTTTTTTTTAATCTGGAGTGATGTGGGGCGATAAAAAAAATTTACGTAACTTTGATAAACTCAAACTCAAATAATTTATTTTATATAAATACTGCGAGGGCACTTACAAATAGTCAATTTACATTTTTTTAAATTTAACTTAACTACTAATCGACCACCGGATCGGGACGCTCCACTGAGAAGATCCGGCGAAGAAACTCAGCGGGCTGGTCTTTTTTTATTCTCTCTCTTCATTCCTTTATATTTTTTTCAATCATTTTCTGTTGATACAATGTTTAGGTTACAATTAAAAAGTTTACGATCCGGCTTCAGTATGATGTCCCAAGTCTGCTATTTTTTACGTGTTTTGTAATTATGACATGCAACAAAAATCGTTCAATTACAATTGTACCAATTGTTTCGAATGGTACCATAAAAAAATTGGAAAGCATTGAATTAGTAGATTGGAAACTGGCAAAACTAACAATTATGATGTCAATGATTATATTAAAATTCCAATAACGGACTTGGGGCCCTGGTCTGCAGACAGCCCTCATTTAGTTCATGTCAGCTTTAATTTATAGTCTAAACCAATCTTTATTACTTCGATAATGTTTTTATCATTGGACCACACTACGTGGTCGCCCGAGTAGGCAGTAAGTTCGGAATAAAGTCGATATTGTTGCAAAAACGAATGTGTTGCGGCTACGCTATCGTAACCCCGACACCCAACACCTATATATATTTTCGTCAATTTATGTAAGTTGAACTTGTTTCTGCAATGGACCAGAAATATACAGTCATGGTCAGTTCAAAAAGTCTTATAATTTAGTTTATTTTAACGAAATATTATGTTACTGTGCCGCTAGAGAGTTGATAAGACATCCTTGACATATAAAAATTATTATATAAACATGAACGCGACAGCATGCTTACTCCGTAGCGTCACGCTAACGTCAATAAATTCGTGCTAAGCCCTCAGGTCACTAAAATTGATTAGTGTGTAAGATTTTTTTCAATATTTGCCAACTTGACTTAAATATTTAAAACTGTTTAAAACAGACGGTCGAGTGGTTAAGACCTTAAACCGCTCTGCCGAGTGGATTGATTAGTCGCAGGTTCGACCCCGTTACTTTGCGTCTTCTTAAACTTTCTTGCTTCCGTCAATCGTCTTTAACTCATCCTCTTCACGTTCACCGTTTCAATATTTCCGTCCCTCTTCAACCAATTCAGTGACCCCTTCTCTAGTTTTATCATCATTATCATCGCCGCAGGACAAAGGTTTCCCCCAAAGACCGCCATAAATCGACGCCACACACTTTAGTTTATTATAAATAATCTATGTATGTAGCGTCGACCCAACCAGGTAATAGTGTGAAAGTGTATTGACAGCCTGAGGTTCTGAGGATTTAGCACAAACAGGCTGACGTCAGCCTCACGTTGTCAAGAAAGCGTGCTGTCACGTTCATCTTCATTTAGTAAATATGTAGTGTATGGCATATCAATTCGATGTGTCTTGAGTTGGTATCGGCATGTGAAGAGGATGTGTGACAGACGACTAACGAAAGGAATATATCGAGCAGAAGTGAGTGGAAGCATTGGAAGAGGTCGCCCAAGGAGAAACTATTACGACAAAATTAATTATCTCTTTGAAAAGCGTCAAGTGCATAGCACTCTCAATCACGGAAATGTATAAAGAGATATATGAACGTAAATTTAGCAAAAGGGGTGTGTTATCGAAGTTTGTGGCTAACCGTAGTCACTGCCTACCCCAGTGGGGTGAAGGCATGTATGTTGTAACAACTCGATAGCATTACGCTAACGTCAATCTGTTCGTGCTGGTTTGTGGTGACAGCGAATACCATCGATAATCCGAAGTTGAAGTATCAACCTGTTTTCACAACATGGCTTATATTATACCCCTTGAGTTCATGAGAAATACTGATATTCATATTCGTATTCGTATATTCTAATTTATTATTGTATTGAAATTGCCAGTATGATGTTATCTTCTATAAGCATTTCATGCAAATAATCATAGTTTAGCGGTATTATGTTCGAAGTTTAACTTTGGTATATAGGAATAGTACCAATTATGGACAATAACAAAGAAACATTAACTATAGATCAAAGATATCGTATGTCATGAAGAAAATGCGCCTTAATTTTTGTGTGTGTGTGAATAATCTACGCTGTTGGCCGCGGGGCCTTTACAGTTTCACCGATCAAGAGGGCGAGCGTGCAACCACTACGCTCGAGCTGGTGGGCAAGGGGGCACCTAGCTCAAGGGCGCGTCAAGGAGGAACGGCCTCGGCTTGGGCAGTCGCTATGGGGGAGGGCGTATATTAGGTGTCTCGCCGTGGTGCTCTGCACCGCTCGGCGGGCAAGGGATTCTTCGAACTCGCCGGCGAGGTCGGTGCCTAATCCTGTGTGCAGTATCTGTATCCGAAAGAAGGGATGTAAGGGCATCGGGAGGGTCGGTGAGAACATGCCGCGGACGGCGGTAGCGGCTGATAGGAGGGAAATGTGCCTTAATATAAATAGTGATTTATAGATACCTTGAATTGAATAGATGAACTACGAAAATGGGGACTAAGATGGTTGATAACCTCTGAAAAATGGTAGATATTACTCCTTACCTTGCATTGACGCATAATAGATTCACAATACATGCTAATTCTGTTTAAATGTCAAACGACCCACCTATTAGGTAGTAGCGGATTAGGTGCGAAACATATGATGCGTATTTTTACAAACTTTTATTTAATTTAATAGCCTAGTGGTTAGACCGTTGGACTGCAAAGTCAGAGTTTAAACCCGAGACCTCTGACTTTACAGACCACGCACATCTATCTTTCCGAAAGCATGTGCGAATTAAACATTACCTATCACATGCTTTAACGGTGAAGGAAAACATCGTGAGGAAACCTGCATGTCTAAGAGTTTTTGGAAGGTGTGTGAAGTTCGCCAACCCGCACTGGGACTGGTGGACTATGACCTAAACGGTGGGATAGTTTCTTAACAGGGCTAACATATTATTATATATTGCTATATATTATTTATTTTCGTCAAATCTTGCAAGCTGAATTAGAAACACTTCCTTGTCCCACGGAGTTAAAATATGACATGTTGGTTCAGTCTCGATGACAATGCATTTTTATGGTAAACTTCACCTGATTCTACACTCATGATACGATGGCTCCAGGCGAAAGAACTCAACGTCCAACAGCATGAACACGAATTTGATTAGCTGTTTTAAATTGCATCATTACCTAGCTGCATAAAAGCTTGTTGTTAAATATGTTATTTACTATTAATATTTTCTATTAACATCTCAATAGCAGTCTGTATGCCATTGTGGAGTATGTCCCAAAGAAGAGCTTGTATACTCTAGGGTCGAGAAGCTCAACTAGCCAAAGTGAATGCGGCTTTTATTTCCTTTGTTGTGCAAGTTCCCACTGCCTAGCTGGAGACCTTCATGAGCGACGAGTTCTGGCCGAAGGGTGTCATCTGCAGATTTCGTGGAAGGCTACGAGAAGCCCCTGTATAGCGCAACATGTTGCCGAAATTACATGTTATTCAGATTATAACTCAATATATTATTATATGTATGTTAGTCTGTAGGTACTATGGGCCAGTCAGTTGTATAAAAATATTTTTTTTTAATTAAATCTGAAATAAATAAATAAATAAAAAAAACAAAATGTGCTTGGCATAATGGCAATATTTTCGCCCCTATTACATCGTTAGAGGTAAGGAATATACACGAAGAAATCCCTGAACGGGCAACAACATAATCACGACATTTTGTGTACACATTCATTTTGATTGGCCGTTTCAAATGGCACCACTGCATAAAAGCTCGTTTTTAAAAATGTTGTTTTACTATTAATAAATTCTATATTACTTTGATCTAAGTCGATAATCGAGATGTGATAAGATCTCTATAATATATTGCGGATATGACATCTCCGTTCTCGATACCGAGTGCGCTTACGTTACCTTACTTTCGCTGGGTCCAAATGTAACACAACATATGCCGTTTCTCCATGCAGTTGTACTGTGGGCATGCGCCAGTCTACCCACGTGTTGGGCCCGTTATTCCAACTGCCTTGTTACACGGGCCCTTATTCGCTTCAAATATTAATATTTGTACAGCCCGAAAAATAAGACCACGACTATGGTTGACAGGAGATAGAGATCGTTGGAGGAAAGAGAAAGGACCTTTTCTCAGCAGTGGGACACATTAGTTTAATTTTATAAAAGTATGGTTATGGGCTCATTTCGAATTAATTAGATCCAGTGATGGGTATTATTCAATTTTTTTATTGACTGTTGCATCAATTAATTAAATTTTCCCAGCCCAAGTCTCGATCGAATCGAAGGCCTTCTTATAATCCACAAACGCTAAGTATAGTGGCAGGTTGTACTCTTCAGTCTTCTGTATGACCTGTCGCAGCGTATGTATATGATCTATGGTGTTGAAGCCTTTTCGGAAACCGGCTTTTTCGGGAGGCTTGGAAGTCATCGAGTCTGCGCGCGAGACGATTCGTGATGACTCTCGAAAACAGTTTATAGACATGGCTCAGAAGTGGATGGGTCTATAATTCTTCAAGAGGGTTTTATCACCCTTTTTGAAGAAAAGAACCACCACACTTCCGCGCTATAACTGTGGCGTTTTGCGCTCGAGGATGACGGTATTGAATAGCTTCTGGAGAGCCCTCAATATCGGCTTTCCACTAGCCTTGAGAAGCTTGGAAGTTATACTGTCTTCGTCTGGCGCCTTGTTGTTCTTGAGCTGTTTGAGAGCTGTGTCTTCGGTATAGTGTCGGGTCAATCTGGCTCTTGGGTCTTTGGCCGGATTACAGACAGGTGGTTGTACTGATAAAATAAAAAATAAATAAAATGTGTATAGCTGGCCATAGAAATTCTCGACTTCCCTCAAGAGTTCCGGTGTAGAGGATACAATTCTGCAGTCTCCTGTTTTCAGCTTACTCAACCGGCTCTGTTCGATAGACAGATCTCTTGCAAACACATACGGGCCTTTGTTGCGCTCGATAGTTTCTCTTATTTTGTAAGTATTGTACTCGCGTACATCGCGTGTCAGAGACTTGGAGATCTGCCTATTAAGCCGCTCGAATTCGGAAACTTCTTCAGGATCATCTTGCGTCTTTCCTCCATAAGCTTGAGGGTAACGCCTGAGAGCTTGTTGGTTCTTTTTATACGGTGGGTTTTAAAGAACTTGTACCCGACCGTATGGACAGTTTCCACTACCGTGCTGCTATAATCGTCCACGGTTATGCACTCACCTAGATTTTCGAAGCGATTCTGCAGTTCAAGCTGAAAACTATCGGGCTCCTGAATCTGGACAGGTGCTGGACGGACAGATTTCAGTTATTAGTAACTAAAATAATCTAATTTCTACAGTTGCTAGCTACGAGTAGATAGTATAGATGCGTAAGTATATCCAAATGTGGACGATTTTTGGCTGTCATTTTGTACATGATCTGTAATCTAGTATCACTACATGTTATGTCCCGCCGCCGCGTCTGTCTAAGCTGTCTGTCTGTCTGAACGGGATAAACTCAATAACTACCGAACGGATTATCATACGGTTTTTACCAATAGACTGAGTGATTCAAGAGGAAGGTTAATGTGTCTAATTTACCCATGCAAAGCCGGGGCGAGTCGCTAGTGAATAATATATTGGTACATTAAGACGTAACATTTAGTAACACGTAACATTTCGGGGGTAAAGGTACGTGCTGCGTTTGGTTATAGTAAATAAGCGCCCTGGAATCTCATGGAGACGCTTTCCGGACGCGTCTGACCACCAATTAATGCATGTAATTACCATATTTAACGATGGCAATAAATCAATTTGGTTAAGATGCTTATTTGCTTTGCTTTTTACAAGCTTTTATTAACCTAGCAATATTTTATTAGTTTGTTTAGGTCAAATCTTGTAAGAAGAACTATTCCCTCTTATCCTACGGAGTTAAAATTGTCATGTTGCTTCAGTTCCCATGACAATGCATTTATGTGTACATTCAGGATTGGCTTCAGACGAAGGAATTCCTTAACGACCAACACCATAGACATGAAATTTTGGACCTGTACACATTTAATTTTGATCAGCCGTTTTAAATTGCATCATTACTTGGATAAGAGCTTATTTTTATAAATTTTTTATACTATTAATTTATTTGTTTTAAAACCAAAAAAAATGTGAAAGAAGGACTAAGTTTAGTACAAAGACTGCGGGATTATTGACTTGGCTGTTAAAATAATTGAGATTGAAATGGGTGTTAAGTTTTCCAGATGACTTGACTTGATCTTAAATTTTGAGTTGTAATGTCTTGGTTTTTGATGAATCAGCGAGTGAGTGACAATGGTGATTTTTATTCTTAGAATTTTATTTCAAGTTTTTATACGTCAATATATCTAGAATAGTTATTATTATCTAGTATAGTTAGTCTAGGTAATCGCAAAGGCTTTAATAGGCACACAAATTTCAAGTGCTTAACTTAAATAGATTTTAATTTATGGAGGGGTCAAAACTAACTTGAAAATGATTCGTGTAATAAATGTAACAGAATACACTGCTGGTATTTATTGGTATTGGTAAAGAAGAATACCAAACTTGGCTTGATACACTGCCATGTGTCTCTATTAGTTCGAAGTATGTCTGTTTGACGGTTGTGGTTATTAACACATAACATGTTATATAAAATGTATCTATGAGTGTAATTATAATTTATTTGATGAGATATATAGAGACAAACATAGTAAAGTACTGAGTTACCAAGTAGATGTGTGAGTTTTACAAGTTCTTAAAAAAATTAAGTGTTTTATTGTTTAAAAATGCGGAGAAAATGTCCTTGGACACAGCAAAATTCGCAAATTTTGGTCCCGCATCCAACAATGTAGAATTGCTGTTTATTTATTGCTATGTAGCTGTTGCAATGAAGAAATACTATAATACAAGGACAAAACATGGCTGCTGTCTCTTATGCTTATTTTTATACTAGTGACCCGGCATATTTTCGCACGCGAAATATTTACATAAACCTTCCTCTTGAATCACTCCGTTCATTAGCAAAAACCTTATGAAAATGCATTTGATAGTTATTAAGTTTATCACGTTTAAACAGACAGACGCGGCGGAGCGGGACTTTGTTTTATAATATGTAGAGGTAAATATATTTTTTTCATAAACGACAAACTTCATTTTATAAGTAGTAGGAAGTTCTTATCATATCAGTATGCAAATATTAAAATATGACAATGCTCGTTATACTACGTAATAAGTCTTCCTCGATCTATGATATGCTTTAAGCTTTGTTCAAACGCGAAAAATACGTATATCGCATTTGATCCGGCGGCAAACAATCTAAAAATGCAAATAAGCTGTGTGGCCCTTATTCAATATGACCAAACGCGGCGTGTTATGATAACTTCGTGAAATGATGGCTGTTCCAGTCTATCCGGAATCCTTTAGACAATTACTTTTTAGAAACAACATTATTAGTATCAGATTCCGGTTGTATGGCATCGCACAACCTTGTATCCACACAGTATGATTAAAAAAAAGGGGAAGAGAAATAAATAAATAAAGTCAAGAGTTTCCGTAACCGGCGAGCGTGTATGAGACGAACTATGAGAGTCGAGGAAGCCAGAGAGGTATGTAAGGAAAGAACCTGTTGGAACTCTGTACTCTGTGCCTACCCCGCAAGGGATCTGGCGTGAGGTTATAGATAGATAGATAGATAGAAATAAATGAAAGTGAGGTTTGATTAGATCTGCGCACTGGATCGAGTAGTCACGGGTTCGATTCCCGCACGGGAAAAGTGTTTGTGTGCAAATATTTGTTTCGGTCTAGGCATTTTCTGACTTTGATGTTTGTAACTGCACCCAGGATACAGAAATAATTTCTAGTGTGGGGCTACGTTTTTTTTAAACAGATTTGCTAGAAATTTGTAAGTTTCCCGCAGGGTTTATAGATCAATTATTTGAGTTTGATCATGTAATAGTATCCTGTGTGCCATTAATTGATTATTTCACAAAGTTATCGTGACGCGCCGAGGTACATGTTTGGTTATTCGTAGCGAGTAAGGCCCTACGTCGAAAGGTAAATCACAGACAAGGCCACGCCGAAACCGCAACGAATTGCTATCGGGTTTATCTTATCTCCTGTACCTTGACGCGGATGCGCACGATCAAATGATAACATAGTAGAGATTAGGGTTAGTTATTACAAAACCGAAACTAAATGTCATCACGCCAGATCCCTTAAGGGGTAGGCAGTGAGTAGAGTAAATAAAAAAGTTGGTTCAAATTTGTATATGTAACCGACTTTCAAAGCAGTGATATCCTAGTCGTTAGACCGTTGGACTGCAAAGTCAGAGGTCTTGGGTTCCAACCCAGGCATGCACCTCTGTCTTTAGGAAAGCACGCGCGTATTAAAAAATTAACTATCGCTGGATTTAACGGAGTTTCTCGAAGGTATGTGAAGTTCGCCAACCCGCACTAGGCCAGCGTGGTGGACTATGGCCTAAAACCCTCTCAGTTTGAGAGGAGGCTCGTGCCCAGCAGTGGGACAGTTTCTTAACAGGGTTAATATTAATTTATTATTAAAATTTAAAAATACCATTTTAAAGACAAGCTTTTATAGCAAACACAACAAAAATATCTTGCTTAATTCGGGAGTTCATTTGGATTCCCTCCGGCTCCATCATCAGACCTTGGATACCATCTGCTTCTAAATTACACGTCAAGACCAATCCAACGAGCCCAAACACGTTGAGGTTATATTAATTAGTTGGGTGGTTCTATTGGCAACCTTTCGGCTCCCTCATGAGACCCTAAACACTATCTGGTTGTGTAGCACTTGTTTATATCAATCTAACAAGCTTAAACACGAGGGGGTTACATTGTATAGTTTACATGTTCCTATGGTCACATTCCGACTCCATCATAAGACCAGCTCCATAGTACTATGGCATTGCATTGTCAACAAACTTGCATATGTATTCCAAGTTTCAGCTCAATGGGATACCCGTATGTGCTTGAAAAATGGATCACATGATTTTAACCGGAAAGACAGACAGGCAGACATACGATCATTGCAAGTTAAATAAAAAATGATACCGAAATGACATTTCATAATTTTCACGCTCCAAGTTTTGTTAATGAGTGGATATGGAACAAAGGGTCTAATTGTTGTGATGATTGCCAGCTCCGTATTCAATATCGGAGTAGGAATATCGGATGTGGTATGACGGTGCGATAAGGTGCTGAATGGAGTAATGGACTGATAAGCTGAAGGTCGCAGGGTGCCTCGAAGTCGTGTTGGAGACATGCTGTCTTGCACTGTTGAAATAATGACATATAGAATTTTTTCGACGTTGAATATACAAAAAGAAATTCTTTTTTGACACTCTTTTAAAGGACGATAACAAGTACCTTTTTACGTTTTTTTTTGGTGACTTGGTATGGTTAATACTAGGAAGAAGAATAACGGTACATTTTTTCAATGATTGCGATAAACTTATCTCCTCTCACTTAAGTCTGTGCTTAAGTAGTGTTGACAGATACTTTTGCCGGCCTTTTTTCTATCTATCTATATCATCACGCCAGATCCCTTGCGGTGTAGGAGAGAGTACAGAGTTCCAACAGGTTCTTTCCTTACAGACCTCTTTGGCTTCCTTCACTCTCATAGTTCGTCTCATACACGCTCACCGATAACGGAGACTTGACTTGACTTGCCCTTCGGATAAGACACGGCCTTTTTGGTCATGGTAAGATATTCTAGGTCTTCCCCGGTTACCTACATCCTTCCACTTTAGCATTGTATTTCTGTTTTATCATTCTTTCATTCGACTTTATTTCTATAGGCCCGAACCAATGGAGCATACCCTTTCTCATCTTAACACTGATACTATCTGTTTTTTTTCCATGACTTTAATACGTAATCGTCTAAAGGTACTTTGACTACGTAGTCGTCTAATCGTTTAATGGTACTCCAGTGGCAGACGGAACACCATTACACGATCATGTCACGAAGTTATCGTAACGTGTCGCGTTTGGTCACAGAAAATAAGAGGTCTTTAAATATCACACGCAACTTTTTGATGATGATAGTAATGCGCAGTTTGTAAAAAGTATCTGACCACTTGAAATGAGAAACGACCTTTTAATGAAATATTGCTTTAATTAACACGTTAACTAAGAAATTATGCAGGTAGAGCCAATACTCTACTTACAGGCGTTAACAACAACTTTTACCTACGTAGGTGGAGCAGGAACATAATAAAAGCGTTCATTGATAATATGTATTTTTTATTTAAGGACTTTATCGCTAAGCGACTACTTCGTCTCATAAATCCATCATATGTTCTTCTTGAATATAATGGTATAGTGCCTAATTAATGCTAATACTGCAACCTTAATTAACATTTTGGCTTTATCTGATGATTGACAGGATAAATTACTGTTTAGCAAACAACGTGTTGTCCAAACCAAAGCAAGATATTCTCAGTCTTTCGTTCCTGTTTGGAACATTCCAACAATATGTGAAGAAACATCTTCAATGATTCCGCATTTAACACAGTCTGCTGATTCATCATGAATGCGAACTTGTTCATTCATGTTATAATAATTAGCAAAATGTGCGCAAAAGTGTCAACTACTCGATACTTTAGTAAATAAAAGAGTGACAGCTACTTAATATTTGTTTAATAACTAGTTTATGGCCACGAAGTACGAATTAGAAATTTATGGCCTTATGCTAATGTATATAAGCTTTAAAGCTACATCGTCATAATGCCACAATGTTTTAAATCTTTCCATGCTTTGTGTGTGTGAATGATTTACGCGGTTTGCCGCGGGGCCTTTACAGCTTCACTGGACAAGAGGGCAAACGTGTAACCACTACACTCGAGCTAGAAGGGCAAGGGGGCAACTAGTTCAAGGGCGCCTCAAAAAGGAACGGCCTCGGATTGGGCAGTCGCTACGGGGGAGGGCGTATACTAGGTGTCACGCCATGGTGCTTTGCACCGGCCGGCGGGCAAAGGATTCTTCGACCTTGCTGGCGAGGTCGGTATCTGATCCTGTGTGCGATATCTGTATCTGAAAGATGTAAGGGCATCGAGAGGGTCGGTGAGAACATGCCGCGGACGGCAATAGCGGCTGATAGGAGGGGATCTTTTCATGTAGCAGGTTTGGATTTACGGTTAAGTCGGTCCACCCACTGATTGAGTAGTCGCGGGTTCTATTTCCGCACGGGACAAATCTTTGTGTGACCCACAAATATTTGTTTCGGTATTTGTGTATATGAATTTCATGTTTGTTAATGAACCTACGACACAGGAATAATTCATAGCGCGCGGCTACGTTTTTAAAAAAGAAAAAATATGCATTTGTATCACGATGACATGAACCCATCATAAGATAACTCCATCATTCAGACGCCCCGAATGTGGCAATATAAAACATTGGGCTTAGCACAGAGCCATTGACGTTAGGGCAGGGTAATGGTGTCGAGATGATATGCCATCCTTTTCACACTACGAATTTACTAAATAAAGATGTAAGTGACAGCACGCTTTCTGGAAAGCATCTCCCTAAAGTCTTAGCTAGTTAAAAAAGCGCTATAGCCTTCAAGCTGTAGACAATATACATATTTCCTGACACAAAAACAATTTTTTGACTTCTTTTTTTTATAAAGTAGCCTTACACTGGAAAGTATTCTTGTACCGTGGGTGCGTTTACAAACATAAAATTACACTAATGCCCAGACTGAAAAAAATATTAGTGGGTCAAAATAGTAGTAGTGCAGGAATCGAGCCCGTGACTACTTGATCCAGTGGAAGCTCTTAACCTCTGGACTAAGCTGTCCGCCAAATGTCTTCATGCTAGGCCCCCAGGTCAAAAATTAGAAAATCGATTTAGCCTTCAAACTATAAACATTGTACATAATTACCTGACAGACAAAGAATTCCTTGACTTTTATTTGAACATTCGCTTTCTCGCAACATGTTGCATAATTTCTAAACACATCTTTACATCAACGCGTGTCATTCACAGCTGGGGTTTGGGGTCTAAGGATTTTAAGATAACGCAAACAACAAAAAAAAACTGACTTTGGTTTGAGAATAAAAAAATGAACACCACGCCACGACATATATTCCCGAACCGTATGGTTGGTTAGTACATCTCGTAATGTGTTCCAATGAAATGGGGGCGAAACTCAATTTTTAAGAAATGTAGCCCCACACTAAGAATTATTCCTATTGGTAGTATACCGTCACGCCTATATTCCTCAAGCGGGAGTGGCAGAGGTGTACTAAGTACACCCACTTTTCGCCGACGATGTTAGGTCCCATGTAATGGGAGCGAGCCCATTGCTATATACCGGTCACAATTCCAGACTCATACTGTGAAGTTTTCGTTAGCAAAACTTCATTTATCCCACCTAGGATTTGATGATGATGACCACCAAGCGATTTACATACACAAACACCCAGACTCTAGATCAACGAGGCAGTCAAGTTAATCTGGTTTGTTATGGATATAAAATCGAGTGGTAATGATTAAATTAAATATGTTGCTATTATTGTAAATGTCTTTTAACGCGGGTCAAGGCAATGCGCCGCTCCAGTAAGTCTGCCAGTGTTACTGATATATACAGAGAGTTTAGTACGAAAATATTGAAGTTAGCATGACGCTAGCGAGTTGATATGCCATCCCTGTCCCACTATTAATTTGCTATATAAACATGAAGGTGACAGCACGATTACTCGCTAGCGTGACGCTAACGTCTATGTTTTGCTGCTAGGGGCTCCGATATATTTTTATAAATAAACACGTTATCGATAGTATTCTGTCGATTGAGTTGAGATATTGTATTTTGCAATCGCACGCAACGTGCGCACAACGTTGTTCAGAACCTTGTATTTTTATCTAATCGAATTGTCTTATCTGCTGGTTTGCGTAGGTTAGCAGGCATTGATTTTATCTTTATATGCCGAAATAGGTGCTTTTATACTAGGCCGATAGTAATATTAAATAGTCGCTCCTCAAATAAATTAATTTTATATCTTATAACCGGAATTTGCACAAACCAGGGTTATTAACTTAATTTTATAACCTTTAGTTAGTCAATAGGCAAAGCTAACCCTGATTCGTGCAAGTGGTAGTGGCTTAGTGGGTGTTTTGAATTTTTTGAAACTATGTACATAATTTGGACAATTAAGTTTGAATTGTATGTATATATACATACAATTCAAACTTAATTACCTCTTACCTCGACTACTTTGACTGCCTCGTTGGTCTGGTGGCAAAGCATGTCGCTTTGTGATCACGAGGTCCTTGGTTCAATTCCTAGGTCGGACAAATGTACTTTTTCTAACGAAAAATTCCCAGTATGAGTACGGAGTCTGGAATTGTGCCCGGTATATGGCAATAAGCTCGCCCCCTATTACATGGGACCTACCATCGTCAGCGAAACGTGGGTGTACTCAGTACACCTCTGCCACCCCCGCTTGGGGAATATAGGCGTGACGGTGTAAATAGACGAACATAATTTGGACAATTAAGTTTGAATTGTATGTATAAACTTACTACTATTCAAGAAGATATCACTGGAAGATCGTTGAAAGATCGAGGACGAATGCTCTGTGACCTCGACAGAGTATCCAAACAAGTGGGTATTAAAATGAACATGGACAAAACGAAAATAATGTTTAATGTCCATCCTTGGGAACTCAACTCTTGAAGTTGTCGACGAATACACTTACCTGGGACAGGCAGTCCGGTTAGCGAAATTCAACTTTGAGAGAGAGGTCAATCGACGAATCCAACTCGGCTGGGCAGCGTTCGGGAAATTGCGCAAGTCTTCTCATCTAAAATACGTCAGTGCCTTAAGACTAAAGTTTTAGTCAATGTGTGATGACATACGGATCGGAGACGTGATGTCTTACAATAGGTTTCATAAAAAAGCTCAGAGTTACTCAGCCAGCTATGGAAAGAGCTATGCTCGGCGTTTCTCTACGTGATCGAAGCAGGAATGAGGAGATTCGTAGAAGAACTAAAATCACAGACATAGCCCATAGGATTAGTAAGCTGAAGTGGCAATGGGCGGGCCACATAGCGCGAAGATCGGATGGGCATCGGGGCAAAAAGATTCTAGAGTATAAACCACGTATTGGCAAGAGCAGCGACCGCCAATCTTGTAAAGATCGCAGGAAGTTGTTGGGTACAGGTGGCATCGGAAAGGTTACGCTGGAAAGCGATTGAAGAGGCCTATGTTCAGCAGTGGACAAGTATAGGCTAAGATAATGATGATGTTAGGTATCACGGAACAATTAGGTAAGTTGGAATATATATAGAATAGGCGTTTATCACAAGAAATATAGAAGAATTTGACATCCGCTTGGTCTAGCGATTTGGGCGGCGCAACCCAAAAATGTCGCACCTTATATTGTGCTCCGCGTGCCCTAACACTTGTACACAGCAGGACTTGATGGCTGCCTCCCACAATGGAGTCCAAGGTGGTCGCATTCTAGGCCGCTACCATATGACTACAGCATGTTTGCCGTCGAAAAACTAAAATGAAGTGGTTGGATTTCTTGTGATTTCGATTTTCGTTCGGCATACAGATCTTCAGGTGATCCACTAATATGTTTCGGTTAGGGCCCTTGTTTATATAAGTACAGTAAAAATGTGTTTGATAACGCCTCTGTAATACAAGACTAATGAGACAATCTGTAATACAAGATGAGAATATATTTGCCAGTATGAGAAATATATGAGATGAGCTTTGAGAATGGAAAAGACTAGAGAAGTCCAAAGTATCTGTTGGATCTCTGTACTTTCTGGCTACTCTGCGAGAGATCTGGCGGTATAATAATATTAGAATTTTAATGACTGAAGCATAAACGTCTTAACTGTATACTGGGTAATTTCTGCAAGAGAAAGATAATCTATCAGTTTGGCTACTTTCTAGAACCGATGAAACTACTGTCGCTACTAACACAAAATCTAAAGTTATACATATAATTTTATATCAACCTCTAACTTGGCTTAAGACTATCTGTATAGCATTTTGAATGGTAATACGCATTAATGCATAGATTAAGTACAGTCAATGTGAAAGTGTATTTGAATATTTGTTGGCCAATCATGGCTTAGGTAACTGCGCAACATATCTGCGATAATTTGCGAATGCAAAGAGATAGAAGAGGGATTATCAATGTTGATTCAAGAGTTATCCTCTAAGTAGTTATAAATCAATCGTCGCCTCGTTATATGACTGTCTCGATGGTCTAGTGGCGTATAATGTGCTTTACGATCACGAGGTCCTGGGTTCAAGTCCTAAGTCGGACAAATGTAATTTTCTATAGAAAAAATCCCAGTATCAGTCCGAAGTCTGGAATTGTGTCCGGTATATGGCAATAGGCTCGCCTCCTATTACATAGTACACCTCTGCCACTCCCGCTTGGGGAATGTAGGTGACGGCGTTTATAGTTATAAACAGCTTTATCATCACAAATTAATTGAAAATTGTTATTTTTAAAATTCTATGTGCATTTGATTCTACTATTTTTATTTCTACTATTTTGAGTCGTTTTATATAACCGAGGATTAGCTTGCAAATGATGGTAAAGCTATTGAATTTTCAGCAATTACAATTTGTCTAAAATTTCGCGAGTTAGTGAGAGTCTAATGGCGGGCAAGACATAAATTGGTCAATGTCTGCAAACGAGCACCTACAACTTTGAATAATTCATAAAAGGGGGCAATAATATTATACAAGGTGTAACATAATAAACGAAAGACCTAAAATTAGTTTGTTCTAAATAGGTAACTGGATTGATTCTAACAATTTTTAATGTATCTTATTTTATTTTTTCAATTTGCTTTTACTCCTTCAGTGCGCTATAAAAAAGTAAATTTATTCTTGACTTATAGCAATAAGGATATTTCAAATGCATTTCTCAAAACGCACATATACACGTACAAGTTTAATTGTTAATTGGGGTATAAAAGTGCTTAAAAAGGGTAAAATCCTTTAATTAGGAAATTTGGTTTTCGTTTTGAATTTATGAAGCAATTCTCTAATCAGGGTGTTTGAGGTCTTGCGTTTATGATGTTACACCTTGTATATATTTATTTACGACATGTGTAGGTAAGAGCGATTTTATTTTATCACACAACTTTAAGCTCAGACTATGATCTATTCTAATCAAACTTTTTAAGCAAACCATCACCGTTTTTAGATGTTTTACATGAGATTGCAATCTATAACAAGCGTAATATGAAGGCGACAGTACCTATTGCCGAAAACATGCTGTTAGCAAGAAAACGAAGTTTTTAATTTTAAAGATTAATTGGAATAGACAATAGGAAATAATATATTGGAGACATAGGAAACAAATTGGCAGGTTTGCGAGTGTATGAAACGGTCATTTACAGTGAATAACACAGTCTTCTTAAACCAGTAAATGATCGTGTTAATGTGTAAAACATACCGCCTACTTACTACCAACAAGCAGACAGCGTTATGGCTATGAGAACCAAATATGTATTTATTTAAAATATTTTGTTTACCAACATTCTTATAGCGCTTTGGTCTACAAACTTACATTTGCGGTCGACTTTATGGTAACTGTTTTCACCGAAAAAATATTTCAGTGAAAATATTGCTAGTTTGAGTTTTGGCCATCCGAAAATGTAAGTTTGTGGCGATCCATAAGGTTACAACTGCCTACGTAGAAGAAATGTTATATATTTAAGTGCTTACCGCTTAAGGTTGCCAACTGTTCCATTTAAGCGAGATGTCCCAAATTTTTGGGTTTGTGTACCCTGTTCAGACAATGCAGACCAAGCAGGGAACCTTTTTTTTGGGTCTATCGTCATCAATATCCCATTATCTGGAGGCAGAATATCTTTCAGCCATTGTAAGATATATTATGACTGATTTGGTATTATGTTTACGTCCTGCCACCTACCAGATGTGAAACTTTCTTGAGGTCATTCTCGTACTTCTATAACTTAACTAATGAGTTATGAGTTCATAATAGGATTGACAAACGGTGGCTGTGACATTTATGATTGGTAAAATTTTCTTGTTGAATTTCACCGAGCTAATATGTCATCAGTCATATGTTCTCCAATTTGCAGCATAGCGCTAAGTATCTATATGATTACGTAAGATTCTTTGCGGGTGAGGCAACAGGTTCTTTCCTTACAGACCTGTCTGGCTTCCTCCAGTCTCATAGTTCATGTCATATACTCTCACCGGTAAGTACTCTGCGGTTCAAAGACATTAGAAATGCCTAGTACAATGTTATGTATTAATTTTTTCCTTATAATAATATTTTCCGACGACTTGTCAAAGGTGGCGGGTAAATGTGGTGGCCATCTTTGAAGGTGGCCTATGCTTGCAGTGGACGTCTTTTTGATGAAAAGGAATACGTTATGTTTTCTTTCCCTCTGGCTTTAGAGAGTTTTGGCGGGAAATCGTAGAGTGATGTCGTCAATTCGTTTTAATTTCTAAAACTTGTGTTATTTTGAATTATAATGTGTAATGTTGGTGGAATATCAATCATTATGTATTCTTATATGTGCATGAGTGAAGGTAATTGAAATAAAGTAATAAAACGTGCCTTTTCGATTTCCTTCAAAACGGCCGTCGTAATTGGTATGAAAAGTATCCATCGCTTTCCTATCCAGGGTGGGGTACTCCATCAGTTTCATTATCATCGTTATCATCAAGTTCATAGGGGAGTTGAATTAATTTAAAGAAATATAAAAGACTTGGCAGTAGGGCTTTGTACCTTCGCCTGTCCGTAAAGGATGAATATGACTACTACTACTCTCTCTGGCTTTGTCGTACTTTCTTGCTTTCTCATTTTAAAAAGTCTGACTATTTATAAAAGAAATCCTGAATATTCGATTACTATAGTTGGTAACTACACTGGAGGCCAATACGGCAGTAATTTACATATATTTGCAGGTATTTAATGCGTGGTGTATTACAATGTATGTATGAGCCGTGTATGATCACCGTAAACCACCCACGCTAAGAATGTACTAGTGTCGTAATGAGTGTTGTATTTTTATTTATTTAAATTGTTTGTTCATGATACCTATGAGTTTGTTCTTTAAGATGGAAGATTTAACACGATGAATGGTAGAATTAAACGTGTTGTGGCTCTTAAGGTAGGTGCTTCCATTGAATTTTATAGTTGTCTTGAATTAGCTACAACAAGGTCACTTGTTCCATTCGTTCCAATTTTTACCCGACCTCAAAAAGGAGATCGTTCTATGTTCGTGTATATAATTACATTTTTCGATTAATCATTATTATAATAATTAGGTATTTTCAATTCGATATTGAAAATATCGCGGTTTAATCTTATAAAATATACTTAAGAAAACTGACATAACATTGCGTTACTAAACACAAAATGGTCCTTTACGAGATTTTACGCGCAGATAAATAAAAGCGCAGGGGATTAGAAGAACCATAAGTATAGAGTGTATCTACCTGCTTAAGTTTCAAGTAACCATAGCTTCGAGAAGGCAGCGCGGCGCGGTCGGTGGCCCGTGCGCAAGGACGTTGGTGCGCGGGCGGCGGCGAACGTTCGACAACTTCTTGCCCAATCAGAAACGCCCGTTCTATGTGTGCGTCTCTACCGCTTTGTATGCGCTTGGCGGGAATAAGGTGTTGCCAAGAATTCGTAGTTCAACTAGTTTTGTGGTAATTTGTGCAGTCGAAGTATTTGGGCTGTTTATTGATTATTTATTGCTTTAAAAAACTTTGCACCAGAATTCCTTGTTGTATCGTAGGTAATTACACCGTAACCAATATTTTGTATTGCGCACATTGGTTTTGTCTTGTTAGAGAGATTTATCTTTTTTGGGATGGGTACCTGCAACCTACCGTTAAATTTTAAATCACTAGAATAAGCGAGCGTTGATGTTAGTTAAAGTTTGCTGATTTTTTATGGTTGACTGATTAAATTCAAAGTCATATTTGTAGAAACAAAGTAAATAACGTTTTTGAATGTCATGAGTTAAACAAACTAACTAACAGCAATATACCTATAATAATGCGTTCAGAGAAATAGGAAGCGGTAAATAATATTCGGCTGTTAGCAATACGCGTTTGTGGTACTAGCGCGCGCATGCGTGCGTTGCATATTCTTTGTATCTCCATTCACCCACACTTGCGCCGCGCCTCGGTCGTGCGAGTTGTGTGCGACGTTGTAAACTTTTTGTTTTTTTTTCGTATCCAGACGTCCACTTGCATCCATGCCCACCGTTTACCTGCAAGTGTTTTAACTTTGTTATCAACTGTGATCTTAATAATTCCCTTTCATGAAACAACATTAAACGTAAAAGAAAGCAACTTATAAATTACTCTGAGTGAAATCCGTCGAGTGAAGTCCAGATGTTAAGCAAACGGCAATAACCTCGTTTTGTGTCAACAAATAATAATAAACAGTGATCGGGACGAGTTGAACTTGGTGCTTCGAACAAAAAGTGATGAATTAAACAATGTTCTAAACTGGATACCCAGGACCAGAATGGGTTTCGTTCACTCATATCGGAACGTGTATATTGTTGCGACCTCACCTACATAGCATTTATGGTAAGTTAAAAGTTTTTATGTCTTGTTTCGTAACTTACAACTTTATTTTTTTTGTCAGTCGAGCTACTTTTGGAGATGCACTTTTTATTTATGCCTTTCAGCTTAACTGAAGAAAGCTGGCCCAAGTTTTTTTTTAAGTAGGCAGGCTCTCGCGGATGCGAAGGCTGGTTCGTAAAATTCGCAGTAAACAGGTATGTGTCCAATACATACATAATATTTGAGAGGAGCTATGTAATATTAGGTAGGACACCTAATTATAGATACACCCTACATTTAAATCATTATAATTACTGATTATTATGCATACATATGAATTATAATGCATCTTAAAATATGATTTTGTTTTATTTCTTATGAAGGTATAGCAGTAGTAAAGTTGGTAATAAAAGTTCCTTTTTTTAAACTTGCAATGTACAGGTGATTTACCAGTAGTGGACACTTAGTGATGAACCCCAGCTCTGGTAAGATGTTAATCTAAGTGATTGATGTTTTTTGAAAAGATGAATAGGCATTGCTTCAGTACCATATACGATGTTAACATACACTGCGGTTGGTTAGTATTTACAATCTGCTAAGCGTTTATGACGCGTTTAAGCTGTACAACAGTCTTTCCAGCGGTGCTAAGTTAACTACCTGTCTCTTCTACCCTCTAAGATATGAAAGTCTACTACGTCAATTCGTCTCTAGAATTAGAGCTGGAAAGCGATTCAACTGAAGTGAGGTGGGAGACAAGGATACACTCCGAAATAGCTTCGTTGCAATTTAAGATATTTTGAGACCTTTGGACTAGAAAAGACATAGCTTCAACACCAACACCAACGGCAAGTACATCTCTTATCTTCGATTTGCCGTTACAATCCTTTATGACCTCAGTACTTCATAGAATCTCAACAAGGTAGTCTCGAAATGATGCTAACGCACATATTTTTCTCACTCCTGTGAAGCTTGGAGATGCTAGTACTCTGAGTTGTAGACAGGGATACCTTTTATTTGAGGAAATAAAGTAGATTGGTTTTTAAAGGTAGGCAAAAAAGTACATTGTCTCATAAAGTATTATATATTTCACTTTACTATTTTGTTTAAAAACATACTTTTTATTACTTTTAGCAATTTTTAATCACTTTTATCACTTCTAAACAGCTTTACAGCATTTTCTTTAAGTTAGTGAGGTGAGATTTAACAATGACTTTTTTCTTAAATTTAGCTTATTTTAGATTCAGATTTCAACACCAGGCATCAGCCACTTTGCTTTTAATTTCGAATACTCCAGTTAAGTCACTCAGCCGTTATACGTAAAATTGCTATAATGTTATTTTTATTGATTTATGTAAAATGAATCTTAGAAAATCAAACAATGCGAAATAAAGTATTTTCGCGTACTTTATAGTTCTCATAAAGTGTACTTACCCTAAATAACGTACAATACTTTATAATGAAGTACGGGGGGCAACCCTAGTTGTAGATGATACTGAAACAAACAGTCCAATTCGTGTAGACGAGTTGCTAATCTAGCTCTACTGGTCAATGTCGAAAAAGTAATGCAATTTCATGTTAAATAACCAGGATCTTAAAACAAACCAGTGAGTGATGGCTTACGGCACCAAAACAAACACTATGGCACGGGCTTTATAAGAAGGCGGGAAAGAATTGGAGACCATTTCCTATCTATGTAAGATATTTGTATGTATGTATTCATGTAGTCTATTTTATGGTAATGTATAGCATGTAGTATATTTGTAGATATATATATGTAGTTTATACCTTTTCTATCTATAAATATCTTTTATTTCCTTGTTTTTGTGTTGTACACTTATTCCTATCCTCATTTTGACCATTTATTTCTCTTTTTCTCAAAGGTTTGCTGGTGGAAAACTCGACTTTGAGTTAAGCTCGCCTTGTACGTTAATTTACCTTGTAACAATTTGTAACAATTTGTGTATGTGTACAAAGAATCAAATAAATAAATAAATAAGGCTCATACACACCCAAATGGCTATACAGAGAGCAATCCTTGGAGTGTTCCTGTGAGATCGAATCAAAAACAAAGATATCTATAGAAGAACCAAAGTTAGCGACAACATAACTCTCAGATTTTTCAAATATAAGTAGCAGTGGCCGAGGTACAAACATCGCCCACTAAACTGATGCTCGTAAGGGCAGAGAGGTTATCGGGTAGCGACCCCGTATCGAGAGACGTGAAGTGAGGTAGAGGGCTCTTCCTCCACCATCACGATGGACCGATGACCTGGTGCTTACACTCACTAGAGGTATTAACACGTAGCGGCTTTGAAGAGCGGGTCACTTCCTTCCCTTCAATATGTTTGACGGAAGTGAGTGTGCTCTTTAAGTCACCTCGTGATTGCCTGTTGCTGGTAAAGATTGCTCCATCCTTTGACCTTTTGATAGCTTGTGTAGCTTATTTAGTTTCTTGCCTTTTTAATATTGTTTTTCATGATCCAGTATTTTATTTAACTCAATCGGAGAGACTTTCCAGTGGACATTTTTAAGTTGATATAAATATGTTGATAAATGAAATTATAGTTAAGAAATCTAAAAAACAGCCAGTTTTTAAGTTTTTGGAAACCTGTTCAAGTATCTCCATATGGAGTGTTTTAGGAACCACTGAAACTATTTTCGACTGGTACTGCAATCAGTAAATGGACTTTCTGTTCGTTCCACCTTTACAAGTACTTTATTCTACGTCACTTATCTGCCGCACTTTACCAACTGGGCTGACTTTAAAAAAAAACACATGACCCCCTATAATAATTTCTCAATGAAAAGACAATATGGAGCGAACTGCGGGACTATTACCCGTTATTTCGTTCTAGAAAGTATTACGTGGGAAGCTATACTTCTGGCAGCCCATGATATGTTTTCTCGCTTAATATGTATCTATAGCCTCCATTGCAAGATTTATTTTGTGTGGATATGTAATTTTATACGGGTACCATTTTTAAGACAGGATTTAAAACGTAACTAGATAAAGACACCAATAATAAACAACCCAATTTATAACTGGTAATAATTGTGTTTTATAATTAGGTAAATAAGTAAGTAAGTAAGAGTAAGGAACTAAGGAAAAAGTAATCTATCCACCTAGTGCGAGAAATCAGAATTTAACGGCCAAAGATACAAATATCCAATTTATCAGCAATGAACATCATGCCCATTAGTGTGTGTCTTCATGTTTAACACTAAATGATTCTACGACCCTTTTTCTAGCATGCACTCTATTGGAACTAATCGAAAAAAAAGGCTTATTACAAGTAATATTTTTCTTATTTATTTTAATTAAAAAAGAACGACCACTGCCGCACATCATCCTTACCTGGTACAGCACCTTCCTCCTTTTTCTTGCGTCGTACTTCTCAGTGCTGAGGGTCATGATCTTTATGAAGAACTTTAGCCTTGATAATGTCTCTCCATTTGATCCTATTCTCTGCGACATGAATTGCGTGTCGCTGATACCGATATCGAGCGTCGATATAGTACCTTACTGTAAGGACGTGGCTGTGTCAAGGACGAAAGATAATCTTCCTACTATCCATCCCACTTAATTACTTGCACATGTAAACTTTTTAAAGGCCAAAAATGAGCACCAAATACAACTGCAGATGTAACGGTACTTACCTATTTAGTAATTGAAACTAATGTACACCTTTACGCAAACATGCTGCCTACTTATTTTAATGTCTTGTGTATGTATAATACTATAGGCTTGGCTCGACTACACATTCAAGTAACTAATTAATGCGCAGGTGGAGTAAGTTCAATTTGCTAATTCCTAGACTTGCACATGATTTGTTATTAAGTGCCCGTCCACTGGCAAGTTAGCTCGGGCTATGTAGACGATGCATAACTAGCATAAAGCTACGCACGCTTTTCAACACGTGTTATTCAAGCGCTGGAACAAAACAATCAGCTAACGGTACATATTTTTAAAATGCCCTTACAGCGCTTGTGCAAACGAGGGCTAACGGAGCAAATTTAATTTTCGTGGTTGCACGTAATTAAAACGTGCACCATTCGGCCTAAATCTTATACATTTTAGGGTAAGTTAAGCATTTTAATTACTTAATAGCTTTTGTATTAAAAAGCTTTTCAAGCGATTTGCGTGCTGAAACCATTAGGCGCGAAACATAAAACATCCATAGTAACCTTTATTAGCACTACACCTAAGTAGGTAGGCTCATAGAGGGCTTATAGTGTAGGTGGTCTAATCAATGATGTGGCAATTTAGGTGATGGTTGTCGTACCTAGGATCTCCAATCGTTACAATAAATTACGTTTATTTGGTTTGATGGAGCCGAAAAATTTTGGAGCGTGATTATAAAATAATATCAGCCTATACTGCCTACTGCTGGATAAAGGCCTTCTCTCACTAATCGAGGTGAGAGAGATTAGGTCATACTCCACCACGCGGACCCAGTCCCGATTGGTGGAAGCAGGTTTGTCGCCACCTGTTCCAACTCGGCTTAACGACTACCACATTAAGTAGTAGCCGGGACCAACGGCTTAACATGCCTTCCGAAGCACGGAGACGCTCGAATTTGAAAATGCCACAAACCAACCGAGTCGAACACATCTTAACCTTGGTAATCGCTAAGAACACCGCGGTCGCACAGCGCTACGAGCGCCTCGCCGCTCGCGGAGTGCGATTGATTGTTTCAAATTAAATAAAAATAAAAACTGTCATGCCTATATTCCCTAATCGTGGCAGAGGTGTACTATGTACACCCACTTTACGTCGACGATGCTAGATTTTGTCCTTGTCAAATTTTTGTCACGGCGCGCCACGCCATGTAAGACAAAACGGTTATCTTACGCCTGAAGTAATAAAATTCGTGTCATAAGTCTTGTCGCGCCGCCTGTGCTTTCCCTGTTGTATTATTCGACGGCGTACTAAACATCAATTTAAGAAAACGGCATCAATAAATGCAAATCGTTCACGCATCAGATACAATGGTGAATCATTACCTATGTTGCAATACAATTTAGATGAGGGCGAATCTATGATGGATGCCGCTATGATTGTAATCAATTAGCTTTATACGAAAGTGTAGTATTGTTAGAGTGCGTGTAGGATGTGACCGTTAGTTGGTTTCATTAGTCAGAGGCAGGTCGGCGAAGCAAGTCAGAGGCCACTGTGACACTGATAACATGAACTAATAGAGAATTCAGGGATAATGTCTTGGCAGACGCTCGTAAGGAAACGACAATATAATATATCTTGTTGAATTGTTCTTCCAGTTACGTTATGAACAGCGATAGTAAGACAATATCTAGATACTTACATAATAATGTCCAACGTCCGTCTCCCTTGAAATAGACAGGTTTTGGCTAATCAGATCTCATTCACATATTTCTGTTCTGTTTTCATAATTTACAATAATCCTTGCATCTGCTGGTGTCAAAACTCTGTTTTTGTTTCTTCATTTTATTTTTGTTCATTTCATCTCATTTTTTAGTATTAGAATTGACCTTGTATGTTTATATCTGTTGGTAATCAAAATAAAATAAATGAAACTACAATTGATCTCTGTAGATGACTTGCATAACATCAACGGTTTGCAAAGGATCTCTACGTGTTGGCTCCATGCTCCGCGCAAACCTTTTAAAGGTCAGGATAAATCTCGTAACCCGCACCGGCGTGACGATATAGTAGAAGTAGCAGTGGTAAACCTCGTGAATCTCAGCGGAATACAATGTCAATTATCCGGATGGCAATCGCTTGGTTCAGTGGTGGAAGGCTTGATTAGACGGAACTAGTACCACTGTACTAATGCCACTGCATGCCAGTGGATTAGCAGAGTGTTTCGTTTGCGTGAACACGTCGTCGAGTACTACCTATTCCACCCCTGCCGCCACCGCCGGCCGCGACATGTTCTCACCGACCCCCCCGATGCTTTGTCATCCCTTCTTTCCGCTCAGAATACGGGCGACGACGACGACGTAGTAGTAGATCCCCTCCCATAGCCGGCGGTTGACCGGTGCACTTAGTAGTGCACCCGTCCCCCTACAGCGACTGTCCCAACCGAGGCGCCCTCGAGTATGTCGCCTCTTGCCCTTCTGGCTGGCTAGAGCGTAGTGGTTGCACGCTCGCCTTTAAGTCCGGTGAAGCTGTAAGGGCCTCGCGGCCAACAGCGTACATCATTCACACACACTACCTATTCCGAGCTTCGTGAGTGCTATATGTATGCCTATGTACTCGGCCACTGCACTACTCGCCTGGTGTGTAAAGAGGACTTCAGCGTAGGCCACTCGACTCTGGATCAAGTGGTTGCGGGTTTGATTGCACGGGGCAATTTCTTATGATCCATATATATGTCTGGTGTTATTGTATGTCAAATTTGTATTTGGAGTATTTGGTTTGGTCTTCTATTTTTTTCTCACAAAGGCCTCTTTTATTTCTCTTTTCCCGCTTAGCCGTAATCTACATTTTTGTTCGTAATCTCTCTAAGCCCTAAAGTTTTTAAAGTTAATGGTTTCCACCTAACACTTTAGTTATCTAAATCGACTGTGTAGTTTCTTAAGATTAGAACAAAATACTTAAGTAATTTATAAAAATGTCTTAATTATTCACTTGCCGTAATATTAGACGACTGGCTAAATTGTAGTGGAGGTCAGAACCGATTAAATTTAATAATTTACTATAAAAACTTATGATAAGACGAAGCATTTTTTTCGGTATTAAATCATTGCTATAATGTATGTTTCCTGTACGTATAATTAAAATATTTGTTTTTTGGCAACGCATATGTTGTCCAGATTACCTACGGATAGTGGTTTGTGACCTACAGATATCAGTGACCTCGCTTCATAATTTATCATAAAGTTATTATATGAGCTAAAAATTAGGCTGCCTTATACTTGGTTAAATACAGTACTAAGCGATATGTACTTAAATATGTAGGAATATCTCTTATTTGTATGAATCTTATACAGATGATTCCAATAGTTATGTTCGAGAGATCAAATCAAAATCAGTCGAACAAAAGAAAAAGTGCTTATTCTTTCTAGGTCCTACAGGACCTAAGAAACCTAAAGGTTTGTTTAGGTGATTTTCGCGACTCACCTGATCTTCTTACCTTGATATATAGGCGTTATCTGGAGCGAAAAAGTCTTTATCGCAGGCTCTGGACCATATTCATACATAAAGAAATTGATATTTTTAGTTGGAACCGGTTGACATTTATTGAATGCGCAATTAGTTGTTTAGAATAAATTAATAATATTTAGTTTATGTACATACATAATGTTGTTGGTTCTAGCATCGATTTGATACTGTAAGGATGTTGTAATTTATCTATCTATCTGTATCATCACGACAGATCCCTGGCGGGGTAGGCAGAGAGTACAGAATTCACAGCTTGAAATTTATAATAAATAATTAATAAACTTTCTTCTTTTCTTTCCTTGCTTTTGTTGTACACTTGTTCCTATCCTCATTTTGATTATTTGTTTCTCTTTCACTCAAAGGTTTGCTGGTAGAAAACTCGACTTTGAGTTAAGCTCGCCTTTGCACATTAATTTACTTTGTAACAATTTTGTGTGTGTACAATAAAGAATTAAGAATAAATAATAACTACGATCCACCTTTGCGGGTAATTTGTGGCCCAAAATGGCAGTAGATCGACCGTTGTGGAGATATAAAGGGGAGGCCTATGCTTAGAAGTCAGGACGGGCGATATTAGGGCAGTAGTTAAGAG
Source organism: Phalera bucephala (assembly GCA_905147815.2). Classification (NCBI taxonomy): domain Eukaryota; kingdom Metazoa; phylum Arthropoda; class Insecta; order Lepidoptera; family Notodontidae; genus Phalera; species Phalera bucephala. Next base: position 13,023,272 of record LR990627.1, read on the forward strand.
CTTAAGCCACTCCGCCCACTGTGTCTAATAGTCGCGGATTCGATTCCCGCACGGGACAAATCTTTGCGTGAGCCACAATTATTTGTTACGGTCTGGGTATTTGTGTATGTGAATTTTCATATCTGTGACCGCACCCACGACACAGGAATAAATTCGAATGGAAAAAAAACGTACCCCGTATTTTTTTTTAATAAAAGAAAATGAGTGGGACTGTAAAACAGGCTAAAAAAAACTACGATCGGCATTTCAATTGAAACCCAAATGTCACATGTTACTTGTTGCAGATGTTCAAAATTTTAAAGTACCATTTCTTAACAGTTCACATGCAAAATTCTATAATAAGATGTTTTTAAGATTGATTGAGATTGGTACTGGTCAAGAGTAAAGTTCCATACAAAATTGGTGGCTTCCGCCAACAATAAGTGGCCTCGAGTTAACTACAGAGCGTAGGGTTCACCTTACATAATTATATTTTTTATTACTCGACCGTGGAGCGTGATTTCTACTCTCGAGAACTCTGTGTTATGGGTAGTGATGTAATGTATTGAAGTATCGATAAAACAACGATGTGGAAGGAAAATTAATATATTTATATCTTAGACAATCTTCTAATATTGTTTTTATTTTGTTTTGATATAATTTGAGCCTCGCACGAACAAATCTTTGTGTGACCCAAAAATATTCGGTCTTGATGTTTGTGTATATGTCATATTCATGTTTTTAAACACACCCACACAATGCAGTCATATTTCCTAGTTAAGTTTTTTTTTGTAAATGATTACATTGTTATCACATTGTGACTGTCTCGTTGGTCTAGTGGCGATTAATGTGCTTTGCAATCACGAGATCCTGGGATCTAATCCTAGGTCCGACAAGTGTAGTTCTTCTAACGAAAAATGCCCAGTATCAGTCCGGAGTCTGGAGTTTTGCGCAGTATACGGCAATAGGCTGCCCCCTATTAAAAGTGGGTGTACATAGTGCATCTTTGCCACCCCCGCTTGGATAATATTGGGGTGTGACGGCGAATACTTTGTATTGATATAATATATAATATTACTAAAATATTACACATAGTCAATTAAAATTTAGTAGCAAAAAGATTAAATCCGAACTTAATAAAAAATTAAGCTATCAAGTCATACAGTGGATCTTATTCAGAACAGGAATAAACATACTATAGGTTCTCAGGAATATAGGACAATAGACAAAAAGGTTAAACGAAGTATCAGACGTGATATCAGGAAACATAACACCCATCTGGTGAAAATAGCCCTAGAAAATAATAGATCACTTAGAGTTACAAAACAGGGGATTTCGAGAGAAAAACCATAGATAAACAGCCTCCAAGACCACAATGGTATTCAACACCATAGCAGGGATAAGATTATGGAAATTTGTACTCGTCACTTTCGATCACTATACGCAGATCCTTGACGATATTGTTCTTTTTGCACCATGCGCGCTAGAAAAACAACAAATGCTCCAATATTTCTTAAACGGAAACTCCTCGACATGTGTATCCTGCCTGTTCTAACCTATTGTCTTTAGACGTGGTCACTGACTGAGTCTCAAAAGTCGAAACTCAAGGTTTGTCAAACAGCGATGGAGAGTAGCATATTAGGCGTAAAGTTAGCAGATAGAATTCGTTACACCACAATACGCTCTAAAACGGGGATCACTGATGTGGGCATAAATCTGCTAAGCTTAAGTGGAAGTGGGCAGGGCATGTTAGTCAAATGCATCCTGACAGATGGGCTAGAATGGTCACTCAATGGGCGCCTGCGGATGGACATCGACATCGGGGCAGACCTAGGAAACGTTGGCGCGATGATCTAGATAATTTTCATAAAGATGGCCAGTTATGGCCAATCACAGATCCATGTGGAAGATTATGGTGAAGAACTTTGCCCAGCAGTAGGACAAAACAGGTTAACAAAAAATATTTACATAGTCATAAAATATTTCTCAACTAGTAGTTCTATCCATTTAACTGCTCCGTTAGTCTACTGGCGAATAACACCCGCAGCAATCATAAGGTCCCCCGGGTTCGAATCCTAGTTAGGACAAAAATTTAATTGTTCTTTAGAAAATTATCCAGTATAATGGCAATAGACTCGGCTCCTCGTCGACGAAAAGTGGCTGTACACCTCCGCCACCCCCGCATGGGGATGGCGTGACGGTGTATTTTTTATTTAAATCGTAACTGGTGTACGGTACTTAAATCGATAAATAAGTACGTCGACATTTCTCATCACTATACACAAGTTCAATGGTTGCTCCGTACGCACCTACCTATTCCGAGAAACAGTAGCTTTCTTGTTTGCGGTCGCGCCTGCGCCGGTTAAACAACACTACCCTCTGTGAGGGCCCATTGTTCGCACTACTAAATATAATACAATACTTATGTTTTCAGCGATATGTTTACGCTCTCGATACGACCAACATGCTTGGAAGCACGTAGCTCTAGAGTTATCTTTGTGCGGTCGAATGTTGTTTATGGTGTAATCGGTGTAATAATCGATAATTGGTATGGCCTTGAATAAAAATAAATTGTTGAGCTGAAAGGTGTTGTTTACGGAGGTAACATTTTAAGTCGATTTACGAGGAACATAATATTCATGATACGTTGTTTAAATAATAATAAAACTGTGTTAAAACCGAATTTTAGCCGCCGCCTACCAATGTTTTCGTATTCTAGTAAGGCGATGGACCTGGTTCCTGCAAGCTGCTAATTATTACCGTTACCTACCGACGGCATGACTCTCACTCCCTGAAAGATATGACGACCTTTGCTATGGGACGCTACTTGCGTCGATACTCTCGCGCCGTCTCATCATCCGGAGAAATCGGTTGAGGCTGATGAAATCGGTTGTGCTCTGCGCGCGGAATGCTTCAAACGCCGCAAGTATATGACCCTTGGCTCGGGGTACATATTTGAACATCAGTGCCGGGGGTAGCATGCCATTAAGTCTCCCCCTGATGGCCGGTTCTTCAGAGCGCGGCACAAGAGGGGCACCGGTGCGTTCCATAAGGAGATCCCGGTGCCCCTCTAAAGTGCCGATATCGGCCACCCTGGGGTTTTTAGTCGGTAGAAATCCGACACGCCCCGCGAGCTTCACCCGGGGCTCGCGGGAGTCCTATGCAGGATTTTCCCCAGAAAGAAAAAAGGTACATATTTGAGTCGTTTGGGGTAGAAACGTTAGGTCCGTGGCCGGGGGCCTACCACTTGTTCCGGGAAATTTCAAAACGTCTGGTGCAGTGTATCGGTGACGGGAATGCTGGCAGCTACCTGGGTGCAGCACATTAGCTTGGCCATGCAACGAAATAATGCTGCCAGCGTCCTAGGTACCCTACCAACTGGGAGTGGCGCGGAGCCTTTTTTTTTTTTTTTTTTTTTTTTTGACTTTAGCCCCACACTAGGATTATATTATATTCCTGTGTCGTGGGTGCGTTTACAAACATGAAAATTCACATACACAAATACCCAGACCGGAACAAATAATTGTGGATCACACAAAGATTTGTCCCGTGCGGGACTCGAACCCGCGACTATTAGACGCAGTGGGCAGAGCGGCTTAAGCTCTTAACCACTGCGCTAAATCGTCCGTCGTTTTATATATTTCATCATCAATTGAAATATATATTAACTGTACATATACATATACTCTTTGGTATCTTCCTTGTAAATAATAATTGTACATAAGAAACCAATCTAAGGACTCAATTGTACGATTACATATGTTTTTTTCTTTAAAAGGTTAAAGATTTCAATTTAGGGACATATAAAATTAGTGGGTATGTGTTTGTTACGAGTGCCGTAATTAATCATCACAATCATTATCTTTTGAATTTTAATCTTTCTGATTTACTTTTAGGTTAGATTAATATATATTTTTCTAACACCACCTCAGGTTTTCCTTTGGTGTAGGTGCGTAATTTATTTAGATAAGCAACGTTGACTTGCCTTATCTGCTAAGGAGTACTACTACCTACTATATAAATAAACTTAACACTTGACGTATCTATCTGGGTCGATTTCTGTGCACTGCTCGTTTATCGATAATTTGAAACGTTTAGAAATTACAGGCATTTATTGAGTCAACAAGATACAGAAACCGTAAAATTTTGATAAAAAGACAGTTAAGTAAAATGCACATGGAGTTTTTTTTATAAAATTCTTGTCATATACCTGTCCTGTACTTTAGTAAGTGCGTTTATAAATATGAATTTCTCATACGCACTCAGACCGAATCGAATAATATTGGATGGAACAAATATTTGATTCGGGCGAAAATCGAACCCACTACTACTGCTATCGTTCGAACTGCAAGATTACTGTAAGACTCCACTACTGAAACGAATGTGTAGACAGCTATATCGCCTAACTTTAAGCACTTACAGTACAACTAGTGTAAGTTAATTCTTATAGAACAAATGATACTAGACTTACTCAATTTTGTATTAAAATCGAATATTTAATACGTTAATTACGTCTGTTAGAGGCATTTTATTTTGCACCCATTCAATCCCATACAAAATCGGATAAGCTCTAATTAAAGTACCAGTACGCTGACAGTTCCGCTGAAGCTTATTTCCGATCAATCTTTAAATCGAAAGTACTAATTAATCGTCGGGTCATTCCTTTTTTGCGATATATATGAAATAAAACTATTTTTCGGATTTTATAGTCGTTTATTTTTGATTTATAAGTTCCCGACGTGTCGAGTGCTTTGCAGCACCCATGGTCACGGGAGGGACTGAGGTGTTAGGCGTCCAAAAGGCATAGTTGTTCCGGGGTACCCTCAAACTTCTTAATTATTTTTGTTGGTCCGATCTACGTAGAATGAGCTCACGGTGTCGTGAGGTCTTGCGGTGTTATGCTTGGTTTTGGATTTGATTATATTAATTACCGGATCCCAAGTCGATGGAAGCACCCAGCCATCTTCTCTATTGAAATTAGGATGTTTTTTAATTTCAATAGCCTCGCGTACCATCCTTGGTAAGAATCGGTGTTCTTTCACGAGGATTTGTGGTGGCGGGTGCGGTCAAGGACATGTTCACAAACTGCAGACTTCTTTGAGCGACGGTGTTTTAGGTCAGCTATGTGTTCTATAACCCGAGTTTTTACCGGTCTTTTTGTTTGTCCTATATAAAAGACGGCAAACCGCGATAAAATCCGAAACTTAGTTTTATTTCATGTGTTATATTCGCGTAAATCTAAGAACTCAGTTTGTCATATATATTTATACGGAACCATAAAAAGCGTTGATTAAAAGCACTAGAAAGTAGTTATTAATTATAGTAAACTAACTGCTTTTACATAATTACTACTGACCGACCGTTTCCAATATGGCCGTTCCTGTGTGTATAATTGCGGTAGCTTTTATATGTATTTCATTGTTTATTACGAAGTACTGTTGATTAGATAGTACACAAAGAGCTCGTTTGTACAGAAATTCGATAAATACGACAAGTTTCATTGAACTACTTAATAAGAAAATATATGGCCCACATTGTACGTCTATCGCACAATAATTTACATAATTATTAACATGAAGAAACATTAAGTTTTGCGTATGTGCGATTACGTAGATAACCTACAGAAAAGAATGTAAATATGTTTACCTCTAAGTTGCCTCTAAGGCATTATAAGGTTATGATTATTTCAGTTGTTAGAACCTCTTAGAACTCTGTATTCTCTGCCTACCCTGCAAGGGCGTGTGGGTGTCTGTGTTAGTGTGTGAATGATCTACGCTGTTGGCCACAGGGCCTTCACAGCTTCGCCGGACAAGAGGGCGAGCGTGCAACCACTATGCTCGAGCCAGAAGGGCAAAGGGGGCAACTAGCTCAAGGGCGTCTTAAGAAGAAACGGCCTCGGCTTGGGCAGTCGCTATGGGGGATGTACTAGGTGTGTCGCCGTGGCGCTCTGCACCGGCCGGCGGGCAAGGGATTCTTCGACCTCGTTGGCGAGGTCGGTGTCTGATCCTGTGTGCGGTATCTGTATCTGAAAGAAGGGATGTAGTGTAAGGTGAGAATATGCCGCGGACAGCGGTAGTGCCTGATAGGAGGGGGGATGAGATCTGGCGTGATGATATAGAATATAATAGAATTACTTTCGTTGCTTAGTTAATCATAGAGATAAATATTTAATAGTTTTATATGAATTTCTTAACCTCATTTGATTTCTTTTTGCATATTTGAAGTCTTTAAGGCCCACTTGCACAAGCAGGGTTAGTGTTAACTATTGACTAACTCGAGGTTATCACGTTAAATTGCCTTCAACTTAACGTTATAACCTCGAGTTAGTTAATAGGTAACGCTGACCCTGGTTCCTGCAAGTAGGCCTAGCATTCTTTGTAGGATAAGCTTCCAAGTTATGTAGATACACACTAACTTTTATGGATGTACCAACTGTGTTTAGTAATAGTATAGTTAAACTATAATCTTATAAAACATTTTGAGTCTTTTTTAAGTCGAAATGATTGGCACTTATGGTATTTACTCAAGAAAAGCCTATCGCTGGCATAAACCGTCGAGATTAAACAGCTAGGTCTAGAAGCATATTTTGCACAAGAGTTCCTTAAATAATGCAAAAGAGCACTAAGAAAGGGTTTTCGAAAATTGTTCCCTAATGGATTAAAAATTACGAATCGCAAACCCATCTGGCACACATCTAATTTATATAATGAACTTTATGATGTGTATTGCCAAAAGGCAAGGAACGCCCCCTTTTTCTAGCTGTATAGCCAAAGAGGGTTTTTTATCCGCAATAGATCCTTGAATAAGTAGTAAATATATAATGAATAAGTTCGTTGGCCTCGTTGGTCTGGTGGCAAAGCGCATCGCTTTGTGATCACGAGGTCCTGGGTTCAAATCCTAGGTCGGACAAATGTAGTTTTTCTAACGAAAAATTCCCAGTATGAGTCCGGAGTCTGGAATTGTGCCCGGGCAATAGGCTCGCCCCCTATTACATGGGACCTAACATCGTCGGCGAAACGTGGGTGTACTCAGTACACCTCTGCCACCCCCTCTGTGGAATATAGGCGTGACGGTGTTTAAGTCAGTCGTAAATATATCTTATTAAGCACTTGTCCGGTTAGTTCTCGAAGATCATTTTCCATGAACCTACATACCAATGTTTGCTTGGTTAATGGGTATCAATAATGATTAACAGTAAGCGGGTAAACCGATACTGATACTTCGAAATTATCGCGAATTATTTGCTCATTCAGATTTATTATTTTTCTTGGGCCTCTGATATATAATAAATTAAATAGAATACTAAATTTATACCCGCTAAATAAATATCAGTTTAAAAATAAGGCACAGGACCACCTTCTAAAGTTGAATTATGAAGAAACTGAAAATCTGTTTGACATACCTTCCTAAATTATAAAATTAACACTTAAATATTACTACTACACACCCTCCCACATTCATACAAGCACTTGCATCAAACACACAGGGAGGATCCTACCTTAAACTCTACAATTATAGTAAAGTTAAATCATGTACCTCAAACATATTTAGCTTTCTTTCTTGCATGGCTTCATCTTATGCCTATCATAGTTTTTTATTTTTGTATTTGTTTTTTGGGAATGGCGCTGCATGCCGAAATACAGGTTGTCACCTAGTTCGGCTGCAGAGGCACCCCTCAGTATCATTTTGCTATAAGATTAGCCCTAGATCTAAGAAATATGTATGTGCTTTTATTTGGTGAAATAAATATTATTATTATTATTATTATTATTCGCTCCTAAGTTTGTTTAGGGTTAGCACGAATAGATTGATGTTAGCGTTACGCTATGGAATTGATATGCCATCTTTTTCACACTGCAATTTGCTAAATAAACATGAATGGGACATCAGGCTTTCACGAGGTTTTTTTTGTGGCAATTGCGTTTACATTATGCCGTTGTACAAAGTTTACGAATATTGATGACAAAGATGATAATGAAATTGATGAAGTGCCCCACCCTGGATAGTAAAGCGATGGATACTTTACATACCAATTGCGACGGCCGTTTTGAGGGAAATCGAAAAGGCACGTTTTATCACTTTGTTACAATTACCTTCACTCATGCACATATAGGAATACATAATGGTTAATATTCACCACCATTACACATTATAATTCGAAATAACACAAGTTTTGGAAATTAAAACAAATTGACAACATCACTCTTCGATTTCCCGCCAAAACTCCTTTCGCGACGTTACGCTTATGACAATGTGAGGGTTTAGTACGAAAAGATCGCCGTTTGCGTGTCGCTAGCGAGTTGATATGCGATCCTTGTCATACTGCAAATTTACTAAATAAACATGAACGTGTCAGCAGGCTTTTGCACCATCGTTACGATAACATCAAACTGTTCGTACTCAGCCCTCTCACACTGATTCGTCCTACTCTATATAAAAATACGGAAGCCGATATCTAAATAAACCTGCTATCAATCTCCGATATGAAATTAATGACTGCTCGATATGTGGGTCAGAGCTATTGAACCTACTTGAGATATAATGAATGTTCACAGCTGAATTTATAAACATTGTGCTATCTGAGAGACTGTTTTGGTCTTGCCAGTTATAATATTGGTGAGACCGGATGATTGCTTTAAATGAAAGGTTTAATAGTAAAAATTATATACCATCAGCTTGGAAGTTAATTTTTTTTTATTATAGCTTATGATTTTATTAGAAATATTTACAAAGAGAAATCTTTCTTTAATTATAGTTATCGACTCATACTATTTAATTGATATTAGAATAATTTTTTTTTAATAGACAGTTCTTTCATATCTTAAATGGATGGTCCGAAATATTAATTATACTAAAGACCTAAAAAAAACACCGTCACGCCTATATTCCCCAAGCGGGGGTGGCAGAGGTGAACTGTGTACATCCACTTTTAGCTGACGATGTTATGCCCCATGTAATAGGGGGCGAGCCTATTGCCATATACTGGACACAATTCCAGACTCCGGACTCATATGCGGACTCGATGCGCTTTGCCTATAGAGCAACGAGGCAGTCAAATACCTGTTATCCTTATTCCAAAATTTAGGGTTAAATAGTTATTTTTAGTAGTTAGTACATAGTACTACATAGTTTATACATGTTCTTCATCTTCAAGTTATGGCTTCACACTAATTATAAGTGTTTTTTGCCAGTGTCCAGTGAGATATATAATCGTGTTTGTTTAAATTAATTCGACTCCCCGATGAATTTGATGACAACGATGATAGTGAAATTAATGAAGTACCGTGGGGTACTGGATAGTAAAGCGGTGGATACTTTACATACCAATTGCAAAGGCCGTTTTGAGGGAAGCCGAAAAGGCACGTTTTATCACTTTGTTACAACTATCTTCACTCATGCACATATAAGAACACATAATGGTTAATATTCCACCAACATTACACATTATTAGTCGAAATAACACAAGTTTTGGAAATTAAAACAAATTGACAACATCATTCTTCGACTTCCTGCCAAAACTCATTATACATGTTTGTATAACAAACAAATAATGGGACGGTTAAAAAAAATTATGTTACTTGACCGATGTTATTGTTTAAACTTTTCTATCTATCTATATTATCACGCCAGATCCTTGCGGGGTAGGCAGAGAGTACAGATTTCCAACAGGTTCTTTCCTTACATACCTCTCTGGCTTCCTCCATTCTCATAGTTCGTCTAATACACGCTAGCCGGTTACGGAGACTCTTGTCTTGTCCTTCAGATAAGACTCGGTCTATTTGGTCATGGTAAGATAGTCTAGGTCTTCCCCGGTACCTACATCATTTCACTTTCTCTGTTTTTTCATTCATTCTTTTGACATTTTTTCTATGTGCCCAAACTAACGGAGCATTTTTACACCCTTTCTCATCTTAACACCGATACTATCTTTCATACCTACTCGCTTTCTTACTACGTTGATGCAAATACGGTTGGTTAGCTTCACTCCACACATCTTCCGCAGAGCTCGCATATCCACCTCATTTATTCCATTTTCATTCTTTTTCTTACACACCCAGCTCTCGCTGTTATATAACAGCGTTGGGACAAGCATTCCGTTATGTATGGCCAGCTGCGCCTTTTGGCTTAAGTGCTTTAAACTTTTCTTTTTTATCACTCTTGATACGTGGCCTTATAGTCTAAATGACAGAAAACAAATCAAATGCAAATTATCTGTAGTTGGAAGGTTCATTAGTAAATGGCAAAGAATACAAAAATAAAAAAATTAAATGTCATACAAAAAAAATTGTAATAGAACTCATTCCTAAGTTATTTGAATCGTTACATTCGAGTGCGTTGTATGACGCCATGAGCATATTTCGGGAGTGCGTGTCGTTGGTACTAATAAATCAATTAAGTAATTGTGTAGACGCCACGTCTGGGCTGCGATCTTGATCACGTTTGAAATGAATAAGCATCGCCAGTGTTAAGATTGCTTTGGTTTTAATTGGACGTACTTTGAAACGATATCTAATAAATCCGTTGGTCTATTTATATTTGGTGGTGTTCACATTAATTGACCGAATGAAACTGTCATCAAGTCTGTATTCCCCTAGTTTGGCGTTAATGCGTTATGTGTGCACTAGAATTTGCTATACATGAGAGTTTCCAATATAATAGAGGGCTAGCCTATTGGCAACTTACTGGGCATAATTCCAGAATCCGAACCGCTACTAAGAATTTTAGAAAGAAGCTTTGGACTTTGTTCGAACCAGGAGCTGAACACAGGATTCGTAATAGTCAGTCGCACCACACGCCACTAGACCGACGTGGTAGTTAGACAAATTAAAAATATCCTTTCATGTGTCGAAGTATTATACTTGAATCATATTTTATGTCACTGCTTTGATCTGTAAAGTTTTATGCACAAAGAGGAGTTCAGTAGATTTTAGCACCTATCAGTGGATGCGCATTACTCGTGTGTCAAAGTATGTAATTCAAAGATATCTCTGGAAGTCTGGGTCCTAATTTTACTAACAAAGCTATACTCGTACTAAAACCGATTCTAACAATATTATACCCATTAATGTTTTCATAACGAAAACAGATAATTGCGGTTGGGGAGCGCACTGAAGACCGTACAATCTGCCACTAGACCGAGGAGACAGTCACTTTGAAGCCATCAGAACATATGCACATTTATATACAAATTATATAAACTTTCATTGCTGGATGTAAATACCATGAATCAAAATGACACCGAAGACTCAAATGATCGTTAAGTATCGGTTACCAGCACAAAACCTGCACCGCCCATGGTCATACACCATCTTTATTGCTCTTAATATGGATGTTAAACTTCACGACTGCACTTAGATAGAGCACTGACAGACAGATAGACAAATGGACGTAGATTGACAGTAGGTACTGATAATGTGTTGGGATGCAGCCTTCTGTACTCAAACCGGTTTCAAGCTACCGTCGACGTAACGAAGCCGCCTGTACAAGCAATTAAGCAAATTGATTTATACTATGATGGACGAATAGTTTAGAATAATTGTGGGTAACTATGAGAAGAAGGGTATGCTCCGTTGGTTCGGGCATGTAGATAGAATGCCAGGAGAAAGAATGACAAAACAGATATACAATGCGAAAGTGGAAAGATGTAGGTACCGGGGAAGACCTAGACTATCTTACCATGACCAAATAGACCGTGTCTTATCTGAAGGGCAAGTCAAGAGTCTCCGTAACCGGCGAGTGTGTATGAGACGAACTAACAGAGTGGAGGAAGCCAGAGAGGTATGTAAGGAAAGAACCTGTTGGAACTCTGTACTCTCTGCCTACCCCGCGAGGGAGCTGGCGTGATGATATAGATAGATAGGTAACTATGAGAAAATTGGGATATCTATTTCCTATTATCCTATTTTTTTTTGTTATTATATTATGTCAAGGTGGTGTGTTATGGGGTATGTTGAGCCTGTGTTACCAAATAAATTATACCGCACAGTTTGTTACATCCCAAAATATCAGGGTCTGAAGTCAAGTTGACTTTTTACAGTTAAAACGGAGAAATGTACGGGAATGACATTTTACAACGAAATATCACATGGTCAGAACAGAACAGTGGATGAACGACAGTACTGTCGATGGCAGATTGATAATGTTTAACAGTCAAATATTTTATTTCAGTACGTTTAGTCATATACAATAATAATTAATTGCAAATATTTTCATTATATGTTTACATCTTCATTATCAGCCAAGACTTCATACAGGACTTTTGTAAGAACTTGGCATGGCACAACCGCTTTTTTAAAATTCACCTATCTTCTTCCGGGTTTTTACAATAAATTCCAACGTTCTTATCACAAAAACCATTTAAATATTCTGCATTGTTACCTGCCAATCACGTCACAACACACGACGGTCTATTTTGGGTCCTATGATGAATAGTGTTCAGAAATGATATCTTTTTCTATAGAATTCGACGTCCATGAACTGTTTGCCGGTCAATGTGGAGTTCGAGTAATGATAAATACATTGTTACAGATTTAGAAGCAATTCGGTCGTCAACGATGGCACCTGCGGTGTATAAAGTGGCTGCGTTGGTGATTTTAGCTGCGCTGAGCAAAGGAGATTTGCCGGAAGATGACTTCAGGATAATAAATAGACAAGGTAAGAATGATTAGGAAAATTGGAGCCTTTCTTTAATGTGATTTGATTGAGATTGATATTTACTTTACTAAGACGTAGGAATCATGATCAAGAACATCTTTCGTTTCGTACTTTTTATTGTATACCAGTGAAATTACAATTAATAAACACAATGCTTATTTATAAATGATTTTTGGATGTTTGTTACAAAATCACACAAAAACGGTTAAACGAATTACGATTAAATTTAGTTTTATTTCTGGATTAATACATAGGATACTTTTTATCCTGGAAAAATGTTAGGTTCCTATCGAGAGTCAACGCGGAAGAAGTCACGGTCAGATACTAGTATACTTATATATTACTAGTTTCTGGCCGCGAAATCGTCCGCGTTGACTATAGATAGGAATCTTTTATTTTTCTGGGATAAAAAGTATTCTATGTATTAATGTAGGCAATAAACTGTTTGTATGCCAAATTTTATCCAAATGCATTCAGCCGTTTTTGCGTGATTGAGTAACAAACATCCAAAAATCTAAACATCCAAATATCCAGACATACAATCTTTTACATTTATAATATTAGTAGGATATAATTGCCACCTGAATATCCAAATTACTTTTTCATAATCTTTTTATCGTCGGCGCTCGTAGCGCTGTGCGACCGCGGTGTTCTTACCGATCACCAAGGTTAAGCAGCGTTCGACTCGGTCGGCGTGAGATGGGTGACCGTTTGTGGCATTTTCATATTCGAGGGTTTCCGTCCTTCGGAAGGCACGCTAAGCCGTTGGTCCCGGTTACCACTTAATGTGATAGTCGTTAAGCCGAGTTGGAAACCTTATAAAGGCAGCTTGATAAGTTCCAACAGCAGTTGGCCACAAACCTGCCTCCACCAATCCGCACTGGGTCCGCGTGGTGGAGTATGACCTAATCTCTCTCACCTCGATTTGTGAGAGAAGGCCTTTGCCCAGCAGTGGGCAAGTATAGGCTGATATTATTATATTATATAATCTTTTTAAGGTTACACACTATTATGAATTAATCAACACGTTAATTTGTTTGTATGTAAGCACGATATACAAATTTAAAACTGAGTGCGACGTGTGTTTATTATACTTGACCGTCAGTTTATTTGTTCAGTCTAATGAAAATAACAGCGCGAACAAACAACATAATCGCCTCGAGTTTCGTATAAACATTTTGTGGAACGCATAATGAATGGCGACGAGGACACGACTAGGGATCTTATTCGATATGACCAAACACGGTGCGTTAGGATAACTTCGTGAAATGATTAATGGTATTCTGTATGACCCCGGAGAATGAAGCAAAGGACACAACAGCAATGAAAAAATACTTGTATGATTTCAAATCACCCATAAATTCTCTTAAGGCATTTATTATTAAACAGACAAGCGAGGGAATCACAATATTGCACAAAAAGTATTAGATTTTGAGGTTATAATTCGGTAGCCATTAATACATATGAATTTATATGATGTGTTGACATTTAGTAAAGATGTCGGCGACTTCGATATATGTACTTATAAAATACTTTGAAATATTCGTTTTAGATTGCAAATTGTCCGTTAGATACGGATATTTGCCATTATTTTATTAAAATAGATAATAATGATGGCATTGGTCAAATTTTTGTTAGTTCTGGGGCAATTTTGACGAACGATTTGGCGCAATGGTTAAGAGCTTAAGCCGGTCCGCCCACCGGGTCGAATAGTCGCGGGGTTCGATTCCCGCACGGGACAAATCTTTGTGTGACCCACAATTATTTGTTTCGGTCTGGGTATTTGTGTATGTGAATTTTCATGTTTGTAAATGCACCCACGACACAGGAACAAATCCTATTGTGGGGCTACGTACTAAAAAAAAAAAATTACAATATCCTTTAAAGAAGAGATTGCATTATTAGATTTTCCTATACAATCAAGCGTCTTCCTAGGCGGGTTGGCGCGGGATGAAGAGGACGTTACACTCCGCCGACTTCTGTATTTGCCATGCTGAGAATGACAGGCTGACGAACACCACGCCCACCACCATGACGTCAGGGCCTAGTTGGAAGATAGTGCAAAGTTGCTTAGGCCGACTCCTTTTTATATTTGCTTCGTGCCCTGGAGTACCAATAAACGGTCATTTCACGAATTTATCGTATACATAATTATATTAGGAAAACAACGGATAGTATTAACATAAGCTTGATTAATTATGATAATTACCTAACTATAGAAATACTATAAAATACGTTCATCTTTTGATTTACGATTTTCGTATCGTAAGCCATAAGATGAACGTATTTTATATTCTCAGAGCTTTATAATCTCAGAGCATTAGCATAAACAGATTGATGTTAGCGTGACGCTATCGAATTGATATGCCATCTTTTCATACTACATATATACTAAAGAACGTGACAGCATGCTTTCTCGATGATGCTACGTAACCTTAAATGGTTTCTTCTCGGCCCTCTGCTAGTGGATTTCGCCCACGAACATTGTTTTTAGAATATTCGATAGCGTAATAAATTTATAATCCAGTTGTAATTAAGTTGTGAATGAACTGCCATTATGGTGACTTGCCCTCAATAACTATCGTGTTCGACATTTTAATCTTTGGAATTATGTTATTCGGATAAAAATTTAAATTTAAATAATGGCTGATAATATGCCCGTGTAGTAAGGAGGTACTTGAAAATTTAATTAGTAAACTTTAATTACAACCTGATTTTATACTTATTTTTACTTTATACTTATACTAGTTACCCGCCCCGGTTTTGCACGGGTGAATTATACACATAAATCTTCCTCTTCAATCACTCCGTCTGTTTGTGAAAACCGTATGAAAATCCGTTCGGTAGTTACTGAGTTTATCGGGTTTAGACAGACAGACGCGGCGGGAAGGACTTTGTTTTATAACATGTAGTGATAGTCTTTTTATTATGGGTTAGTGGACATATGATGACCTGGTAAAGGTCTCGGGTAAAAATTGGATGATTACAGCACGGAGCCGGTCGTTGTGGTGATATTTAGGGAGGCCTTGATCTACAGTGAACGTCTTTTGGCTGAAGATAGAACATATTATAATCACAATTGCTGTAATGGGGATGAACGCCCTTTATTATTCCTTGCCCGCCGGCCGGTGCAGAGCACCACGGCAAGACACCGAGTATACGCCCTCCCCCATAGCGACTGCCCAAGCCGAGGTCGTTCCACCTTGAGGCGCCCTTGAGCTATTTGCCCCTTTGCGCTACTGGCTCGAGCGAAGTGGTTGCCGACTCGCCCTCTTGTCCGGTAACGCCCCCGCGGCCAGCAGCGTAGACATTCAAACCCCCCCTATTATTCCTTCTGTTTTTTCTTCCAACGTACTGGGCATCGGTAGTGGGCGCTAATTCGCTATGACCAAACGCAGAGCGATACGATAACTTCGTGATATGATTGTGTCATGGTGTTCTGTTTGCCACCGAAGTACCATTAAACGATTTTCGAAGTTATCATTCCAATACAAGTTTAATTGTTCATAGTAAATAAGGGTTCTGGCTGTCGGGAAGAATTGCTTTTAGCTATAAAACTCCTATTTGCAATCTTCGTCTTCTGTTGTATTTTGTTTGTTTATTGTCATTTCACTGGTGTAAAAAAAATAGTCGGCCTGAGATGGGTGATCGTTTGTGGCATTTTCATATTCGAGCGTCTCCGTGCTTCGGAGGGCACGTTAAGCCGTTGGTCCCGGCTACTACATAATGTGGTAGTCGTTAAGCCGAGTTGGAAGCATTAAAGGCGGCTTGATAAGTTCCAACAGCAGGTGGCCACAAAACTGGCTTTAACAATACGCACTGGGTCCGCGTGGTGGAGTATGACCTAATCTCTCTCACCTCGATTTGTGAGAGAAGGCCTCCAGCAGTGGGCAGTATAGGCTGATATTTTATACAATAAAGAGTATAGATTCGGAATTGGGGTATCTTGCCTTAAGTTGTAGCATATGTTATTATATAATTCTACTTCTTGTTATTGTTATTTTTGGGTTCAATACAAATTTATTATCTGATCGAGTTCACTTATATGGGAAAGTGAAAAAAAAGCTGAAACAAAGTTTTAGGTCAATAGTTGCTTCGACGTATAATTGCTACAACTATCGGCATGATGAGTGTGATTCAGATCGATTTCGGCCACGGCGGCTCGTAATTGTTGACGATCCTGCGCTCGCATGTAGCTTATGTAGCTAAACTTCTTGGTAAAGATCCTCGCTCATTGCGGCCATCTCTATCTACCTATTTATATCATCACGCCAGATTCCTTGCGGGGTAGGCAGAGAGTACAGATTTCTAACAGGGGCAGTTCAGCGTCACATCAATCTTAAATCACTCTGTTTTCCTGTCGCTGAGAAAGGAGAACGACACGGGACGGTACGGTAATATAGAAAATACAAAAAAATCTCTTCAAAATAGAGGACATTTGGTTTGGACGCAATACGAAGCGCCACACATAAAACGACGTTGTCCTTTGGGTTGTTATTTGTAGTTTTGGCTGAAGATAGAACATATTATTTGAAAAATGTTTTTTTTTTCGCAGATCTCCTGACGTCAGAACACAGCGATATATTTGAAGATAACAGCACTGGATCGTTTTCACAACTGCTGTTCGACGTGGCGAGGGAACAAGTGATCGTGGGCGCAAGGTGACCGCCTAAATCTATTTATATCTGTGGTACATAATCTATACTTGGTTATGGTCACTAACTAACCTGTTCTCTTGCCAGTTACGGCGTAATGTTAAGGATTTATTGTGATGAATGGTATAACTGCGTTGCGTATACGTTTCCTTAGTTATGTACATTTACACCCGTATCTATAATCATTTCTAAGTAATTACTTTGTACGTCACTTTTATTCTATAGTTGAGAAACTCAAAAGTAAGAAATGTCAAATATTTAGTTTTCTTAGCCAAGTAAAAGTCACAATTTTCATACTTAAGCAAAGAGTATTACTTGTAACAGTGGATATTTGTGTATTATCTGTGCACCTTTCTTACTTTTTTATAAATAAATGAAATGTAAGACGTAATATTGCCATTTCCAAAAGATTCCGTGTGTACTGAGTCATACTTCTTTTTGCTCAAGTAAGTAAAGGCCATTACGTGATAGGGAATGGGCAGCAGCGTTCCCTTAGCACTTCGACGACCAATAACTGCGCTCGCCAACCCGCCTGCCAAGCGTGGCGAGTATGGCAAACACCCCCAATAATGGAAGAATGTAAGAAAACCAGGCCCCTAGTCCCCGGCGGTCCTGTTCGTCCTGGCCACGGTAGCAGCCATGGTAACGACAGGACAAGGGGTGCTAAGAATCTCCGGCAGAGATTCGGCTACCACCAACACCGAAAATTGGCCCTGGTGACATACAACGCACGCACGTTAAGGACAGATGAGAAGCTTGTTGAGCTGGAGGAAGAGATAAACAAGTTGCGGTGGAATATTGTTGGTTTATCGGAGGTCCGAAGAAAGGGCGAGGACACGATAACCTTAAAATCCGGCAACTTGTTTTACTACCGGGAGGGCGAACAGCAGTCCCAAGGTGGTGTCGGATTTATCGTCCACAAGTCACTCATAGACAACGTTGTGTCCATCACTAGTGTGTCGAGCAGGGTAGCGTACCTGATACTCAGAATATCCAAAAGATATTCGCTGAAGGTCATACAGGTCTACGCACCGACCTCGGCATACTCAGATGATGACGTCGAAGTAATGTATGAGGACATTAGTAGAGCCATACATACTTCCAAAGCACACTTTACAGTGGTTATGGGTGACTTCAATGCGCGGCTGGGCAAACGGGGCGATGATGAATTGAGAGTGGGGCAATTTGGATATGGGCAACGCAACCCCAGGGGTCAGAGGCTGGCCGAATATCTGGAGAAGGAGGGACTCTTTATGATGAACTCTTTCTTCCGGAAGCCGCCTCATAGGAAATGGACCTGGATGAGCCCTGATGGTTCCACAAAAAATGAGATAGACTTCATCATGAGCACCAAGCGACAAATATTTAATGATGTCTCCGTGATTCACAGGGTAAAAACCGGCAGTGATCACCGAATGGTCAGAGGCACATTAAATATTAATGTCAAAATGGAAAGATCGCGTCTGATGAAGTCTACGCTCCGACCTTCTTATGCACATATCCAAAACCCCGAGAACTTTCAACTCGAATTGGCAAACCGCTTCGAATTGCTAGACAGCAGCGCATCAGTGGACGAAATCAACAACAGGTTGGTAGAGACTGTCCATACGGTCGGGTCCAAGTATTTTAAGCCCCACCGTAAAAATAGACCTCAAAAGCTATCCAACTACACCCGAAACCTCATGGCTGAGCGACGTTCCATGACGCTCCAAACCTCCGATGATGCTAAGTCCTATAGGCAGCTCAATGGACAGATATTGAAGTCCTTGCGACACGATTTACGGTCCTTCAATACAAGACGTATTGAGGAGACCATAGAGCAGAACAAGGGCTCCAAAGTGTTTGCAAGAGACGCGTCTATTGGGCAAAGCCAGTTGACGAAGCTGAAGACGGAGGACGGAAACGTAACGTCGAATAGGTCAGAGGTGCTCAGGGAGATAGAGAGGTTCTATGGGCAGTTGTATACCTCAGTAGCTGAACCTGTTGTTGACTTGGTAAAGGACCCAAGAGCTAAGCTAACCCGACACTGCACTGAAGATATCCCGGACATCAGCTTGTGCGAGATTGGGATGGCTCTCAAACACCTTAAAAACAACAAAGCGCCGGGTGAAGACGGAATTACCGCAGAGCTTCTGAAAGCGGGCGGATCGCCGGTACTTAAAGTCCTTCAGAGGCTGTTTGATTCCGTCTTGCTCGAAGGAAAAACGCCGGAAGCATGGAACAGGGGTGTGGTGGTACTCTTTTCCAAGAAAGGTGATAACACTTTACTGAAGAATTATAGGCCCATCACACTGCTGAGCCATGTTTATAAGTTGTTTTCGAGAGTCATCACGAATCGTCTCGAACGCAGGCTTGATGACTTCCAGCCTCCCGAACAAGCCGGTTTCCGGAAAGGCTTTAGTACCATAGACCACATACATACGCTGCGGCAGATTATACAGAAGACCGAGGAGTATAATCGGCCACTATGCTTGGCGTTTGTGGACTATGAGAAAGCCTTCGATTCGATCGAGACTTGGGCGGTTCTTAGATCTCTCCAGCGATGCCGCATTGACTATCGGTACATCGAAGTGTTGAAGTGCTTGTATAATAACGCCACCATGTCAGTCCGAGTAAAGGGGCAGTGCACGAAGGTGATCCCCATAAAAAGAGGAGTAAGACAGGGAGACGTCATTTCTCCGAAACTGTTTACGGCCACCTTAGAGGACGCCTTCAAGCTCTTGGAATGGCAAGGACTTGGCATCAACATCAATGGCGAATACATCACTCACCTTCGATTTGCCGACGACATTGTGGTCATGGCGGAGTCGCTGGAAGATCTAGGACGAATGCTCGGTGACCTAAATAGAGTATTCCAACAAGTGGGTCTTAAAATGAATATGGACAAAACAAAAATAATGTTTAATGTCCATGTCGTACCCACCGCACTCACCGTTGGGAACTCCACTCTTGAAGTTGTCGACGAATACATTTACCTGGGACAGGCAGTCCGGTTAGGTAGGTCCAACTTTGAGAGAGAGGTCAATCGACGAATCCAACTCGGCTGGGCAGCGTTCGGGAAACTGCGCAACATCTTCTCATCCAAAATACCTCAGTGCCTAAAGACTAAAGTTTTTAGTCAATGTGTGTTACCAGTGATGATATATGGATCAGAGACGTGGTCTCTTACAATAGGTCTCATAAAAAAGCTCAGAGTTGCTCAGCGAGCTATGGAGAGAGCTATGCTCGGCGTTTCTCTACGCGATCGACTCAGGAATGAGGAGATTCGTAGAAGAACCAAGGTCACCGACATAGCCGTTAAGATTAGCAAGCTGAAGTGGCAATGGGCGGGCCACATAGCGCGTAGATCGGACGGGCGTTGGGGCAGAAAGATTCTAGAGTGGAGACCACGTATTGGCAAGCGCAGCGTGGGACGACCGTCTGCCAGATGGACCGACGATCTTGTGAAAATCGCAGGAAGTCGTTGGATGCAGGTGGCATCGGACCGGTTACGCTGGAAAGCGATTGGGAAGGCCTATGTTCAGCAGTGGACAAGTATAGGCTGAGATGATGATTACGTGATTATTTGACTGACAAATTTCTAAACACACGACATTCCTCGGCTTAGTTAATTCTTGAGACTAAGTAAGTACTTGTCTATAGATACAAGTGTTAAACCACACTCCATGTTTAATTGATTGCCTCGTTAGTTTAGTGACGAATAATGCGTTGCGATCACGAGGCTCTAGGTTCCGATCTTAGCTCAGACAAATCTTGTTTTTCTATCAATAATTCCCAGTATCCGTCCGTAGTTCCGTGTCGGGAATCGTGCCCGATATATGACAATAGACTCGCCCCTTATTAAATGGTGATTATCTAACGTCGTCCGCGAAACGTGGGTGTACCTGTGAGAGTGTATAGGTGTATCTGTGTACACCTCTGCCACCCCTGCTTGGGGAATATAAGCGTGACGGTGTATTTTTTCCATGTTTAAGTGCACATCATAAAGAAACGTACAGTACCTCTACTTAGTCGTCTTTGATATTCTTTGCTTTTGACATTCTTCAAGTAAAGCTGGTTGAAAATGAAAAGCTATACTATACTTGTGATTTTGTCTTCCATCTTAAATTTCTATGAAATATTTGCTAAAAACTATTATGAACCTCGAAAGGATCAAAGTTAGTTAGTTCAACTACAGTCAGAGAATACGCGATGCTCTACGCACACATCTGTGTGAGTACATTTCGCGCGGCCCGTGCCACTGTTACACGCTCTTAAGTACCTAGCCAAAATTGGCTCAGGATAGAGATACATGGCGAAAGGGTAGAAAGCTTATGCCTGCAATGCGCTTCCTGAAACCATTATAAACCATTCATAAAACCAAGAATCTGTATTCCGATTGGTTGATTTTAATTGATGGAAAATTTACCTATTACAGTAAATTATTTATAACTAGTAGTTTCCCGCGACTTCGTACCCGGTCGACAGCAGCGCCACCTACTGGATCTATGTTTTATAGCCTATGTTGTTTCTGGATAATGTAGCTTTCTAATGGTAAAGAATCATTAAAATCGGTCCAGTAGTTTTTGAGTTTATTCGTTACATACAAAAATACAAATCTTTCCTCTTTAATATATTATTAGTTTAGATTAGTGTAGATAATCTTTCGTAGATACGACATGATTGTATGCTGGATGTACCAGCCTATAGTGCCCACTGTTGGGCAAAGGCCTTCTATCACAAATCGAGGTGAGAGAGATTAGGTCATACTCCACCACGCGGACCCAGTGCGGATTGATGGAGACAGGTTTGTGGCCACCTGCTGTTGGAACTTATCAAGCTGCTTTAAAGGCTTCCAACTCCGCTTAACGACTACCACATTAAGTGGTAACCGGGACCAACGGCTTAACGTGCCTTCCGAAGTACGGAGACGCTCGAATATGAAAATGCCGCAAACGGTCACCCATCTCAGGCCGACCGAGTCAAACGCTGCTTAACCTTGGTGATCGGTAAGAACACCGCGGTTGCACAGCGCTACGAGCGCCTTCTTTTGTGTATTTTTTGCTTTTATTCTATATTATTCATTAGTATAATGCACTAACGTCATTTGTGTAAATTGACATTCCATACGTCTAAGTCACTGTACATCGTACAGGTTAGATTATTCAATCAGGAAAAATAAAATAGGCTTGTTATACCTATCTATTATTTCTATTGTGTCGGGTGTATGTTTGACGTAATGGAGGCTATTGAGCCTATCGAATCCGCGTAAGTGACATTTAATAACATTTTTTAATTATTCAACAGTATCTACGAAGAGGCTAACTGAATAAAAATAATATGTTTTCTCGAGTATTTTTAAAAACAATGACTTACTTAGCGTTGACAATTCTGAAAGAAACCAATTGTTTCTTTTACAAAAAAAAGGGAAAATTCGTTTATTTCAGTTTTTTCGTATTTTTGTTGGAAAATTGAAACCACGTGACTTGTTGAACAAAACAAGATTTTTATTGAAAAAAACGGGTTTCATTAAGAAAAAAACTGTTTAAAACGATGTTTTTATATTTTATAGTGATTACAAAGTAAAAAGTATACCTCTGTAATTGCCGCTTGGGGAAACATATTTTCCGACCTAAGGCCGTCAGCGAAATGTAGGCGTACAAAGTACCCCTATCGTGGGTGAAATCGTGGGTTTACATAGTACACTTTTGCCACCTCCGCGCGAGGAAATATATCCTTAGGGCGAACAAACAACATAAAATAAAAAGATGTGTGAAAGTCTTTCAAGTGTTTTTAACGCTACTTTTACTACAGGTACTCTTAGCAATGATACATTTTACTAGTAATACCTGGCCATATTGAGTCCAAATCTATCCAAAATCAGTTTGATTTTCTATTATCAAGTAAAAAACAATTAAGCAGCCTATTCTGCCATATTGACGGGCAATTATGTAAAGGTGAATGGTACTTATCAATCCACTTATGAGGTACGTTACACTTCCAAGTACGTTAGAAAACTTGCACGTAAAGTAGTAACGAAGACTGATGGCTTAATTTCCCATCGAAAAACGGAGATTTTTGAAAATTAGAATGCCAAATACTCTCCTATCTAAGACCGACCGAGCTATTCGTTGCTAAATCTGACGGACGATTTAGCGGTGGTTATGAGCTTAAGCCGCTCCGCCCACTGTATCTAATAGTCGCGGGTTCGATTATTACATAATATATACACAATTATTGGTTTCGGTCTGGGTCAAATACCCAGATATATGTGAATTTTCGTGTTTGTAAACACAACCCACGATACAGGAATAAATCCCACAGTTTTATTTAAAACAAAAAAAAACTTGGTGGAACACTATGTCAAACGACTGAGCCGATCGCTGCTAAATCTTAATAATCGCTAACCCGCGCCCACATAGCGCTACAAACGCGACTCGATAGCAATAAATAAACGCAATATGTAGGTACATTTAATTCAAATAAATAATTTAACCATTAAAAAGAATCTCGAAACTTTATCGCAAACAGCTTTTTAATGCGATAACAGTATGTACAGGCTCAGATACAGCGCCGGTCGGCCTAATGCCTTGTGTAAACACTTGAGTCGTTCACCTGCCCGTCAACTTATGATACAAGATAACTAATCACACCAAGCGACAGGTTCTTAACGGAATGCTTCGGATTTCACCGCGGTTGCTTTAATTACCAATTATCATCGATTTTTGAACCCCGTCACGCTTGGGAGTTATTCCGGACCAATCCTTAAAATTATTATTTAATTCCTGTCTGATCCACTAAGGCCACTTGCACGGGCAGGGGTAATGTTACCTATTGACTAACTCGAGGTTATAACGTTAACTGCTTACTGTCAGTAGAATTTTGACAGATTTTCCATACAAAAAATGTCAAAATTTTATCCGTAGTAGGCAAATCTTCTTCATCAAATCCTTGAGTTGAATATTGAAACCGGCCGTAACTCGAGGTAGCATTAAGTTGAAGACAATTGAACGTTATAACCTCGAGTTAGTTAATAGGTAATACTATCCCTGGTTCGTGCAAGTGGGACTTAGTGGATCAGATAGAATTTTGACAAATTTGTCGGAAATTTTATCCGTAGTAGGCAAATATATCCTTAAGTTAAATATTTAAACCGCCCGTTAGTCAATAGGTAACGCTAACCCTTGGAAGTAGTCCTAAATATATTTTGCATTTCTGATCGGATCCCCAACATGTTTAAAAGGTGTATCCGATCGGAATAGGAAATAATTCAAAATAAAACTTATGCCCTTGTAGGGACGAAACTAAGGGGATCTGACCGGAATAATTCACGCTTGGTCCAGTGGTTAAGAGCTTAAGTCGCTTCACATACTGGATCGAATAGTCGCGGGTTTGATCCCCGCGAACAAATCTTTGTGTGACCCCCAAATATTTGTTTCGGCCTGGTTGTATGGGATTTTCATGTTTGTAAACGCACCGACACAGGAATAATTCCTAGTGTGAGGCTACGTTTTCTTAAAAAGAAAAAAGAAAGAAAGATATTCCCCAAGTGGGGGTAGCAAAGTTGTACATCTACGTCTAGCCGACGATGTTAGGTCTCATGTAATAGGGGGCCTATTGCCATATACCTGGCGCAATTCCAGGCTCCGGACTGATACTGGGAATTCTTCGATAAAAAACTACATTTGCCCGTCTTAACGGAATGCTTCGGTTTGCACCACGGTCGCTTTAATTACCAATTATCGACGACGACGATTACTTTTACATTAAACGCTGCTGCATTTCGCCAATTAAACGCATGATGATTTTATTTGTGCAGTTTATGGATCCTCTCGATTTGCTTTTAGTTTTTGTCAGAGACATTTTCATTTTATGGTTCATATTGATATTCTGTGTTTTTGCGCGATTACGGCAAAGCTAAAAGGAAGGGTTATATTTTTAGTTGTTTGTATTGACGTATGTTCCACGGTAGCGTCTACATTGCTAATCCAATTTTGATGATTTAGGTGTCAATCAATACGTTATTATGGCTACATACGGACGGAGGAGGCCGTGCGATCGGTGACCCTGTATGGGGCGCCCGTATGGTCACATCGACTGTCGGGCGTCCAGCGCTGCAGGACCAAGATCTATAGCCTGCAGCGCAAGATGGCCATCCGCATCGTATGAGGATACCGGATCTTATCCTTGGAGGCGGCAGCCCTCCTGGCGCGCTTTTCGCCACTCGATATCCTGGCGGACATGGACGCGAGGGTCTATGACCGGACTCGCATCGTCCGCCAAAGCGGCGAGTGCGTGCCCGCGCTTGAAATCAAACGGCAGGAACGACGATGCGTTCTAGAGGAGTGGCGCGCGAGGCTCAGCCAGGAGCATATCGCGCGCAACCGCGTGGTTCGAGTTACTCTACTGTCCTTTGAAGCCTGCTAACAGCGGAGGAGTGGCAGTGACTCCTACAGGCTTGCTCAGATAATCACCGGTCACGGCTGTTTCGGTGATTATCTGAGTAAGTTCAGACGCGAAGCGACGGCGACCTGTCACCATTGTGGTGGAGACCGGGATTCCGCAGAACAAGCTCGTTGAGTGCCCAGCATTGGCCTCCGAGCGGCGGATCCTGGTCGACCGGATTGGACCGGACCTCTCCCTGCCGGCAGTAGAAGCAGCTATGCTGGCAGGGGAATCGGCGTGTGGGCCGTATCCTCCTTCTGCAGGACAGTGATGTCCCAGAAGGAGGTGAGTGCGACCCCGAGGAGGACGGCGGCGTGGCGTGGCCCATGCCGCCGTAAGCACCGCGACGGTGCAGGGGGAGCGGGTCTATAAGCTCCTCCCCCGAAGGCGGGCTCTGCGGAGCACGATACAAAGGGGCACCGGTAAGAGTCCGACATGCCCCGCCAGCTGCCCCTGAGGCTGGCGGAAACCCATGAGGATTTCCCCATATGAAAAAAAGGCTACATACGAAGGGATTTTCATTCATAGATCTTATTTTATTTTTTACATACATTCACACCCGGCCGTTATTTTAATTGTGACTATAAATGAGTTTAGGTCGACTTTAAAAATATTTTTTACCATAATGTGGATTTACGACCTCGACGACCTCGACCTTATTACACTTTTCAATGCAGTGTACCCTACATCCAATGGTACCTAATGCTACAACCCGATATTTCGCGAACGAGTTCAATCATAGAAATCCGCTAATCGTAGCCGCCGCCGACTACGAACCTTACTACCCTCCTATCAGCCGCTACCGCCGTCCGCGGCATGTTCTCACCGACCCTACCGATGCCCTTACATTCCTTCTTTCGGCTACAGATACCGCACACAGGATCAGATACCGACCTCGCAGGCGCAGTCGAAGAATTCCTTGCCCGCTGGCCCGTTTAGAGCACCACGGCGAGACACCTAATATACGCTCTCCCCCATAGCGACTGCCCAAGTCGAGGCCGATCCTCCTTGAGGCGCCCTTGAGCCAGTTGCCTCCTTGTCCTTCTGGCTCGAGCGTAGTGGTTGCACGCTCGCCCTCTTGTCCGGTGAAGCTGTAAAGGCCTCGCGGCCAACAGCGTAGATTATTCACACACACACGGTACCCAATACTAATTAATCGGAGTCAATAGCTGGTCCACATGTTCAAGGTAAAAGCTAATAAACATATTGTATTATTACATGATTTACACTAATTACTTGACGTTAATTAACAGAATAAATGTGCAAATTTACAACCACTTCTAAAGCAGGATAGCGATCGTAAGGGACAGTTTTACTCAAGTTTTACTATTGAGAAAGTTAAAGTTTGTAAATAAAACCACCTTGGTCATTATTATCTAAGACCATTAAACACGTAACGCGGCGCGTTACGACAACTTCGTGAAATGGTCGTTTTATGACGGACGGCTGGGTCCAGTGGCTAAAAGCTTAAGGGAGGAGGAGGGGAATAAATATTTGTGTAACCCACAAATATTTATTTCGGTCTGGGTATTTGTGTATGTATTTCATGTTTGTAAACGCACCCACGATACAGGAATAATTCCCAGTGTGGTTTTTTTTTTAATTGGTACTGCAGTGGTATACAAAATACCACTATAGTTCTTTTACGGAAGTCATGGGCTTGCTGACGTTTAGCATTTGACGTTTCCAGAAATGTGGTGAATGTGAAGTAGAATCGATTGAATATCGTATCGAGAAAATTTGTTACAAAGAATGAATCAATATTTATTAAAAATAATTTAGGAACCAAACCTGAACCGAGGAAAGAACCTGTTGGAACTCTGGACTCTCTGCCTACCCCGCAAGGGATCTGGCGTGAGGTTATAGATAGATAGATAGATAGAATTTAGGAACAAAATAAAAACAAAATAAAATTATCTAATTATTTATTTACGAATCAAGCCATTGGCCAGTAAAATCGTCAGACAAATCGCTTGATTCGTTGCTTACGTGAAAAAGTCTATAAAACTATGTTTTAATATGTCAAGTTAGCGCATCCACGTATAACTGATTTATTGACCGTGACAATACTGAATATTTCAGCCAGATACATAAAATAATATATTCGTTAAAAAAATTGGCAAATCATTTAGTTCATTTAAAAAAAAACAACATATCGATTATAACGATTTATTGTGGCAGTCACTTAAACGAAAACCATTACAATTTACATAATTGAGTAATAGAGTTTTATTAAGTTTTTTAAATAATTACGTAAATTTGTGAACAGTATATGACGTAAATGAATAGTAAAGTTGATTTTTGATGTATTTTTATATTCCTGTTTATTTTTAGATTCTATATTTTCAACATTCTTAAATAAAATATGCGTGAAATGGAATATGATCAAACGTCACCGTACCCATCTCTCGTGAAAAATACTATACACGATCAGTTCACGAAGTTATCATAACGCGCCACGTTTGGTTATAGCGAATAAGGACCTTTGTCTGAATAACTTGGAGTTTGAGAATGCCGTGCTATTTATTTTATTTGATAGCTTTATGTTAGTTTAGAATAACTAAAAGCAGTTTTTAGTCGAAGGACTAGAATGATTGTTAGAATTGAGAATTTGACGCCTTATAGTAAGAACTTGGCGGTCCACAGCCGTGTGATTTTAAGTACGAAGTTTTAATTTTATTGTTCTATCTATATCATCACGCCAGATCCCTTGCGGGGTAGATAGACTAATTTGACTGTTAATAGTTACTTTTGATTGACTCCTGGTAAACGTGGTGAGTGAGATTTTGGTACTTTTAAACGTGTGTGTATGCATATATTTTTCATTAGTACCAATGTGATGTGAATGAATTGTACCTCTGTCTCTGCCTACCCTAGTGGGATAAAGGCGTGAGTGTGTGTATATATGATGTGGATCTGGCTATCCAATTAATTTTATAATGGATTGTAATATATTATGTAGTTTATATCGTAAAACCATTCACCGTTATAGTCTCAGTATAAAAGCGAGAACATCTTTTCGAAGTGTTATAAAGTAGGTAACGAAATTACTTAAGCGAAGAAAGATTTTACCGTAGTATACGCTAGAAAAGTTAACCAAAATAATTTTAAACACCAATCAAAATTGAATATAAGATGGTGCACAATCAAAAAAAGTAAAAACCAGAATTTTGGTATTAAAATTGAAGTGTGTGTGTGTGTGAATGATCTACGCTGTTGGCCGCGGCTTTACAGCTTCACTGGACAAGAGGGCGAGCGTGCAACCACTACGCTCGAGCCCGAAGGGCAAGGGAGCAACTAGCTCAAGGGCGCCTCAAGGAGTAACGTCCTCGGCTTGGGCAGTCGCTAGGGGGGAGGGCGTATACTAGGTGTCTCGCCGTGGTGCTCTGCACCGGCCGGCGGGAAAATTGAAGGGCACAACTCAATAACGCAACTAATTAATTTTTAATTTATGACAATTACATTTGGTCCATGATTAAATTGGCTGTCTCTCTATCTTCAGCCCAAACACGTCCACTACAAAACAAATGCCTGCCCTAAAGATCTCCACGAAGACCGGCATAGCGCATCTGAATCATCATCATCAGCCCATATCAGTCCATGGCATGCCTCGGGAGAGGCCTATGTGCAGCAGTGATACGAGCATCTGAATAATCTGAATAAATCCTACTATCCTACTAAAATTATAAAGAAGTTTCTGACCGTGACTTCGTCCGCTTTGACTTTTAACAGGAACCTTTTTCCGTGATTTTTTCCGGGATAAAAAGTATCCTATTAGTTAATCCAGATACTAAACAATATGTGTGCCAAATTTCATTGAAATCCGATGAGCCGAATTTTTGCGTGATTGAGTACCTGAATTCAAATTCAATCAATCAATCAGCCTATCGAAGTCCACTGCTGGACATAGGCCTCTCCTAACACGCACCATTGCACACGGTCCTCCGCCTTCCGCATCCAGTCTGTCCCTGCGACCTTTTTGAGGTCGTCGGTCCATTTAGCATGGGGCCGTCCTACCTTACGCTTACCAAGTCGCTGTCTCCACTCTAGGACACGCTTGCTCCATCGGCTGTCGGTCCTTCTGCAGATGTGACCAGCCCATTGCCACTTTAGCTTACTGAGTCTGCGAGCTATGTCGGTAACTTTGGTTCTTTGTCGGATTACCTCGTTACGAATTTTATCCTTCAAAGAGACGCCGAGCATAGCTCGCTCCATAGCCCGCTGTGCGACTTTGAATTTGTGGACTAGTCCCACTGTGAGTGTCCACGTCTCGGCCCCGTAAGTCATAACAGGTAGGACGCATTCGTTAAAGAGTACCTGAATTAACATAGGATATTTTCTATCCCAGAAAAGGTTAGGTTCCTGTCGAAACTCAACGCGGGCAGAAACTAGTAGGCTATACAACGAAAATTACACACCTCTCGCAATTCAAACGTACTGTGTTAATCGATACGACTGGCTATTAACACGTACAGTTACGATCCACATATCCACACCAAATGAAGCGGTGTTGATCAAACGCCAGGAAGTGCCAGTGTTTGCCGCATTGTGTCAATATGCGGCGTGAACATTTGGCTAAGATATTAAACTGTTTGTTTATACACGTGCGCAACTTGGCTATGGGGCACGTGTCTGTTCTGCTCGTAACTTATCGTTAGGATTAATATCCGCTATTCGTTTTACCAATTATTAAACCTGAGAATGTGTTTATTTTTCTGTTTAGCAATATTCCAATTTTGGTCGGTTATATTCTCTGAATGCAAGGCATTTTTCGTTGTGACCAGTTAAAGTTAGGTTTTGTTTATAACTTAAGTATTGGTTAGTATAAAAAAACAGTCCAAAAATGGCATGCCAAACATTTAATAATAATATGCTTTATTGCACATAAAAAATAATATGACAAAAAAATAAATAAAAAACAAAATCGTTATGATGGTACAGCAAGGCGGCAACAATGACTAAAATAACTTAAAATAAAATATAAACTGAAACAAAACAAAAGATAACCAAGTATACCTATTCTACATTACATAAATGAATCACGGAATAAATATAGAGGTAAGAGAAGACAAATGAGATAAGAGCAAAGGTAAAGTTTAGAAGGCAATATGCTAGACATGTTAAATTTGCAGGAAATGTGCTTTAAGATCACGTTTAAATATTTCCCGGGACTTAGCACGTCTTATAGACTCAGGTAAGGAGTTCCAAAGACGAATACTTTGAACATTGAAGGAATTAGTTAAGAAGTTAGAAGAATGGTAAGGAATTGCAAGGCGAAGTATCTCAGAGGAACGAAGGTTACGCGATTGAGTAGAGGCGAGAAAGGCGAAACGTTCCTTAAGATATATTGGAGTGCACGGGTTAAATACCGGTCCTACGAAGATGGACAGGGAGCCACTTAAGTTGAGAACTGAATTCGGATACGTGGTTATATTTACGTAAGCCGAAGATAAATCGAATGCAATAATTTTGAAATTTTTCAAGTTTATTAAGTAGCTCCACTGACAAGGTAGCAAGAATCAGCGTAGTCAAGAATGGGCAAAAGAAGGGATTGGGCAAGTGCAATTTTAGTACTGACAGGTAATAAATTACATAGACGTCTAAGTGAGGCTCCTGAAGCAAAAAAAAATCTGCTAAACTCAGCAACCTGCGGTCTCCATGACAAAGTGTTGTATGGAATATGGAGTCCGTTGAAAGTAATCGCAGGAAGCTGATCAAAGTTGATTCTAAAGGTATACCAAGGACTACCTATCACAATAACCTGAGTTTTGCTGGGGTTAACTGCAAGACCATGTGACTTACTCCAAAGATTAATATGATTAAGGTCGCAATTTATAGTCTGGATGGCAGTCGACAGATGAGCAAAATCAGCCTGTGCGTATATTTGTAAGTCGTCAGCATAAAGATGATAGGATGACGATAACTCACTTCAACATTTAGTTGCTAGCTTTTTTTTTAACCTAGCTCGACACTAAGAACAACTCCTGAGGTGACGAGGGTGCGTTTTCAAACACGAAATACAAACATCCAGGCCGGAACAAACATCTGTGGGTCACACAAAGATTTGTCGCGTGCGGGAATCAAACCCGCGACTGCTCGATTCAGTGGGCTGAGCGGGTTAAACTCTTAACCACTGGACCAAGCTGTCCGCGGACCAACATGTTAGGTTAGGTTATAATGCAGGCATAACCCACACTAAGTGTCTATCCACTAAGAATAATGTCTGTGATAGACCTGTACCCCAAGATTTGTTCTGAAGTCTAAACCACGGTAGACATCAAACGGTCCATCGGCTATTTTAAAGCATTAACATCACAGTGGAAGGTATTTTTTTACGTTTACCAACCAACCAGACACCCAGTATTTAAAAAATAAACAACCACGTTCTTTCATGTATTCATAAAAGATAATAATCATTTTAATAGATCAATCAACTGCAGCACTCCAATGCGATGGAACAACAACAAATAAAATGTCATAACACATGCTATCTGTATTCAACAAATCGATATCATAAATCAAATCGTTACCGTTTCTATCGAGTATCGCCAACGGAGATATCAATTACAAAAGGCTATTGCATTGATATTCGATCCTCGGTATGTATGAGTGTATGATTGCATGCGTGAGTTCTGCCGTTGGCACATAGCGCGGGTTGTTTAATCCGTTTCCTATAATTGCGGAGGTATTAAATTTAATTCCAGGCATAATATTACGAGGTTGGACGTTTAAGAGAATAAATATCATTGTTATTTTGTATATCAGTCACATATTTGTATATCAGTCGATGTTTGTCTCCACTCTAGAATCTTTCTGCTCCAACGCTCGTCCGATCTTCGCGCTATGTGGCCCGCATTGCCACTTCAGCTTGCTACGTTCTTCAACGAATCTCCTCAGTCCTGATTCGATCACGTAGAGAAACGTTAAGCATAGGTCTTTCCATAGCTCGCAAATCGCAGGAAGTCGTTGCATGCAGGTGGCATCGGACCGGTTACGCTGGAAAGTGATTGGGGAGGCCTATGTTCAGCAGTGGACAAACACAGGCTGAGATGATGATGATGATGATGATGTTAGAGGGTATGATCATATCGTTGGACACGGAATATACGTTGTAAGCTTTTAATATTCATTTGAACTTTTTTTGAAAAACGCTTACAGGTCTTCAGGGCGTTGTAAAGGAGTCCGTGCGAACGTTGGCTAAGTGATATTGGAATCGTACTCAATAGTATCTTAATAGTATACACAGTGTTATTTTAGTCGTCATGGAGCAAAAGCCCAGGTGATGTTTGCAATGCCTACTGTTCACTTACATACATCACTAAAAAAGAAATTACTTCAATAAGTAACAGCTCCATAATATCCGCTTTCGTTTCAGATTGTCACCCTTTAGCGCAGTGGTTAAGAGCTTAAGCCGCTCCGCCCAATGTTCGGGTTCGATTCCCGCGGGTTCGATTCCCGCACGGGACAAATCATTGTGTGATCTACAATTATTTGTTCCGCTCTGGGTATTTGTGTATGTAAATTTTAATGTTTGTAAACGCAATCACGATACAGGACTGAAGCCTAGGGTGGGTCGAAGTTTAAAAAAAAATAAGAATATGATATTCGCATAGGTCAGTAGGTAGACGTTACTTATTAAAATGTTCTTTTTTTTAAATTTACAATTAAAATTACTAGTGAACTGTAGGCATTGGATTCATCACCTGGGCATTCGCTCCACAAGAACTAAAATTACACCGTGTATAATTCAGCACATGACCGTAAAGTGCTTTTAGGGGTTGAATGCGAATACCAATGAATGTACACGACATTTGATTGAAAAGTCTTTTACCCCCTAATCCTGCGGAAATTCTAAACATTATTTATTATTATTTCTTGATGGAAAGAAAAACAAAATCGACTTTACTAAGCTTAGCTACTGGCTTTAGTAGCTCAGTGGTTAGAGCAATCGCTTCGCTGGCATTTCGAAAAACTTGTGATAGATTTCTATCCGAAGTGATAAGTTTTGCTTTATATTAAGAATCACTGTTCTTTTGACGAGTGTGAAGTACATGATGTTATCTACAAACTAGTCACTTTTAAGTAGAGAGCTTAGAAAAAAGAATACCGTTTTTTATATTATTGACTGATTTCGATGAAACAGAGTGCTTTAATTAAAAATAATTTCAATATATTATGAAGTTCAGACGATCGACGATCTTGTGAGGATCGCAGAAAGCGGAAGCGGGTGGCATCAGATCGGTTGCGCCGGAGAGCTTTTGGGGAGGCCTATGTTCGGCAGTAGACAAGTATAGGCTGAGATGATGAAGTTCATTGTTATTGGGTAAATAAGGAAATAAAAACTATTTTGTAGATGAATGTTTGTTCTTTGCATTCGTCGTTATCGAAGGTGGCAATTTTGCAACCGACGTAAAGGATATATAAAATATCGTGACCTTTGCGGCAATTGACATTTCCAAATCATCGCGTCTATATTCCTCAAGCGGGGGTGGCAGAGGTGTACTGTGTACACTTACTTTTCCCTGACGATGTTAAGTTCCATGTAATACAGGGGCGAACCCATTGCCATTATATCGGGCACAATGCCAGACTCTGGACTGATACTGGAAATTTTGTGTCGAAAAATTACATTTTGTCTAACCTAGGATTCGAACACAGGACTAACGAGTATGCCCAGTTGACTACTCCACCATCGCTATATACACCGTTATATCATGAGTATTCATGTACCCTAAGCTAACTAATATCAAACTTTGTTTATTTCCCAGGGATGCCCTCTACCGACTCTCACTTCGTGGCCTAAACGTCTTAGAAAGAGCTGACTGGGTCGCCGAATCCGAGAAGATAAAGCTATGCGTAGTCAAGGGTCAGACAGAAGAGGACTGCCACAATTATATAAAAGTTCTTCTTTCGTATGGACACAAACTGTTTGCGTGTGGGACCTATGCCTTCAGTCCGGTGTGCAGTTGGCGAGAGGTGAGTCAATAATTCTTTTCAATATTGTTACTCTTGATCATTCCAGAAGCTCGGCTGTGATGGTTGGTACGTAAATGGAAGTCCAAGATGCTTAATTGCATAATTCTGAAAACGAACGGTACACTGTATTTATTTCTTGTGATTTCTTGAAGTAGGTATTTCATAATTACTAGGAAAGTGAGACAAGGGGACGTTATTTCCCCCAAATTATTTACAAATGCATTGGAGGATATGTTTAAGACGCTGGACTGGGAAGGTCATGGCATAAACATAAATGGCAGTCATATCTCACACTTGAGATTTGCAGACGACATTGTCATTATGGCCGAAACGTTGCAGGATTTACAACAGATGCTTACCAGCCTAGCCGATTCTCCCGAACACATAGGTCTCCGCATGAAATTGGACAAGACCATGGTAATGTTTAACCGACATGTAGTACCGGAACCTGTTGCAATATATGGCGCTATTCTCAAGGTTGTTCAAGCATATGTTTACCTAGGGCAAACTCTGCAATTGGGGAAAAACAACTTCGAGAAAGACTGTTGACCAACAGAAGAATACATTTTTTTGAATTAGAAGAATGCATTTGGGAAATTACGTCGAGTATTTACATCGCCCATTTCACAAAGCCTAAAGACGAAAGTCTTCAAACAGTGCGTCCTGTCCGTTATAACATATGGAACCGAAACATGGACACTCACGGTTGGAATGGTCCATAAACTTAAAGTCACTCAGCGAGGTATGGAAAGGGCTATGCTCGGAGTTTCTCTGAAGGATAGAATCCGGAACGAAGTCATTCGACAGAGAACCAAAGTTATCGACATAGCCCATCGGATTAGTAAGCTGAAGTGGCAACGGGCCGGTCACATTAGCCGAACAACCGATAACCGCTGAGACTAACGAGTTCTTGAATGGAGACCACGGACTGGCAAACGTAATGCAGGACGCCCTCAGGCTAGGTGGAGCGATGACCTTCGTAGGGCGGCTGGCAGAAACTGGATGCGAGTAGCCGGGGATCGTACCCAGTAGAGTGCAGCACTTGGAGAGGTCTATGTCCAGCAGTGGACTGCTATAGACTGATGATGATGATGATGATGAGGAAAGTCGTGGTGGCTTACTTAGTTAGTATGAAATTACTATTATATCGTCGGTCTAGTATTGGTGTTGATTTTATTGTAGGTATCCATTGCGGTAAGGTCGCCTTGGTTGGTGGTAGTGTTTTAGAATAAAAAAAGAATTATTCGAAGTCACCTGTAAATGATGCACATAAGGAAGCCCCAGCTACAGAAAATTGGCAGAACTTTGAGAGATGTTGGAGTTATCCCTCTTTCTTTCTGTGTATAAGTTCTTAAAGATTTTTTGTTGATTTAGAGTTCTTTCTTGATGTAAGATTTGACTATATGACTCTGTAGGTACGAACGTAGGTACGTAACTAAGTGTTTTCTAACATGGATACGACATATCGTATTTGGCGATTAGAAACAACTCGTGTTATTGCTTACATTTCATCTATACTTTAAAAACATGTTCTTCTAATGTAATGGATGCGAAAGTTTTGATATTTATGTCTATAAATGTTTATTACTAGAGTAAATGATTGATTACATCTAAACGGCTAGTTAGATTTAAATGAAATTTGGCACAGGGCATATTATAATTTGGGATAACCATACATGGGCATTCGCGGCCCTGCGAGCAAGATAATCATAAATTTTAATAGAAACGTTTGTTCTATTGAAAAAAAAACGCAGTAAACCCGTCAATTCGTAATAGGTGAAAGGTATATATCAAGTGATGGGAACAGTGCGGTTGTATAGTTCACTCATGGAATACCGAGCCAGTTGTGTCGTGTTTGCTTTCTTTAATAAAGATGGCACGCCATGTGTGAACGCTGTTTGTTTTGCCTGCGGTAATGTGTTCGTATACTGTCGTGAGATTTTTCTCTGCTTTCCTATAATATGCGGTTAAAGAGTGGGCGGAATTCGTGGTGAGAAGTTTCGATTCAATTTAGTTCCGATAATCTGTAATATATGATTGTATTTATTTTAAATGAATAACCAATTGTTATTTTTATTATGTATACTCTAAAATTTGCTAAGATTAGCATCGATACATTGTGAAGCAGTGATAGCCTAGTGGTTAGACCGTTGGACTGCAAAGTCAGCGGTCTCGGGTTCAAACCCAGGCACGCACCTCGGTCTTTTCGAAAGCATGTGCGTATTAATAATTAACTATCACTTGCTTTACCGATAAAGGAAATCAACGTGAGGAAACCTGCACGCCTAAAAGGTTCTCGAAGGTGTGTGAAGTTCGCCAACCTGCACTGGGCCAGCGTGGTGGACTATGGTCTAAACCCTCTCAGTTTGAAAGGAGGTCCGTCCCCAAAAGTGGGACAGTTTCTCAACAGGGCTACTATTATTATTAATAATATCAGCCTATACTGCCCACTGCTGGACAAAGGCCTTCTCTCAGAAATCGAGGTGAGAGAGATTAGGTCATACTCCACCACGCGGACCCAGTGCGGACCGAAGAGGAATTGTTTGCTCATTTAATAAGACTCCATTCCCCGAAGAAACATCAAGCGACATTAATATTATTGGTATATTTAATTAGTTGTATCTTGTTATCAGATCGAGTCGATAAACACGGTGAACGAGCTGGTGACTGGGGTGGCTAATTGTCCGTACAACCCGAACTCTAATGTGACGGCCATCTTGGCTAGCACCGGGGAGTACTACGTCGGTACTTCCACTGACTTCACTAGCACCTCTACAACAATATACCGGTAAGTTATATACCACCCATAGCGTTGCCACGAGATTATAAAGCTTAGGTCCTATTTTACCACTCTCGAGTAAAGTCGATAGACTGATTGACAATTAAAGTTGCTCTATGTACGAATTTTACCATCTCTGAGTAGCCCTATTCGACGGTTAAACAATCTTGTTATAATTGCCAAGTAACTCTAATCGAGAAGTAATTAACCAGCAATTTACTCGAGGGTGGTGGAAGAGGCCTTTAATCTTTTTAGGCCTTTTTTATATAAATGAAAATTTGTATAGTGCCCGTACGGTTACGCGAGGAACTTAAAAATAGGGCTAAGCACGAACCATTTGACGTTATCATAACGTTGTCGAGAAAGCGTGTTGGCATGTTCATCTTTATTTAGTTAATTTAAAATGTGAAAGGGATAATATTATAGCTTTATAGCGTCACAATAATTTCAATCTGTTAGTGCTAAGGCCTCTGCTCCTCGTTTACTATAGATGTAAATAGTTACAAGACTTTATTACTGACGACTATAAAGTGTGTAATTTTATACGCACTAGCAAGGATTATATTTGCGGTATCAAGTGCGTTGGTCAAGTAATCAGTTACATAGCTCCTGTCTTGAACTGTTTTCCTAGTACACTGGTGTTACGAATGAGTATTATTATGTTTTACATATTCAAATGTTAGAAATTCGCGGAACGTTATTATTTATTCATTAATTATTATAATAGTCACTCAAGAATAATATATGATCATTTTTTATCATTTGTACATATCTCTCCTTCTCCCTTTATCATTATTTAGAGTCGCGTACATCAAGAAAAGATGGGCAAACGCTGTCATCAACTCCACACTCGTCGGTAGTCCCAACCGTCAAGGCGTAGACTCAGGTCCCAGTGGTGTGACCATTTAGACAGCCTTGCGCATATTTGGCCCTTGGCCCGAAATCGCAATAAACATAAATTTGCGTCAAAGCAATTAGAATAATTCTGTTCTGGAGTGAGACAGAAAAGAAAACAAATGTAATAAAAGGATAAAATCGTTAAAAATAAGTTATCAAAAACTAAATAATGCAGTTGTTTTAGGTGACAGCATATCATTATAGCATTTTTCATGTTAGGTGAGTACTGTGACAGTTGTAAGTGTCAAAGAAAATTATACTTTATTTAATGGCAATAAGAGGCACCCGTTTCTATACTTATGGTTTAACACCATTGAATTATATATTAATTTCGTTTGGCAATGAGAACTGTCACTACCCATCCTATGTGAAAAATATTATAGTGTATCTTAATACCAGTGACATATCTTCTCTACAATTTCATCTCATTCCGCAGGAGTCGTGGTGCCGCCGTCCATGACTCGGTCACACTTCGATCAACTCTATACGATCTGAACTGGCTCAACGAGGCGCAGTTCGTCTCCAGCTTTGAAGATGATCACTTCGTGTATTTCATCTTCAGGGAAGTCGCCGTGGAATATATGAACTGTGGCAAGGTAATCTCCATTAGTCTATCCAACGATATCATTACGCTAGATCCCTTGCGGAGTAGGCAGAGAGAAGAGAGTTGCAATAGGTTTTTCTTTACTTTCCCCTCTTACTTCCTTTACTCTCATAGCTTTTTATTAGTATAAATAGTTATGATTCTTAACCACATTATAAGTTGAGGTAGGGAACTATGTTGTTTTAATAATCAGTTTCGGGCTGGGTATAATGCCTGCATGTCTCGTCGCCTATATTATAATTTTGATCCTATTCCGATGTAGTCCTCTCGTAATTATCATCTTATAGGGAGTTATGGCTGAAATCATTACATTATGCCTTTTGGACGTCTAACATATCTGCCCTTCCCGTGACCATGGGTGCTGCAAAGCACTCAAAACGTCGGGAACTTAAAAATCAAAAATATAAACGGCGATAAAGTCCGAAAAATAGTTTTATTTCATGTGTAATATTCGCGTTAATCTAAGAACTCAGTATGAGAACTCAGGAGTTTTGGCTGTTAAAAAGATGATATTTTTGTTAAGTAACTATTATTTACGCAAGTAATAGTCACGCTGCAAAGCACAGTAAATAATCGTTGTTCAAGATTATTTAAATGAGACAAAATTGGAAAACTCATCCACCAAAAAAGTTTGAAAATATCGTCATCATCATCATCTCAGCCTATACTTGTCCACTGCTGAACATAGGCCTCCCCAATCGCTTTCCAGCGTAACCGGTCCGATGCCACCTGCATCCAACGACTTCCTGAGATTTTCACAAGATCGTCGCTCCATCTGGCAGGCGGTCGCCCCACGCTGCGCTTGCCAATACGTGGTCTCCACTCTAGAATCTTTATGCCCCAACGCCCGTCCGATCTACGCGCTATGTGGCCCGCCCATTGCCACTTCAGCTTGCTAATCTTAAGGGCTATGTCGGTGACCTTGGTTCTTCTACGAATCTCCTCATTCCTGATTCGATCGCGTAGAGAAACGCCGATAGCTCTCTCCATAGCTCGCTGAGCAACTTTGAGCTTTTTTTATGAGACTTATTGTAAGAGACCATGTCTCTGATCCATATATCATCACTGGTAACACACATTGACTAAAAACTTTAGTCTTAAGGCACTGAGGTATTTGAAAATATCATTCTTAACAAATTTGGATAACTTGATCATTGTTGAAAAAGCAATCTCGAATATTATCGAAAAATTCTCAGCAACTGTCCTGAGTCTGGAACAGTGCCCGGTTTAATAGCAATAGGATTTTTCCAAATTACTTTGGGAATATTATCGTTGATACATATGTGATGTATACAGTACATCTCTGCCATCCCCGCTTGAGGATTACCGTGACAGTGATGATGAAAAGTATCGAGGGTATAAGATCTAATATTATTCTACTTCTCCACAGATAGTCTATTCCCGTATTGCTCGCGTCTGCAAGAACGATCCCGGCGGTTACCCAGTGATGAAGGACACCTGGAGTACATTCCTGAAGGCAAGGCTGAAGTGCGCAGTGCCGGGTGACGTACCTTTCCACTATGACGAAGTCCAGAGCGCAGAATACCTGCCGCAGGAGAAGACATTAGTCGCCATCTTTACTACTCCAACGTGAGTTTTATAGTATAATAGTATACGGGATAGCCAACGATCACAAGACCCAGCTTTTTAATATTTTTATTCTAGGTCTAAAATATCTTTCTTTTTTATTCTTTTCTTTTAAAAATAAACGTACCCCCACATTAGTATTAATTCCTGTGTCGTGAGTGCGTTTACAAACATGAAAATTCACATACACAAATACCCAGACCGGAACAAATAATTGTGGATCACACAAAGATTTGTCCCGTGCGGGAATCGAACCCGCGACTATTAGACAGTGGGCGAAGCGGCTTAAGCTCTTAACCACTGCCCTAAATACTCCGTCAAAGTCTTTCAGTCTGTAGTCGTGGCCGGTCTTAACACTGTCGGCGAAATATGGGTGTATCCGTCCTACTATTCATGTTCTTCTTCAGCCGAAAGACGTCCACTGCATGACAAAGGCCTCCCCTAAAGACCGCCACAACGACCGGCTTTGTGCTGTATGCATTCAACTTCTACCCGCGACCTTCACCAGGTCATCGGTCTATCTTGTAGGGGGCCTACACACTCCACGTCTTCCGGTACGTGGTCGCCATTCGAGAACCTTTCTGCTATTCATGTAGCATATAGCAATACATCAACTATTATATTGTACGCTATGCCTTAAATAGTATTAGTTACCATTATTTTATTTCCAGTAGCCGCAGTATTAGCTCTTTTTTAACATTTAGAATTGGAAATGAATTTGGATCCATCTGATGAATTGGACTAACACCGTCACGCCTATATTCGCGGGGGTGGCAGAGGTGTACTTAGTATACCCACGTTTCGCCGACGATGTTAGGTCCCATGTAATAGGGGGCGAGCCCATTGACTTGACATTGATAGTTTGATTAACTAATGTCTTATTGACTAGGTAACCAAGATTCTGTTATCCACAATCTATACTTATTTTAACAGGAACAGCATAGCCGGTAGTGCAGTATGCATCTACAGTATGGCCGATATCCACGCCGCCTTCGACAGCCCGTACAAAGAGCAGGGAACACCGACTTCTACGTGGGAGCCACGTTCCCCTTCCCCTCAGGCGAGGGACCACTTTAGATGTTTAGGAGGATCTGGGTGCGTATTAATATGAATTTGAATTAAACGTAACCCACACTAGAATTTATTCCTGTGTCGTGGGTGCGTTTACAAACATGAAAATTTACATACACAAATACCCAGACCGCAACAAATAATTGTGTATCATCACAAAGATTTGTCCCGTGCGGGAATCGAGTCCGCAACTATTAGACACAGTGGGCGAAAGAAATTAAGCTCTTAATTACTGCGCTAAATCGTCCGTCGTCTTATATGAATAATATTAGAGTTATTCATATAGGGGGGCTAATTCTACCAACGAAATTCCCCTAAAACCATCGCTAATCTGTGAAACGAAACTCCGAACGGCGTTTCTGTTTTCATTACAATACAGAAACAAACAGCCGAGAGTCGGTAAAAAGAAATGTTGTAAAGTCATCGACAGTGTAAACAATTTTATTTTGCAAGATTTGTTTGCTAATTGAATTGACGCGGTCAATTAAAAACCAAGAAAGACAACAAGAAACTGCCCACCTAAATTCTTTCTATCTATCTATCTATAACCTCACGCCAGATCCCTTGCGGGGTAGGCAGAGAGTACAGAGTTCCAACAGGTTCTTCCCTTACATACCTCTCTGGCTTCCTCGACTCTCATAGTTCGTCTCATACACGCTCGCCGGTTACGGAGACTCTTGACTTTTCCATCAGATAAGACTCGGTTTATTTGGTCGTGGTAAGATAGTCTAGGTCTTCCCCGGTACCTGCATCCTTCCACTTTCACATTGTATATCTGTTTTGTCATTCTTTCCTCTGGCATTCTTTCTATATGCCCGAACCAACGGAGCATGCCCTTTCTCATCTTTACACCGATACTATCTTTCATACCTACTCGCTGTCTTACTATGCTGTTGGTAATGCGGTCGGTCAGCTTCACTCCGCACATCTTCCGCAGAGCTCGCATTTCTACCGCATTTATCCTACTTTCATTCTCCTTCTTACATACCCAGCTCTCGCTACCATATAACAGCGTTGGGACAAGAACTCCGTTATGTATGGCCAGCTGCGCCTTACGGCTTAAGAGCCGGCTCCCGAGTAGCTTTCCCATCGCACCATTCGCTCTGTTCCCTGCACTCACTCTTCTCTCTATGTCAGCGGTGTATTTCCCATCCTTACTGAAGGCGCATCCAAGATATACAAACTCATTCACTTGCTCCAGCACATCGTTACTAACCACAATCCTTACATTAAATTTCCTAAATTCCTAAATTCTTTCTTCAAATATATAGTTTTCAATACAGTTTTCATTTACAGCTCCCACCAAGCCATAGAATACCA
This sequence comes from Phalera bucephala, assembly GCA_905147815.2. NCBI lineage: Eukaryota > Metazoa > Arthropoda > Insecta > Lepidoptera > Notodontidae > Phalera > Phalera bucephala. The sequence goes on from LR990627.1 coordinate 13,066,218, forward strand.
CCGCTACCATCTGATGTATGAGTCCGTACAACCCGTATCCGGGGAACCCGTGTACCGCGTGACGTCAGAGCGTTTCACACATGTCACCGTTGACGTCACCAGTGCTAAGAACGTGGAGAAGCAGTTGGTAGCATTTGTGGCGACGCAGGCTGGTGACGTGCTCAAGTTGGCAGTACTGCCGCGACTGGACGGCGCGTGTTTGGTTGAGAGGTGGAGGTTGAGGGACAAGACGGGAGGTTTCGATGTGCTATCCATGCAGTATGTTAAGGATACTGTAAGTATATTCTTCGTACATATTTGCATGATAATATTAATCTTTGTTTTGGTAAAAACACTGATGACATAATGGATGAGCAAAGACGACAGAATATCTCTTTTAAAACTGGTGTTTATAATGAAGTAGGTATAGTTCATAATACTAAATTACGAACGTCACTATATCTCTTAATCTTTAAGACATTAAGACCAATATCCTGCAAGGGACAATTTAAATTATTATAATCATTATAGCGATGGTGGAGAATATTTAAGAGTGGAGGAAGCCAGAGAGGTATGTAAGGAAAGAACATGTTGGAACTCCGTATTTTCTGCCTACCCGCAGGGGATCTGGCGTGATGATATAGATAGATAGATTATAACTTCCCCATTATAATAAGAGTAAACAGCCCACGTACGTAGGTAGTGAGTTGCATTGTTTTACTGTACGATTACATTTATAGTATTTATTATGTAAGATGGGTCCTGTGACAGTTGTAAGTGTTAAAGAAAATTATACTTTATTCAATGGCAATAAGAGACAAGACCCGTTTCTATACTTATAGTTTTCGCCCTTAATACCATTGGATGCAATATTAATTTAGTTGGGCACTTAGAACTGTTGGCAGCGTTCGGGAAACTGCGCAACATCTTCTTATCCAAAATACCTCAGTGCCTCAAGACTAAAGTTTTTAGTCAATGTGTGTTACCAGTGATGATATACGGAGTAGTCGTACTATAGTAAGTCGTACTATAGTTCTCATAAAAAAGCTCAGAGTTGCACTATGGAGAGGGCTATGCTCGGCGTTTCTCTACGTGATCGAATCTGGAATGAGCAGATTCGTAGAAGAACCAAGGTCACCGACATAGCCCTTAAGATTAGCAAGCTGAAGTGGCAATGGGCGGGCCACATAGTGAGAAGATCGGACGGGCGTTGGGGCAGAAAGATTCTAGAGTGAAGACCATGTATTGACAAGCGCAGCGTGGGACGACCGCCTGCCAGATGGACCGACGATCTTGTTAAAATCGCAGGAATTCATTAGATCCAGGTGGCATAGGACCGATTACGCTGGAAAGCGATTGAGAAGGCCTATGTTCAGCAGTGGACAAGTATAGGCTGAGATGATGATGATGACTTAGAACTGTCACTACCCATTTTATGCAAAAAATATTATAGATAACATAAGCAGCAATGTGTTAATTTACATGTCCGCGCAACTGTTTCGTGCCCATCTTCCTGCTCACTGCAGCGTTTTAAGTTCTTGCGCTGGGTAGTTTCAGGTCAGCTTCGGGGTAAGGTTACTTTAATGTAAGGGTCACTGTTAAGTAAGGTTCCCCCTCATCCAGTAATTAGATTTCCACAAATTGAGATGGTTTTTATCCCACCACCCCAGATGTCAGTGTACGTGGGTAGTAGCACCGGCGTGGTGAGGGTGGCAGGGGCTCGTTGTGGACGTTACGCAAGCCGCGCAGGTTGCGTGTTCGCGGCCGACCCGCACTGCGGCTGGGACGATGCGAGAGAGAGATGTGTTCATGCCGCCGGTCGACTACACAACCCAGATTTTAAACAGGCTACGGAGGCGTGTCCTGCGATTGATGCACCGGGTGAGAATTTCTGTACCAACTAACTTCCCTGGTTTATTATTTCTAGGTGAGCATTAAGGCTGAAACAACAGTGAACTTCCAGAAATACCCTTGATTTACAGAAGATTCTTGAAGAATCGATTGCCTATTTTTTATGAGAGCCTAATATGAAAAGATAAGAATGTCGTGAATTAAAAAAAACAGTGAAAATTTTATCAATGAATTTTAATTCCAAAAAGAATAGGTCTAAGTTTTGGAAATGAATCCTAAAAGAGGCCAAAGCCTTACATATGCATATAAAATATTATAATACACTAGACTTATTTTAGGTAAGGGTCATAGAAAGATACTGCAAAAAAAAAAATCTAAGAGCCCTTTTTTTGAATATATATTCTCTATTCAACGCTGAGCGGAATATACACGAAAAGAGAGTTTAAGATATGTGCTTTAAATTTTATTAATGACTTTTCCGTTTAGACTTATTATCTTAAAAATACCCTGCAGGTATTTCGGGCGCACTATTTATTTCGTCTCTAAGTGGGAAATGTAAATTAAAAAAAGTCAGGATCGTTTACTTTTTCGTATAGTAGCGGGAGTACAGTAAGAGCTCCTTATTCACGGTTCGTTTATTCGCGTTTTAACAGTTCGTGGATTGAAAAATTGCAACCAAGTTCCAGTATTAATGGCAAAATCTTCTTCATTCGCAGATCTACGCCGTATATTGAAATGATTTGGTATCCTTTGTTAACGCATCGGCATTTTTAAGTACTGTTAGTTTTTACAAATTATGGACTAATTTTAAAGTAAAACATAACTTACTGCTACTACCTGAAGTACCTATGTTTTCTAACGGCGCCGCCGCCGTATTACACGTTTCGCTATGTAGTTTGATAAGTGCCGCCTTCGCAACTGTCGGTGTTTTTTTTTTCTTCAACTTGTTAGCAGTTGTATGTAGTTTAAGTGGAATAACTTAATTGCTTTATTCTTAACATGCCATGTCAAGTTAGAGGGTAGAAAAAGTAGTTCTGACGCGTAAAAAATAGTCTTGAAAGCGGCAAAACAAGAAAAAAATACTACCTTCTCCAGCCCTTATCTAAACCTGACAATAATAATGAATAAATATTGTTCAAAACTCTCATAAAATTGTTTTGATATATTAATTTATTTTGGAACATTAGAATTTATCTTCTATAATCCCGGGACCCGGCTACCACTTAATGTGGTAGTCGTTAAGCCGAGTTGGAAGCCTTAAAGGCAGCTTGATAAGTTCCAACAGCAGGTGGCAACAAACCTGCCCCCATCAAGCCGCACTGGGTCCGCACGGTGGAGTATGACCTAATCTGTCTCACCCCGATTTGTGAGAGAAGGCCTTTGTCCAGCAGTGGGCAGTATAGGCTGATATTATTTATTATATTATTATTTTATAATCCCATACAAATTACGGTTCCATGTTCACCGTTTCTGTATTCACCTCATATTTTCCGAACTTCGCGAATAAGGAGCTTTTACTGTTCTCAATTGCACGGAATAAATATTATCCATGTCAACTGTTGTAGAATTGGATCCAGTCAATTTCACAGCATTGAAACTAAAACATACGGTAGCTTAATAGTTTGAGCGGTCGCCTTGGCATGGCGGATGACATGCACAATTCGATTGACACTCGAAGTAATTTTTTTTTATTTAGTATCATTATTCAACGACATTTGCCTTCATTTTTACAATTCCTAAGAATTTTAGCAGCTGTGTATGAAGAGTACCTCAATTTCTGAGACAATACCTTTGCCAAAGTGGTATGGCGTTTGGAAACATCTTCAACAACTTTTAATGTCGTTTCAGTCGACGGTGGCTGGTCATCCTGGTCGGACTGGGAGCCGTGCATGCAAGATGGTACTTCTGTCTCCATGTACGACGACGACAAGCCGGACATGTGCATGTGTCGGACGCGGCACTGTAACAACCCAAAACCGGCTTACGGCGGCCAACCTTGTGAAGGTAGGTGTCTTTTTAAAATAAATAGGACTTAATTCCTGCACTAATTAATACACTGAATAACAGCTGTATTTACGATTGAAATTTCAGAGTGATAATACTGTATCATCAGTTTTTTTATTATTCCCGATCATTATACCTATTAAAGAGATATCTAAGGATAAAAACAGTTCTAAATCATATCATTAACATTCAAAGTCAAATATTTTGTTAGTCACTGACCGGTATCCCTTATATACTGGTCCTTCGAGCCGGATTCGATTCAACGACCTATGGATCCGCTGTATTCCGTTGGCAGGAGCCCGTATCTCAGTGACGAACTGCACGGTTCACGGTGGCTGGTCGAGCTGGTCGGGCTGGTCCAAGTGCTCGGCATCATGTGGCATCGCCATCAAGACTCGTCGCCGAGCCTGCACCTCGCCTGAACCGCGCTTTGGGGGACGAGTCTGCGTCGGACTCGATGTGGACGACGTGTACTGTAACCTACCACCCTGCCCCGGTAAGTACTATATTCTTTATCATTAGCACCACAGCGAAATGTAGGTTTTGAAGATTTCATGGCGATTGGACGCGATTTTAAGTGCTTTCCTGCAATATATGCTGCTACGAAATATTCGATACGCGCTTTTAAAGGGATTAGATGCATTTTTTTTAAGTGGCAATTTTGCTTGTTGTGAGGACATCATAGGATTTCGTATGTAATTAAGACTATAAAGACAGAACTGTTTGCACTGTTGGTGTTAATTAGGGGGAAGTTGCCTTCGTATTGTAATTGATATTGTAATTATAAATTGCATTCTAGAGCCTTAATTAAGAAACTCGCCGTTCTAGCGATTACCTTTTCTTCACAGATCCAACTTTAGCTGCGATAGATGGTGGCTGGTCTGACTGGGGTCCTTGGTCCCCATGCAATGGCCTCGGTGGATCCGGTTGTGGTCCTTCAGGCGGATGGAAGGAACGCCGAAGAGAGTGTACTAACCCACCGCCTAAGAACGGAGGCGCGGATTGTGATGGATTAGTTGTCGAAAGACAGCCATGTGATATGTCACCTTGTGAAGTTAGGAAGGCAACTGCGTGGACGCCTTGGGTACAAATACCTAGTAAGTTGTTTCAGATTATCCTTATACTAATCTATTTGTAATTATTGTATTGTTGTAGACTGCCTCGTTGGTCTGGTGGCAAAGCGCATCGCTTTGTGATCACGAGGTCCTGGGTTCAAATCCTAGGTCGGACAAATGTAGTTTTTCTAACGAAACATTCCCAGTATTAGTCAGGAGTCTGGAATTGTGCCCGATATATGGCAATAGGCTCGCCCCCTATTACATGGGACCTAACATCGTCGGTGAAACGTGGGTGTACTCAGTACACCTCTGCCACCCCCTCTGGGGAATATAGGCGTGACGTTATTTTTTTTTTTAAATCGGTTTATTGTGTGCCACTGCTGTGAAAAGGCCTGTTCTAAATCGAGTATGCATCATACTCTATCTTGCAAACCTAGTGCGGATTGCTGAAGAGTGGAGGTGGATTCGTGATGAATTTTTTATGTTGTGCTTATCTAAAGGAAAAAAGTTAATTGTATTGATGTTGTAAAAGTTTCATATTTCTATCTATCTATAACCTCACGCCAGATCCCTTGCGGGGTAGGCAGAGAGTACAGAGTTCCAACAGGTTCTTTCCTTAAATACCTCTCTGGCTTCCTCGACTCTCATAGTTCGTCTCATACACGCTCGCTGGTTACAGAGACTCTTGACTTTTCCATCAGATAAGACTCGGTTTATTTGGTCGTGGTAAGATAGTCTAGGTCTTCCCCGGTACCTGCATCCTTCCACTTTCACATTGTATATCTGTTTTGTCATTCTTTCCTCTGGCATTCTTTTTAAATGCCCGAACCAACGGAGCATGCCCTTTCTCATCTTTACACCGATACTATCTTTCATACCTACTCGCTGTCTTACTATGCTGTTGCTAATTCGGTCGGTCAGCTTCACTCCGCACATCTTCCGCAGAGCTCGCATTTCTACCGCATTTATCCTACTTTCATTCTCCTTCTTACATACCCAGCTCTCGCTACCATATAACAGCGTTGGGACAAGAACTCCGTTATGTATGGCCAGCTGCGCCTTATGGCTTAAGTGCCGGCTCCCGAGTAGCTTTCCCATCGCACCATTCACTCTGTTCCCTGCACTCACTTTTCTCTCTATGTCAGCGGTGTATTTCCCATCCTTACTGAAGGCGCATCCAAGATATACAAACTCATTCACTTGCTCCAGCACATCGTTACCAACCACAATCCTTACATTCGTTCTGGTTTCTTCCCTTTCAAAAACCATAATCTTGGTTTTCTTCACATTCAAGTGTAAGCCATTGATCATGCAGTCGTTTTTCATAACTGTGACTAGTGTTTGCAGATCAGTGGCTGTTGGCGCTATTAAAACCGCGTCATCTGCATAAAGTAGATGGTTTACCACTAAGTCACCCATTTGTACACCTTCATTCATCGCTTTCAGTCTTTGAAGACTTTTGTCCAGATATATTATAAACAGTCTAGCGGACAACACGCAACCCTGCTTGACGCCGATTTTAACGTCAAACCAGGGTGACCTATTATCACCCACCCGTACGCATGCCTTGCAGTCCACATAAGTGGACTGGACGGCTCGCAACAGAGTGCCATCTATACCATACTCTGGCAAAATGTCCCAAAGTCTCTTTCGCACAACTCTGTCAAATGCCTTCTCCAGATCTACAAAACCGCAGAAAACCTTCCGGCCCACTGCCAGATGCTTCTCTACGATGTTGCGGAGTGAGAAGACTTGATCCGAACATCCTCTTCCAGACCTGAAACCCCCTTGTGCCTCGCACAACATTCCATCGGACTTCACGCGCATTCTCCGTTCAATAATTTTACCGTACACCTTGGCTGCCAAGCTGATCAAACTGATGGCTCTGTAATTGGCGCAGTCATATTGTGAACCCTTGCCTTTATACAAGGGTACTATGACTGCGCGGCGCCAATCTGTAGGGACTCTACCGGTCCTCCAGCATAGGTTTGCAAGGGCCCGGAAAGCGTCCCGGACGCAAGTTCCACCATATTTGATCATCTCGGCAGATATCATGTCTACTCCCGCAGCTTTACCGTTTTTCATACTTCCTATCGCCCATTCAACTTCTTCCATAGTGATGTCCTCCGTTGATTCTGGTGCCGCAATCTCGCCTTTAGGCACGTCTGCGGCATCAGCATCCGGGTCATCTCCATACATTTCTCCAAAATATTCACTCCACCGGTTTAGCACAGCTTGTGTGTCTGCAAGAATGTCACCATCTTTAGATTTTATCCTTTCCATTCTGGAGCCTGAAGAATCACCTCGAGCCTTTCTCACCTTGCTCCAAAAGAGTTTGGTGTTGTTCTCGAAGTTCTTCGCCAGCCTCTCCTCCTCAATCATACTGGCTCTTTCACGCTTTCCTTTCACTAAAGTTTTAGTGGCATTCTTGCATTGCCGGTATATTTCTTTCCTCATCTCTGTCATACTGGCATTCAGGTTCAAAGAAGATACATAGTCCTGCCACGCTTTCTTCTTACTTTCTACGGAGCTTTGCAACTCCGCATCCCACTATGCATCACCTTTTGCTGTAATATGCTTCTTTGAGCAACCACATACTTCTTTCGCGGATTCCACCAAACTCTATTTCAGGCTATTCCAGCATTCATCTACATTTGAGTCCGAAGAACCTGCTGTCAAAAGCTTGTCTCGGACTCTATCTTCATACATTCTCCTCACGCTCTCATCTTGCAACTTTTCAACCTTTAATCTTTCAAGGTCTCCGAGGGGGATACGCTCTCGCCAGTGTCTCCACTTCCTGAACAGACCACTAAACCGCGCAACTACGAGATAGTGGTCTGATTCCAGAGTGGGGCCTCTATACGCACGCGTACCTTGTAGTTTGCTTCGGAGACGGTTATCAACCAGGATCAGATCTATCATGCTTTTTTGTTCATTCCTTCTCCACGTATACAAATGTATGTCCTTGTGCTGGAATATCGTATTAGACCCAAGGAGACCCCTTTCTAAACAAACATCTACAATGAGTTTCATATTTATTTATTTAATCTTTATTAGGTTGAAACTTTTTACGATCTCTATGCTAATAGGATAAATGTTCCTTTCAGGTAATGATTCAGATGGCAGTTACACGGAAAAGAGGTTTAAATTTCAATGTCGGGCTCCGTCCCCAGAACAGTTGAAGGTACGTGTTTTAGATGAGATGAATTGGTGTGGCCTAAACTTGAACTTTTTTGCCCAAAAAGGTCCGGAGAATGGCGACAGGCTTGCCTCTTGTCCTTTGTCACCTTGGAATCAAAAGGAACTCGTTATAATTTACGTGTAATATGTTCACCTCTGAATAATCCTTTGGAGAAAGACGGTCAGATAGGCGTCATTCGTTCTTTTGGCAATGGGGCGAGGCTATTCACTTATACTTTGATTAAGAATTAGTAGATTTTTTAATGTCATTACGGAGTCTTACACCAGGAATTGCTCCTGTATAGTAGATGCGTTTACAAATATGAAATTTACATACACAAATACTCAGACCAAAATGAACACTTTGTGGATCATACAAAGATTTGTCCCGATTGAACCCACGATTATTTAATCAGCTTACGCTCTAACCACTGGACCGAGCGCTCACCACGGGACAAATAAATGAACTTCCCACCGCCGTTGTAGTAGTAGGACGAATGAATTTTCCATCACCACTAGTGGCAAGCCTTCGTCGTAGTGGGACGAATGAATTTCCCATCATCATTAGTCCAAGCCGTTGTTGTAGTGGGTTAAATGAATTTCCTATCACCACTAGACAAAACCGTCGTCGTAGTGGGATGAATGAATCCCCATCACCATTTAACCAAGGCGTCATCATAGTGGAACGAATGAATTTCCTATCACCACTAGACAAAACCGACGCCATAGTGGGATGAATGAATTCCATCAACACTAGACCAAGGCGTCACTATAGTGGAACGAATGAATTTCCCACCACCACTAGACCAACGACGAATAATTTTCCCATCCCAAAAGTTGTAGGGCAAATGAATTTTAAATCTTCGTTTGGTTTTGTACGGTGTGTGATTGTAATGTTTGGTGTGTAGTTGTCGCTGGTGCGGGAGGATTCGCGGTATTGCACCTGGCGTGGTTCGTGCAGCAGCTCGGCGCCAGAGGCGGAGGGCGGGTGGGAGCCGTGGGGCGCGTGGCAGCCGTGCTCGGCGCCCTGCGGCGGCGGCCAGCAGCGCCGCACGCGCCGCTGCAGGCACCAGCGCTGCGTGGGCGCGCCGGACATGCTGCGAGCGTGTAACACGCACGCCTGCGCAGGTTGGTACACACAGCTCGGCGCCCTGCGGCGGCGGCCAGCAGCGCCGCACGCGCCGCTGCAGGCACCAGCGCTGCGTGGGCGCGCCGGACATGCTGCGAGCGTGTAACACGCACGCCTGCGCAGGTTGGTACACACAGCTCGGCGCCCTGCGGCGGCGGCCAGCAGCGCCGCACGCGCCGCTGCAGGCACCAGCGCTGCGTGGGCGCGCCGGACATGCTGCGAGCGTGTAACACGCACGCCTGCGCAGGTTGGTACACACAGCTCGGCGCCCTGCGGCGGCGGCCAGCAGCGCCGCACGCGCCGCTGCAGGCACCAGCGCTGCGTGGGCGCGCCGGACATGCTGCGAGCGTGTAACACGCACGCCTGCGCAGGTTGGTACACACAGCTCGGCGCCCTGCGGCGGCGGCCAGCAGCGCCGCACGCGCCGCTGCAGGCACCAGCGCTGCGTGGGCGCGCCGGACATGCTGCGAGCGTGTAACACGCACGCCTGCGCAGGTTGGTACACACAGCTCGGCGCCCTGCGGCGGCGGCCAGCAGCGCCGCACGCGCCGCTGCAGGCACCAGCGCTGCGTGGGCGCGCCGGACATGCTGCGAGCGTGTAACACGCACGCCTGCGCAGGTTGGTACACACAGCTCGGCGCCCTGCGGCGGCGGCCAGCAGCGCCGCACGCGCCGCTGCAGGCACCAGCGCTGCGTGGGCGCGCCGGACATGCTGCGAGCGTGTAACACGCACGCCTGCGCAGGTTGGTACACACAGCTCGGCGCCCTGCGGCGGCGGCCAGCAGCGCCGCACGCGCCGCTGCAGGCACCAGCGCTGCGTGGGCGCGCCGGACATGCTGCGAGCGTGTAACACGCACGCCTGCGCAGGTTGGTACACACAGCTCGGCGCCCTGCGGCGGCGGCCAGCAGCGCCGCACGCGCCGCTGCAGGCACCAGCGCTGCGTGGGCGCGCCGGACATGCTGCGAGCGTGTAACACGCACGCCTGCGCAGGTTGGTACACACAGCTCGGCGCCCTGCGGCGGCGGCCAGCAGCGCCGCACGCGCCGCTGCAGGCACCAGCGCTGCGTGGGCGCGCCGGACATGCTGCGAGCGTGTAACACGCACGCCTGCGCAGGTTGGTACACACAGCTCGGCGCCCTGCGGCGGCGGCCAGCAGCGCCGCACGCGCCGCTGCAGGCACCAGCGCTGCGTGGGCGCGCCGGACATGCTGCGAGCGTGTAACACGCACGCCTGCGCAGGTTGGTACACACAGCTCGGCGCCCTGCGGCGGCGGCCAGCAGCGCCGCACGCGCCGCTGCAGGCACCAGCGCTGCGTGGGCGCGCCGGACATGCTGCGAGCGTGTAACACGCACGCCTGCGCAGGTTGGTACACACAGCTCGGCGCCCTGCGGCGGCGGCCAGCAGCGCCGCACGCGCCGCTGCAGGCACCAGCGCTGCGTGGGCGCGCCGGACATGCTGCGAGCGTGTAACACGCACGCCTGCGCAGGTTGGTACACACAGCTCGGCGCCCTGCGGCGGCGGCCAGCAGCGCCGCACGCGCCGCTGCAGGCACCAGCGCTGCGTGGGCGCGCCGGACATGCTGCGAGCGTGTAACACGCACGCCTGCGCAGGTTGGTACACACAGCTCGGCGCCCTGCGGCGGCGGCCAGCAGCGCCGCACGCGCCGCTGCAGGCACCAGCGCTGCGTGGGCGCGCCGGACATGCTGCGAGCGTGTAACACGCACGCCTGCGCAGGTTGGTACACACAGCTCGGCGCCCTGCGGCGGCGGCCAGCAGCGCCGCACGCGCCGCTGCAGGCACCAGCGCTGCGTGGGCGCGCCGGACATGCTGCGAGCGTGTAACACGCACGCCTGCGCAGGTTGGTACACACAGCTCGGCGCCCTGCGGCGGCGGCCAGCAGCGCCGCACGCGCCGCTGCAGGCACCAGCGCTGCGTGGGCGCGCCGGACATGCTGCGAGCGTGTAACACGCACGCCTGCGCAGGTTGGTACACACAGCTCGGCGCCCTGCGGCGGCGGCCAGCAGCGCCGCACGCGCCGCTGCAGGCACCAGCGCTGCGTGGGCGCGCCGGACATGCTGCGAGCGTGTAACACGCACGCCTGCGCAGGTTGGTACACACAGCTCGGCGCCCTGCGGCGGCGGCCAGCAGCGCCGCACGCGCCGCTGCAGGCACCAGCGCTGCGTGGGCGCGCCGGACATGCTGCGAGCGTGTAACACGCACGCCTGCGCAGGTTGGTACACACAGCTCGGCGCCCTGCGGCGGCGGCCAGCAGCGCCGCACGCGCCGCTGCAGGCACCAGCGCTGCGTGGGCGCGCCGGACATGCTGCGAGCGTGTAACACGCACGCCTGCGCAGGTTGGTACACACAGCTCGGCGCCCTGCGGCGGCGGCCAGCAGCGCCGCACGCGCCGCTGCAGGCACCAGCGCTGCGTGGGCGCGCCGGACATGCTGCGAGCGTGTAACACGCACGCCTGCGCAGGTTGGTACACACAGCTCGGCGCCCTGCGGCGGCGGCCAGCAGCGCCGCACGCGCCGCTGCAGGCACCAGCGCTGCGTGGGCGCGCCGGACATGCTGCGAGCGTGTAACACGCACGCCTGCGCAGGTTGGTACACACAGCTCGGCGCCCTGCGGCGGCGGCCAGCAGCGCCGCACGCGCCGCTGCAGGCACCAGCGCTGCGTGGGCGCGCCGGACATGCTGCGAGCGTGTAACACGCACGCCTGCGCAGGTTGGTACACACAGCTCGGCGCCCTGCGGCGGCGGCCAGCAGCGCCGCACGCGCCGCTGCAGGCACCAGCGCTGCGTGGGCGCGCCGGACATGCTGCGAGCGTGTAACACGCACGCCTGCGCAGGTTGGTACACACAGCTCGGCGCCCTGCGGCGGCGGCCAGCAGCGCCGCACGCGCCGCTGCAGGCACCAGCGCTGCGTGGGCGCGCCGGACATGCTGCGAGCGTGTAACACGCACGCCTGCGCAGGTTGGTACACACAGCTCGGCGCCCTGCGGCGGCGGCCAGCAGCGCCGCACGCGCCGCTGCAGGCACCAGCGCTGCGTGGGCGCGCCGGACATGCTGCGAGCGTGTAACACGCACGCCTGCGCAGGTTGGTACACACAGCTCGGCGCCCTGCGGCGGCGGCCAGCAGCGCCGCACGCGCCGCTGCAGGCACCAGCGCTGCGTGGGCGCGCCGGACATGCTGCGAGCGTGTAACACGCACGCCTGCGCAGGTTGGTACACACAGCTCGGCGCCCTGCGGCGGCGGCCAGCAGCGCCGCACGCGCCGCTGCAGGCACCAGCGCTGCGTGGGCGCGCCGGACATGCTGCGAGCGTGTAACACGCACGCCTGCGCAGGTTGGTACACACAGCTCGGCGCCCTGCGGCGGCGGCCAGCAGCGCCGCACGCGCCGCTGCAGGCACCAGCGCTGCGTGGGCGCGCCGGACATGCTGCGAGCGTGTAACACGCACGCCTGCGCAGGTTGGTACACACAGCTCGGCGCCCTGCGGCGGCGGCCAGCAGCGCCGCACGCGCCGCTGCAGGCACCAGCGCTGCGTGGGCGCGCCGGACATGCTGCGAGCGTGTAACACGCACGCCTGCGCAGGTTGGTACACACAGCTCGGCGCCCTGCGGCGGCGGCCAGCAGCGCCGCACGCGCCGCTGCAGGCACCAGCGCTGCGTGGGCGCGCCGGACATGCTGCGAGCGTGTAACACGCACGCCTGCGCAGGTTGGTACACACAGCTCGGCGCCCTGCGGCGGCGGCCAGCAGCGCCGCACGCGCCGCTGCAGGCACCAGCGCTGCGTGGGCGCGCCGGACATGCTGCGAGCGTGTAACACGCACGCCTGCGCAGGTTGGTACACACAGCTCGGCGCCCTGCGGCGGCGGCCAGCAGCGCCGCACGCGCCGCTGCAGGCACCAGCGCTGCGTGGGCGCGCCGGACATGCTGCGAGCGTGTAACACGCACGCCTGCGCAGGTTGGTACACACAGCTCGGCGCCCTGCGGCGGCGGCCAGCAGCGCCGCACGCGCCGCTGCAGGCACCAGCGCTGCGTGGGCGCGCCGGACATGCTGCGAGCGTGTAACACGCACGCCTGCGCAGGTTGGTACACACAGCTCGGCGCCCTGCGGCGGCGGCCAGCAGCGCCGCACGCGCCGCTGCAGGCACCAGCGCTGCGTGGGCGCGCCGGACATGCTGCGAGCGTGTAACACGCACGCCTGCGCAGGTTGGTACACACAGCTCGGCGCCCTGCGGCGGCGGCCAGCAGCGCCGCACGCGCCGCTGCAGGCACCAGCGCTGCGTGGGCGCGCCGGACATGCTGCGAGCGTGTAACACGCACGCCTGCGCAGGTTGGTACACACAGCTCGGCGCCCTGCGGCGGCGGCCAGCAGCGCCGCACGCGCCGCTGCAGGCACCAGCGCTGCGTGGGCGCGCCGGACATGCTGCGAGCGTGTAACACGCACGCCTGCGCAGGTTGGTACACACAGCTCGGCGCCCTGCGGCGGCGGCCAGCAGCGCCGCACGCGCCGCTGCAGGCACCAGCGCTGCGTGGGCGCGCCGGACATGCTGCGAGCGTGTAACACGCACGCCTGCGCAGGTTGGTACACACAGCTCGGCGCCCTGCGGCGGCGGCCAGCAGCGCCGCACGCGCCGCTGCAGGCACCAGCGCTGCGTGGGCGCGCCGGACATGCTGCGAGCGTGTAACACGCACGCCTGCGCAGGTTGGTACACACAGCTCGGCGCCCTGCGGCGGCGGCCAGCAGCGCCGCACGCGCCGCTGCAGGCACCAGCGCTGCGTGGGCGCGCCGGACATGCTGCGAGCGTGTAACACGCACGCCTGCGCAGGTTGGTACACACAGCTCGGCGCCCTGCGGCGGCGGCCAGCAGCGCCGCACGCGCCGCTGCAGGCACCAGCGCTGCGTGGGCGCGCCGGACATGCTGCGAGCGTGTAACACGCACGCCTGCGCAGGTTGGTACACACAGCTCGGCGCCCTGCGGCGGCGGCCAGCAGCGCCGCACGCGCCGCTGCAGGCACCAGCGCTGCGTGGGCGCGCCGGACATGCTGCGAGCGTGTAACACGCACGCCTGCGCAGGTTGGTACACACAGCTCGGCGCCCTGCGGCGGCGGCCAGCAGCGCCGCACGCGCCGCTGCAGGCACCAGCGCTGCGTGGGCGCGCCGGACATGCTGCGAGCGTGTAACACGCACGCCTGCGCAGGTTGGTACACACAGCTCGGCGCCCTGCGGCGGCGGCCAGCAGCGCCGCACGCGCCGCTGCAGGCACCAGCGCTGCGTGGGCGCGCCGGACATGCTGCGAGCGTGTAACACGCACGCCTGCGCAGGTTGGTACACACAGCTCGGCGCCCTGCGGCGGCTTAACGGAATATTATCATTATCGTTATCATTACCATTAACCGAAAGAGACTTTGTTAGTTTGTTAGGATGACGGACACCTCCAACGACGGTGACCGGCTTTGAGCAATCGCGGGTAAAAATCTTGGTGCGTATTGCTGCACCATTTACCCGCGACCCGGTCCATCTTATGGGGAGCCTACCCATTCAACGCAAAACATTAAACTTTACATATAATAAAATTTAATCCCGGCATACTTTTGTTACCATGTACATTTTTTAAAAAACGAATTTCTCGAGAACCTATTTCATACTTTTTGTAGTCCGCCTCTCCTTGTAAATACAGGTCGTCACATTTTTGCCACCCAGGGATCCCCCACTGGAGTGACGTCGCATATTTTGCGTGTGAAATGATGATCCTTTGATGGTAATTTTGGTCGCAGGCGAATGGTCGTGCTGGAGCGAATGGAGTGCGTGTAGCGGCGAGTGCCAGGAGGGCGGCACGTCAGCGCCGGGGCACCGCACGCGCACGCGCATGTGTGTATCACCCGATGGATGCGCGCACGCCGGTGCTGCCATGGAGAGCCGCGTCTGCGTCAACAACTGCCAGGGTCAGTGTTTGACACCAGATTTAGACTATACCATTGCCGCCACTCGAAGTAATAATAAAGGAAGGGATGTAGAGCGTAAATGATGTCTTTGCGGTTGAGCTGTGCTCACTTCCCGCGTGATCTGGCAGTATATAAATGGAATATGAAATGCTGATTGGGTAAATAAATACTAAATTAACTCGCGGTACTCATATCAGGAGCTTCACGGAATACCAATTCGAAGGCAGTAAGTCAAAGCAAGCAGTTATCCGTTCAAAATTTCAAACTATCCGTATGTGATAAAGTGACTTCGTAACTCCGAAGCAATATTTCAAAACTAAAATTTACCAGTAAAATGTATATTGTTTGTTTAGATTCTGAAGCGGGTTGGGCGGCGTGGGGTGAGTGGGGCGACTGTACGGGTGGCGAGCGGGTGCGCCGGCGCAGTTGCCAGGTGGGCGCATGCGTGGGCGCACAGCTGCAGGTCGCCCGGTGCGGCGACGACAACGCGGACCTTGACAATGGTACGTACCTGATGATATCTTTGTACGGTCACCGACATAAGTCGCTTGTACTTGTTTGTTATGCATCAAATACATTATTATTGTTGTTCTACATATATTTGAGTATGTGGCTAGTAATGGGGCTTTAAGAATGTTCATCTAAGTTTTTATAATAAAGAGTATTAACGGTTTGAAACGCTCAGAATGTTGAGCGACTTACGTCGCTGATTGTCACAACTATTGCAAAAAAATGATATTTGACTAAATTATGCTTTTAATTAAACTTAATTACTTCCCACGGTTCTGCACCATTCCCTGCAGGTCCTCGGTTTAGGACTAACGCAGATACGTCTCAACCATTTCCTTCCAGCGATTATTCAAAATATCCTATTCTATCCACTCTGCTATATAGCTTGCTAATTAGTTATTACATGGAAAGAAAATAATTTATTTACGAATTCAAACTATAATAATAGATACGTTTTTATGATATACAAAATTGAGCATTCGATCCAGCTCCAGTGTGATGCCTTACGAATGAGATATAAGACTAACAATAATATTTTTAAAGAATGATTAGCTAAAGGATTTTGAGTAGTCCAGTGTCCACAAGCAGCACCCGTTCACGAGTATGAGGACGGGAGCAGCCATCACCTCCCTCGATCATATTGGAGTGAAGGAAGTGACTCGCACCAAATAGCCACTTCAAGCATAGACTTTTAGTGAGCTTGACCAATCCCAGGCCCCAGACAGTACTACCATATCAAAGACACAGCGTATATGATACCTCTAAGGACGTAATTTTATTGCTTTATTTGCTGTGTTACTAAAGAGGCTGCAACTCAACATAGACGCCTCGCTTAAAACACCTTGGCGTCCATAGATATAAAATGTTATTCTATATGTGTGCTGGCGAAAATTTTCTGTTGCACCCGTTATGACACGTAGTAGTAGCTTAAGAAACATTAAGTTTAAAAGTATCGAGAAGACACATAATGTTGCTGTAAGTAAATTGTAATAATATTTTAAGTTTCCATTTCAATTTGCCTTGTAAGCAAGAGTACTAGTAATGGGCCACGAGTTAAAGGCTCTGATTATCCCGCTGGCTATTTTCCGTCGAAAGGGGTTTGTCTGCTACGCCATGTGTATTATTGTCAGGCCCTCCTCAAAATTAAGAAAACCTCGAGCCTCATGTATCATCATATTATTAAGGTAATGGTTCTCCAACAGAACTGTACGCGATGCCGGCCTACAGCCAAAACGTAGAGATGGCGTCATTCGTTACGATGGACTCTAGCGAATCACTCAGCTTACCCAGTATAATAGGCTGTGTGGTCGCTGCCTTCGTCATGGGTAAGTTTCATAAGTATACAATTTAGTACTCATTGTTATCACTAGATGGCACTGTTTGCACATTCCATGATGTGAACGATTAAGTTATTATTTTTTTCCATTGATATTGATTTTATAATTCCATAAATAGGAGAATTATTTTACTGATACTGCAATGAATGTAGTGTTCGTTTTCTATAATATTATTAATATTGATTGTAACATTGGCGTTCAATAATCCTAGATCGCGGTATTAATGTTTTCATCAAACTTAGTATATAACAAAATTTTGGTGTAGGTGTATCGTGTCTATTGAAAGGAGAGACGGTTAGCACTCCCCTTGACAAGGATGGATCACATAAAATGGTTAAGGCACGCTTGACCACATTTTTTTTAAGACGCATGGTTTTAACGAAGTGCTTTGTATTTATTCGAAGCTTTTATTTCTTTTTGTTTAAAGATTGAAGGCGTTCCGTGCGCGCGCCTTTAAAAATGTGCCTTAACGGGATGGATATGATGCGTCAATGTACAGTTGATTATAAAAGTTTATTTCAACAGTGGAAAGGCAAAATTCTATCTATCTATCTATATCATCACGCCAGTTCCCTTGCGGGGCAGGCGGAGAGTACAGAGTTCCAACAGGTTCTTTCCTTACATACCTCTCTGGCCTCCTTTTTGATCGTCTCATACATGCTCGCCGGTTATGGACTTTTGACTTGCCCTTCAGATAACACAAAATTTTCATGATTTTTTCTTAAGGGAGAGCATGAATGAAAAGACTTTACCTAGCAGTGGGATATTTTGGCTTCTATCTATCTGTATCATCACGCCTAATCCTTGCGGGGTAGGCAGAGATTACAAAGTTTCGACAGACTGATTTATTAATAAATATTGTCTTGTATCAGGTTGTCTGGTGTGCCTGGCTGCGGTAATATTTTGCCAACGACGTGGCGCTAACCTTCCGTGGAAGCGTCAGAACCGAGTCCCGTCCAGCCCTCATTACATCACGGCGAAACAGAATAGTTACGTCACAGTACCTTTGAAGGAAGTTGTGAGTATATATTTATTTTTCACACACCATCACACCTTTTTTCATTCCCCGAGCGGGGGTGGCAGAGATGTACTGAGTATACCCACTTTTCGCCGATGTAAGGCCTCATGTAATAGGGGGCGAGCCTATTGTCATAACCGGGCACAATTCCAGACTCCGGACTCATAATGGGAATTTTTCGTTGGAAACACTACATTTGTCCGACCTAGGATTTGAACCCTCGTGATTACAAAGCGATGCGCTTTGCCACTATCAACGAGGCTGTCTAAATGTGAAGAGTAAGGCCTTGAAAGGACGCCATTCAAATATTGCACCTAGTTTTCAATTTCTACTGAATTATTTCAAAGTTCTCGTTCGAGGTACTTATATACAATGCTTATTGTACAATACATGCAATGATATTATACATTAGAGAATAAAAGTTATTTGGTGCAAATACGACTACAAACAAAAAAGTTATGACAATAATAGGCGAAAATTTAGGTAATTTTAAAAGACAATAAAATAAAATTTGATTACAGGGACACTTAGGACAAAGGGACTATGGGTGAAAACTAGCACTTGACTTGATATTATTATTATTATATCCAAAATATAGTTTTCGTAATTTTCCTCACATCGAAGCTACGGCAACAAGGCAATAACGGTCATATTAGGGCGTACGTCCTTGCGAACTGCCTACACCATATTACCATAATATCGCTTCATTATGTAAATACGAATGAACATGCCGTGTGCTAGAACATGGTGGTCGGTATGTTGTGATGTTCGGAATTTCGTTTTATTAATATTTTATGACATAATGAAATATGTATAAAGTGTGTTTGAGTGATATACGCTATTAGCCGTGAGTCAAGAGTCTCCGTAACCGGCGAGCGTGTATGAGACGAACTATGAGAGTGGAGGAAGCCAGAGAGGTATGTAAAGAAAGAAGAAGAATAATGGGCAGGTGCTTAAATGTATAACAGAAAAGTAGTAAATACTTATATTTTTTTTATTATAAGTATATAATAAACTAGCAGTTTCCGGCGACTACGTATCCTCTCGACAGCAGTGCGACCTACCGGGTCTATGATTTATAGCTTTTGTTACTTCTGGATAATGTAGTTTTTTTATGGTGAAAGAATCATTAAAATCGGTCCAGTCGTTTTTGAGTTTGTTCGTTGCAAACATACAAAAATACAAATCTTTCCTCTTTATTATATTGGTGTATATATACATCTTCACGGCTATATTCTCCAAATGGGGGTGGCTGGTGAAAGCCAGCAACACCATGCCCCACTAGAAGAACGTCGCAACGTCTTGTATTCAGTGAAAATGAGCGCTGAAGTCGAGCGTTGAAACACGTAGGAGACGCGAGCGTTTTAAGCGCGCCGACGCGAGCGTTTTTATAACACTACTTGTATTTACTAATTATAATTTGTGTAGATGGAGCATAGCACGCGCGGAGACAGCATAAAATGCTCGTACCTATAGAGTAAATGACTTGTAGTACATACACGCTCGCGCACACATTGACAGCTTTCGAACAAATTATCATAAATCGAACACTGACATCACGCACACATAGTGCGTAACTGAGGCCATTTTTGTTAGCAATGCTTAGTTTAGACAAGCCTTACACCTGTATCTGTAGACATTTAATTACTTAGTTTTAAGAATTTAGGCAGAAGTTCAGCAGTACCAACGACGCTGATGTACGTGTCACGGTTACATTACACCACCAAAGCCGATGAAATTGTGGAGTATGCCCGTAAGAAGACCATGTCATCTCTGAGGGTCGAGAAGCTGAACTCGCAAAACAATACGTCGTTTAATTCGTTTGTGGTGCGAGTTCCCCCTGTCAAGCTGGAGACCTTGTCGCCGAAATGACATGTTACTTAGGTTATAAGTTTAATATATTATATGTATGTTAATCTGTAAGGTATAAATTATATGGGCCTGTAAATTGTACAATTTCTAATGCCTGATATAAATAAATTATAACTAAGAATTTATTTATCTGAGTAATGTCATGTGTTTAAAATTTTATACTTAGCTAAGAAAACTATTTCTTACTTTTGACAGTTTCTCAACTATAATTATAATAAAGCCGTAGCTTGTGGCAAGCTGTTGGTGAGTAACGACACCACGGACCCGAGTGCTTCAGAGAGTCTGTCAGGGCCCCCAACTCGGCGTGTCTTCGTCGGTCGAGTGGAAACCGAAGGGTGCCCGCTGGACTCTCGGCTCTGGCTAGCCTTAATTGGCCGTCCAGAGAGGAGACGTGAGAGCTATATCGACGTAGGACGATAATGCGTTCCTACGTCGATGTACTCCAGGGGTGGAAGTGTTAAAGGCCATAACGCCGCGAATAACTTCGGAGAAAGCGCAGCACACCTCTCTGCACCCCTGAGCCGCTTACACCGGTATTGCTCTCAGTTGTCCTAGGACGACCGTTTGAGGGCTCATCTAGTAAGCGGCGAGTCACCGCCGGCCTCGGGTAATTAGGTATCACTAATTATGGCCGGTGTCCGTCCCCTTTGAAATAGTCCAGTTTTTGTCCATCAAACCTCATTTACATAGCCCTTGTTTTCTTCCCATAATTTACAATAGTCCTTGCATATGCCGGGGTCAGTTCGCTGGTTATGTTTCTTCATTTTCAGCAAGTGATCTCAGCAGGTGGCTTACATAACATTAACTTCTCGCAAAGGGCCTCTACGCGTTGGACCCATGTCCCCATGCAAGCCTTTCAAAGGTCCGGGTAAAGCCTGTGAATCTCAGCGAGATAATAATGTACTAAGTAAATAGTTCAGTAAAAGTACTCACCTAGACATGTTTATATAGGGGTGTTAGTGTAAGGGAAATTATTCTTGATAATATACAATTAATTTTTGTTCCTTGTCCCCAGCCTCGCAAAGCTAAACGTCAGCCATCATTCACGGGCATTGGCAACTCCAGCGGTATCATACTATCCAAAAGCAACAACTTAGCTAACGCTAACAACCATACCACAACCATGACTACACCGAAATTGTACCCTAAGGCCATCGCAAACGAGTACGATTCGCTTGGCACGCTGCGGAGACACTCCAACCAGCCGAACAATAAAAACAACTTGGATATTGAAGAGGATAAGTTCTATTGAACGATGAGGTAAAACTATTTATTAGTTTCCAAATGACTTGTTTTTGTTAATAATCAAGGTACTGTCTCCAGGTTTTTAAATTGTGTTAATAGATCGCGAGAAATTTGTCGGGCGACGTCGTTACACTTCAATGACTCAATCGACACGCATATCAAATCTCTTAATGTGTACGAAGTTTTATACTTACTGTTCCAATGCTTAGTAAAGGACGCACACAATTCGAGGTAAGCGAGAATAACTTATTCTCCACTACCTGACCCAGTGTGGATTGGTGGAGTTTTTGTTGACCGCAAATTACCGTAATAGTTTCATTGAACAAGACCATGAAATATAGATTGTTCTGTAGACAAGACAGTGATATGAGATGGTGATAAAGGCTTCTTGCCTGAAGAAAATGCCTTGGTTATGCAGAAAAGTCTTGAATAAAAATGATTGAAAATTTCCTCTGAATTGAAAGAATGACTAGCCATCGTGTTTCGACGACACTGCTTTACGCAAACGCTATGTATACTAAAACACGTATTGTATGTTTCATCAAAATTGTTTGACTATATAAAACTGCTAGACACATGTTGAGTTGACCTTGACATATATATGTATAACTATGTAATTGTACCAGTTCATAGTTGAGAACTTGAAGCGTGACTTATCTATCGTATATCGGACCGAGGAGTCCCACGTGTGTTGGTAGATTGTTCTGATCGATTGTTCGAGAACGTAAACTTTGAGCATCCACTCCCGGGAGTATTGAAATAGATACAGGAAAAACATGTGATTTACTCTCGTATATTCGGTTTTCATAACAAATAATACTTAGTTCTGTGATTTGTACGTTTTAATTAATTGTTTTCTTAAAATTTATATGTGAAACGAATTAGCATTACTGAACTAATTGTCTAATATCTAAATTTCAATTTGACTATGGTGCTTTACGAACGCCCCTTATGTAAACACCTGATATAAAAATTAAGCAATTATCTATATACAAGGTGTAACATAATAAGCGCAAGACCTCAGACACCTCGATTAGAGAATTGCTTCATAGATTCAAAACGATGACCAAATTTTCAAATTTAAAGGCTTATACCCTTTTTTAAAGCACTTTTATACCCCAATTAACAATGAAACTTGTACGTATATGTGTGCGTTTTGAGAAATACGTTTTATGAATACATTTGAAATCTTCTTCTTGCTACGAATCAAGAATAAATTGAATTTTTTATAGCGCACTGAAGGAGTAAAAGCATTTTTTGCAAATTTAAAAAAAAATGTAAGATTCATTAAAAATTGTTGAAATCAATTCAGTTACCGATTTAGAACAAACTACTTTCAGGTCTTGCGTTTATTATGTTACACCTTGTATATACCGATATTTTTCGAATAGGTCTTAATAGAATCTCTAAAGAGACAAATGGTTTAGCGATGCTTTTTCTACAAATACCTTCATATATTTTATCCACTGGAGTTAAAATTCACGTGTTTTTTTTAAAGAAAAATACTGAAGAAAGCTTAATTAAAATTAAGATAATGTTATACTTAGATTTCATTTCAATTTCGATGTTATTCCGTTTTTTGAATAGAATGATTTATTATTTTATTTATTACGTATTTTTATATCTATCAAATTTTGCTGTCATATATGTGATTTATAGACCATAAAATTTTTACATGTATCATAATTATTTTAGACAAAGGTTTATTAATTCAAATTGTTCATAAGATTGTGACGCTATCTCTTCCGTTATGGAATCGATTTTAGTATTTTGTTAGAGTTTTTAATCGACCAATTTTGTAATGTTATCATTCATTATCCTAAAATATAGTTAACTGAACCCCCCTAATTTAAAACAAACAGTATGTGATACGATTCCTTAACTGATTTCTTTTTTATAGAAGCCTATTTTTTCGTGAATGATAATCATGTTTCATGAGGGAAATTTTGCATTGATGTAGGTAAAGTCGCACTTTGACACATTCAGTATATCCTATACTAATACTGAACAAAATTTTGTGATCGTTTTAAGTATTAGTTTATTGTGATTAAAAATAGGCAGTAGGTAACAAATCCAGTGCCATTTTAATTAAAAAATGTGTAAACAATAATCTTTGACCCGACTTATTTTAGTTTTGTAAAAGGAGTTTATTACGAAGCCAAGTATGTGCCATGTAAATAAGTAGATTTAGTTTTAATGTAAATAGATAAAAATTGATTTTAAAAATTATATTTTAGTGTAAGTACAAATAGCGGTGCCTTCACATACATATTATACGAATTATATATTTACATTATTCCATATAATAGATGCTTATTTACAAATCAATATTAATTAAAAATTATATATTTTATGTGCATTATTATAAGGCTGTTTATTCACTAAGCGATAAATGAAACACTTTACATGGTAACGCAAAATACTAATGTATTTGACGGACGATTTAGCGCAATGGTTAAGAGCTTAAGCGGTTCGATTCCAGCACGGGACAAATCTTTGTGTGATCCACAATTATTTGTTCCGGTCTGGGTATTTGTGTATGTGAATTTTCATGTTTGTAAACGCACCCACGACACAGGAATAAATCCTAGTGTGGGGCTACGTTTTTAAAAAAAAAAAAAAAATATTTTTTTACATGATGTCTAACAAATTAGATTCTAAAACAAGTAGATGTTGGGAGGAGTATAATAACACACTGTCCAAATCACCTGCATTGCTTCAGTTTTGCTCATTCCTTAGTAAACAAGCCGATTTATTAGAAACATTAGAGGATAACCGTCAACTACACGAAAATATAGACAAAGATAGTAAACCTAGTAGTTTTGTAGTTGCTTCTAATAACAGCGACAAGTTTCATCGGACCACGTCAAGTAATAACAGTGCGTGTGTGAACTTTCTTGTTTGTAAACGCACCCACGACATAGGAATTAATGCTAGTGTGGGGCTACGTTTAAAAAAATATGACTGTCCGTTAATGACATATTACTTGACAATTCGTATCGACGGGTATATTTTAGTGGTACGACAAGGATATTTTGGCCTGTGGCTGACATTGACAGGCGTTGGTGTGAAATAAGGGTTATCATTGAGTAAAATTTTCCTTCTTCTAGGGAAATATTTCAGCAGGTGGGTTCGCATGGTTACTAATTCAAAAAAGAATTTTATTTATTAATAATATAATATTAGCCTTGTTAAGAAACTGTCCCACCGTTAAGCACGGAACTCCTCTCAAACTGAGAGGGTTTAGGCCATAGTCCACCACGCTGGCCCAGTGCGGGTTGGCGAACTTCACTCACCTTCGAGTCACTCTCAAGCATACAGGTTTCCTCACGATGATTTCCTTCATCGTTAAAGCAAGTGATGGTAATTTTTGAATAAGCACGTGCTTTCGAAAAGGCAGAGGTGCGTGCCTGGGTTTGAACTCGAGACCTCTGACTTTGCAGTCCAACGGTCTAACACTAGGCTATCACTGCTTGTCACTTTATTTAAACTAAATACTAAGTTTCATAGTAAACGACAACTCTGCAATTGTCATGAAGTGACATTTCACTTCATGATAGTGTTAGTTCCGATTTCAGCCGCGAGCCAAAATATCCTTCTATTACTGAAGTGATATTATATGGTTCAATCTAATGACGTTAATAGAAAAGTGACATACTACAAGGTGTATCCTTTAACTAAATTTTTATTTTTCTTTGTCTATTTCCGTTGTCAAAACGGACTTCTTAGAATGACTTTATTATTATCTATCTATTTACATCATCACGCCAGCTCCCCTGCGGGGCAGGCAGAGAGACTTTATTATAAAAGGGAAAACTTGACTAAGTATGTAAATGACAAAATATTCCTTTCTGAAATATACTATACATTCCGACATTGGCCCGCGGCCGAAATCGGAACAAACGCTGTCATTAAGTGGAATGACTCTTCGTGACAGTCGCAGAGTCGCAGTTGCCTTTTGCTATGGAATTTACCCAAGTTCTTTTTTAATTAGGGACTGTGCAAGTAGTAATATTTCCCTGAAAGTATGATAATTTTACTAAATCATAACTGTCGTCCACGTGCCAAAAGATCCTTGTCGCACTATAGATATAAATCAAATCGAACCCATAATTTTCCAAATTAGTGACATACATGACTCTATTATAAATAAAGTGGCGTATATTTAGTGTGTAGTGAATAAACGGTTTCAATTGTTGAATGAAGTTCGACATTTTAAATGGCTCATGTTGAGTCAGATATACGAAAGTTTGAGTTATTTGTATGTGAATTTTTATACTTTTGTATTATTTTTATGTGAAATTAAATTTTAATTGTAGATTTATAATGTTCCACCAATTTTATGAAATAAATTAACTGTTTCTGCTGCAAATACGTGGAAGGGTAGTGCATTATAGTAACAAATTAAACTTAAACAAAAATATTACATTGATGTAAAATTAGTTTTCATAAATGTGGATTTAAAAACAGAAATCAACAACAGACAGAACAATAGTTAAGAATTAAATATTATGTTTCCACAATTTATTGCATATTCTATCAATTACAAGTTGAGATCTGAAGAAGAAATAATTTATACGTTACTAATATTAACGTTAATAACACTAAAACAGTACTTTCACATAATCAGAGGGCTAAGCAGAGGGCTCAGCACAAACCATTTGACGTTATCGTAACGTTGTCGATAAAGCGTGCCGTCACCATCTTCCCCTTTATCTTCGCCGTCATCTTTATATAGTAAATTAGCTGTTACCCGCGGCTACGGACGCGTTTATATTGTAATTTGACATAGGTAGACTGGTCTTTCTGGGACGGCACAGATACTGTACTGACCTAAAGACACCTCCAAACTAAGTATCTTTAAAATCCGTTCAGCCGTTCCGTTAGTATGGAGAAATAAAAACTATCCTTCAAGAATCGTGCTTTTTTCTTAAACAAACGAATATGCAAAGTTTTGTGTCTGGGTCATTCATCGTTAAAGATCATCGTTTCATGCAAGAAATCATATTTGAGTATCTAAATCAAATGTGTATAAACATATAAACATATTGGGGGGCGTGCTATTAACCACTGAAGACGATTTCTTCATGAGGAGACGAACCCGAGCCGATTATCAGTTTAGGGAAGAATTCATGTGTAGGCGAAATCACACATTTTAACGTAACATTGCAGCTTACCACTAACAATAATAATAGAGTTTTATGGTTTGTCCCGCGATAATCCCAGATTTCTTTTTTTTCTAGGATAAAAAGTATTTAATATTATAAGTTAGGGTACAAGTTATTACCATACCAAATTTCATTAAAATCCGTTTGGTAGTTTTTGCGTGATTGAAACACAAAGAGGCAGACAGACAGACGGAAAGACAGACAATAATTCCAAAAAAAATTTACGGCCTCTATATCGATAAAGAAGTGTACCCATATTAAAATTTTCAAAAATTGTTCAATGTAAGATTTGGCAAGCTTACAGTTTTATTATATGTATAGATAGATATAGATTTATAGCCTGAAAAAGAATGCATATGAACGCCAAAACGTTACTTTAACGTCAATCTGTTCATTATAAGCTCCCAGGAACTTAAAACGCGGAGTAATCAATAACCTACAACGTACTAGATCTCTGCCAGTGTCATATAATCGTATTGATTTAATCTGAAGACGCACTTGACACAAAATGGAACACTAGGAAACACATTGAGCCTACACATCACCACAAATAGTTCGTCTCGATCAAATCAAAATTGAAGATGACATTAATCATAGCTATTGTGCCTTATAAATTATTTTAATGCTACCTAGACCCCTGCCGCCACCGCCGGCCGCGACATGTTCTCTCCGATCCCCCCGATGCTTTGTCATCCATTCTTTCCGCTCAGAATACGGGTGACGACGACGTAGTCGTAGATCCCCTCCCATAGCCGGCGGTTGACCGGTGCACTTAGTAGTGCACCCCGTCCACCCACAGCGACTGTGCCAACCGAGGGCGCCTTGAGGCGCCCTCGGTGGGGACTTTATTCAAGGCGTACTCGAGTCTGTCGCCCCTTGCCCTTCTGGCTCGAGCGTAGTGGTTGCACGCTCGCCCTTAAGTCCGGTGAAGCTGTAAAGGCCTCGCGGCCAACAGCGTACATCACTCACACACACACACACACACCCGCTACCTCAGTAAATAATAGATCCATAGATATCTACACCATAATGAACATAACTCTTCATTAGAATCATTTATGACATAATTATTCTATATGATGTCGCAAATGTTTCTAAGGTCTCTTCAGGATTATAATGGGTTATATTAACCAAATGTTGTAAGATTTTTGACTGTCACTGACCACCTTTTCTGGAATAAGCCATAAAGATCTAAAAAATGTATTCAAATTATTTATTTAAAAATGACAAAGTTATAAAGCAACTTAGTGACTTCTGGGAGGGACTACGTAATGGACTTGTGTCGCAGAAATTAATCTGTCTCCATCTTCACCTTCTCCATATTTAGTGTTACGTAACTTCATTATGCCCCTGTCTTCACATACATAAGCGCTATGATTGATGGTAATGTTATTGCGAAGGTCAAGACTGATGGAGCTGTAATATTTTATGCTATAGTGGCTCTGATGTAGACAGGCATAATGCTTATTGTCTTAGTATTGATCTAGTGAGTGGTAGGAAAATTAAACGCTGTTATGGTATACAAACATGCACAATAGAAGTTAACGAAGTTTAATACGATTTTTGATTAGAAATGTATACCCCTTGAGCGTAGGCTAAGGTTGTTTTAATTAAAAAACTTTGTCACATAGGGATTTACGACAGGGACTTAAACCGGCGATAGTACCTATCCATACGTATGATCCTATCTTCAACGCTTGTGACAAATTGCTAAAATAAAAAAATCAGCAGTTTTTTAGTACTGGAATAGGTGTCAACATTTTGCATGGAACCGCTTTTTTATTTTCGGTGAGCGAGAAATAGTAATATCCATTACTTACTATGACATCTCACCGAAAATTAATAAAGGAACAAGTTTCAGGCAAATTGTTAATGCCTATTCCACGAAAGTGTATTTCTAAATAGTGACGTCATAGTAAAGTTAAGCTTACCGCATATTAAAATAAGACCTGACATCGTCGGCAATTAATGGGGAATTTATTTTAGAGGTAGAATTGAAGTCCACTAGACCAAAAGGTACTCAGTTCGTCACATGTATGTTATTTTGTGGCGAGGTTACAATAACCCAAAAACCATTTACCCCACAATCGACAGCCATAGAAATTTTATTTAATTACTTCCTAATGTGTACTTCCACGTATTATTTCCAAGAGGCTTTTATCTCAATAACTCACCGATGTATATTTAAAAGTAAGAGATTGTTCTTGTGATTTGTGTTAAAATTCCATTCGTTAGTTAATTCTATTCCTATGTTTCTTTGTTTATGTTAGACGCTGTACATTGTTATTATGCTAACTACTTAAAATAACAATAAAGACTGTCGGATTATTAATTGATTTGTTTTATTACGCTCATATTATTACAAGAGGAGTTCTATTAGGGTGGTAGCAATTGGACGTACTTGGAAAGAAATCTTTTAAAAAAAAGTTGACTTCAAAAAGCAAATAATAAATATTTGAAGTCGGTGCCAAGTTACCCACTGCACCAACCAGCACCGACTTCAAATATTTATTTTTTGATTTTTGAAGTCGGTTTACCTTTTTTTTTAAAGATTTTATTTTACAATTTTAAGTGCCTCGTGAATTATTTAGTAATATTTATATACCGATATTATATTATTTTGCTGAGTTGTACAGTAAGGTACTTACAGGATTAATATAATGACTATAATAACGGAATCTATACATTCGTGGTGTTCGCCGTTAAGGAGTTCCCTCTTGTATCTTCAAAGTCCAAGGTCCAATACCAATAACATTAAAGTAGGACCACCTTAAAACTATACTGACCCCAATGCAAAAAGAATCATCAAAACAGGTTCATAAGCAAAGGAGTTATAAAAAAAGGACGAATTATGAACCTCCTTTTTTGAAGTTGGCTAATATAATAGTTCTATAGTAGGGTACCTATAGGATTGACGTTATACCCATTATATCTCAATTTACACATGCCTATTGTTTGTCGTTAAGGAGTTCCCTGGTGTATCTTCTAAGTCCAAGGTCCAATGCAAATGAAATTAAAATGGGACCACCTTGGAGCTATACTAAACCCAATGCAAGAAAATCATCAATCTCGGTCCACAATTGACGGAAATATCGCTGAACATACAAAAAAAACAAAACAGCATGCATACAACCGAACATAGAACCTCCTTCTTTTTGAAGTCGGTTAAAAATGGAGGACTATGCACCGCTCATATCGAAAGTGAAACACCTTTTAAGTATGCTGATCTGTTTGTACATTATATAAATGCTTCACCCATACTTATCACTGGTATGCCGGCCGACCGCTTTAGTAGGCGGACTATATTGCGTCAAGTGAAAAAAATAAAAAAATACACATCTGCTTACAATGGCATGAAAATTATATAACACAGGTAATTTAATTTTTTCCATTTTTCCTGTTTTTCTTTCTAATTAAATATGTTGCGGGTTCCAAGACAATTAAAGTGCTCCCCGGGACACCCCAAGGTTCAAACCTTGGCGTCATCTAAGGAGACCATTGTGGATCCTGGCTTACAGGAGTTACAATGGTGGAACTGTGTGGCGGGCTTAGTCCCAAATTATATTTCTTTCAAGTTGCGCCCAGATTGTTTGGTAGGGTGGTTTCCTTTAGAGATGCGACGCGGAGTTTTTTTTTCTAGTCCATGAGAAATATTGAAATTGGAAATTAGATGTTCAGTCAAGAGTCTCCGTAACCGGCGAGTGTGTATGAGACGAACTATGAGAGTGGAGGAAGCCAGAGAGGTATGTAAGGAAAGAACCTGTTGGAACTCTGTACTCTCTGCCTACCCGGCGAGGGAGCTGGCGTGATGATATAGATAGATAGATCCATACCAGCCGAGGATCGTAGTCAGTGGTATGCGATTGTGGGTTCGATTCCCGCATGGGACAAATCTTTGTGTGACCCACAATTATTTGTTTCGGTCTGGGTATTTGTATGTGAATTTTCATGTTTGTAAACGCACCCAAGATACAGGAATAAATCCCAGTGTGGGGCTACATTTAATAAAAAATGGTAAAGCCTATGTCCAGCGGTGGACTGCTATAGCTTGATGATGATGAGCAACTGGATCATTTTGTCCTATGTCAACCCCACGAGGAATCTGGCGTAATAATCTCACTGAAAAAGTCTCGTTTGCAGCAACCTTTCCGATACTTCTACGTTTGAGGCATGTTATGGCTGCTTTTGTAATCAAAAATGTGAACGCAAGCTGCTTGTAAAAATGGTCCTCTGGGAATCCTTTATCCATTTGGTTTTAGAAATGTTCATCATTAATCTTGTATTTCGGTGGTAAAATATCACACTGAAGCTAGAACGTAAACGTACCAGTTACCAAAGAGAATTCAATAAAAAGGTAAGCCCGAGTAAGTAAGGTAAGTTTTGCGGCGGATCTAGGCGGGATCCGCGTTTCAATCCAAGTTGGATTAGTAGTTTGATAAAGAAAAAACATGTTAAATTGATTGTGTAGGTATCAGAGGCGGATTAAATATCGAGAGCGCCCTAGGCAAGCACCTCGTCGGCGTTCCTTTTGCGGCCATATATTATAAATTTTAACCAGTACTAGTGGTAGTAAAACAGCACTGGAAACTCGTGCATCCTTAAGTCACGTAAAGTTGGGAATATCCAAAAGTAAGAAAAAAAAACATCGTCACGCCTATATTCCCCAAGCGGGGGTGGCAGAGGTGTACTGAGTACACCCATGTTTCGCCGACGATGTTAGGTCCCATGTAATAGGGGGCGAGCCTATTGCCATATACCAGGCACAATTCCAGACTCCGGATTCATACTTGGAATTTTTCGTTAGAAAAACTACATTTGTCCGACCTAGGATTTGAACCCAGGACCTCGTGATCACAAAGCGATGTGCTTTGCCACTAGACCAACGAGGCAGTCCAAAAGTAAGACGTGGATAAATAGTCTTCAGGAAGATTAATTCTGCATAAAAAAGGAGATAAATCGAATATATCTCACTACCGACCAATAAGTCTTGTATCACACTTATATAAAGCTTTAATTAAAATAATTCAGAACCGCATTACTAAGATACTGGACACTCACCAACCACCTGTTTGCTGGCTGGTTTTTGCCCCAATTTTACAACCATGGATCACCTACATTTAGTAAATCAAATATTAGAAAAGTGCAACGAATTTCGGAAACCTCTATATCTGGCTTTCGTTGATTATGCAAATGCCTTTGATACCTTTTTCCACTCAGCTATATATTCCGCTCTTGAGAAACAATGTATAGAAAATACGTACATAGATCTTATTAAAAAAATTTATTCCCAAAGTACAACAGCCATAAAGAAAACGCTACCGGTCCCACATTTAAAATCAGTAAAGGCGTCAAACAAGGAGACCCGTTTTACCTGAAACAATTTACTTGCATCCTGCAGGAAATATTCAAAAACTTGGCAGTATTTTGGACGAATAAAGGAATTGTCGTTGGTGAAAAAAGGCTCAGTAACCGTCGCCTCGCCGACGATATAGTACCTACTTTTCGCTTCAACGGCCGAAGAACTAGAGGAAATTCTTTAAGCACTGAGAATGGCAAGCTTTGAGTTTGGATTAATAATGAATCGGTCCAAAACACTGGTTATGACCAACAGCTCGAGTCGTAGGATCGACGTAAATGGGCAAGAAGTATTATGAGTATGTTTATCTGGGCCATCTGGCCCAGATAAACATACTCATCCACATAACATTACTCAACAAACTATCTAGTTTCTTTCGACGATAGGCAAAGTAAAGAAATAGATGGCCGCGTGGATAATGCATGGAGAAGCTACAGGTCTATAAAGCAACTTATGAAGGGTGAACTATCTCTCTAACTCAAGCGCCAATTCATCGACAGATGTATCTTGCCTGTTTTATCCTACGGTTCACAGACTTGGTCACTGACCGAATCACAAAATCCCAACTGAAAGTATGTCAAAGGGCAATGGAACGCAGTATTCTAGGCATCAAAATATCTTATCGAGTCCGTAACACCATACTGCGTTCCAAAACTGGGAAATTTAGACGTTGGCTACAAGACTGCCAAGCTCCAGTGGGGATGGGCGGGTCATTTGAGCAGAATGAGCCCAGATAGGTGGGCAAAAATGGGCGAATAGCGAGCAGATAGACACCGGCGCCGGGGAAGGCCTAGAAAACACGACGCCTATGAGGAGAGATGGTCTGATATGGCCAAGGATCGGGTTAAGTGGAATCATGGGAGAGACCGTTGCCCAGCAATGGGACGAAGGAGGTTAATAAAAAAAAGCTAGTAGTGGTAAATATTGTTGACTGCAGTTGGCGTTACTACATGTGTGTTAAAGGCTACTCCAAGTTGGAGTTAGCATTTCTTTCAACTCAACTCAAAAAATTCAACTTTTAGTAACCTCAACTACAGCTGTTGTTGTAGCAACCAAATTGTTTCCGTGTATACACGCACTAGCCTCAATCGTTGAGCGTGTCAGAGAAGTATACAATAATTTTATAGCAATCATATTGGTAAATTTTTTTCAAAGAGATTTTTTGCGGTCTCGGCCGATGCATGCGATTGACGCAAAGAACGTGCAATATTGCATTTGTGTCCAACCAATTTCTATTATGAAATCAGGTGATGTAGCAATAATCAAGAAAGCGGAACACG
Source organism: Phalera bucephala (assembly GCA_905147815.2). Classification (NCBI taxonomy): domain Eukaryota; kingdom Metazoa; phylum Arthropoda; class Insecta; order Lepidoptera; family Notodontidae; genus Phalera; species Phalera bucephala. The sequence continues at coordinate 13,099,157 of LR990627.1, forward strand.
CTTCGGAAGCTCTCCATAGAGATCTCTATAGATGAACAGGACGAATAATACGTCGTGCGCCCTGTTGCTGCTGTGGCTAGTATGCGTCGTGAAGGAGAAGTCAAATAAAAGCCGAATAATCTTGAAACAGTGCTCCACCCACCAGTTGTGACCCTCTTCGCGCAGAGTTTCTTCCTATATTCTTGTTGCCCAGTCGCTCGAACGTGCATGGCGCGATGTTTCGCGCTCTTAAATACTATTTTGGTGTGTCACAACTAGTGGGCTTTGCATCGAGTTTATTAATCAAATAAACCAATCATGATAAAATTATTCCTGTCCCTTTCCGGGGTTACACTCTTCTTACTATTCCTATCCCTTTCAGGGTTACACTCTTCAATTATTCCTATCCCTTTCAGGGTTACACTCTTCTAATTGTATACTAGTGTTTATGCGCTAGGATTCTATGACATTATCTTATTTCTAACTTAAATTGCATAATGTACTACAGTAACTTAATCTATTTATACAAATCATGCAGACGTCGTCCTGTACAATAGAGTTAAAGCATCTTTTATATTGTGTAAGTAGGTGCATACTTAATCACACAATTAATTTTAATGTTATGTAATATAGTTAATTTTAATTGTTAATTATTTTTTTGCTTCGAATAAAAAACTTCCACGCGCGTGTCTCTTTGTAACCTCGTGCACCTAGGTGCACGTGCCTAGTTTGCCATAGGGATAATCCGTCTCTGGTAGGTATTTCATCAGGGTTTATGCGATATAAATAATCTAGACTTTGATATAATATTATCAGCAAGGCGATCGTACCGCTGTGCGAGGTGCTCGCTCATAGCGCTGTGCTACCGCGGTGTTCTTACCGATCACCAAGGTTCTGCTCGGGTAGCCTGAGATGGGTGCCCGTTTGTGGCGTTTTCATATTCGAGCATCACCAGATTTCGGAAGGCACGTTAAGCCGTTGGTCTCGGTTATCACGTAATCTGATAGTCTTTAAGCCAAATTGGAAGCCTTATAGGCGGTTTAAAAGTTCCAACAGTGGGTAGCCGCAAACCTGTCTTCACCAATCCGGTCATAACCTAATGTTTCTCACCTCGATTTTTGAGAGAAGGCCTTTGCCCAGTACTGGGAGAATATAGGCTGTTATTATTGTATTATCTATATTTTCAGTAGTCATAAAGAAATATCCCAGTTTTTAGCTCAGTTCTATGTAGATATTAACAAGTTTCCACGTGGAATCGAGCTAAGACTGCCTATTGCCCCAGCTTCATCCATTTGACCTTGTGGAGATCCTACTATGAGATTGTTAAAGCAAAACTAGGTTACGAGAGAGGTAAGTAACAAAGTCTGTACTGAATAAAATCTTACAAAAAAATGTTTAAAACAGCCGTATTTGCATACCAAAAGCCCTGATCCCTTGCCTGGACGGATTAATAATAATTTAATTCTTATTTACTTGAGCAGAATCTAGTGAGAACTTAAACAAGCTCTTTTCGCTGACATCAAATCCATTTCAATTTGTTTATTCGTATAATTCCAGCGAATTGTGATAACAAGTCTCATAAATTTTAATGAGTGGTTCATTTGTTTACGTCGTGCGGAGTAAGGAAAAATACCTACCTGAGCATCGATCCACAGCTGTTATAACTCATGGTAGAAGTATTATAGCTCTACCATAAGTAAAACTGATTCTTACTATCGTGGTCGTTTATAATTTTGTAAGGCAATATACATAGATAGTGCAGCTCTCTTTACGTAAGTATTAATTTCATCTGCTTAAGTAGAACATAATACACTGATATAAAATGGTATAATGGGTATCTATAGAAATGAAATGAAACTTAATGATGTAATGTTGTTATTGTTTTAACTATACGGAGGTTTATCGGACTCCTAAGATACAGGTACTCAAACCTAGTTTAGGAGACAGGGTAGGTCGGGCCGACCATCTTGCGTTGTACTCTCTACCTATATTGTTTTGTTCTTCCCGGGTTTAATTTTTGAATTAAATTATTATTAAGTAGCTAGTTTTAACTTAAAATTATAACATCTACGTACCAACCCACGCTAATTTGTATTTGACTATATTGTGCACTTAAAACTTCGCTTTGGAATATTAGGTATTCCCATATTCAATTCATTTCACTTGATAACGATGACGGATTGATAGAAGATACAGGTTTTTTCAGGTCCGGGCAAGGCGGGTCGTGATATGACACAAAACTTAAAATGCACCTTTTATCATGTCGCTTTATGTGCTCAGACAAAATGATACCTATCACAAAATATTCTTTAGCAAAATAACGTTATGATACAAAAAGCGCCAAGTTTCATGAACTCGTCGCAAATGATATAGGTATGTTTCTTGAGTTGCCGAGAGAAATGAATGTTGATGAAGATAGCGCGCGTGTATTAATTCATTATGTTCAAAACAAAGTTATCATAGCTATCCACAGCGTAATAAATAGCGAGCTTACTCCACACAGTTTGCATTAAGCGTCATGACATCGGTACGGCTAATTTCCTTTAGACATAGAGACATTCTCCATGTCTAAAGGAAATAAGCAAGTATTCGTAACACCTGTGTTATATAGGTTTTCGGACCAGCACGCTTCGATCTAATCCTTCTTTGATAATGATTAAAAGGTTTAAAGAGGTGCTATTTCACATGACGACAAAAAAAAAACAATTCTTAGTGAAATATTAGTTTGAAATAAAACTATTTTAAGGACCTTCCCGTGACCATGGGTGCTGTAAAGCACTCGAAACGTCGGGAACTTAAAAATCAAAATAAACCGCGATTAAATCCGAAAAAATTGTTTTATTTCATGTGTAATATTCGCGTAAATCTAAGAACTCAGAAATATTAGTTGCTTTGGTACACTACATCTTGCCCCTTTAGGGATAACAGGAGTGTATTGTATTTCAAAATACCTATGTTAATAACTCATAAAGTGGTCATAAATAATATATAAAACAACATTTTGCTAAATATGAAACTTTTAGGACAAAAAGTTATGACATCACGCCACCGGTTCCGCGCGAAGTTGTTTAAGAACTCCCTAATTCCCACCTGTCTTTTGGTAAGGAAGTAAACAAAAGTAAAAAAAGATACATGAATAATTCGTAACACGAACCGAAGAAAAGATATACTATCTGTCTGTTACGTTATAAAAATTATGTAATAAGAACAATAAATTTTATTTTTAAGTTGGTATTACATTATTACAAGAAGTTTACATTACATCAACAATTGGGGGCAGGGCAGTTGGGTTGGGATTGGGTTTCCAAGGGCTGTCCGGGGGGGGGGGGGGGATGTCACGCTCCCGCCGAGGTTGAAGTCAAGTATGCGTTCATTATTCGACGCCTCACCGCTTGCCAGTTGGGGATGACAAATTGATAAACTCAATAACTACCAAACAGATTTTCATACGGCTTTCACCAGTGGACGGAGTGACTCAAGAGGAATGTTTATGTGTGTAATTCACCTGTGCAAATCTAACATTTTACAAAATATGAATGTTTTGGATCAAAGAGTTTTGACACCACGCTACCGCTTCCGAACAAAGTTTTATAAGAAACTTGCCTATATTTCCCAAACGAAGGTGGCAGTGATGTACTGTGTATACATACCCCCTTTTAGTGATCGCTACGCGCTTCATTCCCCACTAGACCAACGATGCGAGAAGGGTAAGTACAAGGTTAAGGGTTGTAATAATGTTGAAGACATCTGAGAACACAGATTTCGCTCGTTAATATATTTCTCTGAGAAGGTATCCTTTCATAATAAAAATTATATTTCGGAGAAAGCCTCTCTACACCCCTGAGCCGCTTACACCGGCGTTGCCCTTAGTTGTCTTATGACGACCGTTTGAGGGCCTATCTAATAAGCGGCTAGTCACCGCCGGCCACGGGTAGTTAGGGTTCACTTATTATGGTCGGTGTCCGTCCTGCTTGAAATAATCCAGTTTTTTTCCATCAAATTTTTATTTAGCCATTGTTTTCTTTCCATAATTTACAATAGTCCTTGCACCTGCCGGAGTCAGTTCGCTTGTTATCACTTGTGATCATAGCAGGTGACCTAAATAACATTAACTTCTGAAGGGCCTCTACGTGTTGAACCCATGTCCCCATGAAATCCTTTCATAGGTCCGGGTAAACACCGTGAATTTCAGCGAAATACAAAAATTATTAATATCATTAGAAATTCTTGTTGGTTGAAGCTTTACGGGCATCTGCGGCCATTTCATGCTACTGGTATTGCTTAATAGGTTGACATGCAGTATGCGCCGCTGTTTCAGGTTTTGTATGCAGCTGCATTAACTGTATTAAAAAAACATTAATTTACATTAGTAGCAAAATTATGATTGTTTCGTTACTCTAAAAGGAAAAGAAAAGCCTGAGGTATATAAGGCAATTGTCCCTCTCTTTGACTGCCCTTTTTCGCGGAACCGGAAAGAAGTTAAAGCTTGAAACGGACGAGCCAAATCAAAATGTTTTGGTACAGAACTCATTACTTGAGCCTAATTCAGAATTGAGCAATTTATTTTTCACTTTTCGGTGACATGGGTTAGTATATATTTCTTTTAAAATACTGCTTTTCGTACTTAGGCCCGTATTACAGAACGAAAATCAGTCTTGAATCAAGTTTTAAAACTAGCATTTTAGTACAAAAATCGGTTTTTAAAAATGGATTCACGACTGATTTACGTTCTTTAATACGGGCCTTAGTGATATTGCAAGTATAAATCATAGCTAATCTATCTACGCTCTGTAGATCATAACAGTTTTAATAATAAAACTACATGAATCATTATTAGTCAGGTACTAAAGATTTACGAGCTCATAATTTGAAATAGTTCAGTTGAAACTTGTTCAGTTATAACGCGAATTACTCTATAATCTCTAGAGAAGCAACCTTAAACTTGTGACCGAACAGAGCGTGTGCATGGCACCAAATAACCTGATCCTCGGAAACCCTGACAAAGGTATAATTGCGTACGTTTCAAAGTTTAAATTAATAACTTCCAGTTAGTTACCGTAGTCAGATCTGAACATAGTTTAATTTGTACTTATTAATTTGCAGAAGCCTATTATTAAATTCTAAAATAATAAACCACCGTCACGCCTACATTCCCTAAGCGGGGGTGGCAGAGGTGTACTGTGTACACCCACTTTTTGCCAACGATATTAGGTCCCATGAAATGGGGGGCGAGCCTATTGCCATCTATCCAGACACCGGATTGATACCGGGAATTTTTCGATAGAGAACTACTGTTGTCCGAGCTGGCCGGTAGATACCTTCGGTGTTCCGGATTTTCAACCTAGCTATGATATTCAGATAAGTCAGTAGGTAGATGTTACTTATTCAAGTGTTCTTTTTATTCATTTTCTTCTTACCAGTGTACCCGTAGGAATTGGATACATCACCTGGGCATTCGCTCTGCGAAAGGTGAAGGAAAACATCGTGAGGAAACCTGCATGCTTAAGAGTCTCTCGAAGGTGTGTGAAGATCGCCAACCCGCACTGGGCCAGCGTGATGGACTATGGCCTAAACCCTCTCAGTTTGAGAGGAGGCCCGTGCCCAACAGTGGGACAGTTCCTTAATAGGGCTAATATTGATATTAATTAATATTTTAGTCGTCTTGAAGCGTGATATATATGACTCACCGCCGAGCAGAAACGTATTTTATTAACACAAATAAATGAAAATCACATCTATTTTACTACAACTGGGGGTGACAGTGTTGTACTGTGTACATCCACGTTTCGCCGACGATGTTAGGCCCCATGTAATAGAGGGCGAGCCTATTGCCATATACCGGGCACAATTCCAGACTCCGGACTCATACTGGGAATTTTTCGTTAGAAAAACTACATTTGTCCGACCTAGGATTTGAACCCAGGACCTCGTGATCACAAAGCGATGTTTTTTGCCACCAGACCAACGAGGCAGTCAGTGAATTTGATATCCTTAATATACACTTTGTTCCGCTTAGGATTGGATTCCAGGATGTAGTGATCACTAATCGCATCATGCACCACTAGACCAACGAGACAGTCCCGCTCACGTCTACAAATATTTTATCTAAATAAAAAACTGATCTGGATTAACCTGACGTGTCCAACAAACAAAGTCCTATAACCCAGTATTTAAATCTGTCTTAAAAACCTTATCGACGAGCACGTAAGTTGCAAATGCCATTTATTTTGTGTGGCACATGTAACTTTGTTCTATGGGACCGTCGAACTATTCAAAGGTCTTTGAACACAAATCAATTGTTTTTGTCCATTTATCTTGTACATATTCTGAATAGCCAAAGTTTTTCCTGTCACGTCTCATTCACCTCGGTCAGAGTTCGAACCAGGGCCTTTTTCGCTATGAATTAAACACGTAACGTGGCGCGTTACGATAAATTTGTAACATGATCGTTTATTTAATTATTTATTTATTCTTTATGCACTTTTATGTACATAGGCGGACTTAATGCCTGAGCCAGTCTACCTTAGGGTGGTGTAGAGATAAGTGTGGTAGGTACGAAATTACACGAGTTGGAGAGGGTAAAGAAAAACAATATAAATAACAACTAATTAACTATATATAATACTTAATATATATAAATTATATATAACGATAATATGCATATATACATATTTATATATACCACAAATATATACATATATAAATAATTATACAATGAATACATAAACTAGAACTGTGCGACATAACAACGTGAAGCAACTAACATTGAGAGGGATTCAACCTTTTGTGTTGATAGTCCAGCAGACTTTTTTTGAAAGTGGGACGATTAGTGGCCATCCTGAGTTCCAGAGGCAAAGCATTCCAAAGAAGGATAGATTGAACAAAGAAGGAAGAATGAAGTAAATCAGTACTATGAGGGTTTAATGGTACTTCAGTCGCATACAGAGGGCTTAGCACGAAAAGATTGACGTTAGCGTGACGTTAGCGAATTGATATATCACCCTTGTCACACTACAAATGTACTAAATATACATTAACGTGACAGAATACTAGCGTCACTCTAACCTCAATTTTATCGTGCTAGCCTCTCTGAATACCATTATATAATCATTTCAGGAAATTATCGTAACGCGCCGCGTATAGTCATAGCTAATAAGGCCCCAGACGGCTGTGTTTTGAATACCTTAACAGTTCTAGCCTGCACATCTGCGATACACATGACGAATTTAAGTTGTGACTTTCCCGATAGACTATGTATAGTTTAGTTGAAGTCTTGAAGCTTTAGTCCGTTATCCTGTCGAGTGATATACGAGCTTCTAAACACAATAAGACGGTGTTGTAACCTCCGACGCAAATCGAAGGGTATTATATATATATATATATATGTTACCGGAAATGTATGGAGTCCGTCATAATAGACATGACCTAGGAAATATATAAAATGTCCAAAATCGCCAAGAGATGTATGTAATAAATTTTATTATACACATTTTCTAGGAATTGTACGTATTTTTTAAGCAGCAACCGGAAATGTGTTATATTTAAGATCTTGGTAGATTACATTCGGGTATAGGAGTGTCGGGAGGTATGCTAACCCAGTTTTTCTGTATTGTAACTGTTGTGGGGCACCTCGGACGCCCTCTACGTTGTCGGCCGGGCTTTTGGGCCATACAGGCCCTGCCGCCCAGCGAATGGCTGGAAGATTTTTGGCCCATGCAGTGCGCTGCGGCCCCGTAGCCGGAAGCCTTGTGGCCCAGCTACCCACACCGGAAGCACCGAGCGCCGTGATTCTGCACGGCACTGCTCACACACGTGGCCCTCCTCCAAGCACCTGAAGTACGAATAACTTCCAGCAGCTTGATTTGCGCCACAGTTCTAACCTATCCTAACCCATACTACATTTTATGGAATTCATATTAGAGGCCAAAATGTAATATGGATTAGGTTAGGTTAGAACTGGCCGGTGAGCGCCAGGTCCGGAGTAGCTGAGGTTTTGTTTAAATTACTAGCACAAGTCAAATTTACCCTAATCTACTTTTTTATTATTTACTTAGCTTAATTCACAAAGTTTGTACGTGACTGGTGCCCTTTATGATGATTATTAATACTATTCCTAGTCCCCTTTTGGAGTTGTATACGACTAGTATATGACTAGGAAATATAAATCCTTCCTAGACAATGTATGAATTTATAAACCTTTGACAATTTATTTCATACATTTCGGGTCGGCGTTGCATACACTTTCTAGGAATTCTAAACATTTCCGGTGCCTATATTTTATATATTTTTCGGTAGGTTGAATATTTTAAGTTTAATTGTTTTTTTTAATAATCCTTTATTGTATACAGTACATTTACAGTTATAATTTTACAGGTGACATACAAAGGCGAGCTTAACTCAAAATATGAGTTCTCTTCCAGCGAACCTTTAAGTGTCGAGAGATGAGAATGTTAATAAGAGGGCAGTTATACAATCACACATTCACACATACAATAAAATAAACATAAATATAATTAAAATACAAAGATAGATAGATAAATTCTTTATTGTGTACCAATAATGTAACAAATAGTGATTAAACAACATTACAAGTAACACAAAGGGCGGCCTTATCGCTAATGAGCGATCTCTTCCAGGCAACCTTAGGATGGAGAATTTTCAAGTGATAGGAATGTACGGGGGTGCACTAAATTAAAATGATAGAAACGAGAATATTAACATTACTTAAATACTATAAGAACAAAAAGATGCTAAGTAAAATAAAATCTTAATCAAAATACTAATAATAACAGGATAGCAAATACATATTTGAAAAGTGACGCGTAATTATAATGAAGGTGCTAATACCGGATCTGGTAAGCGGTCTAAAAAGTAAAATTCCTTAACTTGTTCTTTAAAGCGTTCTAAAGTCGTCGCGCGCCGTATAATGACAGGCAAAGCATTCCAGAGTCTGACTGCCTGGACAGCAAAAGACCTATCATAGAAACTGCTACTATGCAAGGGCATCTTTAGACTTAGATTTTCAGAGGACCCTAGACGTTGAGTACCAGAGTTTTGGGAATACTCGAAACATTCTTGGAGATAAGACGGAGAGGAAGAGTTAAACAAAATATTATAAAGGAGAGAAAGAATATGAGTATTCCGGCGTAATCGAATGGGCAATTCATACTATACAAAAACTAAATATATATAATTTATAAAATAAACATACCTAAAAATACACATAGTATATTATATTACAAATATGTATCAACAATCAGAAATGTTCACTGATTCTTATATAAATCGTCATAAAATCAGTAGATAAAATTATCTTATTTCATGTCAGTATTTGCGTGAATTTAAGAAGCTTTAGCTCCTATTAGTACAAGACCATAAAAATAAAAATATATTCAGATAATTTTGTATAAATATATGTGGGGAGTGTTATTTTTATTACGTTTTTTTTAATTTGTTTTTCCCATTATTATTATCTAATCTCATTGCAGTGGCAACATTCTATTAGGTTAAGAAAGAGATAGGAGCTTAAAGTTAGAGGGAGAAAGAGGAGGATGGTAAATTTGTTAAGACATGTACGAAGTGATTGTGAAGGAAAAAATAAAGAAGTTCGATATTCATCCCGGTTTTACTCAAGAACGATCCCACAACTTTTTGGGGGCTCGTCCGGGATCGAGAAAAGTATCAGTGAGGAAGAATTATGTGAATTCACGAAGATACTATCCACAAAATACGAACAACTGGCAAGTCATTTTGAATCTGCTTTACCGACCCGATTTCGAACAAAACGAAGATAGTACAACGGTTCGTTCGAATTCATTCAAGAAATTGAGCGCGTGAGACTTCTTTACCGACACGGATTGTCGCTGCACCGAATGCTTCGGGACGCGAATTATGGTTCACCAATGCACGAACTGTTTAGAAAATGTTACGGGACGCTGTTTATTACGTCATAAATTAATATTTTTTATGAACGAATATACGAAGGTGAAATAAAAATATTAGTTTCAAGACGGCAATTATTACGATTACCGGACTTTACGAGTAATGATTATTCACGTTTTACGAAGGAGGTTATTATGATGATAAGAAGATTTCGCGAATATTAAGACTAGAAGATTTAACGTATTAAGATGAAGGTTCTATGACGAATATAAGATGTTGGCCACACTTACGATTTAAGAAGATTTTATAAGAAGATGATTTATTTTGAAAATTCAAGACTAAACTACTTACCCATTCAAGATGCCGCCGAAGAAGGATATTAAAGAAGCAGAAGGTCAGGACACTCATGATGACCCACCTTATATCCCGTTTCGTGATTTGGAGAAGTCAATGACAACTTTTACTGGCGATGATACTTACCCTATATTATTATGGTTTGACGAATTGGAAGATACGGCACAATTGATGAACTGGACTGAAACTGAAAAACTTATCTATGCAAAACGCCTGCTTAGTGGAACTGCCAAGTTATTTTTACGGTCACTAGGAGGTGTGAAAGATTGGTCAAAGTTAAAGAACGAACTCGAAGAAGAATTTGGTCCTAAACTAAATAGTGCTGCTATACATAAAAAACTCAGTTCACGAAAAATGAAAAGTGATGAGACGCACCAGCAGTATTTTCTCCACATGAAGGAGTGCGCACTTCACGGTAAAATTGAAGACGATGCGCTTATAGAATATGTTATCGATGGCATCCGAGACAGTGAGTCTAATAAATCTATGTTGTATGGTGCATCAAACCTTAGAGATTTCCGTAAGAAGTTAGAGAACTACAGCAATATGAAGAAGAAAATGTCCAACCGCCCTATTACGTCTAACACGACTCCTCAACGTCCTCAAATTCAGAGAAACTACCACGTCAAGCGATGCTTTAACTGCGGTGACTTAGATCATCAAGCACCAGCCTGTAAGAAGGGTATCAAATGCTTCAGATGTAATGAATTTGGACATAAGGGACCGGAGTGTACAAACAAACCTAAGAATACCCTAAATATCCAAAATAATTCAAACATAAAAATAAATACTACAAAAGAGATAGCAGATATTACAGAAAAGACAGAAGAAGTTAAAACTCCATACAAGAAGATAAAGATTAATGATGTTGAAGTGATAGCCTTGATCGATACCGGAAGTGACGTTAATTTGATCAATATTTCCGAAGTTGAGAACGTTCTGAAAGACAAATCAAGCTATAATAGAGATTTCACAATTAATTTGACTGGAATTGCTGGAAAAGAACTACGTACTGAAGGAGTTTTGAATGCCATACTTATAGTTGATGATTACTACGCCGACATTAAATTCCATGTAGTCAAAGATGATGCTATACCTGTCAAAGTTATATTAGGGAATCCTATCCTGAAAGACTTCGAAGTAAATTTTACGGCAGATGGCATTTTTCTTGAGAAGATTTTACAATTAACTATATTGGCTGAAGAGAAGGTCACTGATCTTAAAGGCTGTGAAAACAAAGAAATTGAAAAGAAGATAACTAAGATGATAGAAGAGTACAAACCCAACGAAGCAAAGAAAGAAACGAATATTGAAATGAAAATAATACTCACGGACGAAGACCCAATTCACCAGAGTCCACGACGACTATCACCTCTGGAAATGAAAGTAGTTGACGACCAAATAAAAGAATGGTTAGACCAGAAGATTATACGACCAAGCAAATCAGATTACTCAAGTCCTATTGTACTGGCGAAAAAGAAGAATGGGACCTACCGACTTTGTATAGACTACAGAAGACTAAATAAGAAAATTATAAGAGATCGATTCCCATTGCCGCTTATCGAAGATCAGATCGACAGACTGAAAGTTGCAAAAGTTTTTACGACATTAGACTTGAAGAATGGATTTTTACATGTAAACGTTCACCACGACAGCATAAAATACACATCCTTTGTAACGCCTCGAGGGCAATATGAATTTATAAAAATGCCGTTTGGTTTGTGTACGGCACCATCGGTGTTCCAAAGATACGTCAATTACATCTTTCAAGACCTCATTTCAGACGGTACCGTTCTAGCGTATTTAGATGATCTAGCTATACCATGTAAAACACAAGATGAAGGACTAGAGAAATTAATAAAAGTTTTTAAGAGAGCTGGAGAATATGGTTTAATGTTTAATTGGAGCAAATGCTTATTCATGAGGAGAGAAATAGAGGACCTAGGCTACATTATTAAGGATAACAAAGTAAGACCTTCAAAAGAAAAGATTGCAGCTGTTTCAAAATTTAAGACACCTAACAATTTAAAGTCCCTTCAGTCATTTTTAGGACTGTCCGGGTACTTCAGAAAATTCATTAAGAATTACTCGATAATTGCAAGGCCACTAACTAATCTACTAAAGAAAGACGCTGAATTTTATTTTAGTGATGAGTGTGAGAAGGCTTTCAATGAGTTAAAAAACATACTGTGCAGCTCACCCGTTCTCCGTATCTATGATCCTGATTTGGTGACGGAGCTACATACAGACGCAAGCGCAGAAGGCTATGGAGCTGTTTTATTACAGAAGAGCCCAACAGACAATCAGATGCATCCAATCTATTATATGAGCAAAAAGATGACACCTACCGAAATAAACTATCATAGCTATTACCTGGAGATATTAGCAATTGCCGAAGCGGTGGAAAAATTCCGCGTGTACCTGTTAGGAATACGATTTAAAATTATCACAGACTGCTCTGCTTTGACTAAGACGTTACAGAAGAAGGACTTACCTCCGCGTGTTGCGCGCTGGGCCCTACTTCTTGCAGAGTATAACTACGAAATAGAGCATAGACCTGGAACAAGACTTAAACATGCCGACGCGTTAAGCAGAAATCCGATTTGTATGATATTAACGGAAACTACAGCCCGACTTAAGAAAGCACAAGACGATGACCCGCATACCAACCTGTTAAAGAAAATGTTAGAAAAAGGACCCTATCAAGATTATCTTATAGAAAGAGGAATACTTTGTAAAGAAAAAGATGGTACGAGACTTATTGTAGTCCCAAAGAAGATGCAATACGAAATCATAAGAAAGAAACACGAACATGGACATTTTGGAATAATTAAGACGGAAGAACTTGTAAATAGAGAATACTACATAGAGAACCTGAAAGAAAAGATAAGAAAGATTATTGATAATTGTGTAGAATGCATTCTTATTTCGCATAAGAAAGGAAAGAAAGAAGGATACTTACATCCATTGGAAAAAGGAGATGTTCCGCTGTCGACGTATCATATTGATCACCTTGGTCCGTTGACATCAACCCATAAGAAATACAAGTACATCCTAACTGTTGTGGATGGATTCACAAAATTCACCTGGATCTACCCTACGAGAACTTTGTGTACAGAAGAGACGTTGGATAAGTTAAGAATCAAACAACAAACATTCGGCTCACCACAGAAGATTATATCAGATCGTAACGCCTCCTTTACATCAACAAATTTTCAAGAGTACTGTAAAGAGGAAGGCATTTCTCATTACATGATTACTACTAGACAGCCACGGGGAAATGGCCAAGTCGAGAGAATCCACCAAGTAATCATAAGCGTTTTAAGTAAGCTTAGTGCTGATGATCCGACAAAATGGTATAGACGAGTTTCAGGAGTACAACGCTGTTTGAATAGCACGTACCAGAGAAGTATTGGTATGACGCCTTTTGAACTTCTTTTGGGGACAAAGATGAAAGACAAGAATGGAGATATTATGGAATTGATACAAGAAGAGGAAATACAGAATTACAGTGAGAAACGGAATGAACTAAGAATTAAAGCCAAAGAATGTATCAAGAAGATACAAGAGGAGAATGTCAGAAGTTACAATAGAAAGAGAAAAAAGGCTATAGATTACGAAGTAGGTGACCTGGTTGCTATTAAGCGAACTCAATTCACTCAAGGAAGTAAGCTGTACCCAAAATTTCTGGGGCCTTACGAAGTAGTAGCAAAGAGACACCATGATCGGTACGCTGTAAGGAAAGTTGGCGACAGTGAAGGTCCCATTAACACCACCAGCTCGGCTGACCTTATGAAGCCTTGGGTCGTAGATGAAAATAGTTCATCTGGGCCAGATGAATAACCAGGATGGCCGTGTGGGGAGTGTTATTTTTATTACGTTTTTTTTAATTTGTTTTTCCCATTATTATTATCTAATCTCATTGCAGTGGCAACATTCTATTAGGTTAAGAAAGAGATAGGAGCTTAAGGTTAGAGGGAGAAAGAGGAGGATGGTAAATTTGTTAAGACGTGTACGAAGTGATTGTGAAGGAAAAAATAAAGAAGTTCGATAATCATCCCGCTTTTACTCAAGAACGATCCCACATATAATATCCAATATTTTGATAAATATAATATCCAAAATAATATGTTTAAATAGTAAACGCACCCATTTTTTAAATCTTATTACGCGGGTTGAATAGTAAAATCAAGCGAAGCATCTATACTGAGCTGCAGCCTTTTTACTGCTGTAGTAAATAATCCAAAGAAACGTTTAATCGTATACAATGTGCCTTTTATGTGGTAGTGAATAAATTATTTACTTACTCTAACTCACTATAAGCGACTCAAGTAAATCTACCGATAGAGAGTACCAACTGTCAATAAAATAAAACTAAATCGAGTTTAAAACTACAACGGATTCGTTTTCAGACTTCGCTATCGTCCTTTCTCAGCCTTTGAATTGCCAAGCCAATTGCATCCCTAAATTATCGTCCAATTCTTTGCATCCCTAAAACATTGTTTAACCCCAGATGTTAGCTTTCATTCGTACCAGAGGAGTTCATACAAATAGCATACATGTGCGAAAAGTTTGGCATACTAACTTGATAGCGTTACGATAACGTCAATACGTTATCGTAACGCTATCAAGTTAGTATGCCAAACTTTTCGCACAATAAAATTAATGAAAAAAGATTTATTTATTTATTTAATTAGCACGGTTATATACCATTTATACTAATTAACAAAACACTATTTACACTAATATATGTATATATAACAACTAAACAATAATTTATTAAACTTAAAAGTATCAACATTCATTCATCCTTTTCACAAAACCATTGACAATCATACAAAATTTTCGACCATCCATCAGCAAGCACATCACAGTTAGGATTGAAGTTAGGAAAGATGAATGTGTGAGCGCACATTTTTGGTAACGTTACGATTACGTCAATGAGTTTCTGCCAAGACCCTTAGCCCTCAGATTCGACACTATCGTAACGATGTCCAGAAAGCGTGCTGATATTATTCAGTAAATGTGCTGTGTGAAAGGATAGCATATCAACTCTGTAATATTACACTAACGTCTAAGGGCTAAGTATGAACAATGAATGACGTAAGCGTACCGTTGTCATACAAAATGTGCTCTCACATTCATAATGTTCATTAATTTTGTAGTGTGAAAAGGGACCAAGTTAATATTCTAACGTATTCACACAATCACAAAGTAACTGCATAAAGATGAGCGTGACAACACGATTTTTCTACAACGTTACTATAACGTGAATATATTCGTGCTCAGCTCCTTAGTTTTCAGAAAAAAGTTTAAACCATTTGACGTGATAGTAACGCTGTCGAGGAATCGTGCTGTTATTTAGTAAAATATCTTGTGTGAAATGGATGGCATTTCAACTCGATGGCGTCGTGCTAACGTTAATCTGTCTGTGCTAACCCTTCAGATTGCACTTATGGTAACGTTGTCGAGAAAGCGTGCCAAATATTTGTATGATCCACAATTATTTGTTTCGGCTATCAAGTTCAACTTTATATTGTACAATAAAGTTGAGCGTGAATTTGATAGCATAACGCTAACATGTATCCCATCCAAAATGCTGTTCTTTACACACCACAAAATTACTGAATAAAGATGAACACGACAGCACGCTTTCTCGCCAACGTTACTATATCGTCAGTCTAATCGTTTTAAGCCTTTAGGGCTATATGCAGGGGCTTATATGCAGGAATAGTTTCTTGCAATATTTACCCATTGCTAGAAAACTGCAACTGAATGTTATTATTGCAATAAACGTTAAGGGGGCAGGTTGGGGCCTAGTCTAGACGACGCAATAAACGAGATACGTATAGGGCTGCCTCCTTGAAAGTAATCAGTCTATTTACTCTCAAAAATTATAAATAAAGAGTGAATTTGCTATTACTGAATCATCAAGCTACTATACATCTGCAGCCCAATCATCACTTCCCATCGCGTGAGATAAGAGTATCTTATCTTATTGTAGGCGGACTGAAGAGACCTCAAGTGCACTTCGACTCGATGGGATCTTTTGTGCTGTCCTTGCCCTGATGCTCTTACGTACCTGAAGACCCACGTACTCCCTGTACTAAATTGTAGATTCCAGCAGGGGGAAGAGCCGCAATTCCTCTGGAGTTGGATAGGCCACCCCCTGTAGCTTCATTCGGTGCGCAGCTAGTGCGTCGCAGTTGCAGAGGATGTGCTTCATGGTTTCAGTTTCTGTACCACAGTTCCTGCATACCACGTCGCTTGATAGGTTCATCTTGTGTAGATGTTCTTTTGTGCCATAATGACCTGTATATGCTCTAATTAATTGCCTCAGTTGCAGGCTACTGTGTCTTAGTAGTTCTTCGGCATATTTGAAGAACACACCTCTGTAGGCGCCGTCTAGTACACCTTATAACGGTTCAGGACCGATGTTTTTCCATTGATCCCTTTCTGGCTAAACCATCCGCACGCTCATTGCCATCGACCCCCGTGTGCCCAGTGACCCAGACTAATCTGACCGTGTTGCGCGCTCCATATCAGTCAAGAAGGTGTGCACACTCTACGGCCAGTGCCGAGTTTAGCTCACAGGAGCCGATAACTTTGAGGGCAGCTTAACTGTCACTACATATGTAGATGTTCTTGTCTGTAATTCGTTTGCCCAATATTTCTTTTGCACAAAGATTAATCGCATAGGTTTCTGCTTGCAATATCGACGCATAGCTGCCCATGCCCTGACTTAGACTGTATACTTCTGTATAAATACCGGTTCCTGTTCCCGACTTGGTTTTGGATCCGTCAGTATACCATATCATGTGTTTCTTGCCTTGCTTTTTAGACCGCTTTTCCATTGATTTCTGGAAGAAATGTGGGTGCTAAATCGTTTGTAGAACATGTTCGTGGTCAAGATCTTGTCACATCTCATGTCCCTTATGCCATCTAGCTCCTTAATTGGTGCTAGCTTGGTGTGTTCAAGGCTTGGCATTGCTGTACTCCACTGTCCAGTATTCGCTAGTCTGTAGAGTGCCATCCTCGCCTCAGTTTCTATGACGATATGCAATGGGGTGAGATTGAGCAGCCACTCCATTGCCAACGTCGATGTTGTTTTGAATGCACCTGTGATGGTCAGGAAGGCTGTTCTCTGGAGTTTCGCTAGAGTGTCCTTGGGTTTTGGTTTTGGTTCTGGGCCACCACACAATGCATCCGTATGTTAAAATCGAGATGAGGGTAAATCGCTGACCAGTTCTAAATATATAAAAAATGCTGCTTCAATTATAACTTATTTTGATTTGAAAGTATTATACAAAATTGTTCAGATTGTTTTTCCAATAACAGCGCTAACCCTATTGAAGTCGATACCGATGCAATGAAATTCGATGTATTATTTTATTTAGTGTGTAATTTTGTGTCTGTCTGTCGCTTCCAATAATACTCACTCGATGCATAGCTTTTGCCGACAAGTTTATTGGTACTCTGAATGGCATTGCAAAGGATACATTTGTTATTCGAAACCGGTGAGTTGTATGGTACAATAAAGAGGATTTTATCTATCTATCTGGATCACTTAAAGTCTACAAAATCAGTTCACGGATGGGCATTATTTATTTATTAGGCATATCAACAATGCAACCACCCATTCCGATCTCTGTTTACATTCCGATCTCGGTCTCTAACCTATTCGCGCCTTTATTAAAAAGGCGACAACCCGATATTTCGCGAACGTGTCCAATCATAGGAATCCGCAAATCGTAGCCCCTACCGACTACGAACCTAACTCCCCTCCTATAAGCCGCTACCGCCGTCCGCGGCATGTTTTCACCGACCCTCCCGAACATCCCTTCTTTCGTGTACAGATACCGCACACAGGATCTGACACCGACCTCCTTGAGGCGCCATTGAGATAGTTGCCCCCTTGCCCTTCTGGCGCGAGCGTAGTGGTTGCACACCTCGCCCTCTTGTCCGGTGAAGCTGTAATGACCCCGCGGCCTACAGGGTAGATCATTCACACACACACACACACACACACACACACACACACTAAAGCAAACACAAACATGGACATGTTTGTGTTTCACTACATTTCAGAGAAGGAAAAAAGTGTTTACATTAGACATTTACAACATTACAAAGTAAAAGTAAGATTATAAACAGTGAATGGTTCAGAAAATGCCAAGACAATAACAATATCAGGATGTCAGAATACAAAATAACAAGAAAAAAGCATTTAAAAGTGTATAAATATGACAATAAAAATAAAGCGAATTGGCAATTTCTAAATAATAAGTTAAAATTAAATCTACAAATTAAATCTCCAAGCCGAAGACTGGCAGGGAATGGCGCAGAACCGTGAGAAGTGGCGGAATCTCGTTTCGGAGGTCAAGACCCACTTTGGGTCGCTGAGTCAACGGAGTTGTAGTAAATCTACAAATTATAATTAAAATAAATTATAATAAAATCTTCTTTGGAGCAAGGTGAGAAAGGCTCGAGGTGATTCGTCAGGCTCCAGAATGGAAAGGATAAAATCTAAAGATGGTGACATTCTTGCAGACACACAAGCTGTGCTAAACCGGTGGAGTGAATATTTTGGAGAAATGTATGGAGATGACCCGGATGCTGATGCCGCAGACGTGCCCAAAGGCGAGTTTGCGGCACCAGAATGCGGCAACGGAGGACATCACTATGGAAGAAGTTGAATGGGCGATAGGAAGTATTAAAAACGGTAAAGCTGCGGGAGTAGACATGATATCTGCCGAGATGATCAAATATGGTGGAACTTGCGTCCGGGACGCTTTCCGGGCCCTTGCAAACCTATGCTGGAGGACCGGTAGAGTCTCAGTTTGGCGCCGCGCAGTCATAGTACCCTTGTATAAAGGCAAGGGTTCACAATATGACTGCGCCAATTACAGAGCCTTCAGTTTGATCAGCTTGGCAGCCAAGATGTACGGTAAAATTATTGAACGGAGAATGCGCATGAAGTCAGATGGAATGTTGTGCGAGGCACAAGGGGGTTTCAGGTCCGGAAGAGGATGTTCGGATCAAGTCTTCTCCCTCCGCAACATCGTAGAGAAGCATCTGGCAGTGGGGCGGAAGGTTTTCTGCGGTTTTGTAGATCTGGAGAAGGCATTTGACAGAGTTGTGCGAGACTTTGGGACATTTTGCCAGAGTATGGTATAGATGGCACTCTGTTGCGAGCCGTCCAGTCCACTTATGTGGACTGCAAGGCATGCGTACGGGTGGGTGGTAACAGGTCACCCTGGTATGACGTTAAAATCGGCGTCAAGCAGGGTTGCGTGTTGTCCGCTAGACTGTTTATAGTATATCTGGATAAAAGTCTTCAAAGACTGAAAGCGATGAATGAAGGTGTACAAATGGGTGACTTAGTGGTAAACCATCTACTTTATGCAGATGACGCGGTTTTAATAGCGCCAACAGCCACTGATCTGCAAACACTAGTCACAGTTATGAAAGACCACTGCATGATCAATGGCTTACACTTGAATGTAAAGAAAACCAAGATTATGGTTTTTGAAAGGGAAGAAACCAGAATGAATGTAAGGATTGTGGTTGGTAACGATGTGCTGGAGCAAGTGAATGAGTTTGTATATCTTGGATTCGCCTTCAGTAAGGATGGGAAATACACCGCTGACATAGAAAGAAGAGTGAGTGCAGGGAACAGAGTGAATGGTGCGATGGGAAAGCTACTTGGGAGCCGGCACTTAAGCCATAAGGCGCAGCTGGCCATACATAACGGAGATCTTATCCCAACGCTGTTATATGGTAGCGAGAGCTGGGTATGTAAGAAGGAGAATGAAAGTAGGATAAATGCGGTAGAAATGCGAGCTCTGCGGAAGATGTGCGGAGTGAAGCTGACCGACCGCATTAGCAACAGCGTAGTAAGAAAGCGAGTAGGTATGAAAGATAGTATCGGTGTAAAGATGAGAAAGGGCATGCTCCGTTGGTTCGGGCATATAGAAAGAATGCCAGAGGAAAGAATGACAAAACAGATATACAATGTGAAAGTGGAAGGATGCAGGTACCGGGGATGATCTAGACTATCTTACCACGACCAAATAAACCGAGTCTTATCTGAAGGAAAAGTCAAGAGTCTCCGTAACCGGCGAGCGTGTATGAGACGAACTATAAGAGTCGAGGAAGCCAGAGAGGTATGTAAGGAAAGAACCTGTTGGAACTCTGTACTCTCTGCCTACCCCGCAAGGGATCTGGCGTGAGGTTATAGATAGATAGAGATAGATAGATAAAATCTTTAAAACTGTCGTTAGAAAAAATAATGTTAAAAAAAGCAGTGATAGCCTAGTGGTTAGACCGTTGGACTGCAAAGTCAAAGGTCTCGGGTTCAAACCTAGGCACGCACCTCTGTCTTTTCGAAAGCATGTGCGTATTAAAAATTAATTATCACTTGCTTTACTTGCACACGGTGAAGGAAAACATCGTGAGGAAACCTGCATGCCTAAGAGTTTCTCGAAGGTGTGTGAAGTTCGCCAACCCGCACTGGGCCAGCGTGGTGGACTATGGCTTAAGCCCTCTCAGTTTAAGAGGAGGCCCGTGCCCAACAGTGGGACAGTTTCTTAACAGGGCTAATATTATTTATATTATAAATATTACAGTGTTTTTAAATAAACCCTAATTGACTATGGTAAACATCTCATTATTATGCTTTATAAATAAAATTGAATAAATATTTTATACATTGATGTGCTTATAATGTATTCGTTACTTCATATTGACATGAATTATTCAAATATTCTCCTTTGGAAGTCGTGTTTACTTAATGGCTGTTGACATTTTGTTTATTAAGATTTTGTTTACGATCGACTAGTTTCATGTTATTATGGTTATTTACATTTACGTCTGATATCTTAGATTTCAAAATAGATGCCTTATTTATACTATAAATATTCCCGAAGTTCCAAACTATACTCGTGAAGAAGTGAAATATATACTCACGGAAAAATCTTTGTGTTGTCTATGATTTTGCCAAAAATTAAAACTTTATTATATATCATTTGTATATCGTTGAATCTACTTATGGCATAGAGGTAGGATCTAGTACCTCTATGACTCATGGATCATAAATAAAAATTAACAATCATTTGCTTTAGGGGTGAAGGAAAACTTCGTAAGGAGACCTGCATGCCCAAGAGTTTCTCGAACGTGTGTAAAGCTCGCTAACCCACACTAGGCTAGCGTGGTGGACTACGGCCTAAACTAAACCCTTTCAGTTTGAGAGGCGGCCCGTGCTCAACGGTGGGACAGTTTCTTAACAGGGCTAATATTATTATATATGAATATCGATGTCGTAAACACCACACATTGCCGTTGCACGAAAGATAAAAATAGCCTTTATTATCTATTATCTAAAATCAATCTTAAAGCTCCATTTAGAATAATGAGGCTGCCGATATACTTGGATATTCATTAGTTATTCGAATTACATACAGAATTCATGTTTTGTTAGGTCTGCTAACAATGAACGAACTGGTTGTCGTCCCTCAACTTGATTTGTTTAATTGTAAACCATATACTTTTAACCGATTCCTGGTTTGGTTTTCTTGCTAGTTAGTTTACTTGTTATAAACGAACGGTCACATTCTTTTTTTTTATAATATTATGTTATCGTTTTCTTAAACTCTATAGTGAGACCTCTATAGTAACTCTACATGAGAAAATATGAAAATAGTGTTTAGCAATTTCATTAGTCATTTATTTTCCTATGTTAATATCACACTGTATGTTTTCCTAAGAAAATAAAATACCATATTCTCAGTCATCTCACTCCAAGATTCCAAGGTTTCATTATTCATATTTTATGTAAATCTCGGTCACGACACATGGTAAAAATAAGCACAATCCGGCCCGGATCAACGTGAACAACATTAATGAGATGCGGATGTGGGTAGAAGCAGCGGAATATCCAC
Organism: Phalera bucephala; assembly: GCA_905147815.2. Classification (NCBI taxonomy): domain Eukaryota; kingdom Metazoa; phylum Arthropoda; class Insecta; order Lepidoptera; family Notodontidae; genus Phalera; species Phalera bucephala. Next base: position 13,121,311 of record LR990627.1, read on the forward strand.
ACTGAGTTAGGTATGATGAATGTTTGGGACGACATTTGAAATGGTCACCGGGTAATATTTTTATTTCTGTGCCATTAAAGCTTATAACTTATTAATGTTATAGAATACTAGTTGCTACCCGCGGATGTGCGTATGTTTTTTTTTGTAATCCATACTAAGCAAACTAATATTATAAATTCGAAAGTAGCTCTGTTTGTCTGTCACCTTTTCACGCCTAAACCGCTGAACAGATTTTGATCAAATTCGGCATGGGAATAGATTATGCCCAGGGGAGGGCATAGGCTACCTTTTGACTCTAAAAAAGTGTGAAATTCACGTCTGAAAATAACGCGAACGAAGTTGCTGGTACAGCTAGTATCTTTATAAAGTTTAGCTTGTGTACTATTCTGATACATCTTCACTAATATGACAAAGAGGAAAGAATTATTAATTTAACAAAATAAAATACTTAAATAGACCGAGTCTTATCTAAAGGACATGTCAAGAGTCTCCGTGACCAGCGAGCGTGTATGAGACAAACTACGAGAGTGGAGGAAGCCAGGCAGGTATGTAAGGAAAGAACCTGTTGGAACTCAGTACTCTCTGTCTACCCCGCAAGGAATTTGGCGTGATGATTTAGATAGATATATACAAATGTTAATTTTTGGAAAAAGAACTATTTATTTAAGGAAGTTTGTGATCGATTAACTCTAAAACATCTGAACCTATTTTAATAATACTTTCATCATTAGGAAGCTACATTATTCAGAAGCCAACATAGACAGTAGACAGTAGGTGGCGTTGTTCTCGACCGGGTGTGAAGCCCCGGGAAACTGCTAGTAAGGCATATTACAGTAAAGTTTCATTAAAATCCGAAGAAAGAATAATACTCATACATCCGATCTCCCAAACTTTCACGTTTATAATATAAGTAGAAAGTGTGTGGGTTTGGGTAACAGTTAGATTATTTTTTATAGTACGTCCTCGTTTTCGGATCTATGTATAGTAGACAGTCAAATGATGCATCTAGTTTTTGTTTATCGATTATCGAAAATGACAACTAAGAGTCAGAACATACAGACAGTGAAGTCTATACGCAAAGGACCGGTTGGAACTTTGTACTTTCTGCCCTGCAAGGGTTATGGCGTGATAATATAGATAGATAGACAACTAAGAGTGTAATTAGGACGTATTATTTCTTTTTTTTACATAATACCAAGTTTATCTACCTAGACTACTATGACCTAACAGATCGTGTTTTATTTAATGGGCAAGACATTCTCCGTAATCGGTGATTATGAGATGAATATAGTGTATGGAGAAAGCGAGACAGGTTTGTAAGGAAAGAATTTGTTGGAAATCTGTACTCTCTGCTTACTCGCGCAACGGGTCTGGCGTGATAATATAGATAAAAAACTAAGAATGTAAATAGCATGTAATATTTCTTTCTTAAATTTACATAATTGGATGGTGTTTAATTATAACTAGATTAATCTACAATTACTTAATGAACCCTGTTTCATCTGATGGGTAAGTCAAGCCTCTGAAACCGGTGCGCGTGTATGAGACGAACTATGAGATTGGAGAAAGCCAGAGATGTCTGTAAGAAAAGAACCTGTTTGAACTCGATACTTTATGATTATTCCACAAGGTATGTAGTAGCGTGATAGTAAAATAAGTGTTTAATTATCACGACAAAATCTTATACTCTATTATAAGAGGGCGGGTCGAGGTTGTTTTGATGAATTGTTGCAAATTCCAATTACTATTCCTTCGAAAAATTATAATTGTTTATGTTATGAAATAAACAGCAGTGATAGCCTAGTGGTTAGACCGATAGACTGCAAAGTCAGAGGTCTCGGGTTGAAATCCAGGCACGCATCTCTGTCTTTTTCGAAAGTATGTGCGTATTAAAAATTAACTATCACTTGCTTTAACGGTGAAGGAAAACATCGTGAGGAAACCTGCATGCCTAAGAGTTTCTCGAAGGTGTGCGAAGTTCGCCAACCTGCACTGTGCCAGCGTGGTGGACTATGGCCTAAACCCTCTCAGTTACAGTTTCTTAACAGGGCTAATATTATATTATTATGTTACGAATATTTAATTTTATTATTTATACAACTTTCTCAGTCAAATATTCTAAAATCGCTTGATCAACCAAGTATTTTGAAGTTTTAGATATTTTTAAAGATTTTTTAAAGGTGATTGATTGATTTTTTTGATGTGGGAGCAGTATTATCGTTGACCGTAATCTAAATTGGCGCAAAGAATAGATAGGGCTATTATTAAGGACAGCCAAACACATTTTTTAAAAGTGAAAAATGATGATGATAACGTTTTTCTAAGCTACGTTTTTATTGTTTAGGTGATTCTGCCTAACGTTTTTCTTAATACACAATATATATTTGCGTGTGTACTACGTTGCTGGCCGAAGTACCTTTACACTTCATCGGATAAATTCGTGCGTTCTTAGATTCAAAAGTTCCTCAGGATTAATATAATTTTAATACTCTTTACGCACTGATTTATTTTTACACAAGGTACGTAAATATACATACAAAACTGTATTATTGAATTCGAATGCTGTAAGTAAGCCTGTTAAAGTGAATTGACATCTTATATCAAGTTCAAATATTAATTTATAATTTTAAACTGAATGAACAAGTAATAAATAGAATAAATAGAAAAGTAGATGAATGGTATGGTTAATGTATATTGAATATAGATTCAAGTAGTCTTTCTCCCATCTACGTAATTTAGTCTAGTGTATACGTTCTATCGTTGTAGGCAAAGCGGCGCTCGCTGGCGAGCCAGTCGCTGTTTGCTCGTAGCTCGCTACGCCCGTAGCTCCGTAGCACTTGTGCTACGTGACTGTGCGTACTACGCGATATAATTATGAACAAATTGTAAAAATTGTGTGTGTGTGACTTTTTGTGAATTCGGAACTGTAGAACGTAAGTTATACACGTTTATTTGTAGTATTTAATATTTGTCGTTGTTTTATTATGTTTATATTGGTGTAGGTAAGCTGATGGAAAATATTTTGACGTTGTAATGCAGCTGGCTGACTTTTGATGATGGAGCAACTGTCGCTATAATCCTATAAAATAAGTATAAGAATTATTGGTAATGATACTTGTAATCCAATGCATAACAAACTAACATCAAAAAATAGTAAAATATTAAAAAATAACTTTAGGCAAAATGTATATCTATACGGAATACTCTCTAACCTAATATTTTACTCCAAAAAAATGTGAATATTTCCGAGTACTCAGCATTTTCCAGGGCGTAATATTCTATTTATATATAAGTAACCAGATACATGGGCAAATATGTTGACAATTTTATTCATTTTACTTTCGCCAAGGATTTTCAGTCAGATTTATGTTCGCAATACTCATACACAAAAGAGGTGTAGGTTTTTCGAAGATAAGCAACTGCCATATTTTAAGCTCCAAATACAACATAAATTATACAAGCCGGCGTCTCCTGCAAGTTACATGAGATCTCCAAAGTAGGTCAATGATCTCGCGTTAGACTCAGATACCTACCATTACTGCTTACGTGTTTCAAATTCTAACCAGCCTATATATAAGAATAGTGAGTTTCTTGCGGGAAAATAACATGGAGAATGTGATTTATAGCATAGTGATCGTGACCTGCCTATAGATCTTAACTGACATCTTTATTATTACCAACTTTATGATTTAATCGTACTTAACATAAAATTGATTTTTGCAAAACCGTGTTTATGTTTATGCATTAAGGAGGTATTGGCTGGTCGCTATGCTTATAGATTTAAGTAAAATGGTATTCAGTCCGTTTATAGAAGGGGTTTACAGTCTCCGTAGTAGGAGGTAAGCGGTTACTAAGATGATAATTTCGATTGATGTTAAAAGGTTCCTATTTCCGACATCGCCTTTCGATTGCGCGTCGATCATATTATGGACTCTGAAAATTTAAAAAAGTTTTCCAGAAAATATAATAGTCTACTGGTGGTTTCGATATTTGTAACCGAGTTCAAGAACAAATGAAGTTTTCACTTCGTCTGTTTTTTATGTATTTTCGGGCATCACTTTTTTGTTTATGAACCGATTTTGATTATTTTTATTTGCGTTGAGTTTGTTATAGAACTAAGCAGAATATTAACCGATTTCACAAAAGGAGGAGCTTTACGATTCGTCTCTGTTTTTACAAGCTTTTATTTAACTTGTAATGTCTTCCCGGTTCAAATCTTGTGATCCATTCTTCAAGCCATACCCGATTGAAATGAAATTTGGCATACGTATATAAGTTCGGTGACCATACATTAATATGATACCATGGAGCTGGTCTAATGATGGAGGCGGAAGGTGGCCACAGGAACATGTGAAATATACAACGTGTACCACTCGTTTTAGGCTTGTTACATTGGTATTGACAATTCCTATGCTACCAGAAGGTGTTCAGGGTCTGATGATGAAGCCGAAAGGCGGCCAACGGAACAACCAAACTACTCAATATAACCCCACCGTGTTTGCGCTTGTTGGATTTGTCTTGATGAGTACTTTAGACCTAGATGGAGTCTGATGATGGGTCCGAAAACAAGCCATAAGAACTCCTCAACTAAAAAAGATCTGTTCGTTGTATTTTGGGCACGATTCCAGGATCCGGACTGCTTTGAGGAGGTTTTGATAGAAAAATTAAATGTATTAGAACCCAGAATCACGTGATCGTCATCCGCATTATGCACCACTAGACCATAACATAAACCCCTTAATTAATTAGGTTATGTTATTTACAAGTAGTAACAGTAAGTAGTACTTACATGTGGTCTGTAGGTAAGTTAATCAGAAAGGCAGATGGCTTGACCGCCAATTGCGGACGGCAAACGGCGTCTGGAACCAGGGCACCAAGTCTGCTATTGAAGTTTTAGTAAAATTGTCGTTCATTGACTTCATAATCATTGGTTTTGACAATTTTGATAATCTATTCATTCAATGGTGTTCTTATGGTTTTGCATAGCCATACCACTTAAAACATTTGTCGCTAATTGTCAATAAGGCCATAAAGAATTCAGTAGATTACCGACTTAGGCATAATTGTACTTGAACGAATGTTACAGCATGTCATAATTACAAATCATGTAAATATAGCAGAATTGGGACACAATCTGTTTGAACTTCTATTCTTCTTCTTCTTCAGCCGAAAGACGTCCACTGCAGGACAAAGGCCTCCCCTAAAGACCGCCACAACGACCAGCTTTGTGCTGTACGCATCCAACTTCTACCCGCGACCTTCAACAAGTCATCGGTCCATCTTGTAGGCGGCCTGCCCACGCCACGTCTTCCGGTACGTGGTCGCCACTCGAGAACCTTTCTGCCTCAACTGCCACTTAAGTTTTGCAATTCTGAGTGCTATGTCTGTGACTTTGGTCCTCCTGCGGATCTCCTCGTTTCTGATTCGATCCCGCAGGGTAACTCCGAGCATAGCTATCTTCATCGCCCTTTTGGGTGACTTTCAGCCTTCTTATGAGGCCCATCGTAAGCGACCATGTCTCAGTGCCGTAAGTCATCACTGGCAACACACACTGGTCAAAGACTTTTGTCTTGAGACACTGCGGAATTTTGGACGAGAAGATGTTATTTCTATTACCCACTATTTACAGAACATAAGGATGACAATTTCAGTAAAATAGTACCTACTTAATATGTAAACCGGCTGGGGGTTGCTGGTGGCTGAGGTAGGTAAAAAGAACTTGTTTTTAAGAAGAATTACTGGTCACCGAGTCCCCACGGCTCGACTACTTGAGGAAATTAAAAATATTTTCTTACAAAGAAACAATCTATTCTTGTAAAAATACACTGATAATTTTTTACTTCTCAATATTTAAGAAGTCTTTAGTGTTAGAGTAAGGCATTCTTGAAATAACACATTTATTGTATGACAGTTTTTAAAAAAAACATGTCCTCAGACAGTGTAACAATTTGACAAATTTGTCGATTTGCCATACCAAACAAAATTGCGTTTTCTAACACTGCAACACCTGTTGTGACATGCGACAATTTTGTAATTTTTTGACAGATGTGTCGAATTTACTACTGACTAAAATTTTGTTAAATACTGGTGTATGTATGTAAACGCTATTGATTGGTGGCGGTTAAGATTCAGTTTTTGCGAACTTTTTTAGTAGAATTGAAAAATCAAACCGTCATCGTCTATAAGATTTTTTTAACATGACGTTTTTACGATATGTATCTTGCTTGTACTAACTTATGGTCCTCAGACATAGTCTCTGACCAAGTCTTAAAAGTCCACACTCAAGGTTTGCCAAAGAGCGATGGAACGTAGCATTTTGGGAATTAAATTACTAGACAGAGTTTGTAACACCACAATACTCTAATAATAAGTCTGCGAGTCTGCTTCGGAAGGCACGTTAAGCCATTAGTCCCAGCTATCACTTAGTGTGGTTGTCGTTAAGCCGAGTTGGAAGCCTTAAAGGCGGCTTGATAAGTTCCAACAGCAGGTGGCCACAAACCTGTCTCCACCAATCCGCACTGGGTTCGCGTGGTGGAGTATGACCTAATCTCTCTTACCTCGATTTGTGAGAGAAGGCTTTTGTCCAGCAGTAGGCAGTATAGGCTGATATTATAAGTCTGCGAGCTCAAATGGGAGTGGGCGGGGCATGTTTGTCGAATACAACACGAGAGATGAGCTAAAGTTGTCACGCAATGGGTGCCTTCATCGCATCGATATCGGGATAGGCCTAGGGAACGTTGGCGTGACGACTTGGATGCGTTTCAGAAGGATTGGCCGGGGACGGCTGATAACAGATCGGTCTTGAAGGTTATGGGGGAAACCTATACCCAGCTGTGGGTGTGTGTGTGAATGATCTACGTTGTAAGCCGCGGGGTATTTACAGCTTCACCGGATAAGAGGCCCAGCTGTGGGACGATATAGGTTAAGAAAAGACAAAGTTATTACGACACATGTAGACTAATGATGTTGAACTTTATAAGCAACCTTTATAATATTATAAATATATTAAGAATCGATTTATTACTTATATGCCGTAAACTATTATTATCATCACTTCTAATTTTCCTCTTGGTAATAATGTCACGTCACATTAATATCAAAGGTCGCACGATAAGCCAGAATTACAAATAATATTCGGACCATATTTTCATGGTAGGTAAACCTGCCCTTATATGCTATGACCAATTAAAAACGTATCGTCGCACGTTCCGATAACTTCGTGAAATAATAGTTTAAGGGTACATACTGCAGTGAAATACAGAATCATCATCAATCAGCCTCCATCTACCCACTGGTGAGTGTAGGCCTCTTCTCTATTACGCCATTCGTTCCAGTCCTGTGCTAGCTTTATTTCGGTCTGTGATTCGAGACTTGCGCATGTCGAAAAAGTTTTTTATATCCATCAATACAATACAATTCTTGAAACGAGTTTCTGCGTGTCATACTTTTGTCCGCGGACCCAGTGGAGATTGATGTAGGCAGGTGGTAACTTTATCACCCTGAGCATAAAATGACATCAACACGGCTTAACGACGATCACAATAAGTGGTAACCGGGACCAACGGCTTAACGTGCTCTTCAAAGCACGGGACATGCCACAAACGGTCACCCATCTTAGACTGACCGAGCCAAACGCTGCTTTACTTTGGTGGTCGTAACGAATACCACAATGCCACAATGATTCGAGCTCTTCTATTAAAAATACCGGATGAAGTTCAAAGGTCAGTAGTTACACAGTAAAGATATGTAAACAGTAGAGCATCTTCGTACAAGTGCTACAACAATTTAGACAAATTAACACCCCTAACTTTAATTTTCAAATTAAACATTTAACATTATTAGAAAATCGTCGTACACATAGGGATTTAAGATTTTTATACAAATTACTTTATAACTTGACCGATTCTCCTTATTTGCTCAGCTCTGCGTTGTCGAAGGCCGACTTCCCGCTGTAAAGTGATTTTGCATGTTTCATTTGCTAGGACTGTCCATGCAAAGAATAAATTTATAATACGCAGTGCCAGCTGCTACAACGACAAATTCAATGATATCTATATATTTTATTTGTCACTTCCTAGATTTAAGAAATAAATTAGAATAAGGCAATAAGTTTGTTAAATGACATTTTTATAAGATTTATTTTCAGTTCTACCGACCGTATACTATACTTGTTTATTTTCATTATTGGAAACTTTACTGGTAATTGTGTTATAATTTGTCTATAACTAATTAACTTCTGTGTTTTTTCTTAATGTATATTTACTTTACCTTAATAAATAAATAAATCAATTCAGAATTATGCACACAGACGCGCGAGCGACGCGGCGTCTCTAGCGGGTAGTAACCGCTGAATCCTGCCGAGCAGCGTGATTCTTATTCGGACTGCTAGTATTAAGATGCTCTACTATTTAAAACATATTTACTGTGGCACCTACCTGTACAATCACAAATATATTACTACAGAAATGATGAATAATCTACATTCTCGAAATATTTTATAGGTTTCATTAAGTGCCTAATGTTTGGAACTATTCCAAGTAGTGATGTGACATTTTGCTATCACATGCCTCGTTTATATTGACTGATTCATGTTAAATGCGGCATTGCTTTTTAGGGAACCGTACCTCTAGTGGAATTATTCACTTAATGATGGAATGAAAATAGAATTACTGACTTGAATATTGACTTCAATTTGTGAATTCCAACTTTTCCTATTTTCAGAACATCTGGCAACTATTTGAATTTGAAATTCTTAAAATTTAAAGTTATTGTCAAGGGATCTGGTGTGATTATATAAATATAGATTTTAATTATAACCATTCTAGTTTAAATAAAATATACTGGCAATCTTTTCTTTATCATGGGTGCATTCGAAATGTTAGAGACATAAAATCAAAGCACAATAAAATCGTGTAAAATGATACTTATACGTATCCAAAATAGAAAAATATAACATTTAAACCAATGCCTTATTTATTTATTTGCATAAAAGTTGGTAGCAACATTTTCTGTTTTATTTTAATACTACTGTGCCAGTAACTTTGTTCGCGTTATTTTCAAGCGTGTATTTCACACTATTAAGCTTTTTTTGAGAAAAAGATATACTATAATGTCCTTCCGCTGAATAAAATCTATTTCTATTCCAAATTTAATCAAAATCTGTACAGCCTTTTGGGCGTGAAAAAGTGGTACTTTTTCACAAACAGACAAACACGAGTTACTTTCGAATTTATAATATTCGTGTGGATAAAAAGGGTCATACAACTTTACTCAAAACATGTTGTCATGAACAATATTCATCTTACTTGCTAAGATTTGACTAAAATCATAATGAAATTCAGTTGAGTTTGCCTAATAAGATTATCAATTCAGTAATAATCCAACAATATTGTTACGATGCGGACATACCCCGATATCTCAAAGACCCTTTATCGAGGGATGTCGATTCTAAAACGCCTTACTCACCCTTGGGGATCTTAGACCTATGGATCCGTCAGAAAAAATCTAGAATCCACGATTGAGTGCCAAAATGTCTAGAAGGTTCCTCCCCTTTTAGTTGTAGCCGGCGCGCGGTTGTGGTAAACAAGTATCTACTTACGTATAAGAAGGTAAGTAATAATAATACCGCTTTGTGGGATGCGCCGGCTATTGTTCTATATACCAGGGCCTTTTTATCGATGTACTTAGAGGGGTTCGCGTCCGTTCTAGAACTTTCAGACGGTTATAAAAGGAAGACTCAGTACGGCGATGGACACAGTCTCTTTTGGCAAACTTTCTAAGTGCAATAGACCTTAGAAACGTTATACGGGTACTACGAGTGACTCAGCGACTTGGAAGCAGTAATTTGGTACTAGCAAGAGTAGTACTAGTGTGTGTTTAGTACTTGTGTGTACTAGTTAGTATTCGACGTACTCTTTTGTGCGTACAGCACCTAATAAAGTCTTTCGCATGTTATTCGGCATTTACTTACCTCGAAACGTAACAATATTAATGTCCAGTAAGTAAGCAATATAAATGTCAAAGCTAAAATTTAAAACAAAAAGAAATCTATGTTAAGTAGTCAAATACCAAATAGAAACATTTGTCTTATAACCACGATTTAAGTTTTTTGGTAATTTAATATTCGTAAGTATAAAACTTAAGTAATTCATAATGCTTTTAGGTATTATTTGCGAATATGCGTCTGCAAGTATATGCTTTAAACATGAAGAAAAAAGTTCTTGCGTTGTAACTGAGACAGAGTCTAGTTTTGGAAATAAAGTCCCCTTTTAGAGCGAAAATGGCTAGATGGATTTTCACGATGAGGCGTCTTTATGGGGAGGATAATCTCGGTACTGTCTCAGAATATTTTACCTTATATTTTGGCTTGCTTAGTCTGGAGGTGGGTTTTTAAATATTTGATTTTTATAAGCCTGTATTATCCAGGTATCTACGAAGGATATTTCAACACAGCATATTATTTACTAAGTTACCTTGCGTACATTATCTTGCATTTATCCTCTATTTAATAGACCCAGGTAATTAAGTGTTTCTTATCAACTTTAAACTTTTGTACATACAAGTTTAGAGGTTGTTGTGTCCAAAAAATCTGTTTTATCGAGTATCTAGAGTAGACAAGGAGCCTTTACAGTAAACTAAAGGTTTGTAGACGGAACCTGTATGTCAAATTTAAAGTTAAGTTTTTGAATACCAGTAATCGGTTTTCTTTCATAAAAATACATCGTTGCCTCACACCAGGAGTCACTCCTGTGTAGTAAGTGAGTTTATTAATACCATGTGAATATCACATGCTCAACAATTAGTCCGAAATAAATGTTTGTGGGTCACATAAAAATTTGTGCCATGCGAAAGCTTTATTCCAGTAAGCGGAGCCGCCACGCTCTGACGATTAAAGTAAAGATGAGAAAAAATGAGTAGAGTTTAACCACCCCATCTTATAGTGTATTGTTAACTCATCCCCCAAAGCTGGTTGTAAACTTCGTATCTCTCCCGTAAACATTATGTAAACAGTAGAACATCTAAGTACTAACGGTCCGAATAGCAATCACGCTCAAGACACACGCTCCATGTGTCTCCTTGACAGGTTTTTGAGTGTAAGTACCCTCAGAAACCTATTGACAAGCCAGGAAGAACTGTTTAGCGGGTAGTACTAACCGTTGAAAACTTACGAGAAGCCGAATATAGCGCGCGTCTGTGTGCATGATTCTTTTTCGGACCGCTAGTATTAAGATGTTTTACTGTTTGCATATATTAACTGTGGTGTTACTCTCTTTAAACAGTCATTTTACATTTTTACATTTCAGCGGTCAGTGATGAGTAAAGTTTTATTGTTTTAATACCACAGCATAATTTCAATAATATTTCAGTATGAGTGTCTAGACAAATAATATGTATGTTTGCTCAACAAGTTTTCATATCATAGCGAAAATAAATTCTGTGATTGTCGGAGTTTGGAGGTTATGGTTGTTATAAATAGTTCACGAACGATTACTTATAGCTCTCCAGTATTTAATTCTATATTGAAGAAAAGGTGTTAGTGTTTTGGAATAAATTGTGATGGAAAACGGTTGTAGTAGTTGATCATAGTCTGACGTGGTAGACCACGCGGACCCAGCGCCTGCAAATAGTTTTCTAAATTGTAAATAAGTGGACCTGGAACACGATCCCTCTAGTAAAATAAAAAAAAAAACGTAATTAAAGACATTGGACAATGACATGGAAGCCCGTACTTAATATAATTACTTACAAACCCAACCATAACACTGCAAGACCTCACTACACCGTGAGCTCATTCTGCGTAAGTCAATCGGATTAACGAAAATAATTTTGAAGTTTGAAGGTAACTAACTAAGGCAACATTACCCTTGAATGAAACAAATGGTCGTCAAACAAATCGGTTCTTTCCGTGACTACGGGTACAGTAAATCATTTGAAACAATAAGTAAATCCTACAAAATAAGTTTTATTTTGAGACTTGTTTAGTTTAACTCCATATTATTGCGAAATACGTAGACAGCAGTTGTTCAACTGAACGTTTGGCGTTGTTAACAATTTTTTTTTAATTTCGTGTAACCGCAGGGTTTTAGAATTATCTTGGTTAAAGCTTCTGAAATAAAGCTAAAACGAAGTCTAGTTAAGATGCAAAGCTAATGCTTAACTAAGCTTAACATTACAATCAGTGTAATAACCTTTTCGTAAATCGAGTACATAGTATATTAAACTCAAACTCATAACATTTATTTTGTATATTTTTTTCAGCCTATCTATATCATCACTCTAGAGCCCTTGCGGGGTAGGCAGAGAGTACAGAGCACCAACAGGTTCTTTCCTTAAATACCTCTCTGGCTTTCTCCAATCTCATAGTTCGTCTCATACACGCTCGCCGTTTACGGAGACTCTTTGCTTGCCCTTCAGATAAGACACGGTCTATTTGGTCATGGTAAGATAGTTTAGGCCTTCCCCAGTACCTAAATCTCTCCACTTTTGCATTGTATATCTGTTTTGTCAATATTTCTTCCGACATTCTTTCTATATTCCCGAATCAACGGATATATGTTTTTTTTAATCTAATAAATCTTCGAATCTTACTAGTTCTTGAGAGGAGACCACGGATATGCAAACATAGTGCAGGATGCCCCCAGGCTAGGTGGAGTGATGATCTTCGTGGGTGGCTGGCAGAAATTGGATGAGAGTAGCCGAGGATCGTACTCATCATCTCAGCTTATACTTGTCCACTGCTGAACATAGGCCTCCCCAATCGCTTTCCAACGTATGCGGTCCGCTGCCACCCGCATCCAACGACTTCCTGCGATTTTTACAAGATCGTCGGTCCATCTGGCAGGCGGTCCTCCCACGCTGCGCTTGCTAATGCGTGGATTCCACTCTAGAATCTTTCTGCCCCAACGCCCGTCCGATCTTCGCGCTATGTGGCCCGCCCATTGCCACTTCAGTTTGCTAGTCAGTTTCAGTCTTAAGGGCTATGTCGGTGACCTTGGTTCTTTTACGAATCTCCTCATTCCTGATTTGATCGCGTAGAGAAACGCCGAGCATAGCTCTCTCCATAGCTCGCTCTCTCCATCAATTGTACTTAGTGGCGTATAATTGGAGAGGTCTGTGTGCAGCAGTGGACTGCTATAGGCTGATGATGATGGTCTATTAACCTACCACGGGATCGGAACGAGGTCTTCACTCAGAAAAGTCGACAAGATACCCAGAGAGTTTGTCTTTTTTGCAAGCTTTTAACTTGCATTTTATGGTGAGCATGATTCTTTGCCCAGCTTATTTAAAAACTACTGTTACTTTATTTTCATTCCATTTATTACACGTATAGAGACATTGCACTTAAGTATAAGTAACCCTAAAAATAAAACTCAATCTTCAAAATACATTTTGTTAAACTTATAAGATGTTATTTATATGCAGCTTAGATACCAAGTAAACCATTACGTCACGGCATTCTGGCAAAACAATTCAAGGGCTTTGCGGGCAATGTCCAACTGGGATAAGCTCGGCTTAAGTTTAGTTTCAGCGTCACAGAGCTGAGTACTTTAGACGTTGGTTAACTTGTGGCCTTGTATATTTTTGTGAGGATGATGCTTGACTGCCTCGTTGGTCTAGTGGCAAAGCGCATCGCTTTGTGATCACGAGTTCCTGGGTTCAAATCCTAGGTCGGACAAGTGTAGTTTTCTAACGAAAACTTCTCAGTACGAGTTCGGAGTATGGAATTAATAATAATAATAATAATAAGACAAGTGTGCGGTCATCCATGTACAAAGAGGGAGAGTTGAAGATTCTTTTAATCTACAGCTCTCTGAAGATATATCCCTCAGGTCTCTCTCTGAAATGGATTCTTACAAGTATCTTGGTATGTCACAAGCCTTAAGTATAGCTGAACAGGATATGAAACAATCATTGAAAGATCGGTTCTTTGCCCGCCTGATAAAAGTGTTAAAAAGCCTTCTATCAGGTGGAAATAAGGTCCGAGCTTTCAATGGTTGGGTCATGCCTGTTCTTACATACTCTTTTGGCATACTAAGGTGGACTCAGTCTGAACTGGATGCCCTGGATAGAAAGGTCCGTCGATTGTTGACAGCGTATCGTATGCATCACCCGCGGTCATCTGTTATGAGGTTGTACATCCCGCGGAAGTGCGGTGGTCGTGGGTTTTTAAACGCTAAGACTCTACACAACCGCGAGGTGTGCAATCTCAGACAGTACTTTTTGAGTGTATCCGTGGTGATGTATCGAGATGTTGCCGCAATCGATAGAGGCCTAACTCCGCTTTCCTTGGCAAACGAGAACTGGCGAAGGCCCCAGGTATTAAGTATTTCGGACCGCACAGCCATATGGAAGGGCAAGGAGCTACACGGACGGTTCTATCGGGCTCTTACAGGGCCTGATGTGGACCAGCTCGCTTCCGTGAACTGGCTACGCTTCAGCAACCTTTTTGGGGAAACTGAAGGGTTTGTCTTTGCAATTATGGACGAAGTTATCATGACGAACAACTACCGGAAGCACATCCTAAAGGACGGCACGGTTGACATTTGTCGGGCATGCCACCGTCCCGGTGAGTCTATTAGACATGTAGTTTCCGGTTGTTCTCGTCTTGCTAACGGAGAGTACTTGCACAGACACAACCAAGTGGCTAGAATTATCCATCAGCAACTTGCTCTTAAATATGGCCTTGTGGACTCTGAAGTACCGTACTACCAGTACCAGCCTCTTCCAGTTCTCGAAAGTGGTCATATCACGCTCTACTGGGATCGATCTATTATCACGGACAGGACTATTGTAGCCAATAAACCTGATATCGTGATAATAGATCGATCGATGCGTCGTGTAATGCTAGTTGATGTCACCATTCCGCATGATGAGAACCTTGTGAAGGCCGAAAAAGAAAAATTATCTAAATATTTGGACCTGGCCCATGAGGTTACCGCCATGTGGAATGTTGATTCAACTATCATTATTCCGATGGTCGTTTCAGTCAACGGCCTTATAGCGAAGAGCTTCGATAAACACCTTGAGAAGCTCTCGCTAGGCAGTTGGGTGAAGGGCCTGATACAGAAGGCAGTAATGTTGGACACGGCACGCATTGTGAGGAGGTTCCTCTCTTTGGAGCCCTGACCACCGGTAGCTTGGGTCGTAGACCTTGCTGTCGGTGGAGCAGATTTTTTTTTTATACAATATATATAAGAATATTTGTATTTTATATTTTTATATATATTTTATAAGAAATTATACTTAATAAATATATACATAATAATAATAATAATATTTATTTCACCAAATAAAAGCACATACATATTTCTTAGATCTAGGGCTAATCTTATAGCAAAATGATACTGAGGGGTGCCTCTGCAGCCGAATTAGGTGACAACCTGTATTTCGGCATGCAGCGCCATTTCCAAAAAACAAATACAAAAATAAAAAACTATGATAGGCATAAGATGTAGCCATGCAAGAAAGAAAGCTAAATATGGTTGAGGTACATGATTTAACTTTACTATAATTGTAGAGTGTAAGGTAGGATCCTCCCTGTGTGTTTGATGCAAGTGCTTGTATGAATTGTGCCCGGTATATGGCAATAGGCTCGCCCCCTATTACATGGGACCTAACATGGTCGGCGAAACGTGGGTGAACTCAGTACACCTCTGCCACCCCCGCTTGGGGAATATAGGTGTGACGGTATGATGCTTAAGATGAAGGTGTACCTTTGGAACAGAGGGGTTTTGACACTTGAATGATTTATACGTTTCGTGGATGAGTAAAGGTACGGCCAAACCAAAGCGTTAAGCCGCGGCCGCGGTGGCGTGCACGGTGGTGATTAGCTCCTGCAATAATATTTGTATGGTTACACCAATGCGTCCTGCGGCTTGCACGCGCTATCTGGCCGGCGTCTGCACGCGCAAGCATAGGAAGATAATGCAGGCCACCGTGATTGCCGCCGGGGACGCCACCGTGGCCGCGGCTGTACGCGTTGGTTTGACCGTACCTTTAATGTACTTATTTGAATATTAAGTTTACATTTTATGTATAAACTGAAAGAGTCAATTTGTGCTTCGTGATGGTAATTTTATATTAGAATCGAGTTGAACGTTTGACCTTTTGTTTTTGATCAAAATTAACAATAAAATGAAACTCATTTCAAACACAATTCGTCAAGAGAGGTGATTTAGTTTTTTATTTAGTATACTAGGTTTGTTTGACATGACTTGGTAATACGAATTATGCGTATTATTAAATAAACTATACTATTTGTATTTATATATTTTTTAGCTTGAGTAGGACTCGCGCTCCTTACAAGTGCCATTAAATATCACGCTGAAAACTTATTTTGATAGAATTAGATTGTTATTCTTTATGTGATACAATAACATATTAACACAATTCGCATTTCTTCCTATACTTTTTGTTGAAATCTTCCTTCTGGCCAAATTTCATGATTCTAGGTCAATGGGAGATTACCTATTGTTTTTGCTGAGTGAGTTTAAATGAGCATATTTTTTATTGCATTGATTTAAAAGCTTTAATTTTCTAAGACGCTAAAGACTACTGTAGACTTTAGAATCCATACTAACATTATAAATTCGAAGGTAACTCTGTCTGTCTGTGTGTTGGCCTGTCTGTTTGTTTGTCTATCTTTTTGACCCCCAAACCTCAGAAGGGATTTTGACCAAATTCGGCAAGGAAATAGATTTTATCCAGGGGAAGGACAAAGACTACATTTTGTTTAAAAAAAAACTTAATGGTGAGATGTATACGCCTGAAAATAAAGCGAACGAAGTTGTGGGTTCAGTTAGTTTAAAATAGATACCTCCACTCTGTCCTGATAAAAAAAACTTGCAACAAACTGATCCTATAATACTGGCACGGACAATAAAGTGATCCTGTAAGGGTTTCTTTTTACCAATGAAGATGAAGCGGATTCTGAATAAAAAGGGTATTAATATTTCTGAGTAATCTTGTAAGGGTACCCGAAAATGTATCTAAAAGAACTTATTGGGCAGTAAATTTTTCATTCAGAAATGAAGCTAACGTTTTTGATGAGTTGTTGGATCCCAAAAAGGGTAGATATTTGTCGGGAACCCGCCCGCCACGTGCAAATTCGAAGGGTTAGCTAAAACCAGTAAAAATATCAACGAATTCAGTTTAAGGTGATGTTATATTTAATTCCAAGAAATGACGACGAAATGATATGGTGATTGATTTTTTAGAACGAAATTATAAATTTTACCGTACTACTAATCTAAGGAAAAGAAATATATGGTCAAATGCCAGTTTAATATAACATTTTTTATTGGAAATTCCATAGAACTTCTAAGCCCCAATTTCTAAAGAAAATTCCAAATTTGTATATCATATAAAACAATTATTGGGAATTACAAATGAACTGTCTAAACCTGTTTTTATCGCCTGTTTTCGCTACCAATTTATCTTGATCCTAATAATCGCTCATTCTTCACTTCATTTATCTTAGTTTCCCTCAATTTTAGAGTGAATCTTGCTTGCTAAGATGTAAACCTTTACTCAGAATATTGTTACGCTGTGGAATATGAACCGTGGGTTTGGATTCCGCCATTTAATGAAACTTTGTCCTTCCGGACTGGTGTAGTGAATATAAATGTAATAGGGATTCTAGGCGTATTTAATGACTAACTTTGTTGACAAAATCTTGGAAAACGTTGTAATCGCATAACTATCCTCGGTTGTCGTGGATATTTGTATATACAACTTCGTTAAGTACCCTGGGAAATCATTTTGCGTGTTTGAGTGTCGTTCGGAGATTCGCAGGATATATCGTAAATATAATCCAATCCAAAGAATTAAGGTCCAACCATAGCCATTCATTGCGCCAAAGATATTTTGGCCAGTGGATGACATTGACAGGGTGGTGTGAAATGAGGGTTACCGCTTCATATTTTTTTATATCAAATAGTGACCCTCAGTTATCAATTAAAAAAAGAACTTTAATTTCATAGTAAACGGAAATTCTGCGACTGCCATGAAGTGACATTTCACTTCAAGACAGCGTTAGTTTCGATTTGATCCGGCCCAAAAGATCCTTGGGGGACTGAATTATTATATATATGAACAATGAATAAATTCATTGTTCATATATATAATAATTCAGCCTATACTATTCCATTTCTGAAAAATACCTTTTTTAATGAAGGTGTGAGAAATGAGCACATGGGCATGAAAAGGAGTGCTATTTGTCTTTCCTTCAAAAGATATATTAAAGTATAAAAGTCACTTTATTGCATTTGTGTAACGGAACGTATGACTATGATGTTAGGTCTCATGTAATAAGGGGCGAGCCTATTGCCATATTTTGGGCCCAAATCAGATTCCGGAGTGATACTGGGGATTTTGGCGTAATAGTCGGCGTAGTTTTTTAGTAGTCAGTTCCGACGAAGAAATTTATTTTCGTGCGATTCACTACCTTCAGAATATGCTATTTACCCAGGACTTTGTGATCGTTACGCATATTATTCACTACTAGAACGACGAGGCAGTTGAACCCTTTTACGTAAGGGTTAAAATATATCGAGGGTTTCCAGGGTAAGTGACGGGCGGTGTTTGGGCGGCATACGGTGGACCGAAGGCGCCACATCATAACTCTTGGCTTCCGGCCAACCATAGACCGATGACCCGGAATGGCGGCTAGGAACATCATTAATTATGGAGTTTTCCTTACGTTTTTGGTACAGTTAGGAAAAATACATTGGCGGGTGAGCAATATCCTTTACGTTATTTTAAAGAACTTACTTTTTGAAACTAATTGTCACTTGCAACAAGTGAGCGAAATTCTTTTTTAAGATTTTAAGACTTATTTATTTTTAGCTACCTGTTACCTGCGATTTCATTTGCGTTAATTTTTATGGATTGTTGTGTACTGTCCCGCTTTAGATATAAATACTTATTTCACGATATTTTGTATGAAGAAGAAATTGTATTTAAAGCAGTGAATTTACGAATGTGTCTCCTTGAAACAAGCGCCTTCTGGATATTCTTTGGCGACAATGATTTCGGGTACAATAAAAAAATAGCAACGAGTTTGCAAACGCCTGACCTCCATTAATGGATCCTAGGGCACATTTTCCTCTACATGAATACATCATCCGAATCAGTTTCAAGAAAGGAATTCTAAGATGGGTTCAAATCCTAGGGACAAAATGTAATTTTTTGAAAGAAAAAAGTTCAATATCGGTCCGGAGTCTGGCATTGTGCGTGGTAAAATGGCAATAGGCAATAGGCTCGTCCCCTATTATATAGGACCGAACATCGTGAGCGAAAAGTGGGTGTACATAGTATACTTCTGCCACCCCCCTTAAAGACTATAGGTGACTGTTTTATTTTATTTTAAGAGACAGTTCCATTGGGAATGCAAATAATATTAATATTGACCGATAAATGGTTGATTGTTTCAGTAATGTACAGTAATTGCGTTGTATTAATCAATTAAAGCAATACCGCGAAACGAATGGGCTCATAAAGCTTATGCCTTCATTTATTGCGTCCGGCGCGCCTCGCCATCGCGTACATCAGACGACTTAGCACGAATAGATTGTCGTTACTGTAACGCTAGCGAGTTGATATAATAATAATGTTTTATTTCGGATCAATTTAACATCCATTTTGTTAGTAACAATATGTCTTAATAACTATGTTAGTGTGTTCGTGCAAAAATGCTTGTATTCATTTTTATAGTAGTTCGTTACGGTATCTATTTGAATTTTTTTTGATGGCAACACTTTCTGCATTGAATAAAAACGGAGAAACGACGCGCTACGGATTAAATACGCATTTTTATTTAAAAAGTCTCCTAAGTATCCACACAGCGCTTCATAATCGACAATAATACAACAGAACCAGCGGTAAGGCAAACATCACAAACAATGTTACACAACAGTGATAAATTTGGCATCATAATTTTATTTTCTATATTTTGCTATATAGACCTCTGCTGTTCTTGAGCACTGGGTATGAACTTTTATTCAATGCTCAAGAAATGGATAGTAAATTTTACGTATCAATGCTTTCAGTATCCTGAATGGTAACGGTATCCCATTGGAGCTTTCACGCATCCTATTCATGACTTAGGTAGTTGTTTCTGATGATTGCGTAGAAATCATCAACGCGAGCCTCAGCAAACATTTGTGATGCACTACAAAAGCGCGGAAGTCCCAACAGTACCCCAAAAGCATTTTTATACAGTACGTGCAAGGCGTTGTACGGCCGCGGTGTATACTTCACCCACAGGCTGCATGTGTAGAAAGAACGTTTGGCAATATGTCTTGAAAAAGAGTCATTCTAACGTCTTTAGTGCAGCGAGCAAACCTGCGGCCTATCATATTACTTCGGACCGCCAACGTCCTACGCACCCTTTGTATACCAGTACCATTGGATAAATCCTCCGTGACTATATGATCGAGATATTTAAATTTTGCGACTTTTTAGGGCTGTTCCATTAAAAGTCACGTAAGGTATATTATCCAAAGTGCTATTTTGGCATTTAAATGTAATCACCTCACGTTTTGTTCATGGAACATACCTTCCTTACTGGGCTGGAAGCGAAAGAAAAACATAGAATGCCCCAGTAGCCTTACTTTTGCTAGGCTGGTGGTAAGAGTCCACCAAAGGTAGTAACGTCATCCGATCAACGACTAGAAAAGGAAAATTCGAAACAAACCTTATAGCAACCCGTCTGGTTAGCGTGGTATAGTAGGCCAAAAAACCTTCTAACATCTTAAGGCACCAAAAACAAAGGCCTCTAGTTCCCGGTAGTCCCGCTGTCCGCTGCCGCGGTAGCAGTTGCGGTAACGGGGCGAGGGGTGCGAAGAATCTCCGGGCTACGACACAGTCAACTTTTTGGAGTCGAGGAGTGGAGCTCTTCTTGATGAATTCGTTCTTTAAGAAGAAGCCTCATAGAAAGTGGACATGGCGAAGCCCCGACACTGTGACGAGGAACGAGATAGACTTCATCATAACTGACAGGAAGTCTATATTTAGAGACGTCTCCGTGATCAACAGGTTTAATATCGGCAGCGATCAACTACTTGTCAGAGGCGTTCTAAATATAAACTTCGGGGCCGAAAGGTGTCGCATGATGAGGTCTTCATGTCTTCTGGTCCATAGATTCTTCGCTGACAACGTTTTAGAAATGTCCAGTTTGTCGACAAGGGTAGCATACCTCATAATTAAGCTGACCGAGAGGTACACCCTCAAGATCGTGCAGGTTTATGCACCGACTTCGGCACACTCGGACGAGGACATAGAGGTACTCTACGAGGACATCTCTAAGGCCCTTCATAATACCCCTAGGGCACACTACAACGTTGTCATGGGAGATTTCAACGCCAAAGTGGGAGTAAAAACTGACAGCGAATCCTCAGTAGGACCATACGGCTATGGCAGCAGAAATGACAGGGGGCAAACGATTGTCAACTTTCTCGAAAGAGAAGGGCTGTTTATGATGAACTCTTTCTTTAAAAAACAGCCCCAAAGAAAGTGGACGTGGCAAAGCCCCGATGGTAAAATAAAAAATGAGATCGACTTCATCATGGCGGACAAGAGGCGCATATTCAGAGATGTCTCAGTGATAGCAAGGTTTAAAACCGGAAGCGACCACCGGCTCGTACGGGGCACTCTGAATATACAATGGAAGCGCGAAAGAGTCCGCTTGATGAAGTCCAGTCTCCGAGCGAATTTGCTCCAAGCCGCTATGGATTCCCAAGCTTTTCAGTTAAAGTTGGAAAACCGTTTCGCTGCCTTGGAAACCACTGACAGCGTTGATCAGAAATTCGAGCAGGTGGTACAGACTCTTAGAGAAGAGGGTACTAAATTATGCGAAACGAGGCGTACAGGCAGGAAATCTAAGCTTTCAGGGGGGACTCTGGAGCTTATGAGCGAACGACGCCGAAATGCAGCCTCAACCTTGTCAGAACACGGGGCCTTAAATAAAAAGATCACAAAGCTGGTCCGACGCGACCTCCGAGCTTTCAACAAGCTTGAGATTGAGAAAGCCATCGAGCAGAACCGGGGGTCGAAAGTGTTCCTCCAGTCACTTGGGAGAAACCACTTGACAAGGTTGACTACACAAGCGGGTACTGTGATCGCTTCTAGGCCGGAGATCCTCTCGGAAGTCAGGAATTTCTATAGCCAGCTCTACGCCTCACACGCACCTCGACCCGAATCTCTTAGAGGGGATCCCAGAGCCACCCTTACACGTCACTTCACAGAAGACTTGCCCGAGATCAACCTGGATGAGATCGAGTTGGCCCTTAAACAGCTTAAAAATGGAAAAGCCCCGGGTGAGGACGGCGTCACGACTGAGCTTCTGAGGGCAGGGGGTACCCCAGTACTTAAGGAGCTTCGAAAGTTATTTAACACTGTCCTCTACACTGGGGGAACTCCGCAGGCATGGAACAGAAGCGTGGTCGTCCTGTTTTTCAAAAAGGGTGACAAAACCCTTTTGAAAAACTATCGACCCATATCGCTTCTGAGCCATGTATGCAAGCTGTTTTCAAGGGTCATCACGAACCGTCTTGCGCGAAGGCTCGACGAGTTTCAACCCCCGGATCAGGCCGGGTTTCGAAGTGGTTACGGCACCATAGACCACATCGACACAATGCGGCAGATTATACAGAAGACTGCAGAGTATAATCTGCCCCTATGTCTAGCCTTGGTGGACTATGAGAAGGCCTTTGACACTGTCGAGACCTGGTCAGTTCTGGACTCCTTGCAACGATGCCAAGTTGATTGGCGATACACCGAGGTGATGAGATGCCATTTTGAAGCTGCAACGATGACCGTCCAAGTACAGAACCAGCGGACTGAACATATCCACCTGCGCCGCGGAGTGCGCCAAGGTGATGTAATATCACCAAAACTGTTCACCAATGCACTGGAGGATATGTTCAAGACGCTGGACTGGAAAGGTCGCGGCATCAATATAAATGGCGCATACATCTCTCACCTGCGATTTGCAGACGACATCGTCATCATGGCTGAAACGTTGCAAGACCTACAACAGATGCTGGACAGCCTTGCTAATTCGTCTCAGCGAATCGGTCTCCGGATGAACTTAGATAAAACTAAAGTTATGATCAACAAGCATGTTGACCCGGGACCGATCGCCGTAAACGGAGCCCCCCTCGAAGTTGTTTCTGAGTACGTATACCTAGGGCAGGTGCTCCAACTAGGTAAAAACAACTTCGACAAGGAAGTTAAGAGACGGATACAGCTGGGCTGGGCAGCATTTGGAAAACTCCGTCGAGTCTTCTTATCGTCCATACCCCAATGCCTAAAAACGAAAGTTTTTAATCAGTGCGTCCTACCTGTAATGACATACGGAGCCGAAACGTGGCCACTCACTGTGCGGCTTGTCCACCAGTTCAAGATCGCTCAACGAGCTATGGAAAGAGCTATGCTTGGAGTTTCTCTTAGGGATCGAATCCGGAACGAAGTTATTCGTCAGAGAACCAAGGTTACCGACATAGCTCAGCGAATTAGCAAGCTGAAGTGGCAGTGGGCAGGTCACATATGCCGCAGAAACGATGGCCGTTGGGGCAGACTGGTTCTTGAGTGGAGACCGCGTGTCGGCAAACGTAGTGTAGGGCGCCCTGTAGCTAGGTGGGGCGACGATATTCGTAAGGCAGCGGGCAGGGATTGGAGAAGGAGAGCTGAAGATCGAGCTCAGTGGCGTGCCATGGGAGAGGCCTACGTCCAGCAGGGGACTGACACGGGCTGATGATGATGATGATGAGGTCTACTCTCAGACCTACTGCGCCTCAAATAGCTTTAGGGTCCGAAAAGTTCCAACTGGAGCTTCAAAATCGTTTCGACCTGCTGGAAACCGAAGGCAATGTTGAGAAAACCGACACAGTGGTCAAAACGCTACAGGATGTGTCTCGAAGGGTGTTTCCCGGAAAAAAGCGGTAACAGAGAGTCTAAACTCTCGCTCGAGACTCTCGAACTTATGAGGCAGAGACGGGAAATGTTATCCACGCAGGCGTCTTCGCCGGATGGGAGGAACCTCAACCGGAAGATCCGGAAGCTGGTGCGACGTGACCTCCGATGTTCCAACACCCGCGCCATCGCGGCTGCGATTGAACAGAACAGAGGCACCAAAGTCTTCGCTCGTCAGTTAGGTAGATCCCATCTGACGAAACTTAATACTGCGGATGGCAAAACCGTGACCTCCAAGTTCAAGATACTCGAGAAAATTAAGAGTTTCTACAAAGACCTGTACGCATCACGGATGACTAAAACCACGAGACCAAGCGCTGACGACTACAGAGCCCCACTCACACGCCACTGATGTCAACCAGTACGAGGTCAGAGTGGCTCTCGAGCAGCTCAAAAATAGCAAGTCGCCAGGCGATGACGGAATCACCACTGAGCTCCTAAAAGCAGGCGGGACTCCGATCCTGAAAAAGCTAGCGAGCCTCTTTAATTCCGTCATCCACCAGGGCTTAACACCTCAAGCGTGTTCTGTTCTTCAAAATAGGTGACAAAACGTTGCTGAAGAACTACAGACCCATTTTACTCCTGAGCCAAGTCTACAAGTTGTTCTACACCACAAACAAACAAACCGCCTCGCCAGAAGATTCGACAAGTTCCAGCCACCGGAACTAGCCGGGTTTCGAAAAGGCTACAGCACCGTAGACCACATCCGTACTGTTCGGCAGATTGTATAGAAGACCGAAAAGTACAATCAGCCGCTGTGTATGGATTTCGTGGACTACGAGAAAGCCTTCGCCTCCATCGAAACCTGGGCAGTTTTGGATGTTCTACAGCGATGTCGCATCGATTGGCGCTATATCGAGGTGTTGAGATGTCTGTATGATACCGCCAAAATGACCATCCAGCTCCAGGACCAAAAGACCAACCCGATCGAGCTGCGTCGAGGGGTACGACAGGGGGATGTGATATCCCCAAGCTCTTCACCAATGCACTCGAAGACGTCTTCAAGACGCTGGACTGCACTGGGCGGGGCATTAACATCGACGGCGAATACATCTCACACCTTCGGTTCGCCGATGATATCGTCATCATGGCCGAGTCACTGGAACAGTTAAGCGAAATGCTGCATAGCCTAAATGGAGCCTCTCGAGGTGTCGGTCTCGGCATGAACTTGGATAAAACCAAGATCATGTTTAATGAACATGTCACGCCGGGACCACTCTACATCGATGGTTTGATGCTCGAAGTTGTTCGGGAGTATCTCTACCTTGAACAAGCTATCCAATTTGGTAGAAACAACTTCGAGAAAGAAATCAACCGCAGGATCCAATTGGGTTGGGCAGCATTTGGCAAACTACGTCACGTTTTCTCTTCGCCTATACCACAATGCCTGAAGACTAAAGTCTATAACCAAAGCGTCCTACCTGTTATGACTTACGGGGCTGAGACGTGGCCACTCACAGTGGGACTAGTCCACAAATTCAAAGTCGCACAGCGGGCTATGGAGCGAGCTATGCTCGGCGTCTCTTTGAAGGATAAAATTCGTAACGAGGTAATCCGACAAAGAGGCAAAGTTACCGACATAGCTCGCAGCCTGAGTAAGCTAAAGTGGCAATGGGCTGGTCACATCTGCAGAAAGACCGACGGCCGATGGAGCAAGCGTGTCCTAGAGTGGAGACCGCGACTAGGTAAGCGTAAGGTAGGACGGCCCCCAGCTAGATGGACCGACGACCTCAAAAAGGTCGCTGGGACAGACTGGATGCGGAAGGCGGAGGACCGTGTGCAATGGCACGTGTTAGGAGAGGCCTATGTCCAGCAGTGGACTGCGATAGGCTGATTGATTGATGGAACATTGCATATGACTCACATACCCCCAGATATATTCTAAGAGCGCTGATCGATGGACTCTACAAAACCCTATCGTCTGCATAATTAAGGCTACTCGTATTGATAATAGTTCCATCTATGAGCGTCCGATATTGGTTTCGCTGAGCTCATGATTCAGCTGGTTCATGTATAAGTTAAACAGGGTAGGAGATGTCATATATCAATTTGCCATACTTGTCATACATCAATTTATTGAATAAATATATACGTGACACCACGCTTACTCGCTGGCGTTACGCTGATGTCAATGTATTCGTCCAAAGCCCTCAGATGTAGTCGCAGATTTTCATTAGCATAACGCTATTTACTTGATTTTGAGGTCTTTAATTACAATTAATGCAAGATATCTAGCACACCAATTAATTTAGGACTAAAAACGTATTTTATTTCTCTGGAGTTGGACTGGCGTGTGATAGATAAAGAAAAAAAATATGAGTCAATAGGGAAAAAAATCTTTAAAGTAATATCTTTCATATAATTGATAAAAAAGTATAAAACGCAAGAAAAAATACCTTATAACCAAATATTAACATTATTGAAAATATACGAGGAAAGGGTAAAAGCATTTCGTACTTAACTCTTTGGCGGCGGAGAAAAAATAATAACTTTTCTTCAGGAAATATGATGTCGGGTCGCTGTGACATTCCGAGGGTTTGATTTAATGAATATGTCATATTTTCGACTCAACATTATTGTAATGGGTAAATGAACATATATTTATATTTTTGACCTGGAATATGTTACCTACCAAAGTATTTCTATATTCTGTGTTACCTACTGTTAGATATTTGGATATTTAAAGTAAATTCGTGCATGTTTTTGTTTTTCTTTAAAAGTATATTTCATTGGTTTATCTAAATTTCATCTTAACATAATAATTAAAAGTTACTCGCCGCGTGTCTTCTATGTATGTACGAACGTGTTGATCTCGAAAACTATCATACCGATTCATATCAGGTTTTTACTAATAGGTAGATAAAAAGATTGGTTCATAAGGGAGGTTTAAGTATATCATTTATTAATATTTTGTGCAAAATAGCTGAATTATAATGGTGATTCTGTGCGCTTCTCCTACGAAGCCGGGGTGGGTAAAATGAAAATGTTATTTATTGTGATATCTATTTTTAATTAAGAATCAGAAGAAGCAATGTAGTAGTTTTTGGTCAGGAAATCAATCTATAAAACTAATGTTGAAAAGTATTTTTAAGACTTTGGATCTATAGGGGTATGGCGTGATGCCATACCTCTTTCGGGGAAGGCAGATAGTACAGAGTTTCAACAGGTTCAAAGACATTATGTAAAAAAAATAAAATATTAAAGGTATTAAATAAAGTTACATGATAGTAACCTAAAAAAAACTTATACCATAATACACCATATGTACGGAAATGTTACAAAGAACATTTTTGTGCTCTTTCTTTCAATATATATCTTTAGCGTGTGTCAACAAGTTGGCAGTAAGTGAAAAGTTAAGCAAAAGACGACTAAAGTATTGTCGTTCGTAACCCTCCGGCGACGGCAGAAAATAATGAATTTCCTGTTGGAAAAATGTTGCGTAAATACGAGAGGGTTAAAAGACCTTGATTGTATTCATGTTGTGATTTATTATTCAGTTTGAATATGTATGTTTATGTATTTTCATGATTGCCTCGTCAATTAGTCCTGAAATCGAATACTAGATTTATATTACTTGCAATGTTTGTTTATTATCATCATCAATCAGCCTGTAACCCACTGCTCAGGAGTGTAGGCCTCTCCTCTATCATGCCATTCGTAAGTTTATTGTTTGTTAGTTTTATTCAAATCTTGCCACCCGAATCTGTCTCCTACGGTTGGTTCAGTTCCAATGACATTGTATTATTATAGTAATGAGTCTACCCTCAGGATTGGCTTCAGGTGAAGGAACTACAAAACGGTCAACAGCATAGACAGGGATCATCACATGGTCGTTATGAATTCCATCATTACCTGGTTGCATAAGAGCTTATTTTTAAAACTGTTGTTAACTATTAATATGTATACTAATATTATAAAGAGGTTAAGTTTGTTAGTTTGGATCCGTGTTCAGGGGAATCTCCGGTAGTACTGATCCTATTTTAATGATTATTTGACCACTAGCTTTTACCCGCGGCTACGCACGCGTTTATTTTATAATTTGATATAAGTCTCTAAAGCGCAATCTTATTTAACGCTAACGCCGTTTCATAAAAATAATCATATACAGTACTTGGGTACTTTTAAGCCTTTTCTACCTACCCTGCCAAATATCGTTATCTGGCGAAATAATATTTAAAAAAGTTACATTACGAGCTAAGTATGTAACAAAGTTTTGTCAGTACATGTCGTGATAGCCTTCTCGTAAGAATATATAGTTCATGTTCATGATTAAAATTATGGTTAGATATCTTAAATAAATGATTGTAGAAAGTTTTGTGTACGGGCTATTTTTATCGCTAAAGATTTTTCTCCAGAAGGGATAATTCTGAATTCATCATCGTCGGTTCATGCACGAAACCATGTTTAAGTGTTTAAATCAAACGTGTATGTGTAGTGTACAATTTCAGGTGAGTGCTTTTAACCACGGAAGAGTTTCTCGTGAGGAGGCGAGTCCTGACCTGAGTCCAAAATCAGTTCATGAAGGAATTCATGTGTAAGCAAAATCACACATTTTAACATAACATTGTAGCTGGAGACTAACAATAATAAAAATAATAAATTTTTATGGTGTATCCCGCGATTATCCCGGATTGATTGTTGTTACCGGGATAAAAAGTATTTATTATTTGAAGTTAGGGTATAAGTTATTACCGGACCAAATTTTATTGAAACCCGTTCGGTAGTTTTTGCGTGATCGAAACACCAATAGACAGACGGACAGATAGAAAGACAATAATTTAAAAAAAAATGTTTCGGCTTCTATATCGATAAGGAAATGTACCCCAATTCAAATTTTCGATAAATATTCAATGTACAGTTTCGGCTCGGTTACAGTTTTATTATATGTAATAGATAGGTAGATTGGAAAGCTACCTTATCCAGAAGTAACATAGGCTAATAATATAGACCCGGTAGGTGGCGCTGTTGTCGACCGGGTGCGAAGTCGCGGGAAACTGCTAGTATTCTTATAAAAAATCCCAATAGCAGTCTGAGATTGTGCTTGGCATAATGGCAATAGTTTTCCCTTATTACGTCGTTGATAATACATGAGCGTACATAGTGCACCTCCGGCTTCCTCGCTTGAGAAATATAGTTGTGCCGGTATAGTCAAGCGTGGGGCGGTCCGACCCGGCCTTGCTTAGTGTTTATGGGCCATCAATCCCGAATGGTGGTTATGTTTTATTTACGTGAACATACGTACGTGCTAATGCAGCGTGCCAAAGATTTTATTACCTTACTGTATGATGCAATGGGGCAATGAGTGCCCCCTTTCAGCTTAACGACAAAGGGGGATTTATGGGTTTGTGTTCCAGATCCATTAAAATTCCATTTGTTATGAGATATCGTACTGGAAGTCGTAAAGTATTGGAAAAACATATAAACACCTTTATGTCTTTATTCCCCAAGCGAGGATGGTGGCGAAACGTGGGAGTACTTAATACATAGACATCTCTGTTATAATTTCGTCGGACGTCTGTAAACGTCTTATATTCCACCAAATAAACTATTTAGTTGTTGGTTAAGAAGCTACGAATTACAATGGGTCTTCCATGCGAATTTATTAATATAACCGTTAATTGATCAAAGATGTATAATTACTATTGTTAGTTGGGCAAACTCGGTGTCACCGCACAACTCAACTGAATTGGTTTAATGACGAAAATCATATGTATGGACGCCCTAAAGTAACACCTAAGTAGAAATAACCCATTGTAAATTTTATCTGTTTCATTCACATAAATTGAAATACTATCTTGAAACTTAAAATTATGAAACTATCGATATATTTATTATTATTCTCACTAATCAGGGCACACCGCAATTGGATATACTTATGCATCTATATAAACTCGTGTCTGTAAAAAAAAGTATAAAATTAGAAGACCTTAACAATAAAAAAAAGTAATAAATACCGTCACGCCTATATTCCCCAAGCGGGGGTGGCAGAGATGGAATGTGTACATATATTTTTTGCCGGCGCTGTTAGGTCCCATGTAATAGGGGGCGACCCTATTGCCATATACCGGGCACAATTCCAGTCACCGGATTTTCGTTAAAAAACTACATTTGTCGGACCTAGGATTTAAACTCAGGATCGTGATCACAAAGGGATGCGCTTTGCCTCTAGAACAACGAGGCAGTCACTTTTAACAAACTGTAGCATTATTAAGGCGTCCTTACTTTGGCTATGGTTGGATCGGAACTAATTTCAAATAAGACCACACCCATATTTATAGTTTTAGTTTCGGAGCATTTTTCGTACTGACACCTTTTTACATAAAATATGTAGATATCAGGAACCGACATTTAGTTGCCTTATAAAACAAAGTTTAACCCAACCTCAGCCTTACTCTCACCCTATTTCTTAGACCCATTATTGTGGCTTCCTTGTGATTTATAGTCGGCTAAAAAACTGCGTAAACTCACTTGGTGTGGATCGTACTACTAAAACTATGTCATTAGAACATGACTCTACAAAAATATGATTGAAAAGTTGGAAATGAATCCATTTTTTCATCGCGTGAATGATAATATCCATTCGCAAAATGTGAGTTAGCATAAAATAAATAAAATCAAGGCATATCAGAAGGAACGTTTAAGAGCTATGTTATTAAATGATTGTAAAATCGTACTATATGAGTGCGAATTTATAATATGTTTCGTAAACGCGTGATCCTGTAACTAGTTCTCTGTCACATTTTTAAGTGACTTATCCTAGAAATGTAAACATTTGGATCGCCTTTAAATATATACTATTATTAAAAGAATCAGCCACAATGTAAATACGCATGCATGATTTCATTGGCCTTACCTAGACCCTATAATAATAGGAGCGTACGACAAGGTGATACCCCTGACTCCTTCACCGAAGTTCTTCACGAATGCCTAAGAGGACATAATAAAGACAGGAGTGAAAGAAGCGTCAATGTGAATGGCGCATATCGATCACACTTGCGTTTTACCAACGATGTGGTCCTACTAGCAGAGAACGTTACGAATCTTAAAACTATGTTGTCCGAAGGGCAATTGAAAATACATTTCCGAAGATTGGCCTCAGGATGAACATGTCCAAGACGAAAATAACGATAAATCGCCCAATTTGACGGCCGATTAAGTGCAGTGGTTAAGAGCTTAAGGCGCTCCGCCCATTGTGTCTAATAGTCGCGGGTTCAATTCCCGCACGGGACAAATCTTTGTGTGATCCACAAATATTTGTTCCGGTCTGGGTATTTGTGTATGTAAAATTTTCATGTTTGTCAACGCACTCACGATACAGAAATAAATACTAGCGTGGGGATACGTTTCAAAAAAATATAAGAATACATTACATCATAATAGGTGACGCCCAAGTAAAAGTAGTACAAGAATATATTTATCTTGGGCATTGTTTATCTGGCAGGCAGCTAGGTTGAGCTGCCTAAGGAAAACTTGCCAGCATATTTGACGCCGAAATCCCACAGTGACTGAAAACCAAGGCATTCAATAAATGTGTCTTGCCCATCTTCACTTACGGTGCCGAGACCTGGTCGGTTACAAAGGGCATCATATATAAACACAGACTGTTACACAGAGCCATGGAGCGAGCCATGTTGGGCATCTCCATTGCAAACCGTATACCTAACATGGAAATCCGAAGGCGGACGAAAGTTGAAGATGTTGGTAAATGGATCACGAGGTTAAAGTGGAGATGGGCAGGATACCTAATGAGGCGGAAGGACAGCAGGTGAACCAAGACCGTGACAGATTGGTGGCCCTGATAGGGACGCAGGCCTAAAGGCAGACCATCAGCCAGATGGAGCGATGAGCATTCTGATTGTAGCCGGAAAATTGTGGAATAGGCAAGCATTTGACCAGAACGAATGTCGTGATCGAGGAGAGGCCTACACACAGCAGTGGGTAGATACAGGCTGACTGATGATAATGTTGATGAATATAAGATGAGCTTCTTTGTAATAGATAAACTCTGTAACTACCGAACCTAAAGGTTGCCTGGAAGAGATCACTATTAGTGATAAGGTTGCCCATTGTTACACTGCCTTGTAAATTTATACATTGTATTTCCATGTTGTGTACCTTTGGTGTACAAATAAAGTAAATTGATTTAGCGCAGTGGTTAAGAGCTTAAGCCGCTTCGCCCACTGTGTCTAATCGCGGGTTCGATTCCTGCGCGGGACAATCCACAATTATTTGTTTCGGTCTGGGTCATTTGTGTATGTGAATTTTCATGTTATAATAAATCCTAGTATGGAGCTACGAGTATGTTTTAAAAAAATAAAATAAATAAATAAAGGACTTCAACAATCAAATATTTTCTGTTACTACAAATTAACAGGCTAATCAGTCGCTTTCGGCATTATTTTAATGATACTTTTAAAAGAAACGTCATATCGAGAATAAAGTACTATTACGAACGTCGAACTTAAAGCTTTATGCTGTAATAAGATCGGAGTTGTGAGACGATGTTGGCACGTACAAGTATCTCAGTGGGCCGGCCTTCCAACGTCTCACAACTCCGATCTTATTACAGCATAAAGCTTTAAGTTGGCGAGGAAATAAACCCGGAGATGCTTTTAACAGTATCTACTTATAATAAAATGGGTTTTACTGTTGTTGTTCTTACTTAATTGTATTTTTATGAAGAACTTAATGTAATGGAGAATGAGAGAACTAGAATAGAAGAATGGAGAAGAAAAATCTCTCTCCTACAGTATTTTACAACGACTTAAACTTCATTTTCATGTGATTTTGCACCGTTGCATGGGAGATGAGATTTGAAAAGCCTGATTATTATAAATATAATAATTTCTGAGAAAATAAGAGGTTAACTTTAATTACATTCAATGCTTTCTGTCTACTTCTGCTAATGCCGCTCATAACCGGTATAAAGTAATTAATAACATTTTATCATAAACTATATTATAAACTAGCTGTTACCCGCGGCTTCGCACGCGTTTATTTCGTAATTTGATTTAGGCAAGTGGGACTTTTTGGGTTTGTATTATTCTGAGACTTAAGAGACATCTTAAAATACTTTCTTTATTTCCAAATCTCAAATCCTAAATCAATATTCCCGTGCGTTGTGCGGCGATCGTACTTGCGACTATTTGACGAAGTAAGTTAAGCAGTCTACGTTTTATCGCTTAAACTAAGTTGTCTTTGTTTTGCAAAAGTATTTATAAGGTCAACTTAAATATGAGTAAATTTTCGTTGTAGAACAATTTCAACAGTTCTACAGGCTTCCAGTCACTTGTGGAGAGGAATAGGGAAATCGAAGGATTGCCAGGCTTTTCTTTACCCAAAATATGTTTAATATCTTCTGGCCTTCATGCAGGCCGATAAAAACCCACCAAATTTATATTGGTGCGATTTTATATACCACTTAGACGGATAATATCGGCATGATCTAGTGTGCAAACAAAGTTACGTATTTCATATTTATTTATTTATTTTTATTTATTAAGGTAAAGAAAACAAACAGTACAAAAAATGTAGAAATTAATTGGTGAATATGTTATAATTTGTGTGTACCTAACACACAAATTATAACACATTTCTTGTTCGAAAATCCGTAAAATAATGTGTAATATTGAAATAATCGCGTAAATCTAAGAACTCAATGTGTATGAAAAATTTCGAGTGAGTGCTTCTAACTACTGCATAGTTTTTCGTGAGGAGACGAAACTGAGTCCAATATCAATTCATGGAGAAATTCATGTGTAGGCAAAATCACATAGTTTACGTCGTAACATTGCATTTTGGGTCAAACAGTAATAAAGTTTTATGACGACGAGCCAATCTAGTAGCTTAAGTTGTTTTGGAACAATGAATGATTTATCAAAATAGACTCTTTTTTCTTTCCTCAGACATTGTTAGATTTTTCGAAAATATTAGTATACAGATTTATGATCCTTAGTACAGGCTACAACTATCTAGAATTTTATTGAAATCTATCAAACAGGTTTGAATTAAAGTATCTTTTTAGAAATTCAATGTTTCTATCTATCTATCTATCTATAACCTCACGCCAGATCCCTTGCAGGGTAGGCAGAGAGTACAGAGTTCCAACAGGTTCTTTCCTTACATACCTCTCTGGCTTCCTCGACTCTCATAGTTCGTCTCATACACGCTCTCCGGTTACGGAGACTCTTGACATTCAATGTCTCGTTTATTTTTGTATTTTCTGAAAAACCCTTTTGATTTTCCGGTGTAAAATATCCAATATTTTAAGATATCCGCGCGTAAAGTTTCATTAAAATCCGCCGGGTAGATTTTGCGTTATGATGGTTCATACCCTTGGACAGATAGACAGACAGTCAAACAGATACGAAAGCCAAAAATTGTAGAATTGGCTTTTACACCAATAGAATGATATCCGTAGGTTGTTATTTCCAAAAAAAAAACAGACATGGCTTCCTTACAGTTTTATTATTTACGAGTATGTAATTGGAGAAGACCAAGGTAATGTTTAACCGACATGTAGTACCGGAACCTGTTGCAATACATGGCGCTATTCTCGAGGTTGTTCAAGAATATGTTTACCTTGGGCAAACTCTGCAGTTGGGGAAAAACAACTTCGAGAAAGAGGTCAACAGAAGAATACGGCTGGGCTGGGCGGCATTTGGGAAATTACGTCGAGTATTTACATCGCCCATTCCACAAAGCCTAAAGACAAAAGTCTTTAATCAGTGCGTCCTGCCCGTTATGACATATGGAGCCGAGACGTGGACACTCACGGTTGGAATGGTTCATAAATTTAAAGTCACTCAGCGAGCTATGGAAAGGGCTATGCTCGGAGTTTCTCTGAAGGATAGAATCCGGAACGAAGTCATTCGACAGAGAACCAAAGTTATCGACATAGCCCACCGGATTAGTAAGCTGAAGTGGCAATGGGCCGGTCACATTAGCCGAACAACCGATAACCGCTGGGACAAACGAGTTCTTGAGTGGAGACCGCGGACTGGCAAACGTAATGCAGGACGCCCTCAGGCTAGGTGGAGCGATGACCTTCTAGGGCGGCTGGCAGAAACTGGATGCGAGTAGCCGAGGATTGTACCCAGTGGCGTGCACTTGGAGAGGACTATGTCCAGCAGTGGACTGCTATAGGCTGATGATGATGATGATGAGTATGTAGAGATAAAGATGCTTTACTTTTCCTTACAAACTGTTAGATTTCCTGTAAACAGTGAATATCTCCATGCTAAGTTTCACTGACATCTGAAGAGTAGTTTTGGAACAATGAAAGATAAATCAAAATCTACTTTTTTCTCTTCCCTCAAAAAATGTTAATTATTTCGAAAATGTAAGTATACAGAGTTGTGACCTTTTGTACAGGTTACAATTAAACAAAACTTCATTGAAATCCATCAAACAGGTTTGGAGTAAAGTGTCTTTTTAGAAATTCAATGTTTTGCTTATTTTCGTCTTATCTGGAAAAACCTTTTGATTTTTTCAGGATCAATACTACACAATACGTTAGCCTATACTTTAAGGTATCTGCATGCAAAGGTTTATCAAAATCCGCCTGGTAGTTTTTGCGTGACGCCGGTTTATACCCTCCGACAGACAGACAGACAAACAGACACGAACGCCAAAAATTGTAGAATTGGCTTCTACATCGATAGTATGATAGGTTGTTATTTCCTAAAAATACTCCATGTAGAGACACGACTTCCTTACAGTTTTATTATATGTAATAGATATAGATTATATAATAAAAACACGATTAGCACTCTAATTAATGGAAGGTAATAGGCAATAAACTGTTAATTATACACCTAAACTATTTTTATCTCGATTGGACATCTAAGCTTTCCAAATACTAAGGCTTTATATACTCTGAATATTTGATTAAAGCTGCCAATCTTTTATTCAAGCTACACCCATCAATTAAGGACTAAACTTCCATAAAAAGACAGGTTATAAATCGTACTGATATACGTTGAGCACCCATTTCCAAGTTCCTATGAATATTTTAAGCGAAAGTAGACACTGTCGTGGTACAACTAATTTATTCTTTAGGGTTGTTTGAACGGAAGACGCACAAATATAATAAGTACAAAGTTGTTTTAGTTACGAAAAGGTCCCAAATAAATATACTCGAACACGTACTACGCTACTTGTTTTCTAAGTGTAAATACAAGAGTGCGAATATAAACATTTCCGGCTACGTGAAACAAAGTATATTTAGAATTTAATTAAGCTAAGCAACTGTCACTGACATAGCACATAGAACTGCTATGCTTAAGAGGCAGTGGGTGGGGTACACAGCTCGTAGAACTGGCGGCCGTTGGGGCAGAAAGGTTCTCTAGAGGCGATCACGTCCCTGAGGACGTTAAGTGAGCAGACCCCCTACAATATGAACTGATGACCTGGTGAATATCGCAGGTAAAAGTTTGGTCAAATAGACGTAGGAGGCGCTCGGCTACGCTGAGCCAGGTTTTGGCAGCGCGGCCCACACGTCACACTGCGGGAGCGACGTCACACCGGCTGGGTAGCACCGACCCCGACCGACACTAGCGACCCGCTCGTACGTGTATTGGCGTCTCGCTTGTCCCGTACTTTGTTTTTAATCGCGTCAAGTGCGACGGCGGCGGCTCGTGACGTTTGCTATCGCGCCGAGCGTGGCTATGCTGTGTGGCGTCTCCCATACCTTTCAGTACATTACAACTTTCCAGGTCGCGCCACCGTCGCTCTTCCGTCGCGCTGCGTCGGCTTTGTGGCGAAACCTTAAGAGAGTGTGTGTGTTTCCGTTAATGAGTAACCGGTACCGGAGTAAACCGGAGTTCCGGTAATGAATCTAGAAGAACGTCATCATCAATCGAAAGACATCTGCACTCACTGCAGGACGAAGGCGTACCCCAAAGATCGCAACGATGACTGGATTTGTATTGTATCCATCCAGCCTTTACCTGTGACTTTCATCAGGTCTTCAAACCATCTTGTAGGTCACTTGCCCACTCCACGTCTTTCAGTACGAGGTCGCCACTCGATAACATTTCAGCCCCAACGGTCTTCGGTTCTACGAGCGATGTGCCCCGCCCACTGCCATTTAAGTATAGCAATTCTAAGTGCTATATCGATAAGTTTGGAATATCGGTAACTAGGCCAACCGCAGAAGACTGCGGTTCGCCTCGTTCCTGCACCGTCGTTCGAATAACTTATCCTTACCAAATTGAAGATTGGCATTTTCAACTGATTGTATTGTGCAAATAAGAGACATGTTGACCTAAGATTAGAACCTAGGACCTTATGATCACCAGCCACACTATGCGCTACTAGACTAATTAGACGTTCTTAATTCTTGGGGTATTAAAATCAAACATTTGTAATTTACTTATATACCTACACAAAGATAAATATTCTAATTTTACAATTAGAACTTAGATCTTATTTAGGCTTTTACTAAAATGAGCACTTATCCTGACCATGCGTCCACAACGACAAGTTACAACATGCCCTGAATATTTAGAACGAAAACCTATTGTCCAGGTTCACACGCGTCAATTTAGGGTTGCCCTGCCAATTTATTCATTAGATCCGTAAGGTTGTATTGTTGTATAAAATCGGTAACTAACTTCGAATGCTTAACCCCGTTGGGCAGACGGATTAGGATCGGATTTGTCTGGTTTCTATGAAGTTAGTAACTTCTTAGATTGTTTGTGATTTAAACCTCGCAACTTCCTGTTGATGCCTGTATCAAAGTTACTTCAGTAAGAATAGACCGCTAACTGAAGGAACATCAGTTAAAAGTTAAGATAGGTGAACCACAGCGACCAACGGGGGGAGAGGCGATAAACTTACGTAGCACTTATCCATACTAATATTAATATTCGAAAGTAACTCTGTCTGTTTATTTGTCTGTAACCTTTATACGCCTGAATCGCCGAACAGATTTTGGTACAATTTGTCATGGAAATAGATTGCATCCTGGAGAAGGATACATACTATCTTGTTTAAAAAAATGCAGATAAAGTTGCGTGTAACAGCTAGTATGCAATATATAAGAAATCCACACAATACAACAGCCGCATTATACGGCATAATATTTATGTATATCACCAAGCCCTTGCGGGGTAGCTAGAGAATAGTTCCAACAGGTTGATTCCCTATATTTATCTGGCTTTCTCCAAACTCAGTTCGAATTCTTTATGATCATTATCATCTTACATCTTGCACAAAAATGTGTACTTTAATGCAGTTATCTAAAGTGTTTTTAATAGCTTCCTTAAGGTTGTTCTTCCTAAACTTCCGAGCGCTAGAGTACAAGTACATAAAGAATTTGCCATCTTCACTGCATCTCTTTAAAGCCATTCGATAACGATAGCATTTGTTTATTAATCAGCTAAGAGCTTATTTTTATGGAGGCTTGGTAAAATTCAATGTTGTGAATGAAAATTAAAATATCCGCAGCTAGGTTCGAACGATCGACAGAGCTCACCGAATGTAATTTAAAATAAGTAAATTCAATGTCTTCCCGCCTAATGGTGGGCTAACCTAATTGCACAGTGGATCGGAGCTCTACTGAATATTAATGTCCTAGTTCCTTTCATGCTTATTGCTTACTTAGCATTAGTTACTTAGTGGCTATTCTTTTTTTCCTGATCCCTTATAAGAACGTGATTAAAAGTAAAACCTCTTTTACTTATTTTAAGTGCTTTTGGTGGTCTTACTCGTGATTATATTCACGTAAATTATTCACGCCCAGTTGCGAAGATGTTCTTTAAATTTGAAGATATATTAGCTAATATTGGCATTATTTAATTTCAAGAAAATATCTGCAACTGGGCGACACTGTTAAAAATAATTTAGTCAGTGAATGGAATTCCTGTCAGTGTTAGAACTAATTTTGATTTTGTGTGGTCATGTGATATCTGCACATACTAGAACCAACACTAGTGTGCTAGTGTACATAACTCATCTACTTAATATTACGTTAATATGTAGTACTGTAATGTAGTAGTTTCGGGCACTGTATCTTCGTTTTAGTTACCATGTTATTTATAGATCATTTGTATTGTATGGGACCAACAAAATAAGCTAAATTGACATTCAAGGACATAAAGAAAATCAAATAACTACAGTAACTTTCACTCCAAAATAGACCTAAACGTCATGTGACTGAATCACCCACGAAGTACAGAATAAAAGGAATCATCTATATACACCTCAGTTAATGTGACAACCCTGAATATTACGCAGAATGACTGGTTTCATGTGGATTAGTGACGAGGGCTTTCATCGTGTCTCACAGGCTGTCAGGACAGGCTGTTGTGGCCTGGCCTCGTTGCCAACAAATTACTTTCCTTTCACCCCTACTTGTAATCTTCGAGGCCGTATTGAATTCAAAACAGAATTACTTGGGGTTATCCGCTCCGATCCCAACATCGGTCCTGCTATTTATTATAAATATTTAATTCCTGTCTGATCCACTAAATATATTCTGCATCTATGATCGAATCTACGATATTTTTGGAATTTGGATCAGCTTAAAGTAATTTAAAATAAAACTTATCCCCTAAGAGATCTAAATTCGGGGATCCGACCGGAACAACTCATAATGTGGACCAAGGATTATGTATACCTCTAGATGTAAAAAGACAATAGAGGAAGAATTATTTTATTCTCATCTAAAATTCTTCAACTAAAATTCTCAAAGCTGTTTCCATTATTGTCTAAGTTAGGCTAGACAATAACTTTGTTAAAATGACAAAACGAAGATGGGCTAATTTCGACAATTCTGCCAGTGATAAACTTCTTCAAAAATGTCCACTCTTGACTATAGGCCTCTTTCAAAGACCACTACGACGACCACATGTGAATTAGTTACATAAAAGACGGACTTAGCATAACTATACTAACTAACACGAAGACATTGACGTTGGCGTGGTTTTCTCGAGAAAGCGTGCTGTCATGTTCATCTTTATTTAGAAAATTGGTAGTGTGCAAAGAATGGTATATCTACTCGATAGCGTTACGATGACACCAATCTTTGTGCTGAGCTCTCCGGTTGCGTGTAAATGCTGGATGCATGTTTAAGCTTAACAAATTTTATCCAGTGAGTTTTTCCATACACTCAACCAAAGTAAGGCTACTGTAAATATTTTATTCATCCAAAATACTCCTAAGTGTTAATGTACTAATTTTGTATCGACTGAGGGTTCTATTCAAGTAACCAGTACAAAGGGACCTCTGAATAATACAGCTTCTACTGTGCTAATTCCTTTGGGGTAACGCGGGGCCCATACGAATAAAGGAAGCAAAACGATAACTCCAAATGATCACACAAATGAACACCATTAAAACAAGTGATAGGTAATTTATAATATGCACATGCTTTCTAAAAGACTCAGGTGCGTACCTGGGTTTGAACCTGATAGCTCTGACTTTGCAGTCCAACTGTCTAACCACTAGGAATTCACTGCTTCTTATATCACTTCTTTTTACACTTAATTTCACATCGGGGCCTCCCTCAGCACATTTCTAAAAACACCGCTATAAAAATACTTCAGATGGTTTGCAAAGGCTAACACGGGTACCAATTACCAAAATTAATTGTTCCTTGTTGTCGTTTTATGTCGTCAATCTAGGTAATACACTACCTGTGTGCCACATTTCATCCAAATCCTTTCAGCAGATCGAGTAACTAACATTCAAACATCTAAACATACAAACTTTCACATTTATAATATTAGTAGGATTAGCTTTACGGCTGAGTTTTCTCAAGTGCATGTCGACGCTATAGGATTTTTTTTGGTGCCTTTCGCCTTAGTGCTCTAACAAACCTGGGAGTCCAAATATATCCTGTAGCAAATTGTAGATTCCGCCCGTGGCAAGAACCTGTATTCTTTTGGTGAGGGATAAGCCACCCCCAGTAAATTCTCGCCAATGCATCACATTTGCAGAGAATGTGCTTCATAGTTTCGATTTCTGATGAACCTACACGCTTAATATCTTATCTGAAGGGCAAATCAAGAATCTCCGTAACCGGCGATTGTGTATAAGACGAAATATGAGAGTGGAGGAAGTCAGAGAGGTCTGTAAGGAAAGAACCTGTTGGAACTCTGTACTCTCCGCCTACCCCGCGAGCGATCTGGCGTGATGATATAGATAGCTAGTCCTGCATATAATACTATATGATCATATATACGTATCACAAACACGTATACTAGGTTGAATCATCCCGCTAAATTTCTCGCAAATTTATAAAATGAGAAATTCACAGTATATAAAGCAAATCGTTGTCCATTACTTAGCCATTCGTAATCCATATATTCTAAAGTTTTTACACAACAAATGCGTATGAGATATTCAGGCTATTATTCATAAGTGTAGACACCCAAA
Source organism: Phalera bucephala (assembly GCA_905147815.2). NCBI lineage: Eukaryota > Metazoa > Arthropoda > Insecta > Lepidoptera > Notodontidae > Phalera > Phalera bucephala. The sequence goes on from LR990627.1 coordinate 13,162,666, forward strand.
CTTAGAGTGCCTCAGGGATACGTGAAAGGCAAGAAACTTAGATAAATGGGGTATGTTCGTAGTCCGCCTAAGGTTTGTATTATTATCACAAGACTCACCTGTTTTCATAATAAGGTAGAATCGTCCGTAGAGATAACATTTTAATATTTATTATTAATTTTTAGCATACAAATTAAATGAAATATTTTATGAAATGGGAGGTTATTTGAAAAGGACGTAGATGTTTTCACTTTTAGATTTTTATATGAAGAGGAAAATAAATGTTGCATGGAAAAAGAGGTATGGTATTTTGAATTATTATTTAGTGACTATAAAATTAAGGACTAAAATTGGATACGTTATTGATATTTCATTTAGAAACTGCTTCTAAGGAAACTTTAGTAGCTAACCAATCTGGGCCACAAATTCGAGACAAAATATTATGAAGTTAATTAATTGATTAACCTTGTGGATATTGAAGTCTATTGATTACCTGAGTAGTAAACAAGGACCGCGCCTATATCTGGTGAAAGTATGAGAGAGTAGGTAAATAAGGGGTTTGCGATTGGTGTTATCTGAAACAGGATTGCGTTATTTGGGATGATGGTTTTAGGCATATAAAGTCCTAGTCAGTTAGGCGATTGTTGAACCTCGAGAAGGTAAACTTGCATAGCACTTATCTAAAACATGTCAAAAACAAACACTTTATGAACGCACGTATATAAGGTCTAACATAACGCAACGTTCAGTTCGCTGTATTAAACGAGATTTAATCATGATTCAAAGCAATACGGTTATTTTAAATGCATTCCTATAACACACAATCACACAGATATATCAATATGCACTCAAAAGTTAGTTATTTATTAAATTTAGTGGTTAATTTGGGTACCAAAAAGCTTAAAAAATGGTAAAAAAACCCAAAAAAATTGGAAGTTTGATTTTCATATTAATATCGTAAAGCAATAATCTAATTGGTGTGTCTGAGGTCTTGCGTTATATATGTTACACCTTGTACACAAAGGATAAAAACACGCATACATTTATAATTTCATTATTATTCTAAGCTACTGCGACTTAAGGAAACGCGTAAATATGAATAATCTAGCGATGCCTAACCTGGAACGAGTGTAGTCACAATTTAGTGATGGTATATGTATGCACCTGGTGTATGAGAATTAATTCTAGAGACGCTATTGTACTAAGCTATAACTTTATGTACTTTTTGTACAATTTCCTTCAAGTTGTTCAGCAGAGTTCTCAAACTTTCAACCGCTAGAGTACGTAAAGAATTTGCTATATCCACTGCTAATGTTTAAAGCCATCCGTGGATAATAGCATTTATCGTTATTAAAAAGCTACGAGCTTCATTTTACGAAGGCTTAGGAAAAAATCAATATTGTGAATGGAAATTAAAATATCCGCAGCAAGGTCCGAATGATCGCCCGAGCTCAACAAATGTAATTTGAAGAAAGTAAATTCAATATCTTCCCGCCTAATGGTGGGCTAACCTAATTGCAAAGTAGATCGGAGCTCTACTGAATATTGTACTATTTCCTTTCATGCTTATTGCTTACTTAGTATGAGTTACTTAGTGCTTATTAGTTTTTTCTTTATCCTTGTAAAAACGTGATTAAAGGTAAAATCTGTTTTACTTATTTTGAGCGCTTTGGTTGTCGCACCCGTGATTATATTCACGTAAATTAAACACGCCCAGTTAAAAAGAGGTTCTTTAAATTTAAAGATATATTAGCTAATAAAGTCATTTTTAAAATTTTAATTACGTCTCTGCTGGGCGACAGTTTTAAAAATAGTTCAGTCAATGTATGACATTGATAGCCTAGTGATAGCCTAGATAAAAGCAGTGATAGCCTAGTGGTTAGACCGTTGGACTGCAAAGTCAGAGGTCTCGGGTTCAAACCCAGGCATGCACCTCTGTCTTTTCGATAGTATTTGCGTATTAAAAAATAATTATCACTTGCTTTAACGGTGAAAGAAACACATCGTGAGGAAACCTGCCTAAGAGTTTCTCGAAGGTGTGTGAAGTTCGCCAACCCGCACTGGGCCAGCGTGGTGGACTATGGCCTAAGCCCTCTCAGTTTAAGAGGAGGCCTGTGCCCAACTGTGGGACAGTTTCTTAACAGGGCTAATATTATTATTATTTAATGTATGGCATTCGTGTCAATATTAGAATTGATTTTTAATTTGTGTGGTCATGTGGTATCTGCACATACTAGAGCCTACACTAGTAGACTAGCGTACATAATCCATCTACTTAATAGTACGTTAATATTTAAGTATTTCACACGATCTAAGTTTTGGGGACCGTGTCTTTGTTTTAATTACAATCTTCTTCATAGAGCATTTTTACTGTATGGGACCAACAAAATAAGCTGAATTGACATTTAAGGTCATAAAGTAACTTATCCCTCAAGTTACGATAGTAACTTTTACCCCAAATCCGACCTAAACGTCATGTGACCGATTCACTCACGAAGTACGGAGTAGAAGGGATCACCTGTATTATCACCTATATAAACAGGATATTTGTTAGTGTGATAACCCTGAATATTAGGCAGAATGACCGGTCTCATGTGGATTAGTGACGAGGGCTTTCATCGTGTCTCGCAGGCTGTCAGGACAGGATATTGTGGCCTGGCCTCCTTTCACCCCTACTTGTAATCTTCGAGGCCTTATTGAATTCAAAATAGAATTATTTGGGGTTATCCGCTCCGGTCCCAAAACCGGTCTCCTGGCTTTTATTATTATTATTTAATTCCTGTCTGATCCACTAAATATATTCTGCAATTATGATCGAATCCTCGACATTTTTGGAAGATGTATCAGTTCAAAGTAATTTAAAGTAAAACTGATCCCCTAGGGCATCTAAATTGAGGGATCGGAACGAAATAACTCATTACTTGGACCGAGGATTATATCTACCTCTGGATGTAAAAAGACGATAGAGGTAATTTGAACTAATGTTTTATTCTCATTAAAAATTGCTAAGCTTATATGCTCAAATCAGCTTGTATTATTTTCTAAGTTAGGACATACTAGAACCTTTTAGAAATGACAGACTGAAGATAGGCTGACTTCGACAATTCTGTCAGTGCTGAACTTCATCAAAAATGTCCATTCTAAAATATATACCTCTTCCAAAGACTACTACGGCGACCAAATCTGGATTGGCCACTCACAATGGAGTGATGATCTAAGGGCTTAGCATACTTAGTACGAAGAGATTGTATTTGGCGTAATTTTCACGAGAAAGCGTGCTGTCATGTTCATCTTTATTTAGTAAATTGGTAGTGTGAAAAGAATGGCATATCTATATCGATATCGATAGCGTTACGATGGCCTCAATGTTTTCGTGCTGAGTTCTCCGGTTGTTTTTTCAGTGATCCAGTGAAATTTTCCGTATACTCAACAAAAGTAAGGCTACTGTAAATATTTTATTCACCCAAAATACTAAAAGTGTTAATATACTAATGTTGTATCGACTGAGGGTTCTATTCAAGTAACCAGTACAATGGGACCACTGAATAATACAGTTGGTACTGTGCTAATTCCTTTGGGTAACGCGGGGCCCATTCGAATAAAGGACGCAAGACGATATCTCCAAATGACCCGGATAATGGCGTGATAATGTTCATTACTGTATTGTGTACTTGAGATAAGTGAGGGGATATTTGGTTTAATCGTCAATGCGTACACCTGCTTTTATTACTTAGAGAGACTAGACTAGAGACTTTAGACTTACTGAGAGAGAGAGAGATAGGAAACTTCTGCATTGAGAAAGTATTTGTTGTCTTTTGTGCTGTTTATTAGCTACCGACAATTGCAATCGGAAATGTATGCACCGTCACGCCTATATTCCCCAAGCGGGGGTGGCAGAGGTGTACTGAGTACACCCACGTTACGCCGACGATGTTAGGTCCCATGTGATAGGGGGCGAGCGTATTGCCATGTACCGGGCACAATTCCAGACTCCGGACTCGTACTGGGAAGATTTCGTTAGAAAAATTACACTTGTCCGTCTCCCAGGACCTCGTGATCACAAAGCGATGCGCTTTGCCACTAGATCAACGAGGCAGTTAGTACTCATAATAAAAAAAAAAAATGCGGGTAGTAGAATTGACAAGACTATAAAAATTTAGCTCTGTATTTAAATAATTACTTTATACAGTATTATCCTATTTTAACTTAATAACTTACTTTTAATGATTAGCTAACCTTCTTTACTTGCCGAATTTGTGTTATCTCCAATACACCAGCAGTATTTTCATAAAAATGGAGTCAATACAAACCACTATGGCACAAATGACAGAAATGTTCACAAAACAAATGTCAAAATTCGAGGAAGCACTACACAAGTCTCCTGGAACAACCACAACGGAAGGTCTGGCATCGGAGTTTGCTGCGTTTCGTACCTTCACAATCAAAGCACTACATACTCTTCAGCGGCAGGTCACCGTGCTGGCACAGACTGTTGATGCCTTGGAAATGCGAAGTCGACGAAAGATGCTTCTGCTTCATGGTGTCACCGAAGAAAGCAAAGAAGACATATTTAAGGTGGTGCTTAACCTCTTCCAGAGTCGTCTAGGGTTAGCAGACATCAATCCAGTCGACATAAGTCGGTGCCACAGGATGGGGCGTTCGTCCCGTAAAGCTAGGCCTATTCTAATCAAGTTCAAGGATGTTGCTATACGCGGCAAGGTTTGGTTTGCTAAAACAAAGTTGAGGAGCTCGGGGGTAACAATCTCTGAGTTCCTCACTAAGACACGCCATAATCTATTCCTTGCTGCAAGGTCGAAGTTTGGCGTGACGAAATGCTGGTCCAGAGATGGGGAGATATATGTCCTCGGCGCGGATGACACAAGGGTTCGTGTACAGTCTCTTGCCGACTTAGATGGCATTACTCAAGATCCCGTGAAGCCGTCTACCTCTGGAAAGGAGACCACTGGCACTTCGACGAGGTCGAAGCGCGTTCATCAACCCAAAAAGTGATTTTTTTTGTGCTGTGTTTACGTCCCTAAATTTTATTATCATTTTTATTTTTTGCTGTCCATATCTTAACTTTTAGTTTTCTTTTCAAACCCCCAGTTTTTACTGTTTTCTTTTTAAAACGATTTATTATTCGGTCACTTATTATTTATTTTTAATTTCAATGTGAAAAGTCAAAACTAACTTCACTCGACAAGTGCCAATGTCAACAGCGCGTTCCGTTTTTTAGTTATTCCGCAGACCATTTCATTTATTGGAATGCGTTTCAGGTCTACGTGACTTTGGCTTTTGGCATAATAAGTTTTGTTTTGTTAGCATCTCTATGGTTAGCATAGCAAGGCTGATGATTATTGTTATTTTCTTTTCTTTCTTTTACTATTTTTTTATTTACTATTAATTTTAATTAATTTTTCTTTTCGAACGTTGTCTGTAATTTAAGTTTCGTTTTTTATTTTTTTCTCAAAAACACAATCGGCAGGTGAATGCATTTGTTGGATAACAACCAACTTGAAAGTTTAAATATTTTAAAAATTATTTTTATTTTGATAGGTTATTTTGGAATATTGTTTGTATATATATTTAGAATCAAGCTATTATGTCTGGTTATGATAGTAATAGCGATACAGATACGTTTTTCTCCGCAAAAAGCAGTAATGACAGTTTAGTTAGCATCCCATGCCTCGCTGACGTTCTAAAGTCAACATTTTCCGATGTCTCTAGGAACTTTAATGTCGTTCATATCAATGCCCAGAGTATTCCGGCCCATTTTCCTGATATGCTGGCAAGCTTTGACTGTAAAAATATTCACGCTATTCTTGTGTCCGAATCCTGGCTTAAGCCTTGTCTTCCGTCCACACTGTATACGCTCCCGGGTTTCAATCTCATTAGAAATGATCGTGTAGTAGGTGGTGGCGGTGGTGTTGCGATATATCTGAGATCAAACATTCCTTTTTCTTTTGTCGATTTATTGCCGCAACCGCCGCCGCCAAATGCTGGTGAGCATCTCTTTATTGAAATCAAACTTCATCATTCTAAAATACTTCTAGGTGTATATTACTGCCCTTCATCACGCATAGATTTCTTTTCTTCTTTTGAATGCATCTTAGAAAACTTAGTCCCTTCTTACAGTCATAGCATCATAATGGGGGATTTCAACACATGTCTGCTTAAAAATGACTCCCGCTCTACCAATCTCCACAATGTTGTTGGATCCAGTAATCTGTTCGTTGTTCCGCTTCAAGCTACTCATCATTTTCCCAACTCAACTCCGTCACTTCTTGACCTTATCCTTGTTTCTTCTACCCAACATGTCGCTAAACACGGTCAGTGTTCAGCTGATGCTTTCTCCTATCACGATTTAGTCTTCCTATCATACAAAGCTCGGCCACCGAAGGCCAAAGCTAAAATTCTTTTGCAGCGCAATTTTAGTGGCATTAATCTTGAGAGGCTTCGGGTGGATGCTGCTAGTATTAACTGGGATAATTTGTTATTGTCCGACTCATTGGACGACAAAGTTAATATTTTTACTTCGGCGTTAATTCAGTTGTACGATGTGCACGCTCCTATTCGGCCTATCAAAGTAAAACATCTTCCGGCACCTTGGTTAACTGATGACATAAAGCTGATAATGAACAAGAAAGTGACTATCAAATCCAAATTTAAAACTAGGTCCACAGAATCCAATTGGAATAGTTATGTAGCCATTCGGAATCACTGCAACAAGGTGTGTAGAGATGCTCAACGCCAACACATTCACAGTTCAGTTCAAAACGGCAATCCAGCAAAAGTCTGGAAGTTTCTGAAAACAATGGGAGTCGGTAAACCGCGGCAAGAAAACATCCCTAAAGACCTTGATATTAATCTTCTTAATAAACATTTCTCGGCTTCTTCTTACTTTGATAAGACTATGAAAGCAACCACGCTAAACTATCTTTCGTCTATTCCGACGCCCGATTATGCTCCATTTTTCTTTAGTCAATTTGCTGCTTGTGATGTTAAAAGGAGCGTAGAATCCATTACATCGAATGCAGTCGGCAGCGATTGTATCAGCCGTAATATTATTCTCCCTATCCTTGATGAAATTCTACCTATCCTTTGCCACATTTTAAATCACTCTATTTCCAACGGTCAGTTTCCATCTTCATGGAAAGAAGCTCAAGTGACACCATTACCTAAAAAATCTAACCCTACGTCCTTCTCTGAATATCGTCCCATTTCAATATTACCCTTCCTATCCAAAGTTCTTGAGCGCCTTGTCCATGACCAATTAAGTAGATTCCTCAATAATAACTCCCTCCTTAATCCTTTTCAGTCCGGTTTTCGTCCTGGTCACAGTACTGTTACCGCTTTGGTGAATATTACGGAGGATATAAGATTGGGTATGGAAAAGAGTAACTTAACTATACTCACCCTGCTCGACTTCAGTAATGCTTTCAATACCGTGGATTTTGATATTCTACTTGGAGTTTTGCGATCTATTAACATATCTCCAACGGCAATTGACTGGTTTCGTAATTACCTGTTTGGTCGTCGGCAACGTATACGCATCGAAGAAACCTACTCTTCCTATTGCTATACTACTGCCGGTGTACCGCAGGGTGGCGTTTTGTCTCCGTTACTTTTCGCTATCTTTATTAATTCGATTTCCAACCAACTACTTTCTTCCTACCACCTTTACGCAGATGATCTCCAAATTTACACTCAAGCACCGTTGACCAGGTTGTCAGAGGCTGTCAATACTATGAATAACGATCTGGTAAAAATATGCGAGTGGAGTAAAAGCTATGGTCTTAAAGTCAACCCAGCTAAGACCCAAGCTATTATCATCGGTAGCTCTAGACTTACTGCACATATCGATTGGTCACAACTTCCCCAAATTATGTTTGACGGTGTCACAATACCTATAAGTAAAACAGTAAAAAATTTGGGGATCTATATTGACACCAACTTCACGTGGGGCCCGCAGATTCAAGAACTTAGCCGCAAGATTTTTGCTTCCGCTGGCTCATTAAGAAGGTTGCGAAATTTTCTGCCCACTGCTACTAAAATTGCTCTTGCACAATCCCTTCTACTTCCTATCCTCGATTATGCAGACGCCAGCTATCTTAATATAACTGAGAGTCAACTTGATAAACTTGAGCGACTTCAAAATTTCTGTATAAGATTCATATTCGGTTTGCGGAAATATGATCATGTGTCTGAATTTCGTGCTAAGCTCAAGTGGCTACCAATTCGCTTTCGCCGGAATGCTCACATACTATCACTTCTATACAGCATTCTGTTTGATCCTAATACTCCCTTATACCTCAAAAAACGATTCGAGTTTCTCCGTGAGTCACATTCAAGGTTCTTGAGGTCGTCGGAAAATCTCAGACTTGTAACACCAATGCATTCCAAGATATTTCTTGATAAATCATTCTCAGTCCAAGCTGTTCGTCTATGGAATGCATTGCCTGTGTCAGTAAGACGCGCAGAGTCATTGGCCATTTTTAAAAGAATGGTTAAAGACCACTTTCTTTCGTTAAGCACCACTTTTATTCTGTAATAAGTCACGTACTATCATGCCGTTTCTTTATTCCTACCTTTATTATATTTGTATATTGTTATGTATCATATATATTTATATCATATATATATACCTATACCTATTAAAGTAAAACTTAACTAATAAATGTACGCCACCTACTGCCCTCTATTTTTTTTGTATATCTTTTTGTCTTGTTCTTTCAGTTTTGGTTGTCTGGAAGAGATCGCTATTAGCGATAAGACCGCCAATTGTGCTTTTGTTTAATTTTTTTTTTTTTTTTTTCTCTATGTAAATGTATTGGTGTACAATAAAGAGTAATCTATCTATCTATATTAGTGCTGTTAAGAAACTGTTCCACCGTTGTGCAGGGGCGTCCTCTCAAACTGAAAGGGTTTACGCCATAGTCCACTACGTTGGCCCAGTGCGGGTTTGCGAAATTCATTCACCTTCGAGAAACTCTTAGGCATGCAGGTTTCCTCACGATGTTTTCCTTTACTATTAAAACAAGTGATAGTTAATTTTTAATACGCACATGTTTTCGATAAGACTGGTGCGTACCTGGGTTTGAACCTGAGACCTCTGATTTTGCAGTCCAACGGTCTAACCACTAGGCTATCACTGCTTTTATCTAGGCTATCACTAGGCTATGTCGTACATTGAATGAACTATTTTTAAAACTGTCGCTCAGCAGAGACGTTCTTAAAATTTTTAAAATGACTTTATTAGCTAATATATCTTCAAATTTTAAGAACCTCTTTTTAACTGGGCGTGTTTAATTTACGTGAATATAATCACGGGTGCGACAACCAAAGCTCTCAAAATAAGTAAAACAGATTTTACTTTTAATCACGTTTTACAAAGATCAGGAAAAAAACTAATAAGCACTAAGTAACTCATACTAAGTAAGCAATAAGCATGAAAGGAACAATATAGTACAATATAGTATATGAAAGGAACAGTATAGTACAATATTCAGTAGAGCTCCGATCCACTATGCAATTAGGTTAGCCCACCATTAGGCGGGAAGATATTGAATTTACTTTCTTCAAATTACATTTGTTGAGCTCGGGCGATCATTCGGACCTTGCTGCGGATATTTAAATTTCACCGTTACCGAAGGGGTGGCAGAGGTGCACTGAGTACACCCACGTTTCGCCGACGATGTTAGGTCCCATGTAATAGGGGGCGAGCCTATTGCCATATACCGGGCACAATTCCAGACTCCGGACTCGTACTGGGAATTTTTTGTTAGAAAAACTACATTTGTCCGACCTAGGATTTGAACCCAGGACCTCGTGATCACAAAGCGATGCGCTTTGCCACAAGACCAACGAGGCAGTCATTTAATTTCCATTCACAAAATTGATTTTTACTAAGCTTTTATAAAATTAAGCTGGTGCTTTTTAATAACGATAAATGCTAATGTCCACGGATGGCTTTAAAGATTAGCAGTGAAGATAGCAAATTCTTTACGTACTCTAGCGGTTGTAAGTTTGAGAACTCTGCTGAACAACTTGAAGGAAATTGTACAAAAAGTACCTAAAGTTATAGCTTAGTACAATAGCGTTTCTAGAATTAATTTTCATACACCAGGTGCATATATATACCATCACTAAATTGTGACTACACTCGTTCCAGGTTAGGCATCGCTAGATTATTCCTATTTACGCGTTTCCTTAAGTCGCAGTAGCTTAGAATAATAATGAATTTATAAATAAAACCACTAAGCTATCACTAATTCTTCTATTACTTCTTTTTACACTCAATTTCACATCGGGGCCTCGTTCAACACGGTTCTAAAAAATCAGCCATAAAAATACTTCAGATGGTTTGCAAAGGCTAACGCGGTGACCCATTACCAAAATTAATTATTCCTCGTTGTCGCTTCATAAATAATATTTACGTGAGTCTGTTATTGTTAATTAATCAAATTAGATAGGGGTTGACCTACCTACCCAACTTGAAACAGCCTACTTCATCTACCTGAGGTAAGCAAGATATTTCTATGAGAAGCAAGTTATGTTTTCAAAGTTATAAATAATTTATTTTAAAGGCCAATAAAAAAGCACCTACAAACGCCAAAATTATTACATTTTTATATCTCATACTGGATCGGAATGCGACTTCCACTCAGAAGATCCAGCGAGAAACTAAGCGAGCTAGTATTTTTATTAATTAAATTTGTTTTATTGGACTGGCCTGTCTCATAATGATTGTTTGTTTTATTTTGTAATAGCTGTCTGAGGCTTAGAGCCTCAGACACCCAACTTTCATGTAAATCATTCTATTTATAAATGATCAAAAAGTAAGAGAGACTCTACCAACACTTCGGAATGTCATTCCTGTAAACAAGAAAGGCAAGAAACTCCACGGTTACTCCTTTAAAATAAAAAATAATGTGAATTCTGTTATCTACATTTTGTTTAGGAGTATGGGTGAACAATGTAGTTTAGTCATCAGGTGGGTCTAAGTTAAATAAAGAAAATTATACTGTTCATGAGTGTTAAAGAAAATTATACATGGTTCCCTCATTTACAAAAAATGAAACAAAAAAGACATTATATAAAATTAATAGAAGGAAGAGAGGAAATGTTAACTGGAGCTGAAACAGCATCTATCCAATCATTTTGATCTTTTAAGTAATCTGTAAGATAATTCGAAATTTTGTAACGCCCTTTCTAACACAGTCTAGTGTTGGCTGCCTTTTGTTAAGGTAAGACCTAACACGCTAGCTGAACTAGCCAAAAGTTGGATCTTTGATTTGTTCTAAGTAACAAAAGAATTTTAGCATCCTAGATCTATCCTCACAACAGTCGATAAACGCTCGCAAAGGATCTAGCGTTATGGTATACATAGGCCTACATATGTCTGTACATATACAACTCTTAACATATACGGCTCTTAACTTGGACGCTCCTCCTGCACGGGACATAACTTTACGTGGCCTGGGTGATCGTGAATGTATATCTTATGCTTGTAGACGAACCTAGTTGCAAGGCTAGATCTTTTAAAGATTGTTTTTATATGCAATATACACGGAATACACACGTCGATATGTCCATTTGGTAAACAATGTTAGTGTCAAGACACAGGTTCACACAACTATACGCCCTGTTTGAGACCCATCAGAAATTATGTGCTGTAAAGATATTGGTTAATATTTTTTATTAACCAATATCTTTACGAAAATTAGATAATAATATTTACCACCCTGGATCTGTCTTCCACAACAGTCGAGAAACCCATCACCACCCAGCAAGTGATCTAACGCGATGTACATATATTAGTAAACATATGTTTACTACTGGACCTTAACCACTGGACTAAGCTCTCCAGCTTGGACCAGTGGTTAAGAGCTTAAGACCTTCCGCTTGCGTTCCGCCCACTGAATCGAGAAGACGTGGGTTGTATCTCTGCACAAGACAAATCTTTGTCACCTACAAATATTTGTATCGGGTTGGGTGCTTGTTTATGCTTGTAGACGAACCTAGTTTAAAGTTTGAATGTATGTATGAACCCAGTCATATTGATTCCACAAGCAATATATCCGGAACTCACGCGTCAACGAGACCATTAGTTAAACATAGTGTTGGTGCCAAGACATAGGGTTTTGCCTTGTTTGAGATTCACCAGAAATAATATACTGTAAAGAAATTGGTTAATAAAGATTTGTTTTTTTTATGGTGGTGCTTTAACCCAGTCCGCTGTATGGTGACTAGAATACAAGATTAATATCGTTGGACTAGAAAATTTCATAAAATAAATAAATTCTGATCAACTTAATACTGAAGTTTAACAACCAGGAAGAGCCTACGCTGAATTAATTTCACCTCGTTGAGTGTTGCTGCATGAATAAATTAATTTATGCCCTTACCCAACTTGTGGGTCATTTCAGGCAATGAATAATGTGCGTTCGTTTTGATAGAGGTACCTAATATAGAGAAAGTACTTTATGATTGATGAGAAAGGGCATGCTCCGTTGGTTCGGGCATATAGAAAGAATGCCAGAGTAAAGAATGACAAAACAGATATACAATGTGAAAGTGGAAGGATGCAGGTACCGGGGAAGACCTAGACTATCTTACCACGACCAAATAAACCGAGTCTTATCTGATGGAAAAGTCAAGAGTCTCTGTAACCGGCGAGCGTGTATGAGACGAACTCTGAGAGTCGAGGAAGCTAGAGAGGTATGTAAGGAAAGAACCTGTTGGAACTCTGTACTCTCTGCCTACCCCGCAAGGGATCTGGCGTGAGGTTATAGATAGATAGATAGATACTTTATATGACTGAGCAATAGAGATTAAAAATATATTATAAGTATGTGGGTCATTCCATGTCAAATCGACAAATTTTTTACCTGACCCCCTTTGATTTCGCTGAAAATTTTCTATCTTTTTCTACCCCCCGAAAGATATTTTTCAAAATTTTTTTAAAATTTTTTTTCCCGACTCAAAAAAAGTTATGAATTTTTAAAAAAAACCGCTCTTTTATTTTTAAATTGCCAGAACTTTTTCAAAAATTGACCTTTTGGGAATTTTTTTTTTCAAAATTTTTGTTTTTAAATATAGTTTTCGAAAAAAAATATGAAAAAATTTTCAGAATCCCAGATATATAAAATATTTTAGTTTTTTTGAAAAAACCGTAATTTTCTCAAAGTCCGACAGTTTTTTTTTTTTTTTTGCTCTAAAAATACTTCAACTAATTCTGCAATGATCCCCGTTAATCAAAAGATGTGACGACAATCGCTTCTAATTTTTTTTCTTGATTATAAAAAAATTGTTGTTGAATTTTTGCTGATTTTATATAACTTTCTAATGAAATTTTTTTTATTTCCTTGTGAAACCTCAAAAGTTGAAAATAAAATTTTATTGGAGAATTTCAAGTGATTACCGTCCAAGAAATTGTTATTTTTTCTAAAAAAATATTTTATTTCTCCCATTGACGTTATTTTTTACTCTTATGGACCGTTTTTTTTGGTACTGAAATATGACAACTTCAAAAATACAATGAGTTTAAATGTTACCTCCAGTTGATACAATGTGATAATTTAAGAGCTATCGATTGTCGGTAAAAAAGATATCTACATTTCATTTAAATAATATGGAGGTTATGTTTTCAGAATAATTACATTGTCGTTGTGTTCATCGTGTCACGTAGACTTACTATTGCTAAATAAAGTACCCATTATTTATCATAAAGTGCTGTTAATTTATATTTTGTTAACGAGTGATTACAATGCCGAAGTTTTTTGATCGATGTTGCAATCTATTTAATTTGGAGAAGCATAGAAAAAAAATATCCCTGCGAAATTTACCGGAGCATTTAGCAATTCGATACAATTTGTCGACTGATGAGCGAATATGTAGTTCATGTTATAAAAAAATGCTTCAGCCCTCTGTTGAAAATACTTCTGATGAAAGTGATGATAATCAAAACAATGATTATTTTGAAATTGAACAAAATATTATCAGCGGATCTATGGAAGTTTACGATTCCGAACGCAATAATCTGACAGGTATTTTCTAAACTTTCATACGTCTCGGTATTCAAATATTAACGTTAATTTTTTATAGTTTTTATACGTTCTTTTTTCTAGAGCCAACGACAAGTTCTGGAGAATCACTTGTTAAACAAAGTAGTTCGTCGTTATCGGAACTGAGTCTGGAAATAACTCGTCCGACCATAAATGATGCCCTACTGTTGTTAAACCAATCCTCATTGCTTACGAGAAGACAGAATGATGATACGTATTTGAACAATAAAATCACTCGTGTTGCTTATAATTTGAGAAAGGCATTAGGAGTACAAAATGCAGTGGAATTTCAATGCAGCGATACAGATGCTGCTGAAATAATTTAAAAATTGAGAGAGAAGTTTAATGACACTGATACAAGCACATCGTTACGTTTACAAATTTTGACTCTAATGCCGTCAAGTTGGAGCATTGATAAGATTGTCGAGGTTATAGGTGCTACGACGTATATGGCACGATTAGCGAGAAAGCTTGCTGCTGACCAAGGAGTTTTACCAATACCTGAAAAGAAAATAGGTACGATATTGAGTGACAAATTAATTTTGTTTGGAATCACCAATGCGTGAATATTTATAAATTAATTTATAACATCGTTATTTTCAGGCCATGGATTATCTTCTGCAGTGTCATCGGCTGTTATAGATTTTTATAATGACGATGAAATGAGTAGTGTTATGCCAGGAAAAAAGGATTTTATTTCATTGCGTAATGATGATGGTTCGAAAGTTCAAGTGCAAAAACGTTTAGTACTATGTAATTTGAAAGAGTTACACAAAATATTCAAATCAAGATTTCCCCAAATTGAAATTGGATTTTCTTCATTTGCATCATTACGCCCAAAACACTGTATTTTAGCTGGTGGATCTGGTACTCACACAGTTTGCGTTTGCTCGATTCATCAGAATATAAAACTCATGATTTTAGGTGGTAAGTTATGTCGATTAACTGAAGGCTCAAATTTGCCGGTGGGAACTTATAATGACTGTTTAAATGCAATTGTGTGTGAAGAACCAACGACTGAGTGCTATTTCAATACATGTGTTAATTGTCCAGGTGTTGAAAATATAAAACAGTTATTACTAACAGAAATGGATAATAATGGAATCGATGAAGTAAGCTACAAACAATGGGTGTCGACTCCGAAAGTAACACTTGAAACAACCATTAAAAGTACTTTGGATTTTGTTGATGACTTCTGTGAAAAACTTGTTGCTTTATTACCACATAATTTCATTGCAAAAGAGCAAGCGGCTTATTTGAGAGCGTTAAAAGAATCTATAACAGAGAACAAATTTATAGTAATTGTTGATTTTGCTGAAAATTATGCATTTGTTGTTCAAGATGCTGCACCGGGATTCCACTGGAATAACGATCAAGCAACAGTTTACACAGTCGTTATTTATTATAAGCTAGATAATCAACTTACTCATCAAAGTATAGTTATCATTTCTGATTGCTTGAACCATGATTCTATTGCTGTCCATATTTATTCTGAGATCATTATCAATTTTATTAAGTCTCTGTCGTCTACAGTCGCTAAAATATTTTTCTTTTCGGATGGTGCACCTCAGCAATATAAAAATTACAAGCATTTTAGTAATTTATCGCATTATCGTAGAGAGTTTGGTGTGATCGTCGAATGGAATTTTTTCGCAACAGCTCACGGAAAAGGGCCTTGTGACAGAGTCGGCGGGACAATTAAAAGAAAGGCCTCGCGGGCAAGTCTACAGTTACCACCTGATCAGCAAATATTAACACCTAAACAATTATTCGAATGGGCGTCACAAAATTTGACGAAAATGAATATTCGGTTCTCAACAATTGAAGTTTATAATTCGATGAAAAAAAAATTAGAAGATCGGTTCACAAATGCAAAAACAATACCAGCGACACAAAAAATCCATAAAATTTCACCATTGGAAGATTGTATGGTGCAAGTTAAGATGTTTTCTTCTTCAGAAAAATATTTAAATCACAGTACGATGAAGAAAAGAAGGGAATCATCCAGTAAAAAGAGATAATAAAAATATGTGTAATGTTGAATTTAAGAATCAAGTATTATGTTAAATAAAAGAAAATATAATTTGAACACATACAAAAAAATGTTTTTAATTTATTTAAAGATGTTAAGAGACGGTGAATTTATTTAAGAGTATGAAAAGTCCTTTTTATACTTTTTTAAAAAAATAACAATTTCTTGGACGATAATCACTTGAAATTCTCCAATAATTATTTTTTTTTCAACTTTTGAGCTTTCACGAGGAAATAAAAAAAATTTCATAACAAAGTTATATAAAATCAGCAAAAATTCAACTACAATTTTTTTATAATCAAGAAAAAAAATTAGAAGCGATTGTCGTCACATCTTTTGATTAACGGGGATCATTGCAGAATTAGTTGAAGTATTTTTAGAGCAAAAAAAAAAAAAAAAAACGGTCGGACTTTGAGAAAATTACGGTTTTTTCAAAAAAACTAAAATATTTCATATATCTGGGATTCCGAAAATTTTTTCATATTTTTTTTCGAAAACTACATTTAAAAACAAAAATTTTGAAAAAAAAAAGTTCCCAAACTTTTTTTGAGTCGGGAAAAAGAATTTGAAAAAATTCTAAAAATAACTTTCGGGGGGTAGAAAAAGATAGAAAATTTTCAGCGAAATCAAAGGGGGTCAGGTAAAAAATTTGTCGATTTGACATGGAATGACCCATATGTATTGTTACTGAATTTTGAGAGTTGAGTTACGGAGCGCTGGAAAAAGAGATGCATCCGATATACTCAAAGAAATCACCAGTACTCCGACTCGTGCAACTAAATATAAGAAACTTGCTCACTGACGCCAATACAAGCATTGACAATGTTTGTAGAAGCCGATTTAGGTCGCCGACAGTATAAATAGTGAGAAATACAAAAAAGGTATTTTTTCCCATGTTATACCTTTGTTACAAAAAGCGAAACAAGAATGTAATCCTCCTCCAGAATCGTGCAGAGTCAGAAGTACTTACGCCGAAACTGATTTACAGCCTTTAGTTCACCATACAGTTAAGCGGTTATTTATTTATCTAGAAGAGGTTTTAACAACATTGAAAAAGCAAGAACGTGAGAGCTTGAAATTAATTTCATAGTGGGGTTGTGATAGGTCACATCAGACTCAGATGCCAATATTTTTCAAAGTTGTTTTGTCCCATTACGTTAAGTTTCTGGCAATGACGATGAAAAACTTATTTGGCAAAACCCAGCGCCTTCATCTCCTCGATTTTGTCACCCTATAAGATTCCGTCTATTTAAAGAAAATAAGGACGTCACAGAAGACGAAATAAACTATGTAAAAAATCAGCGATGTCGCATAACACCACAGAAGTAGATTTAAATGGAAATAAGTTTTCAATTACTCATGTTTTCATCTTTACAATGGTAGATGGCAAGGTCTGCAACAGTGCCACTGGCACAATATCTACAAGTAGATTCTACATTTGTGGTGCAACTTCTAAGGACTTCAACAAGATTGACGTGCAAAAAGAAGTAAATCCAGAGGCTATAGAATTTGGACTTTCAGTTTTACACGCTATAATAACACTTTTTAAAAGTATTCTCGACTTAGCTTATAAGCTGCCGGTGAAGAAATATAGAGAGAGGAAACCTAAAGCAGAAAAATATGTAAATTAAAAACAACTCCAAATCCAGAGAGGGTTTCGCCAAGAAACGGGTCTATTAGTGGATTTACCGAAGGCAAATTTTGGCAATACCAATGATGGTAACAAGAGCCAAAGATTTTTCTAAGACCCGAAATTAGCTTCTGACATAACAGGCATTCATTATGACCTGATATTTCGAATGAAAGATATACTTGAAACAATTTTGAGAGGGCATATCATTGATTCAGAAAAATACGACAAATATGCTTTAGACGCAGCTCGTTTGTATGTGCAGTTATACCCTTGACACCCAATGAGTCCAACAATGCACAAGAAAATCATTCATGGTGCGGTTATTATAAAAACCGCTTTATTGCCCAGTGGGCAGCTTTCAGAAGAGGCCGCAGAAGCACGCATTAAACATTTTAGGTCGTACCGCAAAGACTTTGCGCGTAAATTTTCTAAAGAAAATTGTAACAAAGACATTTTTAATAGGCTACTCCTAACATCATACCCTCTTATAAGTAGCATGAGGAGTGTAATAAAAAGAAGGCTAAACTGATTTTTGCCAGAAACAATGGAACTTCTTGTGCCTGCGAAGCCGAATCTAGCTAGTGATTTTTAAGAGAGTTAGTAATTTCAATATTTCTAATTATGTATATAGTAAAATTTAGAAACTCGCTATTACTAATAGGTAATATCCTATTTTATTCTTGCTTAGCTTTATGGCCAAGTTTTCTCAGGCGCATGTCGACTCTATGGGATCATTTGTGCTGCCTTTTACCTAAGAGCTGTAACATACCTGGTAGCCCAAATACATCCTGTAGCAGATTGTTGATTCCGCCAGGGGTAAGGGTCTGTATTCCTCTGATGATGGATAAGCCACTGCCAGTAGATTCCCGCCAATGAATCACATCTGTTGAGAATGTGCTTCATAGTTTTGGTTCCTGAAGAACATGCATGATCAAATAGATCGTGTCTTATCTGAAGGGCAAGTCAAGAGTCTCCGTAACCGGTGGGATGAATGCGTTGTATACAAGAGAGCTCGAGAACTCTGTAAGGAACGCTAAGCTAAGGAAAGCTCCTGCATATTATGCAATGTTATCACCTATACGTATCACATAAACGTATACTAGGTTAAATCATCCCGCTAAATTTCTCGCAAATTTGTAAAATGAGAAATTCACAGTATATAAAGCAAATCGTTGCCCATTACTTAGCCATACATATTTCATATATTCTAAAGCTTTTACACAACAAATGCGTATGAGATATTGAGGCCATTATTCATAGGTACGTGAAAGGTAAGAATAAAGAAACTTAGATAAATGCGGTATGTTCGTAAACCGCCTAAGGTTTTCATTATTATCACAAGACTCACCTGTTTTCATGATAAGGTAAAATCTTTCTCAAAGAAAACATCTTTAGATATATTACTCATTTTTAACATACAAATGAAATAAAATATTTTATAAAAGGTACAGTATGTTTTAACTTTTAGATTTTTATTTGAAAAAAATAAATGCTGCATCTGAAAAGAGGGATGGTATTTTGAATTATTATTTAGTAACTATAAAATTTAGGACTAAAATTAAATACTTTATTGATATTTCATTTAGAATCTGCTTTTAAGGAAACTTCAGTAGGTTACCAATCTTGGCCACAAATTCAGGGCAAAAGATTAATAAGTTAATTAATTGATTAACCTTGTGGATATTGAAGTCCATTGATTACTGGAATGGTAAACAAGGACCGCGCTTGTATTTGGTGAAAGTATGAGAGAATAGATTAATAAGGCGTTTGGGCTTAGTGTTATCTGAGACATGATTACTTTATTTGGGATGATGGTTTTAGTCATCTAAAGTCCTAGTCAATTAGGCTATTACTAAACCACGAGAAGGGTTGATATTTGGTAAGCGGCTGCAAGTAAAAACAATACCAAATCACTAAATGTCTTACAAATGATTAGATGAATTATGAGCATCTCTCCGGATTCTCATTTCTTCGATTTACAGCTCTTCGGATTCGAAAATATTACACATAATGGGAAAAAGAAATATGATGATTTAGTTCAACATTCAGTGTGGAGATATTAATCTGAATAACTTTCTGTCCAGTCAAAAGATAGTCCATCAGTGCAGTGTTTCATCAAAGTTCGAAAGTCTCTTCATTGGAGATAGCTAAGTTGTTGAATCCGGGGATATCGAGAAAGTTTTAAAATGAAAGCATTGTTTTATCTTCACTTGAAATGCGGCTTATAATGTCGTGTTCTGAAGAAAAGTCCTTATTATAAGGGCTGTTTCGTAGTTTTATATTAATTATAGACCTCAGCTCTGAGGTCACAGGTAGTACAAACAGATTGATCAAGAGTCTTCGTAACCGGCGAGCGTGTATGAGATAAACTATGAGAGTGGAGTAAGCCAGAGAGGTCTGTAAGGAAAGAACCTGTTGGAACTCTGTACTCTCTGCCTATCGGCGTGACGATATAGATAGATAGATAGAGGTAAAGTTGTCGTGAAAGCGCGCTGTCACATACATGGGTATTCCGTAAATGTATAGTGTGGAACGGATGACTTATAAACTCGATAGCGTTACGCTTAAGTCAATTTGGTATTTGTTTGTCAATTTTCATGTTTGTAAACGCACCCACGACACAGGAATAAATAAATCCTAGTGTGGGGCTACGATTTAAAAAAGAAAAAAAAGAAGAAGAAGAAGAATCTGTTTGTGCTAAGCCTTTCATTTTAATAAAATTTAGGCCTACTTTACGGTCTAAATTTATGTGATAAATAACGCATCGTTACTGTTAAAATCTAACCACACGCCAGTTTCTATTTGGGCATTAAGTATTATTAAATTTGTGGTGTTAATTGTGAAATAATGTCTACATTTTGTCTTATAGACAAAGTTACCACAGTTACCGTTGTCTGTTTAGGGCTGATTTAAAAGTTATCTATCGACTAAATTATAACCTGGCCGATATGAAATTGAAAAAATTTAATTATTCGATTCATACTAGTGTAATTTTAATTTGATAATGTTGTATGTTACTTTATAAATAGCTCATAACTCATGTCAGAATTAAATTTTTATCTCGTATGAGCCAGTTTTATAGAAAAAATATCCTTATAAGACAATTCTGACTATTATATTGCTTACACATATAATAAATAAACTTGACTCCTACGATAGCACCATACTAACAATCAAGAGGTCCTTATTCGTGTACTAGAAAATTTCTCAAAAACAGTCCCTCTTTTAAACTTATCCGGTACAGTGGCAACACGGCAACAGTGGCTCACCTCCAATGACATAAGGGCTACCATCATCGGCGAAATGTGGGTGTACGTAATACACCTCTGCTATCCTCAGTGGGAAAATATAGACGTGACTGTATTTATATTTATTTATTATAAATCTCATACCCAGCTTTCGCGTGCTAGCCCATGAGTCTGAAACTCATAACTTGGCACGCAAAAGCTGTTGTATCCAGTTACGGCGTTTTAATAGCATGCGTGTTAATTAAAGGAGTTAACAATTAAGTACCCGCTAACGATGTGGAAACTCGACTAAGCTGGTTTGGGTATTCGCTTTAACGTTTGAGTAAGGGTTAAATATATCAGAAACGTTATTGTTTCGACGGAATGTATAAAATCAGTTTTATAAATATCGTCTTTTAAAATATAAGTGTTATTAAGTTGCGCCGTTACGAAGATCTGGATAAGAATTCTAGCTATCTATATCAACACGCCAGATGCCTTGCGGAGTAGACAGAGAGCACAGAGTTCCAACACGTTCTTTCCTTACATACCTCTCTGGCTTCCTCCACTCTCATACTTCGTCTCATACACGCCCGCTGGTTACGGAGACGCTAGAATTGTCCTTCAGATAAGACCCTGTCTATTTGGTCATAGTAAGATAGTTTAGGTCCTTCCCGTTACCTACATCCTTCCATTTGGAATTCTAGGTAGGACGAAGAATTTTTGTATTAGGTACTTTTTAATAGCCTATTCTATATTCCACTGCTAGGCAAAGACCTCCCCTTTACGTCTCCACACAAATCGATCCTGGCCCTGTAATATCCATATCTTTCCCGCATAAGTGTCCAAGACTTTAAGCCATCTTCGTCTCGGCCGACCACGGCGTCTGTTACGGTCCTTAGGTCTATACCGTGACGAAGTTTGTAACTATTACAAAAAAAACAATTTTAAATTTCTTTCTATGTCTGTTTGTTCCTAATCTCCGAAACGGTTGAACCGATTTTGACGAGACTTTCACTGGCAGATAGCTGATGTTATAAGGGTTACTCCTTCAGGCTACTTTATTTTGGAAAAAGAACTTTCGTTTATCTCCACGCGGGCTAAGTCTCGGGAAACAGCTAGTTATTATTAAGGTCTACGTTATCTTCAGTCGAAAAACGTCCATTGTAGGACAAAGTTCGCGACCTTCACTGCCTGCCTGCCTACTTCTCGTCTTTCGGTACTTGGTCGCCAAGTACGGGAGACGAGGAGAGACGTAATAGTTATGTATTTCCATTACATAAATAAACACCGTCACTCCTATATTCCCCAAGCGGGGGTGGGAGAGTTATGCTGTGTACACCCACTTTTTGACGACGGTGTTAGGCCCCATGAAATAAGAGGTGAGCCTATTACCATATACCGGGCACAATTCCAGAATCCGGACTGATACTAGGAGTTTTTCGATAGAGGAACTACATTTGTCCTACCTAAGATTTGAGCCCAGGATCTCGTGATCGCAAAGCACATTATTCGCAATTAGATCAAGGGGGTAAACAAGGGGTTTATAGCAATCACCACGAGGAACAAAATTACTGCGGGTATTAAATCAGCCAATTGGAATACTAATACGTGTGCCGGAATACAGGCGCCTTGGGAAATTGCCTTGTAGAGATGTTCCACGCTTCGCTAGGTGTAGGTATAAATCAAATATTTTATAGCAATTTGCATATTTCGAGTTCGTATTTAGAAAGCTTTAAGATAAGAATAAAGATATTTTTTGTAAAACGTAGCCTCACACTAGGCATATTTCCTGTGTCGTGGTTGCGTTTACAAGCATTCAATTCACACAACACCTAGACCGAAACAAATGTTTGTGGTATAAAGATTTGTCCCTTGTGGGACTCGGACCCGCGATCTAGTGGACGGAGCGCCTCATGCTCTTAATCACTGGACTAAACCGTCCGTCGAATTGTAAGTTAGACAAATATTTTAGTAGGTACCAATCCGAAGTCTAATTATGGCTAGTAATTATACCAGCCATAATTAGATAACTATGCCATTAGGTAATTATGCCATTAGGCAAAACGCTAGGCCCTTGTTACACTAAGGCATTATATCCAGAGGCGGATTAAATGTCGAGAGCGCCGTAGGCAATCACATCACCTCATGGGCGCCCCTCTAGCAAGCCAATTTGTACATTAAATATTTATTATTATTATTATTATTAATAGATGTACATATCCTTATCGATATAGATACCGAAACAATTTTTTTCGGAATTAATGTCTGTCTCTCTGTCTGTCTTTCTGTCTCTTTGAGTTTCAATCACGCAAAAAACTACCAAACGATTTTCAACTTGGTACGGCAATAACTTATACCCTAACTTAAAATCTAGGATACTTTTCATTCCGGAAAAATCAAGCATTCCTCGATTATCGCGGGATAAACTATAAAACTTATTATTTTAATTATGGTAAGTCGCGAGCAGCAATGTTACGTTAAAATGTGTGATTTTGCCTACTGATATTGCAGTCAGATTCGTTTCCTTACGAAGAAACTCTTCAATGGTAAGAAGCATGCGCCCGAAATTGTTTATACACTTTTGATTTAGATACCTGAGTACGAGGCATGCAGGCATTCCATATTTCCCGGCAATTTTGAATTTGGAACTGTTCTATATTCGAATGTGTTTAAATTTTGAATCTCAAAACAGTTGAAAGTATTAGGATTAATGCTATTGTTTAGTTACAGAGTCGATTGGAATCTGTCAGATTACGTACGAAAATAAATCTTTCTAAGGAAAATGCTCGTGCAATAATTTTCTACAACTTAAGAAGAGGCCTGACACGGCTTCAGTGTTTTGAAGAGCTAACATCTGTGTTTAGTGATGAAGCCCCATGTCTGTGGACTGTGGAACGCTGGTATTTAGAATTCCAGCGTGGACATACTAGTGTTAGTGACAAATCTCGCGAAGGACGCCCAAAATCCGTCTTCACTGAAGATAACATCATTGCTGTGAGACAACTAATTCTCGAAGATCGTCATGTGACGTATCGAGAGATAGAGGTTCTATTAGGTATCATAGGGACAACCATTCAGAAGATCTTACATGAAGCGCTTGGTGTGAGAAAGCTAGTTTGCCGTTGGATACCGCATCTGCTTTCCGACGATCACAAGGCGGCCCGCGTCAGATGGTGTAAGAAAACTCTGCAAAGGTTCAACCGAGGAGAGTCAAATCACGTCTACGATATCATCAGTGGTGACGAATCTTGGATCTATGCCTACGATCCTGATTCCAAACAACAATCTACAATCTGGGTCTTTCAAGACGAGCCAAAGCCGACTAAAGTTGTTCGTTCTCGAAGTACTTCAAAGAAGATGGTGGCCACGTTTGTTGGAAAAACCGGCCATGTTGCGACTATTGCACTTGAAGATCGTAGAACGGTTAACGCAGAGTGGTATACCACAGTTTGTTTACCACAAATCATCGCCGAACTTCGAAAATCTAACTCAAAGCGACGCATCATCCTGCACCACGACAACGCAAGCTCACACAGCGCTCGTCAAACGATTGAATATTTGAAGCAGAAAAAAGTAGAAATTCTTGACCATCCTCCATACAGTCCTAACCTAAGCCCTAACGATTTCTTTACATTTCCTAAAATTAAGAAAAGTCTTCGTGGTCAACGGTTCCAGTCCGGTGAAAAAGCAGGCGACGCTTTCAAGTCAGCCATTTTGAACATCCCCACTTTAGAGTGGAATAAATGTTATAATAACTGGTTTGAGCGAATGGAAAAGTGTATTAAGCTACGTGGTGAATACTATGAAAAACAATAAAAAGTACTATAAGGTTCTAGTTTTGTTTAATTCTTCAAACGACAAAACTTAAAAGGCATTCCTCGTATCTAAATCAAAAGTGTATAAACAATTTCGAATACCAATTAGTTCGAGCAACAATTCGTATCTGAATGCGAATTGTTGCTCGAACTGATGATCCAGGCATGATTTTCTCTTCGGTAGTAAACTCTTCAACGATGAATGACCCGGTTACGAAATTTTGCATGTTAGTTTCATTAAGATACGTAAACATGACTGATCATGATCATGAACTGTATATTCTTACGAGAAAACTGACATGAAATGTACTGACAAAACTTTGTTACATACTTAGCTGTTATACAATAAATAAGAACTCATCGGTGCGCGATACTGACCCTTCGTGTACCTTTTTTAAATATTATTACTCCAGATGTTCCATTCCAGGGTTCCATCAGAGCCATTTTACTAATAATAATGATAATAAATAGATAAACTGATACTCGTTTTCAGTTAGAAAGTACCGAGGTATTGTGTATAGAGTTTGTGTTTTCTACGAGATGGCGTTAGTTCTTTATTTATCTATGAGATGGATCGCGCTATAGTTTAGTTCATATTTTACAAAGACTATCTGGACGAGTTAAGACGTAACCCGTGATAGAGAAATGATTGACTTTATTGTTCTTTAACGAAAATTTACAAATTTTAAAGTTGCTTTTCAAATACTTTTACAATATGATGGTGGCTTGGTTTATGCGTTAAAACGTAGACAACTCAACTTACTTTATCAAGTAGTTGCAAGTACGATTTCCACACGGAAAATACTAATAGACAGAATTCATGTGTCGATCTGACATGTGTCGATCTGATTTTTTCTTAAGCTCATATGGCTATTTGTACCATAATAAAACCGAAACACGTGATTTGTTAATTTTATTTGTCTATTTGTTTTTCCCCACTAATCTTCGGCGGAACCGATTTTTAATGGAATGTTACTCGAAGATGGACGACTTTTCAGATATTATTTGAGGTTACTTTTATCTCGGAAAAATGCATGATTCCGGCAGGATACTTTTTATTTCTCTATACCAATACGACTGAACACGAATTTTAAAGCAACTTAGTAAGGAGGTGTCTTAGGTCTTGGAATAATATACAGGATTTTTTTTTTGTTTTTTTTTTTTTTTGTATCTGTAGTGCTCTACAACGGGCCTATTCCTAGTTGTAGTCTCCTTCTCTATGGCTTATCTGCCAATTTTTTTTTGTCTCCCGCTTTGCAAAGCAGGGAAATGGAATTTTTATTTTTCCTATATATTTATATATTTTTCCTCCTTTTGTTTTTCTTTCTAATTAAATTTGTTGCGGGTTCCAAGACAATTAACGTGTTTCCCGGGACAACCCAAGGTTCAAACCTTGGCGTCATCTAAGGAGACTATTGAGGATCCTGGCTTACAGGGGTTACAATGGTGGGGATGTGTGGCGGGCTTAGTCCCATCAAAAAATAAAATAAACAGGATCTGTGCTATTCCAGAAAAGCCTATGCGGGTAACAGCTATTATATTATAAATGTTTACTAGTACTAGTAGGGATCTGGCGTGATGATATAAATAGATAGTACTAGTAGTAGTAGAACTTGTAGTAACCTTAACTACAGCTACTGTTGTAGCAACCACATTTTTTTTCTGTGTATACACGCTCTAGCCTCAATCTTCGAGCGTATCAGAGAAGTATACAATAATTTCATAGCAATCATGTTGGTAAAAAGTTTGCAATTATATGATACAAACCCTAGACGGGTGAAACAAGTCAAGGGTTTTTGCATTAGGGTACTAGGGACGTCTCAGTGCCCTATGAAGTTCCCGGGAAATCAAATAGCTCGAGTCTTTTCCGTAAAAATAAATACTGTCACACTTATATTCCCCAAACGTAGGTGGCAGGGAACGTGATTTTAGGTGCTAATAGTTTAGGGGAAACTGCTACTATCAAACACCAATTAAAATTAACTACTCGATTATATTAGTCCCTCAAATTAGTAGGTAACTTAAAGGCCGACTGTGAAATTTGACTAAATAAATAAACATCGTCATGCCTATCCAGCAGTGGACTGCAATAGGCTGATTTGATTGATGCCTATATTCTCCAAGCAGACTGTGTACACCCATTTTTCGCCGACGGTGTTAGATCCCATGTAGAAGCGGGCGAGCTAATTGCCATATGCCGGGCACAATTCCAAGCTCCGGACTGATACTGGAAAGTTTTTGATAGAAAAATTACATTTGCCCGACCTAGAATTTGAACCCTCGACCTCGTGATCGCAACGCGCAATATTCGCCACTAGACCAACGACTACTATTATGAAGCGTAAGTATATTTTTTAATGAGAAATAGTGTAAGGCCCAAAAATTTAAAGGCATAATAGAAAAATACTGCTATGTTTTCTACCATAAATCATACTTAGGTTAGTTAAATTGTCTCACCTTATCTGAGAAAAACTAATCAACTCCAACATTCTAGCTTGACAAATTGAATTATTTTACTGTTAGATTATTTTTTACAGCGAAACTTTGAGAATATATTTCAAAAATGTTTTTTCATATGTCCCTGAAATATTTGTTTCGATCTGGGTTATTGTGTATTTGGATTTCATGTCGGTAAACGCACCCACGACACAGGAATAAATCCTAGTGTGTTATTGTTGATGTTTTTCTAAAACAAATAAAATTCATTTATTTTGCTTAAATCCTCCAAGAAAGCTTACGAATTGTCAATTTTATATAGGTTTATATTTTTTTTCTCAGTCTTATCTACCGCCGGATGGAAATGCGGTCTCTACTAAGAAGATCCAGTGAGAGACTCAGCGATCTTGTCTTTCAACTTGTACTAAAGAAGATACCAAAAAACTAAATTTGTAACCGGATTTCAGAAAACAAAATACCTTCGTGGTGTAGAGGCGCGTAGTTCAGATGGCTATCACGATATCTTGGCCATGAATTTTAGGTCGGACAGTGTGTATTTTCTGTCAAAAGATTCTTAGTAACAATCCATAATTTGTGCCAGGTATACTGACATTAGGCTTCTCCTTTATATCTCGTAGAGCCTGACGTTGTGAACGATATGTGGGTGTACACTCTACACCTCTGTAATCTCCGTTTGGTGTTTTTTTTCAAGATAAATTCTTGTGTGACCCATAAATATTTACTTCGATCTTGGTGTTTACGTATGTAAATTTAATGTTTGCACACGTTACGATACAGGAATGATACACTATTAGCACTTATTTATGGCTGCTGAATTGGCGTGAGTTTGCTAACCATTAAGCGCGTTTTAGATTGACGCGTGTGATTCGGCCCGCAGGTCTAGTGTGGGGCTACGTTATTTATTAAAAAAGACGCTATAAAATAAATAAAAATATTATATCTTCAGACGTAAAAGTTATAGTGTGTTAATAACAATAGTAACGTATTAACTATGTTAGTAAATATATGAATAAGCAAACGATTCGCCAGCCCACATCTCTCATATGTAACCTAATGAAGCGACTGAACACAGCCGAGACATTTCCGATATCATCTTCAGGATTCCGTTGCTGCTCCCCCTGCACGGAACGTATAACAAATGGGGACTTCTTTCGCATGATTGTGTAGAAGTCCTCCACATGCCCGTTGGCAAAGATGCCTGCCGAGTGTTCGTGTAATTTAATTTTAATCCATATTGAGGAGCCACTTTTCACAAGCTTTTATTTAACTTGCACTGTTCGTATGTCTGTCTGTCTTTATGGTTTAAATCTTGTGATCCATTTTTCAAGCACTTGCGGTTATCCGATTGAGTTGAAATTTGGCACACTTATATAAATTCAGTCATAATGCAATAATATACTGGTACCATGAAGCTGTTCTGATGATGGAGTCGAAAAATGGCCATTGGAACATGTCAACTACACAACATAACCACTACCTAAATACGTTTAGGTTTGTTAGATTGGTATTGAGAAGTACTATCCAGTACACTATCAGACTATGTTCAGGGTTTAATGATGAAGAGGAAAGGGAGCCAAGGGAAGCACTCTACTTAACCCCACCATGTTTGGGCTTGTTGGAATTGCCTTGACGAGTTCTATAGAGCCGAGTAGTGACCAGGGTCTGATGATGGAGCCAGAGGGTGGCAACTTCTGAAGATTACCTCGCCGTGTTTGGGCTCGTTGGATTTGTTGACAAGTATTATATTACTTGTCGGTCTACGTTGTGTTTTGCTATAAAAGATTGTTTATAAAAATGTATTATTACATTATATACCAGTGGTAGCCTAGTGGTTAGACTATTGGACTGCGAAGTCAAAGGTCTCGAGTTCAAACCCAGGCACGCATCTCTGTCTTTATAAAAGCATGTGCGGATTAAAAAAAATAACTATCACTTCCTTTAACGTTAAAGGAAAACATCGTGAGGAAACCTGCATGCCTAAGAGATTCTCGAAGGTGTGTGAAGTTCGCCAACCCGCACTGGGCCAGAGTGGTGGACTATGGCCTAAAGCCTTTTAGTTTAAGAGGAGGCCCGTATCCAATGGTGGGACAGTTTCTTAACAGGGCTAATATTATTATAAAATTATGTTATTTGAACACAGGTACTATCAATATTTAGTAATATTTAGAAAAGCTTGCAGTCCCAACCCTGTAATTACCTGTAAAATACTTCCAAAGTTACAGGATGTTAAAGGTGCCTTCTCCGTTAAAACGTTTGAATGGAGGAGCCACCCTAGAACTCCAAAACTAGGCGATGGATTTTTTTGAAAATTGCAGTGCAGTAGTGAAACATATATCCTCATTATAATACATCGTCATCAAGTAAAGCTGTGGTATCTACAGTGCATCCTTGTGGTATGTAATTCATACGAAATATAATCTCAGCAAATGCAATACGGAACATGACGTCCGCATTTGCATTGCAGACTGCCGCGGTTTTAATTAAACCTCGCTTGTGGGACCGACGCAGCATGGGAATAGAATAAAAGTTTATACAAGGTCAGATACTAATTAATGAAAAATACATTGTTATTACACTCGAGTAATTATCATAGTTAATCAAGTCTACAAATAGACGTTGAGATATAGGCAAGCTCGTTACAAAAACCTGGTATAGTAAATAGATAGATATTATGTTTTGTATGGTAAATATATGTAATTATGAAATTAACAGTTGTTTTTGTCGTAAGCTATTGAAACCGTGCAAAACAATAGACGAGAATAAAAGGCATTTTTAAGGCACGATTTATTTAATTGTATAAATTGCTCATATTTGTGTTCATATGACTCATATTACTACTACTACAAGGTGTAACATAACAAACGCAAGACCTCAGACACCCCAATTAGAGAATTGCTTCATAAATTCAAAACGAAAACCAAATTTCCAAATTTAAAGGTTTTTACCCCTTTTTTAAGCACTTTTATACCCCAATTAACAATGAATCTTGTACGTGTATGTGTGCATTTTGAGAAATGCATTTGTAATCTCCTTATGCTATGAATCAAAAATAAATTTAGTTTTTTATAGCGCACTGAAAGAGTAAAAGCATTTTTGGCAAATTTAAAAAAAAATGTAAGATACATTAAAAATAGTTGGAATCTATTCAGTTATCGATTTAGAACAAACTACTTTCAGGTCTTGCGTTTATTATGTTACAGCTTGTATATCATCACGCCAGATCCCTTGCGGGGAAGGCAGAGTATTCATATGAACAATTGTTTATCTTATAAGTTGTTCAAAGACACATCACACTTTCGCCTAAAACGTGTCTTAAGTCAAACAAAACAAATGTCAAGAAGAGAGTGAAAAGTCTAATATAATAATAAAAATTGTCCCACTGTTGGGCACGGGCCTCCTCTCAAACTAAGAAGGTTTAGGCCATAGTCCACCACGCTGGCCCAGTGCGGATTGGCGAACTTCACACGCCACCGAGAAACTCTTGGGCTTGCAGGTTACTACGCACATGCTTTCGAAAAGACAGAGGTGCGTGCCTGGTTTTGAATGTGAAACCTCTGACTTTGCAGTCCAACGGTCGAACCACTAGACTCCAATTTATAATTTTTCCTTAGATTACGTCTTGTCTAGACGGAGCATTGCTAACAAAAAGGGCGCTCCAATTCAGCCCAATTAAAAGCGGCCTCAGTTACACATTATGGACGCGTGATGCCAGTGTTCGACCATTCCGATCTCGGTCTCGATCCAAATCGCCTTTATTATAAAGGTGACAACCCGATATTCCGCGAATGCGTCAAATTATAGGAATCCGCTAATCGTAGCCGCCGCCGACTACGAACCTAACTCCCCTTCCATCAGCCGCTACCGCCGTCCGCGGCATGTACTCACCCACCCTCCTCATGCCCTTACATCCCTTCATTCGGATACAGATACCGCACAAAGAATGTAAATAGCTCACCGGCGATGTAGAAGAATCCTTTGCCCGCCGGCCGGTGCATAGCACCACGGCGAGACACCTAGTATACGCCCTCCCTCATAGCGACTGCCCAAGTCGAAGCCGTTCCTCCTTCAGGCGCTCTTGAGCTAGTTGCTCCCTTGCCTTTCTGGCTCGAGCATTGTGGTTGCACGCTAGCCCTCTTGTTCGGTAAAGCTGTAAAGGCCCCGCGGCCAACAGCGTAGATCATTCACACACACACACACAAGTGTGGCGATGTTCGTTTTTTTTAGTTGTTCAAAAGCTATTAATGTGTACGCGCGTGTGTGTTACTACAAATTACCTACCCTATGGGTAGATAAATTTTATGCCTTTTCCGCGCGTGCGACAATTCGCTCCAACTAGACAAGTATTTCACTCTAGGATAGATTTGCTTACTGTCAGTAGAATTTTGACAGATTTTCCATACAAAATATGTCAAAATTCTATACGGAGTAGGCAAATCTATCCTAGAGTTGAATATTGAAACCGG
The DNA here is from genome assembly GCA_905147815.2 of Phalera bucephala. Classification (NCBI taxonomy): domain Eukaryota; kingdom Metazoa; phylum Arthropoda; class Insecta; order Lepidoptera; family Notodontidae; genus Phalera; species Phalera bucephala. The sequence goes on from LR990627.1 coordinate 13,194,341, forward strand.
ATGTAAGTGTTTTTCAGTATTAATATTCTGATTTTAAAACTAACAATTTTTTTTGGTAAATGGTTAAGGTTTTTGATGCTCCATATAATGGCAGATCTTAAAGTTAAAAAAAATATACTGTGAATTATAATAAATAAACACCGTAACATCTATATTTATTTATTCTCCAAGCGAGTGTGGCAGAGGTGTACAGTGTGTGTACACACCATGTTTCGCCGACGATGTTAGGTTCTATGAAATAGGGGGCAAGTCCTTATACTGGACACGATGCCAGACTCCGGACTGAAACTGTTTTTTGTTTCTATCGATAAATAACATTTCGACCGACCTAGGACCTCGTAATCACTATATCAACGAGTTCGTAATATTAATTTAAATATTTTGTTGCGAAGTTGCCTGGAATTACAAAAGATAATTTTCCTTTAAGTTTATAACGAGTGCGCGGGGTTTTTTTCATTCTTTTCACAGCTAGAATAATAAAAGGGTAACATTTTCATTGCTTTGACCAGCTATGCGAGTGGCTCGGGTGGATGCGTTGCAAAGGGACTAAGGTTGAGTTTTCATTAAAATTCTGCACGACTGAGGCGAAAATATTAAATTATACCGTCGTTCCCACCGCCGTTGACAGTTTTGACGCAAAATGGCGGAATGAGCGATGAGGTTTGATTATATTCACCGAGGAATATTCCGGGTTTGGCCCCGCTTAGGTATATGCTTTATATGTGTTATGTGTCCCCGGACTCTGATTAAATATCAGTTTTAATCAGAGTTAGTTTTACGAGTGATATAACTGGTTATTGGGCTACCAAACAGACTGCACTTTAAAGTTTTCTAAATAAAATTGGTACAATTCCACATCCTTTCCTACTATATTATCTACTTTTACGATACGAGCATTATCTACTTTTCAGCTATAATAATTTGTCTGTCAGCGAAGTTTAATTTATGTGTTTTTTTATGGTTTTGGTGACGAATTAGTATCATTCATGTCAAGATGCATTAAAGTACGTGACTTGGAATCCGGGACGCGATGCTATTATTTAGATAGATAGATGGATAATACTTTATTGTTCCACAAAAAGGAGATAAAAGAAGCAAGATTACCAATTGAAAAGTTAGTGTGTGTAATGGGCGGCCTTATTACTAATAGTGATCTCTTCCAGGCAACCTTTGGATAGAGAGGATCTGAAGAAAAAGGAAGATTTAGGGGTTTACTTAACAAACAAAGTAGCACAATACATAAATAAATCTATCTTAAGCTACTTAATAATATATCTTACTTTTTACTTATACTATATTTACTTACTTAACTAAAGTTTAGCTTTGAAATCAGAGATGCCTTCGTAAGATATGTATGACGCTCATTACCTAGTGTGTAGATACGTCAACTTCATATATTGTACACACATACATACTGCTACATATATAGCGATAGTCAGGCTGCACTTGGGCTCCCATGAGCTAAACAGCACTGGCCGTAGAGTGTGCATACATTCGAAATAGATGTGGAGCGCGCAACATGGTCAGACTTGTCAGGGTCCCTGGGCGCACGGGGGTTGAGGGCAATGAGCGTACGGAAGACTTAGCTAAGTAGGGAGAGGGATCCCTAAAAAATTCGTGGATCCTGAACCGTTCATAGGTATACCAGATGGCGCCAACGGAGGCGTACTTTACAAACATGCCAAGGAATAACATAAACCAAAATGGGAAGGAAACAGAAGGCTAAGACACTCCAAGAAATTCACCAACATATGGAGCGAAAGCGACAGCAGGAGACTACTAAGACATAGTAGATTTAAGCCAAAGCAACTTATTGAGCATACACCGGCCACTGTGGTACAAAAGAACATCTACACAAGATGAATCTATCCAGCGACGTAGTATGCACAAGCTGTGGCACAGAAACTGAAACCAGGAAGCAAGTCCTCTGTAAATGCGACGCTTTGGCAGCGCGGCGAATGAGTCTACTGGTGAGAGCCTGTCCATGTACAGAGGAATGGCGGAGTCTACGACATGTTACAGGGAGTATTTGGGTCGCCAGGTACGTAAGAGCACTAGGGCAAAGGGCAGCACAAAAAATATCATCGGGTCAAAGTGTGCTTAAAGCAACTCAGGCCATTAATACACCAATTAAGATAAGAGATATGTAAATACTGCTATAAAAATGTGCGTCCTCTAATTATTGTAGTAATTTTTTTCCTAAAAATAAAGTTTTTACTTCTGCAAGGTGAAGTAGTGTCATGGGAGATAACTCAAACATAAATAACTTATTTTTATCATTTGTAATATTTTTAACAGTGTATTAGACCACTTAAGTGTCTTTTTACATGCACATGGTCACGGCACGGTCATCAGGTTGTGACGCATTGCACGCATTTTACTGCCTTTTTAAAAATAATTAATCACCGATATGCTTATATTCCCTAAGCGGGGGTTCCAAAGTCTTAAGGTGTACCCATTTATCGTTGACGATGTTAGGTCTCAATTTTATAGAGAGCGAGCGTATTTTCATTAATCCGGGCACAAAGATTTTACACTTATACTGGGTGTTTTTTTCGGACCTTTTAACTTTGTGCAACCTAGGAATCCAAATCAGGAGCACATTGATCGTTGCGCGCATTGTTCACCACTAGAACAACGAAGCAGTCTTTTTATTATGTCCGTATAATGTTTCGAAACATATTTTCACATGGAGTTTGAAAATTCTTTTCTTATAATTTAAAAAAAGGTCGTCATATTCACGGTTTAAATAATTTCAACTGGCAAGGACCTTTATTAAAACAATACTTTTTGTAAGAGAAAGATAACATTTAATCAAAGTCCTTTTGAATTCAGCTCACAATATCCGATGGACTCATCCATATTTCAGTTTGAAGCCGGTGTCGCGGCACAAAGGCTTCGAGAAACAAAAGGAATAAATCTTCGATAAACGGACTTGTTGGAGATGAAGATATATTTATGTTAGTTATAGTTTGATCGAAATATTGAATATATTGGAGTCATAATGTTGAAGTGTGTTAATGTGTCTTATCTGAAGGGCAAGTCAAGAGTCTCCGTAACCGGCGAGTGTGTATCAGACGAACTATGAGAGTGGAGGAAGCCAGAGAGTTATGTAAGGAAAGAACCTGTTGGAACTCTGTACTGTCTGCCTACCCCGCGAGGGAGCTGGCGTAATGATATAGATAGATAGATAGATAATGTTGAAGTTTTCTATGAATATAAAAGGTTTGTGGCGTTCTCTCACTGAATCATGGTAAATTATTTGACTATCTGTGACCATATGATCCAATTTATGTTATGTTGTAGTACGATCGAAATATTTTAATTGCTATAGTTTTTTATGAATATATAACAGGATTGCAGCACGCACTTACTGAAAAATTTTAAATTACTTCACTAGCTGAGCCCGATTGATATTGTTCTTGGCTTCTAGGTGTTTGATCGTGGAGTACGAACATGGAGTACGGTGAGGAAGAATTTCGAATATGACATTAAAATACTTTATTTTACCTTGTAGCACAAAGTAAAAGCTTTAGAAATGAAGAAACATTTTTTAGATATTACCATATGTGGTTAAAACAACCTGAATACAAAAAATATATATGATCACGAGTGACAAACCCACAAATATTAACAACATTTGGGTTACTGCACTAGCTCGATTACCTTCGAGAATAACATTTAAATAAAAAACTTAAAAAAAGGGCTGGTTGGTGCAGTCGGCTACTTGGCACCGACTTGAATTATTTATTTTTTGCTTTTTGAAGTCCTTTTTTTGGTTTCCCCTTTTTTAATATTTTTTATTTTACAATTTTAAGTGATGAGTGAATTAATTATGTATATTTATATATCTATATTATATCATTCTACTTAGTTCTACAGTAACGTCCTTACAAGATTTATATAATACTCATAGTAACTGATTTTACACATTCGTGCTGTTTGCGGTCAAGGAGACCCGTGGCGTATCTTTAAAGTCCAAGGTCCAATACCGATAAATTAAAATGGGACTACCCCGGAGCTATACTTAACGCAATGAAAAAAGAATAATCAAAACCGGTTTATTAGCAAAGAAGTCATAAAAAGACGAAACGAATTACGAACCTCATCCATTTTTGAAGTCGGCTAATATTCTGTTTAGTTCTATAGTAGGGTACCTATAGATTTGAGGTAATACCCATAATATCTTAATCTACACATTCGTATTGTTAGTCGTTAAGGAGTTCCCTGGTGTATCTTCTAAGTCCAAGGTCCAATACCGATGAAATTAAAATGGGACCACCTTGGACTTATGCTGAATCCAATGCAAAAATAATATTAAACAATTGACGGAAATATCGGTAATCATACTTGAAAAATAAGAATACATACAGACGAACATAGAACCTTTTTGAAGTCGGTTAAAAACCGGCTAACTGCTGAATATCGTAGTACATCCGTATCTTTTATTTTTATACACAAATGACGATTCAAGATAACAATAAAAATCAAGCTACACACCTACACGAGGTTGGCGGTACAAAGGGTAATGTAACCTGAATATGTATTGAGCTCTGTTTATTTTGATTTTCTCTAAGAATAGCTTTGTTCGTTTAGCTGTTGCGAATGGTGCAAAATGGATAGACGTAGGATATTACTTTCCACTTGAACCACGACCATTTATAAGGATATATATATATATATATTTTTTTTTTTTATCACCCTCCCGGTCGATTAATGGTAGGCCCTTAATTGGGACATAATAATAATAATAAACGCCCTGTTAAGAAACTGTCCCACTGTTGGGCACGGGCCTCCTCTCAAACTGAGAGGGTTAAGGCCATAGTCCACCACGCTGGCCCAGTGCGGGTAGGCAAACTTCACACTATCGAGAAACTCTTAGGCATGCAGGTTTCCTCACGATGTTTTCCTTCACCGTTAAAGCAACTGATATTTATGGTAGTTAATTTTTAATACGCACATGCTTTCGAAAAGACAGAGGTGTGTGCCTGGGTTTGAACTCGAGACCTCTGACTTTGCAGTCCGACGTTCTAACCACTAGGCTATCACTGCTTACCTTGGTAATCGCTAAGAATACCTCGGTCGCACTGCGCTACGGGCATCTCAGAGAAGAATTGGGGCATAAAAGTGCTTAAAAAAGGGTAAAAACTTTAAATTTCAAAATTGGGTTTTCGTATTTCATTTGTAAAGCAATTACCTATCAGGGTGCCTGAGGTCTTGCGGTTCTTATGATGCACCTTATATGGGTTGCTGTTTTGTATTTTTGCGGAATTCATGGAATACGTAATTGATGTACGATGTAGCCCATTGTTTTTAGCCCATATTTTTACGTATACTCATTTGACAGTAAATCGGAAAAACCTTTAGTTGATATGAAGAATGCCCTACCATGCACTAGGTATGTAAATAGATAGTATTGTATGCTTTCCTCGGCTTAACCGCGTTGGCGTGTCACCGCAAGTGGGTCAATAAGATAATTTTTTTTTTCAGTTTTTAAATAAATAATTATTTATAAGAACCTTATTATTGTTTCTTATATTTTTTTTTTTTTAAATTGTATTCAGTAACGCCAATACAGGCTCTCCTGGAAATTCCGTAAGGATACAAAGAAACAGTCTGTATAAAAATTAAACTCGTATTACCATAAATAGATTTAGATTCAGAATATTCTTTAGTCATGTAAACCAATACAGTATTTATGAATCGTCAAAAGACTCTACCAACACTTCGGAATGTCATTCCTGTGGAGAAGAAACTCCACGGTTACTCTATTAAAATAAAAATTTTAAAAACTTCTATTCTTCTAAATCTATCTTCTAAAACTTTCATTTACATCTTGTTGTGGGAATGGGAGAATGTAGGTTGGTCATCAGTTAAAAAAGCAAATTATACTATTTATGAAAATGGCTACATGGTTCCCTCATTTACAAAAAAAAGTACACAAAAAAAAAATGTCTATGTTAAATTAAGAGAAGGAAGAGAGGGAATGTTAACTAATAAGTTGAATAGGTTGTCATGACTTAAGTGGAGCTGGAAAAGCACCTATCCAAGCATTTTTATCTTTTAAATAATCTTCTATTGAATAATAAGCTTGCTTACAAACTGTTCGTTTTACATAAGCTTTGAACTAATTTCCACTAAGTTAAGTGACGTCTACTACGATTGGACTGAGACTCTAGGATTGGTATATTCACTGAATCTTCTCAGTGGAGGCCACGACGCATTCGGTATAAGATTACATAAAAAAATTGAAAATGGACAATTTGTAAGTAGAGGGCTTATATAAAATAAATTGAGTTTGATATGCTTTACTTTTCTACAATCGTTGCAATGTATGGTACATTGCATTCCTTCCACTCATTTGCGACACGGTCGCCGTCTAAACTAGGAACGTAATATAGATTATTAGGACACTAGTACTTGACACTGCTATGTGACCATGCCGTGACCGTGGCCATGTAAATAGGAATTTAAGCTATATGGTTACATGTATAACCTACATATTTCTATCTCCACAATTTCTTGCGGAGTTTACAATGTTTCAAACTGCATGCATTTCGTAGCTATTCTCTTTTCGCATATCGATAGCTGTGTATTTTAAGTCGTTCTGCGATTTATTTTAACTAGTGGAACATATTGGAATATTTTTCTGCTTTATTCTACTGGTTAATTTAATCGAAAAATTTGAATTTATATTCTACATTATTTTATTAGGAATTAAGTAAGCTGTGATAGCCTAGTGGTTAGACCGTTGGACTGCAAAGTCAGAGGTCTCGGGTTCAAACCCAGGCACGCACCTCTGTCTTTTCGAAAGCATGTGCGTATTTAAAATTAATTATCACTTGCTTTAACGGTGAAGGAAAACATCGTGAGGAAACCTGCATGCCTAAGAGTTTCTCGAAGGTGTGTGAAGTTCGCCAACCCGCACTGGGCCAGCGTGGTGGACTATGGCCTAAACCCTCTCAGTTGGAGAGGAGGCCCGTGCCCAGCAGTGGGACAGTTTCTTAACAGGGCTAATATTATTTATTATTATTCTACATTATTTTATTGGGAATTATTAATACAACTGGTGCCTGCCTCGTTGGTCTGGTGGCAAAGCGCATCGCTTTGTGATCACGAGGTCCTGGGTTCAAATCCTAGGTCGGACAAATGTAGTTTTTCTAACGAAAAATTCCCAGTACGAGTCCGGAGTCTGGAATTGTGCCCGGTATATGGCAATAGGCTCGCCTCCTATTACATGGGACCTAACATCGTCGGCGAAACGTGGGTGTACTCAGTACACCTCTGCCACCCCCTCTGGGGAATATAGGCGTGACGGTGTTTTTTTTTTTTTTTATTATTAATACAAAATTGAATCTTAAAATTAATATACTAGTGGAACAAAATGGGCATAAAATCTAAATTCCAACTAAAAGACAAAAATCTTAGAACATAGTAAATTTTAAATTCTAATTTGTTCTATTAAATTAACCACAAGTAGAACAAGCGATAACATACTCCAAGATGTTTGAAAAAATTCGTAGAACAAAATGAATACACCATCGATATCGCCTTGATCTGACTACGTGACTATTCGTTGTGAAATGTCATCTCTGTACATTTCTTCATATTCTATTAGTGTTAACGGCTGTTTAAAACCAACTTGACTTTAGGGCTTAATATCAATGTGAAAAATTTTTGCGGAGTTAATTTTAGTCATGCCAATCCATTTCCGCCACTAAATTAGATAATTATATCTTGAAGATAAGTCTATCTTGGATTTATTTAATTTCTTTCTGATGTTTTAATCCTTTGTAAAAGGATTTTTTTATAGCTACAATAAAAAAAGTTTTCTGATTTTGTCCATACTAAGTTATTAACACCAATAGCAAATATATAATCAAGAGGAATGATCGTTTTACTGTAAACATCCCATATCATCAAGCAAAAAGGAACCTTAAGATTCAAACAGAATTTCACCAAAGGATTTTACTTTTGTTTCATTTTGATTGAATGAATTATTGGTTTTGCGATTTACTTATGATGTTTTATTGATAATATCGTTTCATCTTCGATGTATTTTTGGTCTCAGACCTTTAATTATATGTAATTTCCTTTTCTCTTAGATTGAGAAAAGCTATTTAAAATATTTCCTGCGCTTTGTAGGTTGCGCTTTTACAATACTAAAAAGACCGCGGTAATCTTCTTCGATACATCAAGGAAAGCTGTATAGCTTCATTTTCTCCTACATATTACATAGGTATATCCAGAAAATAAGTTATTAATGCGTCATTGCTTCTGCGTATCGTTTTCTAATAGAGATAAAAGCGTAAACAATTGTGTATCAAGTAAAGGGAACAAAATGTAGCTTCTGTACAAACATGACCTGTTTATTGCCGGAGTCCGGTTTCAACGTTGCGACGTCAATGTCTCATATAACCAATCTCGAAAGTATACTAAGTATCCTTTTAAAATGATTATCTATAAGAATGTCTTAAGGAAAAAAAAACTACCGTATGCAGGTACTGTCTGTATCCATCCATTTTCCACCGATCCGCACTGGGTCCGCGTGGTGGACTATGACCACGGAGAAGGGAACAGAAGAGTACCATCTATTCTTTCTCTCTTCAATTTTTGTCTTTGAGTCTTTGCGTATCAGTGGGATAGGATAGACTAAAAATAATGCAACTTCTATGTATATATACAATAATAATAATATTAGCCCTGTTAAGAAACTGGGACAGTTCTGGGACCGTTGGGCATGGGCCTCCTCTTAAACTGAGAGGGTTTAGGCGATAGTCCACCACGCTGGCCCAGTGCGGGTTGGCGAATGAATGAATAAATTATTTATTTGTCATAACATAGGTATGGAATTAGATCTTAATACTATGAACAGTCTCACTATGTTTGACCCTAAGGGTATACAAAAGTTCATGTTAATAATTAAACACCTTCGAGCGAACTTCACACACCTTCGAAAAACTCTAAGGCATGCAGGTTTCCTCACGATGTTTTCCTTCACCGTTAAAGCAAGTGATAGTTCATTTTTAAAACGCACATGTTTTCGTAAAGACGGAGGTGCGTGCCTGGGTTCGAACCCGAGATCTCTTACTTTGCAGCCCAACGCTCTAACCACTAGGCTGTTACTGCTATGTAAAGTACTAAAATTTAATAGTATTGAGGAAAAACATGCATTCGTAGACAATTTCCGTGTAGAGCAAATTTTAGATGATCTTTTTGTAATTTTTCTAGGTTTGGCTTTTGTATTTATAGTGCTCGGATAAGTCAGTCTTAATCACATATAATGTTAAAAAGTTAATCTCGATCTTGTACTGTTCAGTTAGACATTTATCATTCCATAATAATAATTTTACCGGTAAATGCTATCGCAAAAATATGTAACGACATTCTTGGAAGCGATCACGGTTCTTACACCTCTGAATTATATCCTACCTCCTGTAAAATATAATACTCATTAGTACACTTGACATTTATTTCACGAAAAGGGGAAATGCATTAATATTGTTTACGGTACTCCCAAGGCTCCCTACGGGGGGATTGGGAGTACCGTAAGTGAATTTTATGGTTGAGATCTGGTAAATATTTCTCGGAATTTGCCCTTTTTGAATTTTAGGAACTGTATTATGTTACGCCATTAACAATTACGTTGTCCGTTTTTACCTACTTAAAAAAGGAGTTTTTTGGCACTATTAAGTTGATAGAGAATAAAATCATTCTATAACGCAGATCCAGTGTGGATTGATGAAAGCAAGTTTGTGGCCACCTTGTTTTGGAACTTATCAGACCGTCAATGAGTATTTTTTGTTGTGTGTGAATGATCGACGAGCTTCACCCGGCAATAAGACTTCGAACTCAGCTTAACAAGTACTTTTATGGAGTGTTAACGGAGATCATTATTGAAACACGGAGACGTTTGTATATGAAAATTCCGCACACGGTTACCTATCTCACAGCGACCGCGTCAAGTGCTGCTTAACCTTGGTCGATAAGAACAGGCCTACGGGAGCTTCGAGGTTTCATTGAATACAGTACCTATCAAATGTTATTATAATCACAAAATATATCATTAAATAAATCATGCCTAAATTCATGGACAAGTCTTTGAAACCGATTTCGATATCTCTAAATGAAGGAGAGGAGGAGTGTAGTGGTGTGTAAGGGAAGAAATTGTTGGAACTATTCATTCTCCCCTTGAAAATCTGGTGTTATGATGTAAATAGATTACAACATGTATGTATTACAACATATACCTACATAAGGTTGGGGACTTATGTATTCGCTTATGAAGGAGTTTTTATCGAATAAAAACCGAGGACTTTGACACACAGCCAATATTACAAATAAAAGAAATAAATCTAAATGCAACATTTAATTTTCACGAAAATCAAAATCCAACACATCTTTCATCATTTTATGGTATCTCTCTGCTGCAGCAAAAGAGTTTGTTCCTTTGGCAATTAGTAAGCCTTCTTCGTTATGCAGGAGCGTTTCTATGACGGAAAACTTACCGTTCTTCAAAGATTTTGTTTCCACAAATACTTTGTCTGACGGCTTCACCGGTGCAATGTAGCTGTGGAATAAATATTTAATAAATCACACATGTTTTATGTAACTCTGTTATTTAGTAACACTGACTATTATTTCTCGGAAACAATTCTGCGTTAAATTTATTTAATTACTTTCTGATGTTTAAATTTTTTGTCAATCAATTATACTTTTTATAGCTATTATAATTGAAATGAAAAGTAATTCTATGAATTTCATCGAAGGATTCTAATTTATTTCATTTTGTTAAAATAAAATTGTTGGTTTTGCCATGTTCGTAGTTGTTGATTATGATTTTTTGTTCTAGTTTTCTTTAGATTTCGGTCAATTCATCGGTCTTCAATTCATCGGGCAACCGTACTAATCTTTTTCGATAAATCAAAGGAAGCTTTATTACTATGTATATCTAGATACTAGGCCTGCCTCGTTGTTCTAGTAGCAAACAATGCGCGTAGCGATCGCGAGGTCCTGGGTTTGGATCTTAGGTCGAGCAAGTGTAGTTTTTCTATTGGAATATTTCCGGTATCAGTCCGGAGTTGGGAATTGTGCCCATTATATTGCAGCTTAGCGAATATAAGGGTGATGGTGTATATTTGTATTCTTTTTGTTTACAGTCGAAATGAGCTGGAACTCGGCTGCTCAAGGTGCACCAGTCAAGTTAACCGTTAATTATTTATAATTATGGCAAAATTACTTATAATTCATCTTACATGAAATTAACCGGTAACTGTTGCAAGTTAGCCATAAAGATTCAAATCCCTGCTTTGCATGAATATTCACACATTCCATAACTTTCAAATTTTGAGTAATGATACAGCAGTATCCAAAATAGCCCATATTTTTATGTAATTAAAACTTATGATGTTATCACCATAAACGGCGAGATGGCACGGAGTGGTGGTGGTTATTTTTCTTCAATAAATCACCAAATACTAGTTATTACGAGTCACAATACATACATAGTTAAAGTAAGACCTTGACTAATGCCCTACGGATTTTGCATTCTATGTAAATAAGTCTTTATTTAATAAACAGTTATTATAACAACTAAGAGTCTCCGTAACCGGCGAGCGTGTATGAGACGTACTATCAGAGTGGAGGAAGCTAGAGAGGTATGTAAGGAAAGAACCTGATGGAATTCTGTACTCTCTGCCTACCCCGCAAGGGATCTGGCATGATGATGTATATAGATAGATAACAACTATTCTGATTAATTTTCAAACGGCTCTGGCCTGTTATCAGTTTTTATAAATTGTGCGATTATTCAAAACCGAATTTTCCGATAGAAACCCTACAGAAATCGTGATATCTATAACGATTTGGGTGGAAATTGTCTTTATGCCACTTGATGTGACCTAAGATATGCATCCGAGACCTGAATTTCTGGCCTCACTATGCACTTCAAGACCAACGAGACCAAAGGATTAAAATACTCACTTAATAGACGCCGTTGTTGTGAAAGAGGTCATGCCATCTATGTTGCTCAGTTGAGCGTAGTAGCTCAACACGTCGATAAGGGATGCTACATGGCCACCGTGGAGGGTATTCCCAAGATTACACATGTTGGCATCCACAGTGAACCAACCCTTAATGGTACCGTTCGAAATTGAAGTCAATTTTATCTGAAAACAAAGAATGAACAAATCAATTTAACAAACTACCTATAAAATGAATGGATAAACACCGTCACTCCCATATTGCTGAAGCGGAGGTGGCAGAGATGTACATTTTACACCCAATTTCGCCGAAAATATTACGTCCCAATGTAATATTAGCCTATTGCCAATTAATAGTCAAGACTCCGGACAGCAAATGATTTTTTTTCAATAGATATAGCCGGAATTTTATACGATGGAAAAAGCGCACTCTGTAGGATTCGAACCCGAGACTTCGTGATCACTACTCGTACTATGTGCCATGCTGACTAGCGAGGTAGTTTTATCTGAAAGTATAAATCGATATAAACAATAAAAGAATTTTGTTCTCACTCATCTAAGACAATTATTATCATGGGGATATGATATTAAAAAATACATGTCCGCTGAGTTTCTCGCTGAATTTTCTGTGTGGAGGGCCGGTGCTAGATAATAGTTACTACTAGATAATAGAAGTTAAAAAAAAATAACATGACAGTTTCTTAGTTTTATTACAGGGCTTATTACAAAAAAGGGGTTGAATTTGAGCTAAAGGTATTGTTAGGAAATGAACAAATAAATAAAATTACCTTGTTCAACATGAAATTGTCAAACGAATTTGGTTTTACTTTGGCAATTTTTTCCATTGCCTTCAATAAACGCAAACCGCGGGCGCTCGAAGCCATGTTGGTAGAAATAATGCTGTTAAAATGAGGTTAGATACATTTTAATTAATTCTGGACATAATATATTCCAGTTACACAGCGGTGACACGTATATTAACAAACAATACTATTATAATTTTTAAATACGGATAATAAAGACGAAAGTAAAGTCGGGGTTTAGGATGCGTCTCCATCGCGAGGAATTCTCAGCGAGCATTATTTCGCGAATGTTCGAATGTTTGCGATTTTATACGCGAGCCATTTTTTCTATTTTTAAGGAGTTCTTCTTCGATCTTCAAGAGTTCTTCCTCGTTTAGAAGAAGACTGAGATATGTGGCACGTTAACCTCACTAAAAAAGCCTCGCCACCGTGAACGTGCCACGTGGTTCCTTCAACACGGTGGAAGGCTTCAGGTTCTTCACGTTCTACTGTTGTCCCACCCCTTTAACTTGCTCGATTGAGCACATCTTGGAGAAGCAGAATTACTGCAAAGTCAAAGTTAAAAATCATTTATCAGTATTAGAAAATAAAAAAAGCACTCACGAACTTCTTTCTCCACATTTCGCGGCACTTACGGCTTCGTGAAACCACTTAAACTACGACAGGACCGCTCCGTCAACTGGACGCTAAGGAGCTTCCATGCGAGCCTATGCCTGTAGCCAAGCCAAGCTTTCTACAGTTGGTAACGCTAATAGAAAAGAAAAAAAAATGTATGAGAATGTAATTTTCCAACGAAAAGCCACGTGGTCAGAACAATGCACTATCGATTGTGACCAGAGAATAGAAATGGAATTATTGCCACTTATCTAGCCTACGTGGCTTTCATTCGCAAGCGACGACCTTAAATGTATTGGCGGTATTCGCTGGAATTTCGTGCTCATGTCCAAAGTTTGCTAATGCTCGGTTCAGCATACCCTCTGCCCGTATTTTCATAGCTGAATGCTTAATATGCCAGGGTTGATGTTGTATGAACGTGAATACACGAGATAGATATAACTAATGACAAGCCATTAAAAAGAGGGCTTAGCATGAACAGTTTGACGTTAGCGTTACCTTTTCGAGAAAGCGTGCTGTCACTGCATGGATGGAATAACAATTCGATAGCTTTACTCTAACGGTAATCTGTTCTTACTAAGCCCTCATGGCATAGCACAAACTATTTGACGTTATAGTAACGCTGTCAAGAAAATGTGCTTTCATGATCATCTTTATTTACTAAACTTTTAGTGTGAAAAGGATAGCATATCAACTCGATATTGTTTGGATAGCATCAATCTGTGCATGCTTTGGACCTCTATATTCCTTTAACGAAATTATCATTGATCAGACGATAGCTATTTTATTATACAAGAACGCGTTAACTAACTACAAGCAATTTGTGTAATAACAAATTTTTTGTTAAGCAGATTCATCAACTGCGAATCATGTTCAACGAAGCGTATGTTAAACACAATGAGCTATGGGCAAAGTGGCGATTTAATGTGTAAAGTGACGAGTATTTCTTCAAAAGTTCAATGCTAAAAACCTGCATTCACATTGGTCAAGGTTATTGATTGCAACACTGAGCTAATCTCTTTCACCTTCATTTGAGAGAGACTCCCTTTGACTAGTAGTCGGACTATATATATATTTTTTTAAATACATAAGTTGGCTAAAATTAGTAACCCATTCCAACCGTTCCTCGATCATCTGTATTAAATTCGCTTAACCGTGATTAAAAGCAATATAGCGAATTCAATTACATTCCTTAACATTATTCCTTAAAAGGCCAGGTTCGCTTAGTCGATAAATGCTGAATTCGCAGAATGCCACTTTATAGTTAATTTGCTAATTTAAGTTCTTCAGATAATGGAAATGGTGCACTAACTATAGCTAAAAATCATCCAGGTCATTCCATAAGCCGTTTGGGAGGAGAAGAATTACGAACAACACCAAAATTGTTTGAATAAAGATACATTTTAATTCGTTTTATCTTCAAAAACGTAGTTCCGCCCTAGGAATTATTCCTATATCGCGGGTGATTATACAAATCAATTTGTGCTAAGCCCTCTGGTGATCTTAATGTGACAATTTATTCCCGTTAAGGGAAAATTATTATGCCGTATATTCCGACGTCGTTTGGAAAACGGAACGCCACTGAAACTCGAGGAGAAAATGAAAGGGGCAATGAATTTAACCGTCTTTTGTTATATACATATTTCTGGCCGAAAATGACACAATTTAGTATTAAGATTACTTAAGCTAGCATTGTTATTTTAAAAGTGTAAAAAGCTTAAATTCTTTTGTCTTTGATATTTTTTGTTACGTATTTTAGTCGGCGGAGATAGCTTAGTAAAAATATGGTGAACCTTAGCACATTTATTACACATACACACTTGCCAATTTTTCCAAAAAAGTTATTTATTACCTCGACGTGTTAACAAACTTTGTAATAACTGAAAACATTACAATACTTCAACGGTAATTGGTTGTTTTAAATAAACTTGAAATTTTATAAAACAAGTACAACCAATAGTTTAATAATATAAAAAATAGTGCGAAACCTGTATCGCGCAATCTGAGAGTTTGACACTAAAAGATTGACGTTAGTATGACGCTAAGGAGTGGATATGCCATCCTTGTCACACTAACAAAACAAATGTGTGACAGCACGATTACTCGCTAGCGTCCATTTCGCTAACGTCTAAGTTTTCAAGCTAAGCCGTCTGTGTGTATCTGCATTTTCGTGCCATCTATCAATTTTTTTTTGTCCATAGAGCAATGTCGTTGGTACCGCCAGGGGGCGCGGACTCCCCCAGTCCGCGACGCGCCGTGAGTCCACTGCTGGAGATGCGACGCCCACACTGTACGCTGGCCTGCGATTACTGTGCAGCCATTCTTGAGGACAAATTTAAACGTAAGTAGCCTCGTCAATTCCAATGCTTTTATCTGTGAGAAAAAGCTTTTTGCACTAAATAACGCGCTTACGTATTTAAAATATGACAAAAACAAAAAAAAAATATCATTCCTTAATTTTTTGTGACCCACAGGTGTCACTGGGCGTAAATTATACCTCGTACATCATATGACAGTAAAAAGCAAACAACTTATTTTCTTCTTTATTGTATAATTATATCAGAATATTGTAAATGTTACATGTTTTTACTTAGGAATATACGCTTTACTTCTTATTTTGTTGTATAATTTGTACCAGTATTTGAGATGTAAACCTGTATTGCACTTAGAATACATTTTCCTTCTGCGTTCATGGCAGAGTCTGCAGCGGCGTTGTGAACAATCCTCCTCTAAATGATCAACTAAACTGCCTCTCAGTCTAGTTTTATTCGAAACTTGATTCAATAGCTACCATTGCGAATTGGTGTCTTTATTTACGAAATTCCCGAATTTTTGTAAATAGGATTTCATGCCAGCCTTGCAAAATTCGCAGTAGGTCCTGTCACTACCACACTTTCTTTTGATTAGTTAAGCTTTTTGACAACATGCATCCAACGGAACAAAGGGAAAAATTGGAAACCACTACGTCATTTCTTTGTAAACCTATCCTCATGGAGTCTACATTCTCATCAAAGCGGTTCACGCCATTCATATATGTACTTGTTGTACATTTTATAAATGATAGGCAATCAAATTGTATTTTTGTCCGTTTTTTGTTTATTACACCAATCCGAGCGACTTTTTTTAATTTAATTCATGACAATTGGAAACCACATTTACGATACTATTATCATCTGAACTTCATTCTACTTCTGAACGTAAAATTCTACTCGAAAGGTGAAGGAAACTGGACCTCATCATTTTCAGGGGGGATGACGTTGTTACCACCAAAGTGGTCTTTAGCTTCTAAAACTTAACTACTTGTCCAACGTCAACCTAAACCAAAATAATGAAACTATCATGCACGCAGCTCAAACAGCAATTGAATTATTATAATGCCAAGGACACCTCAGGGTGAACTTGCTAATTTGAATGCTATTTTAAATACAAATACAATTGTGTTTTTAACAAAATTATTCACATTACGAGTTGGATTATGGAACAAAACTTTGCAATGAACTATTACAGTCCTTAACTTTTTTACATTCTAACAACAATATGAAGTCAATAAAACACACCAGCGGAAACAAATTAATAAACCGTTTGAAACAAATTAATTAATTTGTCAGAAAACATATGGTCAATGCTGCGAAAATAAAATCACAAATACTCCTAAGTATTGGTTTTGTAGTAGCAATACATTTATTATTTATATGTATGAGACGAAGTATGAGAGTCGAAGAAGCCAGAGAGGTATGTAAGGAAAGAACCTTTTGGAACTCTGTACTCTCTGCCTACTCCGCAAGGGATCTGGCGTGATGATATAGATAGATAGATTATTTAATTTATTTATACATATAATAAAACTGTAAGCGAGCCAATTCTATACTTTGAATATTTAAATAGAAAAATTATTATCTGTCACCGTCTTTATAGACCGATCTATGTAATACAACATGCGTAAGCAAAATTTTAGTTCAATGGGATACTCGCAAGTGCTTGAAGTGCATCACAAGGTTTGAACCGGAAAGACAGACAGAGACATAGACAGACATACGAACTTTGCAAGTTAAATAAAATTTTCTAATAATAATAATAAATTTTTAATTTAAAAATACCTTTTCAAAAATAAGCTTTTATAGCAACAACGAAGATGTCTCGCTCAGTCGAGGAGTTCTTAGGGCTTCCTTCCGGCCCCATCATCAGACTTTGTACACCATACGGGTCTGAAGTACTCGTCAAGACAAATCCAACGAGCCCAAACACGGCGGGGATATATTGAGTAGCTGGGTGGTTCCACTGGCCTCCTTTTAGCTTCGGCTTCATCATCAGACCCTATTTACCATCTACTTGTATAATACTTGTTAATACGTGTCTAAAAAGCCTAAAACGTGGGGCTTACGTTGTATGGCTTACAAGTTCTTATGGCCACCTTCCGACTCTAGCATCAGACCAGCTCCATGGAACCATGTTATTGCATTGTAGCCGACTTTACATATGTATACAAAATTTCGGGTCAAGCGGATACTTGCAAGTGCTTAAAAAATGGATCACAAGATTTGAACCGGAAAGACAGACAGACAGACAGACATACACACATTGCAAGTTAAATAAAGGATTGTAAAACATGAAAATACTTATTGGCCTATAGAAATAAAATATTTTGACTTTGAAACCGGGTCAAAGAGTCACAGGTTCGATCTCCGACGGGACAAATCTTTGTGAGATCCACAAATATTTTTTTCGATGTGGGTCTTCATATCTACAAACGCACCCAAGATACGGGTATAATACTTAAAGTGAGGCAACGTTTTCTAAAAAACGAAAATACAAAAATAAAATCCTATTGATACCTTGAAACCTACCTTTTGCGGCGGTTTTAAATGTTTGGACCATCTCGAAAATATTATATATCATAAAATAAATTTAATTATACAGTGTTAATTCTTATTTGACCTCTAACTAGACGAACCTGCACAGAGAGTGATCTAGGTAGTTAAAAAAATTAATTTATAATTCGTGATGAGTAACTGAGCACCAATTCGTATAATTACCACAATTCAGGAATGATAAAAATAATTAGTTAACTATGTATGCAGTTAGACATTTTAAAACAAATATAATATAAGTTTTAATTTTTTTAGAACTGACTTACTTTGAATCTATCTATCTATATCATAACGCCAGATCCCTTGCGGGGTAGGCAGAAAGTACAGAGTTCCAACAGATTCTTTCCTTACATGCCTCTCTGGCTTCCTCCACTCTTATAGTTCGACTTACTTTTAATATAAGACAAATATGTTACCTACATTTATGAGGAAGTTTTAATTTGAAATGAAATATTAGTTGCTTATCGTAATAACTTATAAAAATACCTATTTCGTTAGTCAAATGAAATAACGGCACAATTAAAAACACAACGATAGAAAAATTTAACATTATACTCCAAGTTTTAAAATTAGAGTGCTTACTGAAATAAGGATATTTTTGAGTTTTGTCACTATTATATATGTCGTATATACAGACTGTTGTTATGTATTCTCGAGGAATTTATGGTATACATAATAGACAGATTACTTAATAAGTCTACACTACTTAAAACTCATTTGACAGTAAATCAGAATAACCATAGTGGAAGCGAAGAATACCCTACTATGTTGTAGAAATGTAGATAGTAGACACGGTGTAATTTTAGTCGTAGTGGAGCGAAAGCCCAGGTGAAGTATCCAATGCCTACTGATGACTGGTAATAAAAATATGAATAAAAAGAACATTTCTATAAGTAACATGGTAAATATTACGTATTGAAATGTTCTTTTTATTTACTATACTGACCTATCCGAATATCATAGCCAGGGTGAAAATTCACCGGGTATCCACCGGTCAGATGACAACCCGTGCCAGCCTTCAATGTTATTTTGCGCTTGGTATAGCTGTTTTTTTTATAATGAACTAAATTAGTATTATTATGGCGATGTTACTTATTGAAGTGTTCCTTTTCTCATTATTTTTAGTAGGCATTGGATACATCACCTGGGCTTTCGCTCCAGGTCGTCTAAAATAACAACGTGTATACTTACCTAGGCCGACCGCGTAGGCTGGTTAAGCACATTGGTCAACAGATCGAGATGTCTTTAAATCTAAAATTATAAAATAAAACAAACAAAAAATTGTGTCTCACATAGGTCAAATATAGGTCGCCGCACGAAAAGTGGCATCACTTGAAGTCAGATAAAAGTGGGCGGTACTAAAAGACTAGCAGTATTACGCTTTCAGTTGCTTGTTTATCGCACGATGAACATGCCGAACTGGGCAAGTAAAAGCTGTACGAATTATACAAAAAAGTAACAAAATCTCTTTAACATGTTGTCTTTATTCGCATTTAAATAATGAATTTTTCAATTAATTGTTCATTTAAAACATCATATGGAGTCCGCAACTGTCTCTTTTCCTCTTGGGTGCGGACCACTCACTTTGGGTTCTATCTGTGAGCTTCGGTCGTAAAATTTTATTGCTTTTAATGTTCATTGCTATGCAATGATAGGAGTAAGGTACAATATACCCTAATTTATGTTTATATCATAACTAAAACTACTCACTTCGATTTGGGAACGTTTTAGTGTAAATATTGAACGACACTGTGTCTTCTTGTAATATGTCGATGGTGTCTCGTTTTAGTTTTATAATAAATATTCAGAACGGCTACTTTTACGGCGAAAATTCCCCGAGAATACAACACAACATCCTGTATGACCCTTCCCGTTCACTTGAAGGGCATTTTCCCATAAACTATATCGAGAAAAACATCTTTTCCTCATAAAATGGGTCAAGAAAAGCTCTGCGGGTATCCTTTGTTATACTGTTTACGATTTACCACGATCGCTTCCACGCATAAATGTGTATGAATAACTGATGCAATTTGCGCATATTTATCTTTCTATAAACGTGCATACCATTATATAGTATGGTTGAAAAATATATATAAGTGAGGGGGTATTCGAGAAGTTGTAAACTTTATGCGATAGCGATAAACTTAGTAAAACGTAGATTCAAGAAGGCGAAGGGTAAGCGAGTTTTACTAAGTCTGATATTGAAAGTCTGATAGTTGAATAAGTTTGCTTTGTTCTTAATTCTTTATTGTAAATACTTGTTTGTAACCGCCACCATGATATTTGTATTTTGAAAATATAATCAATAGCATTGAGGTATTACATACTACAGAATATATCCCAAATATTTTTTCGTAGCTAAAGTTGGAATGCATACACTTTAGGTCACTTTTTCTTTTTTTTTGAAACGGAGCCCTAGGATTTATTCCTGTAACGTGGGTGCGTTTATAAATATGATAATGCACATACACAATTACCCAGACCGAAACAAATAATTGTGGGTCACACAAAGAATTTCCCGTGTGGGAATCGAACCCGCGACTTTATTAGACACAGGCTTAAGTTCTTAACTACTGCGCTAAATCGTCATCATATTTGTGCCAGATGCTTACCGCAACGTGAGACGTTCAAGCGATAAGTTTTATTTCAAAAAGATGCCTTAATGTGCACTAAGATACTGCTTAAAATCTTCAGAAACAAGATTTTATTATCTATTATAACAAAAACATTCCCGCTAACCCTGCGGTCTTCAAATTGTGCCACAGTTTTTGTTTGACATAGCTTCGCTTCACTAAGGCGCCCGCAGCGCGGTGCGACCGAGGTATTCTTAGCGATTACCAAGGTAAGCAGAGATAGCCTAGTGGTTAGACCGTTAGACTGCAAAGTCAAAGGTCTCGGGTTCAAACCCAGGCACGCACCTCTGTCTTTTCGAAAGCATGCGCGTATTAAAAAATAATAATCACTTGCTTTAACTGTGAAAGAAAACATCGTGAGGAAACCAGCATGCCTAAGAATTTCTCGAAGGTGTGTGAAGTTCGCCAACCCGCACTGGGCCAGCGTGGTGGACTATGGCGTAAACCCTCTCAGTTTCAGAGTAGGCCCGTGCCCAACGGTGGGACAGTTCCTTAACAGGGCTAATACTATACCAAGGTAAGCAGCGTTCGAATCGGTCGGTCTAAGATGGGTGACCGTTAGTGGCATTTTCATAATCGAGCGCCTAGTCGTTAAGCCAAGTTTGAAGCTTTATAGGCGAGTTGATAAGTTCCAATAGCAGGTGGCCACAAACCGGCTTCCGCCAATCCGCACTGGGTCCTAGCTTCTTGAGTACGTAGTGCATATTGACTCAATGATAAATAGGTATATATAGGTAACTCAACAGGTGTTATATATAGGTATCTTATCTGATGACAAGTTCAGAGTCTCCGTAACCGGCGAGTGTGTATGCGACGAACTATGAGAGTGGAGGAAGCCAGAAGTATGTAAGGAAAGAACCTGTTTGAACTCTGTACTCTTTGCCTACCCCGCAAGGATCTGGAGTGAGGAACTAGATAGATATAAATCAGTATGTAGTGTCATTTTAAACTGTAGCGAGCCAATTTTACTTCGTATTTCTTCATTTAGAAAAAAGAAGAAGGAGCCTTTGTTTAGTCTAGTGGGACACTCAGACCCACGTACACGAACCAGGATTAGCGTTACCTTTTGACTATAGTATTTTTCACATAGGATGGGTTGGACAGTTCTAATTGCCAAACGAAATTAATATTTAATTCAATGGTGTTAAGGCATAAAACCATAAATATAAAAACGGGCATGCCCCTTATTACAATTCAATAAAGTATAATTTCGTTTGGCAATTAGAACTGTCAGTACCCATCCTCTGTGAAAAATACTATAACTCGAGGTTTTAACGTCAACGTTGAAGGCAATTTAATATTATAACCTTGAGTCAGTTCATAGTAAGGCTTACCCCGGTTTGTGCGTTAAGGTATTATAAAAATACCAACATATTTTTCACACTTTGCCCTACATAACCTAATTATGTAGGTATCTACAGCTGAAACTGACCTAATTTGTAGTTTGTAGATCGAACGCAATACATGCTAATTCCATCCTAACGACTCTTGTAAGGAAGAAATTAGCATGTATTGCGAATATTTGTCGTTATTGGATGATGCAATCGAACAACGTTACCTATCTACCTGTTTTGTTTTTAACTAAATATTAAGACATAATATTTTTAATAGGTAATGCAGATATGCGTAACCGCGGTACATCCCCTCTCTCCGCTTCACCCCGGCAGTCCCTCACAGGGGAACCTCCCTGGACTCTCCCAGATGACGACCGCCCAGACTTCTCAGCACTCAAGGAAAACATACAAAAAATCAACAAGTACGTAACTTATGTGCTTGCTAACTTATTGTCTTAGTTTTGTTTGGCTTTCTTATATTTGGTGTCATAGGTGTTAATAGTTTTAGAACGGTGAGATTTTGTTTTACGTAACTTCTACGACTAATATTTTATTAAAGGTTGGTAATTATTTAAGGACTTTGTATTTTTATTTAAAGAAATCAACTTTTGTAGAGACATCAAACGCAGGTCTTTGCTTAGCACTGGGATTCAGAAAAGGTTATTAAAAGTTAGTTATGAGGTGCGTTCTATTATCACCATATTATTTGATAGATTTAATTTAGTTAACTGAATGTATTACCCTATGTACACGAGCGCTTTTTTACACGTCAAGCGCTGGAATTAAACTAACAGGCTTACAGTACATTTTTTTGAAAAGCGTGTCAACCCAACGCATTGAAAACGCGCCCGTGCGAACTAGGGCTTAGGTTATATTGTGTTTCGCGGGCGAGAAATATTCAAAAGATTTTCATGTCCTAGTGGGGAAGATTTTATTGAGGTGTTTGGGGCTTTCTTAATACTGAAAACCCCACGGTGGCTTCAAAACGAAATGCGCAGGTGATGTGATGTAGAACTTAACAATTAATTCTATAAAAAAATGCCTACCAAAATTGTTTGTAACGTATAAATTAGACACTTTCTTTCCATTTCCTATTTTAGATATTAGCATTGAGGAATGAATAATAGCAAAAATCCACTATTATCAGTTTAGGATGGTAAGAAGTTAACATTTTTTTTTTTTTGATATATCAGTCCCAAATTTACATGTATTGTCTAAGGACGACTTAGGGCTCATTTTTCAAACAATAGATAAAAGTTATTCAAGAACAATAATCACCAAAATACGAGTACACGAATTGAAAATGTAGTAATATAAATAAAAATTTTGGTTGTAAGGTTTTCATATTAAGTCATCATTGATGATAGAAAAATCGCCCTTAAATCAAATGCGATAAAATTTTGAAATACAGACATATAACTGATATTGTCTCAGGGATTGTGAAACATCAACACGGCTGGACATGTTGCTGACTCAAGTGGAACAGTATGCGAACAACCTGGAGGCTTTGGTGGAGGAGCGCACTTCAGACTACCTCGAGGAGAAGAGGAAGTGTGAGGAGCTACTGTATCAGTTGTTGCCGAAGTAAGTATTTCTAGGGAAGCACAGAATTACCTTATTAATAAATCAACCTATACTGCCCCTTGCTGCGCAAAGGCCTTCACTTACAAATCAAGGGAAGAGAGATAAGGTCATACTCCACTACGCAGGCCGAGTGCGGATTTATTGATCAGGTTTGTGGCCACTTGCTGTTGGAACTTACCAAGCCGCCTATAAGGCTTCTAACTTGCCTTAACGACTACGACATCATGTGGTAAACGGGACCAACGGCTTAAAGTCCCTCCTAAAGCACGGAGTTGCTATAATACGATTTCAAATATTTATTTCTTGCTTTTTGAAGTCGTATATATTTTTTTTTTAATAGAAGTTTTTTTAACTTGCAATGTTGGTATGTCTGTCTGTCTATCTTTCCGGTTCAAATCATGTGATCTCGTTTTCAAGCACTTGCGAGTATCCTTTTTTTTTTTTTTTTTTTGAGCTGTACCTACCCACAAATGGCGCTGAATATAAAATCGTCAACGATTCTTCATACCTGTCTAGAACGCGATATGAGAGTTTGCAAGACGCGTTGTCCCCGACAACAACTCTCGGAGGAGCGGCAGGCCCCGCCAGACACACCACCCGTCTGGCTGGAAGATCTTCCTTTTGATAAATACTGCTACAACGTCCCTGCCACATAGTTATTGTTCTAGAACAACGCACTCACATACAACGTCCCGCTTACCACTTAATGTGTTAGCCGTTAAGCCAATTTGGAAGCCTTATAGCCCTTGATAAGTTCTAACAGCAGGTGGCTAAAATGTTTCCACCAATTCACACTGTGTTTAGGTGGTTGAGCATTACCTAATCTCTCTCACCTCGATTTGTGAGAGAAGGATTTTGCTCAGCAGTGGGTCAGTCAGAAATTATCTTTTTATAACAGAAATGTTTTTTTTATTATACCAGATCAGTAGCCTCCCAGCTGATAATGGGTCAGCCAGTGATGGCGGAGACGTACGACCAGGTGACCATCTACTTCAGTGACATCATCGGCTTCACGCAGTTGTCAGCTGAATCCACACCACTAGAGGTGGTGGACCTCCTGAACGACTTATATACGAATTTCGATTCCATTATTGAGAATTTTGATGTTTATAAGGTGAGTTTTTGTTTGTATGCTGCTGCCATTGCTGCTCTATTGATGCACCTTATGCCAATTTTGGTGTGTACGTAGGTACTGTATTTGCATTGCTGTAATAATAAATACGTATAACATAAAGCTCGTATCGCTGTGTGACCGCGGTGTTCTTACCGATCACCGAGGTTAAGCAGCGTTCGGCCCGGTCGGCCTGAGATGGGTGACCGTTTGTGGCATTTCATATTCGAGCATCTACGTGCTTCGTAAGGCACGTTAAGCCGTTGGTCGCTGTTACTACTGTTACTGTTAATGTGGTAGTCGTTAAGCTGAATTGGAAGCCTTATAGACGGCTTGATAATTTCCAACAGCAGGTGGTTACAAACCTGCCTCCACCAATCCGCACTGGGTGCGCGTGGTCTTAGGACCACGCGCACCCAGTGTGGATTGGTTCTGTTACCTCGATTTGTACCTAGCAGCGGCAGTATCAGCTGATAGCAAATATGGTTCCAAGTCTGTTATCATCCTCTTTAGTACTTACGTATGATATCGCTTTTCCTTGTTGATAGTTAAGTTCGTAGTTAATGCCACAGCTTAATATACAGCGAACTTACTTCATAGTGATTCTTTCACATTGGGTGTATTCGGTTTTCGAACGTAGAAGCCGCGACAGAATATTTTACTGTCTCGTTTTCTCATCAATCTTATATAACATGTATTATTTTTTTTGATTATTGAATGTAAAGATTTGAGGTTTACACAGTGACATTGCAGCGATTACGTGACGATGATATCTTTCTTTTTTTTTGGAAAGACTTTATGCTCAATCAACTGGCATAGAGTCGAAGCCATGCACTGTGACATGTATTTGCACGTTATGGTATAGTGAACTCTGTCTGCTTTGTGTTGAGCAAATATAAACGCGTGGGGAACTGCGTCGATTAGCGGCTGGAGCCGAGCCGACGATTTTGAATTTGACGCATCGTATCTCTTCATCTCTCCGTCAATGTAAATTGAGCCTCAGAGCGAATCTAGAACAAACCTCATGTTTATATTATTCACGTGAATATAATTAAGCCATCGATATGTATAATTTGTACTAAATTACGAACCACGAATAAAATAACACCCAAAGACATCCCGCATTTGGATATACATACACATTTTTACCTAATCGCAGCTAATAACTGTAGAAATTAAGTCTTAAATTATAAATGACCCCAGATTTTTTTTTCTTGTGATAGTTTCAGGAAAGTCATACAATTTTGACGCATGGGGTTGAATTGAATTAAGTCAAAATAGGACCACGCCCCATAGTTATACTCTCAATTTACGGGCCATTTTTGGGACAGTCATATTTTTATATACTACAAATGACATATGGTTTAAACTCATTTTGGAAATATATTTCTTTTTATTTATTTTTTTATTCTCTCCTAATAAAAAAACATTCGTGGCAAATATTAATTCCACGCATCTCGAATGGCTCCTTGGCGAGCATCCCACTGCGTTATACCTGCCATACGTTTATTAAATTATACCGGTTAAGTGCACAGAGTGAGTCAGCTGCCTCACGCTATGATAGTACCCACCCCTCATTTTTTCCCACAATGATAAGTTCATCGAATTACGTAATGCTATTTTTCATGGTAAGGTCGGTACAACAATAAAGTGGCAGATAAGCCGGGATGATGAATTGCGTTGCCATATCAGACTTTTATGTTCGTCTGAGGTCAACGTCATTCACATTGGTCAAGGTCAGAAGATATGAAGAAGACTTGGGTACGAAAATCGCAATATGTCAATGGAAAGAATGGTGGGTTGGTCTCCTACCCACAATTCTTAACCACACTAACTCATTAAGGGTAAATCGTTAAATTATTAAGCACGATCTATTTTAATTTCCGATTCGGTCCGAAAATGCATAATTGATTAGAATTCGAGTTGTTTGCATACCGACTTATTTATAATCGGAATGTGCTTTGATTTTCCTATAGCGTGTTCTATCTTTGTGTAAGTATTGATTACATTCGATATTTGAGGAAGCTTTCTGATATTCAAGACTGTACGGTAGCAAGGTTAGCAATCAGCCTTAAGCTTTTCTGGAGTTCTTATTTCTTTTGGATAAACAATAATTTTTAATATGTTTGTGTCAAACATTTTAATTATGAACGTCCCCTAAGGTATAACTTTTTTTTAATTTAATAATGACATAACATAAGATTATTATTTAAAGTAAAATTTTATTGTAAAAGAGACATATTTTGAAATTGAAACGAATACAATTAGAACTAAAAAAATATTTTTTTTTTTTTGTTTTTTTTTTTTAAATCGTAGCCCCACACTAGGATTAATTCCTGTATCGTGGGTGCGTTTACAAACATAAAAATTCACAAACACAAATACCCAGACCGGAACAAATAATTGCGGATCACACAAATATTTGTCCCGTGCGGGAATCGAACCCGCGACTATTAGACACAGTGGGCGGAGCGACTTAAGCTCTTAACCACTGCGCTAAATCGTCCGTCTGTAAATATGATAATTATTTTCCAATCTCAAGTATATTAAATGGCGGCCAGTGCGTGATGCCACTTGATTTCAGATTTTTAATCATTTCAAAATGGTCTGTGTGAAAATCAAAGGATTTATTTATATTTTGCCAATGTCATTGTTCAGGTGGAGACAATAGGCGATGCGTACATGGTGGTGTCTGGTCTGCCCATGCGCAATGGCAACCGTCACGCAGCGGAGATCGCTCGGATGTCTCTTGCTCTCCTGGGAGCCGTGCGAGTGAAGACCGTACCGCACCGGCCAGGGGAACGTCTCTTATTAAGGATCGGTATGCATACAGGTAAGGTTCTTAAGGATTTTGTAAGAATCTCCTGTTCGAGACAGTTATTTGTTGTTTCCCATTGGGCATTGTTTATTTTTTGACTTGAAACGTCTATATAGTCAGCTCGCTGTTATAACCATGAGTTTGCGTCGAGGCCGGGCGGGTGACTGGAAAGGGGCACTGCGCCTAAAAAGGCGCTCGTGTTTATTTCTATCAATGTTTACCACTAAAAGCAACTTATCTTTCACGTTTAAACCAACGGCTGCGTGCTCCAACATATTCACCCGATTTTTTCATTCATTTAGGACAACTAAAAAGACTCCCACTCACACAAACATTGTTTCATGTTAAATCTAATCATAAAAATAAGTGCGGACTTAATTACAGGTATGGTACCTGCAAATCTTAATAAGTAGAAAATCTTTCATCGTGGGTGATCGTCAAACGTCGAATGTTTCTGTCTGCGAATCCGCCGTCCTTTTTACTGTGTTGTTGTAATTTATTGAACCATAAAGTGATACCGTGGGGACTGGGAAAAAACAAAAACCTTATCACTAGTCATCCAATCCATGTGGAGCAATATCGTGATGATCGAAAACACACAAGTATTTACCTATTACCTACTAATCAGTCAACCCACGTGAAATAGTGTAAATGGCGTACTTATAAAAAATTACAATAATTACGATATTTAAAAAAATACACCGTCACGCCTTTATTCCCCAAGCGGGGGTAGCAGAGGTGTACTGAGAACACCCACGTTTTGCCGACGATGTTAGGTCCCATGTAATAGGGGGCAAGCAATAGGCTTGCCCCCTATTACATCGCCATACCCATATACCTGGCACAATTCCAGACTCCGGACTCGTACTAGGAAGTTTTCGTTAGAAAAACTACACTTGTCCGTCCTAGGATTTGAACCCAGGACCTCGTGATCACAAAGCGATGCGCTTTGCCACTAGACCAACGAACCAGTCCTATCTTTTTATTTTTTTAAAAACGTAACCACACTCTAGGAATTTCTCTATTCCTCTTTGTAAGTTAGTTTACAACCGTGAAATTCATATTCAAAAACACCCAGAAGGCCAATTCTCGTATTTAATTGACATTGAGACTGAATCTTGACTGAATGGAGTTTTCATTATGAATTGACTTAGATTTGGTATTCTGCTTCACTAAAGCATCGATCCGATATCAGTATCAAATCAGTCTTATTTTCATTTAATGTCGAGTTGTTTAATTGAAAATATATTGTTATTAATTTGCTGATCACATATTAATCTTAGCTGCCACAGTCTAAATAAAAATATTTAACTGAAATTATTAATTTAACGATGTTTCGTATATTTGTTTATTATGTAAGTTCAACATTTTATCGAAATACCGTTTACATTTCGTTCATCTATCGGTCTGACCTCGATTCGGTCAATGTCGATATTTTACAACAATACCATTTGTGAGATTTATGATATTGAGATTAGACGGAGACTGCATTTTGGACACTTTTAATTACGAGAATCGGTCTTTAAATGACATGAAATCTTTAAATGACCTACAAATATTTGTGACACAAATATCTATGGGGTATTTAAAGATTTGTTCTGTGCGGGGATCGAACCCGCTCTACTTATTTCAGTTGATGGAGCAGCTTAATCTCTTAAGCCACCGTCAATTATGCTGTCAAGTGTCTAAACTTTAAATGAAATGAAAAGCGCATAAAAGTATGAAATTTTTTTATTATAAATAATCACAAAAGCCATTAATTAATTCTCTTGACTTTCATTTAAGTTCAACTAAGCATAAAATTGTTTTTATCTTTATTGTGTTAGTTTGAAAGTATTAATTCACCATTTTTGTCTGGGAATTTTAAAGTATCAAAATAAGGCGCGTTGAATTTTAAAAGTTTCATCAAAGTTGCTTGTAATTGCTATTTTTTAAATAATGAGCAGGAAGACTGAAAAATAAATTTTGTTATGAAAACAGAAAAGTTTTAATTTACAAAACAGAAAAGATCAGTTCTCTTATGATTAAAATAATTCAGATTAACATAGAGTTATCAAAAGAGCACCTACTGTATATTAAAGTCCAAGCCAAGTCCAAGCCCAATCTGTTTGCCTTTGCACAATGAATAAAAATTATTATATATTTTTATATTATATTATAATGATATGATAAATTTATCTGAAATAAAAACGTAGGCTTATTCTATAGAAACCTTAAGTCTGTGACCACACAATATATATATATATATATATATATATATATATATATATATATATATATATATATATTGTTTTAAGCGGCCTAATTAGCCCGATACATTAACACACTTTCCCGGCCATTTTCCGAAGAAAATTTTTAAACTTTCCATACATTGGACATTTTTGATATCTTCAAAGATCGATTTTTCCAAATATTGACGTGTACCTTGTTTTATATACCGTTGTGATCGCCTCGACGAGACCTGTCTCTGGACACCCCATTTGTGGGGCTAGCGCGAAAAATCGCCCTCCCATCCACCCAGTCGTCGCGCACTACGTTAATTTTTACGAACCGCGAGTGTAGGTATATTAGAAATAACGTAAGGAGTGCGGCGCAGGCGGTGGTGACGGTAAGAGACGTCCCTAAAATAGGATAATCCAGTAGTCTTATTGACCCCAAACCTTTTACAGTTGGGAAAAAGGAATGGACATAGAGCAAATACTCGATTTCAGGCAAATTGACCAAAAGTACTCCCGTACTTAAATCGGACGCGCGAGGATTTGCTTGTGGTGTAGCGCTGCGACGACTGCACCCTGACGACGGTACCTGAAACAAAAAACACAAATATTAATAATAGATAACGAAGGAAAGTAGAATTAACGTATCCCACAGCGGGAATTAAATTATATTGGGAGTTTTTTGAACCAACCTACATACAGTTGGATCAAATAACGGTTAATATAGACATAGCGTTAACAAGTGCGCAAATTATTGACAATTTTAATTATATTTACATTGACATTTTAACCAATATTTTCATTTTAACAAGCAATTATACAAATAATAATTATTCAATCACAATTTATATACATTTTAATAATTAATCATTTACATTTTAAGTCGCCAAATATTTTATTACACAAATTAAAGCTATAACTGCAAAGCCCATATACAGCTGTAGTAGGTAAGTTAGGTTATTTTAATTACTAATTATTTAATTTTAAATCGTATACATTTTAATAAGTATATATTTAATTTAGTTTACAAAAAATTTTTTATCGAATTATATTGTCTATAACTACACAGCCCATATACAGCTGTAGTAGGTTGACAAAATCCGGAGAAACCCCCCAAATCCCTCAAAATGTTCGGCATCCGTACCCCGGTCAAACCTATACCTTGCGAGCTACAGACGTCCCCCAAAACACCGGTAAAGCTTCACACCACGATCAATGTGAGGCGAAGTATAGGAGAATGGGAGACAACCGCAGAAGTGTCAGAGGGTACGTCTGGACAAACTTACTCGTCAAGAGCAGCCGAGGCCAGGGCCTGCCTCAACAAAGCCAAACTATATCTAGGCAACTCAAGAAACCTAAAAACGGATATAAAGAACGCCGTGATGCAGGCCGTGGATCGGCTGTATCAATTATTGAAGGAGTCGGAGGCCGTAGGTAAAAAGGAAAAGGAGGGATCTGCAAGAAAAGAGGAAAAAATGGTCCCAGGGAAAGAGAAGGAAAGAGCGACTGGCCCAGAGAAGGAATTCTCCACCACCTGGGAGGAAAAATTGGAAGAACACAGTAGGCTCCTGCGAGAACACAAACAGGAGATGGAGCAGCTCCGTCAGGAGATAGATAAGTCCGCAAAGACAATAGTGGAGTCCGCAGAAGCAAGGCCAACCTATGCGGAAACCCTCGCAAACGGGAAACCACCCCCCCCCAAAGACCCACCATTCCATCCTGGTGTCATCCACGAAAGTGGAAGATACCAGCGATGACGTAGTCATGAAGCTGAGAACCACCTTGAAGGCCCGAGATACCGGGATCCAAATAAAGTCACTAAGGAAGGTAAAGGACCAAAAGGTGGTCCTCAGCTGCAGGACAAAAGAGGAAGCAGAGAAAACGGCAAGGAGGTTAAAGGAAAATCAGCACCTAAAAATAGAGGAAACCAAAAACAAAAATCCTCTGGTGATCTTAAGATATATGATGGCCTACAACACCGACGATGAGACCGTAACCGGCGAGCGTGTATGAGACGAACTATGAGAGTCGAGGAAGCCAGAGAGGTATGTAAGGAAAGAACCTGTTGGAACTCTGTACTCTCTGCCTACCCCGCAAGGGATCTGGCGTGAGGTTATAGATAGATAGATAGATACGGTAAAATACCGCAGACGGGTAAGGAACCAACTGCAGTGCCATATAGTACTGCAGGTGGCCCCCCAAATGTGGCAGCGAATGACCTCGGCGGGCAGGCTACACGTCGACCTCCAATACTTGCAAGTCCAAGACCAGTCGCCGCTCATACAATGCACCAAGTGCCTGGCATTTAGCCACGGCCGTAGGGCATGCAAGGAAGAAGAGGAATCATGCACCTACTGCGGTGGTCATCACGTCAGGACCAACTGCCCCCAGCTGACGACTGGTCAGACGCCCACATGCAAGAACTGCTCCTTAGAGAAGTTGCAGAATGCTACGCATGGGGTATTCAGCGATGAATGCCCCATAAGACAAAAATGGGACAGACTCGCAAGGGCGGGCGTGGCATATAGTTGCTGAGGGCACCCCACCAGGAATTAATGGAATAAAAATTATCCAAGCAAACATACAAAGAAAGCGGCTGGCCACGGACGAACTAATATGGGAGGCCCAAAAAAGAAAAATTGACGTAGCCTTAGTCCAAGAACCATACGTGGGTTCGACGGGGAGGCTCATGGGGTACGCAAATACCCGAATTATACAGAGTGGAGGTGGAAATAGAAAACCAGCAAAATCGGCGATAATCATTTTAAACGATGACATAGATTTAATTACAGAAAAAACTCCAACCGAAAACATAGTGATGACAAACATATCTACAGAAAAATGGAAGATAAGACTGGTCTCTGTGTACTTCGAGGGCAGCGAACCTCTTGAGCCATACCTCGAAAAACTCGAGTTCGACTGTGTGAAGATAAAGGATAGCAAAACTATAATAGGAGGGGATGTGAATGCGTGGAGCGTGTGGTGGGGAAGCAAATCGGAAGACAGTAGAGGAGAAACGATCAGGGGTTTTCTCGACCAACACGAATTACAAATACTGAACCGAGGTGCTGACCCAACCTTCGACACCGTCAGGGGAGGACGCAGACTAACGAGCAACGTGGACATCACGGCATGTACTACAGACATGTTGGGCTGCGTCCGCGACTGGAGGGTCGACGGAGGGGTCACCAGCTCGGATCACAACGCGATAATGTATGACCTGGAGATCGAGAAACCCCCCGATGGAAGAAGAAAGAACCCGACCCGCGTCTTCAACACAAAAAAAGCGAATTGGGATCAGTTCACCAGGGAAATGAAAGAATCATTAATGTTATCAAACATAAGAAAAGACACGATTGAAGGAATAGAAAACAGTGAAGACTTAAATATAATAGTACATAAATATACCCAAATAGTCGATCAAATAAGTAGAAAAAGCATACCACTCACTAAGAAAACCAAAAATAGGAAATCTCTGCCCTGGTGGACGCGGAGAAACAGAATCCGAAACGACGCCCCTCATCGCCGCTCCCACGTAGTCACGGAATACCTGGAAGTAAAAGAAAAATACGAAGACAAATGTAAAACCGCCCAGACATGCTCATGGAAAGATTTCTGCACAAAGCAGAGCAAAGAAAGTATGTGGGACAATATTTACAGGGTGCTGAGAGCCACGACGGGGACACGGGAAGACGAACTACTGGTAAAGGATGGAGCTGTTCAGGACCCCGAAAGATCGGTGGAACTATTGGCGACAACGTTCTTTCCCAATGACAACACAAGCGACGAAAATAATTTTCACGCAAAGGTTAGAAAATCAGCTGAGGAAATCGCCAATAGAACGCCAGATGACACCGACGACCCACCTTTTACCATGGCGGAACTAGTAGGGGCCATGAACAGCTTCAACCCAAAGAAAGCCCCAGGAGAGGACGGCTTCACCGCGGATATTTGCTGTCATGCAATATCCGCTGAGAAAGAAGTCTTCCTGGGGATCGTCAATAAATGCTTGTCACTGTCGTGCTTCCCAGCGTTCTGGAAGATAGCAAAGGTGTTGGTCTTGAGGAAGCCGGGCAAGGACGACTACACTTCTCCCAAATCCTACCGACCGATAGGACTGTTACCAGTCTTAGGAAAAATAGTGGAGAAGATGTTAGTGAAACGATTGAAATGGCACGTCTTGCCCAAGACCAACCCCAAGCAA
Source organism: Phalera bucephala (assembly GCA_905147815.2). Classification (NCBI taxonomy): domain Eukaryota; kingdom Metazoa; phylum Arthropoda; class Insecta; order Lepidoptera; family Notodontidae; genus Phalera; species Phalera bucephala. The sequence continues at coordinate 13,228,508 of LR990627.1, forward strand.
TATGGTTTTGTCCCTCAACGCTGTACTAAAGACGCTCTATACGATATGATTAAACATATAAAAAATACCCTAGCAAACAAAAAATCAATCCTTATAGTGTCCCTAGATATCGAAGGGGCTTTTGATAATGCCTGGTGGCCGGCCATAAAAAACCAGTTGCTAAAGAAGAAATGCCCCTTGAACCTGAGGAGGGTTCTGAACAATTATTTAGAAGATCGCAGAGTGTCGGTCCACTATGGTGGAAGAACAACCAGTAGAACCACTAACATAGGATGCATACAAGGATCCATCAGTGGACCGACACTATGGAACCTGTTGCTGGACCCCCTCCTTGACGAACTGGATACAAGGAACGTTAACTGTCAGGCATTCGCAGACGATGTGGTTCTGATGTTCTCCGGATTCGAATCCAGCAGGATAGCAGCAGAGGCCAACAGTACACTCAAGCGTGTGCATGATTGGGGCATCGAAAACAAACTTAAATTTGCCGCACATAAGACCCAAGCGATGTATATTACAAGGAAACTAAAATTCGATGCCCCGATCGTGCACATAAATAGAAAACCAATTCAAATGGTAGATAATATCAAGATTTGGGGCCTTGTGGTGGACGCTAAATTGACCTTTAACAGTCACATCTCTGGCGTCTGCCGCAAGGCAACAAATATCTATAAAAGTTTGGCCAAAACTGCTAAAATTAGCTGGGGACTGAATCCGGAGATCATCCGAACTATTTATACTGCAGTAATAGAGCCCATAGTCATGTACGCTTCCAGTGCATGGGCGCCGGCCACCCTAAAAATAGGTACACAGACAACACTGGGTGCGGTTCAAAGAGGCTTTGCGCAAAAGATCGCCAAGTCCTATCGCACAGTGTCCCTAAATGCAGCCCTGCTGCTTGCGGGCCTAATCCCTATACAATTCAGGATCCAGGAAGCAGCAGAGCTGTACGAAATAAAGAGCGGGATACGGACGCTGTGC